>OY776082.1:11906410-16906410 GCA_963675205.1 Catocala nupta
CCTGATAGCTATTCACTATTGTATAGGAGTATATGTGAGGTATACCTATATAGGTATATATTTATGAGGTCTCATAAAAAAGTGCTACTCCGAGTTCAGTTTTTAGTAGATCAGGTGTGAGTGATTTAGAAAACTATAATCCATAGAATAAAATATGCTTGGCAGTTGGCTCGGTTATTTTTATAATATAATATATACCGATGTATATTCTATGACATACACACAACACCATCTAGCCCAAACTAAGTAGAGCTTGTACTATGGGTACTAGACAATGGATAAACATACAAACGAAAACCGAAAATACTACGTTCAAAAAACAAATCAAACAACTAGAACAAAAGATCGAACTACTTGAACGGAATGCTAAAGCGTCAACTTTAGAGTTCAGAAATGTACCAGAACAACAATCTGAAAACAAATCAACACTAGTCAGCATGGTAAAAAATATTGGTGACGTTCTGAAGGTTGAGGTGCAAGAATCCGATATACGAAACATATTCAGACCGAAAATGTCGCAAAGTAAAACAGCTAAGTAATAGTAGAATTTTCAGCGACCACTCTTAAAGAAAATATAATTAAAGCCTCGAAAACTTTCAATAGGGAGAACAAAGAGAAACTGAATACGAGACATTTAAAATTAACTGGTGAACCTTAACCTATTTTCATATCAGAATCTCTCACTACCAATGGACGACGCTTATACTTCTTGGTACGCCAATCTGTTAAAAGCAACAAATACGCAGGCTGCTGGACTTCGTATGGAAGGGTATATATTCGTCAGAAAGAAGGTGACCCATCCAAATTATTCTCTACTGTGAAGCAGAATTGACTACACTAAAGACACAATGACTATTATCCTACCACTATTTTATAAAGTCAATATGTATAATTTTAAAAACTAAATATCAAGATAATATCAATTTTAGCAACAAATGTCGTTACAAATATCTTTATGTAATTTTTCTAAAATGCTTGCATATGTCTGTATACACTCTCATTCTACTAACACACTTTAGTCTACGAGTATATTTGCAAACCTACACAATAAACACATACACAATCTACACTACAGCAAATACCTATAAAATCTTATACAATGAAAAATATATTTATAATATTATACCATATTTATCAACACATAGTTACATGAAATACATAAGTATTAAACCAAGACCTCTTATATTCCTTAATCTACAAAAAAATATATACCTAAACAATATACCTTTTTACCGTAACATGCAATGGAGTAAGTCAATTTTAATTTACGTTGTCTTATTTACTGTACACATACAACAAATGCGACTCTTACCTTACTTCCAAATTAAAACAAATAATATTATTTCTATATTATTTTCACCAGTAATAATTATAAACATCATTCGATACCACAAATAATTTAATACAAGACATTGATCAATTTAATATTTCTACCCCTATTTCTTGTGAACCAGAGGAATGCATCTCATATCTTCAACATCCTACACGATATCTAAATATTCTACAGCAGAATATCCGTAGCCTAAACTGCAACTTCCAGGAAATAAACGTTCTCCTTAAGCGATTAAAACTGTCCTGTGACATTATTGTGCTGTCAGAATGGGACACCATGTCGTGAACTTGCCATTGCTTGAAGGATATAATTCGTTTAAAACCAATGATAACTACAATCAAAACGATGGCCTTGTAGTCAATACCAATAGTAACCTGGAATGTATTGTAGAGGAACCATCCCTATCTGAAGCCAATTGCCTGACAATTAAAATACAAAATCATACAATATTAATTACGATTTATAGGCCACCCACCTTACAGAACACCTGATACTTTCATAGATTCCTTACATGCACTATTAGAAGGGCTTTCGTCCTTTAAAAATATTATAATAGTTGGCGATATAAATATTGATCTTATTAAAACAAGCCCTATTAACACAGCGTATATGGACACAATTACCTTTCACGGACTACTTCCTGTCATTAATACTGCAACTAGGGGAAAATCGTGCTTAGATCATGTGTTACTAAAAACGAAATTAAATGCATTTACATTTACCTTAGGTACCAGTATCACGGATCACGAATCAGTCTTATTTAGCTTAAAAGCAGATGTGTCTGTCATAAATAAATCAACTAAAGTAAAAATTATCTTTAAAATTGACAAGGAAAGACTAAAATCTGATTGTGACAATTATGATTTTGTGAAAGTTTATCAGGAAGCTAATTTAAATACTGCAATGAACAAGTTCATTTATATAATTCAGCAATTAATTGCAAACAACTCGATAAGACGATTAACTCCTAGAAATAAATTTATAATAAAACCGTGGATAACTATTGGTATGTTACGTTGCATACGCAATAGGATGCACAAAAAATTAAAATCGAATACAACTAATGTAATATTAAAAATATCGTACTTAAGATATCGAAACTATTGCAATAATTTATTAAAAAAACTTAAGAAACAGTATGAGAGAGATCAATTAATAATGTCTAAAAATAATTCAAAAAGGCTTTGGTCTACCATTAAAATAATTACCAACGACAATAACAAAAATCAACTACCACTACAACTTTTAAAAATTACTGACAATCCCAAAGAGGCGGTGAACAAGACTAATGAATACTTCTCTAATATCGGTAAACACCTATCTGATATGATTTTACCCAATCGCTTTCCAAACTTCAAGAAAGTTATAGAGCCTCCCGTGAAATCTTTTGTTCTTCTACCAACGGACAATGGAGAAGTTGAGAGAACAATACACCTTTTTAAAAGTTACTGTGCACCAGGTTGTGATCAGATCAGTACCGACATTCTTAAGATTACATCCAGTCAGTAACACCCGTGCTAACTGATTTGATAAATCGCTGTTTTGAAGCTGGGATATTTCCGGATTCTTTAAAAAGAGCTGTAATACACCCGATATACAAGGCGGGTGAAAGAACCAGCGTCAGTAACTATAGACCTATTGCAATCTTAACTACATTATCGAAATTATTTGAGCACATAATTAACACCAGGCTTATTAAATACTTAGAAAACAGCAAACTACTTTCAAACTCGCAATATGGTTTTAGATCTGGCCGCTCAACCAGTAATGCTGTACTTGACCTTATTAACTTTCTGGTTAATAAATTAGATAATAAAAAGAAATGCCTAACTATATTTCTCGACCTTGCAAAGGCCTTTGACACTGTTTCTGTCCCCTGCCTTATGGAGACACTAGAAGCCCATGGTATTAGAGGCATCCCACTGGCATTGCTATATGATTATCTGCACAATAGAACCCAATGCGTAAAAATCAGTGACAATATTAGTGATGAGTTGCAAATTGCATTCGGGGTACCACAAGGCAGTATACTAGGTCCAACACTCTTTCTCTGCTATATTAATGAGCTCTGCACACTTTGTAATAAAAACTGCCGCATCTCGGCTTATGCAGATGATACAGCTCTAACCTTTTATGCTGATTCATGGGATTCTTTAATCTTGCGCAGGAGGGATTCAACACGATTTGTCACTGGCTAATATCACACTCTCTCACTTTAAACGACGATAAGACCAAATTCATTGTGTTCTCAATCCAAAATCGAAGAGAAATAGATATTACAAATAACATATATGCGCATAAATGTAATTTTCCTCCTACTACCAGTTGTACATGTCCCAAAATTACTTCTACTAAATGTATTAAATATCTTGGAATCGAAATTGACGCTAATTTAAAATTTGAAAACCACATACAAACTTTATCCAATAGAATGCGAAAGCTAACATACATATTTAAAGCACTACGTGACGTAGCAGACAAACAGACCATAAAGTTAGTATATGAGGCCTTGGCGCAGTCAATCATATCCTATTGCATCACTACCTGGGGAGGAGCTTGTAAAACAAAAATGATAATCCTTGAAAAAGCTCAAAGAATGATACTAAAAGTAATTCTATCAAAACCTCGGTTATTTCCTACTTCTAAACTTTACGAAGAAGCGCAAGTCCTCACTGTGCGCCAGCTTTATATAATGCTATCTATACTTCATAAACTAAGTGACTTACCAGAGGATAGAAGAAAGCTCATAGCTCAGACTAGACGAAACTACGCGATTTGTGAGTCGACTGCCGTAAACACTTCATTTGCACAAAGATTTTTTTCATACCGAGGAGGTATGTTGTTAAATAAAGTAAATAAAATAGTTCACTTGTCCAACTATTGTAAAACTAAATGCAAAAATAGAATTTATAAATGGTTGCAGAAACTAAATTACGCGGAAACGGAAAAATTTCTGGAGGTAAGTATATAAATTGTACAATATATATACATAGATATATTATATCTATACTCTTAAATTTTATATATCACATTAGTTATTTTATTATATATCACATTTATCTACAATTATTATATCAAACATTACTAAATAAATACGTTAAAACATGCAAAACTGTTATTTGACAAAACTATTTATCGCTTAAACACACACACACACACCACACACCACACACACACACACATACTCCCATATACACATGCCACACATACACACACATGTACATACATACTCACAAATATGTCATTATTATACACTGAAACTTGTTCCTGCTTATTCATTCACAACTCTCATATACGCTTTCCACATGTTGACAATCCATACAATGTTATGAAATGGGGGGCCTGGAGATCTATAGTACAGGCTTCGGCTTAGTTTAGACTCCAGATCTTCCACAAATTACAAATTACTTACAATTGTTCGTGTCAACTATATACCGTATAACATGATGTAATTTGTGGAGATGAAATAAACATTATTATTATTATTCTACATAGGTAAATATACATTCTTTTTTGGAAATATTTACACATTATATGTAGAAAAAGACAAACATCCATGTTCATGCACACAAATATTTGACTTGTGTGGGAATCGAACTCGCGATCTCAGGCCTGGCAGTCGGTTACGCTAACCACTACACCATCGAGGCCGACAAAAACTTAGTTATATAATAAGTAGCTAATAATTACCTTAGAAATGAGCCAAGCTGCAACAAAAAAAATCTCAAAGCATCCCTGTTTATATCTGTCGTCTTCCAATATATTCATATTAGTATTTGTCGTTAACATTCCAACTAAAACAAAGAGGTCATGAATGCATAACATGTGACTTACTTACTTACTTAGTATACACTTCGCTCCGTTCGGCTCTCTGTTTAGTTGACGACGATGTTATGAAACTGGTGTCAAAGCTATTAATACCGTTTAGCATTAGCTCGCGACATCTAGTAAACGCTTATACCCAATATAAATAGCTGGGACGAGCCAGGATATAGAGAAGCTAATGCCGAGCTATTCATTCTAATTAAATAACTAAATACCTAAGTACGTTGTATGCGCGTAGATTGCAAAGTCGTGCGTCAAATTTTACAATTTTATTACAAAATCAAGAATACTTGTAATTTGTAAGCTCAATTGCAAGTAATCTTTAAAACACAAAATATGGAATGGTCAACTCACCACCACGATTCGCAGCATAAAAGAACCTGACGCACCAAGTCTCGTTCCACAGTTTACCATAGGTCAGCCAGGAGCAATATCTGGGGTCCTTTGGGTAATACGTGCCTTCGATTGCATACTCCACACAGAATTGAATATAGATATTCCATGTCAGGTATATTATCATGCAGAATAATACTTCTACGGCAGTTTTTTGGCTCATCTGATGATGTTTATAAGAATAAGTTCGTGGAGAAATATATCAGTTGATAGAACAAAATTGGGATTATTTACCTTCCTTGTCTGTTCACGACGTAAAAATTTTGCTGTGAAGAATCAGTTGGTGAATCTTTGACCATAGATAATATTATAGAGATTCCTTATAGGTACCTACTTGCTTATTGTCTTGCTGGTCTCGCAGCATAAGTTGGAGGCTAATTATGCAGTCGGGTTCGATTTCCGGTTTTATTTGGTTTTTATGATAGAACATTTTCAATGGAAGTACGAATTTTGGCAATGGATACGGGTAACACCAATAGACTCGCTTCTTCCTATGTGGGACTTGAAATATAGTTGGCTAGCCTAATTTTATTTTGAAGACATAGGTACAGGTTTTATGTGTGTATGTCTATTAATGTTCTCTTCTCTTCTTTGTATGTGTGTCGATCATAGTTCCTAACGGGTTTCAATATACATTACAAAGGTATAAACAAATAAACACAAACTTACAGTAGCGCCCAGCCCATACAAAATATTCTTAAGGTATGAGACAGTCGAAAGCATTCTTAGAAACTTAGTTCCTTCAAGTAAAGCGTTAATGGCAGGGTTGGCAGTTATATTATACACAGTTGGAATGATGGATACTAAACTCATCACGTCTAATATAAACCAAGTTTTGATATAGTATAATGCAATCTTGTTCAGGTCCAACACAACAAATTTCCGAGACTGCCCTTCTACGAATCCCGTAAAAAAGTTGGCTGCAATGTTGATTATGTAGACGACATCGCAGAAAATCATAAATGTGGTATAGTAATCCTAGAATTGGAAATATAAGAGTGTATTATTTGGACTAGGTATCCAGAGCGTGTGGCGCTCACATATACTAAACGAACGTTGGTAACTAAAAGTTACTAGTGCGAGTTGTTTTACGTGATCGAAACGTTCTTATCTCCCGCACTAGGAATAATTCCTGCATCGCGGGGGACGAACGTTCAAACAACAGACACAAAAAAACATCCAGATTCGGAACAACCATTTGTGGATCACACAATTTTTGTCCCGTGCAGGATTTGAATCCATAACACGGCGCTGTGGCAGTGGCAAGGCAACCATTTAAACCACAACGCCATCCGTGCAGTCAAAAAAAGACAGTCGGTTTACCGCATTTGGCAATCTGATTGGTTAAGCTTGGCTAATCGGAGTGCCGAACGTCAATGTCGATCGCGTTAACGTAAAACAAACTCGCACTAGGCACTCTAATAGAAATTTGTAAAGTGTCTTTCTTCACAAATATATTAAATAAAACAATCCAGAGCGCAATCAAGTCGAGCGCTGGATTGTTATTTACCGGGGTAGGCCCTGATGTTGGCTTAGTACCTTCGGCCCGTTATCAGCTACCCGTACCTGCCGTACCGTAGGTACTACATACCGGGTACTACATACCAGGTACTACATACTAGGTACTACATACCGGGTACTACATACCGGGTACTACATATCGGGTACTACATACCGGGTACTACATACCGGGTACTATATACTAGGTACTACATACCAGGTACTATATACTAGGTACTAAATTCTGCCAACATCTCAGCTGCCACACAATACCTTACCCCGTAAAGGTCTCTAAAGTTAAATATTTGGGTACTTATGATAATGAACACACTAACCTTCAAGGGAGAATCTACTTTGCTGTAATATGCTGCTAGAAACGATCCCAAGACAATCATCAGAACTACGCAAATCAGTTCCAAATAAAATCGTAATTTGCTGAATGGATGTATAGCATATGTATAAAATTTGTAGTGGCGGTACTTCTCGACGCACAGAGTTGCATATGACCTAAGCAAAATAATTCATATTAAGTCTCATAATCATCAAAACAGCCTAAGAAATCCACTGCTGGATATAGGCTCCCCCAAGGCTTTTCAGACAGACTGGTCCACGTGCATCCAACCGCTAGGCGCAATCCTACCAGATCGTCGGTCTACCTTATTTACCTCTGTTGGGTCTTCCGGTGCGTAGTCACTACTCGAGAACCTTTATGCCCAAAAGCCATCGGTTCTGCGAGCCTTGTGCCCTCCATCGCCCTCTGAGTAACCTTGATTGAGACTTATACAGCAGCGGATTATTTTGTTATTAAATTCGTGGCGTCTATCCACTATTATGTGCGATCTAAAATCATAGCTGGCAAAATATGGGTGAGAGACACCTCTGCTTTTACAATATTACCTAGTTTAACAACTTATTACCTAACTAGCTGTGCCCGCGGTTTCACCCGCGTTTATGATTATTGCGATGCTCCTGTGAGTTGTAGCGTGATGTTATATAGCATATAACCTTCCTTGATAATTAGGCTATCCTACACTAAAATAATTTTTAATTCGAACCAGTAGTTCCTGAGATTAGCGCTTTCAACTAAACAAACTCTTTAGCTTTATAATATTAGTATACATTAATTTTATCGCTTCTCTTTAAAGAACGAGTCCACACTTTACAATAAGCGAAGCGTTTAATAACGCGTGTCGCTTGAATGCATACGTTGTATATAACAGCAATTTTGTGGCTGACGATATGACAGTCCGGTAGGACGGCTGCGTGCCCGCGTCGAATACTACATGCGTAGCGAGTCATGCGCTGCCAGTGGCTTCCCACGCATGTTAGGCAGTGGCATGCACGTGCAAACAATGCATGCATTCGAATGACACATGTTCGACATATTCCATTAATGTGTGTTACGTTAACAAATACACTGTACCATAGTAATAATGTGTTTTCAGTGATTATAGATACATACATATAGATTTACACCTGTTTCTGTTAAGCAGGGATTATTTATTTATTTACTACATATATTTGCGTAAGTATTCGACAGCCAATGACAGGTCCTCACATTTAACATTTCATTAAAAATTGTACATAGTTTCCAAGAGAATAGCAATTGCACGTTTACAATTACATACCTACAACTAAAGTACAATACAGCTCAGCTAGCAATATAACAGTTTAAACAAAGAACTGTTCACTCATTCGTCGTCTCGCCACTGGAATACTAGTGCAGAATAAATCCAAATTCAGATCTTTAGCAGTGGAGTTAAAGCTATTACTCGCTCGATTAAGAAAAGAGTTTTGCCGATAGTTAGAGGAAGATCTAGGTACATGCAAGGGTTTTGCAATTCTTAATAACTTGGATGGCGCATGGAGATTGAGTTTGTTTAATAAGTCTGGACAATTTATGTTGTTTGAGGCCATTTTAAGTATATAACAGACGTCGGCAACATTTCTTCTATCAGAAAGAGTCAGCAGGTTATGGATTACTACTTACTAGTGGCTATTATCATTGATATAGTAATTCTTCATCGAGCGTCACTGAGCGATCAGATACGGTTCACCTAGGTCATTCTTTTCCCTATATTATTACAATGCTAAAATGTGAAATAAGTACATACCTAAAGGATCTACATCCTTTTGGTAGGCTATCTAAAGAATATCCACATAATCTTTAGATATTGGTTTCACATTATTGTAATAACTGACTAGAACATCCATACACAGTTCTTGGTACACACTTTCTCAAGTCTTAGAATACCGAGATAATTAAAAATCAATTGTTTTTAGCCACCGGCGTGCCGCTGCGACTCGATAGGTTAATAACGTATTGTTTAGACTACGACTGAGATCATATTTTATAACTAACTATGTGGTGTTTTCGATGAGCTAGGGAC
Source organism: Catocala nupta (assembly GCA_963675205.1). NCBI lineage: Eukaryota > Metazoa > Arthropoda > Insecta > Lepidoptera > Erebidae > Catocala > Catocala nupta. The sequence goes on from OY776082.1 coordinate 11,915,852, forward strand.
TCCTGAATAAATCAGCTCAGGCTTTTACTGATTTGTTTCAGGCGCAGAAGAAGTTAGTGTAAGTTTGTGTATGTTATTTGTTTACATTGACTTACCTAAATGTTGACTAACTCGGTGCTTTATATTAATGAAGATTGCTGTGCAAAGGATCTCGAATTTGATTCCTGGGTCGAGCAAATTGTTATAGGGTTTTCTGTCAATAAATAAGCTGTAATACTCGTAGTATACAGACTGGAACTGTGTCCTGTAGGCCACAGGCGCGATACGAGACCTAAAAACAGCTAGCAAACTATTCTGTTTACCGTCACCTTACGTAGGCGTGAGACTATGAACGTAAATATGTACTTACCTATACAAGTTCAAGGCCCTGGAGTCATTAATCCGAATGGTAATTAAGTCAAACACGAAGCGTATGAAGGGATTAGTAATTTTGATGTGGTAAGCAGAAAGTTGTTCAGGGTCCAAGTAACATTTGTGCCCATGGAAATACTCGTGAGTAGTTACCGGTCTGTTCAACAAGTTTTTATATTTGGCCGTCTCTATTTTTTTAGGGGTTTTCTGTTTTTCAGTCATAGCGTTGTATTTTATATTATAATAACATAAAATACTCTAATAGGTGTGGTAAGAACGAAATATTATAATTTAATTTATTTTTGACATTAGATCATCTATGATTCGATCTACGATATCAAGGACAGAGGAGAAAAACATACAAGTATGTAGGTATTATATGAATGATCTCGAATGAGTTTATACATAATAGACACCATAAGACATCACCAATTTATTACACATCATTATAAATATTAATGATGTGTACCTAATGATTATTATGCATAGTGACCGGCTGAGATATATGTTCAGTATGTATATAAAACCGTAGCCAAAAGGACTATAGATATTAACTTGCAGCGATAGCCAAAGAATAATAAACTTATGGTCAAGATGACGTGGTTTTGAGTACCACTCATTCCACTATTGAACTGTACTCATTTCTAACACAAGCATTCTAGCTAAGCTGGAGGATTAACAAGACTACCAGAAATTTTTAACTCAAATTACTAGTATTCTTAAAAATGGAACAATGCTGCTTCTGTTCTTGTAGAATACATAATTAAAAATGATAGTAGTGAGGAGCACGATAATTGTTATCAAATGAAATGTATTATAAAAAATCGCATAATAATATGGTATAATTTTTATTTGCAATACTGATGATTCCAATACAAAATGATATGTATGATACTTTATTACCTGAGTGCAATCAGCTCTCCGTTTCTGTCCTCCTACGTCAACAATCATAAGAATACCTACCAGCCTGCTGGAAGATACGTGGATGCTACACAAAGGTCTCGAGTTCGATCACAAGGTTGATCTCTGACTGTTCGAAGTTATGTGCGTATTAATTAGAAAATGCGAAGGGTATAAATAAAATAATTTATTTTATTTCTAATAAAGTAATAGCACAATAAAAACATTTATTTAAGTATTTACAACAATCAGTTTCACAGTAACGTCCACGGTATGACAGTTTTGCCTCTTTTCCATAAGTCGGCACAAGACTTAGAACAAAACGTTGCATTAAGTAGAATCTCTTCGATTTTATCAATGAGCACGATTTCCCTGTAGAAAAACGAAGTGTTATAGAACATACACACAATAAGGGCAACTTGAATTACACACACATGTGGTGTGTGTGCGGTACGACACATGTGGAAACTCATGGTTGCCGGGTCTGCGCTGCCTAAGATGACACGTGGATCACGCTGCGATTGACGCTGGGTTCAACGAAAACAAAGCGTTGTAATCGCTTTATATGCATTACAATAGGACGAGGCAATCACAATCAGTTCAACGTATGACGTATAAACGAACCCAGCGCTTTTGCGGTAAGTAAATATCACTCAATACATGGAACATAGAACTCCTCGCGCAGACACTGTACTATAATTCAGCAGAGAGATCCGTAGTTAGGATCTTAGATACTAATTCAAGCTAAAAGCGCAACGTCTCCTTTATCGAAGGATCCAGCGATGCATGAGTATTCATAGTACTCCTTGTGTATTAGACGTCCATAAGCTACAATAACTGGTAATTTACCACCAATGTCGTAAAAAGTACTATTACAGTTACTAAGAGTAGCGTCCCGAATTTTTCTATCTAAAAACTTACGAACCTAATCTTTCTGGAATATGCTTAAAGTTTACTTATTACCATATATCGAGTATAATTCAAATGCTGTTCCAAACTATTACTACACTACATTCTACCTGACTTACTATTAGGTACATTAGCCAGACAGTAATGTATTGCTTACAAGAATCAAAATTTTTAATCAAGCAGTTAAGGATATTTTTTACAGCCATAGGACGTATAGTGATTGTTGATTGATTGATTTGACTTACCCAATAGAAAATTCATAGAAGGCGTGATCGAAAACTGGCGTTTTGCAATGTACGTTTTCACATCTTGAAATGGGTCCATTACTGAGATCAGTCTTAAGAAAACTTGGCAGGAAATTAAAATCCTCCTTAATTATATCTGCAGGTACGTAGTAGCCTTTTGAAACTTTTTTGCCTTCTGTTTTGTTTGGTGGTCTATAGTTATTACCATTTTCATCACAATTTCTATCTACTTCACTGGTACCAATATTAATGACTTGAAAATTTTCTTGTAGATCTATTATATTATTATTATGTTCGTTATAAAGGTTTTCTCTTACGTGTTCGGAGTAAAAGCTGTACGTTTGTGGATTAAGCTTTTTCACGGCATTAGTCATCATTTGGTAAAATTGTCTTTTAGCCATTTCGTAAAGGCTCGGTGGCGTGTAACTTGTTGTTTCTAATATAACATTGTATTGAGGTGGACACTCGACTAATACCTCCCATTGTATCGAGTCTTGACTTAATTTTAATTTACATTGGCAGTTATTTTTGTTGAGATCTTGATTATTATTGGCAGCACTTAAACACCTGCAATAAAAATATTGTAGTCAGATGTAATAAATTAAATAACTATCTTTCATTAGTAATTTTTAAGTACTTGCTAATGACCGCAGAATACTAAGCTTTACAAAACTTGAAATCATGGACCTCATTGAGTCAATGAATTCGAATAATTTTGAAACAAGTCGCCGAAGGCATATGTTTGTGTTTTGTTCCTTACAGAATTCGAGGTACATAGATACTTCCTATATGCCAAACATCATAATAATTTTCTGATGCTGGACGCTGACTACGTCATAAAACTGTATAATAATAAGAACACTCAGAGACATACAAATGTCAAACATATTTATAGCAACTAACTATTAGCAGAATTGATACATCAATTTGCACTGATGCAAATGTTGACTGACATTATGGCGTAGTAGTTGTCACCTAGATATTATCAGTATGCAGAGTTAGGTGAGTTCGATCCCCATAAGGAAACGACAAATATTTCTATAATCCACGAGCAGTTGTACCGTGTTTTTGTGCAGTGCCCGACTTAGGGAGTATTAGGGACCGAATCAAGTCTGTGCGAGTATTGCTCCAAAGAGATAGAAAAGAAGAATGGTTTTCGCACCATTAATCGCAAGAAAGACAAAATAAACGCTTCAGATTCACTTATATATGCAAAGAAAGCAGTTAATTTTATTCTAATAGGTACTAGCAATATGAGTCATGAAGTCTCTATAAATACCTGCTCTGATTAAGAGCCTAGTCAATTTCACGTGTAAGATACGCTGATATAACTTAAATTATTAATGTTAGAGATACGATGCCTACGAGTGCTTACGTGGATTTATTGGAAATAGTTGGCAAATACAAGCACCATCAAAACTTACCCAATATTGAGACATCTAGTTTGCTGATCTCTAAACATGTGATACCATAGCGAGTAAGGCAATGTCTTCAGACTGGAGTTTCTCCAAAATCTAAATTCGCAGTGGTGATAGTTGTATACCGGTCTTTGAGGCAGCCATTGTAATTTATTATCTGAAAATGTATAATTTGATTTATATAGTATTTTATTGCGTTGTATCAGCAATAATATTAAACATATCGGTTGGTTTTCCCGAATTTATTTTGTTGTCTGTATGTGACATCTGCCAGAATCCTTTAAGTAAAATTTTATCTGTTTAATTTAAACATATTACAAACTCGTAGTCGAATATTTACATAAAACATACTTTTAACGACATGTTATTGTTAGTTCAGATAAATGAGGGCTCAATTTGAGGACGATAAAACTTATTTAAGTAGATACTAGATGTTGGCCGCGGCTTCGCTCGCGTTATTGCAGATTTATGTTAATATAGATTTTAAATGGTATTCTGATGTATAAACAATAATACTGTAAAGTTGCATCAAAATCTGTTCAGTAGTTTTTGCGTGAGATAGTAACAAACATCCATCAATCCATCCTCACAAACTTTCGCATTTATAATATTAGTAGGATTCAAATCGTGTGTCCACGATATTAATGGTCTTAACAATTACAGACTTCAAATGTTAATTTGCTTTAAAATACCATACATAGACATAGACCAAACCGAATTATAATTGAATAGTGACATTAGGTCATAAAAGCAAGATATACAATATTTAACTAAACATAAACGATATTTTATTTACGCACGGAGACTACGAAATAGGCAAGAACTGCTTTGTATTCCCTGTTACTATTAAGGGCAATGAATTAAACAGTTATTGGGTTATGCATGGAAATATAACTTAGCAAGTAGAAAATAAAATAGCATAAATCTAGTCAATCTATGCGTATAAATTAAAAGCTTTTCAACGTTTGAAGGTTATAATTGGTAATTTCGTGGAGACATAATTATAGGCTCCTATGTGACTATAATTTTACTCAGATTTAACTAGATAATTTTTTAACATAATATATGGTTGTACTGAATATTAAAATGAGTTTATTACTTGTTATAGGTAAATACAATATCCGACTTTTTGTACAATATAATAATATTAGCCCTGTATTAAACTGTCCCACTGTTGGGCATGGGCCTCTTTTTGGTGTGAGAAGGGGTTAGGAGGTCCACCACGCTGACCCAGTGCGGGTTTGCAGACTTTACATATCTTCGAGAACATTTTGGAGAACTGACGGACATGCAGGTTTTCCTCACGATGTTTTCGTTTACCGTTAAAGCAAGCGATAATTAACTATTTAATACGCACATAACTTCGAAAAGACAGAGATGCATAGATCGGGATCGAACTCGAGACTCTACGTGGCAGTCCAACAACGGTCTCCCACTAGGCTATCGCTGCCCGTTTAGTACAATACGTTTACTACAGGATATATTCATAATGATAAGTATAATAATGAATATGTATTGTCCCACTGCAAGGCGGAGGCATCCCACTCCCTATTCCACATCAGGGTGTTGCGGATGCAGATGCGGATGTTGAAATCGATGTGGAAACGCCGCAATTGCGGATGCGGATGTTGATTAAAATTGTGCATCTTATTTAATAAAAAGTATCTAATATCACCTCTGCGGGTTCAAGACTGTTTTGCAAAGGTTCATAAATTTTGCTATCCTCTTCATTCACTTGAAGGGTCATCGGCACATCCATTTTCTTTCTTGTCGCTACCTGCGCTATACCTGGATCCGCATTAACATCTGTGTTGATTATTGCGGATGCGGATGCAGATGTCAAAATCGATGCGAAAGTTCCGCAATTACGGATGCGGATGCGAACATTCGCAACATCCCTGTTCCACATGTCCATATAATTTCATGATACGAACAAATCGCTAAAGCTACTACTTTTATGATTGTAATAAAATTAGTTACGAGGCACACAATGTATACTACTTAAGCCATTTTAAGTAAATATTATCATACAAACTAACCGACGCCATAACACACGTTCTCTTTACAAAGAAGTCTCATTAAAGCTCCATTTTTAAAATAAACCAAATCACTTCTTAATTCAAACATTGCGAGGTGGTCTCCTTACATCACATACAGCCAAAATGGGTCAAGCAAATCAATGAGGAAACGTTAATGTTGATTTATCGAGGATAGTTTGTTATCTAAGGCGCCAAAACTACTGTCTTCAACTTTACGATGGACAGTAAAACAGTAACTGGAGCGTATTCGCAAAGTAACTACAGTAGTACGTACGTTTACGTTACGTGTTGGTTAGCTAAATGGGTTCTGTGGTGTAACGCGTTTCGGAGAAACGTCGTATGGATTTTTGTTTTCTTTGGTTCCTTTGGTATTTTGCAGGAATGTAGAAGTATGATAAGAAGTTGTATCTTTAGTTTTAAACAAACTGAAGTCAGAGATACAAACTACGTTTTAAAAACTTTGATTCAATCGAGTAGAATAATTGGGCCATGTCATTTTGCTTGTGAAATGTAGGAAAACAGTATTGTGTTATTATATAATTTTCTAGTAATGATTTAAATGTCTAACTATGATTCCATACAATTTTATTTGAAGTACTTTTGATTAATTTTCACTTTATCACTTTGAAACGTTTGTTTACGATAGTATAATTAATTAATACGTAACGATTTGATACGTTATCAGTTTGTTGGTAAGGTGTATATTACAGGCACAATATTTAGAATTGTCCAATGGCAATGTACGACATTTTACACATATTTGTAGGTCACAATGCTAGCGAAGCACATGTTATTTTATGTAAAACTGGCAACTAACTTAGTGTGCCAGTTAAAAATACAGCTCCAGAATAAATGAACCACGCATACACATTCAGATTTGTATGCATTGTGTAGATTGGGCTTTTACGTACATAAGCCTTATCTGGGTCAGGAAAACACTTTCTACAGGACTTACTCGAGTATTTATGCTATATTTTTTTAAATCTAATGCTACTTAAGTATTTATTTATCTTTTTGCATAGTTAGTAGTCAACCCAGGGAGATTTGCAAACCTTGAGAATGTTTTTTTATTTTGCTGCTATTTTGGCGCAGAATCGTGAATCGTGAAAATATTTTAAAAACGGTAAATTGCCAAATGGACTCACGGCAGCTACAACCGACTGCTTTACGTTCAATCTAAAGTTCTACTGTTTGGGATTTTCTTCTAAAATATCTAATAATGCTTAATGCAACTTAGACATCGAACCCACGATCCATCCTGTCCAGATTGCCGCAAGCAACACTAGATTAACGTGGTACTCATTTATACAATGAACATATTGTACCTACTTCAGACGTACATTGAAATTTATATGCAAATATAAATGTAAATTATCTGAATCACGTGAAATTGTAATAACAGAATGAAATTACCACAAACCGATAGATACCGTAGACGTCTCAGTTCAGCGATCCTTAATGGTAGCTCCGTCAACTCATTCTCATCTAATATCAGGAACTTCAAGTTGCGCGCTTCGCCTATCTCGTCAGGAATACGTTTCAACCTATTCCCGCTCACATCCAAGCACTTCAGACATCGTAACTTAGATATCTCTCTCGGCAACTCGGTTATATCATTACCGCTTACGTACAGACTCTCTAAATGCTCCAAAATTCCGATGTTACTTGGCAAACGTGTCAAGAGATTTTCTTTTAAATAAATATCAGTCACTTCTGCTTCTTCACCTTGCAGCTGGTATAATGGGAACTCTGTAAAACCCCTATAGTTCCAGTGAAGAACTGTGCTGGGTATTAAATCTTCACTATAATCCATATTTACGTTAAAATTTTGCGCAAGTTTAATGTTTACGTTAATCTAGTTTAACATGTGGTTCATATTTCACTTCACTTTTATGCTTGACTTCGGATTAATGCACTAATGTATTCAATTCTTTATGTGTTTACGTTACAACGTTTAGAGGTAAAAGTTTCGTATGTTCTTTCGCCTGTCTACACGTGAAAGAAACGCGCTCTCCTGAATCCCGTTTGAAGAACACTGCATCTCAACGCGCGCGGCCGCACGTGAATTATTTTTAAAACTATAGCAAGGTCTTTGCTATAGCTTTCCGTTAAAATTAATTCGGTCGTCTATTAAATTCCTGGGCTAGTATATTGTTTTATGCTCCAGTCTTTACATAAAATTACTCAACATTTACATTGCGAATAACTTTTGAAAAAGTTTTTGGTTACTTCACTATGTGCAGCTAAAGTACCTATCTATTTTAATTAGTAAATTAAATTATCCAATATAGCTAAATACTCATATTCAAATTGGGTTAAACTAGGTTAAATCATTAGTGCAATGTTTAGGCGCCTAAGCTGCCACCATTAGCACATCTGATCACTTTACACTCTTTACTAATTAGGCAAATTCTAGTCAAAGAATCCCAGTCAAAGAAAACTTGAATTTAATGCATACATTTTATTACTAATAAACGCATACGGTTTCCATATTATCATAACAAGCATTATAACTAAAAAGCAATACAAGGTGGAGTGATACGATCAGTATTGGACGAAGAGTTTGGCGTCGATCCAAAACGCCCGCTGGCCTTAGGTCGAGGACATTCGAAACACAATAACAAATAACGAGTCCGCATCATTGATGAAATATCAGCGCCATGTGCGGCTAACATCATCGTATCGGTAAATATAAGACGCGTTCATCGGTACCTATAGTAATTTGTATTCTCTCTCAATTCATTGAAAGAACTTCTGGGTAGTAAATAAATAGTGTCTTTTAAAGTGCTCGAGAAATTGAAAGATAGGATTTATTTAGTATCTTATAAGCCTGTTTATGAATTATAGGTAACTTATATTATAAATGACAGCAATTGCTATTCTCTTTATTAACTACATGGTACTAGATCGCGTCAAAAGCATAATAGGAATTAATAACTCATGTCGCAGATAAAAATCGCAAACTTATAATGTCATCAATAGAATAATTTCCCACATTTCTTGCTACTATTGAATATTGCTTAACAAGAAAAAAAATCTCAATTATAATGTATTCATTTCTGCACTTCGGGGTCACATATCGGGATAAAAGATAGCATATATATATATATATATATAGCATGCCATATTGCATCAAAATCAGTTCAGATGTTTAGCCGTGAAAGAGTAACAGACAGACAGAGTTACTTTCGCATTTATAATATTTGTATGGTAATAGTAGTAGTAAAATCTTTAATAAAAAACTCATATATCGTTAAAGTAACAACCAAATTTGGAAATCTCAACAAACTTTAATATACTTGCAGATTAATTAATAAATATACTTACAGATTAATAAATCTTCTCCCTAGCCTTTATTATTCCCAAGTCACTTGGGTCGGCTTTTCTAGTCTAACCGAATTTGACTGGATATCAGTTTTTACACGGAGCGGTTGCCACCTGACCTCCGCAACCCGAAGGCTAACGATACCCTAAGGCTAGACTAGTGTCAGGATATTATAGGGCACTGACTTTCCAATAACGATTGCCATAGATGTTTTATGGCAGCCGGGACCGACGGCCTCTCAACGTGCTCTCCGAGGCACGGCGCAGGCGATAATTGTCAATCAATACGCACATAATTTCGAAACGTCATATAACTTCCGAAAGTCAGAGGTGCACGACGTAGGTTCGAACCCGAGACCCTCTGCATTGCAGTCTGTTGGTCTCCCCACTGAGCTATCGTTGCTGCTTGCAGATTAATTAATAAATAAGCTAATAAATACAAATTAGTATTACAGTTCTTTGGCAACCTTTATGACAAATGGATACTAGGTGTATTCATGTATCATTCAGTCAAAATTAGTCCAGCTGAAATCAACAAGGAAAATATCCATAACTTGAATGTTATTCATACAACGCGACAAATAAAATAATAAACTTCAAATTTTGGCATCGCTCCAGTTGAATAAAGAACAAGTTGCTGCCGCAAGAATGTATCATGTCATCTGGCACGGCACGATTATGGCGGTAAGTCGCGTGTTTGAGGAGTAGCTGGAGAGGCGACATGGCGCCCTCACCTTCCGGCTGACACAGGTAATGACTGGCCATGGTTGTTATGGCCAGTTTCTGTGTCGCATAGGCCGGCAAGAGACACCACTTTTCACCACTGTGGCGACTGCCTCGACGTTGTTGTGGACACGGTGCTGCACACTTTGGTGGATTGCTCCGCCTGGGCATCGCAGCGCCGTGAGATGATTTCGGCAGTCGGATTGCTTGCCCTCTGGCGCCCGGCCGTAGTTCAGTCTATGGTCTGGAGTGAGAGGTCGTGGAATGCCGTAGTCTCCTTCTTTGAGGAAGTGATTTCCATCAAGAAGGCGGCGGATTGGGAGAGGGAACGCTTAAACCATCTCCTCAACCGCAGAGCCGCGGCTCGGAGCTCGTCTCACGCCCTTCCGACACTCGTGTCGGAAATGCGTGATATGACCTCCAGCCATCCTAAGGTTTGACCTGTGGGTGGTAGACTCCGTGGGTCTGCCCACCACCCGATCAGCACCAGGTCCGAGAGGCGGCGTGTGTGTTCCCACGTGCGCCTCTGTATCGTGTGTCTGTCCTCCTCTCATGGGGACAGTAGGGATAAAATTAGTGGTGCCCAAAGGGCTGGTCTATTTGTGTAGTGGCCTGCCGTTTCATACGGCGCGCGGGAGGGCGAAACCACGGCGGGGTCGCGATTGCATGTATAAGCGATTCGCGCGGCTCCACCGTTTGCGGTTATGTTGAGGAACACCGTGATAGGTTTAGTCGGTATTACCGGGATGTCGCTCACCATCTTTCCTCGGTGAGTCCGACATAACCTCTCCGTCACCCTCCGGAGAGGTATATGTCAGAGCATTACCACACGTTAAAAATTAAAAAAATATTATCATATCATAACGTATGCTAAAAACGTACATGCATTAATTCAGCCATTGGTATTTTCGTCGGTCGGAATTTCTCTGTTGCTAATTGGGATGAATTCGAACAAGGCCTTGGTAGAAAATTTTAAGCTTAACTATTATGAAGTTTAATATTCCATGGAATTATGTCGTTTAGTTGTTTTGGGTTTAACAGCGGGTATTAGAAAGCTGTGTTCATATTAAAACGTGGGAAGGCAATTTAACTAAATTTGTTCGAGGACATTTTTTTATTTTTGTATCTATAAAGCTGTTTATGTTTTTGATAAAAATCGTGTGTATTTTACTGAACTCCTCCTAAACGGCTGGACCGATCATAATCGATTTTTTGTTTGTTTGATTGGGTCCCAAGATGGCTTGATATAGATTTGGACCCAGTAGGTCGTACTGCGTAGGGATGGGTAAAAAATATCTTTATATCAAAATATCGATTTCAGAATATAATCGATATATATCATCGATATTTTTACTCTGGAAATATCGATATTCAATATTTATTTCTCAATATAAAATTCGATATTTTTAAGAGCTTTTTTATATTTTATATTAATTTTATTATTAATAATAATCTTTATTTGCTGGAATATGGTTCAGGTTAGGTGGTTATTTTTAAATTTGCTACTGCATTTTTTGCCGCATGTGACGTGCAAAATTTAAGTCATTACATTAATACAATTTTAAACAAATACATGCAAATTATTAAATTACATAATAATATTAATTAATTAGTAGTATATAATCCAGGAAAAAAAGATAATAAAATGAATATACAGCACATTAAAACATTCATATAAAATATTAAATTATAAAAAGTCTAACAAACACATCTTATTCTAGAATTGTCTATATTTTAATAATATTTAAATTGTGAACACAGCCTAATAAAATATCCATGGATGGTCTCTTTCTTTCAGAGTGGCATCACTTGGCGTGGCAGTATTTAGACCAACCGTTGCTAGAGTGAAAGTCAGACCCAGTACTATTTTGAGTAAATTGTCGCCATATAACGCTGGTTCTTTATGAAATTGCCTTGAAATATTTGATCTGTCAAGGTTCCTCAGTATCGTCCGAAAGGCTTGCTTCGGCTGTGAATTTAACTGTGCCGGATAATAGAAGCAGGTTAACAGGGCAGCACATCGTAGAAAGAGTGTTTCTGATGTTCATACCAGATGAATACTGGTTTGAATGATTTAGAAATTTTACTAATAGAGATTAAGGTTAAACTTACTTAGTCGCTTGAGTGCGAAATTCAAATTTTAATAGGTATTTTGCATATTTCAGGTCTATCTTAAATCGTTTACTAATGATACTGAGATTCGCGACAATAATGAAAATGTAGCTACTGAATAATATAGATTTTAACTTGAAACACATCTATTTTACAGAGATTTTGTCAATTTAGTGATCTTATTAGGTTATAATTATATGTTTGATGAAATCTCCGTAGAACAGATGTATTTTAAGTTGAAATTTATTTAATAGCTACGTTCCTATCATTGTCGCAAATCTTACTTTTATCAATAAAAAATGAAAGATCAAACTTAAATATGCAAAAAACTGCATACATTTTGAATATCGCGGCCTAGTGGATGCGTTTAATTTGTAAGTGCGCCTTAAATTTTAAATATTTAATAAAGAAAATTTTACCTGATTTAATAATAAAGCTAATAAAACTACAAAATATGTTCTTTTTCACTTCCGAATTTTTTGGCAATACTTGAGGTAATCGCGCTTTGAGGTAAAAATATCGATATAAACCTACATAAACTATCGGTACTATATATATCGATATATTTTTTTAATTTGCCCATCCCTAGTACTGCGATCAGGTTATTGGATTATTTATTTTCATTCGGGCCAGATAACGTCTCGTCAAGTCCGCTAGTTTACATGTATGTTATAATCGTATCTTATTTTTATTGTGTAAATTATTATTAAGTACTTACCGTTGTTTGTATTGTCTATCATTTTTGTACGAAAGACAAGATAACACCAGAAAAGGTGAACTGGACTAACTGCTTCAATATTTTAATTAGATTAACACTTGTCCAATATATCAACTGTCTGGAAGGAGCTGCATTTCACTAAGATTGCGTTGTATATGCGTGGTGGGTTCTTGAAATGACTGTATTTTTAATAATAATAATAATAAGCTGTTAGCCTCCGTGAACTGGCTACGTTTCGGTGACCTCTTTGGGGAAACCGAAGGGTTTGTCTGTGCTATTGCGGACGAAGTTATCAAGACGAATAAGGACGGAGATATATCTTGAGGGATGGTACGGTTGACATTTGTCGGGCGTGCCACCTACCTGGTGAGTCCCTCAGGCATATAGTTTCCGGTTGTTCTCGTCTTGCTAACGGCGAGTACTTGCACAGACATAACCAAGCCAGGATAGCCAGGATTATTCACCAGCAACTTGCTCTGAAATACAAACTTGTAGATGTTGAAGTGCCGTACTACAGGTATGTAGCTGAATCAGTTCTCGAAAATGGTCATGTCAAGTTGTACTGGGATCGAACTATCATCACAGACAGGACTGTTGTGGCCAACAAACCTGACATTGTGGTGATAGATCGATCAGAGCGCCGCGCATTGATTATCGATGTCACCATTCCGCATGACGGCAATCTCGCGAAAGCTGAAAAAGATAAGCAAATTAAATATCTCGATTTGGCTCGCGAGGTTGTCCACATGTGGGATGTTGATTCGGCAATCATTGTACCGATAGTCATATCTGTCAATGGTCTAATAGTCAAGAGCCTCGATCACCATCTAAAGAGGCTCGCGTTGGGTGCTTGGATCAAGGGTTTAATGCAGAAGGCAGTGCTTTTAGATACAGCACGCATTGTGAGGAGGTTCCTATCTCTGGAATCCTAACCACCGGCAGCTTGGATCCTGTTCCCGATGCCGGTGGGGTACCATATATTTTATATTTTCAAATGTATTTTTATAGATATATGTATATTTAAAAATGAAAAATATATTGAAAATATTTAAATAAAGAGAATAATAATAATAATAATATATTTATTTCCGACTGTCCATTGTTGTGTAACAGTTACGAAAATTATATCAAGAAAAAAGGCAGTCTTATCCCTAAGCCTTTATTGTTCCCAAGTCACTTGGGGTCGGCTTTTCTGGTCTAACCGGATTTTGACTGGATATCAGTTGTTACACAGAGCGGCTGCCACCTGACCTCCGCAACCCGAAGGCTAACGATAACCTAAGGCTAGACCAGTGTCAGGATATTATAGGGCACTGACTTCCCAGTAACGACTGCCATAGATGTTCATGGCAACCGGGACCGACGGCTTAACGTGCTGTCTGAGGCACGGAGCAGGCGATAATTGTCAATCAATACGCACATCATTTCGAAAAGTCATGTAACTTCCGAAAGTCAGATGTGCACGACGTGGGTTCGAACCCGAGACCCTCTGCATTGCAGTCTGTTGGTCTCCCCACTGAGCTATCGCTGCTGTTAGTATCCAAGTCCCGACGAAACAAACTTTAAATAGGTCTCCCCACTGAGCTATCGCTGCTGTTAGTATCCAAGTCCCGACGAAACAAACTTTAAATAAATTGTAAGTTTAGTCTATCAAAACTTGGGTAAATTTTGTCATATTAACACCGTCATATTTATCAGCCTTTGACCTTTAGAATGCTATTGGTGCTGCCCCTCAATCTGCTTAGTAAGGAAGCGACAGCTTTTATATGTATATTACATACATAATAATATTAGGTATTAATGTTACTCGTTGCATCTGGCTATTTGTTTATTTACTCACATTAGTCTACTATAATTATTATTGGCGTATCGTTTAGGATGCTTGTTGGCACTGTTGGAGCTAACAACAAATCTAGAATTAGCCATCGTGTTTATTTCATTAAAATGTAGGTTACATTAGCGAGCTCAGCAAATCAGAATATCGTAACGATAAATAATTCGATCGTAAAATATACAACAGCGGTACTTGAACGGCTTCTTAGTATTTACTTATTCTCAATATTTGAAGTTTCAGACGAAAACATTAAGGCTGATATGCTCCATATGCGTTTCGTTCTAAATATATGCTTGTATTCATATGCACATGCCTCAATTGAAAATTAGTTGTTGTTTTCTTTTGTATAAGGATAATTGTCAGTCGATGAACTCCTGCGTTGCTTTGTAACCTCGTTGATGGATTACCCCTGCGTTGCTCATTAATACCAAAACAAAGAAAAGTCAATATTTCAAACATGATTCACGAAAAATTTAGCCATTAAACGGACATGGACACTAAAACTATTCTATAAGTACTTTGCAATCTTTCTTTTGTGATCGTTCTATATAGGAGTATACAAGCTAGTTTATGATGTGTTGCAGTTTTATGAGGAATTTCTAGGAGCCTTTCTTTATTTTAAAAGCCATTTGCCGTCATTAAACATAGGAACATACTATTAACGGACAAAAATTACACCCAGACTCGGCATAATTATTAATGAACAATTACACGAATAATTGTCTCGTATGGGATTCGAACCCGCAACATTTAATGCGGCAGAAGTGGCCTACTGCGCATTTCATGCAGTCAAAACGTATTCATATCAGATTACTCGTAGGAGACCCATAATCTCTTACTCTTGCACTGGCAGTGTAGTGACATCTTGTTAAGTCTTAACGAGCACTTTATATTCCTGGTGTTGCAAACTGCAAGCCATGGGCTATGGTTACCATCACGTGCCATCATCATAATAAAAAAATATTGTCATAATATTCATTTATTTCAAGAAAATCTAATTGGAATCGTCTATATTCATTTATAATTCACAAAAGGTGCTATACAAAATTTAGGATCACATCGTGAACACTAATATAAATACATACATAATTATCACACATTCAGTACACATAGATTTTAGATCAGACTTTGAAGTAATTAAGATACATCACAACAGTTCAGGTGGGATAATATAAGTACAGAGTAAAAATTAATTCAAGCTACTTTAATCAAGAATATTTATAAATTAGAACAAACATATTAATTAATTAGATAATGTATCATCAGATTAGAAATGTGTATCTCCAAAGTGAAAAGAGATATTAATTAAACCCACATTACAGAAATTATCTTCAACTCCTATGCAATAGGAGTCATTACATAGCTTATACAATATAGGTAATATGGAAAAATATTTTACCCAACCCGATAATAATCCCAGAAACTCATGATAGCACATATCAAGTGCATACTTAAGACTGACTAACATTGTATCCAATATTTTATGTTTGGTTTTATATAATAAGAGACAAGTCGTGGTAGACTTCCATTTTCATCCTGTGCTTACTATTTTCTTTCATATTTTATTCTCTTTCTATATAGTCTTGTCACTTCAGGTGAATAAGGTCTAATTAAAGAAAATCGAATATAAGCAACTATTAAAACAGTCTGTAACAAAAAGCTGGAAACTGGTCAATTTAAATTTAAAAGTCATACATGAAAATGTCTTTTAAATAACTCAATGTCGTGGATAATATCGACTTGAAATAATTTCGATACTGAGAAGATCTCTTTAAAAATATTCATAACTTATAAATTAATCTTATGACATTTATATCATCCGAATATGTCTGGAAAAGACAGTGTAAAAAATAAAGAGAGAGAATTTGGTGCATATTCATATCAGAACAAAAAGCTGAAAAGTAAAATTTATACATTTTAAGTTGGAAAGGATAATATCTATACCAGTCTTTGATAAATTTTATCATGTGCACGTTATAAATATAACCAAACCTTTCTGTTACATGCTGTTTAAAACATTAGTATTCTTATCATGATTCTTCCTCAAGCCAGATTGCTTCATTAAAATTGTAAATAAATGCATGTACGTAAACACTTTTCATTTTGAAAAGATTTAGTCTTCACCAGTTTACAATAATTAATTAAACATTAGCTTTCTTAGAACAGTGTATTGTACAGATGTTCGGAATAGTTTGATCTGTCCTCTTTGATACCCATTACAGTTATATTTAATAGTCCTGAGCATTCCTCGCAAAGTGTAAGTTATCCCGATACATTACAACAATAAAGGAATTCCTAAAACGTCAAATTTAGTCATATAATATTAATTTAAAACACCAGTCCAATATTTAAAGGGTAAGAAGGCGAATATCATAGTAAAGCTAATTAGGTACCATCTTAAAAATGGTGACTAATCTGACTCAGTCAGCGTTTACGAAGACATATTGAAAAACTAACCGGTTTTGTAACAATTAAATAGACAACAATTTGTAACAATTAGAGGGAGACACAAATGTACACATCTAAAAATTTTTTTACACACTGATATCATTCATTATTGTAATAGTTGATACATACCATACTTAAGTAAAGTAAGAATAGTAGAGGTACAAATTAAAAATTATATATAATAATATATTTTATCATATTACTATGTACTAATAGATATCTAGTATTCCAAAAAGATTACGTCCCGTAGTTACGTCCTAGCGTTTTGTAAATAAAACTTAAAGGTAAGAAGTGTATAATAAGACATTTTTAATAATAAAAGGTATTCTATAATTCTTCCAAAGGTCAATACTTTTGAATTGATTATCTTAGATATTTAAGATATACATAGATTGATCATAAACATTTATTTATTATACCTATATTTGGAAAATTGATGACTAGAATATAAATTATGCCTCATTTTAATAAATATTCTTATATACTAGGCAATCACTTAAGCAAATTATTAATTTCGTAGTAAATTTTTCATTGTTGGCCAAAATGTTTAAAGCTTAATCACAAATACGTTTCGGTGCAGTAAGGGAAATTACATTTACTGGTACTTGTAGTAATAACTTATATAATTACAGAATACTTATGTATTTTTGTCAATTTCTAAACTATAAGTTTAGTAAAAATAACGCCTGCGATATTTTATTATAAATTAAGGCATTGAAGCTAACCATGTCTACACAAAATAAACAACTAATTTCACCATCATTCTAAGCAACTAAATAAATTATTGTCTACATGACAAATATCAGTTATAACAAAGAATTCTGATATCTTATATTTTATCTTTTGCTTTAGATAGAGGAACTATGTTATGTATTGATATTTTGAATAAATTAGGCAACATTGGAAAGACTAGAGATATGACAATATGTTTTGTTAAAGAACTTAATATCTACGAATGATTCTCACTCGACGTCCCTTGCCGTCGCCTTCGTCGTCGCTGTCGACTGATTGTTGCCGGTGTCCTAACATCAGAGCCTGTACTTCAGGGTTCAGGGGCAAAGCAGGAAATGATGAACGACGAACCATTGGTACTGGACGAGCCCCTAAATAGAACAGATTAAATAAATGTTAGAGAATAATTAACGTTGAGCTAAAGATGATACTAAAACACAACTTTTGCTGAAGTTTCTCAATGTCTTCGGCCAAAAAGATATTGATTGAGTTTTACCTTTTGTAAAGTTGCTCAGACTAAAAAGCTTAGACTTCTAGACAATTCAACTGTAAATTCGCTTTATAGAATCACTTTTCTAGTGAAATGAATAAAAGCTAAGCAAATTTGGCAAAGGCAAGCGAAAGCTTTATGTGACGTGTTTATAACACGTTTTAATTTATAGATATTGAGTGTTCTTCAGAGCGTTCGTAGTGCCAAATAGCACTTCGTTGAATTATGTGACCGTTTATGTCAGCATTAGAAATATTTCTTAAAAGCAAAGCGTTGCAATAAAACATAAAATATTTTATGTAAGTTCTGAGACTTGGTAACGACAGATTCTTTGGTGGGTTGGTGTCAAACAAATAAACAGTTCCAATGACGGTTTTTAGTGTTTTAATTAATACATATTGCACGAAGCGTAAACTTAAAATTAAATGCCATAATATTGCCTGTCGCTAACGATAACATACTTACGAAATCCTTGTAAACGTAAACAATTAATATAAATATATCATCAATAAGGCATCGTCGATCACGTGGCGGTATTTATAATATACATACATATGTACATATTATACTTCAGGAGCTTACCATATTACTAAAGATGTGCCAATTAACGACGTCTCGAGTCACAATAATCATTTGTCATTCAACAAGTGTGTAACTATAAATTGGATGAAGGGGTTTCCATACTAAACCTATTTATTACAACTAAAAGCTAATTATGTACCGACGAAATCCACCACAACATGAAGATTCTATCGGTTTCGGATCCATAACAGAAAGTTCTCATGCTAATACAATCTGTATATTACCTTTGATTAACCATTTGGAATGTAATCATGTGTTTAATGGACTGTGAGTTGAATTGATTACATACAGACTTGCTAGTATACTGTTAAATCTGTATGGTATTGACGGTATCATTATAGGTACATACATACATATGTCTATAAAAGGCATTTAAGAGATACTATCTGTTTACATGCACATCATAAAGGGATTTATTGAACTATAAAGAGCTTAACGGAAGAAGTGTTGCAGGCAATGCGTGTAACAATTTAAATGACAATTCAACTACATTGTGATAAAACATTATAGAATCAAACTACTGAAAATAGTAAGAAAATATCAATTCTAATTTTAACTAGAACTGTGAGTAACATCAATTACCTGAAAATCTTTTTCAGTCGTCAGACAGACCTTGTTATGAAACAGAAAATATAAATAGTGATAGGAGAGATAGAACATTAAAAATATTAAAATTATAAACATTTACATTCACTTTTTAAACATCAAAATTTAGATCAATACAAGAGCAGACTTGCAATCAACTCGTAAATTATGTCGTTGAATTTTAATGTTAGTACGAGAGTAGTGCTAGAAATATAAATAAAAATCATACCGAAGAGCTTGGCCACTGATTGTCTTTTGACGAGTCTCGGTTCTCCGGCAGGGGTCTCGCTAATTGATGCCGGCGCCGATCCTTCCTGAGGTTTCCTGTGTGGCTCGCTTAGGTACGAGTTAGTTGAATCTCCTCGCGTATACGGTCTAACCTGACGTCGTGTTTTGTTCTCTTCCTCTGGAGTCACAAACGATTCTGCGATCTGAAACAATTGCAGCCCAAACCTGCTCGATTCGCGACGTAAATATTTTTTATTAGCAAATTCTGCTAACGACTGCCTCCTTTCACCGTCCGGATTCAACTTCCTTCTAGCCCTTTCATCTTCCTTCACTTTGATAGCTTCTAGTATAGCGTTTATCAAAAGTATCATGAGAAATACAGTGATGCCTATAGCAGTAACAGTATTATTATCGGTACTCAGTACTTCCCGTTTACGTTTGAATTTTGTCAGAGGCTTTTTAGTGAACACTTCCAAAACACTGCAAGCATCTCTTATATACAGAGGAATGACTTTTATTTTTACAACACGTTTTTTTGCCTGCTCTTGATTTTTCAGATCAATTTCTGGTGCGATTGCAGGCTCTCCATTCTTTTTAGTCACTACGACATTTGCTTCTACATTTTGTTTCATAAACCACATATGCACACTGTACATACAATAAACGCCCACGGAGAGAATAAAAAACAGGATCTTACGTTCGTTCATGTTTACATCGCAAAAACACTGGTTTGTTTTGACATAGAACCGCGCGTGCGTGTGGGTCTATTCGCGTACTGCACGATATTGTTCAATAATGTTCAGAGATTATAAATGGTTTATTAATTTCACTTTTGTGGGTTCACGGTGTTTATTTTGAGAGATATTAGTGACGTTATGCTGTCCACCGGCGTCATTTTGTGATTTGTGCGGTGGGTAGTGTGAAGTGCGCATGTGCGAGCAGCGGGCGGCGGTGGCCGGGTCGTCAGGGTCGTACTCGCTTGTACTCGCTACCGTAGCCACGCTAACCACTACAGACATACAGGCACTTTTGACACTCACCGCCTTATCTACCTCTTGTTCCCTATTATCTAAAACTATGTTCTTGTTTTCACTTTAGATTTTATCTATTTTATTACGGCCTGTATACCTGCCGAAATAAAAATCTTTTCCATTAATTTCAGCTTGAGTGTATACACTACTGAGAGATAACGTATAAAATTCAATAACTTTTATCTAAAACAACTTTATTGATCCGGTTGTTATTAATATTGCGATAAATATAACGCAACAGTTTCTCATCTGTTTATTTGTCAGGTGAATGTGAAAAAATTAGATTGCTTTATGCCATATAAGTTTAGACTATGTAAGAAAATATTTGTCCAATAATAAATGTTTTCCACTGCAAGCATATTTCACGTTCACATACATAGAACGTGGCCACGCGCGCCCAATTTCGACGCTCGCGTCTCAATAATTCAATGTACGACGAGTTGAAATGGCTTCGTTGTGTGTTCTCCCTCTAATATCTATACGGAAGCAGAAATATACTAACTAAATGAAAGATTGATGCGATCTGTCTGAACATAACGATCTAAGCTTATATAGGTATCTAATTATAGAAGCACTCCGGTTATGGTATACAATAATCTGAATGCACTTTGATGATTGATAATGATAATAAATATTAGTTGTTTGGAATAAAACTAGGTTAGATGAATTCCTAGTATTGATTTTGCACTATAATACGAGTATAAGAAACAGAGTTCTCTGAAAGCTGTGTATAATACTGATAATCCTATTAATTTTATTTACCAGACTTTGCTTCGCTTCACTCGCGTTATGTAGGTTATGTCAATAATTTTCTATCCCTTGGAAACAGTAATTGTTCTGGATGAACCCTTTGTCGTTTTCTGTTACCCTGACAACGTGTATGTTGAATTTGAATTTCATGATCATCGGTCGAGTAGTTAAGGCGTGAAAGCGTAACAAACAAATAAACAAACAAATTCAATATCACATTTATAATATTAAGTTAGGATTAGGGTTATAATATTAGTTAGGATTACGATAAGCAAGTTTGTGAAGATGTTTGGATGTTTGTTACTCAATCACACGTGAACCTTTGAACGCATTTCTATGATACTTGACACAAAGATAGCTCATATACTCTATTAACTCTACTACCACAGCGCCTTTATTCTGGTATGCGTTTCTGTGGGGATCACGAGGGCGATTATGTACGGAATAAAACTGGTCTATAGGTTTTAGTTACGTTCTTTGTTAACTAATAATAATAATAATAATAATTTTATTTATGCAAAAAAGTATGATACATAGCACTTATAATAACTGGTTGATTCCTTTGCAAATTGTATTCATTGAAATATGCATATACAATTTCAATGATTGTACTTACTTATGTTATTTGGAAATTAAGTATATGATAAATATCAAGAATCCGAGATGTATTTTATAACGCCTGCAATAGTAATGTACCTACTGATTTTGTATGTATACTCTGTATCCTATATATAACGAACTTGAAACAAATACGTTCCAAAAATCTTACTTATCTCTGTGCTATGCTTCATACAAACATACATTGTTTTGCTTATGATGTTTTTAATACACACATTTGATCAAGCAGACCCATACAAATGTCTGGAAAGTATAAGTAAGGCTATACATGTATATTACATATTAATTTTGATTAACATACTATTTTACTTTTTAATGTTTATTTACTTTAAATGGCAACAGTATCAGTACGTTTAATGAAATTGCTATTTAAGAAAACTAATATATATGTATGTACATAGATAAAAGCCAAACCAATTATTTTAGAATTTTTGTCATTCTGATTGCATGTTGGTTCGCGCATCACGCAAAACGAATGCACAAAATTAAATGCGATTTGCACACTTGTATTGCTGAAGGACTAACTTAAATGAACTGATGCATGTTTAATTTTGATATACTGTCTAGAAGTCGAGTATTATGTGTGTTAATCGGCTTCTTTTTACATGCCAAGAAAGAAAATATAGGTAGATATTCACTTCCAAATTCCACGCGTATGAAGTCTCGGTGCTAGTAGAGAACAAAAAATTACAAACAATCTTATTACACACAAGAAATCAACTATGATATACGCAAATATCCAACGAAAGACTGTATAGGAGACGGTGGCGTCCCTAACCATACGGCCTGTTACTATTTATTTATTTATTTATTTATTTATTACTATATTGACACACCAACAGCTTTTAGGCGATGCAATCACAATAAAATTAAATCCAGCACCACAGACTGGCCTACGAGCTAATAATAGGTGTGAGACAGCATTTTTAGATGACAAGTAATTAGTGAGAATTACAAAATAAGGTTAAAACACAAAAAAAAAATAAGAAATTGAAATGAAAAAACTCTTCAGAATTGCTATTGATCTTGGTTATGATAATAACATGATGTCTCTGTGCAATGATTCATATCCTTTCGCGTGACTGACTTCTATTACATCACGGCTTCGTCCAATCACTAGACCCCAGCCAGTGACCGGCGGGACGTGCGAGTTGACACATTGACTCATAATACGCAAATAGTTTTCCTCAGTTTTACTTATCTATTATTAGAATACATATCGTTGTGTAAAGCACTATATTCGGTTGTTGCTGAGGTAATTAATTTTCTTTCAACAAAAATATTATATTATCTGTACGATGGAAGGTTACCGAAAGCGATGTATTAATAGGGCATTCATTTCGCTCCTCCCACCGAATAATATCGTAATGTGTTTTAACGATACTTTGAGTTTTATTGCATATTTGTCATGTAGACATTATTTTACAACTTGTAATTTTTTTTTATATTTTTTCTACGTGTATTTTAGAAACTAGCATTTTTATAATAACCATATCCCTATTATTCCGTTACAATTTTAATATACTTATTTACATGAATAACATCGCTATTATAGATTATGGATTGCACTACCAAACAAAGTTTTCAGTATGTTACGATAGCGATATTATTCGAGTAAAAACAGTAAACTCGTGTTGTAGTAAAATATTTTAACAATACTATTCCTGCAGTAATTTTATTTGAAAAATGTGGTAATGTCAGTTACCGTTTAATTATATCTAAAAAATAATTGCTATAACTTTTGCAATAATTTACTGATGCGTTGTTTACACTTAATATACAATTACTGTATTATCTACTACCGCGAGGCACAAGCAATACGCATCGCTTTCTTTTTTTCTTAAGATAAAGAAAGGGATAGAGTAATACCGAGTACTCGGCGCGTGCTGGCTAGTCGCCGTGTTTGTTTACTTTAAATCAGTACCAAACAATATTTAGGGTGTGAAGTGTTGCGCTCTCTGTTTTAATTGTAATAAATAGGTACTTGCTTACATATTAAGATAATTATTATTTTGTGTTTTAAGTAATAATTATTGTGTTTAGTTTGTGGATTTTTAGTACGATAACGTAACATCAAAATACTGATAAAATGAAGAAGACTGTTTTGAAAAATCTGCGAACTAGGCGAATGTTGGATTTATTGAATTTTTCTAATTCTAAAGGTGAGTGCTTTTTAGATATCTATGCTTATGTACGTACTGCTCGGCTGATAGAACTGGGTACCTTCTGGGTAGCTACCAGAGCGAGAATGTAGGTATCTCTGGAATTAGGTACCTACAATGACCGTTGCTCATGTTCTCTTGCAACATCAGAGGTACTTAATAATACTATAGCGTTGCTAACCATGTTAAGAGATAGGTACTTAGTTGTTGAACAAAGAGGAGAAGAGATATAGATTGTTATCAATACCTGTCGCGGTGCGAAAGTATTATTTCTGAGATATTTTTTCCTTTCGAAGCAACGTCAGAAAATACACAAGCCTCTTAAGAAGTAGGTACTATGTGGATGTAATTTTATTTGTACTTAAAGAGGAAATAGTTATTCCAATCTAGGCTCCTAAATTGGCCGACAACTTCGATATACATAATTATCATGACTTTGTGATTATTTTAAATTTATTCAGTTAATACCTAGTTTGTACTAACAGACACTCTGCTTAATTATTTTTTCAGACAACGAACCATCCACTTCAAGTACACTGATTGAAGATGACGTGATTACTGAATTTCTTGAGCCCATCAAACCAGTTGGAAGTGAAAGAGACATAACCCTTTATAATTTACGTGGTATGTACTTAGGCAATAAATAACTTATAACATTCCATATCAACATTAACTTATTAATATTAGGATTGCAATGAGTGTGTTCAGTGTGATAAATTATTTCAGACGGTTACTTACCCTTATAAGATAGAATAGCTTAACTAATATTGATTAAATGCAGCATAGCAATAGCTTGCTTCCTGAAAAATATATTTTATAGTTAGGATGGCCTTATGTATTCACTTCATGATTTAGGGTCTGTAGCGCGTAATATACTTAAACGATAGCCACGCCTTATTTATCAAGATCTTGTTCGCGTAGGTATTTATCTAAATTATTATATTTTATTTTCAGATACGTATACAAAAAATTATGATGAGGGCAATAACGATAGTGAAGAATCTTCTCCTGATACTTCGGAATATCAACCAAGTCATAACCACAACGCTATTTCTCGTTCAGAAAGTACCACTTCAAGCTTAGGAGGCGATTTTAAGTGTATCAACCAGTTGATTGATTCAAAAATAAATTCGCCAGCTTCATTATCAAATTTATCTATTTTATTAGGCAATGCAGATTTTGTAGCTTCTCCTACGGCTATTTATAAAGTTGATCGTAGTAGTACACCTGCTGAAATTAAAAACCGACTTATTGAATATCAAACGAATCATTCAAATCATTCATCTATATCCTCTACTTCTAATACCAATCAAACCGATAAAAATGTAAATGATGAAACATTAAAAAAAGACGGAGAATCTGGCAGTGTAGTACAAAATGATATATTAAAAGGAATAGACATAATAATTGAAATAGAGGAAATATTTGAAGAAAATAAAGAAAACAATGACAACGCACATATTACGCTATTAAAGCCAGTGAGTCCATTTATAATTGAAACCAGTGCTAATGATTTACAAACAGAAAAACATCATAATGTTATAGATACGGAACAATTGTTCGAATATCCTTTGATTACCATTACAGAAGATACGGCTGCTAATATAAACATTGAAGAAGTTTTGACTTCTAATAATAAAACAGTAACTAGAAAACGATGTCGTAATGAGCAAGAATGGTCTGACAACAAAAACAAAAGACTCAAAAATAGCGGTAAATCTTATGAAGGTGCACGTTCAAAAAAACGGTATGCTGCTAAAACCTTAGATCCTTCATGCTTTTGCAAAAAGAATTGTGGTATAACATTTTCTATAGAGCAACGGCAGGAGATATTTGACACTTTTTATAGACTAAAAGACCATGAACTCCAATGGCAGTATATTGTGAGACACGTTCAAGCACAACCTGTAAAACGTATCACTTTAGAAAGAAAAAATAACAGAATACAGACAATAAAATATTATTTCAAGCAGGACCAGACTTCTATTCAAGTTTGTAAAGTATTCTTTTTGAATACTCTACGAATTTCAGAACAGATGGTTTTTACAGCTCTAGAGAAAATTAAACAGGACGAGAGCTTACTAGACAACAGAGGAACTCATTACAACAGGCCTCATAGGATGTCCGCTGCTACAAAAAATAGTATAATGACCCATATTGAGCTATTTCCATCCGTTGAATCTCATTATACACGCAAGAGATCCAAGTGCCAATATTTATCTGAACAACTAAACATTTCCAAAATGTATCGACTGTACACTCTGTGGTTTTCAAATCAAGAGTACACACAAGAACAATTAGCATCAAAACGGCAATACGAATCAGTATTTAACACTCAATATAATTACACATTTTTTAAACCTAAGAAAGATTTATGCGGAACGTGCTCATTGTATGAACAAGGCGATGAAATGAAAAAAGCTACATTGGAAGAAAAATATCAACAGCATTTAGAACGAAAGACTAAAGTACGCCAACTAAAAGAAGAAGAAAAAACGACAGCAGACAAAAATGTTACGACGGTAGCTATTTTTGATTTAGAGAAAGTTCTTAATGTGCCTCAATCAGAAGTTGGAATTTTCCATTATAAAAGAAAATATCCAATATATAATTTTACTGTCTATGATGCTTTGAATAAATCTGGACATTGCTATGTGTGGCACCTCTCTATAGCTAAAAGAGGCTCTATTGAAATAGGTAGTTGCTTGCTAAAGTTCATAAATAATGAAGGACAACGTGGAATCAAAAACGTATCATTTTATTCGGATGGTTGCGCGGGCCAGAATAAAAACCGTTATTTTTTTGCACTATACCAATATGCCATAAAAAAAAGTTATCTAGATACTATTACTCACCGTTTCTTTGAAACAGGTCACAGTCAAAACGAAGGTGACAGTATGCATTCCTTGATTGAACGAGCTATGAAAAATAAAATATTATATACACCTGACCAAGTGTACGGTGTAATAATGAATGCCAAAATTACTGGAAATAAATATAATTTAATAGAAATGGAACAAACTGACTTTTACAATATTAAAGACCTCATAGCTGGTAAGAACTGGACTACAGATACTCAAGGCAATAAAATCGCTTGGACTAAAATCATAGAAGTAAAGGTATCAAATTTCAATCCTAATATAGTTCAGTTTAAGTATAATTATGATGATCAATACTTTGAGTTAAACACGGAAAGTCTTATCAATAGGTCCAGAAGAGGCAAAAAAACGGCTAATGTTGAAGTGACCGGTTTTCACCTAAAACAAGCATATTCTGAACCAATTGCTGTCAGTAAAGCTCTGCTTGCAGATTTACTCAGCTTATGCAGAACAGAAGCCATACCAGCTCACTATCATTCTTTTTATAATTCGCTTCGAAGCTGTGATGGCAACCTTGAACAATCTTCGGATTCTGATGGTGATAATGATGACGGAGAGTAAATTAGGTACTATTAAATGTTCATTACAGATTCAAACATAATTTTAATTGTAAATTAGATTATTTTTCCAATCTTTTTTTGTCATTTCTTTAATAAACGGTTTTCTTTCAGCACGTAGCCATAGTTTTATTGAGATTTATATTTCAAATAATTGATATTACTTTGTAGACAATTTAAGAATAAAATGGTTTTAAAACAATACTTTAATGTATAATATGTATTATATCGGCGAAAAACCCAGCAATAATCTATTACCGTTTATGTTTGGTTGCCTTTATATAACGAATATCATTGTGGTATGCCATTATTGTTCACTCTGTCCTTTTCGTTTTTATACGAATAATATCGTAATATTATTTTGCAAAAAAATGTTTAGTCTAGCGTTTCCAGTAAAATATATTTTATTTAATAACTTGAATTCCAGAAAATACAATATAAATAAGTTTTATTTAAAATAATTCTACAAAAAAAAAGCTTTCATTTGATGTATAAATCATCCTCTTAGGTTGGACAACGTTTAACGTAATCGTAAAAAACATTGTTTTATTTTTTCCTGTAAAATTTGAATTTATCTATAACGATATTATTCGGTGGGAGGAGCGATTTGACGCCTCGTTCGGGTTCTTTAAAATATCTACACCTTAAGTCATTGAAATTACCACTTTCTTAAACTCCCTGTGAACATGGCTGAAGCAACCAAAACATTTTACAATCCTAAGTTTTTATATTAATATTATAAATGCGAATGTGACTATGTTATATGTTTGTTTCTTAGGTTTTCACGTCAGGAATACAGAAAAGGATACAGGGTACCTTTTACTCAGAAAAATGTTCCGTTTCTTAGGGATAGGAATTCATTTATTAACATTAACGTGAGCTACGCCACAGGCAAAATCTAGTAGCTATTAAATACTGCATTATTTGCACTTTCATACAATAAATCGTGATACAATCTGATAAAATAGTTTAATTTTAATGTGTAACATTTACATAAACTGCAGATGAGCATGCACTAACTTTTACACTACAAAAGGGTTAATAAGATTTTAGCAAAAACATCTGTTACATATAGGTTGTTAAGATTAAGTTATACAAAAATAATCTATTTAATTATTACATAACACAATTTTAACCATTTTTTACCGGTGTGGGCTTTAAGCCTTTAATAGATGGGAATCTATAAAAGTATAATATGGTTTCCATACGATATATTTTTTAAGTACGAGGTACTTAAAAATATATATAGGCCCAAATGAGTAGTCCTATATTTACGCAAATGTTAGATATATCTGGTGAAAAGTGTGGCGGAAACAACGATAAAATTCTATAAACAAAATAAAATTTGTGATAAAAGCAATATCCATAACTTTTTCCACGCCATTCATTTCTGCAGATCTTAATATCTTAATAAACATCGCGACACTTCACTTCCTCGCACCTTACTAAATAAAAATAGGCAACTCGAGAATTTATGTTTCCCTATAACTGATTGAAGTGAGAAATGCTGTCCACATCGCGACAATTTACAAATTGTACACACTTTTGCTTCTAAACAAATAAATGGCAGTTATCGAGGCGAATGTTCCAAGTTTGATAGATTCACATGTTGATAGTTTCTGGCATTTGTCATAGGTGGCACTACTTGGTACTGCTTGCGACGATTTGGATTGCAGTACTTCTAAGCCATATTAATTTATTGTTAGGACTATAGATTATTGTAAGAAAAATTCTCGTTTTGTTAGGCTTTTCTATATGAGGTAGAGAATTCATAAACCTGGAAGATTTTGTTACGAAAGTAACTGAAGGGATGTTGAATAGTATATGTTACTGTTAATATATTTGGGAATGGGGAAAATAAGTAAAATATACTTCGTTGTATCTATGACTGCTCAGATGGTGTAGTTGTTTAAGTGGTCGCCTGGCTACTACCACTATGCTAAGTGTTGTGGGTTCGAATCCCACACGGGAGAAAAAATTGTGTGATTCACAAATGGTTGTTTCGAGTCTGGGTGTTCCTTGTGTCCGTTGTTTGAATATTTGCTAAGACCTTGTCTATACTAATATAATAAAGCTAAAGAGTTTGTTTGTTTGCTTGAACGCGCTAATCTCAGGAATTACTGATCCGAATTAAAAAAATATTTTAGTGTTGGATAGCTCATTTATCGAGGAAGGCTATATGCTATATAACATAACACTACGACCCACGGGGGCGGCGCAGTAATCATAAATGCGGGTGAAACCGCGGCCACATCTAGTTTAAAAATAAAACGAAAGATTTATTTGCGGTCGATCACAGCATCTGATTCCAATCCCGAGTCGCATAAAATATTTTACTTTTAATTTCGACGTAGCAGCACGGTGTCCGGTAGAGTGCCCGGCGGACGGCAACAGGCAGACCATTTTACATGGTACCTTAAAAATTACTGCAGTAATATAGTTGTAACATGTCGACCCCTTTACTCACCCTTTATTCAAGATTATTAGTATTTTCTACATCAAATTACAAGGTTCATAGAGATCAAGATCACTAAAACTGCACGTACCTAAATCCAGACTTTACTAAGCGCCGAGGTGGATGCTATTCGAAGTCTCAATCCCACACTAACTTATCAAAGTTTGCACCGGTTGTTCGAGCAGTAAAGATACTCAACAATGTGTGGTGATGGCTTAGTACTTGTGCATGTACATTGTCGGCGAAGATGATGCTAGTTTGTTTGTTTATGGAATAAATCAGTGAACGGAAATAAAACATGGCAGTGTTCTCAACAAGAAAGGCTCCACGCTATCTATACAAGCCGTGTCGCTATAGTAAATTATATCATTGGGTTTGAGTTCTTAGCATTAAATATATTTTAAAACGGTACTGCTAATATCTACCTTGCCTCATTAACAGTAACGTCCATTTTTAAGTAGTGTAGCTGTTGAGTAAATAATAAATGATGGTTAGTATGAAAGTAATGCTTCCATGTTTACTGGTATAACTAACTTTTAAGTGAGCTCTGTTCTTTTTTTTAAAAGTAAACTTTTTAAACCGAACTACATTGTCGTTTTATAGAGGATAGTAACATGATTATCGGCAGATTAAATTATAATTTGGTCTTAAGCAATATGGATACGAATTTAGAAACCAGGTGCGGTGCAGAGGGTTCTTTATTTTAAAAAGGGTTGAAGTCTTGTATTCGTCGTGTTTTGTTCTTAAGTTAACTGGTTACTAGTTGATAAATTATTTACCAATTGTGTCGCAGCGGCACACCAGTGGCCAAATCCAATAGGTTTTTTATTACGTCTGGCATTCCAACAATTGGCAGGTTAACGAATGTTTGAGTGAAATACAGTAATTTTGCCTTGGGAGGTACAATTTAAACAATCCTATAATATTAAGATAAAGATTCTTCTTCTCCTTAGCCTTTATTATTCCCAAGTCATTTGGGGTTGGCTTTTCTAGTCTAACCGGATTTGACTGGATATCAGTTTTTACACGGAGCGTCTGCCACCTGTCCTCCGCAACCCGAAGACTAACGATACCCTAAAGTTAGACCAGTGTCAGAATATTAGAGGATACTGACGTTCCTAATAACGACTGCTATAGATGTTCAGACCAGCTGGGACCGACGGCTTAACGTGCTCAGCGAGGCACGGAACAGGCGATAAATTATCAGTCAATACGCACATAATTTCGAAAAGTCATATTACTTCCGAAAGTCAGAGGTGCGCGACGTGAGTTCAAACCTGAGACCCTCTACATAGCAGTCTGTTGGTCTCCCCACTGAGCTATCGCTGCTTTAAATTGCAATATTAAGATAAAGGTTATTAATCACATATTATATACTCATTGCATAAGTATATGTTTGTTTTTCTTCCGTTATTATTAAATTACTCGCCATCGCCTGCGGCTTCACGTGAATGATATATTGAGACGTGTAGTGTTACCGAACCCAGCGTCATTATTTATATTTGCCTGAAATAATATATTATTCTCGTTCTTTTAGTTTTCCTCCTTTCCGATGTGAATCTGTAGGCAAACTGAAATGGTGACTTCTGTCGCGTCGTTAGCCCGACGGCGTCGTGTACGAAAGCATCTGTTTACGGTCAATTTTGTTAAATCCGAGTCATCCTAACTTCCTAAATATAATTCCTATTATAAATGTGAATGTGTTTTTGTTTGTTACGCTTCCATGCCTTAACTCCTTAATCGATTATCACGAAATTTGCATACCCGTTGTCAAGGGTATATGAACGGACAGGGTTTTCATCTAGAAAAAGTACTGTTTCAATGGGATAGAAGTTTATTAGAGCGAAGGCGAATTTGAAGCCGCAGGCAAGACCTAGTGTTTAATAATTTGTGTTTTGTATGTACAGTAACCATGGCGATAACAGTTGATTACTATGATTACTGGCCAGATGGCAACTGAGTTCTAGTTGATCTTTTTAGCGTTTATATCTGCGGTGGTAGTTAGTATTTCGTCCCTCTTGATTACCACAAAAGCTATTTCTATCAAACGTCTCGAGCCAATCCATTTTCAAATAGTAAAGTAGCAAAGTATCCTCTAGCAGCGAAGGTGAACTAATAAAAAAGATTGAATTAAAACAACACGCATGAGACATGGTTTAAATCTTCACCTCGCCAACCCGAATGCACCGACATTTAACAAAAAAAATGTTGTCTGCTGATACTTGGATTATGTCTTGGGGTTTTATGTTCGTTGTATAAACATTTGTTATGTCCACAGTGACATAGGGTAATCCCTGTGTCACAGGAGAAAGCCTGTGTAAAGGAGTTGTGGTATAAAGTATAAACAGCATGGTAAACCTCATATGTTATCGTATTTCTTTTTACATATTTGATACTCACATGAAAAATCTTTGCCAATCGTAGGATTTGATAAGGATACTGATGCGTTTTATTTGATTATTTTAATAGGTTTGCACGCCAATGCGTGCACATAATCAGTACCTAAGAAGACGTCAGAAGATTGCCAGCGCTGCAGACAAAGAGTAGTATATATATAAGTAATATGTGCACACAAAGTACTGTATAAGATAACCTTATATTTATTCAACAGCATTTAACTAAAGATTCATTTGCAATTCTTTCTATAAATAAATACTCAAGAAATAATATCAGCAAGAAGAAAATAGTTTGCTAAACAAACCGCTGCAGTAATAACAAATTGTATTATTGTTTATTTTTCATTAGTATTTGTTTCGAATCCTTAGCCATCTGGCGGCCATTGATTTAATAATACAACGTCTGGGGTACTAATTGTATCTACGTGCAATGCTTCAATAATTTAACGAATAACATTGATTTTACCGAAACTGGAATGCAATTTCAAATACGACATTGTATTTTGTGCTGCGGTTTTATTGTTAAGTTACAACTTTCGGATGTACGTTAGTTACCGGTCTTGTGAGGCAATTAAGGACGTTACAACATTTCAATTATCGATGGATTCGAACGAATATGAGAGAAAATTATTCTGCTTTAAAGTAGTTGAATCAACTTTTACCTTGATGTGTTGTCATTCACATGTCTAATCAATGAATGACTGAATCTTATTCTATGGTTGATTATTATAAATACAGTTCGAAAAATAAACTTAGGTAGAAAAAAAACTATTGTGTGCATTTTACTGGGGATAGAACAAACAAATTCATTCCAGACATAGAAAAAAACCGATCTTTCCTCTTTATAATATTAGTATAGATCTCAAGTGATATGGTAAGAGTAGTGAAAGACAAATTGTCTCTGGCAAGCCCTATTGAGGATACCCAATGAACTACGTTGTGGTACTTTGCTTAGCATGCCGTGTCTCTTGATGTCTTTGGTAAGCATTGAGGGGTGTCAGACAGTGTAATTGCATTAATATAGTATCAATTACATTCATTTGTTTAGACTCAAAACTAACATTGGCAATATGTTCTTATAAGTAAATTTTAGTATCGCACGCTGTGCCTATCCGCGATATCCATTCAGAAACTTTACCTTCCTAATAGCTGTCGGTGCGCCGCACTACATACCTGGCCACTGCCACTTGAACTTACTAACTACAAGGGAACTAGAAGGCATAGTGTACTAAGCTGTATGTGTCCCTGAATTATATAATATCATGCCTGTATTAAACTGTTCCACTGTCCCTATCTTCAGGACCCGAGTAGATAGGGTTTCAGGGGGAGAACTACGGGTCTCCCCCTTTGGATCAGGGTACTGCGGGGTCAGGAAGCCCACTGCGCCTCGAAAGGCGAATTCTATCGACCGCGCCGATTAGAGTTAGCGGTGCCTAACATTGGTGTTGGACTCGCAGGGATATGTGGTTAGCCGCTGAGGACGACATGTTCGTTGCTCGGCAAGCACGTGGCGTTCGAGCGTCGGACTCAGACGCGGCTAGTGCGAACCAGTCGGTCGCGCGAGGCACGGAGTTGTCTTAGCGAAGTGGCAGTGTGGTTTCACTGCTGCAACGTATCTCGGGCGCTTGCCTGCTCAGCAAGTAAGAGTGATAGCTGGAGTGACTCGGGCCACACCCGGCTTGTAGGCCTATTTGGGTAGGCGTACGGATGTACGTCGGGAAGTGAGCGTGCCTTACACAGCTCCGGTACCATACTGGAGATATGAGAGGCGGTTTCTCTGTCGGCTTCAGCGAGGTTTTCTTTAGCAACTCCCTGAGTTGCGGGTGGTGAGCGGCTTTATTGCTCCGGTACCTATCTGCAGAATAGGTAGTATCACTTGGGCACGAGGTAGCTTGCTTACGATAACCGAATCTCTGAGGTTAGGGTGGAGAAAGTCGAGATTTGGGGACAAGACCTGTCTATAACTGGTTCCGAAAGGTGCTCCCGGCACTGGAAAGTACAGCGGCTCCACCTAATATAACCTTAACGGTTGGTGTAGGGGAACGCTATATCATAAACTGGACTAGTCGTAGAGAAAGGGGATGTCCCACTGCTATTAAGTTGCTCTCGGGCACTGGAAGGTACAGCTGCTCCCACTATTATAACCGGACGGTTGGTGTAGGGGAACGCTATATCATAAACTGGACTAGTCGTAGTGAGTGGGATGTCACACTGCTAGGCACAGGCCTCTTCTAAGTGTGAGAAGGATTAGGTTATAGACCACCACGCTGGCCTAGTGCGCAGACTTCACATATCGTCTAGAATATTAAGAAGGACGTAGAACTCACAGACATACAGGTTTCCTTCACCGTTAAAGCGAGCGATAATTAACGCACATAACTTCGACAAGTCAGGGATGCACGCCTTGGCATTGAACTCGAGACCTTTGTGTGGCAGACTAAAGATCTGCCACTTGGCTATCTCGCTCGTATCAATATGCTTTGAAATTGATTGACTTAAATCGTATCAATTTCCTTTTTGCTGTTATTATATTTATTTCTAACTATAACTATTCAATACTGCTATTATGATTTTGAGTAACATGAATTCCTCAGGCAAGCTATTCTAAGTCCCTTTGTTAAAATATTTTCTTCGATAGTTGTTAGTTATTTTTCTTTGCGATAGTTAAACGGTCAACGAGCTTTGACTGGTACATTGTATTCAATGCTAGTAAATTGGATTTATAGTAAAGTACTGCAATTTCTGAAGTATCATAGTTTTAAACAGGTATGATATTAAACAAGCTAACGGTCCGTCTAATGGGAAACTGTTACCGCATAGGCCTGTGACATCATGGATTGCGCTTTGCTTGCTGGAGCGAGCGAGTTTGCGTAGATACGCAAGAGAGACTTAACGCTAGACCACAAGAGACAAAGGCAGCACAATGTCTTCGTCTCTAACGCTACCTTAGAAACCCTACACACTGCAGAAATACAACAACGTTATTTGGTTTGATCTTTCAGTGAACCAGCGCTTTTCTATGATTTGTAGTGTCATTATGGATTTAAAAATGTATTGCCGCGATATATATATATATATAACGCTGTTAGTTTGTATCTTTTCTTACTGGCCTTGAAAAATGTACTGCTATTGTAATATGCATACAAAATTGGAAAACACTAAAGTAAAATTAATTGTTACGCCTTCGACGAATTGAAAAATGAATGATAAGTAAATACGTTTGTATTTTGGTGAAGGGATACTTATAAATTATTATTATTATCAAAAACGAAACCTAAGTACTAGTGAATCTGCGATAACTTCAAAACCATTTATTTAAAATTATACTTTTAAGGTATCATACGAATATACCGCACGCGTACCTTAGTACTCATATCAAACTAAATTTATTCAGCAGCAGTCCATACACGTGGCCAAATTCAATGAAAATTAATTTTAAAATGCTCTGTAAAGTATTTCAGAAAGTGCTCGGCAATATCCTTGATAGCATATTTTTTCCAAAACAGTATTCCGATATTGCGCTGCAGTTAAGGCAGGCAGTTACGATCCAGAAAGATTTCCATTTCGCGCTTCGTCGCATTCGGCTGCACATTAAAATATGCAACCGGAGCCCTATTCTGTGCAGCATACCTATTAGCTGAAGCTGATACTGATCGTTTCTGTTTTGCTATGTTCTTGGAATATTTATCGACGTATTAAAAATATGGTAGAACCTATACGTAAGGTAATTTATGGCACTAAGATTTCATCTAGAGCTTCCTTAGCCTTGTTTAAGTATATAGTGTCTTATCTATGGCCTTGTTATTTTCAGACGTCTGTCAGAGAATAGCCTGATATAGAGAAAACATAGCTTTTTGTTTTTTTAAAAGGCTACTCTTGCTCTAGTAATATGTCCTGTGTCGCTGGGGACTATACAGACATTCAAATAACGGACACAAAGAACACTTATACTAGGAACAACCATTATATTTGTGGATCACAAAACACCAAAATACCAGCTTGATCCTTTTGACGCTGTACAGAGACGAGCATTGAGAATTGTCGATGAGCCCAAACTCACAGACGGTATTGAGCCACTAAGTCTCAGACGAGACTTTGCCTCCCTTTGTGTGTTCTACCGCTTATATAATGGATTGTGTTCTGACGATGTGACGATAATCGCCTAGACGCCCGGCGAACGCGGGCGCACGTCACTAGCCACCTCTCGCGACCGGTGGTGCGAGACTATAGAAGGAACGGACGGCGTCAGTCGCCTCTCCTTGCGGCCCGGCTTCACACCTTCAGCTAAGTGTCCTGATTGTACAAGGACCACGAAGCAAGTCTTTAGCGAACCACGCCCTGACTATAGTTATATAAGTAAAGATTGTAATCTTAATACATTAAAAGTGTAATTGTCATACCTTCTCTTATTATTCTCTTTAATTAAATTCACCTAGGGATACCACGCCTCTACGGCGTGGCCTGATCCTTTTAGATCTACTGATCTCCTAAAGAAACCACCCTAAAGGTTACAACGAGTTGTTTGAGATGATGCCCTCAGCTACTTTTTATCATCGCACCGCTCGCCATCGGCAGGGATGTCATTCTCACACCTTACAAGCTAATTGGTGCCGCACTAAACGGTTCCAAAGGAATTTTCTCCCGCGGACGCTCAGGTTGTGGAATGAACTCCCTGCCCAGGTTTTCCCACAAGACTACAGTATGGGGTTCTTCAAAAAGGGCGTTAAAAGGTTTTTACAAGGTCGGCAACGCGCAAGTGATGCCTCTGGTATTGCAGGCGTCGATAGGCTACGGTAACCATTTACCATCAGGTGGGCCATAAGCTTGTTTGCCACTTTAGTAGTATAAAAAAAAAAAAGTTTTGTCCCGTGTGTGATTTGAACCCACAATACTTGACGCTGTGGCAGTGTCAAAGTGACTAATTAAACCACTACACCATCCGAGCAGTGTTATAAGTGCATTTACTTATGATAGCTGTTTAACGCGGTTTCACCCATGTTTATGATTACTGCTTATGATTACTCCCATGGCTTGTAGCGTGGTGTTATATAGCTGTAAATTTCCTCAAGAATTGGACGATCAAATAAAAACAAATGAGAATTTTCAAATCCGACTGGTAGTTCTAAAGAGCCTTCAAATAAACAAGAAACAATCTCTTCAGCTTTATTATGTTAGTATAGGTTGTGACCCTTCCTGGGTATACTAATGTTTTTGGTTGAGCAGCGATAGCTCAGTGAGGAGACCAACAGACTGCAATGCAGAAGGTCTCAGGTTCGAACCCACGTCGTGCATGACTGACTTTTGGAAGTTATATGACTTTTCGAAATTATGTGCGTATTGATTGACAATTATTGCCTGCTACATGCCTCGGAGAGCACGTTAAACCTTCGGTCCCGGCTGCCATAAACATCTATGGCAGTCGTTATTAGGGAAGTCGACACAAAAGATCCCACTGGGTCGAAGTGTCGCCGGTCTGTACTGACTGGCCCCCCACACAAGATAATGTTCTTAGTAGTAACTGTGTGTAAGAATATAAAATGTATTGATTTCTCAAGCTGATTGTCGATGTCTATGTACGCTGGCGATGCGTAAGAGTACTTGTATTTGGTGATCAACGTTCGACATGATAACATGATGGCTCACATGATTATGTCATTAGAACACAGCCTATGTTGTCTATTGCACTTGTACGCTATGTAAGTGGCGTTACATATGTAAGCTACTTGTATGCGCATGTCAATGGAAAGGGGTACTTGCGCGAGTGGCTTGCGTCTGTTATTTTTACGATGCGTACAACACGCGCAAGAACTTTAACTTGCGCATATCTATTATCCGCGTAGTTACTAAAAACAGTCGTGATAATGCAGCTGTTTAATTCAGAAATTATTTATGCAAAAAGTTCAGAAGTTTCAGAGGCTATACTTTAAATACAAACAAATTCTACTTCTGTAATTTAGTTTTAATTATATTTTATATTGACTAAACGTTAGCATAGTTGTGATTTTTATTATACAGTAACATCGGCTAGAACAACTGAACTGACCGACCAATATAATATGTGTCACTAAAGACATTTCGCCATAACATATGGTAAATAAAATATTATTAGCTACTTCAAAATCCACAAGTAACCCATTGTTTCGCATCGGCTCCCAGAGTCTCAGTTAAATAGTTATCGAATCATTCGACAGCTGATAGGATGATTGCTTAAGTAAATGGTGTTTGACCTTTCACGATCGCTAGGTGGGGTCTTAATGTATGCATTAGAGATATGCTATGTTTGGTGATAGCAATAAAATTGGGTTGTTCAAAGATATCAGATGTGTGCATTTGTAATCAATTTTGCTTATCATTGTATAGAAGAAATATACTTGGAGTTCAATTTTAATGAATCTCACGGAATGCATACTGATAAAAAAGTATCCTATGTGTTTATTAAGAAAATGGTCGCTCTGCTTTAAGTTTTATCAAAGTCATTTATTTAGTAGAATGTCTAGTACATTCAGAAAATAATAACATAAAAAGATTACATCGACAATTTTTTGAAAGGAACATTTATCTATATAATTTCGTCTTACAATACTAGTATTTTTTTGCAACCGATACGCATGCCAAAATCTCCGAATGTCAATAACTGCTAAAGTCCGTCTTAATCCAATATCAGTGTACAAATACGTCTTCTGCTTTATTTTCTTTTAAGATGATAACCTGAGCTCTAGTTTAAAATCCTGTGTAAAGATCCTCTCATTACAAACATTGAAAAAACTCTTTGTGAATCACACAAAGTTTTGACTCTTGTGAGGATCGAACCCATAACCCACTCGGCACAGTAACAATGGCGGGGCGACCGTTTTAACTATTACGCTAATCGTGCAGTAATACAATCTATACTATAGTAAACATATAGGTACATATATCATACATAGACATTGGTCTATAACATGTGTGTGTATGTTTACTCGTGCATATTGGACCAGCCATTATATTTAGTTTGTGCATTTGCATTAACACTGCAACTTGATGACACAGTGGTACCGAGTGCCACAGCTGTGCCTGAGGTTTAACATTAGTTTTTCAGGTCCAGCTAAGTGTTATCAGGGTTTCTGTCCAGAAATTCTCAGCAGCAACAGTACTTTATTTATATGATTCTGCAATCTCTGGCAGATGATAATAGACGCCACCTATTACACGGCAAAATGTGGGTATCATACAATGCCGCTTACCCTTTAGGCCATATAGGCGTGTGACTGTGTTAATATTGACATTTAAAACAATCAATGGTTTTACGTAACAAGTTACAGAATAAGGTTGCGGAACAGCTACGTTTGCACCTGTCGCACTAATGTACGTATTGCGATACATGAAATTACACAGCCATTTTATTATCTCGCCATCTTGGCGAATTATTAGAAAAGTGCTGAACATCGGATTATCGGCGAGGCGATTAACGGCACAAGATTTATTCGATGAAGCTATTTTAGAATTGTATTGAGGTCAGTTTAGTGACGTGGGTTAGTAACGTTTTGATTTATGATAGTTATGGCTGGTTATTATGACGTCATAACATCTATATAGAAAATAAATGAGGCAGTCGCCTCGTTGCTCTAGTGATAAGGGTGATCATAATCACAGTCGTTGCTGATGATCCTGGTTCGGATCTTGGATGCTGCAAAGTAGTGTAACGTTTTTTGTAAGGGAAGTTTTAGTAACAGTAAAAAAAGACGCCTTCTTTTTTTGTTTCAGCGTTGTATTGTGACTGATTTAAGACAAGTTTGTAGCAATGATGTAAAATATATTATTTTAAATCATTTACCATACAGCTCAAATATTCCGAACTCCAATGAATTATTATGGTCGAACATCCCTGCTTGTACACACATGTTCGAATATCGTTTAATACACAAATGAGCTACGCGTTTTCGTGTTTTACACTTATACAATAATAAAGATACGCGTAACTACATCTTGATGTATTAAATATAGGTATTCTGAATATGAAATGTAATTTTGTACTCACACGTTCTCGTTTGTTATTTCTCTATATACTCTGAAAGTGGCAACAATGCTTATTTGCTTTTATAGACCCGAAAATAAGTGGTTACTTATTCCCAAATAGTAGCTTATGATCGAAATACTAGGGGTAAGCCTCGCGAACTCGATACTAGTCCGAGTGGGATGAAAGGGGGAAAAATGGGTTAGTCATGCATCTAGTGTAAACCTGTGGCACTCTTTTATTATTCAAAGGGCGTAATGCAGTAACAGTGTTACTTCTTTAAAGCCGCTTTCTATTAGATTATGGTATTTATTCAGGCAAGCCAGTTTATTTATTCTGTCATCGAATAATAAACATCGGTCAGCCCATTCATTCGAAATAAATATCCTTGATATGTATTTAGCTTTATTTGTAGTCATAGTTCAGTTAGAGGTCCAATCCAAAAACTCTAAAACTGCCACAAAGCGAAAGATAGCTCAAAACAAAGTCCAGCAGTAGATCATGATTAAATGAATTGCACGAATAAAATTCACTTTGTGTTACACCAGAGTTGTTCGCATATTTTTTGTGACCGGGTCTTTGAAATGGGGACCGTTTGTCACTTTGATTCTTCTTCATTATCGATTTTCTGTTAATTAACTTTGGGACTTCGGTTTTCGTGTTTGGTCAGGGTGTTGAACTTTCAGAATGTTGGTGACTGGTATTTTGTGCTTTGCGGATCTGAATGTTGGAATTTTGTTTACACATTTTGGCGGGAGGCGATGTGGTTTGTAATTTGTATTGTTTTCGAAGAATTTTTGTATTCACGTTTTCTATTGTCCGCCATTGCTGGTTATGATTATTGCGCTTTATGTCGTATCGTATAATGAACTAGCTGCTACCCGCGACTTCTTCCACGTGGAATTTAGCATTTCAGTTTGCAGAGTTTACGAAATATTAATAATTCTGTATTCCTCGTAAACAAATACATAATATATACTAAAATTAATGTAATTCTTCTACTTTGTGAGTAAATTTTATTTATAATATTATTATAAAAGGGTTTCTATAGGATGAAAAAATATGATGATTATTATATAATATACTTCCCTATATGAATCGAATATTGGTCACTATATCATCGGTTTTAATATTTTTTTCAACGGAGCCTATTTTTTTTTATAAAAGTTGCTTACGTTACTCCTTATAACATCAAAACAGACCGACGTACAGACGGGCAAAAATTTTATAAATTGTTTTTTTAATATCAGTACCTTATATACTTTCATATGCATTAAGTAAAAAGCTGTTATTTTGACATTACAAACAGACACTTCAATTTTATTTATTTGTATAGATGAATCGAATATTATTCAACATTTCATTGGTTTCATTTTATTTCCGCGGAACGCTTTTTTTTCTAAAATTAAAGTAGCCTAAGTTACACCCTATTAAAAAAAACTATCTGCCAGTGAAAGTCCCGTCGAAATCGGTTCAGCCGCTTCAGAGAGTAGCCGGAACAAATAGACAGACCGACAGTCAGAATGATTTAAAAAATGTTTTTTTGAGGTCAGTATCTTATATAATTTCATATGCATTAAGTAAAAAGCTGTTACTTTGACATTACAAACAGACACTTCAATTTTATTTATTTGTAAAGATGTATAAATAGAGTAATATTAATAGAGTGTTTGCTATTTTAATAATAACATTACGGTATTCAAAATCTAAGTACTAAAACAACTTTAAATCAACCCTGAAATTATTAAGATAGAATGCTTTAAAATCTTATGGTGGAGATAATTGTCAAATAAAATAAAAGAATGTATGATACTTGTGATGTAAGTTGTTAAAGTACTGGTGTGCGATAGAGATAGCGAGATATCTCTACTACGAATCCAATTTTACTCATACCTTAATATAAGATATTGATTATTGCCTCATTTTTCTCCCTAGCCTTTATTATTCCCAAGGCATTTGGGGTCGGATTTTCTAGTCTAACCGGATTTGACTGGATATCAGTTTTTACACGGAGCGGCTGCCACCTGACCTCCCCGCAACCCGAAGGCTAACGATACTCTAAGGCTAGATCAGTGTGCAGTGTCAGGATATTATAGAGCACTGACTTCCCAATAACGACTGCCATAGATGTTCATGGCAGCAGGAACCGATGGCTTAACGTGCTCTCCAAGGCACGGAGCAGACGATAATTGTCAATCAATATGCACATAATTACGAAAAGTCATATTACTTTCGAAAGTCAGAGGTGCGTGACGTGGGTTCGAAACCGAGACTCTGCATTGCAGTCTGTTGGTCTCCCCACTGAGCTATCGCTGATTATAATTATGCTATGCTTATTGCCTCATTGAGAAACCAATTTTAATATTGGCTTTATTGTTATTTGCTGTTTTGTATTAAGTACCTAATGTTTAAAACCAAACTTAGCCAATTACCTTTTTGTAACTGCTAAATAGTTTCTAATTAATAAGTTATGCATGAAGCATGTTGTTTTCAATTATATAAAACTAACTTTTGCCCGCGGCTGCTTACGTATGGAATTTGGTAAGTAGGTTTTTATTAATACTTTATTTCTGGGTGACGTTTCAAGATGAGACATCAACCAGATTTTAAGTTAGACCTCCAGCAATGCAACTGTGTTAACCGCAATTCAATTTTGGGTTGGTACTTTCTGTGTGAAATATGCATGAATGATAAAAATTCTAAAGTATTTTTTGGTGTATATTATAAAGCATACATTTTTCTTAAATATCATCTTTGTATAGACATCAATCAGTTACATCTTTATTAGATGTATAGATTAAAACACTTTTTCGTTAAATTATGTTAACGCATTAACATTACTGCATCTCCGAGGCAGTAAAAACCAGACGTTTAATAGACACATTAATAACTAAACATTTTTAGTACTACAGTGAATTCAAAAACATTATGATATGATATACAACATTTTAAAATTACCTACATATCTATTTCACCTAATTAACCTAGATACATGTACCTGGTACTAACATATTAATTGGATTAATTAACGCTTAGTCAAGAGATCGTAATCATAACGACTTGCAGATGTAAAATATAATAATTGAAAATTGTTCATTGTTGTGGCTAACCAAATCGTATTCCTTTATATTTATGACATTATTTCTAGTTCATTATAAATATCAGCGCTACTTATAAATAATCCCAATACTGAACTCAGGCCTTTTCTTAGAAGCCATAGTCAACTGGGCAGTGTGTATTGGCAGTCTTCACATAGTTTCGACAAAATTATGACTTAGAAATATGAGTTTCTTCACGATATTTCACTAGTCTCAGCCTATCTTGCTGGTAAACCGTCGCGAGCAGTGTAAAGTGTATGTACCTAATATGCTTGTTATAAATGTTATAAGGACGTCTGAGAAGTCAACAGACAAAATGTTCCCACATGTTAGTACAATATGCAGGAATCTAGCCGTAGGTGTCAGATAATGACTTATTGTGAAGCAATTCCTTACTCATCATGACCTTAGCTTAGACAATAAAGTTGCTAAACCTACTGTTGAGGAAATGTTACAGTGTAGGTGGCACAGATCTTCTTAGAAATTATTCAAATGTTATAAGTCTTATTTCTTAGCAATTAATTTCATTTTTCTTTAATGAACAGAATAAAATAACTACATCTGTATGCCTAATTACTGCCAGATATGTTTTTAGGTTAACATTATAGGGATCGAGTAGGCTTTACCGCGCATATTTCTAAAATTCGTGTTGCTACTGCAATTTATTGTTAGAAATCCTAATAACTCTTTGCCCGATTTGGGAATCGAACGCGAAACTTCACTGTCACATGTAAGCATAAGTGTCTTATATCACGGTACCAGCGAGTCACTGGATAAAATATTAAGTATATAAAATATGTAGGTTTATTGCTACTACAATGCAAGCGTAGTCCGGCACTGAGTTAGATATTCTGCCCAAATAAAAGACGCCACT
Source organism: Catocala nupta (assembly GCA_963675205.1). NCBI lineage: Eukaryota > Metazoa > Arthropoda > Insecta > Lepidoptera > Erebidae > Catocala > Catocala nupta. Next base: position 11,960,303 of record OY776082.1, read on the forward strand.
CTTTTTGGCGAGAATAGTCCTTGGTCACGTAATGGGCAAAGAACCTTGGCTCCGAATTTGGCATAGCTGAACCGCTTAACCTTTTTAGTTGTAAGGATTAAATTATATATAAATAAAGATAATATTTAGGATTCAGTGTTTAACTCGTTGAATACGTGTTATACCTAATAATACATTTATGTTTGCGTGAAATCATTGTTAATGGTTTTGATTGTTTTCTCGGGTCGGCCAGCTACTAGGCTTTTCTCTAGCAAATGTTCAGTAGCGGCGGCATCTGGCAAACTATCTGGTTGATAACAATTAGTTCGCCTCCTATCTCTAGTGTCCTAAGAACATAGCAGGCAAAATGTAAGTATCATACACTTCTGCCTAACCCTTGAGGGTTATACAGCGTAAGTCTATGTACTTGCACACTTACATGCGAATTTCATAAGCTGCGATAGCTCAGTGGGGAGACCAACAGACTGCAATGCAGAGGGTCTCGGGTTCGAACCCACGTCGCGCACCTCTGACTTTCGGAAGTTATATGACTTTTCTAAATTATGTGCGCTAATTATCACCTGCTCCGTGCCTTTGAGAGCACGTTAAGCCGTCGGTTCCGGCTGTCATGAACATCTATGGCAGTCGTTATTGGGAAGTCAGTGCCCTATAATATCCTGACACTGGTCTAGCCTTAGGATATCGTTAGCCTTCGGGTTGCGGAGGTCAGGTGGCAGCTGCTCCGTGTAAAAACTGATATCCAGTCAAATCCGGTTAGACCAGAAACTTGGGAATAATAAAGGCTAGGAAGAAGAAGACTTACATGCAAATTTCATTGTACATCATCACCGATTATGATCACTACCTCACTATAAAACGACTACTTTAAGAACGTAGTCAGCTAACTCCATCATACATAACTCATTTTTCTTACTTCGCTCGTATACTTAGACGATTTAATCCAATACCCGTGTACCGCATAAATTATATTTTAATATTTCATACTTACGTAACAGGTACTGCTGTAGAGGTATGTAGGTACGTATATGTGAATTCTCAAGTGGAACTCGCAGTCCTCAACGATATTGCTTCACTTGACATGCATATTGCACAGCCAGAAGAATTATTGAAATAACTGTAGTATAAAATGCTCATATAAGAATATTGAAGATATTGCATTCGTGTTATATCAGAAAATAGATATAATACGATAGTCGCATATATTTTATTCTGGACATTATTTTATACGTACCACCAATAGCTTCCAAACAAAACCTTTTTGGAAAACAGCATCAAAATTGGTCTTAATATATAAAACAACTACATATATTTGGTATGAGAATAAGTGACGGCGGCATAGTGAGATTTAATTCAGTTGCATTGAAATAACTTTAACGGTTTACACGTGACTAAATACATCTAGCATGCTGACATGTTAGTAAAATATGCAGGCCAACAAGGCAAGCCAACATCTTTACAAACCTTCGCAATTTTAATATTAGGTTTATCCCTAAAAGAGATTGATCTCGAATGGAAAAGACATGAATTGAATGGAGTTTTCTTGTACTCCAATTTATGAGCTATGTTCTAATCCCGCGGCATAGTGATCGAGCATATCGCCGAACAGGAGACCACACGATGACTCCAACATAAAACCAAAGAGCACTACATTTGTAATATACTACCTGTGTCCTGCAGGTCTATCCATGTTAAATACTATTTAGGTATAATTGCAGCTTCGCTCCCATGCTTTGTAGTAAAATGTTAACAGCCTTGCTCATCAAACCATTTTTTGATATTGATCTGATTGTTCCTAAGATTACCGCCTTTAAGCAGACTCTTCAGCTTTAATAGGGGTTCCTTTCAAAATGAGGAATACGAAATCTGTATCTATAGTATAAAGTTCGTAACCTTCTCCAAAAAATAAACAGTCCAATGCAAAAAGATTTTCCAGATTACTACTTACTCCTAAGATAACTGCTTTCAAACGAACAAACTATATTAAATAGTATACTGTACTGACCTACTCAATATAGTGTCATCATACATATTTCTAGTATCAATAGTAATATCAGCTATAACACCAAGAAAAGGTTAAACCACATAGGCAGACATATAATGTTGAGTTTGTCATGAAAATACCGAATTTATGCACATATCTTGCTAATTCAGGCAATAAATATCGATTAAATTGATTCTAACTTTGATATCGTTCAAAAGCTTGTTTGTAAGTATGTGCAAATCAAATAAAACAGATGACATAAATAATGTATGATAAAATTGCTCTTTTGAATCAGACTGTTTACCATGGCAAGGAGGTTTATGGGACAAGCTAGCTTTTAGTAATAAGTTTGGGTTTTGTACTATCAAGGCGGCAAAGAAGTAGTATAGTATGATAACTTGCAATATAACTGCACAGGTTTTTGTAATATATGCTACAAATTACTAGTACTATTGCTAAGCTAGAGTGTTTGTGTTATGAGTAGATCCGAAGCCACGATATAGTTAAAAACAAATATAAACATACTTTGGCTCAGGGTACTCGTACTCGTGTTTCTGCTTAACCTTAGGAAAATAAGTATTTCACTGTTTAGAAGTGCTCAGAAGCATCACAGATTTTGGTAATGGGTCCTGCAGGCTGTAGGCTCCCCCCGTATTATATGCTACCAATAATCATTACCGACGTAAACGTCCCTGTCTGTCCTTCGGGAATATATAAGTGCAAGTTATCTTTTTTGTCAGGCTGTCTGTTAGCTGTGTAATTCAAAGACATCTTTTTCTTTTTAAAAAGACACTCCCGCATTAGGAATAATACCTATGTCGCTGTTTACAAACGTTCAAACAACGGGCACAAAGAGCACCCAGACTCGAAACAACCATGTGTGAATTATAATTTTTTTTTCGTGTCGATGTCGATCCCACATCAATGTAGTAGCAGTGGCGACCTCTTAAACCACTAAGCCATCCATGCAGTCAAGTAATGTTCATCATCGCAGCCGAAATACATCCTATGCTGGACATATGTCGCCCCCAAGTTTTCCACACAGACCGGTCTTGGGCCACCCAAACATAAGATATGTAAAGTTATTACTACCTACCTAATTCAAAATTCTATATAGTTTATTTTCATAAAATGATTTCCAAATAATATTTCAATATTAATTCAAAATAAAATAGTACATAAATTGAATATTGAATAGCCAATTCGAGAAGCTAGGAGCGAGGAGAACTTGCATTTATAACTTAGACTAAGTTATATACGCAATTTACGCCAACTATAACTTATGTTAATTTATTTAAGTACTAAGTCTGAACTTTTCCATGTTATAAGTTTGTGTTTAATTTAGACTATTTCAAACCTATTTGTTAGTGGGCAGATCAATACGAAAAGCAGATCAGTGAAGATATTATGTCTCGAATTTTAATACTAGTGAAGCAAAGTGAAGTCTACATTGTTGACCTACTAAATATTTATTTCATAAAAAGTAAATTTAGCCTTTCGTACTATAGAGCTACTATATATGTATATGTATATATATAATCGGAGTTGTGCTATATGATAAATTGAATGACATTTTAATAATTCGGTTACCATAACATTTTTTGAAATCATCAAAAGAGAGGTTTTGCCAAAGCCTCAACATCCGTGGCTAATGAAGCTGAATGCCTTTGTGACGAGATACAGCCTGCTTCCGAATGAACGTATGTTTTTTGAGTTAATAGCTTTGGTAGGCTCTCTGACGATTTTTTGATTTTAACGATACACGTACTGACATGACTTGGAAGCTTATGTGCTGAAAAGATTGTAGGTATCTTTTTTCAACATTTTGTAAAGATTTTTGTACTATACTTAAATATTCACTTACGTAATACATCTGTTACGAAAAATATGTTTGTAAATATTTAATATAAATATTATTATCTACCTATAGTATGCTTATTTTAGTAAGTTGCATCGCTATATAATATGTTAAAGTTACGTTGGTTTTATTAAAACATAAAAAAACGCACACAAATCCACACGTAAATTTTTTAATCCCCAAATGTGGTGTTGAAATCTTCTTACCATAGACTATGATTGCTCATTGGCGAATTACAGCGCGCATTCAACTTTAAAAAAAATAGACTAATTTAATACAATACCACTTTCATTTATGAAATCGTCTGAAACAAGGTCTTTACGTTACCAGTGCAAAAGACTAAAATAGCTAGTTTCTATCCTTACTGATAGGTACTTCTCAGCTCCTGAAAAACTTGCGTTCCTCAGAAACATATTAGAAGGTTATTTGTCTACCATCTCTGGAAACAGTGGTCAATATGAACGGCGACGAGCCATCTGTATTATGTGTGCCCACACAAGCACTCTCTGTTCTACTCTCTTATTATAAGCCCGATGGTTCGACAATCCACTATGGCCAGAGAGGTCAATAATAGACAAAAAGTATTACGTGCATTTTGAAGTACATCACCGACTTTCTATAGCCTCGATCTTTGAGTCGTTAGTCGTTACCAAGAATTTTTTGATAAAAACTAATAACTTTTTAGTTATTTCGACTCGGACACGGCATCCGAGACTTCATGGTCCACAGCCGTATACAAGGCCCACTGCACCAACGCAGTATAGCCTTGTCAAATAAAATATATAAAGCCTTTAGATGGCATATTTATATGCAACGGATGCTGTTTCTTGCGAGTGAGATCATAGATATGTGATCGTTTACATGCATGAACAGTAATAATATATAGAGGCTATGATAAATAGTCTGATGGGCGCTTGACTTCTAAGTCGGAGGTCGTGGTATCGAATACAAAATCGAAGCTCTGTCCTTTGGCGTAGTGAAGTGTTAGGGAGTTTACGTATATGTGTACATCCATATATGCAATGTATTATAGCAACTGGATGGCATAGTGGTTAAAGTGGTCGCGTCGCCACTGCCACTGCCCCGCGTGTTGTGGGTTCGAATCCCACACGGGACATAAATTAGTGTGATCCGTAATATGGCCTAGTCTGAATGTTCTTTGTTTCCGTGGTTTGTATGCTTGTAAAGCCCACAGCGAAACAGGATTTAAGCATACTGGCAGAGTTGTCTGTTTTAAAATAGAAGTAGACCTCGACCTTATGCATCTCACATAGTCTTCGCTACTGTTCACTTTTTTTACTGTGTAAATCATCCAATATGAACAATACTTTTTCGAAAAAAAATATTGATGTTTCAATCATAGGGAATTGTACATTTAAAAGAATTTGTTATGGTGTTGTTTGATGTCCAATATCTAGCAAGTATGGTGTATTTGACTGTATAGTTTGTTCTTTGGCATAATCGTCTGTGATTTAAGAGTGTGAGATTTTAAATTAGATACAGTATATAAGATTGTTCCCAATCATGTACGACTTGAACAGACTAATTTATAAGAATCACAAAGCTAATTGTAAACAATCTTATAATTATACTTAAAAAATTACATATATTGTCTAATGCTTATATCTTAAAATGGGTGAGCACAAATATAATGCTTCTTTATTTCGCCAGGTATGAGTTTAGGAGGTCCCGCGCAATAAAAGTCAAGCCTATTGCCATCTATCGGACACAGGATCGGACTCCGTGCTGCTACTGAATAGAATATCTTGACAGGAAAACCCAATTCCATATAATCAAACCCGAGACCACATGCACAGCTTTCGCAATCACTACTAAATACTGTATAAAAATAAAATACCGTTATTAATAATAATAATATTCTACCACAAACACACTACACCATCTAGCCCAAACTAAGCGGTAATAACTTTAAGTGTTTGCCAACACGCACTTATCGCTATTAGCATAATCTTATAATAAGTTATTCAAGTGTGTAACGAAATTACATGTGCTAACAAAGTTACTAAGTACCACGACAAATAGATATTTTAACAAGTACATTGGTAAACTATTTTTTCTAGCTTTTGCCTACGTATTGGCCCACGTGAAGTCCACTTGGATAAAAAGCATTCCTGTTCTTTCATAAAATGATTTATGGGTATGTGATAGAATTATTATCATTAAAAAAAGAACTGTGTGCCTACTTATATCTAAATCTGTTCATCGGTTTATGTGTAATTAAGGAAGATTCTAATTTTCCTAACTTATATTAAGATTCTTCATAAAGATACAACTGCCACACTCTGCATTATTCCCACATCGCGGACAACTTTGCAATCTCTGATCGATCTGATCGCGGACAACTTTGCAATCTCTGATCGATCTGATCGCGGACAACTCAGACCTTTTGTAACTTTTCGGAATACAAAAATGTTTATTTATCGATCGAACTACCTAACCAATGTATATTAGCAAGGGCGAGGTGACCTGTTAAACCACTGCGTCTTTTACACGCTAATTAAATAAAATAATGTTTACTTACATAAAGAAATAGCTGTCATTTAATTTGTTTAATTGACGTGATGTTTAACAGAAAAGGGAGATCATAAACAGTAAGCAAACCACCAATTAGAAACCAGTCGCCGAGTTTCAGGTTGGGTGTTAATTAGTGGTTATGCAAAAGGTTTTTCAATTAACTTTTATAGAAACTGTTCGAGTTCGATGGTTACCTGAATTACATTTATTTATTGCATTGTATATTCGGTTAACCAGTTGAGAATATATAATATTTAATAGAATTGTATTTTGATCCTTTTTCAAGAAGATTGTATTGTAATAATTTACAACAAGGTGCAGTTGTGTTACATTACAGCCAACCAGAGTGTTGGCTTTAATCGTGATACAGCCGCTTACGGAGCCGGCCTTATGTCATTGGAGCTATCAGCGATTCGCCTTATCTGCAAATCATGAAAACATTTTATTCATTTTAACATTCTTTCGGCGAACCGAGCTGACGGTAGAAAAAGGTAGCGGCCGAAAATTTTCTCTTTGTACCGATGAACGGCGAACAGTGATTTCTATATACAATTATATCGTTCAAGAGTAATTCTAGATAAAGTTCGGAGCTCGCGTTCATGGAGAATGTGAGAAGTGCGTGAAGAAATAGAAATTTGCTGATGAAAATATCAAACATTGCACTTTACAATTACATTAGACGTGCTTGTAACTATTGCAGCAATAAGGTCAATGCTTCTATGAGTAATACACGCCAATAAGGTAAGTTCTAATAGCCAGCGAAAGTGCGCGAGCAGCTTTGATATTCTATTAGCATTTATGTACCAAACAGGAAGCAATTAATCCTCTAAGAAGAAGAAAAACAACTATAGAACCTAGAAATAGTAAATTGAAGTAAACAAGTAAAGCGGATTTAAATTCTTGATAGCCAACGGGATCGCTATAGAATTCAATAACATTGGCAAAACGTTTCGCAGAAAATTCAATAAGATTGAAATTGAGAGCCGGTGAAGTAATATCGTCAAAAGCCAATTCCCCCTCATTAAGAACGCGTTCAAATTCAAATGGGGATGAAAAAACCCAGCGGATTTGCCGGTTACCCCGGACTGGCGATTGGCTATTCAAAACAATTTTCGTGTCCGATTAGCCGACCGAGATATCGATAAGTACTTATATCGAATTTTTGCGCACGAAATCAAAATCCCATTGAATTAGGTAGGCGGATTTGATTAAAGTGTATAAAATTTTATATAATGATTCTCTTGAGTGGAGTGGATAGGATAAAATATAGAAAAAGAATATCTAATGAACAAAGTACTTCTTCATCGTTATTACTTTAGTTTTATGTCGTTTAGTGCTGAAAATAGGTTTCACCTTAAAATGTTCTTCTAACGTCGGCTCCATTATGCAATTGCTTAGCTATTTATCTATTATAATAAAATATGTAAAATGACCTTGATGTGCCACAAGGCACAAAGCAAATTTTTTTCATCCTGAAAAAAGTTTTCCCTGTAAAAGACTAGTCCGTTATAGATGATCACTATATGAAAGATCTAGTCTTTAACTGTTGGATTACAGTTCATCAGGGAAGGTCACCCAGTTAGTTTGGTTACTCCCACAAAGTTAAATATGAAGCCCTTTATGCTAAATAATGGTAACACCTCGTTTCTCAAAAAAGTATAACCTTTTAGGACACTTAAAACCGTGATTTGATGTCACGAACATTTTATTATAACCTACGTTTATCTACGTTGAAATGTACCCATTTATCAATTCACACCGGCTAGGCGTAAAGTACCTTCAGACATATGTGAGGCTACAATTATATCACATTTCTAATGCGACATTTTATTTAGATATAGTAGTAGTTATTAGACGAATTTAATATAGGTGGCGGTTCTATATGCAATGCCTTTGTTCAATAATATTGTCTTCTGTTTACGCGAATGTTATTCATTGAAATTAAACTACTATATACGGATTTTATCGCGTTGTTTATTTAGCACTGTATTATAAAAATTTTAAAATATTACACTACTACTGATTTTATTTTACTAATTTATAAGCTAATAAAATTATTTAAACTATTTAATCTATTTATTTTTGGTTTACACTTTCCCCGACGTTTCAGTTGCTTTTCAGCAGCCATGGTCACGGGGACTTCAACTTTTTATTTAAGTAGTATCGCAAAGGACTAGGTAGTTTTCAGTAGCAGCACGGCATCTGGAGATTTTAGTGATGGACGGATTTAATAGGCACCATAATACAGTTGCCTTTCGACGTATATAGGTGTGAGTCTATGTATATAACCAGAACCTATGCAAAACATATTCGTTGCAGACGATCAGTATCGTAATTAAATTGGCGAATTTCAAAAAAGGGGACTTCAGTTTCTTGCTCTGAGATAGTTTAATAAAAAGATGTGTTATTAAATTAAATTTAGTTGATTTTTTTGTATTTTACTTTTATAATAACCGTTACTTTTAAGTCAGGCAGCAAGATGTTTGACGTAAAATTTGGCCATCTATAAAAACCACAAACTTCGTGGATATTTTTCGACTTATAGTGATTACTTTCGGAAGCTTTACCATTACAGATCATACTGTTATAAAACATAAACGAGGTGAGCTCTCGAAAGCGGAAATGCTTATATAACTTAAGTGTCTTCTTAAATTGGTTACTATACGCTGAAACCTTTTATGTCAAGTCAAATCCGTAGGCAGCAGTAAGTATTACAATATCCCTGAGAAATATTTCTCTTTAGTATATGTCAGTCACGTACAGGCCTTGGGAAGACCCTCTCACTCTGTCTAGATGTTCTTTCATTACATTATATCATTTGTGGCATATTTGGAATACTGGAGCGCTTATGGACGTGATAGGTTCGTCTAGGCATTATTTAACCCTTATGTTCTACATTTTGTATGTTTTAAATTATGTTTATTATGTTTTATATCTTTGTACGTTTTTTACATGATCAAAATAATGAAATATATAGCTATATATAGAAGCTGAATATAAAAAAGCTTGTACTATTATAATAATAATATTCTATCACACACACACAACACCATCTAGTCCAAACTAAGCAGAGCTTGTACTATGGGTACTAGACAATGGATAAACATACATACATATATACTTTTTTTTGTAAATACCTTCATATTATACATAGAAACACCCAGACCAAGACAAACATCCATGTTCATGCACACAAATGTTTGACTTGTGCGGGAATCGAAACCACAACCTCAAGCGTGGCAGTCGGTTACATTAACCACTACGCCATTGAGGCAAATCATACATATATACTTTATCTCTTTTCTCTCTTTTTTTTGTGAAGGTAGATGTGTAAAACACACACATTTTGCTAACTATATTTTTATTATATTGGCGTCTGTTAAGTATATTCGGTGACATCGTGCTACGACTGGGAGTTGCCTAAAAGAAAAAAGCTGTATGCACATAACATCGAAAAGCTGGAGGTGCGTGCTGTGGTTTGCTTATATGGTTAGCGCTACTATATGGGACATTTGGCTATGTATCGTATATCAATCTGATAATGCAATACAAATCTTAGCTAAAAGTGTATTTGTCTGTCTGTTTATTTATTCAATACGCTGAAAAGACCACCTTAAAATTTAATAACCTATAGTATCTTTTATTTAACTATTGTTCGCCATATTTACAAAGGTGACTATACCGCTCATTCTAAACACATTATTATTGAAACCACATATCCAAAATATTTATTTTATCCTTTTGAAAATAACAAATTTTTACTCATGCACCTAACTTATAGCAACTGGTAAGTAAAGATTTTTTGACGCACGCTGAATACAGTCTTGCCAAGAAATGATGACAAGGCGTACACCGTAGTGCGCATGTGCAGCGTTTTTCTTATTTAATATCTAAAAACATTGATATACTCTGTCATCTATAATTTATAACAATAAGTTTGGATGCTAAAATATACCTGTTACTATAATATAATTATACCAGCCCTGTATTAAACTGTCCCACTGCTGGGCATGGGCCTCTTCTCGATGTGAGAAGACTGTTCAATTTTTTTGAAATGTTATGCTTTATGTTATATAATTATACTATAATTACTAATCTTCCTATAACACTTAGTTTAACAAAGTTGAAAACCTATAGACAAATAACGAACGTAATACCGTCTTAATTTCAACAGTAGTCAGTCACGTAGGCCAGTGTCGGGCGGGCGTGCGACTGAATTTACAATATTAGAGCTTTGCAAGAGTTAATTGCGGGATTGCGACTAATCTAGCTCTATGGCGGCGACACGGCGGCTCTGACGTCACAAATAACTACCTACATTTAATTATGTTAAGTCGTTTAAAAGTACTTCAATTACTGTAGTATATTTTGCAAGGATTTGAACTTTTAGCGGTAGATATTTATTTGGGAGTTAAATTACTATATACGGATTTTATCACAGGTTATTTTAGAATACGTATCAAAACAGTTAAAAGTTAACTGTTTTGATGTTATTTTTAATTATTAATTTTTATTCGGTTCAGAGACGTGGTCGCTCAGTATGAGCTTTATTTATTAATTTATTTAAAACTTTATGCACAATATAGTACATCGGCGGACTAAATGCTAAGGGCTAATGCCCTTCAACTAGTAAACTAGTCAACCGTTGGGTGATGCAGAGACAAAAAGTAGTAGGTGCATACATTAGGATGAAATATACATTTAGGTACATGTACTAAACATATTATATACTTAAGAATATTATAATAAAAACAATATATTACATAATATAATATACAAACCAATAAACATATTTTATAATCTAAATAAAATATATACTAATATGTATATATACATGCATACATACATACGTATTATTATTGAGATGAATCTGATAAACTGTCGAGGAGGAGACCACGTACTTTTACCTTGAAAGTGTTACGGTTTGTGGACATCCGGACTTCATGAGGGAGCGCATTCCATAGTAAAACGGATTGGACGAAGAACGAAGAATGTAGGAAACCAGATGTATGGGAGGGACAAAGTAAAAGGAGGTTATTGGAAGAATGTAGATTTCTATCATGATTGGCACATAAGTATTGGAAAAGGCAAGTTAAATAAGTGGGGGCAGTTGTAAGAGTACGCAAATTATGGCGTTGACGAATGGGTAACCATTTTAAAGTGGATGAGATGAAATATGGTCATATTTACGTAGATTATAAATAAATCGAATGCAGTTATTTAGAAGGCGGTCATATTTATTGAGTAGATCTGCATTCAGGTCATAGTAACTCACATCACCATAGTCGATTAAGAAAAATATCAAAGTCTGCACAAGCATTATTTTTGTCTTAGATGAGAGAAAATTCTTCAAGCGATACAAGGCACGTAGCGTTCCGGTTACTCTCTGACTTACACTAGTAACCTGAGCTTGCCAATTTATATTGGAATCAATGAGCAACTCCAGATCCTTTACAGTAGGACTGAACGGAATAGGAGTTCCATCATATACCGCAGGCGGTAAAGTACTGGAGTCCAGCCTGCTCATCAAACGACTTTCAACTATGATTGACAGACACTTAGTCGGGTTAACAGATAATCCAAATCTGCCAGACCAGTTTTTGATTGTTTCCAAATCAGAATTTACTTTAGCAATGGCTTCAGGTAGATTATCCGCAGTGTCTTGAGTATATAGCTGAAAGTTATCGCCATAAAGATGATACGAGCACTGTAGATTCTGAGTTATAAAGTTAATAAACAGAGAAAATAGTAACGGAGATAGAATGCCGCCTTGAGAAACACCAGAATCGAGGTCACGCCAGTCGTTCTGACTGCTGGCGCCCCTGAAAATATGTCGAGAACCATTCAAGTACACCAGGTAAGATATTAAGGTAGGATAAGATCGCTAGTAGGATGTCGTGACTGACGGTATTGAAGGCATTCGAGAAGTCAACCAAAGCCAAAACAGTGACTTTGGTATCCTCCATGCCCGCCCTGATATCGCCAGTCACTTGGGGAATGCAGAAGTAGTGCTGTGTCTGGGCCTGAAGCCAGATTGGAGAGGACTCAATAAATTGCTCAGGTTCACAGACTGTGCAAGTTGTTTGTGTACACAGGCCTCGAGACATTTAGATAGGAAAGGAAGAATAGACATGGGTCGGTAGTGGTTTGGAAGGGAAGGACTAGGTACCTTGGGAAGTGGGATGACGAAGGCATTACGCCACAAGGATTGATCAAGAATTGGTGTGATTATAGGTCTCAAGGTCACTCAGAAGGCAAAAGAGAGAGAGACCTATGCTCGGGATTTCCTTCCGGGATCGAATCAGAAATGACGAGATTCGCAGGAAAATTAAAGTTGCCGACATAGCTCTCCGGATAGCCAAGCTGAAGTAGCAGTAGGGAGGGTATATAGCGCGCAGAACCGATGACCGTTGGGGCAGAAATGTTCTGGAGTGGCGGCCATGCATCAGAACAATTAGCAGAGGTAGACAAGGTGGACCGAAGACCTGGTAAGGGTCGCATGAAGCGGTTGGATGCGGGTGGCCTAAGACCAGTCTTTGTCGAAAACCTTGGGGGAAGCCTATGTCCAGTAGTGAACGTCATTCGGCTGAGATAATGAATATTTACGGTTTCCCTGCGTTTTTAACGCTTTTTGGTAGCTATCATCAATGGAAGATGCGCTTAAAAAGTGATCTCATAGACCAACTTTATAACATTTGAGGAAATCTGCTATCGAACCCAAATCCTTATGGTCAATTGCACAAAAATTACACTTATCCCCATGAACCTATCATGTAGTAATGTTTAGTCACATTATCATTACAGACAGGTTTTAGAAGATTTCGGCAGTAAAATAGATCTATTCACCTGTTCTTAGAGAAAGCATTTAAATAAAGATCTAATAGATACTTTGTTTTAGAAATCTCCTTACTTTTAGCGTTAGCCACATTTAAAGCTTAGGTACCTATATTACGTCGTTGCCTCGTAAGTTAGACTCGTCGACAATTTATTGTGCAACATCATGCCACGCAACACATTCTTCAATTATGTTTAGATAAACTACAGAGCTTATAATACTTTATCAAAACTTTTATCGGCCACGTCGACATTCGGGTCTCGAAGCCTAGGCACAATGCCTTTTTGATTGTGTAGAGATATGATAGTATTGACTTATAAATGGTATTCACATTGTCATCTCTTATTTTATACTACTAGTGCAATAGCTTTTCGATAAATAGTAACATTTAGTTATGTATAAATGCTCACATATACAAATACTCGATCTGCACTCTCGCCGTATTTACAGACATGATATTGTTGTTACACTGCTTATTTCAGAATAAGCAATATAGATATAATAATAATAATAATATCAACCCTGTATTAAACTGTACCACTGCTGGGCACGGGCCTTTTCTCAGTGTTAGAAGCGTTAGGCCATAGTCCACCACGCTGGCCCAGTACAGGTTGGCAGACTTCACATATCATTGAGAACATTATTGAGAACTCTTAGACATGCAGGTATCCTCACGATGTTTTTCGTCACCGTTAAAGCAAGCGATAATTAACTATTTAATACGTTAATGAAATAGCAAATATAGATATAAGTACTTTAAAAAAATAATAATAAGAAATTATAAATGGTTTAGATTATGTGCATTTTCACACATAATCTAAAATATAAAATATAAATTTATTTATAATTTATGAAACGAATGCTTTCGTTCTGGGTATAATTCGTGTGTTGCGGCGATCTTTACAATCATCAGATAACAGACACAGAGAACAAACAGTCGAAACAACTTTGGCGAAGCGACCACTTAAGCCTTCCGTGCATTCAAATTGTTTTATTTTTATACATTTAAAGGTGACGCAAAGAATTGTTAGGTTTAGTTTTAATCAATAATGTCAAACGAAAATATTTATTTGTGCAAACAAAGCTTTAGATGAACTGTGTTGAAGATCTAGCCAAATAAGGCTGTATTTCTTGTCTGAGCTCTGGATACAAAGAAATATCGTCCTTTTAACCTGATTTAGGAACAAAGAATGAGACGTTAGGAACATTTAGGTCACACAAAATTGTCTTTAGTATTTGGGAGCCTTATAACGACTTATCTAATAATGAATGGGCTGTATTTAGAGGTGAATAAAAGGCCAGGCTGAATTATTTAGGAAAGCCGGCGTTACTTATAAAGGATTGAAGCCTTACTAAAGTAATTTAGATATTAATATCGCCAATAATACGCTCGTAGGCAATTACTTATTTGTTTACCTACTAGTGAACGTTAGACATAATTTAGTTGGGCCTTAGTGATCGTGTGGTATGAAATGCTCTTACGCTTTCGATTGGTCGTGAAGTAGCGGCTTTATTGCCTGTATCAGCTCTTCACATGGTAATAGGTTAGTCACCTCTTGCTTGGAGAGGAAGAATATAGCAACTGAAGTCAGGATGTCATATTACTATGTATTTACCTCGTTCTAGTGCCTAAGGAATATACATAATTATTATATATGTATTTACAATATGATCTTATAGTAAGTATAAAACAGCACCGTTTGATGTAATGTGCACTAATTGTTATCTATAGAAGACCATAATTCTGTTGTTACTCTTTTTTAAATGTTGCATTTAATAAAAAGTAACAACAGAATTATGATCTTCTATATTTCACATTCATGTTTATGCCCTGAAAAGCGTGAGACTTTACAACAAAGAACGGACTTAAAACAATAATATATGGATCACACAAACTATTATCTTTGACTGCACGGGTGGTGTATCGTAGTTAAGTGGTTACCTCGCCACTGCTACCGCACCGAGTATTGTGGGTTCGAATCCCATACGGGACAAAAATTTGTGTGGTCCATAAATGGTTGTCCCGAATCTCGATGTCTTTGACAACTCGAAGCGAAGACTTGTACTCACAAATAGCTACATCTATTGCTATATTGTTATGTTAGCTATAAGTTTTCCACGATAAATCTATACTAATTATATAAAGCTAAAGAGTTTGTTTGTTGATCTCTCGCTAATCTCAGGAACTACTGGTTTAAATTGAAAATTTTTTTAGTGTTAGATAGCCCATTTATTGAGGAAGGCTATAGGCTAGATAACATCATGCTCCGACCAATAGGAGCGGTGCATCAATAAAAAATGTTGCTAAAATGGGGAAAATTCTTTTATTTGAAGAAGACGAAGTTGCGCGTGTCAGCTAGGAAATAGAATAGAATAGCATTTATTTCTAAGTATATGGTACATTAGGGTCATATATATTCATCATTGGTTCACACATACTCAGGGGCGTGCACAAAGATTTCTGGTAGGGTATGCACGCCCTACCCGAAACCTCTGCGAGGGCACTACATTTCATTTATAAATATTTTTGTGTATATACAGGGTGATTTTGAAATCGTGTAATTCCTTTTAACCACGCATTCTACTGGTGATATAGAATAACCCTGACCATATTTTTATTTAATTAGATTTATTTTTTTTGAAAAATTATTATTCCGTTTTTTTCGTGAAATGGTGTCAGATAGTCATATGTTAACCAACCGAGGCAATTTAAATTTTTTACTAATTAAAATAAAAAAACATATTAATAATTAATGTCGTAAATAATAACGGGCGGTCCCTTTTATTACCCCTTATTATTTACGACATCAGTTATTGTTATGTTATTATTTTTAAATTAGTAAAATATTAAGATTGTGTCAGGTGGTTAAAATATGACTATTTGAAATCATTTCATGAAATAAATCTGTACTCTAATTTTGCCGAAACCATTATTATAATTAAGAAAAAATATGGTCTATCACCAGTAGAATGCGTGGTTAAAAGGAATTACACGATTTCAAAATCACCCTGTATATATCTGTGTACAGTAAATAAATAAAATGTCTTACCAAATTCAATTCAGCGACTTTTCGACATGGCACCATTGATGATTGTGTGTGTGGCCACCATGAATATCCAAATGTGACTGATGGTGAGAACAAGTCACCTAAATGATATCCATTGTGGCCTTGTAGGTATTACAAGGCCGTGAGATGTTAAGAGTGTTTTTTGCGTACAAACTTGACTGTAGGTATTATTTTAATTTTTATAAATCAAATCAACGCGCCTATCTTTTTTAAAATAATTCTGTAAAACGTCGTCGTAAGAATTACAAGATCGTTTTAAAATCAATAAATTTTTTTTAAAATTTAAATCGTACACAAATCAGTGAGTCTGCTTTGGCCCTGTGTGTTTCGTAGATATGTATGGATTCTTTTTAAGCAAGATAATGATCGTTTAGCTGATGCGCTACTAACTGGAATCGAACTACCTATTAATATTGCTAATATTCCTACCGTTTTTAATTCGTCTGATTTATAAACGCATCAGAGCTCATTTAAGGGTCGGTTGCATGACACGTGGTTAGAGTAAGGTTAAAGTTAATAAACGGTTAAAGTTAAATTTATCCACCGTAAGAAAGCATACTGGGTTGCACATGTCAGAGTTAGTTGACATTTAACTAAAATCTTAACGACGATCAGAAGTCAAGATAACCTACAAATATTGCACAAATACACAGTAACGCATTGAACAGACAGTTGAGATTTTGTTAAATCTTTATCTCATTATGTATACTTACCTACATTTTATTATTTAAAAAAATAACAACATAAATGTTTTGAAAAAGAAAAACAACATAGATGTTATGATCAAGAACGATACCTTCATAAGCATGCAAATAGGTACTCAGTTTACTGAAATATCCATTTTACTTATAAAATTACTTAATTTATTTAGTGATTTTCTTACTCTTTTTTACTTTGTTATATGATAAATTAATGTGTCTTGATGTCAAACGATTAGGAAGTTTTAGATTACCGATTATTTGTTATCTATGATAATATGACGTTTGGTATGACGGGAGACTACAATGTTGCTAGTAACAAAAAATGTCCCACGCAAATCAGACGCGCAAAACCGGGAAGGGAGTGATATTTTGCCTGGCAGCCCCATTGACTGACGTTAGTTTTGACGAGAGTTAAAATTGACATTGAGAAATCCAAAATGCATTTTGACCTTCGGTCAGAGCTTGGTAATGGTTATAGTAAGGTTAAAGTTAACGCCGGTTACAACGTTAGGGTTGGTTGTTGGTACATTGGCGATCCGCGTTAAAGGAATGTTCATGCGAATTAATGAGTTCGACGATCGATTGCTCTGGAAAAGTATTACAATACAAAGTATAATATTCATACGAAAGTAGATTGAAAAACTTAAGGTCTTTTAAGTTTTTGTAACGACTACGACACTCGTTCAAGACATTGTCAATTATAATCTCGTTAAACACGCGCCTGTAATATTTTTGAACATGGTCAACACCTCATTTTCTTTTCGGTCGATCGCAATATGGTTAACAAACAAAATAGTATATTTGTGTGTACACAGCCCGCTAGCCAGCTATAAATATCATAATACTTTTTATCAAAAGAATGTGTCGTATTACTTTTCTGTTGTTTTAGATCTAAATCACAGCGTCCAAGAGAAATTTTTTTTTTTTTTTTCATCAAAAGACAACGATGAGAAAACACCAGTTTTTAATTTAATTAAACACATATCACCAACACAGATCTCACAAGTATTATTTTCCATAATTTACAGTAATTCCGGTAATTTCACTAATTATTTAGTTATCAATTACAAAGCGCTCAAAATCCCCTCGACAGCTCAGTGAAATAATTAATAATGGCGTACGATGCTATATTGCTTAAATAATAGGCCTATAATAAACAACAATTATGAATTTTTTGACTACTATTTAAACTGGTTGGATTTTCTTTGTAGGAAGTGCCTTCAGTCGGCGAGCACACACGTGCATTTTACACACACAAGCAAAATATTTGTTTCGTAGACAGCGTAATCGATTGACGATTAAATGTACTACTAATAAGCACGATTATTCCTGCTTCCAGACACCTCAGTGGTGCGGCGATAGCTACTCATTAATTTCTATTTGTTTAGTAGTTCGCTCAAGGACCAATAGATGGCAGTGGCACAAGCTATTTGTTTAGTAGTTCGCTCACGGACCAATAGATGGCAGTGGTACAAGCTCTTATTGTATCTGATAATTTTATAGTGTATTTATTATTATTTAGCTTGTAGTATTTAATAAATAGATTTCGATTATATAGATTTACATAGGCCAGCGGACTAGGGTATGCAGTGCTTATTTGCTTGTATGAAGCGCACGCGCCTGCATGTACTACCATTGCTGGTGTAGAAATATTAAAATTGCCTTTTTCCACCAAAAATACTAATTCCACAGCAAAATATGCTAACCAAAAATACTAATTGCACACCAAAATATATTTAAAGAGAATAAACTAAGTCGATGAATATATATATATTTTTGGGTGGGTTTAAGAAGAAACCTAACATAACCTAACCCTTCCAAGACGGAATGCAGTGATTTGATCGTTATGATATATTTTAGTAAGCATATTTTGCTGTGCAATTAGTATTTTTGTTGGTCATTATATTTAATCCCTTATTCTATTATTAATATATAGTGTGTATAATAAACCCTGTCCAATCCTTAAAGGTGTTTTACAGTAGCTTATTCTGAGTACGTAAGTGACGTCCTTTTATAAAATCGATCAAAAAAATATTATTATTTATTTATTTATTATTTTATTTTCAGCCTGTATTGTGCCACTGCAGAGCAAAAGCCTCCTCCTCCCTCCACATAGCTAGTTTGCACCAGTATCTCCTGTAGTAAGTTATTCGTCTTGCCATCGACGTTTTGGTCTACCACGTTACCGCTTAGCACCTTCTGGGATCCAATCTGTGCTGATTTTAGCCCAAAGCTCCGCCATACCCCAATAAATTTAATTGTTTTAAAATAATGTGTTAATAGATTACCTGTGGCAACACCGACAACTTATTAATCATAATACCTAGGTATAAATAAAGTTGATAAAAGTTCACCGATGCTGCGCCGCGCTTCGCCGCGCCTACCTACGCCTTAGAAAATACCGCCAAAAGTATGCCAAGCTCCGCGTCCTTGTCAAGTTTAGTGGATTGTTGCTAGACTGTGCAAAATTTCAGTAACTTAAGAATAAAAATGCTGATCAATATTGTACTTAAAATATTATAAAGACGTTTTACGATGATATAGTTTCTCTTTGTTATTTTCTTAACATGATTGTTAAGAGAGAAACAAGCCCTTAATGGATCGGACAGGGTTTATTATACACACTGTATATATAGCAATATTAATACAAAATATGATAAATATCTTTAATACATGGTACAAGCACGACGAGTCCATGAATTATTTCCCTTAATAATCCACCCTCTTGCAATGATTGCACATAAATTTCCATGCTAGGCTATCCACAGGGATTTTTTTAATAAGCTGGATTAAAAAATGAAGATACATTTTACGTAGGCGCTAAGTAATGATGCAGAAATTTAAGGGATTTTAAAACAAAATACTTTTTACATAAACACGGTTTAGTGATCAATAATATATTGTTCATACAAAAGTTCAACTCCTATTCAAAAAGTAAAGTCTCAGTAGATATGTTTATATTTTACAATACAATACAATACAAATAACTTTATTTTCTTCTCTCACACAGTTTTACAAAACATAAGACAGTAGTAGGTATCTAGTTACATACTCAACGAATATTTATAAGATAATACAGTCTGTGTGGGAGACTGGTGTCTGTACTAGGAGACTTGTATGACAGATTACCAGCCTCTCCAGACTCTGAATTGGTGGAGCGTGTAGTGGGTGAAGCTTGTACATTTTAGTTGATGTTGATCAGTGAGAGTGTTTTTGCGTGAGATATTATGTCACTATCCCTGCGGTTTTATCTACATTTATGATAACTTTAATTAACGACGAATTTCCAAATTCTACTGTTAGTTCCTGAGATAAGAGGATTAAAAGAAAATAATAAATAAATATTCATATTTTTTTTTGAGGCGTAATTATAACAGGTATACAAACAGTTAAAAGATGCGCCAGACTAGCTAATATATAAGGGAATTAAATTTTTATTACCCATTCAAAGCAAATATGTAAATTATAAATCTCGGGCAGGAATCGCTGAAAACCCTCTAAGGAACCCATAAAACGGCCAATAACGAAAGAAAAGTAACCGTTGTGAGCTCGAGGCGGAAACAGTATAAATCATGGTGCACAATGGTTCCGTAGAAGCCATTGTTTTGAAAGGATGTCATCGCCGTAGCTTTGCACAATACGGCTTTTTAAATCAAAAACGTTATTTTTCTTAAGGCATACTTTATTTTAATGAGTGTTAAGCTTCCTTTATGTGCGTATTTTTATCTCGTCCTGTTTTGTGTGGGCTGTGAACAAACCAAATTGTTGTGGGGTGTACTTTTTCATAAAAACGTGAGGCATTATAAATGAAAACGATGGAACGTTTGTGTTATTCTGTATTTTTAAAAGGTGCTTTCACCACAAAACGAAACGGCAACTCCATTTCGTTTTGTGGATAAAATTTACATTGACGACAAAAGTGACCATGGTTGACCATGTTTATGAAACTTCTCAGAAAGGACATCATCATTTTTTAAACTTTTATGTTGCATTAGGCAGAAAGCGCTATATCTTATAGAGGTTTCGGTTTACAATAATAACAACGATGGATACAAGGAATAAGGAGCAACTACTTGTGGAAGAAATATTGTCTCTCTCTTATGCGGCGATCGAAATGAGATGTGACCGAAAGTCATCAGGCAATTACATATAGAAAAAAAGATCCAGAGGCTGGAGCCCAAAACGGTAGTCAAGTCAAATATACTGACAACTGAAGATGTCAATCTGATCCACATTTCTCCAGACGGCTGCTCGTAAATGCAAGTGGGCATTGAATACTTAAAGCAAAGTTACGATCCTCAGCAATACGGCTACAATTAAGAAGTAGACGATGCGGTTATCAGTCAACACTCAGTACATTAGCTTGCGAAGATATCATTTAAAACATTACACAATTCATCATGAGAGAGATTATGATGTTATTTATAGACCTTTTGCATTTCTAGGGCCATTATTTTACAATAGATTTAAGCATTTATAAATTCAATAATTTTAGCTGTAATATCTTAATTTCTAATTATATTCAAACTTTGTCATATAAACAAACCCAGCAAATACTGGCAATCTGTAAATAAAATTTTGCTTATTTAGTGTTAAAGTAAAATATTAATCTTATTTTAATCGTTTTTACTTTTACTTTTTGTTTGTTATGAAAGTTATTATAATGTAAATTTATTTGTATTGAAAATAGTATATACGTACTTTCTCACTCAAAACACAGGTTTAACCTAGTTCAGGCAAATATCTATAAGTGCACTTAATGTATTTGTTAAGTTGCAATTGTAAAATTGAGAATTTTTACTAAAAACAAATAAATTATTATATTAAACAAACTATAGCTAACAAACTAACACACTCATTCTCACGTGTTTGCTGTACCTGTAAAGTGCTAAAGCCACGTGATAATAGCAGTTGTATCACGTGCTTCTAGTCACGTGAGCTAAAAGTATAACTCAGCAAATTTCCTGACCAATCCGAGACGTTTGCTGTAAAAACACATAAAATGCATTCAGTCTGTACGATGAGTGCCAGTATTAACTCACATGCTCACAGTAATTATTATATGGACTTAGTTGGCACACTACGCTCTCCACTAGAATAAACACACTGCACGTTGCTGTGTTCACATCAAATACAACTTAGTTTAAGTAAGTGTAAATTGTGTTGTTTTATAATTATGTAAACTAGCTTTCGCTAGCGGCTTCTTTTCTGTTATTGTAAGAAAAACTAACCAAAATATGGGGACGTAAATTATTTGGGATCATAATTATGTAGATATAATAACCAGATGGGTGTAAAAACCCAAGATTCAACCTCTTCGTCTTCATGTGACCATTATTATTCTTCGTCATCTTTTTGTAAAAGCCTTTCCCTTGGACTTCCAAATCAC
Organism: Catocala nupta; assembly: GCA_963675205.1. NCBI lineage: Eukaryota > Metazoa > Arthropoda > Insecta > Lepidoptera > Erebidae > Catocala > Catocala nupta. The sequence goes on from OY776082.1 coordinate 11,982,670, forward strand.
GCTGTTGGTGGATATTCCCTGACCTTATGACTTTGTGACCCCTATATCTGTGACCCACAAGGCCCATATTCAAACTCGACCGAGGGGTGACCCCAAGGTCTGTACACCAAGTTACAAGTCAATCGGTCCGGTGGTTCCGGAGCTATGCCTGTCACTAACAAACTGTCACTAACAGACAGACACACATAGAGTTTTCATTAACCTGTTCGAAGATGACTCAGAGGTCAATTCTTTTTTTTATTGGTCCATACAGTTTATGTGCCATGTTTTTCTTGGCCAAGAGTCATGTCAATCCGTTGCTTGTCTTTGCTTAAAAAATGATAAATACACTATCAAATTTATAAAATAAGTAAGGACTTTTCTTTAGATGGTAATGTAAAGTCACATTATTTGTGATAGGCCTGATGTGATTGCTTATCCTTATTAGGACTAGTCTTACTCCTATTGCAAGCGATCCTAGGCTATGATTACCGAAGGCACAGAAAATATAACACTATACTAGTATCGGTGGTATACTTGTGTACCACCTTTGTTGTATAAAATAATCTCTACGTCATTTATTACACAGTAAATATTATAATATTAAGAAATTTCTAAAGCTCTTCTGAAACGAAATTAACACGTGCATAGTTGCAGCAAGTTTTGGTACAAAAAGAAGTTCTATTAAGACAATCTTAATGTCCTACCATAATGACCAATCAAAGGTCTTAAATGTTTCGTCAACTTGGTTATAAGGTTGGTGCAATAATGTTGTAACATCCTACGAGATCGAGGCATTGACATCTAGTTAAGTTAACAGTTTTATTTTAGCTATAAATGGGTTTATTGACATCATTATAAATGGTAATTAGGTAACTAATAGTGACGACGATAGTGTTTTATACAAATGAGGACGCATAATAATGTTCTCCAGGCCGAATTACGGTCACGACGGCCAATCTTTATCGAGAAGGTAGGTAAGAGGTATCTGAGTTGGCGATTTTATAGTGCATTTACATTTGCGCTATAGGAAAGAGAGAGAATAATAGTAGTTCTAAGAGAAATTGAATAGAGAGTGCATTTGTGAATTCACACACGCAAACGCTCTATTTATTCTCTTACGCTTATAGACTATCAGGGTAATAATCAGATTGAACCTGAGAGGGATCAGCTGCAGGACCAAGGGTTAAACGGCATTCCGTGCTTTTCGAGACACGGGGTTGTGAAACACCGCCTACATATATCCTCTTGGGTCTTATTTGGGATTGCTTGACAGCAAACTCTAGAACTTTTTGTTAACCTATGCAGGTGCCAGTATAAATTCTTAGTTATACCCACTGGCAGCTGCATAGGCTTACAAAAAGTTAACAGGCAGGCGGTAGGCAGGTGGAATATACTCGTAACCATGCAGCTTTCCCGATGGTAGATGGGTACAGCAGCTTCCAATTCCAAAGGTATTTAAGCGTTGCCTTTTTATTTTTTTTTTTGTACTTCGAATTAGTGTAATTTAATTTATACTAATTTGAATAATTCAACATAAATGCATGGTGTGCTTTAAAGGTAAACAAATATTTAATTTTTATATTCAAAATTTTCCAGTCATTTCCTTTCATCGTCATTTTAGTCACATACGAGGCTAACATTTGTGTCATCAACAAATATTTGTCCGTGTATGGGTATGGTAAAGGCAGAAAAATGTATCAAAGCCACGTTTCACCAATTATGGTATTATGTTCCACGTAGCAGGAGCTTCGCCGGGCCTTCGTGGCGCTATTGTAAAACCCAATAAAACTTTTGTCGATCCGGGATTCGAAACCGAGAGTTCATACAAACAAGTTCGAAAAAGTATATTATTTATGAGACACTAGACAAAATATAATAGATTGTTTAGTTACTTTATAAATACAGATAAGCCTGTCCACGCTTCGCGGTAGATTAGTTTGGTTTTAATTATTAGGTAAGTAAATAAAAGTATTATAGTTCCGATGAAAACTTAGGGATATAAAGTACACAAAGCATTTTTATATAGAAGAGCAAGTCCGTGTAAAATCTCAAGTCAAACCATTTACTGCTTGATTTGCGAACATAGAAATACGGAACCTTAATTGTTATAGGTATATAAAAACATCTGGCAGGTCAAACCGGACGTCAACATTCCTTTTTATTAGATTAGTACTGTTATTTCAGGAAGATTACTTCGCTAACCTTAAAATATATTTTTAATTATTCTGGTAATGTATAAGTAGACCGTTTTTATTTTAGGGTTCTGAGAATTAGTATTTTCTTTCAAAATTTGGTGAAAATGTGCGGTTATTATAATTTTTTTTTATGATCTTGTATCTCCAGAGTAGCAAATGGCGTTTTTAAACTTATAGAAGCAGTGTTTCGTATGTAATAACTAATAAAATTATCGATATTCGGTATTTATGCAGTAGTAAAATTTTGTGTCATAGCTTTTTTTTATTAAAAGCGCAGTATTTGGTGCCAATTGGTAAATAATAGGTTAAATATATTTCCAACAAACCTTTTATGATGTAAATTCTGTCCAAATTACTTTGTATTAAAGGTGGTATTCCAGATGTTTTAATAACAGTTAAAAAGCAGCACTTCAAAGATAACTATTAATAATAAAGTAGATATTAACTGTAACCGGTTTTATATATGGTGCAAGTGACCGCAACCGAAAATATATATTTTTAGCCAGAGACTACTAGTAAAACTAGTTTGAGTCCCTTTTGACATCAAAGAGTGAACAGAAATTACAAGTGTTTAATATAATGCAGTTGGAAATCTGTTCTTCAACCTTCGCTAGGTGATGATGCGACGAAAAGGCAATAAAAAACATAAGCAAGAAGATTATGTTTTATATTGCCTTTAGTGACAAACAAGACAAGTTGCCCACCCAAGTGGTAATATTAGAGTACAATTTTTTTTCTAAACTCTAATGTGGTAACTATCGGCTCGGCCTGCTAAGCCGATGCAGGCTTGCTTAGCTGTATATATAGAAGATATGACTGCGGATGGCGCAGTGGTTTATGTGGTCACCTCGCTACTGCCACTGCGTCGGTTGTCGTGGGTTCGAATCCCACACGGTGCAAACATTTATGTGATTCATAAATGGTTGTTTCGTATCTGCGTGTTTTTTGTGTCCGTTATTTGAATATTTGTGAAGTCCCCTACGACGCAGGAATTAATTCTAGTTGTAATTTTAAGAAAAAAAAAATACTTTTTTACGAGGCGTTACGTGGTAGTACGTTGTAGAGTGTGATAGTGGTTGCACTTACTCGAGCGCCCGCTTATCTAGAGTTAGGAGAGGCTGGTAATATGTCATACAGGTACGCCAAGTGCAGATACCAGTCTCTCACACAGACTCATCTACTCGATAATGTATAATTTAGTTTAAGACCTGATTTTTTTTGTAACCATTCTGTGTGAGAGAGAAATAAATAAACATTATTATTATTATAGTAATACTTATTGAAATTAAACTACTAAGTATATACGGAGCCAAGGTCACGGCTGCTGAAAAGCAACTGAAACTTCGAGGAAAGTTGATAAATAAACAACGCGATAAAATCCGTATATAGTAATTTAATTTCAATGAATAACATTCGCGTAATATAGCAGCGATAGCTCAGTGGGGAGACCAACAGACTGCAATGCAGAGGGTCTCGGGTTCGAACCCACGTCGCGCACCTCTGACTTTCAGCAGTTATATAACTTTTCGAAATTATGTGCGTACCTATTGATTGACAATTATCGCCTGCTCCGTGCCTCGGAGAGCACGTTAAGCCGTCGGTCCCGGCTGCCATGAACATCTATGGCAGTCATTATTGGGAAGTCAGTGCCCTATAATATCCTGACACTTGGTCTAGCCTTAAGGTATCGTTAGCCTTCGGGTTGCGGGGGTCAGGTGGCAGCCGCTCCGTGTAAAAACTGATATCCAGTCAAATCCGGTTAGACCAGAAAAGCCGACCCCAAGTGACTTGGGAATAATAAAGGCTAGGGAGAAGAAGAATAACATTCGCGTAAACAGAAGACAATATTATAGTTATATACAGAAAGTATTACTATAATATTGTCTTGTAATTGTAATTATAATATAATAAGTGCATTCGGGAAATACGGTACTAGTTAGTTCAGAGCTTATCTAGCCTAGAAATAATCGGTGCAGTGTACCTTGGATGAATTTATGAATATCTAGTAGATAGGTACCGGTAAACATTTTTGTGACTCAACATACACAGTGCTTTTGTAATTATGTCTCAACATTGTTAAGCTGACAGACATTTTTTTGGTTTAAACTAATTACATAATAAATTTCGACAAAATTGTATTTAGTGAAAATGAAAAAAATATTAGCATGTATGTATGTAAAACCTTATTTATAAATTGTCCAGTCCTGGAATGCCAGATATAATTAAAAACATATTGTGTCTGGCCACCGGTGTGCGGCTGCGACTCAGTAGGTTAATAACTAACAGGTTTGCCGTGGTGGACTAAAGATTAAACCGCAAGCTGCTCTCGATGTAAAGTTAAGGTTCAGTGCCATATTGTAAAGCATTTTACTTAATGATTATAATGACTGGTTTGGTAATGCGACGGTAGTGAATGCGCCTGCCGTGAATGTGGAGTTGTAATTACATTTTGAGTGACAATATGATGAGCACGACTGACACCTCGGCTGAATTATAATACCTGTTTAAACCAGTTCCATGTTGTTGTCATTGAAATTTCGATTTAAGACTTGTAGATCGACGCTCGGATCGACGATTCTCCAATTGATTGCTTCGATGGAGCAGCGGTAAAAAAAGCGACTGCTATGCAGGAGGTCTTGGGTCCGATTTCTAATTCGGACAAAGTGTGATTAATGTAAGTGCCCGTACCTGACACTGAGACTTTCTTGGCAGAAAAATGTAATAGGTATTTTTTTTATACAAGTAAGGTGGCAATCAGGCATACGGCCCATCTGATGGTAAGTGGTCACCGTAGCCTATGGACGCATGCAACACCAGAGGCATCACTTGCGCGTTGTTGACCCTTTAGGAATAAAAAGGAAGTGGGAAAGAAAGAAGCGAGAAGGGGGAAATAGGTTTATTGGGCGTCCGGCACTCTCACTCAGCGAACCAAACACAATAGTAGGAATACTGCTATTTCACGTCAAGGGTTCAGTGCGAGGGTAGTCCTTCCCCGGTTGAGCCCGCCCATTCATGGTGAAATCAGCGAGGCTCTACTACTCAGAAAAGGTTTTTCAGTAGCAGCACAATGTCTGGAACGGTGCCGGGTACGGCAATGGGATGGTCTCCTAATACGTAGGTCCAATAACCATACTTGCTGAAATTGCGGTGCATTGCACCCCTGCATACTGTCGAGGAATATAGGCTCTTTGTATGTTAGGAACAATTATATTAAAACACTAGTTTTGCTTGTGACATCATCAAGTCGACTATCTAAACCATGTCTCCTAGTCTGGTAGGAGGCACTTACACTTGGAGGTACTGACTTACGAGTTAGTAAGTAGCAGTTAAGTTAAAGTAACTTTGACATTAAAATAACTAACTGCTTCCGTGGAGCAGCTGTAGTGAATGTGACTACTGTGCATGAGGTCACGGGTTCGAATCCCGGGTCGAGCTAATAAAAAGTAATTGGGTTCTTCTGTTAAGAAATCTCAATAGTAGCCTGGAGTTAAGCAGTTCGTGGTGTTAGACATCCCCGTACCCTGGAAAGCACGTGAGGTCGTTGGTCCTGCGCCTGATCTCTCTCGTGTCGGATTACCGTTACATCGAATCATAATAATAGTGAGGGAACAGAGAGTGCACTTATGTTTGCGCACACGCTTGTGCACTAATGCACTATAATATCTCCTACGCAGATGGCCAGTCTCCGTTAAGATTGGCCGCCGTGACCGAAATTCGGTCTGGAGAATATTATTTTTTATAGTAGCTAAGTTTCATGTAGTATCTAGGCATTAGATCTAACTTGAACTTAAAGCTACTTAATATCTTTAAAATCTGCGAAGTGATATGGCCAACAAACTAGTCTGCTAAAATATGTCTATAATACAGGCAACCTCGTTTCAATATCATAATAGTATTGTTGTTCTTGCTTTAAATAATACCTAATATTGGTGACGATAATTTGTTCTTCATCTACAAAGATGAACATAAAGTTAATCGGTTTATGTTGGATTTACTTTTGTTGTAAAACATGTTTTGTCGTTAAAAACATGAATTCAATGAAGAAGTGCATGCAATAAGAAGAATTTACATAAATATGTTAAGAGCAATGTTATAAATTCGACTTTATTACAAAACTCCAGATAATGTATTTTCGATTTATAATTAAGTTCAAACACTGCGAAAAAGGGGTGAGTTAGACGCGCCATAATAGTACCAGATAGCGATAAGTGGTGAATACAGAAGAGTAGAATAGATCCTAGGCGATGGAATTCTACCTATAGAGTGCATATTTACGTACAATGTATATAAATCAGCCCTATATATAAACTATGCCACTGTTGGACTCCGGCCTCTTTTCAATGTGAAAAGGGTTAGCCCATAGTGTACCTCGCTGGCACAGTGCGGGTTGGCAGACTTCACATATCTTTGAGATCTCAGGATATGCGCCTTCACCGTTAGCGCGAGAGATAATTCGAATAGTCAGAGATGCGTGTCTTCAAATCGAACTCGGGACCTTTGCATGGCGGTCCAATGGTCTCCCACTAGGCTATCGGTTCTTCGACATATTTACATAAATAATCGAAATAAAATTTTCCAATATTTTTTAATATCAGTTAGGCATTTTACAGTATTTTAAAAAGTTTTATGTATATTTTCGCAACTTAGCTTGTATTGCATTTTGGAGAAAAGCCAGATATTTTTGTATTGAAAGGAAATTATGTAAAGAATCTGATTTATAAGTGTTGCCAGTGGCACAAATGTTTTTAAAACGTGATGTTTGCATTTTTCTGCATCGCCTTGTAGGATGTGGTTGTTCGATAAGGTACCATGCACTAGATATATAAATAAAAAGAAGAATAACGAAATTTCTATAACGTTACGATGTATTTTCTCAAACATGTTTCGTTTTGAACATCCTAGCTTAATATTATAAATGTGAATGTGAGTTTGTTGGCTAATTTCTTTGTTTGTTACGCTCTCACGCTTTAAGTACTCGATCGATCATCATGCTATTTCGTATACACGTTATCAGTGATACAGGAAAGAATATAGGGTGCCTTTCATTCAGAAATAAAGTACTGTTTCCGAAGAACACACATTTATTAACATGAATGTAATTTAGGATACATTAACGTAAACCAAGCCGCGGGCACAAACTAGTATCTAATAAGAAGAAATTAATACAACATATGTTGTTATTATTAGCGACATTACGTATTTATAACAATCAGTCAACATAATTACATCTAGACACAATAAAGAAAGCATTGTGTCTGGATACCGGCACCTGAACGATGACTTATGAAATAATTATAACTTAAGATAATAGAATTTTACAGGAATCTCCATAGCTATTGTTTCCCAGCATAGCGAATCATGTGTAATCTATTTTATGAATAAGCTACATACATACATCGGTTAGTATAAACAATCATAATGTTTTAGGATGAGTAGTCAAAGTTCAACTTCAAAGTCAGTCAAAAGTCATTTATTCATTTCGGTCACAAAGTAACACATGCGAACGTCAAAGATTATTAGTTAGTTAGTTTAATGACTACTAAATTTAGATTAGTCGTTAGGTAAACCAACTAATCTTAATCTAACTTTGCCTAAAAGCAAGAGGTTGAGACTATGAGAAGATACCTTCCAGAAACTCACGGCCACTCTTTTAAATCGCCATTAAATTACAATTTTAGTATTATACAAATCATTTACGTACAAGATATTGCAGCTATTATACTATTTATTACTAATTGGTTTCATTTGTAAAAAAATAATAATTGATAAGTTTCTAGTCATACATAGTTTGCTAAGTCAGGGAGATACTATCGTTTTTATAATATAAAATTATAAAATGAATTAATATATTATATATATACAAACGTATTAAAAAAATAAAATATGTAATTACAAAAACACAAATAATTATAGTACTAAATATTTACGAAAATGATTTAGGCATCGTAGAATTCTTCAGCATCGCTGTCAACTGGTAATATGCCCAGAAGACTGGCAGCATTGCCACGTTGAATGGCAATGCTGATTCAAAAGACCAGCCTTCTGATCACGCGAAATGTCGATCAGGCATTTTGCGATCTCCCTGTACAAAATACGAGCGCTCGGACCCCATGAACCTAGGGTTTCCACCCTAGAAATGTAATTTGCGACTAAATTACTATATTTGCGCCGTTTGAGGTTATCTGCGGTTGCAGTATCAGCGCCAGGACTTCCCGCTGTGCTTGGAAGATGTGATGGCGGAAGGTTGTCAATTCACGTTGCGTCCTACACCAAAGGCCTGCCCATATACCAAGACAACAATGACATTCCGTCCGGTCTCTTCCCATTGTCGCGTACCAAGCCATTGGGTTCAAGTACAGCTGGAACGCCAGCAGTGACAATAGTACGACGTATTATGTCATTAAGATTAGCGTGGCGAGAAATTCGACCAGCGTTTCTGCTACAAGAGAGTCCATGGTGTCCGAGGCTATCGAAAGCTTCTCCAGAATGACAGCAATGCGGAGAAACACACGAAACACTTAAACGGAGGCAAGTGGTGAGGCGGAAAGTGGTATCATGACATTATGTGACTAAAGGGTCCAACATGGTACCTATATTGGATGATGGAAGCGCCTGAAGCCAAAGACCAGATTCCCATTCTCCCACAGCCAGCAATCGAGCACGCTCAGCAACATTGGAAGATGTAGAAAAAAGCTTTTCTCTTACAGAGTTGTTAACCGGCCTGGCCCGTCTTACAGCCCCTGGGAAAATAGGTTGTTTGGCAAAACAGAATTTAGACAAGCCATTTTCCAGGCATTCACAGTGTCAGTTTTGCACAGTACTTCTGAATTAACCAGTGTGGGTGCTAAAACTTTCCAGGTTAATTCTTCCGTGCTGTGAACCGAGGACAGGAACGCCAGTAAACTAACATCGGAAACTTTGCGAACGCAGAGCCCACCAAGACGAACAGGCAGAGAAGCCTGTAGCCAAGCTCGGTTGTTCAAATCCACATTTAAAATATTTTTTAGAGAATTTTGAATAATTTTATCAAATTTTACTAATTTTCACCAAAACTGTGATGATCTTAGCGCATGCGTAAATTTGGGAACAAAAAGGCAATATCGAATAATTGTAAAAGCCAAATAAATATTAATTTTGAGGAGGCGATCTGCAATTTCACAAACATGTTGTATCTTCTCATCTATGAAAGAATTAAAAGCATTTTCAAAGACTGGTGACCCAAGGAGGCGAAGAGAATTTTTATCCATAATTTTGATGATTGGAGCCAAACAATTAAATTTTAAAAGTACCAAATGTTTGTTATTGTTTTCAATATTGTTTTAAAAAAGTTTACATTTATCGGTATTTAATTCCAAGCCAATCGATGCAAATTTATCTTTAAGAAGGGCCACGTCTTGTAATATTGTATCTGCATCGCCTTCGTGAGACCCATCGTCTAAATATCAGACATAAAATTTTGAATTTATCTGCCGAATAATAAGGTGTATTGCCAAACTGAAAATGACCTTGTTGTTATCCAACTGCAGATTCTAAAAGATTATCCTTATATAGTAATTTTGTAGCGTACCTGTAAAATATCCAATGAAATTTAAAATTTTGGGTGTTTCTAATTTTGCTTGTGTCACAAGGTGTCCCTGTTTACTGAATTTAAAGTATTTTACAAGTCAACCTTGAGAATGACCTCTCCGTCACCTAAACTTAGGTACGTGGAAAAGGCATGTATGGCAGCCTCAAAACCCGCTTTGGAACCAAAACCTAATTGAAGGGATTGAAATTTTTTAGATAAGTCCTTGTTATAATATTGACAATATATCTTGGCTGCCATACGCCGATATGTACACCCCACAGCAATGGGACGAATATCACCATCCTTCTTATTAAGAGCGCACAAGTTGGCCCCATACAAGATGTCAATGATGGCATCGTCCACATTGCCGGAAACCATTAAATTCATCAGAGCGGTAAGCTCCTTCAAGAGCCCATCGCTAGCCTCCCCGGCGCTCGGACACACAAGATCCTTACGATGCTGTGGTGTCAGAGCGTCGGGCCCGCCTGCTGAGCCACTCCGAAAAGAGCATACCGCTGCGAACACGTCCTTGGCTGTAGTTATCAGGTATTCCGACTCCCTGTCAGGAACATCAAGAAAGGAGAGACCATTAACCGGCGCTGGATGCTTGCTCTTCAGACCTGCAAGTGAGTCTGGAGAGCAAGGCGCCACCACATCACTACGAAATACAAGCCTAGACGCGCCCTTGATATCGCCTTCCCTTAATTTAGATTCTACATATTGATATATGTATTTATTTTTATTGGATGTAAATTTTGTATCAAATGGTTTAGCCGAAACATAACAATTGCGCTTAATTTGTGTATTGAGTGAATTTTTGGATGCCTGGTCTTTTTCAATATGCAAAATCCTATAAGGGAAAGTCAATAATTGTTCCGAAGCCGTTTTGGAGTCTGATCTTTTAGAATGGATAGTCATTGCCAGAAAGGAATATGAGTAGAGCTTATTAAGGACAAGATGATCATGTTGTGGGATTAGAAAGTACATCTTGGTTTTTATGTACTTTATCAAAATGTACTTTCAAACCCCGCTTACCTTTGAAAACGAGCCTGGGAACAATGGGGGCAGCGCACCAGACCACTTAGAGATGTGGTAGATTGACTTGATCTCACTTCCTCATCGCCAATGCCGTCACAATTATTTTGCATACAAAAATATTACACTACTAAAGATATTTACAAAAAAAAAATATATACAAAATAATTTGTAAATATCATGTATATGGTGAAGACCGTAGTAGTGGGGCGTAGTCCTGCCAGTACTCACACCAATACTGAGCAAGTAGTTTAACATGTGTTTGCTATATGGCAGCTTTGTAACCAGGGCCGGAGCTTAACCAGCGGCTTTTCTTCTTAACAGATTTTATTTCGGTTATTTCCTTTTGATATTTTCTTTTCAATATATAGACGTGTATTGACTAAATTCTCATTTCCAAAAGAAGAGAATTAGCAATAATCATTTATTCTTTATGTATTTTTTAAACAGAAGAAACATTGCGTTGATGACAGACGTTGACGTTTCAGAAAATGGAAATGTCAATGGAATGCCACATATAATTTAAAAACAATTGTGTCTGACCAGCGAACTGCGTGTTGATGCAGCGAAAGACGTTAATATAAAATATGAATTAGCATGCCAACAATTATATAAATTTTATTTAATACCTTATAAAACTTTAATTACATAAACAAAGCAACAATTATAATTTACAACTTAACTAATATTAACAAGCCTAACCACTTATACATAAAACATGAAAAGTTACATAATATGGGACTATAAATTTAATATAAATAAAGGAAATGGCTGGTTTAGGCAGCGTCGTAAAATTCCTCAGCATCGCTGTCGATCGGGAAAGTGCCCAGAAGACTGGCAGCATTGCGAGCAATGCTGATACTTTGAGCCAAAATAAGTCCAGCCTTCTGGTCACGCAAAGCGTCGATTAGGCGCTTAGATATATCTCTAAAAAGTGCACGAGCGCCCGGACCTCATGAACCTAGCGTCTACACCCCAAACGGTTTAAAAACGTAATTACCAATTAAATTACTGTATTTGCGCCGTTTCAGATTTTCTGCCGCTACAGCAGCAGCACTTATTTAACTTAGGTGTTTCAGAAAATAAATATAATTTTTGTTACTTTAATAAACACAATAATATTAATTATACCAGTAAAAATGCTATTATATATTCTAATGTTTGAAATGGCCAGCTCAAATTACCGACTAGTCATCAAAGTTTGTTAAAAAAAGAAGATACATATCTACATATGAGGAAAAAACAAAGGTTATGGTCATTAACAAATGTTTTAATTTTTTTAAGCTATTTACCTCTTGCATATCGACGTTCGGATGAAAGTGTGTGAGCCAAGGTGACCGGGTCGAACTGACTGTTGGGTTATAGGTCAAGAGAATTTATGTTAAGGAATGTCGGTTTCGATAAATTTGTAGGATGTCTGTGAATAACTAATTAATGCATTAGATGATTGTTTAAATGTTTAGTAATATGATGAAGGTGGATCTTCAGAATTAGCATTATAGTGTCATGGAAGCTTAGTGTTAAGTGCTTGTAGGTGCTCTGTAAGTATGCAAGAAATGATGAATAAACAGTTTTGTGTGTAAGCGACAAGTATGTTAGCGTGACCGGCAGTTACTGCGCGCTGTCTGGTCTGGATGTATGTGTGTAGGCAAAGGGGCATTCCGAACAATAAATTCAGTGTGAAAGTTTATATACCAAGTTTCATTCATCGCCAGTAACTCTCAATGCAACACACACGCACACACCCATAGGACACACTAATAATGGTCTTACATGCTCATCACTCACAGTCCATTGGAACACATTTTATGTTAATGTTTTATGGGTATCCGTATTATGCTTTTTTTTGTGGTAACGGCGCGTGGCTTTGAGTTTAGCTGTAGGTAATATTTCTTTTTTGTGACTACATCATCGCATAATGTTGACCTGTAAAGATATTTATATAAGTGGGAATATACATTTAAAGCCTTATCATTGGACAAGACATAGCACAATGACAATTTTGAAAGTAGGACGCCGCTGCCTCTGCTTCGAGTGTTATGGGGGATTGCAGAAACATATTAACATACTGTCATCGTTGATCTTAAGTTACCTTATACTCATGGTTTCAGTGGTCGCCTCTCTACTGCCACTGCGCTGAGTGTTGTGGGTTCGAATCCCACACGGAATAAAAATTTGTGAAATTCATAAATGGTTGATTCGAGTCAGGGTCTTCATTGTGTCCGTCACAAAGGTACATTCATGAATAGCAAAGGTTTGTTAGTAAGTTAATTTTATTAAATAAGAGGGAAACCATTAAATAACATAATAATAATAATTTTCTATCACGTACATGCAATAATATAATAATATTATAATTTAGCGTTGCATGAGATTTCGTGTCATATTTAGCTATAAATCTTATAATATAACACATATGAATATCTTCTCTACTATCAATCAGCTATTTTTATTCCGCCATTTTTTCGCCAATATTATGCAAACCAGCTATAAAATTACATGGCCCACTGACTGATCAGAAATGATAAAAGGTTAACATAAGAATCCTGTTTGCCAACATAATTAATACTCACTCAATATTTATAATATATAAATTTATTCAGTCTCTGAATATTCAGACAGGATTGAACAGGATTTCGTCACGTGAAACTTTTGCTTGGTAACGAAGTATAATTATCTTAAAGAACAGGTAGGTATATTGAAAGTGAAAATAGTGGGTCGAGTCATAAATCAGGTATTTTGGTATGTCGAATTCGGAAATATAATACCGGTGGTAAATGGTATTCTTGAAATTTAAATGGTTATATATGATTTTAATTTGTACTTAATGAATAATTTAGAAGATACCTTTGTTACATGTATATACATACATAGTCTCACGCTTTTATTTCTAAAGGAGACGGAATAGGTGTTATACACCAACATTTTCAATGCTAAGATTTTAGGTCCACTGTAATAAGAAGCGATCTCTTTATGTTTAGCGCTCACAAGTCTAGATTACGTACTGCTACTGAAAATACTTTATAGAAACAAACAATAATACTTTCTCGACCCGAGAAGCGAACCTGAGACCTCACATACACTCTCACTGCACCATCGAGGCAGCCAAACGTGCTTATTGCCGGGACTTAGAAATGATTGTTTGATTCTTACACTTTCTAATATTGCAATATCAATTAGAACTAGATTTGTAATACTTCGGACTACCTGCAGTGGCATTTAGTATTGACATTTTTTCTATAGACAGATTAGTTGTCGTTAGCGTAGACCACACCGATTAGTGGAATAATAATCGGATAAAATGTTGTATATGAATGAATACAAGTCTTAGACTCGTCCCCATTCATTTCAAAATGAATGCGCTAGGTTCGACTTTAATTTATTAACAAACCCGTTAATAAATATCTATCATTATAATTATTAATGTTGAGTTGTAGTTTTAAGTACAACTGCTGATAAAGTTGTCCTGGGATTTCTGGATCAAATGACGTAATTTTGAATTTATACCATATCTAGTAAATACCAATGGAAACATACGTAATCACATATTCCCAAATGGGTAAGCAGAACTACCACAGCCATATATCATCAGCTAAAGTTTTAGATTCAACGTAATATGGGTGAGTCTATTGCCATCTACAGGGCATAAATCCAAATTACTTAAAATTATTGACAAAAACCACTATAACACTAATACTGGGCATCGTACCAAAGATTCATATATAAAACCTATGCGTCACCAATGCCAAGAGTCATAACGCAAATTTCAGATATCATAGCGGCGGTAGCCTAATGAAAAGATCCTGGTTTCGAATCCTACCTATTGAATAATATCCTCCAGACGTACCTGTCACGGCGGCCAATCTTAACGTAGACTGGCCATCTGCGTAGGAGATATTATAGTGCACAAGTGTCTGCGTAAACACAAGTGCATCCTCTGTTTCCTAACTCTCATGATGCGATGGGACGGTAATCTGACACAACAGGAGAGAGATCGGCGCAGGACCAATGGCTTAACGTTTTTTACAGGCACGAGGGTGTCGAACACCGCCAATTCCTAACTTAGGGTGCTATTAAGATTTCTTAACAGTATAACTTTGTGTTGGACCGATCCAGGATTCCAATCTGAGACCACAAGTACAGCAATCACATTTACTACCGCTTTGCCACGGAGGTAGTCGACCTATTATTCTACAGACGTATACCTCCTAATACCAGCATTCTAGCTTAGCTAGGGGGATTAACAAAAATTATTTGCAAACCAAATTAACAGTAAACTTGAAAATATCTGGTGTAGATTTAGTAACGTGTGTGGTCTGTCAGTAAAGTCAATCAGTGTTTCTTCAAGGTTTTGTTTCTTAAAGTGGTGATTATAAAGAAGCTTCGGGCAGCTGATTGTTATGGCGCCGAGGAGGCGTGGAGGTTTCGACAACCATCGACGTGATTGATGAGAACCTTTGCTCAACAGTATTAAAAGGCTGTTACGTTATACATATATATTGTATAGATATAATAGTATTTAATAATGTTATTATTATGGTAGCTTATTATTCATTTCTATTCTTATCGCATATTTATCGCATAGTCTGATTTATATATTACTTAGATAATTTAGAAATATACATAGATTTAATTAGCTTAACTCGGCCATACTTGGCTTAGTCATTTTGGATATTTTTGAGTTTCCTATGAAATCTTAGTGATAAAATGTTGCGTAAGATTTTATTTGCCTATTGTTGCAGATTCGACCCACGCAAAGAGTTGTGTAATCCCCAAATATTGCAAAAACTGCCTCCTTGGCGTAGCGGTAGTGAATGCGACTGCTGTGCACGAGGTCTCGGGTTCGAATCCCGGGTCAGGCCAACAAAAAGTTATTGGGTTTTTCTGTTAATAAATCTCAATAGCAGCGCGGAGTTAGGAAGTTGGCGGTGTTAGACACCCCCGTGCCTCGGAAAGCATGTAAAGCCATTGTTCCTGCACCTGATCGCTCTCCGGTCGTGTCGAATTACCGTCCCATCGGGTCATGAGAGTTAGGGAACAAAGAGAGAATTTGTGTTTACGCACACACTGTACTTGTGCACTATAATATATTATCTTCTGTGCAGATGGCCAGTCTCCGTTAAGACTGGCAGCCATGAACAAATTTCGGTCTGGTGGACATTATTAATCCCCAAATAGTTGTACAGAGTCTAGATAGACTTTGCGCCCGTTGTTTTAATGTTTGTAAAATCCCCAGCGACCTAGGCCTAACACCTATCGCGGGAGTTGTCTTTGTAAAATAATATAAAAGCCCCTACAAAAATGTTAAATAAAATAATGATATCTGCGTAAGATATGCATTGATTTCACCAGCGATGTTTTTTTTTACATGCCAACTAAAAGAGAATAAATCCAATACCGCCCACTGAGAACAGTTTCAAACTCCGCTTGCCATTTATTGACAGAAAACCCAAAACCACTATCCGAGATTCGATCTCGAGACCTTACGCACAGCAGTAACATTAACTACTACTGCGTCAACAAGGCAATTAATCCAGCTGTCTACAAGAACCTTAAAACGAAGCTTCGATGACAGCAAAATGCAACTAAATAAAACCGGTATCACATTTCAGCTTGGGTGTCAACAAGCGTTTACTCATCGTACTTTCATTCATAATGCAATTACAAGTCGTGGGTGTGCAGAACAATAGCTCTTCTCCGTATATTCTCTGATGTATTATATGCGTGTCAATTTTTATATATTACTAGGTCACACCCAACATGTCAAGGTTACGACAATGACAAGCAGTTGATATTTAAATATTTTTTTTATGTCTTTTATTCCTATTCTATATGTTTAAGGCGTGGAATGTCAACTATGTTGTGTTTGTCTATTTCTGCATGATATGCAATGAATACTAATTAGGATGAATTTTTAAAGCTCGTTCGAGATACTTTGATCGGGTTTTGTTCTTACTAGTAATGTTTTATTTAAAAAAAGGTTACCATTATGAACAACTAGCTTTTGCCCGCGGCGTCACTCGATGAGGAGTACTTTTTTCTAGATGAAAGGTGCCCTACATCCTATTCTATAGCCCTGATGTCGTATAAGCAAACGTGTAATTTCATGATGATCGATCGAGTAGTTAAGGCGTGAAAGCGTAACAAACACACATTCATAATTTGTAATATTAGTTGGAGGACTCCAGGCCTGGTAGTAAGCACTCAGTAAAGCCTAGCGAATGTGCAATTACTACGAATAATAATCGAATATTCGAATCTTCTACGATACGTCTTGCGTGCGAATATTGATAAATTCGTCGTCACTGATTTTGATTCGGATCTTAAACGAATATTCGAAACTTGATTTAATAGATTTGACGTGGTCGATTCGTTCGATTGATCGTTTTGAATATTTTTATTAGCTTAACATTTGAAAAATTCGGTTTTAATCAATAATTGCTCACCGCTTGCGAACCCATTAGGGCTGATAATTAAAAGATTGTATTAAATAAATTTAATTAAATGTAAACAACTAGCAAAATAAGCAAAAATGAACACCAATGCTTATTACGCAATACAATCTATTCTGTTTTAATTTAGAGAAAATTCTTTCCTTATGGACTAACGCATTTTTCTTCTTCGCCTGTCACAGCCTGTCTAGGTAAGGGTTCCCAGGGTATGAAGACAGGCATTAAAAAAGCCTGCCTTGATGACGAGGCCGTTCTCGGGTATCTATCGCCAGTCTGTGCTCACCTGTTTGAATGCGTTCTCTTTGTCAAGCCCAGGATTTATAGTGAAGAGGTAAATTCGGTGTAATGTTTTTATAAACATCATGCATATTATAACGTCATTTTTGTGTATCGCCGGAGGACGGCAGACGTATAGGGATATTGAATCTGACTATTTGCCAATTTTGTTTAGACGTGGAATATTAAAATATTTTCTTAACTGAAGCGATCTTGTTGCGCTATTAAAACGTTTCGATTAAATCGAGCAGCAATCCTGGGACTTTACGATCAGTACCTATACTGAAGTGTAAGCTTACAACTAATCAGAATAAAAGTAAATAGTCAGAACCGTATGATAACCATTTGGAGGAATGGAAAATTATATTGTAAAAGCTATCAAATTGTTCTAAAAGTTTGTAATTGACTATAATAAACATAACAAATAAAATAATTACTAATTTGACTCATCATTATGTCAGCCGAAAGAGATCCACTGCTGTATATATAGCCTACTAATTTGATTATTAGATAATAATCTATCTAGTTAAATCATAGATAAGTACCAAAAACGATTACGCTTTGTGAATTACATTAAAGAGCCATTCGAAAATAATTACTGACCTATGTAAATGTGTATGTGCAACAAATTCAAATTTTAGTTTATTAAAATAACGTAGAAAAGTATCAAGAATGATTTATTGCAGTGAATAATGTAAAAAAGATGATTAAAAGGAGGATTACTCAAATTATAACCTCGACATACTTGCGAATTGTGTAGATTCCTTTTTTTTTCAAAGAGCAAATTTAATGTTTATTGCGACATCTGTTGGTAATGCTGCATTTCTAATCAATTTGTGTGGCTGATTGTAATCGATCCTTAATTGATTTACAATAAGTAAATCTAATCTAACATTGAAGAAGAGAACTTTTTTATATGTTCTTTTCGGATGCGTCGGCAAACTCTTTAGTCACAGGAAACGAAATTATTACCGCAGGCCTACTCTCACAAAGCGTGCCTATTAAATAAAACTCTATGCTGTGTCTACATTCCCTTTTGAATTTTGATACAGGTTAAAAACGAGACAGCAATTGCTTCCGTAGGACACGCAAGTAGACATATAGAGCATCTAACAACAATAAGGTGATGCACTGGGTGGTCGTGGTCAAGACTCGTTGGCGGAATAATTGGATATAAACGTGACCATGTATGTACATGGTCCCGATTATATCCCCGATTGGATAGGCAGAGCTGTATTATACATTTATGGTTTTAGGCCCATGGAATAAAGAGCGACTATATTACCGTCTCCCGAGCTAAATATATACATATATTACCTAACTCTCTGCTGCTATTTAGAGTTTAGTGTCAGAGAAATACTCTATTGGTCCACAATTTAACATACTTGAATTAATTAATATATTAATTAATTCAATAAAAATGTATAGATGAATATAATTATAAATCAGTAATACTAAATATGTAATTTATTAATTAATAATTAACTAAATATATAATTTATTTATTATCAAGTGTCACGGGGGAACGAAACGTTTGTACCAATTATAGAGATGCGATAATAAAGGAATTAATGAATACTTATTTATAACAGGGTCATCACAAAAAATGGTTCGAGTGGCCGTTCGGTTCGTCACTACCAATGCGAAATCAAATCCTTTATAAATCCCTGTAATGCAGAAATTAACTTGAGTGCATGAAATTAATTTAAATTAATATAATATAATATTCTATGATATACACACAACACCATCTAGCCCAAACTAAGTAGAGCTTGTACTATGGGTACTAGACAATTAATAACCATACATAATTATATACTTTTTTTTATTGATTATATCAAATATATTTGTATATGAAGATAAACTCTCAATGTCAAAATCTTTTAAATAATTTAGGTAAGCTTATTGCATAACGAGTTTACTGAAGTTCTAGGCAAATGTATGACCCTATGAGAAGAAACCTGCAATAAGAAAAGGCCACAATTAAATAGAATTATAATTTCATTATTTTACAATGAAGTAGAAGTAAATATAATTTAAGTATGTATACATTATTATATAAATTTATAGCGATGCCTTAAAAATAATATGTATACCTAACCTCTCGACTTGCGTAAGGACCGCCCGCCCTGCAACTTTCAGAGCCATCACGTAACAATCACAAACTAATAAAAATGTGTGCAATAGTCTATGAACAATATTATAAAGTAGTTTATTTTAATTTTAAGAAGATATTATATTATATTATATTTTGAAAACTGCCATTGTTCTTCAATTACATTTATTTTGCTATTCTAGGTTTTAATAATATAAAATAATGGAAAATTTAGATTTCGTAAGAATATTTATTAAAAGTAATTTATAAACAGAAGCATCACATGACGGCTCCCTACATGCCATGCCATACACCCTGTCCACGTCAATCCGCTAACTAGATCATTGCCATGGCTTTATGAGTATCTAAGTAAGTGCCGAAACCAATTGCTAATGTTCACGAAAGACGAAGACTATTACATCATAACCGTTATAAAACATATTTGATTATAATTAATTCATAAAAATCAACGACAAGATAAAAACTACGCATAATATATGAATATTAAAGTCATAAATTACAACAATGACAAAGTAGACTACTTCAGTACATTTAAAACAATTTACGTATATATGTATGTGGACTTCATTTAAAATGTCAAAGATGCACTTTGCATGCATAAGTTTTTATATACATTGAAGTAAAATTCCACATAAGAAGAAGTTATTAATTTTTTCATTAACTACTAAAACGAGTTTCTCATTATTCGAAACTAAAATGTCAAGTTATCCGATAAGCCGAGGAGTAAAAAACAAAAGTTGACCTTTTCTACTGGTGTAGTTATTGGTAGGTGTGATATCATATTCTTATATTCCTGGGATGTGTATAAAAGAAACTTGGAATTTAGCTCCAGCATTAGATTGATCTAGCAGGCCGAGTAAGCAACACAAAAATGGTAAGTGTGCTTCTTGCCTGCATGCAATAAACACGTTAATATTGTGCTCTAAGATAAATCTATATGTGCCCTAAAATAATATATTAAAAGTGATTAATAATTAAATGTAAAAATAAATCATTTTAAAATAAATAAGTACTTGTAAACGTCAATATGAATACTTTTTAAACAGTGCTTAAGTTGATTGCTATTATTAAAAATTACGCATCAAAAGTTTTGTTCGTGTGTGTTTGTTCGTTTAGTGAATGACTACAAAAGTGTTAACGCAATGGATCAAAATGCCATGTTGCACATCTAGCTACATTATGACATTGTTTGACATATTAATTAAGCATAACTTTGGTACGGTATTGATCGCGAATTATTCAAATAATTTTAATTTTTATATTGGTTATATTTACACTTTCTCTGGCGTTTCGACTGCTTTTCAGCAGGCATTGTTACGGGGTGAATAAGATAGTGCGCGTTTCAATCTTGAAGTGTGAAGTTATTTTAAAGTTTAACATTAATGTATATTATAATTATATTTCTATATTAATAGATAAAAATAATATCAATAACACTCGTGTAAATAACATTTTGTGGATTTGTGTCATTTTCGAAATTGTAGTCATAACTTGTAACTTACATTTTCTTAAAGCTTTTAAGAAATTAATTTATTCATAATGTATTAACTATTACTAGTAACAATATTAGTCAAACTAATTATTAAAATGAATTAATATTCAGTATAAAGACGATTTAATTCATAACATTATATGCAAAACAAATTTTGTGATTAATATTATGTAATTATTTAGATATTAGATTTTGTTCGTGGTTATTGAACGTAGTTAAAATAGTCTATATAACTCAGAGTTAGTGTAGTTTTATATATTTGTAATTTTTG
Source organism: Catocala nupta (assembly GCA_963675205.1). Classification (NCBI taxonomy): domain Eukaryota; kingdom Metazoa; phylum Arthropoda; class Insecta; order Lepidoptera; family Erebidae; genus Catocala; species Catocala nupta. Next base: position 12,004,056 of record OY776082.1, read on the forward strand.
CAGAATTGATCCTGTAGTTTCAATACTAATATATATATTATATGTCAAAAGATACTTTAAAATTGTGTTGGTTACTACTATATTTTATAAGTTATTTAAAAAGTAAATGCGAATTTGTCATATTTATTCAACACTAACTTGAAGTCATATTTAGAGCATTTTTGTAAATAGGTACAATTATTTTGTAAAATTAATACTCGCACTAATAGTATTTATTTTTGTTTAGAAATCCTTCATCATTGCCCTTTGCTTCGTTGCGTGCGCTTACGCCGCGTCCACCGACCAGGCCGCCCAGGTCTTGAGAAGCAGCTTCGACCAGACCCCCGAGGGTAACTTCCAGTATGCTTACGAGACCGACAACGGTATCCAGGCACAAGCTTCAGGCGCAGTCAAGGTTTTGGGCAAGGTAAGACTAATTCCTTTTGAGAGGATGAAATAATGTTAGTTCTTCTAAATGAACATAATTTTTACATTGGTTAGGTGGTTACCTCGCACATAATGGTGCACCAAGAGTTGTAGGTTTGAGTCGTTAAAATAAAAAATAATCTAAAATTCGTTTTCTCTTTGTTCATTGCTGAAATGTTTGTGAAGTGCTCTCCGATATAGGAATTATTCCTAATGTAGGAGACGCATTTTAGGTAACAATTATGATGCATTAAAATATAAAGATAGGGACTATCGCTTAAAAGGCATACATATTATCAAATATGCTATTAAAGTGATCAAATGCTTATATTATTTATAACTATTAGGTATAGTTTGAATGCATCTGTCCAAAATATTGTACAAGATGAGAAAACAATTTATATGTATAAAAAATCAATATTATGCCAAAACTGCACAGTGTTGTGCAGTTTTGGCATAATATTGATTTTTTATACAAATATAATAATATAAATAAGATACGATTCGAAAGTAATTCATTTCATGTATTATCAATAAAATTTTAATGGTTTTGCTTTTTGTAATGAATATCTTTAAGTCTTATTCAATATGTTCGCGGTGTGCATTTCATAAGTTGTTTCCATCTATAAGTTTTTATAATGGCTGTTAATAACGCTACGTATAATTATGTTCCGTAGGATGCGGTAGCACTTGAAGTCAACGGTGCCAACCAGTACAAATCCCCTGAAGGCGAGACTTTCGTCATCACCTACGTCGCCAACGAGAACGGATACCAGCCCCAGGTAAATTGTCCTTATCTTATCCATTGATAAGTTTCTGGAAAGTATTCTCGCTGACTTATTTTAGGGAAGAATTGAAATGCAGAAGACAACAATGTCTTATATAGAAATAGACGTTTTTATGAAGAAAGGCTCTATCATTGTCCAAAGCGGCCGGAAAAAAATCAGGCACATACTAGTGCGGTTATACTTGCTTGCCGTGGCATGGAATGAAACACCTCCAACTTCCTAACCCACCCAGACTCAGAAATTTGGCAGGACTTAGAACTTGATAGAAAACACCATTACATTTTGCTAACTCGGCTCAAAATCCGATATCCTTACGATCCGCAGCCGTATATACCAACCATTAGACCAACTATATTAGAATGTATTTGATGCGACTAAAAAAGTAGGCGATTACGCTTCCCTATAGGTACCTGTTTATTCGCGACCTTAAGACAATCAGATTGTGCTAATCAGGAATCACAGATATAGGCTCCGAAGAACGATAATACGTACTACTAGGAGTAGCAGTACCGTATATATATTATAGTATATAATATAGTGCGTGCGATTCAATCTACATACAGATGATCTATTTATCTGGCTGATGGTAGAAAATGGAGAGAATTTAAACTAAGCAATTCTTTTATACACTTCTATATTTCTATTCACTGTTATAAAACAAAAATATGTTTAATATAATACGTAGGCATGGCTAATGAAGGTCAAGAATCTACAATACCTCTTTGCGGTTAATAAATCTTATTTTACCTTCATCTACTTATAAACATATGATGTAAATAATGTGTTACAGAAATAAAGAGAGGCTCTTTAACCGCAGACACGCGATGATTGTCATTAAGACCGACCTTCACTCGAAAACCGCTTAGAAATTGAATCAAATGTCATCATATGTTACTAATCTCTCAATGTGTTTGCTAAGATAGGTGAAAGGGTCATGGAGAAATACATAAAATAATGTAGTATGACCTTTTAGAGATAATATACAGATCGACGGTTTTGAATAATGATACCATTGTTTTTTCTACTGATTAAGTATTTGCTATACTTCGTATGCACACACTATAGATTACTAAAGAGAATGCCATATTAGAATAACTATATTTCTAATTGATCGTCATAAGACATTAAAAAGTTTATTATCCTATTTTACTGATTATCTATGTAAACGATAATAATAATGGAAATTTTGGAAATAGTGTGATACAATATTTCTAAGATTGATTTTGTAAGCATTTCCAATGCTAAGGTAGAATGTAAATATTAAAAGAACATAGAGGAAAAATACTATCCATGAATCTACGACCTCAACAAATTGTGCCGTCGCTTTGCCAACTAAGCTAGTCAGGGTTGGGAAATTGCCTCTGTGTATTGCATCTAAGGCGATGCTATGCATTCTATAATAGCAGCCTTATATTAAACTGTCCCACCGCTGGGCACGGGCCTCTTCTCAGTATGAGAAAGGTTAAGTAATAGTCCATCATCATCTATACAAATATTATAAAGATAAAAGATTTGAATTTTTGTTTGTTTGTAAGGATTTAACACAAAAACTACTCAACCGATCTCAAAAACTCCATTGCCATTAGAAAACTATATTATCTTATCACAGAGTACAATGAGAATTTTTTAGAAGTGCTGTTACTATCATAACGTTATCTAACCTACTTTGACGCGAGCAAAGTCGCGGGCAAAAGCTAGTAAACTTGTATAATATTATATTTGTTCTTTTGTTTACAGGGTGCCCATCTGCCTACTCCTCCTGCTCCCGTCCCAATCCCGGACTACATCGCCCGGTCCCTCGAGTACATCAAGGCTCACCCCTACGTCGAGAAGAAACTGTAAAGAATAACCTTCAATGTACAAAGTTAAGAACCAAACTGCCAACATATGTTATCTCAGCATAAAACGTAAAATGGCTTTAAGATCTTTATTATTTTTTGTTGTTTTTGTTTCTAGACAATAAATAATGTAAAAACGTTTACAATAATTATTTCATTTTTTTAATCTTTACCACACTCTTTTTTATTATAATAAGCGGAACGGAAGATTTGGGCACTAACTAAATTGAACGCATATTGAAGTAGCTTTTACGTTACAAACATTACAAAAATATAGTATGCAGCAGCTAATGGAATACCGTTGGAGTGCTACGCACGGTTTACCCTACAGTCTCGAGTTAGATCCCAAGGCCCAATCTCAGACTTTTCTAAGTTATGCGCCAATCAGAAGTTAATTATTACTCGCTCTAGTGGTGAAGAAATAAAAAAATCCATCTTTATACGGATTTTATCGCGTTGTTTATTTTTTATAAAACACTATTATTAATTAATTTTGAATCTTTAAACTACTATTGTTAAACACTTATACTAGTAACTGATTACTTCTATTTAAATGGTAAAAGCTATTTAGTTTTAATACATTCACGGGTAGACCATATTCAAATTTATAAAATAATTTATTTTAATAGTATATAGAGCTTAATTAAAAAACATGTTATAGCATCAAAGAGCTCGATCTATTGTGATGACATTAAAAACTTCACAAATAGGTACGATTCAAATCTGCAAGGTTATTTTGTAAGAAATTAATAAGAGCAAACAAATTTGGTTGGATGAACAATTTCATACATGATGTGTAAATAATATCATAAAAAGCGTATGAATATACTTTTCACTTTCATCTTATTCTTAATAGTAAATCCCTATATATGCTATATCTGTTACTCATAAATCAAATAATAACATTTACCCGGTTAAATAAACGTAGTCTGTGTGAAAATTTAATGTCTTAGTATCAGGACTACTAATGTATTAAACAAGTGCATTGTTTCGAGTGAAAGTCACCGTCAGTGCTTACTGGATATTAAGAATTTGCTATCAGAGAAACCAAATATCACTGTTCAATCCGGTTATCGACTCTGATAACACACGACTAGTCAAAAATATAACAGGCAACTTACACGCGTCATACACCAGCACAACGAGGCAGTTTTGTAAAATTACCAAATCTGAGAAATTAAAAAAAATATGTAGGTAAGATATAATATAGTATCTAATTTTAATAATATAAATGCATTATCTACTTCTACTCAGAGTCGTTGTTCAAAGTAGATGTATATAAAAATCGATTTATAGCTGTCATAATAGTTTTTGTTGTTGTTGGTAGCAGGTGAGCTAACTTATGGTAAGCAGTAACTGCCCATGGAAATGGCTGTGTTTTCTTGACATCACAGGAGCAATATTTACTGCAAAGAAATAAGCAAAGGTTAAGGAAGAAGACAATGAAGGAGCGATTAGATCACCGGCACTCTCTCTCACTGAACAGAACGCAACACAAAAATCTTTGTTTTTGTTTTAACTGACAATTGTCATTATATCAGGCCGCCGCGCGCTGGTGTGATGCTGCGACTCAATAGGTTAAAATAATATCTTATGGTTTAAGCCCGGCGTTGCGGAGAACTTTACGAAGATACAATTAACTGGTACAAGGTACACACAAACTCAGATTAATTAATTATTATAAATAAATGCGAGCCGAGATGACCGATTGCCTGCTATGTCACAGTACATAAATATACAGTAACCTATCTTCATACAAATGGTCGGAACTCGAGTCATACCTACGCGCCTCGGCGTCGGCATGCGCTCGGCACGCAACCAGTCGCGATTGCGTCGCAGTGACGAACGGATGGTGTGTTGTTTTTACAGTCACCGCGTGTTTTTTTTTACCAAAAATAAGTACAAGTATAGCCTATTTAATATGACAAGTAGAATATATTGTGCTGTTTTTGGTTGCATGAATTCCTCAATAAATATTCCGAACTTCTTTTAAACTAAACATATAAATTGTAAAGTAGCTGCAGGTAAAAGTAAAATAACCAAGTAAAAGATATTCCTTTTTCTCCTCCTTGTCCATGTTTCCCAAAACAATTTTTAATTAAGCTTTATATTCGAATGCGAATTTTTTATACTTTAAAATATAATAATAAAGCATTCCGTACATCTCAGTAGAGGCGCAAATATTTTTCAGTCGCAAATTTATAAGACCGATTTGTTATTAAGTCTTAAATCTAACATAAACATGTTTTATTTTAATTAAATCTACCAATCAAAAAACAACATGCATTTTTATTGAACACTTCCCATTCACAAAGTATTTTATTTGTTTAAATAAAATAAAAAATATTTACCATCACAAAAATAGATAGAAACTCAAAGTAGGCAGATTTAATTAAAATGCTGTAAATTAAAGTGGGCAGCCCTATCGCATGTTTACGTACTGAGCGGCTGTAGGCATTTATTTCAAATATACTTCCGAGTTACAATACTGTTAGATAGTATTACCGTGGCTATGTGCAGTCATCAATGCAATCTGCCAAGCCATCTTTAGCGATGCAAATGATATAAAACGACCCGGCTTTATTACTCAATCAAATGCTAAACGATTATTTAGATGATTATCACTTAAATAATGTCACTCAAAACCAACACAGATTTATTAAAATCGATTCTAAATCTGTAAAGCAATACGATATCACATAAAAATAATGTTTCTTTAAAATAATAAATGTTCAAAACTTAATTAAAATCATTTTAAACTGCTATTTAATGTTTGACGCATTATTATTTAGTTATGTAATTATTATAATGCTATGCATTTTTATCTTTCAACAAGTCACAATATAACATTTGATTTAGCTACACTTTATGCATCATATATTGCTATTTATTATTTAATTTTAGATATTTATATAAATGCATATTATGAGAACCATCCCGTACAGCAGCAAAGTTATATAGTATGGTTTATCAATGACTTTTTAAATAGAGTTTCAAAACTCTTACTTTTCGTTTTTCGGTTCTTTCGTTTCGCATTCGCAAACTTCACTGCAACACAAGCTGCCTACGTTTGCAGTTTAGTTTACAGATATGATTTTCGGGTCAAGCGACGTGAGTCTTGAACTGTGCCAGATACAATAGGTTCGCCCTTCAATAGGTGGCACCTAAAATTATGGCTAGGTATATGCGCTAGCATAGCTGGTTTCCAGACAGGTTATTTCCTATCTGAGATTTATATGCCCCTAAAGGCACAACGTTAAATAACGGCACGCGTAACCGTGACATTATGTATATCTATAGTTTTGAGATAAATAGAGCTAAATTATTAAGACTTATACAAGACGTGTACCTAAAAATATTTGACTATTTCTTAAAAACACACTCACTTCTTTCAGTATATTATTATTAAACAAACATAAAATTATCACAAATGTATCTTTTTTTATACTAGTGCAACATTTTTTGTATTGCAAAGATCATCGATGCATCGGTGCCCCTATCAAAATTGTAATGTATTAAGATTTTAGGAATGTGATATTGCTACAAAAAATTACTGGCAGATATTCAATATTGATACCGGAACCTGTTATTTAACAAACAACACAGTTATTATAATCTCAACTGACCTTATAGTAATCGGGTCTAATCATCATTACCTGCGAAGGACCAGACAACACAACAAAACTTATATAAATACTATTCTATCGTAAGTTAAAGCAGCCTTTTTAGGCCAGAAACAGTAAGCTCACGCGTTAGCTGTCAAGTAATACGATCAAAAACAGCAGCGATTGTGGGAGAGTGGTAGCGTATATTGGACTTCCATGCAAAAGTCTTAAGTTTTATTTCAAGGCACGCACATTTTCGAAGTTATATGCATATTAAAAGACAATTGTCGCTCGGTTTAATGACGATGAAAATCGTCGTGGGTAGACCTGCATGTCTGAGAGTTCTCCAAAATATGTAAAGTACTGAGCTAGCGTGGTGAACTATACCTATGTATATACTGCTTTGTATAAATGTATATTTTACTGTATTGTGTAAAGGAGATATAAATAATAATAATAATAATAATAATATTCTACCACATACACACAACACTATCTAGCCCAAACTAAGCAAATAAATAAATAAATAAATAAAAATATGTTTCTATCTTTATTTCTTTACACTGAGAAGAGGCCCGTGAACAGCACATTTTAATCATCAATATCTAATATCATCAATATCTAATACACTAATGATTATTAGTGTTTATTATAGACGTGTGAGAGCTGGATTCGATCCCAAGTCGGGCAAAGCGTTATCTGGTTGGACATCCATTATAACGTAACAATCCCTGGAAATGTGTAGGCAACTGACTCTCTAAGACGTGGGAACGAAAATATAGTTGTTGAATGAATGAAATTAATGCTGGAATGAAATATAAACCTTCCCTTATATATATATATGACCAACTGGCAAAGAGAGGATGGAGCACTAAAATGGTAGGATCCGAACCGATTGTTCCGATACCCTACTGCCAACTCAAAACATGGTTATGCGACAGAACCACGAAACTATACGAAAAACAAAGGAATGGAGATAGACGAAGGAAGCCCTTTCAGCTTTAGACAAACATGTGTCACGCAAACTGCTACGTTCTTCAAGGAAAAATCTACGACACCTAGTGGGTATAATAACAAGCCACTGCTCACTCAACAAACACCTATTCAACATCGGCATCGCTGACAGCCTTTTATGTAGAGGCTACATGGAGACCGAGGAGACACCGGCATACGTGCTCCTATATTGCAAAAGCGTGAGCAACCAACGGTTCGCCCTTTGGTTGCTCACTACTAAATAGTCCAGAAACGATGAAGGAAGCACTGCGCAACAGCGGTTCCCTATTATCTTTCTGGACGGAGCTAAAGTGGTATGAGTAACCGAACAACTTTTCGCGTCAGTCACTTTCGCACAATGGCCCAATTGTGGGGCTAAGTGCAGATAACACACGACCAACTAACTTAACTAAGGTATATACCTCCACCTTCACCTTCGGGGATAATCAGGCGTAAGCCTATGTATGGATTTATATAACTAACTTTACCTATATATTTTAGAGCATGCAACTTTTTAAACAAATCTGTATCTATACAAACTATTAAAATCCTTTAGAGCAATACACACTGGTTACATAACCATCTTGTATAGTCAGTTACTGCCTTTAGGCGCATCATTATGTAATTATAGAATTGCGTTTATTAGACACTCAAATGTCAAGGAATAAATATTACAAGTGATTTATGCGAAACACCTAATCATTGAATAGCCTAGACTGTTCCAGATAATTATATATTATATAACATTTTATTTAAATAATTAAAATGCAATAGAGTAAACATATAATCAAGTCAAATATGCATTTCTGTCTAAATAGCCGAATATTTTATGTCAAAATAAAATTCCAATTATGTATTAATGCTATAATAATACTTAGGTATTATAGGCGCCCACGCACGGCTCAATTCAGTCGGTCCAATAAATTGTATCGACACATTGGGTTATGCTAACATAAGATCTCATTAGCTTGATAATAGCTTCTTACTAGTATCTAAATATCGAAATTTTAATTTTCAGCGTATTTCATTTCTAACTACGCCGTATTTAAGAAGATAAGATCGATTTCACAGTCACAAATCTTTGAAAAGGGAACGTTTTATAGATATACTAGCTGACTCGCGCAACTTCGTCTGCTTCACATAAAAGAATTTTGCCCGTTCTTGCAACATTTTTCATTGCTGATCCGCTCCTATTGGTCGTAGCGTGATGTTATATAGCCGTCCTCGATAAATGGGCTATCTAACACTAAAATATTTTTCAATTCGAACCAGTAGTTCCTGAGATTAGCGTGTTCAAGCAAACAAACAAACTCTTTAGCTTTATAATATTAAGTATAGATATTGGAAATCTGCCATATTTATTTCCCAGATAAGCTTTCTGACAGGTAAGGAATTGCTCTTTATAACGTAGCCGTCATGTGCGTTCAGGGCCTATACTTTCTATAGATTTTCAATACAATAATCTGTAGAAATGATAAAATCATCATCTTTTATGGTACGAATATATTTCAAGTACTTTATTACAAACACCAACAACAGCACAGTTGATCAGTATACTGATACAATTCAGTATACGTTTTATCAATATAACGATCAAAACCTAGCACTTTACCTCAGCATTCCAATAAATGATGGTGGTATTCTCTCTGCACATACATTCTGCACAGGCATTCGCTCGTCCCGTCCTAGATTAACTTAGCATTTTTAGCAAGATCATGGAATTGCTCACTTGTGGTTGCTATATTCAAGCATATTCTAGTGAAGTGACATGAATTATACAGTTTTAAAATTTGTTTATTTAGTAACAAGTAACCATACCACGATTATTTGATTCTTTAGTGAATGACTTGATTGTCGTTTACTGGTAGGGAACTTAAAAATGGTGAATTTGTGATTATAAGAGAAAATAATAATATGCTCATTCATAGCCAGATATTGACAAAGTACCCTTTATGAGAATAAATATAGACTAGAGAAGAAGCCATACGTGCTATGTACTGCTTATATAGTTACGCTTACGATTTATAATAATTGTTGCATTTGCACCAATCGGATTGTATCAGTATATTAATGAGATCGGACAAGTAAGCATTCTATGGCCTAAACTTTTTACGCTGAGACGAGCTCCATACCCACTAGTGGGATAGTAATATATATTATAACATAAAATCAAATTACAAAATTTCTTTCTTAGTCAGGTCTGTCCTTCCCTATTATAAGCGAAATTGTAAAATTTTGAACCCGTGACCATGATCTCGGCTAGAGGAAAACTGGCTCGTCCCCTATTACGTCCCACCCATCTCACGCTTATTTTTAGCAAGATCATGGAATTGCTCACTTGTGGTTGCTATATTCAAGCATATTCTAGTGAAGTGACATGAATTATACAGTTTTAAAATTTGTTTATTTAGTAACAAGTAACCATACCACGATTATTTGATTCTTTAGTGAATGACTTGATTGTCGTTTACTGGTAGGGAACTTAAAAATGGTGAATTTGTGATTATAAGAGAAAATAATAATATGCTCATTCATAGCCAGATATTGACAAAGTACCCTTTATGAGAATAAATATAGACTAGAGAAGAAGCCATACGTGCTATGTACTGCTTATATAGTTACGCTTACGATTTATAATAATTGTTGCATTTGCACCAATCGGATTGTATCAGTATATTAATGAGATCGGACAAGTAAGCATTCTATGGCCTAAACTTTTTACGCTGAGACGAGCTCCATACCCACTAGTGGGATAGTAATATATATTATAACATAAAATCAAATTACAAAATTTCTTTCTTAGTCAGGTCTGTCCTTCCCTATTATAAGCGAAATTGTAAAATTTTGAACCCGTGACCATGATCTCGGCTAGAGGAAAACTGGCTCGTCCCCTATTACGTCCCACCCATCTCACGCTTAGAAGAGGCCCGTGCCCAGCAGTTGGACTGTTAAATAGAGGGCTGATATTTTTATTATATGAATTATTTGCTAAAAATGAATAAGGAAATTGTAGAATACTAATACTAATACAAAATAATTTGTATATGTTAAAAGAATATCTAAGTATAAAATTATACACAATTCGATTGGTCCCAATAAATGTAACAATTAGATAAATAATGTATCCAAATTGGATCGTGTGTCAGCCACTTTAGCGCCATGTTATAATAATACATATCATTATAATACATGAATAAAAATATATATAATAGATACATATTAAAGTTGTCTAATTTTAATATTGAGATTAGCGAAGGAGTCACGACCCCGCTAGTCATTGACGTCAATGATTCGTCCTTACTGTCGTAACGCCATAAGTATTTAAGAAAGTTAATAGATTCCATCATAACAACAGAAACTGCACTGTTAGCATCGATGTCACAAGAGTTCTGAAATCCTTTCCCACTGTAGGAACACAATTGTAGGATTTAATGTGAGTTGGAACTACTTATCCAGTCAAGCTGTTCCAGGTGTAACCAATTTGCTTTGTTCTATATCTCAGTTGACTATGCGAATTTATTTGCAAGTATTTAAGGTAGGCCATAGTGGAATCCTGTCATGATTTATACCCTACTCTACAAAAAATAGCACTTAATTCACTGTTTGTTGTATTGAAGGTCTACCAGGCTATATCCTTTGTGCTTACAGCGTAGCGACTCCAATTTTGAATGGTCAATCGCTCGAATGACTGTAATGTTGTAAGCATTGACTACAGTAAGCGTTTTCCATTAGGCAAGAGGTATGCTTGTTTGCCACCATTGCCATACCTGGAAAAATTAGGTCAATCAAATGCAGAAATGTGTGTGCCGTATTTAAACATTATACATAATAAAAAAGAAACAGGCATATTGCCTATTATATTATTAGAAATTTGTCTAAAATTTAAAATATGCATTCATTAAAATGTATCTTGCAAAAAGAAATTTACATAGTGATAACTTTTATGGGTGCATATGCAATCTTGTATTTTGTAATTATTAACGGCTTGACACATAATAAAAACATGCTTTGCATAGCGATGTCCATTATAATATTAATTATAACCAGTTATTTTTTATTTAAGAGGAAATAAAGACAAGTCAACGAAATAACTAATGAGCTTCAAAGGTTCTTTTAATATCCTAGGGTTGCCTCGCATTCGCGGTGAATGCTAGCGCAAATCCCATAGCACCGGAATCATCACCGAATCCCATAACACTAGGTACTGGAGGAACGCCGTCAGAGGCTTAGTTGGTATGGGGCCGGCTTTTCTGGCTCGAGTCCCACACACCCGCGCCCTGCACAGGCGCGAACGGTGCAAGGTAAACGCATTCTCCTGAGGTTAAAAAAGAAAAAAAGGATTGTCTCAAATGATGTCTTTCTTTAAATGTATAAGCACTTCTTGTACACCGCAATTAACTTATCTATATATATATTGAAAAATATTATAATAAAATAAAGGAAATTAATATTTTGCATTGAAAATAGTATGCTCGATATCCTATGGATAGAAGCCGGCATGAAACTGTTATATAATAAACCTAGTATGCACTTAGTTGATAATTAGGTATCTAAATTTGATTGGATTTAAAAGGGAATTACCTTCTGTACACGATTCGCTGCTGACCTTCTAAAAATGAAGAACGCTGATTTTCTCTATTAGTACAATTATAATTATAATTGTCTTATACAATTATAAATATACATTGTCTGCCTGTTTATAAATAATGTCCATCGATTCTGCATTTTAATAAGAATTCTAGTGACGAGAATATAATGATTATAACAATGGAACACGTATTTTGACTGAATGAAGCTTGAGAGAACGTAGCAAGTCACACTACATAAAACTCACGGTTTTATATCCTCAAAGAAAAAGGATTTTTAAATTAAAAATCTCAATAACTCTTTGGCCGACCCGGGTATAGAATCCTCGCAAACATAAACGTTAACCTTCAGGCAGAATATAGTAAAATTTTTACTATACATTAGTGTTACAAACAGTATTTTGCTGTACGTAACGTATTCAAGTGGACACAATAAGAGAAAGCCATTTTAAGACGGTCGTGGCCAATACACATCATGGCTACATTATAATAGTTCCAAAATATCAAGTATACAAGGAAGGTAGTGCATCCTTGTCGCAATATAATAATATAATATTCTACCACATACACACAACACCATCTAGCCCAAATTAGGCAGAGCTTGTACTATGGGTACTAGACAATGGATAAACATAAATATATATATATATATTTTGTAAATACATACATATTATACATAGAAACACCCAGACCAAGACAAACATCCATGTTCATGCACACAAATATGTGTGCGGGAAACGAACCCGCGACCTCATGCGTGGCTGTTGATTACACTAACGCACGCCATCGAGGCCGACATAAAATATATGAAAATATAGTATTAACTATTAGGCGTCCAGTACTTGTCTTATTAAAAATGATTGAAGAAAATAGCTAACTTGCTTGCAATTATCGTTATTATTGCCGACGATAATGAAGTGTGATAAATCATAAACATTCTTAACAAAAACTGCACATATGTCACGATGGTTTAAATAGCCGCGTCGCTTCTTCATAATGTCGAGTTAAAATGATGTCGGATCCACCAAAATCTGATTCAGATCTTCGTGGTCCATGAGTCCGCAGTTTTAGTGACTAATCAAATTGCCAATAGGAATAAAGTAGAAAACAATATGAAGAAGAACATTGGTGCCATTTCACTTCCACGTTCTAATTTTAAAATCATTAATTGCGAAAGGATTTCACAATTAAAATTTAGAACATTTAATTGTGACGCTAAAACGGCTAAAAGCAAGTGGGTTTATTCGTCTCGTTTAGCTGTGTATAAAAAATATATTATTTCGAATAAATGATCAGTTATGCTATAATAATATTGATTTTTATTTCTACGCTACTGTCCTTCGATAGTATGAATGTCATTAGCTGCAAGAATTTGATACTAATTAGTGTTTCTTTAAAATCTAGGTAATGGCTTTAGTTTTAATCGAATTTGACTTGACTGATTGATTTAAGTATTTTGCGGTATACATGCAATTATAGTATTTTCAACTCCGGTCATCCACGTTTATTTGGAAAATGCATTCATTTAAAATGATATGAAGTGGATAATTAACTCGAAAATATTACTTCAATGGTTGTAGCTTAAGTTTGCATTTGTATTCGTAAAGAACTGTAAGGTCCTAGAATCGATTTCCGAAATCTGGCAAAGTATTGTTAGTCCGAGATCTCACTAAAATCTGGCAATATAGTACATACCTACATAGTCGCTTCCCTGTATCCCTAAGGAGTAGACAAACGGTAATTACACCCACATTTCGTCAGCTGTTTAATTTATATACCAGCCAAGCCTTCTGCTGTTAATCGGGCACAATTTCAGATTCCATGCTACTGACAACTTTTTGGGAGACAATCTCTATAACACATTGCCCGATTTCCGAATCGAAGATACTACACTGTAATTACACGCAAAGATATGCCCAATTTTTTTTAAATGGTGACTCCCTCACTTTGAATAATCCCTGTGTTGCAGGAGACTACAAACATTCAATCAACGGTCAAAAATAACATCCAGACTCGGAACAACCATCTGTGGATCACACAAATTTTTGTCCCGTTTGGGAATCGAACCCACAACACTCGGCGCAATGGTAGTGCACGGCATCCATGCATTCGAAATACTATTGAACCTATAAGGTACTCTAAATCTATCAACATATAACGTGTTATTAAACATGTTCGCCAATTACATTCCATGTCTATACCAGCACCGTACCGTACGTCAACAAAGCACGCTACAGATTAAAGTTATGTTGCTGTCGTATTCATTTCCCTCGCGACTTGCACCAATCTAAACGTTACATTTTAAAAGTACAAATAACTTTGTATTGTGTGAAGCCATGCTGTAACAGCTTTAGCCTGCCTACATGCTGAACTCATTGCTGAGTTTGTAACAAATTACTGTGGGACATGGGCTTTTCCCATGGGGATAAACAGCCTGTAACAGTAAGGCGTAGTTATATTTTAGAATCAGATGGGAAAGGAGATAAACGGCATAGTAAGTACATAAAACAAACCCAATTTATTTTTTATCCTTTCTTGTGATGGATATTTCGAATTTCTCACGGTACATCATGGTTGCGTATCAATATCAGTAATTCGGTGTCTTATTTACACGACTATTGCCGGTTAAATCGAGACATGGATTTAATTTTCATAAGTTTTGATATGAAATTCGCTGAAGCGGCATTTTGTTCTATATTCAAAGTATGACCATACCTTACAGTTACACGCTATATATTTTATTCTAACTCGTTGGTAGTGTTGGTTCAGTTCTTTGCATTAGTGACAGCTGGGTGGGTTGTTGAAGTACTTTCAGTTCCTACTATTCAAGGCAGCAGTATAAGCACACCGTAATAGGATTAGTCAGTAGGACCAGAGACTCTCCATTTTTTCTCGGTTGAGCCCGACATACCCTCTCTTCTTCCCTTATCCGCCAGAAAGGTGGCAGTATAATAAGTTAAAAATCTTTGCTCTTGGTTTATACATTTATACACTCAGGAGCAAAGTACTAAAACAAGCATTTATATCTCAAAATATTAGTACTACTTACCACCTATATGATTCTAGTATAGCAATAAACCATTATCTCGGCTAAACAAATAATATATTACGGTGAGAATATGATCTCAATCGGGCAAGTTGTTTAAAAGTTATACTCATATAAAATTATCAATACTAGAAATAAAAGCCGTTCAATTGCGAGTTCCGTAGTGGGTTCTGTATAGAAAAATAACGAATATAGTTATGATATAGATGATAGATGCATCCAAACTTAATTTTGCAGTTGAACGATTCACTCTTCAACACTCTCCAACGGTATAATATATTAGATTTTAATTTAAAAAAACATGCTATAATTACGAATTTTTAATTTCTGGATTTCCATTTTCATACTGCAGCGAGAACTTGCTTTCCTCCAAATTTTATAATATGGATATTTCATTTTAATCGTTATTATGGTTAGGTATATACGCGTAACAAAAATGTAATAACCATGCAGATTATACGCATGTTTTTATTTTATAAATTTCAAATTCGCGCAAACGAACTTTGCGTAAAAAACACGGTAATCAATAAAATTACGACATTACTTAAAATGGTAGCATGACTAAGTGTAAACACTTCTTTTGTCTATAGTTGGTTTTTCTATTTCGACCTTATGTTACATTCATACATACAAATAGGTATACGTTAGTAAAAGGATTTAGGTGTGTATGTATGAGCACACGCAATTCATGACATGCGACCACATGTGATGAATAGGATGTGATCACATAAAAGAAAATTAATCAGTCTTAAACTTCAAAGAAAGTTTAAATTTCTGACATTGCGTAAATTAAATACGCCAATCTTGACACCTGGAGAGCTTAAATAGTTTTTTATGCTTCGGACCATAACCACTTGACATAATCTATACAAATTATACAACCCAAGCATGTTATTCTCTTGTAACGACTACACAGGCGATACAAATATACACATATATCGACTTATTAAAAGCGCTACCTGCGTCTATGGCCGTCCGAGATAAACCACGAATAATATTACTTTCGTTTTTTAAAGAAGCACGCATGGCGCGAAGTATTTTGCGCTCTGTGTGTTAAATCATAATTGATTTTACGGGTCTTAAAAAATCGCACACTTCGTTTATCCGATTTACAAAATGTCCATTGGTGCATTTTGAATTTCGAAAGACATTCATTTACTTTTTCAATTAACTTCGTTCGTAATTTCTTGAACCTGCCAGCTCTTGCTTTGATTCCCTTTTGTATTTATTATTTTTATAAACAGACGGTGTCATTTGCTTTTATTTACTAACTTATATTATAAACGCGAATGTGTGTTTGTTTGTGTGTTACGCTTTAACGCCTTTACTTCTCGACAAATCAACATAAAGTTTTGTATACACCTTGTCAAGGGTACAGGATAGGACTTAGGTTACCTTTCATCCAGAAATAGTTCTGTTTCCTAGGGATAGAAAATTTACATAACCTACAAGTATCCTACATTTATGCGAGCGAAGCTGCGAGCATAATCTAGTTATTTACATAAAAGTATAAAACCGGTTTCACTACCAACCTCCTTTGAACCAATCTAAAAAATGTGCCCGTCTGCTTTTTATGAGGAGTGATTTTCAAAATATTGGTTTTATTTTTTCTTTATCAGTTAATAAATTATGGCCAGCAATAAAAAAATAGATATTAGGTTATAGAATAACATCGTATTTTAAAATGTCAAGGTTCTTTTTTATAGTCGAATAAATGACAGATAATATATATCGTGTTAATATAATTTTGAAAATAAAACGATTCAACCCTAGGTTGATAACTTGTAGACATTATAAATTCGTCATTTGTCACTAGTTGCTGTGTCGTTCTATTCACGCTCAGACAAAACAAACTGCTATTGATTTCAAGCTGCTTAATGACTCTGGATAATACATAGCTTAAAAAATATGTTAAAATAACTAAAAAAACGTGTTGGGCATAACCGGATCTATTGAGAACCGAATGAAAGTGGGTTACTGTGCTATCTTGATTTGGCGGTCAATGTCAACAAGTTTTGCTTAGCTACCTAAAAGGATGTACCTTCTAATAAAACTCCCATAAATAAATTAAAGTATATCTGACGATTACACTGACGTATACAGGGTTAAAAGAAAAATAATTATAATCACGTGTCTCCTTTACACAATACCCAACAACTTTTTATAAAACGCGATACTTTTACCATAAAACATATTTTAACAAGTTTAATATTGCATGTGATACCCGCTTTCGAACAACGCGGCCGGCCTGTTACTTGGATACGCCGCAGCTACCATACCACGTGTAGTCTAAGTCTTACGGCCAGTTTTACCACTATCAAGTAATAGTTAGCCGAGAGATAAATCGCATGCTATCTCACTCTTGTTAGGTTAAAGGAGAGAGATGGCGAGACTTTAATCTTATAGATAAATGCTTTTTGGAGTTGGTAGAACAGGCCCTCAGTCGTGCGATTAGAGCAACGAATATGAAATGTAATTTTAGTATGTAAAAATTTCAAATAATGTATTATGAATAGAGGAAGAACAAAAGTAGTTAAGTAAAAAACTTGAATTGAAAAAAATACTAATTGCACTTGACTCATTTGTAACTAATAAGACAATGTTTTAGTGTTTTTAATGAACCCTGTATATTGAAGACGTCAAGCACACCCAGATTTTAAACGAGTAGCTTTGGTTGACACAAATTAATACTAAAGGTAGTACTAAGCAATTATTAACAAACATGATTCAATGAATAAATTCCTATCTTATCATAAGACACGTCCAATAAATCAAGTTAACGATTTAAGCCACAACTGCATCGGCAACGTTAATGTAACTAATGTTGTTTTACTCAAAAAAAGTTGAATCGAACGCCAGCTCGGCATAATTCATGTCTCGCAAATTCCCCCTTACAAACAATCAAACATGGGATATAAAGCACCCATACTCTGAACTATATGTGGATCACAAACATTTGTTCCATATCGCAATTGAACCAACCACACTTGGAACACTACGCCTTCCGTGCATTCAGAATGCAGCCTTATCTCGTCTACCGTTATTAATCAATTTATTGCTTTTTACTTCGACAGGGCAAAATAACCACACACATTGCCGCGATATTATGTAGTTAATAAAATGCATGCCTTAAAATATTTGGTGTCTCCTTTTTATCGAGAGCCTTTGCGGGCTTCGCGCAGCATCTCACAGAGTAGTATCGTAATTGATTTAGTTGTATGGTTGCACGGATGGCGTGTTAGTTAGGCCACACCATTCCCACTACGATGAGTGTTATGAATTCGATTCCCACACGGGACAACAATTTGTGTAATCTACAAGTAATTGTTCCGAGTCTAAGTTTTCGTTCTGTCTGTAGTTTGAATGTTTGTCTAGATCAAAGATTTCAGCTACACAGGATTTTTACGTGGTGCAGGAGAAGTCTTAAAAAACAGAATAATAATGCTTATGTGCTATAAAACACTGGCATTTCGATTATACATATAGATTTGTTTCGATTAAAAGACTTGACGGTCTTTATAATCGCCTTTAAAGTAGGTCAAAAGGATACTGTCGATGCAAAAATAGTCTTTTCATAAGATTAATAGGTAGATACTGTTCTATAAAAAGACTTTATCTAAAGAAAAAAGCAATTCAACTTTTACTGAGAGGAAATAATCTAGCTTCTTCGAATCATTAGTAGTGGGCAGTTGCCATTATAACAGTACTTTTAGTGCTAGCACTAATGAAGATGAATTGTCTGGAAAACTAATATTTAAAGCTAGTAATTGTACGAGGTATGAACGTAGGACAAAATTGATGTAAGGAGTAAAACTAGATTATAGAAAGAACGTTTAGGTAGCGGTAGCCCTATAGATAAATGCAATCTGCGATTGATAAGTCGTAGACTCGATCTCTATTGGACTATTGATGGGAACCCATTTGTTGGATTGGATCTATTTGGATCCATGTGTAAGGATTGAGCTTTGCTTGAGATATCACAAATGAAATAATAATATAGAAATAAGTTGTTTTAAGTGATTAAACGAATATAACTTATTTTAGATTTTAGAATAAAGTTTTATCGACTTTTCCGTACCATAGGCAATTAATTTGTAAGTATTATTTTAGGAGATACTTGTCGGATAATTAAAATATTTAGATTGTTGTTTTTACTAAATAACGTAACTTTTTATATCCGTTACTTTAATGTGACTGTTGTGCATGCGGTCTTGGGTCTGAAGCCCAGGTTGAGCCAACAAAAAGTTATTGGGTTTATCTGTTAAGAAATCTTAATGCAGTCCTGTGTTAGGAAGTTGGCAGTATTAGTTACCTCCGTGCCTCGGGAAGCACGTAAAGCCGTTCATCCTGCGCCCGATATCTCTCCAGTCGTGTAGGATTACCTTATCCCCATCGTACCATAAGAGGTAGAAAAAAGAGAGTGCACTTGTGTTTGCGTACATACGTATGCATTATAATATCTCCAGTCTCCGTTAAGATAAGCCGCCGTGACTGGAATTCAGTCTGGAGGACAGTATTATTCCTTCAAAATTAGCTGAAGGTAGATTTAAAAATTACATGTTGCCCATACTTTGAACGGCAGCAAAAAGGTGTGACGCGTCAGAAATTTTTTATGTGTTTAAATTTAAATTCCGTAACGAGAGAAAACAAGAAAATTGTGTTATCTCTTAAAATATTTTGTCGCCTACTTAAATTGTACTAACCTCTGACGATATATGTATACTCGTTTCTATTATTAGTTTTTTGAGCTAATCAATGTATTGTTATTCCAAACACGCCTAGCTGATTCTCACACATGACATCATCCTTAAATTAGGAAACACAGACAGGTGACATTCTTCAAACAGCCATGAACTTGATTTTACGAATCTACTCATTATAGATTGACGCAATTACAGTAATAAAATATTGTCGTCAATCTTATTTTATTTGTTTATAAAAATTCCAGATAGTGATAAAGTAGTCTAAAACTGGCGCGTTCATTATTAGGCGCATATGTAATGACGACATAAATACTAGAGAGAGACAACTTATCAAGCGTACTTGGCCGTAGTCAGTGATAATATATTTATTGTTGTCTGTAACTAAAGAAGTATGATATTGCAATCAATAGAATAATTATGCGATGATGAGCCATTTCCAGGATCGGTTGTATAAATTATTTTATTTTATTTTACCCTGTTTAGCTCGCAGTCTTTGTTCACGTGAATCATGCGAAAGCATAAGCGAGATATTACCAAAATTAGATTATATTTTATCAGTGTACCTACTCTCATCCAAATTCATGGTTGAATAACGAATATCCAAACATCTCAATATCTTCACAAACTTTTACATTTATAATATACAAAGGACAGTCAATTGAATAAGGTAACGCTTGCTAAGTAATATTTACCACTCGCATGTAGCCCGTAAAATGGAGCAACTATTTTGCGACGCGATCAAAAACACAAAGCCGAAAGCTCACCGTCTCCTCATAGAATCTTGAAGCCCTACACCAAAGATACACAGACAAGATTGTAGTGCTGCGATTTTTTGTATTATTTATGAGACTTCATCGGTATGATTACTACGAGTTGAATGAAATTTTACCACCTTATTTAATCTTTTTGTTTTATTGAACGCCAGTAAATTTATTTAATTGGTTATTATGCAGATAGTTAATTATTAATATGATTGGTAGAGAGTGCGAACTAAAAGTTATCCATAAGGCACAATTTCAGAGAGACGAATTTGAGAGCGTCTATTTTCCAATGACGCTCTCGATAATTATATTTCCTTCCTTATCATATCTGTTAGCGTCCTGTTAGTCTTATTCACATAGGTTACGGTAACAACTTACTTTTAGGCAGATCGTGTGTTTGTTTGTTACCTATGTGGTATACGATAGGCACAGCTTGGTCGTTTCCTTCTGTAATTCCAGAAAAGACAACTATATTTATTAGCATTTTTTACCAGTTACCATTGTGGGCTGGCTCATTACCCACCATCAGTAATACAAAGAATATAGTTGCTGTAATAAATCCAGTCACACTTAAAACTAATAATCCTTCAACCTTACGTCAGAGATAAGAACACATGACGTACTTACGACGCATAGCCAACGATTAAGTTAAATAAATGAATTAAAAATTCATTCGAATTAATCAAAGCACAAACATTTGAACGTAACCATTGAAATATTACATTAGAAAAAGATAAGTTAATGCAAGCGTCATCTGATAAACGTATCAAATTAATAAAAGATATCCGACATGATGAACATAATTTATTGTAGTGAGGAAATGAAGACTAGATACGGTCGTAAATATTGTAACAATAATACCAAAAGGTCAAAAATGCACCATTTTTAAAGGTGAATAAATTTGCGTGGGATTATGCTCTATGAAGAATGAAAGCTGTCGCGAAATAAGTCTGATTTACATTTTACATCTTAATATTACCTAGAATATTGACTTTTATTACTTATTAGTAATTTTACGCTTATTAATCTTGAAGAGTGAATTAATTTGATAGACAGGAATGTCAGTGATCTATATTGACATTAAATTTAGCATGGAGTATTGTTTCACTTATCAGTACCAGTCTATCACTACGCCTTAGTTCGTGTGTATTACAATTAGTCTACAACATTTTCATAAATCATTATGAACTATATACACATGTATGTCTCCGATTCCATTGAACATATTAAGATCAAGCATTGTTTCGATTTTAAGTCAAAGCTATCCAACTGCGAAAACCACATCAAAATTTAATTTGCGATTTTTAGTGATGCCTAAACAAAGATATAATATATATAAAAAAACCAAACCTGTTGCAGATTTAAACGTATCTAAATAGTTCATCCAAATTCGTTTCGCAAATAAGTCAAGTTATAGTTTAGAAAACAATTTCAAAACATGACAATGTTGGCCGGGTACCCTAAATTAATAATGTCTATGCAATAGCATATCTTTTATGGCGTGGCTCCTTTATGAGATATGAAAGTAGTGTGGAAAAGACGTCTGCGATTACACTGCCTTTGTGCAGTTTTTACTGCTTAATGGACATGAAATAGAATCTCAAAATATATGTCTCTTCTTCTTCTTAACGTATCATTGGCAAACTTTTACATTATATACCTATTTGCCACCCAGAGCTACGATAGCTGCGTTGTCAGAGACAGCCATCAGATCCTCCTGCGTGCAAGTTGTCGGGCACGCAGGGCACGATGTAAGGTGGGACATCGTTTGCCGTTTAATAAATAAATAAATAAAATATATGAGATCTTAAAATGTTAATAAACAATACCGTTTTGTTATTATTATTACGTTTTTCGCAGAGATTATCGCGTAATTAAGATTTTTCAACACTGGATCCAACAAGATCGCAGTCATTCGACCTGGTGTTATATTCTCGCGTTGAGAAGGGTATCCAGGCTCTTTAAACAGAGGCTGGTAGTAGGTGATTTGTAATAGAAGGCTTGCGCTACCTGCACAGATGCATACCTACCCTTTTTTGGATGGGCTGGGAACACAAATATTAATAACTTTGATGTTTATAGGCTACGGAACCAGCTTACTGTTAGACGATATACTTGTATACGATGATATAATTGTATAATGTTATTCAGTCATGCCTTTAAGGAGCTCTTCAAGCACGTGATAAATGCTAAGTTAAGCTTTTTAATTAAATAAAAGCATTGATCTAAATAAAAATAGCTTTAAATAAAAAAGACCTAAATCTAAACTTCAAGAGAAGAACTAAAAGTACCTAAATAACTTTTAAACACTATCATTCTTATGAAGATAAAAATCTCTATACTGAAAACGAAGTGTTTTCTATTAAAATAATTCAAGACAAATTCTAATTTCAAATTCTGAAGCTCCTGTCGATTTGCGACAAAGTTTTGATTCCTTAGCTTTTTCTCACTTTTATATTTGGGTTAATGGAAGACTTTAAAGTGCTTAGTTGCTTCTTAAAGGTAATTAGTTGCTTTTTAAAGGTATAGAAAGGTGTAGATTAGATTAAGATATTTATTTTTAAAGAACAGTTTACTTGTCTTATGTTTGAATAATACGAGTATTATGCTGTTCTTATGTCATTTACAGCATTGACTGCAAAGCCAAAGTTGCTATTAAATTAGTGAGTAAATAAGAATTATATGCACATGCACAATCTGTCAACGTTATCAAAGATACAGGAAGATGTCCTAAAGTATCCTGTACAATAACATACATATTTAGGCATACATACCTATGTACTTAAAACATGTCAAAGTAGTAAACTGATAATTTTTATACGCAATCTGTGAATGACTTCCTACTTGCTTTTTCTCATTCTGACAATCTCGGTGACGCAGTGGTTATGAACGCATTGCTACTGTAAATGAAGTCTCGGATTCGAATCCCGGGTCGGACCAGCAAAATTATATTGGGTTTTTTTGAGAATAAATTCTCAATAGCTGTCCGGAGTCAGGTAGTTGGCGGTGTTGAACAACATCGTGCCTCGAAACGTACGTAAAGCCGTTGATACTGCGGCTAGTCTATCGCTGATGGTGTGGAATTGGATTATGAGAGAGGATTAGAGACTGCATTGTATATGTGAACCCATTTTTCCGTCCGCCAGTTTACATTAAGATTGGTCGCCGTGATTGAAATTTTATCTGGAGGTCCTTTTCTCATTCTAGTAGGACTTGCGAACCCAACTGTGCAACTATTTTATAATATTACACTTAGATTAGAATGATCCATAATGGTAACAGTTAGCAAATTTTAATGACATTAGCACTGCTTATAAATTATTGTCCTGATGAAACCGGACATCCGGACATGTATATATTAAGCCTAATAGGGTTTCATTAGGCTCAATACATCCATATTTAACCTATTGAGAACCGGTGGATACACAATATATTTTTATTCTAAGACTTGACAGATGAATAATCAGAACTAAGGGCGTAACAATGACAATAGCACGTCAAACGTAACATGACACTAATATTTATGGGCATATTAATAACTTAACAAATGACTGCACCTGACAACAAGAGTAAAAAAACCCACATATTCAGTAGAAGAAGCTTTTGGCCTTGAATCTTAAGTAAAGCCCTGGCTTTACGTTCACCTACTCACACAGCATAAATTTGATTAAATATCACATGGTCTAATAATATCTTATTGGGTGGGGCCAATGATTATGCATGTAAGATGAATGGAGATGAGACAGTTCGAAATGTATCAAAGTATTTTGCCTAATAGCTACACACAAAAAAATACATTTTATCTAAACTTTTTTATGTATTTAATTGTATGAGATTGACTTTTATTTACTGTATATATTAGGATGTAAAAGGCAATATTCTCAGAAATATAAGAAAAATATATTGGGTCACGTAATAAAATTCTGTTTTCATACAAAGCTTCAAATAAGGAAGGAAATGAACTAAAGACAATATAGCAAGTGCTGTTATTTATTTGACGCTGAAAACAGTAGTCTACATTTATTGTTCCTCTTGTATATCTAAGTTTTGATTCTGCTGCTAAACATTGATTAGTAATTTTATTAGCTTTTAACATTTATTATAGTTCGATATACCGATAAAAGTTGTTCGATTATTGTGTCGAAAAATTATTACCACTTGTCTTAATCAAAAGTATATCGTATATGTATAATATTTATAAAATTCCAAACCAATTTATCTTTTTACTTTATACGAATGAAGATAAAAGGTTGATATCAATGAGACAATATTAAAAATAAAGATATGTAATTAGGCAAATGATTTACATGTGCCTAATTATACATCTTTATTTTTACATAACAGGTTTATATGTATTCTTTCATTTATTGTAAGGGCTCTCTGAGACGTATTCGAGCGGCGTGTACGGTGCGTGTGATGTGTTTACATGCAATTTCAGCTAATTTTTTTTCGAATATAAAAGTGTTTCCGTATTCTCATTACTATAATTATATGATATACATACATAGAATTGTGATAGAGTACATATATATTAGCAAATTTGGGACATCCGCTAAAGATGGTGTCCTAAAACTATACATAGTTTATTGGTAAGAAACGTACATACAGACTAATTGTTACAATATAACCAAACGCATAATAAAAGGTCAGAGAGAAGGCCTTCTATAATAGGAAAACTTGAATTAATTACTTTTTATATTAATAGTTAACCTTCGAAGGAGATGACTAACTGGTTTTTCACTACTCATAAGTAAAATGTAAAAATAAAGTGTTTATGTTGTTTTTCTTCATTTCACAAAGTAATATAAAAACTATATGAATCAAAAGCCGGCAACCCGATCGTTGCCTTGGCAAAGTATGTTAAAAATGTATACGAAAATAAATAGATGATTTTGACAATGCCCTAGGCTGACGGTTTTGCACAATGAAAATGCACATTGCATTTTCTTTGTGCAAAACCATATTTTGTAACAAGTAACGAAGTAGACGTTATTTAACTTTAAATGTATTAAAATTGCTTTGTTTACGTAACTGTATTCCAGATAAACGATTGTTATGGCTGTGAATTAATAATAAATCTCCAGTTGTCCATACTTGAATTAAATCGATAGCGGATCGTGATAAAACATAGAAAATTTGTATTCTGTAAACATACAGCCTTCGGCGGAACAAAGTAAGTTTTTGTATAAACGCATATGTGCATAATCTGTATCACATATTAATCTTTGACAGAACGAGGTTGTAAAAACAAATAAAACATCCTCATTCTTATTCTGGACGTTTAGTATATAAAGACGTTCATAAAATATTTCAGTCAGATCGAAACAAAAGTTGACATCCACTAGCAAAATGGTAAGATTTGTTTCTTTTGCTATTTCATCAGATAGTGAGTAAAATATATAGGTTGTGCCAATACAAGTTTATAAAGTAGGTTTTTATTGATCTAGATTTAGTCTTCATCCATTCGTTTTTGGATATGGTATTCTTATTCAAATATTTATATTTTTAAATATTGTTAACTCCTTTAACTAACGTTAATGAAGGTGTCAGTTTAGTTATACTAAGAAATTCAGTGTAAGAAAGTGACCTTAACTTTATATTCATATCAGTGGATTTAGGATTTCTACCCATTCCGTTAGTAAAAGTGCTTTTTGAAAATTTGTACGTAACAGCCCTTGTTTTTTATTATCTTCTTTGGCACTAAAGCTACATATCTTACGTGCTTTTTAACAATTTAAATCAATCAATTGATAAATTATAATATTATAAAAATTTATTGGGTTAATTATAGAATTTAAAGGGCAGCACAAATCGGAATAGTTGTCTGAACTAAAGAAACACTGGATTGAGATATGAACTCAAACATTTAAGTCGTTTAAGTGACTTGATCACAAATTAGTTCATAAACGATTATATTTTACATATAAATACTATATTATATGACTTATCAAGTTATATAATTTGACAACTATGTTATAAATATATATTATTTATTTTACTTTCAGAAATTCTTTGTTGTCTTCGCTGTTGCTCTGGCTTGCGCCGCCGCCGACGTCTCCCACTTGAAGGATGAGTCTACCGCTCCCGTAGTCAAATCATCCTACGACATCAGCCCCGAAGGTGCCTTCCAGTATGCCTATGAGACCGCCAACGGTATCTACGCTCAGGCCAACGGTGAAGTGAAGAACATTAACTCTGTGAGTGAATTACTATTAACTATATTTAACCTGACAGCTTAAACATATAGAGACATGATGTTAGAGCATTGTGGTTGGACGTCGGCGTCTGTAAGCTAATGGACATGATGACAATTAAATATGATAGGTTCTATGATGTATAGTGTGAGGGGCTGAATAGCCTCTTGTTTATCTCGGGATTGTCAGAGCCTAAAAATAATTTTATATCTATTCAGATAAAAAGTGGTTTTTAATCTCCGATCAGCCCTCTAGGAATTAATTCATTGTTTTTAGACACTACCATCTGTCTTAGAAACATCGAAGAGTAGACACGTAGAAAGTGTATAAATTTTAAGTTTTTTTGGCAATATGCTTACAGATTTTTAATCAAGTAATTAGCTATATTTTGTTGCTCTGCTACTAAAGTGGTACTGGATATTATTTGCTAATGTAATAAGCGATGAACATCATATAACTGAGATGCGTCTAGTATTTAAAATCATTAAACCAACAATTTAGAGGCTGTTCGAGTTACCTCGAAATGATTAATAATAATAGAAGAACTGATATACAGATAGTTCATGAACTGTATTAACACTATGATCAGTACAAGGTTGCTTGATAATGAGTTCGCATATATCGGAAACTGGATAAAAAAATAAAATGTTGTTTCCTATACTTGAAAATATGCACATACAAAACATGTTTTAAAATATAACTTTTTTAAGCCTTAAATGTCATGCATATAATCGCATAAACCATCGCTGTCGTTAACTTTTTAATATTAATTCTGCGAAAAGGACGTGTAATCTGCATTCAGTGAGCATCCAATAAAAAGCAATCTGCCTCGAAAATAATTGCATTTCTGATGTATTTTATATTGATAGGTATATTATTCACGTTTTACCAAAAATGTGTAGTTTCGCGTACACGTTTAAAATTGTTTTAATACGAATTAAAAATATATATATATATTCTGATGACCTTCCTAATATTGTAAATGCGAATGTCAGTTTTTTTGTTTGTTACGCTTTCACGCCTTGACTACATGACCGATAATTATGAAATTTTGCTTAAATGTTGACAGGGGTACAGAAAAGGACCTAGGTACCTTTTATTTCAGGAGTTCCTTTCATACAGACAAAAAGTATCTATTGTTCCCGTAGGATAGAAATCTATGTACATTAACGCGACCGAAGTGAAGTCTAGTATTCTATAAAAATATCCTGTTTAGGTCTTGCTCTTGTTATTGACTTAAGAGTTTTACCGAGAAACAAGGGATTGGAATAGAGGCTATTTAACCGATTAAGTAGGAACCATAGTATAAGCCTGCATGGATTATTTAGCGATTTTATCGCTGCCTCGAAGCTTTGATAATCGTGCGTGGAATATGCATACATTATTAGTCGAGTAAAATATCAGTCGTACTTTAAGTAATATTCGTGAAATATCTATATGGTGTTAATATTATCTTTCAAATCGCGGCGGCACACCGGTGGCCAGCCACAATAGATTCTTTATTATATATGGCATTCTAATCTTTCATAGATTAATTAGATTATAGCCTGAAGATAATTTATAATGATCTGAATAAGGTCTTAAATGCATGTACATAAATGTGTAGCATATTTGGATTAACATCTTGACGGGTGGGCCGTTGGAATATTTGGTTGGATATAATTTTCGGATTATAACAATTCAATCTGCCTAAAGTCAAATGTAAGATCTAAATCATTAAAATAAGTAAAGACTTAAAAATTATTCTAAAGAACATTGCGGCGGCTTCTATATTTTTAAAATTTAAGCGTCGGATAGAATATAGATACAGCTTCCCTTACAAATTTTATGAAATGATTCTACTCCATTATTCAAACGTAGTTAAGTGGACCTGTTCTGATAACGCGTCATCTGTTATTAACCTTTCAAATTAACGTCTTGCATTTCGACAGATACATTTCGGTTTATCTATACTAATATTATAAAAAGGAAAGCTTTGTATGTTTTTTAAATAATAAACATATATATAAATATACAAATATATAATAATAAATAAACTTAAAAACTATTGGATTAATTTTAAAAAATCTTTCACTATTAGAAAGCTGCTTAAAACAGAAGTTACATAGGCTTTATAAAACCTCGCTACGAGTAACGCAAGCGATGCAGAAATTATGAACGTGAAAGAAACTGCTGGAGACAGCAAGATATTAACAAATATTTGGACTGTGATCAAAATTCGTAATTAACTTCACTGCAAACTGGTGCCTAAGGTCATGGCTTTTAGAACTTAAATCCGGCAATGATTCTAATGTATCTATTCGTACGCTAATGTTAGAACATAATAATAATGAGCCATCATTCATATTTATGAAGATAACATACTTGAAGTTCATTATCTCGTCATATTTTATGTTGGTAGGCTCAGCCTTGTTCAGTGAATACCATCTATACTCGCGTACTGTCTAGAAAAACTAATCATTTGATAATCTGATGTCAAGGTATATATGTTAAGTAAGTATATGTTAAATTAATGCATAAACAAAAAGGAATACCAAAAATATATTTAAATTATATTGATCGTTAAACAAAACTAACCTTGTCGTCGGCAAATAAATCTATGGAACTGGTTTTCTTCACGATAACGACACGTGTTACGTTTGACAGAATATTATGATAATTTTAATTATATATTACTCTATTGACGATGATATACATATTCTAATCTAAGATGATCATGTATTAATAACTTGTAATAAAAATTCTGTATGTCGAGAAAAATCGTATACAAACAAGTTCAATAAAGACTTAACTAAGTCGTGACGTGGTGGTAGTTAACGCTACTGCGGTGCGTAAAGTATCGGATTAAATTCCCGGGTCGGCTAAAATTGTTTTTCCTATCATGATACCTACACGTAGTAACAGCATGAAGTCTTGATCCGGTAGACGATAATAGGCTCGAACTCCCTATTATTTGGACCTGAAATCTGGTGCTGTATGGTTTATAATGTTCTACATTCAATAATGTATTATATTATTTGTTGTACAGGAATACCCCAGTCTGGCTGTTGTTGGTGGCTACAAGTACACCGCCCCTGACGGTACTCCCGTAGAACTCTCCTACGTCGCTGATGCGGAAGGTTACAAGCCAGTGGTAAGTAGAACTAAACGGTTCCTTTTTTTAAAGTTTATTTATAATAATTGGTTTTCGAAGCCAAAAGTGGACGATTTTTACATTTATACAATCAAGTTCACTTATACATACATATAAAAATCATTCAGGTGATTATAATACATGCAAGTTATTCGAAACTTTGTGATATAATTACGACATAAAAATGAAGTTTGAATATTTTGGATATATACCATTTTAAAGTTACTTTTAACAATTAAATAAATAAAAAGAGAGGCAATCCACCTGTCCTCAGATTGCCCACCCCAACTACAACAATACAAAAAGGTTAACAATACGACATTTTTCGAAGATCGACTGCCGTGTTGTGGGATTCGGGCGTACTCCAACTTCTACAATGCCGCATCAAACACAAAAGCGCTAAAGTATTAGTATTGTATAGTGAATGATGCTTAATTTCTTTATTTTTGTTTCCAGGGCAGCCACATCCCCGTCGGACCCCCAATTCCTGAGGCTATCGCCCGCAGCCTTGCCTACATCGCCGCCCACCCACCCCCAGCTGAAGCCGTCAGGGTTGCTTCCGCCGTCAACCCCGCCCGCTACGGTTAAGAATACCACTCGGACCATACAAACTAGTACAAAACAAGATGTGCAACTTTATATTAGTCAATAAAATGTTATTGTAAATTTTATTATTTGTTTCTTTCTGATTAGCTACTGGTGATTTCTGCAGTAACGCATACCGATATAAAAGATATTTTATGTGTTAATCCAAATCATTATCTTGCCTCAAGTTGCTTTGTGTTAAGTTTCACACAAATACGTTTATCGGTTTGTGCGCTTATGAGTAACAAATTGCAGACTATTGCAGTCTGCAATTTGTTACTAGGTATCTTGGGTCAGCCAAAGGGTGACAGGGATATCATGCCAAAAAAAATTTAATAGCAGCACTGAGCTTGGAATTTTAACCAGTAAACGACCAGGTTCGCTCGAAAATGCGCAACGCTTGGGTGTTATTCCACTTTGCCTAACCCTTTGGGGATATGCCGAATGCATGTACAAATATCCAAACATCTTTACAAAATTCCTCAAATAAAATACTAGTAGGATCATTTCCCTCTAGGCTATTAGTACGTTACGTACACGTTACGTACAGGTTCCTATCACAAAATTATGTAAAGAAAAATTTATTAAAAGTCATATAACCCCATATAACTTTGAATACATGTGTGTATCTATAATTATATGCTCACACCGTATATAGATCGCACCAAAAGTGTCCTAATAAAGAAGAGTGTTCGTACTTATTAGATAGAAAACGATAGAGTAAAATTTTCAATTCGAGGAAGCGTGATAATATTATTATACTTATAATTGAGATGTTATGTTGGCACTGCGTGTCAAATGCAACGTCCAGAAAGATAAAGTTATTTAAATGTATATGAATAGATCTAGCATTTATGTAATGACCGACTGAATAAACCTGAATGCAGTTTGCTTTTGTATTTATATAGTAAATGACAAACGAAATGTTCAACGAAATTATTGTAGCACAGCTTTTCGGTAAAGTTCATTCAATACTTTTATTTAAATAAATATGGTATGAATATACAGCATGTTACAATAAAGTGTGGTCATATCTAAAAGTTGTATAGTGGATTAGATTTTTCCCGCGGCTTAAGTCGCATAAGTGTAGGTTAAGTTAGTAAACTCACCTTTTTCTGGATGAAAAGTACCCTTCTTCCTTTTCTATTACCCTGATAACGTTTTTGAGAAATTTCATGATGATCAATCTAATAGTTAAGGCGTGAAATAGTAACAAACAGACAAATAAACTCACATTCGCATTTATAATATTTGTTAGGATTCTTGATTTTACGCGCGCAAATGTTTCAAGGCATACTTTTCTCCTAAACGACGAAGAAATTATGTCGGGCTCTCCTTTTTCTTCG
The DNA here is from genome assembly GCA_963675205.1 of Catocala nupta. NCBI lineage: Eukaryota > Metazoa > Arthropoda > Insecta > Lepidoptera > Erebidae > Catocala > Catocala nupta. The sequence continues at coordinate 12,036,039 of OY776082.1, forward strand.
ACAGTCGAAGTCAAGCATGTCGACTAAAACCACCACAGCGGCCTACAAAGAATGCCTTGAACCCTCAAGGCATTCTTTGTAGGATGGACTAAAGACTCGGGCATGCTTTTCTGGTGATCTTGTCGCGTTTATTCCTAACAAAGGTTAGGGACTCGGACCTCGGGAGAGCTTTCATTTGTCGGCTTGTGCTGAGCCAGCACCTCGGATCTATGCTACAGCAGTCCACTGTCTTTCCGGAGACGTCGCGGTCAGACAGCTAGAGCATCCACTGTGATTATCTACTCCACCGAGAGTGTAGTATTTTTTAAGGTTGTGTTTTAGTCGTAGTACGATTCGGTTTTTACACCATATACGGTTTATCGTGTAAAAAACTCTACTGCTGTGCATTCGTAGGCCTAATGCCTTCTGAACGCTAGTTTACTGTCACTTGTATAGCAGAGGTCACTCAACCGCAAATTGGGTTGCGGAAAAAGTTTTACGGGCGTGTGTTTTTTTCGTCTAATCTCTTCTAATTTATTTGCTCTAAATTATTACTTGCCCTAAATAAACTTGTTATCGATAATCATTTGAAGTAGCTTAGCGTAGATCTAGCCAATATGGTAAGTGACGTCACTTGCAGAAGTGACGTATACAGTGGCCATTGTTTAATACACATTAAGTGACTAGGACGCACAATTATCGCCACTAATGTACATGGCGTGATCGTCCCAATAACAAACATCTGAGAGAATATTATTTTCTTTTTTTAAAGAACACTCTTGGTCTAGTAATGATTCCGATGTCGTGAGCGAACTTTACAAACATCCAGTCAACGGACACTAGGAAAACCGCGGCTCGGCACAACTATTTGTGGATAACACAAATTTTTGTCTTGTCGGGGCATCGGCACTCGGCGTAGTGTTATTAGCGAGTTGACCACTTAAACTAACTCACCATCTGCACATTGCTTAAATATTATTCCAAAATATTCTAGTTGTATTATATTCATAATTTCATAAGATATAGTTAAAGTATCAGAAAGTTGATTATTCACGATGACAAACCATTTCTATATCGCACGGCTCAACTTTGCACTTTGGAATTTTACGAAACCGCCTAGTTAATCTTTGTCTTCTTTTAAATGTTGTAAACATTTGCAATCTGTTAGGCGAATTTTGTTTAAGAATAATAAAAGCAAATTTATGTAATAGTCGCATTTCTGCATAATTCTTAGATATGTTGTAGACTAAATATATTTTCACATTCTCGGAGTAAAAAGATTGGATCACGTCTGAAATACTACTTTGCACTCCAAAACACGCATGGCTGATGTAGGTATGAAATCCGCCAGGTTGAAATGGGACTGGGCCGAACACGTTTGCCGCATGCACCCAGAGGTGGGCACCAATCGTCACCAATTGGGTGCAACAAGACAGTCGACGGCGACAGGGCATACCTAAACGGAGACGGCGGGACGACCTGAATGCATTTGAAAAGGACTGGCAGGGGATATCCACCAACAGAGTAATTTGAAAGTCCAAGGCTTTTGCCCAGCAGTGGGAAGTATAAAGAGCTAAATAAAAAAGAATATTTTCACATATACATACATATATTGCCAGCATTTTTCTGTAAGGCTAGCTCAAGTTTTCGATTTATAAAAAATAACTTGCTTTTCAACTGCGAATGAATTACATAGACTTACCTACCTGGAAAATCATTCGATCTAGTTCTAACGTGACATTAATATGTTTTAGTGTGCTGGTTCACCATATGGAAGTGAAATAAAAATGTCACGAGAGGAAAGTTCTAGAGGTGCCTATGCCAAAAGATAGTGTCTTTCTGTAATTTATATAATATATAGATATTAAAATATAATTACCGATGCATGGTTGCTATTTTGTTTTGCTTATAAATAATACATTATGATCACAGCCCAGGTCCCACGCTACGTTTGCCGTCTAATGGGCACAAATCCAGACTCAGAGCTACTGAGATTTTATTAACCCAACAAGAACTCACTGAATTATCTCAAACTATATATAAACTATAGCAGCTTTTTAATATAATTTCGTTTTTTAATTTAAACGTTTTTACCAACGATACGCTAAGAAAAAGAAGCAGCTTTTTGTTAGCTTTGATAACTCCTCGTCCGACTCAAGCATCAAACCCTAGATTCAACAATCGCATTGGCTACAACTACACCACTGATATATTCTGCACTTTTAAATGGTATTTAAAGTTGCACAGCATAAGTTAGTTTTAAACATACATGTTAACAATATACAGGGTGATTTTGAAATCGTGTAATTCCTTTTAACCACGCATTCTACTGGTGATATAGAATAACCCTGACCATATTTTTTCTTAATTAGAATAATGGTTTCGGCAAAATTAGAGTACAGATTTTTTCATGAAATGATTTCAAATAGTCATATTTTAACCACCTGACACAATCTTAATATTTTGCTAATTTAAAAATAATAACATAACAATAACTGATGACTTAAATAAAAGGGAGTAATAAAAAGGACCGCCCGTTATTATTTACGACATTAATTATTAATATGTTTTTTTATTTTAATTAGTAAAAATTAAAATTGCCTCGGTTGGTTAACATAAAAAACGGAAAATAAATTTTTCAAAAAACATAATTCTAATTAAATAAAAATATGGTCAGGGTTATTCTATATCACCAGTAGAATGCGTGGTTAAAAGGAATTACACGATTTCAAAATCACCCTGTATAGTAAAAGCGTATTTGGTCAAACAATATTATAATAGTATTTAAGTAGGTACTATAGGCTTATAATAATAGTACGTGTTATAACATTTATCCTGCATTAAATTGTACAGTGATACTAGTCGTTGCTCTAACTACATGGAACATAACAATACAAATGTATACGATGTATTTAATTGTTAGTTATGAAATCATAACTAACAATTAAATACATCGTGTCTCTAATTTGATGCTTCTCTAAGCAGAAACGTTGTATTCAAGCTACATGTTACGTACAAAACAACTATATTATTTATATATATAACATGCAAAAGCATATGTTTATTTAATAGTAGTGCATTATAATGCGCTTGCATTAGTTTTAAATGAAGAATAGTTGCTGCATTGCGTTCATAATATTTTGAAATTAGTATCTGAGCTAAAGAAAAGTACAACACTTTTCCTTATTATATATTAATATTTAAATATACGTACAAATAAAATCCATTTTTATTACTTTAGGATCAAAGTTTTGGTTAACCATATGTAATTAAAGCAAAACTATTAAGGCTTTTAAAATAATAATAAACAACCATCACTTAAAATTCATGTTTCTGTCTCTAAATTGATCATCTCTGAGATCCCTGTATTGTTTGCATTAGAATTTTGCATTTAAGTAAAGGAGTTTACGATGAGTATTCTACGCTACCAATGATGACTATAAATAATATAATAATATTCCTTTAATGATACTCTTTTTCCTTAATATTTAGAATGTATTAAAACATTGAAAAATATTAATTCCTTTAAAAATCTCGAAATATAACGCTTTGCAACGTTACCGCTCGAAATAGAGAAACATGACGCAAACGCTCTTAACCTATGAGCCGCAGCGGCACACTGGCGGCCGGGCACAATCGGTTTTTTTATTGAGTGGTATTCTAAGATTTGATAGACTACGTTAAAGCATTGAGCATAATATCGTACAATATATTTATATTAGTATTTCTGTTCTAATGTTCTTGTTTGATTATTTTCATATTACGAGCTCTGTTATCAAAACTCGTTTGTTATTTCATATTCTGACGCGACCGAAAATACTGAAACATTATCATGAAAAATTCTGTATGAGTTTGCACTCAACGTAAATATTTAAATGAATATGTTTGAGCATAAGCCTGTACTGACATAAGGTGCAAAATGGTCATGACTGTACAGAGGCTTACTAGTTTGAAAACTACATGCAGGATTTCATTTTTCATATTTTTATATAGAGATTATGTACGTATAATATCAGCTATGTGTATAATATCAGATTACCTACACCCACAGCTTTGGTATCGTGGCATTATAATATAAATTTTATTTATAAGGGTTTGAATACCTAATAATAAGCGGTTGTAGCTCAATAGATAAGGTAGATTTGCGATTGAGATGTCGCCGGTTCGAATAACTCCTATTGCACTTTCAACGTGAAGCCACTGCGAACATAAGTATTCTAATTTAACAAAAGGGTCAACAAGAATACTAGTAAATTGTTAACCAAATTGCTAGAGTCTCTTAAATAAATGTTATATATTGTTAAAATACGAGATAAGTCCGCTAAGTGACTGCCCGCGATTTTTTTACTGACCGAATTCAGTAGACAATTTAATAGCAGACTATCTTGCAGATTTTATTCTATTTACAAAAAGAAATAAAATATAGAATATAGGTAACCGAAATATAATAGGTTTCTAAAATAGGATAAAGATTAGAGCATTGGCTTTTATAGGTACCTGCTTGCCGTATTTTTAAGCTAACCAAAAAGGGCCTCAATAGTCACCTAGCATGTAAGTAAAAAAAACTGTATTGCTTTATTCGTATAAAAAAGTATGTCTTTGTAATAACATAGCCTTACCGGCTACGACTTGCTGTGAGTTTTCGCTTATCTTCCACTTTTTATATTCTAAATTTCCCGTGCACATGGAAATTTTAACTAAAAGGTATATAAAAACTATTATATAGAAATGCCTCGTCATGTAAAAAGGCAATCCATCGACCACTTTTCCAGATGACACAAACATACAAAAGCCAAAATTCAATGTACTTATATAAAGATAACAGATTCATATGAGCAAATGTATTACCTAAACCAGAACTAAATTAAATGAGTTTGTACAATAACGGAACAAAATAAAAACTAACTGTCTAGAATCTAAATGTTCTAATGCTCTTTTTCCTCCGTTAAGTTTAGTAATGTGTTCGTACTTGACGTATGTTATTTATAATAATAACATAATCTTATATTTGGGTCAAGAGCAAAGATGTCGGCAAAAAATCTTAATGATCTGTTGTTATTTAATTCATCAGCATTCTAACACGTGGCTTCTTAAATGTCATAGAAGTATACATAAAATATCTAAATTATTGAATAGCTGTCTCTGCCAGTTCGCTTGCGTAAATATTATATTTATACTTGTTAATTGATTATTTTAATTGTAAATAGTCTCACGCCTATAACTCTGAAGGCATAGGCGACGGTGTACTGCAATCACATCTGCCAGCTGTGGTTTTAGGACTCTAGTTATAGGTTCTTTTGCCACCGGCACCAAATCACTCAAATGTAAGTAATTAAATATGGCATACAGGCCTTTTATCTACGAATGTCAAACCTTTAATACATTGCCATATTCGACAAAATATTTATTAACATATCAACTTTTGTCTCTGATTTATCTTTTCTCTCTCAATCTCAATCTTCACAATCTAAACTCTGTGCTGCTATTGAAAAGGGAAAATATATTTGTAGTAATAGGTGTAAGCGAAGATGCGACAGAAATTCCGTCCTTCAAAAAATCTTAACCAAAATTTTGTATTACTTCAATGAGACCGTGTCAAGTTCCTTAGAGAGGCGCTGTGCTGTCAGTTGGGATCAGTGTAAACTTGACTGTTTGCGTTCTGGAAGCAGTAGGTAACTTTTCAGGGTAGGCAGTACGCAAGTAATTGATAGTGTAAGGCTATGGTAACTACTTACCCCTTATGTTATATACTTATAGTTAGCATGCTTGTTTTTCACCATAACAGAATAAAAACTACATTTTGTCAACAAATTTAAATGACAATTCGCGAAATTGTTTCCAAACTCGGAACGGATAACAGCAAATCCGTGAAACGCCTTGTTCTAAAATGACTTATTCTTATAATATGGATGAATTCTTAAAAATATTAAATTGTTGAATTATTAAGTTTGATATGTACGGTGTGACCAGTGCTTAAGTTTCACCTTGCCATCGGCGTTGACCCTCGATGTTTTCGAATGGTATAAAAATAATGTATAGTGTTGACCCCCTAAAGGACAAAGTATGTTTATGTTAACATTTAACTAAGAAAATACGTACCGTTGGTATGTTACCATGATCCGTCAATTGCTGGCATGCCAGATATTATTGTAAACCAAGTTTAGAGTGCATATGGATTAGTGGTTCGAGTGGTGGACTCGCCAATGGTAATGTGTTCAATGTTGTGGGTTCGATCCCCACATAATACAAAGATTTTTGTGTTCTATAGATGGCTACGCCGAGTTTGGCTGTTCTTTAAGTCCGTTCTATGAATGTTTGTAAAGTGGAAGACACAGGCATTATTCCTAGAGCGGTTATTGTCTTAAAACAGAAGTTGTCTGACAAGCGGCGGTCGTTAATTAAGCGTTAATTATAATATGAACAGATCTTTATTCGTTGACCTTGACTACATTGGATGACTATAAACAGAATGTATGATAATATATCGGCAATAATTCGCTTGATTGCCACATGTAATTTGCAAAATATTTGCCATCTCATCGTTAGCAAGAACAAGAAGATTGCTATATTAAAATAAAAAAATCAACACCCATCATTTATTAAACGAGTTTCTATGATTATGTAAGTAAATTTTCCATTAATTCTGACATCAACTGATAGTTGATGTATACGCTTTAAAAAGATAATTATGTATATAAGCATTACGATGTAATGTGAATGCCTGCGAAATCTTCATAAGGTTATCAAAATCTGTGAGGTCTGCCAAACCCATTAAGATGGCATGGTAGACTATGCCATAGGTTTTTATTTGAGAGGAGGTCAATACCCAATTATTTAACAGTTTATAAAAACAGCACTTTTTTGTAATAATGAGATCATGAGCACTATATCTGCCAAGGAAGTAATTTGTGGGTCATATCAACATGTATCTATCATATGGGCAAAGGCATTATCTTCTTTATGAGATTTTCTGGTTTGTCAGTCAAGAACTGCAGAGTAAAAAATCTATAAAGCGATCATATAATAATAAAACTGAGTGGTCAAGAGAATTATCGTCAAGAGTCTTGAGAACTATCTCGAAAGGCTCACGTTGAATTACTAGATTAAATCCTTGATGTTAATGAAAGGAGGTTCCCTTCTCCATTTATTAGGATTTTGAGGATTTAACTTGAACTAGCTTAAAAAATGTCTAACAACCCAGGGATCACAAACAATTAAACAATAGCTGCAAAGAACAGCTTGGAAACAAAACAAACATTTGTGCATCACACATTTATTTATTCCATATGGCGATCGAACTAACACTCATCGTGGCAGAACAGGCTAAGTAACCATTCAACCAACCACTGCCATCTGTGCAGTTAACATTTATCTGAAAATAACACACACGCTTGCAGAATAAGAAGGATAAACTAAAAAAAGAAATAAAGCAACAGCTAATTGATGAAAAAGTAACTTTCCTTTTAAATGTAATCTATCTACTTCTGACCTTTATCGAATTGACAAGAAAAAAAACTGTTCAGTATTAATAACAAACAGGCGTCAATAACCAGAGGACTTACTTGAAATAAAAATATGGATATATGAAGTATTAAGTAGACATTAAGGCACAAGGCGTGTCAGTCGCGGAGGACTTTTCATATATTATACATATATAGATAAATAATTTAAAGGGTCGTAAGCCACAGCGATACTCTAGAAATAGTCAATTCGTTTTGTACGGAACGTTGACAATGCAGTGATAGACTCTCTGCTTACATTTAGGGATCTCAAAACTAATAGGGCTAAACTTCGATAACTAATACAAAATAATAATTATCGATACTATATCGATCTCAAAAATATCGATATGAGTCTGTCGATATTTCAACAACAGTACAATTATTTACAAAATAAATAAGCAAATGTTATTTTCGGTGTAAGTAACGTGTTAACAAATTATGAACAATATTTATTAATATTGATTATTTAATAAACTATACACCTTATATAGAAAATAATTGAAAGATCAACATCCTGAATTACGTTTAATTATACAATTAATATGTATATATGTAAATTAATATCTAAATGTCAAATTGGCATAAACATAATTCCTAGTATGAAATATAATAATTAATGCTAAATTAAGTTTTCTTGTAATCCATAATCCTATTATTTTATTTATGAGTTCGAGGTATTAATAGTTACATCGTTACTACCTATGGTGCTAAGTGTTGTGGCTTCGATTCCCACATGAGACAAAAAGAGTTGTTAGTCGTAAATAGTATGACCACGTGTGGGTGATCTTTTTGGCTATTGTTTCGTAGCCCACAACGGCACATGGCACATGAATTATTCCTAGAGTTGTAACTCTTAAAATAAAAGTCATAGTAACTCGATACCTGTGCATAACGTCTTGGGTTCGATTTCTCAGGCAGGCAATATATTTTTAGGTTTTTCTGTCATAATTGCTAGAAGAAGCACAGTGTCTGGAACTGTGCATGATAGACGTTAATAGGAGCGTGCCCTATTAATGAAAATTTAAACTATAGCCGGTTAAATGTAAGTCCAATACATGTCGGCCTCGATGGTGTAGTGGTTAGTGTAACCGACTGCCACGCCTGAGGTCGCGGGTTCGATTCCCGCACAAGGCAAACATTTGTGTGCATGAACATGATGTTTGTCTTGGTCTGGGTATTTATGTATAATATGTATGTATTTACAGAAAAAAGTATATATGTATGTATGTTTATCCATTATCTAGTATCTATAGTACAAGCTCTGCTTAGTTTGGGCTAGATGGTGTTGTGTGTATGATATAGAATTATTATTTTTGCTAAATCTTTATACATATATACTGGTAGTTTTTGCTCGCGGCTTCGTACGCGGTAATCCATTAGTATCTACGATCAATCTGCGTATTAAGTTGCATCCAAATCGGTGAAATTGTTTACGCATTTCCGAGTCACAGATCATTAAAATCTTTTTAAAATATTAATAAGATTTCCATAGAACATAACAGTGGAACATATTATTCTATTTCTTTTCGCGATCAGATCGGAGACGTTCTGGATAAAGGCCAGGTTAAGAGCACCTTAAACCGGCAAGCATGTATGAGGACTGTTATGAAAGTGAATAAAGCCAGAGAGGTGTGTCAGGATCGTAGCAAATGGAAATCGATAGTCTCTGCCTACCCCTCTGGGATACAGGCGTGAATATATGTATGTATTATTCTATTATATTTGGCTGTAGGCTTATTGGAGAAGATCACTGCAGTTGTTCAGCTGGCCAATAGGCCAGGCTACATACTTTATGTTACCGACTTGACGCAAACATTGCTGGAGTAGCCAATGTTTGACAAAAGCATGAAATGTCGAAGCCAATTCAGCATTATCAACCATTTCCGCGGCACGTTCACGAGGTTCCTTTGTAAAGTCATCATTTTCAAAAGGCAAGCAATTGGACCAATAACGCACTGTTTATGTGTTTGATGTGTTCGTCTAAACGCTTCTCGTAGCTTGTATTGCATATCGTTGGATGTGCGTTAGAGCTCTCAAATGAAAATATGCAGGCAATTTTTCTTAATTGTCTTTTTAGTATATGAATATAGCGTACTTGTAGCTAGAGACAATATGTACAGAGAAACTTATCTATGTATTGTCTTTCTTTTCTTTGTCATCTCTATTTGTTAGATAATGAATATAGACTGCTAACAGTAGCTGAATAAAAATTGCGTGCTTACCAAATAATTAAAGTCAGAAAAAAATACTATATACATAAATTTTACTTCGTGTACATTATTGGAAGTATATAAATAAAAACTGTTTAATAACTCAGTATTATTCATTATAACTTTAACTAAAATTCATAATTTCACCAATTATGAATTTGACCAAAAAGAAACATCACACGGTGCCGTACACATCTATTGTCACTTTAGCAAAATTCAGATGGTTTTGATGAGGTAAAATTTCGCAGATAGGGTACCTGCAAATTGAGAAATCGGCTCTTGTTTTATTAATGATGTAGACAACTCAATATTTTTTATTATTGAATCAAAAATTTACATGTTTACATCCTCTAGAAATGAGAGAGTGTATAGGGTTAATTGTCAAATGACTGAGAACGGATGCATGAAACACGTTGTGTCCTGTTTAAGTAAAAGTGTGCGTGGATGACAGCAGGATATGCCCATAAAATCCACACTTTACTCATACCCAAATTTAAAATACTAAGTGCTTCCACATTTTGTAACCGATTTTGATGCTGTATTCACAAGATCATTCCCTTTGAATGCTTACTGCACGCATATGATGTTACATGTAAAATAACATACCAAATAACACACGGGCAATTACCCTATTTGAATACTTATGATTAAAATGATTGAATTTATATGAACATGTAACCTTTATGTTATATTATTAATTAATAATTTATACGATGTTAATCAGTAATATTTTATTTATGTCAATGTTAAATTATATTAATTCTGCGGCAAATGCATTATGCATTTCTCATGAGTTATAAATACTAGCCAGTACTTATAACTGGATTGATGACATCCACAGCCTGTTATTAAATCAAGGTCAGCTGTTTTATATGCCACATTTTTTTAAATAGCTATGTATCGTTTTTTAATTCATATAATTTTATTAAACAGACTAAATGTGTTAGGATTATTAAAAGTCAGTGGCGTATTTAAATGACATTTACAGTTATTTAAAATGTCATGATCTTTGATATTCCTTTTCTTGAAATCATTATACGCTATCGATAATTGTCCTAAATCAAAGACCGTGTTTGAGTATGGATGATTTGATTTTTGGACAGCTCTATCCTTTGCTCTTTTTATATTTGTTAATATTTCTGTATTTATATAACCGACTTTTAGGTGTCCAAAATATACCTGTGTGAAGCAATTTTTCATGAAAAACGTAGTAAGTTATAATTTATACGACTTGACTTGCACACACTGAAATCTTGTCATTAATGAATGAATTAATTGTCATGAGTCTGCGCTCTGCTTTTAGGAAATGTAGGTGCATCTTTAGAGCAATTTAATAAGCCATCGGCGGCATACATACATCTTCTATTATCATCGTCTTACGCCTATATCTCCAAAGATACCTCTTTATCTTTGGAGATATATACCTACCGGTAAAAGTGCGTCTCACTTAATCACATTTCGCCAGCTTAAATCTTTAGATCCCACATCATAGGGATGAGTCCATTGCCTTTTATCGAACGCATTTCCAGACTTCGTATTGCTATTAAAAATTCATTGATTAAATGCCCAATAACACTTAGCTTGACCCGAGAATAGAACCTAATGCCTCATGCATAGCAATCATATAATTTATTAACAGCGGCAAACATACGTTAACCAAAATACTTCGCAAGAGAAACCCAAATCGTGTTCAGATGATATTTTAAACGATAATTCAGGCTTATAGTAATATCATTATAATTTATTGATACTGTTGATAATTAACACTTGAACTGACCGAATAAGGAAATATAACCTTAAAATGTTAAGGTTTAATGTTAAACATTTACTATTCGTAATATTACGATGATATGTCTATTTATTATGGAAGAATATATGCAGGAGTTTAATTATAGCCACGATTTATAATATGCAAAATGTTCATCAGAAATATTTGAGGGCAACTGTTGAATATAGGCTTCATTAATTTTATTTCACATTTATGATTATTATTTGGGTCTGGCGACACTTTGACCCAGTGGGATCTTTTGTGTCGACTTCCCCAATAACGACTGCCATAGATGTTCATGGCAGCTGGGACCGACGGCTTAACATGCTCTCCGAGGCACGGAGCAGGCGATAATTGTCAATCAATACGCACATAATTTCGAAAAGTCATATAACTTCCGAAAGTTAGAGGTGCGCGACGTGGGTTCGAACCCGAGACCCTTTGCATTGCAGTCTGTTGGTCTCCCCACTGAGCTATCGCTGCTGTTTTATACAGCTTATAATCTTCTTTAATAATATGGCCATTAAAAGCAAATATTACTTTTGGATTCGTTTGCTAGTTCCTGAGATTTTAGCGTTCAAACAAAGAAACTCTTTAGCTTTATTTAATTAGTATAGATTAAAACAAATGCACATCATTACCGTATACATCAAATCGTTGTGCTGTTAAAACTAATAATGTCACTTCTGTGTGACAGTGAAGTCGCTACCTAACAACTTATATATTTCTGAACATTATATACTAGGTATTTATAAATTATTATTGCAATTTTTTAAGAAGTACCTAGAATAAAATAGTTACAACATGAATAATTAATTATACATCCTTTATCTATCAAAATTTCAAAGAACTATGACATACCTACTTTTATCCTTCTTAAAGCAAACAGATCACACTCTAACTCTGTTGTCAGAAGCAAGTTCAACATAATAATAATAATGTCCTCCCGACCGAATTCCGGTGATGGCCACCAAACATAACGGGGACTGGCCATGTGAGGAGGCTATCGTCCACAAGTGTGTGCGCAAACACAAGTGCACTCTCTGTTCCCTAACTCTCATGATTCGATTAGACAGCAATCCAACATGATCGGAGAGAGATCAGGCGCAGAACCAATGGCTTTATGTGCTTTTCGAAGCACGCGAAGCGGTGGTGTTTAACACCGCCAACTTCCTAACTCCGGGCTGCTATTCAGGTTTCTTATTAGAAAAACCCAATTACTTTGTGTTGGCCCGACCTGGGATGCGAACCCGAGACCTCGTGCACAGTAGTTGCATTCACTATTGCTGGGCCACGGAGGCAGTTGCAGTACAACATAGTCAGTGCTCGAACGACGGGCGAGTTGGCAAGCGCTATAAAACAACAAGGCAAGGCACACATAAAATTGGTCGAAGTTATAATTTGTTTACACTAATGAATAGAAGAAGGGAAACAGCCACACAACTATTAATCTGCCGCTTGTCTCGAATGGCCTTGGCGCGCCTCTTTAAGCAGACAGTCAGGCCATTTAACTTTATGCACATCTTACACATAATCTAAGATGGTCGAGCCCATTACTATTTATATGAACCTGTACTCTACTCTATTATCTATATTTCTACTTATATTATAAACAGGAAAGATTTGATTTCTGTATGTTTGTTTGTAAAGGTTTAACTCGAAAACTACTCAACCGATTTTAAAAATGCTTTTGCCTTTAGAAAGTTATATTATCAGTAAAGCAACATAGACAATATTTAAAATAAAAGCGGCCAATTGCGAGTCGGACTCGCCCATGAAGGGTTCCGTAGCAGCAACTAACATGCACTTATTACAGATTTATTATTAGAAAATATTGGTTCACCGTTTATGCATAAGGTTTATGTTTATGAAATTAAATGTTTCTTTTTTTTATATTTGAGTTGATTGAATGAAAGGTAAATTGCGGTTTACGATTTATGACATATTAAAAAAAAAATAGTTACTAGATCTCGTTCCAACCAATTTTCGGTGGAAGTTTACATAGTAATGTACATCATATATTTTTTTATTTTAGAAGTTACAGGAGGGTCGGTCACACATTTTATCAATTTGGAAGTGTCTCTCGCGCAAACTATTCAGTTTAGAAAAAAATTATATTAGAAACCTCAATATCATTTTTGAAGACCTATCCATAGATACCCCACCCCACACGTATGGGTTTGATGAAAAAAACATTTTGAGTTTCAGTTCTAAGTATCCCCAAAATTTATTGTTTTTTTCTATTTTTGTGTGAAAATCTTAATGCGGTTCACAAAATACATCTACTTACCAAGTTTCAACAGCATAGTTCTTATAGTTTCGGAAAAAAGTGGCTGTGACATATAGACGGACAGACAGACAGACATGACAAATCCATAAGGGTTCCGTTTTTTGCCATTTGGCTACGGAACCCTAAAAAGTACTGTTCCCAACATAACTTAATCTACTTTTACGCAAGTGAAGCCGCGAGCAAAAGCTAGTTCTGTATATTTTGATACAAAATCCAATAATATACACAATGCATTCTTAAAGTCTTGAGTCTCAGATTTCTTTTTGGATATCACTTTTATGATCACCAATTGAGTATGCGCTTCTATTTATTAACAAAGTAATATTATTAACATAACATCACCCAAAAGTTATTATGCAATAAAAAACTTATTTATTCTGTAGTTTTGAACTGTGATTATAACAACTATATTTTAACTTTTACCGGTAACACTTGTTGTAATTTTGAGAGATAGAGACTATCGGCATTTTGCTGGTGTATATGTTGCTGACTGTATAAACGAATACACAAACAACTAGCTTTTGACTCAGGCTTCGCTGTCCCTTTCTTTTTAACAACCTTTATGCGAAGGTTCATGATCATCGGTCGAGTAATTAAGGGTGAAAGCATAATGAACAAACTTACATTCCCATTTATAATATTAATAAGAATTTGCAAATAAAATAAAACATGTAAAAATACGTTTAAAGTAGTTTAATTTTAATACAAAATGTTCGCGTAAGTGTCGGATATTATTTAGAAAATATTGGTATTAATAATTATATAAATATTTAATATTATACATAAACATTTCTTTCACATTGTAAGGCACGTCACGTGTAGCCTGTAATAAAATACTTGATAACATAAAGTCAATTAAACTCTATCGGAATTACAAAATAACTATGGGGTATTTGATAACCAACTTAAACTATAGGTTATTGCAATATAGCCTACGGTTATGGACTGGGATGAGGAAAGTTCAAGTTTATTGTGCAATTTACTATTATTTTAGGATGTGATTAGGCATTCAATTAATTGTTATTGAGCGGAAGAGCCCGCCATTGGCAATAATCTGTTGATGGTATGAATGATTATAGCAAGAATAGCCTAGTAGGAAACTGTTGGACTGCCAAGCAGAGGCCTCGAGCTTACAACTAAGGACTCTAAATTTTGAAAATTATGTGTTTATTAAATAATTATCGGTCGCTTTAAGAGTGAAGAAAGAACATCGCGAAGAAGCCAGCTCACGCCTGAGAGTTCTGGTTTAGCCTGAATGGGCCGGATCGACCGGGGTAGTACTACCCTCTCACAGAATACCGGCGTGAAGTAACGGTACCCGTACTGTTGCATTTCGTATTGGTGAGTGAGAGAGCCGGAGGCCCAGTTACCCCGATCCTTTTCCTATCCTTTCCTTTGCCCTTTCCCTCCTTTATTCCTTTTTAAAGGGCTGGCAACACACTTGTAACTCCTTTGGGGTTGCGGGTGTCCAGGGGCGGCGGTAATCGCTTACCATCAGACGATCCGTCTGTTCGTTTACCACCTATAAAATAAAAAATAAATTAAGAAAAAAAATTGTTCTTGGGGATGTGTGAATTCTGCCAACCCGCATTGAGCCAGCGAGTTGGTGTATGGCCCAAAAATATCTTAAACTGAGAAAAGACATGTGCCCAGCAGTGTGACAGGTGATATGCAGGACTGCTATTAATATAAGAATGAGTCGACAACCCATCCTCCTACAGTAAATCGGGGTAGGAATAGTAACACTTACTGCGTTTCGCCTGGTGAGTAATAATAGTTCCAGAAAGAGAAAGAGTTTACATAGGTACTTACCTCGCCCCTACCCTAAGTCTTTTCCTTTCATTTCTTTTCCATACATTAGCAATACGCGAGTAATACCTCTAGTATTGCCATTGACTACGGTAATCCGTTACCACCATTACATTAATTCACCTCGCTATATACAGCTTTTAATCGAAAATTTCGTATAAAGAAGTCTTAATACAGATCTAGTTAAGCCTTCTTAAAAAAGAAATGCTTAATAATATGCACGGAGCTACCAGCTGGCATGAAGCGTAAGATAAAATCTGACAATGTAGAAAATATTATTTATTGTATACCTACCAGCTGTTTTGTAAACTGTGTCAATGGAGCACGATATGTACAAACACAGTCATATAATATTGCTATATCTGCCGCAATAGCAACTTAATGTTAAACAATTGTCAATTATCACAATTTACAGAAACGAATCACGCCTATTTTCCGAAGACATTGATAAAAGATTTTAACTTGTTAAGATTCTGGGATATTTATCTGGTTTCGTTGATTTTAATTTTAAGCTTTAGGTATTTGGTTTAGGGCATTCCTACTACTCCATTTCCTTGCCACTGTCCCATCCCATTCATCGTCTATTGAAAATCTGACTGAAGACTGAATCTTGAAAAATGGTTAAGTTGAATATGGTAATCAATATTGCCAACAATTACTGCCTAGGTGGCATGTATGCATGAGGTTTTGCATTCAATACCGGGGTCACATAATTCTCAATAATAGCACAGAGTCTAGGACTTTGCCCGGTTGATGCCGACAGGTTCGCCACTTCTCGCTCTTTATTAGGTGGAAGCTAAAATTATAATTACCGAAATAAAGGTGTGACATACCCCTGCCTACTCTTATGGGTATAGAAGAGGAAATCTATGTAAGTAATAAAAAGGAATGGTTTTAAGAAGTAAAATACATGCGCGCTTTATTTTATCAAATACCGACTTCCTAAAATAATAAATTATATATTTAAAATATTATACCTAAGTTCCTGACTTAGCAATCAACGATTATACCCCAAGGATCACCGGACTATAGCCAACAAGGTGCGATTACAAAAATCACGGTCTCAACGCTTTTTCGAAGACACTACGTCGACGTTACATAAGTATGTGGACCATACATATTGAATAATAAAACCGCAAGCCCAGTTTGTTCTTCTCAGAACAAATACTTGACCTGTCACGATAGTTATGTGGCGAAAGCATACAAACATAATTACCGATTGTGATGCCTCTGGTCTCGATTCCGGGGTCGACTAAGATTATTTATTTACCCAATTTTCTATAAAGCAGTAGTTATTTATTGATGAAAGTATTCTTGAATAAAGAAGTATTATATTCAGGCTACCTTTGAATAGAGACAGCATTGACTCAGCGTACAGCTAAGGGGTAAATCGTTTTTGTGCCAAATATTTTGTTTTTTATGACGTATGTGGCAAGCGAGCAGACGGATCGCCTAATAGTAAGCGATTACCTTCTCCCATGGACACTCTCAGCACCAAGACGTCACAACTAACAAGTGCGTTGCCGGCCTTTTAAAAAGAAATAAGCTTTTTTCTTGAAGGTTTGATGGTCGTATTGGCTCGGAAGTACCGCAAGCGACAGTTCATTCCACAGTTTTGTTAACAATATACATGACCTACGCATTATATAGAGACATTTTAGTTTATTAGTTTTTCCTGTCAGATCACCTTTAGTAGCAGCAAGACTAAATAGGAGGATCTGCTCACTTCGTAGGAATATCCATACATAGTCTTTAGTTTATATCCTCGAAGGGGTATGCAGGTACTCACCAGGCGTATCAGGTACACCCACATTTCACTAACCATGGTATTGGATCCCACGTAACACGTGCGAGCCACTTGACATTTACCAGACGCAGTTCCAGATTCGGTGCTTCTACTGAGAATTTCTTTATAAAGTGTAATACCGTTTTGCTGGACCCATGGATTAAACTTGCATGTCCCACCACTGCGCTACTAAAAGAAACTGGCATACAAATACACGAAGCAGAATACTTTCAAAACGATTTTAAGCTGCCTAGAACTTGTCATACTATAAAAACATAATATCGATGGTCTAAGTTTTAGTCTATTACGGACGATACGGAGGGTCTAATTGCTTCAGAAAACATGCGGGGCAGTCTTTGGGGACTGACGATAGAAGTGAAAACTAAGTAACTAGCGTGCGGTGACGATGACGCGAATTTCACGCTTTTTGTTCACCCAAAAAGTGCTCAACGCGCCTAAAGAAATGTTCACTTCAATAATTGGTTATCACCTAAACACATACAGAGAATAAGTTGCGCAACACTCTTAAATGTAAACACCTTTTACTTATAAAATCATAGAAGGCTTTCTCTAGTGAAGCCTCGATTGCGTGGCCGCAGATAAATATTGAACGTTTGAGTAAATAATTAGGTTAATGAATTTTGGTAAAAGCAATACTAGTATAAATATCAATTAAGCACATTTTTATTTATAATCCTAACTAACATTAAAAATGCAAATATGGGATTGGTTATTAGTTTGTTTGTTACGCTTTTAAGCCTTAACTACTTAACCGATCATCGTGAAACAGGGTATACATATGATCAGAGGTAAAAAAATACATAGGGTAACTTTCATCTAGAAAAACGATACTGTTCCTAAAGGAAGCTGCGGAAAAAGGTTTGAAAATTTATAATTTTTCACAAAATGATATTTGAGATAAACATCTTTTTAAGCCTCAGCCTCATACATTAAGCGTTTCCTAGTACTAAGGTTGAAGTTTTAAGGTAGAATTAAAGGACATCCAGAAAAAACTAATATATAAAAAAAAAAACAATACAATACAAAATTTTGCTATATGTAATAACTGTGTAAAATACCAGAATAAAATAATATGATTTCAATAATAATATAATAATATTCTATCACATACATACAACGCCATCTAGCCCAAACTAAGCAGAGCTTGTACTATGGGTATAGACCATGGATAAACATACATACAAACATTTTTTTTTTAATATGTTGGTACTTATATATGTTCTCGCTGTTTCATCCGCGTTTATCGTTACTGCGCCGCCCCCGTGGGTCTTAGCGTGATGTTATATAACCTATAGCCTTCCTCGATAAATAGGCTAACACTAAAATAATTATTCAATTCGAACCAGTAATTCCTGAGATTAGCGCGTTCAACCAAACAAACAAACAAACTCTTCAGCTTTATAATATTAGTATAGATTATACATAGAAAATGTTATTTATTGTTTTGTAACTAGATTGTGCCCGCGGCTTCACTTGCGTAAATGTACGTTAAGTCAGGTTAGTAACAGTACTTTTTGGATGAAAGGTGTCATATGACCTTTTCTGCACCTCTTCTTCTTCTCCCTAGTCTTTATTATTCCCAAGTCACTTGCGGTCGGCTTTACTAGTCTAACCGGATTTGACTGGATATCAGTTTTTACACGGAGCGGTTGCCACCTGACCTCCGCAACCCGAAGGCTAACGATACCCTAAGGCTAAACCAGTGTCAGGATATTATAGGGCACTGACTTCCCAATAACGACTGCCATAGATGTTCATGGCAGCCGGGACCGACGGCTTAAAGTGCTCTCTGAGGCACGGAGCAGGTGAAAATTGTTAATCAATATGCACATAATTTCGAAAAGTCATATAACTTCCGAAAGTCAGAGGTGCGCGAGGTGGTTTCGAACCCGAGATCCTCTGTATTGCAGTCTGTTGGTCTCCCCACTGAACTATCGCTGCTTCCCAAATTTTCTGCACCCCTGACAACGTGTATACAAAATTTCACAATCGGTTGAGTAGTTAAAGCGTGAAAGTGTAAGAAATAAACAAAGTCACATTCACTTAGGATTTCCACCGTTATTTTAATGATAATATTGCCACTTTTTGAGATTATATATTTTCACGATGTGGATTAATATGCAAACCTATTAATAGGAATAATAAAACGTTAATCAACACAACATATTATTATATTGTGACCTATAAAGGTATGTTATTTAAAGTTTCACGCTGAATAGAGTTCCAATTAACATATCACAATGCATGTGATCTTTTGTATCAGAATCATTTCGATTATGAATAAATTATTAAGTAGATAAATTAATAAAGTAAATGTTTCGTATAAATTTATTATAACAATATTTAATATAAATTTATTTTACCATAATAATGTTGATTATACGGTTGGCGTGTTGGCTTTGTTATCACGCTTGTATACTTGATCCCGTATTGGACAAAAATCGTGACCTTGACGTCAAACAGGCTGTTTTGAGTTTAAGAGTGTTGCGCAACTTATTCTCTGTATGTGTTTAGGTGATACATATAGCTCATGGAAAGCGTTCGGTGACGATGACGCGTGTTCCATGATTTTTGTTCACCCAAAAAGTGCTCAACGCGCCTAAAGAAATGTTCACTTCAATAATTGGTTATCACCTAAACACATACAGAGAATAAGTTGCGCAACACTCTTAAATGTAAACACCTTTTACTTATAAAATCATAGAAGGCTTTCTCTAGTGAAGCCTCGATTGCGTGGCCGCAGATAAATATTGAACGTTTGAGTAAATAATTAGGTTAATGAATTTTGGTAAAAGCAATACTAGTATAAATATCAATTAAGCACATTTTTATTTATAATCCTAACTAACATTAAAAATGCAAATATGGGATTGGTTATTAGTTTGTTTGTTACGCTTTTAAGCCTTAACTACTTAACCGATCATCGTGAAACAGGGTATACATATGATCAGAGGTAAAAAAATACATAGGGTAACTTTCATCTAGAAAAACGATACTGTTCCTAAAGGAAGCTGCGGAAAAAGGTTTGAAAATTTATAATTTTTCACAAAATGATATTTGAGATAAACATCTTTTTAAGCCTCAGCCTCATACATTAAGCGTTTCCTAGTACTAAGGTTGAAGTTTTAAGGTAGAATTAAAGGACATCCAGAAAAAACTAATATATAAAAAAAAAAACAATACAATACAAAATTTTGCTATATGTAATAACTGTGTAAAATACCAGAATAAAATAATATGATTTCAATAATAATATAATAATATTCTATCACATACATACAACGCCATCTAGCCCAAACTAAGCAGAGCTTGTACTATGGGTATAGACCATGGATAAACATACATACAAACATTTTTTTTTTAATATGTTGGTACTTATATATGTTCTCGCTGTTTCATCCGCGTTTATCGTTACTGCGCCGCCCCCGTGGGTCTTAGCGTGATGTTATATAACCTATAGCCTTCCTCGATAAATAGGCTAACACTAAAATAATTATTCAATTCGAACCAGTAATTCCTGAGATTAGCGCGTTCAACCAAACAAACAAACAAACTCTTCAGCTTTATAATATTAGTATAGATTATACATAGAAAATGTTATTTATTGTTTTGTAACTAGATTGTGCCCGCGGCTTCACTTGCGTAAATGTACGTTAAGTCAGGTTAGTAACAGTACTTTTTGGATGAAAGGTGTCATATGACCTTTTCTGCACCTCTTCTTCTTCTCCCTAGTCTTTATTATTCCCAAGTCACTTGCGGTCGGCTTTACTAGTCTAACCGGATTTGACTGGATATCAGTTTTTACACGGAGCGGTTGCCACCTGACCTCCGCAACCCGAAGGCTAACGATACCCTAAGGCTAAACCAGTGTCAGGATATTATAGGGCACTGACTTCCCAATAACGACTGCCATAGATGTTCATGGCAGCCGGGACCGACGGCTTAAAGTGCTCTCTGAGGCACGGAGCAGGTGAAAATTGTTAATCAATATGCACATAATTTCGAAAAGTCATATAACTTCCGAAAGTCAGAGGTGCGCGAGGTGGTTTCGAACCCGAGATCCTCTGTATTGCAGTCTGTTGGTCTCCCCACTGAACTATCGCTGCTTCCCAAATTTTCTGCACCCCTGACAACGTGTATACAAAATTTCACAATCGGTTGAGTAGTTAAAGCGTGAAAGTGTAAGAAATAAACAAAGTCACATTCACTTAGGATTTCCACCGTTATTTTAATGATAATATTGCCACTTTTTGAGATTATATATTTTCACGATGTGGATTAATATGCAAACCTATTAATAGGAATAATAAAACGTTAATCAACACAACATATTATTATATTGTGACCTATAAAGGTATGTTATTTAAAGTTTCACGCTGAATAGAGTTCCAATTAACATATCACAATGCATGTGATCTTTTGTATCAGAATCATTTCGATTATGAATAAATTATTAAGTAGATAAATTAATAAAGTAAATGTTTCGTATAAATTTATTATAACAATATTTAATATAAATTTATTTTACCATAATAATGTTGATTATACGGTTGGCGTGTTGGCTTTGTTATCACGCTTGTATACTTGATCCCGTATTGGACAAAAATCGTGACCTTGACGTCAAACAGGCTGTTTTGAGTTTAAGAGTGTTGCGCAACTTATTCTCTGTATGTGT
The DNA here is from genome assembly GCA_963675205.1 of Catocala nupta. Classification (NCBI taxonomy): domain Eukaryota; kingdom Metazoa; phylum Arthropoda; class Insecta; order Lepidoptera; family Erebidae; genus Catocala; species Catocala nupta. The sequence goes on from OY776082.1 coordinate 12,058,079, forward strand.
TTAGGTGATACATATAGCTCATGGAAAGCGTTCGGTGACGATGACGCGTGTTCCATGATTTTTGTTCACCCAAAAAGTGCTCAACGCGCCTAAAGAAATGTTCACTTCAATAATTGGTTATCACCTAAACACATACAGAGAATAAGTTGCGCAACACTCTTAAATGTAAACACCTTTTACTTATAAAATCATAGAAGGCTTTCTCTAGTGAAGCCTCGATTGCGTGGCCGCAGATAAATATTGAACGTTTGAGTAAATAATTAGGTTAATGAATTTTGGTAAAAGCAATACTAGTATAAATATCAATTAAGCACATTTTTATTTATAATCCTAACTAACATTAAAAATGCAAATATGGGATTGGTTATTAGTTTGTTTGTTACGCTTTTAAGCCTTAACTACTTAACCGATCATCGTGAAACAGGGTATACATATGATCAGAGGTAAAAAAATACATAGGGTAACTTTCATCTAGAAAAACGATACTGTTCCTAAAGGAAGCTGCGGAAAAAGGTTTGAAAATTTATAATTTTTCACAAAATGATATTTGAGATAAACATCTTTTTAAGCCTCAGCCTCATACATTAAGCGTTTCCTAGTACTAAGGTTGAAGTTTTAAGGTAGAATTAAAGGACATCCAGAAAAAACTAATATATAAAAAAAAAAACAATACAATACAAAATTTTGCTATATGTAATAACTGTGTAAAATACCAGAATAAAATAATATGATTTCAATAATAATATAATAATATTCTATCACATACATACAACGCCATCTAGCCCAAACTAAGCAGAGCTTGTACTATGGGTATAGACCATGGATAAACATACATACAAACATTTTTTTTTTAATATGTTGGTACTTATATATGTTCTCGCTGTTTCATCCGCGTTTATCGTTACTGCGCCGCCCCCGTGGGTCTTAGCGTGATGTTATATAACCTATAGCCTTCCTCGATAAATAGGCTAACACTAAAATAATTATTCAATTCGAACCAGTAATTCCTGAGATTAGCGCGTTCAACCAAACAAACAAACAAACTCTTCAGCTTTATAATATTAGTATAGATTATACATAGAAAATGTTATTTATTGTTTTGTAACTAGATTGTGCCCGCGGCTTCACTTGCGTAAATGTACGTTAAGTCAGGTTAGTAACAGTACTTTTTGGATGAAAGGTGTCATATGACCTTTTCTGCACCTCTTCTTCTTCTCCCTAGTCTTTATTATTCCCAAGTCACTTGCGGTCGGCTTTACTAGTCTAACCGGATTTGACTGGATATCAGTTTTTACACGGAGCGGTTGCCACCTGACCTCCGCAACCCGAAGGCTAACGATACCCTAAGGCTAAACCAGTGTCAGGATATTATAGGGCACTGACTTCCCAATAACGACTGCCATAGATGTTCATGGCAGCCGGGACCGACGGCTTAAAGTGCTCTCTGAGGCACGGAGCAGGTGAAAATTGTTAATCAATATGCACATAATTTCGAAAAGTCATATAACTTCCGAAAGTCAGAGGTGCGCGAGGTGGTTTCGAACCCGAGATCCTCTGTATTGCAGTCTGTTGGTCTCCCTACTGAACTATCGCTGCTTCCCAAATTTTCTGCACCCCTGACAACGTGTATACAAAATTTCACAATCGGTTGAGTAGTTAAAGCGTGAAAGTGTAAGAAATAAACAAAGTCACATTCACTTAGGATTTCCACCGTTATTTTAATGATAATATTGCCACTTTTTGAGATTATATATTTTCACGATGTGGATTAATATGCAAACCTATTAATAGGAATAATAAAACGTTAATCAACACAACATATTATTATATTGTGACCTATAAAGGTATGTTATTTAAAGTTTCACGCTGAATAGAGTTCCAATTAACATATCACAATGCATGTGATCTTTTGTATCAGAATCATTTCGATTATGAATAAATTATTAAGTAGATAAATTAATAAAGTAAATGTTTCGTATAAATTTATTATAACAATATTTAATATAAATTTATTTTACCATAATAATGTTGATTATACGGTTGGCGTGTTGGCTTTGTTATCACGCTTGTATACTTGATCCCGTATTGGACAAAAATCGTGACCTTGACGTCAAACAGGCTGTTTTGAGTCTTGGTGCTTTTTGATGTTTGATGTTCTTAAACAACCTAGAATATCATTGGTAAACGCAAGAATATTCAACAGTCTTTTACTTATAATAATACCAACCCTGTATTAAACTCGCCCACTGCTGGGCACAGGCCTCTTCTCAGTGTGAGAAGGGTTAGGCCATAGTCGCATATCTTGTTCACGATGTCTCACGATGTTTTCCTTAAGAAAGCTATAATTAACTATTTAATACGCATATAACTTCTAAAAGTCAGAGATCCGTGCCTTAGGATTGAACTCGAGAACTCTGCTTGGCAGTACAACGGTCTTTCACCAGGCTATCGCTGCTTTTTTATAATACTTACAAGAATCTTATACCATCATTATAAGAAATGTTCTACAAAGTATTATTCATAAAAATACTAACTTGCCTAATGACGACGCTGTAGATAATAAAGGTTTGCAGAATGTTTATGTATAATGATTTTTGCAAAACGTTTATTAGTCTTACTAAGTATTTAACTACTGACGTAATAAGCCTTTAGTAAGTATTTTTATGAATAAGACCGTAAGCATTCTACTTAATTAAAACTTCGATTTAAATTAGAAGAATTTTATTTAGATATATGTCTAGTCTGCCTTGGTATTGACACTTAAATATTTGCATAATTAATGTGTATTAACCTGAATTGTTGATGTCATTAATGCTAAACATGGAAGTAAGTATTTAAACGGTTTATTGGTTCTTAGGTTGAGTAATAAAACTCGTACGCAGTTACGACAAGTATCTACGGAGCTATTTTTATGCGTTGGATGGTTTATTTTGTTACAACTTTTTTAGGTATTTTTATATAACCTTTCAGATATATATAAACTAGATTTTGCCCGCGGCTTGACTCGCGTCAAAATAGGTAAGTTCGATTAGCTTAATAATAATAATATTCTATCACATACACACAACATCAGCTAACCCAAACTAAGCAGAGTTTGTACTAGGTATGGGTACTAGACAATGGATAATTTTTTATTAGTTTATTAATTATAATAGTATATTATTTTTTTGTTATTTTCTATTATAAGATGTTTAATATACACTCGGGGAAAGCTAATAACCATGCTATATACTATATTTTCTGTGACATAAAATGTATTTGTGAAGAATATTTTATTACAATTAGCTGAAACAAAAATGTAGTTGTAAGTGATATTACTCAATGTGAGAACCATAACAACAAGTTTTTCTTGAATAAGTGCCTTAATGTTTTGCATCAGAATATTACAGGGTTTCTTAATAAATCTGATATACTTACGATTTCCTTAGATGAACTATTACACACAAATAAATTAGAAATAGATATCCTAGGCATAACAGAACATTTTGTTCTTTCTGGCTATGAACGATACGTATCAATTCCAAATTATACCTTGGCTGCAAGTTCTTTCTACAAACGACAGTAAAAGAGGTGGCTTTTGTATTTTAATTAAGAATGGAAATCAGTGAAAGGAATTCACTTGCATTCAAAATTTATCATTAAGTAATGTTGTGGAGTGCTGTGCGGTTGAGTTACCTCAGTATAAAACAATCATTGTTTGTATGTACAGAGTGCCTAAATCTAGTACATTTAATAAATTGTTTGACTGCTTAAAAAAATTATATCATGTTCCAAAAATAAGAAGTTAATAATATGTGCTTATCTTAACATAGATTTGTTAAAACTTACTAAACAGTCATCAAAATTAAAAGATATATGCCTAAGTAACAATATAAACATTGCAATACATCATTCTACTCGATTAGCTAGCAATACTTGTATCGATAACATCTTGCATAATATTCAAGACTGCACTGGTGAAGCTAGGCATTTCTGACAACACTGCTCAAATTCTGCAATTACCCCTTGAGAGAGTGTAAAGTGTGAGTACAAACGTCACTAGTCAGAGGAAAACATATTAAAATTTAATAATTCCCTTAGTCAATTAACTTTTAGCAATATTTATGACTGTAATAATATAAACGATAGCTTTAATAAATTTCATGACATTTATATACTATTTTATAATTTATGTTTTCCATGAGTAAAAATGAAATACTCAAAAAGAAAACGTCCCAGCTGGATTTCTAAAGGAATTAAAATTTGTAGTAGGCGTAAGAGAATTCTGCCTTGGAACTATAGGAAAAAACGAACATCGGAAAATAAATTAATATACCAACAATATGCTAAGAAAGTAAAATCTATTATAAAATGAACCCAAAAAGCTCAAAATTCTTATGCCATAAAAACATCAAATAATAAATCTAGAACAGCGTGGCAAATAATAAATAATAGCAAATATAACCTACCTTTAGAACAATTAAGTAATATTATATAAGAAAATAAAATGATAAGGGATCCGAAAGAAATAGCTACTATATTTAATAATTTTTTTATTAGCCAACACATAGTACAACAAAGTAATAAAATCGACAATAAGTGTCCTCCATATACCTCGAAATCGTTGTTCATGCTACCGACGTCTACTGAAGATATTTATAAAATTCACATCACTTAAAACCACCAAAAGTGTAGAGTATGATGGCGTCAATATTAATATTATAAAATGTCTGGTCATGTGATAGCTCCTGTAATATCGCATATGATAGATAAATCGACAGAAACCGGTACATTCCCTATATGTATGCCCTGTCAAAAGTCAATAACTCTCAAGGTGCATTCATCAAACCTAAAACAAGTGCAATGTGGCATACCAAAAGGCAGCGTACTGGGCCCATTACTATTTTTGACATATATAAACGATATATACCAACTGTAACTAATAATCCCATGATTTTATTTGCCGATGACAGTACTATTTTATTTCACAAATACTGTAATAATGATTTAATTAATAACATCAATTTGACATTGGATAATACAATTAATTGGCTTAATAATCTTAAAATTATTATTACAAAAACCAAAGCTATACTATAAGCTATATACTAATTTCAAACAAAGACAAACGCGACACGACATTAATCTCAAACTGACTTATAAATGTGATAATATAGAAGCGGTAGAATTGACAAAATTTTTGGTTATACATATACTTATAACAAAATGACATGGAAACAAGACATAGAGTTTTTAAGTAATAAGTTAAACAGTTATTTTTTTGGCTTGCGTAATCTCAGAAAAGTCGTTGATATCTCAACAGCATTGACAGCATACTATGGATATGTATCGTCCATCCTTCGATATGGTGTGATGTTTTGGGGTAACTCAACTGATTTAGACTGTACATTCAGCGCGCAATAACGATGCGTGAGAGCTATTTGTTGCTTAGAAATCTACTTGAGATTCCTGCCTACCAAATTTTAAAACTTTAAAAATTGTAATCTTGCATATATATATTTGAGACTGTTTAATTTATTAAAATGAATCTTTATTTATTTGATCAACGGTAAAGAATACGGAATGCTGATAAATTATGTATTAGACCTTCAAAAACGGCTCTTTTACATAAGAGTGTGCTATGCATGGGGCCTAAATTATAGAATAAGATACCATTAGCTTTAAGATATTTTTCTTTTTTTAAAGTGGGGGAATGCTTTGACGCATACCTCTCCGCGGGGCGACGGAGAGGTTATGTCGGGCTCACTGGGGAAAAGATACCCCGGTAATACCGACCGCGAATTGCTTTCACATGCAATTAACCTATTGCTTTTTTTTTTTTTTGATACCCAGGAAAAAATGCTTGATGCACTACCCGCCGGCTAGGGGACGGCACCGGCGGGGCGTGTGGGACTCACCAGCCGAGTGCTGGTATACCCACTAAAAAAACCTGGGGTGTTCCCTCTCTCACCCAATGGGGGGGGGGGGGCAGTTGGGAGTCTGAAAAGATTCATCCATAGCAGGCCCCCCCGTGTGGGTGCCGGCCGGGCCCATCGGACCCAACCTCCTCTCGTCCCCGGGAGAGAGCAATTCACTGCTCTCCCCTTTCGACGTTAGAAGGCGTGCGGGAACACTGCGCGCGCCCTCTATGGGTTCTTACTCACGGGTGGCAGGGTCCCCTGAGGCCTTGCCACCCAGAACCCTTAGGTGGGGGGCAGGGTCCCCTGAGGCCTTGCCACCCAGAACCCTTAGATGGGGGGCAGGAGAGCGACATAAGCGCGTCTCCTGCGCCCCCTCCTCCGGCGGCGGATGTCCGGGGCGTAAGGATCTTCCTCACGCCCCCGCTCCGCCGCCTCCTTCTGCGAGATGACAGCCTCGCAGAAGGACCTCATTCACATGCAATTAACCTAACCTAACTTAACGTACATTTACGCAAGCGAAGCCGAAGAGGGTTTAAGCGTTCCCTCTCCCGCTCCGCCGCCTCCTTGATGGAAATCACTTCCTCACAGAAGGAGGCGACGGCGTTCCATGACTTTTTACTCCGGACCATAGACTGAACTACGGCCGGGAGCGAGAGGGCAACCAATCCGACTGCCGCGATCAACTCACGGCGCTGCGAAGCCCAGGCGGGGCAATCCGCCAAAGTGTGCAGCGCCGTGTCCACAACAACGTCGTGGCAGTCGCCGCAGTGGTGACAACCGGGCGTCTCTTGCCAGCCTATGCGACACAGGAACTGGCCAAAACAACCATGGCCAGTCATTACCTGTGTCAGCCGGAAGGTGAGGGCTCCATGCCGCCTCTCCAGCCATTCCTCAAACACGGTACTTACCGCCACAATCGTGGCGTGCCCGAGCTTTAAGATATAAAAGAAGTTAAAACATCTACTTGTAACAAAAGCTTATTACTTATTGTTAGAATTTTTGAAGGATACAAACATTTAATTTTATTTTATTTAGTTTTGACATAATTTTATTACTTATTGACAATTAAGATTGACTGAATAGTTTTTTATTTTTATTTTTTGTAACTTATATATTCATTTATTATTGATATTGTGATCAAATATTAATATAGCAATTTTTGCATGCTGAACGGTTAAATATGGCGATAATATTAATGTTGTAATACCTATTGTTAAACCCATATTATTCAAATAAATTGAATTGAATTAATAAACATACATATATACTTATTTTTTGTAAATACATACATGTTATACACAGACACACCCAGACCAAGACAAACATCAATGTTCATGCACACAAATGTTTATAACTTGTGCGGGAATCGAACCCGCGACCTCAGGCGTGGCAGTCGGATACACTAACCACTACACCATTGAGGCCCTCTTAGGTTAGTAATGGTTGTTTTTATGAATAAAAGGTAAATGATATCCTTTTCTGTTCTCCTGACAATATGTATGCAAAATTTCATGTTGATCGGTCGAGTAGATAAATGGTGAAAGCGTAACAATCAGACAAACTCACATTGGAATTTATAATATTCGTTAGGGTAACGCAGCGCATTTTGACATACTTCGGCCACATAGTACGGAGCGGAGATAAGAACCTCGAAAAGTCGATCGTAGTTGGGAACACGGAGGGCAAAAGAGCTCGAGGACGGTCCCCAACCAGATGGACCGATCAAGTAAAGCACTCATCTTCAACCAAACTCAGCTCGGTGGTCAGAAGCGCCATGAATAGGAACCGATGAAGGCAAATCGTTCGATCCAAGTGTGGATTATCCAACGATGATCACGATTCTCAGACACGAGGAACCGACCATAGAGAGTAACGTAACTATTTTTGGCACAAGGAGGAATAAAAATTACATACATACATGGATTCACGCCTGTTTTCCAGAGGGGTAGGCAGAGACTACGGATTTCCATTTGCTACGACCCTGACACACTTGTCTGGCTTCATTCACTTTCATAACATTCCTCATACACGCTCGCCGGTTTAAGCTGCTCTTAACCTGGCCTAAAATAAATAAATATAAAATAAAAACAATAAAAAACAGTTGTACTTGGTGGTATTGAATCTATTTACAATAGTATGCCATTCATGATGCTTAAGTCGCTGTTTTACTAAGCATGCGATTTGTATTTTGTGAGTTAAGTCTTTTTTAAGCCATGTGGGTGATTCTGTATATCAAACAAATAAAAACTCAACCACCATATTGCCCGAAAATTGAACACGAGACCATATGCATAAAGACCATATGCATAAAAGTCGCATTTACTACCGCAGCACAACTAAAGTTGATGCAATCACATTTAATATATAGTAATTCCTTTGATGAACCTAATGCTCACCTAACCTCTGCTAATTTGTACAACAATCGGCCTTTAAACCTTAGGTTTCTTAGAAGATTTCAAAACAAGATCAAATGTATTAATAGTTTTATTAGATTTGACACTTGACATTCAGTATGAGGAAGGCAAAATCAACATTAGCAAAAAATGTTCCCCAGAAATTTACATTTTAAAAATAAAACGATTAGTTCCATTCACCCAGTATTATTATACCTATTCGTAGGCGATAAATGTATTACACAAATATATCTTCCTCATTATTGATTTATTCGAAGTAAACAGGTTATTCGGGTGTATAAGACGATCAGCCAGCCATCTGTCAGGGCTTATGTAATAGCTTAAGTGACCTTTAGCACGTGATTGCGGCTTGAAGAAACACGCATTGATGAATTCTGACCGCTCATGGTAATAGAGTGTAAAATGCATATTAGGTTTTATCAAAAGTTTAACTATTTAAAATATAAATTCTTGGGCATTTTTATTTTAACTTATTGAGCCGCAGCGGTACACCAGCCGCCAGACAAAATAGGTTTTTAATTATGTCTGGTTTTCTGAAAATTGACATGTAAAAAGACAACTCTTGTACTAGGAATAATGCCTGTGTCGCAGGGACTTTACAAACATTCAAATAATAAAAATAAATATCCAGATTCGTAAGAATTATTTGTGGATTATACATTTTTTCACGTGCGGGGATCGAACCAACAATACTCAGACCAGTAGCAATGGCGAGGCAACCACGTATACTACTATGCCATACGTACAATCAAACTTCTAACCGGGCATCATTCTTTTTTCATTTGTGGCTGCAATGTACTGGCCGGCAATAACAGCCATATTTTAAAATACACATCTATATTTTATACATGGCTATCCAAAGAATTATGTTTGGATAGCCATGTTTTGCATTTTTTAGCAAATGTTTTGTGTTTGGCTATTGAATACATTGTAGCCACATGTTATTATGGCATAGCCTCATCTATATATGTATATATTTTTTAAAGTTAGCCACTTGTTTACAAATAGTAGTATTTTTGTTACCTCTTATAGTTAAGTGTTGATACTTGTGTAAGGAGTGGGTTCACGACGATACTGCAATAGGTAAGATTTGAACTTTCGACCTCTTGATCGCAAGTCCAATGCCTCTATAAGTTATGTTATCAAGATTTTTTGTTTGCTATTACGGTGATTCATTCGTTCCACGTAATGGTACCTGATTCGCGTAACTTATGCAATGCTTGGAATATCTGTCGATACTGATTTTGCAAAAAAGAAGTACTGAGTGTCTGACGCGAGGAACGGACATCTTTGTGTTAGGTTCTGATGACACGAAGCTCTGGATACTGCACCGCAGGCACAATACTCAAGGATCTTCTGTAGGATGGTAGTAGACGTTTGTGGTGGCACCAAGTAGGTCTATCCGAAGAAGACTTGTCAGAAGTCTCTTGGCTTTCCTACATGGTTAAAAGTGTCCTGTACTTCCCCAATTGTATCCTCTAATATTATAAATGCCTTAAGTACTCAATCATTATGAAATTTCGTATACACATTGTCAGGGTTACAGAGAAGAACATATATACTTTTCATCCAGGAAGGATAGGATAGGGTATATACTTTTCATCCAGAAATAAGTACTGTTCCCGAGAGGTAGAAGTCTATTGACAACTAGCTATGCTCGAGGTTTCACCCGCGTTTATAGTTATTGCCTCCGTGGGTCGTAGCATGATATTATACAGCCTATCTTCAATAAATAAGCTATCCAAAACTAGAAGAATGTTTCAATTCAAACTAGTAGTTCCTGAAATAATCGCCTTTAACCAAACAAACAAACTCTTCAGCTTTATAATATAAGGATAGATGGCAGAATAACGCGAGCAAAGCCGCAGATAAAATATAGTACCTACCCAATATTTTTCAACTCATTAAGCAATATTTGGAGACCTCATTTTGTTTGGAATACAATACTTTTATATGATTAAGTTGACAGGTTAAATTAACCGATAGGAGTATTACAATTCATAATTACTATCAAAACTATGATTAAAATAAATGTCAACTTTATCACTAGCTTAATTAAAATAAATTACTTTTAACAATAAATAAAGATATATCCTGTGTTGTACAAATAGAATAAAAGCTGATTCAATCAAATTTCATGATTCGCTCACCACAAATTCCACTCATAATTAAAACTGTATTAATTTTAATTACAAACTGCTCATCGTTGAATGGTTAATTAAATGATTAAATAAGCCGGTGATATGGAACATTGACTATTTTAGTTTAATATAGGCGATATGGCAAACAAGCATCTGAACCACCTGATGGTAAGCTGTTACTGTACCTTGCTTACAGTGCAGGAATCTGGTATACCTTCTTCTTGACCTAGAAATCCTGGTCACCGCAGGCACAGAATAAAACACAAGGTTGTTTCACTGCCATCGTGTGTCAAGTTCAGGAATTTTCTCAGTAAGTCCTGCTGTTCCTTACCTCGCTCAAAATTAGTATGATTGTTTTAATTTAACACTGGGCAATGAGTTTGTCCATTAAACCTGTTCCTATCATATGTCATACAAATATAACAAATGTTAGTTTTTTTGAAGATGTTTGAAAGTTTGGATTTTTGTTTCTAAATCACGCGTCGTTGACACGAATTTCGACGAAATCCGGTACACATATAGACCATCATTCTGTTTATACCGGTATGCGAACTTGTAGGATTCATGCAAGCAAAGCCGCTTAGAAGCCAATAACATAAGATAAGATATGTCTTCTTGATTAAATCTATATTGCTAGACAATTATAAGCCGAATGCAACTCTTAAAAAAAAATCCTCTTTAGACAAACAATAAAATAAAATTTACAGATACCACAGTTACCTAATTGCGATCACTTATAAGTTAAAGTTGTAATCTATTATATCTAAATATCTCAATCCCAGACATTGGAAGTCTTATTTTCTTTAAAATGTAACACTTCTTAAATGTTCGTGCTTGTCCCTAACATAATAAAACTAACATTGGGAATTAACTTTAATCCTTCTATAGACTTTAAGGACACAATTTATGCCTTAAGTATAGAATTATTCCACGGATTCGCTTGTTTGGAGGCGAGCAATGCACGTTTTGAGAACGTAATTAAAATGAACTTTAATATTGTTTGCAACTCTACGACTATTTAATTCTATGAGTGACTTTTGAATCACGATAATCCGGGTACTGTCGATGGTAGTGTGGAAACTAAAGTAAGGAAGCCACCCTTAACCTCTGTACTTTAGAGAACAAGCATTCTAGCTACTGTTAATACCAACTGTAAGTCTCTTGTTGTAAAAGGTGTCTTTGAGGTCAGTGAGGCCTTTCTATTACCTTTCTAACTATGTAACCCGGAACAGTAAGTATGATTATTCGGTGTGATAGCTTATCGCGATGCTAAACAACGAACAGGGATGCGTGTGCACTTGAGGATTACGACATTGTACACGAGAACTTCGATAGTGCTTCTTGGATACCGTCCACTTCTTGCTATGTTTGTAGGTTGAAAGCTGTTGTTAAATTCCGTTTGTATTGCTTTGTTCACCGGTTCTCTGCTAAGCAGTAACTAGAGGATAAAAAAAACTAAAGGTCGCTTCGAAGTGGGCAATATTTTACGATAATATTTTGAACAGTCCGGGCATCTCAATAACATTTGAATGCGTCGGCCATACCAATCATAATTGTCTGGCTATATAGCTGGACCATATGCTGAATATTGCACAGTACGAGTGTTATTGATCGCAACACTTTTAGTTATTATTAAGTTTTTAAAAGACAATTTCCGCACTAGGTATAATGCCTGTCTCGCGGGTAACTTGTGTGTATAAATATTTAAACAATGAGCACAAAGAACGCCCAGACTCGGAACAACCATTTGTAGTTCACGCAATTTTTTGTTCCGTGTGGGATTCGAACCCACACTAGGCGCAGTGGCAGCGGCAAGGCGACCACTTCAACCACTACACCATTCGTGCAGTCAACTTGCCGGCCACATTTATGCAGTTTAAAAATAAGCATTTTTTAACACTCGGAGAGGTCACAAACACATACGACGAATATACAAGCAATCTGTGAGAAAGCAATACCTATGATTGTCACGTGTATGTACATAACTCATTACTACCCAATTGTTATCTGATACGTTACGTTCAATCACAACGGTATTTGTGTAAAGCATAATGATTTCGTCAAACACAGTCTCGTGTCCCAATATAACCCTCATTACAGAACTGACATCGCCAAATCATAAATCACTTACTTGCATCCTTTGCAAAATATTAAACTTTAAGGTACTGCGAAACGATTTTGTTGTCGATTTGACACTCAATTGCTTCATTGATTGACTAACTTTTAATGAAACGCTTCTTTCAACTATCAATTGTGAGTCGCAATAAATACATACAGGGTGTCCGGTAATTAATGGATAACCTGGAATTGTCTTATAGTGGAACTGATGGCCGTTCAGAAAAAAAAAACTATCCTAACTACTACTAGAGATATTATGTGTTTTTTATTTAATTACCATGTATAACTTTCTTGTATACTACGACCATAAATGACATCCATCAGTTTTTTGTTGTTTTATTATTAAACACTAATTATGATAAAATATAGACAGTCAAAAGTATGCTATGGTAATATAGCTTGCACTTTTTAATATTTTTTTTCTTTTTTTTCTTTTTTTCTGAACGGCCTTCAGTTCTACTATAAGACATTTCAAGGTTATCCATTAATTACCGGACACCTTGTATATTGTTAATACTAGTCGTATAGAAACCAATAGTAGAAATGAGATTAAGGTATAAATGTCTTATGAACTTATACACTACACATCGCATATGGTTTTTTGTTCACAGTGATAAGTTACATAAATTATAAACATATTTTATCCGGCATACCTAATGACTTATCTATGAAACGCGTGTATTAAATTTAACCTACTTGTCGACAACACAATAAAAATTTAATATATATTTATGTAAAAAGTATTATGGATTTTTACCCGACTGATGAATATTAATTATTTTATGTTTATTAAATTATGTAATTTTACTTCGCAGCAATGGTTTTTATCGCATTGTAACTTAATTTAGTTTAGGTTCGATGTATGATTATTATTTAAATATTAGATAAACTTGCTGTTTTACTTTTTTAGAACCCTTCCTGCAAGTCTGTTGATATGCCACACATTTCTAGATCCCGCGCTACCACAAAGAATATGTAAAAAACGGCAATGTTATTGTTATTTAACAAAAATAACAATAATTTTACCGTTTTGGCTGATCTGGTTATGGGGAAAGTAAGCAGCTTACTCAATTGAGATTTCTACACACAATATTATTAAAAAGAGCTCATGTGCACTAATATAATAAATAAAATTCGTGTTTAAATCAGTATTTTTGTTCGTAATGAACAAACTTTGAAAATTCTAAGCCGAACTTCTAAAAATAAAAATATTTCGCCATTAGAAAACTTATTTATCCAAAAGTAACACAGGCTATGTAATATCACGCCATGATACACAGGAGCGGAGCAGTAATCGTAAACGTGGCTAAAACCGCAAGGCGCGGCTAGTATTATCAATGATGATACATAAGAATGAGTTATAGAACCTTATACGTAAATGGTCGATACATTATCTTACAGATGGATATCAAGCATTGTATTACATTCCAATGTCATTAAGAAAAATTGCACTATAATAAAGCAACTTTTGCCCGCGGCTTCGCTTGCATAAATTTAGGTTAGGTTGACACCCTAATCACCTAGCGGTATGAAATATACTTTACGACCTATTCTCATACCTACCAAATATACATAAAATTTTATAAAAATCAGTCGAGTCGTTTCGGAGGATTGCGGCACAAACACCGTGACGATGAGTATGAAATTTGGCACAGTTAAAATTTATATGGAGAAGAAGTGGCGAATCCTAATATTTTATAAAATATGCATTGGAAATATATTAAATAATGAAAAAACACTACACGTACACAACCATGAATTTGACACAAGCAGTTGAATCACGTTCGTAGTATTTCGGCATTGTTCGGCTGATGTCGTAGAATTCTTCGTAACTATGGTAACATATGAGGAGTAGGTGACTAAACGAAATGTGATAATAAGGGTATAGTTATATACAATAAAACCTTAATAACGGTCATACCTAAAATTTAAATCAATTACGGTCATCATCATCATATCAATTTCGACCACTTGGCAACCGCTAGTATAGATAATTATGTTATCTCTATATGACTCTGCCTCGGTTTAACTATCGTAATTGTAAGCTCGATTTTGTAACTTCTTTTCGATTAGAGATCTAAGACAGTACTCTGCCATATAGATAGGTATGGTAGCAGAACTATGTAGGTCAATACCTACATAGTTCTGCACTACAATTAGTAGCACATTTTAACTAGCCGATACACATAAAATAGTAATTATGTAATCGGAGAAAATAAGAAAATAACATACTAACACTGTATATGATCATATTCTTTAAAATCAATTAACAATATTATATTCTACTACATTGTATACGCGATTTCGCTCGTATTTAAGTAGATTTTGTCAATAAATTTCTAACAGGAATAGGACTTAATATCTATACATCTGACAAAGTATATGCGAATTTTTATGATGATCGGTTGTAGTTAAGGCTTGAAAGCAAATAAACTCACGTTATAATATTTGTTAGGATTATAAGAAAGTAAAACCAAAAAGCCATATGGATGTGCTTTCTGTAATCCTACTGATTTTATACATGTGAAAGCTTGTGACGATAGATGGATGTTTGTAAACTTTTCACACAAAAACTACTGTACGGAGTTTGATAAAACTTTACAGTATTAGTAGGGCAAAATCTAGTTAGATTTAAGTCTTAAAAACTCCCCACTTCATTATCTTTGGTAACTTTAATATTAGGTAATTTACAAAATAATTAAGTATTATTTAAAAAAAATTGGTTATATATTCTTAATCTCGATTTATTTGCATTGCCCATTACTTAACATATATTTTTACTTAACGATTTATAATATTTTAGCAAAAGCTCAGACTCATTCGTTGAATTGCTTTTTATATCACTGAAACAATTAAGATAACTCTTATAGAATTTATTCATTCAAAATATGTTTAATATATCTACTTTACATAGATTCAAACTTACTACAAATTATTGAAATATATATTAATTTCTTAAATTCGTCATTTATAAATGTCGTGATGTATATATTAACAGAAAAATAGTTTACGCTACTCAATCGAATTCGTGAAAACTGTAAATTACTTATTAAAATAAATTAAAACATCATAACTCACATAAGAAATTTAAATATCTTTTTCACTATAAAAGATACCATTCCTAATATAAAGCAGCTTTCTAAAAAATAATGAAATTTAAAGCGTTTCACTATCGTAGAAAACTAAATTTATAGGATAAAACAAGACTAAATGTCCAAAGTAAGATTTTAATAAGAATAATAACTTTTATTTATAGAAGATTTCTATTAAAAATGATATACTAAATAACTAATAAATGAGACCCGTAAATCAACTAAGGTTTACACATAATCACCACAAATCACACGTTCAAGATGATTGGCGTCCGACGTAAAAAAAAAAGAATTCGAACGCGGATGTGATCCTACAGAAAAATCACTGAATCGCGTTCACCTTGTAAACTAACAAATCATATCAAAGACCACAGCTTCTTTGTTGCAAAATAATGCAAATGCCGATGCTTAGAACCATATACGAACGAAGACGGACGAGTATATAACGCGGCTCGTTTATTTTATAATCACAGTTACACATCGTCTGTTAACTTTGACACACACAAGATGGTGAGTGAAGATTCAGTTGCATCATAGCACTGGTATTTGAGAGCGGCACCCATGTGACCGCAAAATAACATACGCGATTGCGCCTTCGGAACAATCCTTCGCCACAAGTGATTGTGATAAAAAATCTTCTATATTTTTCCATCCTTCGGGATGAAACCGATTCAATAACTATTTTGATAAAAAATATTTCGACATTAATGAACTGGAAGTGATATCCTGAATAAGATTTCCAATTTAAATTAAATTACTAAATGCAGTGATCGTATTTTTAAAACTTTATCTAATAACTGACCCAAATATTTGATTTACAGAAATCCTTTGTCGCCCTTCTCGCCGTCGTGGCCGTTGTTGCCGCCGATGTCTCTCACCTTGCCCACAAGGGAGGTCCTGACGCCGATGCCCAGATCCTGAGGCAAGACACTGATGTGTCACACGATGGCTTCAACTACGCCTACGAGACCAGCAACGGCATCGCTGCCCAGGAGAGTGGAACCCTTAAGAACGTTGGTCGCGTAAGTACCTATTCTCTAAAACTATAATATACTCTAAATAAATTTTGAAAATCTGTAGCTATATATTTATTGGTTTCTAATGAATATATATTTTTATGAAACGATTGAATTTTAAGGCAGTATTTTTATAAAAGATAATTCATTTTTACTTTATTAAATCATAAATAATCAGAATTGCTAGAATTCTTGAGTATTTTTAGGTATAATTCAAGCCTCTCATTGTTTTGTTTATGACTAAACTTTACAAGTACATTTACGATACTGGATCGATACAACGTCCAATTTTTTTTTGTATATGGTCTACTGTCAATCCTGCTACGATAGTAAAACGATAATTTTTGTGAGTAAGACTTAATAAAAAATATAAAATTATTTAACGAGGAACATTATGGTCCATTTTATAAAAATAATATTACTTTAATATGTTTCTAAGGAAATTATATAATAATACAAAAATAAGTTAGTTATAGTATTTCGACACGACGGAGTATCTAAACCTAAAATATTATGATACTGATTCGTCTTATGTTTATACAATTATATTAAGTTGAGCATATTTTTATATATATTTAAATTTTATATAATTATTTGAACACGCTCTTATGAAAAGAACAACTAAGGGATTGTATAATAAAACAAGGAGCTACTTCTTCACCTTATTGTTAGGTGAATTATTATTTTTCTCTATAAAGACAACGTACCATTGCTGTTGATAATAAACATGGTTATTATAATAATGAAAGGATTTACCACAAAAGTAATAAATTACGACGAGAGTATCAAGGCCGGTCGGATGACATTTAAGTATCGACAGATGATCTTGCGTACGAAATATGTTAATACATACATATAAATATTATAAGACCTTGGTATTTCTTTTAAGGTCAGGCCAATACGCAATAGTGTAAATATACAAAATTAAGACGAGTAATCGATTTTAATCTCATTAGAATCTAACTCGTTATATGACCTTCCGTTAATATGTTTTATAATGCATTAGTGTTTATACGTTTCTTTGGATTTATTTTAATGCAGTTAGATTGACATAACTACTACACTGATGGCTCAGTGGGCAAGTCATGGGCTCGCCACTGACCCCGCGCTGAATTGTGGATTTCGATCCCACACGAGAAATATTTGTGTGTTTCACTGTTAGTACTATATGCAATACATGGCTTGAACTTAGAGCGGGAGTAGCCCATTTGAATTAATCAAATAGAACATTATTAATTATTAATAACAAAATGATTGTTTTATCTAGGAGGATGAAGCCATCTCCGTCCAAGGATCTAACCAGTACACCGCTCCCGACGGCACCCCCGTCCAACTGACCTACATCGCTGACGAGAACGGATACCAGCCCCAGGTAAATATTTAAAAGAATTAAATTGTATACAATATCAATCATGAAAGTTGAGAAAACTCTAAGTCATTATGAAAGGCATGATAATTAAGAAAAAAAGTAATATCAAATATGCCATTTATTCGACACAGTGAATGGAACATGCAAAAGTATTTACTTCTTATAGAAAATTACATTGTTTAATTTTGGCCAGTAATTTGAGTATTATCGAATTTAGAACTTCATTATACGCATAGTTCAAAAACTGGTGTTAGTAACATCAGAATTAAATGATTTTATCATCTTTACGTTCAAGATTCTTCAACGGCACTTTTTTATTTTAAACCTTAGAGATTCAATTTGCTTCCGGATAACGGATAATGTACCATCACTAAGTTATCTGGATGACAGTAAATAAGACTAATACTAACATGTCATGTTTTGTTCCAGGGCGCTCATCTCCCCACTCCCCCCCCTCCTCAGCCCATCCCCGACTACATCATCAGGTCTCTTGAGTACATCGCGTCTCACCCCCCCCAGCCCGAGAGGAGGCTTTAAGTTAAATTAGTCAATAAGCAGAAACTATGAATACATCTCTACCACTGCCAATTTTTTTACCTCTAGTCGCAACATGAATGTAAATTTTTCGAAATAAAAGGATTTCTTTTGTACAGTTTATTTAATATTTTTATTTATCACCTTAATTGCCAATGGCGATCACGGTAGTGTTGCCAATTAGTATGTCAATGTTGCTAGTCTCCTGGGCCCCTCTCCGGCAGCGACGCCTAAAACCGCACGCCTTATATTGATATGTTTTTACAACTTCATTATTATTATTTTAATTTATTACCTACATATCTAAGATCTCTCATTTTATTATAATCAATTAAACTGCCTATGCAGTCCACTGTGGGCCAAAAGTATTGATGAATTTTCACTATAACATCGGGTCTTACGCAACTATTTACAATTTTAATTAAGTAGTTTATATTCTCTTTTTATAACCTTCAGCGCTAACTAGATTACAGGTCAATGCTTTGAGCTTACAATAAAAGATCATTTTAAAAAATCTTGGTAAACGTTCTATACTATATGTGATTATAATTAATTGTAGATAAGTATTAATCTTTGGTTGCAAAAAATAAAAGAAATGTTACCTTCCAAAGATCCTGTCAGATAATTATATGACTGCAATAACGCGCAATCAATGTCAAACATATGGGTCATTATTACGGACAAGTAAGCATTAGTATAATAAAGAAACAAAAGAAGTTTAGTATAGAAATAATTATACGCACATAGACACATTCTTAGCTTGTATTATATTTGCGCTTGTACTCAGAACCAGGTTTTATCCAACTTGCGTATTTATCAATAATCATGTAACTCTAATAGAATGAGTTTCCATCTTACTTTTATCTGGGTGGTGTTATTATGCTTTTTATTCTTTATAAAGTAATTCCTATTCTCCGCCGTATATAAACGGCCCCGTCTAAGAATGCTTTTGCGATTAAGCTTGCAGAATAAAGTTCGGACATCTCTAATCTCTAAATAAGAATTAGTGTATTAGTTTTCTTAGCAAATTTTTAAATTCTCAATATCCTGTATTATCATTTTGTGTCCAATAAATTATTGCAATAGGTTCTATTGCAATAATTTATTGGACACTGAGAATGGGTTAAGCATTATGCACTCTACTGAGATCTTACAAGACAAAGCGCGATTTTCAAAATATCACACAGGTGAGTATGCAGGCAATAGCTAGTATGCCAGCTAATAAATATTAAAATTGGGGTGTTAACGCCTAAATCATCCATGAAATCAACAGGCCTTGACCTAAACGGCGTCAAACGCCTCATATAAGTCCACTTTATTTCATTTAGGTATTTAAATATTATGCATGCTACATACCGATAAATGTGTCCGGTCACGCCACATAGTCATCAGGTAAAAGCAAATTTGTATGAACTGTCGTTATTGTTTTATTAGTACTAATCTTCTACAACTACATTCACGTAAAACTAATTGATGGGTATAATTGTTCTGCGTATACAGGGTGTCCGGTAATTAATGGATAACCTTGAAATGTCTTATAGTAGAACTGACGGCCGTTCAGAAAAAAAAATAATAATAAAAAAATAAAACATATTAAAAAGTGCAAGCTATATAAGCATAGCATACTTTTGACTGTCTATCTATTAGCATAATTAGTGTTTAATAATAAAACAACAAAAAACCGATGGATTTCATTCATTTATGGTCGTAGTATACAAGAAAGTTATACATGGTAATTAAAAAAAAACACATATTTCATGTAGTAGTTAGGATAGTTTTTTTTCATATTTTTTTCTGAACGGCCATCAGTTCCACTATAAGACATTTCCAGGTTATCCATTAATTACCGGACACCCTGTATATTCCTTTTAGTATTATTGCAATTTGTATACTATAGAGTTATAGAGTTAGTCACGTATGTTTATCTACGAAGGTTAGTAGTGTTGTTTTCCATCCATTGGCGTATGGAAGCCGAGGTCCGGGCATAATACCTATATCATTATGTCTGATTATGGTTAAGCTGTCAGATTCAATTGATTTAATCTTTGAGTGGATATCGGTGCCAATTATTCGGCGGTGGTATTGATAAGACGGCTCACCTGGGAAAGTACAAGTCATTTACAAGAAACCAGCGCAGGAATAGTAACAGTGTTACTGTTTCGCCTAAAGACTAAATGGCCTGTAACTTACATTCCTAACTCTGCCATTTCTCTTTCAATACTTTCTTCCATTTCTGTAAGGTTGGCAACGCACAGGTGATACTCCTGTTATTACAAGCGATCAAAGGGTGACTGCTTACCATTAGGCGCACCGTATAATCGCTTGCCTTCTAGTAAAAAAAACCGACGAACATAAACGTAAAGAAATGTGTAGTTCTGACGTTCATAAGTGTTCCTCTGTGACTTTAATTAATAAATGATATTTGACTGTGACACCGTACGTGATATGACCTACACGTTAATTATAGTGTATTTGTATTAGATGAGTAAAGTTATAATATATACAGGTAAGTCTTGTAGCATAAGCTTGCGCATGTAGTGAGTTTTTATTTCCGGTTCAAGCAAAATATAATAGAAATGTCGATGGATTATTTCTATTAAAAATTCTCAATCACAACATGAAGTCTATAAATGCGCCCAGTAAACGGTACTACACTTAATTCTTATATCGTATGTATATGATATTAAACATCGCTGCCTAAGTAGGCATAGTACATAAGTATGTATACTAATATTATAAAGCTGAAGAATTTTTTTGTTTGTTTGATTAAACGTGCTAATCTCAGGATTTACTGGTTCGAATTGAAATTTTGTTTTTGTTTTGGATAGCCCATTTATCAAGGAAGGCTATTAGCCTATATAACATCACGCCACGACCAATGGCAGCAGAGCAGCAAGGAAAAATGTTCCAAAAACGGTGAAAATTATCTTACCTATATGAAGCAGACAAAGTTACGCGGGTCAGCTAGTTTAGACATATACTACAAGCTAGAACTGTTAACATTCACCTTAACTTACTTTTCTTATCCAAGTACTTAAATACTAAATAAATAATAATATATTTCAAACTAGATTTTATATTTAAATAATAAATATGTTACACAAGCAATATTGCAATTTTGCGATTTCATACCACCGTATAGGTTATAGATCATAGGTGGCACCTCAAAACGTAAGGTGATCTAGACATGTAAATATCAATAGGTCACGGAGTCTGGCCTTTAAGGTGTAACCTAATCTCGTGTAGAAATATTTTTTACTGCTAAGGATGCTTACAATTATCTAAAATTTTAATCTACGTAAGATTAAAATATTAGATGCGCGTTACTACGTTTCAATATGGTTATCTGTCTGGACGTTAAGTTGTCATCTGTCACACAATGCTACCATGACATCTTAATTATAAATATCTCGTTAACTTATAGTGGAAACTCCACACACACTATCTTTCTTTATATCGTGCGATCTAATTATGGTAAGAGCACATCTATGTTTTAAATCTTTGTTTATTTACACTCCTGTCCTGCCCAGTCCTTTGCCGACTTTGACAGATGATTTTGTGGTGGTCCGGTCGACGCGTCGACGCGTTGCTTACAGAGTAGCTACTGCCATCTCGGCTAGCCTGGTTGACGGTTATGAAAATAAAGATTTGACGTTGACTTTGATTTCGGCTGCGAAGATGTCATCAGATGGCTAGGCGTTTATACTGAGTCGTTGGATGATTTAGGCCAGCGATTTTCTAGCCTGTACGTGCTTGTAATACTGGAGATGCCACTCGCGTATTACTTGGAAGAACATGGAGTGAGTGGTTGCAACAACGATATTTATGGATAAGTTTAGAAAATAGTTCTATTGTCAAAGTCAAAGACTATAACCATTTTAGTTAACCCCGAGCGTTAAGATATAGCGATTAATAAATTTAATTATGTTACTGAATTTACATTTTTTAGTTGCTAAATTCCAATAAACGAAAAAAAAGACGATACCTGTAGAAAACATACAGCCAGTCCAGACAGCAATATGTTATAAATATTATACCTTATTAGACAATACAAATCTTAAATAATAATTAGTTAATGATTTTAATGAAGTTGATTTTTTATTACGTAGTAGTATTTAACGGCAATAATAAGTAGATATATTTAGTGGGTGACCGTCGGGCAGCGCAGAGGTCTCGAGTTCGATCTCTGACTTTTCAAAGTTATATAAGTATTAAATAGTTAATTATCGCTCGTTTTAACGGTAAAGGAAGACATTGTGAGAAAACCTGCATAACTGAGAGTACAAAATGTTTTTGAAGACATGTGTAGTTTGCCAATCCGTACTGATCCAGCTTAGTAGACAATCACTAAATCCATCTTACTCTGAGATATCCATGCCCAGCAGTGGGACAGATCATATGTATACAGGGCAATATTAGTAATATTAAGTCATTTATTACGTATTCAGTGGTAAGGTATTAGGGCGCATGCACTTACACATTGTGACAAATGCAGCCAATCCTTTAGCGATGTGCCATTCCTAAGGGAAACAATATGATCGGATGCCACATTCGAATGTTGATGAATTTGTTGTCGCTAATTGTTATTTGATTTATAATCGAATATTTGAATTACTATTAGAATATAATAGTTAATCAGTGGTGGTTGTTAGTGCAATCATTACAATAGTGAGGATTTAGTTCTAAGACTTTTATTTATTTATTTTAGACATGCCAACAGTATATATATACAACATTACACACAATACAGTACCTTAAACCTAGTTCTTATACAAACACTAATATAGGCATGTACATTATGCACCAAGATGTTGACTAAACATTTATGTCAGAAGCTAAAGTTGTTCACATCTTACACTAAAGAATACGAAATTAAAATATAAAGAAAAATGAAAAAGGATCAGATATAAAAATATTAATAAAATTTAACTGTTATTATGCGAAGGATATCAGTATTTTTCGTGAAATTTATAAGGGAATCGTGAAAAATATCCATTCAGCATATTAT
Source organism: Catocala nupta (assembly GCA_963675205.1). NCBI lineage: Eukaryota > Metazoa > Arthropoda > Insecta > Lepidoptera > Erebidae > Catocala > Catocala nupta. The sequence goes on from OY776082.1 coordinate 12,081,671, forward strand.
ATTCACTGCATGCACGAACCATTGTGCATTGGTGAATTAAGACCAAAATTAGCTCGTATGGCGTGATGGCTTACTAGGAATTGATAACTAAATACGGTTCAATATCACTGCTATTGATGTCGTTATTAAGTACTTTGTGCAAAAAGAGCACATCGTGTAGCTTACGTCGAATAGATAAAGAGGACATCCTAACATATTCCAGCCGTTGAACATAATTACATCTATGTGTGACGTCTTGCGAGATATAAGCTAGGTGTCGTGTGAATGCGCGTTGGACACTTTCTATTCGCTGAGAAGTCACAGCATAAAAGGGGCTCCAGATTATGCACCAGTATTCTAAGTGACTGCAAACCAGTGCGTTAAATAACGTTATCCGTGTTTGTGCATGCCTAAAACCTCTTGTGTTGTGCTTCAGGAAACCAAGCATTTTGGCCGCCTTTCCCACAATCGCGTCGATATGATATGTGAAACGAAGCTCGATTATCACACTAAAATTATTATTATAGAGACTGTTTGCAATTCGGTTGTTCCTATTCTATACTTAGATTCTGTAGGTCATCTTTTTTTGTAGAATCTGAGATGATAACATTTGTCCATATTAAGACGCATGTGGTTAATAGTGCACCATTCCTCTATTCGAGTCAAATCATCTTGAACGAGATCGTTATCAGTTTGTGAGTTAAGAGGTCTATAGAGCTTCAAATCATCTGCGAATAGTAGACATTTGACATTCTGTATGATAGAAACTATGTCATTTACGAATAGAACAGGGTAGGCCCTAAATGCAATCCCCGTGGCACTCCAGAGACCGCATAGTAAGAATATGAGTTGTAGTCGTTGACAGAAACTATTTGAAGTCTTTTTGCTAAATATAACTGAAACCAGTGAAGTAGTGAGCCCTTAACGCCAAAATGGTTAAATGTTTGTATGAGGACGTTATGGTTCACTTTATCGAATGCGCTGGCAAAATCAGTATATATCGCATCTACTTCTAGGCCCTTATTGAGCTGTTCAGATACATCAGATACAAAACAGCACAAGTTAGTGACAGTCGATCTACCAATTCGAAATCCATGTTGATTGGGCCATAACAAAGCATCTACATGACTAGTTAAAATAAGACAAACAAAAGGCTCGAACAGTTTTGAATAGCAGGTTAAGATCGCAATTGGCCGATAGTTATTAGTATTGCATGGGTCACCTTTCTTATACAATGGAAATATTCTCGCTTTCTTCCATTCGTCTGGACAGCATCCATTACTTAAAGAGCGATTAAATATCAAAGAAAGAGGTACTCCTAATACTTTCTCACAGCGTTTGATAAATACGTTGGGTATACAATCGGGAGGGAACCTTTGAATATGTTAAGCTTTTTAATTTTAGTGACCACTTCACGTTTAGATATGTGAATATTTGCTAAACATTTATCATAAAGAGGTAGATTAGAGATCGTTAGATCGTAGTTTATATCATTTGCAAGGCTATACGTAGATGCAAATTGGCAAGCAAATAGATTAGCAATTTCAGGTCCTGTATCAGCAATATTATCATCCCTAAACAATTGAGATGGAATGGATACTGAGCTCTTATTCTTGTCTCTTATGAAATGCCAAAAAGCTTTAGGATCCTTTTTGATATTAATTTTAACCCCCGACGCAAAAACGACGGGGTGTTATAAGTTTGACGTGTCTGTGTGTGTGTGTCTGTCTGTGGCATCGTAGCTCACGAACGGATGAACCGATTTTAATTTTGTTTTTTTTATATGAAAGGTGAATTAGTCGGGAGTGTTCTTAGTTATGTTTGATGAAAATCGGTTCAAGATGGCCGCCGCCACAAAATGGTGGATTACTTATTTTTTCAGAACTCCCTCAATATGGGTATCAAATGAAAGGGCTTGACTAGTAAAATACTATACACTATAATAAATTGCTAATCCAAGATGGCCGCCACGATAAAATGACGAATTACATTATTTTTTTTCACAACTCCCTCAATATGTGTCGGGAGTTTTTAAATTTTTAATTTATAGTTATCTATATTACGCTTATATTGTACATAACAAGCACGGTATAATTTATTGCAGTGATCTCGCAAAGTTTAGAACAGTCCATGGGATTGTTATATCGACGGTATTTTTGTCTTATTTTCTCCTTTTCTTTTAACCTTTTAATTAAAGAATAACTAAACCAAGAAGGATATTTAGATTTAATTATGTTATGCTTAGGAACATATTTCTCATTTAACGCCATAATAATATTATAAAATACTGAAGCCATTGCATTTACATTAATACACCTCTGAAACTCTTCGTTCTAATCTATACTTTTAAGTTGAGAACATATAGCTTCATAATTAGCCTTAAAATAACATAGTTGGTTATTATTTATGGGTTTTAGGACAGTTGACAAAACAATTAATAATCTAGGATAATTGTTATCTAAACGGTTTAACAGAACCAGAGGTTCTTCTATTTTCATCGTGGGTAAATTGGTTAAACTAGATATTATATCCTGTCATGAACATTTTGAATACAATTAAATTGATGAAAATTATTAAGAGACATAACATCGATAAGTGAACAACCCAACGAACTGTTAAAGTCAATAGGATGAGCATAATTAAAGTCCTTATTTTTATACCATTTGATTGTAGACAGGTTAAAGTCCCCAAGTATTATAACATCATAAACTGTATTCATCATACTATTTGCATTATCTAAAAAATATTGAGAGATTTCAAGACGATGGGAGGGGCAGATAAACAGTGCAAATTGCAATTCTTTTTATAGAGTAAATAATATTTAAATTCAAAGTAATCCAAATGTCTTCGCAATCACCTTTCCAGGTAGACATTCGAACTGATGAGATATCACGCGAAACAGCTATGAGTACGCCCATCCTTCTTGGAGCTCTCACTACATGAACGATGTTTGTGATATACAATTAATCTAGAATCGATGAACTCATTGCTAGGTACTAATATTTGAATTGAGTCACGTTTCCGTAAAGGCAAATTATATCATAATTGGATTTGAGTACATTTTCATAAAAACTTACAGTTTTAGTGCGAATTCCTCGTACATTCCGCAAGTATATTTTCAAGCTGTTGAATTAGAAAGCAATACACCACAACATTGACAAAAGTTGAAAGGAACTAATTTAAGTTAAGAGTTTAAAGCATCATAATTCCGAATAAGTAATGGCTAGTTTGACTCGCCCTTGTGCACGTAGATGCGGCCATTACGAACCCAATTAAATTTGTAATTCGTTTCCCTTACCTTCTTTCGAACATCTGCTTGTAAGGATTTGTTAATTGGTATTAAGTGTTCCGCAACATATACCGGGGCACGTAGGCCGCCTAGTACTAGATGGTGAGAGCTCAACTTGTCATTAGGGATTTCCTTGTAGTATTTTTTTTTTTTGGCGTACGGCTTGTATGACATGTCAAGTCCATGTAAAGAGGATTGAGAGAATACAAAAAAAATTTGTTCCTCATTTTGCTTATCGATTTAAAATCGATACGCCAATTATTAAATCATACGAGGCAACATTAAAATATTTTGATATTGTGTCTGTTGAATCGCGTCGCATGGTTGCCGACCTAATGTTTCTATACAAGCTACTTAACAATAAAATTGACTGTCCGAATCCAAATCTTCTGAGCAAATTCTCCATCAATGTACCTTACAGAGTCCCGCGTCATCCTAGCTCTCATTTCAATATTCCTCGTCATCGTACGAATATAATAATAATATGTAATATTCTATCACATACGCACAACACCATCTAGCCCAAACTAAGCAGAGCTTGTACTATGGGTACTAGACAATGGATAAACATACATACATATATACTATTTTTTGTAAATACATACATATTATACATAGAAATACCGAGACAAACATTCATGTTCATGCACATAAATGTTTGACTTGTGCGGGAATCGAACCCACGCCCTAATTCCTGGCAGTCGGTTACACTAACCACTACAGATCTTGGTAAATACTTACCCAGTGCAAGACTGTCGAGGCAATATATATTAATTGTATATTTTAATTTGATTCTTAATGTAACTAGTATTGATAACTAATAACAGTACAAATTATTAATTATATACATAATGTAAACTCAATTCTTTAAAACTAACTTATACCTAAAATATTATAAAACAGAAATAAAAAAGAAAAGAAAACTAAAACCCTCTAATAGGCGTCATAGAATTAATTATTTAAAGTAATTCAAACAAATTGATGTGACTGTAAGACAAATAAAATTTACTGGATTTTGATGTAATTTAATTGCAAACTTAACTTTTATCTTGATATTTCTTCACTTTTAATATTTATCTTAGTTTCTTATGTCATATTATTCATGTATTATTTAAATTGTAATGCATGCTAAATTCACTTGTTATACAATTGGTTAGACTCAAAATGTTTCTTTTATGTGTATGTAATATTGTAGTAACGGTTGGTGAATCTTAATAAATAAATAAACATTTTGTGATTTACGCCTAATATTTTGACTTTAATGAGATTATTAATACTACTCTACCAACCAACCAACAATATATCAACTTTTCAAATAATCATTACTAATATTATAAACGCGAGTCAGTTCGAATGATTCGAATTTGAAATCGACAAATACTCATCGCTTCGCTATATAATTTTCATAAGTAGTAAATATCCGTACTTACCTATAAGAATGAATACTTAAAGCTATTCTAATTTTTGTTGGTTCTATGATAAGGTATTTACTATAGACCGCTTTCATGTGTCTGCCAAGCACACGCATAATCAAAATAAATATCGATACACAAACATAATAAGGGAACAAACACTCGAGATTCATAATAGCTTCAGTGAAACCAGAACAAAGGCTGATCCTGACGTGTACAGGCGGGCGCGGGGTGGGTTGCGGGGTGCGCGGGTGTGTGCAAATATTGTCTCGCAACCAACAGGCTTCATTAGCAATGAGTGATGTAATTAATTTCACTGTTCGATGGATAAAGGTTGGGTGTTTGAAGCGACGTTGACGTTTTGTCGGATCGCTGATAGTCAATAACGACAGTTTTGTTATTGAATATAATAAATTCAATGGTATGTAAAATAAAGGTTAAATAACTTGAATTTACTTACTAACAAATATGTGGCATTGTAGTACAACTAGATATTTTGAAAGGTAGACGATCTTCATGATAACTTTTTAAACTATATCTACTTACACAGAGTGATCGAATTCATGTTTTATTTATACTCAACTTTATATAAAAACCGGCAAAGTGTGAGTCGGACTCGTGCACCGAGGGTTCTGTACAAACCTGTAGGTATATAATTTCAATTTAATACCTCTACGCGTTCATGAGGAAAGGGATAGTAAGTTTAAAATGATTAAACTATTTTTATTACATGATGTAACTAAAAATTTATGCTTTTCGCAATTTTTCCTTTATCTGTGCTATAAGACGTTGCTTTGTACCAAATTTCAAGATTCTGAGTTCACGAGAAGTACCCTGTAGGTTTTGATTCCCTTGCGAGTGTCGACAATTTGCAGCATAAACGACTGTATCTTTTGATAGCGTTGGCTTAGAAGGTTTATTTTTTCACAGCTCCAAGGGACAGTAGACTTGAGTAATTGATATGAGTTTCAGCTTGATACCTCCACGCGTTACTGAGAAAAAGGGTCTTGACAGACAGACAGACAGACGGACAACAAAATGATCCTATAAGGGTTCCGTTTTTTTTTTGCGACACGGAATCCTATTATTCATAAAAATTTAACATTACTGCTTTTTTCAATTAATCGATTTTTTGAGGTTTTCTTATTTTTTATTAATACATTGCTATAAAAAATGCAGCAAAATACCTTGAGTTCATCAAAATTCTGCATGTCAAGATGCCACTTTTTAGAATTAGTTAGTAGATGCGATTTCTATGTACGAGAGTTTGAGTTCGATTCCCGTTTCCTGGGTGGGGCATATTATAAATCGAAGTATTATTGAGCTTTTCTGCTAATAAAAATTCAGTAGAATAAGGAGACTGGAAACTTACAACAACTGGGATGATGTTATCGTGTGGCACCTGCAGGTTCTTCGTAATAGAGAGTTAATTAGAGATGTTGTAAAAGCCATTGCTATCAAACACCTCTGCCTGTCATCTCGAGGATATACCTATGCTACAACGAAAGTAACTATATAATTTGTGCTAATCTCTGTAACCAATATGGGTAATAGAACATTCTACGTTGTAAATAATATGAAGGCATTCAAGATGGACGACAATGGGCGGTAAATCAATTTAATATTGCGAAGCAATGACTATTGTTGTAACTATTTCAATGTACATTATGTGCGTGTCATAAGTATGTCGACATATTTCCTGTATTAATGTATCATATTATGTAACAAATATACAGCGTGTAACTTTAATGCGTGGTCATATCTTAGAGTCATAAAGTATCTATTAATCATAAATAGCATCGTGAGCTCAAAGTTACAAAATTATAAACATATTTGGTTTAGTATGTCTGCATGTTAAATTTTCCCTTCCCATATCGAAAAAAGTAACTAGAAATGCAGGGCACTTTTATTTTTAAAACCACTATTAAATTTAAAGATTTTATTTGTTTTTCAAAATTATAATGTGTCATAAAAGATAACATGATTTAGTCACAGGTTCCATTATAAGGTAAAATATAACCCCACGTTATTGTACATGCTGTATAATTGGCTAGATCATACAGAAATATATTACCCCACGCAAACGTGTAGCAGCCTGACTGTGCCGAACACCCAGTTCAATAGTTTGAGTGTTGGTCAAGAGATTAAGAAGACAATGTTCTGTTAGCAACACTGCAGCTGTGTCTCTATCTACGAGTGTTCTGACTACTTAGGGGCCGTCGCTAAACTAGTTTGTGATTTTCTGAGACGAGCTAATGGATTGAGAACTCAATATAATGTTCATTCGGCCTCGACGGCGTAGTGGTCAGTGTAACCGACTGCCACGCCTGAGGTCGCGGGTTCGATTCCCACACAAGTCAAACATTTGTGTGCATGAACATGGATGTTTGTCTTGGTCTGGGTGTGTCTATGTATAATATGTATGTATTTACAAAAAAATATATATATGTATGTTTATCCATTGTCTAGTACCCATAGTACAAGCTCTGCTTAGTTTGGGCTAGATGGTGTTGTGTGTATGTGATAGAATAAAGAATATATTATTATTAACATTATGAAGAATCACCGATCAACTATTAATAATTATCTCTTATGTGCTCCGTGGTTGGCCGGACAAGCTCCTTATATGGAAATACTGCCTTCGGATTAGTTCAATCGTTGTGACAACTTGCATTCCTATCATAAGATTATGCGATGATGCTCGTGCATTTATAGTGATACATCGAATTACTAGAATGATCGCTGTACAAAAAAGATATAAAACTACGATCTAATGCTGTCCTGGCTTGTATGTTTTTGACTTTAGAAAGATAAAAATTAGTTTGTCGTTTTGGTCCTATTTTTTATACGATCGTTTACCATACCCCGGGCACAACATATTCAGATTCTGCACGTAATAGTGAGGATTCTTGGACAACATTATGTTTTTGCACACTTGAGGATTGAATATCATCAAGTAGTGAAGCTTAGAATTTATTTCACTATAACGCTAGCGGGACCTTGGGTTCAACTCCGATCTAATATATAGGCGAAAACCCGCTGATAGCACAATCATTTAACATAGCTAGGAAGGGTTAATAGAACTACTACTACTTTTGTAATCCAAATCAATATTAGCGAGTTTATATATATATATATATATATATATATATATATATATATATATATATATATATATATGAACGTATATATTCGCTCGCGCGAATATACGTTAGGTTAGTTTAGATTAGTAACAGTTCTTGTTCTGGATAAAAGGTATCCTATGCCCTTTTCTGTTGTGAAATTTCATAATGATCAGTCGAGTAGTTAAGACGTGAAAGCGTAATAAACAAACAAACTCACTTTCGCATTTAGTGATATTATTCATCAAGTACTAAATTAGTCTAGACACCGTGTAGTCTACATGAAAATGTCTTGGTTATACAAATGTATGAATTTATAAGTGCATCTCTATTCTATACGGAACATGACATAGCATGTCTAGCATTTCCTAATTAATGTGAACCCACGTGCGCTCACAATATTTTACCTTCACCTGCCTTTGTATAGATATATACACAAAGTATATAACTTGTACGTATATGTTTATTGTACAACCGACTTTCATTCCTATTGATATATATTTACAATGCGTCATTAAGCCGAATTTATCGTCATTATTCCGCCTCTTGTGAGATATGACAACGAAAACTGATATATGAGCGTTTTATTGATATACATAACATTTATTTTTGGTATTTTGGTATGATATCAGTAATATCCGTTTTGTTCTACATATTCTGTAAAGGTTTCTATTTGCATACAGCGTATAACTGTACAGTGTGATCAAAATTTAAATGTAACCTGTGACTAAAGGGCAACTCATTTTGATATGAAATGTATATTTACTATAATGTATAGTTTCTATACAACAGTATTTATTATAATATTTCTTTATTTTTAATAAATGACAGCTCTTGTAGTTTCGTACTTAAGATAATTCGTTGTTCGTGGGAGATTTTACAAACATTCGAACAACGGACACAAAGAATACGGAACAAAAATTTGTGGATCACAGAAATGTTTCACCCGTGTAAGGATCCTATGACACTTGCATTGCGCATGCACAATGGCAGTGTCGAGGTGACCACGTAAATTACTTAGCCATTCGTGCAGTCAAGTCAGTTGACATGATTGCACGAATGGCTGAGTATAATAATAATAATAGTAATAGTAGCAATAGTCCTACGCCTGCTGCGGCTAGTGCCGCTGTAGGTGTTCCATCACACCTTTGATTAAAACTCTCGAAGGGCCTCTTCACGTTGGACCCATGTCTCCGTGTAAGCCTCCCAAAGGATCAGGTATTTTCTAATATAATATGTTAGAAAGTACCTGTGATAAGAGAAACATAATAATAATATTTTACCACATACACACAACACCATCTAACTCCAACTAAGCAGAGCTTGTACTATGGGTACTAGACAATGGATAAACATAGGTACATATATACTTTTTTTTTTGTAAATACATACATATTATACATAGAAACACCCAGACCAAGACAAACATCCATGTTCATGCACACAAATATTTGTCTTGTGCGGGAATCGAATTGTATATACGAGGGTGCGTTTTTAAGTTCGCGGAATGGAGGGTATGGAAGGTGGTGGGGGTGCTTGTTTAGTCACTAACGTGTTTAGCAACTAATAATTAGTATATATACCGAGTATTATCATAATGAGGTCATTAGTCTTTGAACTATCGTCCCTCAAGCAACTCAATCTGGAAGAAATTGTGAAGTATGGAGAAAATCGAGTTCCGCGCCGTTATAAAGTTCCTTACCAAGCAAGGAAAAAATGTTCAAACCATTTTGGAAGAGATGTCATCTGTATACGGGGACTCTTGTCCAGGAAAAACCATGGTATACAAGTGGCACAACCTCTTTAAGCAAGGCAGGGAATCAATTGAAGACGATTCCCGGCCTGGGCGGTCTGTTGAGGTCACCACTCCAGATCTTATCGAAAAAATCGAAAAATTAATATTGGAGGATGCACGTTTGAAGAAAAAACAAATCGCAGAGATGGTTGGAGTATCTGAAACGACCATTTTCAAGGTTCTCCATGATCATCTCGGCATGACAAAAGTCAGTGCAAGATGGGTGCCTAGAATGCTCACACCGCCTCAAAAACAGAAGCGCGTCGAGTGTTCGCGTGCGTTTTTGAGCCAGTGTAATGAAGACAAGGATGGTTTTTTGGAGCGAATTGTTACTGGGGATGAAACTTGGGTTCATCATTATGAACCTGAGTCTAAACAAGATTCCATGCAGTGGCATAAAAAGGGTACACCACCGCCTAAGAAATTCAAGGTGTCGCAATCGGCGGGAAAGCTCATGGCGACAGTTTTTTGGGACACAGAAGGAATTTTGTTGGTTGATTACAAAGAAAAAGGTGTTTCCATCTTTCTTTCTTTCTTTCTGTGATAACGAGGAACATCACTCAGCTCTTGATAAATTATATGTGCAAATTACTGATACGTTGTCACGGGCAGCCATTCAAACATATAGGAAAAGGTGTCGCAGGAAGGGAGGTTATGTCATTGGGTGGAATAAGCACGTAGCGAGCTTTCATCGGGAGGCACGGCTTAGGTTTCAATTGTGGGACTTAGCTGAGCGACCAGTTAATGGTCGAATCTTTGATGAGATGTCGGAGGCGAGGAGACATTTTAAGGCGAAACTGAAATGGTGTCAGAATAATCAAGAACAATTTAAAATGGACATCCTTGCATCTGACCACTCCTCTAAGGATTTTAAAAGTTTTTGGAAGCATACAAATAAAATGAACGTTAGGCCTAGCTTCCCGTCGAGTGTTGGTGGCTCTGCTGACCACAGTGACATTGCCGCGGCGTTTAGAGAGCATTTTACTGTGAGGTCGCCCTTGGGTCCCTCGTCCGGTGCGGTGAGTGGTGGTGAGCCCATTGTGACGGGACGGAATGTAAAGATACCTGCGAAGAGTGTGGCTAACATTATTAGAAAAATGCAACGTGGAAAATCGCCTGGTCACGATGGGCTCAGTATCGAGCATTTTAAATTTGCGGGTGTTCACTTGCCACGAGTACTGTCTATGTTTTTCAGTCTGTGCATAGGTCACTCGTATCTGCCAGAGTCGCTAATGCGAACTATAGTCGTTCCAATACTTAAAAATAAGACGGGTGATACGTCTGACATTGGTAACTACCGACCCATCTCACTCGCTACCACACAACAGCCAAGGTACTTGACAGTCTGCTGAATAGTCGCCTCACAGCACAGGTTAAGTTGCACGATGCCCAGTTCGGGTTCAAAGCAGGGTTATCAACAGAGAGCGCTATTCTGTGTTTGAAGCGAACTGTCATGTACTACACAGCGAGGAGGACGCCGGTACTTGCGTGTTTCCTCGACTTGTCAAAAGCATTTGATCTGGTCGCATATGACGTACTGTGGGACAAGTTGAGGGACGTGGGTGTGTCGGCGGAGTACACCTCCCTTCTCAAATATTGGTACTCTAACCAAAAGAACCGGGTGAGATGGGTGGGTACACTGTCTGGCGAGTACAGGCTGGAATGCGGAGTCAGGCAGGGGGGTTTGAGCTCCCCTTTATTATTTAACCTGTATATCAACCGGCTCATCGAGCGGCTGAGCGGTACACATGTCGGCTGCCATATTGACGGAACGAGTGTCAACAATATAAGCTATGCAGACGATATGGTGCTTCTCAGTCCCTCGATGGGTGGGTTGAAGAAGTTGTTATTGACCTGCGAGGCCTATGCGGAGGAGCACGGCCTAATATACAACTCGAAGAAGAGTGAAATTCTTGTATTTAAAGCACCTAAGCAGCAACCGCGCAGTGTTCCTCCCATAAGTCTCAATGGCGTTGCTTTGAAAGTTGTGGATAGTTTTAGGTACCTGGGCCACATTGTCACGAGCGACCTAAGAGACGACGCAGATATAGAGAGGGAGCGCAGGGCGTTGTCTGTGAGGAGCAATATGCTTGCCCGCAGGTTCGCTCGTTGTACTACAGACGTCAAAGTAACCCTTTTTAAGGCCTTCTGTCAATCCTTTTATACGAGTGGCCTGTGGGTATCATACACGCGCCGAGCCTACAGCGTCCTGCGTGTTCAATTTAATAATGCTTTTAGGATGCTGTTGGGCCTGCCATGGCGTGGTAGCGCTTCAGGCATGTTCGCGGAGGCTCGCACTGATGGTTTCCATGCCATCATGCGAAAGAAAGCGGCCTCCTTACTGCAGCGCTTGCATGGTAGTGGCAACAGCATCCTGAAAATGATAGCTGCCAGACCGGACTGTCCCTTTCAGAAACACTGGGTGGGGACAGTCATAGGTCAAATTAAATAAATATATTATATATTATGGAAACTAACAATACTAACCTAATAATTTAAGCATCATTGTTACTAACATTAAATTACTAACAAAATTATGGACAAAAGTCTGAAATAAAGTTTTATTTAATTTAATTTAATTTAATAACCGGAGAACACTACGCTTCAATTTTAGAGTAGTTAAAAGAGGCAATCAGAGAAAAAAGAAGAGGAAAATTGACCAAAGGTGTCCTGCTCTTGCACGACAATGCTCCTGTTCACAAGAGTCGAGTTGCGTTGGCTGCTTTGCACAAGGTGGGCTTCGATATCATTGATCACCCACCTTATAGCCCAGACTTGGCTCCCAGCGACTATTATCTCTTTCCAAATCTGAAAAAAGAGCTTCGAGGAAAGAAATTTTCAACCGATGAAGAAGTGAAGGATGCAGTTTCGGCGTATTTTTCAGAGAAAGACAAAACATTTTTTTATGAAGGTATTCATAAGTTAATTCATAGATCTGAGAAATGTATTAGGGTTTCAGGTGAATATATTGAAAAGGAAAAATAATTTTGTAATATTATTTCATCCCCTTCTATTCCATTCCGCGAACTTAAAAACGCACCCTCGTATTATATTTTTCAATTGACTTGACCCCAGTGGTGAGGTACCACGACTTCATAAGTAGACGACGACATTCACGACTTCATAGGTCCATAGAGTGAATGTCTTATCAGAAAAGTATATGATGTGATTTGAATTAACTGTAATGACTATGGGTGTTACTTGCTTGTTTATTACTGACTAGATGTGCCCGCGGTTTCACTCGCGTTTATGGTTACTGCGCTGCCCCCGTGGGTCGTAGCGTGATGTTATATAGTCTATAGCCTTCCTCGATAAATAGGCTATCAAACACTAAATAATTTTTCAATTCGAACTAGTAGTTCCTGAGATTAGCGCGTTCAATCAAACAAACAAACTCTTCAGCTTTATAATATTAGTATATATATTGGCGTGCAAACATAATAATCTATATTAAGAATTGTGTATCTTATTGACCCATTAAATATTATTGACATTAAAGAATATTATTTTTTGAAAAAGGATCTTATTCTTTTTGCTTACGGTTGTATGCTTTTTTCGCAATGTATTGGTGAAGATATTACTTCACCAATATCCTTATAATCTAACCTAACCTTTTAGTCATAGCATGTATACTAAAAATATATTAATCTTTTCTCAATACGCTTACATAAATAGGTAATTGGTTTTTGATTTAAGCAAATAAGGAAGCATTATAGTCTCTGTGTTTGTTGTTTGTTCATAATTAATTTATTTTCAGTAACATATATATTATGTAAGCAATTATTAATTATAAAAATGTTGGCTGACTTTCACCTTGCAGGTAATTTACAGTAATGATATGGTGTATTCACATTCCATACAATCGCAAGTTCGCCGACTGTCATGAACCTATGGCAATCCATATCAGAGTAACAATTGTAGTAACTGAATGAATAAGAAAATAAATCGTGAAGAGAATTTGGACTTCTGTCTTTAATTTTTCTACTAATTATTATTATGAAGGGGTACTAGAGGGTTGAGCAAGAGACCGGGCACGCCACGATCGTGGCGGTAAGTCCCGTTTTTGAGGAGTGGCTGGAGAGGCGGCATGGCGCCCTCACCTTCCGGCTGACACAGGTTCTAACTGGCCACGGTTGTTTTGGCCAGTTCCTGTGTCGTATACGCCGGCAAGAGACGCCCGGTTGTCACCACTGCGGCGACTGCCGCGACGTTGTTGAGGACACGGCGCTGCACACTTTGGCGGTTTGCCCCGCCTGGGCATCGCAGCGCCGTGATTTGATCGCGGCAGTCGGATCAGTTGCCCTCTCGCTCCCGGCCGTAGTTCAGTCTATGGTCCGGAGTGAGAGGTCGTGGAACGCCGTCGCCTCCTTCTGTGAGGAAGTAATTTCCATCAAGGAGGCGGCGGAGCGGGAGAGGGAGCGTTTAAACCCTCTCCCCAACCGCAGAGCCGGGCGCCGGAGGGCGCGAGACGACCTCCAGCCACCCTGAGGTTTGACCTGGGGGTGGCGGGCTTTGTGGGCCTGCCCGCCATCCGTTCAGCACCAGGTCCGAGAGGTGGCGTGCGTGTTCCCACGCGCGCCTCTGTGTCGAGTCCGTCTCCCCTCTAGGGGGGAGACAGTAGGGTTTTATAATGTCGGAAGTGCCTATTTTGGGTAGGTCTTTTGTGTAGTGGCCTGCCGTTTCATACGGCGGGCCGAAACCTCGGCGGGGTGGCGACCGCATGCGAAAGCGATTCGCGCGGCCCCGCTGATAGTGGTTTTGTCGAGGAACACCGTGGTAGGTTTAGTCGGTATTCCGGGAGGTACATTATTTCTTTTCCATCTTCTTTTACCCCGGCGAGTCCGACATAATCCCTCCGCCCGCCCCCGCGGAGGGATATGCGTCATAGCATTCCGCCAAGTAAAAAAAAAAAAAAAAAAAAAAAAGATATTAAGATTTTATATTAAGCAAGTCTGAACACAGAGGCTGAAAATGTGCCCGGTAGACGCTGCCCTATTACGTGGTACTTAAAACCACAGAATAGAGAAATAAGGCTTTAAACAATCATTTATTGTCTGCTATCATTACTAATATTATAAAGCTGAAGAATTTGTTTGTTTGTTTGGTTTAACGCGCTAATCTCAGGAACTACTGGTTCGATTGAAAATTATTTTAGTGTTGGATAGCCTATTTATTGAGGAAGGCTATAGGCTATATAACATCACGCTACGACCCACGGGGGCAGTGCAGTAACGATAAACGCAGGTGAAACCGCGGGCAAATCTAGTACCTATATTATAAAGCTGAAGAGTTTGTTTGTTTGTGTGGTTGAACGCGCTAATCTCAGGAACTACTGGTACGGATTGAAAAGTCTTTTAGTGTTGGATAGCCTATTTATCGAGGAAGGCTATAGTCTATAAAACAACACCATACGACCAATAGGAGTGGCGCATCAATTAAAAATGTTTCAAAAACGAGGAATTGTGTGAAGCAGACGAAGTTGCGTGGGTCAGCTAGTTACATTATACTTAACACCAAAACTGGCGAAATGTGAATGCAATACAACTACTGCTTCGGCGATATAGACGTAAAAAACTATAGTTGTATGAAGAGTAAACAATGAAATAGAATGTATAAACCGCAAGCACTTCACACACACGTCAGGCAATATTATTTGTTTACATTTAACGCATTATGTAATACATACATTACGTTTTCACAATCATCATAACACGAAGAAAGCAATAAACCAGTAATGTATGCATCCCGTATAAAATTGTTGGCAATACATGAAAACTCATTTAGCCGTCGCAAAACCGCAAAGCGCGTCGCGTAATTCCATTAACTGCATTTCGAGTGGCACTCAAAGCGTTCGACTTATCGAATTTGGCGTTTGCGCCAAATACGAATGAAATGGGAATACATGGAGTGTAGGCGATGAAATATGCACTGATCGATGCCGAGTGGTTTGTTCACATCATATTGTTCAAGAATGGGAGTCATTTTTGTTGATATTTTTTTCAATTAACTGTCAATGTGGAGCAGCGGTCGTGAATGCGATTCCTATACTAAGGTCTCCCGTTCGATGCCCGGGTCATGTAAAGTATTTTTGTCTTTTTTGTTAAGGTCTGACCACCTATATGGCGCAGCGGTAGTGCAAGCGATTTCTGTGCTGAGGTCTTGGGTTCGATTTTTGGGTCACTTAAAGTATTATTGATAATACATTTTGACCCAATATGTAGTAGCAGTAGTGAATGCGACGGGATCCCTCCTTTTCGCATAATGTTTTTTGTCCTAATATACTTCGGCATAACGATTTTGGCACAATTTGTTTTGGCATAATAATACTTTGGCATACTTTTTTTAGGCATACATTTTATGTTGGCATAATCATGTTAAAGACTAATTTGTTTTGGCATAAATTTGATTCCCATAACGTTAGTAGGCCTAATGACTATTAGCATAACGTTAGTAGGCCTAAAGACTTTTAGCATAATAGAAGTTAACTCAGATAGAAGTTAACTGATTGAAATAGTAGTCCTTAATTATTTATTTTAGGTGTATATTTTCAAAACCGACTTCACGTAGTCTTGTTTGTCCTACCCCTAGAGTGTTATTTAAAATCGCGTAGGCGTGTAGGGGCGAGGCGGCCCGCGGGCTGAGGAGCAGGCGGCTGCGAGCGAGCCGCCGCGGCTGAGGCTGGCCGGCGAAGCCGGCCAACAAGCCGAAGCTGCGGTGGTGAGCGAAAGCCGTCTGCGACGATTAGCACGCGTGGGGCCGCCGGAGGCCCGCAGCGCCGGAGCCGTGACAGAAACTCATTCAACACATCATCAATTTATGCTTTAGGATATTATGCTTAAAAAAGTTATGGTTTAGAACTTTATGCTTAATAAATTTATGCTTTACAATATTATGCTTAATCATTATTATGGTTAGAGAAATTATGCTTAAAAAATTATGCGTAAGCTGTTATGCGTAATTATATTATGCGAAAATATAATTATGCCAAACAACATTATGCTAAGTTATATTAGGTCTTAAAATTTTATGCTAATGGATAGGGAACCGAATGCGACTGCTGTGCTGACCTCAGCATAGCCTCTAGGTCAACATGAAAAGAAGAAACGAAAGATCGTTTTCTTTCTTTCTTTTTTTTATATTAGATAATGTGTTACTGCGTTTTTCTGTCAAGAAGTTTTCAGCACGGCGTTTAGAACTGTGGCTGTTTGACGGTAATAGACCCTTTCGCTATCACGGGGTACCTAAAATCATAATAATATGTTATTCGTCATTTTTTTAAACGATGGCTCACGCATGGCGAATAATTCTTGTGTCGCGGAGAACTTTACCAACATTCAAACAACGGTCACAAAGAACACCCAGACTCGCAACAACCATTTGTAGACCACACAAAGTTTTGTCACGTGTGGGATTCGAACCCACAACACTCGGCGCAATGGCAGCGGCGAGGCGACTACTTACAACGCCATTCATGCAGTCCAGACAGTGAAAGTTCCCCTCTAGCTTGCTTGTAACATTAATATGTAGGTATGTGATAGACGTCAGCAGCTTTATTATGTTTGTTAAACTTAAACTAAACTTTTTAAATTGATTATTGATCTAATATTAGTACTTGGTTAAAAATACTAGTTTTTGAAAGGTTCAATATTTGGAATACAAAAATACAGTGTATAATTTTTTTTTTATTTGGTTATATTTGATCAAATATTAAAGGCGAAGACAATGTAAGTTTCTTCTTATATAAAAGGTACCGATGTAGTGAAAATAGGCTTTTGATCTCACAATACATATTTATTAACATATTTATTCTATTAACATGAAAGGTCAGTTTGTTTTATTTTGCAACTAGGTTTTGCCCGCGGCTTCGCTCGCGTGTATGTAGGTTAGGTTAGATTAGTAACAGGGCTTTTTTCTGGATGAAAAGTGCACCCTTTCGCCTTTTTGCTCTTCTGACAACGTGTACGCGAAATTTCATTATCATCGGTCGAGTAGTTAAGGTGTGAAAACTTAACAAACAAACCCACATTTATAAGATTAGTAAGGACGTTAAACTGCTCAAAATATTATAATAATAATATTCTATCACATATACACAACACCATTTAGCCCAAACTAAGCAGAGCTTATACTAAATTATAATAAAACGATTGTATAAAAAAATATAAACTGGTACATTAAAAAGGCAAGCGATATCGTGAAATACAAAACCTCGAAAGCGTACAAAACAGGAATAATAATATATTTAATCGTTTTGCCGATTGCGTTACTTTTATCCGTTACGATTGACGTTTCGAACAGAAGTGTCAAACAAAGCCAATATCGAGTGATGTTGGGTTCGGATCGAGCGAAATGAAACGAACTCTTTTTATCAGTTGTCTAATGTTTGTTTGATGAGGATCCAACGGGATCCGCCGAAAGTTCCTCTATTTGTGTAGATGGTGATACGAAATGTTTTAAATGAAGCTATGTGTAAATGTAAGTTTGGGTTTAATATACATATTTGTTTAGCAGATATTAAATTTGACCGAATTTATCGAAGTATACATTTTCTGATATTAGAATAATCTGGATTACTAAAAAGCTGTTATTATCCTATATTACATTACTAAGTTTAAAACCTAATAGCATTGATACATATGTTACTGCTGTATATCTCAATACCCAAGAGGAAACTAACTGACGATTTCTCTTAATTTAAAATCATATTGCTTCGTTTTGGCGGATTAGAAATACATTGCAGGACTTCTGCCGCAGTATTCTTACATCTGTGATTAATTTTGCTACTATAGCCATCGAAAATAATAGATTCGATCATTTTGTTATAAGTTAAAACTATAATAAAGTAATATGTGAAGATATAATTACCAAAACATAAAAGTTCAAACTTGCAATATGGATCTGTACATCATATACAGGATGTCCGGTAATTAATGGATAACCTGGAAATGTCTTATAGTGGAACTGACGGCCGTTCAGAAAAAAATATGAAAAAAAATCTATTCTAACTACTACCTGAGATATGTGTTTATTTTAATTACCATGTATAACTTTCTTGTATACTACGACCATAAATGAATGAAATCTATCGGTTTTTGTTGTTTTATTATTAAACACAAATTATGCTAATAGATAGACAGTCAAAAGTGTGCTATGCTATAATAGCTTGCACTTTTTAATATATATTTTTGTTTAAATTTTTTTCTTTCATGTTTTCTAAACAGCCTTCAGTTCTACTATAAGACATTTCAAGGTTATCCATTAATTACCGGACATCCTGTATATGTTAGTCCATTCGTTAGTGCATGTTCTCAATAGCCAAATCAATTAAAATGTTGTTTGTTAGTATTTCTCTTAAATCGGTTAACAAATTATGACTTGTATATGTTGATATATTCCAGTTATTAAACACGTTCTAACGTACTCTATCACGTAAATGTTTCATGTTCGTATTTATTATTTCTTGCATAATCGTCTTGCTTGTAATCTAATTACATTTCTTTTTTGTTGATGTTTAATTTAGCAGTGTCAATCATGAATATAGACGTGTGCATCTGAAGTATCTTACAACCATTTTTAACATGTGAGGAGACGTCTCGATTGACATTCGCAATTAGTGTTTTAAGCACAAGGTCATGCAATGCAAAAAAAATTCGGGCATGCATGAGTTCGTTAGCAGCTTCCTTCGATATCGCTCGGCTGTTTGTGATACCAATGTTAAAGAGATATTTGTTGAGTGAGAAATGGCCTGTTATTATGCCTAGTGAGTCGCTTGTAGAAGCTTGCACAACACATGTTTGTTTAAGGTCGGAAGAGAGTCCTTCGTCTGTCAGTATTCCTTTGTTCCTACTTCCAGTGTTTTGTCGGTATCCCATTATTTAAGTGTCCAGTTTTCTTCAAGCCAGTGTATCAATATTAAAGGGAGAGTCATACATCCCGTAGCGTATTTTAAGCATATTTTTTTATTGTCAGCTGATTTATTTAAAACAAACGCTACGCACCTGATTTTATTAAGATTATATGTAAGATACTTATAGACTTATTACGATGAAGTACAAACCGTCGGTATTTTGGTAGTTTTACCCGCACATTAACCGTTTTTTGTTCCAGCCATATTACTTGGTGAACGTTCGAATGAGCCGGCTTATCCAGGAAAGTACAAGCATCTTACGGAAGACCGGCTTATTTACTGTGTTTCCTTCGAAAGGCTTCTGCTTCTGGTACTCTTCTATCAGATGTTCATATATTAATTTGATCCCATCCTTAATTCTTTTAGTATTGAAATTATTTTAATTAGCCTTCTTTGTTGCATAAAAAAGTGTACGAAGGAAGCGAGGTAAGTCAGCATCATATTAAGTGAAAATCTGTCTCCACCGCATATCGTGGTTATATATAGGAATGAAGAGAAAAGGAAAAAGGAAAGAAAAAGTTTTAATTCAATCTTTTATTTATTTATTAAGATTCACCAACAGTTACTACAATACCATATACACATAGGATAAACATTTTGAATCTAACCAATTGTATAACTAATTACAAGTGAATTCAGCACGCGTTTTAAATATTACATAAATAATGTGACATAAGAAACAAAGATAAATAGTAAAAGTTAAGAAATATCAATATAAAAGTTAAGTTTAGAATTAAATTATAATTAAATTATAATTAAATTATAATTAAATTATAATTAAATTATAATTAAATTATATTATATTTAAAATTAAATTAAATCAATATCCAGTAAACTTCATTTGTTTTACAGTCACAAATTTGTATGAATTACTTTAAATAATAAATTCTAATTACATTAAAAATCAAATTAAAATATAAAATTAATAACGTAAATATATTGTAAATGTTATATTACTAATAAATCAAATAAAATTAAGTACTGCAATTAAAAAATAAAAATTAAAACATAAATATCAAAATAATAATAATAATATAAAAATTATTACAATTAGAGCTAATAATAAAGTCAGTAAAAGTTTGTCAATATAAACACGGAAATGTTATCGTAGATTTTTCTTTTGAATTTCATTAATTCGTCATCATCTATGTCTACCGCGATTGTGACCATGCTATTATATTGCCTCGACAGTCTTGCAATGGGTGAGTATTTACCAAGATTCGTACGATGACGAGGAATATTGAAAAGAGAGCTAGGATGACGCGGGACTCTATATGGTACATTGATGGAGAATTTGCTCAGAAGATTCGGACAGTCAATTTTATTGTTCAGTAGCTTGTGTAGAAACATTAGGTCAGCAACCATGCGACGCGATTCAAAAGACACAATCTCGAAATATTTTAGTTTTTCTTCGTATGATTTAATAATTGGCGTACCTATTTTAAATCGATAAGCCAAATGACGAACAAATCTTTTTTGTATATTCTCAATTCTCTTTACATGGACTTGATAAGTGGGGTTCCAAGCCGTACTGCAATATTCTAAACGGCTACGCACATAACTATTATAAAGTATCAGTAACGTTGAAGGCTTTTGGAATTCTTTTGATGAACGTAGAACAAATCCGAGTGCTCGGTACGCAGCACCAATCATTTCGTCGTAATGCTCAGTGAATCGCAATTGACTGTCCAAATGAACACCCAGATCTCTGATTGAAGCAAGTTCAGTAAGTTTGCTTCCTCGCATATTATATGTAGTCTGGAACTTTTGCCGCTTCCTACCAAACTGTATATGATAGCATTTACCGTGGTTAAGATTCTCATATGCCAATATATATCGATATACATACATATAAACACATTAGTCGAACCACCAAATACATATCCGCCAAACAAAACGAAAAAAAATTTATTACAGGAAATTAATTTCCTTTCGCACCGCAGGTTGAAAGCACGGGTTGAACGTATGTAAACGAAATTTTATTTCCATTACCTCGATATATTGCACGTTTACCCTCAATTTAGACGTTAAAGGATTACTATAAATAACCGTTATATCTGAAATCTTAAGATAATTATTTGATAGATGATTCGGCGTAAACCTTAGCTCGAGAATTCTTACTAATATTATAAATCCGAATGTGAGTTTGTTTATTTGTTATGTTTGCACGCCTTACCTGCTCAACCCATCATCATAAAACTTCGCATACACGTTATCAGGGGTATAGAAAAGGACATATGGTACCTTTTATCCAGAAAAAGTACTGTTCCGATGGGATAGAAATTTATTGACAAAGCCTAGATTAACGCGAGCGAACCCGCGGGCAAATCTAGTATATAACATAATGTAGACTCATGCCTGTATTCCCAAAACGGTAGGCAGAAATTTAGCATGCCGATAAATTGCCAGCTATGATTTTCGATACCACGAAAAAAGGAATATGTATGTATATATTTCCGAACACCGATATTTCTAGACCCTGGAAATTGTTTAACAGAAAACCACAATAACACTTTGCTTCAACCAGGAATAAAACCCAAGATCTTATGCAAAACCGTTACATTTACTTCACTAGGATGCTATGTTAGGTAACTACAGTGTGTTTGATAATTAAATATGTTTTCCAGAATATCTGTATTCAAACAGCGGCTCATAAATCATTAAAGCTATAGCTATAGCTATTAAGTTTGAATGCTTTCGTAATTGAAGTAATTTGCAGTATTCCGTTCGGATAAAAAGGTGACAACGCAATGACAAGCGATTTAGGTCTGTTATATGTAGTATTGCATATATATGAAAATATAGGGATTGTAATTAAAGATCTTGCTTCAAGTAGCCAAATAAGACAACTCATTAAGGCTCTATTTATAAATTTTAGCATTCCAAAAATTGCAAAATCCTTCAAATCTCTTTAATCTGTCAAGTCATCTACTAAAATTTATTGTTTCTGGCCACCTGTGTGCCGCTGCGTCTCAATGGGTTAAACAATTGAATAATCTGTTTTCCAAATTACCTTTAATTTTTTACAGATTATAATAACAATGATAACTGTATTAAAATCTCAGTCCTTTGTTGTAATAGCCTCTTCCTTAACCTCAACGTTTTCACATTCTGCTCATTCACCAAAACGTTTGTAATAGTTTTCGATACACAAATTCGTTCTGCACCAAATGTCGCTGCATACATCACGATCAAGCAATTTCACAGTTGTCGTCTTACGTATCTGCATCCTTATTACTAGATACACCTGGGTACGCGCGCAACTCGTGATACAGATCTCTGACATGCACTGTACCATGGGAAGAAGAGACCAAGCGAGTTTTAAATGAATTTACTAAGCGATAAAAGGCTAGCACTTAGGCCAATGCCATTGTACGTAAAAACGTATATTAGCCTAAATTTCAGGCTATGTAGGACGGCACATGCTCAATTTGTAAGAAAACTAACTACAAGAGAATTGTAGACTATCATTTTAGTCCTTCCGTATCGATATTTAGTTTTTATGAGATCAATACGTATCTAAAATTTACTATATTGGTATAAAATAATGTGACGAAATACTCTAGTTACAAGGTGTAGTCTCAGTGTAACTGCCTCGTTAATCCTATAGCATAAGTATGAACGCATATTTCATATTTTAATAAAATGTGCGTTTCAAAATGTACCCGGTAGACGGATAAAGGATCACTCTCTTTACCATCTTGTTGGAATCATACCTTGCCTGTACTCTGTATTCTCTCCTGTTTATGGGTGCCAATGGAGATCTTTTCCATCATAGTCAAGGGAGAGGGAAGAAAGGAAACTAATTGGGAAAAAGTAAAGTTGTAGTGACGCTTTAACAACTTTATTCTCTGACAAGCCATGATAGTAAATTTGTTACATTTAAGGGTTTCTATAAGCGTACGAAACCATGTAGTTTAATGTAAAAGTCAGAGCTAATCTATACTAATATTATAAAGCTGAAGAGTTTGTTTGTTTGTTTGGTTGAACGCGCTAATCTCAGGAACTACTGGTCAGAATTGAAAACATATTTTATTGTTGGATAGCCCATTTATCGAGGCAGGCTAGGCATATACATCACGCTAGGATCAATAGGAGCGCAGCATTAATGAAAAATATTGCATAAACGGGGAAAATTACCTTATGTGAAGCAGACGAAGTTGCGCGGGTTAGCTAGTAGGAATATATAATTAAAATTCGGTATCTCAAAAACGGAATGAATTAACACAATCTGTAATTAGATTCATCGTTATTGGCACTAATACAATTATAAAATGGATCTGTTTACTATATAATACTACGAAAATGGAATGCTTTTCAAACAGGATTATTTTCAGGCATATATAAATACCTACATAGCATGTATTGGGAAATCACAATCCCATTGGAATCATTCCACTCGGAATAAAGCAAAATTAACAACAAAATTAATAGATAGATTGACAGTGACAGACTTCCTCGATGACCGAGTATGTCTCGACGTCCTGTCTAGCTGCTTAATCAATGCAGTATTATCTGATTCAATGCAGCTCATAAAAGCTATTCGACTACGGTAATAAGTGAAATTATTGTTTCCATTCGAGTTTACTTTAATTTTAATTTACTCATATAATTTTGTTATCCGTATGATTCAATGTGGTGTTGACAAAATAACAAATTATATCATACAGGTAATGAAATGTTATAAATATTGTTATATGAATTTACCTTGGTGTTATCTAGGTAAGTGAATTAGAATATATTATATAAAGAAAATCAGAAAATCTACCTGAAAATTCTATAAGTAAAAGCGTTTTTCAGTATTTTATCAAAGCTTATGTAAGTGATGAATTTCTAAATCTTGAACTTTAAAAGACAATTCCATGACACACACTAAAATGCATTGCTGGTTCGCTGCAAATTTTGGATTAACGGAACCATAAACACCCAAATAAGTACAATTACCCTTAGTTAACAATAATGCTACCTCTCAGTGATCGAATCCACAAGTGACACTATATTGATAATGTAGTCACTATATAAGCTAATCTCCCATCCTTGCAATTATGTAATTACAAACTATATTTTATAACCCATTTTCTCTTAAAATAACTCGTACACAAAATCCATAGTAGGGACCACCTAATGCAATGCATGCAGTGATACCAAGCAATGTAACACGTGAAATATCTACAAACTAGAATGTATTTACCTGTATTAAGTTATTTGTTAGCATCGCGGAGTCGACGCGAAATAGCTTTGCTTACGACCATGACAAGCTATCTTGGCACTTATCTGCAACGTTTATTTCTGTGGGGAATTATACTGTGCGTTCAGTTCTGCCCCTTATTTGATGTACGGTATGGTAAAACAGATCTCTTTGTTGGTTGAGGGATGCCATAGGTGCGATATTCTGAAAGCAGCATTGATTTAATTGACTGAACGGCAAAATGCATTTACGCATCCTTATCCGCGGGAGAAAGGGAGCAGGGAGGGTATGTCCCGATTCCTAGCGACTAAATCTACTACGGTGTGCCACCTCGCTGGCTTGATTAGTGGGAAGATTGGAACTGAAGTTTAAGACTACCCTGAACAAGCATCTATAAAGTATATGATCAGGAAAAATAAAACAGAAGATGTACATATATGCAGGATCATAGATAGTTTAAATGAGTAATAGTCCCCATCTACCACTACGAGCAACTGGCGTACATGTATGTGTGTGACTTAGTCATTAAAATATTCAACTAAAATCTCTGCATTAGAATATATTATCCGTGCTCTAATAAATAGAGATGACAAAAAAGGGTTTATTCCGCATTCGTCCCTCATGTTTCGTCCCAAACGTAGAAATACGCATTCGTCCCAAAAATTTTACGCCTCTAAATTTAAATAAATATAAATTCTTAATGTAATTCCTATTTCGTCCTAAATTAGGTTTTTTTTCCGTTCTTGTTTTTTGTTTTGGAATTTTTGTTTTACCGTCTGCCAAAAAATATTTTAAAATAACTCGTTGATCACTCGGCAAAACTTTGGGCTTACGATTGCATGACATCACAAGCTCGACAAGGAAAAGATATAAATAATTTTAACCATGTTTTGTTTTGCTTATCTACCATTTGCACAAAATGTAGGACGAAAAGGGAATAATTTAGAAAGAGGAGCGAATGAGGAACATTTTGAAATGTGGGACATAATGAAGGGGCAAATGCGGAACAAACCCAAAAAAGAAAGACACAATACCTACATAAAAATGGGTCAGTTTGTATTGTCTCTAGTTACCAGTAGAATATTTGTTTACTAAATAGAAACGCAAATACAACGTAATAAATATCCTAAGAAATATAATAAAAGCGAATATGAGTTTGTTTGATAAGAATCATGCAATATTGTGTACACGTTGTCAGGGGTATAGAAAAGGACATAGGCTACCTTTCCTCTAGAAGTAAAGTACCTTCTGCTCCCGAGGGATAGAAGAAGACAATTTACACTCCTTTAGCGAGCGAAACCATGGGTATAATCAAATAGTGTATACTTTTTTTTTTGTCTTAATAAGTAAGACAAGTATGGACAATATTATGACGCTTTTTAATTTAGAAGTTTTATTTTTCTCTGTAGTTTATATTTCTTGTAAATAATTTGTGTATATATTATGTTAATTATGTCACTAAAATAAACGTACTAGTATGGACTATATGTATTACTTTTTTATCAATAACATTTCTAAAGCAAAAGATTTTGGAGAAATCATTTGGTGTATCACAACAAGTTCTCTTTAATAACATAATCTTATCAAAGTTTGTTAAAGAATTCCATCACGGTGGCTATATACGCAGTTTGGCAATTTTTCTCATCTTCCAGTTTATTTTCTCAATAATTCATACAACACAAGTTGTTCGTAACATTTTTCTTGACCGCGATCTAAGTTTGAAAGCTTCACATAAGTCCAAACTTTTGATTGGGTAACCTAAAAGATTCGAAAATGTTATCTATTCTGTTGATTATTTTATGATTATAATTTTTTTATTTGCTATCCGTGGCGACAAATATACAAATTGTAATAACAAATTGCAATAGTCGAGACTAAGTGCACCTAGAGTTGGTTAAATAATCAGTAAGATACACTGTACTGACCATATTCCCGTTTCATGAGTAAAAAATATGACCACCCAGCCACCCAGTGCATTGATAGTTGCGTGATGAATTCCACTAATTAATTAATAAAAATGTTTAAACATTTGAAAGTTAATCACACGTAAATCACGCAATGAATTTCGTTGAAACATAGCGCAAATATAGACCATACCCTGGTTTATAACATAAGAACATTTTATCACACAATGTGTTTCCGTGGGTTTCACGTGGGCGAAGCTGCAAACAAAAACTATAACTATCTAAAATACTAAGCCATCTATGCAGCCAACATCTAATAAAGACAAAAACACATCACACATTTCACAGTTATGTGGCAAATATTGTATAACCTGACCTATTAGTGTCCTCGTGGGCGTTTGTGTAGGTATTCAATAATATATTATATACAACCTTTACAAATAATGTTAAAACTGGCTCAATAGAATATATATCGAAATCGTTTTAGCTTCAAGTTGTTGATATTTAGTTTAAATATGTTACTGTGACATTTGGTAGCGTTATGCAACGTTTATTTGTTATGTATCGGATGGAAGATTTTGCGTTAGTTATCACTAGTAATATTCGTATGCACTTTCATTTTTAATGCCTATGTTTGAAGGCAGCATATATCTATACTAATATTAAAAAGGGGAAAGATTAGATTTTTTGTTTATTTGTAATGATTTAACTCAAACACTTCCTAACCAATTTTAAAATTCTTTCATCATTATATAGCTCTATTATCACTGAGTAACAAAGGCTATATTTTATTTAAAAAAATTGTTGTTTCCGACATAACCTAACCTACTTTTACGCGAGCGACGCCATGGGCAAAAGCTAATATTTTGTATTTTTAAAGACAGCTCGTACTAGAAAAGCATGGTTATTAGTGACGGTGGTGATTTTAGAAACATTGAAACAATGTACACCACATAATAGATTTTATTTACTGCTAATCGAAACGGTTGAACCAGCTACCATGACCAAATAAGCAAAGATGGTAAGCGGTAATCACCGCTCTTAGACATGAGTTTGATTTTCGAATTGCAGAAGCAAAGCAAAAGAAACAACCAAGCTGCTTGTATTTATGAGTATAAGAGCACAGCAGCTACTCTGAGGACTCCCGCAGTGTAAGTATATATCTCAATCACATCATCTTTTTATCTTATAGAGGATCACAATTATTGTGTGAAATTTAATAATGAATTTATACTTCGCAGTCCGATCTGACCTTAAATATTTTTATCCATTAGAACAATTTCTGCTCTTTGAATAATTTCTGTACCACGGCCCACTTGATAAATATCGTAACAACGGTCAAAAAGAGTACCTGGAATAATTATTTGTGGACACTGATACGGCACCATCAGAGCAGTATCTTATATTATTGTAGTATTTTATATAATTATGCAGTAATCATCGGTGAATATTCATTTAATGACATTTCCAGTGTGTTCGTGGATGCTTATGAGTTGCACTACAAATAAACTTAATGCAAGAGCAACAGCTGTCTTTATAAAATATATTAAATACACAATGCAACATGCTTGCTCCATCGCTATACAGAAATTTAAGCGAAGATGGATTTAGTCAGCACCCAGCAATACAATTTGCTTCAAAATCAAATAATGTTTCACACATATGTATTTGTATACCTAAGTAAGTGCTTGAATACAAGTTGGACGCATGTTTTGCATACTACCAAGTTGTTTGTACGACTTAGTTGCATGTAATAGCTTAAATTTATTAGTATTACTTGTTTTCTTTAATTTATTATAATAGACACAGGCCTCGGTGGGTGAGATGAGGTGTTGGTCTATTATAATTTTGTTTGTTAAGTACCCCGCGACACAGAAATTAGTCCTGTAGTGCGGGAGTTGTCTTTTTAAAGAAAAACATATGTTCACTACAGCCAGAACAAACGCCATTAAGTGTTGGCAAAAATCCATGCCAAATAGTAGCGCGTTTACTTTGCATTTAAGAAAACCCAAAGGTTAACTCGGCAGTCTATTGGTATACATGTTTGGATGACCTTTATTAATTAAAATTAATGCTATCTACTATCGAAAATCCACCCTATTCCTTAACAGGATATTATTCTCAATATTAGTTAAAAAGTTTGCATAATTCTATTATATACGCTGCTTCGCATATGATTGCTAATTACTATACGGCTTTCTTTGCGGTTTGGTAACATGTTATGCACTGGTATTGTTCGTTTATTTCGTGTATAAATACAGAATACAGGCAATCTAAGTCGGGTATTCCTACAGTGAGTACAGAAGAGTTGCCTAAGCTCCTTCAAGAGGCGCAGATACACCAGGAGTAATATTTTTATATCATAATAATATCTTCCAAAATGACATTCGGTTACTGAGGCCAATCTTAAATTTCATTGTGTACAAGTGTTTACACAAACACAAGTGCACACTCTTTTCCTTCATTCCTCATAGTCCGATAGGATGGTAATCCGACACGACCGAAAAGAGATCATGAGCAGAATCAACGGCTTGCTTTCCGGTGCACGGGCTGTAGTTTGCCAAATTTCAAACTTCTGGCTGCTATTGACAATCTCATGACAGGGAATGAACTGAAATGTTAGCAACGACGTTTCCTGAATCTGACTGCACTTTTGTTTAAGTGGTCGCTTTGCCCTACCAGTGCACCGACAGTTGTGATTTCGATTACCAAATGACAAAAAATGTATGCGACCCACAAATAATTGCTACGAGTCCTTCTTTTCAAAGGACATCTTATGACCGTAGTTAAAAGAATGAAAAGGCCACGGCGACTTAGTTTTTTGAAAAGCTATATTTTATGTACCAATCAAATGCATACGTAAGTTACCAATTTAGTTGATTCCTAGCCTATAGCCTTTTATTAGCAAACTTTATTGTGATGTCGTAAACACTAAAAGATACCTGCGACTTGACCGCGGTTTTTGTGTTCAAAGTCCAATCTGTCGGCAACGAGAATATTGAAGCACAACATGACCATAATTTACACAGGAGATCGACGCTAATTATAGTAATCTTTGGTGTCTTACAACATAGGTTCGCGAACAAAATTGAATATTAATTATAAATCAGTCTGACACCAGACAACTGCCCTTTGTCCTTATCACGATATTTTGTAATAATGCTTGTATTTTAAGTTAAATTTACGCTTTAAGCTAAATGTAAAGGTAATAAATATTGAAAAGTAGCTACCGTGAATTCTTTTGTATTTATTTTAAATTATGATATATTCATTGAAATTAAACTACTATATACGGATTTTATCGCGTTGTTTATTTAACGCTTTATTATATGATTTAGAAACTGTTACACTACTATACTACTATAAACTTTACTAATTTTAAGCTAATTAAATTATTTAATTTGGGTTGTAACGTAGGGCACAGTTTCTTATAGTAAATAAATAAAGCGCCATATTCATGTAGTGTTCAAGGACATTTTTAAAGACAAGACATAACGCTCATAAGCAATGGGGAATATAAACCCGTTTCCCAGAGTGATAGGCAGAAACACATTACAAGGAAATTAGCAAGAAAGCTCTTATTACATTATTTGTACTGGTTACCTGGTCTTGGGTACACTTAACCAAGTCTTTCTCCAGAAATTCGCCGACATAATCAGAGAACGTAGACTTAGGTCTTTCTAAATTTAGAAACTTTATTTGAGTAATAATTACGTAACACAAAACCAGACTAAGTAATACATACAGCAATTTGAAAATTAGAATATCCATTAATATAAAAGTTCTACCTCTAATACTAGCATTAGCATCGCGTTTAGTGCCTTCCATTAAATATTATTTAGTAGATTGCCTAAACATAGCGCTAGTCTAACAATCAAACTAATAACATGACCTAACCTAACACGGCCTTTAGAAGCCTTCGGCTAGTTGCGCATTATACCACGACGGTCTATTACAAGAGCTAAATCATCATTCATAGCACATTGCATTGTGTGTCCATCAATCATCTCGTCAAAATAACTAGTAATACAAATACTTATGTCAGAGTTATTACATAAGCTATGTGAACATGTTATTATGTTCAAGAATATGCCCGCGGCCTCGCTCGCTTCAATATAAGTTACGTTAGTAACAGTATTGTTTTCCTGGATGAAATGCCTGCCTCTATGGCGTAGTGGTTCGTGTAATTGACTGCCACGCCTGAGGTCGCGGGTTCGATTCCCGCACAAGTCAAACATTTGTGTGCATGTACATGGATGTTTGTCTTGATCTGGGTGTTTCTATATATATGTATGTATTTACAAATAAAAAGTGTATATGTATGTTTATCCATAGTCTAGTACCCATAGTACAAGCTCTGCTTAGTTTGGGCTAAATGGTGTTGTGTGTATGTGATAGAATATTATTATTATTATATTATATTATTATATATTATATTATTATGTCCTTCTCTATTCCTTTGACAACGTGTAAGCGAAATTTCATAATAATCGGTCTAATAGTTAAGGCGTGAAAGTATGACAAACAAACAAACACATTTATAATATTAGTTGGGATAGTTAGGATTCTATGATAATGGATGATTAGGATCCTATGTAAAGGCATACCGGAATAAAAACTATCCTACGTGTTTACCCAGGTTGTGATCTATCTGTGAGCCAAATTTCACCTAAATAAGTTCAAGGGTATACGCGTGAATAAGTATCAAACAACCTCGCAAACTTTCACATTTATAATATTAATAAGAAAAGATAAATGTTACATAAGTTCAGCGCGGTATTCGAGAGATGTAAGCGAATGTAAAGTGTTAAACCTATTACGTCGCAGCGGCACACCGGAGGCCAAACACAATAGGTTTATAATTATCTAGTATTTCAATACTTGACAGCTTAAACCAATATTTTACCAATTATGTTTTGTTGCTATGCATTTGAGAGTAAGGCTATTACCGTATAAGTACTTTGTACATTTCCAGATTAGATATTGCTATGAATTGCCTAAAAGAAAAATCCTATGACATTTTCCAGACTCAGCGCAAACTTATCCAATACGTAAAATATTGTAAATTTAGCAAAACGTTGTCGTCTTGAATCGATCGAATGTTTTGAATGCTATGTGTACCCATAATAGGTAAGCATATCCGACCATTCATTATATTTGTCTATTTTTCTCAGGTGTTATATATTATGTACGCTGTTGGTACGCCGTATAAATAAATAATTATAAATATGTAATTCTTATACTATTACAATGCTATATTATCAAACAAACTTTTTTTGACTTAATCAATACCATAACTTTATGAAGTTTATGGTTTATAATATTATGCAGTACCTACTTATGGGAAAATCGCAAAAAATATGTTATTCTTTTCTTTATATACATTTTAACAAGATTAACTAACAAACTTTCTCATAATGTGTTCCTTATAATGTGTTTAAAGTGTTTGTATACTTGAAATCGCTAGCCTAAGGGACAATTTGCTTAAATGGATAATTTTTTTTTGCGTTAGGTAGCCCGTTTGTTGGGCCAGAGAAGTAATAGGCGATAACTTGGCGATACGATACAAAAGAACTAAACGCGAGTAAAAACGGTTACGCACTGCTAGTTTGTACGTCATTATATAGCCCAAGTAAATATAAGCCTCAAACAAAGAAAGAACAAAAGCTATATCCATGTTATAAACGGGTATTACTAAGTCAACTTTAAAACATTAATACCTGATTTATAAAACTCTTATCAACGAAACCTTAAAATCAATGTATATCAAGTGATTTGATTGAATTTTGCTAATTCAGTCAGCAAATCCTAATATACATACGTTTGAACAGTCTACATCTGTAAAAATAGCTGTCTTTTAGAAGCCGGGCTTAGCTTAGCCGGTATGCTTCTTAAGCTGAACGTTTTCTACTTTTATAAAAATAGTATCTAGTACTTATTAATGTAACACTGCAAACAGGCCTTGAATATCCAGAACTTAATCCATTAAAAAGTAAAATAAATAACAATCTGCTGAAATAATCTCAGAACAACAACAAGAAAGAAATAATAGGCCTCGCTTTTTTGTTGTCTTTATTTCCTTTCATTATAAAAGGCTTAAAGTAGCTTCGTACCTAGACTGATAAAATTACACTATAAGTAGGCCATTTTAAATAACTTGTTAATCTAGAGTTATTAGACTAATGCACAACTTTTGAGTAGTTTCTAGTTCAGTCATAGGGGCGTGCATCTAATTTTATGGGGAAATACCGATAAGAAGCGTGAATACTGGAATAGCCGATAGGCAGCAAAGTCTCAATAATACGATGAATGCAAACAAGGCTGGCGAAATAAACATTTCGCCGAAACGTCTAACGGGGTGTCCTGCGTGAGCGACGAACGCGGCGCGATGCGACGCGACACGCCACGATACAATGCGACGCGATGCTACACGCGACAAATGTCCTACGTGATTTTGGTCACTACTTCTCGAATCATGGGGAAGTACAGTGTAATTTTGAAAATTAAGAAACAATTCTATAATGTTCAAGCAATATTGTGGTGTGTTACCGTCTACTTTCGATTACATTATTGCTGCTAAAGTCTGAATTTGAGAACCAACTATTTCTTACTTCGTGGTATTGCGTCTAGTCGCCCACAAAACAGGTACGCGTTACGTCGCGTCTCGCCGCAGTCTGCCACATAGGCCGTAAGCAGGGTAGGCCATTATTTTAGTCGCGTTCGCAGCGTCAGCGTCGCGTCGCGTCTTATACGTCGCTCACGTAGGACACCCCGTTAGGCTGTAGGTATAATGCCTTAGGCTAGACCTGGAATTTTAAGATAGGCTTAGTAAGCATGTAGTGTTTATATTAATATCTAGTATGAATGAGTTCGGCACCCGATTCTGTCCACCAGGATGTCGCGCTCATGATTAAGTACCTCGATTGGGTATTGAAAATTAGTCGTGAAAACTTGAATAATCATTTATAGATTATATTATGAATAAATGTTTCATTATACCTAATACTTCTTTTTCTTCTCGAGTCAATAGTACAATTATTATAAATATGTTCTGCCTAATGTGTAGCCATGGCAATCGCATCAGCAGTTGGAACCTTACTAATTACATACATATATCGGAGTAATTATCAAAAATAAATGCCTCTTTGTGCGCATTTTCTTCCGAAAACTACTACTGATTCAAAATGTTTACTGATCCGTTCTAATATTATAAATGTAAGTATGCCTGTCCGTTATGCTTTCGCGAACTTTTTTATGAAATTTGGCAAGGTGATACTGTAGACAGAAGTATTATAAATGCGAGAGTGTGTTTGTTGGTATGTGCTTCTTTTTCATGGCAACAGAGCAACGTCTCGTAGTTACTTTTTGCATAGAGACAGTTTATAGTCGTGGACGAAACGTGGATTTTAATCTCGACAAATGTGCTGAATACAACTTGTGGGATAAATATATAAAATCACGGGCGCAAATGGTAAAAGCTAGTGTGGAATAAAACTAGGTTGCCGCTTTTCGAACGAATTGACAACTATGTGATAGCAACACTACTTTATTCATGATTTCGTTTTGAAATGTCTCTCTAACGAATCCATTTCGTACAAAACTTTACGTGCTAAACAAAACTACATAGTTCATTCTAAACGGGAATTATTTTATTGCAATTATAGCTGAAATATACTGCTTGACAAAAAAAGCCATATTCTAACTAATATTAAACATGCGAATGTGAATTTGTTTGTTTGTTTCGCATTCACGCCTTAATTACTCGAACGATCAATATGCAATTTTGCATTCACGTTGTCAGGTGTACAGAAAAAGACGTAGGGAACCTTTCATCTAAAAACAAAATCTGTTTCAGTGGGATAGAAATGTATTAACAAAATCTACATTAACGGCGATAATTTACTTCTATTTACAATTCCCTTAATAGTGGTTACTGTTGGCAGTTTTTCCTATAGATGAATACTACCTATGCCTATATACATGAAGACGAAGTGCTTATAGAAGGCGATCCTATTACAGTTTACCGCACACATTTCGAGACTCCGTATTGCTGCTGTGAATTTAGCGACAGAAAAATCCACTAACACTTTGCCTGAAACAATCTTGAGACATCATGTACAGCAGTCGCATTCAACACCGCTGCATCACTGTAGCCGCCATTAAATAGTATTTTACTGAATAAACTAAAAAATAGCTGGTTATAATTCCTCCTATCATTAAAACCACCATTGCACATATATTTGTAGACAAAGCGATAAATAAATTAAACGCCAACTTAACCCTTCATAACTAAACAATCATAATTCAAGCCCAATTTTACACAACCTATCCATACTATTGTTAAACTCGACAACTCAATTCAATGTTCAACCCAGAAATAATGTAAATCTACTGTGTTACAATCACATTGGGATAGTTCGAAGCGCTTGCTCTATCGATTTCTGTTTGATAATTTTAGTCACGCGAAACTGTAATAAGTCGGGAGCCGGTACTTTGAGCGATCGTTTGACGTGTGTATGGAATATAACATATTGCTAACATGGTTATTGAATTATGTTATTTAATTTAGTTTTATTTCGCCGTCTTTAATGTATTGTGTTGTTGCACGAGGGGGTTTTTGTGTAACAATTAATGAAGATTGATTTATGGCTAAGATATTAAACTTTTATTATAAGGTAATTGACTCACAATTTTTTGTTAATTTAGTCAGTTACATTACCCGAACTCTAAAATAAAACAAGTTTAGGTACGGGTAGTTGTCAAATTACAGAAAAAGGATGCACGGTACAAATTGTGACGTAACTGCTATTTAAATGCAGTTGTGTGAGTGAGATAGCGAGATGTCCCCACACCATTAATTACTTACTTATTTTGCCACTAATTTCAATACTGTTTGCATGAAAAGTTTTCTACTACTTGCTTTTGTATGTAAACTACCCTAGTAAAGTCATGCCTATTTATTGGAGGGGTGGGCAGACCTTAAGGTTTTCTACTTAAAATCGTCCTGTCACATCTTTCTTCGTCTATTCAACCTCATCAGCTCCTTTATGCTACGACGCTCTCTTATCGGACTATTCTATATCTAAAAGACCACAGTCAATGCTTTCA
Source organism: Catocala nupta (assembly GCA_963675205.1). Lineage (NCBI taxonomy): Eukaryota > Metazoa > Arthropoda > Insecta > Lepidoptera > Erebidae > Catocala > Catocala nupta. The sequence goes on from OY776082.1 coordinate 12,117,375, forward strand.
TTGCGACTGCTGTGTTTGACACCTCGGGTTCAATTCATGAGTGTAACAGATTATTATTGAGTTTGTCTGCCAGTAAATTTTTAGTAGCAGCACAGAGTCTGAAATTGTGCCTGATAGACGGCAAAATATGTGGATAATCTAATACATATACGATTCAAAACCATGTGAAATGCACATGTAATTTTCTGTAAACACCTTCAACGGTATAAACTATGTATGAATATATTTATTATATTCTCGGCATTTATCTCGTCGGTCGCATGGAATAAGATTCTGATATCTTCGATTCCTACAACTATTAGTAAGTGTATTTTGGTAAGGAATTTTAGCAGTAGCACGTAATCTGGCAAAGTACCCAGTGGACGTCAATATCTTAAGGGTAAATAAAGTTTAACGAATTGGATTCTATATAGACTTTTGCGTTTGCCTTAACCCTTTTTTTAGTTCTTGTTGACTTTATTTATGTGTGAACGTGAATGTATCACGAAAATCGAAAATGAAGCCGAGCTGTTAAGCTATCTTAATATCCCAATCGCATGATTACAAGAATTGCAGGTGATTATAAAATGTATGAACAACAGACCGACTCAGAGCACAAACAACTGACTGTCATTTACCTCAGAATCTACCGCCAATATCCATTTTAATTGCTTTTGACAAGAGTGAATTCAGATATATCATCTGTAAGGTTAACGCAGTCTTCATATTAAAATAGAACATTTTGGTACTGGCGTGTCATATCAACTGTCATAATTATATGTTCATGAGAGCCGTTTTTTTTTTACGTGGGTAATGCCCCTGATGCCATACCCTCTCGCCACGAGGGGAGGCGAGAGGGTCATGTCGAAGGGCCGCTGGCAAAAATTACTACCTCAGCGACCCACCCAGTAGTCTACAACTCCTCGGCGACGCCCGGCACTACATAGGGCGTCAGACCGACTCAATGGCTGGCGGACGGGAGATCCCCGTTCTCTCGCCCGCGGCCTTCATTATGGCGGCATTAGGCGTGCGTAAGCGCGCCTGCGCCGCCCGGTTCGCCGGCGACGGCTCGGATCCGCAAGGATACTTTCTTCACAGATCTGCTCCACCGCCTCGCGACCGCTGCTCACTTCCTCTCGCTGTCAATCATGTCTTTAACCACGGCCGGCAGCGAGTACAACCTCAATGAGTTCACGGCGCTGCACCGCCCAAGCCAGACATTACTCGAGCGTGTGCTGCGCCGCGTCCTCCTCACAGTCGCAGTGGTGGCAGACGGGACTCGGTTCCCTCCTAGCGACCTCGGTAGCGGTATTTGCCAAAGCAGCCATGACCTGACAACACCTGCATTAGTCGGAAGGAAAGAGTCCCATGCTGCCGCCCTGCCCACCGCTCCAATACCGGCTGAAGGGCTCCAACGGTTCTGAAACCGGCCAAGGGCGCCTACAGCCGCGCCTTCCACTTTAAAATCATGCCGTGGTGGTCTCGATTGCATGCGCACTCAATCACTGTCAGGAGGGGACGACAACCCTCCTCCTCCCGCACCACCTCACTCACTGCAAACACTTCGGTGAGCACTTCAGCCTCCAAATCTCACGGGGGTGTTTCGGCCAACGTGCAAGCTGCGTCCTGCGTCTGCGGCCGACACCGTGCGGTATCCATGTTTTACCCTGACTCTCGACTCAGACTTCGTCCTACTACTGAGAATATCTCGTACGTTGTTACGTAACATATTGCTGACTGGGAAGAATATGTTACGTAATAATTAAAACAACAGCTGCGATATGTGGGTGTAATATATCTACTCTATTGTCTTTACATACGTGGTATCTAATACAAGATTTCTTTCTTTGATGGCCTCGATGGCGTAGTGGTTAGTGTAACCGACTGCCACGCCTGAGATCGCGGATTCGATTCCTGTACAAGTCAAACATTTGTGTGCATGAACATTGTGAGGATGTTTGCCTTGGTCTGGGTGTTACCATGTATAATATATGTATTTACAAAAATAAAGTATATACAGAATGTCCGGTAATTAATGGATAACCTGGAAATGTCTGATAGTGGAACTAATGGCCGTTAAGAAAAAAATAAAAAACTATCCTAACTACTACTAACCTGAGATATGTGTTTTTTTTTTAATTACCTTGAATAACTTTCTTGTATACTACGACCATAAATGAATGAAATCCATCGGTTTTTTGTTGTTTTATTATTAAACACTAATTATGCTAATAGATAGACAGTCAAAAGTATGCTATGCTAATATAGCTTGTAATTTTAATATATAAATATATTTTAATTTTTTTTATTTTTATTTTTTTGATTTCTTCTGAACGGCCTTCAGTTCTACTATAAGACATTTCAAGGTTATCCATTAATTACCGGACACCCTGTATGTATGTTTATCCATTGTTTAGTACCCATAGTACAAGCTCTCCTTAGTTTGGGCTAGATGGTGTTGTGTGTATGTGATAGAATATACATATATTTATATCATATTAGTACCTAGAGATTTGCAGTGACGTATTATAATATGCAGTCAGAATGTACCTACTACTGATTCAAAAGCCACTAATTTAATATTTACGAGCTTAATGCTCGTAATATGTGTTTACGTTTACAGCGTTAGCAAATGACTATTTTCGGTATTGAGAGCGGAGTGCCTGTCGACTAAGTAGAAAGTTGCAACTGGTTCATAATTTAAACTTTATTTGAATTTAAATGTTAGCTGGGAAGATTTATCATGTAAAGATATTTTTGTTCACTTTGGTAGTGAATAGGACTGTTGTGCTTGAGATCTAGAGTGTGATCTCCGGTCGGGCAGTGTTTATTTACTACTGCCTCGAGTGCCTCGGTGGCATATTGGTAGTGAATACGACTGTTGTGCTTGAGATCTAGGGTTTGATCCCCGGGTCGGGCAGTGTTTATTTATTACTGCCTCGGTGGCGCATTGGTAGCGAATACGACTGTTGTGCTTGAGATCTAGGGTGTGATTCCCGGATCGGTCATCACACGGTCGGTCACTCGGCTCAGTGGCGGTGGCGAGGCGTCTACTTAAACCATTACACAAACCTTTCGTTAAGTATCCAGTAGACGACAATAGGCTCACCCTGTATAACATTGGAGCTGGCAAAATATGGGTTTAACCTCTTTATACCTCTGCCTCTTCAGGAATATAGGCATTAGACTGATAGATGTATTTAATTGAACTAGCGATCGCCTAGTGGTCAAAACTCGACCAAAATTCCTAAGCTTGCTACTTTGTTTTTGTTTTTCTCTATAACATATAAATAAGGTATATGTAGGTAACCATAGTTACACAGAATTGTACGACGTCAGATAAACAATGACAAAACAAACGAACGCGATTCGACTGCGTGTGTCACATGCATGGTTGTGTGCGTGTAGTGTTTTTTCATCAATTTAATGTATTTCTATTGCATGTTTTATAGAAATATTAGGATTCGACCCTCCTTCTCCATATAAACTTTAACTGTATCAAATTCTATACTCCTCCGTCCGCGCAATTTTCGTAAAAAGGGATACAAAGTTTTTGCTTCACATATTAATATAGATACTTGTTTACACAGACATAAAATCAGCATCATAAATAAACCCTGCCTGCTGTTTATAACGTCACATCGTAAACAATAATTAGGTACTAACTACATACGTAATTAGTAATAGTACTCAACTTTACGGTCAGTGAACTTAGTTAACATAACGTGTCACTATATTTCACATAGTTGAAACATGTACACAATTAATTATTAATGGTTTTACTGTGGTGTGCGGCCACATAAATTTCCTTTAGGCTTTGCCATGGCCGGTAAAATAATTCAGTAGGTTGGGCTGCCGAAGAATATATCTCGAAGAAGGAAAACAAGAACTAAAAGCACGTATATAATGTTTCTTTGGGGAGTTCACAGTATGATAGATCGCTACGTAGCTGTTATTCACTGATAATAGTGTTATGTAAGAATAAATCTTTAAATGAAGTAAATACATATACCATATGCCATGGTTAACGAGCCGGCAAACATTTCTTGACATTATGGTCTTTTAACAATGCATATGATTGCTCGGATGTATGTAACAAAATACTTAGTTCCTATAACAGCTTTTAGGCTCGCCGCACGTATTCAGACCCTATTTGCTATATCCATATGTCGAGCAAACGAGGGCTCACGAGCACCACTGGTTAGTCTCACAAGCAATTGTTTGAGTGCTTCTTGGACTTAGACTTGTTTTCTGTGTAACTTGGACAATATCATACTCTTGCTCTAAAACAACCAAAGGGTTGAATACTACTTCCATCTTATCTTATCTTATTTTGTGTGGGGGCCAGTCAGTACAGACCAGCGACACTTCGACCAAGTGGGATCTTTTGTGTCGACTTCCCCAATAACGACTGCCATAGATGTTCATGGCAGCCTGGACCGACGGCTTAACGTGCTCTCCGAGGCACGGAGCAGGCGATAATTGTCAATCAATACGCACATAATTTCGAAAAGTCATATAACTTCCGAAAGTCAGAGGTGCGCGACGTGGGTTCGAACTCGAGACCCTCTGCATTGCAGTCTGTTGGTCTCCCCACTGAGCTATCGCTGCTCATATATATACTACATCCATACTAAGCTAATGTTTAAAATATTGTATGTAATTCTAACTAGTCATAACTTAATATTATAAATATGAATGTGAGTTTGTTTGTTTGTTACGCTTTAAGCATTAACTACTCGACCGACCATCATGAAATTTAGCATACACTTTGTCAGGGGTACAGAAAAAGACATAGAGATTTCATCAAGAAAATAGAACTGCTTCCAACCTTATTTTTTACGTGGAGGAATGCCTTGACGTCTACCTCTCCGCGGGGCGAAAGAGAGGTTATGTCTGGCTCACCTGGGGAAAGACCTGTTCCTCGACATAACTATAGACGGCAGGGCCGCGCGAATCTTTTTCACATGCAATCGCGACCTCGCCGAGGTTTCGGCCCGCCCGTGTGTAAAGGCAAGCCACTACATGACACACTTCCTCTACTGTCCCCTTGTGGGTAGGGTAAATACACGACTCAGAGGCGCGCGTGGGAACACGCACGCCGCCTCTCAGACCTGGTGCTGATCGGGTGGTGAGCAGGCCCACGCAGCCCACCATCCCCAGGTCAAACCTCAGGGTGGCTGGAGGTCATAACTGTTGCCAACGTAACCTATCCTAGCCTACATTTAGGCTAGCAACGAGGGAAAAAACTAGTATAAAATATCGACGTTCATTTTCTTTGTATAAGTTCCGTTGTTTTAAACATTATTTTTAACATTAATCATAATATGTTATTTCGGTATGTGTTTAATCTAAGAACTGTCATCACCTTTGTTTGTACGGCTACCTAACATAAATACCCTCCTATGTATTCTGTGAATAACGTAGTCAAATCCGCAGTAGTGAGTTTCAGATTACTTCTATGTATTACCACGTAATTTATTGTTGTTCCAAATGACGACATAAAGGAAATAAATAATACATACATTTACGTTTATACATATATCACTTAAGTAAGCATATGTAAGCATATATAAGTAAGCATATATGTTATACATCCACTTTTTGCCGTTTATGTGTTTAAGGTACCACGTAATAGAAGTCGAAATTACTGCTGTCTACTGAGCACAGTTTCAAACATCGCATTGTTGCTTGAAATGAATTTCTCTACAGGAAAACTCAAAGAGGTTGTCTGACATGACAAATTAACTAAAGGCATCATATCACGCACAGAAGTCGCATGCAATGCTACTGCGCCTCTGTGTGTGTCTCTCCACAATTAAATAGTTTAATTACCTAATAGGACCTCGTGTCCTATTGTCTCTTTCTTTCTAGCGTTGAGAGTTGTGTGACTTTCTTCACGATGTCTTCCTTCCACAGTTAAACCAAGCGATGAGTATACATCTATATTTAAATTATTAATGACTTTGATTACCATCTAGTCACCTTTAAAAAACAAGTAATATTTACCATTACCGATACAATCATTAGATCAGGTCAAATGTTTCTTTATTAGAACATGCAATACCTGTTCCCAGTAAACGCCGAAAGCCTCGCTTTTCTCTACGTGAAACCTTAACGTGTACAGATAATACCTGTTTCCTATAGCATATCAACCTCAACATAACACAGCTGCTGTTACGAAACAAAATTAAAGCGCCCTCTAACGGCCATTTGTTAGACTAAATGAATTAGGCCAAAAATGTTTCCCCTTCATAAAATAGTGTGATTAGACTGTAATTTTCCGTCACATTTTCCATGATTAAAGTTTAAAAATGGAAACATGCTTCACCTGCGCGTGGTTTACAACTTAATTTGGTGGAATAAGCTTTTAGGTAGGGAACACAAATATGTTAGGAAGCAGATTGTTAGTTTAAAGTATGACGTCATAAAAATAAAATTGGCGACAGATTACTGACCGTTGGATAGCAACGAGTTTATAGAGATTTCGATGTGGAATACAAAGCTTAATCTTTATTACATGTCATTTGTACATTTTAAATGTTACAGTTTGATATCCTAACTAATGTTATAAATGTGAATGTGAGTTTGTTTGTTAAGCTTTTACGCCTTAACTACTTGACATGAAATGTTGCATACACGTTGTCAGGGGTACAGAAAAGTACATAGGGTACTTTTATCTAGAAATAGTAAAATCTAGTAATTCAATAAATAAAGCCCGATAGGGGCCGCAATTCTACAAAAATAGTAAATATACATATGTATAACTAAATTAAAATCAATTACACATAAACACAATTCAAAGAAAATACGCAAAAATCGCATTATAGATAAATCCTATGTTACAGTGGTCTCTACAGAAATTAAAACGAACACGAGGAGTTTGAAATAACAATTTGTGCATCAAATAATTTAATGAAGTATGGTATGATAAGTCATCACTGCGCTGTTATAAGATTCCCGATTAAACCAGCAAATGTATAAATTTTGGGCAAAATGATACATGTCGTATAAAAATATGAATTAGTACGAGTGGGATTGCTGTACCACTTGAATACTGACCGCACAACTACTTTTGTTGGCAATGGATGTCTGGTGATTTTTTAAAAACTATGCTAGATATAGACATTGTTTAATTTTTCTGACATCATTACATATTATAAAACAAAGTCCCCCGCCGCGTCTGTCTGTCTGTTTGCGATAAACTCAAAAACTACTGAATGGATTTTCGTGCGGTTTTCCCCAATAGACAGAGTGATACTTGAGGAGAGTTCTGGTGTATAATTTGTTAAGTTTTGTACTACCCGTGTGTAGCCAGGGCGGGTCGCTGGTTATTGCGTAAATTTCGACGCCGTGGCCTGAGATTTTTCAAAGTTATGTGCTTATTAAATAGTTAATTATCTCTTGGATAACGGTGAAGAAAAACATTGTGATGAAAACCGCATGTGTAAAAGTTCCCCATAACGTTTTCAAACATATGCGAAGTCTGCCAACGCGCACAGAATTAGCGTGGTAAATTATGTATTAACCTTCTTATGCTATTTATAAAAAGGGCTAATATTATTATAATTTAGATCTATCTTTTATCAATAACAATTACAACAGATTATGCGCTTCATAAATTTCGTAGGTTCAATTTTCTAGTCGAGAGAAGTCTTAGACTTTTCTTTTAAGAAGTTGTTAGTAGCACCATAGAGTTCGGCAACTTGCTCGATAGACGACTATCAGCTCGCCCTCTGTTACGTGCAACTATTAAAATACAGCTAAACGCATGTGCGCGTTATATTGCATGCAGACGGGGACATGCATGTTTGATTTGTTATATTTTATTTAACTAGGTACCTAGTAGCACCGCACGTTTAAAAGAGTATAACAAATCATATCAATTAAAAAATTACCTCACGTAAAAATACTTTACAGAATGAATTTATAATTTATAGTAACATAAAAATTCTTTACAAATAAAGGCGGTGAATTCGAAATTCTATGAATTCATTTCAAAGTTAAAAGGCCTATTTAGCTTTTAAACGCAACTAATTTAGTGCATTCCCAGCCTTACATTATAACAATTTTGCATGTGAACATGTGATACTAAAACATACTGAAGAGTCACGGCACCGCAACTTGATAGCGTATGTTTAGAGACTTCTATTTTGTTTTCTTTAAAAAAAAACACTGTGGAACGATCCTACCAGTTCTCCGACCAGCGCTGTGAGAGCTCCCACTCCCCTCTCAAAGAGAATATTTGAAGACAAACAAAGGGTACACGGCTGGTACGCGAAGGCTTTTTGTATATTGGTCTGTGAAGTTAGTAGTATTGTAGTTCAGCTAGTGTCACCGTTTATGACAGAAACTATGTCGTTTGGCTCACGATACGCTCCGGTTTACGTTTATGATATTTTTAGGGGCGCAATATAAGCGATTTGTATTCAATTGCAACTTGTAGTCATGGGGTCTCTATTAATATTGTTATATTATGTTTTTCTAAACATTCGATTCTGTTTCTTTAAACGTTCATCGAGTAAGCATAGACGTAACATTACTGTAAGAACAATCCATGGTCAGGTTGAGGAGAAATTCAAGTAACTTTGATAATGAGGTATGAGGACTTATCTTCATTTCTTCCCAACCAATAACGCTCGTAAGCGATCGCAAGCGGTTGCTTATGATCGCTTGCAGTAGGTACTATAAATAGTTATCACTTATTACCACTTATAAACATTTTACAAATTGACTGCTATAGATAACTACTTTCCAACCGCAACTTCGCCTGTGTGAATCCCAAGAAAACCCATACCGGGATGCGTATATTGAAAAGCTACTAACGATAAACACGCGTAAATGCTGCTTCAATGCGTCTCAGAGGGTACTGCAGTAGAATTTCTAAGTTAATACGCATTTAGATGTACTAGAAACCCTCATCGTATTGGTCAAGCTCACATGACGTATTGGCGTACGATTTCTAGTATTTGAATCACAAAATTCTCTTAAAAAAGCTAACGCGATAAGTTTCTCTAAACAGATATTTCTATCACACGCACACAGTATGTTATTGCGTATTTTCTATCTCGCTGTGCGCACGTCGATTATCACTGCATGCATAACCCGTGCGATTTGTTTATGTACGCAATTAGTGAGTGCAACAGGATAACCTCAATTGTTGTAATGTCAGGGGAATATACATTTGTTTGTTTGTGTAAATAAATTTGTTTCTAGCACTCGCCGGCCGCTGCCACGGCACGCTCGCTTCACTCGCTCGGCTCGTATGTTGTATGGTTGCAGTTCTAACTTAACCTAACCCACTATTTTCTTTTCTGGTACCATTTTCCGTACTATATTTGCTTTATTTTTCATGCTACATACCTACTTTATCTTTTGACTAGAAACTTATATAGTTAATTCTTAGTCTACCTTTAGTATCAGTTTCACATTGACGAACATAATTAGGATGAACCCTACTTTGCGGCGCGTTATAAAACACGAAATCCGACTGCAGTACATCACGCTCTGAGACGTATTGAAACAGCATTTACGCGTGTTTATTGTTAGAAAATACTAATTCAGTTCAGCGGAGACGTACTAAAGTAGCTTATCTATATATGCTACCGGGATTGAGAGTAGGTATGCTATGTGCTTATTCATGTCGATATACTATAAGTAAGCCGGTGTTATTAAAATTCGTTTATTAGTATACATACACGTGATTGGATAACAAATATCTTCACAAACTTTCACACTTATTATATACTAGCATTTGCCCGTGACATCGCTTACGGTTAGGTTAGTAACACCATTTTTAATTAAAGTTACGTTTATGACTTTTTCTATACTCCTTTGTTGTGACAACGTGTATGCGAAATTTCATGATGATCGGTCGAGTAGTTTAAGTATGAACGCGTAAGAAAAAACAAATAATCAAACTCACATTCGTATATATAATAAGCACTCCTATAAAAATATAGTAACGCTTATCTTGAAGTTGTTTGAGTACCCTCAGTATTTTTAAAATGCGGTATCGCCTACACAAAAAGTTTCTGTTCGCGGCTTGGTTCAAATGCCTAAGGGCAAGTGATCGTAGTTCTTAACAAAAACTCATTCAACTAAATATTTTGGTAAGTTGATTAACTTATCATAAGAAAAATTGTTTCAAATTATAGACGGTAGTTTGATAAGTAACATTAATAAAATACTTCTTTTCAAAGAATTTTATAATTACTAAGACACAACCAATAAACCAAAAAAGCGGCGGTAAATTAATATTAAAGGTATCGGTCTTGATATTATATTAAATAACCGACGTTAACCCATTTCTAACACAAGCATTCTAGCTTCACTTCAGTGGTTAACAAGAATACTAGTAATTTGAAACCCAAATTGCTAGTTATCTTTATAAAATAAAACTATTATTATAAAAACAAAAAACCCGACTGTTTAAAAGTAATGAACTGAAAAGAGAAAAACAGGTATCACAATATCTATATAAAATTCGACTGACTAATGCATTGTTTTGTAAGCTTACTTTATCAAAATAGAAATAAGTACATATGTATATTCAAATTAGTTAAACTAAATACTTTATGGTGTCGCATGCGGTGACAAACGTAGTTTTGGTAGATCTATCTTTGCTCGTAGGTAACAAAGTATTGTTTGTCCCTGCCTGCAGCACCATAAAGTATTTATTTTAACTAATTTGAATATACATATGTAGTTATTTCATTATTTGATATTTATATATGCTGAATGATATGCAGATGCCATTTTTAAAATTTATATAACTTATGTCACTACCACAATTCTAATGAATTCAACGACACCTCATATGTCAAAAACCGTCCAGCCGTTTGAGCTGTAGGGCATATATACATAACCACATACATATGTACATACATACATACATACGCTAGAAAAACATTACCCTCCTTCTTACGCAGTCGGGTAAAAAAGAAAACAAATATATGTTTATTCATATAAGTAGATAAAATATCGCTCCTCCCACCGAATAATATCGTAATGTGTTTTAACGATACTTTGACTTTTATTGCATATTTGTCATGTAGACATTATTTTACAACTTGTAATTTTTTTTATATTTTTTCTACGTGTATTTTAGAAACTAGCATTTTTATAATAACCATATCCCTATTATTCCGTTACAATTTTAATATACTTATTTACATGAATAACATCGCTATTATATTATATGGATTGCACTACCAAACAAAGTTTTCAGTATGTTACGATAGCGATATTATTCGAGTAAAAACAGTAAACTCGTGTTGTAGTAAAATATTTTAACAATACTATTCCTGCAGTAATTTTATTTGAAAAATGTGGTAATGTCAGTTACCGTTTAATTATATCTAAAAAATAATAGCTATAACTTTTGCAATAATTTACTGATGCGTTGTTTACACTTAATATACAATTACTGTATTATCTACTACCGCGAGGCACAAGCAATACGCATCGCTTTCTTTTTTTCTTAAGATAAAGAAAGGGATAGAGTAATACCGAGTACTCGGCGCGTGCTGGCTAGTCGTCGTGTTTGTTTACTTTAAATCAGTACCAAACAATATTTAGGGTGTGAAGTGTTGCGCTCTCTGTTTTAATTGTAATAAATAGGTAATTGCTTACATATTAAGATAATTATTATTTTGTGTTTTAAGTAATAATTATTGTGTTTAGTTTGTGGATTTTTAGTACGATAACGTAACATCAACATACTGATAAAATGAAGAAGACTGTTTTGAAAAATCCGCGAACTAGGCGAATGTTAGATTTATTGAATTTTTCTAATTCTAAAGGTGAGTGCTTTTTAGATATCTATGCTTATGTACGTACTGCTCGGCTGATAGAACTGGGTACCTTCTGGGTAGCTACCAGAGCGAGAATGTAGGTATCTCTGGAATTAGGTACCTACAATGACCGTTGCTCATGTTCTCTTGCAACATCAGAGGTACTTAATAATACTATAGCGTTGCTAACCATGTTAAGAGATAGGTACTTAGTTGTTGAACAAAGAGGAGAATAGATATAGATTGTTATCAATACCTGTCGCGGTGCGAAAGTATTATTTCTGAGATATTTTTTCCTTTCGAAGCAACGTCAGAAAATACACAAGCCTCTTAAGAAGTAGGTACTATGTGGATGTAATTTTATTTGTACTTAAAGAGGAAATAGTTATTCCAATCTAGGCTCCTAAATTGGCCGACAACTTCGATATACATAATTATCATGACTTTGTGATTATTTTAAATTTATTCAGTTAATACCTAGTTTGTACTAACAGACACTCTGCTTAATTATTTTTTCAGACAACGAACCATCCACTTCAAGTACACTGATTGAAGATGACGTGATTACTGAATTTCTTGAGCCCATCAACCCAGTTGGAAGTGAAAGAGACATAACCCTTTATAATTTACGTGGTATGTACTTAGGCAATAAATAACTTATAACATTCCATATCAACATTAACTTATTAATATTAGGATTGCAATGAGTGTGTTCAGTGTGATAAATTATTTCAGACGGTTACTTATCCTTATAAGATAGAATAGCTTAACTAATATTGATTAAATGCAGCATAGCAATAGCTTGCTTCCTGAAAAATATATTTTATAGTTAGGATGGCCTTATGTATTCACTTCATGATTTAGGGTCTGTAGCGCGTAATATACTTAAACGATAGCCACACCTTATTTATCAAGATCTTGTTCGCGTAGGTATTTATCTAAATTATTATATTTTATTTTCAGATACGTATACAAAAAATTATGATGAGGGCAATAACGATAGTGAAGAATCTTCTCCTGATACTTCGGAATATCAACCAAGTCATAACCACAACGCTATTTCTCGTTCGGAAAGTACCACTTCAAGCTTAGGAGGCGATTTTAAGTGTATCAACCAGTTGATTGATTCAAAAATAAATTCGCCAGCTTCATTATCAAATTTATCTATTTTATTAGGCAATGCAGATTTTGTAGCTTCTCCTACGGCTATTTATAAAGTTGATCGTAGTAGTACACCTGCTGAAATTAAAAACCAACTTATTGAATATCAAACGAATCATTCAAATCATTCATCTATATCCTCTACTTCTAATACCAATCAAACCGATAAAAATGTAAATGATGAAACATTAAAAAAAGACGGAGAATCTGGCAGTGTAGTACAAAATGATATATTAAAAGGAATAGACATAGTAATTGAAATAGAGGAAATATTTGAAGAAAATAAAGAAAACAATGACAACGCACATATTACGCTATTAAAGCCAGTGAGTCCATTTATAATTGAAACCAGTGCTAATGATTTACAAACAGAAAAACATCATAATGTTATAGATACGGAACAATTGTTCGAATATCCTTTGATTACCATTACAGAAGATACGGCTGCTAATATAAACATTGAAGAAGTTTTGACTTCTAATAATAAAAAAGTAACTAGAAAACGATGTCGTAATGAGCAAGAATGGTCTGACAACAAAAACAAAAGACTCAAAAATAGCGGTAAATCTTATGAAGGTGCACGTTCAAAAAAACGGTATGCTGCTAAAACCTTAGGTCCTTCATGCTTTTGCAAAAAGAATTGTGGTATAACATTTTCTATAGAGCAACGGCAGGAGATATTTGACACTTTTTATAGACTAAAAGACCATGAACTCCAATGGCAGTATATTGTGAGACACGTTCAAGCACAACCTGTAAAACGTATCACTTTAGAAAGAAAAAATAACAGAATACAGACAATAAAATATTATTTCAAGCAGGACCAGACTTCTATTCAAGTTTGTAAAGTATTCTTTTTGAATACTCTACGAATTTCAGAACAGATGGTTTTTACAGCTCTAGAGAAAATTAAACAGGACGAGAGCTTACTAGACAACAGAGGAACTCATTACAACAGGCCTCATAGGATGTCCGCTGCTACAAAAAATAGTATAATGACCCATATTGAGCTATTTCCATCCGTTGAATCTCATTATACACGCAAGAGATCCAAGCGCCAATATTTATCTGAACAACTAAACATTTCCAAAATGTATCGACTGTACACTCTGTGGTTTTCAAATCAAGAGTACACACAAGAACAATTAGCATCAAAACGGCAATACGAATCAGTATTTAACACTCAATATAATTACACATTTTTTAAACCTAAGAAAGATTTATGCGGAACGTGCTCATTGTATGAACAAGGCGATGAAATGAAAAAAGCTACATTGGAAGAAAAATATCAACAGCATTTAGAACGAAAGACTAAAGTACGCCAACTAAAAGAAGAAGAAAAAACGACAGCAGACAAAAATGTTACGACGGTAGCTATTTTTGATTTAGAGAAAGTTCTTAATGTGCCTCAATCAGAAGTTGGAATTTTCCATTATAAAAAAAAATATCCAATATATAATTTTACTGTCTATGATGCTTTGAATAAATCTGGACATTGCTATGTGTGGCACCTCTCTATAGCTAAAAGAGGCTCTATTGAAATAGGTAGTTGCTTGCTAAAGTTCATAAATAATGAAGGACAACGTGGAATCAAAAACGTATCATTTTATTCGGATGGTTGCGCGGGCCAAAATAAAAACCGTTATGTTTTTGCACTATACCAATATGCCATAAAAAAAAGTTATCTAGATACTATTACTCACCGTTTCTTTGAAACAGGTCACAGTCAAAACGAAGGTGACAGTATGCATTCCTTGATTGAACGAGCTATGAAAAATAAAATATTATATACACCTGACCAAGTGTACGGTGTAATAATGAATGCCAAAATTACTGGAAATAAATATAATTTAATAGAAATGGAACAAACTGACTTTTACAATATTAAAGACCTCATAGCTGGTAAGAACTGGACTACAGATACTCAAGGCAATAAAATCGCTTGGACTAAAATCATAGAAGTAAAGGTATCAAATTTCAATCCTAATATAGTTCAGTTTAAGTATAATTATGATGATCAATACTTTGAGTTAAACACGGAAAGTCTTATCAATAGGTCCAGAAGAGGCAAAAAAACGGCTAATGTTGAAGTGACCGGTTTTCACCTAAAACAAGCATATTCTGAACCAATTGCTGTCAGTAAAGCTCTGCTTGCAGATTTACTCAGCTTATGCAGAACAGAAGCCATACCAGCTCACTATCATTCTTTTTATAATTCGCTTCGAAGCTGTGATGGCAACCTTGAACAATCTTCGGATTCTGATGGTGATAATGATGACGGAGAGTAAATTAGGTACTATTAAATGTTCATTACAGATTCAAACATAATTTTAATTGTAAATTAGATTATTTTTCCAATCTTTTTTTGTCATTTCTTTAATAAACGGTTTTCTTTCAGCACGTAGCCATAGTTTTATTGAGATTTATATTTCAAATAATTGATATTACTTTGTAGACAATTTAAGAATAAAATGGTTTTAAAACAATACTTTAATGTATAATATGTATTATATCGGCGAAAAACCCAGCAATAATCTATTACCGTTTATGTTTGGTTGCCTTTATATAACGAATATCATTGTGGTATGCCATTATTGTTCACTCTGTCCTTTTCGTTTTTATACGAATAATATCGTAATATTATTTTGCAAAAAAATGTTAAGTCTAGCGTTTCCAGTAAAATATATTTTATTTAATAACTTGAATTCCAGAAAATAAAATATAAATAAGTTTATTTAAAATAATTCTACAAAAAAAAAGCTTTCATTTGATGTATAAATCATCCTCTTAGGTTGGACAACGTTTAACGTAATCGTAAAAAACATTGTTTTATTTTTTCCTGTAAAATTTGAATTTATCTATAACGATATTATTCGGTGGGAGGAGCGATATGTTTATTCATAAAGTAGCACTTGTAAACATCAAAGTTACACTTGTTAATTTGTTAGTTTAGAATTGTTTGGCAAAAAGGTTTGTTTCGCAACTTGTCACTTGCTTTTTCTGTACTGCTATCCCGATTCACAAAACTTAAATTATTTATAATATGTCAAACAATGACGTAATATAAATAGACACGACATGCATGAACATCACGGCACTCGATATCAGCGTAAATACATAATTAGACAATAGACAGCCACTTAGACGCACGAAGAAAGGAAAAGAAAATTAAATGTCTACGGAATTCCTGTTGTTAGAGAGAGATAAATATATTTCTTTAATTACGTTGTCATTCTGTAGTGCATGCTCATTGGCTGAGCGCGAGCACGTGACTTACCTCAGGCGCCAGCCGCCATTAGAAGGCATCGAAAAATAAAATAAAATTCATTTCTCTTGATACTTACGCATGAAATTATACTATTTTATCATTCACAGTTGCAGTATAATTTTTACATGTCCTTAAAACACAGGGAGGCTTTTTTTATTTTGTTGAGGAAGTTATTCATTTATGTTATTTTAATGACACGTACACCCGCGGCACTGGTTGGTACGTGACTAAATAGACTTCTGGTAATTACCTTACATTCATGTTGCCACTACAGACCATGGGCAACATCTCTATAGTTTATATATCATTGATGTCAAGTAGAGTTTTTATAGCAAAAAGTTCTAGAAAAGTAGTATCAGTATATTATCTGGGGTAGTTGTAAAATATTGCAGAGTTAGCAACGTGTGAGTAGTCTGCATGGTGTTACAAATTTAAAGGTAATCACTTACCTTCATATGGACTACACGCATGTTACCTTGTTGTTATATTAAGCACATAAAGCCGTTGGTCCTGCGCCTGATCTCTCTTCAGTTGTATCGGATTGTCGTCCCATCGGATCATCAGAATGAAGGAAAAGCGAGTGCACTTGTGTTTGCGCACACACTTGTGCGCTATAATATTTTCTGCGCAGATGGCCAGTCCCTGTTAAGGTCGGTCGCCGTTATCGAAATTTTGTCTGGAGGACAACACATTACATTATTATACAAAAAAAGCATTTTGATGCTTCAATGTAACCGAAAGTAAACGCGAGGAAAACATTGTGTCTGGGCGCCGGCGTCTGAACACCGACTTAGTAATTAATTCCGTCACATTATTATCTTTTTTATTAAATATATATAGTAGTAATTCAATGATACCCGATGTAATGATAGTTATTTTGGCAATTCCAAAATAACTTAGTCATCAATCCTCGGCAGAAATATGATCACCTTATAGTTCCAAATTCATCACGGCTTACCTTTCAATGGCTTGCTAGAGGAAATTGTCAATTTACGTAAATCTATGGGACGGGCGCCGTTCAACAATGTAGGCTAACCCCCATAGATTAACGCGATAGACGGTTCCGTAACACTTACATATAATAGCGTTTCTGTACCGCATCTGTAGTTTACTATGAATAGTGCTTAGCGTGAAATCGCTTTGTCAAGTAGTTTAGTAATTTCATATAGTTTTCCATTTTATGCAAGCAAAATTAGATATATTGTTTCACGCCTGTAAACCCAAAGAGGCAGGCACAGACAAACCTCTGCTTGCCTTCCATTAAAAAATGTGTGTATATCACATTATTGCCACGATTTGCCACCACATTCCGCCGGCTATGGATTGAGGTCTCACATAATAGGGAGCAAGCAAAATTGCTACGTCCATGTACCGGGTAAAGATCTCATCTTCTTGATTAAGGATTTCTTGACTAAAAACCTGCAAACACTTTGCCCGAGCCGGAAATTGAACCATGGCAACATGCGCAGTCAGCAACTCGCTTCAGCGACGGAGCATATTGTTAAAAATCTACTAAAATAAGGGTGTATAAAAGATTACGTTGCTATTTCCATCTCATAAGTTTGTGTTTATGTTTTTTTGTTTCTGGACTCGTTTTTCGGACTCGTTTGCCGATCAAAGAATCTATTATTGGGCTTGAGTTAGTTATGATTTACTAATGCCACTTCAGCAAAAAATAAGTTCAAGTTACGGGCAAGAGCTAAGTATAACATAAAAGATATCGTTGATTTCCTGTTAATTTCAGTCAACCATGTAATTATACGCTCATGGCATTATCATCGATATCTATGTTATGTACGTACGAATGATACATTGGAGATATTCAAGTAGTTATCATCTATTAATGAATAGTGTTAACCGTTTGATAGGAAATTTGCTAGTGGTATATATATTCATACTATATCTAATGATTAATTATTGGACCACAGCTAACAGTCATATTATTATGTTGTAAATTTATAGTTCAAAACAATAGATTCATAAAATTAAATGAACTCAAAATCGCTTCTTTATTACTATTCGCCATAGTCATGGTTTAAGTCCTATTTAGACAGAGACAATAAAGACATAAAATATTGTTTCATAATAATATGTAGATACTTATTATAGCAAAGTATAAAAGCGTTCTGAAATTATGACAGAAACCGTTACATCCCAACTAAACATGGATTGAAATAAAATGTATAAGAAAATAATACTTTTTCAATGCAGCGAAAATATTTTTTTTATAGAATAGTCCGCAGAATTTAGTAAAAAGATAAAATAAAAAGGTTCGTATCGTTATAATTACAAAAAAATATAAGGTGTCAATTTAAATCAATAGGTACAAAAGGGCCACACCGACCTCGATCACGGAACTTTACTTACACAAACTTGAAAACTCATTTAATCGATCCTGAATACAAAAAAGTCTCACTTTAATTAGTCTTAATCTGAGATGATGTAATCTTGATAGTCTATCGGCGTTAAAGGAGAGGTTTTTTCGCAAATTTAATTAAACTTTAGACAGTTAAGCACGGTCGGACATAAGCGTTTTGTTCAAACATTTCACCAAAGTTTTGTCATAAGTCACCCACATAATACGCTTTGGCGTGGATAGAATAACTTTTAGTTTAATGTAATTTTTGTAATTAGAAAATTTTGGTTTTGTTTTGGTACTTTATATTAAGCTAAATCAATTAATTTTCTCATTATCCTTGTTAAATATTAATAGTAATACTTCTATAACATTATTAAGTGTGGCATTGAAAAGAAATCCATTTACTTGTAATTAGCATTTATCCGCCAATTTGCTTGCGTGGTAAATAATTAGACTTTAAAGTTACTTCAGTCTTTACAGGTCACCGATCCCTAACAAACAATTTTCCTCTTTTGATACATGTATACATAGGTCAGTTAATTTAAAAATTAGTTTCGTAGTTCCAAAGAATATTTTTTAATACAAACAATCACCTTTTACTTCTGTAACATTAGGTATACGTCAATATCTACTTAATGTATAACCGCCATATTTGCCACAACACATAGTTAGTGTAATAAATTAATAAGTACATTAAATTGTTTAGATTAAAATCTAATCACCATTATTAATCACATTAATTTAATTTATGTGAAGGGCATATAATTACGGTACAAGATCTAAGAGCTGTTATGGTGGCAAATTACACAAACTCGTCAATAAATGCACATAATAAAATGGTTTCAAAAGCTTTTCTCAGCTTTCCTCATTTCCCAAAAGAAAAAGCAGTAAAAACTCAAACGTAAATATTTCAAAAGAACCAAAGAGGTTCGAAACTTTATTACAATTTTTTTAAAGCCTACTAGATGGCGTCATGCGCATTCAAAAACTACCCTATCACGCATGCGCCATATCCATGGCGTCGAACAAATGACAGTTTTGACAACAATCCCCGAGGATACACTCTGTTTTCAATTATTTTCCTTGTAAAAATTGAATATTTGACGATATATTTGTTGGAAAACAGCATTTCTATACTTACAATTTGTTTAGTTTTTCGATCGTGAAGTTCAAACTTGACGTTATTTGTGAATGTGTTAGGTTAGTTTCAGCATTGTGTTTATGTTAGTGGAGGCATTGTAAATAATAATTTTAAACTTTAGTGCAGTGATAGTGAGTTGAGTTTAGTTAAAACTTTAAAGTGTTCAGAAGATATCGAGGACAAAGTTGGTGATTTTTGATGTGTTCGACTTATTGAAGATTTTTCAAGGTATGTATTTCTTAGGTAGGTAATTTCTTTTCAAGAAAATATATTTACGTGGTTTATCAAAGCTTGTAGTACATAAACAATTTGTTTGAATGACGTTTCTACATTTTCTTACAGATTTGTAAAAATAGCTAATATATTTTTAAGCTAAAGCTTAGGTACTTAGAAAACCAATTTTCTTCAATTTCATTATGTAGGTATTGATTTTTAAATTCTATATTCAAATTTCGCGGGCAGAACTGTTTTTTTTAGTGCTATGCTGATCAAAGGAAATGTCTGTAGAAGTACAATGTGTGTATGAATTGCATATCTTGCCGCGTCAGTTGTAATCACTTAGGAAAATGGGTCACCACACCACATGAAAAGAGTAGAAACCGACTAGTCGAACATCGTCGTAGTGGAAAAAGTATTGTTATTTGAAAAATAATGCAGTACCTGCCTTTTGGCAAGAGCATAAAGAATTTTCTACAGTATAAATTGACATAGAACAGCTTAACTGTTTTATACATAGCTCAATGCCTGTCTACATATTTAAAAAGGTCCAAGTTTGTCTATATCCTATGAATTATCGTCTTACTGAGTCAGTTACAGACTTCGTGTTATGTCTGAGAAATTTCTTAAAGAAACACCAAAATGACAAGGCTGTAATATAACCTAATGCTCTATAGTAAGCATTGACACGTGCGCTAACAGTTGAACCAGTGACCTTAACGTACATACATAGACTCACACCTGTTTCCCCAGAGAGATAGGCAGAGTCAGATTTCCAAGTGATATCTGTCTGTGAACTAAACAGTTGCTATTTATATACCTGTAATTGTTTTTAATATTACAAAATGGGTACCTATAACCATTACTACACTACTTTAATCAACTGATCATTATCCAACTTTAATTTCAGTAAATGATTGAAGTCGTTACACGTCCAATAAGCAAATGGAATGCTTGATTGTTTCACATTAGGCATGTTATAACATCGTCATGAAATTTGAATGTACGAACGGCGCAGTAGCTTGTGTGGTAACGACGCTACTTGAAAAAAATATCTGCTCCTTTAATAATTATCTAGACAAAAATATATAGATTCACGCCTGTATATTTTGAAAGCGGTAGGCAGGGGTGTTTTATACAACCACATTTTGCCATCTATGTTTCAAAGCTTAACTTTTGACATGAGACACAATCAATTCATCATTTTTATTAGTGTTATGTATCTGATAGTCTGGGTTTCAAATTACTAGTATTCTTATTTATCTATACTGATAAGCTATTATGCTTGGTTATTTGTTGTTACTTCGGTATGTAGTGTAGTTGATGGGATTCGAACTGACCTGTCGATCACAAGACCGCTACCTTATCCATTGAACTACCGCTGCTTTTAGTAACATTGCCAGATTGCCTGATTGCTACAGATAATGTTATTACAGAAAAATGTAATAACATTTGCTTGACCCGATATTCAAATAATCATGGAGGCCACGAAGCGAAAACTTTCACCACGGAATGAAGGCTAGTTGTATTTTAACTATGAAAAACACGAATTAATCCACTACGGAAATTCATTTATCCTCGAAAACACGTCAAAACCGAATTCATTACCGCTTAATACAAAAACAAAACATTTTGTTTAATTGGTATTACAGGAAAACCAACCAATCAGTTACAACCTGAATGTAAATTCGATCTATCCCTCTTAATAAAGCCGACAACACATTTACTTGACGAGTATCTCATTCGGTGCCGCAAACGAGCGAGCGCTTATATTTGCACTAATTAGGCCGGTTCATTACACGCCGTATTGACATTCGCGCGGTTAAGCCCTCTACTAATTCTGTGGTATCAATACTAAGTTACTAACGGGATGTAAGCAATATTGGGGATGAAGATTTTGTGTAACATATCATATGTGTTAACTAACCTAATGACGAGACATGTCGTCGCAATAAATATATAGATAGATGTAATTGAATAATTATAAGTAATGGAGGATGAATAGTTACCAAAGTAATACAAAACGAAGATCACAAAGCAGAATTTGTTATAATTGTGAGGAACCTATTCTTAGCAGCAACACAGACTATATGCTGTGTTACAGCAGACAACAGAAGACGCGTCCCTATTACGTAATGAAACAGTTGAAAATGTGGGCACGGCATGTAATAACAACCATCAAAATATAGTTACTTCTTCGGTTGATTAAATTTAATAATTTTAACAAATTTAAGAAGGTGTATGTGTAAATTTTTAGTATTTCACATACTGTCTAATTTTCCCACGACTGTTGCTAAATGACATTTTGCATTGACATTTCGCGGCAGTTTGAATACTGAGCTGACGGTCTAAAATAGGATTAACAACTTTTTGCGAATCGATACCTCAAATTATTTATCATAATAATCTATTTTTACCAAATCAATATGATAAATGAGTATTATAATATACATACTTATACTAGCTTTTGCGCAATATCAATAAAAAGTAGCTTATGTCCGCCGTCTGTCGTTAGGTTTTACACTATCTATGTACCAAATTTCATCCAAATCGATAGTGTGGTTTAGCCGTTAAGAGGTAACAGACAGACAGAGTAACATACGAATTTATAATATTAATATAGTAAGGATATCCACCATGCTGCCCCAATGCAGCTTGGTGTATGTTACGTATCTTCGAGAACTTTATGCAGAACTCTCAAACATGCAGTTTGCCTCACGATGTTTTTCTTCACAGTTAAAGCGAGTGATAATAAGCTATTAATACGCATAAAACTTCGAATAATCAAACTTGAGATCTCTGCGTTTCAGTTCAACCGTCACTCACTAGGCTATCACTGCTACATAAGTAAGCTTATAAAATCAATAAAAATAAACACAGATGTAGATACAATACGAAGTCTATAATATTTGATTTTTCTGATAACATCCCTCTAACGCCATTAGTTAAGAAAGTCTACGGGGAAGTTAATGTTCAACAAAAATTATTGCCTGCAATAATACAAAAGTGGAGGAAGCGAGCTCCGGGGAGATCAAATTTGGAAGGAGATTACCATAAATTCGTAAGTTTCAGCTAGACTAAGGAAGCAGAGTCAAGAATTCTTCAAGTAATTGAATTCCGTGAAGTACGAACTGAAAAATCGAGAGAAAAGTCTCAAGTCTTAGCACAAGTGAATGTGAGCCGAGCGAAGTGGCTTTTTATTACCGGCTAATCTTCAATTATTTTCTAATTACTTCTAACTGAAACGAAGTAGATTCTGTCAAAAATACTCTGTTTCAATATTTCCAAATTTATTTGGGTAGGTATGCTATTTCGTAACCAGGAGTTTTTTATGTAATGTATGTATTTATTATCTGAAATAATTAATATAAAATTAAGTCTTTTTATAGATTTAAACGAAGGTTTCATCGCGTTCGCGTGTCAATTATATTATTATTGATTTTTGGTAAGTATAATGAATTGTTTTTTTTGGCATGGCAAGTTATCAAGAAATACCTGAAATATAAAATATTTCTTTAGAGTAAAATTTCAAAGCAAATTATTATATTTGATAATTGGGTTTGCCAACCAGTTTCCTTCAATTTGTAACCTATGCAGGAAAATATATCTGTGCAGTTTATTAGGTCCAATGTATTTTTGTTAGGATTTTGTCACTTAAACACCACGGAATCTGGTGCTAATATGCCTAGTAAAAGGCAGTGAGTTTATATATATTTTTATTAACAATAGCAACCCGAACTAGTAACAAGTCCTGTGTCGCGAGGGATTAACAAACATTTTAACAACGGAAACACAGAACAGAAACTAAGAGAGTGTGGACACTCGTACACCTTTTGTGGATCTAATAAATATTTGTTCCATATGGGAATCAACCAAAACATTTGACGCAGTGGCAGAGGCGAGGCGACCACTACACAATCCGTATAGTATATAGGGTATAAAATGTGGGTGTTAAGGTCAGAAAATACAATTTACTTCAATGAACTTCGTCGACTAACAAACACATGTTTGAGTATATCTATTGTATTACATTAAACACGAGAATTATATTCCTGGTAATACGTTCACTTGACCTAAGTAAAACATAACAGATACTTTAACAAGCGTTATATAAGTGAAATGTCTTTTGAAGGTATAAGATCTACCTACGTGTTAGACTGAAACCACAATGTAAAAACTTTGTTGAATTAATATTGTCTTCGTTTACTCAAAGGTTCATACATTAGAATTATTAAACCTACTTTACGCTGAGGTCTATTTCTAATACACTATTTTAATAATCTTAACTATATTTAAATACAAATTGTTAAAAAAATAACTATTTAAATTAATTTAGTTTATAATTCCCCCTTCTTTTCAGTTGCTTTTCAGCAGCTATGACCAACTTGTAAAAAATATATTGAACTAATATTGTCTTAAGTGTATGTAAATTTAAAAGTACATTATGCTTTATTACTTAAAAAAACTATCTAATAATAAAAGTTTATATTGTTTATTTTCTTAAAAATGACAACTTCCGTACTATGAATAAATCGTGTATCGCGGGGGACTTTACTAACATCCAAACAACGGACACAAAGAATATCCAGACACGGAGTAAAATTGTTCTTAAAAATTATTTCAAAGGCTTCTGACTAGTGATAAATACCTATAGGTATTGGTTGGGTTACTTATGACATTTTAATTTTACTTCCTCATTTTGGCACCAACGACTTCCTGTGCAGATTGAGATTGGCTCACAATTCGATTTGCAGAGCCTGTGGTGAACAGGACGAGTCCATATCGCACCTACTATGTGAATGCGACGCGTTGGCTGGATTGAGGATGGGTCTGATGGGATTGGCATATCCAAACCCTGAGGACTTCAGGCTCCTCCCTCTGAAGTGTACGCTACGACTGATGCAGTACATTCATAGGGAGATAGCTAAGGGATAAATCTTGGGGCTGACACAAAAGATCCCAATGGGTCGAAGTGTCGCCGGTCTGTGCTGACTGGCCCCCATACATAAGATAAGATAAGATACTTCCTCATACTAATCAGATAATTCTAACAGTAATAGTTATAAGAAATAAACCAAATCGCAGCTTCGAGTCTTCATTTTAATAAAATCAGTACAGTGCAGTCTTCTTTTTAAAAAAAGCAGTACACTTTACCTAGTGTCATTTTGGTACTATCAATGCGCAGCCTTTGAGTCCCATCCAGGACTAAAAATGTAAAGACTTACAAATAGTTGTGCTCAACCTGAGTATTTGTGCTTATTGAATTAATGTTATTTAAAAAAATAGCTGTGCAATACTTTCAGGTAATTGAAATTTAATTTAATAGTACTCATTAAAGGCTAGGTTTTTCTATAAGATCTTAAAGCATTTTGCCATAAGATCAACTTTTGATAAAACCAATATGACACTAATTGTCAAATAGATTTTATATTTTTGTTGAACATAACTAACATATTTTCTGTTGACCAAAACATAAAAATATACCATGTTTAAAAGACAACCTTTCAAAATGCCACATAATTAGAATTAATTACTTTGATCCATTTACTGTTCTATATCTGGTTGTACTACGACCACCCACGCTGGTAAACGAACACCAATAAAACGCCTCTTTAAGCTTAACATAGATGACCAGTTTCACAGACAAAGGTCAATAGACTATAAATCGATTTTACAGACTACAAAGTAACTTTATACGGATAATGCTGTTTGTAGGTTCGTTTGCTGCTCGTATCTTATAGCCTATACTGTTCATTTATATTCGAATGCATCTGTATCGACAACTCTATTATATTAAACAAGTATATACGAGCCCCAATGCAAAAATGTTCGTCTAGTCACACATTATGAAGAACACATTTTTCTTTTTAACTTTCTTCGTTCCTAGAAAGACACTAGCAGTAAACAATTTATTTAATAAAATACTCCATATAAATAACGTTATTTTGGTACTATTGAAAAAAATAATCCTTTTTAAAATTATGTATCTTAGTTAAATTACTGTTTAAATGGTCACGCAAAATAATTCGTCTAGTGCTTAATTGATGCAAAATAGTTCGTCTATGCCTAATATTAATATACTTTTTTTATTGTTACACCAAAATTTAAAAATAAATTATCTTAAAAATAGAATTCAATTGTTTTTAAGATGTCAAAGGCTATAAAAAGGCGTGTTCCAAGTATTTTTTCATTATTTTCGCTAATAATTTTGAGCAATATGGGTCGTGGAAAACCTATCGCGGTAGAAGTTCGAAAAATTATTATTTCAAGCAGTGATAATGGGAAATCTGCATACCAAATCGCCAAAGACTTATTATTGCCAAGATCAACTGTCCAGTCAATAATCCAGCATAGCAAAAATAACGGCACAGTTTCGTGTTTGAAGAGATCAGGCCGCCTTCGTATTACGAGTGAAGCTGAAAACCGTGTTTTAAAGAAAATTATAAAGAAAACCGTCGTGCTCGTGCAGGAGAGCTTACCGTACAATGGCGTGATATGATTAAAAAAGATGTCTCGGTCGATACTTGTAAAAGAGTTCTGAAGAGAATGGGTTACGGCTTTTACACGGCTAAAGAGAAACCCTTACTCACATTACTTCAGAAAAAGAAAAGGTTAAAATTCGCTCGTGATCACTTAAACTGGACTGCTGACCAGTGGCGTCAAATAATATGGAGTGACGAGTCAAAATTCGAGGTGACTGTCGGTGATGTACGAAAAAAAGTTATCCGAAATAAAGATGAAGCATTTTACCAAGACTGTATCAAGAGAAAAGTGAAGTTCCCTGCGTCTGTAATGATATGGGGCTGCATGTCAGCACAAGATGTGGGTCGCCTGCAATTTGTAGACGAGACTGTTAATGCAGTAAAATATCAAAACATTTTAGAAACGAGTTTATTGCCGTCCATTCCGATTTTGAAACATCAAAATGCCTATGTTTTTCAACAAGATGGTGCTTCCTGTCATACTGCAAGGACAACAAAGGCTTGGTTCACCTCTAAACAAATACCTACAATGGAGTGGCCGTCAAACAGTCCAGATTTGTCTCCTATTGAGACAATGTGGTGGAAAATGAAGAAGATGTTGCGAAAAAATCCATCAAGGTCAAAAAAAGATTTAAAGGAGAAAATTAAGACTGTTTGGGATTCAACAACTCCAGAAGAATGTGAACAGTTAGTAGCGACGATGCCACTTAGGATTAAATCCGTTATTGATAGTAAAGGAGATACAACCAAGTGGTAGACGAACTGTTTTGCGTGTTCAACTGCGATAGCCGAACTGTTATGAGTTATAAATTGATGGAAGAATTCATATTTTTTTTTGTAACGACAAAATATTTTATTTGAGTACTTCACAGTAAATAAACTTAATTTAATTTACTAATCTCATTTTTATTTGTTAGACTCATTAAACCGACATTACTTATCTATATTACACTTACAATACATGGTTACATTCAATTTTCTTAGTAGACGAACATTTTTGCATTGGGGCTCGTATGTATGTAGAAATCGCGTTCTGCACAATTATATATCGATCGAATCGAATATATATAATGCTTTATTGACGCAATAGACACTGACATAATCATCATCATGTGGATTCATCGAAGGTACAGAAGCATTTTAATTTAAGAATTATAGTAATGTTAACGTCTGGCGCATGCACCCAGAGATATGAGCACTAATCGTAACCAATTGGGCGCCACAAGATAGTCGACAGGGACGGGGCAGACCTAAACGGCGACATCTGGACGATCTGGACGCTTTTGAAAGGGACTAGCAGGGGATATCCACCAACAGAGTAATTTAGAAGTGCAAGGTAGAGGCTTTTGCCCAGAAGTGGGATGTATCCATAGGCAAATGAAAAATATATTTATTTATTATGTCAACAGATTGAAATGAACACTAGTACCTAATTGAAAGCCGAGCTTGTATCTTAAATACTAGTTCAATTCGATTATCGATTCAATATGATTTCGAATAAAATTAGGTATAAGCATAACTAGTTTCTTTCGGATTTTTAACCATTTCAACATGGCGCAAAAATATATTTGCTATGTATTAGATTATTCGCGCAAGAATTTCACCTCGAATGGTATTTAATTTCCAGTAAAGCAGGCACTTCTTTTGATATTTTAGTTTCATTTTAAACAGATGCACTAATGAGCATGAGCCACTTCTCACTATGCGTAGATAAGCATTAAGCTAATCTAATGCGATTTGTCAGGCAGATCACACACTTTAAATAAAATTATAAAAAGCTCTCAGGCATGCAGATACTTTTCGATGTTTCCTTCCTTACCATTAAAGCCGCAGATAATTTAATATTTAAAATGCACATAACTTGGAATATTAAGGATGCGGTGGGATCGGATTCGGGATCTCTGCGTGGTAGTCCAACCGTTTCCCTATCAGCTTATAATTTATTAAATATGTTTCAAGAACGGATCTCATAGCGTTCCAATCAGGCAATAACTATAATATAATAGTTGCTTGTTGAATGTCTGCAGTAGGTATGATATATTA
Organism: Catocala nupta; assembly: GCA_963675205.1. Taxonomy (NCBI): domain Eukaryota; kingdom Metazoa; phylum Arthropoda; class Insecta; order Lepidoptera; family Erebidae; genus Catocala; species Catocala nupta. The sequence goes on from OY776082.1 coordinate 12,145,819, forward strand.
TTAAGTCCAATATTTGCCATCTATTGCTTACCCGATATTTACCCAACCTGACATTGTCTGTGATAGACCCTAAATGAATAACCTCTATAACATTGAATACGGCGGTTTCCCTTTTAAAATAAGTAATATCGAAACGCTGAACGTGCTGATCCAGCTAAAATGCCTATAGCTATTTGAGCGTACCCATAGGTAAGATGATATTGCTATAAGGAAAATAATAGGCGTTCATTTGAATAATGCGATCCTTTCTATATTTTTGAAATGGGACCTTAATAGGAGTTATTTTAGCATTTTTTGTGTTATGGGGGTTTAGGTAAGGGTAGCTTAAATATTCTTATTCACTTACGTTATTGACTATTGATGAGTTGGTGAAGCTCCAGCGAGGTGCACCTCTCCATTTCAAATTGAATGCTTATTATATATTTATGATGAACACACAGATTTTTCAGGATTTTTATTATTTTACTGGTCATATTACCTTTTTGGGTATCTTTTGTAGAAATATTCTATTCTATATACATTTATTAAATTCTATATAAATATGTCAATATCAAAGTTATTCTATATTAGATCAAAAAGGAAATAATATATAGCTTATTTTGATAATATTATATATACAAACCTTGCAATTCATTATGTCATAAGTACACTGCTAGCCTCGTTGATCTAGTGGTATCTATAAGTACCTAAGTGTGCGCTCATGTTTACTGCCTATTATGAGGGATCGATTGTGGATCGAGTGTGTTATTCTGATTTTCTGTTGGATATTCTCAAAAGTAGGTATAGCCTTTAAATATGCTTGGTAGATGGCAATAGGCTTGTCTCGTATTAGCCCTCACTTCTGATCTCTTATGACGTTGGACTTACAACAAAGCTGGCCTATTGTGCCCGACTTTACAGGCATGTGTTTAATAATACAGCTAAAATACAGATTTTATAAATATAAAGTCATTAAAATCATGTTAACAATTTGCTAACCAAACTTTAGCGAAAATGTAAACATGAACGATATTCCACAGCCTTGTTTACTAAAATGCCGTTTCTTGCGCCCAGTCGTAAATAATACGTAGCTCGGCCTCTTCTAAAGGGTTTTTGCATGCAGGTCGGACGTGTTCAGAGCCCGATGTTTAGGCCGTCATTAATTACGTTATTATGAATTCCGCTCACAACTTCGGGCATAATGCGTTCCCCGTAAAATCCTATATACGTACTTAGGCTTTATAAGAAGGTGGTACGCGTAAAAAGTTGGCAAAACATCGCTCTAGTTGGTTCCAGCGTTAGTATAATGGATCTCAAATTATTGTTATGTGGCGGTGCCGCACCTATATCTCGGCGGGGTTTCGGCACGTGAAAGCCCCGTGTGCCGCCCCGGGGCTTTTCTGTTTTTGTACTGAATCTCCACATTTTCGGGCTTACTAAAGAATAGTGTGAAAATCTAGATAAGCCACCGTATAAAGAAATATAATAATAAAATTATTACCTTCATTAGGTTTTGATATACTTTGAAGTTACGTAATAAGAGTTCAATATTGCGCAAAAAAAGCTGCATGAGGTATTAATATTGTGTGTATTTTTACTTTTAATATACAGGTCAAAAGGCATATAAAATACACATACATATAACACGGGTTTTGGTTCTAGGTACTTAATGTAGCATAATACTTTTGTATTTTTTCTGTTAATTTTCTAATCTTATCTTTCTTTATTTTTGGCCAAAAATATTTTTATATTTAAGGAATTTAGGATAGGTACGCTAGATTTTATTTTTAGATATATAGCGCCGCTAAAAAAGATATTTGCAAAACTGAAGTTAAGATTTTACATCATCCACGGTAAAATGTAAATATTTTATATTGTAAAATCATTTTAAATTCATTTGTATTGAACCTAGTTGTCAATGTAATTAATATACGGAAATGTCAAAATTCTGGAAAATACTTATTTGCCCAACGCTTAAATTAAGTGTTTTACGGAAAACTATTGAAACAATACATTGGATACGCGATATTTTAAGCGTTGGGCAAATTATTATTACGAGGGTTAAAATTGGTTTAATATAAAATATTTCATCAATTATGCAATTATCAAATTTAAAATTTGTATGTATACCCATTTTTATTTTATTTTCTTTCGCAATTAATTCGTATTTTATTAAACTAGCGGTCAAAATTCGATCATAATTGATTTTAATTTTAAGTTTGATAGGATATAGGTAAAGACATTAAAACTTTAATTAAGTTTTAATGTCTATACCTATACCCTTATAATCACATTTCATTTAGATTTGGTCAAGGCTATACAGGTTAATTTACTTATCTTTTTCAAACAAATGATTATACTCTTTCATTGTCGATATTCCTAAGCTTGCTACTTTATTTTCCCCAAAGTTTACCACACAGGCCGGTCTTGGGCCACCCGCATCCAACGGCTTCCCGCGGCCCTTACCAGGTCGTCGATCCACCTTGTGGGCTTGGAGGGCCCTAACCCTACTGCGTGTTCCGGTGCGTGGCCGCCATTCCAGAACCTTTTTGCTCCAACGGCCATCGGTTCTGCGTGCTATGTGCCCTGCCCACTATCACTTCATCTTGGCTATCCGGAGAGCTATGTCAGCAACTTTAGTTTGCCTGCGGATCTCCTCATTTCTGATACGATTCCGCAGGGAAACCACGAGCATAGCTCTCTCCATCGCCCTTTCCATGACCTTGAGCCTTTTGATAAGGCCCATCATGAGCGACCACGTCTCTGAGCCATAAGTCATCACTGGCAACACACACTGATCAAATACTTTTGTTTTTTATACGTACATTAAATACGTAAATATATTATAATATAAATAGTATAAATTATTCCAATTCACCCAAAGGAGATAAAGATATTGCTGATATATTATGTAATTATATATTGATATATGTAACCATATTTACGAAGAATAGAACATCAGCCGAACAATGCCGAAATATTACGAACGCGATTCGACTGTGTGTGTCAAATGCATGGTTGTGTGCGTGCAGTGTTTTTTCATTAAATTAATGTATTTCTTATCCATATTTTATATAAATATTAGGATTCGCTACTTCTTCTCCATATAAACTTTAACTTAGCCAAATTTCATATTCCTCCGTCCGCGCAATTTTTGTACAACGGGGGACAAAGTATTTGCTTCACGTACTAATATATAGATATGTAAATCTACAGTTGCTGCATGCGTAGCATATCTATCGAAAAGCAAGTTTTAAAAGACATGCAGCGCTATTTAAAGCAATCGTGATTATTATTTACTAGATTTTATCCGCGGCTTTACTCGGGTAATGTACTTCAATAAATTACTATTCCTTGGGCACAGACCTTTTTTTTCTGGATGAAAGGTATTCTATGCCTTGTTCCGTATTCCTGACAACGTGTATGCAAAATTTTACAGTGTTCGGTCAGGTAGTGCAAGCGTAACAAACAAATAAATAAAGAAGCTCACATTCACTTTTTTAATATAATTTAGAGTTAGGATTTTGATTTTATTTGTTTACCTAGCTGTAGCTTGCATATTTAAAATTACGTTTCTTAAACCCTTTCTCCAAAAAATGCATCGTCTCGTTACTCTGTTTTAAATAAACTGAAGCAAAAATAAAATGAGGCGCTTATATTATTGTTTATTATTTGAACAACATATGAATGCATCTTACCGTAGTTAGTATATACCTATACTAGGCCTACTTTGCAAATAATGTTGTTAAAAATATTTCTACTAATTCAACCACTTATCTGGGATAGGTACCTATGGATACTTCTTAGCCCACAAATATTAAAAATATTTGGTCTATAATCAAATTTTATTAGTTGTCAGCACAGTAGTTACTAAAACCTTTTGATTGTATTTTTAGTACGGGAGGTAGCGTTGCAAATACAAATATCATAGTAAGCCGGCTGATGTTAACATCGATAGTTGATCTTATATGACTAATAAGTGAAACGACCGTCAGCTGCTCAAGTAGCAATGGGTGTGGGATTGGGAGACTACGAAAGAGGTAAGAAAAATGGTTGACACTTTTTCCATAAATAGATGACAGCATACTGAGCTGGAAAAATCGTCAGCTGCGTCGTGGAGCGGGGATTATGCGTCAGCTGCTCGTATGAAATAAAGTTATAGTACGCCAGATGAAATTTAACAAGGTGATTATTTAAATATTGAAAAGTACGAAAACAACAATCTGCTGCGTGTGTAGCGGTGGAAAAACCGTCAGCTAACGCAGTAAAGATTTAAAATATTGGAGCATTGCTACTATGCTGTTTCCTTTTAAATACATATTTTAGATAGATTTTGACCTTGCTTGAGCCCATACCTAAGCGTCTTCCCCTAAAATTTCAAAGCAACATTTGCGTGTGCGTGTGTCGTACACAATCAGTTTCGAAGGTAAGATATTTTTTATTTTGCTCTTCAAAATGAAGGTAAGGTATACTTTATTATTGTTTGACTGTTATTTGGATTGAAATGCATTTTGATTTATACTGTTTTATTTTAATAATATTGAAACTCGCATCGTTAATACAAAAGGAAAAATAAAATTGAATATTTTTTCATCGACTCCATTTTCTAACAGATTTTGCTCTCAAGTCTTGAAAAAAAGATTGTTCATTTACCGTAGATAAACCCCACGTCATTTTTTGGTTCTTGTATGGATTAACGCTACGCAAGTTGCTACGTTTATTAAACATTAATTACGTTCTACTCATTAGTTATCAAATTAATGAGTAGAACGATATACTCAAGTGGAAAATTGTATCGACGGGGCAATCTTCCCTCCAAGTAAATTCGAGCTTCGCCAGTACTAAGTACTTTGTACATAGTGCGCCTTTGGAGCCATGCTCACCTTCAATTTCCTTCAATCACCACATAAAAAAATATAAAATGTTTTCGTACCTTATTGTTTTACATTATGTCGATTGAAATTCGACAATATGATAGTTTAATAGTTACGTTTGCGATAAGTATCAGTCAGCTGGGTGCGGGCATGGCAATTCTGTCAGCTAAACCCTTAAAGGTACTGTGCATTGCTCAAATAATCTGTATCTTTACTGCGTCAGCTGACAGTCTTTTCACCGCTACACACGCAGCTGATTGTTGTTTTCGTACTTTTAATTATATAAACAATCACGTAGTTAAATTTTATCCGGCGTACTATAACTTTATTATACGTATTTTTTTTACAAGTTCATGCGAGCAGCTGACGCATAGTCCTCCTTTCATGATGCAGCTGAAGATTTTTCAGCTCAGTATGCTGTCATCTATTTATGAAAAACGTTTCAGCCGGCGTACTATCACAATTTTTTTTCATTTTTCTTACCTCTTTCGCAGCCTCTCAATCCCACACCCACCGCGGATGCCTCAGCTGACGCTTGATTCACTTATTAGTCATTCGAGATCTATTGTAAAAATGGCAAGCAATCGGCGTAAAAACACTAGCTAAAATGCAACGCTACCGCCCGGACCATTTGGATAATATTCCCAGTATGCATTAGGCGAAGAACCGACGAAGAAACTATAAATACATCAATCGAATCTTCTATCACAACAGTATTACAGCCTCGATAATAAAATATTGTAATAATATTATATCAGAATTATGTATTAGCGATCGTCTAAAAGCTTATTCATGAACTGAACTCTAATAAAATTTGCCGAAAAAGCAGATAGGTATTACAAAACGTACCGCATCCAGCAATTTTTGGTAAAAATAACGTTTCCACGGTACCCCTTTATTTGAATGGAAGGTAAAACGGCATTATTTATAGCGCATATGGAAATGCGTCGTGCAAAATGGGATCGTAATGTTTGATCGTTTTCGAGATAAAACCAACGCGTACGTTACATGGCGATGGCCATTTCTCTCTTTATTTGCTTTTCATTTGCATAGCTGATGAATAAGTAAAATGGTGTAATAAACTGGACGTACATTTCGGCGATTTGTCTAACTCTGCAGTCAAGTTGATGGTTGGTTTTAGGTTGCTTTTGTAGAATTGTGTTGTAGCTATTAGTACTAGCTGTCTTCATTACTCGGAGAGATTAACTTGCTTCCTAAAACTGTACATTCCAAAATACCAAACGTAGAAAAGTATCTACATTATTGTTAATTTAAACATATAAATGAACTGTACGCGATTGCTGTCCATGCGGTCTCAGGTTCGATTTTACAGGTCGAGCATGTGTCGAGATAATTCAGTTTTTCTGATAAGAAATTCTCAGTAGCATCACGGATTGTGGACCTATTTCCGACAGATGGGAATAGGCTTGCCTCCTGTTATGTGGTACCTAGAAACCATTGTATTTACAAATATAAACTTTTAAACGTAAATAGATCTATCTTACATAATCCATATTATGTCAGATCGGGTTTTCTAAACATTGAAGCAATCGGCATGAAAATACTTGGAATTTTTAGATTAATCCCAGAACACTCAGCGCATTAGCAATGGCAACTATTAACATCCGTGCAGCTAGCAAACATTTAATTTTATTCTCAATATAAAAGTCAATTTTTGTATCTTTGTGAAAAGTAGTTGATTTCTATCGGCATACAGATTATTTTGCAGAAGCTTATATCTCTTTTAATTGATACCTAAATTTTCATTATATATGTTTTTTTTTTTTTTTTAATACTCTAAAGTGAATATACATACTTAATATTACTTTTTGCAAAACAGATTATGGCAAAAGGAGATATAAAATAAAATTAAACTATAAATTAAGTAATCAATCATATGAAAGAGCTTCATTTGTACATTTTAAGACAATATTTAATTGATATTGAAAACCCCCTTTACTCCATAGTTTACGTAGCGAAAAGTTTAAAATGATTAGAATTACAAATAAAACTGAAAATACCGTAATTTTTAAGAAATTAGAAGATATTTATTGCATAGAAATGTAATAACGCATTTGGTATATAATCGAATTGATTAATCGTAGTAAATAAAGATCTTTATATGATTACGTTATCTTCTAAACCCATATCTGACAGTACGCATGTCAGAATCGCACTTGACCATACGCCTCAAATAAGCGTTGTCAAGAACCATCACGTTTTGAACTTGTGAATCTGACTATAAGAAATATCGTAATCTGTCAGCTTAACTATATTGAAACATAATGTTAATACCATTAGGTCTAGACAGGGACGCTCGTATGCCGACGGACAAATTAAAATGTATAATATTGATAATATTATATATCTGAAAACCAAGTCCGTCATTGATGAACCGTGTGATTTAATACCCACGTGTTAGCGACCCTTCAAAATCGAACGTTTCGAAAAACTCACAGAAAGAGGCCGACCATCTTTCGAATTAAATACACCTGTATAATAAAACAGGCAATTCTGATACTTTTTACGCCTTACGAGCAAACATCAAAACAGAATTCAAATGAAATTCCATCAGGCGGCTCCACCCATCGCTCAATTCCACGTTTCAATTATTTAAGCTAATGTTCATACCGCAGCGGCGCTCTACCGTAATGATACACGTCCGTCCTTCAGTTGAATAAATAATATCGCCAATCGTATTATTCACGTATCCAGATAGCATTTGGGTCAGTTTCGCGATATGCATGGTATTCACCGGCCAGTTAAAATATCCACTGATGCGCTCCAAAATTTTGCTATGGCACTAGATATAAAGGATTGTTTAATTTTCGTGTTGGTACATACATTTATGATCGATTATTATCTGTTAATGAGAATGAGTTAGTTGCTTTGGGTTTATTTATTGATTAGGCAAACGTCTGAGAGGGTCAGAATTTAGCTATAAAAATAACTGAGGAAATTCTCTGATATAAGAAGTTTGGTGAACATGTGTCCATTGCCCTTGACGCAATCATCAAGTGTGTTTTTATGACACAGGGTCTATACCAAACTAGTGGTAATCCGTTAAGCATTTAGCAGATTATCGCAATTTTGCTATACAGCTCATGGCTTTTCTTCATAATATTTGACTAGATTGATGACTGTGACGTGGTGGTATTATAGCTGGTTTATAAGGCTAAGGGGCGTAACGTACGGAATTCAAATCACTGATGAGGCTAGCAACAAGGTTTTGTGATTTTGGAAGAAGTTCTTAGTAGCAGCCGTCAGAATTTAGGTTTGTTTTGTCCCCATAGCTGGGAAAAATACGTGTTGATTAACGCTTACTTCTGCCTCAAGATACCAATGCAAGATTTTTAAATAAATCCATATAATATTATTATTCCGTCAGTAAAATTGTCACTTACAACTGGATAGAATAATAATTCAAACACATATAACAATACTTTTATATTCTTTATTTCACATTGTTACCTCAAGTTTACCTCCTACGTTGAGAATATGGTGAAAAGTTGGAATGTAGTTGGGTGTTCCTAGAGGGCGTGAGAGATAGCGGTCGACACACTCACCACCTCCTAACACCTCTTTGGTAAAGCAATGAAAACTTTTAACACCCCACGTCCTCGACTTCTTGCCATTGCACTGAAAGTTGGTGTCTACTTTCTTTTGAACATGAACTTAAGTTAGATTTGAAAGTCGAAGGCAATTATTATAGTTTTATAAATAAGTGGTTTAATGATATATTAATAAATATTTAAAATGCGTAATGTATCTGCAATAACTAGGCTATTTAATTTTATTCATTTTTATATCTATTATAATTGAAAATTAAGTTTAATTATAGGGGTAATATTTCCTTGAAATTTTCCATAATTATATTATTGTCATACTTGAGAAATAAAACATAAATTGTAGCTAAAATCAAACAAAAATAACATAATATATATTGTTTCTTTTTTAACGTTTCACCGTCCCAATTTACAATATGTAATAAAAAGTAGTCAAAACAGCAAATATGTTCAACAATCCGTTGTATATTTATTTAAAATAACTGACCAAACAGACTGTGAAATAAGGACAAAGGGGTTATAATAAAATGGGATTTGGCAAATTAAATTTTAGCGAAACTGTAGGTTTCGGCGGTAGTGTCAACAGACGAAATGGATAAAGTTCGTAAGTGCTTTAATGCAATCATAGCGTCGAGTTGCCAACTTACTGGGAATTTAAGTGGCTGACGGTACCCGGTACAGATGATAACTATATTGTGTTGCTTATTAATTCTTTAAGTTTGCGTTGGACTGTTTGCCGGCTGCGGTCGCACGTAACCGAACCACTGTCCATATTAAACCGCAGTTTCGCTCTGCGGAAGGACAAACATACAACAGCGACTATTTCATGTAATTTCATTCCGGTACAATGCTATTCATTTGCTATTTTAATTACAGGTTCGTTAATATATTACTGTAATAGATTCAGTTTGTGTATGGTCGGCTGCTTTACGCGTATAATACAGTTTTCAAATTAAACTGTAATTCTCGCATGTATGTTATATGGAATATGACATTCAAATGATATATTATTTATTTGATTTATATTTTCTTAAAAACTACTGTTCGCGCGCTATGTATCATCCCTTTGTCACAGAGTACATACATAGTTGAGGATCAGATTTATTCAGGTTGACTATTTGGTCGGCGATGTTTGACTGACATTATTACAACTGTACCTGTAAATTGCTGGAATGCTATACATAATTGAAAACTTACTATGTATGACCACAGGCTGGCCACTGTCATGCGATAGGTGAAATTTAATCAAGAGCTGTGCATCTCAAATTTTTTGTCATCAAATATCTTATAAGATAAATCAGGTTTACTTCTTAGATAAGCTTCAGCATCTGATGTTAGAAATATCGCTTCTAAAGCTTTTATATCTACATGTCTAAATATTTCGAAATCCTATAGGATTCCTTATCTATGACGTTGGTAGCCATATCATAATCTATACTAATATTATAAAGCTGAAGAGTTTGTTTGTTTGATTAAACGCGCTAATCGCAGGAACTGCTGGTTCGAATTGAAAAATTATTTTAGCTATATAAAATCACGCTACAACTACTACTAACCATAGACGCAGGTGAAACTGCGAGCACAGCTAGTATCTTATTAGACAAGTCAGGTTTACTTCTTAGCTAAGCTTCAGGATCTGATGTTAGAAATAGCGGTTCTAAAGCATTTGTATCTACATGTTAAAATATACCGAAATACTATAGTATTCCTTATCTATGACGTTGGTAGCTATATTATAATGTATTAATAATTAAAATACCTCGAAATGAAATGTTTTCCTTAATTTTAATCAACCAATGATCGAGTTGTAATAATCAACAGAACTCAATAAATTTATTCAGCCAAAAATATATTTTAGGTTTGAATCGCAACTGCGTCCAATACGAAGAGCTAATATGAATTTAAATTGAAATTAAGTTCGTCGAAAGGGCGATTAAAAATTTAAAATTTGTTCTGTGCCCGGCGGGCTGGCCGACCGTCCAATGCGCAATGGTAATGACAGTATGAGCCAATCGTAATCTCCCACGTCTCTGTTTCAGTTAATAATTGAAATTTAAAGCTCATTTTATGTTGTTTATTTTCTGTTACACGTTTTCCGATATACGTTAATTTATTTGGAGGAAGCAACCACAAACTCAGTATGAGTCTGTGGTTGAGAGACGTGCAATGCACACGTTAAATTATAATTGTGTTTACGCGTTAAATTACGTTTTATTTTAATTGGATGTTGAACTTATGTAAGTAATATATTATTATAACAAACTTCATTCTACGAACATTATTTAAATGTGAAAGTTTATGACCATATTTTTATCTTTGTTACCTAATCACCTGTTTGTGCGAGGCAGCCCAAACGTTTTCGCACCTTATATTGTGCCCGAAGTGCCCCAAAAACTACACGCATGAGGAGTTGATGATTGCTTTAGACGATGCAATCAAGGTGGCTGCGTTCTGGGCCGCAACTACATATATAATATTGAGCAATGATTGCCACCGAAACGTCAAGAAGAAGACGTGAAAGCCGTTGAACGGTTTTGGATGGAACTTGGTAAATAGATAAACTTTATCCTAAATTAAATTCCACAATAGTTTTTATACCGGTATATGACGTGCTCGTGGGATTCATGCAGGCGAAGCTGCGTGCTAAATATAGCAGATAAATGTAAAGCAGTGATAACGTATCTCATAAACCGTATTCTGTTAAATCTTGTGTTCGTTTACCAAAATTCATGTGATAAATTATTATTGAGTGCTAAGATGTGCAAATTTAGATTTATACTAACTGTTACATGCGACTTCGTCCGCGTGTGTAAATAAAAAAGTGCTAGTTCAGCACGCAAAGACTTTTTTAAAATAAAAGTTCCTATGTTACTCCTTATAACATCAGCGATCTACTAGTGAAAGTCAGTCCGTCAAAATCAGTTCAGCCGTTTCAGATATTACCCGAAACAAACAGACAGACAGACAGACAAGAATTTAAAAATTAGTTTGCTTGGTATAAGGACCGTATATATGTATGTATTCATATGCATTTAGTAAAAAGCTGTTATTTTGACATTACAAACAGATACTTTAATTTTATTTATTTGTATAGATTAGTAAATTTAATAATTACCTACATTAATTATACTTATAAATTCTAATGCTTGCGTCGTGCCCGAAATTCGAGCTGTTGAACATTATACAGAGTGTCCGGTAATTAATGGATAACCTGGAAATGTCTTATAGTGGAACCGATGGCCGTTCAGAAACTGCACTTTTTAATATATATTTTTTTAATTTCTTTATTATTATTCTTTTTCACTTTTTCTGAACGGCCTTCAGTTGTACTTCATACATAAGACATTTCAAGGTTATCCATCAATTACCGGACATCCTGTATACGAGATACAGGCTTTATATCCAATAATCTACTATCTTCAATACGTTGATATTTATCCAATATTAAACTTTATCACTGGATCTACAAGGTATAAGGAGTTGAAAGACTCACTTTATTTTAAACCATATTTATTTTTTACCAAAGGTTTTTGTATATGTCTGTGCACCGTACTTTCCACATAATATGCTCATGTTATTTAAAAGTGTCAGTTTGTCAGGTTGTAGGCAAACTACCGGAACCCAAGCTGCTATCGTTTTTTTCTTTTGGTTATAAACTATTTTCGCCAACTTGGTGATTGAATACGAATACTTCTGGTGGCGCATCAGTAATAAATGCGACTGCTGCATGTGGTCTCGAGTTCGGTTTAAAATTATATTGTAAATTTATATCAAGAAATCTTTGGTGGCAGCACAAAGTGTGGTACTATGCGCGGTAGAGGCAAAAGGATCGACCTCTTTTTACATAGCGCCTATAAACCTTAGCGGGCGGAATGTCGTTGTTATACCTCTACCAAATTCTTCAAGAATATAGAACCAAAACTATGAATGTATGTAAATATGCATGGAGATAATAAGCGTAATGCACCAATTAACGCAATAACACTGATATATAATAAGATAGATATTCGAATTACATACATGATCGATATTCGAATTGCATGATAGATATTAGGAGGATAATTTGTTAATGTTATTATCCATTAACATACCACTGAATACCAATAGCTTAGCTATCATACGTCATCTAAGTGGTAGATATTGATTCAGAATATTATTAGGTGTCGGTCTCCAGACACAACATGTTTGAGAATAGATCGCGGCGATTGACTACATATTTTATTACTTTGGAATCCAGATTCCTCTGGGAAAAATTCAAGTCTTCTCTGTATTTAATGTCAAATCTATTTTTATTGGGAGCTTAACTTGGAAATCTGCATTGTACAAAGTTTTTACACGAGTCTCTTGCCCTTGGAGGATTGCTTTGAAAATTTAAACAGGGTTCTTTCTAGAAATTTGTTGGTCTTTCATTTATAAAACACGTAGTGTTTTGGATACCTAAGGGATTAATAAAAACTTATTTATAACTACTTTTTGGACTTTCAATAAAGCTGAATCAAATTCTACGACATTTTAAGTTAATTAACGGTTACTATAATAAAATATATTTATTTTAGCCCCAAGTATTAGACCAATAAAGATTAATAAGAAAATAATGAAGTTATGTAAATGTTGTTAGCTCGAAAAACCAGTGGTTGGTCTCGATCAAAGCATTGATTTTGATTTATCCTGTCAAGAAATTATTATTTACATAGCAAATATTAAAATCATCTACTTGATTATTTTATCCTACGGTGCATAAAGTTTCCAAAATTCTCCATTCTCCTTAAAATCTTGTGTATTGTTGTCTTGTGATGGCATGTTTGCAAGTTTTCAACGCAATGACTACTTTTTGTAGATGCGGTAACGAGCAAGTGATAACACTGTAATTGTCTGTGAGACTTGCGCTGGCAGTGCAGAGTTGCCAATTTTACAGGGCTTGGCAAAAGCGTGAGAGATAATCCTGAAATTGCAAGTATTCAATAGCTACGTTACCGATTATTCTTATTAAGTGGGTTGTACGATTGCAATCAATATATCGAAATCAGACGTAATGAAAAAAATGAAAGATTTAAATACGTTCGCTACCAAACATTATATCATATAATTGTAATACATATGTATCATTATATCTCATAGCAATTTATATTGTTTCTATGTATAATATGTAAGAATTTACAAAAAATAAAGTGTATATGTATGTTTATCCATTGTCTAGTACCCATAGTACAAGCTCTGCTTAGTTTGGGCTAGATGGTGTTGTGTCTATGTAGTAGATTATTATTATTATTATTGTTTTCATTGTTTCAACAATTGCACGTAGTTTAGTAATTATTTATCATCATTCTTGTTCTTAATGTAATAACTAAAAGTAACATGCATGTCATTACAATTAATTAACATAAAAATAATTAAAATTTATATTTTCCCATTAGGTTATCGAATTTATAAGGTCATCGAATTTATAAGGTCATCGAATTTATGTGAAAGATTCGACCGATAAATAAAGGTTTTAATGGTTGGTTTAACATAAAGTACAAGTTCAAACTTGTAAATTACGTGAAAGCTTATTACGATTCGGCTCTTTTCTTAAATGTTTATTTATAGCTAATTAAAAAATCGCGGTAAAATACGTATAAAGCAGTTCAATTTCAATGTAAAACATTCTCGTAAACGTAAGACAATATTATAAAAAAATAATTTATGACAGCTTTTGAAAGTAATGCATTCATAGGGCGCAGCATGTTAATTCATATTCAATTATATCATATAAATATTATTAGATGCAAATAAACTATTTGATCTAATTAGAACTAACTTAACGCCCATATTATATTCGACTACCACCAAACAACTTAATATAAATCTTGTTATGAGTACACGTTATGGTGTTTATTAAAACTGTCTCGTCATTAAGCCCGACACATGTCCGAAATAACTTTTCACTGAACACACGACTCTACCCCGTCACACAGCCGTGCATTTAAAATAACTATTGGATTAAAAAATTAAACACTGCCATTCAACAGTCTCATTTGAATCGCAAATCACACTGAAATGTGCAAATTATTTGAGAAATTATATTTTTAGAGATAGCAATTTTTAATTTGATTTGCTATGTTGTCTGCTTAATTTGTACCTCTAGTACGTGAACTATACCGGGTCCCGGTATGTGACAGCTACGCCTAATGCGGAGAATACCGGGAGCCGGTATAGAAACAAGGTTCTTATTTCCTTGTCTAACTATCCTTTATTTGTATTTCTTTCTCGTTTTAATGTTAACGAAATCTGAACGAATAAACAAGTACATGAACCGTTTCTTTCGCCCGCTTTTAACGTTTATACGTTATTAGAGTCAATCAAAATTCATTCTGAATACGTGTGCAAGACGTTCTCTCGCGCAAACATTTGAACGTGAAACGAACTAAAGGAAGTTGATAGCGAATTTTGTTTGTCTAGTGTCTTGTTGTTTAATTTAGAAAAACATATCGTAGTGATTTATGTGGTCGTTTCGCCGCTGTCACTGCTCCGAGTGTTGTAGGTTCGTACCCTACATGGGACAAAAATTTGTGTGATCCACACATTGTTGTTCCGACTCTGCGTGTTCTTTGCGTCCGTTGTTTGAATGTTTGTAAAGTTTGCCGCGACACAGGAATAATTTCTACTGCGGGAGATATCTTTTAAAACAAATTAGTGCATTTTTGTATATGCATTCATATAATAATAAAAACAATTTTCACAAGTTTTTGTGTATCTTGATAGGTGTGTATGGGAACAGAATATTTGATAATTTGAGTCAAGACCTATTTTTCTGTCAAGGATTACTAGTAAGTGGTCACTAATTACTAGTTATAATTTTATTATCTACCAAAGTTTTAATACTTGATGTTGCTAGTGCCGTAAATAGGAATCAAGCCCATGACCTATAGATTACATATGATCAAACTATCCGTTACCTGCTTTTTATTTTGCATCACACGATTATTATGAGTAAAAATTATAAAAATTAGGTATCTATAAACTTCTATATCGGAATTTGTTATCAGTGTTTAATTTCAATGATGTTAATAATATTGCAAAATTGAGTGCAAGATTTTAAAGTATACCGATACCTTGCATATCAAATTAGTATAGGACAATTAAAATTATTTCTACTTTGGATTTTCTATATGTTTATAATTTCATGGCTGGGTGTGGCTCAAAAGTTGTACTTTTTGACAAAATATTGTGGCCTAATCTTTATTCCATACTTTGAGTATTAATTTCATATTTATTAACTTAGAATTTTATTTATTAGCATAAACACTATATATATAAACACGTCAAAAATATACGGCTGCAAAAAATATTACAAATAATGAGGATGAATTACTTCTATATTTTGGTGCACAAATCTTTTAAATATTTTACGCTCCATAAAAAACTAAAATGTCCCAATGCCGTTTACCGACTATTACAGCATCGTAACGAAATAATTAGGCAAATATTATAATTTTTAATTGCCCTCGTAGTTATAATGGGAGTTGATACGATGTTCATTACCAAAAGATCTCACTAAATTTTATAATTTATTATAAAAGTAATAATTTAAAAACATGGCCCATAATATCTTTCAGTGTGTTATAATTGATGTGTTACATGGTAACTTCGATAATTTAGTGACATCTACCCTAGAACAGCTTTTTATGGTTAGAAAAACTATACCTCTACGTCAGGGATGTGTCATTATAATGTCAGCTATTATAGTTAAGCAATGTACATATGTGAGCTGACTTGTGGTGTTCATTTTGGTCGTGAAAATTATTTAATTTTTAATGCAGAATTGCCAAGGCACGTGTCTATAATTTGGTATTTATTACTAAATATATTAAATAAATAGTTTTTAACTTGTGCACAATGGCTTGTGTTTTATAATATCTTTGAATTTATAAAAGTATTGTCCAAGTGAATATAAAAAATCTTCTCGTGTGTTTGGGCTAGTGTGTTATGTTGTGTTACATGGTGTGTGTTACGTAACGCATTGGATAATATTAAACGTGGTTCACAATTGTGTTAATACATGGTTTATCCTTTAACCGATAGAGATTAATTTTCTATGGTGCTTGAATGAAAATAAATATTAGTTTAATATTATGCATAAATTATCGTCGCAGTTGTCGGTCGAAGGCTTTTAAATTTGAATTTAATGTTATAATATGTTTGTTGTTTACATATTGCAATTGAGAACTATCGTATTATTTTTTTTATATTTGTTACATTAATTAAGTTATTCTTGTTCCTGGTGTCTAACCTAATATGTAAGCTTAATAAACAATGTTACAATTCATCATGTGTTTTTATATCTCCCCGTAACCATGGCTGCTGAAAAGCAACCGAAACGTCGGGGAAAGTGTAAACCTAAACATAAATAGTTTTAATAATTTTATTGCTTTGAAATTAGTAAAATTTAATAGTAGTAGTAGTGTAACAGTTTCAAAATTATGTAATACAGTGTTAAATAAACAATGCGATAAAATACGTATAAATGAGTTTAATTTTAATGAATGACATTCGCGTAAACAGAAGACAATATTATATAAATAATTAGCTTTTACCAGAGATCTTGTTCGCGAAGGTGTCAAAATAGAATTCACTCATGTACTTACATAAATTAAGTCTTCTGTAAAGGCAGGGCTATGTTATATAAATCCATATTTTTTTTATAATAATTCAACTTTATAGCAGAGTTATGATAGAAATTCATATTCTGCTATGATGTAGCTTCCTGCCTTAACACAACTCTAGTGTGTTACAAAGTGTTCCAGTGCGTTACGTGAGAGATGGTGTGTTATCCTTTCCAGTGTGTTATGGTAAAAACTTTGTGAACCCCGCCCCACCCGGCTATAATATAAAATGTCTGTATTAAAATGTTCCTATATTTTATGTTTTCATACAAAAGATAATATATAGGTTTTGATATCATGTTTTGTATGAAGGACGTAGGTAGGTAGGTCTTCAGAAGTAGTTACTATTTAACTAAAAAAACCTCACGTAAGTACGAAGAAAAACCTCTATGTATGATCTATATATGATCTAATCAATTATTACGATGCCTAAACCATTTTTGTAAATATTTAGTATTATAATTATTTGTGTTTTTGTAATTATGTTATCTTTTTTAATACGTTTGTAAATATAAATAGTTGTATATATGTTGTAACAGATAATTTATTACCATCGGGTCACTTGTAGAAAATAAAGAACATATAAAATCAATTATTACTTATAAAGACAATATTTGCATAAAGAATAATAATTAGTTATAAAATAACACCATATTTTTTTAAAAGTGCCTCATTATTGAACATGTTGTATGGAGAAGAAATGTCTATCTTTAATCGCAATAAATTAAGATCTTTTATTAGAAGAAGTTTTCCTTTAGTTTCCCCGAAATCTTGATTTCAAATCAAATGATGAGGGCTTAGGTCGGCGTTATAGATGTAATCTTCCAACTTCAAATTATGCTTGGAAAGCGAAAGATAAAATTTTCTTTTACCTTACCTAATATTTTCTATATTTAGATAAATTATATTGTAATTGGGTTCAAGAGTATAATACTTGCCAAAGGTTAGACCTCATATGTTTAAGTAAATGGAAATATTAATGATAAATGAGACTAATATAAAAAAAAGGAATTATATAGATTTCGTACGTCATAGATACGAATCTATCGCCAATTAATTTACAGTAGAGTTTTGTTCCAATCTCGAGGTTGAAATGGATTTTTAGTCGCATTAATTCTGTTTTATTAAGCAATAGATTGTTGCGCTAGTCATTCATATTATCTAAGTTATATATTGGAACTTAGTATAAATATTTTTTTTAAGCAAGCCATTTACGGCATTTATACATTACCTGTCGAAAATTGTAGCGAAATAATTTGACTTCTTGCGAAGAATAGCTTTCTAGGGATTCACTAGGAGTATCCATTACTACATATTACATTTAACTATGATTATAATAGGTACATGCGGTTTCTAGTAGCACAGCTTCTCACTACAAGGAGCTTTGCTATCAGCATGCGTTGCAAGCTTAGTAACAGTCATTATCGTTTAATATTTTTTGGTTCATTAGAATAATTTATCATTGAGCAGTATATATGGCCTTGACTTTGAGAAGTAAACCCGTTATGTCTTTGTTCTGTCAGCCAGGGTGGAGAGATTAGTATTATATATATAAAAATCTTTACTTTTCCAGAAAATCAATCAAACTATGAAATCTGCTCGCTATGTTACTAACAGACAGACTATATGCTTATTTGCCACTTATATGGTACGGTAGACAGTGGCAACTACTTCTGTGATACCAAGAAACCATAGCCATGTTTATAAGCGCCTGTTAAGGCCCAACACCATTGGTGTGTTTGCCAGCAGTAGCAAACGCAGCGACGCGAAGGCGCAATAGCAATAAGAAGAACTTTCAAAAATCATTACTTACACGTAAAAGATTCCTAATAAAATAAGCAGAAGTATATTCTTTTAAGTATTATTACATCTGAACCAATGAAACATAATGTATGTATTTTTGTAACTAGTCGATATGTCGACCAGCAGAAAACACTGAGCGTGATAAGTCAACCACATTTCCTGGTTTCGGCGTCTAATTAAAATAAATTTATATAATTAATTGAAATTAAACTTAATCGATTTTTTTTATCGCGTTGTTTTTTTTACGCTTTAACGTATATAGTAGTTTAATTTCAATGAATAACATTCGCGTAAACAGAAGACAATATTACATCAAGATTAACTTATTTTGCAGCAACAGCAAGTCTGCATGAACAAAAATTGTGTTTAAATTGTCCTAATACATAGAATGCAAGGAAAGTAAGCGTCAGGCAAGGCAAGAACAGCATAAGATTTTGCTTAAGCTTTGGAAGATAACGATGTGTAACTGTACCCAACTAGATTAATTTTAAAAGTTACAATCATGTTAGCACAAGCGGCAATGCAACCAATTTTAATATGCTTGTATAAAATTGTCATACATACGCTAAAACTTTACTCAAATTGCTTGCTATGCAGACTTGTCAAGCTAACAGTAATGTGTGTAGCCACCTTAAGGTTTGTAAAGTGTGTCGTGTTTGAATATTTAAAATGGCATCCACTGAGACTTCAGTAATAATTTTAATAAATTGTGTTGTGACTTTGTCGTTTATATAAATATGCTATGATTTTCCCTTTGACTATACAAAGCTGTTTGTTTTAGTGGTTGTAACATCAAATAAAATATTGCATGATATTTGTTTCGTTACATTTTTAGTACTTTTCTCGTTTAATTTACGATTTTTCTCTTCTCAGATATAACACTAGTTTATTCAAAGATATTTTGTACAGAATATTTTTCACTTTTCGTTTTGTGTAATAATTGGTTTTCTAGTGTAATACTGAACAATTTTAACATTAATGAATGGGGAAAGTTAAACATTTATCCAGAAACAGGCTTAAATGACCGTATTGTTACGTGTAAGATTCTTATGAGGCACCCACATATCAACATTATGGAGGCCAGTTTAGGACACAAAATAATTATTAATAGAGTAAAAAGTAACTTCAATGTAAATCATATGTCATAATAATATTTTTTAATTGCCTGCCTTATTTTCAAATATATATTGTAAAGTAGAATTGTATTGCACGAAACATCGTTATTAATAAAAGCTTAGTGCATAAAAAAAATAAAAATAGTAAGATATGGAGAATCTGAGTCGACTTCAGTAAATAAATTCATAAATGATATTTGCTTCATGTAAATACCGAGAATACTTTTTGCTTTGCGGATAAAATATAAATTACATACGATACACTAATTAGTTAATATGACGTCAGCAGTTTTATTTCTTTAGTCAGCACTATCGTCTGAAGCTAAGCTTTCTCATTAATAAAACTAAACTAACACAAAAATCGATAACTCGCCGTAGATCTAATTACCCGCGTATACTTCAGCGACGGCACGCCATTGCTCTAGTTACTAGGAGCGTCAAAATGAATTATGGCTCTTCATTAAGCTAAAGTGCTGTCTTAAAGTGTCTAAAAAGATTCCATTATGTTAAGGGAATAGCACCCGCCTCGTTTATTAAGCTCGCCAACAGTTTTTTATCTGATTACGCCGTGAACAGATTTGTGTTTTGCAAGATTGTGAAATTTGTGACGTCCTAACTTTGGACGGTTCTATTATCACTTGGACGTAGGTAAACTAGGGTTATTACAGTTTCGGTGAGCTTGGATGTTTTTAATTGCGATATGCCAATTATATCGTATTAAGGATATCATATGGAACTACTAGGTGTAAGTGTTATCGCCGAATGAACGGTGTAATCTGGTCGTGACGTTAAGCTTTAATAAGGTAAATATTATGCATTATCCCGTTAATACCCGTTATGAATTATATTATGTATATATTAAAAAAGGTTTTAAAATGTTATTTTATAATATTTGGCGAATTATTACTTATGCCTCAAATCTTAATATCTATTGAAGCTTCTTTGAGAAGCTATGTTAAGGTTGTATAAAATCATGTCCCTTCTGACTTCTGTAATTCTAAGTCACAGATGAGGCCGTACTAGTAACACTATATAAAGCCGTCTCTATTGCGAGAAAAAGAGAATACCACATCATATTATTAATTATTTACGCTTTAACGCCGAAGAAAATATATTACGGAATACTTATGAAACAGCGAAAATTATTAAATTATACATGGTCGATTACGACTTCCATTTTACACATGGATATTTAGTCGCAAGCCTATTTTCCCGAAGAGGTAGGTTAGATTAGGTTAGCGTACGCCCAGCCAAGCCCTATTTTGTCCCTCCCAGGGCTGACTGGGTAGGGGACCTCGATGACTCGGTGGCGTTAATTTCGCCGGCCGCCGCCGGCGCCCCGTCCTTCGAGAACATCGTCCGAGGACGGGGCTGCGTCGCAGCACTCGTAGGAGAAGCGGTTGTGGTGGGCGGTTACTTCTCACCCAACCGACCTCTCGCCGACTTCGAGGAGTATCTCCTCGAACTGAACGTCGTCGTCGCTCGAAGCCACCCTCGGCCCGTGCTCGTCGTCGGGGACCTCAATGCCAAATCCTCGGCTTGGGGTTCCGTGACCACGGATGCGAGGGGTGAATTGCTCGAGGAGTGGGCCGTAGAAAACGGCCTGCTAGTCCTCAATCGTGGGTCAGTGCACACGTGCGTGCGTCAGCGGGGCGGTTCCGTCATCGACGTTTCCTTTGCTAGCCCCGCACTAGCACGCCGTGTCCAAGGTTGGCGCGTCGTCGAGGAGGTGGAGACGTTGTCGGACCATCTTTATATTCGGTTCGACGTCTCCGCCCAGACCTCCGACCCCCCAGCCCCAAGGGCCCCGATTGGGGGCGGTCCGCGTTGGGCTTTAAAGAAGCTGAATCGGGAGGTCCTCTTGGAAGCCTCCATCGTTCAGGCCTGGGTGCCAGCACCGGCCGGGCCTGACAATGTCGAGATGGAGGCCGAGTGGTTCCGGGAGGCCATAACGCAAGTTTGCGATGCGGCGATGCCTAGAGTGCCTGCAAATATTCCAGCTAGGCGCCGGGTGTACTGGTGGTCGGCACATATTGCCGACCTTCGCCACTCCTGCGTGGCGGCCAGACGCCAGTACATCCGGCTTCGTAGGAGGCGTCGCCGCCCTCCCGATTTTGACGCCAGGGAGGCGGAATTGTACGAGGTATACAGAGCGGCCAAGAAGGCTCTTAAGATAGCCATTAAGCGGGCCAAAGATCTGGCCCGCCAAGAGCTGCTGGGGACTCTGGACCTTAATCCCTGGGGGCGTCCATACCTATTGGTAAGGGGCAAGCTTCGCCCCTGGGCGACCCCCTTGTCCCAGAGTCTCCGGCCACAATTGGTTGAGGAGGTGGTGGCCGCTCTGTTCCCTTCACGGGCGGAGCACACTCCTCCGTCGATGGTTCCGCCTTCCATGGCGTCCAGCACGGACTTTGACGACGACGTGGTTCCCGAAGTGACCCAGGTAGAGTTGCAAGCGGCGGTGTCGAGACTTCACTCGAAAAACACCGCCCCAGGGCCCGACGGCATTCCAGGTCTTGCCTTGGCCCTGGTCCTCGAGGAGCTCGCGCCCCGACTGAGGGGGCTCCTCAGCGAGTGTCTGGTGCAGGGCCAGTTTCCGCGCCAGTGGAAGGTGGGGAGACTGGTCCTGATCAGGAAGGAGGGGCGCCCGGCGGACTCTCCGTCCGCCTACCGGCCCATTGTGTTGCTGGACGAGGTGGCTAAACTCTTCGAGTTTATTATCGCGGAGCGCCTCGTCCAGCGTCTGTCTTCAGTGGGCCCGGATCTGGCGGAAAACCAATATGGTTTCCGCCGCGGGCGCTCCACTATTGAGGCTGTCCAGCGAGTGAGGAGCCTGGCGGAGGATGCGGTGTCCCAGGGCGAGGTCGTCTTCGCGGTGTCTTTGTACATCGCGAATGCCTTTAATAACTTGCCCTGGAGTTGTATTAGGGAGGCACTCATCTTTCATCGAGTGCCGACCTACCTCCGCCGCATAGTCGGGGCATATTTATCGGAGAGGGTAGTCGTCTACCCGGGTCACGACGGTTGGAGTCGGCGAGAGATGTCGTGCGGTGTTCCGCAGGGATCGGTTCTGGGTCCGCTCCTGTGGAACATCGGTTACGACTGGGTGCTGCGAGGTGCGCTCCTCCGTGGCGTCGGCGTCATTTGTTACGCCGACGACACGCTTGTCACAGCGAGGGGTAAGTCGCACCGGGCGGCGGCCATACTGGCGACCGCTGGGGTCGCACAAGTCGTTGGTCGTATCCGGCGGTTGGGCCTCGAGGTGGCCCTGTCCAAGTCCGAGGCTGTTTGTTTCCACGGCCCTCGGAAACGGCCACCTCCAGGGGCCCATATTATGGTAGGAGGGGTCCGCATCGGCGTCGAGTCAACCCTAAAGTATTTAGGTCTCCTGCTCGACAGCCGATGGGACTTTATAGCCCATTTTTGTCGTTTGGCCCCCATTCTTCGGGGCGCTGCAGGCGCGCTCTCGCGCCTGCTGCCAAACCTTAAGGGGGCCAAACACCTCCTGCCGGAGGCTCTACGAGGGGGTCGTGCGGTCCATGGCCCTATATGGGGCCCCAGTTTGGGCAGACAACCTGACGGCCCGCAATATCTCGGCGCTTCGTGCACCACAGCGCGTCATGGCCGTCAGGTTGATTAGGGGATACCGCACGATCTCGTTCGAGGCTGCGAGCCTCCTCGCCGGATCGATGCCATGGGACCTGGAAGCGGCGCTCCTGGCGTCGCTCTATCGTTGGCGCCAGGAGGCACTAGCTCGGGGCGAAGGACCGGATCCTCCCGCTATCAAGGCGGCGAGGTCCGAGCTCCGCCAGGTCCTAGTGGCGAATTGGAAGGAGCGACTTGTGCACGCCAGTGCCGGGCACGCCACGATCGTGGCGGTAAGTCCCGTGTTTGAGGAGTGGCTGGAGAGGCGGCATGGCGCCCTCACCTTCCGGCTGACACAGGTTCTGACTGGCCACGGATGTTTTGGCCGGTTCCTGTGTCGTATACGCCGGCAAGAGACGCCCGGTTGTCACCACTGCGGTGACTGCCGCGACGTTATTGAGGACACGGCGCTGCACACTTTGGCTGTTTGCCCCTCCTGGGCATCGCAGCGTCGTGATTTGATCGCGGTAGTCGGATCGGTTGCCCTCTCGCTCCCGGCCGTAGTGCAGTCTATGGTCCGGAGTGAGAGGTCGTGGAACGCCGTCGCCTCCTTTTGCGAGGAAGTGATTTCCATCAAGGAGGCGGCGGAGCGGGAGAGGGAGCGTTTAAACCCTCTCCCCAACCGCAGAGCCGGGCGCCGGAGAGCGCGAGATGACCTCCAGCCACCCTGAGGTTTGACCTGGGGTGGCGGGCTTTGTGGGCCTGCCCGCCATCCGTTCAGCACCAGGTCCGAGAGGCGGCGTGCGTGTTCCCACGCGCGCCTCTGTGTCGAGTCCGTCTTCCCTCTAGGGGGGAGACAGTAGGGTTTTATTTGAAGTAGTGCCTATTTTGGGTAGGTCTTTCGTGTAGTGGCCTGCCGTTTCATACGGCGGGCCGTAACCTCGGCGGGGTCGCGACCGCATGCGAAAGCGATTCGCGCGGCCCCGTCGGTAGTGGTTGTGTCGAGGAACACCGTGGTAGGTTTAGTCGGTATTCCGGGAGGTACATTATCTTTTTTTTAACATCTTTATTTTACCCCGGCGAGTCCGACATAATCCCTCCGCCCGCCCCCGCGGAGGGATATGCGTCATTGCATTCCCCAACGTAAAAAAAAAGAAAAAAAAGGTTAGCGTACGCCCACATTTCACCAGCAACGGTTATATATTTAGAACGTTTTTCTTATATGTTGTCAATATAAATTAATGGTCACGGAGAGACTAAGGCGGTAGTTGTCTCGCCGTGACTATTCGTGTTTGCATTGCTGCTAGTAACCGAAACGTCAGAAAAACTGTAAATCTAAATAGTTTAATAATTTATAAGTTGATGTTTTAAACATTATCTATGTAATAATAGTGTTTTAAAATAAACAACGCGATAAAATCCGTAGAAAGTAGTTTAAAATAAATATATTATGTCATACTAAATACACAGAAATGTGTGCTCATGTCATCGATATAATCATTCCTGTCAGCTTAATAATCACGGCATTATTTTTGTGTTCAAAATCGTGTTATTTTTAATGTGGCTGTCCTCATGCGTGTGCACGCTCAAAGTATTAAAAAGTGCTGAAACTCCTCAAAATCATTCGTTCACTTATTGTAACGGATATTTTTGAGCAAATTCATCAGATTTTTTATTCTTGCTTTATTCATGATTAAAATTGGACGAAATTAAAAATAATGTTTATTAGTAGTAGAAGTTTAAAATGTGTTTTAAAATAAAACGCGTAAAGTAAGTTTAAGAAAATATTATGGCATTAATATTAAGTCTGTATATGCCTCGGTGGCTCAGCAGGAGTGAATGCGACTACCTCACATAAAGTTCTGGGTTTCTTAGGTTGAAAAAGGGTTATTGATGTTTCTGTAAAAAAAATCACAGTCGGAGCACGGTCTCTAGAACTGTGTTCGGTAAACGACTACAAGTTTTTGGTACCCAAAACGACAACTGTTAAAATGTAGGTATATTTACGTCGGCGTAAGACTATGTGATAAAAACATTAGAAAAAAAAACAACCGGAGGAAAGAAAATATCAACTTCTGACTTTAAAAGTTGATATTTTCTATATACCTCCTCGTTGTCTTCAACTTCTTGTCCATTACTAGCGGACAGCAGGAGAAAAGTTGTGATGTTTACCAGTGGACAACAAAAATACGAAAGATACTAAATTAAGATTACCCTTTCATATTCCACGTTGTAGGTACAGTCGTACTTACCATATATCACATTTTTATTACATTTTGCTTATTAGATGATGTTTTTAACCCCCGACGCAAAAACGACGGGGTGTTATAAGTTTGACGTGTCTGTGTGTGTGTGTGTGTTTGTCTGTCTGTGGCATCGTAGCTCCGGAACGGATGAACCGATTTTAATTTTGTTTTTTTTTGTTTGAAAGGTGAATTAGTCGGGAGTATTCTTAGCTACGTTTGATAAAAATCGTTCCAAGATGGCCGCCGCCACAAAATGGCGAATTACATATTTACATACTATACATTATGATAAATTTCAAATCCAAGATGGCCGCCACCACAAAATTACATATTTTCACAAATTAAAATTTTTCAATATGGGTATCAAATGAATAGTGTGTCGGGGGTTTTTTTAAATTTTAATTATTTTTATAGATATCTCTCTCACTAAAGAATTTATGTGTCACGGGGGACTTTATAAACATTCATTAATTCACACCCGTAACAACAATTTGTGGATCACAATTTTTTTTGTCCCGCATTGGGTTCGAACCCACAACACTCGGCTTGATGGCAGTGGCGAGGCCACCACTTAAATTACCACGCCATCCGTGGAGATTTGTATCAATAGAATAATGTTTTGCCAAGCTTTACTTGTTTAATAGTGTGTCTATTATCAGTTTGCCACTGTGGTTTATTAACATTTACGTAGACATCTTATAATTAGTGCACGTATGTAATAGTCTATCTGTCCATCCATCCTGACCGCACGCATCCGCTGCGGCACCGCTATAGTTTACTGGTCACAACTGACGGTCTGTTTAAACCAACAATTATAATAGTCAAATCGAACGTTAGTTCCAAATATATTAAAATTAAGTTGTATATGCCTGGATATTATTAGAAGTTACATAGCGATACTGTACATGTTCGTGATTGCCTATTATTTATTTTTCTGCCAACAAATGTGACAGTAATAAAATCTATACTAATATTATAAAGCTGAAGAGTTTGTTTGTTTGTTTGCTTGAACGCGCTAATCTCAGGAACTACAGGTTCGAATTGAAAAATTCTTTATTCTTGGATAACTCATTTATCGATGAAGGTATAGGCTATATAACATCACGCTACGACCAATTGGAGCGGAGCAGTCATGAAAAATGTTGCAAAAACGAGGTAAATTCTTATATGATGCAGACAAAGTTACGCAAGTCAGCTATTCACATAATAAATTCATAGTATTAGTAGGCTTTGTAGAAAAAGTTACAAAGAAAAAGAAAATGTTTAAATGTTTTTATAAAGAACTAAGTTAAACTTTGATGGCTAGAGTAGGTAGCTATGTCTTTGCCTAGCTTTCAAGCTCCCTCCATGACACAACATATTATCATCTATATAAGTTCTGCCATTTAGTCGCAAATGTATAGCAATCAGAGTTTATTACTTTGATATTTGTATAATTAGTCCGAATTGTCACAAAATTTGTAAGTCTAATTAGGATAAATTTTAATAATGTTATTTTCATCTACTGATTGGCTATATTTAATTAAATGATACGTGCTATAATGACATAAAATTTATTACTATATTTATTTCGTAGAAATTATATCTTACTATATTGGTTTATTAATATCATGCCATTAATCTGGTTCGGGGTTACTTGAAGAAAATAAAGTAAATTATAACAATTGATAGGAATAACCAGGAGACGTAGTGAGGTAGTGTTGATCACTTTACATAAATAGTTTTCAGAGAATATTTTGATTTTAAATAAAATAATATCTAGACGACTAAAATTTTCTGAAAACCTTAAGCTTGAAATATATACATGAATTTTAATATTTTAGAAATTTAATATATTTACTCACGTTCAAAATACCAACGTGACTACTGACGTGATGATCCTACGGCAGTTTCCATGTCGGTTTGCTTTAAATTAATCGACTCATATAATAAGATTGGCAAGTAGATGGTAATAGTCATGCCCTTTATTCATATAAATAAAGATGGTACCATTTTGACATTAAATTTGCAGGTATATAAAGACGATGTAACGTTCCAGCTTATATATTTGGAAATACATTCCCTTACAACTGGAAATCTAACTTTACGCAAGCAACTATAGTGATATAACCTAAATTCTGCCTTAACCATAATTAATTAGACAAAAGCCCATTTCCGGCAATATATAGTCTAGAGTGCTATTAAATTATGTATATTGTGTCTGAATGTACATAATGTCTATTCATTAATTGAAAATGTTGGTTGACTGTTTACAATAAAAATAACCTTTCGATGTAACATTTAAGTGAAACTTGTTTAATAGAATGCAAATATTCTGACTCGAATTATTCTAAATAGAGCTTCTATAACTTTAAAAACGTCTTTACATCGGAATGCTATTTGTTATGATCAAATAAAGTAAAAGTTTTCAGACTTTTTGAAATGAAAATGGAATTCGATTGCAGACGTCTACCTCTTACCTATTTTAGTTTTTAAGTAAAAGCTAATTACAATTTGGATTTTATTTTATTTATTCATTTCGTTCGTTGAACAGTAAATAACTATTAAGATTTTCACACGACAGTATTTATTTAGCACTTTGTAGAGGTCGCTGTAAATTAAAGTAATTGTTGAAGAAAATGTGACTGATGTGTCAAATTAAGGTCCTATTGTAATTGTTGACATTGGGCTGTTTCATCCACGTTTATGAGTACTGCTCCGCCTCCGTGGCTTGTAGCATGATAGCCATTTTTACTCCTGTCTAACCTACACAGGAATCCAAAAGTATTTTTTTATTCTGTCCTTTAGTTTGTGCTTATCATATACCTACATTACAAACAAAAATACAAATCTTTCCTTTTTTATAATACTAGATTTTGCCCGCAGTTTCACCCACTTAAGTCCCGTTGCCGTGGAAATATCGGGATAAAAAGCTGAAGCTATCTACACCAAGTTTTATCGCAATCGGTTCAGTAGATTTTACGTGAAAGAGTAACAAACATCCATACATCCTCACAAACTTTCACATTTATAATATTAGTATAAATTAGTACAGAAAAACCATATTATTTATACTGTAGTGATTTTGTCATTTGAAGGCGAGCGATAAATGCAAAGTATAGCTACGTCGGAGTCTAATCTAATAATTAAACCGGAGGCCAAGTCATCAAAATTAGGTTCGTCGTATACTGAACTGTGAGTGTTTTTTACGTAAACGACAACACCATCGCTCTTGTTTATATGTTTAGTGGTATTGTAAGCAACATAATCTTGTAATATAGGTATGTAGTTATTACTTGAACAGTTTAGCCAGTACTCAGTCATGACCAAGAGGTCACACTGGACATTAATACGGTGAAGTAATGTTTGAAGATCTGAAAAATTTGCGTTTAACGAACGTATGTTTTGTGAAGGAATTTTTAGTTGATAGGTATTTTGATTGATGTAGTTTTTTGTTTCTTCTAGGGCGCACGGTTAAGTATCTGATAAAGAAAAATAATCAATTCTGTCACTTAGATCATCAGTTATGTTTGGCATTTTTGTTGGTGATTGGTATCAAAAAGCTTGGAATAAGGCGCATAGTATGATGTTGGAAAGTAAATATTGTAAGTTTTAGATAGTGTTTACATAAGTCCATATGTTAAATGGGAGCTATCAAGCGTGTATATAGTGAATGATGAAAGATATTGTGTGGTATGTATATTGTGTTATATTGTGAGCGTATAGTAAATAACAGTATGACAATAACATAAGGACATGCGTAAAAAGTGTAGGGTTAAATATATAAAAAATAACAAAAAATGGTTTTACTACTCATGCGTTATTTAGTGGAGACATTTGACTCGCTGTTCTTCGTTTCTTACAATAATGGCCTGGCCATCTAAGTCCTTCTTAAGCAGAAAGCGTCCATTTGATGTCCAACAGAACTGAAAGTTATTTGACTTGGCAAAGCTTCGAGCTAGGTAGAAAAGGCGCTTGGAGTATGTTGTTAGTTGTTCGGCGATGAAAATGGGACCACTTCGGGTTATATCCAAGCTAGCAGAGCTCAATTTGTTTTCGGAATGTTGTTTGTTGTATAGCTTTCCCGCAGACAAAAACCTAGTTTTCATAAGGGTGTTATTGAACTCGACCGTTACTGTGGAATTTGTATTTTCTTTTCTTGAGGGCTGACGTAATGTATCGCGTATATCAGATGCTTAGATGTTAAGCTCTAGCTGTTGTGATAATTTGAGTACGGAATTATATAACATCTCTTTCGTCTTGTTTAGCCTTTTTGGGACATTACGAAGTTCAATATAGGTTTTAACGTTGGCACGGTCTAAGGCTTTTAGCTTTTCTTGTAGGGTTTTTAATTTTATTGTAATTGATGTACGTTCCTTTTCGAGCAACGTTAGTTTTTGTTCCAGGGAGATTAATTGATCTGTGATGTAATTCATTGATTTTTCAAGTTTACAATTTGCTTTGTTTCACAATCTAGTCTTGGAGTATATTGTTAAGTGCAGAGGCACTTAACAATATACTCCAATCCCTTGCCAACTATAAAACAGTAATAATAACAGGTGACATTAACATCGACATCAAACATAACTCTTCTGACACTTGTTCGCAAGAATATCTGAACACGCTAGCCTATCATGGATTCCTACCGGCACATACATTACCTACAAGAGCAAACAATTGCTTAGACCACCTTTTAATTCGATCCAAGTCTAAAGCTCTCACTCTAGTCTACGACTCAACTATAACGGATCACTGTTCTTCCTTGTTATGCCTTAACAGCAATACTCTAAAGTCAAATGCTCCAAAATTGATTGCTAAAATAAACTACAACACTCTTGACGCAGTTATGGGAAGTCTAGACTACACACCCGTTTTATCCATGATCATGATCCAAACGATGCAACAAATAAATTTATAATACTGACTAAAACTGCTATTGATAGCTGCACTACAAAACTAAAAGTATCCACGAAAAAAAGAACCCTAACACCATGGATTACTCCGGGATTGCTAAAGTGCATACGAAACCGAGACTTACTGCATAAAAAAGTTAAGCAATCACCAGTAAATCCCATAACTATTATTACTTACAAATAATGCAGAACATTTTGCACAATTCTGCTAAAAAAGCTAAAAGGCAATATGAATCACAAAAATTAAATAAGGCTATGAACAACCCGAAAAAGCTCTGGGATTGTATAAAAACTATTACAAACACAGCAAGAACAAAACACACATACACATAATTATTATCAACTTCGTCATCATCAACTCAGGCATGCAATGACGTTAATCAATTTTTTGTGAATATAGGCAAGACTATTGCAGAGAAAATAAACAATACAGAAACTCTATCTTACACTACACTCCCCCAAACAGCTAGATTCAAAAATTCCTTTGTGCTAGAAAATACTGACCCTGACGAGATTGTATTAGTCATAAACACATTGAGATCAAATGCCGCTACAGGCTGGGATGGTATTTCTTCAATGTTCCTAAAGCGATATCCTTGCACCTATATTATGCCATATATTCAATCTTTGCTTTGACACCACTATTTTTCCAACTTCTTTTACAAAGGCAGCTATTCATCCCATTTTCAAGGGTGGCGATGGGAGCCTAGTCAATAACTACCGCTCTATAGCCGTATTTATTACTCTGTCAAAGATACTCGAACGTTTAATTAATAAAAGACTCATTAATTATTTTGATCACTTCAAACTTTTATCACCACATCAATTCGGATTTCGTAAAAATAAATCAACAAATGATGCTGTACACGAATTGGTGGATCATATGATAGAAAACTTAGATAAAAACAGAAAGGTTATGACTATATTCCTAGATCTTGCGAAAGCCTTTAACACGGTTCCCACTAAAACCCTTCTAAATAAGCTCGAACGTATCGGTGTCAGGGGTTTTTTTTTTTTTTTTTTTTTTTTTTTTATTTTGCTCGTCAAAATGACCACACTCCGCCTGATGGTAAGCAGTCGTGTGGTCTAAGAGCAGTGGCCTCCACATCGTCCTCATAGCAGCCGAGGCGATGTTGAGGTCTCTACTTTGACGGCCTGAGAAGGTGCTTTTTCACGCCCCGCTTAAAGGACCCAGGATTGAAGGAAGAAGGAAACACGTGCCTTGGCAGAGAATTCCATGCCTTGATCGTTCGGCAGAGGTATGAGGACCCAAACTTATTGGTACGCACTCTAGTCGACTCCACCGTGTAAGGATGGCATCTGAGCCCAGCACGCGTTGTTCTGGATAGGAAAGGGGAGGGCGGGATAAGGTGGAATAACTCTTCAGAGCACTCCCCGTGGTATATTCTATAGAAACATGCCAAAGAGGCAATATCCCTACGGAGTTGCAGAGGTTCCAGTGAACTCGTGACCTCTGGATCTCCGATGATACGGACAGCCCGCCGCTGTAGGGGTTCTCCGCTTGAGCTAATTAGGAACTATCTAGCTAACCGAACTCACGTTTGTTACTGTGGATGGATACGTCAGTGACGTACATCCTATCAAATACGGCGTGCCGCAAGGCAGTGTTTTAGGTCCCACTTTCTTCCTTGTTTTTATCAATGACCTTTGCAATTTGGACATTCCAAACGCCAAAATTATATCTTATGCTGACGACACAGCAATAACATTTACTAGTAGTAACTCGTGGTTGAATTACAATCAATCGCACAAAGTGGCTTTAATTTGGCAATTAAATGGCTCCATTCTCACACATTGACATTAAACACAGACAAAACAAACTTTATCACATTTTCTATAAGTCCCATATCGCAACCAGTGTTTTCTGTCACCATCCAAGCTCACTCATGCTCTCTGCCTTCGCTGCACAATTGCCAGTGTCCTTCTCTTAAATCTGTTAATTAAATAAAATATCTCGGCATAGTGATTGACAGGCTCTTAAATTCTAAATTACATATTATCACCCTCACCGGCCGAGTACGCAAACTTATATATATTTTTAAAACATTAAGATACATTGCCACAGCGCCAGCTATCCGCAAGGTATATTTTGCTCTTTGCAAATCTCTATTCACCTACTGTATCTCCTGCTGGGGAGGCGCTACGAAAACAACGATGAAATCTCTAGAAATCGCTCATAGATCCATACTAAAAGTTGCTACATTCCGTCCGATACTATTCCCAACCAGAGATGAATCCTGTAATTTTCTTAATATTCGCCAATAATATTACTCCAGATACTCCAGAACAACATATCGTCAAATTACAAAACGTTGTAAAGACAGAATCTGCACAATTCCACATCTGCGTACTTCGTTTGTGAAAAGATTCTCCACATACCTTGCCCCTTCTATCTATAACAAAATAAATCGCAAATGTTCAATTTTTGGTTTATCACACTATATGTGCAAGAGAACTGTACGGACATTCCTTCTTGAACCTGATTATGATGACACTGAAAAATTCCTAACATGATATAATTGTAATATAGTCCCAGCACATATGCACATTCATAATCACATTCACAATCGCACAAAAAACAGCCCTCACATACAAACACATACACAGAAACACGCTCCTCACTCACAAACACATACACATACGCACAACTACATTCTCACTCACTTCTTATCATTTTAATCTTAAGTTTTACAATGTAATAATCTTGTAGTTTTCAAATGCTGCTCTTAATTGACACGAATCATACTTCTTTTCTACGATTGTTAAAGGGACCGGCACTGTACCTCCTTATCACAGGCTAATCTGTAGCCTATTTAGGCAGACAGTACTACACCCATTTTTATTGTAATTAGTATTTAAAACTTTAAAACTTCATGTACCTATACTACATTTGTAAAACCACATCTACAATCATATTTGTCTGCAAATAAAGATTTTATATATATTATATTTTATTATTATTATTAAGGTTTAAGGTTTAAAGACATTTATTCTCATAAAGACAAAAGTCACTTACATAAGAACATGTTTACAATAAAAAGACATAGGTAACATTCATTATTTATATACATACATAGGTAAATTTTTATTTTTATTTTTATTATATTCCTTGCAAGTAAAATTAATATGGAATAGTGAAGATGTACAATGGTTTATATTATCTACTAGCAGGCAAAATTCTTGACAGTCAAAACTGTTTGGAACTTAGGCCTTAGATACTTAATATAATGTTAGATAACGGGTCTTACTCGCGATAAAGTATTTAAAAGGTAATAAATACCTATTAATTGCCGCAACGGGTATATAACACGGGATACACCGTCCGAGGAGAAGGGATAGCCAACCTGGGGTCAGCAGAGTGCCGGCATACATGCCGTATATAAAAGGAGTAACGGACAAAGTTGGAACAGCACTGAAGAAATACTCCATAAAGACTGTATATAGTCCGTTCTCCAAAGTAGAAAGCTATCTACGCACTCCAAAGGATGTTATCCCTTTTCAAACACCTGGCGTCTATAAGGTGGATTGCAGTTGTGGTAGTTCGTATATCGGACAGACCAAACGTACAATCGCTGAAAGGGTCAAGGAACATATCACAGCTGTCAAGAACCGGTTAGTAAACAAGTCTGCTATAGCCGAGCATTTGCTGGAGTCTGGATCAAACCACTGGATTGAGTTACATAAACTACAGGTTTTATCCACCGATCGTAATTATTACTCCAGGATAGAACGTTAAGCGGTTGAAATTAAGAAATATCGCAACTTCAACCGGGAGGATGGATACCGTTCGTCTACATCTTGGAATCCAGTCATCAGCAAATGTAAACGTCGCCGTAGTGACTTAGGTAGCCAGTGTGTAGACGTCGTTAGTGTTGTCCGTCGAAATACCGACAGTGTCAATATAAATAATAGTGTCCAAGTGAGGGTAGTTGCCGAAACCCGCACTTCACGAAGGCGCCGCTGAGCTCACATCAGTCAACCCGTGACCACGACTGATGCAAGTCGGTCGAAACGTCGGGCAATTAATAGGTATTTATTACCTTTTAAATACTTTATCGCGAGTAAGACCCGTTGTCTAACATTATATTAAGTATGTGTACAAATCGCGATAGTCTAAAAACTTTTAGGCCTTAGATTCCTTTGAATAGAGGGTGTTGTGGTAGTGTGAACTCCGGTGCGGATAGATTTAAGATATTTTAACGTTTTTATTTCTTGTAGGCAACTCGGGAATGTATAGTTTGGTCAGACCTCAAGACTATTTGGGTTGCAAATTAATAGTATTCTTGTTAATCCCTCCAGCTTAGCTTGAATGCTTATGTTGGGTCTAGGTTTACGTCTATAGAGCAATGAGTAGAATTCGAACCCGCAACCTCTCGATCACAAGTCCCATACAATATCCATTAGGCTACCGCCGCTAGTAGGTTAGGAAATACGTAAACCATGGTCCTTAAGGAGAAAAATAAGATAATTTTATTTAGTCAGTCAAACACAAGTTATCGGTATATAATATTAAATAACATCTTAAATTACATACCCACATACCTACTTAAATATACATATCTGAACATTAAAGCTAAATAAACTCATTTACTTTCTTCTCAAGCTAAAACTAAATAACGTAGGTAGGTACACCTACATAGATATAATCACTTATAGAAAAGTCGGTTCTGAAGCATTTCAGAAAATGTTTACAGATTATAAGAGTAAAAAGGCCAGGTATAATATATTACTTAGTAATTAACAATTAAATATCCATTCAACGCCTTATTAAAACCATTAGCAAATAACGCGCCAAAATTTTATTGCCAGCAATAAAATATCAGGCGCTTAACATTATTTTTGTTTTATAAAAAATATTTCCCCCTTTTCTGCGTGATAACAGTCGTAACTTACAATTTTACGAGGCAAGCAAGTAAAATGTAAAAAACGCAGTCCTATGTCCTTGTTTAAAGGGCTCGTAAAATACTTACCTTAACGAGCTTCGAGATAAGAAGCCAGTGATAAGGACCCCTCTTTAGAATATAAAAAAGCCTATTTAATTTTTCTCGAACGCTATTAAAATTTGTTGTTTATGTTTTAGGCGTTTTCCGAGGTGTAAATTGCTGTGGTAGATTTATGGTGCATAAATCGATCCTTGTGAAAATTTAATGTTGTCTTTGGCGACGTAAAAGCTACATTATTATAGCCAATATGGCTCTACCTTCATTGACTATTATCTCAATCCATTTTGACATCATTTTGATAAACCTTGTATCCCTGAAACCTTCCTGAACTTAATCCTTGTCTCTCCATCTACGTCAGAAGCAAAAACTTCGCCAATCACGTCATCTGAACGTCAATACAGCAAGCAATTAGTGTGGTATAATTGAAGCCCACGCGTGGTCCCGACGGATTGGAGCCACGAATTTGTAATGAAGCAATTAGGCAGTCGTTGAATGTTCTACCTCCTGCCTTTACCTTTTGTGTGGCCGTGCCACTGAATTATGACAATTGTTTGCCAGTACCCCGTTTGCAGGTTTGATTGCATTCACTAGTTAGTAATTTATTGCAGCTGTAAATTTTAAGGGAACGTCTAGTTTTGTAAGGAAATTTGGAAGTAGCATGAGAAGATTGTGAACACAGGTCGCATGCTAGCTTTCTGTTATATTAATATTTTATGCTTTTAGCTTTTATAGTTCTGCTGAATTATAAATAACAAGATTTTATTTTAGTAGACAGGCTAGACTAATGCATTATTTTGCTATTCAAATTATATTGTATTATATAATGTCTACTGGCATTTATTTCTTTTATTATAAATACTTTTGTTTTAAAATCAATGATTGCGAAACGAACGATGCTATTATAGTTCTCAACATATTGGCCTAATAAGAAAATAGTAGGTACATAATACAAAATGTTTGTGTTTGAGTATAAATTCATTCAAATGCTTCTCGTCTGTTACAAAAGTCCTATCTCTGACGTCTCAATCGAAATTCGAACTGAAATTTCAGTTTATCGAGTCCAAACTTTCTCGTAGATATTTTGTATGCTTCCATTTCCAGCGAATTTCGATTTTCATCACATTTTAGGCGAATAATTTATACCATTCATATAAGATATTATCGTTACTTCTATCGAATAATATTCTTTTATTTACTTACTTTATATATTTGAATACATAAAGGTCACATGTCTTCTGTAGATAGTTATCTTAAAATACAGCAAATAAAATATGACACATGAGAGTATTTTACAGCAACTCCTCATTCTTGAAAATAATGTCTATGTCTGAAACCGTACAGCTGGGACTGGCAAAGATAAATGTAAAATACAAGGAATCTCTTTATAAACTTACAATATCACAGCTGGGAAGAATCTCCACTGTATACAAGAATCCAAGCAACTCATTGTATTAGGCATCAGTTGTATGTATGTCTACGATAAATAGTGATTCGGTAGTTTATTTAAACTTTTTCGCACTTCAGTATTGTTGACACTATAGTGATATTGTGGTCTAGCAAGCATCCGTAGTAAGCTACATATGGATTATCTGCTGGCATACTTTTGGTATTTTGGAAAATATTACGAATTGGGGGTTTGACGTAAATGTATGCGCAGGTTATAGGTCTGGTGCTGGACATAAGGACACTAAATGCGATGGCAATGAAGTTGGCATCTTATTAGAAAGCCGGTATCCATTTTGAATTTATATTTTTATACTATGAGGTGGATATATGAAAGAAGATACACTATACTTTCTATATTCTTTATCTGAAAATTTGTTTTTCTATTTTATTTGTTTGGTGGAGTATGTTTTTAAATCATATCCTTAGATATGGGTTAAGTAAACGATAACCTGTGACTTCTTATTTTGACATGGTCATTCTAAGGGTAATA
Source organism: Catocala nupta (assembly GCA_963675205.1). Lineage (NCBI taxonomy): Eukaryota > Metazoa > Arthropoda > Insecta > Lepidoptera > Erebidae > Catocala > Catocala nupta. The sequence continues at coordinate 12,183,421 of OY776082.1, forward strand.
TAAGCAGTCACATTGGAGTTGTATAATACGGTCCTTCTCGGAGCAGAACTTAATATGTTCGCACATTTAAAACCCAATTTGGTCCAGTACCATATCGTCAACCTACGCAGCTAAGTAAAAGCCATTCAGATTTCTAAATTCGCTAGAAGCTTCATGTAAAATAGTCTAGGGATGTCCAAAAAGTAGAGTAAAAATTTGTCAACAAAATATAAATCTATATAGACATTCAATCGCTTTTTATCTACTTGGCTTACTTCTCTCCTAGAAGATACAAATATAATAAATAGATTGAACGTATTTGGTAAAGCCTACAATAATTGCGCAATTCGTAACAGCCCTAGTATATACATATGTATATTCTAGGTTTAAACAAAGAACAAAGTTAGTCGGTGTTATGCCATTGAACGGCCGTTCATGTGAGAAACTTCCAGGCTGCTTCGACCCTGCCTTTAGTGAGGGATTAAAAAGCATTTGTTTGTGTACCTATTATTTATCATTGCATGAATACTTGTTCAAGCCTGGTGGATAGATCTTAGAGATATATTTATTGATATCTTGATAGCTCGGATACAAAGTATCGAGTATGTCGTACAATCCACCATCCATTGTGCATTGGTATAAATATAAACAGTATTCGTTTAGATGTCATTTTAAGGGTTTAGCATTATTCACGGGTTTACTTATATGACCGAACATGTGAAATTAAAACACTGCTGTTACACTTTTAGTATTGGAACGAAGTTCCTTATCGCGCGTTGTGAAAGGGGGCTAGACGGAAAAAATTCTTACGAAAAGTTGTCACGACACTTTTTGCTATAGTAAGCTATTGTAAGCTGTGCGGCGTGCGTAAGTAGTTACGCTATCTCGCTCGCACTGTTCATTCATGCGCCAGCAGATTACTTCATTATGGAAAAAACGCGTGACCTTGTGGCCAGCTGCGAGCTAACAGACTTCTTATTATTATGCACGCGCCATGTAGGGTGTGTATCTTTTATGGGTTTTTTTAGATTTTCGGAAATTTATAAATTAATTATTTAAATATTTTTATTACAATTCCTTCACTAATAATTAATCGAAAGGAACTTCGTTCCATCCGGGTGTCCCTTGACACCTCTCAAGTTTTTATGGTCATATTAAGGTTTTGTTAGTATTTTAAACTAAATAAAACAAAGCAACACTTATTGCTATATATGCCACCATGATAGATATATGTATGGACATATAGATCATATAAGAATTTAGATTAATTTTATTGCAAAAGATTGGGAGGAACGCACTAGCATAACCCAAGATCTTAAAAACAAGATTCACTGATTTAATTAACTTGATTTATATTTTACATCGTGGTTTGATTTTATTTTATAACAGGTCTTTGATATTAAAATAAAACGATTTTTGAAGGTTATCAGGCATTGCAAATTACATGATTTTATTAATTTGTATCACTTCTCCTGTCATGTAAGACGGTTGACAAAAATATAAATATACCTAGATTCACTTAGTGTTTTCTTAGCAATGAAAATTCCACTTAGATTCGCGTTGTTTGCCGGATGATTATGCACATACAGATTGCTTATTTTTACTTGCTACGATCCTGATATTTTTGTCTAGCTTCATTCACTTGCATTTCATTCTTTTTGGAAGGTGGGCTATATTATCGTATACCTAGTAACTCTTAGCTTGGCTTTGGCAGATTATCGCCAATTTGGATTATTTCAGTTAAAATGCGATTAATATATAGAATTACTCCTACAGCTTCCCATACATACTTTCAAAAGATTTGAACAAGTTTTTGCCTTGGCTGTATTTTAAATGTTTTTAAATTTTTATGTTTATTGAAATGGGTTCAAACTGTGATGATCGGAATAGTATCTAAACTGATCAAGAGCCATAGTACAATCCTTTTCAATATTAGAAACATTAAAAGTTTCTCTTAATGCAATCGTAGAGAGAAATCATGACGTAAGATGCTTAGAATAAAATTTTATTGTAGCTTTAAATTTGTGGCAGCACGTCATTAACGAGAAATTATGCCACGCACATAAGTATGTTTTAATTGTAGTTTGTATTAAAAATTTAAGAAAGATTATGACTTTTATAGTGTATTAACCAAACGAGGCTTATAAAATGCCAAAGCTAAAGCTAGTAAAAACTTAGTGCAAAGAACCAAAGTAGATTATTTTCAAATAAAATACCCTCGCTCCACTAAACTCGCAGAGTAGTCCGCGTGTTTTTTTTTCCAAGATCCGATTGGTTAAAAAAATACCTCCGCTTTTCTACTCTCGGCATCACTTACCTTGACTTTAGCAAAGTTTCCTTCGATTTGTTTGGTATTCCAACTGGTTTCTTTTTTTTATTAAACTTCATTACGTTCGATAGGGTCTCTATCAAACAAGATTTTCTTTATTTTAGAAGAGTTCGTTTACTCCTAGTAATTCAATATTTGATGTCGATACCATTCCTTCTGGATTGCAGTGTTGATTGCGCGGATAGCGTAGTTATTTAAGTTACTACCTAGTCACTATCAGTGCGCCGTATGTTGTGATTTCAATCAATCCACACATGTGCCAAAATAATGTGTGATCCATTAATAGTTATTTTGAGTCTGACTGACCTTTGTATTTATTGTCTGAATGTTTGTGAGGTGTCTAGTGATACGGTATAAATCCAAGTGTAAAAGCTGTTTTTAAAAAAGATAAGCGAGTAGCAATGTTGCTTTTAAACGGACTGTATAATATAGTTTCTGACGCACCTATATGAGAAATCATCATAGTACGTTGCCCTAATTTTATCACCCTCTGAGAGATAAACGTATTAGCAGCCACTGTCAATTTCTAGCCTCATCTACATAAAATTTAACGTCCGTTGGGACAGGTGGCGATACTCAAAAGGTATTTCATTCAAAGTTATTGCTTAGTAAATCCTTTAGAAGTTAGATCTAGCAGGCTTTAATGTGAGTATCTTCAATACGGCCTCGATATAGTTCGTAGAAACTCCTGTTTCGCTTGCTAGGTATTATGTGCCAAGTTAGAATTTAATGAAGTTATGTAATCTCTCGCCAGGGGTGTATGAAAGCAAAACGTGGCCCTCGGCATTGGGTACTGGTGTGATAGTTTACTAGTAGCGGTAAATTGGTCTGGAAATAGAGTGCCGAAATATTGGATGCGGCTGATAAGCAGATGATCACAGCTCGTTCGTTTTTATTACTTTAGGAGGTGCATTACGGTTGCTACATACTTCCCGTCTAGATACACAGCCCCTTAGCTGTATGTAACTACAAAATAATGATGTGATGCAATGTTATCGTATCTTACTTGCATGAGCTATTTTAAAGATACTTCAAAATGAGGTTTATATTTTTCTATTTTATCTATTAATTAGGAACCGTGGTTTTCATAAAAAATTATATAAGTAGACGTCGTTGGTTATTTTTAAAATTTGTTCTATATTAAAACTATGTTTGTTATACTACTTCTTCTTCGTGTAAAGTTATGTCTACATAGGTATATATGTATTCAGTTTTATGTAGATATATTCACATAATTACATTTGAATAAGTAGATCATGAAAAGACGACTTAAATGCATTTGAATCACCTTGTCCTGCTCTGTGGTGATTAATGCATTTAATAGGTGTTAGTGTTGCTTGCTGCTTCTTTGATCGATTGTGTAGTCCCGGTTCCAAGGCCCGTGTCGGAAAAGATGGTACTGGGTTTTCTGACAAGACATACTAAGTAAAAATAAGAAACACCATGCCCGCACTAGGAATATTGCCTGCATCGCGGGGGAGTTTGCAGACATTCAAACAACGGATACAAAGAACATCCTGATTCGAAACAACCATTTGTAGAGCACACAATTTTTGGTCCCGTGTGGGATTCGAACCCACATCACTCGGCGCAGTGGCAGTGGCAGTGGCGAGGCTACCACTTAAAATGTTACGCCATTCGTACAGTCCAGCAGCAAAGCCTGGCAATTGGCGTGGTGAACATTTGTTCGTCAATCGGTGTAAGGACGCCGGCGTCCAAACACGTTGCCTACATCATTTTGTCCGATATGGTTAAGCTGACAGGTTAATAACCTCGGACTCTTTTACATCGCTTACAAAACTGACAAAAATTGATTAAACAATACCCTACCCTACAAGATCTAATACTTCAATAGCGTTAACATAATTTGTGAATATAAATGAAAAATCTAAACATAATTTATATACAAGAAAAGTTAGTAATTAAATATAATTTGAAAATTTCTTAGAAATATATTTACTTACTTATTATTCAGACCTTACCTACGCATGCATTAGACTGTCGAAGAGCAATACACTAGAAAAATTATAAAAGCAATCTTTTATATTTATCTCAGCGTAGTATTGGAGTCTAGTTAACGCTCTTATTTGAATACAAACATGACTACACTTATGCCTATATATTCTTAAACTGGTAGCCAGAAGTATAGCCGTTAAAAATAGTTTAGGTCACACATCTATACAAATAAATAAAATTAAAGTTTCTGTTTGTAATATCAAAATAACAGCTTTTTATTAAATGCATATGAAAGTATAATTATACGGTACTTGCATCAAATGTTTGTTCCGTCTAATTTCTGAAACGGCTGGACCGATTTTGACGCGACTTTCTTTCTTTACGCTACTTATATTTTAGAAAATCCTTTTTCAAATTACACGCGTACGAAGTCTCGGTTAACAGCTAGTATACAATCTATACTAATAATATTATAAATGTGAAAGTTTGTGATGTTTGTAACTCTTTCACGTAAAATCTTTGGAATCGATTGCAATGAAACTTGGTATCTACATACCAAGTTTCATTGCAATCGGTTCCAAAGATTTTCAAAGCTGAAGACCTGGATTCACATATAGTATACTTTTAATCCCGATATTCCCACGGCAACGGGACTTACGCGGGTGTAAAAAATCTAGTATAAAAATAATATTACACCTGTATATAGACTGTCCCACTACTGAGCATGAGTATCTTCTTAGCGTGAGAAGGCTTAGGCCATACTACACTGGCCTAGTGCGGTTTGGCAGACTTTACATATCTCCGAGAACTTTATGGATATCTCTCAGACATAGTTGTGTTTTGATTTTCGTTAAAACTTTTTATTATGCATATCACTTCGAAGTGAAAAACAGGTGCGTGCTTTGGGTCCAAATAGAGACCTCTGCGTGGCACTCGATCAGTATCATATTAGGCTATCGCTGCTTACTCACATGTAGGCAATTAAACTGGTCTACTAGGCACAATACATCGAAATTCTTGACAGAAAATCCTAATACATTACTTGATTCGAAACACGAACGCTGGTCCAGTAAACCGTTTTTCCACTGAATCCCAAGCCAGTTTTAAACATGATAATATAATTCAGTTTATTACATACAGTTATATACAATAACCATTAAGAATGTCCTCATAATAATTCCACAGTAACACTTACACGCTATCAGTCGTACCGGTCTCGAAGACCGTAGCGTAACTTTTAATGAATGGACTCGTAAACACGGTGTGTTTCCGTTTACCAAGTTTATACTCTACTGTACGTTTTGCCCAAATTAATTATAACACTCCCAACTATAACTAGTACTACTGCAATAATATTTAAACACTATTATAATAAAAATACAAGATTTAGTTTAGCTGTGCTTACTTCCTATAATGGTCCTATTGCATGTGAAAGGGAACTTCTAACGGCCACGTTACTGAGCACTAGATTTTGCTCAGAGCTTTGATCGCTTTAATGTAGGTTAAGTTAAGTTAGTAACAATACTTTTTCTGGTTGAAAGGTACCCCATGTTCTTGTCTGTTCCCCTGACAACGTGTATGCGAAATTTCATGATGATCGGTCGAGTAGTTAAGGAGTGAAAGCGTAACAAACAAACTTATATTCGCATTTATAATATTAGTTAGGATGCTCAGCGTAGGCTCTATAAATATGTATGTCCGGTAGATGGCAATACCTGTGTCGGAACTTACAAGATAGCTTACTAATTTAGGGTTTAATATACGCCTTCCTACTCATTTGGGGATATATATATGGTGAGGTGATAATAAATTGCAAGATTTATAAAAATAATATAATATTCTATCACATACACACAACATCATCTAGCCCAAAATAAGCAGAGCTTGTACTGTGGGTACTACACAATGAATAAACATACATATATACTTTTTTTTAAATACATACATATTATTCATAGAATCACCCAAACCAAGACAAACATCCATGTTCACGCACACAAATGTTCGACTTGTGCGGGAATCGAACTCGCGATCTCAGGCGTGCCAGTCGGTTACACTAACCACTATGCCATCGAGGCCGCCAAATTTATTTAATTTAACTGTTCGTTGTTCGCATGGCATATGTATGCGTCTGTGTTTGCGTGCGATCGTTTGGTCCCACGACTGACACCCAGGGATTACCCTGAATGTTTGTGAGTTAATTTTTAATTTTCTGTAGCAGCACTTATTCTGTAAATGTGTCCGTTAGATGGCAATGGACTCGAAGACATAGCTGGCAATAGAATGCTTAAAGTTCTACTTAACCCTTCGCGGAAATACAGGCCAGAGGCTATATTGTAATGTTTTTTACGTCACACGGTTTTTAATTGAATCGATTGCATACCTTTTTGTTACTTATCCAAAATGTTGCTAGGATCACGTGAGGGATGTATGTTTACGTTCCAATCAGTTTTAAACCTTAGGGTAATAAAATTATTGGGAAGAGAGGAATCCGCCACGCAACACCGGATTGCCCACCCCAAGTGTTGCAATAGAAAAACGTTGACAATGCCAAACTCCTCTGGATGGGTGCAGTCACGGCGTGGGATTCCGGCGTACTCTAATCTTGCAGTATTCCGCTTTGAACACAAAATTTGCGTCGACACGTGTTTCGACTCAGCGTGAGGCATCTTCAGGACCAGTTGCCAAACGATTCAATATATCTTAGCAAACCCAACATTTATTCTAAGTTTTAATAGATATTATTGTCACTAATACGATTTGAAATCTATGTTAATATTGTATACTTTATTCTGTGCAAGATATGTACATATATGTATACGCCCCTTATTGATAAGCAGTGTTATCTAGCCGCATTTCGCCGAAGGTTAAGCTTATTGTCGCTTATGAGGCACAGTTCTAGACGACGTGCTGCTGAGAAACTTTGTCAGATACACTTAATAGCACTTGGCTCTACCCGGGAATCGAGAACGAGACCTCATGTACAATAGTCGCATGTATTAATAATAATAATTTATTTATATCAGAAAACTGGTTCCATAGACAGCATATTCATTAATACATCCATTATTACATTATCACACATAAAAATCATAATATAAAAATTAAAATTTAAAATCACAATAAGTAATATAGTCTATAATCAATCGTATTACCACTGCTCCAACGAGGCAGTCTTCACTTTTACAACAAAATAATTTGGCTTGATATTATTTTAGTATATAAAAGTATACCGAAATATTATCCTTCCCTACTACTTAAAAATAGAAGTCTAGAATATTTTATTATGGAATAACAAAAAGGTAGTATTTGAAATTCGGCAAAAGAGTAATATGATATTTTCATACCCATCCTTCTGAATCAAGAATCGATTACTTACTCCGACATTTGTATTTTTAAATTAAGAATACATTCATAAAGTCTTATCTGTGTATCCTCAAAGGGGTAAATAGAGTGGGCTTTACCCACAATATACCTACTGCGTATAGATGTCCTACATAACTTTCTACATAACGTCCTTGACTGCTCAGGTGGTCCTTGACTGTTGTTACTACGTAACCACTAACTATCAGTGGTTGCCTTGCCCCACAAAAGTTTGTGTGATCCACAAATGGTTGTTCCGAGTCTGGGTGTACTTTGTGTCCGTTGTTAGATTATTTATAAAGTCATCCGCGACACAGGAATTACTTCTACTGCGGGAGATGTTTTTTAATTAAAAAAGTAAAATATATAATGCGTATTGCCGTCTACCGAGCACAGTGCCGGACGCCACGGTCTTACTAGATACTGTCGAGAATAACATCATATTGCCTGACCAGCCACTTACCTAAGATCACGAAAGCACACATCTATAAGATACACTTATACACAGAACTAATTAAGCTGTAGGTATTAAAAATGCGCAAACATTATAATTAAACTACCATGATTTTGATAGCATTTCTTTTTAATCAGGTCTCATACTATATTTATACGAAATTTAATTAAAATCGGTTTAGCGATTTAGCCGAGAAAATGTAGCAAACAAACATTGTTATTTTCGTAGACATAAAAAAATTACGGATGTTTTAAAATTAATACTAGTTGCCAGCCGCGCATCGTGTAATATGACACAAAACTCTTAATTCTATGTTACTAAGCGATTATATATTTTTATTATGTGAAATAATTTCAAAAAGTACAGCAGCCATTGGAGACAGTTGGACTGCTACGCAGAAATCACGAGGTCGATTTTTTAGGCCTTCTAATTTTTCGAAGTTATGGGCGTATTAATCAGCTAACTATTGCTCGCTTTAACGGTGACGTAAAACATTGCGAGGAAACCTGCATGTCAGAGAGTTCCACATAAAGTTCTCTAATATATGTGAAGTGTGTCTATACGCACTGGGCCAGCGTAGTGGACAATGCCCATCCATCTTACACTGAGAGAAGGCCCGTGCCGAGGCAATGGGACAGTATGTATGTATACAGGGCTAATATTATTTTTATATTATTATGTCTATAATACTTTATATTACTTTCTTCATATCGAATTCATTTCTTTATAAATGTACTTGGAAACACGACACGGTAGTCTAGTAACATAAACATCAGCAAACGTGGTCTCAGGTTTAATTCGTATAAGCTTAATGTAATCAGGTTTCAATGTGGGGCTTACTCTCAGTAACACCAATTGTAGGATTAGGCCCGATATATGGCTTGCCTTTAATCAAAACATGCTGGTCAAACTGTAATCATATATTTTATCGCTTACATTGTTTCATATCAAACCAACATCAACATAACCCTGCACCTATATAATTTAAAGTAATAACTACAGTATACTAGAAAAGTACATAGTAAAGTCCGTGAAAAAGGGTTTTGTAAGGCAACGGGCGAGAGGAGAACGGAGTCTGAAATTTGCCCGGTAGACGACAGGCTCATTTATACTAACTAACGGTCGCCCGGTGGTCGAAATTCAACCATAATTGATTAAAATAAGGGATCATAAAAAGCTTTCTCTTTTTTCAATACTATGTATATTGAGCAAGCTGTATTTCACAAATTATTATAACTATGAGTAGAAGTGGACGTTATAAACCATAAACACTTTAGTTACGGCAACTAAGCACCAACCAAATATGGTACTCGGTTTTGCAATAAGTAGCTTATTCGTATAGATAAACTTTTAAAATTTAATGGCCAATACCGCGAAATTGCAATAGGTACATAAGGGTAACTATAGTTTCGAAGAATTGTACGCAATCATCCGAACAATGCCGAAGTACCTACTACAAACGCGATTCGACTGCGTGTGTCAAATGCATGGTTGTGTGCGTGTAGTACAAGTACTTTTCATTAATTTAATGTATTTCTAATGCATATTTTATAAAAGTTTTAGGATTCGCCACTTCTTCTCCATATAAACTTTAACTGTACCAAATTTCATACTCCTCCGTACGCGCAATTTTCCTAAATAGGTACATCGTTTTTGCTTCACGTATTAATATATAGATATATGAAAAGAAAAGATTTGAATTTTTGTTTATTTGTTTCCAAGGATATAAATCAATAACTACTTAACCAATTTTAAAAACTCTTTCACTATTAGATAGCTATATTATCACCGAGTAACATAGGCTATATTTTACACGCTGTATAAATATATATATGTATATAAATGGATATCTATATGTTTGTAACGTGTGTAGGTGTTCCTATACTATTCCGAATATGATGAGATTTTAAAGCGTACGCACGTGCAAGGTTTTTTTAAAAAAGCCAAATATTGTAAAGGGCTTTGAGACGTATGCCACTGATTAGCTAGTAGTATAAGTTGGAATTGTAAAGAACTTACTTAACTTTTTTTGTGCTCTCTAAGTATATAACAATAAAGGCTAATATAGGCTAATGGTAGTTCTAAAAACAAAACTGTTATTTCCTTTTGTTTTCTTTGAACGAAACTTCCAGCCGGCCGAAAAGACATTTAGGCTTAGTGAGATGAACAACAGAATTAACACCATTACCTACTTGCAAGAGTCGTTAGTCTAATAGTGTAAATGTATGCCCAAGCAATGTTGCCACTTGCCATACGGTTTGTACTAAAGTCAAGTAAAGCTTTCTTGGGTATGTTTTTAGGTTATGTACTTTTCGGTACTGGTTCGAGGTCGAGTCAACAAAAAGTTATTGGGAATTTTTACAAGAAATTTACAGAGTATCAGCCTGGAGTTGGGAAGTTGGCAGTGAAAGCATGTAAAGCCGTTGGTTCTGCGCCTGATCTCTCTCCGGCCGTGTCGTACTGCTATCCCATCGGATTCTAAGAGTTGGGAATAAAGAGTGCACTTGTGTAAACGCACACACTTATGGACTATAATATCTTCAGCGCCGATTGCCAGTCTCTGTTAAGGTTGACGGCCGTGACCGAAATTGGGCTGATACAACGGAAGATATTATTAGTAATTCTGTAGATTTGCTTGCTGATTTTAGCATGAAAGTTACTATTAATACTTCCCTCTCATTAGTTAATAACGTGAAGTGGGAGTACACTTACTGTTGCGTTTCATTCGGTGAAGCCTAAACAGGGTGCTTAAAGTCCAATCTACTCCCTCAGTCCATTCCTTCATTTGTTTAATACCTTTCTATCCATAATAGGTTACGATAACTACTGACCATCAGGCAGCAATCATGTACTTTTTTGAAATCTATGAAGTTTGCTGTAGATTAGTCGGTAGGCAGTGGTTTGGCTGTGGTTACATTAAAAGATGGTGCTATGTTCCTAGTTTGGTACTCTTAAATGAGAACAAATAACAAAGTTACTGGCGTGATTACAATAAAATAAAGTATAGGTACCTATGTGTTATGTAATACAATGCATAATTCTATAAATCGATTACGATTAGATTATGATTTGATTAGGATTATGAGATTGTTTCAAATATAATATGAGTTTGCGTAACGAATTAAATAAAGTAATAGGTTGCCATTATTATTGCGTTATTTTAAAAAAGTTGCGCATTCATATAATAAATTTGTAATATAGTAAGAATGCCCTGTATATCTATATTTGAAATGCCATGCGTTCTCGCAAAACTTCGAAAATGGCTAATTCGATATTTTTTTTTAGTTATTACTGGTATAGTTTAGAAAAAAAGATAATTAGGAATACCCCAAAGGATCAGCCGAAAACCTACAAATATCGAAGTTGGTAATTTTGTATGGAAATTTTATTTAGGTGGTACGAAGTTCACCGGGTCATCTAGTATATATGAGTATATAGTAAGTATGGTCGTAATGTATGCATTGTTTCTTGATATCATTCTTTAAATTGAAACATTAGTACAATGCTGTATGCATGGCCGCGAATAGTTCTAAAATATAAATCGTAAGGGTCTCGTAACGTATGCTGAGTGTAAACTAGTCAATAATGAATACAGTATAAAGTCGCACCAAGCTTAACAAAATGAAGCATAATAACACATCACGCGCACATGTACATCATAAATCACGAACCAACGCACGATATTGGTAGATTGATTTAAAATACGCGCATAATGCGTAGAACAGTAATACTTTTATTTTATTTTATTTTACATAGATTGTATATATCTACAGATATACGAGTATAGCAAGAGTATAGCAGGAACGCTGACTTTACCACTACGTGAGATATGTAGCAAGGAAGATACAAATAATATATATGTACATACATTCTAATCATAACTAATATTTTAAATGCGACTATAAGTTTGATTGTTACGGATTTACGCCTTACCTACTCGACCGATCATCACCTTGTCAAGGGACCAGAGAAGGACATAGAGTACTTTTCATCTAGAAAATGTAGGTACCATAATCTACCCTAACATAATATGTATATTTACGCGAGCGAAGTCGCGAATAAAATCTAGTACACACATAGTCTGACGCCTACTTTTAAGAGGCTGATATTTATTATGTCCACGATACTCCAGCTGTGGTTCTAGGTCTCATGTAATAATGAGCGAGTGTATTATCGTATACCGGGCATTGTGACATCCTTCCGTGATACTTCTGAGAATTTATTGATCAATACCCCAATAAAACTTTGACCGACTCGTGAATTAAAACGATAGTAAATGTAAATTTGATGAAATGTAAATTTATTTATAGATATGAGTGTAAATACCAAGGATTCAACCTCTTCGTCTTCATGTAACCTTTATTTTTCTTATTTATATCTGGTTTTTGTAATGTCCCACTGCTGGGCAAAAGCCTTTCCCTTGGAATTCCAAATCACTCTGTTGGTGGATATCCCCTGATCTTATGACCCTATATCTCGGAGGTATTTTGACCCACAGGGCCCATTTTCAAACTCGACCAAAGGACAATCCCAAGGTGTCTGAAAACCAAGTGACAAGTCAATCGGTCCAGTGGTTCCGGAGCTATGCCTGTCACTAACAAACTGTCACTAACAGACAGACACACAAACCCACATAGTGTTTTCATTAACCTCTTCGAAGAAGACTGAGAGTTTAATAATGCTGTCATTGTTTTGGGTCCAGTACAGCATTTTTTTGAAAAAGCTCTCTATAAAATTTGCTTTTGAAATTAGAGAAGCATTTATTGAGTGGCGATTTCGATATCGAACTTTGTAGGTATTACAAATATTGCCTCCGACATGGGTCGCATCAATAAATTCATTAAATAAATCCACGGGAGGTAGATGGCTCATCAGGAGCTTGGTGCTTCTGATAAGTAGTATAGAAGAATATCATTGATAAAAATATGAATTATCAGCTATTATTTTTTATCAGTTATTATTTAGCTTATTTGAATGTAAAATCGGATAAGGTAGATGCCTAAATATTTCGACTTATTATAATCGAGGTGTACAATATAATATAACTCTCTCAAATGTAATTGTTTAACAGCGACACGCGTTCTTAACTTTACTACATAACTTACGTTATATACGTATACACAATAACATATATAGGGCATAAAATTTATGCAATTTCTATTTCACTAAATTAAAATTTAAAACCACTTTAGAATATATTTTATAAAATATCTCAAGTCCTAACAAACCTTTAAAAAAGTAATACCTTCCTTTTACGAGTGACAATAAATTACCAATCTTTTAGCGACATGTTGCCATTATAATATAGGTACCTACATGTTTTGCGAACGCCCAACATTATGTGACAGTTTGACTTGATACCTAACCTTTCGCGACATTATGTTACAATTCCTTATGAATATTTGTTACCGTGATGTTATTATGACAAAGCGACGCCATTTTAAGAGGTCATTGGTTAAAGGTTACTTTTGTGACGTATCGGTCCCTATGGGCGCCGGTGACCGTGTAAACGCAGTCCTGTACGGTTTTGTTACGTTGAGTTATAGATTATACTAATCTATCATATAGAAACTTATAGGCACGACCAGTCCAATTGAGTCGATTTTTCTAAAACTAACGAGAACTTTATTTTAGCTGAATATAGAAGATTATGTACTAAGAGACAATATTAATTATAGTTACAGTCAATCAATGAGTCTTTCGAAAACCGCGTTTACTACCTTTTGTCATCCAAGTCGCGGCCATCATTACTATTATTTTGCTCCAATGGCCAACAGTCGGTAGATATGGCCAATCTATTAACACGCAGTGAGTGGATTTATTTATAGTAAGGTACAGACTTTGCCTCACGTATATATGTGTATTACACCCACAACCGCCAACTATTGTTTTAGATCCCTTGTAATAAGGGACTGCACTGATCGCGTGGTGGTTTGGACACTGCGCAGAGTGTTATGGGTTCGAATCCCATACGGGACAAAACTTTGTGTGTTGACAAATGGTTGTTCCGAGTCTGAGTGTAATTTGTGTCCGTTATTTTGAACACAGGATTTAATAAATTCTAGTGCGGGCGATCTCTCTCTGCTAGCAATTCAATTAGTAAGGTGACTGACTTTAAGACTAAAAAATGTTGTGGAATAAATATTAATTATGGATAAAATTCTTATTCTCAAATGTTTATCAAATATTGCACTTATCTTACACCTGACAAAAATATCTTAACCAATTTATATTCAATTCATACTAGGTAAACAAGTTCAGTGCTTTTCGATTAAATAGAGCATGAAATAATCTACATTTCCAGTACTTCTCGTGATGATAGACAGTAAAGGACGTTACTACTCAGGTTACTTGTAAGCAATCAATATATAATTCTTCATAGAATCATTTATTAGCGTGACGTCACAAACTCGCTCAATGTTCGTAGCTCAAACGCGGTAGTTCCACCGTCTAACGTCTTTGAGTTATACGCCTATAACCAATTTAGTTTTGCTTCGACTGTTATAGACCGAGCAAAACTCACTAAACCACATATACCCTGAAGCTAGGTACATCCTGGACTAGAGTTAATTAAATCATTTCGCCCTGTAAATCTTACCCGTGCTTTACTGAGTTAAGCTTTATGGTGTAGGTTCAGTATGACGACTTATGAAGGCTGGGCCGTAGCATCAGATGCTGATTAGAATGCCTTACGTTGTAAACTGTTTTGTTAGAGCTTTATGTAGTTATTATCGTAAATTTGGGAGACGGTCCGAACAAGGACGTGATGTGAGAGCTAAAGTTATCTTTTATGGTGTTGAGGATTGAAGATGTTATTTTGCTGTAGTGACAGTTTGAGGTTATGATAATGGAATTCAGTCATATTTCGATTACATTTCCTATTGTAGGTTCAAAGTGACTACTAAAGAGATTTTGTGTCGTAAATATATCGGTTTGCGTTTGAATTGGTAAAGACACGTGTCGTCACACCAACTGTCTTATTTTTGATTACTTAAGCCGAACGAATATTTTTATTTAAATATTTATTAAGATAAAAATCTAGCAAGTTAATTCTACTAAAATAATTATAATTTTGCTGTATGTGTTATGTTATGTTTTGGTGTGATGTGATATTTTAAATATCACATCACACCAAATTCTTATACAAGAAAACAACCGCGCCATATAAATAATCTTTTTCTCAAGTTTAATACCATAAGTTCGGCATGTAGGATTTTAAATATTTCAATTATTTCATAATTTTGTATTGGAATGTTCTCACAATTACTCTTATTTACATCGCATTTACATGCACAACTTCATCTCATCACCACCACAATAAAAAAAAAATTATAAATTAAAACAATTAAGTATATTCCTTAGGATAATATTCCCTCATGTTTTATTTTAGGTAAACGCAATGATTATTTACAGGGCAGTTAGTTATGTTATAAAGTTATTTTTGTTAACTCGTGTGTTAAAAAATTGAGAAAAGCATATCTGTACAGATGTTGATGGCTAGTTACATATACGAGTCGATCATAAATTCAGTAACACTTATAAAAACTGGTTAGGAAAAATGTTTATATCGTGGTGCCTAGTCGTATGAACAATGGTAAAATTTCTTCCATAGTTCATAATTTTATACAATACCATTCAGAAACTAGTACTTCAAATACTTGAGCATAGTAACAAGTATTTGAGGTACTAGTTACTTAATGGTAATAAACTTATTAACGTAAGTTGTATTAACATTACACACACACATATACATATATATTAAGACATAAATTATGTAACGCTTTTAATAACACAGCATTATTTAATGAACATGTTTATATATACATATAGAACAGATTGCTATGTATTATAATTATGCTGTACAAACTCTATAAATGAAAGCTGCTTAGCAATTTCGTGACAATATTATATGGCAATGTAATTTCGCAGTCAGTGGTGCGCTTTATTGTATAATTGTACCTACAAGAGAGCTTGCTTTTTAAACTACCTATATATATTTTTTGAAAATATTGTATTTTATGTTTCACCGGTAAATCTGCCTGTAAATTTCTTGATATGATATAGGTATTTTATATAAAAATACCTACTAGTTGCTCTACAGGCGTTATCCTGCCCGAATGTTAGCTTAAAATAAAGAAAAATCCTTGAACACGATCGAAGTGCCCTCTACCGGGTATAAGTGTGAATTTAAACCATCAATCCATCTACTCAAACACACACACACACACATACACACACACACACAAAATCATCAAGATCGGTTAGTTAGGAGTTCAGTCAGTTCAGTGACATACACATTTACAGAATAATTATTATATGTACGTATATAAACACTTGCACAGAAGAATTATAATTATATTACCTATATAAAGATAGAAAAAATTATCATCATTTTGTTATCAAATTCTATTCTGTCATTTTTACTTAATTTACTTTAGATATCGAGATTAGATTAAAAAATAAATCAGCGGTATTTCGATGACGATTATGAAATTAATGTAAAGCCACATCCATCGATATGATCTATGGAGATTAATTTAATAAAAATAAATTATGTCGTAAATAAATAGATCACCGTGATTAATATTACAGCACTTAATTTTCATGCATATTTGACAAACGTTACGTTCATTTATTAATCTTGTTTGCCATGGTAACGGTCAGCGTGGGTGAGATTAATTAGTTCATTTAACTAATTCTTAACAAATTAATTTATTCAGATAATAATCTTCTATTTGCAGTGAAAGATTGATTCTATTTACAGAGATGAAGTATAGTTTATTCTATAAAGCCAACTTCGGAACTGCCAAGCATTTATTTATCGCGGTAAAAAACAATAGGCTTGCTAGATGACAAAATTTAAATAATCTACTAATCCAAGTACCATTGTATTTATTTATTTTATTTTATTTGTTTTTAAACACATAAAATATGTCCCTTAAGAGTAGTATGTCCCTTAATACTAACTAATATTATAAATGCAAACGTGGCTTTGTTTGTTACGCTTTCGCACCGTAACTACTCGACCAATCATCATGCAATTTCACACAGACGTTGTGAGGGTTAGAAGAAAAAGAAATAGGGTACGTGTCATCCAGAAAAACGGTACTATTACGAGAGATGTAAATTTATTGACAAAATGTACTATAATGCGAGCGGAGCCGCTGACAAAATTTAATAGTAGATAAAATAAAATAGAAGTTGTATGGTACTGATGTATTGCGTACGGTCGCGGCGTGGCTAACCGTATAACCTATGTAAATGCACCTAAAGTATTTGAATGGACTGTAAATCTTATCCTTAGCCTTTATTATTCCCAAGTCACTTGGGGTTGGCTTTTTCTAGTCTAACCAGATTTGACTGGATATCAGTTTTTACACGGAGCGGCTGCCACCTGACCTCCGCAACCCGAAAGCTAACGATACCCTAAGGCTAGACCAGTGTCAGGACATTAGGGGGTACTGACTTTCCCAATAACGACTGCCATAGATGTTCATGGCAGCCGGGACCCACGGCTTAACGTACTCTCCGAGGCACGGAGCAGGCGATAATTGTCAATCAATACGCACATAATTTTGAAAAGTCATATAACTGCCAAAAGTCAGAGGTGCGCGAGGTGAGTACAAACCCAAAACCCTCTGCATTGCAGTCTGTTTGTCTCCCCACTGAGCTAACGCAACATAAATCAGGCAACGAAATTATTTGTCATTGTGATAACGAACGAGTAAGTTTGCAGAGTCAATCGATCAAAGCAAATACATCGATAAAGAAGGTAAAGGAAAGATCATAAGAAACGCACTTTTTATGAATCATGTCAATATTCTAAAGGATGTTTTCTTTAAGTTATTGGCTATGTGTTTGTGTTTAATGATCAAGACAAAGTAGCCTGCACAGGCTAACTCCATCCGTTAGCCTATCCAGGCTACTTTGTCTTGACTTACAAAATAGTATCAGATGATTTTGGCAACAATTGAATATCGTCTGTCATAATTATGTATGTGTTTATGGTTATCTAAAGCAGAGCTCAATATGAGTTATTCTTTAAGCTTTCGTGACGCTACTAAAATACTTATACCACTTTGTGTTACCGGGAAATTAACCCACAGCCTCGAGATAAGTAGTTATGCAAGCTCACTTTTATTTAGCTGGACCAACAAGGCAATCAAGATTTTTTATGAAAATCACCTACAATTTGCCTCGCTAATTGTATATTGCATAACGTTAGAACAAAAACTTCTGTATTGTACATAATGTACATGGCTGTGTGCAATCTCGTGAGACTTAAATAGACATTAATTAACTCATTGTGCTACTTTTATCCACCCAATCAAAGAGTTACTCACTAAAAATGTTGCTAAGCGGTGCTGAGGTGTGTGTGACTTTAAACAGTTCTATTCGTTATTACGTAATTAAATTATTTTAATATCACTATTGGTACATATATCTACATATTATAAAACTGTATTTTTTATATAAAAACTTGGAAACTAGAATGTAATTTCTTATCTTTTTCGGATACCTATTATTAACTACAACTGTAAAAGAACTGTATTTTCTAAGAAGTATCTTTTCGAAATTAATTGTAGAATTAACGTCTCTAACTGCTGTTAGAATTACATTCATCGTAGCTGATAGAATTCCAGACAATAAAACATTCTATCCCAAATTGATCCATGTCTTCTCTTACGAGGATTGATACATTTTGAAAGCGTATGCTCAAAAAAGTATGTGTTACTGCAGTCTCACCCACAAAAGTTGATTAAACCACGCATGGGCGGATGACCATCTACAAAAACGCAAGCTCTACCATGCTTCGGCGAGATCGTGAAACATGTCATACGTCAATATGATATGGTATCCTCAAATATTTGACATCCTGTTTAATCAGAATATCTTTATCCTATCAAGTTGCGGAGACATATTCAGGCGTATCAGATTGATTACAAAGCCGACCCCAATATATTTTGGGTTAATAATTAGATCTATGAAGATGTTTGGAAAAGTACCATGTTTGTATAATACCAAGGAAAATAATATAAATATATTTACACGTGGAGATGAAATAAAATATACTGATTATATACCCTTGAATAGATAGATAAAATATTGAAGCCTAATAGTGATTTCTGTCGCCTATACAGGCTTAATAAAAAATACTAATTACATTTACTTCCTTCAATCCTGGGTCCTTTAAGCGGGGCGTGAAAAAGCACCTTCTCAGGCCGTCAAAGTAGAGACCTCAACATCGCCTCGGCTGCTATGAGGACGATGTGGAGGCCACTGCTCTTAGACCACACGACTGCTTACCATCAGGTGGAGTGTGGTCATTTTGACGAGCAAAATAAAAAAAAAAAAAAAAAAAAAAACATTTTACTCGTGGCTTATAACTATCTTACTTACAAACTTTTAAACTACCACTTTTTATAATTCATTATTATTTAATTTTTCACACATGATTCAAATATTGAAATTAATTGCTTAAATCCTACAACTAAAACTTTAGACGACACGCGGTCGCAACAGCAATCAGCGTGCAGCGGTGTAAACAAACAATACACCGCGGGCACGTTACATTTGTAACTTGTTATAATTGTTTTAAAAACATTAATGAGTTTTGTAAAAAGTAATAGAACAAAAGTTATTTATTATAATGTCATGAAGTCACGGGTAAAAGGTTATTATTTCATTCAACCCTGTATACAATGTACCTATTCATATCCTCTCTAACAGCCTATTTTCTGAGCCTTGATTTACGTAGTGCTTAATTTGAAATCTACTTTAATATGTATGTTTGAACACTGATCGTAGCAAGTTTTTACATGATGTATCTATAAGAACGCTTATACACCTACAATTACAATTACAATTACCGTTGACGCCGATCGACGTCTTCAGATTTGTACTCGTCAAACCCCGGTGACGCGATAGGGCGTCGAGCACACTCGATTGTTTATGGTTTATGTTTTCAATGGCGGATTTTGAGAGGTTAAGAGATATGTACATTTAATTAGATATACCTTGCCCCAAACATTTATTTCGCTCTATAGAAGACAAAGAGCAAGCGTACGGGGTGAACTCAGACTATAGTAACTTTAGAGTGAACTAGTACCGAGGAGACGCACATCTGGATAGAAAGCTACATAACCTATGCATTGATCAGGGCATTATCCATCGATGGGACAAGTCTGTTCATCCATATGCGATCGAGTACCAGAGATCCAAACAACTTTACAAAATTTCTTCTGTATGATATTAGTAGGATATTTGAACTCCACGTACGAGAAGTAAATTTTCCTTCTGTAGAACCATTTTGCAACGTACTTGGCACTATAAAACACGTATTTACATCCTACAATCTTGAAAATAATTAATAAGTCATTTCCCATAAGACTCGTGTGTTAAGACATCACGATTTTATTACAGACCATTACAAAAATTGCTTTTTATTTAAAAGTCAGTATTTATTTTATCCATAAGGCCTGAGGACAGTTGCCATTATTGACTTACCAACCCGAAACCTACACTGCAGTCATTAGTAAAATGACGGTAGAATTTATTCACAGTGCTCTGTTGGATTTTCTGGTCACGTTACATTGTGTTTTTAAATTGACGTTGATTTATTGAATGAAACAGTCATAATCTTTAACGTAACTGTAATAATACCTACATACACATAAAACTTACGGAAGGATAAGAAGTGTATTAAACCTATATATCCCCATCTTAGGTTTTGATCTCGCGTAATAGATGTGAGCTTATTGATGTTTACTGGGCTCTGTTCGAGGTTTCATAGTGCTTCGTAGAATTTCATGAAAGAAAAGTCAATGACACTATGGCCGACCCGAGAATCGAAACCGAGACAGTGAGAGTCATGCACAGAAATCGCAAACACTCCAGATGCGCCAATGCAAAAACTGACACAAATTAAATAGAAATAAATGGCTCACATTTATAGATATGCGCTTGCGATTTCGTACTAAATTCGGCTGATTATAATCCGATTCGATCAGAAATCGCGGTACACTCGCACGCGTTATGCGTCTATGTAGCCGTACAGACACGTTAAAATAAACGAACGACTTACGCGTAACCAACTTTAAATGTGATGGTGTTCTTTGAGTCCGTTGTTTGAATGTTGTTGTAAAGCGGGAGAGGTCTTCTAAAAAAACAATTATAAATTTTAATATTAGTATAAGTACATGCTCTGATTTCCTGTTATTATATTTTATAAATATAATTTGGTGAGGTGGATTGTGGTGAGGAATGAACTTTGGTCGGTTTTGTCCATGTATGGAGTGAATAGCAACCTCACACGAGCGCTGAAATCTCTTTATGAAGATTCCACAGCTTGTGTTAGGATAAATGGGACTTACACAGAATGGTTTAATATCGAAAAAGGTGTTAGACAAGGATGTGTAGCGTCACCCTGGCTGTTTAACCTATACATGGACAATTGTCTGAAAGATTTAAAAGATTGTGAATGGGGATTAAGAATGAATGAGTTACTTGTCAAATGTCTACTTTATGCTGATGACCAAGTAATACTTGCGTCATCGGCGGAAGAGTTACAGGCGATGGTAACTATTATGCATGGTGCTTTTGAGAGAAAAGGAATGAAAATGAATGTAAGCAAGACGAAAGTAATGGTATTTGAAAGGGAGGAGTGCATGACGATGTGCAATATTATGATTGATGGAGAACAAGTGGAACAAGTGAAAGAGTTTGTATATTTGGGTACTTTGTTTACAAGGGGTGGTACACATGAGGGAGATATTGAAAGAAGAACGATTGCTGGCAATAAAGTGAATGGCGCTCTACGCGCTTTTATGAACAGTCGAAATGTATCCGAAAAGGCACGTTTGGCTGTTCATAGAGGACTATTAGTGCCTACACTTATGCATGGAAGTGAAAGTTGGGTATGGCAAAAGAAGCATGAGAGCAGAATAAATGCTGTAGAAATGAGAGCGCTGAGAAATATATGTGGTGTGACTCTGAAAGATAGAATAAGGAATAGTGTGATTAGAGAGAGATGCGGCATAAAAGTGGATATAGTGACGAGAATAGAAAATGGTATGTTAAGTTGGTTTGGGCATGTAGAAAGAATGGACGAGAACAGACTGACTAAGAAAGTTTATAAGGCTAGTGTGAATGGAACAGTTGCAAAGGGAAGACCTAGGCGAACGTTTCCTGATCAGATCGGAGACGTTCTGGATAAAGGCCAGGTTAAGAGCACCTTAAACCGGCGAGCGTGTATGAGGAATGTTATGAAAGTGAATGAAGCCAGAGAAGTGTGTCAGGATCGTAGCAAATGGAAATCAGTAGTCTCTGCCTACCCCTCTGGGAAACAGGCGTGAATTTATGTATGTATGTATGTATAAATATAATTTTTGTGTATTCTATAATACATCCTGATAGTAAATAAATAAATAAAAATTATTATATTTACATATTCGACAACATTTTGACTAGTCTCCAATAGTCTCCACGGTTTCGGAGAAATTGATAATTACATCAGTATTCTGACAAATTTCAGTAAATTAACAACTCAGAACTCGGAATTATACCGCTTATAAAAGCAACTTGCGGTATACACTGTTCGAACAATACGTTTGCTTCAGGTGAGTATTAAAGATGTAATATTCATAAATTAGCATACCGTATTTCGATTATTTACTTATTTAAGATGAAGTAACTTCAAAATTAATAGTTTAATGATTATTATGGATTTAAATGAATGCGTAAAGAAAATTTTGTACCTTATTTTAAGCATATTGCAAGCACAAAAGAGTATGGATTGGCATACGTAATTAAAGGTCATATGGACAAGAAATAAGGGTCCACAAAAGAAAAATACGACTGTCAGTCGATTTTTGACCATTAATAGTTCTAAATTGTCAATACAGATAAATATAAAAAGTAGTAAGTATAACTTAAAAGTAACTTAATTATTTATTTATACCTACTCCTATACTAATATCATAATGAGGAAACATTCGATCTTTTTTTTGTTTGCTTGTAACGATTTCACTCAAAAACGAATCAACCGATTTTAAAAATTATTTCATCATTGCTTGCTAATGTATATTATCAGCGAGTAAAGCTATAATATTTTATTTAAAAGAAAGTATTGTTACTTGTTAGTAACATATATTATCCTAACCTACTTTTACGGGACCGTAGCCGCGGGCAAAAGCTATATATTATAAGTTATAATAAAGATTAGAGTTTAAAGCCCTGAAACTATTTCTAAACAATTATTCTAATGGTTACATTAGCATCCTTAATGGCTTTGTACAAGTTCGGAGTACAACTAGCTATTTGTATTTTTTTAATTCGTGGAAGATTAGCACTTCTGTGTAATTATTTTGATATCGCAGGAAGTAGCTGAGTGCGATAGCGTATCGCACTTTTTATAATGGTGGCAATGTTTTTATGTGTGAGTGCGCGTGTGTGATATGTTACGTATTAATGATTAATATGATTGAGTTAGTGCTTTTTGTGATATGTGATAGCTATAGTTAAAAGTATTTATATGTAACGTAAGCATGTTAATAAAACTATATAATGACTGCTGTTGGTCCCTTGTGGATACCGCTTTTGTTTACGGATGACTAAAAATCTTGAGTTCGATTCCCGGTTCGACTATTGCAATGATTTAAAAGATTTCTTCCTGCTTTATATTTTCAACCATTTTTCTGTAGCAGCGTGGCGTCTGAAATTTGACCAGCTGATGATTATGAGTGACGCATATTACGTAGTAATTAAGATGAAACCAAGGTTATTGAGGTTAATTTTCCAGGCATTAATGACGGTGTCTTCATATAAATCCAAAACTCGGGCTTGCCTTAGAATGTTCGATTCAATATATTAGTATTATAATCAATATTGCTCTCCATTGCGCTTTGACGAGCTTATTCACGACATACAAGTGAACTTTCAGAATAAATAGGGAACAAGATACGATATCCATAAACCCTAGGCACGTTATTGTAATACTGTCTGATTATCCCTCCATTGAAATACAGACATCAGACTACCTTATATACTAAACAAAGAAGAAGCAAATCTAAAAACCAAAAAGACTAACCGATATAATAGAGTAGTCAAACCATAACCGTAAATAAACGAAATTAAAGTTCCAACCTTTTCAAGCAATAACATAAACTGTAACCAACCAGATGAAACAATAAAAGTTGACAAGTGCACCTTTACCTTAATAAAAATCCCTGGAAAGAACCTCAAATATCGCAACGTCCTAATCGTACATTTCGATCCCTAATATTGCTTTGTTCAAAGGTTAAACGTAAAGTACCTAAAGCTACGACGCTCTAGTGAGAAGCACATAAATGACTTTCGGCGCCAATGAGACAATTGGACCTTGATTTAGAGGGTTGCTTTCGATAACCGGCAGGAAACAATAATGAAAAGTCCTCTGGGACAGACTACCGAGCTAACGCAGAGAAAATGATCGTGAAACTATCTAACGCTTGTTCAAATAATATTTTATCATGTCAGTTTGATTAGTAGATATAAGAATATTTGCTTTACAAATTCTGTATCTTCTATCATTCCGTTACGGCATACCTTGTCAAATTGTTGGTAATAAAACAATTTATTTTATAATAAAATCATTGGTGCTTATTGGAGGATAAGGTTTGCACAAAACTTTGATTAAACAACAAAATGAAGCAAAAGCAATTGAATTACGAGCTACCCCCCCGTCATAACTTTGCCAACCGTGAAATTTTTAATTACTCCTTAACCGAAACAAAAGTCCATAAATTGGTGGAGTGCCATTCTGAAACTTTTCTTTGCGGACACTCCGTAATAAAATTTCACAAGTGACTCGAATTTAATACGATTGTGTTTTGAATAATTTATCTGTATTATTCATTACTCTGGAACCCTTTCGCGCACCGAATAAGCGCGAACTTCTTCAAAAAGTTTTATTGTTTACACCGTTCTTTGGAAACTCGGCACAATCGTTTGTCTATCTCCCTTACTCGTTTACGGTATCGTGTTCCGTCTCACTCTGACGTGTGATTGCTTACTCGGAGGCTGCTTCCTTCCTGCCCTTTATTGGATTGATATCGGATTGTTATTTTTTGTTCTGTTTAGAAAATTGGCGTCGGGCGTTATTTTTCCAGGCGGTTTTTCCTATCGCCAGGCGCGGAGGTTTCCAATACACTTTGTTATACTTCTTGTTATGATTGAGAGCTGGTTCGTTGGCTGATCTCGTATTTTCAAAAGAATCTTCATAGCTAATGAACTTGACTGTAAGGTGCGAGTAGGAAAATGATAAAATGAAGATGTTTGTTCATCTGTAAATTTCTTAGGAAGTTTACTTTTGAAGCATTGCTGCGGAAGTGTCTTGTTTAAAAATGTTTCTCATACACCATTTGCAGTTACTTGTTGAACGAGGTTTTCGTAATGAGTTAACTTTTTTCTAAGAGTCTTATTTAATAACTCCATGTTAGGGAGATGTTTTACGTACATTGAATTCTGTATACGCATTTATATCCCTGTCGGTTAAGCAGTGATGTATTTTACACCTTTATTTCCTTAAAATTGACAAAGTTCCATGTAATAGATTACGGTTATATTGTAAGAAAAAGAGATTTTAAATTTCATATTTTAAAACCTCCTCGGTAGCGCTTTGGTTGTTAATGCAGGGTACGATTCCCGGGTTGGGGAAAGTATTTGGCCCGAATTTTTCTGTTAAGAAATTCTAAGTAGCATCCCTGAGCCTGTGCAAAACTGTAGTAGACGGCTACAGGCTCGTTCCTATCTCCAATTAAAATGATATAAATATCGGAGTAGCAGTTTATTTAAGAAACAAGACAATGTGTATAACACAGTAAAATTTGTAGTTACGAGTTACAATTAGTTTTACAAATAAAATTGAGGTCCTAATTTTCATTTGGCTCTTATAAATGAAAGATAACAAAGTCTTGCAGCTATCGATACATTACGTATGTTAGTATATAGTCAGTTTTACGGTAGCAAGAAATAGCAGTCTATTTTAAGTCTGGTTTACATACGATTCAAGTACATCAAATTTACTACACTAACAATATGCACTGAACCAATGTTTATATAATTTAGTATTGATATATGCAATGCAACAAAATTCATATGACAGCTACTATTTCTTGGCACACACATACAAGATAAACACTTAAATCCAGTTGGTTTATGTTGATGGGCATGACGTATGTAACATTGAAGTAATCTACTATGTACTAGAGGAGACATCTTGACTAGAATGTTTGTAAGGGGCAAAGCGCAAGCTCTCTACCTCACTTAGCCGATTATTACATGTGTATCATGCTTCTGCTAAACTAACTGCATGGATGGTGTAGGTGGTCTAAGAATGCTTGTCTTGCTACTACCACTGAACCGTGTATTGTGGGACTCTCCACACGGAAGAAAAATTGTCTTGGCCATAAATGTTTATTCCTAGTCTGGGTGTTCTTTGTGTCCATTGATTGAATGTTTGCAAAGTGCCTAATAATTCCTGTCTTAGAATAATTCTTAGAGCGGGAGATGTCTTTTTAAGGAAAAAAACAATTTACATATATTGCACTCAAACGTGTCGTTCCAATAATCGGCCGTCTCAGAATTAGTGAGTCAAAGTGCATGTTCTCTAACGCGTACTATAATTAAGTTAAGATGTCACCTCTAGCAAAAGTATTTATAACGCAATGGTATAAAAGTAAACATTTGCCGAACAATCTGCAGTAGATAACAGGCTATGTATTAATCTATCTATGTGTTTGTATAAGCAATCATAATTTAGTTATAAACGCTGCACAGCTAATGTGCGTTGGATGCGGCCTTGCGCCTTTTACAGTTCTCTGACACACGATTACAAAGGACCCTTTGATTGTCATACTATTATGATATTAGAGCATTAGTTGAATGATTTATATGTATGTATGTTCTACGTATTATGAATTGAGTGTAGTAATACATTCAGGAAAATCTTTTGATAATCATGAATTACACACACATAGTAAGTTATTTGTATATTTAAATTAATTTATAGAAATATACACAATACAAATATACTTAGTTTTTTACCTAAGGTAGGCAGATGTGCATTACAGCAATAAATAGTACTAGATTTTGCACGAGACTTTGCTCGGGTTAATGTAACCTATGGTGCTCCCACACTGCTGTTACAAAATGTTTACAAACATTAGTAAACATTTTTAGCAAACATTTGATCACAATGTTAAAAAATGTTTTTAAATGTTTTCATGTTAGGTAATCTTTACTAATCATTTCTAAACAAAATTGTTTGTTAACAAATTGTAACCAATTAAAACATCTTCATTTGTTCGTAAATATTAATTCAGATGACATGAGGGTATACTATACTTTTCTCTAGCACTTAGCGTTTGGCGCATCCAGATAGAGCGCTTTTTGTTTTTTAAACAAAAAATAAAAGCTAATCCAATGAGTAAATCTTCTTCCATTTTTCGTGTAGACGCTTCGAGATGTAAATACAAACTGCGAACCGATATCATGTTTTAAAAATGTTAAAAAATGTTTGTAGTAATTTTCCATCAGTGTAGGAGCACTCAAAACATCTAACAATTCTTAACAGAATGTAACAACTCCTAACATTTGTTAATAAATGTTTAGTGTTAAAAAATGTTTGTAAACATTTTGTAACAGCCAGTGTGGGAGCACCTTTATGTCACTATCCCTAGGGAACAGTACTTTTTCCCTGGAAGTACCCCATGTCTTTTCTGTACACTGACAACGTGTATGTGAAACTTCATGATGATCCGTCGAGTAGTTAGGGCGTGAGAGCGTAACTAACAAAAAAACTCACATTCGTATTTATAATATTAATTAGGATGTTCCTACTTTGCAACTACAACCGGGTGACCATAGTTGCAGTGGCTAGATGCCCATGATGCATCACTTATTTTCTTTACGATTCAAGTCTAGTGGAGTTTTTTAAATGGAATAGCTATTATACTCTGTCTCTTATGTCGGCCTCGATGCCGTAGTAGTTAGTGTAACAGATTGCCACGCCTGAGGTCGCGGGTTCGATTCCCGCACAAGTCAAACATTTGTGTGCATGAACATGGATGTTTGTCTTGGTTTGGGTGTTTCTATGTATAATATGTATGTATTTACAAAAAATAAGTATATATGTATGTTTATCCATTATCTAGTAACCATAATACAAGCTCTGCTTAGTTTGAGCTAGATGGTGTTGTGTGTATGTGGTAGAATATTATTATTATCTTATTAATGGAAAGCAATGTACTCAAATTCAGTTATAGCAGATGTCCCTAATCATAATATTACGTTGAGACAGGTAGTAATCCAATTTATTGAGTTAATCTGAGGCGATAAATACGTTTTATAGTATGTCGATACCTCTGTAAAATGTATTAGACATTAATTGAAATTCAGTTAATAATATGCTTTGTCAAAGTATTTTTATAATGTTTCTTTAAGTACTTGTTACTAAAAATATCTAGGGTAACTGACCTCCATAGTGAAAGACAGAATAGAAAACAATGAAAAAAATCTTAAATTAAAATCAGGATATGAAGTTGGTTAGTAATTATAAAAACAGTTGTCTTTATATACCTACCTATCCCGTGAATATTCGATTGAGCAAGCGTTTGGCGGGTTGTACCTTTTTAATTTCGTGATATAATCCACCCAAAATTTAAGAGCTAGCTGCTGTTGTCGATGTATTCTTTTCCTTCTCTCTCAATTCAACCATTCACTTTTTATTTCAGATCATCTGTGTGTAATTATTATACTTGGTCTTCCTCTCTTTCTATCTGTTTCTGTGTTTTGCTATAAACAAATTGGTAACTAGCTTTTGCCCGCGGCTTCGCTTGCGTAGACTTAGGTTAGGGTCGTTTATGTTAGCAAACATACGTTTATTTTCAAACAAAGTATAGGCTTTGTTACTCGGTGATAATATAGCTTTCTAAGGGTGAAATGGTTTTTAAAATCGGTTGATTTGTTTTTGAGTTAAGACGTTTCAAACATACAAACAAATAAAATATCATATCAGTAATCTCTTTTTATAAAATTAAGTATAGATCAATTAATAATGTCTAAGTAAGTGACCAATCATGTTCCATCTACTTTTATTTTCTTTTCATCGTAACGTATATATCTAATACTATAAATTCAAATTTAATTTGTCAAACGCACAATTAAAGTTAAAATTAAAAGCAATCTAGTTAATGTATTTTAATAATGAAATAATACTGAACAGCAGTCGTGAAATGATTACATTTTAAGGTAAATACCGGTACATTTTAGTATTCCAAACACGGTTTGCATTGTTTTGCTTTCAAACTAGAAATTCCCTTTAGGTATTATTCTCGATGCGAGAGACGCCTGCAAATATTGAAATCACCTGACCTATACAATACTGGCAGCGAAGTCTTTTATGAATAAGATGTTAGAATGCGACACTCTCTAAAGCAACCGTATTGTATGTGCTTTATACATAAAGGGATTTATATTTTGTCAGAGTAGGTCGTAAGTAAGTCGTATCTATGCACTAGGTAAAATAAAATAATCGAAAATGGTCGTCTATTTTGTGTATATACATGTATAGTTTTATGTCGGTATGAAATGTGATATAGAGGATATTACACTCACATTTAGCTACGTAGATTTGTATGTCCCATTTAATAGAGAACTTGCCTATTGCCGTCTGCTGGACAGTTTTCCAAATGCCATGCTTCAACTGAGAATATTCTCACAGAAAAATCAAATAATTTAATGATATCTTTTTTAATACGTTTGTAAATATTTATTACATTAATTAGTTTTAAAATTAATAATGTCAATATATTGTAAATGTTATATTACAATTAAAATTTCTAGTATGTCATAAAAAAACAAATGGACCGAAATTTGAACCTGAAATCTCACGATCAGATGCAACTTTATGCCGCTATACTCTTTAGGCTATATACGTTTTGTAAAAAGGTTAAAATCTAAACAACTTAATAACTCCAGCTTACAGATAACACTATATTGTCAATATTCTGTACTTGTAAATAAATAATGTACTTTTAATGTATAATAAAATCAATTAAAATTACTATTCATGAAGTATCACTAGAAATTAGTTATGAATGGAACGTATCTAATCTAATAAGATTTTAATAACATAGGCATAAAGCCTAATAAACGTGGTTCAAATACCATTCAACGAACTTTATACATACTGGATCAGTAATATTATATATATGTATGTATGTATTTACAAAAAAAAATATACATGTATGTTTATCCATTGTCTAGTACCCATAGTACAAGCTCTGCTTAGTTTGGGCTAGATGATGTTGTGTGTATGTGATAGAATATTATTATTATTATATTAACGTTGTATTTAGAAACCAATTTAATCACATATTGTGTGAAAATATATAAGAATTATAAATAAAGCATAAAAAAATATTAACACAGTTTCAGTTTAAAATAAACACACAACGATTACAAAACTAAAACATTATTCAAAATTTAAAGAACAAATAGAAATCGCGCAATAAAAGAAGTGCCTAAATAAACAGACAACGGAGAGTAATAGGCGGGCAATCTGCCGACCTAAGTCAATAAAAAAGTAAGTGAGGATAAAAATAATAACAGAAGAGACGGTAATGACCCTACGGACGACTGATAAGTTATCTTTACAGCGGTCGGTGCAATCGGAAGTGTGTCGTATAGTATTGTAGCTTCGAGACCGTGTTTTATAAATAATAAATTATGTGTTTTTATGTGTTATAATTTTTTATTTCTTGTAGTATTGCATATAAAGTGGAGAAAGAAAACAAGGCGGGCTGACTGCATCACCATGTGGATAAATAGTCGGGAAGAGAAAAGAGTCATGCCTATAATATAATAAATTTAAGAAAATTGCGTGGCTACACAGTAATGTTCGTTTTCTGATTACTTATACGAATCATTCGAATAGGTGACCACTTTGATATTTAGAACAATTATTCAAATACATTAACCGTTAATATTTATTGATTATTTGATTACATTAAAATACATAAATAAGCCTAGAACCCAAGCATGGCGCAGCGATACTGTATGCGTACAGCTCTCCGCGAAGCTGTCGCATACACTATAGCTGCGCACCATTAGCCATTCATGAAATCAAGTTTCAAATATTCGATTATATTATTTTGCAAATGCAGTGACGACAGAACGATTAACATTTGCATGTGCGATCAACCAACTTTCGAATGATCCGATTTTTAAAGCAATTGCATAACAACTATCCTTTTTCGCGGAAAAACAATATATGTAATACAATTAGAACTAATAAAATATATTCCAAGCAGTCAAACTTGCCAACACTTTTAGTGTCCTATACTTAAAACAGTTACTATTTTTGAGTTTAATCGGATTCGAAACAATTCAATACATATTGGACACTGGTGACTTCTAAAGTGGTTTATAGAACGTGGAGCCAGAAGCTACCGAAAAGGGTCGAGATACGAAAGTTCGTACAGAATAGACTTATTTTAAGCTTGACCTGTTTTAATAGTTTATCATTATAACGCGACGGTATTGTACGAATCGAGTTAGAAGACTAAAATAATTTATGTCATCTTAAATAAAGGGTATTCCAAAATGTTATATTTGATCTTGCAAAATGAGACTGATATAAGTAATATGAAAAAAAGATTTCACTTTACAATTTGACTTTGATTTTAGATTGACTGCCCGGATGACGTAGTGGTTTTAGTGGTCACTGCCACTGCGCCTAGTATTCGAATCCCACACGAGACAAAACTTTGTGTGATCAACAAATGGTTATTCCGAGTCTGGGTGTTCTTTGTGTCCGTTGTTTGATTGATTGTAAAGTCTCTCGCGAAACAGGAATAATTCCTTATGTGGGAGTTGTCTTTTTAGAGGAATAAAGATAGCATGAAAAATGCACTTTACAATATTTAACTTTTAGTTGACATAGTAAGTTATTTGTCAGGTATAGATTCACCAGATTACCCAGTCATGCCTGAATGAGCACAACTAGGGATTTGCTTTCACGTTACAGAAAATTAAAGCCACATATAGGTAAGGTTCGTTGTGGTTTTGTCAGCATATGTATATCTTTCAGTCGTGGTCCTCATAAACACCTTCGGTAGGTAAAATAGTATTTTATATTCTGACATGCTTAGACAGGGGCGCTTAGTTACTCGTAAGTCAGAAATCTGCGGCGTGGCATAAAATTAAACCACATTAAAAGAAACATAGTTTCAAAATGATTTATTTATAGTTAAAGTAATTTATTATATCCTAACTAATTTTATAAATGCGAATGTGAGTTTGTTCGTAACGCTTTCACGCTTTTACAACTTGACCGGTCATCGTGATCACAATAACATGTTGTCAGGGGAACTGAGAAGAACATAGAGTAGGTTATTTTCTTTCATATAAAAAGGGGCTGTATATAAGGGCTGTATGTATGTAAGGGATATAAGATTGACATAGCCTTTATTTACGCGAGCGAAGCCGCTGGTAAAATCTAGTCTGCTATAAATCAGTGTAACAATAATATATTTCAGTGCTAACATTCTGTATAAGTAAACTAACATCTAATAGTATATTTACAGAGTGGTCAATGTAATTAAAAGTGTGTTGCTGTTTGCGTGCAGCGCCTGCCCCTTCGCTGTTGGATGTTTCAATTTATTAATCTCTGTTTTCATTAACCTCTTCGAAGAAGACTCTTCTTCGAAGAGGTTAATGAAAACACTATGTGGGTTTGTGTGTCTGTCTGTTAGTGACAGTTTGTTAGTGACAGGCATAGATCCGAAACGACTGGACCGATTGATTTGTAACTTGGTGTGCAGATACCTTAGTGTCATCCCTCGGTTGAGTTTGAATATGGACCCTGTGGGTCATAAGACTCCCGAGATATAGGGGTCACAAGGTCAGGGGATATCTACCAAACAGAGTGATTTAGAAGTCTAAGCGAGAGGCCTTTGGCCAGCAAAGGGACATTACAAAAAGATGATAAAAAAAATTGTCACATGAAGAGGTTCAATCCTGGGTTTTTTACACCCATCTCGTTTAGGTTTCTTTTTTTTCTTGGGGGAATGCAATGACGCATATCCCTCCGCAAGGGCGGGCGGAGGGATTATGTCGGACTCGCCGGGGTAAAAGAAAGATGGAATAATAGTAAAGTACCTCCCGGAATACCAACTAAGCCTACCACGGTGTTCCTCGACAAAAACCACTATCGACGGGGCTGCGCGAATCGCTTTCGCATGCGGTCGCGACCCCGCCGAGGTTATGGTCCGCCGTGTGAAACGGCAGGCCACTATACAAGAGACCTACCCAAAGGACTCACTCGAAAATTTCCCTACTGTCTCCCCCCTAGAGGGGAGACGGACTCGACACAGAGGTGCGCGTGGGAACACGCACGCCGCCTCTCGGACCTGGTGCTGAACGGATGGCGGGCAGGCCCACAAAGCCCGCCACCCCCAGGTCAAACCTCAGGGTGGCTGGAGGCCCTCCGGCGCCTGGCTCTGCGGTTGGGGTTTAAACGCTCCCTCTCCCGCTCCGCCGCCTCCTTGATGGAAATCACTTCCTCGCAAAAGGAGGCGACGGCGTTCCACGACCTCTCACTCCGGACCATAGACTGAACTACGGCCGGGAGCGAGAGGGCAACCGCGATCAAATCACGGCGCTGCAATGCCCAGGCGGGGCAAACCGCCAAAGTGTGCAGCGCCGTGTCCTCAATAACGTCGCGGTAGTCGCCGCAGTGGTGACAACCGGGCGTCTCTTGCCGGCGTATACGACACAGGAATCGGCCAAAACAACCGTGGCCAGTCAGAACCTGTGTCAGCCGGAAGGTGAAGGCGCCATGCCGCCTCTCCAGCCACTCCTGAAACACGGGACTTACCGCCACGATCGTGGCGTGCCCGATGCAAGATATACCTAAGCAAACCTTACTGTTATATTATGTTGTATGATAAATTATTATTTTTTATTTTTTATTAGTTCGATTTCAACTTATTTATTTAATGCGTTATGAAGTTAAAGGAATACAACATACCAGTCTCTCCTTGTTGTATTTTTTTTTAAAGATAATTTGCGATTTGGGTGTCATATTATTAGTATTCTTATTAACCCCTCCAGCGAAGCTAGAATGATTGTGTTAGGAGTGGGTTCACGTCAGTAGTGCAATAGGTGGGTATCGATCTCGCGACCTCTCGATCGCAAGTCCAATGCCTTATCAATTAGCATTGCTGCTTTTTGTTGTTATTGTCTTGTTGTTTGCCAACATGAACGTAGATAATCGTTGTCCTGTCTATTATATGTATATTACATATAGCCGTTAAATTATGTTGGTACTGTATAAATCCATAATCACCTACCTATGTATATCCCCAATATGTGGGCACAGTTGTATTATACCCTCATTACGTCAGCCATCATTTTAAGACCCTCGCGGGCGGGCTTAGTGCAATTTATCCGACACAGTTCCAAACCTCGTGCTGCTCCTGTGATAATCTTGATTGAAAATCTAAACAACTCTTTGCCCGACCCGGGAATCGAAACCAAGACAGGAGTTCTTGAGATCGTAGCGCAGCAGTCGCATATTTAGGTACACCACCGCTGCGTTACAGAGGCAGTCAAGCGTTTGTACGTGTTATTCAGAATTTCATAGTATGTACGCGTTACGTAATTAATTTGCATTATAATTGCCGATATCCTAACCATTAACCGGTTAGCCTTAGTTTTAAAATTTAGTACGCTACACCTAGTATTTATTATGATTTATTATTTGAGCATTACTAATTAAAATTATTGAGCAATCTAGAAAATTCCAGTATCGACGGAATTATAAGAAAATGTGTTTTGTTATATTTTGGTCGAGGGAGCAACAAAACACTATAATTTATATACAAGTTTATTTTCATGCCTAAATAATATAAAAAATATGCCAAACTAGATAGCGCAGTGTATCTTTTGCATCTAATTATCGGTATACCACACCTGTGTGTAAAAAGTACTCACCAACTAGAGTTCAAGCCCTGTGTTTAGAGCTGAGGATTAGTAGACTTTTAAAAAGACATCGCATACTGCGACTTTACAAACATTAATTAAAAAAAAAACATTAATACAATCATTTGTGCTTCTCACTAATAATTGTCCCTTGTGGGATTCGAACCCACAATACTCAGCTCGGCGGCTGCGGCGAGACGGCCATTCGCCCACTAGGCCATCCGTGTACATTCGTGCTACCGCACAACATGTATCCAATTTTTTAAACAAGTATAGAAAGTGAAATACAATTTCAAATAAATTAGTAGTAAGAAATTCTGACGTAACACTTTTTGTTAACACACCTTTCGTCGTAAATTTTATCTGTCACGACTATGATCCCTTCAAAACGTTCATTTTTGTTTGCTTTACTAAGCAAACTCACTCTTAACAGAAAGTTGTTATATCTTAACGATATTTAGTTTTGTGATATCATTGAGATGTAAAATAACTTTCTTTTCAAAGGATTTGATGTAGACTATGCATGTAATTTATACATTATTATTATAAATAACGCATATATTTCACAGCCAGATAGGTCTACGTAATTATGAGGTTTAAAGAGAGTTATTTTTTTACGGTAGGCAGCGACTTTGCTGTGTCCTGACACCGCTGTAGTCCATGAGCAGCGGTTACCACTTCACATCAGGTAGGCTGCTCGTTCGTCTGCCGCCAAAGACCTAAAAAAAAAATATGTAGGTATTCAATTAATGCATATTGGTTAGTAAGAAAGTGTGACAATATTTAATTTTTTTTGGAACCGATTGAACCTCACCACGCCACCGCCGCACCATCGCCGCGCCTCGTGCTTTCTCCTACTGTCGATACATTGTACCTATAGCTTGAGCTGCGTATCTTCATCGCACAGATACCTCGCAGCGGCGCATCTTCATCTTACTAGCCCCACTAAATAGCTTAGAATCAGTGGAAAGATCACTTAGTTTCATAGCTTAGCTTTCACATCCTCGCAACATAGCTGCATAGCATATCTTTGGTGGAAAGGCACCCTTACTCTGTTATATAGGCTAATTATTAAAATGATTAGACTTCAAACTTACTACTAAAATAACTTGAATCATTTTGCAGTTGTATTCTTGAATTATATAGCTGTTTGTATATTATTCAGGTGACTATTTTAGCCTAGTTGTAAGTCTTTTTGGAGCCAATATCTCTTTTCTGATCAATATGTATTGATCTTAAGAGATATAGGTTCAAAAAAGAACAACTGAATTGTGGAACTATTTTAAACTAGCGAGTATGCATAATGTCAGCACTGTTTATTCTGTTCCATTGCTGAGCTAGGGCTGACCGCTGTCTTTGGCCTAACTGACGAACGAGATGACTCAGGCCAAAGTCAGCGATCGGCACTGTCGGCAGTCTTAACATATATTCGAGAACATTATGGAGAACTCTCAGCAATGCAGGTTAACTTACGACGCATCACTCACCGATATAGATACACTAGCTTTAGCCCAAGGCTGTTATTCTGGTTGAAAGAAAGGTATCCTTTGTCCTTTTCTGTACTTCTGATAACGTGTATGCGAAATTTCATGACGATCGATCGAGTAGTTAAGACGTGAAAGGGTAATAAACAAACAAACTCACATTCGAATTTATAATATTAGACTGTAATAGAAATCAGCTTGCCTAAAATGATACAACAGACCTACGTCTGTTGGCTCTGATATTCTAATGCAACATGCAGTAGAATATTGTGTAAGAGGTTTTGGAATGGACCACAAAGTGCTCCCCTGGGTATATCATGCACAATCGGAGTTATATTTCCATGTGTATTGTACAATATTATTACGTAGTATTTGCATAAGTAACAATGCCAAATAATTGTGATAATAACTATCATCTTTGTTGCTGCAATGATTTGAATACATGCAATGCCAATTACTTAATATATTTATAAAGATCTTCATCTACTTATAGCCAATCTATCAATAATCTTAACTTTAATATAAATGCGAATGTGAGTTTGTTTTGTTTGTTAAAAAATCGAAAGCTTACAGAAGCAATATTCGAGATTATACAATAAAAAAAATTCAAATAGTAAATATCTGTAGTAACAGGAGTTAAAAGACCGTCACGGGTGTAGACATCATTGTTTCTTTAAAAGCCTATAATTTTTAAAATTATTTTTTATATTTTCTAATAGCTATTATAACTTAGCCTGTTACCTCATTCCGGCTTGATGTCGACTCTTACGTCCCTTAATCCCAAAACCTACATCGAGAGCGTCATTAAGCAAGCTTTGCGAAAACTCGGAGTTCTGAACAGGGTGAGGCGGTTCTTCGCGCCTGGGCAGCTGTGCCTATTGTATAAGGCACAAGTGCGCCCTTGCGTGGAGTACTGTTCTCATATTTGGGATGGCTCCTCGCAGTACTTGCTAGATGCTCTTGACAGGTTACAGCGGCGGGCTGTCCGTATCATCGGAGATTCAGAGGTCACGAGTTCACTGGAACCTCTGCAACTTCGTAGGGATATTGCCTCTTTGGCATGTTTCTACAGAATATACCACGGAGAGTGCTCTGAAGAGCTATTCCACCTTATCCCGCCCTCCCCTTTCCTATCCAGAAGAACGCGTGCTGGGCTCAGATGCCATCCTTACACGGTGGAGTCAACTAGAGTGGGTACCAACAAGTTTGGGTCCTCATACCTCTGCCGAACGATCAAGGTATGGAATTCTCTGCCAAGGCACGTGTTTCCTTCTTCCTTCAATCCTGGGTCTTTAAAGCGGGGCGTGAAAAAGCACCTTCTCAGGCCGTCAAAGTAGAGACCTCAACATCGCCTCGGCTGCTATGAGGACAATGTGGAGGGCACTGCTCTTAGACCACATGACTGCTGACCATCAGGCGGAGTGTGGTCATTTTGACGAGCGATATAAAATAAAAATTAAAAAAAAAGACTTCTGGGACACCCTGTTTATCGCTACAGATAGATTCTTGACAGAAAAACGTAGTTTTAACACTTTGCCCGACCCGAGAAACAAACCCGAAATTTCATGTCCCTCTATTATTCGTATTTACTACCACTGCACCACAATAATTATATTTATAAATATGAACTTTAAAATCTATCGAGCGATAGTGAAATCGATTGTAAATAAATAAAAGGCAAACCGCAAATTCTGCAGTGATTGACATTTCTTTGATAATTCTAAATAGCAAGAAAGAGAAAACACTAATCTATTTAGATTATTTTCTGTATCTTGCTATGTAAAAATCTCATTGATTAATGTTACTTTTTTATTGCAATGTCTTTTTCCCTCACTGACACGATCGTTAAGACCCAACGAAGCGCTGATTTATCAAAATCAAAGTTGATCAAAGCCAGTGAAAGGTTCGGAATAGGCTTAGCAATAAAATTCTTGATACCCATACCCATTGATTGCCTTTTAACAGCCAGATGTGTCGGTGTCAGTCATCTTGAGCCGTTGGCATTTGATGTAGGTATATTGGATCTATGTCGTACCGGCATTTATGACCGGCGGAATAGTTTCCTTTCTGTACTTTCAGTTTGCTTGTTCACTTTGATGGACGGCAGGCGTGTTCTTGATGGTATCAAAGGCTTGTTTTAACCGTCCTTTGAAACCACATTGGAATATTGCGTCAGCAACAATAATTTTTCTGTTGAAAAGAATTTTTATGTTATATTAGGTTTTGCCCGCCGCCTTGCTCCCATAAAGGTTAGGTTAGATTAGTGCAAGTTTTTTTTCTCGAATGAAAGGTACTCTATGTCCTTTTTTGTTACCCTAACAACATATATGCGGAATTTCATGGTGATAGGTCGAGTAGTTAAGACTGCGCCGAGCGTGACGCGGTTGGACTGAATGACAGAGCTTGATATTCAAATCGGCACGCGGCCGCCATAGTAAAATTGTATTGAGGATTTAAAGTGCTTTTTTGATAAATTGTATCTTTATTGTCAACCAATAACTTAAATATTTGGGACGAACAAATTGTAATAGGTATAACTATTTATGTTTCGTTTAAGGTGTAAAATAGGATAGATTTTATTTATACTGATTGATTTACTGTTATAATCTAAGAATCACGTAATATGAGCTTACGTTTTTGCATGTTTCCTGCAAACTTACGTAATTTTGTAGGCGAAAATATTAATTATTTTAAGGAGTAATTGTAAACACATTGTTATGGTAAATGTATATTTTATATTTGTATTAAACAAAAAGTGTTGATTTTATCAACTTAACTGTAACCGCCTGTTTTGGCACATTTCGCTCGGCGCAGTCTTAAGGCTTGAAAGTGTAACAAACAAGCAAACTCACATTCACATTTATAATATCAGTTAGGATGAAAACTGAGTATGTGGTCGGTAAGTAAATATACATATATTCGTACGCCTATAGGTAGGCTAGGTAGGCAGAGGTGTAATAATAATCATAATAATAACATTCCATCACATACACACAACACCATCTAGCCCAAACTAAGCACAGCTTGTACTATGAATGGACAATGGATAAACATACATACATATATACTTTTTTTTGTAAATACATACATATTATACATAGAAACACCCAGACCAAGACAAACATCCATATTCATGCACACAAATGTTTGACTTGTGCGTGAATCGAACCCGCGACCTCAGGCGTGGCAGTCGGTTACACTAACCACTACGCCATCGAGGTCGCCAACCACACTTCGTCATCTATGACTACGTAATACACCGTTATCGATAATTACCTCAATAAATGACATTATAAATGACAAGATTCTATACATAATATTTTCTCCGAAAATATATGTAACACTAGCTTTTGCTCGCGGCTTCGCTGGCGTAAAAGTAGGTTAGGTTAGGTGTAATAGTACTTTTTTAATATAACGTAGCATATGTTACTCGGTGATAAGGTAGCTTAGCTAATGGTGAAAGACATTTTAAAATCGGTTGGATAGTTTTTGATCTAAATCATCACAAGCAAACAAAAAAAAAACAAATTTTTGCTCTTTATAATATTAGTGTAGATAATAGGTAATCATATCCTTGTGTCTTTGGTAAATTAAAGAAAACAGCCGATATCTTTAGTGAAAACACGTGAACGCGCACGTCTAGTGATAAGATATATAGTTAATGTTATTATATTTTATCTGTTTTATTTATTGCCTTAACATTATTTTCCGAGAAACACACCATGTAAACTAATTACTTATTTAAGTAGATGCATCTAAAATTCTAAACTCATATTAGCGAGGAACATTTTCTAAATATAATGTTTTTCATTAGTTAGAACGCTTCACATTTTGAGAACAATATAGGCTCTGTGTCAGTCACCTACAAAGCAAGCGAAGCCAGGACTAATGCTAACTATAAATAACCAAATATGAATATTATTTTTTAATTATCTTTTTTACATGCCCCGTAAATCATCACAAACCAGTAAATCAATAACATTACCAACGCGTTATAATGACCTAACCAGTTACTAAGTAATAAATATTGATATTCCCGATAGAAATAAAACGCAATAGTGAGATGGCACAGGCAGGTCCCCGATAAGGGAAGTGTTCACTTGATAACGGGTCCAATGCACACGCTAGCGTGCCCGTAATTACACGCCTGCCCCGGTACTACTCGAATAGAGATTTTTATTTAGCTACGAGTAATGAATCCGCTTACTGAAACATTTTAATACTGTATTTGAACCTACATAATTATGTACTATTGTAAAATGTATTTCGCAGTAGTCGATAAGTATAAACCATTATTTTATTATGTAATATAGATTATGAGTAATTAGTGATTGAACAAATTGTTATTGATGCTTAAATAATTCATGTTGCCATTAATATTACGTAATTATGTATTTGTTTATGGAGTATAATTACTGTAATGTATGTGTACCCAATCATCTAATTAAGAGTCTTAATTATTGGTTAACAAAATTTTACTATTATTTGAATTTAATCTTGAATAATATATTGTGAATGAAACGAAGATATATTTTTGACAAGCATAAATATATAACACTAGCTTCCTTTTTCATTTCATTTTCATTATATACATAATTATGTGTTATTACTTATAACTTATAAAACAACTGATAGAACTATATGTAGGACATACTTCTGTTAGACACATAAGTAGCCTTAGTATCAGCCATTATCACATACCTGAATCATACGCATAGATAACACTTACAAATAGTCAAAAATGCCTGCTTGTATTAATGTACCTGACTCTTATCGTGGACTAAATAAAATCGTTATCTGTAATCAATGCATATCTGTCGATTACGTTCACAAGTGCAGATAAGATTAGTAGCCGGTAATAGCATCCAAGATAGGTTAGTCGTGGAGTTATCCTCAAGTTTTCCACTGTGAATTTTATCTAACGTGTTGAACGGAAGCCGACCGAATGCGCACATCTCGTTGCCGCATCCCGTTTCACTCGGCCCTCCGCCAATCGCCTCCGACCTCCGACCAAACGGACCTCTACACCTCAAATTCTCCCTCAGTCTTACTGTGAGTGGCGCGACGCACGGACGTTCGCTACGGCCGCTCGGCATCCGCTCGCGAGCTTTCGAATTTTACCTGTGGATTATAAGTGACATGTGTCTGTAAAGAAATATAAATAAATAAACATTGTGGAGTTTTTCTGGATTAACACTGTCCTGTTTCGAGTGCCGGGAAAATCACATCAAAATATCATATTCAAGGTCGGTGTGTTATGTATGCTTTGCGAATAGTAATGCGATTGGATGCATTCGGAATGTCACCCGTCCAGTCTTTATAAGTTGGCATTAAAAGGATTGTCGAGGTGAAGGAATTTTTTTAAAGTTCGTGTATCAGAGTTCGTTGACGTCTTTTAGTAGACTTGTTTTTCTTTAATTATTTTTTGTTGTTTGACCGGTGCGTGAGGCGCGTTTCTGCGCTCACTCCATCATTCACCAATCACTATAAATAAAGAACAATCGGATATTGAAGATACAACAGGAACGTTTCCGGTTTTGCTCGAAGTAAATTACGTGCAAGTTTCCTGTTTATCTTTGAAACAATAGAACATTTTAGACTCCGTGCAAATCTAAACATCATTGTGGTACGAATCATTAATTTCCTAGGTGTGTATTATTTTTATCTGTAATATAAACTTCTGTAAGTTAAAATTCTCATAAATCTGCACACAAAGTTTACTTTGGGAGCTGAAGATGTACATAAAACAGATTTTTACGTACTACATATACATACCGATAGATTACTATATGCCGCATATTAAACTATAATATTAAGTTTAGTGTTTCATTGGTTTCTGATGTTAGAATCAAACCATCAGGTTTCTAATGTCAAAATCTTCTTTAATATTTTGTATATTTTATATTAATATTATATACTTATCTGAAAAGTGTTACTTAT
Source organism: Catocala nupta (assembly GCA_963675205.1). Classification (NCBI taxonomy): domain Eukaryota; kingdom Metazoa; phylum Arthropoda; class Insecta; order Lepidoptera; family Erebidae; genus Catocala; species Catocala nupta. The sequence continues at coordinate 12,225,950 of OY776082.1, forward strand.
AAATTTAGTTTGAATAGTTATTCGTTTTATTTTCGTATGTTCTTGCTTTCTTTCAACTCTAAAATGTTTTGTTTTAGTTGTGTATTGTTTATTCTTAAGTAAGTATATTGAAGTGGTAAAAAGAATCAAATTTTCAACTTCTATCTATCTCCCTCTTAAATATCTCAATAAGAATATAATCGATGGAATGAATTTGTAACAATTTCATTTGATGATGACTATTACACCTGAAGTTGAAAGATGTCTGTCCCTCATCATTTGTCAGTCACTTAACTTCCCGCAAGAAGCTACACCAAACAATCCAATGCCTTGAGATTCTTACTGTGTCAAGGTAACTTGCTAAGGTAGTTGACTGTCAAAATTCCTTGAATAACCAGGCACAAGCAAATAGAAGGAAACGGTAATGAGCCAGCAATTCTTTACGCTAGAGGAAGAGAAGTGAATTTTAATGGCATATTTAAAATTGTTGATGTAAAAAACAAAACTGTAGGCATTTTAATAAAATTTATGTCGAGCAACTGTGTTGTAACTTCCATATTTTCTATTTCACTTTAATAATTCATCAACCAGATCAAGATTTGTGCTAACGTTTCTATTAACATAAGTTACGGGTATAATTAAAGCCACAATAATCATTCTTTAGGTATTAAAGGCGTTAAATTTATTATACTGAAACGCTACTGTCAAAATTATCTTTTATAAAAAATAGAACGCCGTTGTAAAGATAATTTCTAGAATCGTTTAAAAGTAATTTATTTTTAAGTTAAACTGTGGAGCTTTTAAAACAGTTTGCTTTTGTTTCGCTTTTTTAGGCATTTTGAAGCATGCTGGTCCGTGATTATAGTCTTAAATACGCATTATAAACTTCTTAAACCGTATATAAATTGATTTTATGATAGGTATTTAGTGTTGCTTTGTTGATATCATTTGGCAAACCACTTTATGGCTTTCTTCACAGGTGAACTTTTCTAGTATAATAATAGGAAGGTAGTAATAGTAGGTATTTTGAAATATTTGAAAGTTATGCTAGTCATTAGTCAAAGGCAGCAAATGCCCAAAACGTCTGGCGAAAATTGAAATTGCAATAGTTTCAGAGACCTGGTAAAACCTTTGACGCTTTACGTTTAAAATAACTAATTAGTAAGGTGAACTCGTCCATAGACGTGCTGATTTGTGTCGATCGTTTCCTGAAAACGGAAGTTGTAAAATTTGGAAGCGTTTGTGCCAAACGACCGATGGTAAAACTGAAAACGGACCGTCTTTAAATAGAATTAACGACTATTCCGTTAAAATAGCTATGTTTTACGTTCACCAGAAAATTATGTAACCCGAATGCCTAAATAAATTCTCAAATAAATGATCATCAAAAGTTTGAACATAAATATCGCAGTATGAATATTCAGTATTAGACCTATAATAATAAAGTTGATATTGCTATCATGAATTTTCACAGTCGTCGGTATCGGCTGTTATTTTAAAACATTGCCGACGGTAAAACTACGCCTTTTTGCTTAGATTTTGACTAAGCTTTCGTATCCGTAGTGCAAAATGTGTTAAACTGGCTAGTAGTAAGCGTCAAACAATACACGAGAACAATGTGCGGCTTAATTTCAAAGCTACTTGTTTAAAAGTCAATCAAAATTATGCACAACGACTTCTATATTTCTGAAACGTCAACTTAGTAGGTACCTTGTAACGAGTTTTGTTCCCCTACACCGTTTAAGACCAACTGCTGAGGCAATTTTAGCTGTTCCGAGACTCAACTGGGAGAGTCTGCTTAAAACAATAGTCGTAAATTCAACTGGGCCCGTCAAGGTGTTTAATTTATACAAATCTTTGAACACCCATACGGTATCGACAAAAGCGTCATTTGTCTGGTCGTTGAATCAGGCTATTGAAAATATTATTGTATAAGATATATTGTTTAAAGAATTAATCTCTTTTAAATTAACGCATACACATTACGTTAAGCTGTGTTCGGGAAATGGATGGGTTTTAAAGAACTTGGCATTTAAGAATATACTATTTCAACAATTGTAATAAGAATGGCATCGTTATAAAGTTATTATGACATCACAAGATGTATGTAAAAAATTGATACTATTTTAGGAGATCCGTTTTATAAAACAGGTATTGTATGTATTTATAAACTATAAAAATATTCTTCTTCTTCTTCTTCTCTAGTTGATGGTACAATTATTTTATATATGTCCTGCCCAATGTGTAGCCACGGCAATCGCATAAGCAGTTGCGTCCATCAAGTCCTGGTACACCTACAGGGACAATTTGGGTATTTTAACAGTTGTGACATCACATTCACACTGTGCTTTGTGAGGCTTCCTGATTCTCTATTTTACCAGGTTGCAACCGCAGCGGCCGACTTGAGTACGAAGGCGATTTAGGGATTTCCATATTGGCCATGGTAATTTCGACCCAGGTGGTAGAAAAAGTATATATTACCACAGCTAAATAATATACTTTTTAGTTTATAGGAACAACAGATCATAAATAATCGACATTACTAGTAATATAAAGTTCGCGTTTGAGTTAACAAATTTTATATAATAATCTGGAAACGAGAAATCCACCGCGTACACTCGGATTACCTTTTTTTGCATGGAGCAATGCAGCTTACGTGTACTCCCATGTCAGGAGGGAACGAGGCGGGGACGGGATTGTCATGTCGGGCTCTTTCGGTAAAGTCCGGGTCTACCGACTAAAATACCACGGTGTACGTTCACGCTGTTTTTGGTGTAGGTGGATCGCTGGAACTGTTACTGCATCAGTGATCTACCCAGCAGGGCCCAATGTAATACTCATAGCGTCTACAGGCGACGCCCTAGCATATCTTAGGGAGTCACCATAGCTCACTGGTCTACTCATTTCTCAGTCCGATTAAATACGCAAACTATGGCAATAGAATAAGATTATAAATGCCAGTCTTATCTGTTAGTATGCAGCAGCAACATAGGATACGAACGTATTTCATCTCAGATGGTGCTTCGACCACATGATGTATAGTCGAGGGGAACAATTCATAGTATTAACTACCATCAAGTGATAAATTTAATATAATAACATCAAATTTAACACTACATTAATAAATCTGTGGCTAATTTTGAATGAGTATATGTACTTTTGTAGTAGGAAGATGTATGATAAATTAAGGTATTTTTAAGTATAATGAGCGTTAAACAAGGTTTATTTATTGATTACATAAAGCATATTAAAGCGATAAGTAACTAACAACTTCTTTGATTATTGAGTTTTCTGTCATTAGCTGCTTTTTCTTGTGTTAAACTATTTAAAGTATAGTTTTAGGATTAAATCATAATTTTCATTGTATTTTCTCACTAAAATAGTAGGTACTTGTTAATGATTTGATAATTCAGAATACAACAAGTGTATAAAATAGTTAAACTTAACATTAAAGACTAAAAACAATTATATTTAAGGATATATAATATTCTATGCTTATTTATTAAAACTTTTGATTAAAATTTACACAAATTTACATACCCTTCAATGTACCAGGCAAAACTAAAATAATATAATTATTTTAGGATTTCCTAGTACGATATTTTAATAATTACTTGGAGTCTAAAAATGAATACTATTTTCTAGTCTACTATTTATAATGAGTGATATATCTATGTAGCAATTAACTCATTCTATGAATTAAACATAAAAAGCGTTCTAATTGTTGTCGTGACGCAACACAGAGTTTTCTCGCGAGTGACAAAGCCAGCTATGAGTATTTACAGCCAGTCTACTTCCGTGCTACCGTGCGGAATACGAGACAGTCGTGGGAACATCGCTGAATTGCCATTTTAACTTTTGTTTTTATTCATTTTGGTTCTAAGGGTATCATAAACTTGCTCAACGGTAGCCAGCCGAACAATTTGTCTTTAAGATATATTGCGGAAAGAAGTCGTAGAGTGAATAATAGTTATGAATATATTTTAAATTATTATGATGTGATTACATATTTTTTCGTAAGCATTACAGTTGCTTAATTCACGTACCAGATATTTAGCAAAAACAAAAATCTTAATAAGAGTAAGGTAAGTAAGGTTGCTCTGTTTGTCTTCGTTTTAAGAATCAGAAATTAAGACAGTCTGTAGCTATAAAAATTTAAAAGTGACTAATGTAAGGTTTTACCTATACCGACAATTATGAACACATTGCAAGTAAAATCCTTGACTTAATCATGTCTCTTAAAAATCGAGAACGCTTTTTATCAAATTAGTTCTTGGTAATTGACGCGATAATTGTAATCCAAAATAATAATTTGTATGGTATGCAAATTAATATGTGAGTACCGACTCCTTAAGTAAAAATAATGTTCCTTTAACATTCTTTATCATGTTTGTACTTGAATTTTGCAAGTTAATTGGTAATTATTGTCCGTAATAATAATTTATGTAGAATATATGCAAAGTATATAATTATGTGGATGTCGTATCCAAGTATAAAGTACAAAAATAACTGCGCTGATGGCGTAGTGGTTTCAGTAGACGTCTCACGACTACCACGGCTGCTGGGTATGTGGCAAACCCACACGGGACAAACATTGTTGAAAACCACAAATACATAGCTGTTCCGAGTATGGATGTTCTTTGTTTCCGTTGTTCGTAAAGTCCTAGTGTAATTTTATTAAAATATTATAAGTATAATTATTATATATGTATTTTAAAATATTTGAGTAAGTAGTTGATATATTGCCAGAGTATTTCAAATAGAAGTGAGTAACTATTAACAAAATGAACTTTCAAAGAATTTGATAGATCCAATTACAATGTTTTCAAACCATGATTTGCGACTTGCGGTTACAGTAGATAAATTCCGTAATACCGAGAGTTGGTTCGCCCTGCGGTTTCACCTAACATCTGTTTTCGTCTGCCTCATTTGCTGCCATTATGACGTCATCTTAGATCAGTTTTTAATCCAAATTGTGCCAAAAAGTGTAGAGTCAATGTACTCCAATAGTTTATTTATGAGTGAACAATAACTCTAACACAGTGTTTATATTTAAATAACTAGTTAGCACGTTCATTCAAGTTTTAGTACATTGGTTTACGGCGCAAGATGTTGTAATTACGTCAACACAAATACTGAAAATATTGAGGCAAAGGTATTGGCCTTAATATTTAAAATACCTACTATATGAACGTCTGCTTCTCAGTTGTGTAAATATAAGCGGTTTATTACTTAGGTATAGTAAACGATTTATCTTTTATGTGTTTCGTAGAATCTTCAGTTTCTTATTTGTATATTCCATGACACCGTCTTTAAGGAAACACAAAGGAGTATTTGCTGCGTCCCTGGCTTATCGGTAGTGTATGTGACTGCTGTGTGTGAGTTTCCGAGTTTGAAGCCCCGGTGGGCTAAAGTTATTCTGTCAAGAATCTGTCAGTAGCATCATGGAGTCTGTGACTATGCGTTCAACGGCTACAGACTCTTTACCTTACCGGACCTGATTAAATAGCTCGCGAAATGTGAATATAATACAATTTTGCCCACCTTTTCGGAAATAGGTGCGTGAGACTATGTATGTATGTATTTGCTCTAATGCGGAATAGAACTTGTACCTATACTCTCATTTCACTAACCATGTTTCCTACACATGGCAACAAGACTATTACTGATAAAAAGGACTCCTACGTCACTAAGGACTCCTACGTCATGAGGGACTTAACAAACATCGAAACAAAAACACCCAGTAGAATCAGATTCTACACAACAATTCTACACCACATGATATGATCCACGTGGTGGATCATATCATGTGGTGGTCACATCCACAACTCTAAGCGTGCCACGATAAGGTGACCATTATAAGTTGAAACCAAAGCGGTCAGCCGTACACACTATTTAAAAGGCATAAATCATGTACTAAGTTCTGTTAGATAAGTCGTAGTCGTTAATATGAATAGTCTGATAGAAATATACATCATTATTTTTTCACGACTTGGCAAAGAAACTCCGCACCTCACGATCAATTGGTCTACATTCGCTCAAGTCTATGACATTGGAGCAAGGAGGCTGAGCTAATAGTAACAGAATTTATTACCATGCATTTGTCACAATGCTATTGTCTGTATTCACTAGTACTCTGAACTAAATTCGATATCAAAAGGCTATCGTTAACTTATGATCTAGTTGTTGGTAACGAGGCCGGTCGTATGACGTAGCTGATTGTTGAAATACACGTGTCGAGTGAAAAGTGGTCTTATTATCGTTTTTAATGTAATTAAAATACAAAGTGTATTGTTACGTTTTTGTTACCGATACGCATGTTACTCGAGCTTGTATTTTTTGTTATATTTGTTAATGTTATATAAATAATATATAGTAGTAAAGGCACTACATGTCCTTCTTTTTACAATACATACAATCGAGTCAGCAGGCAGGCAATACCGTAACACGGGGACAGTTGCGGACCCTTGAAATATGAAGTTGCTGTTCTGTTTGTGCAAGGGACAAATACTAATCCAGTGCACCCGTGTATACGTAAGGAGTCTGCAAAGCTTCCACACCACAGGAAAACGTCACAGTTGTGTAACTTAGAACGAACATCAGCGCCATTTTAACCCGAAACAGTCGGCATATTAGTATTATATTAGTATTTGCGACGCGACTGCACTGATGACGAAATGGTTTAACCCACCACCAACGCGCCCAGTTTACTTATTCTAGTATTTTCGTAGTAATTTATCGATTGGTATTAGTCACGCCATTGTTCTACTTCAGTACATAGTTATACATCACTAATATTACGTAAAGATATAATATCGGATTTTTTTGTTGTTCAACAATACTTTAAAAGGAGAATTAAGTGTAGCGGTCACGGATTTAAAAGGGGGCGATAAGCGATGACGTGTCTAAAATGTTTAGATCATTCTTTAAAGTGTAAAAAGTGTAAGATAATGGAATGTAGGATCCATTCTTCCTGTTAATATAAGTAACGCCTTTTAAAGCAGACATAGTCTATTATACGAGGTGATTTAAATTTATGTAATTCCATTAAAACACGTCATCAGTTTCTGATGACAAGGGGCCGTGACCTCATTTTCTATATACTACACTATTTATGGAGATCCTGATACTTTTTTAACATTTCAACTTTTTTAATCAACGTAGTGTTTTTCATGTCGCAAGTTTTAAGCTTATCTGAAACCATTGAAATGCAAAAATCACGTTACAACATTTTAATTGAATATTTTGTGCAGTACGCTAGATTGAAACTATATCATACAACAAATGTGTCACGTTATTACATAAGATCAAAGACAGAGTGCTTGACAACTAAAATAAGTGTTTTTGTTCAACCTCAATGAACTAATATTTATATCGAAGCGTATTGAACGTAGAAAATTGACGTGACTCAAAGCATTACTTTGTATTATGCTATTTACTAACAATCAAAGTAAAATTATTCTACTAAAGCTATTCCAAAAAGCATATAGCTATAAACTCGTTGCAATTAAAATAAACAATCTACGATCACGAATAAACTGTACAAAATAGTTTCAACGAATTGTATTATGTCGCTTGTCCGGATAGTGGATAAGCATAGATGTGTTTTTTATATGTACCAATGATAGCACGTTTCCTGTAACTGACGATAAGTGGTGCGTTTTATAGTTTGAAACGATTACAGTTTTGAAATTGTTGCTGGATATATTATTACGTATAAAAAAATTACAATGGACTGTATTATATTTAGTAGAACATTTAGTTTTGTGGAGGGATGTAACGCAGTTTTAACTGCGTACTTAAAACGAGCTGCAGGGTTAAAACAAGCTAGCATTTAAAAGTCACATCCCTACGTGCTTCAGTGATCACGTAAACTTGGCGGTTCTCCAATCATCTACAACTGGTCTAATCGGTAAAATTTGATATTGACTCGTATCTGATTAGACTAGGATCTCTTACGCTTGTAAATAGTCAGAAAGTAGTAATTATACTTCTGACGCAGTTATTTTATTAGATTTTGTCAAAAAGTAAAATACAATTGTAAGATTTATCATTTTCCTCTGAATTATTACTTACTTGCACCATATTATATTGTATCAATAATTAAAGTTTAATTAGCGTAAATAGAAAAATAAAATTATATCCAGATATATTAACTTATTATCGATTAAATTGTTCGATTTCGTCAACGAAAGAAGTCACATTATGATATAATGCTCCTTATAATTAATTATTCGACTCGTTGCGTGCTTGATCAACAGAAAATCTCTTTATTATTCAACATTTTTTTGTTTTGTTTGTATAAAAAAATATTTATGATTATTGTTTCGAAAATTTCTATTATTTCTTCCTATTTGTGTACCGAGCTAGAAATGTCACATAGTCAATTTTCAATCAATGTAACCAAATCAGAGAGAAGGAAGAGGAGGTAACAAATGTCAATGATGGATCAAGGTGTGGCATTGATTGATCTATGGGTTAGCTAGCTCTAAGCATTTTTTGTTTCTTCTATTACAATGTTGATAAGTCAAAAAGTATAGCAAAAAGTATAAAGAAAAAAAATTATTTAATACCGGTGATGTAGCCCGTGCATCCGTGTGGCATGTGGGCACAGCAAGCAGTTGTGTGTCTTCTGGCTCGCAAAAATTGTTGGATAAATTATGTCGATAATATGAAAGGGCCTGGTATATGCGATGTTTATGTGTATTACGTATAACTAATATACTTTTATGTGTATTACGTATAACTAATATAAACTATAGAAGGACGACAAAAGAACAAAACTGGAGAAATGTTAAAGATGCGTGTCGAACGAACACAATAAACGCATTATTATCACATCACAATGAGCGAGAGGACTTGTACAAGAAACAAGCGGTACCTAATTAGAACCGTATAATTAATTGCACAACGTGAATAAACGCGGAAAATTGATTTATTTCATACGTAACGTGATAAAAGGAAAATATCGCGAATCTTAATTTGTTTTCTTCTTACTTTCGTTCTCATGTATGCTTGAATATGAAGTTTGAAAAGCCATATTTCCTACCCTACTAATATTAAGAATGTGAAATTGTTGAAGATTTTTTAAAGGTCTTTTACTCATTACGCATAAACCATTGAAAGATTACATTGGAACACCATTGAAACTAGGAACATAATTATTGTCCTGGATTTATTTAATTATGATGATCTTTATCCCGGTATACGAAACATGTATCGGATATGTGGTCCTTTTGGAATTGTACATTTACAAATCTTATAGGCAGTCTTGTTAATCTCGTTAAGAGGAAACACCACGGGCGAGTGAATTGAAAAATAGGTATTTGTAAAATCTATTGCTGTCGCGTAGTGTCCGCAGAGCGTGATAGAGACAACTGCGCCTTGGACCGAAAATACCTATAAAAGTACACAAAATCAACGTTTCGTAGTCCCCTGATTCCTTCTCCAACACTTGACCGATTTAACTACTTATTTCATTAAAAATTGATGAAAGGCTTTGGCCGTGTTTCTATGTTTTTCTTTTTTTATATAATCTACTCAAATTTGTTTTCTGGATGTTTGAACACAGCGGAAAATCTGACCAATTTTTGAGGTTTTTGAAGGCTCATATCTCTTTTAATAATTAATTAATGAAAAAAAGAAAACATAGAGACATGCCAATAGAGGCTATACATGTTATTTTAAAATATTATTGTTCTAATGGCATTATCCAGGGAGGAAACAGGGGACTACATTTGTATGGAAAAACGGCCCTTGTGTTTCCTCTTAAGCAGATATAATTATATAAAATTATTGTAAAATTGTAAATATTTGCACACGTCTTTTTCTTGTCCTTTTGCTTTTAGAGGACAATAGCCCAATGCAATAATAGTTTAATTTATGAACTAATGTAGTTAAACGTCCTATTTGAAATTAACGTAGAGTAAGTAAATTAACCTTTAAATATAATGAAAATTAACCCTACTATCTAAGTATACTACAGAAGTAGACCAATTTCAGTAAAGTTTGGTGTTAAGATAGCTTTATATCTGAAGAAGATTATATGCTGCTTTAAATCTAAAGCACTATCTATCAATGATATAAGTAAACGACAATTACTGTAATATTTATTTAATGATTCATTAAATAAGATGGTTGTTTAAAGTAAATAAAAAAAACACAAGTAAATCATTTCTATTACTATGTACATCATATCAAAATTAAGAATTACAGGACTTTGACAGCCTGTGATTATTTACCGCGTAGGAAGTCTTGACTGATCACCAAAATACTGTGGTATTAGTATCCTGGCTTCTGTTGGTATCGCACTATTGCATGCGTAAGAACATTGCATGGCCGCGGCAATTTGACAAATACGTCGTTGTTAAAACCTAGAGCATTAATCATTTTAGCCAATTAATATGTCTGTTATTAATATATTTGTAAATATATTTCTTGTACATAAATCAACATAAATACAAGCAACGTTAATCCTTGTTCTTCAGTATGCTTTTGTTACGTATTTCTGGATATAAGATGAAGAAACATGCCACGCAAGCAGTAAGTGACCATAAATTAGCCAAACTTTATTCAAAATGTATCCTCCATCATAACTTAAGATACAATTTTGCCCCTAATTCACTTGGTGACTTAAAATGTGCCGTCTAACCAATTTGACCCACTTATACACCGGTGAATCGTTACAAAGTTTGCAAGCCCAATTGAAAGCTCTGAAATATTATCACGGACGTACTTTTTATGGCCACACAAAGAAATATAACACACGAAATAACAGCTTCTTTGAAAGCAACTTTCAACATTCAACTTGTCATAAAACTAGAAAGATGACTATTAAGTTTGTGAAAGAATCCTTTTAAAGTATTCAGGGTAACTTCGTAGCTGCACCAAGAGACTTAAACACGGACTTTCAATCCTAAATGTATAAATAAGTACAAAATACTTATAAAATTGTGCGCCTGAACAAGTCTTTATAGATTTCAGTTTTGATTGTACACTGTTTAGGATAACCTGGCTAGAAGATAATAATAAACCTTAAAGACGACAATAATGTTGTGGCCGCAAGTGCTAAATCAGTAGTAGATGTATAACTATTGTACTCGCAAAATATTATTGATTAATGATTATGATGTTTCTAAGCAAAATAAATGAAAGGAACTGCTCACAAAACTTATACGTAAAAGAGAAAGATTTTAAAAGAAAGTGAATGTATTAAAAATTAAATCAAATATGTTTAACGACTCAATCATCCGTCCACTCGTGGATAGCATTCTGTAATTGACATACAAAACCTCACACAAACGATGTTGGCATAAAAACTAGTACAAGATAAACAAGGGTCCCTATTAAGTAAGAATGCTAGTTAACGTTACGAGGGGACCTACAGTAGTAAAAAGCATTTTAAAATGAAAGGATATGGTGGAATCATCGTTTGTAATATTGTAAGCATGTGGTTTGGATAACAACACGTGTTACCTGACGCTAATAATTGCTGGCTATATTCTCTGAATGTCGGTGGTTTTAATAATAGTATATGTGATTGCTATTTAGCAATTTACTTTAGGATTATTAGAGGTTTTAAAAATATTATTTCAATATGTTTTGTGTGTTTTACTAAAATAATAAGACAGGCTTAAAACTCTAAATACTAATAAACAAATTTTCATTGCTCAGTCACTTGATAGATCTTTGAATGTGTGTATTGAGCCGTACCCAGAATGTAACGATTTTCAAAACAGCCTTTATTTTTCGTGTGAAAACCGCTTTTGTCACGGCACTTATTACTAACCGGAGAGTGTTGATATTTTCGTCACGATACGTAAACGTTCACAACATACGGTCTAGTTTCCTTGGATCAATTATAATCAAGGGAAAAATACAAATTAATTAACCATAAAGCGTGGAAAGAAAAAGCGTGAGAATAAAAGTCTTTGCGTATGCCAAAGGAATGTGTAGAGTTGTATGTCTTGTTTAATTGAACGCTTTATCAGCTTACTACTTATTACTAAGCAGATCAATTATCTGTTTATGTTATTATTATAGTACAAGGAAGGTATTTTAATATTGTCATGACATTACTATCAATTTGTAAAATGGTACAGCTATTTTAATACGATCTACGACTTCGTGTCACGCGATTTGTAATATTCAATGTAGAGATATAAATAGTGTTAAGCTACAAAGGATGTTGGAGCATTCATTACTAGACCAAGATTATAATCGAGGCATTAGTCGTCTGGGTAAGAAATGAGTACTTTGCCAAGAGCAGAGTATCGAACAGGTTTCATCGACTCTTTACTATGGGATCACAGAGTCCGTCATCGATGCACTCACAATTGATGTTTTCACCTTGGATCGATCGTTTGCGTTACATCGATCGTAGTCGCATGGTACCGGCCATGTGTAGTAATGATGTGGACTGCGGTGTCACCGGAGGCCATTCGTCGGTCAAGTGTACCTGTTTAGCCACATAAGGTTGTTTGCGATGTTAACAATTTTGCCTCTAGCTCTGTAATAAAACGTCATGTTGCCATTTTCGAGATTATAGGCAATTGCCTCTGATAACCGTGTGAAAGGATTTCCCTATCTCATTTTACGTATACTCTTGTTATGATCACATGTTTTGTTTCGACAATACTGAGTAGCGAACAGCCTATACAGTTGTTCAACGGTCATTGAATTGAATGACATCATTATTGCAATAGCAGACAATTGACACAATCATAACACTCGGTCCGTTATTAATGCTTTAAGAGATAAGATGAATGTGTATTACATTGGGGCAATTTTTCGCTTCGTAGCTCTGCGTGATGTTTTTATTTCATTGTCTATCCGTTCGTTTAAAACCATCGCGCAATCCTGTTGTTTCAGGATTCAATTATCTCAATTCCAGAGTATGTTGTAAAAGCCATCAAGATTCGATTGTTTATGCGATTGAAACGGTTGATAATTATTTACACTTTAAGGAAAAGGAATACTTTACTTATGTATCGTCATTGTTGACTGTAATAAATTCTTAATAGTTCTCGAGGATGTGATATACCTATTCGTAAAATTCTGTTCAAAATATAACAATAAGAATATTTGAAATCGCGTATGTATCCAGTTTTCTCTCTTGAATAAAAATATCAACTCAAAACATTGTCATAAAAGTAAAATGCAATTTCCCTAAGAAAACTATTTGCAATAATTTCGCGTATTTCAAAACATGTTGTTAAATCGTCCAGAATTGTAGTTATCGTGCCGGCAATGCGTTTCCAACAACAATAATGTTCTTATCAAATGTTTCGTAGGTAGATTTTCTATTACGGCAACGGTTTGGGGCGAGCCGCATAAAACAATCGCCGATTGTTTTTTCTACTCCAACAACACCGTGATTTTCTGTACGTGATGATATTGGAAACAATTTCCTTGTTGCCGACAATCGGTTGTTTAAGCCGTTCGGCTAGGTTCATCGTCTTATCTCTGATCTTTTAGTTTTACTATCGCTGCAATTTTCTACTTCGGTGATGCTCGTTTCCAATTAAAATGTTCAAGCTTTTAAAATAATGAACTAAATTCTTTGAAAAGTTGGCCGTGTTTGCGTTGTCTCTTTCAATTATTCGTACCTTCGTGATGCATATCATATTTATTAAGCATATGCAGTCATTTCCTAGTCTGAGTATTGTTTTTGTTCGTCTGTTAAACATAATACTTGATTGCTTGGTAACTTGGCTAATGATTTGCAGGTTGATTATCTATTTTTGTGCAAATTTATTTAATGACTTTTGGTTATTCTAAAGCAGGAACCGCAGAACTGAATGCGGCCGTAAAGTCTCGTAACTTAGTAATGCTAAGATCATTCCTTACGAAGGCCATAATAATTTGTTAGCTTTAATCGATTGTTCTTTCCCTAAGGTCTTAGTTACAAATAGATGGGGCTGGTCACTTCCCGTGGGTGTCGTACTCTGAGGTTACATGACTTACTTTAACATCGATTTACGATATTACCACTAAGTCCATAATGTATAATGTAGTTTTGTGGTTAACGATAACTATTAAGCTATTGTATTGTATCTTTAATGTAAACGATAATCGTATAGCTTCCATTATTCACAATATTGTTGTAAAGGTATTAACAGGATATTGTAACATGTCGAATAGTTTTCATCACTCAAATATAAGTAGGTGTCTCTATAGTATATTAAATATACTTAAAATATACAATGTTTTATTAGCTACGCAAATGTATACATTGTTCAACTCTAGGGCGTACAACAGATTCTTGAAGTCCATTGACACTTTATAGTGAAGTTATTTTTAGATGTGTTTGTATAGAGACGCGATACGGACTGGATTCTTGAATTGACTTTATCGAATCACTTATGTTGCATGTATTGGTAGGAATGCATCCATTTATCGATATCTTTTATATTGAATATATATGCAATTTTACTGATATAGTTTACAAAAGTTATAGATTATTTATCTTTTATTTTACATAAATATAGTATTGGTTCGAGTATTGTGCTATTTTGTGATTGTATACAAACTCTTAGCCTTCTAGTAGAAACATAAACTCGATGGCGTAGTGGTTAGTGTAACCGACTGCCACGCCTGAGGTCGTGGGTTCGATTCCCGCACAAGTCAAACATTTGTGTGCATGAACATGGATGTTTGTCTTGGTCTGGGTGTTTCTATGTATAATATGTAGGTATTTACAAAAAAGAAAGTATATATGTATGTTTATCCATTGTCTAGTACCCATAGTACAAGCTCTGCTTAGTTTGGGCTAGATGGTGTTGTGTGTATGTGGTAGAATATTATTATTAGTACATTTTTAAAATTAATATGAAAAAGAAATACACATATTTTATATTCCTCGATTACCAGTACTCGTATTATATGAACTAAATATGGTAATTACTGACAGAAAAACGTATTGCAACGAAATTTGAATATAAAGTAAATAAAGTAATTCTAGATCGGTGTCAGTAATACACGAATACCTGTTAACGATACTTGTAGTACTAGTGCTGATTTGCATACGTGTCCATAATCCAAATCTAAGGCGGTACGCTTACAGCGATCATTTCTCCCACGTACGTGCAAGCTCTGGAATGAACTGCCTGCTTCGGTGTTTCCCGAGCGCTATGATATATCCTACTTTAAACGAGGTTTAAAGAGAGTTCTTCTTTCACGGTAGGCAGCGACTTTGCTGTGTACTGACATTGCTGCAGTCTACGAGCAGCGGTTACCACTTTCCATCAGGTGGGCAACTTGCTCGTATGCCAAATAAGGCAATAAAAAAAAAGAATATTTCATACTAGTTGTCCCGCGCGGTTTGTGATGTTATTTATATCTAATACTTCTGGATAATGTAGATTCCTAAAGGTGAAAAATGTTTATATCGATTTTTGGGTTTATTTATTACTAAAGAAATACAAATCTTTTCATACTATAATATAGGTATTGATATAGATTTCTATCGATCGAGTGCTTCGGTGGTGCATCCAAAGTGACTGCTGTACATAATGTCTCGGGTTTGATTATCGGATCGACCAGTGTTATTAGAATATTTTGTTCAGAAATTCTCAGTACCAGTGTTAAATCTGGCAATGTGAGTCTGGTGGACGTGTGAAAACTTGCCCCCTATTTCGTAGGGTTGAATACCATACTAAGCAAAATATGGGCTCAATACCTCTTCAGGGCGTAATGTAGCCGAGCATAAGAAAATCGACTTTTCCATTTTTTAAAAGACATCTCTTGCACTAGGAGTGCATCCTGTATCGCGGGGGACTTTACAAATAATCAAATAACGGACACAAAGAACACCCAGACTTGGTACAACCATTTGTGGATCACACAAAGTTTTGTCTCATGTGGGATTCGAACCCACAACATTCGACGCAGTGGCAGTGGCGAGGCGAACACTTCAACAACTTCGCCACCCGTGCAGTAAAATTTTTATTTCTTTTGTAACAAATAAACTGAAAAACCGATTTAAAATATTATTTTACCTTTAGAAATCTACATTATCCAAAAGCTTCATAGGCTATTGGATAGTTTGTATATGTTGATTAATGTATTCAGAAACAAATCTATAAATGCTATGCTTTATGTTAAATATGTTTAGTTATAGTATAAAGGAAATATATACGTAACAGTCACGGTTTAAACGGCATTACGTATCTAATGTTCCGAAATTTCATAGTTGGATAGAACAATAGACCGAGTTTGGGAATGTTTGTGGGAAGCGAATTTATTGTCGCGTCATAATTATGACTGCGTTGTTTTGCAAACATACGCTTGGTTATATACATTTAAATGTTCGCTTTTGATTACGACGACTCCATTTTAATACTAGTATTATTTGACTACAAAATATGTTCTATGCAAACATATATATCATTAAATCAACGATACAGCTTTTTAAATATGGTCACCTTTCTGGATGTTAAGTTGTCATCTGACATAATGCTAACATGACAACTGAATTATAGTTTTAGTATTATCACGTTCACTATATTGAGAATAATTGTAGGCTGTCGTTTTCTATCATGTATATGCAATAAAATATACCCGGCGAACTCAGCCTGCATCTTCGGAAGTACACGTATGAGATACACATAGAAAAAGAAGGTTCAAACTTTAAAAAACTAGCATGGCATCCTCGTTATACCTCCAAAATTGCGTAATTATCATACAGCTTACAAATAAAAAAATATAAGTTGGTGTTTGATAGTAAACCGGTAGTAAAGCGTAAAGATAGAAGAGGCACTTCTCAGTTCATATTGTTATGACGGTATTGTGATAGTATAACAGCCACTTGAGTTACAAAACCATTGTATACGTACACAGGCCTATGGAACTGGCCGAGCGCTGGTAACATAAATGGATTGCAATCCTTTATGGCCATCCAACCGGCTGTACCGAACCGGTAGTGGATGGTAACTCATTGTTGCTCCTTGAAAGCCTGCGGTTTGTTTCTAGTTGACCTTAATGTAGTGTTGGTATAAAACAAATTGAAGGCACTTGTAGCCATTTGCAATCTGTGAGCCATTTCAGTGAAGTAAGGATTCTAACAAGGTTTTTACGACAGTCGCAAACTTAAACTTACTCGTACAAGTATTATATTAAGTGGGACAGTATTTTTTTATACTTATAGAAAGCAATTTCACACGTCTGCAAGTAATAATGAATATCAATACCAATACATGAATACAACCTTATGTTAAGTTACGCTATTGACAAAAATCTCTTTAACATGGGTAGTAATATTTTTATCAGATGGATGAGGGTTTTTATTAGTGCTTCGTATATGTATAGGTAGCAACACAGAACAGAGATGCTCTGTGGGCAGCAATCACTAAGGTCTGACACAAAGATCTCAAGATCTGGGTATAGTGGTAGTAACGGTGTCAGTCACAAAGTAATAGCTCAGTTACACCAAGAAAATAGAAGATTGGAACATTTGTAGTCATTTCTACTAACCTCCTCATCAATTCCTACTTGTTTAATTTTCTTTTGTCATCACCTTATTAAGTATATATTATAGCACCCTAATAATAAAAAATAATAATATAATAATATCAGTTCTGTATTAAACTGTCCCACTGCTGGGCACGGGCCTCTTCTCACTGTGAGAAGGTTTAGGCCATAGTCCACCACGCTAGCCTAGTGTGGGTTGGCAGACTTCACATATTACCGAGAACATTATGGAGAACTCTCAGACATGCAGTTTCCTCACGATGTTTTCCTTCACCATTAAAGCAAGCGATAATTAACTATTTAACACGCATATAACTTTGAAAAGTCAGAGATGCGTGCCTAGGTTCGAACTCGAGACCTCTGCGTGGCAGTTCAACGATATCCCACTAGGCTATCGCTGCTTTATTTATATTATTTATACCTATGCTAAAAAGCGTAAGTCATGACTATTGCGGACAAATATTATCCACTATTATCCACTCTGCTACTAAAAATTGCCCGACAATAATTCAATAGTTTTAGGTAACTAAATTAAACTTAACCAATATGTTCTTAAAAACATATTTTGTTTTTACACTGTTATACAACTTGAGTTTTAACAATAATTGTAATCATAAGACTAAGTTGAGTATGAATTGCTATAAATTGCCTTATATGCTATTTTTATATCATCACAAGATAAAATTTTAGATCATTCGAATTAGTTGACTTGTTTGTCGTTAACTTAAATTTATTGTTCATCTTTATGATATCTCATACTTTTTTGTCGGCAGGATGCGAATGGACTAAATTTACAGTTCTCAGAACGTTAAGCTCTTTACTATTTTTAATTTAAGAAAAATATATCTTAACGTTTAAATGATTTCTCTTAGGAACCACACATATGAATAAATGATGCTGGTATCCAATTTTCGATCCTTTGTCTCTTAAAATAAAGTTCTAATTCATCTAGGTCTATACAGTGTATCTACAAACTGATAAAATCAAGTATTTAAGTAATTTGCTTTTGAACACTCAATCTGTTACAAGGTAAACAGTGTTTTGTCTAATTAGTGCCAAGGTATTAGAGAAAGTTCTAGTGGATACTTGGGTAGTGTTAAACGGTTAAATTATAGGTTACTGCGTAACACAAAGAGGCTCTTGCCCGTTAGTTAGCTTCAAAACTGTGTGGGATGGACCTTAATGTATGGTCCATGTATTGGTGCCAATTCTATTGTAGATGATATCAAAAACGATCTTACTACATCTCTTTTGAACTGTAATAAGAATCTATATATGTATTTATAGGTAGAAATTCGTCTTTGTATAGCTTTTTAAGCATATTACTCACACGAAGGAGTGTGGGATTTGACACAGTTAAGGCTTATATGGAAAAATTTGAAGAACATAACATAAGATTTTAAAATTCGATGTTTGAATTTCACCCACTGGGTGACTAGGTACTTAAGTATAATCTTAATTGCAACGAATCAAATTGGTTGCTTTTTCCTTTTCTCTTAATTTTTATCTTACTGGCTTCTAACCCTTTTTGTTTATTTAATTATTTATATTACAAGAACTGTGCATTTTCCAGGCTAATATAGCCCATCACAACGAATCTGTAACTCCGCTGCTACGCGAAAGAAGAACAAATCAACAAACACCTTTTCGCATTTAGAATATTAATAGGTTGTAAAAATAAAGATACAAGCCAAACGGAGCGACTTAGTTTTTATAAAAATACTTATCTTGTTATTAGGGAATAATCCTTTTATCAAGTACAAACTATGCAAAATAGTAATAATAATAATAATAAAATAATATCAGCCCTGTATTAAACTGTCCCACTGCTGGGCACGGGCCTCTTCTCACTGTGAGAAGGGTTAGGCCATAGTCCACCACGCTAGCCTAGTGCGGGTTGGCAGACTTCACATATCATCGAGAACATTATGGAGAACACTCAGACATGCAGGTTTCCTCACGATGTTTTCCTTCATCGTTAAAGCAAGCGATAATTAATTATTTAATACGCATATAACTTCGAAAAGTCAGAGATGCGCGCCTTGGGTTCGAACTCGAGACCTCTGCGTGGTAGTCCAACGGTTTCCCACTAGGCTATCGCTGTAGTGCGAATTGTAAACTGCCGTATTATCCGAGTCCAATGCTACAATAGCACAAATATTTGGACATACAACACTTTGACTGGGCATCAATCTGTAAATCATATCTACGGTTGTGTAGTGCGACACTTCACCGATAGTATCATCCATGCAATTTTTACTGCTATGTGTGGCTGCAATATAATGACTGGCAACGTTGCCAATAACACTCATACTATGCAATATTCGGCAATATTTTGCGCGGTTAGACAGACGATAGAGAGATATGATTGACATGAAACCGTGAAATAATATGACCGTTGAAATAGTCGCTGAGATGGCCGGTAATCTTAAAATATTGCAGTAAAATATTGCTCGTTTACGAACACACTACAGAATCTGCACAAATAGTACTAATATTACATTACAGTAGGTAGATAACAACAATGTTACTATAAAAAATACAACAGATTCCACGAAGGCCGTAGTGGTTCAAGTTGTCATCGCGTCGAGTGTTGTACATTCGATCCTCACACGGAACTAACATAATTGTTACGATTCTGAGTGGTCTTTGTCCCGTTGTTTTAGTGATTGCAAAGTCCCTGTTATGTCTTATTCAAATGATATTTTCTTTGCATGAATAAAATATATAAGTAATAATGCTTGATCAATATTTAATCCATCTATATTTTTTGCAGGTACTGATTCTTCAATTGATATCGTAATAACAAGTAAATCGAGTAAGTAATATTAATCCATTTTACTAACACCTTACCTAATTATATTGTCCGCCTAACGATGTACGAAATAGCAGTGCAGTTATACACTTGCACATATTTACAGTAATTACTTTTCATATCAATGAGCACGCCATGAGTTGCCATTTAAAAAAAGTGTCTGACGCAACAAGCAATGTGATAAAAATTTTAACCTGCCTATTGCACTCTATCGTAGCATTAAATCTTATCGATATAAATGACGCAGTTTCGATAGCTCTCAGAGAATTACCTGTTCTGACTTGACAAGCGGTGAATAACCCCATCAATAGCAGCTATAAGTCAGCTTTATTGAGATCAAATATTTTTTGCTGTCTAGTCATCTGTCACGTCTATTTGCCGATCGGCGTAAAATAGCATGGCACTACCTTAATCACGGTGGTATCCCTGCAATCCATAAATCTATTTTGTACCATTACATTTTTTTAAATCTGTCTAGTCTTAGACTGCGGGACATAGTTCAAAATCTAATGTGATTGGCCACCGCGGTGCCGTTACGAATGGAATAGGTTCAAGGAGTATTTTTTTGTGCATTTACTGATCAGAAATGTATTATGTATTCTAATAAAAAGGAATTGTCCTAAATTGTAAGTGGATCTGCCGACTAAGTAGTCAAGGAACTCATTTGAATATTACACGCGACACTGCATGTAATATAACGGTATGCAAATAAACAACATTAGCATCTGCCTAACTATGTCAAAACCCTGTTCGTCTAAAAAGCTAATTTGCTACCTGAGTTTAGGCTTAGTTTAACTACATTTTAACTAAAACAACTATTAAAAAGGATCCCAAATGTCGTAGCTTTTGTGCTAAATAATATAATATAATATCAGTCCTATATTTAAACTACTGCTGAGCATAGACCTCTCCTTAGTGTGATAAGAGTTTTAGTCTACCGTGCTGGTCCAGTGCGTGTTGGCAGACTCCACATACCTTCGAGAATATTATGGAGAACTCTCTGACATGCAGGTTTCATCAGGATGTCTTCTTCACCGTTAAAGTAGGCAATAATTAACTAATTAATACGCACATGACGTTGAAAAGTCAGATATGGGGGCTTAGGATCATATTTGAGACCTCTGCGTGGCAGTCAAACGGTCTCCCACTGGGCTATTGCTTCTAATGGGTCTTTCAAAATGTTTTTCATTTTTGATATTTAAAAAAAAACAACAGCATTAGTTGAAACTTGTTTTATTTATTGTTAAATGAAAGAACAGTTCTTAAACTTTATTTATGAAAAACAACCATTTGCAAATGTTCCGTTTGCAACCATTCAGTTGTTCACACTCATTTCGTGTTCACGTCGTGGATCGTCCATAACAGCCTCGCGAACGCGGACGTTCATGCTCGTTCTCGATGTCCTTTTGCGCCCAGTTGATTTGTCCGGCATTGTATTCCTAGTCTCTTTAAACTTACGCACCCAATGCTTGATTAAATTCGCACTTGGCACGTTTCTCAAAGTCCTTAAATTAAAATGTGTCCTGTAGACGTCGAACAATAGTGTACGAATCATTGTTTTTATAAAACGCTCGCACGCAGTGAAACGATTCATCGCTACTAAACTAGACAAGTCCGCCTAACATTCGAGACCACTCCCCTCCCCCTGGTTGGCGCATAACGTAACGGTCAATTAAAAAACGAAAGACATTCTGAGACACCCTACATATAGAAATGTCGAATGACAGTTTACATAAAGTCGTATTCAGAAATTAACAAAGCTGTGCTATTGATTACATATGTGCATAATACATGAATGCTTTCGACGTCACTATCGGTATACAAATAGATGAAAAAGTTATGAATTTTCATATAATCATAATATAACATAGAAGAAATAGTGAAGGAATTATCGTAAGCAAACTTTCATACAATTTCAACTACAAGTTAGTTTATCATGTTGACCAAGATAAGTTAAATTGTTGACTTCTTTATGGTAACAACAGATAGGTACTAGAAAATATACTTAAAAGACAACAATTATTCCGATTTCGTTCGATCACATTTGCGTCAAAATTACTAAAATGTATTAAAAAATTTCACCTCTGAATGCTGACTAAAACCTCTTTTTTTCAATTACTGTCTCTATAAATATACGTGCTTTCGGTTTACTCAATTTCACTAGTAGAAGATAAAGCGATACGTTTTTGTTGCTAGGGCAGCAAGTAATAATTAGTAATAATCAAGTGTAATCAGCAAGTAGAGATTTCGTAGTAAAGGTAAATTGTATTTTATTAGATAGCGGATGTTTATTTTTTGTGCTAGATAATGTTGTCATTTTGTTTATTTTTATTTATTGCTTGTTCTACAAGTCACCTTAGTGTCACACTGACATGTGTTAATCTCTGTTTAGTTTGAGAGCGCACGGTTAAGTATTGTATACAATGTTAAATTAATCAAGTAGTATATTCCAAAATTATACGTCCTAATACCTACGACTAAACTATGCGAAGCTCTAAAATTTAACAACCGAAACTGGTAACAAACGTTTTAGCTCCAAATGTTACTCAGGAGTTTGGCGCGCCGAGACTTGGGACCAATTATTAAGAACGTTACTACCTAACCGCGGACCGGGACTCTGAAATATTGACCTTAAAAGCCCATTAGTGTCCAGTTTGGACCTTAGATAAGCCGAATTTGACCGATTAAGGATATGGAGTTGTGATTTGGGAGCAAATTTCGTCCTACTACCCTTTAGTATGGTTCAACTATTCGCTCTAATTATTGTTGTCGGTTGACTTATACGCTACTGGAAATGATTTACTACCACAGCTGAGATTGTGTGCCTACAATACAGAAACTTAGTACTTACGTTAGAGTTCGAGGAACAGAGGCATTAAAGACACATAATTGACTTACATTATATCAGAAACATGGAAGAAATCGTTCAGCTTTGTGTTTCATTACGTGTTTGTGACATGTTATGATAACATTACATGTCTTATGTTTTTATCGTTATTAAAGCATATAGATGATGCAATGAAAGACGAAAAATACAAAGAAACGGCGTTTATATTACATGTTTACTTTGTCTAAATAACGTGACAAGATACATGATAAAAGAAGGAATTACTCGTGACGTGTCAGGACGGAAGAAATGAGCATGACATGCCTTAACGAATTGCGATTTTCTTACAGATAAAAAATGTCGCTGGTTCTGATATTTAAGAATTAATATTAAAGCAGAATGTTTTTATCGCAAGGAAATGGAAATTTATCGTATCTTGTTCTTCTCACACAGAAAAATAATACGATAATTCGAACAGGCTGGTTTTACAAATACATAGTCACGCATGCTTGATGGAGGAGCAGGCAGGGCCTGCCTAATCCAGGCCTAAATTTATCTTGATCGATACCTTCAGTAAATTTTTCATACAGAGTCATCGGTTTAGAGTCCTCTTAACCTGACCTTTATCCGATCCAATGTGGGGACATTGAATCGGGAAAAGGTCACGTTAAAACAAATCTGTTCAAAGAACATTTCCCTAGGTGTTCCCTTCCGATTATTCTATTCAAATTTGATTTTTTTTCATTGTTAGTAAAAAATGTGTAATTTTTCTTTCTATATACATATACCTAATATGAAACAAATAAGATTGATCGTTTATCTCAAATTCATTCTATTATTTAAAGATGACTCTATCAGATGTATGCAGTGGCATACACTCTTTTCTTCCCCTGCTTCTCTTCTTCCGTACCTATACATAATTTTAGGCACCAATGTAATGGAATCCATGACCTACCGCACTTTTTGGATTCGTTTCCGCTGCTCATAAAAGCGTGTTGTACAATATAAAGTAATCGACGTATAAACTTCGATAGCGCGTTTTAAGGATATGCCATATTAATTTTGCTATAGCAGGCATATTTAGTAGTGTGCCTTTTAATGGTCACAGTCACATACGCACCAAAAGTTTCAAAATGGTATGGAAGGTAAAAATATGAAACACAATAACAAATCACACACAAAACAATCAAAAATCAAAATCAAAATAAATTTATTCAAATTAGGTTACAAGGTAACATTGAATTTACATTTACTGCCAGCAAAGCAAGGGTGTAGGGCTCATGAGAAGAACGGGCAAGAAACTCATAGCCACTCTTTTTAATCGCCAAGTGTACAATAATATTTCGTTTACAAATCATAACTGTAAGGTGTTGCAACCATTTCTCCATGAACTACTACTCAACATACTCAAGCTTTTGATAAAATTTGATGGTAGCCTCTAAAGCAGCAGTATGGTAAATAGGAGCATCCACTTACATGTACATAAATAATCAAGACAAGACATGATTGTAGTCCGTAGTTTAATCTAATTGTTTAAATAAAATGTAGTAAGTAAATTATCGAATTCCACGAAACCAGAATTCAGAATAAGACTCAAAAGATACAATAGTATCAACAAATCAAATGCAATAAAAATAAAACCTATCAATAAGTTATCTAATATTTTTCCTTTTTTTATATAACGCATTGACGCGCCACTGGTTTGCGTGATCACATTGGCACTGCCAGTACGTCGACTGCTGTTTTTTTGATTTTCACATTGGAAAAATATTTAATAGATCAACAATTAATAGTTGTTCCGAATCCAAGTTTTTCTTTTCGTCCGTAGTTTCAATTAATGTCAAGACGTCCTTATTATCCTTAGAGCTAGCAAAAATAGCTGCCCTATGGAGTTTATGATTAACGTTCCGCTCCCGCGGCTCGTAGCGTAAAGTTACTTCTGGCTATGGTAGCTTTCTAATGGTGAAATAATTTTAAAATCTGTCCAGTAATTTTAAAGATTATTCATAACAAACAACATACACATTTTCCCTCTTTATTATATTAATTATCTGCATTTATTATGTTTTCTAAGCCGCTTAATTTCTTTAAAACAATTATAGTTAGCTTGTATTCTGTTGAAATCATGAAATGCACCAATACATAAGTGTATCAATTGTACAATCGACGATAAGCTATTATTAAATTATTCAATCAGTTTAACTATAATTAGTGAACTGATTGAACAATTGAATTATTGCTTCAGTTTACTAATAATGATTAGTGAAGTGTTTGAACAATGCGATGACTGTTTATTGTCGCGTACTAAATTATTGTTATGATCGCTGTAATTGGTAGCAATTTTTTTTGTATTATTAATATAATAAAGATATAATATTTGTTTAAATGTTGGAATAATATGTGGGATTATTAAACTTTTTACACTACACTTGCTCTAAATAACCTTTATTTAATTATATACAACGCAAGCGAAGCCGCGGTCTAAACTAGTGCCAATTATAAAATTGGAGTTATTTTACTTTTACACAATAAAAGAAAGAATAAGATATGACTTGTTAGCTTCTGCTTACGACTACGCCCGTCCCTTGAATACCTAGATAAATAGTATCTATCATATGTGTTCATATAAATAAATCTAGGACATGGTCTATTTATGTACTAAATCTGTTCAACAGCCTACTAAAGATTGAGTAACAAACATATAATTCACCTAAAATATTAGCAGGATGAGGCAATTGCTTATATTAATGATAAATGGTTTATGGACTATTATTTGTTAAAACTGTTATCACGATCCATATTATTTTTCATACCATCTTACGATAAGTTTACATGGAATTCCCCGTATCTATAAATTTTATATTTACTTAAGTAAGCCGCATTTATATTAGTACTTTGATAACGCGGTATTATCTTAATTACATCTATACACGATATTTATAATTAAAATTATATTTTACCTTTTATCAAGCACTGATAGCTGTGAACATTTAGTTAGTGAAACATCTACATTTAAATTAAAACTGAATTAATTTATGATAATCTTCGATTACATTTGGCAAGAACTTTCAACTGTTTTTTAAGTTCGCACGATGAGTATCGTGCGATGTGAGTGTGACATTTTAATATGCCTGGTAGACAAAAATATGTGGGCCTTAAAAACATATCTGGCATATATGATATGGTTGTTAGAAACCTCTGCCTATACCTTTTGAGATAGTCTTTATGTTTTTAAGTAAGTATGCATCAATTTTGTTTACTTAATTTTGTAAAGAATATGAAATTTTCAATTTTCCTGTTTTTAAGTTATTGTATTAAAAAGTAATAACTTAACAAAACATTTTGGGGATGGAACCAACGACACTGCTAGAGACGATATGGCTATATAAACCACTACACGACCCATGTAGTCACATTGTACACCTGCCACAAAGTATATTGAAACTCAAGTTATTTACTTTTGTTATCAATGTCAAATGATTTGAATATATTACAAAGCGTATAAAACATATGTATTACGAAACCAATTGAGTTATAAAATAAAAACGTAATTATATATCGAACCGGTGCTTTGGAAACAGCTCGAATGCTAGTTACTACTCGCAACAATGAAGAGCCAACAGCGAGAATATCGCAGATATTCCAATGCTAGAGAGAAGTCTTGTCTTGTGATTACAGACAGTCTGAAAATTATCTGCCATCAATTCCCTTTCAAATATTTTAACCACGATTGGTTCACTAGTCAGTGCCAGGTCGCCCACATGACAACGTGTAATCGTCTTTGGGGCCGGACTATGCTATTATAATTCATTGTTTTGACTTGTCTCATCGCGCTATCTCTATTGTTCCCTCACATGTTGTCAAAGATCGTGTTTGGAAATAATGAGTCACTTCTATTCAATTCGTTCCGGAACCTATCTCTGTCATTCGAACTATTTGCCGACCTCCTTTTTGTAATTTACTATCAGTTGATAGGCAATATAATTTCAAGATTTGTGTTTGTTTACAATGTAAATCTAAAAATCTTCACTGTATTAGTGTTTACTTTCGCCAACAATTTCTTCATATACACAGATCACGATAAATACCTGTATTTTAATGTTTCATTTTTTTTCTAATGTGAAATGTTTTCTATTCCTCATATCGATAACACGTTCAAGGAAATACATTGCGCTCACATTTTATTCCCTATTAATTTAAATTGACATTATATAACATAATTTTATTATTGAATATTTCTTATATTGATGTTCACCTTTAGCATATGACACAAATACATTTGTGACATCCTTTCTTTTAAATATAAAGAGACGTTACTTGACATAATTTCCTCAATGAGTATCATTGCTATTGGTATTTCATTGTTATGCTCATTCGTATTCTTTTATGTGTATCAACCGTCAGACGGTAAGACCCCACGTCTTCACTCTTTCTTCAAGGCACAATGTCCGTAAGCACATCGTATTGTGCTTGTCTGATGTCTACAATTGATAAATGGACACTCTCGCTTCTTCCTTCGTTGAAATTGTGAGCCGATGGGATTTACTCTTATTGTTAACGTCAAGTGTCGAATGAATGATAGCGATGTTTACTGGCCTCATTATACATCCTTACAATCGTGAACTTTTCATTATTAAATAGGTGTACTGTTGTGTTTATTAAAGCATTTCAATTTCAATAAGCCTTTCATATTTTATTATCTATATCGCGTTGTATATTTTCTTTCACGATACATTAAGTAAGTTTAATAATAATACAGAAAAAATAATTTTGTGTTCTCACAATGGAACCAATCAAGCAATTGAGACACCGTAATGTCACACCATTGTTTAATTTTATTGTCCCTCACAACCAACACAGCTAGTTAAAATTTAAATTTTATGATACGCATGGAGTCCTTGTCTGCCATTAATATGTTTATGGTGATAAAACATTATCTTTAACAAACGAGATAACTTCAATCAGTGGCGCTATCGTAATCCTTATTTCCGACGAATCAAGACGTAATCAAAACAGTATGTGATATCATTTTAACGATGTGTTTGCTTCTAGAAATGGGACCGTGAAATAAAGCAATTTACCATTACAAGCGTGTATACGAATAATAAAAAGAAACGCCGCGGCCGGACCGTTATGGCCTCGACTGAATATGTAGAATCTTTGCTTTGACCGTGGCTTCGCTCGGCGTACCGTTACTGCGCCGGACCATTCATATTGTATTGTTCTTGTGTTGTGGGCTTATGTGACGTATGCGACAATGTTATAAGGCAACTGACCGACAGTTAGTGATCTAGTGCAGCTCACATTTAGAATACTAACGTGAATCTGACTATTTGGCTTTGTATACCACAAAATAGGCCGTTTTTTATACGCCTTGAATATAATAAAACATATGGCACGTGTTATAAAATATTGAGTACATCAAAATATTCATTGATTTAAATTTATATATAGAAGTATGTTATTGGGATATTGATCCATAGTTTTATTCTTCGTTAGTAAATTATTATTGCTTTATCGTTTTCAACAATTTAAATTGACTACAATTTGTGCTGCGTTTAAAATTTACATTTTGAATATAAAATAGGATATGATATAATATGTAAGTGAAAGCTGACTAAAGATCTCGCTTTATTGCTGTAAAACTATATAACTAATTTTCAAAGGATTATAAGCGAGAAATGTTATGAAAATATACAAACAGATGCTCTTAGGAGTATATTTTAATATGATAAGTTATTACGCTAGAAATAGTCACGGCATTATGTCTTTAAGGACTATAATTGAATGAGGAATTGACGTTGTATTGAAGTGAGTCGATGCGCATATCTACAGGTATATGTTTATTATGCCGAACACGAATCCAGCATTGAATGCAAAGATTTACATAGAGTAAACGTGTTTGCGAGCGCCTTACGAACATGTCAACCATACACTACTTTCCTTTATATGGTAAAAATGGTTGTCCATTTACTTATTTATTTTCACCATAGACGCACAGGCAATTTTTCATACAGTTCATGTTTTCAAAAAAGGTTTCAGTCACTGAGCTTTCCGTGATATTTAAATTGTATTGAACTGGGGGCATAAATGTGGCGAGTAGGCTAGTCGAGGTTCACGCAAAATTGGTTGGTGATTTGTATAATATAGTGCTAGGCCTCTTTAGTCGGCTCAAAAAGGGTCTTGGGTAGATATAAACAAACCTAAACTACTAAGCTCAAAGTTGGTAAACAAGACCATTTTTCGACAATGTAAACTATCATGATAACAATATGCTTTTATAGGCTTAAATTTGGATTGTTAAGTAACCGTTTTATGGTAATATTAATATCTACCTACTACCTAATTTATTAAGTAAACGTTTAAGAGATGTAGAACAATGCCCTGCGCTTGGACCAAATCAGAAGGCTTATCTATATAGACTTAACTTTGAAAATGTTGTACTTGAAAAATATAAAACCTCCGTTAGATATAATCCGTATATCGTGGAACAGACATTGGAACAACGAATATAGCCTCAGATCTATCTATCTGCCATACGTGCATCAAATATTGAACAACACGTTCCGTAGTTTCGTAAGTCGATTTTAGCTCGTGTAGTTAAATTGCAATAGACGCTTCCGTGTCTGCAGTATCTTGAATATGTGGTATCTATTTATACTCGTTGCTTTATTGGATCAAGAACTCTATTAGTGAATGATGGACTCGCATGACTGATCTCTTATAACTAAAGTAGCATACTCGACATTCAATTATACAAAATTGGAAGGTGATCTCTTTTTAAAGAAAATTGTAATGGCTTATCCTATAATAAATTATTATGTGTAGGTACTAGTTTAGTCTATTCGTATTTTCACAATGTTAAAAGGTGGAGGAGAGGTTATCTGGTTGCGTTAATTCCCATTTTATGCTACGTAAATCAAGCATAAAATATAAAAGTGACGATAGCGGTACCAGTTTTTAAAATAATAATAAATATAGTACGGAGGTTAACTGAATTTGACTATTTGTGGCAGTATAATAGGTGTGACATCAAACTTTCAGTCTTCAAAGAGCATAACAATTCAATTCCATTACTGAATAAAGTTATTGTGGAAGGTTGGATTTTATGAAATATTTTACCATCGGCTTTATTTGCGATACGAATATGTTCGATTCAATAGTAGGTGCAGATCTAAACCTCGAATCATGTTGCTCATATCACTTCTGGACAGATGACGTGAGGAATTGACAGGTAACATGAGAGTCAATAGTTACTATTATGACCCTCGAGGACACAAAAGATTGAGTAATGTAGAGAAAACTTAGGCATAAGCAATCCTTAAGCAGTTGCAATTTACACGATAATACCGAGCCGTCTACTGTTCTAACCCAGATTATAACCTTATGGCGATGGCGGAGGTCAGAATTAATACCACTAGGAAGAGTTTCGTACGACAGCACAAAAGGGATCAACGCTTGTGTTGAGAAGGATTTTACGAAAGTACATATAAAAGATACCAGAGTAATAAATGTGGATCACATAAATAATCTTGCCATGTAAGATTCGAATCCACAACACCAAACGCGGCGTTGGCAGCGGCGAGAAGATAACCTGCTCTACCACCCGTGTAATATTTAATTCCTTTGTCGTCTACTTTTGGTATAAAATTAGCATAAAGCAATGAAAAGTAAGTAATTTGGTTCTTAGTTCCTTTTCATGCTCTGTTAACTTTATGGTGTTACTGCTTTGTGATCATAGAGAGAATGTGCGGTTAACACAGAAAAAGCAATGCATTTATTGTTTACATCCAATCGGTTGTTAAGCAATCGAATGTTTATTGTTTTGTACATAAATGTTTATGTTACAGCACCAGTATGCTTTGGTAATTTACGTATAATAGAGTTCATGCAATAGTGTACTAGGTAACTATTTACATGTTTTTGCACGTGAATGCTCGTAAAAAAATCATAAAATATGATTGAATAAAAGAAACCCAGTACATGCCTTTCTTATCCATCTACAGAAATACAACTGAGTAGTTAATTTCCTCCATTGCTATTCAGAGGAGTCAATTATATTCGACCAATAACAACTACTAATTATAGCTTCAATAAAAAATCATGATTTGTTTTATCCGTTGCACTTGACAGCCATTCAAACAAATTATGCTCCGTACTTGGCAGCGGTCATCAAGATCTTCATATCCATTGTGTAGAGCTTCATACTATAAACAATAAGAAGTTTTGTAGAATGCCAGATTACACGATGTAATACTGGCTGCCTTACATAAATTTGAAATATGGCACGCCAAGCTTTCCAATGATATCATCTTTTGTATTGACCGATTTAATCGATAAAGAAATTCTTAAACATAAAGGCTCCTAATACCAGCCTTAGAAAGAACTTCGTGTGAGAACTTGCGTTTTAACAAACACAGTCTAGGAATATTTTAGTATTACGAGACGTCATACTATCACGTTGTGGAAATACCCTTTGCAGTTATTATATCGCACCGAAAGTTGAAAGGTTGCAAAATTTACCAAGAATAGATAATGCAACGATGCATCACTATATTATCGATTAATGTAATACACGTGTAAATAAATAATTTCACACTATTTGACTGTTATAGGTTACCTTATGTCGCGATAATCATTTATGGGAAACGGTGGCTGGAAATGATATTAAGCTCGTGTGGACGTACACACATAAATCTCAGACGATAATTGATTGTCGATGGTGGCAGCAGTGCTGTTTACCTGATATTGATTGAGCTTAATATTAATGTAGCGCATGACGTATTTATTATATTCAATAATAAGCAATTATCAAGATACATGTAATTATAGCATTATATATTAGTTCGACTAAACATGGAATGCTTTTAAATTCTTTGGAAAAGGCCTAGGAGATTTATAACAATCATCAAATTGTTGAAAACTTATGAGAATATGTAGTTACCTATAATGGTTCCTTCTTTTAAATCTTCGGACTAAAACTCTTAGGGTTCCCAATCTTAAAGTATTACATATACCAATGTGTATTCTTATCCTCATAATAATGGCAAATATTATTAATTACAATTAAACAGGTCGTGTCGATTTCGTGATAAATTATTATATAATAATATTGATAATCTTGAAACAGGTCACGAAAATGAGATTCATTGTGGATAGTTCTGCCGAATTTGAGGGTTCTTTGTCTTTATTGTAAGCAAGAAAAAAGAAATAAGTTTCTTTGTAGTAGTTGCGCAGCAGATCATTGTATATAAAACAAGAAACTTCATTTTGAGATATCACCAGATTCATGTACAAATTTGAATGTATGAAGAAAGTAAATAAGTATCACATTCGACCAATATTTTTGACGTGTCTTCTAAATAATTTTTCCCATTAATATGTTCCCAAAGTAGAAAACTAAGTCGCAAACAACATTAATTAAATGACGTGTACACGTAATGCACCGATATGCCTATAGAGCGTTGGCCAAGGCCGCTGCCATTGACCGTCGCCTAGTCTCGTTACACTCATTAATAAACATTTTACATTCATTGTAATATTATCTCAACCGGTTTTAGAAAAGTGTGCCGGTATTTCTATCCATAGGCTTTTGTGTAAACAAATTCTTCTTTAAGCCTTATTTTGGTAAAAGTGGAACACGTAATGAATTCGAATGTTTTGAGATTTATGGTAAATATTGTTGGCCGCGTTCTGTGTGGGTCGTTTTGGAATGCTGTTTCTTTTTAGTAATCGGTGCCATACTGACCTTCAGATTCAAACGATAATAATTTTTCAAAGTAATTAGTGTTAATAAGTAAAAGTAGAAAATAAAACATAGTAAAGGGATGATAACGTATATTGCATAATATAATGGTCTGAAATTCCCGCTACTTAAAGGGCTTTTTACAGACGGAAATAATGAGAAAACCTATCCACTGTCAACATTGTTTTGATAGTTTAATCTTACGTAACGTTAAAAGTATATTAGAACTTTATGTATACGATTTAAGTCCCATTATCCCTTGTGTAACCAGTAATCGGAGTATCGCTGGAGGCTGCCCGGAACCCTCTCAGACGGTGTCTTAACTTTATAAATGTCAAATAAGTGTCTCATTTTTTGGTCTGTGCATCTTCTGTAAGAGTATAGCAAATAAATTATATTATATTTGTATTGGACAGACAATACTGCATTAAAGAATAATTAGATGTAAACTTTTACAATTAAAGTAAATTACAAAGATAAAAGAGATTATCTATCGTAATGAGAATTATATATTTTTTTTTAATCATTTGCCTTTCTAATTTGAAATATTACAACTAACAGACATAATTAAATAAGTGAGTTTAAATTTTAAGATGTAATCAGTTTACTCAATCGTCTTTAAAATGTATAAGAAAATAAATAATTAACGTAATAAATTATAAGAAAAACAATTAAAAAGTTAACTTTAAAACAAAATAGTTTTAAAAATATTTTAATGACGTAATTATGAATATTCTGACTAAGCTAAGAAATCTACCACGCAAAAAGAACAACTCCGGTATTATAGTAGCTAATGAATTAATGAGTTTCTTTTCAAGTCAGGTTCACCTCGCACACCGTATTAGGAAACCTGTTAAATATACATTACCGTTACGTGGATCGTCAACGGAGGCATCTCGTATAATGTACGCTTTATTGGATTAGGCAGCACGGCCATTGACATAGGTTAAGTTCGGATGAGTTCCGCTATGTCTATCCACTATCAGTTTTTGCCGTAATTTATACCCTATCCTTCTTCTTTTGACTTGTTTTTGGTTTCCTTTTCATTTACTCTTTTTATAGAAGCGATGTTATAAAGCATTAGTATATTTGCTACTGTCATATTATTACACCTATTATAAATTCGAACTAATTTACTTTTAAACCGCGTCGCCACACCGGTGGCCATACACAATAGTTTTACTTCTAAGACAGATTAAATACCTCTATTATAATTACTTGTATTTATTTTTATATTTTCCACTTACACGTTCATCCTATTAACTACCAAGACTTTATCAATATTTATAATAGTATTTTTAATTATGCATCGAATCACCTGGCCTTGGTTGTCTTGTTGTACCTACAACGCTGTTCATTCCATTCCTTACGGGTTACCACATGCCATGACTTCATCACTTTATCTGTTTTTAATATTTGTAGATATAGTATTGCAATCATATCCAATTGAGTATTCGCTACAGCGGCTCTGGATGTTTTCATTGACGTTAAATTATGATGAATGCATTCATTGTGTACGGTGTGCACTTATTATTACGTCCGACCTTTTGTTCAGGTGAAATTATCGCGTTGCGTAATATCCATTGTTGTGTTTGTGGGTGCTGATTATAACTGTTTCCAATTCTTCGTATTTCGCGGCGAAATTCGATTGTGCTATTATCGAAATGATCACACTATCAATCAATTCTGTTTGTTCAAGATGTGTTATTCTGTGAAGTAATATTTGGTAATGACGAAGATGATGATATATTAGGATATCTTGTTTCATTTTCAGTTTTATATACTGTCAAAGAGTATGTAGCTCCCTTGTATTTTAAAATGTTCCTTGACCAAATTATCAAATAAATAGCGTTCTTAATTTATCTAGATAGTAACATTGAGTTTCTATTTAATTGTATATTTCTAACATTTGCCACCAAATAATACGTCACATCACTTTACTACATATAACTTTTGAAAGAAAGATGTAACTGTTAAATTATAGGCATATACCTAAGTTAGGTAAATGTACATTGACCTAGATAAAGAACAGGTATGATGATATGATAAAAAATGCTATACGGCAAGTTTTTCAATCGAAAACGCACCTACGTGGCAGTATATATGTATTGTATTTCTGTTGTATAAAAGTTGAGTTTTATTGGTAACGATTTTATGTAAATTTGTAGAGACCCTATCTACAGAATCAGAAATAATTATTGTAGGCGTGTTCAACACAGCGCTGATCGGTTTTTAACGTTTGAAGTCTTTATTAAGATAAATTTTGATTGCACTGTAATTGAAATATTTGGTCTATTTATATAAATGTCGGCAATTGGATAGCAGTAACGGAAACATCATAATAGTTAACCGTTATCTCCCATAAAAATATAAATAAATGCAACAAAATAAACTATTCAGTGTCGTTTGTCATCGTGGAATCTCGTGTACGTCTATCTATTTGCTAGGTATCTATCTAACCAGATGAATGTGCGTCGTCTGTTCACATTAGTAACAAACCTGCATAAATCAACATCTAACGACATTTTCATGTAACTGTCACTTGTTGGAACATTTCGTAATGACGCTGTATAAATTAAATAGTTGACATATTTCCGTAATTACATGTTCAATGATGTTTATACAACATAACTATTAATAGAACAGTGGAATATCGATGACTTGAATGACTGCCTCAGTGATGCAGCGGTAATGAATAGGACTGCTGCCATGCTCAGGTCTCGACTTCGTCTCCCAAACCGGGCAAAGTGATATTGGGATTTTGTGCCAAAAAAATCTCTAAGCCCGGAATTGTGCCCAGGAGACAGCAATACGCTCCTCCGCCCTTATTTACGTGGGGTCATAAATATCTGACGATACGGTGTAGTATAAGTCCTACTTCTTCAGGGGGATATATGCGTAAGACTATGTACGCATATATGAAGTTTAAGAGGACAGTAACTTATAGGACATCATTAAATTTGAGAATATAGATTCCTGTTAAACACCAGTCTAGTATTGCGCAAAATTTCCATGTGCCGTTAAAATATGATCAGTAGTTGATATTTAGTAAAAGTTTAAGTAATATTGTCTTCTATTTACGCGTATGTTATTCATTGAAATTAAACTACTATATACGGATTATATCGCGTTGTTTATTTAGCACTGTATTACAAAATTTTGAAAATATTACACTACTACTGATTTTATTTTACTAATTTATAAGCAAATAAAATTATTTAAACTATTAAATCTATTTATTTTTGGTTTACACTTTCCCCGACGTTTTGGTTGCTTTCCAACAGTTTCTTTTTCTCCCCGTGACCATGGCTGCTGGAAAGCAACCGAAACGTCAGAATCGTCGAATAGCAGGTAATTGATATTTTTTTAATATTCAGATAAAAAGGTACCTATAAAAATAACAAGTAGATTTTTAAGAATCTTACATTGTTGGTGTTTAGGCAAATTTCTTGTTTCTCAAAACTCCTGTGATACTTACTCCTAATGTCACAAAAGGTAAAAGGTGCCGGTTACCTTTACCATCGTCTTTTTTGCGTCCGTAGTGGTATAAAAAAGATAAGTGGTGACTAAATATAATTATGGGATCCGAAATTATAAATAATACTGTGGTAATAATCGTGAAACGTGTTTGGTTGAATAAGTGAATGTTGCTACTTGCTGCACTCCGATAAAACCTTTGAGAATATAAATATCCTGTATATTATTCACAGCCGCTACAGCTATATTTTGTATCTTTCTGTGTTATGAACATTAAATTGATTTATGAGTAATAATACTGTTTCTATTTTAATACACGTGGTTTCTCGCACAACGTTTGAGGTCAAGGCATTGTGTTTAAATCAAACACTGTTTATTATCATATATTATTCTACAATATTTATATCAATAAGTAGGTTGATTAAATCAGTAGATTCAAAGAACTTTTACATCTAGGATGCAAATTAGATTTTAAGCTTGGAATAATTTCTACTGAGGGTTTTAAACGACAGAAAAACTGAATCATAAAAAAAGGATTGATATATTTTTGAGAATCTGCTTGCGGCAGAATTCTTGGTAATAAGTTTCATTTGATTTTAAAAAGCAAACTTCTTTTCCACAAAAGTATGAATACCTACTCTTAATTACTACTGAATATTGTAGTAAAAAATATCGATACCATGTTTTCTTTTATGGACTATTTTACTTTGATAAAGTATAATGTATTTTATTAAATAGGTTTTATAAAATATTGTCTTCTGTTTACGCGAATATTATTCATTGAAATTAAACTACTATATACGGATTTTATCGCGTTGTTTATTTATAAATAGATTTAATAGTTTAAATAATTTTATTAGCTAAATTAGTAAATTAAAATCAATAGTAGTAGTAGCGTAATATTTTCAAAATTTTGTAATAAACAGTGATAAATAAACAACGCGATAAAATCCGTAAATAGTAGTTTAATTTCAATAGGTTTTATAAAATGAAAAGTGATTGAAATACAATACAGATAAAGTATATACGATTACGTTTCCATAGCTCTGTGGGTTTAAATACAGTAAAACTAGCCAAGTTTGTTAAAGTCCCTTACACCCAACGCTGCCGTATTTATTATATTCTATTTGTGTCAGAGATGGTTTTATACTATCAAAGTGGCAAATAACGATATGTCCATCGATGGTTACCGCTACCTATCAGGTGCTGACTACATCAGGGATTTCAGACGTGCGTAGCAAGTCCTTATAAATAGAAGTCGTTGTGTGCTGTCAGCAAAAGCGTCAAAATACTCTAAACTGCTGACAGCAAACCGTTTCGTCAAGAAGCCTGGCCACCCTGATCTCTCCCTGAATCCTATCGCTGGTGAGTAGGAACTTACCGGATGAGTATAATTCAAGGTACCACAGCGCCAGCGCGGTGTCACACCGGCAATCAGCCACGACGGAGCCTAATTCCCCGGTCAAACTGCGAGTTGGAGCGAAATCCAAGGATTACGAAGCGATGCCGCTGTAAACCAGCTTACTTATTTTTAAAAAGCTTCTCAACATTGTACCTCTATGAACCATTCGGCAAGGAGTTAATAAACATAGGAGTTCATTAGGCTTTGTATAATTAACTCTTTTATGAAATTATACTTAAAATAGCGGTTTGTAATCTTTATGCGAGTTTTGGAAATCAAATATACGTTCAGTTTTAAACGTGAATCGACTAGTTCGTCAGTTAATTGCTATTTTACTTGCCAAATGCCCATAATGTGAATTCAATTGTTTATTCAAAACAGTAGAACTATTCTTACATCGCATTGAAATGATTGAACTCGCAAATGATTACATTATAATGTATAGAAAGTTTGAAAAGTGACCGAATACACATAATTTTCGGTCCAATCGATGATGCCTTTCCCCGCGCTCGGCAAGTGAATCCCCGAGTATTGGTCGCTATCTGTTAACCTTCGCGTCGGATCGTGATCGCCTGCGCGATCATCCGAGCTGATTTACGCTTTCATGCCGACTCTATCTGTACAGTGATCTGTGTGTACAGACAGGCACAACTATGGAATAGTAAACTAGATTAGGTTTTTGCGTTTACATGGATATAGTAAACAGTTTTTCAGTAAGAAGTCCTTTAAAACTTTACGATACCTATGCCTTTGCCTTCAACCTTGGTTTAATATACACGTAAAATTAATTTCCACGGAGGATCTGCGATCATATTACATAGTTTAAAGATTTTTGCTTCTCTTATCGTGGTTTCATATGTAACACCTAATCAGTTTTGTAAAACCATGCATTGTTATAAAATTTTCTTAAAACACATTACATATTATTTAGATTATAACTTTTAGTAAAGTTGAATGTTCCAAGTGAATTCTAGTTAGAAAATTTATACATAATTTAATTAGATCAAGTTATACTTATAATATTCATAAGTCTAAATATTTCAATTTATCATTATATTTTAGATCGTAAACCTAAAAATGATTGTTTTACAAGACATTTAAAATCATCCAATACACGGAATATTCATAGATGCTGCTAGAAAAATAAGTTGTGTTAATTTGTTACCAATAAGCATTCTAACACTTTAGTCATTGCCAGTACTTTCCATGACATTAAGCAGGGGACAAAATCATGCGGTGGACCGCCTAGCGAAAGCATCACTTTCACCGCAACCTGCGACCTATGACACAGAGGTCCGTCTACTGCCACGAGCTGTGGGCGTCGCGTATGCTCTATGAATTAGCACTTTTTGAAAAAGAAATCGTGGCGCGTCGCCGAACTCTCAATTGACCGGCCAGAATTCGAATAAACTCGCTATACAATAAGATGACAAACCAAATTTAGACACGTGTTATTTAAAGAATGCGACGGTGAAAGTTGAAGGGTCAAGATTTTTATTTCGAATTGAGGTCTTTATAATATTCTACAATCGATAATTACTGACTATATCGTTGTTGCTCAAATTGGGTCAATGGATGCAACAGGAAATTTAAATTATATGTGATAATCAATTCAAAATGTGGTCGTTTAGTGTTATTAGAGATGCTGTGGAGTTTTTAAGGTATAAATCTGCCAAGAATTAATCACGTACTTTGTAAAGTCTGAGAAATCTCACTAGATACGCTCTAAATTAGTGGGACCTAAACATCATCCATGGGTTTTAGCTCTGAGAGCTGAGTCTCATAACGAAATTTGTTCAAAATAGTCATTTCGAAATTAGTCAATTATAGTCATTAATCCCGACGTTTCAGTGACACGAAAGACACAAATAGTTTTCTCTTAAAATAAAATTAATTTAAAATGTAAACATAAATTGCATTTCAATGCACATGTTTATTAGACTAGATTGGATCTCGATTTTGAAAATACAGCCTTCTGATTAATTGAACTCATAAGTTCCAAGAAACTAAATGCATCGCTGAGATAAAAACGTAACAGAAAATGTATTGTAATATGTACACTAACAATGAAATATTTTTATTAATACAGTTAATGACTAGAATGTTTAAGTTTATTATTACAGTAACTTAGTAACGGTAATCCTTTAAAGACACAACTTGACCCAATTTAGCTAAGAGCGAGTTGTGATAGATTGCTTCCATAATTCAGAGAAGTGATTTCAAAGTTTTAAACTCGAACAAAACATATTTCAAGCATCTCGTTGTATAAACAGGCTGTTTAAAGTATGCCTTGTTGACAATGAAACATTTAAAGCAGGACTTTCGATTTTATTTTCATACTATAGTACAATAAAATATCGAGTCATTATTCCGAGGTCGTTTTCGGTAGCGTGAAGTGAAAATAAGTCTTTTATAAAGGTATAATTAATAATACCTGAGCTTACTGTAGACCTAATTGTGTACACTGAATTAAAAAAATACATTTGGGCAGGCTTAATGAAAACACTTTTATATTTAAGGAAATGAAAGGGTTTTGTCAAATCTTGTCTAGTTTGGCGTAAAATGGTGGCATAGAAGTTATCAAAAATGTCGAGTTATGTAAGGTTTGATAATTGAGTTTTAACAGATTACGTTCTGTGTCAACACAGTAGTCTTCTATGTGCTGCCAACAAACTGTAGAAAAATTTCATCATATGTTGACTGGCCTTCCGTTGTCAGTATTATATAAGACGTAAAGGTAAAAATATTGTTACTTGAGTGGTCTATTTTTTGGATATATCAGCTTCTAGTTATATAAATGCTGATCGAACTATTTTCATGTACCTAACCCAAAAATAAAGAAACAAAATTATATTGACAAGATAAGTCTCGTCTTTATTCCTTTTATACGCAAAAAATTGTGGCAATATTGCTACAAATAACACATTTCACACGTTACAAGGTGGAGTATTGTATCCTATGAATAATTTTAACACGATGAATGTATCGTGCGTGATCTAACCCTTTAAAGATTTTATCACTCGTCCGGAAACGAACATTGCTCGTACTAACTGTACGATTTCAATTTATTCGACGTGAGTTTCGTGGAATGTCGTATGGGAAATAGTTTTTGCTAGTCTAGAAAGTGTAATGTGTTCATTGACCTAACGGCATGCATCGTAAACGGGACTCAGAAATAAAATACCCTTATTTTTATTTCATGTGTTTGACGGCTGCTTGCCCATGTGTATATGTTCTAACCAAGCAACGGTATAAGACATTTAATAGTGTGTGTTTATTGTTATTATGATCAAAAAGCGTTAAAGCATTACATCTTTTTACATGGTATGTCTTATGTATTGGATTGTAATGTAGGCATTTTTATCATGATTGAGTATCCCTGCAGAATAACATGAAATAATGCTACAATGATAGATCTATGTGTTTATTATACTTCTCCATACGTGTGGCAAGCCACGTATTGCAGCTGAACATGTATATTACGAAAAATTTACTTCCTAGAATGTACACAACGACAGCTGAAATAAATTCATAGTAATTTAATTGAATGCTCTAGTGTCACAAAGGCATGCGTTGATAAAGATGATACGCTAGCGGTCGAGATGTAATCTAAAGTATAATGTTCCACTGTTGCACAAAGACCTTTCTTTGTGAACTCCGCGGTTCCCGGTTCAGCGCTTCTCGCGGTCATTCTCTCAAAAGGTGTCAAGTTTTATACCGCGAAAAATAGTTACATCTTATTTACAATACATTTGGTTATTTTATTCAACTATTCACATATTACTTCTTTGATTCTAATTATGAAATTAAGTTTTGTGTGCTCAATAGTAAATGTATATAGTCTAATAAAAGAACCAAATGTATTGTAAATAAAATGTAACTATTTAATTCATTTTATTAATTGCACTGAAATTATAAAATAAATTACTTAAACAAATTTTAATTGTAAATAAAAAAACATTTAATTCTTATGAAATCATTTTGCCAGATGTTTTGAGTCTAACGTAATATTTCCTAAATAGACAAATTAGCCATGAATTAATTAACAAAGATAAACCGTACTTTAACGTGTTCTGAACATAAACATAGCAAGTTTATGTATAAAACAAG
This sequence comes from Catocala nupta, assembly GCA_963675205.1. Classification (NCBI taxonomy): domain Eukaryota; kingdom Metazoa; phylum Arthropoda; class Insecta; order Lepidoptera; family Erebidae; genus Catocala; species Catocala nupta. The sequence goes on from OY776082.1 coordinate 12,267,774, forward strand.
TTTTTTTTTAGTTATCGTATATTTTTTACTCTTTTTTATGCTTTGCCATAATAATTTTATGAACCCTTTTGATCTTGCTAAACGCTAGCTAACGCTAATTTACATTTTGCAAAGGGAGAAAGATCTCCTAAAAAGCCCGTTTCTAAAATGCCTAAAGCTGACAGACTACCAAAGCTAAACTTTAGTCCCTACACGTTTTAGCCCTCTATTTGTTCATGTACTCAGGGTGTGGCATTGTTTCAGGTGAGCACTCGAGATCTTACGCACGATACGCGCCCGCCGAGACGCCTCGTATCGCAGGTAAGGTGGCACTTTCACCTGTGACCTCTCGCTGTTACTTGTGTTACGTTACGTTACATTTGACTGTGTAAAGTAACATTCATGACGACTATTATATAATATATGGTGATATCTTTAGTATGAGTAGAATACGGACTATGTTACAAAATACCAAGGATTTTTCCTTGAGCGAAATGAAAAGTAACATTAAATCAAAAACGATTTTACGAAGTACACTTTATGATTTCAGATTTCAGTGAATTGTATTTACTATGATGAGCATGAGACAACGTTAATTAATAATTAAATCAATTTAATTAACCAGTCAAAATTAAAACTCTAATGATAATTTTAAACATCGCAGTATTTCATTTTAAAGGCAAATTAATACAAAACGCTGATTTTAATTACGCCTACAATAATAGCAATAACAAAAGAGTTACATATACTAGCTGCACGGTTACGCGACGCCATTATTTTAGTTAATTTATTAATCATCATAAATAAAGCGCGTCTGTTGTTCCGTTGCCAAATAAATTAATAAATTAATATCGAGAGTAAAGCTATAAGTGTAGGCAGGCGTTGAACGTTATAAATTTTATCAACATGCCGTAGACAGAGAGGATACAGGCTTTTAAAATGAAATATTATTTCAATTTAGGCCTTACCCTTCTAGATTTATTCACTTATGTTAGTACATAAATATGTTCTGTATGATTTTTGTAGAAGCCTAGGTATTTCTAGATATTCGAATTCATAAAGTAACATTAAAAGCTAATCAGTTTGCTGTGTTTATGACCATAAAATACTCATACGCTATTTAAGAGGTAATGTTCTGATTAGCCTAAGTATATCAGACGTTCAAATTTGTTTTAACAAAGGAGACGGATACGCTTTCATACATTCTTGGGCCTGGATGTAAAAGGATGAAAGTTGAATGAATTTAGAGCTTATATATTATTAAACCATCTCTGAAAATTCTGCGGATTTTGGCAATCTGAGAGCAGAGTTATAAGAGATTTAGTAAAAGTGAGGTTATGCAACAAGTTGACAACAATCTATACTAAACAGCTGATTTTTGAGCTGCGCTTGCTACTTTGTTTTACTAGACAGTTATTTACTATATAAATTGTAGTATTTATTATATTGTATTGAGTGTGAGGATATTAGGAAACTCACAAATAGATTAAAATATAGGGAAGACAAGGATGTGATGTTTAAAAATAAAAATCACTTTTTTAATAATAATTATCTTTTATTCATCTTCAATTATAATCAGAATATCATCTAAGAATCAAATCAGGTGGTAGATGGCTGACTCATGATGCAAGAGAACGACCACAGCGGAGACATACACTACGGTGGCCAAGTTGTTGTGGTTCATAAACAGATGGTTGTTGAGCCAAATCCCAACAAGCTTGGCAAATATAGTCACTGCTGTTTACCTGAAAGATGAGAAAAGAATTTAAATAAAAAAATCATGATTACTGCAAAACATACAGTCAGTTTAGGTTTTTAGTTGTTTTTACATGTAAATAATCGTCATATGACTATTATAATATGTTTAAGTATCTTTACTTTATTTGTAAGTATAATGCAGGGGCCACACTTAGGTTTAATGCCGATAATTATTAACGTGTTTAGGAACACTTATTAACAAGCAGAGTCAACTATTGTAGCAACAAGCATGATTTTTTACAGTAGGTAGGTTTCTTTTATAATGAAGCCGCCACTAAGAAAGGATTTATGGAAAATCAACCTCTCAAAATAGATGTTTAGTAGGTATCCAATAACGCGTTAAAAAACGACGTTAAGCATTAGTGTTGCTCCTGCATAATGGTTATGGAAAACATAGGAAGGAACCTATAGTGAGAGACGCTGGGTAGCCAACAAACAAAAAGTTGTACTTACAGCTTCTGGTGCACGCCGTTGACGAATCACTGACAGTGTCGTTTCATCATCTAAAGCTCGTCGCCCCAGTGTATTACAGCGACTAGTCGCTATACCACAATTCACGCAGTGATCCATGGTGTCAATATCCAATCGATAAGCAGGACGTAAAATCCAAAACAACGAGCCAAATTCAGACGAGTAAACAAGTTTATCCGTGTCCGTTAAGATAGCAAGGGTCGTACAAGTTAAGCAAGATCAGAAGTCCGTAGAAAAAAAGCACTGGTTGGGGAATATATATAAAAAACTGGAAACACACTCAAAACGCACACGCACACGTAAACGATACGAGACGAGTGATCATAGATTGAGAGTCAGGTAGGTGTCACTGTTAGCACAGATTAAAAATACAGTTGACAAACACAGGTAATAAATCGATCTGTAAACGAGAATCAATTTACAGATTTATTTTCATCAAGTTAGTATTTCGATATTTTTAACTGTTGACATTATGTTAATTATTGTTAAATACATTTACTTTGATTGAATCAATCATCTTTTTTTTTTTTTTTTTTTTTACGTGGGGGAATGCAATGACGCATATCCCTCCGCGGGGGCGGGCGGAGGGATTATGTCGGACTCGCCGGGGTAAAGAAAGATGTTGAAAATATAATGTACCTCCCGGGATACCGACTAAACCTACCACGGTGTTCCTCGACACAACCACTATCGGCGGGGCCGCGCGAATCGCTTTCGCATGCGGTCGCGACCCCGCCGAGGTTTCGGCCCGCCGTATGAAACGGCAGGCCACTACACAAAATACCTACCCAAACTAGGCACTTCCGACATTATAAAAACCCTACTGTCTCCCCCCTAGAGGGGAGACGGACTCGACACAGAGGCGCGCGTGGGAACACGCACGCCGCCTCTCGGACCTGGTGCTGAACGGATAGCGGGCAGGCCCACAAAGCCCGCTACCCCCAGGTCAAACCTCAGGGTGGCTGGAGGTCATCGCGCGCCCTCCGGCGCCCGGCTCTGCGGTTGGGGAGAGGGTTTAAACGCTCCCTCTCCCGCTCCGCCGCCTCCTTGATGGAAATTACTTCCTCACAGAAGGAGGCGACGGCGTTCCACGACCTCTCACTCCGGACCATAGACTGAACTACGGCCGGGAGCGAGAGGACAACCGATCCGACTGCCGCGATCAACTCACGGCGCTGCGATGCCCAGGCGGGGCAAATCGCCAAAGTGTGCAGCGCCGTGTCCTCTATAACGTCGCGGCAGTCGCCGCAGTGGTGACAACCGGGCGTCTCTTGCCGGCGTATACGACACAGGAACTGGCCAAAACAACCGTGGCCAGTCAGTACCTGTGTCAGCCGGAAGGTGAGGGCGCCATGCCGCCTCTCCAGCCACTCCTCAAAAACGGGACTTACCGCCACGATCGTGGCGTGCCCAGCACTGGGGTGCACAAGTCGCTCCTTCCAATTCGCCACTAGGACCTGGCGGAGCTCGGACCTTGCCGCCTCGACAGCGGGAAAAACAGGTCTTTCGCCCCGAGCTAGCGCCTCCTGGCGCCAACGATAGAGCGACGCCAGGAGCGCCGCTTCCAGGTCCCATGGCATCGATCCGGCGAGGAGGCTCGCAGCCTCGAACGAGATCGTGCGGTATCCTCTAATGAACCTGACGGCCATGGCGCGCTGTGGTGCACGAAGCGCCGAGATGTTGCGGGCCGTCAGGTTGTCCGCCCAAACTGGGGCCCCGTATAGGGCCATGGACCGCACGACCCCCTCGTAGAGCCTCGGCCGGAGGTGTTTGGCCCCCAAAGGTTGGGCAGCAGGCGCGCGAGCGCACCTGCAGCGCCCCGAAGAATGGGGGCCAAACGACGAAAATGTGCTGTAAAGTCCCATCGGCTGTCGAGCAAGAGACCCAAATACTTTAGGGTTGGCTCGACGCCGATGCGGACCCCTCCTACCATAATATGGGCCCCTGGAGGTGGCCGGTTCCGAGGGCCGTGAAAACAAACGGCCTCGGACTTGGACAGGGCCACCTCGAGGCCCAACCGCCGGATACGACCAACGACTTGTGCAACCCCAGCGGTCGCCAATATGGCCGCCGCCCGGTGCGACTTACCCCTTGCCGTGACTAAGGTGTCGTCGGCGTAACAGATGACGCCGACGCCATGTAGGAGCGCACCTCGCAGCACCCAGTCGTAGCCGATGTTCCACAGGAGCGGACCCAGAACCGATCCCTGTGGAACACCGCACGACATCTCTCGCCGACTCCAACCGTCGTGACCCGGGTAGACGACTACCCTCTCCGATAAATATGCCCCGACTATGTGGCGGAGGTAGGCCGGCACTCGATGGAAAATGAGTGCCTCCCTAATGCAACTCCAGGGCAAGGTATTGAAGGCATTCGCGATGTCCAAAGACACCGCGAAGACGACCTCGCCCCGGGACACCGCATCCTCCGCCAGGCTCCTCACACGCTGGACAGCGTCAATAGTGGAGCGCCCGCGGCGGAAACCATATTGGTTCTCCGCCAGATCCGGACCCACTGAAGACAGACGCTGGACGAGGCGCTCCGCGATAATAAACTCGAAGAGTTTAGCTACCTCGTCCAGCAACACAATGGGCCGGTAGGCGGAAGGCGAGTCCGCCGGGCGCCCCTCCTTCCTGATCAGGACCAGTTTCCCCACCTTCCACTGGCGCGGAAACCGGCCCTGTTTCAGACACTCACTGAGGAGCCCCCTGAGTCGGGGCGCGAGCTCCTCGAGGACCAGGGCCAAAGCACGACCTGGAATGCCGTCGGGCCCTGGGGCGGTGTTTTTCGAGCGAAGTCTCGACACCGCCGCTCGCAACTCTACCTGGGTCACTTCGGAAACCACGTCGTCGTCAAAGTCCGCGCTGGACGCCATGAAAGGCGGAACCATCGACGGAGGAGTGTACTCCGCCCGTGAAGGGAACAGAGCGGCCACCACCTCCTCAACCAATTGTGGCCGGAGACTCTGGGACAAGGGGGGCGCCCAGGGGCGAAGCTTGCCTCTTACCATAAGGTATGGACGCCCCCAGGGATTAAAGTCCAGAGTCCCCAGCAGCTCTTGGCGGGCCAAATCCTTGGCCCGCTTAATGGCTATTTTGAGGGACTTCTTGGAATCAATCATCTGGTGCAAGTGATTTTATATTTTTTTATTAAATACGTTCACATTAATCGATTATAGTAATCGAGATCCTATTTTATTAGTGACATAAACTTATTTTTAAGATTTCACGTCTTCCAGATTGTGAATTAAGCTAATTTTTTTATATTTTACAATAGAAAAATACAACGCTTTTTTTAAACCGTATCTTAACTTAAAGCAGTCAGGCCCAGAAATCCCCGTCTCCTTTATATGATTAATCGTCCTTTGGCTAAGACCTGAATAATAGATACGCTTCACAATAGTTTTTCTTACAGTATCTATGGGTAATCCTTTACTAAAAAACAGAATTTTTAGGCTGTCAAATTATCATCCACGGAATCATCAATGCATTGGGATTAATGGGTGCTCATTATCGAATCATCCGCCGATTTGGCCACAATTTCACTACTATTACAATATGAAAATCATAATAACTGTGGTAACATTAAACGATATTGATTATTTTATTATCAGTACAACCATTTACTGATTGCGATATCGAAATGAATAAATACAATTTATAATTGTAATTAATAATGTATGGATCACATTAATATACTGACCTCACTTGTATTTATATTTTTCATCACTGAAGAATATTTTATGTTAGCATGCATTAATGCTTAACCCGTTACGGTAAATTATAACTGTGATTGGATTTTATCGAACCATTTCAAGCTGATAATAAAGAAAAACATTACTGAATATTATATTTGTATTCTCGTTGTATTATTATGAACAAGTATTTATGAATGAGATAGCATGGCGCTGTTTTCCGTTAAAATAAAATTACGTGGCTAACCTCTTAAATAATCAATATTGTTAAAATTTCGCTTCGCAGAATACCTGTAGGTGAAAAATAGTTCGCTTGTTTTAGGTTGATGGAAAGCGACCTTCAATATTGCTATAGGACCTATTAACTGACATAGATTTTAATTATGATAACGAGTATTAGAAAGTGAAAACTCACGCAATTGAATATGATATGTGCAACGTAGACTAGTATTAAATATTTAAGTTGGCAAAACTGGCAATTTCATACATTTTTGTATGAAATTTCCTGTTCTGCAATGTTATATAAAAAGAAAAGATATTTGTAAGAGTAATTAGGCTAAACAAAATGAACGTATATTCAATTATAAGAAGAGTAGTAAAAGGATGAATGATATTATAGTTACGAACACGGAACACAGATTACTGACACGTTGAACATAATTATACATGATGAGCAATGCCTTTGTATACATTCATTAGGTAACTATTCGTAAAAGAAACTGCACGGATGGCGCAGTGGGTTAAGTGGTTGCCTCGCCACTGCCGCCGCGCCGAGTGTTGTGGGTTCGATCCCCACACGTAACAAAAATTTGTGTGATCCACGAATTGTTGTTCCGATATTAGGTGTTCTTTGTGTCCGTTGTCTGAATGTTTGTAAAGTCCCTTGCAATACAGGAATTATTGCGGGAGTTGTATTTTTAAAAGAAAAGAGAAATGGATAACGTTTTCGTGCAAAGCCTATTTTATTAGTGATTAAATCATTTGTGTCTGCTATTAACTCATAGTATCCTATTAAACATTAATTTTGCTATCAAAAGAAAAATACGTAGATAAGAATAAATTACTTTACCGGATGAAATATATATCAAGGCGTACAAAAGCCATTAAAAAGATGTCGATAGGTATTTAATAGAATTAAAATCTACAATAATTATAAATTTAAGTAAGTAGTATTCACATTAGGAAATTAATTGTAAAAAGAAATCATTGTTTAAGAATCGATGACACTAGGTCTGATTTTCTACCTCAATAATATAATACAAAATTTATTAAGATGCTATATGTTATAAGTAAACCATTAATTCAAAAATAAGTATATATGTATATTTATCCATTGTCCAGTTCCCATAGTACAAGCTCTACTTAGTTTGGGCTAGATGGTGTTGTGTGTATGTGATAGAATATTTTTATTATATTATTAAAATTTTATTATGAAATAAAACGCTAAGTCAGCATTTTGCCGACATTGTGCATAAAGTAAAATAGTCAATCTTACTGTACTTTGGATGGCAATGAATAATAAGCTATTGAGCTCGAGTGATATCCCTTTAAGTCCTGAAGTCAAGAGCTGACAGACAGATACGGTTGGGATACGATACAATAAAAATAGCATAATACTAAATGACGTAGGTCAAATCACTTTACCCTTTTTTATTGATGAAGAAACCTTCCTCATTGCAGTTTCAAAAGCTCTCACGACGAAATACTGATTCTCTTAAGCCAGCCAGTAAGGCAGCCGTAAAATGAACGCTGAAAGATATACTCGTGAAAGAAATAGGCTTTATTATATATAAACGCTGCGACTCAGCCAGTAACAGGATCGTGTCGTTTTTTATGATGCACGAGACGGCAAATGTCGTGAACGAAAGCTTTTTTATTAAAGATTAACACGACCTTAAAGAGTTATGTTTTATAGTTACCTAATATTTTTTTATTTTATGGATATGGAATAAAGTTTCTATGGAAATTCTTAACCTTTATAAAAATAGTGTATTTATGCGGGTCGCGCTATTAGAATAATGTTGTTGGGCAAGGTCACACTTAGACAAGACTTTTCATATATTTTAAGGTGTATTTACATGAGAGATTAGGCTTAGTCACGAAATTAAATGAAGTTTCACATGTGCCTATTTAAAAGTCACATGGCCAAATTTCTTTCAAACAAAGATGAATGTTCGCTCGTTAATGACCCTTAAAACGGTTTATAGAATTTGTTTAGAACATACACCGTTATTTACTTACAGTAAGTGTGTTTAGTATATTTGGATAACATGCTACAAACTTGTGATTGCTAACGCGAAACAAATCAATACAAGAAATCTTAAAATCTTAATCTCCTTGATCAGTTTAGTTTCGCACGAGCTGAGTGCATGCTAAATGATTTCATCAGCATTTAATATAAGTATATTACAATGAATAGTAGTTATAACAACATTTTTAATACGTAATATTCTACTCACACGACTCACTCACTTCTGCTAACGACTCGTAAATAAAACGCTTCGTCAGTAATACAATCACAATATCCGATACATCGATATCTCATTTAAGCGCATAAGTCGTGTACCACGGTCATGGTAGCTGATCGAACGCCACTTGATACTTTCCTTGTTCCGAAGCCTTCATTGTGCACCGGTTACCTTTAGCCACTGTTTAGAGGTGCTATTCACTACGCGATCGGTCATAGGTCATTGTAATAAATCAATACAAAACAATACAATCGATTCATTATTAATAATTATTATTTATTTATTAATTACAGTAGTAAAATATGAATACATAGGTAATATAATATGGGTGCCTTTACTAGAGTAAACCTGTGAGACAAGCGTTGATTGATTAAATTGAAGTATACCCAGTTGATAAGTTAACCCCTGTAGATTTCTTCTTGGTTTTATTAACACGTACATTTTTAATAAAGATTCAGTTTATTACAAAAAATAACAAAGTAGAGAAGCACGTACATTTTCAGCTCATAACAGCTTTTATTTTTGCGATGGCAGGTTTTAAATGCCAAGTGTATAATCATTTGTGATTTAATGTTTGTGCTTATGGCGTGTGAAGCAATATCATATGCATAACATGATAATGTTTATGTTAATGTTACATTGCGTCGTGTGCATGTAAAAATTGAAGTTTTTATATGATATATGAAAACCGTAACGGTTATACGGGTACTCATGTTTAGCACCTTACCCTCTAATATTTTGTAAGTCATAAATAAAAACACACTTTTCGCACAATTAATATAATATTCAATCAGATTAGAAATTTGTAATCTAAATTCAAAGCCAAAGGTTACATGAATTAATTTCGGTCAATACAGCGCTAGTCATTTAATAATGTTTGTAATGGGTTGTCCGTTTAGTAGGACCGGACCTTTATTTAGTTGATGACGGTGCTGGCCCCACAATGTTATCGCTTGTCATCTTCGATTAATGACACCTCGCGTGTCCGTTGTTGATTTTTGGTATATTTTTTACGCCATTAGCTTTTAGATAATATGTTAAAAGTTTGATCGATGGTAGGCATACATTAGTAAATTACAGGTTAAAATATGTCAGCTATAGTAAATAATAGATACTAATTTAAAACTCGTGTTTCATTTGAGATTAAGAAACTAGCGAACAGCGCCGGTATGACTGAATTCTTATTTATTATGTATAACTCTTTTTTATTATGCTCCACGTCTATGTCTGCGGTTGTTTGCGTTAGCATAACACATTCTATTACTTTCCCTTTTGAATTTAAAAGTAGAAAACACTTGGTGTATGTCGATTTGATATTTGGAATAAGCTTGTGTGCAAATTACCAGATCTAACGATTTATGAAGTGTGTTGATATGTTCCTCAGGTAATTACTTTTTTATAAGTAGATATACTTATTTAATCTCGTGGTGGGGTGATGTAAGGTGGCGCGGCTCTATCGATCTGCGAATTTTGGCAATGTTGTGCCGTGTATATATACAGATGAGTCATAAAAACAAACTCACACACGCCTTATAGAGTATGAAAGCCTTTGGTCCTGACTGTCATTAACATTAAGGACAGTTGATGAATCAGTATACCTATTAAATTATTCTCGAATTAAAACTTGTCTTAGAGTTTTGTTATACCTTTGGATTGCGAAGAAAGATGGCTGTCACTTAGTGAATCATTGATATTCAGCCAAATCTGGTTAGACTATATTGTCGTTTTGTGCATCAAAATAAATATGGCATTTTAAACGTACTTATACTACATTAAATAAACGGAATGTAATTATACTAATTATATTATCTTAAAATAATATATAATATTGTTTTACGTTTACGCGAATGTTATACATTGAATATTAAAATAGTCTAATCTTTTTCCAGGGATACAAAAGCAAAGATTCTACGCTACAAAGCGTTGAAATAACAAAACCGTTACTAAAATAAAATTTGTCAGGCATTGAAATACTAAACACTTCTAATATTATGATATTATAATGACCAGTAGTCATAACTCACTTCACGATTATAAACAGTCGTGTTTAATACATGAACACCTACATACATATAAAAGCGGAAAAACACTTAATAACGAACTCACTAGACAGTAGTCACGAAATCATTGGCACTATTATAGACTATATACACTTACAATCATACAAATGCTAAATAGAAATATCTTTATTTTGTTAAATAAGTCTAAAAGTGCTAAGAAGTCTATTCAGAACGGTTTATTTCTGCTTGCGCGAAATAATATTTCAGATAGATAAAGTTACGAAGCTAATAATTTAGAAAAGCGAAATATTACCTGAGTCATCACAAAATATCTACAATTTTAAGGCTAACAAACTTAAATATTCCTCGAAGCTTTTAGATATTTCGTAACAAGTGGATTTCTGTAAAACGACCTCTAGAGGTATTGCGTAAATTAAGCTCGATTTTATAGACAGGTTTGTTATAGTATTGAGAGCTTCTATTAAATAAATAATATCATCCTTGTTTCTAATTGTCCTACTGCTGGGCACAGGCCACATTGCAGTGTGAAAAGAGTTAGGCCATAGCCCGTCAAGCTGGCCCAGTGTGTGTTGGCAGACATCACATACCTTAAAGAACATAATGGAAAACACAGAGACATGCAGGTTTCCTCACCATGATTTCCTTTACAGTTAAGCTATTTAACGGGCACTTAACTCTAAAAAGTGAAGGGTGCCTTGATATCAAATTCCAGACCGCTACGTTGCAGTCCAACGTTCTCCCACTAGACTTTTATTAAACTAGAGATCATTTTTATATTACTTTTAATTCCAGGTTACCAATGCGGGTAGTATTAAACTGATTTAAAGAATCTGGAAAGGACTTTATTTTAGCCATGCTAGCTTAATCTTAAATTAATTGGCTTTGAGAACAAAAGAAAAGTATTTTTGTCCACATTTGCGTTTACATTCACAATTCTAATCACGGTATTTTAAGTTTGCAAATCAACACAGTAATATAGATTTTTAATTTTTGCATTGTGTTATTTCCGGGCAAATTAGGACACGATATCAGCACCCTCGAGGGTCACGGCTAAGTCATATCAACTCATCTATCTGATAAGAAATTCGGTGTATCAACATTTTTCAAGTCTACATTGAGCTTATTAAGAAAACCTTGATTAAAATAGGATTCTGCGTTAAGTCTTTAATGTAACACCACTTACAGTAACTTATATACTTACTATAGATTAAAGTGAAGCGATAAACTTATTATTGTCTATACATATAAATGTATGTGTTCATATTTAAAATGTGATTAAAATTATTTAATCTTGTTGTTCAATTTTTCTTTAGTCACGGTAAAATCAAAAAATAAATTTTAATTAAAACTAAGTATTACACATTAAAATGTTGTTTAAAGTCTAACTTTAGGCAGTCTTTGAAATTAAACTACTATATAGCGTAAACAGAAGACAATATTATTTAGGCAGTCTATTAATGAATAAATGAATCGATAATTAATTAATTATTTATATAAAAATATATACTCAGACGATATTTATATATGACTTAATTATCACTGGTGCGCGTAGTTAGAATACCTGATTTAATTAAGGACAACAGCTTACGATCCGTCTCGTTGCGCATGAGTCACTATGACGTCACATACGTAGATTCGCAAATATCATATCCCATAGAGCTATACCAGTCACGCACAATGATCACTCTGATTGATACACAAGGTCAGGACGCATTCTTTTTAATGCCTCAAGCTAGCCAATCACTTTCACCTGCAGTCACGAATTTGTGAATGATTGCTTTTCGACAAATAAAAAGAAGATTCCATTTTGTCCATAAGTCACGATGTGATATAACGTTTACAATAACATAAATCACCACAACTTTCATTAGCTGACACATTAAATTTATATAATTGACGTCTCATAATGAAGTGGAATCTTAAATATCCTCAGTGTGGTGAAAGAGAAGATTAGTAGAAATTAGGAATTTGAAAAAGTATTATTGACATATTGACGAAATACTTGAGTAAAATATTCTTTAAATTTCGAGATGCTGTTGTATTTTACTAAAATCTGATGTACAGTAAAATTGTGTTCAAAAGTAGAAATACCCGAATTTGATATTGTTCCTCCTTGTTCGTTTATATTAATTTGGCCTACAATTGCTACACCCAGCGGGAGGAATCGAAAATCTAATTAACTTTCAATCTGGAGGCATTAAACTCGAGTTTGTTTTGAAGTGCCGTTTGTCTCTGTGTGTGTATTTTAATTGGGAACATTTTGTACGCCAATACCGGCTCGGTTTTGAATGCGATCGGAGAGATAATTAGAAAACAACAAGGGTAACGGGAATGCGGAGCAGAAGACGAGTTGATTCGTCGAGGGGTTTCGACTCGATTTTGTTTTCGCTGATTGGTGAAATTGAGATTCTGCAAAAAAATTACGAGGTGCTTTTGCAATACCCGTATACGATATAATGTAGGAATGTAAAAACGAACATTTTGGAGACTTGCCAAAACGTGTAACTTAATTTAAGCTATTGTGCAAATACTCATATTCTTTGCCGTCGCGGCGTTTAGTAAAAAGATTTTTCAATTGACATAGACAACTTGATATTTATTTTGACCTATAAATTTTATGTTTTACTACCAGTTTTGACAATACAATATATTCACACACGGCTGCCTGAGAACTTTGATCGTCGGGAACAGAGGCGATAAAACCGTTGAAATTAGATTTACGATCTACCGACGTATACGTACATAATTTAATTAGCAACTGTTGTATACGTCAAAATAATCCATTCAAACCGTGGACCGTCTTTGTTTGATTAAGCCAGCACACGTATGTTTGTTAAACTAGTTTAGAATTCACTTTGTTTAGAGAAACCATAGCAACTAACTAGGAAGCGACAGTTGTAAGACGAAGTTCGACAACTAAGTTTTCGATCTTGGAATGTGATAGTAAAAGTTCGGAGCGCAACTTCAGCAAAAATCTCCCGTGGATATTGTACTGCATGCTTTGTTGCAAGCTTTTTATATCATTATAATTCAAGTGGTAGACTTTGGCATGGTGAAGCAACTATCTTGCGGCATTACAAGATATTTAAAGGCATGTTTACTCCGAAGAGGGCTTACAATTTTCTGCTGCACAAGATTCGATATTTATAATTCAAATCTACTGTACTTAGACAAAGAGGTAGAGTTAACTTGTTGTTATCGGAGCACTAATAAAAGATTCCACCTCGCTAAAAGCTGCTATATAAAGCTAAAACACAACTTTACTCTGTATAATTTGTTGCTTATTATTAATAAGTGAGGATGATATCATCTTAAAATAATACCATGTTTAAAAATAAGTTGGCCTTGCAAAAACACTAGATAGTGACAATTTTACTGAATTGTCCTTTTGAGTATCAAAGTAGTCTTTATTACTCCCATATATCTGGTTAATCGTCTCTTATATTAATTAGTTCTATTTTATTTACTGAGATGTTTGCAATAACATTATAGTGAATACGACTCAATTCGTAATTATCTTTGAGCCAGCAGTGATTTTTGGGAAAATCCTTTGTCTGCCTCTGTTAAGTACCATGAAACAAATTACAAGCAGAAACTTTAAGCTTTATGTTATTTGTGCGCTTTGTAGAGTTGTTATTAACCCTCGACGCGCATACGAGGAGCTGTATGTTTGAAGCTATATTCGTATATTTACGTTCATCTAGCGCCGAAACAAATAAATATATTGCTCACGCGGTTGCTACACCATTAATATACTTTTAGCTTTCCACATAATATAGGCAGAGGTTCAAAATATAGTTAATTTACGTTCAAATAAAATATTTGAAAATCGAATGCTGACATTTGAAGGTTTTCCAACTTTAGTAGAAGAATAAATGGTAATATAAGATATACATACCGAGTATCTAACGCGTTTTTTTATAATACAGCAGTAAAAATAGACTGAATACAGTATTATAAGCATTTAATGAATGAATAACATTTCTCAAGAAGCAGCAGAACCTAATGTGTAAAGCAAGATGTAGATAATATTTAGTGATGAGTCAGCTTTCGTTTCTCTGTGCTGCCACCTTAATGAAAGTTGATCTCAAACAATTCCAGACAATAGTTACATATCAGTTATGTCATATAGTAGCTTTCTTTAAACGTGTTATTAAATATAGTAACAAAATATTACTTAATCAAAGTCTTAAAACATCAAAATATAAAATTAAAACAACTGTAAGCACACAGAAAGTCTTTATCGATAAAATTTCATTTCAGATGCGTATACTAGATTTACAGTGGGTGAAAGGATTTATGCAACTACTTGTGTAACAGTTGGTAAGCGTGTTTAAACTATGCGGAGATGAGCGTTTACATACTTTTTGTGTGACTTTCTAAACAAACGTCTTAATGCCATCTAGTAATGGTCTAGTTAGATTAGTTTTTAGAATGATGGATTGGTTGCCAAGATTGCTCTTGTTTTGATTCCGTAACTTTTGAGGCTGGTTAATAAATTGAGTAATGTAAATTGTAACCATATTTTAACGAGATAATATACTATTTGACAAGATAATGCATCTTCTACGTGTAAACCATATTTAAACACACAGAAAAGTAATTATTTCAAACCATATTTTTTGTTTCAAAGTTGTCGGTAACTTTGTGCGCTTTCTGCTGAAACTTTGTTTTCCTTGCAATCTGCTCTATTTGTTACAGTTATCGTGTTTCAAGACATTTTAGCTTTTATTTTCTCACAGTTGGATTTCATATACTGCTGCAGCTCGCTCAAGTTTTGTGAACTCTTTGCAAGGATACTGGGAGTTCATTTTTACACTAGTCATTCGTACAGATATCCGAACAAGTGTTGCTATTATCGCGATATTACTTTGAAATACAAGTAATATTTTCTACTAGACTCTCCATTAAGTGCATAAGTGCATCTGTAGGTTAAGTATTATGTTGTATAGACTGTAGGAAGTGCATAAACATGCTTTTATAATGGTAACAATCATGTAAGCATTCATGAAAAAGTATTTTATTTATTCAAAATAATCAAGTTGTCTGAATTAAGGCGACGATAGTAACAAATCCCAAAAGCTCGTCCCACGAAGAAATCGGTACGCGGATTTGTGCCACTGCATAATATGGTATTTTAGTTTTATCATTACGACATTAAGTTTCTTAGGTGAATCTGAATCGTGGGTAAACTTATTATGATAGAATCGTGTTCTCACGCTCTGCATATCGCGACATCCTGCTCAAGATAGTTAACTCTGTAAAAACTAAAGTATAAGAAAAAAAATGGCAAGTATACTAACAATCTTCAAACAAATCAGAGAATTTAATGCTTTCACTTGATTAAACATGTTGTGAGTTAAACCGGTATTTATATTTTAATCGATTTTTGTTTAACGGTTAAACAATCAGCTGCTGAACATTTTTCGAATGAAAATATGCAAGTTAACAATTTGTTACTTCAATTAAAGCAATACAACAATTATTAACTCTCTCGTGTTAGAAAAATCGTGTATAATTCGTACTCTATCGTGCGTCCGTCGTTCGTGTATATCCATATCGTCTGTCAAACCAAAATCAAACATACCGTTTCCTTTTTCTGCCGTCTCGTAAACACATATCTCTCGTCTCTCACATCGAACCAAACAAGTCCATTTGCTTTTAGTAGCTTTTAGTAAAAATAGATTTCTATGAATAGAATATCTCCATGCATTGTGTTTTAGCACGTTTCAGTCAGCATTCTCGGCATCTATGTGGCTTTGCAGACATATTACAGGAATAGGCGCGTCAATTTTATTTATACTGGTTTTATTCCTCTTCGAGTGCTCTCAACTTAAATATAACACTAAGTTGTTAATTTATATTCTATTTGATTTATTTGAGCTGATAATTTAAAAGCTCTGGTAAGTTGTTTGTTTTCCACTAACCTACTTCGACGTAAGTGAAGTAAGGTGTTATGAGCTAATGAGCGGCTTGTAGATAGTTTTGCAAGTTGCCACTTCTGCTGCGATGTATAAGCTACTTAGTTACACACTAATTGCAGTTTTCAAGTTGTATTTGCTATGTGGAAAACGTTTCACATCGTAATGTTCTACGTAGAACAGGCATAATAAACTGTAAAATAAAAACCCAACACTATGTTTGTTCAGTGAGAATTTCGTCCTACTTTCACTGGAGGTTAAAGCGTTGGACTAAAAAAATACAATTAATCACAGTCATTGTTATTCTCGCCACATCTCGAATCTGAAGTCATTAAAAATCATAGACACGTATGACAAATGGTTTTATTGCAACACTTCAGAGGTTATGACTTTCAGATATCATCTTCGTGTCTTTGCTTTGTGTGATAAAGGTCACAGTCTCTGAAAGCTATCTGAAGAGCTTACTGAGTTATTGCATAACGGCGACGCTTAGATCATATAAGAAAGTTTGCAAATAAAAGTAATATTTGGGCTTGACCTTATTTTTCTATAAATTCAATTCAATATAAAAGTAAATATAAAATTAAAATAGAAATTGTTTTTCTATTCATATCTTATTAAATTGTTCTATATTTATGCCCGTTTTTTGCATATCTTATGATGTGTCGTGTGTTGATTCCAAATTAATGACTCTGATTGGTTTATACTGACGATACTTTGAATAACGATTTCAAGCCAATTTGAGCCTGTTTACATACAACATTTATTATAAACTTCAGAATTATTATATGTATGTATTTAACCGCTCAAACTCCGCTGACGCTATTATAATCTAACCCACTTTTACGCGAGCGAAACCGCGAGCATAAGCTAGTTAATTATAAAGTCAATTATTGACATTAAGATACTCTTGTTCCTTAATGCTGATGAATTTAATATGACTACGCTTCTTTGTTTCGCGTGATACATGAAATGTAACACAAAACTCTGTCCGCCTGTCTTATTGTCCCGGATGTGAAGGTGCAGTTTTATGAATCATGGGTGACATTATGCGTCGTATCTCGATGTGAGAACCTCATGATGTAGGTTTACGCAATATATATTGCTGGTGCCATTTTCCTCAATAGGTGTTACAAAAGTAACTGTAGTGTTAATTGGGTCAGTAAGATGTTCATTACATTTGCATGTACTTTTAATTAGACTGATAACTTTGAGGTTGTTTGAAATTATTTGTTATTTTGCAAAAGGTTAAGTACATTGTTAATATATATTTACAAGAAGCTATTTTTATTACTCAATTTATATTTAATTGGACTACTATTGCCTGTGTCACAATGTGTTACAAACATCACACAATGCACACAAAGGACATTCAGACTTGGAACAATTATTGCCGATCACTCAAATTGTTGTCACGTATATGTATTGAATCGGTTACATACTAAGATTACTTTTTAAAGCACTGCATTATCCACGTAGTCAAATTTCATTCATAACTATACTGCAAGCTATTCTCCATTTAATGTTCCTATTAAACCGCATTAGTCATAAACGTGCTTTAGTTTGTAGTTTACAATCTAGATGTTTTCCGCTGTTGCACGTCTTGCTAGAATTGTATGTAATGAAATATGATTGTCGTATCCGGCTCGTGTACCGATACCCCAGGTTTATAGGGATTATAACTTCGACCAACACTACCTTCCCAAGCAAGTGCCACTTAGCTAAACCAGTCTGGAGACTTAAGTATAGACTGTTTATTAAATAAAAATAATGCTCGTAGATATTTCTGGTTTTGCTTATACTCTGTGCAATTTGCGTCTTCAGTTCCCATCTGCGCATTATTCCGGTTTTAGTTGTGTGTATATTTAGATCCATCGTCTGCATTTTTTATTCTTTCTACAGTTTTATTATGTTTACCATCTGTACCGCTGTAGTTAAGCTGATTTTTATTAAGATATCATAAAGCGTCTGGGAATTTCATTATAACGAATATATAGCGAGATGTTAACAATTGAATCATATTATACGTTTTAGAAATTGCACTAATTATAACTGGTATCTCAAAAAGATTAGACATCAGTAACTTAATTGCTAATTACATGGAAGACTGATGATTAACTTAATAAAAAACATATATATTATTAAATCTGGGACCTATATGATATAAAACAATTATGCAAATACCTAATATAAAAATAATAATATTAAATCAAACCACTTTTATACTCATCACGACGTTACATAATTAGTTCTAAATGTCACATCTGAAATTGTCAAGGTTGACGATGTTAATGAATAGAAGACAAGGTATCAGAGAAATTAAATATTTAAATCAATATAGCCTTGACTATCAAAGTAGTTTATGGATGCTTTTAGTGTAAAAGGTATTGCTCGCATATCCGTGATGTGACTTCGCTGTAAAGGAGTCTGCGGTGGGGAATAGAAGGGAGGCGGAAGGGGGGATAGTAAAGGTCAGTCGCTTGCTTCACCGGCATGGCCCGATGCTACCCGATCATCGTGTACCATAAATGCGTCGACCTCTATCGTGTTATTAAATTGTTCTGCGTTGCGACAGCCAGTGTTGCTTCGATACAGGCTATTGCGGCTACATCGATGATGTTTTTTGTGTTGTTCGATAATTTACTGAACGTAAACAGAATATACTAGTTTACCTTTTTTTATTTCGCGATGTCGGATACACTAAATCCTTGTTTTCATTTCCTGTATCAATATGAAATGGATGCATGATTTAACTATAATGTTTGTTTTAGATATATCACTATTTGTTTCGACATGCGCCCTACCATGTTCGATCAACATCACAATAAAGACTAACAGATTTGTTCATTGTACATCGAAAACCGCAGACGAATGAAGAATTGTACACTATTTTACTTAGTATCACCATTCACAAAGGCATGAGTATTTGTCGAGATATCGACGGGTATATCTTTCATTACAAGTGAAAGGTTATAATCAAATGGAGGAATCGCAAACGGTAGATACACCTTTTAAAGAAGATTGCTAACAATGTATGAATAAGCAACCTTTGACCTGACTCGATCGGCTCTGTGCTACACTCTGCTTCAAGTACCGTAAGGTTCCCCTATTTGGATTCAACAGTTTTCATCGCGTCTCTTGAAAACTCAATCTTAAAGTTAAGAAATAAGATACTTTTTGCTTACAAAAAAGCTAATGATGAGTGGGTTATCACAAATTGTTTAGGAACCATTAAATGTATTCCAATGTGCCTATAACAGTTTTGAGGTCGGTTGTTTTATCTGATAAACTGGTCTCTCAAATCATTCGGCTTTTATGGGACGGAAGATTTTGTTTATGTTATAGTTTTTATAGCAATACTTGATATTTTAAATACTTTTTATTATTCAGGATTTAGTTTTAATTAGATGATCCAAATCTATGAATCCTCAGACACATTTAAGTTCACTTATTGTATTCACACGAATAAATTGTTTCAATTACATTATTTAGCGTTGGTTATGATATAAATCCAAACCAAATACCAAAATACAACGTTGAATATTATAATCGAAGCAGCTGCATTTAAAAGTAACTGTTAGCACGCAATCTGAGTAAATAAGTGATTGTTGTTCTCCATTTTAATTATCCGTGATTCTTTCTCTTTGCGTTTATTTTTGTTCAAGAAAAATCTACATGCAATGTAAATATTTTGTTGAACCGACAAAGTTACATAATTTGACTTGTGTATTTGTATGAGTGTTATTTATTATTATTACGCAAAATGTAAAGCCGATAGAAAATATAGATTTTATTTTATTATGTTTATTTTATGGACTATTTATTAACGAGCTTTTCTATCGTAATGGTAGAAAAGCACCATAATTCCAAACTATCGAAAATACTGGCAAGCGGACGAATTGATTACAAATAATATTTATGAAATTCATGTAAGTAATAGCCTATTTATAAAAGCTGCTTTTTTTAAGTATAAATTCTTCGGTATTTAAATAATACGAACAGTTTGGTATATGTATTAAAGATACCAATACTAAGTATAAGGATGACGGAGTGAATTCAGTGGTTCACATAGTTCACATTCACTATCAAACCGGCTACATGTCGAGCGATACACAAATCGCTCTTTGTGCCTGTTGTTTCAATGTTTGCTAAACCTCTCGCTACATTGTGATAAGTCATACTGTGTAATTTTTTTAATGGAGTTTACGATTTAAGCCATCACAATTCTAAAATGTTAGTATATAAACCGTAGTAAACCCTTCGCTATTAGTCAGTAACTCGCATGGTTGTACAGCATTATAAAATATGTACCTATAGATGTTTCCATCAAGTTAAGTTTCTGAATGAAAACGAAAAAAGCAAAAGCGAATGTAATGGAATTGAATTTTGAACTTGCATTTAGAAACTGCATCTCATAATATTCAGATCATCTGAGAATTAACCTGATTCGATGTAGTTACGAGGTAATAGGTATGTCCTGGTAATTTCGTATTCTGATTGCACACTTAGTATGTTGCTGGCATAAGCGACACATCTTGTATTACTGGTTTATTGTAATTGCTAAGACTATACGCCTTAATGCAACAAGAAATTTCTAACATTAAAATTTTAATATCTTTACTTAAACTTAATTGTCTCGGTGGCGCACCAGTAGTGAATGCGGCTGCTGTGCATTTATAGGCCTCTGGTTAGATTTTTTGTTTGGTGAATTTCTTGTCAATTGTTTATATACAATTGCCCCAATAACAAAATGTTATTGGGGCCTATTGACTAGAAATGCTCAGTAGCACCACGGAGTTTATAAATGTGCTGAGTAGACGGCAGTAGGCTCGTATGACACATCATTGGGATTATGTGGCATAAAAACTATAACTGACGAAATGTGGGCGTAAGATTCCTTTGCCTACCCTGTCAAGGATATAGTTACTCATAGCCATTTGCACTCACTGGTCGGTAAACGAATAGCGAGGTTAAGCAACGTTGGGTGCGGTCAGTCTATAGATGGGTGACCGCTTAGTGGTATTTCATCTGAGCGTCTCCGTACTTCGGAGGGTACTTAAAAAATCGGTCCCGGTTGTTGCCAAATTGACAGCAGTCGTTAAGCCATGTCAGAGGCTTTCAGGCGGCTTGAACAACTCTTGACAACAGGTTGGCCACTAACCACACGAAAAAAAGAAGAAGGCGTGAGATTATGTATATTTTACATTTATCGATATTCATGCACTTAGTGGTATATGTAGTATCCAGACTATGACATATCGAGAGAAGTGATTACGTAATTAAATTTTGCAAGCAGATAATATGTAACGTAGGTACATGAATATGACAATAAAATATACCATAACATAACATTGTAACATACGAGCTTTCACTTTCATAACATTATAAATGAACTAAATGAATACTAAACTATACTTAATGAGACAGTACCGAGGTGACGCTACATTAATTTCTTGTAAATGCACCTTTCACGCAGTGTTAACGTTAAAAGGTATTGCAGAAACAACGTGATGTTAAATTCGCTCTGTGTTTTAATGGTTAGAGAAATTACTGTGTTTTGCATACTAGATTAGGAAAGAGTTAAATAACATGATTATGTAAGAACTGCTATCTATTGTTATGAATTGAAGCATAAAATCTTATAATGGCACATTTATATTTAAACTAAACAATACAGAAACATCAATGTCGATTGTTATTTTTTATTCTCCAATGATAAATATTAAAATATGAATAACTCGATGAGAAATAATGGATGCATTTTGTTATATAGCGTTGCATAAATAACAGCATGTTTTGCATTTAGTAACTGTAAAAAACAAGCATAATTAAGTCGGTAATAAAGATAAAATTATGACTAACTTCCTGCCCGTTTTAAAGTTATTGTTCATGTCATCATATTAGTATGATATAAAACGTAATTGATTTGCAGCAAAAAATCTATATTACAACTACCTCATCTTGAATTGTAGCTGGTCAATGTCTGTACATAGGAGATATTTAAGAAAAATAATGAGACGGGTTTCTATAAGAGCTATAGAACCAAAAACAATTATTTTAGATATTTTGTCTGTCTGTATGTTTGTACGCCCAACACGCAAAAAGTACTGCACAAAATTGACTACTGTTCTCACAGTTTTATTGTTGGTGGTCTAACTTAAAACCTGATGCATGTATTATCTTATATACCGCTAGAAGCCGTAACAACAATAAAGAGTTGGAGGGTC
The DNA here is from genome assembly GCA_963675205.1 of Catocala nupta. Taxonomy (NCBI): domain Eukaryota; kingdom Metazoa; phylum Arthropoda; class Insecta; order Lepidoptera; family Erebidae; genus Catocala; species Catocala nupta. The sequence goes on from OY776082.1 coordinate 12,290,313, forward strand.
GGAGTGAGAGACATATACTTTATTGCCTTTTTCCTTTAGAAAATACGATTAATTAAAATATAGATAAGTACCTTTTTCCAAATTACATGCACATGAAGTTGCTGGCAAAAGCTAGTTATTAAATAAATTTAACTGTAACGTAACCGTGGCAATATAACGAAGATCGATGAAAGAAAGTTAACAGCTGTTATAGATATGACTACGACTGTTTTTGATAAGCTTATCCGATAATTCGACATGGGATTTTCTTTAAAATAAGACAACAGCATCGTAGCTCTATTATATGCCACTGCTTAATATAAGAAAACGCTGTTCACTAGCATTGAAGCTGATTTTCTACCTGAAAACGTCCCCGTTTAGATGCTCAGCGATATTTTCTTCTGCGTTTGTGCAGGCTTTGAGTTAATCTTTCTTTGAACTCATGTGTATCAGACACAATAAAAACTTTGCACACTTATCAAGGACCGATGATAATACAATAATATAGAAAAAAAAAACAAAAACAACAAAAACACTACTCTAATGAGGTCCACGAAAAGTGGTTGCGACTTACCATCTTAATAGTTGATAATTTACCACAAGAGCCAACTAAGGTATCGATGTGTATTATGATTGTAGTTGATTTCGTGGCACCGTTTTACACTAATTTTTCTCTCAAACCATCACAAGGTCCCGGGTTTTCAGTAGTCTTAGATCGAAATTATTGTATGTAGCGCTTCGTGTGTAATTTGCTCACTATTGTTGCGACATGAACATGTGAATATAATACACCGTCAGTAAATTTATTTAGATATATACGGATAATAGACCTCTGCTGTACCCCGAAGGAGATAGCAGGAAAATAAATATAGAAGTCTATGTTGATATACACTATCAAAGTAAATCCCAAATAATTTTATCCAGATCCTAAACGAGGAAATGATATATAGTGCAAAGTGCTATACAGAATACTTAAATAAAAATATATTGTATAACACTTATTCGTGAATAAAATAATTTTATAATCACAATAATATAATAATAATAATAATAATAATATATTCTACCACATACACACAACACCATCTAGCCCAAACTAAGCAGAGCTTGTACTATGGGTACTAGACAATGGATAAACATACATATATACCTTTTTCTTTTGTAAATACTTTTACATATAATGACTATTACATTTGAATCTTATGTGTGTCCCATAAAAGTACCAATAAAGACTTCTTTTTGCTGCGTATCACAAGATAATTTAGTAGAATTGCTCTTTTATGTCATTATCAAATCCTTATTTCGGTCGAATCAGCTCCTTTTCCGTTCAGCAGCCTCGAAACAGGTTTTTGTAATTTACTTCTTTGAATAAAAGGGATTTTGAAGCTCGTGCCTATATACGTATATGGAGATGATTGCTTTTATGCATGAGAAACGTTATGAATTTGACAAAGTATACCTACTTGTGCATATTGTTAAGGCTAATTCTGCTTATTCTTTGAAGTCTCAAATATTACCTTTTCAATTAACCTTAATTTATCGTATCATGTTGTGTGTATAAACACAATATTCTTAAAATTATAAATTTAATAAATTAATGTAGCATTTTAATGGAGCAATTAATAGAGTCAATGTAACAAGGAACGACAATAAAGTCATTCTTTTCAAAATATATGACAAACTTATATCGTAAATAAACATATTTATGAGTATATTTCGGTAAATATTCATGTGTATGTAAAATCCAAACAAAATATTTTATCAAGTTTCGTTTAAATATATTATAGTTATTTATCAAAAAATATATTTCATAATAATAAAAGGGAATTAATCAAATCTTTATTTTATGGGAATTCTTAGACATGCAGATGTTTTCTTTCTCCGTTATAGCGAGCAATAATTAAGTATTTAGGTAGGCACATAACTTCGAAGGCGAAGGTGCATGCCTAGGAATCGAACTTGAGACCTCTGCGTGGCTGTCCAACGGTGTCCCACTAATCTATAAGTCTCATAAATAAATATATATGCCCAACATTCCCGTTAATTTAATTTAAATAATTACATATAGGTTTATTTTATAAATAACTAGAGGTGCCCGCGGTTTCTGTTAAAAGTACTCGAATCTCCAGATGAAATTAAACACCGTAATCTCACAGAAAGTTTTTCTACATCAAATTATATCAAAGGCCTTTTGAATTGTGCATCGCAGTTGAAGATTGCTAGAAAATTCTTTAGGTACGTTGTACTCCAGTTAAATTGTGTCTCATGAAATAAAAGAAAAAGAGAAAAGTCGCTAAGTTTCAAAGTTGAGCTGCGGCGACCGTTATGAAACTTCTTTGCGGTGCACCGACAGAATTTTAAATTAATACACGCGAACAATTTCCATCGTTTTAAGAAATCGGAACCTCAAATGACATGATCTGATAAATTATGTCTCAACATAAATTTGGTTGTGACGTAATTCATCAATTTCTGACAAATTCGTCGTAATGTCTCGGGTAGATAGTTACAGCCTATTGTCGTATTAAGACTGCGCCGAGAGTAAGACGTGGTTGGACGGAATGACAGAGATCTGAGAAAATCGTATGTAGGATATGAAGTGCTTTTTTGATAAATATGTATGTATCTTTATTGTCAACCAATAACTTAAATATTTGAGACGGACAAATTGTAATATAACTAGGTATTTATGTTTCGTTTAAGCTGTAAAATAGGATAGATTTCTACTGTTATAATCTTAAAATCACGTAACACGAGCTTACGTTTTTGCATGTTTCGTGCAAATTTACGTAATTTAGTAGGCGAAAATATTAATTATTTTAAGTTTTTTACACTGCGTAATTGTAATTACATTCATTGTTATGGTAAATGTATATTTTATATTTGTATTAAACAAAAATTGTTGATCTAATCAACTTAACTGTGACCGCCTGTTTTGGCACATTTCGCTCGGCGCAGTCTTTAGTTTGTTTTTATTTATACTCTTCAAGCAAGTTAATTATGCGCGTACTTTAAATTCACTAATACATTTTACAGCATTGTAGCAGTTCACCAGTGGTGCTATAGCTCCTGGCAATTTAAAAATAACATGGTTATAAGCAATTATCTCCAACCACACACCTTTTATCACGCCCTGATTAAAAATTGTAACAAAAATTGTGTAATCATCAACAACACATTATTTTATTTATGTTTGCATATGTTCTGCTGATATTTATTGTATTTAATATTCCTCCAAAATATTACCACTCCGAGCCCATCTGAATAATATAAAAATAAAACAGCTTTACCAAACTCAGTCACGCAGAAATGTTTGTTGATAATTAAAGTAGATAAAGATGTAAATGGTACAGTACATTAGATAATTATTTACAACGTTTACCGTTGTAATGCTAAACAAACAAACAGCCATACTGGTACGTAGAATTGTAGCTTTTTCGCTTGCCTTTGAGAAATGTAGCGTTTACTACAAACTTAGGTATATCGTGTTACTAATACCTACAATTCTACTTATCGCTTCAGGAAACGAAACGTGGCGTTACTTAGTTACTTACTCATTTATATATGGTAATGTTACGATACTAACGTTACTTCTTTGTAGAAAAGTTATATCGATTAGCTGTTACGCATCTCAAGGCCTCCACTCGTTACGAGCTCAATTCAAAGTATAGATTATCGCACTTTTTACGGCATTCTAATATTGCAAGTGGGTAAATTTTGTATGTATTCCACAGATTCCGAATATCATCTCTAACCACTCAAATTATTGTCTATAATATAACATAAGTTATAGGAAGCATTATGTAAAGTTTAAGAAAATGAGGTCTTAAGCGCTCCTTGTAGGCTTCTATCTAAAGAACGTTGGTAATTTCCAGTTATCTTATTCTTTCGTTTTATTCGCAGCTCTTAGATAAGAGCTTTGAGTGATTCCATATCGCTTGGGATTTTCAATTTAGAATTGATCGTAGGAAGAATGAGGAAAAGAAGATTGATATTTGGGAATTTTCTCTGGCCTATTCGCATTGGAGGCCGTACAAGTGAGTGATCGCCTGAGTCTGTCCCGAGCTAATGATACCCGAGGCTTATCGGCTCGGTAGTCGCGCGTCATTTTTACGGATTCACCCGGATTTATGTAAATTTGTTTTGTCAGCGACCCACCTTGTTACGGCCGCTGTGAATCGCTACGATATCGCCAATATTGATACTTTTGTCGGGCTCGGAAGCGTACCGCTGTGATTGATTTTTCGTTTAAATACTTGTTTTATTACGAATTTTTCGTAGCATTTGTGTTGTATCGCAGCAATTATACTATTTCGTAACATGATGGACTTTGATGACCACGCAATCGACGTTAACAAATGTTTACCATATTACGTCCATAATATATTTTGACATCACACACTGGTTAAGCACGGAGCTCCTATTAATATTCATCGGAGTGGCTGTGTTACTGGATCGAGTTGGCTCGTACTTGTCAATGTAATTAAGGCGTTTCACAGACACCGCACAATACGTAGGCAGTCTGCTCACGTTATAATTATGAAGATTTGCACTAGTTCGAGAGGATACGTCTCTCTATCTGACAATGACGTCGCTATATTCAATGTACGTGCCTTTGATTGGATTTAACAGGCACATAGGAGAATATTGTATTATTAGTTATCATTCGACGGTTACGATCGCACCGAACGGAGTAATACCTAATGTAATTCTATAGTAATACGAGTATTCAAGCGATGTCGGGTAGATAGGTCTTCGACCTCTTTAACCAGCGGTAGATTACATTTTAAATTTTTATTAGCTTCTTAGCGTATTATATGGTGCTTTATAGTCGTGTGCGTCGGTGAATGCGTTAGTATTCATTAAAGTTCTTTTGAATATTTTTTGATGCGTGCGTGCCATAGTAAATTTAATGAATATTTTCATTAGAATGCTTACATAGGTAATTAGAAATTATTAACCACAACACTCCTACTGCTAAACTGACCTTAAATGAAAAAAAGTATTTAATAAAGTTTGTAAGTGATTTGATTTTTGTTTATACATATTACATAATATTATCGTATATTTATTACCATAAAAGTGCATAGATTAGGCTTATGTTTTATAATAACTAGTTACCTATATAAAGTGATGTCCTCGTAAAAAAATATTTTCCAGACAAGTTCAGCTTTTATACTATTTGCAATTCAAATATACATACTGCTAAGTATGTATATTTGAATTGCAAATAGTATAAAATTTTTGATACATATCTATCGTATCATTAAAACAGTAATACTAGTAGGCTACTTAATTCATGACGTCAACGCAAGCTCATAATACGTTACTGAAACTAAGTTATATTATCCTGTATATACAATAGCCGAGGGACTGTAACATCAGATAAGGAGTGTAGCATTGATACGAACGTGATTAATATATACCAAAGCTCAGACGGACTCGGTAATCTGATTCGATTGAGTGTACGTAACCAAACTGTCACGATTGCACCTCACTAATCCAATTGATTGCATTATCATTCATATACTTGATTCATCGGATAACATGAGGAATCATGTGGGGGATGTTGGGTAGCAATAATCTGTTTATTCACTCCCACAACCGCTTTGATCCTCTACTATTCCATAGCGTAATGCGAATTTGAGGTTGTACATAATATAGATACAAAATCAACAACATCATCGCATGTTGCTAATGTGACAAGCTTAGTTAAATTAAGTACTAAAGCGGTATTCGGAATAAACTACGCAAGTCATTTGTTTTATCGTTTATACTCTGTCAACTTTATTTGAAGCTAATGTATACGGCTCTGAAAATAGGTGTTGCCTAGTTTGCGACTGCGAATTGTCCTTAATATGGTTAATGTTGTATGGGTACTTTTTTAAATATGTTTTGACTCTAGGAATAATTCAGATGTCGCGGCAGACTTAACAATTATTGATACAAAGAACATTCATATGTGGAATATTTGAGTGAGTCATTAAATTTTTGCCCAGCGCTCGAGCCTTGAACTTTCAGCGTATTGGTAGTGGCGAGCCAACGACTTAACTACGTCATTTGTGCATAGAGATATTTCAAATAACAGGTTTTTCGTCTTGGCCTGAATTAATCTAGCAACCGTTTATTTCTATTCTTCCATATTTTTCCAAGCAAGAAATTTCTAGTTACCTAATAAATAAAAAATAAAGTAGGTACTAGGGCAACATATTAATGCAACGGTTTTTTCTTACCAAACAAGCATTGTAATTCGACCGGCACATTATCGCGGCTAGTGGGCGTGAATGGATAGATAAACGCGTCCCGGCTACGGTTTGTTAAGCAAATCTAAGTTTTTTATTTGTGCTCTCACTTCAACAACAATGCTGTTCTGATTCCGTACGCCTTTTGTTTCCCTAGTACGAAAGTGAATTTAAGTGAGCTTGTCTCGACTCGTTCGCAGATCCAAATAGCTTATTTGAATCAAGTGTTTCTCAATCTTTGTACGACAGTACTATGGTTCGAAGTGCAATTTAAAGAATCCGGATGATCATGGTCGATCGTGATTACAGGTTTGAATAATAGTGATTAAAACGTTTTACTGTTATTAAACGAGATTATAATTTAAAAAATAAGCATTTAATTGATTTATTGGCGTTTTTGATGCAGCTGCGTGTATAAAGGATTTTAAGTTATAGCTTCCGTATTTAAACTATGCTACAACCAGTTATAGCTATTATAAAAATTACATTACGTACTAGCTGTTATATGTACGAGACTTTGGTTTCTTTGAAGAGTTTGCCGATGTCCTATCATGTCGTTTAAGCTATCTCCATATAAATTTTATTAGAATTTATTATTCTTATGCGACTTGATTAAGTACTTTAAAACTTTCATATTTATTATAAGTAACAGATAATCATTAAATGTACAATATATATGTACACAGTCATAGGCACAATATTTTAAAAAGTACGGTTTCTTATTTATTAAAAATGCAGTAACCTAGACAATAAAAGCTGCGGTATATATATTTTATATAAAATTCTTTCTTCTGGATATTATTGACAATAAAAATGGATTTCGATTTTATTTACATGTATCGTGAAAACAATATCAAATGTGCTTATGTTATTGTTCACAGGTACGTAGCGGTGATATTGATAAATTATATGAAATCTTCGACTACCACTAGATCGGTAAGCCTCAATAGACAACTCTGCTTTGCATATGAACTTTAACATAGTCTTGAGAATTACGAAACTTGGAAAGTTTCCAACACGTACTCCACGGATTTCTACCCGCCGTAGAGCTCTTCAATTCCCAATTTGAGAAATGATTCTCGGAATCGAAGCAAATTGATTAATAAATCGTTGCTGCTTGTGGGAACTTGACTGCCTTTCTCTTCCACTTAGCTTTTTTAAATAATCAGTGTCGACTATTATTTCTAAGCTTTTTAATCAATTTATTCGATGTTGAGTGAAAATAAAATTATTTTTGTCAGTATAAATAATTATCCGAGGTTGTTTAATAATAAACTATCACACACGTTCCTCTGCAAAACAGTACCAAATCTAATCATAGCTTCATCCTTGCTAACCAGAAAATTGTTCAAAATGTTTATTTTATCTGTATCAAAACCAGTCTTTGCCCCCAATTTGTGGATCAAAATCGAGTTCTCAGCTCAGATACTGTGAAATGCTATTTGGTGTCTCATCTAATTGGAACACCCAAAATTATTCAAATAATTGACAGTATTGTTCTGATTTCCACCAACAATTTGCAGCATTTGAATTCTATTCGATTTGCTTAAAACCGACCTAAATCTCCAATAATTCAAATCATCTTATCTTCCGAACGCTGTGTGAATGGAATGTGGGAATTAAAGTGCTTTTTAACTACTTGCGTTATGTATAGGCACGATCGTTGGATCAAGTTAAGTGATGCATGAGATGTAAGCGTTGACCTCTCTCGGTGCCGTGATTGTAAACCGTCCATAGTAAACAACACGGCAATACAAACAAAAACAGCTTTTACAGTAAAACAAATAGAGATCCATTTAGCGTGAAATTTGTGTACGAGATTTTGATTGACATATCGCCTTGAAATTTGGATACTAATTTGTTATAAATTGCTCAATCTGATACCTAAATAGGATTAGTTCGGTAATGATTTATCGGAGCACAATTTATGAGCCGTTTGACACGGATACGGAATCCGTCGCTTGCACGTTAAAAGATTTACGAGGGAATAAGTTCGGGGATCGTTAATTTTACTGACGCGCCGATTATCTTAACAAGTTGTCGTGTTTGAGATAATCGCTGTCTCAGATTTAATAAAATCGTTTGCTGGAAGTCAAATAAAACTTTTTTATTTTATACAAGCCTTTAATTGCACAATCAAGTGTTGTACTTTCATGGAAATTTAAACTGTATTCACTGAATATAAAAGCGAATATAAAGCGAAGCATTAAATTTGGAAGTACTGAATATTGAGTAGCGTTTAAACGTTAGACTGTCAATAATAAATTTAAGGCATGTGAGTTTTTAAGCAATATGATTTTCATATATATACATACAGGTCACAAGGCAATATGCTAAGACAGCCTCGATGGCGCAGCAGTATTCTAAGTCCCGGATGAGATTCCTAGACCGGGCAAAGAGTTGTTGGAATTTTCTTTCAAGAAATTTTCAGTATCTGAGACGGTGAGACGGTGCCCGGTAAACGGCAATGCCTTCCTGGCGAAATCGGCTGTAAAAGACCTTTGCCCTATCTTTTCGGGGATACAAGCGTAAGACTCTATATGAATTGAATGTATATACTAAGTTAAACAGTTATCTGAGTACTGTAATTTTTTACGTTTGCACAGAACAACTATCCGACTAAATCATGAGATATAACCTACCTGATACCTTTAAAAGGTGATAAGTTTGTTGAGTTTTGCGGTCAATCCAATCACATAATAATATTAAGCTTTTAAAAATGGTTTACACGTTATAAATTTGTTATAAGAAGTTCAGATTATTCACATGATGCGCATCGTATATGTTAAATTTACTTTCAAGAGGTTAAATCACACTTATGCGACATAACGTATCTAATAATATCGAACAAATTATGAGACTGCTGACAACGTAGTCGAAATTTCAGTCACGAAGTTCTTTCGCCTAAAAAAGCTTTGCATGCGACAACGTTTTTATTACTCAGGTCTTAAATAATAACAGAATAGCTGGTAGGCACCATGCGGCAGAATTTTATTCGAGTATTTTTTGCCATTTATAGTTAGATGTTTATTTCTATAGGAGAATATAGGCCGTTGGCATAATGTGATTGTGAAATGAAAATTATATTGTTCTTGCGACGAATTGACGTTGTTGTAAACGAAAATAAAACCAGCCTTGTTTATTGCTTTGTTTTCCTGTTTAAAATATGTATTGTAAAATGACTAATATTTTAACATATAATTGTGCTTATGTAATTATAGCAATTTAATTTTATTTATATTTCCTGTAAAGCGTCAATTACTAAATGACTTAAATTCCGTTCAGGGATTCGGGTATGATTGATATGAAAGCATGTTAATTTAACCCATATATCCTCACTAATATGCGAATGTGAGTTTGTTAAGCCTTCACAGCTTAACTAAGTCACCGATCAGCATGACATTTTGCATATACGTTGTCAAGGGTAAAAAAAAGATCATAGGGTATAAATTACTGTGTCTGAGCGAGCAAAGCAGCGGATAAAAGCTAGTTTATAATCTAAATAGGTTTATTTAGAAGAAACCAAAGCTCAGCTTACCCATAATAAAATACGCCTAAATAACTTATAGTAACGCGTAACAGAAAACATATAACAGAGAACCACTTTTTTAAATATTTGAATAGTAAATACTGATAATATTATAGTCCCAGAATCTTTGTCCCATATCCATCGTTAGAGTAGGCCATTGAATGACTTATGCTAAATTATAAATAATGCAGTACGTAACTACTGTGAACTATTCTACCTACATTATGAACTGTAATGTGTTCATTACTTTAAATACAAGGTATACGTTTAAAGCTAGGTTGGTAGCAAATCGGTTCCTTATTTGCACGAGATCGCTTGTACGAATACAGATTTGTACAGAATTACGTACCAAACTAAAGTGCGACCAATGATGCCCGTGCATGAACATCCATACGAGTTTGGATCAGCGGACGTAACGAGAAATGTCTTACAAATATATACGTACAGAAAGTATAAGCTGTCTTGCCGCTAAAATGTAATTTTGTCGATTTAGAAATTTATATGTAGAACTGACTTTTAAATAAATGTTGTCCTTCTAACCATTTTGGTGTAAATACTGTTAATACAAACAATAACTACTTGTATTTTGCCAAAGTTTTTACAATCAATAAAATCATTGACCACGTCTTGTTAAATCGTTTTTAACAGAGCTATGGTTTATATTCATGGAATACTAGATTTTGACCGCGGCTTCGTTTGCATAATGTAGGTTAGGTTAGTAACTTTACTTTTTCTGGATGGAATGTATCCTATGTCCTTTTCTATACCCCGGACATCGTGTATGCGAAATTTTATGATGACCGGTCAATTAATTAAGGCGTGACACAAATTCACATTCGCATTTATTAATCTCCGAGTCTTCTTCGAAGAGGTTAATGAAAACACTATGTGGGTCTGTCTGTCTGTCTGTTAGTGACAGGCATAGCTCCGGAACCCCTAGACCGATTGAATTGTAACTTGGTGAACAGACACCATCCCTCGGTCGAATTTGAATATGGGGTGGGTCAAAATACCCTAGGTCACAAGGTCATAAGGTCTGGGGATATCCACCAATAGAGTGATTTGGAAGTCCAAGGGAGGGGTTTTTGCCCAGCAGCGAGACATTACAAAAAGCTGATGAAAAAAAAATGTAATATGAAGACGAAGAGGTTGAATCCTGGGTTTTTACACCCATCTCGTTATATCACTCGTTATTGCTCGCGGCTTCGTTAGCGTAAATGTAGTTTAGGTTATGTTAGCAACATCACATTTTTTAAAATAAAATATAGCCTATGTTACTGGGTTAGTAGTAACGATTATATAGTTTTGAGATAAACCCTTACAAACAAACAAAAAATCAAATCTTTCTCTTTATAATATTAGTATAGATAATTACGATTACCTTTAAGATAAAATTACAAGGACCACAGAGTATTGTTCATTAAGAACCGGCCTCTATGTATTAAGTTTGTTTTTACGGAAATTTTTATCATCATCATCATTATGCTAGCCGTCTGTCATCTTCTATTGAATGGAGGTCACTCCTAAAGATTTCCGTAACGATTGACGCTGTATCGTGTACATCTAACCGCTACCCACCACTTTGATCAGAGGCTGTATCACCATTTCTTAAAGTAATGTCATTATATATTTAAGGAGGAGACGAAGCTATACATTCTGCGCTTACGCTTTATCTCCTTATCATTTTGCAATAAATATGATTGTGCTTTAAGAATAAGCACAATATTTTTTATGGCATAAGCGTAGAATGGAATATGTAGATATGCGTAACCTAGAGGAGGTTATGTATATCTACATTTTCCATTCTACGTTCGCCACTACGAATTCCATTTGTCGGAAATAAAATATACCTTGTTGGGAAATAGGAATCGAAAACAAACCCCTTTTTTTGTATTTCTTATAAAGCAAAGGCTAATTGGCTTCGATCCTCGTTATTCTGTCGTCGGCGAACAAATTGCTATCAATACGATAGTTATAAATGCAGTTATTTGTGTATTTCCATTAATTTTCTTTAGTTAGCTTATAACAATCACTAAGTTCTTGAGATTAGTTTACAGTATTCCTTTTAAGCATATGTAAAGCCAAACTGAATGGATAAGTAGCCAATCACATGTCAGAATTGCAAGCTTGATCTATTGTTGTACGACAATAGCGTAAACATTGACGACGCAACACATTCCTGGATATATCGAGTACGTAGGCATGCTGCCGGCATCCTCTTCATACCGAACTAAGATATTTGTCACAGGTATTATATCTAAAGCCACCATTACTATAATATCGATACATTAGAGAGCCAATAAATTGCTCCAGAGGTAGCAGTGCTGCACATTTCCCCAGGCGTTTGGCGGTGGACCAATACATTGCAAACTGCATATGGCATAATAATGCCATTTGGTAAGGAAAACGCAATTTGGCATTATCGATATGTGCCAATTGGCCAATACATACACTCTGCTACTATCCTGTTAGCGTATAATACAATATGAATTATGTGATATATTAATTAGCCGTTCATAACAAACAGCGTTTCAACTAAATTGAAAATTAAATACATGTTATTACGATAAATTAATTCGCTTACATACATATGGTATAAGTGCGCGATTGTTTTAGCTGGTCATGATGTTCGGGTTCAAATCCAGGTTCGATTTCCGTGGCGAAAAAAGTGTTATAAGTTATTACTGATAGACAAGTTTTAGCAGCAACGTGGAGTCTGTAAAAGTATCTGGATAGCAATAGGCTTGCTGTCAATTAGTGTAGTACAGCTCTGTTACTTTCTCTATAAAGAGTTTCTAGGTTCAATGTAAGTCTCTCTTAAAAACATTATCTTCATTGCTTCATAACAATCAACTTGTTGCGCTAAAGCGTATCTGTATACATATGGCTACTGATATCATAGTTGTGCGTTTTAATTAATTGTGTGAAAATCAACGTTAAAGTCATCCTAATATTATCATGACCTTCCTTTAATAGACATATTGTAACATTGTTGTGTCGAGTGTGCATGCGTGTTTACTTCGGGAATGTGTACAGAGATAAATGAAAGTATAATTTCACTAACTGTTGATTTATTATACTTCACATCAATGAAAGGTTACATAAAATATTACTTAAATGCGCGTGCGGTCTTAGTGCGGGACTCGGAACAACTGTACGACTGAGCTTTGGTTCGCATGAACGTACAAGCGACAGACTAAACATATGCGTCAGCGTTCCCTACAACATCTTTGTTTTAGACTCATATCAGATCAGAAAACAATTGATGTCTACGATTGATAAAAGTATATGGCTTTTTATCAATCGTGTTTAAGTATCATCATATTTTCAATATTTAATTGGTTTCTAATTTTATCCTAATTTTTAATAAAAATCAAACTGTTATTTATTATGAATATTATGACAAATCAATGTAATCAATGTGTTATCAACCAGAATTTCATACTTCTTTCTACTTTGTAATTTAATTTTATTTTATTTTTAATTTTATTATCTAACACGGTATCTTTATTTTATTAATTTTTATTCAAATTAATATTTTTTATTATTTAAATTCATTCATTGTATATAATATCTATCAAATTTAATATATTTGTACAAATGAAAATGTATAAAATGCAACTACTCAAATGTATTGGAATCAAACGTAATATGTTTTGCATTTATGTAAAATTTTGAAAATGTGAATAGTTTGTACACCTTTAAGTGATATATTTACACTGTATTTAGGATTAAGAGGAAACACAAGGGCCGTTTTTCCATACAAATGTAGTACCCTGATTCCTGGATGGATAATGCCAGTAGAACAATAATATTTTAAAATAACATGTATAGCCTCTATTGGCATGTCCCTATGTTTTCCTTTTTTTCATTAATTAATTATTAAAAGAGATATGAACCTTCAAAAACCTCAAAAATTGCTCAGATTTTCCGCTGTGTTCAAACATCCAGAAAACAAATTTGAGTAGATTATATAAAAAAAGAAAAACATAGAAACACGGCCAAAGCCTTTCTTCAATTTTTAATGAAATAAGTAGTTAAATCGGTCAAGTGTTGGAGAAGGAATCAGGGGACTACGAAACGTTGATTTTGTGTACTTTCATAGGTATTTTCGGTCCAAGGTGCAGTTGTCTCTATCACGCTCTGCGGGCACTGCGCGACAGCAATAGATTTTACAAATACCTATTTTTCAATTCTCTCGCCCGTGGTGTTTCCTCTTAACGGTATTAAATATAACACATTGTTTGTGAGTATATAGTTGGTGTGCCTTAAATTAACGGAATGTGCTGTAAGACTGTTTAATGGAATTAAGTTGACGGCAATATAGAAAAAAATAAAGAAACTACCGAGCGTTATTTCATAATTAAAAATGTCGTTTTGTGCAAGTACTTTATTTTAAACACATGTTATCATTTATTATTTAACAAAATTACGTAAACGATGAATACAATAGAGCAAACGTAATTTCAGTTGCAAATGTTGTTAATTTGCATGTAAATGTCTTACTATTTTGTGATAGCATAATACGGGTATCCGACATTCAACAACGCCTAGAAAAACATTTTATGACGTCGCTTGTTATTTGCGAATATATGTGATATTTTGCACATTATTTATTACTAGATTTTGCCCGCTGCATCGCTCGAGTTTTTGTCAATAAATTATATCCCTTGGGAACAGTACTTTCATCTGGATGTAAGATATATATGCCCTTTTCTGTATTCCCGACATCGTGTATGCGAAATTTCATTAAAATTAGTCTGTAAGTTAAGGCGTAAAAGCTTAACAAACAAACAAAATCACATTCGCATGTACATATTACTTACGGTTAATTTGATTGTATTTGAAAAGTGCCTGTGTTGTGGAGGATTTTACAAACATACAAACAACGAATATAAATAAACACCAAGACTCGAATTAACAGATGTTTGTTCCGTATGAGGATCGAAACCACGACATTCGGCGCAGTGGCAGCGGTGAAGCGACCACTTAATTCACTACGCCACAAATGTAGTCAATTTCATATGTTTCACAGTAGGAGACTCCTGCTTTTAGTTTTAAATGATGCTTAGTATTGTGGTACGTATATCGTATTTGCGGCTGCAAAATAAATACTCAACTTGAGGAGCGTCCGCACTCCACAACAGTACTTGTACACCCTATTTGTAAGGAGTGCGGACATGCTACATGGAATCATTTTTGGCAGCTTATCTTTTATCTTCTGTGTGTGTGTTTGTAAGTAAACTCCTCCTAAACGGCTGGACCGATTTCGAAGAAAATATTTTGTGTGTGTTCAAGTGGATTCGAGAATGGTTTAGATTTGTTCTTTTAATTTTTTTTTCGTATGTACAGGACAACGTCTTTTGAGTCCGCTAGTTTTATATAAGATATAGATCTTATAATTATATTAAAAATCGTTACGTTAAGAAGGTCTGCCTATTGATTGTAATTAAGATGATAATCATGCAGATATAAGATTTTTCGTAGAGTTTACTCCCTGTGTGAGTTTTATTATTTACTACCACAGACACATTAAATTTAATTGGTGGTTATTTTTCCGATGTATTAGATATATTATTTTGGTCACTATCGACACATTCAGGTGCATTAATTATATTTGTAGGTAAGGTTTGTTGAAAGTCACAATCAATGACTTAATATTGATCAGTGATTGGTGCACTAGCTGAGACATATTTTACTGACACAACACAACAAAAATTAAAATGAAATCACAATTAAATATAGTATGTATTTTTGTCTACGCCGCATGTATTGCAGTAGGTAAGACAGTCCAAGAGCTAATAAAAATATATGTTCTAACGATGCGATGTCTGGTATCGGCTTTAGTGAAATAAATTTTATCTATGCGTAGTCAGACTTGTTGGAGCACTAAAATGTACATGTCACGCATAATTAAATGATAGGAATGTAATTATGACTTCTGTGCTAAATATACAGGTTCTTTGTAGATACTGTAAAAAGAAAAGAAAATGAAGCTACAATTGTATTTACTGGGATATTTGAATTTTGTGCTATTACCGGTTTGATTCGAGTTCACTCTTAATCTATACTAATATTATATAGCTGAAGAGTTAGTCTGTTTATTTGTTTGGTAGAACGCGCTAATCTCAGGAACTACTGGTTCGAATTGAAAAATTATTTTAGTGTTGTATAGCCTATTTATCGAGGAAGGCTATAGGCATGTTTTAACATCACACCACGACCTACAGGGGCGGTGCAGTAACGATAAACACGGGTGAAACCGCGTGCACATCTAGTTTTTTTATATGCGACATGCATACGAAGGAATAAGAATAAAAGTTTGGTTTTTACTTTTAAATTGAGAGCTGCGGATTATTTTTGGATCATCAATTGCGAATATTAAGAGGAAATACAAAAAACATTTCAAGAAAAGATTTAATAGATCTCTTGCTGCCTCACTTCAATATCAATCTGCTAAAGGGATAGACTGTAGCTCAAAATATGTCAAGTTGACCAAGTCGTCATCTCGTTTTCTCCATGCTCCAAAACTTATAAACTTTTTGATATGTCTGTGTGGACTAAAAGCTGTCCACATTTCTTGAAGTAACTTGGCGGAGTCAACAAATTTTTAAATCGATTCCAACTTCAATACACACAAACCATGTATGCGTTTGATTTAAAATAACCATGTGTTATATTTTTAAAGTATTACATGCATAAATCCTATAATCTTCGATACCCAATCATAACCAGTACCGCAGAGATCGGCCCCGCTCCATTTACTGGTACCCTATAATTACACCCATATTTATTTATTATTAACACCCGATGAAGTCTTACGAACAAAAAAAAGGGTTGAAACAAGTTGTAGATAAGTCGTTACCGATCGTACCAGTCAGTATTCTCGTTTATGACTGCGCATTAAAAGCTTTCGATATTTTACGACTCTGGTATCATCATGCAATAGGGGGATAAGCCGATTTGGTTTTATAGCCTGTTACCAGATCCGGTATTGCAGCGATGACATGACAGTTAATAAATTTTATATATAATTTACCGTTAGAAGATATACGACACTTTGTGGTAATTTTATATTTCGAATAATAAATGATAGTTATCTAAATCAATTTCATAATCAACGTTGTCCATTAAGGCTAACTAATAAATAGAATTGACGATGTAATTGATAATCATTTAAATTGATTAATCGTGTTTTAATATGTAAATATAATTGATTGATAACTGTAAATGAAAATGATGTCTGCTAAGTGTTCGTTACCTATGTATGTTACAAGAATATTTTATTATGATGCGAATAATATTTTATTTAAGGGATCACTATGTGAAATGTTTTACAGCCCCACACTGCAGAAAAATAAAGCCCCTTTAGAAGCAAATTAGGTTCAACTCCACGGTTATGTTTAAAATAGTCGTTGGTTATGTACTAAATTAGTTATGAATAGTAGCTAGGTTTTCTATAGTCTATATCCTATACAAACTGCTCCCGACGCTTAAAATAGTTGTTATCTTAGAATATGTAATTTTGTCAAATAAGATAATTTGCTGAAGCAAGTAAAACACATTCCGAAAGTTCATCACAAGAGGAACACACAGCCAATTTAGCTAACGCAATATATCACGAGAAGAGAAATAATTGCCGATTATTATTAATAACAAATTGATTGAAGACTGTACGGAGGCAAGATTCGAAAGTAATTACGCCACGACAGATGGTAACAACAAGGGGCAATTATGAGTGATTCACGCGAATACTCTCCCACGCCTCGGTATTGTAATGATAGTTAAGTAACCAACATTCTACGTGCTCAGTGTTCTTATTCATAATGTGTGATGGAACAAGTGTAGCAGTTGTTGGATTCACACTGTTTATTCATGGAAATGTTTCAGAGAAGGGGCTTTTGAATGAGCAATATTTTGACTGCAATATGTGGTTGCAATATTTAAAATTATCCACGAGCAGCGATATCTCAGTGGGGAGACCAACAGACTGCAATGCAGAGGGTCTCGGGTTCGAACCCACGTCGCGCACCTCTGTTTTTCGGAAGTTATACAACTTTTCGAAATGATGTGCGTATTGATTGACCATAATCGCCTGCTTCGTGCCTCGGAGAGCACGTTAAGCCATCGGTCCCGGCTGTCATGAACATCTATGACAGTCGTTATTGGGGAAGTCGACATAAAAGATCCCACTGGGTCAAAGTGTCGCCGGTCTGTACTGACTGGCCCCCACACAAGATAAGATAAGATAAGATAAAATTATCCACTGAACTGGCTCAATTGAATTTGAGTGGTTCCGTTCGGCCATTTCAAACATAATTTCTTAAGATAGCCATGTGTAAAATATAGATGAATATTGTATAATACGCCTGCTACATTGCCATAAAATAAAGGTCGTGTACGAGCCCTTATCGAATACCATCTATTCTTTGTTTAGTTCTGCTGAAGAATTAATTATTGGTGGACGCAAAATAAATATACTACGAGGAAATAATCCATTAAATATTCCAACAGTGTGTAGCGCCTTCCAACTGTAAAATATCACTACCTAAGAACCAGCTATAAATGGATATTCTTCGAATACCTAAAACCACATCAGAAACAGTAACTATTAACGAGAACATATTGACTGCAGCGCCTGGCCGACATATCTATATAACAATATATCGTGTGAAATGACACTTCCGCGGCATCCAAATAAATATAGACATTTGAAAGACACATTGGAATAATTGTCTAGCAGACATACCGATATACAACCTCTTTACCCAAATGCCTATAATTATAGCCTCTTAATTCTGCTGTGAATAATTAATATAATAAAATTATTGTTATAATAAAACATACTATTGCTTACATATATTTAAACTGTTACATAACTCGCGGTAAATGTACTAAGAAAAGTTCATTTAATGATCCGCATTACGATTTTGTCAGTGGCCGTTGTCGTGCGCTTCTAATTCAATTAATCACCTTTTTGTGACACTGGCACGCATTTAACCATGTTTATTGTTGATATAGCACGTGTACTGATAGAAGGGAAACTTTAAAAGTTTGTTTTTCCTATGTTATTTTATTGTTCATTTTCTGTTTGATTCGGTGGCATATACTGAATGTATTTGTTACTAATGACCATGTGGTCTAAGGCTCGATTGCTCGGTCCAGCAACTTTATTATGGACGATTTTTGTCACGATTCACTAAGTAGCCTTATGACAGCTGGAGCTGTGCTCAATAACAGTAGGTAATAGGTTCGTCCTCGATTACATGACAGGAAAAATGTTTATTAACCGACAAACAATTTTTTACAGGGAAAAATAGTGGCTTTTATCATCAAAGATAATATACATCATCAAGTAACGAACAATTATAAGCTGGTTATCAAATCGATTAACATCATATCACTGTATGCAACTGTACAATGCACCTGAAGTCGATGGCGCGTGATTGCGCGCGCGCATACTCGCTAGCTAACATTGTTGCTGCATGTCGCGACCTCATACGACTGTTGTGCAATTGCCGATGCAACCGATTGTAATACATACACCTTGTTTCTTACGTCACTAATTATGAACGTTTTTTGATTGTTTTAAGCGCGCACCTTTTTATGCGAATTTTTGTTGTGTGTATATACGTACTTACTTGGCAAACTGACCGACTTCTGTATTGCCTTATCCTAAATTATAGTGTATATTTAATAAAATATACACAATTTAGGATAACGCAATACAGAATTCGGTCAGTTAATAAACCTATATAAGGTCGTATAAAGTATATATTACATTTGGAAGTTCATTATAAATATTATTTATAATTGAGGCTGCATACAGATACCTATTATTTATCATTAATTCATTATACAATTAAGTCACAAATAATTATTATTCACATTTTGACGATTTTATACTAAATTGAAGAAGATTTTGCCGTTTGTCATATAATCCGTAATCATATCCATATTTTACAGTGTCTTAGTGTCTGTTGAAAAGTATACGGAAAGTAAGGCTAATTTTAAATTAATTTATCACTTGCTTTCTATCCGTTGTTTCATATCTGTAACGTTCCTCGCGGCACATGAATTATTTTTTAGTGCGAGAGTTCTAATAAAACAAATGTCTTGAGAAGTAGGGATGGTGCCGTCACAACTTAAATTTACCATAATAAATAATATGTGTTCCGTTACGGTCTAGCTGATGCCTATTAATAATAGAAGAAAATACTAGTAGGAAAATATATCTACTATTTCTTAAACATTTAAGCAGCAATCGCTCGTAAGCATAATATTATTGAATACATATTTACTAGTTTTATAGTTTGTCGTTTATTTACGTAAAACTAAACGTTATATCACTACGACGTAATATTTGCAAAGATAACAACAAAGGAGGTAAATATATTCCCACTCAGCGGCAGGCTAATAACATCGTGCGTTCACAATAGCTACGAACACCTAAGTTTAGAGGTATACAAGCATATATTATGATCATGGCAGGTACACATCCGCGGTATTGTCGCCTTAATGGAAGTGCCTTGCGCAGTGTTTGGCGTTATTGTCCAAGAATTTTGTGGGTCAAGGGGCTTGGACTCACGACTCGATGTGACCTGATGTAAAAAACGTATGGAAGTACAAAGGATGCTTAACATTCACGACGAGAATTTTGTAAATTAATTTTTGGACGAACGTAGGAAAGGGTTACTTAATTAAATATTTTTGGTCCAAAGCTGTGTGTATGACTTGTTGTAAATTAAAAGGTGATTTAGGCCAGCAATAGCCTTTGATATTATGTTTATTATTTATTCACTTTAACTGTACCGGTCAGTGTTATAAAGTTGGAAGCAAAGCATTGCGAGTTTAAGTGAATGAATGTTTTTGATATAGTTTTGCTAACATTACAGTTCACATTTGCCAGTTTGCACTCACTTTGTTCAAACAGTATAATTCGGTTCAAATTACAACTAACTGAATCAACACACTAAGAGGAAACGTGGTTGTAATGCAAATATACAAATGCTGATCCAATTTCAACAGCTTTTCGATAAACTAAGTGAGTGCTAATTCGTGATTCACGATGAAAGCTTCTATGCCGACATATTTGTATAAGCCGGTTACAAAACGTTGACGTCATCGAATTTCGAGCTTGCAATAGCGACATCTATATAATTTAGTGGTAATACTACATTTTGACACATTGACTTTAGAAGCACAGTGAGCAACTGTCAAAGACAACGCTGCCGTAGTGCTTAAGTTTTGGTGAATTTAGTAGTAATTAAAAGATAAGGGATTTAAAGATAGAAAACTAGTTTTCTGTTTTAAAGTTATTTTTTCTTAACTTTTGAATTCTTTTCTATTTGTCTCTGCAGCCGCCCGGATGAACAAGCACCTCAACCTCACTTAAAATCGAAACCAAATAACTTTGGAGCCGGGAAACACCATTGAGTGCTGGTATACCAGATCTCAGTAGTGTCAACAGGCTTTTTTGTGGTGATCAGGCCGCAAGAGACCACTAATCATTTCTCTTTTCATTGGTAGAACAGCAATATACATTCTGAAGTAACAGCGATGCGCGAATTATTTCCCTCGTGTTGAAAACATTCGTAACCTAAAATAACTGTGAAGATTAGACTTAACTTATACATATAAGTTTACTCGTTTGTTTATTAACCTGAATCTTCTTCGAAGAGGTTAATGAAAAAACTATGTTGGTCTGTGTGTCTGTCTCTTAGTGACAGTTTGTTAGTGATAGGCATAGCTTAGGAACCACTAGACCGATTGACTTGTAACTTAGTGTACAGACACCTTGGGGTCATCCCTCGGTCGAGTTTGAATATAGGCCCTGTGGGTTAACAGACCCCCGAGATATAGGTCATAAGGTCAGGGGAAATCCGCACGCAGTGATTGGGAAGTCCAAGGGAGAGAAGTGGGACATAACAAAAAGCTAATGAAAAAGAAAATGAAGACGAAGAGGTTGAATCTTGGGTTTTTACACCCATCTCGTTTAAAATCATCACGTCTTAGTCTCTTTGTTAGTATAAATGCTATAAGCTTAGCTTATAAGGTAACAAGGTAAAGTTAGGTTAACGGTGCGAAGAAATTACCTAACTCTAAACTTAGTTCAAAGCTCTAAGGAGGCCGAATGAACAGTACCTAATAAGAAGAAGTATTTAAAATATGCTAAGAATGTTTAGGTTCAGTAACAAAATAATCATCTCGAAGAAAAGACCATTAGAATAATATATGGAATTCAAAACATTCAGATTTATTAAGTTGGCTGCTTCGCTAGAACAAATGTGAAGAAATATGAAAATCAAACGTATTTGTTCACCAAAATATTTGTACAACTTGAACGTACCATCACAAATTATAAATGATAACGTAAGCACTCAATATTTTATTAGTCGCGTCCATGTGTGCGTGTTTATTGATTTTGTTGCGGCTCACACAGTTTTGGTAATCATTGGGATAATAATTAAGCCTTCAATTTGTCGAAACCATTACAGTGGTTTATATAAAGCTAATAAAACTCTTGGTATATCGTTGCTTTACCGATTTGAAAAACCCCAGAGTGGTTAAAATGTATAATAAAATTATCAACACCATCACTAAAATGTAAAACAATATTTAAAGGGATAGAAACAGATTGCTCATATCTGATAGTGATATCGCACTCGAACATTGTGAACTTTGATTCATACTTACTGTTGCCATTTCTTTTTAAACGTTGTTGATTCTATAGATTTTGTTCAGTATTGTAAGAAAATTAATATAGTATCATTACTATCTATGGATCAAATCGGGCTTCATCAGCTAACACAATTTTCACGGTCTTCATAAATCTCTTCCACGGGTTCACACATCACTTTTGTAATACAGCTGATCTAATGCATTACTGGCATCCCACACGCCGTTTTCTATTCCAATATGTTCATTTGGTCAAGGTTCTGCTACGCCTACATGATACTCTTCTATATAATTAATCACCGCAAAATACATACTTCAGTACAATTATATTTTTGTTTAAACACGAAACTTGTAATAATTATGCCCGTGCTAAAACAAGCTAGTAACACGAGCTCGAAGTTTAGCAAGTCGAGTGTTGGAGACGACACAGTGGTTCGCCTTGATGCCGACTTGATGTAGGTTAACCGTTGCGGTCATACGAATTATTTAATTGCATTATTATTACGCATGACATTGGTTTCCTCGTCTTGTGTGTTATGTAATGCTGTTATTATATTTTATTGTTATGATGTAAATGAAATTAGTTTTGACTTGTGATGAACAATGTTAATAGTGTATTGAACTTTATCGCACGTCAAGATTTTTTCAAGTAGTAAGCTTGATTGGATTGTAAATGTGATATCTTTTGTTGTGGCCTATCATTATTATGTGAACTCTTGACTTCAATTATTACATTTGGCAGCAGGTATTAATATCTTTGCCAGATGTCTTGCCTTCTTTCAAAGAACTAACAATTATCAAACTTAAACTTGACATTAGACTACATAATCATTATGTAATTTCTAAAAATGTCGATCGAAAAAGATAATTCATCTTCTTAGGCATTCACTATTTTATTTCATTACTTTTCATTATGTTGTTAATTCACAAAGTAATGCGAGCGTCCCATAATATTATGACAATAATTCATACATAAGTTGAAACGCTAACGCGTACAGATATTACGCGACGACGTAATCAGTATTATACATTTACATAAAGTGTTCTATAACAGCAGAACGTAATGAGACAGATATCTTCCTAATATAAACGAAATGTCAGTGCACGAGGACCGTGACCGAGTAACCTAACACAACTTATGCAATATCGTAAACTTGGACTGAATAAATCATTGAATAATATTGATAAGCATTTACTGCAGTATTAATATCAAAATGATTGCTTAGAATATTGTAGAAGGCTGTATTGCGAGTATTTATTGTACGCCACCCGCCGCTTATGGCTTTTGTACACGACGTTGTAACGTGCGCAAATTGAGGCTCTTGCGCGAGTTTCATGTATTGTATAAACGGGCAATGTAAGATACATCTCCTTTCTCTACGACTATCCCAGTTTATGATATAGCGTTCCTCTACATGAACCGTTAGGTTATATTAGAGGAGCCGCTGTATCTTCCAGCGCCCGAGTTTACCTTCCGGGACCAGTTATAGACAGGTCTTGTCCCCAAATCTCGACTCTCCACCCTAACCTCAGAGATCCGGTTCTCGTAAGCGAGCTACCTCATGCCCTAGTGACACTACCTATTCTCCAGATAGGTGCCGGAGCAATAAAGCCGCTTACCACCCGCAACTCAGGGAGTTGCTAACGAAAACCTCGCTGAAACCGACGTAGAAGCCGCCTCCCATATCTCCAGTATGGTACCGGAGCTGTGTAAGGCACGCTCACATTCCGACATACATCCGTACGCCTACCCAATAAGGCCTACAAGCCGGGTGTGGCCTGAGTCACTCCAGCTATGACTCTTACTTGCTGAGCAGGCAAGCGCCCGAGATGCGTTGCGGCAGTGAAACCACACTGCCACTTCGCTAAAGGCAACTCCGTGCCTCATGCGACCGACTGGTTTGCACTGGCCGCGCCTGAGTCCGACGCTCGAACGCAACTTGCTTGCTGAGCAAACGAACATGTCGTCCTCAGCGGCCAACCACATACCCCTGCGAGTCCAACACCCATGTCAGGCACCGCGCACTCTAGTCAGCGGTCGATAGAACACGCCTTTCGAGGCGCAGTGGGCTTCCTGACCCCGCAGTACCCTGGTCCAAAGGAGGAGACCCGTAGTTCTCCCTCCGAAACCCTATCTACTCGGGTCCTGAGTAGCCCGTCATCATATTTGCGCAGGTGATGCATATAGCCCGCGTGATTAGGTCGCACATGTAGCTTGGGACAGTTACTTGCTTCGTGCTCAAAAACTTTTATATTGTAGTGAGACATTTAGTACTTTTTCGTTATCTTTTCCTTTTCTTATGAATATACATACATACATCTCTAATACCAGCGCTATGTCATTACAGTGCGTGGCTTACAAACGCATCGACGAAAATAATTACTTCTTACAGAAAGAAAATATTAAGCAAAGATGATTAAATACTAAGTACGTATAAATGTATATTAAAAATAAAATTATTTTCCTTTGTATTTCTCTAAGATTCAAGCTATTTGATAGGTATATTGAAGTCTCTAAAGAACGCGACAGTAATTTACCCGTCATAATAGTAGAAATCTATCAAATATACCTTTCATGTTTATAATATTTGTATAGATTTTATGAAATAACAAAGCCGTGACGCCTGTTTGTTGTTTTGTTTGCTCTGAAACGATCCGCAGCATACGTCAGTACCACACAAAATATTTCTGTGGAACATAATTAGCAGAAAAACTAAAAAAAAACCTTTCCAAACCTTTGAAAACATAGTATGTACTCGTACACTCAATTTATTGCGCTATGTTTGTATACAATTTCCTGAACTCAAAATATCTATTCGATTAATGTATGCCTACGTTTGACCGCCACCTCACCTGTATAGCGGTGATACGAACAGCGATAGAGCACGTTTGTTCAATAAAATTTTATTCATTTGAGCCTTGAAGACAGATAATATGTAACGGGAACACAGCAACTGTTCAGGAAGGACTCTCCTTAACACTGTACATAAAAAGTGACTGCATATGCTGTGCATATGAGTTGATGGGTTCCAATTTTTAGGACCGGTACCTAGTTAGGAAATTGGCGGTGGTACCCACGTGTCTCAGGAAGCACATAAAACCTTTGGTCCTACACCTGATCTCCCTCTGGTCGTGTTGAATTGCTATCCCATCTGATTATGAGTGCTAGTGCTTGCTTGCACTTGTGCACTATAAACATATGTCCTGTGCAGATAGCCAGTCTCTGTTACTGTCGGCCGAAATTTGATCTGTAGAACATTATCATTATTATATAAAAAAGGAATAAACATAAAGATAGCATAACATATCTTTATTAAAGATACACATCATTTTTTCTTGAGTAGAAGAGTCTGTCGTTACTTATTATTTGGTAAGGTGGCTTGCCCTGGGAATGACCACCCTCTTATTCCCAATAAGAGGTTGGTCATTCTCAGGTGGTTACGCCAGTACGGGTACTGGCGTAACACAGATACTGCGTTCCGCCAGGTAAGAGTTCCGGATGCTCACATACTCACTTTTCACATTCCTTTCCTTTCATCCCATCTTTCACTCAGTCAAATAAAAAAAAATAACTCAGCAACGCTCGAGTGGTACCACTGCTATCGCTTAGGTCAGGCTGTCCGAGTGCTAGTTTCCCACCTCTATTGTATAAAAAACATGTTTATGTTGAATCATGAATAACATATAATTCTGCCGCCATTTACTTTATCTATCAATATAGCCTATGCGGGTTGATTGTAACGTGGGCACAAAAACAAAACGTTCAAACGTAATCACAAACATACGCACATGAAGTGAATCCCAAATACAATACACAGCTAAACATATGTATAATCCTAACTAATAATGTAAATACGAATGTGTGTGTTACGCTTTCACAGATCTACTCGATCGATCATCATGAAATTTCGCATACACGTTGTCAAGAGTACAGAAAATGACATAACGTACCTTTCATCTAGAAGAAAGTACTGCACCTAAGGGGTATAAATTTATTCATAAAATCTCGATAATACGAGCGAAGCCGCGGGAAAATCTAGTAAGAAATAATACAGTGTTTTTAATGTCGTACATCTACACAACATCTTCAAGGCCATCTATAGACATACATTTAACGTACACCTGTATAAACCATGAAAAATGACGTGAACGAAAATGCTAATGTATACCTACTTAAATCACTAAAGAAACCACAAAATGAATAATAGTTTGTGTTTCATACAGCACTTAATTCAGATATGCCTTCTCAAAATATGAGGTACGGTCTTAATTACTATATAGTTATTGTAACTATGTCAATTAGTAAAGTAGGTATATACTTTCTAGTTTCGTGTAACAATATTTTGATTTACTGCAAGGTCATCATTTACTTTGTATGCTATTAATTTCAACCCGAAATGGTAGTTTTATTTTACATCTAAATGACACTAAAATAAATCAGTGTATGTTAGTTATAATAGGTTTAGACTATATCATCAATATTATATATGCTCCAAATCGGTTAAGACATAAAACCTAAAGTCGAATGAGGAATCCAGTTAACAAAAATAAGATTAGCAGACGCGGGGGTCGTCAGTGGTCATGCGGTAATATCGGCCGGACGGGGCCAGTGCACTTCCGTAACTAAATTGTGCCGCCGGCCCGGAAATGTGACGTCAGAATTTCGGGACATTCGCCCGGGCGTGGTAGGACTCGCTAATGCTGAATGGGACACGCAACCTTTGCTGTTACAAATGATGCTACCGTGTGTTAGGGAATTTGTTCAGCCTTAGGGACCTAGTAGCAAATAAATTCCGACGACACGAAAAGCATTACACACACATAGAGAAATATGCAAACCGTATTTGTCTTCCATAAATGACCACTAAAGTAATATAATTCTTTCCTTTTACAGTCGCTATAAGTCCAATGTTCTCGGTAGAGTGCACTTCAAACTGCAATAATACCATTTCATACTAACAAGCAAGTATTTTCAAAGTTCTCCGACTCTAGGATTTTCTGCATGCTTCTTTGATGTCAAATTGCTGATATAAAATTTTCTCTTCTTCCAAAAGATGGTATATCTTAGAAACTTTCTAGTTATTCAAACATTTTTAGAAGACTTGTGGGTTACTAGAAAAGGATATGAATATTTTAGAATTATGACTTTCCAGATGTAGATAGGTACTTAAAATCGCGACTTATTCCAACAAACTCACGTAAACAGTACTTTAGTACATGCATAGGAATTTTATTGCACGAAACAACACACGTATAGATAGTAAAACAAAAACATAAACACTAGATGTTGCGTCTGTGTCAGGAATCTAGTCGGATTGCGAATGGGCGGTCGTAAAACGAGTGTCATCTCATCATGGACGTGCGGACCTCGCAACAGCTTCGATACCTCCGTTATTCCATTTAGCATAATAGTGTTGGCGTTGCTGACTCAATGTGAAGCTACATGAAGCTGTTTTGGATAAAATTGGATGCTAGCAGAGTGTAGCTATATATATCGGTACATACATGTACGTGACAATATCTGTGTGATATTTTCTGATCGAATGAAAGTGGTTTGCTTCTACCCCTTTTTAAATTTCTCTCATTACTACAAAAATATATTATTATGTTGTATGAATTGCGAGAAAGTGATCGAGTACAATTTGATTTAGTTGTATAAAATTTAATTTGGATATGCAAATATAAGAAATTAGTTCATTGAAATTTATTATTGCTTATAATGTGAATGAGAACATTACAATACATTATTGGATGACAATATAAAAGGAATCAAGGCAGTTTATAAGGCTGTTTCGCAAGTATATATTAACGTATACGCATGTGCAGATGCTAGTCTATAATAGTATTATCACTAGATTCTATATGTGAAAAACAGAATGAATGTTTTTAAATGCGTATTTTTATTATTTCAGGTAAAAGCGGAGTCCGTCTAGTTCATTCGCACGTAAGTATTTAAATCGGGTTCCACGCACTGGCTAATTTCATCGATATGATCGCATCCCTAGTCAATGTCTATTGTTTTTTCATGTATGCTGATCAGGTGCGGCTTAAATTTTTTTTAACAACTTGCACCTTCATGTTTAGATATTGCCAATTTTGTATACCCACGCGAAACGATCGACCGAACCGTTTCTCGTAAATATTTATATTCACGAGACCGAAAAAATTCAAACTTGGCCACCTAATCATCTTACTTTTATACGTATTACCTTTGTAAACATAAATAATGATAAGTAAACTCGTTACGTTTATAAGTTAAATGTATCTAGATTAGTCGATTTGTCTGTAAAATATATGACAATGAGTATTATTTACTATTTCGTCCAATCACATATGAATTTGAATACTCGGCCAAATATTCAATGTATGGTAAATTAAGTATCATGATAAAATATAGCCTATATAGGCACAATGTTTTAATATTTTTAATAAATCAAGTTGCAACCTCAATTTGTTAATTTAGAAAGGAAATAATGTTAATGTCTGTATTATTTACCACGGAAGCAATAACCTGTTCACTAAATACTGCATTTACTGTAATGTCATAATGTGCACCTAGAGTTCCTGCTATTATAATTTTGAAACTTATGTAGAATATATTATATATATATGGAACGGACGGATTTAGAAAATGTAATCGTTGGAATGTATAATACAATGTAAGGTATTTGGGTATTTCACTGATTTTTGTTAAACGCAGGGCTTTGCTGTTTTATTGTCCTTTAAAAATAGATAACAAACAGAATGCAACACAATTGCGAAAACAATTGCATATTTTATATTCACTACAATACATATTTTTTACACAATAATAATATCGATGGTCCAATCGTTTAAGCTTACCACTTCATATAAGTCGCGTGCTAGATTCCGGTACAAATCCCAAAACAAACGAACGTAAAAAAGTTGACCTAAAAATAGTTGTTTTCTTTGTGTCCGTTGTCTTGGTGATTGTAAAGCTTTAGCGCTATGATGAAAGAAGTAGGTAAATATTACATGAATTTTGTTTCAAATACTTTTACTAATCGTAAATACATATGGCAGTTCTACCGAATATGTAATGTAGATGAATCGCGTTTAATAGATCATTTTGATGTGTGACATGTGTCAATAGTACTTAAGAGTGCTGTTTGTGACATCATATTTGTTTGCTCTTTCATTCTATTTGCACTTTCCAATAACACTTATTGACTCTGTTTCCTATGTGTGTTGTTAAGCAATGGTTTAAAAGCCATCATTTACAACTGGTTGAAGTTTGTGGAAGTAACAAACATTTTTCTAGCTAAACATAATGTGTTATCTTTATTGATATGGCTGTTAAAGAATTGTTGATATATTAACAGTCATGGATTTTTAATTCAAGATTTTGTGTATTCATACTGTCGAGTGAGGTCAAGAATTTTTCTGTGGCGTTGTTTTAGATAAAGAAGAATGAAATATAAATCATCTTAATCAAACCTACGTGTGTGATATTTAACAAGTCTCTTCTCTCTCACTGTTTAAACAACAGCTACAGAAAATAAAATATCTTTATATCATTTTTAACAAACTGGTTTAGGTCTAAATGTAATATTTCAAAGTATATCACAGCAAAGCCTTTAATGGGTTTCTTTCATTTTATTACAAGGTATGTATATCGCATATATTGTGATAAAAATAACTTTGATAAATTACTTATAAATTTAATATATTTAATAGATTTGTACATAATATAATTGCAAAATGTGATTAAAATCCAACATCGTATTGATTTATATTTTGCTAACAATCTTATAGACTTAGATGTATAAAGGAATACGTGGAAACATACAATAAACCAAATGTATAAAGTCTCATAAGCCATCAAAATAATTGCTCCATCTCAACTTGTGTCTAAGAATTTAACTCTTGAATTTCGGTTATTATAATTTGAAATATTAATGCGGCAAGTTTAATCGACCTGCAATTTAAGCGTAAGGTTGTACCTGAAAGTATATTGAGAACGCTAATTACGAAGAAGAGAGTGTGATTACGGTAGAGCAAGTTTCAGCCGTGGAGTAAATATGACAATTACCTTAAAGCTTCATGAACAAGTTAATAAGTATGAGTGTGTGGGCCTCAGAAGTTATACATGTTGATTCAGTGTAAAACAGAATGATTTACAACGTAACATTACGCTTGTTACCTTCGGGTTCATCAAGCAGAGTAATAATAATTAGAACTATATTTCATGAGCAATGTTTAGATTTCACGGTGAAAAGACTCTTTCGCCGTCCACCTTGCACTGTGCCCGACAACGTTGAAATGCCAAGCATATAAACACAGGCATCCTACAAGAAATTATGTTTAAGTTGCGCATGCGCTGATCCCACACATTATAGTTTACTTCATTAGCCAATATTGCAACGCATTCCCTAATCAAGAGTCTATAACGTACATTTACGAGAGATTAATGTTGTATGAATAAGGAAACCATTAGGTACAACAAACAATATTCCTTTAAAGAAGTTAGGGATAAGTTTCTGTTTACCTAAATCTTATTCTTGGAAACACTTGCTTTTTAGCTACAATATTGTAGGGACAAATTAAAGAAATCCAGCGGTACGCAATGTGGCGTTTACTGCTAAATTTCTGTGTAGAAATTCCCTGCCCTATTTTCCTTTGGCCACAACTAAGTGCAAAATGTACCTCGCTGGCCGGAATATCGTGCCAAGAACCAGTGTTTATGGTGGCATTTGTGTTTTCCTTTTTTATTTTTACAGACGTATTTTCAAATCTTTTATTAATTCCTTTCTTCTACCAAAAATAACAACACTAAGATCAACATAATTAGGCAGTTAAAAAAAAACCTGTCATTTTCTCTAGTATTAAAAAATGTACCAATTAAAGGAGTGTATTTTAAATAAATTAAAAGCTTCCTAAAACAAAGTACCATAGGATAAAGCATGTATTTATTTAAAACAAATGGTACACGAGGCTTAAAAGTCTGAATAGTTTTAATTGCTAAATATAAAATGAGATATGAATTTTAAAACTTATTTTGTCAACAACTGTTATTGGTGGACGCAATTAATTATTGATATTTGTTGAGCTCAGTTTCAGCAGACAATTTATATATATATTCTGGATCGTTATATTATCAATGTTAACGTTACCATTTGCTTGATATTAGTAACGAAGGCACGCTCTCATAAGAATACGTCTCGTTACATACGCTCCTTAACAATATCTTATCCTTCTTAAACTCACGTTGAAAATCCTACCCAGAGGTTTATGTAGATGCCTATTTTTAGTTTAACCCCTTTTATCGTGAATAGTTTGGATTGTTGCTAGTGGTCCTCTGCCGATCTAAGGGGATCAAAGTGGGCCCTTTTATACGATAGTACAAAGAAAACACGAGCTACGTCAGGATAACAGTTTCATTATGGATGAACTTCGACAATGTGCTATAAATTTCGCTTACGTTGCTACAATGGACATGATGTAGCACATGTTCTTGCTTAAATAAGGATTACTATTCTAGAAGGTTCTTTATATTTTCTCACAAACTAAGTATACTGGTATAAGTATCTTGTAGTTTGGTTAGTTTATTTTTAATAGCAGTCTAAAGAAGTAGGTTGTATAATGGGTTTTGATATTGTTCCACTATGCAGACTTTATCTTCTAGTACATTTCAAATTGTTTTTACTACATTTAAAAAACAAAACATGTCATCGTCTCTCGCGAGACATACCAGCTAGACAGACTGACGTCTTAATATCAGCATGTTCCAATCAGATTCACGTTTAGATAGATAAAAATTGTCTGAATTGCGTCTGCAACTTGTTTGCCAGGTAATCCAGTAGGTACTTCTAAGGTTACTAGTTCAAATGTAACAGAAGTTGGATTTTTATTATAGAATAATATGTTAAAATCTATCGTTTTTACAAACCTGTTTCAAACCTACATTTTGTTTCAAAATCTGTTCAGATTATGCGAGTTTTACTACTAACTCGATTCTTATTATTTTATACTCGTACATAAATAGCTACAAAGAAAATTGCATCTTGAGCTGTTGACATAAGGTATATTTGGTTTTTGATGTATGGCAAATCGTATTACGGTTTTATTTAGTGCAACAGTCGTAAACGTAAAACTAGCCAACGTAGTTCGAATACGTTGGAAACGTTTGGTAATCTTATTTTGTGGTTTTGCGATATACTTGGCGCGAACTAAAATGTTTTACGTGAATTGTTTATAGATTTGCTTGCCCTACCTTTTTAGTTTTGCAATACACTTTTAGAACAAAAGTTTATTTCTGCTTAGGATATTTCTTAATAACATATTTTCAATTCATTTGAATTGTTCAAGTTACATAAGGTAACAGGAATAAAAACGATTGTTGGTATATTACAAGATTAACGTTATACTTCCCTGCGATTTTGAAGTCTTAAGGTTTTATAATACAGCCATAAGCAGTATCATAAATTTAAGAAGGAAGTCGTTATTGTTTTTATTTACCTAATGTTTTGCCGTAAAGATATCGTTATTCGTAACGTGAAAGTAAATATTTCTTCTTCTACCTATCTAACTTTTACAAAACTTCGTATATATCCAGGAACATAAAAAATATTAAGCTATTAACTGATCGAAAAGTTTTGAAAGAGTACCGTATCATGGCAAATAGGTAAGCACAAAAGTTAGTTGATAGACATTCTCAAAGGGATATAATTTGCCTTCACTTGACTAAAATGAAGTTTTGTGAAGATTACCTCGAGCGGGCTCAGTAATTTTGATGAAACGACGCAAATTATGGCTACATCGCTTCAAGCGGTTGCCTTTCTGCTGGCGTTCTCTCTGTTACTGTTCCTGGCAGCTTACAATGCCTACTTCAACCTTATCACGTCTCTGAATCTTATTTCTAAAGCAATAACAACTAAATTGCCTTGTATCCGGTCTAATTGTATCAGACTTCGTGTCTTGAGTTTCATTTAATATTTCGAAGTACGAGAGTAGGGATCTTTTTAATTAGAGTCAAGTTGTCTTATCAGGATTAAGGTGTTTTAGCATAGTTAGCATCAGTTCTATATTGATGTTATCCAAAGTAATATTAACTTAAATTATTATTATATTGCTAAAATGTGCTTACGATCTTGTCGGACGAGTTTAGTGCATATAACCAGGATGTAAGCTAAGCTTTTGTTCGCAAGATAGCTAACGGTGCAGACCATAATTGAGATGGCGAAATGATTCGGTTACCTTCGATAGGAGCAGGAGATCGCTAACAACACTGCTATTTAAACACCATTAAACACCAAGGGTACGGCCATCAGGCCAACAACAATAACGTATTTCTTTTGCATTTAAAATAACCATGTTACACCTAGATTGACGATATGTTCCTATAAAACAAGCAATAATAATGTAGTAAACCAACTTACAATTATATTTTCTATTGGTCACCCGAGAGCACATGTTCTGTAATCTACAAACAAAGGACTAGAATACAATGACTTCTCATACATACTACTGCACAACGGTATCACACTTTTATAGTTCCACATTTTCTAAGATTAGGTTTACGTAACATGAAATGCAGTACGTCTAGATGATATCGCGACACTTAACAACAAAATCTTGTTGTGTAGCTACCGTCGCTGTGTTTCGAGCACAATCGCGAGTTCCAGTAACTACCCACCAGAAAGGTATACACAAACTAATTTTAAACAAAGTTTTGTGAATTTTCACCGTAAAGTCTGGTCGTGTATTGTCGACGGGAGGTCCTGACTCTTGGTAGATATTCAGACCGCTCGCGAAACTTTGATACATGGCTCGGCTATAAAACGCAGCGCACCCAACCCGCATGTATTGTACATTCGCGGCCGTGCACACGTGAACAGTGTTAAATGAAGCGATTAAATACAGCCTCACTGTTGTGTACGATGTGTACATACACAAATAATAGTTACTTCCTGTTTTATTTCGCAAATTAAATTATAAAAAGCTGGAATTACCATTTTATTTTACAGACTAAGTTTAACTAGATTCGTGTAGATATGTCGACTGCAATACATTTCCTTTCCATGTGCCATTATTTTGATTTATATTTCATGTTATCTCTCACCACAGGTGCACGTTTCAGTGCAAAATAACATAAGTTTAGCTCTAATGACAAAATTTAAATTACCTACATGATTTACGAGCGACACGAACGTTCGGAACTACGTTACCGCGAACAATGTGGGACGAGTTTACGCAATAACGACGAATATTGTTTTGGGTCGTGGCTGAGTGTAGTTTATTTGCCCATAAGTGTATGTGAGACACCGTATGGTACAGCGCATCGATGTCAGATCGGAATAGTGAATTTTATTTCACGTGCGAGCGGAAGTTCCCATCGTGTTTTCCGTGCGTGCTTTGTCGACTAGCCTATTCCAATTTTTTTACCCCAGCTTGTGTCGGTCACACTCCCTAGCACGGTCGAATTGTTTGTCAATGAAGTTCGGGTGGAGGGTTGATATTTTTTCCAATAGATACGATGTGAATCATGTGGAATATAGACTGTTTATAAGAGGTGTTGGTTGTCTGTGAACTGTATTTTATTAGTTTGAGCAGTTTTCACATTCGTGTATTTGTACCAAATATTATTCTTTAAAGTGATTTAGATTTTTGTAATATGTATGTATTTTTGATTGTCAGTATAAAAGGCTGTAAAAGCTTTTATAAAATATATAAAAGCAAATATTATACTTCGATAATATTGTCTTCTGTTTACGCGAATGTTATTCATTGAAATTAAACTACTATATACGGATTTTATCGCGTTGTTTATTTATCACTGTATTACAAAATTTTGAAAATATTACACTACTACTACTATTGATTTTATTTGACTAATTTATAAGCTAATATAATTATTTAAACTATTAAATCTATTTATTTAACCAAAAATATTTAAACTATTAAATCTATTTATTTAACCAAAAATAAATAGATTGTTATAAATGTTCACCCAACTTTTGACATAACTGTATATTGACAGTACTTATCAATGTTATTATTGTATTATGATAAGGTTACCACGAATATAGGCAGAAATTGGAGGACTGTGCACAATCCTGGTCCAATTTCTATCTATGTTATACGCGTATCGTAAATAATTTAGTCGCATTAGATCAGTAATCACCGTTTCGCCTCGTGGTATAACTAGAAACGACTCCAACCTAGAGATTAATTCATGAATAATGTAACAAACAATACTAATCTATGATAATTTTCTAGTAATAGATAAAAACTAGCTTAGTCCCTCTATATAATCCTAATAGTTTTTTGTTTATATGTAATATTATAATTGTTATGCCGATGTAGTACATATGTATCTCGATGAAAAATTACGTCCAGTTGTATTATGGTATGTAGAGTACTCATCTAAAATGGTAATGTACTATTCAGGCCACGGTGTTAATATTTCTGATGGTGATTAACGTACCTACGATAACGCCTTATACTATATATTATTGATCTAGTAGCATTAACATTTTTCGTAATTGCTTGACTATTACAATGATAAGTTATTTATCGCATTATTGCATATATTAAGACTAAAAACTAACACGTGTACAAAAATACCCATTCGATACCACAATGAAGTCTTGCTGAATAAAATCTCATAAAATCCTATAACGGAAAATCCAACTCTTAAACGATGGGATCAAAATATTGCCTATCAACACAGACTGGCACTTCCTTATCGAAGCTAATTCTATGTTTAATCATTTTCCTTCAATCCGGCCTCCCATAGTTAATCGGCTTGGTGCTCTTTTCTCCTCCGCATCGCTTTTTGATTAGAGGAAGGGTCCTAATATACCAAAGACGTAGGGACGTCTTTGGTATATTATGTCAATCAATTGATTTATCTTCTGGTGGATTTTGTGACGGCTTCGTGGCCTCGATGCTTTTATGCTGATGAAATGCCAATTTAGATAGAGGTTTGGACCGTTTGAACGGTGAATTTGAATAGAATTGTGAATCTTGGATCTCGCTTGTCAAGTGGCGCGCCGCGGGCGATTAAGTTTAGGAATTCCGGCTTTAGAAGTCAGCCAGATTCTGTTTTTGATAAAGAAATTTACAAACAGTAAAATTATTTAAGTATTTTACAAGTTTCAATGAATGGAAATGACATTGATGGATTGGATGTAAAAATAATAGTATTTCCTTGAATATATAAAAGATGTTAAGTCGTTATTGTGAAAAATCAAGTCATTATATCGAATGTTCTGGATTTTATCAATAGAGAGATTGGCCTCATTGCAAGAGTTATATTTATTAAGTGAAATATTTAAACATACTGACTAGGTTTATTGTCTACCTATCAGTCTACCTAAAAACCTATTAGCAAAGTCAAACAAAAGATAATCCCTCCTGACACTATACTTGGCTTCTGTACAAATTTCAGAACGATTTCATGTAGGAAACTCCATGACTTCGCAAAGCTGTTAATTTTGAATGAACACGTGTATCATAATTGGAGTTAAGAAAGTTTGTTACGAATTATAAAGTAGGTAATGAAGCTTCATATATTTACGTCTGTATTATTATATATTTCTTCTTTATAAATATGATATGAACTTATAAAGTAATTTGCCGTGCTAATATTGTAATTATAAAAACGTATAAGTTTTCTTTGAATTATGCTTTAGAAGTGATTATTTAATTTATATATTTGTCTACAGAAGGGTTAGGCAGTTATATCTTTATATTATAGGATATATTTTGCCGTAACTTATTGCCGACTACAAGAAACAGTACCAGGCTCTTTGCTGCTACTAAAACATTTTTGAAGAGAAGCAAATTTTTTGGCTTTCCAGGCCTATACATCACATAACCGTCAAATTATGCCATTGGTCATTTTATTAAATTTTCTAAAGCTTATGCTCGCTTTAACAATAACTATTTGATTGCCACGGCATATAAACATCGCGATTTTCCCAAGTTGTCTAATCGACTAAAATTATGAAGTTATATTCGTTGGTACAGCATTAATGTTACCTGACGAATACCGAGTGTCACTGATACGTATTCGAAGTTAAGAAGTTGACAAAATTGGCGTCAATGTTTTGGCAGTTAGCAAGTTATATCGATATTTCAAAACAGATGCCAATTGCCTTTCGCCACGTAAATTGCGAAGGAAGTGTACGCTTGTTTCATGTATTACTGTAGACCATTTCATTTATACTATTTTTAGGAACAGTGGTGCTAATTAATGATAATATGTCAAAGAAGCGCTGATCGCTACTGGGAGTATTTACACATTTTTTAAACGTGGGAATATTAAACTAAACAAAGTTATTTATTCAATATACTGGCGAAGTTATCATTTAATTTGTTACAGCTAAATTCGTTAGAGCTTGTTTTTGACTTTTGCGCTGTGACTCAATCCGCGTAGGTCAGCTACGCGCGAATGATATTTATAACCCGTACGGTAACCTAACCATATGACGGGCCGTATGTCTGATTGCTGCCTTTATGGTCTAACTCTAAATCGCATTACTAATAGTAATACCCAGACTTCTAAATTATACTTTACTTCTAGAATAATGATAATATGTGTATAATTATAAAATACACTATTATAACAAAATATTATGAAACGGCGACCATGTGTTTTAAAAACAAAACCTCCAACTTGCTACCGAGTTCCATTATAGTCATTGCAAAGTCTAGACATCAAAGTGGAAAGGCCTGTCTAGAAATTTAGCTAACCACACAATCTCATAAAGTGCTCGCATAGCAGTTTTTTTTCTTTTGTTTCGAACACAATTTCGTTTACACAATCCTGGTACAAAGTGCCTGTCAAAAACTTCATCTCCGACAGACCGCGTCGATTTGTCGCCAGTCATGGTTTATTTTGTTGCAAATTCGGGATAGCCGTAAAATGGGAACGTGTTGTCAGCATTTCATTGAACAGTAGGGCTGTTAGATGATTGAGGGATACGGATATTCTGTGTTTTCAATTCGCTATCATTTGTGAAATCATGACATAGGTTTATTGAAGTGGTACCAATTCAAATTTTCTGTTACTGGTTATAGGTTATCTAACCATTGAAAGTATGCAACACCAGTGTTACTTATTGTATAGTGGTTATTTTTACCATTCGACTTAATAAATTGGACAAAAATCAAGCACATTCAACTATGAATTGATACTGTTTTAGAGGTTTTGCGATTGAAAGATCAATTAGGCATATTTACTATTAGTTCTAGAAGCAAACAAGCCTGTACAGTGTAGCATTATTTGGGAAACTTATTATGAAAAATTCGTTCTAAGTAGCAAATATTATAAAAGTACTACAGCAAGCCAACGTTTCGCTTTTGTAACTATAAGTTGTTTCAACAATTGGATATACTAAATACTTCATTTATCAAGAAAAATATCTGTTTTTTAAAACATACACTAAAAGTATATGTTTAGTGTATGTTTTAAAATTAAGGTATATTTGATGTAAAACATTTTTGGCAGATATCTCACCACCTTTTCTCTTTTTTACAACTGAACAGTTTAATACATAGATTTTAAGGCTCAGGTTTCGCAACCGTACAACCCTGTAAGCAATAGCACAGAGGACACACGGCACTCATAAAATGCGACGCCGTGTGTGACCGGCACATTTGCATGTCTATGCGATGAAAGTGGTAAGTATTTATTACACGAACAAGTTGCGGTCGTCATACGGCCGCTGGGCACTTGTTGAGTGAATTCTCATTGATTTTCATTCAGTACCTCTTGTAATTCAATTATATGGGACAAGTACTGTTCATTGGATCGTAAATGTCTCAATTATATCCCTAATCTGGTTCTAATACGATTTGCCATATACCTAAGTGCATAGCTTTAGGGGCGAACACAAATTTTAGAGAGGAAAGATAAAGAAAACTGACTTACTACGTGTACTGAGTCTGTGCTTAAATATCTAAATCAAATATCTGATGTTTTGTTTACGGCATTCCAGGTTAAACATTTTTAGTTAGCTAAACCAACTATTCTTTTAAGTGATAATTATTTAATTGTATTATAGTTAGGCTTTTTAATTTTCGGCATTTCGTTCAAATAACCTTATAGTTATGTAGTTAATTATAGCTTTTTTTTACGTGGTGGAATGCATTGACGCATTCCCCTCCACGAAGATGGGCGGAGGGGTTATGTCGGACTCAACGGGGTAAAAGAAAAAGATGTTGAAATGATGATAATGGACCTCCCGGAATACCGACTAAACCTACCACGGTGTTCCTTGACATAACCGCAATCGGCGGAGCCGCGCGAATCGCTTTCACATGCAATCGCGACCCTGTCGAGGTTTCGTCCCGCCGCGCCGTATGAAACGGCAGGCCACTACACAAATAGACTACCACTAATTTTATCCTTACTGTTCCCCTAAGAGTTGGTTCGACAGCGATGCGGACCTCTCTTACCATAATGTGTGACCCTGGATGTGGCCGGTTCCGAGGACCGTGGAAACATATGACCTCGGATTTAGACAGGGCTATCTCAAGGCCCAACCGCCGAATACGATTGACGACTTGTGCGACCCCAGCGGTCGCCAGTATGGCCACCGCCCGGTGCGACTTACCCCTCGCCGTGACAAGTGTGTCGTCGGCGTAGCAGATGACGCCAAGGCTACCGAGGAGCGCATCTCGCAGCACCCAGTCGTAACCGATGTTCCATAGGAGCAGACCCGGAACCGATCCCTGTGGAACACCGCACCACATCTCTCGCCGACTCCGACCATAGTGACCCGGGTAGATCACTACCCTATCCGTCAAATATGCCCCAAGAATGTGGCGGAGGTAGGTCGGCACTTGATGAAATATAAGTGCCTCCCTAATACAACTCCAGGGCAAGGTGTTAAAGGCATTCGCGATGTCTAGGGACACCGCGAAGACGACCTCACCCCGGGACACCGCATCCTCCGCCAGGCTCCTCACGCGAAGGATAGCGTCGACAGGGGAGCGCCCGCGGCGGAAACCATACTGGTTGTCCGCCAGATCCGGACCCACTGAAGATTAAAGCTTGCTTTAACGTTAAAGGAAAACATCGTGAGGAAATCTGCATGTCTGAGAGTAATAATGTTCTCGAAGATATGTGAAGTCTTCCAACTCGCACTGGATCAGCGTGGTGGATTATGGTCTTACCCTTCTCACACTGAAAAGAGGCCCGTGCACAACAGTGGGATAGTTTAACACAGGTCTGATATTATTATTAACCTAAAAGTATTGCAAAATATAGGACCATATAAATTTGTCTAACTAGCAGAATCTAGTTGCTTTTGGGCTGTAATTTACATTAAAAACTAGAGCAATTAGACAATTTCTAGATTGATCTGTTATTTAAACAGGTAGTTAAATTAAGTATCTATTTATAGATGTATGTACGAAATGTGCTAAAGTTAAACCTCTATTGTGTTGTCATTATTTGTATCCTAGAATTAAAATCATTCGCTTTCCATTTATAAATGAATACATTATCTAAAAATGCTTAATGTTTTACAATACTCATTTTCAGGTAAAAAACAACGGTTTTTTGTTGTTTTGTGTTGAAAAGATACCCATGTGTTAAACATGGATATCTTTTAAAGTGCCTGATGTTAATACACATAAACGAATGTGACTTAAAGTAGCTGAAGAAAAGAAAACACATTCTTAAAATAAAATGTTCAATGGTTACAAAACTATTATTACCAAAAGCGATTAGTAAGTACTACTCTGCTCGTAAAACGTATAGAGCCTTTACCATTACCTAACTAGGTAATAATAAGTTTTCAGCACAAGCAACACATTTTATTACTAGAAGTCTAAGAATTGTACAAAGTTTTAGTGCTTGTAAATGCCATTTTGTCAGGCAATCGTCATTAGTCGCCGGTTCTGTAGTGGTTTATTGAGTACATGTTTAATTGGCACCACTAGTTTAAGCTTACAAAATACCTCAAATGAAACTTTATACTGAATTATTAATATTGTAGCATCATAACTCGCATTATTACAAAGACAACGTAGAATTACTTACGTAGCTTTCAGACTAACTTTGGCCTAATCCGATTAAGTTATCTTAAATGATACCATAATTTTATTAGTGATGTTTGAGCCTTGCTTAATTTATTTTGAGACGTCCAAAATTCGGTTAACCTGCTTTATAAGCTTACTTTAAGTATTTTGAATAAGTTGTTCATTAAATTGATCTTATTTATATTATCGTTTATTTATTTTATCATTCAGGACAATTTCCGTTTACATTTTGATTGTCAGTTTATGTTTTCGATCGATCATGGCATTCCAAATTTTTTTCCAGGATGGAACAAGGTGTTGTAATAATATTTTATAAAAAATATCAGTATTACCAAGAAGTCTGGCAACATACCAAGGGTGCGGCAATTAACTTGCTCCTTTTTACGCGAATCTTAAATCTAGTTCACGAAATGTGAGTTTTCTTTACCTATGCTAAATCCTTTGGGGACAAACAGTTGTGATGTTAGGTTACGTTACTTTGTTATTTATACAAAGTGGCATTTCCATATTTTATTCATTTAAATTGTTCACTTCAATTTCATCTCTATTAACACATATGCCACGCTTTCACTTACTACTTTATAATGTTTACTTTGCCATATATTGCTTACAGTCTAACCTGATGTGATTGATTACTAGTATCTGTACGTGGCCATTGCCACCTGAACTCTGCAACCTCGTATAGAGAGAAACTTTTAATTTACGGATGAACCAGTCGTCAAAATTTATTACCGTATATAGTACTATAATTGGCAAACAAAGTTCAACGAATCTCATAGATTTTCACTACAATGTAGTGGATTGTCAAGCTAGACGAAAACACAAATTTAATGATACTTGGTACTTATTTAGTATTGAGTCTTTATCTCTAATCTATCTAAATGCCATAATAATTAAAAAAATAATTATTTAAAAGTGTGTATATAATATGTTAATTTCCAAAATCTGCAACAGTGACTTTAACGAACATAGGTATAAAAAGTAAATTAATTTATATAATATTATACTTCAATATGTTCAAATATATTTAATAATGACTATACTAGATGTCGTTGTCTACTGCCTCTCTACACGAGTGACACTGCGAGCGGCAGATACATAAAGCTATTTACTGAAACTGCGATAAAAATAAAACTCAAAATAAAAGAAAGAACTCGTAAACATAAAAATAACCTATGTTTTCATTTGGATGTACACTTAGAAAGCGTGCAAAGAGCCATAGCATTAAATATCTGGTGCTCTAAGTCCGTGGGCAGTAAATTCATTTAATTTGTCACTCGACATTTCGTGCGGTCAACGTGGCTCGCTTCTTGCAACGCGATAATATAATATCATGGCAACAAGCAATGTTGTTTCTTTATACAAGCTTTCTTCGCTATGTTTTGTTTTCAAATTGTACGTAGTGAGTTCATTATCAATGCTCCGCTGCTGTCTTGAAAGCTTTAGTAATGTAGTTGCGTTTGTTTTCTTGTTATTTGTGGCTCGGGTACTATTATTCTTGTTAAGTTTTATTAATGGTTTTATGAATGAAGTGTTTAACGTTGATTTATATAGATTTTGTTGGTATTGTTAGCACCGTTTTTATGTAATATTGCTTAGCTTCGAGTAGAGCAAACTTAAGTCATTTATAAACAATAGGTTGAGTAAAAATGACTATTCAAGACAAAGTCAAAATTATTTATTACAAATGTGTTGCAACGTTATTCCAACGAGTTATTAAGAATGCGCCGAGCGAAATGTGCCAAAACAGGTGGTCACAGTTAAGTTGATAAAATCAACACTTATTGTTTAATATAAATATAAAATATACATTTAACATAACAATGAATGTGTTTACAATTACTCCGTGTAAAAAACTTAAATAATAAATATATTCGCTTACAAAATTTCGTAAATTTGCACGAAAAATGCAAAAACATAAGCTCGTGTTACGTGATTTCTAGATTATAACAATATATATTATAGAAATCTATCCTATTTTACAGCTTAAACGAAACATAAATAGTTATATTACAATTTGTCCGTCTCAAATATTTAAGTTATTGGTTGACAATAAAGATACATATTTATCAAAAAAGCAGTAAAATTGTATGGAGGATTTGATCCTCCATACAATTTTACTATGGCGGCCGCGCGCCGATTTGAATATCGAGCTCTGTCATTCAGTCCAACCGCGTCTTACGCTCGCACTAATATATGTACAAATTTTACTTTCAATAAAGACCAACACGTAATTAATATGTTGCTTGCTGTAATGGTATAAATTAAAAACAACATATTAAATTCATTAGTTAATGTCTCACGCTTACTTGTCTGAAAGCTTTTAAATTTGACAATATATTGTCACTATTATCTCATAAAAGACTAGGTATAACATGTACCTTGCTAATAAA
Source organism: Catocala nupta (assembly GCA_963675205.1). Lineage (NCBI taxonomy): Eukaryota > Metazoa > Arthropoda > Insecta > Lepidoptera > Erebidae > Catocala > Catocala nupta. Next base: position 12,334,151 of record OY776082.1, read on the forward strand.
GAAACTCCGGAGTTAAGACGCCGTCTCAAGGGACACTGTTGGAACGTGAGTATCTTTCGTAATCGCAATTCACACCGAAGACTCTCTCAGACCATTAACCCTAAAAAGAGCGATCGGACGGAAGAGATTAACATCCACCGCAGCGTTTATACGGTGCTTCTTGAAAACGTTGTAGAGAAAACTGGCAATGGAATTTGTGTCTTTGTTTTCGTTAAAAAATTGTAGCACATTCTTATCCGCTTGGTACGAGTGCCGATAGCGAGATTGCATTAAAAAGATTGACTGTATGAGTGCCGCTTGCATCGTTTACCTTGGAGAGTTGTTATTACTCGTAAAATAACTCATGTAAGACGTTGTGAATATTTATAGACACAGTAGCCGGCCGGCAGGCAGTAACCCAAAAATACTGTAGGTACCGAACTATATTATGTTCATTGTAATTGTTAAGTAGTAGGCTTGTGATAATGATAAAAGTATACTTAATTTAAATTGTATTATATGTTATTACAGCATTGCATAATATTATGTTTAGTGGTATATCGATTGGGCTTCCTCCATATTTTATGAAGCCTTACGTCATATCATATCATTATACCTTTATACAATAATGAAAGCTCAAATTAAGTGAACGTAAAGCATGAAAAGCGAAGTCCATTACTTTTAATATAAGCCGTGTTCACGTAAATTACGGTATCGATTATATCCAAAAATATTCTTTCGTTCTTAGTGTCAATATCAGTCCTTTATGATATATCTGTTTTATTTGTCCCCACGCCACACCTCCTTTATAATGGAGGTACTAAATCATACCAAGAAAATATACATTCAATGGATTTTCGGCAGGTCCTTCACCGTTAAGTACCACAAAGGTGACTACGTGGAAAAGATTAACGCCTACGCCACGTATACTAGTGCCCAGCTTTGGAATTTACTGGTGAAATAAAAAAAAATGATTTCAATGTTGTTTTTCTTTTGTATACAGCGTTTATATTTGAAAAGACATAAACAGGAAATTGTTTGAGGCCATCGACTAATACTTATCGTGCATATGCTTTTTATTCCTTTACTGTGGTAATGGTAAATATACATACATGCAGTATTTCCTTAAAAACACAGAAATCTTCTTTAGCTTTACTAATAATAATTCAACTAAATCCTTAGTTTTTCATCTCCTTTTTATTATTCAGTAATTATTGATATAAGTTTTAGATTTGTATAGTCAGTAATATATGCTATAATGGCTGCAACACTTTCTTGATGTGAATTGTAAAATACTGAAATTATATTTAATTGGCGATTTAAGAGTGGCCATGAGTTTCTAGCAGGTTTCTTCTCATAGACTCAACCCTTTGCCTAAACCTAGCAACTAACCTAAATGTAGCTTCAGTAACCTCACTAACTTATATATTTTGTCGTTCATAATAATCATAAGTGTTACTTTGTGACCTAAATGAATAAATGATTTGACTTTGACACCAAATTAAAGTATTAGTAGTTTAAATATCGATAAAGTAAACTTAAAAAGAACAACCAAAAGATGTTACGTATAATTGCGTGCTAAAATTATTCATGTTTTTTGTTTCGTATTAATTAACTTATAACTGCATTCTTTATAATTGGTTTTAAGAGTATCCGTATCTATGCTTATCTTTTAAATATCAAATACAACAGATAAATTTCTTATAAATATGATAATTATTTATAAATTTTAAAAATATATCTACTTTTTAAAGTATTATTATATTAATTATTAATAGTGACAAGAAAAAGTGTATAAGAATTTTAGTCCACTAGAAAACCTAGCTGTTACTAATCCTTAGCGTGCAATGAGGATTAGAAGCTTTGCATCGGTTTGTTGCAGTTGTATATTTTTTTGCAACCATCAGCGTTTGCACAAAGCTCTGTTTTTACGAATGGATCTCTGAAAATGTTTCCGCAAGTTTAGCTGTTTTAACTTTATTTATGAGCTCTTCAAGAAACAGGTGTGCCGTGGCTAAAACCCCTTTTCTCCATTTAATATAAAATGCAGTATTTTCTTATTACTTCTTTCGTTTATAATTTTTTTTGTTAAAATCTTGAAAGTCACGCTTCTTTGTTACGTAGGTACATCTCTACTTTCTTTGTTCTTTTTTAGCTGTAATATTATTATTGTTATAATAATTCATTTACACTAAGTTTTAAAACAATACAATTTATTCTACTTTTTATTTTCAATATTATTTATTATCTTTGTTACAACTTTATTCAAACATAGTTATTTAAAAGCTGATTACGAAATACAATGTTTATTTAAAATATTCGATTTCGCCTAGTGACTGTGTCTTAATATTTTATTTTAAATTTGTTTAACCACGATAAATAGTCATGAGTTATGACTTATGATTACGCTTCGGTTTTACGATAACACTAAGAGTAAAAGCAATTATAATTTATGGTGATTTACGTAGGTTATAATTAGTTTTTACCACATTATTTACTTTATTATATATTCTTTATTTAAGAAATAGCTAGAGGATTATAAGATATAAATCTAAATTTAATGAATGACTCAAATGTTGAGGGTTAAGTTTAAGATACTATTTATTTAAATCTTGGGTTAATATTAATGACGGTGTAGAATACATTAGGTATATTATTCACATTTAATTTATCATCAGATAAAACATAAGATACGCTTTTATGGATCTTACAGAAATACATATATCGCTTGATGCAATTTTTCGTTTTTGTATTAGTGATAAAAACTGATATGATTGAATTTACTTCAAAATAATTTTTGATAAGTCCACTGCCTGTGTTACCTTTAAAATACTCAATACAAAATAGTATTATTTCCTCTCTTATGACAAATAAGAGAGAAAATAATCTTTTGGTTTCCAGAATGTTCACTAAAAGACTAGTTTATTAACGAAAATATGTCATTTTTACTGAAGACATGATATACAGTCACAGCGAGAGACCAATACCAATGCCTTTTGACGAGTCAGTTCTTTGAGGGTTTAACGCGGTGGCCGTTTTGATGCACGGTGATGTATTAAAGGATCCCAGAATCAAAGGGAGTGTTGTCAAAGGATGACGTTAGAAACTATTCGCCGGCAAGCAGAAACGTATGTGTTTGATGGAAACATACGTTTTCATATGCCTATTAAATAACTTGATACAGTTTATAACGGTTTTAAATTCTATCGGTATGTTTTTGATACTCTGTCGTTAGTATAATAATAATTGTATTAAACAATCTGTTTCATATGGATGATATCAAACTTTACGCTAATACTGAGATTCAATTATATTATTTATTTATTTATTTAAAGTTACACCATCGACACCTCACTATACAATTATAATTTAAAACAGTTAGGGAATGGTACAAGGTGAAATGCCTTTACAGGTGTATACAACACTAATGATTAAAAACAAACATACATGATAAATCAAAACAGAAATTAAAACGGAATAACAATAGTTCTAATAAGAAAGTATAAATAATGATTTTGTCAAAAATATTGTAAAAATCCAATACGTTATGATCCTAAAACACTGTACATAATATTAGGAACACAATACCTGAATACAGAGAGTTCTAAACTTATCAATGTCTGCCATGTGAAAAATGTCGGTATTGCTATTTTTTGAAGTAATATTATTATACGAACTCATAAGTCTGTTCAAAGGAGCGTGTTTGCCTAAAGTAGTTCTGCTTCGAAATGGACTAAAAACTCTTTCTATAGGGCGTCTGGGTAGACTGCTAGGGACGGTCAGATTTATTTGTCTAAGGTATTCTGGGGTAATTAATCTTCCATGAATTATCTTATGAAGCGTTATTAAGTCATTGACTTGGTGCCTTATCTCTAATGACTTCATTTTGAAATGATTAAGTCTTGTATTGTAGTCAGTACGATATGGAGAGTGACGATCCTTAAACGCTAGAAAACGACTAAAATGATGTTGAATACGCTCCAACCTTTCGGAATGAACACTGTATTGGGGATTCCAAACTGGTGTAGCATAATCCAGTACACTGCGAACAAGAGAATTGTAAAGGCTGATGATTGCAGTAGTATTTTTAAAAGGTTTGCAGATACGTTTAATGAAACCCAGCATTCTCCAAGATTTTAAAATAATACTGTCGATGTGATCTACAAAGCTCAACTTTTTGTCAATAAACACTCCAAGATCTTTAACTGATGAAGACTGCTCTAAAGGAACATTATTAATGCAATAAGATGATGAAACTATATTCTTTTTCTTGGTTATTGTAATATGAACGCATTTCTTAGGGTTAAGTGTCATTTTATTAATACAGCACCAGTTGCTAATCGCATCTAAGTCATCTTGAAAAATAATTATATCATTCTGAGAGTTAATGACTTTATAGATTTTTAAATCATCTGCGAACATAAGACATCTGCTATATGTGATATGGTCTAAAAGTCATTGATAAATGCGAGAAAAAGTACCGGACCCAGGTGCGATCCTTGTGGAACGCCTGATGTAGGAATAATATTAAAAGAAGTAAAGCCACTAGCTATATTATATAGCTAACCTAGTGGAAGAGTTTACAAATGACATAAAAATGTAATTTGGTTTGGATAAATATAAAATAAACTCAGTTAAAGCAGGACAAAATTACACGTTACACATAGGAGAAAATATTGAATCAATAGACGAGCGTGACACTTATAAATATCTAGGGTACCTATAAACAATCGCTACAAATACATCACAACGACACAAAACAAAAACTGACATTATAATTTCAACACAGATTAAATACGATATTGAAAACGCAAAACTCTAAAAACACAATCAAAGCAATCATCACTTTCGTCATTTCACTTCTCACGTACTCTTTTGGTGTCATAAACAGGACCAAAACCGAACTTAAAATCTACAGAGAAAAGTGAACACTACGATGACAAGGTTGCGTAAACATCATCCAAGATCTTGTTTACATAGAATGACATTGCCCCGAAAAGAAGGAGGTAGAGGCCTCATAGACATTTTAAATCTGCATATTAAGTAAATACACCCACCGGCAATATTTTTTTTGGCAAATCTGAATTATCTTTACTCCACAAGTCAATCGTACATATGGATCAGAAATTAACACCACAAAACCTCAAGGACGCTGCTAATCAAAAAAATTAAACGCTTTTAGACGATAAAACTAAGTTATCAGAATGGATCCAAAAATCTGTGCATGGAAGACGTCGTACAGACTTATGCCAACAAAATGTCAACAAAGAAGCGTTGAACGATCTTTTCCCAGAAACTGAGGGCTTTATGATCGCTATACAGGACCAATAATTGAAACTAAAAACTACAGAAAACATATAATCAAGAATTTAACAACTGACACCTGCCGCAAATGCAATAGTACTCCAGAAACAATCCAACACATAGCAGGAATCTCCAAATCACTTATCCAAACTGACTACAAATATAGACATGACCAAGTAGACCATTATACACCAAAATCTTGCGTATTAATATAAACTCATAAAAACCTCTACAGCGTATTATAAATATAGCCCGTAAACTATTTTAGAGAATTCCATAACGAAATTATATTATGACCGAGCTATCCTTACTGATCAAACCATCCATTACAATAGACCAGACATAACCTTAATAAATAAGACCACTAAAACAGGATTTTTAATAGACATTGCCGTACCAAACACACACAACCTACAAACTACAATTGCAGAAAAACTGAGCAAATATATAGAATTAAAGGACGAAATTACTCGACTCTGGCACATATAAAAAGTAACCATTGTGCCTATCGTTCTCTCTACCACAGGGGTTATACCTAAATGACTACACCAATCTCAATACAATAAAACTACCACCAAAAACCTACTGCCTGTTACAAAACGCAGTCATACTTAACACTTGCAGAATAGTAAGAAAATTTCTAAAATGCGAATCAGACAACTCACATTCAGTAACACACACAGCTACTTTGTGTACAACACACTTACAACCTATTTCTGATGTACACTTGGCCTATACATAATTATATACCTTTTTTTAAATACATACATATTATACATAGAAACACCCAGACCAAGACAAACATCCATATTCATGCACACAAATGTTTGACTTCCTTTGAATCCAAACGATATTGCTGAAGAAAAAATGGTAACGATTGACTTACGATTAAATATGTCAGCTGATTTACTAGCAAATGCTTCTGTCTATATCGCACGTAACTGGCGTTGGTTATATGTGTGAATTAATCATACGGGTGACTTGCGCGGATAGCTTGCATCGAACATGGCACGATACAGAAAGTCCCGATATATACAACCCGTGCAATTGCCTTGCGCATGTTGCCCGCTTCAAGAACAAAAGCCAAAATAAAATATGTAATAACGCCGGAGAGTGACCACTCTTAAATGAGTCAATATTGATTATATTATGATCATTTCTGCTCTTGAGACACGAAATTATTATCCGAGTGACTTATCAAATTAGAAATGATTATGAGATATTATGAGATAAACTGTAGGAGAAAGTTGGCCCTCACGGGCGTTAGTTTGATCCAATAAGTTGCAAAGTTCTATCATACTTGGAAATTGTTCCGAATATTTCCTACCAACTGGTATTTCGATATGTATTACGTTTATGGAACAATAAAGTTGTTAGAATGTCCGGAGGATTACTTTGTCTAATTTGCTATTCTTGCTTCGTATTACAGTTATTTAAGAATTTCCCTTGAGACTAACGGTATTACAAGCAACTACTATTCAATATTTAATATTCCTAATGTTGAAAGCATAATTTGAAAGATCTTTATTATACCTATTTAATAAAAAAATAACGATAACATAATCCTGCTACTGAATTGTAAAAAGTCTAATGGAAAATTTGCAGTCTACTGGCAGTTATAAGAAATGGCTCCTAAAACGAATTAAGTAACGAATGCATATAAATTTCTTCCTTATATGAGTTTGAATGTTCTTGCCAGTCGTATATTTTTAATTGTTTTACCAAATAAACACATAAGAACTTGAGTATAAAGTCCGATAACCAAACGTGCACGCTCCATAATTGTAACATAAGACGGTGCGGCGTACTCCATTTCTTGTCCACTTTCATTAGTGGATGTTATTGGCTGAAAGCCGTTTTCATGCCGCGTGTAATAGTCTCGCGGAATTGACAAACTTTTGTTGGCTTTGTAAGTACGAATATACACAATGATATTCCCTGGCAGAATGTGTTAAAGAAATTCTGTTAAGTGTTTTTTCTTTGTTTCAGAACCATAGTATTGAATTACGTTGAAGACCCTGGAGGTAAGAACTAAAACTTTCTTATGTTACTTTTTATTTGTCTAAAGTATTTGTATTTCATTTCCAAGTTTCTGGCCAAAATGTCTAAGTAGTCACGGTTCTGTTGAAACTTGTAGAATTTATCCAAGGAAATTTTCTTTAATAGTTTGCTGCAGCTTTAGAATGCAATGCTGTTGAAATTTCATGCAATATTTGTTCCTTTAATGAAATTCACTTTACTAGCAGCAGACATAAAATAATTCTAGGTACCGTATTACACGAGTGAGCCAATGATACCATTAGTAAATTCTGTAGAACGAAATATGTCCAATTAGCTTTTTAATTAGTGTATTATTTCTTACACCTTATGATCGGCCAATGATTCATCATGTAATAGTTACCTAATGTTTGTAAGTAATAAAAACTTTGTATCGTCCAAAAACAACATGTTTATGATTTTCTGCATTTTAATTAGAATTACAAATTTATTTAATATTTTGTTACATGCAAGCGTGCATACATTTTGCTCGTGTTTAAATTGCGTGGAGTACTTTCTTAGTTCTGTAATAGATTTCAACATATTAATTGCTACTTTCATGGTTTATTCCAAATATTCTGGCAGAACGTCTCTACTTTATGGAAATTGTTTGAAGCGGCAGTTGATTTTAATTTCTCACTTGCAAAATTAAGTAGGACGTTATACCTCCTTACTCTCCATATGGATTAATATTCTGTGCGATTTAAGAGCGTACGTCCCGCCTTTTGCTAGCTTCCATTTCAAATTCTGTCATATTGGTCTCGGCATAACTATTTCATAATATCACTTGCAGTTCATCGAGAGTGTTACTTACATAAGTACATTAATAGTATCATTCCCCTTACATTCTTATCCTATTGTATCATATTTCGGTGACTAAAAGTCGTTCCGTGTTTCTTTTCTCCCCCTTTTTATGCGAGTTTCGTAATCGCTAAGGCAACAATGAAATATATAAGAAACTGTGTTTGTCGTCGAGTGGGACATGTTCACAAATGATTTATGAGCTAACGTGGTATTTATTCCCCTTTATATTGTCGTCTTGTACGATATGTTTCAAACTTTCCGCTCGTGGCACAATATTTCTTAAGCATATTGATATTTTATGACTATTCTGAATATTTGTTTTGAGTGATTTTAATCCCTTAGGACTTTTTATGTATCAAAACCATGTTTTATTACAAGCCGATTTACAACTGATTGGCATTGCATGTGTACTGACGGTTAATATTTTTAAGCAAACATAAAAAGTATTATTTGACGTCGCATTCAATTATACGCGCAATTAAGTTTTTATCGTTATACTCTATCTAGTAATTCAACTTTTAATTGGTATTATAAAATTGAATAAAGAAGATGTTTTTCTATAAATTATTGAAAAGTAAGTTTATATTTCTATAGTGGCTATAGATAATGTAAAAAACTAGCACCTTTATAATGAACAATACGCAAGCTATTGATTTACGTTGTTGTATAGAATCAAATATTATATAGACTCGTGTGACTTAGTCACAGGCAAACTTTAAGAACATCCAAGATATTCAACGGTAAATATTAGGACACTTAGAAAAACGAAATCGACAGATATGATTAACAATATCTTGTTCTTGCATAATCCCGTAAAGTGAATATAGACGATTTTACAAGCAGACGAATCTATTATGACGTCAGAATAATAAAAATACAGAAGAAAGACAATTTAATGAAAACTTAAAGCGTCTTCAGTATATTGTCATTATTTATTCATATTTATATTAGAAACAGTGTATTTAGACGCTACGTCTGCTAACCCTACCTAGTTAAACATCATAATGATGTAAAATCCAGACTCTTATTATTTCCAATACTGCGATGCTCGGCGCTTTCAGAGATAGCAATCTACAAAGTTTTACTCCCTTGCAATCGAAGATCAAGTTATATGTGCATCTCTATCTTATTTATAATAAAGACAGAGATGGTAGTGGTCTATCTTGTGAACTGGCCCGGACGATAGCTCTCACGACCGCACCACGAGGTCGTGGGCAGGCTTTGTTTTATTATTTACTAGCATTATGTGCAAAATTCCACTAATTATTATAGCACCGTACTATTAAGAAACAACTGCAATCTTACAATCTTTCAAAGTACAATTTAAAGATACCTTAGAAGTTACACGTACCTACATCTTTGTACCTTGAGTTATTCATAAATTAATAAACATTTAGATTTCAAATTGTTTAGCATTTAAAAAGTAATAACATTATACTTTATGATTAATATTGTATATTTTAAGAATATTGTGCTAATTAATCTATATCTGTATTATTTATATGCGATTGAATTTGAAAGCTTACAGATAACATTCGTTCCTATTCATAAAACAGAAATACATATATTCACCACGAGAAAGCATTTCTAATTTTAACCTTAATGCTCATAACGCTCTTAACGACATGGAAGAAACTAATTAAATAGAAAGCCATACGTACAAAGTCAAATAACATTACAAAATTATCTCTGTGCGCCGTGCAAAGTGTAGCACAGTGAAGATATTACCTTCATTACCTTAATAAAATTATCCACTCCACATTAATAAACCCACGCTAATAATCAGAACTAATGGCCCATATATGGCACTCCGATGGCTTTTTAATTGAAACTTGGCACATTAAGCAGCCAAAACGACTAAATGACGATTTACTACACGGTGTCAAGGGACGGTCGTTTCAAGTTACGATATTAGTCCATTTGCTGGTTGAATGGGGCCGAGTTTGAAGATTCACCCGGTACATAGGGACGAATGATGGGTAAACAAGATGGGATAATGCAGTAAATGAATCTTTACGCCGTAATGCGTACAATGCCGTTAACAGTGTGAATTGATTTACAAAGCGTTTGGTTTTTGTGATTGCCATAGTACGTATTCGATAAAATATAATCGCAGATACCTTTAGTATTTTAAATGACTTTATTGCCGTATACATAATTTGGAGCAGCTATAAAATCTCGTCCTATTTCCCTTTGAATAATTGTTATGATATTGATCGGAGGATTATCACGGTGGATGCATCACAAGCATCGAGTATAACGAGTTGTAGGATAATAACAATTCTTATACCAAGTTCGAATCGTTCTAATAAGTAGGTCCGCATATAAAGCTTATGGTTATACAATAGACGACTACATTGTATTATATGTACTGCTATGATATTGATTTCGGATGTTTTTTAGAATAAATTTTCTTACTTCGACATTTTGTAATGCGTCGTACAATTTTTCTTAGAATGCATCTTAAAGTTGCTTGAAAGAGACCCCTTATCTCGATAAGGCTGCGCATTGTTCACTGACTCACAATTTATGTAATATTTTATATTTAAAATAGCGTACAATAAAGTATTCAGCTATATACCTAAAATGTAAACCTCCCCTCTGTCTTACTACTCACAAATTAGTTTAAATATTATTATTTTGACTAAGTATCATCGAAACCGACAAACTTTCATTTCCGGAACAATAAATTATCATTTGTAACAGCTGTCAAGATCTCAAACTTATTGATACAACAATCACGCCGGTGGTTTGCCAAGTTTCCAAGATAAGAAGCCAGAACAGGTTCAAGGCGTGTGACGTCACAATATCCTCGACCTACGCACAGTTTGGCAAAGTTCAAGGGTGTAGCCAATAGAAATGGTCCAGTTTTGTTGGTTGTTGGTGATATATTACAGTACAAATGTATGACCAATGTGTGCTATGGTGGTGAAACTGGGGCAATGGTGGCACTTTTTCTTGCGGCTTTACTTGGAAACAAGTTTTACGAGTGTCGTTCGATTATTGGAATCGGATATCGATGATCGAACGTTCATGGCCACGGACTAAATGTTCAGCCTCTATTAATTAAATAATAACAGGTTTGTGTAGCTTTTTTTAGAACTGTATTAATTTGATATTCGCTTTTTAATATGCCTTAATTACTGTGTAACCTATATAAAATCTGCTTATAGGTAGATGGTTCCTATCTTTAAGCTAAGGATAACTTATCGATACATATACAGTACTCTTTAATAAAATATTTGTACTCTTGAAGTTTGGTACTGGTATTACATGCCATACATTATGTCACGTATGAATTTTTATTACTTATTTATTTATTCGGTTAACTGGCAGAATATACATATAACATTTATAGTAAATTATATACATACATGCTACTTAAGAGTTAACACAGCTTTCACAGTGTTAATTGTAATAATTACACTTCAAGAACATTTTTATACTATAAAATATTTGTTAACAATTATATTAACATATTTTTGTATAATATAATAATGTTTAAATGCATTATCTTCTTTGCTTGTTATATAATATTATGTATTTTAATAATAAATTACAAGCCTGCATAGTTTTAACGTATTTTAAGTAAATACTAGAAATTGTTTAATTGTTCAAGTAAAAAAGACGACAAGTCTAAATATATTTATGCCCTGCGCTTTTCTCAGATATCTAGGTAAAACAAAAGTTTTAATTAAGTAGCCTTCGTTGTTTAAATTTCGGTAATTATCCTCCGTAAACAAACTAGGTAGTTGAGAAAAGCGTCTCGCTGTCTGAGACTACGAATATTAATTATAAAATTTCGGCTCCACTTTATTTTATTATTTTATTGTAGTATTTCTGTAAGCTTGAACGATACCTGTTTTTGAGGAGTAGCTGGAGAGGGGGCATGGCGCCCTCACCTTCCGGCTGACACAGGTAATGACTGGCCACGGTTGTTTTGGCCAGTTCCTGTGTCGTATACGCCGACAAGAGACACCCGGTTGACACCATTACGACGAATGCCGCGACGTTGTTGTGGACACGGCGCTGCACACTTTGGTGGATTGCCCCGCCTGTGAATTGATCGCGGCAGTCGGGTTGGTTGTGCTCTCGCTCCCAGCCGTAGTTCAGTCTATGGACCGGAGTGAGAGGTCGTGGAACGCTGTCGCCTCCTTCTGTGAGGAAGTGATTTCCATCAAGGATGCGCGGAGCGGGAGAGAGAGCGCTTAAACCCTTTCCCAACCACAGAACCGGGCGCCGGAGGGCGCGAGATGACCTCCAGCCACCCTAAGGTTTGACCTGGGGGTGGCGGGCTTCGTGGGCCTGCCCGCCATCCGATCAGCACCAGGTCCGAGAGGCGGCGTGCGTGTTCCCACGCGCGCCTTTGTGTCGTGTCCGTCTCCCCTCTAGGGGGAGACAGTAGGGATTTTAAAAGTAGTGGTGACCAAAGGGTAGGTCTTATCGTGTAGTGGCCTGCCGTTTCATACGGTGGGCCGAAACCTCGGCGGGGTCGCGACTGCATGTGAAAATGATTCACGCGGCCTCGCCGATTGCGGTTTTGTCGAGGAACACCGTGTTAGTTTTAGTCGGTATTATCGGGAGGTCCATTCTTATCATCATTACCATTTCTCTTTTACCCCTGTGAGTCCGACATAGCCCCTCCGCCCGCCCCCGCGGAGAAAGCATCAAAGCATTCAACCAAGTAAAAAAAAAAAGCTTTAACGATAGGCCTCAATGTTACCTTCCGGAAAGCCTATTTTTAGGACTCAATGGGGGATTAGATTATTTAGACACCTTTATAGGTTTTTTTATAAGTGATAGCAGTCATATCAATTAAAATTGAATTTTTATACGCGGTTATTTTACATATATATGACAAACTGACAACTACGTATTATATTTTCCCATTTTGATTCAAACAATTTGTCCTCGAAACTGATATTTTACAAATCCGTAGCGCAGAATGTGCAATGGACATTATTCATTTGCGAAATGCAATTTCACAGGATGTCACGTTTGTTAGAAAAATGCCTCGCTACATATTCAATACGTTCCCGGTACCTGAATTACACACACGAGTGTCGCTATGTCGGCGTGCACGTAAATTGTATTGCGCTATAAAAATTAGGGCTAGCACTAAACGAAACTGTATTAAAACGACTCTTAGTTAATTTTTATTAATCTCAATATTATTGAATACAAATTTAATTGAATAAAACGCCGGGTAAACAATTTAAAAAGTATTGATAAGCAGATTGCTTTTTTTTGGTTTATCAAAGTTGGCAGTATAATTTTCGAATAAGCAGTTTACCCATAAAGTAACACACGTTGTCTACAAAAACTAGCAACCCTAAGGAAAATCGAATTTTTAATAGAACACTATCGGTTTGTCCAATAAATCTCGTCTAGAATCCACGCGGAGCCATATCGTGTTACCGTTTCGACCATAGCGACATCTGGCGCGCACTGAAAATGCCCCAGAAGCAAGCAATCGACGCAAGATACGACACACGGAATAAATTATGTTAAAACGTGGCCGGACGCGTATATCGGAATTGGGTCCCTCGAATTCGAATATTTAATAATTCTTAGTCAGATGCAACCTTTGTTTTCATTTGAAATGTCAATGACGATCAGATTTATAATATTCTTTGACCTTTAGTTTGTATTTAATGGAATCACGAGCGCGATAATTTTTATTTTGTGAAGGTTAATTCTATTGATGGACAGAGGTAACTTCTTGACTAATAACATCATAAAACTTTATGGTAAAAATAAGGTAAAATATGGTTAAGAGCTGTGAGCCGTTCGTAATCATGCATAAATAAAGTAAATAAAAAAAAAGAACACCAAAAAGGATTTTCTTTTTTTGTAACTGTTAGATAATAGAAGTTATATAAGATAACTTTTTTACGAGCTTTTACGAGCTTTATTAAAAAATATGTGTTAAATAGCATTATGTGGAGCTAGAATTGCGGTGATTTAAGCCTCACCACACAACAGTTATATATAACGTAGTCCTATCTAATGCTGAATACAACGTTGTTTGTTATATCGTCGCCTTAGAATGCCCTATTTATATTTATATAATTTTAATGCTGAGCAATGCGAGCATTACTCTAGAATAACGGGATTGAACAGAAGCAGAATTTATACGCTTTCTAAAACATTTCACACTCTCAAGCGTGATCTGTTGACAGGTGCCACACGATGCAATTAGGTCTAGCGCGAAGCAATATAGTACTAAAACAAACTTTAATTAGTTAATTGCCTTCTTCGATAAAACAGACCATACTCCTTTTATATACCTAAGAAATATAATGAAGGCAGAACTAAGCTATGCCTTTTCTATACCTGCCGGTTGGAAGACATTTTATATTTTCATTGAGTTGGTGCTCTTACATTACATAATAATAGTAAATATAAATCAATCAATTATGTTGTAGGGTTGGAAATAAACTACGATGGAAGCGATCTTTTTCAGTCATTTAGTAACGAAACAGTGAACGTCAGTCGTGGAGATAAAGACAAGATTTAGTAACATTTTAATTTATAATTTGCTGGTATTTGAATGAATATAAATTTGGATATTTAGTCGAAATATTTATATTTTAAAAGTGAAATTCGACAAATTTGTGCGGCTTTTGAAAGCGTTTCAATATATTTATTAGGATCATCAGTATATTGATGTGAGAAATTACGGTGTGGAGGCCACTGCTCATGGACAACACTATAACTGCTTACCATCAGGCGGAGTGTGGTCATTTTGAAGAGCAACGTAAAAAAAATGTGATTTTGGAATGATGCGATCATATCGTCGCAAATACTACATTCCGAATATATAAAAAAATTCGTACACTAAAACAAATACTCAGCCAGAAAAGATACATTTTTTTTTTAAATTAAGCTACTATATACGTATTTTATCGGGTTGTTTATTTAACACTGTACTTATTACATAATTTTGAAAACTGCTACACTACTACTACTACTGAATTTTACTAATTTATAAGCTAATGAAATTATTAAAACTATTTGTATTAACAGTTTTCAAAATTATGTAATAGGTACAGTTTTAAATAAACAACGCGATAAAATCCGTATATAGTAGTTTAATTTCAATGAATAACATTCGCGTAAACTGAAGACAATATTACGTTACATTTTTTGTTACTGTCGGATCCTACAATAATCAAATTGTGCGCTCTGTTGCAGAAAGACTATTTTCGTAGTTATTGTTATATCATAAGTAACACATGTTTGGCCTACAGATTAATTAGACTAGTCGATTAGCAGTGCTGTTGTTTTTGCAATGGTCAGTTGCTGTTATTATTTTTTCGGTAAAGTCAAACAAAGATGATTCACTTCGTTAGTTGTAACGATTTTATGTACTGACTTAAATCGTATATTTTTAGTTCTCATACTAAGTAATTCCATTTGAACAAGTGAATCAGTTGCGTCACAAAGTTTACTTTTAGTGTTGACTTTAATTAATCAGCAAATTTAATTACTAGCTATGCTTTATCTTTTACTATGCTACTTATACTTTCACGAATGAACTTATAGGTACCTAAGTCTATATTTTTATTGCTATTGCAATCAATGTCTTCGCTCCTGGCGTCTTACCACTGTATTTTAAAACGATTTCATTGCAAACACAAGAGTGAGGCAGCGCGTTACAGAAAAAATAGCGTTGCATCGTTCTCGAGCATGTAATGACAATACTTTAAAATATGGTGGTATCCCTCTATCCGATGAAACCACATCACTGTATCTAAACCATGCCCTAGTTACGGTGCGTCTTCCGTTGAATTTTCCTGTCCACTCAAGAACCTTTTTCTACTTCAACGAGGTTTTGGTCTTGTAAGGTGTGCGTTTTGGCGTTTTAATTTGCTACCTAAAAGACAATTTTACTTGCGCTTAAGAACCACTAAAATCTTACTAGTTACGTCAAATATTGTCTTTCGTTGAGATACTCTTAGCTTTTTTATTGCACCAATAGTCAATATTCGACAGTGTTCGTTTTCTATATGATAGGTAATGTTATAAAAGAGCTCTATACACTTTTAAAAAAGGAAATGTTTGTTTAAACTATTTATAGAAAAAGGACTTTCAAATTACTGAGTTTAGTAGTCTTAAAATAGAATATAATTAAAAATGGTAATAGACAACTCGTAACGGGAAATATGTACTTATCTATCATTATAAAATGATAGGTGGGTACGTTCTTTGTCGCAGTAATTGGTACCTTAATGTCATTGGATTGACTATATAATTACATCGAATAGGCGGCAATGAAACTTTTCCTATAAGTTAAATCCCGAAATATGAATGTTCTTTGTCGATTTTAATTTATAATTTGTAACGTATTCTGGTATTTATCTGCAGTAAGTATTTGGATCATTATTCATCAAATATTTTTCAACGGAACGATCCGTTTTAATGTTTAATGAAATGTTTATTTTATTAAATAACTCATTTTGTTTTAAAACAATAAATATTAATTCTGTTGATCATATGACAAGAATTGATGAAGAATGTCTAGCATATACAAAAAACAAAAAAATTCTAACAGTGCCGGCCAAAAATTGAATAAGTTGTTTAAAGGTCAATGTCTGCGCTTTTACAATAAACTTTCATGGCATTGACATTCAAAATCTATGTTTTAATAAATTTACAACAGTTATAAAACGTAAATTATATTTGAAATGTTATTACTCAGTCACTGAATAAATAGAAGATAAAAATGCTTGGGATTGAGTTGCTTCCACTCATAGGTTATTTCTAATCATATTATTAAGTTAACTGTAGTTGTGACTATTACTTCATTTGTTATTAATATGTATCTTAGATTTAACAAATTTTACTTATTAAATCTTATTGAAATAAACAACTGTAACAACCACACACAACAGCTATAGGAAGGAATAAGGAGTATAATATAACATTGAATTGTATTGATGTAAACATTTGGCGATTGAAAAGAGTGGCCATGAGTTTCTTGCCTGCTTCTTCTCATGAAAGCTCTACTCCTCAAACAGGCTTTTTCCAATGCTAAATTTTATTTCCTTCTATTTATTTTTATTATTTTTTTTTAATAATATAACAGTCAATTGACGTGTCCAAGCACATTGCATGCACATTTTTATGGAAATAAAGATTTTGCATTTGACTTGACATTGATAAAAGTTTAAAAAAGCGTGAAAATTAGGCCAAAAAAATATTTACTAAAGAAACGTAATTACCGTGAAAACTAATCAATCATAAAAGCAATATCAAGAGGGTATATCTGTAGCAAAGAGATAAGAGCGAAATATAAAACGCGCAATCTTAGAAAGTCGCTTTCAAAAGACGGAAGTGCTTACTCGACGGCGCGTCGTAGCAGTTTGATTTATTCGACCCAGGCGCCATTGAATATGAAGTTTCAGCCGCTGAGGTGGCCGCTCAAATTACTGATGAAAATTCCAAGAAAAATCTGTGTAAAATATTCCCGCATTTCAACGCTGATCCGGCTACGGCGAAATATGATTTTTTTGTTAAAGTGTGGAAAGTGTAACGAAAAGTTGATACACAATTTTTCGTCGCGATTTTATTTGTAACCTGTCGTGATGGTATTCAAATTATAACTTAATACCTAGTCTGGTCAAAGTTGGGAATATGCAATTGCTGAAAGGCTTTTCAGTTATATACCACACCTACTTTTCACCGGCTATATTTATTTTAGGTAAGAGTATATAGATATACTCGCCCTTTAACCTATCACCATCTAGGGACGCAGATACAGATTCTGTGATGCAATATTAAGAATTTTCTAAGAGAAAATCTGAATAACACTTTGGCAAACCACGCAATTAAACCTGAGACCTCACGATCGTTGGATAACCGTAAGCGAAAATTTATGCCTAGACCAACGAGACAGTTCAATGCGCAAAGAATGATGCCCACAATTGCTGCTAACGTGGTGAAGATATTTATGTGTTTCAGTGTAATAATATATCTTTTGAAATCCGACCATTCCAATACTATAAATACGAAAGTAAGGTTGCTGTACTTTCACGCAGGTCTAGTACACCTAATACGACTTTAGTCGGGTGATAGGACAAAAAACATGAAATACGGATGCAGGTGCCGGTCACAACTAATTCTCATATGAAATAAAATTATAAAGAAAGCAGGTAACTATTTCGTGCCGTATAGTAATAAATTATTAATCATATTTTCTCAAGAAAAAATTATTTAGAGCTTTTCTTAACGTAAGCAACTGAAAGAACTTAAGTAAATATTAGTTTCTTTATTTGACTACATGAAAAACACTTCGTCTTGTTGCTTATGTATGACATAAAGTAAGGTCGGACAATAACAATTTCAAATTTACATTAGGTCGTGAGGATTATATCTACGAAAAGGACCTCTTCAAAATTTCACTTCAAACTAAACTAAAGCGTATTTGTATGCAGATTTATGAACTTAGTGGAACTATGTGCTGTCGTAAACTATGTGAACTATTAAGCGCTGTAAGTGGTGACTGTGAGATAATATCGACGAGAGGTATTTACCTACCTACTAATCATTTTGCTTAGGTACGCCTAATCAATATTTCTTATGATCATATACCTTTTTGAATGTTTTTCGTTGCTGATATGTAACCTATTATGGTATATATGTATTATACGTAAACCATAGTTCGTAGTAATAAATTATTATTGTTTTTGGGCTATTATAAGACGCTACAGTTGCAACTCATTTCTTACAGAAATACAGCACGATTTATTTTGTGTTGTGTTGCGTATTATTGCCATCGTTGCAGTTTCATCATCCATTATCGGAATCCACCTCTTCCCCTTTAATTGAATAGTTTTTTTTATTCTTCTTCAAGTATACAAAACACTGCGTCGTTGCTCTAATACAAATAAAAAAGCAAGCGTCCAGGTATATTTTTATTGCCTTTTTGTGCAAATTATCATTGAATCGCATTATCTGTAGCAAAATGAATAAAGCTCATTACACTGATATCATTAAAAGGCAATTGATTTGCCCCCAGATGACAGGGCTCTTACTTACGATATGGCTAACATTCGCAAGTTGAGACACTTGCACGAGTTGTATGCGTCGTGTAAATGACCGATGTGAGACACTCGCGTAAGAAACCCGTCTGACTCACTCGCGCCTGTAGTCTTCCATCAACTTGCGCATATAGGTACTTTCATTCTTTAGGAGTACTAATAGTTAACGTAATATGAATATCTCTTCGCCTGATACATGGAGCACGTGCATGTATAATATTATATATATCCACGTATTGTTGTGTCAATAGAAGAAAATTAAACGACCTTTTTAATCTTCTCTTAGACATACATACATATGTATTATTTCAACAGCAATAAGAAGCGATTTTACTTGACATTTCATATGCGTCTCGGATATCAAATGAAAGAGATTCCAATTACGCGGAGTTACGTGTTTAGGTTGCCGGAAGAGAACGACGAGTCAATATGCGAAAAAGGAATACATAAAATTTATAATTAATTCCCAACGATTCCGACCAAAATAATAAATTGTTTGTTTTTAGCTGTAGTTATATGGTGTATCGAACTGTGCTCCATAGACAGGTATACCTTTAATTACTTGTTATTATGCGGACCTAAACTTAGCTAACAAAGTACAGGTGCGTTACAATACTTCTCTGTTCTTTTAACGTATGATATTAAGTAATGGTTTTTAAACATTATTTCTTGAATACGGGACTTACTATAGTACATTTTGATAAACTATTAGTGGCCTATTTTACTAGACTTAATTTAATTTGGTTTAAAATCGAGTCGAACATTTTTAACAAAACGTCGAACCAGGTAGTTCGCGTCAAGTATAATTTGATAAAATATTTTAAATTTTATCAGCGTTTATATTCTAATAGGCACCATTCTATTTTCATGCGCTCATTTATTTTCAATCCCTCTGTTTCATTTTCTTTGTTGCTTGAAAATGTGTTCAAAGAACACTTATTTCTCAACTCTTCGCTCCCGTCACCCCATCTAATATTTTTCAAAACGATAAATGAGTGTTGCCATTGAAGAAATTTCTCAGTATGATAATGATACTCGTTGAGATTTTTCAGCATAAATCATATTATATTAGAATAAAAATCACGCGATATTTTTTTTTTAGTCCTGAGTTTGACTTACGCTATTGAAATACGCAACGTATTTTAATGATTTCGTAACAAGTCAAGCTTTTTAGAAAGGTAACAGAATTTGTTCCTTTGTTTGAAACGTGTAACTTTGAGGATCTTGAAGTAGAAATTGTACGTGCGACCTTCCCAATTTGTATGCTTTAACTATTACTAACTACATCGTAACTCATGGCGGTGTTCAGTAGCTCATGGCCTTGCCAATATTATAGCTTGGCTTAACCACCTGACATGTTTCTGAGGTAGCAGATTTAGATACTGTTTAATAGTTTTACGTATCGATTACACAGTATATTTCTTCTTGAGTGTCTATATTTTAATTTGCCAATGTATAAAAAGAAACAATATTATTTGCTATCTGTTGTCTTTAAAATATTCACGATCATAGTTTCATTTCTCTGTACAACTGTCTTCAAACCGCTTAATAATGCAAAGTTCTACGACTGTACCGAAAATATATGCTTTTGTGTTAACACAATGAATATTGAAATAATGGTTTGTGGCAAGAACCCTCGTTGGTCAGAACAACTCGGTGGAAAGTTGCCAAATCACCTGCCTTATAATCAATGCATTCGAGCGAGCCATATAATTTGTTCCGTGAAAGCCTGTCAATCAAAATAAGACCCATGAGGATATAGTCTGAAGTGGGTCCCTCGAAGTTTCGGTGTATAGGGAATAATAAAGTAAATTGCTTGGTTTATTATACGTTGTTCTCAAATCTAAGTTGGGAAAAATCTTAAAAGCACTGTGACACTTTGACACATACTAAGACCGATAATGTCGCTTACAAAAGAAATATGTTTAAAGTAAGTATTAAATATTCATCTGTCTTCTCTCAAGAGATAATACTTTTAAGTGATTTTAGTCATAACAGTGCTAGTGCCCAAAAGTGACTTAAGAAAATTAGGGTCTAAGAGGCCTAAGCAGTTTTGGAACTGAAGTTGTAGTTTAAGTATCAATTTTTTTACATATATATAATTATATTAGAGATCATAATATGTAAATGTCATCACCAGAAAGAATAATTAAATTTCTCTCATTAAAACAAGCCAGATATATTCTTACCCATTAGCTTGTAGTACTTTTGGGGAATTGGAGCGCAAATGAATCTCTCTTTTATTTCAATTTAAAAATGCATCGCACCGTACGGACGTGTATATCATAGTGACCTAAATATTACGGGATGTGCCCGTACTAGTAACTGGAAGTGGAGGTAGGGGCCAGTTCTACGGGAAATCGACTTCAATTATTAGCGATGTCACGAGAACACGTATCAGTTTATCGAACAGTTATTATATTGAGTTCGGCTATTTGTACAAAAGGGTCTAGAATAGCGGTAAAGCTTGTACTAGTAGAAAGTTTGCATGATGTTTTGGCAGGTCCCAGCGCAGTTGTTACACATTCGGGTCCCTTATCAAATTGAGAAGTCTCAATGTCAATATCGAAAAAAACGGTAGGTTGAAGCTTATTAGATCCAAATTCAAAAGGAAAGGTTATTTGACCCACAAAGGACACGTCGTCGGATCCTATTACAGTTAATGTGTATTCTCGAGAAATTCGGGGACTCCACTGATATTTGATTTCAATGGCATAAACTTTAATGAAAGAAAAGTATCTACTGTATGCAAATAATATTATTAAGTTGAAAATATATGCTGAATATCGCCCGACTTTGTGACTTTAACGTTCGTGGCTGTAATAAAAGGTGATGCTTGGAAGTTTTTACCGTCTACTCCTTTTTATATTTGCGAAAATATTAAGCATTCTGATGTCAAAAATACATTAAAGCTTGAAGTGTCGACGTGAAGACTTTGTTAATGATGTAAATGTAAATATTTTTCTTATCACAATGAATTTTCAGCATGGTAATGGACTGCTTTGATTTTTAATTTTAACTCTTAAGTACCTTATAAGTATAGATAGAATATTTTATTATTGTATTTGTTTTTTATTTAGTAAAATAAGGAGGAGATTATACTCAATACCTAATAATATGATACATCTAACGATGCCAGAGAATATTTAAAAATCTAAATAATTGCTATCTTGTATATATTTTTATTTTTTGTCCGTGTTATAAATAGAAAGGTAATAAGAATATTGCGCGTACTACATATATAAAAAGATGATCAAGTGCAAATCAAACTCGTACACAAAGAATGCCTATCATATCTATATATATATCTATGAACTTTTTATTATTTATTTATTTCATAACAATTTTTACATTCTGTTGAAAGTATATGAATAAGGACAATGTTAAATTTGTTGTTATAGCGGTAATAGAAATACACAATCTGTAAAAAAAACAGTTCTCTACGTATTATTGAGGTTCATGAGATACAGCCAGCTGACAGATAGACAAACGGACAGCGAAGGCTTAGTAATTGGTTCCCGTTGACATTCTCTGGGTACGGAAACCTAACAATATGTTTAAGTAAGTTTTAGATACCATGAATATAATATTCATATTTGTGGGCAGCGGTTTAAGAATTGCGAAACTCATACTTATGCAAAGTATAGGAAATATTCGCACAATCTCCATGAATATATAAAAAGAAGTAGTTATTGTGTCATTTCTCTTATTATATTTCTTTATACTTTTATATTGAAATAGTGTTTAATTGCCGAAAAGATTTATATTTTCTTTGTATTATATTCCTATTATTCTTCACCAGTCGCGTCCATTCTGCATGGGTATATAGAAGCTGCACCATTTTCATCCTCAGCCGATACGAATGAGTGCTATAATAGACAAGATACGATTATAGTAAATACCCGCGAACAAACACTTCATACCTCAACGCTAAGCTTCGCGCGGTGTTGAAATACGCCCGGCAAAATACACTTGTCTTGCCTATAAGTACTTAGAGCATGGCGGACATCTTACGTGTTTACATACAAATTGACCTGTCTTTAGTACCAAAATGTTTGGATGATTGCCACTCTTAATACATAATACTAGCTTTTGCTTGCGGCTTCGTTCGCGTAAAAGTAGATTAGATTATGTTAGCACAAGTACACTTTTTTAATAAAATATAGCCCATGTTACTTGGTGAAAATATAACTTTTTAACAGTTTAAGAACTTTTTTAAAATGGTTATTAGTTTTTAGTTTAAATCGGTACAAAAACAAACAATAATTAAATTTTATGATATTAGTATCGACTAGCCCTGTGTATAAACTATGCAACTTAAACAACACTTATCATACTTAAAGGAATACCTAGCGTATTCCTTTTAGTATGATAAGTGTTAAAAATCATAGTCCAATCTACCCAGTATGGTCGACTGTTCGAGAGCAAAACCAGTGTTAGAAACTAGTGCTAGACAAGAGCACTTTATTACAAACCTTTTAAAAATATACAGAGTTAAACAAAAAGATCAATTTCAATATATTTGACTCATATATTTACTATATTAAATCTTATTTGAGTCAATTAAAAGCTCGTTATTCTTCTGTAATAATTGGACATAGTTCACTGATACGAGACGAAATTTTCTATAAATTTGATTTGTTGTGCATTCTCTATCGAAACCTACAAATTTCTAAAATTGAAGAACATTATTTTTCTTGTCTATGTTCTACAGTGAACCGATCCTTTGTATTTTGTGCGATTTGTGAGACCTGGAAGTTGACTTAATTCTGGAGTAAATTCTACAATTTGATTTAGAAATATGAATAGATATTCATATTTTTAAATCAAAATTGAATTCTTTGTAGATACAAAGAATTCAATTTACATTTAATTTAATAATAAAATGCAGTTTATTCTCTAAGCAATTGCAGAAAATTATAGCGTGCAAAAATATTTATTTACATGGACTTAGTAAATAAAAAATAACATACATAAAATAAAATTAATGAGACACAATAAATAAATTAAAATACTGTTTTAAATTAATAACAATATAATCTTAAATTGAATGTAAGCACACGTTTCAAGATGTCATTACATCCTAAGGTACATCAGACAAACGAATTTATAATCCTTGCTGTCAAACTGAGAAAGGCTTTTAATATTCCGGGGTTGAAATTGTACGTATGTTAAGAGCTGATTGCATTTCAGTACTCGGTTATTTAGATTTATCGAGGGAAACTTCAGTTTTCTTAAGTTTACCTCCAAGCATTTCAATAAAAAGAATGCTTTGAAATTGCTAGTTTCTGCTTTAAAATCGGTTCTAAGTTTATTTTAAGTTCTTTCACTTAACCTGGTTTTTCGATTGAATCGAGATTTTGTTAAATTGTATCTTGATGTTAAACAAAACATTCCTTATTTGAATAAAGATCTGTATATTGTTTATCCTTTGGAAATCTTTAAAACTATTTGTAGCCAATTGAAATACATATTAAACATTAATATATAACATACATTCGCATTATTAACACCCCTTTTTAAGTTAAATATCATTTAAATATAACATCAAACATCAATCATATTATTATAATAGTATCAAATGATACATGGATACACCCAATGGCACAAAATGGAAACGTAGGCAAGTACATAATTATAAAGTACATTTAAATTGTAATCGAAGCACCTAACATTTTATTACAAGGTTAGTAGTGTTAGAGTTTTCAAAATTATGTAATACAAGTGTTTAAAGTAAAATAAACAACGCGATAAAATCCGTATAAAGTGTTTAATTTCAATGTATAACATTCGCGTAAACATAAGACAATATTATTTTATTACAAGGTTTAAAATTTAAGAATAATATTGCATTACATTACATGGCAATTGTATTGTACAAGAAGAAACATAGATACGCAAATTGTATTCATGACATTCTTAATACACAAATCTAAAGGTAAACATGACTTTCGAAATGCAAAAGTGAAATATTATAATTAAGAAATATTTTCCTTATTGACGACAAAGTACGAATACCTTCGAAGGCAGCGACGTTTAAACGAAAGCTTTCAAAATATTCTTCATACCTACGTCAGATGTTATCGTAAAGAATACATAAGAAATGTAAGCACCTAAGAAAGAAATGTGCTGTGTTTGGTTAATTTATCTCTGAGATCATATATCGCGAAAATGTTTGTATTTCTTTTCATTGAATCTAATTTTGCGACCATATTATTCAAATAGACTGTAATAAAAAATCTCATACTTGCATGTAAATTACGGACAATACATTTAAATGATCAAAGTGACAACTGTGCAATTTAATCAAACAACAAATTCAGACATCTACTTAAAGAATGAAAAATGCATCAAATAAAGATCATCAGATAAATCGATCAAGTAAACGCATGGCCAAAAACGGGAAAGTTTTAATTGATGACTCCCGTGAAGGATATGCAAGAGAAACGAGTTTTCCCAGCGAGGTTTTCCCAGCGAGGTATTCCCTCCCTCGTAAAACGTTACTTACGAGTATCTGAAAATTGCACCTTTACCGGGAATGAAACAACTCAACACTGAAGATTTTAAAGCTAATCGTTTTAAAGTAGAAAATTAATTTCAACGTGTGAACAATTCAGTTTTGTTAGTGCGATTATGTTATTAAAGTTGATTAAACCGTGATAATCATTATACTGTTTGATTATAAAGACATTAAACGGTAAAATATTGATATTTTGTATCCATTTAAAGCGTTGCTGAGTGTGTATGAGAAGAACTTATAGTTACAATGGTTATAGTGATTATATTTGTAATGACTTGAAATGACCCAGCAATTGCATTCAAATGAGAGTACCGGAAACGATTACGTTGATATAAAAGCCTATGTCAATAGCAAAAACACTTATAAATAATTTGTTTGGATTGGTGTTTAATTTCAATTTAAATAAGATTTTATATATATTTGACTGGAAATATTAGGGGTTAAAGTATGAAATTGCCGATTTGTACTGGAAAACTGAAACTCTTTTTTTTCTAAGATGCACCCATATTAAATATATTTAATCGAAATATTTACCCTCATTATGTATACATTGCTGCCATCTAAACGGAAGTTCATTTATGCCTTTACGATAGAACTCCGGGGATCTAGATTCGACAAACTGTGTGAAAGCATTTTGTACTACCTCCTGGGAAGAAAAGCTTTTATTACGTAAAAATTGTAGTCCATTAGAGCAAGGTCTGGCGATTACGGAGGATGACGAAATGAATCGATCTTCACTGTTATTGCTCCATGATAACTCATGGAGCAATAATGGTGAAGATCGATTCACGAGTCGGAGCTGTTTCATTGCCAGTTTCGCCATCATTGTTCGAAGTTCGGTATAGTAGACATCTGCTGTTATTGCTTGAACAGACCTGAGAAAGCCATAGTAAATAACACCATGAGGAGACCACCAAATAGTTACCATTACCTTTTATTAGTAAGCTTTGCTTTAGGCCACTGTTGCAGCGTTTGACCTGGAGTCAGCCATTCCATTTTCCGCTTAATCTTATTAATTTGTTGCAAATGTAGCCTACCTACATTTGCATCAAATTAATAAGATTAAACGTAATTAAAAAGTAACGTTAAAACATGCTGCTAATTCCTGGGTAGTTTGACTCGGATCGACTTCCACCATGTACTTCAATTCAGCGTTATTCACCTGTGTAGGCGGTCTGCCACGTGGTTCGTTCTTCAAGTCGAAGCTTCCATTATGAAAGCGTTTAAATCAAAAACGCATGGTGCGTTCATTAGCAGTCTCCTCTCCAAACGTAGCGTTGATATTGCGAGCCGTTTCTGCCGCGTTAGTTCCGTGTCGGAACTCGTGTACAAAAATGACTCGGATTTTCGAAGTATCCATCTTTCCCGTCTAAGCTAAATAAAAAAAAACAATTAAATGTCGAAAATCGAATGTTGCACATTTTTTAAAAAAAGAATCATAGGTATAATTTGAAAAAAGTTTCACTCGAAAATCTCACACCATGAAGGTTTTATGTCAATTCAAAGTATCTATTACTATACAACGGCAACTTCATACTTTAACCTCTATTATTAATATTAAATTAAACATGCGTACTATCTTCTCGATTCTGCTTATTACTCAATTTTTAACGTAAAGTTCGTTAATTATCTTAGAATAGCAATTATTAAACGGGACGAAAAATTTAACAGGCTCCAAGTTATATTGTTTTGACATAAAGAATACAGATAATATGAACACTGCTGGTATAAGGAAAACTACCATACTACTACATTTGGAATCAGTAAAAAAAGACGCATCTGCCAGTATATTTAAACAAAGTATTTTTTGGCAGATATGTACGTCTGTTTTTCCTTATGACGGCAGAACTATAGAAAGTGTATAGAATAAAGTAGATAAACACACAATTCGCAATCGTACACCTATAGCAAGTGCCGATAGCAAGAAAAGTTATGTGGCCCACTTTAACGACTGCTCCTAACTCCAGGTGAATCTCGAAAGGCTTTTATTAAAGTCACGGCGACGTGTCCTCGCCGTCGCAAACTTGCTCCACTATTCAATGACTGGCGATCAATTAAAAACTAAGTGTTGAGCACCCTGCAGTTTGCTCAAAAGTTTCTTATATCCGACGGTTTATTTAATGAGCGGTTTTGGTAAAGTCACTCGTTCCTCTTATCCTTTAGAGAATTTGCTTGTGGATTAAAAATTATTCAAAGACTTTTTGTTCGCCAGTAAGACTTTACAATGTATTTTTTTAAATGTTGTTACTGTTATAAAGTTACAAATACCTAGTTAACTGTCACATTAGGTGTTTTCCGAAAACGGCAAATATAATACGTGACGATATCTAACTGATTTAGATTAGATGTCGCCATAAGTAGTTTAGTGCACTATCCGTTCACTTTCATATGTATTTGTTGAATAATCCATGGCAACATTTCTTTGCTCCATTAACATGAAGAAATAACAAATAAATAAACATTCTTTTACATGCATAATTATGTACACTATATACTAATTGAGGATGACTAAGAAGGCTTATATTTAATTTAGTAATCGTCGTTTATGTTACCGTATTTATTTACTGCGTTATGTAAGGAACATTTTGTTTACAATCTCTTTCTGCAATACGAATATACAATATATGCGTGAGTATAATAAGTATGTATCAGTCGTAAATCTTTAAAAAATATACCAAGTATATTTATACTCATGATATTTATCATACAAATGCCAGTGTATTTCAAAATATGAGGGAGACATATTGACTTTGTATAAACGAAAATGATAGAAATATTTACTCAAATCAAAAGCTTTACATATTCCTCGTCATCTATCTACTTACAGAAATAAATTAATTTTGAATGAAAAAATCTGGTGCTCTTAAACCGTACCGACGTACCTAATATTCATCGGTAAACATATTTCAGTCCTAAACCGTTATTAATCCAATGTTAAGTCAATTAGGCGCCGACTCCCTTATTAAGGGGCGGATATAGGCGGATATGTGCGGATATAAGTGCTTCGGGGCGCGTTGGGTCGGAAACTAAAATCGTGGCGCGGTTTGCGCCCCTGGTCTAATGGGCCCCGCCGTAACGAGGGACGGTGAGGACTCTCGAGACCCGACCGATCTCCAAGCGAACGGCTAGGTACGGCTCTAAAACGAGTTGTGTATGTCGAGGGTCATAAGAGATCGTTCTTTGAGTGCTCTATGATTTTCGGCCACGTCGTGATGGGACTACCTAACAGTCATTGTTTATGATTATGTTAAGATCCTAATAAAGCTAATACTAACGATATTAGGTATAGATTTTATGCTGTTGCTTTTTCTGACTCATCTAGTAAAATAAATGTCTCAATCATTGTATTCTTTTGTCAACAGATTTCGATCGTTTGAGAGGCAACTTTCTTCAAAGGTAAGAACTTAAAACTTATTTGGTAGTTACTTTCAATTGATATTGGAAGCAGTTATGAAGCAATGGAAAAAGAGAAAATGTGCACGGTACCTTTATTCAATCACGTTCATTAATTCAACTATGTAGTGACGTCAGATGGGCCACGGATTTAATCAATTGACCCGACCGACGTCGAACTCCATTTGAGAGGGAAGGGTCCGAATCTGAAAGCCCTACAATCATTACTAGGTACATTATTGCCGGTAATAGGGACCCCTTAGATTGAGATCGCTGATAAATTTAATGGAACTATCCAATAATGTACCCAAGATTTTCGATTACTAACCCATATCTGTCACTGATAATAAGTAATGGGTATTTTGATACGCTTGTAATTAAAGGCCAAAGATATCGCATTCATCGATAGGACATTAATTATATACAGATAAATCGAGATGTTCCAATATTTGTGCCTCCAATGTAATATATTATAAAATACTAGCTGTCCCGACAGACGGTTATACAGTATAGACAAAACAAAAAAACAAATCTAAACCATCCTCGAATCCACTTGAACACACACAAAAAAATTCATTCAAATCGGTCCAGCCGTTTAGGAGGAGTTCACTGTCAACACACGTACAGAAGAATTATATATGTATAATAAAGAGTGTCGGGCTTCTACGAAATAATTAATCTTTTTTGTTTGAAACCACGTTTGAATTCTATATTTTGATATAAAGCGTGTCAACAAGCGGCCCTGAATCACAATAAAATCGTACTGCGCGTCGTACCGACAACTGCTTTATTGGTCATGAGTTTGATTCGTGGGTCAAGCAGTGTTATGGATCTTTTTTATTCAAGAATTTTCTTTAGTAGCGTGGCGTCTGGAAATACGTCTAGTAGACAATAGGATTGTTCCCTTTTACGTATGAACTGAAACGTAGCTGGTGAAATGTGGTTGTAAACCTCAGCTTTCTCGTCCAGGTACACACACAAGCGTGTGTCTATAGATTTATAGTAGATTTTTAACATAATGCCAAGTACTAAGCGAGCTGAAACTTGATGGAACGATATAAATGTTCCATTACTTATTTGTTTAGTTTTTAGAGCTTCTGTTCATAAGACAAAATGAGTATGGTAAGCATAAATTCACGTGGCTGATACATCAAGACAAGGTCATTGGCCTTTGCAGGATGTCAGTGCTTATTCCATTACTACTGCACTGACTGTTTTATTACATTGGAATTTTGTTTAGTGATTCAAAGTTTGATAAGCTAATGTATTTATGTACGATTCTCGTTTATCATCATTGTGTGATGAATTTTACGCGTACGTAATTTTCTATGATGGTCAAGTTCCGAAAATCATATTTTTGCTTTGATACGAAACTACGATATATTTTCAAGAGGCTATAAATTTACTGTAAAAGCTCTTCAAATTTATCTTTGAGATTGAAGCAAACATATGACATTTTAACAAAAACATATGTGACAAACATCATCGAAATTACGATGCAATATGAAATCAAAATTCGATCCGCTGTCGCCAAACGGTATAATACCGGAGCAATATATAAAATTGCCTCAAGGCCATCTGACAATTCTGATGATTCTTAATGCGTTACGTGACCAGGTGGCAAAGAGCTTTAAAGTGAAGTAGCTAGAGCTGTATGGGAGATCATGATAAAATAGTGCCATAAAAGTTGTACATGTTGAAAGCACCGCTACTGCAGACGCGTTTAACTGCTAATCGCGTTGCGAACGATAGCGACCGACAGTAGTTACTGCAACGGTTTGCACTGGGACCGTTTGTGGGCAGCCTGCTCTACTGAACTGATTGCTCTATACACACGTAGCGCGGACTTAACACACACGTAGAACAGTTTTTGGTCCAATGTCCAAAATCAAGCTGGATATTTTGTTCGCATCAAATGTTGTGTGTAATTGGATTGTCACGTGGACCGAGAGAGATACACAGATTCGGTGAAATAGAATGTCGGTTGTGAAAACATTACCAAACATTCCTTCCGAACGGAAACTGATACGGCTGGAAGTGATAAAAATGCCATGAATGTAATTATGTTTTATACAACAACAATACTTATATTACATTGACAAGTCAGTACATAAATGTACCGCTTTACCAATTTTAGTCAAGAATTATTTTGAACAAGATAAAATAAGGCTTCAGGATGCTGCGCGATGTGACTCGTATACTAACAACTGATTTAAATTTATGAAAGCCAAATTTGACATCGAAGCGTTTAATCACATCCGCAATGAATATAAAACTGTCAGTGGATTGAGACAAGCAATATTTATTGCTTGTTTTTATTCAAAAAGCTACATGTTATTGTCGATTTGGTTCAAATATCGGTCCCTCGCGTACTATTCATGGCAGAACGACCGCGTAACTACCAACATTTAACTTGATACATATGTCTATAGTATTGTTATATATCATGTTGTTATTATGATCTGAGATACAAAGTTTTAGTTATTTCTCTAAGGATTAAATGCTTAAATGTAAATCATTGCTTAGTTGCGCTATTACAATAGCTGTGGGTTAATGCAGATCATTTGGTTTTCTTTGTTTTGGTATGTCGAATGTTGGTATCTTGTTTAAGGTGAGTCTGATTTTTATTTTGTAATTGTTGAAGTTCTGATGCGATTTAATCCGTCTTCTGGGTAATATTACCTCAAGCTCGTTTAAAGATTTTTTTTTGTTCTAGCTCAAACTCTGGGATGCTCTAAAACACGAAAGTGCCATTTAGGGTCGTTCGCTCGCCGTGTTTGTTTTAAAACTAGTTTTTACGTGCTTAATACTTGCTCTTAAAAAGTACGCCGGAGCCAGAAGCTCAAGTTACTCTTAAAATCCTTTAGTATTCTGTAAACTTTTTACTTTTTCTTTTAAACAAATACTTACCTCTATATTTCCTTGGAGTGAACATAATAATAATAATAATAATAATATATTTATTTGCTTAAAACATATCAAAGTTGATAATCTATCACCACATTGCTAGTTTGAAGGATACGTAATATCAAACAAAACTAATAGAGGAATCTTTCGGTTAAACAATAACTTTAACACTACTATTTTTATATCAGATCCCAAAAAGTTGTAATTGAATTTGTTGTTAGATTTAACTCAGATTCCTCCTAGTTTGTTTACATCTGACAATATAATATGGCTTCTGGTTTATTATAGTATAAAAACATATAGGGTACTTTTCATTGACTGAGAATGCTTAATTGCTCGATTTTAATTATATAAATAACGTAACACCGATAAAGTAAAACATTACAAATTTACGAAATCTTGCACCTAAGTAATCGTAGCCATGTATATTTATTTTCGTATAAACGAATACATTTTTTCATAACTTACCTAGCAGTAATTACGTGAAGAATGACCTAAGCTGTCCATCAAAGAAGCTCATTTTATCATACGATGAGTAAGCTTCGTTACTGTGCTGCATAGCCACACGTGAGATCCGTGTTTAGATGATTATTGCTCACCGCAAGGACAATGTTTCGTAAGGATGAGGCGAGGCTGTATTTTATATTATAAAGATACGATCGAGGCAAATAAGTACTTTATTTAATTAATATATGGTTATAAACCTTTAAAATTAAGTGTCAAACATACATTGGCAATGCATTCATTTCATCATATCAAGTCGCAACGAATGAAATTGCATTGGACGCAGTTTTATTTTTATTATCACATCATGCTGTTTATGTTACCAAAAACCGCCAATCATGCTATTTCTCCAATTCCAGTTACTATCAGAATTTAACTATTATCAGAATTTTGTACACATTCGTGGGTCTCTGCATCATTTAAGCGACTAAATAGATATTAAAGCTGGCCATATCACATGTCACATTTTGCATGATAGCCGACACAGAAGTCTGGTTGTGCGACCGTTTAGGTCAGACTTTAAGTATTATTTTACATACATACATACATAAATTCACGCCTGTTTCCCAGAGGGGTAGGCAGAGACTACGGATTTCCATTTGCTACGATCCTGACACACTTCTCTGGCTTCATTCACTTTCATAACATTCCTCATACACGCTCGCCGATTTAAGGTGCTCTTAACCTGGCCTTTATCCAGAACGTCTCCGATCTGATCACGAAACGTTCGCCTAGGTCTTCCCCTTGCGACTGTTCCATTCACACTAGCCTTATAAACTTTCTTAGTCAGTCTGTTCTCGTCCATTCTTTTACATGCCCAAACCAACTTAACATACCCTTTTCTATTCTCGTCACTATATCCACTTTTATGCCGCATCTCTCTCTAATCACACTATTCCTTATTCTATCTTTCAGAGTCACACCACATATATTTCTCAGCGCTCTCATTTCTACAGCATTTATTCTGCTCTCATGCTTCTTTTGCCATACCCAACTTTCACTTCCATGCATAAGTGTAGGCACTAATAGTCCTCTATGAACAGCCAAACGTGCCTTTTCGGATACATTTCGACTGTTCATAAAAGCGCGTAGAGCGCCATTCACTTTATTGCCAGCAATCGTTCTTCTTTCAATATCTCCCTCATGTGTACCATCCCTTGTAAACAAAGTACCTAGATATACAAACTCTTTCACTTGCTCCACTTGTTCTCCATCAATCATAATATTGCACATCGTCATGCACTCCTCCCTTTCAAATACCATTACTTTCGTCTTGCTTACATTTATTTTCATTCCTTTACTCTCACAAGCATCATGCATAATAGTTACCATCGCCTGCAACTGTTCTGTCGATGACGCAAGTATTACTTGGTCGTCGGCATAAAGTAGACATTTGACAAGTAACTCATTCATTCTTAATCCCCATTCACAATCTTTTAAATCTTTCAAACAATTGTCCATGTATAGGTTAAACAGCCAGGGTGACGCTACACATCCTTGTCTAACACCTTTTTCGATGTTAAACCATTCTGTGTAAGTCCCATTTATCCTAACACAAGCTCTGGAATCGTCATAAAGAGATTTCAGAGCTCGTGTGAGGTTACTATTAAGTACTTTTATGTTTGTTATTTTTTGAAATATCAAATTTATAGAAAATAAAACACACCAATTTTGTTGCTCACAAATCGATTACTAAGTTAAACAAAAAAGAAAATGATTCATTCAATACAATAATCGTTTAGGATGTGAGGTAACATTGCTTGTCTTGTGTGTACACGGTCCGTGACCTTGTCTTCTCCATGTGAGCGGGTGCGTGCGTCACGACTGTTCTCCTGCACGATGTTTGTGATGGGTGCATGTTTCAATGGAAGCAGGAAATGCTATAATGGTAACAGAAGTGCTATTAGATAGCGAGGTTAAGTGAGCTAGATTGTTCAGACTGGTAACTTTGCTTTGTTTATCTAAATGGTTTTGGCTTAGGCAATTTAACCGTGTTTATCGATGTAGCGTTAAAATTACAATGACATGTTTTTCAAGCAGAATGTGTTGATACAAAATCATTGTAACGCTATCAGCATGCGGGCTGTCAACGGGACAATTCAAAATGAGTCCAGAATTTATCCTAAAGATGTACCTACTACGTAAAAACAGAATACGTATAAATAAACAACGAGGGCTAATCATTCTTAAGACACAGTGACATGTACAAATAATCTGCTATAAAACACTCGGTACTTTCTCTTACCATCATCCCCTTATCTTATTAAATCTCATCAAACGAAGCAATCTTCTTAAATCGGTTGAACCCAAAATGGTTACAAAATATGTTTTGGCTTCGCTATAATCGAGTAAAATATAATCTCCTAAGTAATACACACCTAAAAGCTGTTTATCTTGCCTAAGGCTGAAGGTCGCTATCTCTTCACTGCAGTGTAAAATATTAAATGCGGGGTATAAATTTTTGCGGCCGCTACTGTAAATTTCGTTCGTGCGGCTTACTCACCACATTCTATTTTATCCGAGAGAGACATGTGACTGTTTTCATGAATAGAATATATTACGTACCTACTTGTTAATAACCACTCTGGTGTAAGTACGGGATTCTCATAACGTTGATCGTAAATAAAAAGAACGGTTTAAACCATGTTTGAAGTGAGAATTTGAAGGCGAACTTGGCTTATATTTTTTGTTTTATTATTACTTTACTTGAATACTGCCCAAACTAAGACAAATAATTTTTTTGCCCTTAATATAAGGATGTATAAAATAAAATTCGAGTTTTGATTAAGAAAATTCATGATTATCAGCCTACAGCCGATATCTAAATATATAAATATAATGTCATTATTGTCATTCAGCCTACTCTGTAGAAAATAAGTATAATTTATAGAGAAAAACTCTTTAGGAAATGTTTAATATCTTAAAGTATATATTCCGTTAGTGGCGTCACCACCGCGAGTCATTGTAAACTACCACTTGCCGGTACATAATTAAAACGCAAACATTTACTAACTTAGCTGAGTAAATAGTTAAAATTTTATGACGTCGTTACTTTAGAACTGTAATAGGGTCCAGGCGAAAAAACACCTCTAAGAACGTTCAATTTCCCAGAACACAGAATTTTATTTCAAAGTTTTATACTAGAACGCTATTAGCAACGAAAAACCCGGTATAAAGTGTCCCTGTTAAACGTTTAACTGCGCTATTTAGAGGCAGCCCTGTATTGCTGGTGCAATACAGCTCAATTAAGCTTCTGCCAACCCTGGCAATTCGTTGTGGTTAAGTTGTGGTCACATTAAACCCGTCGAACCGCACACCGTCATTTGCGACAAAGAATTTTATACAATGTTGACTGATGTCCGAACCGATAGAGTGCGGTATGTAATGAACTTTATTTACATAAGTGTGTTGAGTTGAATTTAAATGAAGTTATTATTACGCGGTTACTTGTTAGAGAGATAACGAGGTAACATTTGTATTTGCTTGGAAATTATGTTTAAATAAAGTTGGAAAAATAAAGTACAATGTGTAATCTGCTTACAATGCCGTGTAAGGTGTCGGAGCTAATTGAGAGAATTGGGTTACAATGGCGCGTAGCCCGTGAGCTGAACAACATGTTGTTTTAATTATAAGGGGCACCATTTTATTGTTGATCAATTCTCGATGCATGCGAATAAATGATAATTAATTTGTTTACTTTTGAACTGCCTCGTTTAATATGCAACGAGTAAAAGCATTATTGTTATTTTTATTAGGATATTTTCAATAGCTGCAATGAGTCTGGCAATATATTCGGTCGACAATAGCATTCATTAATAGTATTCATCACCTAGGAGGTCACTTGAGACTTAAACATTCATAGTGAAATGTGTGTTATTACCCCTGCCTTAGCTTTTAGAATATAATATACATATTATATACTTGAGTATATAATTATGCTTTTAGAATTCGTAGTATTAAATAAGTCTGATGGCTTTATACAACCAATTGGTAGAAATGTCCTCAGTAAGATAATACTTCCTACTACAGTTGCGATCCTAGACTAAAATTAAATGGCCATATTCATCTTACGCTAAAGCTATATGACGTTTCGCAATGCGATGTCACTATGTATTTCTAGTTTACGCATTACGTAGTCACATTGCTTTGTCGCATGCCGCTCCTTTAAGTTGCAGAGATGGTTAGCGAGCGATAAGATTCTTTGTAAATAGAGGACATCTGTAAAAAAGGTATGAAATTGTTTAACATCTTATGCGGTAGTGGCCCGCTGGTGGCCTTACACTTCTTATACAAAGCAGTTTAGAAAAAGAGCTGAATTTGTTAAAATTTGACAGCTATGCAATCTTGGTTAACCAACATATAATATCCTAAACATAAAATACTATAACCTCATAGCATAGAATAATAGCTATTTATCTCCAGTCTTAGGTAGGGGTAGAGATGTAATACATTAACATTTCATTACCTGTTTTATATCCTACATAATTCAGCATAGAATGTTAAAGTTTATAGAGTACATTGCCGAATCCATCGGCTACTAAGAATTAACTTATACGACGAAATAGACCAAATATTACAATGCCTAACTCGAAAATCGAACCCGGGACCTCACAAACCATCGTTTGTATAAGCACTAACCCACAATGGACCCGACTAGGCACGCCAATATAAAATGCTGAAATAAAAACGCATAGCCTGATGCTATTAATATGCGGCGCGAGAGCAATTAAACGTTCCATATTTGAAAGGGATAAACGTTTGTCCTTGCAACGTGCAAACATACCCGGTCCATTTTAATCGCACACGCGTTTAATAATGCCAAGGGCGTTCATTGCGACAGTCCCCGTTCAGCGTTATTATTACAGAGGATACTGTTTCAATTAATGAATACGCCTGTTAGCGGTACCCCGCAGTGATATACCGCCTCATTACTCACGTGGAATTAAAAAATACAAGAATTCATAATTACTTTAATGCTAGTATGAAAAATTATATACTCCTCTTGTTTAATTAAAAGTGACTAGCTCCCGGTCTATGCGCGAACTAGAGTTCGTTATGGTTTCGCGTGGGAATGTGTTAAAGAACGCAGTTTTTATAGCAACTGTTTTCAGACCCATATATCTTTTAAGTGCGCAAGTGAAATATGAATACGTAACTAAACACTGTTCTATTTATTATACGGAAGCGGTATCAAAACGAACTTAATAAGTTCAAGAGAACAAAGCCTCCGTGCGGCAACATGTGCTATATTCTTTAACAGCTTTAATAAAATCGCCTTTGTTGTTCTTAAACTTATACTGGTACAACGCCAAAATTCTACACGTGACTAAATCTTTCTACTTTGTTTAATCTCGTACATCCTCGATACTAAGATTGTTGGCTTTTCAGCCGAGATTTTATTTGAGCAGTAAACATTTTATAGTGGATGTTACATGCAAGCATTAACTTAGTATCGTAAACATGACATAATCCATGTTGTTCCGACAATCACACTGAATAACTCTAGCTATGCGGGCCTTTCGTCTGATTGAATACGTTTAACAAGGTAAACAAAGAAGGTGTATGTAAAAACGTTAGAAGTTGTTACATTTACTTAAAATAATATACTGTTTTTACGTAACTGCTGATTTTACTACGCAAAAAGCTTTTAAGCAAACACGTTACCGGGATGAGGAGCGGTAAAAACTTCAACCATTACCGTGGGAAACCCAATAACAAAATCTTCTCGTAAATCATTGTGCCCAAGTAAACTAGTAGCACTGGCAAAAAATAAAACGAAAACAACGCTCTATTAGTTTTTGTTTCGCGCACATTTTCCCATCTAAGTCCTGGCGTAGAACAAATAAAATCGCACGGGAGGAAAAGTAATTTAAATCGTGTCAAAGACAGGCCGGAAGTCACCTTTATAACGAATGCATTAAGCACGCTGCGGCTAGACGCGTGACTTCAGAACATGTTATAAGTGAACAATGTGTTTTCATATCAGTATTTTCCACAACATAGCTTTAAGCGTATGTTGTAGATATTTTCTTTATGTTAAAATAATAATAAACGGGAAACTTTCTAGCAAAATGAGTATATAGGGTACAATTATTACGTATGTGCTTTCTTTTAGTATTCATTATTATAATAGCTATACATTGGTTTACTAAATCTATATATCATAATACCGATAAGTCTTTATTGACTTTCGGGAAAGATAAAAACTGTATATTTATATACGTTTTTTGTAATAACGATTAATAAGATATAAAATTGACAATTTACTTTTTATTTTGCTAATAAAATAGTCAGGTATTCAGACTCTACAACTATTTTAAATTATTATGTCTAAACATGTCATGTCATTTAAATTGACAATAATAGACATAATTAAAAATCTATTGTGTCTACCCGCCGGGGGTGCTGCAGTGCTAAGACAAACAACACCGTTACAATTATATGTAACGTAATTTCTTAATTGACTTTTTCATACGAAGTTATATTATGAAAAAGGAATATACCACGTTTATGAACCGAGAAAGCTCGTTCCAAATTATTTATATTTAATTATTTGTGTTCGTGTACGTATTTTAGAATCATCACTGTTAATTATTGAAACTGAGAATATACAGACAGTGCATAGCAAAAGTAGTACTACCCTGCTAAAGTGCGGCATGAAATTATTCTTATTCTTATGAAACAAATACATGTTGTACGATCCGATTGCATATTATTGTGTGTTCTTTTTATTCCGATTGTACACACAGCGACACATCAACCTAGATTGTTTGGAATTTGAACTAAGTTGAACACTGCGAATCGTGCGAGAGACTGCGTTATATTTTTGTTACGCTCTATCCTTAACATTACATCGACACCACTATGCAATGTCCCTTTCTGACAATTCTCTATTTTGTATGTAGCGTAGTTATGCGTATATAGGGTGTTTAACTTGATGTGTAGCCGTGTGTACGCTGAATTAAAAAAAGAACTAGCACGAGCAACGTTTATCAATAATGTTATATCTAATTTATACCCCGCTTATGAACCGAGAAAGTTAGATCCATTTTATTTATATTTAATTAATTATATTCGTGTATGCTTTTGTTCGTATTTACTTTAGAACTATCACTATCAACTTAATTATTTTTGAAACTGAGACCATACAGCCAGTGCATAGCAAAAGTAGTAGCTTCATTGATAATGTGCGACATGAAAAGTTTACGCTACACGCATGAAACAAATACGTGTTGTGCGATCTTGATTGCATATTATTGTGTGCTGCTTTTATTCCGATTGCAGGTAGAATTAAAAAAATACAGCGCGAGCTACGTTTATCTAAATGCGTAAGTGAAATATGTCTGATTGTTTTGTTTTAACGTTATAATTGCTGAAACGTTATTGATAAAATATTTATGGAATTGATATTGAAACAGTTATAATACTTTGTATTATTTTAACAGGTTAATGTCCAAAGACATAATCACAAATGAGACATTAAAACAGATTGTTGTATTCGAGACTGGTTTAGAATTGTTTTTTTTTTCGTGCGTACAGGGCGACCTCTATCGGGTCCGCTAGTATATATATATATTTTTTTTTTTCATACGTCATATGGCTTTTTTTAATATAGGAACCGGGGCCTTATAAGTTTAAAAAGAAATCACATAAGTTCAGTCGCGGGCATTAGGTAGTTATAAAAAATAACCGTTTAGCATTAACCGTTCAGTTAATAACGTTAATTCTTTTTAATTTTATAGGCGCGATCAAACCTACTTAAACTTGTAACTACAAATAACAATTTGACAGGCGCTGATTTATAACGCCGTGAGAAAACTTTGGCATCATGTGTCTCTGTCTATCCTATTTGTTTCTATTATTGTCGATTATATCATTATGATAGGTAACCTCAAACGTGAAGGACATTTTGCATAGGATAGCTAAGTAGCTAGTTGTATGAGGTGAATAAGTTGATATTACACAAAAAATTATATTTAGGTATATTTTCTATTAAATTAAGACGACGTCTGTAATGATCTAAATAGGCAATCGTTTTCTAGGATATTATTTTCTCTTTATTTATTTCTTTATAGTCTACTATAAATTGGATCAATTAAAATATTATTTATTTATTTAACAAACAGTTACAAGTGGCAATATTCACACATGTCGATTGAAGTATTGTCAATATTTTAAGATGGGAGAGTTCATATTTTGTTTTGTAAACTGTATTTTTTTAAACTGAATTTATATTTGCGCCTATATATAAAATGACTAGGCAAAGGAATATAGCACATTTCGTCAGTTCTTTAAGTCCTACGTAATTGAGGGCAATCTATCGTCTATCGCGCATGTCTCCATTTTCTCTCTTGTTACACTAACACTTATTTAATAGAAAAACCAATAACACTTGGCCTGACCCGACTATTTAAGCAAGACTACATTTAGCTAAAACATAAGCGGACTACAGACAACAAGGCAATCATATCTCGATTATGACATTTGACTTTGCTTTCCATGATAATAACGGTGAAGCAAGTATCTAAATTTGTTATTCTGAATCGACTTAAAAAATTATGGGTTTTTATTTGAAGCGTATGTTTATTTTAATTCTAGAGCGGGCGTTGTCTTTTATAAATGAAAATGAAATTAATGAAAATTACCATTTAACTGGCGAATAAGTATCCATTCGGGTCTACGATTGTAATACTAGGGCTATCAATCGCGCCTCTCCGCCAATAAGTTGAACTGATGCCATGTATATTAACAACTGAAGGAATTCTGGAAACCCTACTCTAATAGAACTTCTGTATAATAGAGAAACCCCCTAGTCAGATAACTTCAAGCTCTACAAAGAGATTACACTCGGGCTATCTTAAAATGAATTTTATTTCTACTCTGCCTAACGCAGCTTTAGACCTTAGAAAATAATGTGCACAAACAGACACTATCAGCAACACATAATGTCTCGCAAAACGTACGTTTTACTGAAAAAGGAGTACTAAGACTCGAGATAACGATAACATACTAGAACATTGTGGACTATTTGTCCTAATAAAAGTATAAACTTT
Source organism: Catocala nupta (assembly GCA_963675205.1). Classification (NCBI taxonomy): domain Eukaryota; kingdom Metazoa; phylum Arthropoda; class Insecta; order Lepidoptera; family Erebidae; genus Catocala; species Catocala nupta. The sequence goes on from OY776082.1 coordinate 12,375,697, forward strand.
GTTTCTTTTATATCCCCGTCTATTCCTTGAAGTGCCATTACTTAGGACGCATGAAGTGTAAAACCGGGCTAAAACTACGAGGTTAATGTGTTGTGTGTTTAGAAACGCGTGAATGATGGGACGTGGTCATTTTGTTAAAGCTACTTGTTAGTAAATGAGGACATCTTAGTTGTCATGACTACTATGTCTTCCATAGTAACATGTTTGGGTTGAATACCTACTGTTAGCTACATGTAGTTATTTTTGTTTAATAAAGTGAGCCAAGGCAGTCTTTAGCGTAATCAATATATGAATATGAGTCGGCTTGATAGAATTACAAATGAATTAATCCAAATCTTATAGAACGCCTAAATTATAAGTCTGACTAATTAGGCAAAAGCTTACAAGTTTGTAATTTTTTTAAACGTCTAGTGTAATGTTAGCATGAATTCAGCAATTTGTAAGTCTAATGTGTCTATTTCCGTCTGTGCAACTCTTACTAGAATTTTCTAAAGACAAAAGCTTAGCCTTTATTTGACCCTTCAAACGACTCGTCAATTAAGTAACCACTTGGGTTTACGTCATTTCACAAATGAGGCACTCGTTAGGTTAAGTTACTCATTTAAAAATACTATATATTTATTTTATTCTTTAACTAAAATACATATATTCGACTGAACATTGTAGCGATTACGAAGAATGAGGTACTTTAGCTGCACAGTATACATGTAGTTATTACAATTTGGGATTGTAGTTATTGTATTTTACTCAAGTACTTTGTTAAGTTCAGTTCAGCACTTTTGTTATTAATCACAAAATAATTCACCAACAGTTTATAGCTATAAATATTTAAATACAAGATTAACTGGCGGCTTACTTGTCAGTTCCCATACGGATCTCGAGAGCACGTTAAGCCAGTCCTGCTTATTATGTACACACCTATGAAAGTCGTTATGGGCAGTCAAGGAGCCTGAAAAACTGGTTTAACCTTACATTACCGCCAACTCTACTAGATGAGTTGTAGTTTATGTGAGGTCAGGCAGCTGCGTAGTAACTGTAAGCTACACTATAAAATAAATTCGATTTTGAAATATCCATATTAAAAATCCTCTACAATATTTTTCTCGAAGCTTCGTAGCCACCTGGTATTTTACAAGTTGAAAAGATACACCAACCAGTTTTGTGCATGCATAATTTATAAAGAGTATAAATAAATGCCACAATGTGTATTTTGTCCTAAATATCAACTTGATATTTATTAATTATTAAGACACACACATTAATGAAAAATGTTCAAATATGGCAAAGGCAAAACAACCAGTAGATTCCCTTTTCTTCTCTGCTCAAACGATTTTCTTTTTTGTTTGTTTGGTACCTATTGAAGAGCTATTTAGTACTTTTAATAAAATAAATTGGCAACAGTTCTTCTTTTATATGTATAGATAGATAAAGTAAAATATACATTTTATAAAATATATTCTTATGAAACAGTATTGATTATTGTCGAATTTAAATCATTGGGTGAACAAAAGTATAAATATACCGACAGCGTAAACTAAAATTATGATAAAAATGTGAAAAGTAAATATAATGCAAATAAAGACTTATTTTACTGTTCACTATACTAAAGAGAAACAAAACGCTTAATCGTGGAGCTTGGACGTGATGGTATGTATAGGTTTAAAACCTCGCAAATGTCATTAGCAGGTCTCTTAGGGGCCAGTCAGGGGTGAGGTAGGATTAGCGCAGGGGGAGGTCGGCGACCCCTGACCGGTGTTGGCGTATACGTTTTACCGAGCACATGCAATCCTACTTTATGTGCCTGCATTGATGCCATTGTTTTTCTACTGATTATTTTATTTAGAAGTTTAAAAATATATTATCGATTAAAAAGCAAATGTCGCTTCTTCTGTGATATTTTGTTTTGTTTTAGGAAAACTGCTTTTGCCCCAGAATATTCCTTTTTTTGTTAAATTGTTATAATATACTATCTACTGCATTATTAGCCTTAACTGGTAACAATGAATGTATGTATGTTCAATTAACAAAATACAAATAAGTTAACAATTTACTATGCTTCACGTTGTTTTTAATATTTACTAAATATTTTCCTTTTGATAAACGTTGTAAAAAATTCGTTTGATGTCCAACAAAGATTTCAGTTTAATAACAACCAATAACATCAAGGTTGTCACTCAGTTACTTTAAAAAGTCTATTATACATTCAAGCGGAGAGTAGCCCGAGTTAATTCCTTTTATATTTAGATATTTCTCAATCTACCCAACGTCAAGTCACCTAACAGGCTAAAAGCAGTATCTCTACTCGACCGCTTTTTCAATGTAACGAAGAACGCTGGATCGGCGCTAGGATTTATAATTACTATATCTACAACACTCATATAATTTACTTTGACAAATAAACAACACAATTGATATCTAAATATTTTCAATTATTATTTGGCAACAGTTATAAGCAGAAGTGCATTAATTATATTATAATTATATTATTAATACATTGTTCACTGCGTAGTATTTTTATTTCCTAAATCATTTGATTAACCTGTCAGTTTAACAAAATCGAAATATAATGATAAAAGCATTTTAGTCAGTCAGCTCTAAGCTGGAAAAGTCACACGCGCCAGCATAGGTAGACACCTACTAAAATTGTCATGTATAGATTGTAATTCTCAACAAATAAGGTACTTGCACGGAAGTAAATTTTAGATATCCGTGTATGCGCGACGCGACGGTAGTAACGGAAGCGACGCACACGTATCCATGGTAACATCTAACGCCTCGCCACCCTGCGCCGCGCCAGTACTCGACAATACGAGTATTCACCCATTTTCGCGAGAGTATTTATTAGTATACCCGCTGTGGTTTGTTTTTAAGGCTCTCTCTATAGTTTTGTTAGCAGATTTCTTTGAAGACTACACATTAGTACTGATAGATGTAAAGAAGAATTCTTTTCTTTTATATATTTATATTCTATGAAAGATAGTCTTCAGAAAAAAAGAAAAGATGGCTGGCTGGCATGTTTTTTTGTATAATGAATTTGTTGACCCTAAACGTAGTCACGAATATCATACGACGCTCGCTGCTGAATGCATTGTGAAACTAGCTTATTGGCGTCCTAGTCGCGCGCATCTGTGTGAGTGCGTCGATTGGACCGTTTATATGCAGTTGATTTACTGTTTTGTTTCGTTATACTAACATTAGCATAACGTAACAAACCAGTAATTTATCTAATAATACACGTGTATTTTATGGTTTTGTACTGTAGTTCAGTCTTTATGACTAGATCTTTTTCAGTCTTACTTTTTATAGGGTTATATTCGAGAGATATTCAGAGATTAATAGTGTGTAGATATACCTAGATGCATAGCAATACGAAAAATAACTCATCGGATGAGTGATTAACTCATTGCGAATGATGTTATGAGTGTTTTAATTTCCTCATGCGACAAATTTTACACTTTTCATCGTTTGGGTTCACATGTATCTCTTGTTTAAATGTTTGTAAAGATATTTATTCAACAGGTGCTTAGTGCATCTGGCTTAAAACTGACTTTGTTATTTCTTACTTGAAATCTTTGCTTATTAGTTAGTTCGTCATGCTCACTAAGATGTCTCAAAGTTGGTGGCGTTTCACATCAGGTCGTACGGTTCCCTTCAAAATGGTTGAGCTGTGCGGCGCTGATGTATGCGTCATGCTCGTGAACGGGTGCCTTCTGCTGGGACTGGTCGATTCGCACTGATCGGGCAACTATTATGTTAATTATTATTTACAATACATTGACCTGCATCGTCCTCACATCCCACTCTATTGTAAAATTCATTGATATATGTATATATAAAAAAAAGATGAAAACAAAATACATCCATGGAGTTTCTTGTCTGTTCTTCTCCATAGGATTCACTTTTGGAACTGACACCTAGCTTTTGACGTTTTAAAAGTGCTTGTTACTCAGGCCTATTTGAAATAAAAAAAATTGACTTTGACTTTGACATTATTATATGAACTTATAGAACTAATGATACTAGCGGTCGCCTAGTGCTCGAAATTCGACCAAAGTTAACCTGTAAGATATTGCTTATATATGTCATTATAATTGATATATGTAATCATAGTTACGCGCTTCGACTGCGTGTGTCAAATGCATGGTTGTGTGCGGGTAGTGTTTTTTCATTAATTTAATGTATTTCTAATGCTTATTTTATATAAATATTAGGATTCGTCACTCCTTCTCCATATAAACTTTAGCTGTGCCAAATTCCATACTCCTCCGTCCACGCAATTTTCGTAAAAAGGGGTACAAAGTTTTTGCTTCACGTATTAATATATAGATATATGTACATACATATAAAGTTGACGCCTGGATATCCCCGCACCGTCATAAGAGCTACATTTTACCTGGCTATGTTTTGAGGTCCTGCGTTATAGGTAGCAGACCATTACTCATCTACAGAGAAGTTCTTAACTCCGTGCAATTACTAAGAATTTCCTAAAAGTAATAGTTAATAACACCTAGAGCCTTGAATCGACGAAGACGTCGTTTTTACCCTATGGCACTTTCCTTATATTTATAAGAATGTAGAAAACGTAATTCATCAAGGATGGTGTCTGTCATTGAGTTCTATTGGCTTCAAGAAAAAGAAAATGAATTCTCGCGAGGGATTGCCAAATTAGCTCATTTTATCTTCGTTGTAATCGAGGTTCTAGACGATTTAGCACTTGGCCGCCATTTTTTTTACTTTGCTCCATATAATAAAATTGGTTTATTATCAAGACTGATCTCTGTTAGGGATATATCCATTAGTCGCGAACAATAGTAATATGTTAAGATAATATTGACTGAAAAGGGTATTAACACGATGATGCTTAGGATGTACATACCATTTTAAAGGGTGGTCGTCTCGGCCAAGTTGAATTGGCCTGGTCACAAACAAAACAGTATGTAATCATGCAACGTAAAAGTATAAATCCTTTTGACATCCTGTTTCAAAACAGAGACTTTAGAAATCGTTTATCACTAAGAAATAAAAAGTACAAGATAACATTTTTTAATTTTAAAAACAACCCATTCATTCCTTTACCTTTATTGTTAACCTTTTTCCTTCAGAATTCATTCACATTTTTATAATACCGGATCGCTGTGGAATTAATTAACATTTAACTTAACGTAATCTTAGTTAATCTTGGTAAGGCGGTTTATTCACGGCTATTAAATCGTGTTTCAAAGATAGCAGATGTTTATATTGTATATTTTATTTCAATGAATTGTACATAACACAGGATTTAAGTACCATCGTTACTTGATTAAAGCAAGGTAGGAAATTATGAGTGTGTAGTATTTTTACCCAATATTGTTTGAGCAGTAGTATAAACGACGATTTCGCCTATGGCAATACTCCGATTGATTGCTGTGATGCATAGATAGTTGTTCTTTGTAGATACAAACAGATGTCAAACCTCATGATTTTAGTCTTTTGTGACTGCGATATTATATAATGTATAATCATACATCAATAAAGTATATTGTCTGTTTTAGTCCAAAACGGACTAAAACAGACTACTGCCGCACTATATATAACTATATAACTCATGTATCGCGTGGGACTTTACAGACATCTAAACAACGGACTAGTGATCCACATAAATGGTTGTCCCAAGTCTAGACTTGGGACAACCATTTATATCTTTCTTTTTTCATACAATTTTGGTCGCGAGTGGGATTCGAAGCCGCTCGGCGTATTAGTAGTGCCGAGGCATCTACTTAAATTACTACGCCATCCGTGCAGGCAGTTATTTATTATTTTAATGCAATTTTCTAAATACTGTCACAACATCATTTCTTTGTACGCGACTATAGTAAAATGAATGGTGCTATAAAGTAAATTAGCAGTTGCACATCGGCTCGTGACTGAAGGGCGGGAGCCACCGGAGTTCGCTTAGGTCATGGTTGCGCGCACACAATGTGATGTGCGGCCACTAAAACAAGATTTTCGAGGCTCCTTGAATTCTTATCTACCTATTAGATTTATTTTGTTGATGTTGCTGGTTAGCGGACTGCTGTGGTATTTAATGATTGCATCATTAGGCTGCCTCATGTACCATTTTCTCCTATTTATATTATTCGTCTTCGTGATTCCTGTGGTTGGTATTTTGATCACACATATTAATATCCGACGGAGGGAATTTCGATCACGGCATGGCAGCTAATCTTAACAGTGATTATATATTCTATACTCTCATAGTCAGTTAGTAAGCCATTCCGAATGGGGGACGATGAGGTGCAGTATCAAGACTTTACGCGTTTTTCAAGATGCTGGAGTACACTCCTGTTTGTTCTAAAACTCGTAAAGCCTGGAGGATGTTGTAGTTTTAAAAGAGAAATTAAAGCACTTTTTGCTTTTTCGACCCAGGAATCAAACCCGAGACTTCATATGTAGGTGTCGCATTCACTAACGCCGCACTACTGCGCATTTTTATTTAACATTCGCATCGGCGCAGCTAATTTTCTAAGGTTTATAGGTAAGGTTTAAGTAACTTTCACAGAATCGAAATTTGAAAAAAATATGATTCTTACGAATTCATCTCGAAAATAGCCGATTGGATTGTCGCAATATAGTTCCGCTTACCTCAGTATAAGTCCTTAGTATAAGACCTTAATCATTATTCTACCTGTCTGCAAACTTCCTTACCGTTCACGCTATGGCTTCAAGCGCAACCAGTTTGCAAACTCCCGCAAAATAATTTAAATGCTTAGCTGAATCGCTGCACCATTATAATATTGTGACATAGCTTAAACTATTTAATTAAAATTGTTCTTTGCAATCTCAACAACTGAGAGAAACATCGTTGACGTGTTTTACAAATTCCATCTCTTAACGCGGTATGACAACTTTAATTAATGTGATCCCTCCATTTTGCTGAATTTATTTATTAAGTCGCATTAGTTCTGTTTTATTTCATCAAAGCGCCTAAACTAATATATCGTTTTAATATTAGATATGAGTTCGTCAGATCATATATTCATATCAAACTTTTATGACTATAATTTTTAGTCTTAATTAAAATATCGACTGTTGATTTTGTTTTCAAATATTCAATAAAGCTTAGCTAATATTTGTACCAACAAATTGAAATACAGTGTGGCGACTCCGCATAGACGAAGAAGTTCAGCCTACATTCAACAGATGGCGATGCAATCGCACTTCACATGACATCATACTATTCTGCATCGCACAAGTGAAGTTTACACAGCGACTGAGTATATATACAAGCTCCCGACATCAACCGTCGGGCCGCGGCCCGCCAGGCACGATCAACCAGCCTGGTCGGAGGATCCTCCCTTTGTGTTGGAGGGACTTCACACCCTGTTCCTCCACAACAGTATCAGTTAAAGATAATTTTCAAAATGCTTCTGTATCGTTAATAAGTCAAATAGTAGATATAAAATATATGTTAAACACGCAAATAAATTGAAATACACTTGTAATTATTAATATATACTTTTAATACAGTTATTATTGTAACCGAGACGCAATGCATATTTTTCTATTGGACCAGTTTCTGCATTGCGTATTGTACGAATAACGTATTGTGGAAACATTCTGTGACAAAAAATCGCGTTTCATTACAAGAGGAAAATCATTTGTCTATTTGCTTCTCAAAACATGAATCTGACCACTGTCTACCATATTGCTTCTATTTAATTGTAAAAAATTATACCCTGCAGTTTAAAATATTTATTTTGACGAAACCTACTTACAAGGCTTTTAAGGAGTATTTTAACGGTAAGGACGCCCTTTCTATATAGGATAACTGTATTTGTAAAATTGCAATGATGTAAAGTGATTAATAACAACTACATAATTTATATGACATTCCGTTTATATTGGATTACGCAAAGGTGCTCTAAATCTAATCTCTTAAGAGCCACGTTTTATATTTTAGTTATTCTCATATAGCTTTCAGTTACAAGGTAATGAACAGTTGCAGACTAAGTGTACTCACCTATAACCTATATAATATTTAAAGCAACGTTAAGCAAAAACATTAATCGGTTCAACGGTGAAGAAAACCAACGTGAGAAATCCGGCGTGTCTAAGTGTTCTACATAATGTTCTCGTAGATATGTGAAGTATAACAACCGATACCGAGCCAACCTGGTGGACTATAATCTAACTGATTATTGAAGCGATTCTAACTTTATTTCACTAGTATAATATTATACTATTCTTAAGTAATACGTTTTAGGAACATACTACGATAGAAAACCCGCGAGAAAAAGTCTTTTAAAAAATATACATAGTTTTGTTTTATTTTATAGGCTTTGTATAGTAAACATTTTCATTTTATGCTAGATTATGTTCAAGCTGGGAATACATAAATATTTGTGTCATAAAATATGTTTTATACGTATATCATCTAAATAATATCCATGATGAACGTTTAAAATTTATACCAATTCGGCTCAAATGGCTATAAGCCCTCGGGACGAGTTCCCTCAAATTTATTACAGCAGACGTCTCAGACGTTCGGATATTTCACCATTTGAAGATATTTACGTTAAATTTGAAACCGTAAAGATTTTATCTAATTTATTGCTTGTATTTCGACACCGCTCTTTAGGTAAATGTATCGAAATTGACGCATCTGCCTTATCTTGAAGCTTAAACGTTTTTGTAATTGTTACAGATACGAAACCGTTACGAATTTGCAAGAACATCGCAGTCACAAGGTAAAGCAACACTTTAAGATGACGCAAAGCTTGTAGTTTTAATTAAAAAGTTTAAGTTAAACTTGGATAATATTCGGGTTAAGTGTGTGCAGCAGTATAAAAATTGAGGTCAGATTACCTAAGGAATCTTCGGATTTTATTCTCATTTCCATTTTACGTCGAGACGAGACCTAGGTATTGAAATTTTATTGAAATGCTTTTTACTTTGTGAATAAAATATTTTTAAAATAGGATAATGCGATAGCTGCTTCCACTTTTCTTCGAATATTTGACAGAGAAGAAAATTTAAAATTATTGTTACTACTTGTGCAACTTAAAGTTCAAATTTTATGCTTAAGACTCCACGATATTAACGCCAAACTAATATTTAAGATGAAATATTGAGTAAAGTCCTTTAATAACGTAACTTTGAGTTTGTTGCTTATTTTAATATATTTGATAAATTGATAATAATTTTGATACTTTTTATTTTAGTAGTTACAATTTTCATAAATGCTTTTTTATGAAACTAAAGTGAAACCATAAAAAGGGACACGCTAGGCTCGCTCGCTAATACATAAGAACATTTTGCGAACGTATGTTAGTACGTGAAAGAATTATAGGAACACATTTTTTAAGTCCAAATCGACATATTGCTGTTTTGGCCTCCAAAATAGCAATGTGACTACTTGAAAAATGGCACAGGCAGCTAGCCCCGATAATGTACGAAGCAGAACAATCCATCAGCCGTGCGGCGGAAACCGCCACCTACCTCATACCACTAGAAAAGGTCTTCATTGTACATCTTTAGTGGTGTGGAGGGCTACCGAACTACTCGTTATTTAATGCTATAATTAATGTTCGAAAACTAAGTAAAAATGTACACTGAAGACCGTTCTTTGTAAAATAATAATTATGTTGATTGCTAAATAGATTTAAACATGCCTTACATTTTTTTGAATGATTCGTAAATTGTGATCTATATTAATATTTTAAGGAAAGGAAAGATTAGATTTTTTGTTTGTTTGTTTAAGTAAAAAATAACTTAACCGATTAAAAATTCTTACACCATTTGAAAGCTATATTATCACCGAAGCCGCGGGCAAAAGCTAGTAATATATAATTGGGCTACATATAATAAAGTCAATGTTATAGGTGCTACCATATTATATGGCCAAAATTAAAGCAATGTCAATCATTACTTATATTGACTAAATTCATATAATATTTTGGTCATTATTTTATATAAAAAGCACCTGAAATCTATCTATTCATAGTTTAATATAAAAGTCAAAGTTATTACACCTTATTATTTCGGCCTGAATAGGTATATTTTTTGTAATCACGGTATCTAAGGTGGAGAGCCCCTAAAAGGGGCCTTCCGACACAATTACCTTTTCAGTAGCCACCGGCAGGAATTTGGCGAAAAATCGCCTGCCATAAATACAGCTATACTTAGAAAAGAACATCAATCAAAATTATATGTATTTTATTTACGTAGCTTGATAGAGTGTGCGTGTTTTGTTATTGATAAGCAACAATTTTGTTCACAGGAGTCTCGTTGAGGAATATGGATGATAAATCATGCTCATTGAGGAGTTGGAAATGAAACAAAAAACGAGGAAAAAATTGATAAATAATAAACAAACTGAGGCACACTTATAGCCAAAATATTCACCAAAGTCATGTGAAGTAAATGTCTATCAGAGCAACTGTCATATCGAAGAGGCATATCTTGTGACAATCGTAAACATACGAATACATATCTCATTATTTTATGCTAGTCACCCTTTTGTGATTATAAATAGTGTAAACATTATTGCTCAAATTCTGTAAAGAAGATTATTTGATTTAAACATCCTAGATATTAATGAAGATAAGACTAAAATATAAAAGTTTCGAGAAATGTACTGAGTGAATCGTATAAATTTCTTGTACTACTTCTTGTATAAGTAATAAATTCTGTCAAATGAAATACTACAGTATGTTTTTCCTACGGAGGCGGACGTTGATATTAAAAGCTGTGCTCATACTGACAGCGATCTGGTTTATGGTAGCACTATTGACTACCAATGGCGGTTCAAGGAACACCATTGGTGCACCACCAATAGAGTATGAAGATACGGAGGCAAAACCGTTGAAAATGGCCAAGCCAACAGCTACAAAAAGAAAGAGCGAATCCTACGGCAATAATCTATCTGATGGTTAGTATATTTGTACGGATTGATATTGCATGAGCTTGCACGGTGTAGGTGTTAAACTAGTACCAGATATAGCAGTACGTTCTCACATTTTTGCACAGTATCACACATCGATACTAACTTGTAACACTTACGATAATTTCACAATAAATAAATCTGAATCTGATGAATATAAAAAAGAGACTGGGGTAAATTTTATTAGGTATGTTTCGATAAGGAAACCTTTCTACAGAAATCAAATTGAGGATCGAGTCCCTCGAGATCTAAAAAGGAAAGAAAACCTCGACATTCTTCGTGTCTTATTTATTTTGTTTCGAAAACAGCATTCCGAGTATAATGGCGTTAGTGCTACTGTTTGCATTTATAAATATTGCCTTACTGCTTTATCTTTGCATTCCTTAAGAATCGTCTTCAGAAGCGATTGTCTTTTAGCTAATATATATGGAATAGAAATGGTAATCGAGGCTGACGTAACGGAATAACAAAATGGTTTTCTAACGACGTATTTCCCTGGAGTGTTATGATACTCTTTCACTTTTGTATATATTTATTTATGACAGTTGACTAGGAGATAGAAAGCAACGATTTGAATAGGGATCGAAATATTAATAAATTGACAAATTACCGTCTAAGTTTTAATAAATCCGATCAAACAAAATCTGAGTGACAAAGACTTAATTACATTTTTAGCTTGGCTCATAATCAAAATAGTAATTCAGTTAAATTTCTTTAAGACGAATATTAAAAAACGTGTAGGTACATATAATATGGTTTTAGTTATCTGCATGAAGTAGTTTGATGTTAGTTGCTTCTTTTATTTCAACATTTTGCATGATAATGTGCGTTTCTTCATCACAGTACGTATCCGGGTCGATTGGATCAGTCGGCTTTCGGGAAATGAAGGTAATATTTAAAGTCCTTTGTTTCTTAGTACCTACTACACCAACAACTATAGATAGATGTTTTTATCTGCCCATACAATGCTTTCTGGTCTAAGGTCATAGAATACTTATAATATTATGTAACCTATTAGAGTAGTTTGTAGTAGCTAATGTTCAAGCATATGTAGATAATTAGCCGAATACTAATTTGCACTAATTTAGTAGTTAACCTCAAATGTAGATAATAAATAATTACTAACAATGTTGTACTATATGTTTCATAAGCCAAGCAAACATATCTATATTTCAAATATGATCATTTCTCTTTTATAATTTTACTTCAATTCATTCATTCATTTAAATACTATCTAACATATCATTGAAGCAATAAAATAAATACAAATATATTGCAAATCTAATTCCATCAAAATGGATGTTGGTTGTAATAGTTGACATCCCGTAGGGCTCGGCGTGATAGCTGCCCCGGGCTCGGACAACGCACCCGGTGAACTGGGCAAACCGGTTGTTCTACCGAAGAATATTAGCGAAGATACGAAGCAAGCCGTCCAAGAAGGTTGGAAAAAGAACGCGTTCAACCAATATGTCAGTGACCTGATATCCATTAGGAGAAAACTACCAGACCCCAGGGATGAATGGTAAGGAAATGATATGAAATCCTTATATAACCCGTTATATGAGGTATAACGACAAAACAGCTCAAGAGATTTCGGGATTTCCTCTACCCTTATATCCTTTTTGTTTCTTCTCTCACACTTTGGGCTTTTATTTTGTGTTGATAAAGACTAATAAATTTTAATATAACATATTTATCTGTAGGAGCTATGATAATGATACCCTAATGACGTGAAATACATTTATAGGTAAAAATAATTGAGCTCACTTTCAACCATTAAAATGTCGTTTCGTAACTATAACGATTTATTTGAATCTTTATCATATTATTATCAGTTAAGAAACTAACTTTCTTAATAACATTAAATGTTCTAGATGTTATTCCTTTCTGTTTATTCCCTCAGGTGCAAACAGTCTGGCATATACTTAGAGGATCTACCACAAACTTCAGTAGTGATTTGCTTCCATAATGAGGCGTGGTCAGTTTTACTTAGGACCGTACATTCCGTACTCGATCGGTCACCTGCACACCTCATTAAAGAGATTATTCTTGTCGATGACTTTTCTGATATGCGTAAGTATTTTCTTAAATTACCTATTTAATTTACGAATAATATCGAAACATAAATGTAAACAGTAATGTAATAAAAATATTCTAGCACACTTGATGCAGCAGCTGGACGATTACATGTCATCTCTACCTAAAGTTAGGATAGTGCGGGCTACTCGTCGCGAGGGCCTTATCAGGGCACGACTTCTTGGCGCTCGATACGTAACTGCACCGGTCCTAACTTATCTCGACAGCCACTGCGAGTGCACTGAAGGTAAAATTGTATAATTAGATTAACATAAATACACCTTAATGAATACTCATTAACGTAAACTATTTCATTTCAGGGTGGCTCGAACCATTACTAGATAGAATTGCCCGTAATAAGACTACAGTAGTCTGCCCCGTAATTGATGTCATTGACGACAATACCCTCGAGTACCATTACAGAGACTCAACTTCAGTCAATGTTGGTGGTTTCGACTGGAATCTCCAGTTCAATTGGCACCCTGTACCGGCGAGGGAACGAACGAGACACCAACATACCGCGGAGCCTGTATGGTCTCCGACTATGGCTGGTGGTCTGTTTGCAATCGATAAAGATTTCTTTGAGAAACTCGGGACTTATGATAGCGGCTTTGACATTTGGGGTGGTGAAAATCTAGAGCTCTCATTTAAAACTTGGATGTGCGGGGGAACTCTAGAAATCGTTCCCTGCTCACACGTTGGTCACATATTTAGGAAGCGTTCGCCATATAAGTGGCGAACGGGTGTCAACGTATTGAAGAAAAATTCTGTTCGATTAGCTGAGGTAAGCTGTTTTATCAGTGACAGATACATATCATCATATATAATTTATTGTGTTTCTTTTGGAAACTGAATCACATATTATAATGTTCCTAATAATTTAGGTGTGGCTGGACGATTATGCGAAGTACTACTATCAGCGAGTCGGTAACGAAAAGGGTGATTACGGTGACATCAGCGGACGAAGATCTCTGAGAGAGAAATTGGGATGCAAATCTTTTGAGTGGTATTTGAAGAACATATATCCCGAATTATTTATTCCCGGAGAGTCCGTTGCTCACGGCGAGGTGCGTTCATGTTATTTAGTCGTATTTAAATATCTTTATTATGTCATAATGATAGATTCCATTTTTATTGAAACTCATAACTCATTAAAATATACTGTTGTTTGTGACGTTGTTCCGTACAACAATGAGTGCAAATTAATTAATATCGTGTCCTTCAAAATTATTACTTATACAGATCCGAAATGTCGCCTTCCAAAAGATATGTTTGGACTCTCCAACTCGCAAGTCAGATCATCATAAGCCAGTCGGACTTTACCCGTGTCACCGGCAGGGAGGAAATCAGGTCTTCTGTCGATCTTATTTTGACCGACTGCGGCAGTACCACTTTGCAGGAGTTGTTGTTCAAAATTTTAGGATATATTTTTTCGGTTCCGTTCAGTTTTCCATTATTGCACTCTTTTATGCACGTTGGACAGCACGGTTTTCTTTTATAGCACCCAAAGTTACTGTTTGCATTTGTTTTTTTTTTATAACTACCGCTGATAGTTTCGAAACCATGAGTTCTCAAGCCACTGCCTCGATGGTGCGTCGCTACAAGACAACGTACTGGACGAAAATGATCTTACACCCGTAATGGTACACTTGTGTCACAGAATGGGTGGCAATCAGGTACTCCTTAAAAGTCAAAGGAGTTGTGTGGGGCTGGATTTTGTTTAGTATTTAACGGTATTAGCGGTTTTCATTACACTTTGATATTGTGAGATTCATAAGGAATGATTGTTGCGTTGTCAATTTTTAATGTTTTTCATCTTCATTATCACAACATACCAAGGTCATCATTCGACATTACGTTATGCCCTTTAACAACTAATTACTTTCTAAGAACGTTGAATGATGACATTGGATCAGCACGCTTGCTTTTGGCACGCCTTTTTAACTAATGGATGGCATCAGATCGCGAATGCTGAAACGGAAATGTGCCTCGACTCATCTGCGGGCCCTGACGACATGAAGAAACCAGTCAACATTTGGCCATGTCATGGGGAATACGGAAACCAGGTTTGTCCAAAGGCCGCCAAATTGTTCATTTCCACCGCTTTCGCTTTCTCCTGTAGTTGGGTGTTGGTGCTCATTATCATATGTGTTTTGGTGTATTTTATAACTATAGCAACATTCTTTGAATAAAAAGACAATAATAACACAATCATACACTGTATAACCGACTAATCGATAAACGTTTGTGTTTATATTTTTATATGTTACACAAATGTCCTACATATTTTCATTCATATATTTGCTGTACTAATGCGATATTTTTTAACAGATTTTATGTAAGTTGTATTTAATTCGTATAAATCACCTATTTTCATTAGCAATTGTATGTGAATACTGGACTGATCCAAGCGATTTTGAAGACTATTTACCCCGTTACTGCTTTAGTAAGGGTGTAATGAAAATGTAGTTTAGAATCCAGTGAGTTTAAAATATTCTACTCTTCCAAATATGGTACTGCCGCTAGGTAAACTATAACTTTATTGCTTCTTGATACTTATGAGTGTTTGTAGATTAATAATAATTAAAGTGTTTTAGACTTCTTTCTAGCATTTATTTATATTTTAAGTCCTAAAACACATAAGTATTGAAAAGCTTAGTGTGTAAGTTTTATATTCTTAACGCCTTAATTAATGTTTTAAAGCCATCGTTATATAAATCTTGTTTTATGATGTTTATGCCAAATTTATATATTTATTATTTTTTGTTTAATGGTTTTGGTTTATTGGGAAATTTGGGTATAATTATTTTTATTTTAACAATTATATTCACACTATATTTTACAATATAAAATGAATTATTAATATTAATACATACAATATTGTTATTCAGTTATATTATGTACATAATTATGTGAACAATACATGTTATTTAAAATGATTGAATTACATACATATATTTTAGTTTATTGAGTTGTTGGAAATAACATATTTTTGGCTTAACCAAATATTATGTTATTGTTCATTATAATAAATAATAACGTGATCGAATAAAATTTTCAGTACTGGATGTACTCCAAGAATGGAGAAATCCGACGCGATGAGACTTGTTTGGACTTCTCTGGGCAAAGCGTTGTTTTGTACCCATGCCATGGGGCCAAAGGAAACCAGCTGTGGCTATATGATGCTAAGGTAAGTTTTCTCCCAGTGTTTACCTCACGTAGATCATTACCTATATTTATTTATCAAAACGATTAACAGAATATTACCATTCAAACCTATCAGACAATCTATGCTCATTTGCGAAATGATATAAACAGCTTTGTGACATCGACAATAGTACTGACTACAATGCGTATTAGGTAATATTGGGCGTGCACTGTATTGGAATAAACACAATGTCTAAAAATATTACTTGGATTTTTATAGAGAAACTATCAAGAAATACAATGATTCGTATTTATGTAAATAGTCTGTATAGCTTAATCTTCTAAAATATTTTATTTGATATTATCCTTACATTGATTATGATCAATAAACAGTAGAACTGAACTTAAACTACTTAGATGACAAGATAATGCGATCACAGAAATATAAAGGCCTAAAAATAAAGTAAATTCTCTCGATTGAATTACTAAGTGATATTGTAATAAGAGCAGTAGAAATGCTAAATTTAAAGTTTGAATGAATCATATCTCTTCGCGAGTACTGAGTGACAAACTTAGCTATGCTGGCACTGTTCAAAACTTACCTAATTAATTCCCACATCGTACCTAATGCGGTGATATTCATTGCATAGTCTATCATAGAGCATACATATATGACGTTTACAGTATCTTTAAGGTAGTCTCAAAACTCGAAAGGATATTGTGGAATGCAAAGACTTTAAGTTTTGCCGCAGATCCTTAATATTAAACAATTTAATTACAGGCGAAGTTACTGAAGCACGGCTCGAGCGAGAAGTGCATGGCGGTAAACCGAAATAAGGACAAAATAGTGATGGAGACGTGCAACGAGAACGAGGGCAGGCAAATGTGGAACATGGAGAACTTTAACCCCGACAGATTATCCCCAGAGTTGAACTCCGAGTAGCCGGAGGCTTACGTCGAAGTGCTGTTCATATAAACAGCAAAGACTATGGACCTACGTGACTGTGACTTAGTGTTAATTCAAATGGTTCACTTGTTGTCTGACGCAATGAATGCTTTGTAGTTAATTAAAAGTGTATTTTATTGTATAGTGGAGTACGAAGCTGTATCGATAGATGACAAGGCTTCACGATTGTATACAGGCTTGTAAATTTTTCAAATTAACCCCGATAGAACTCGGCCTATTCATGACTGATGTGTTGTTTTAGTTTGCTTGGATGCCATTTGTTTAGTTCCTACTGAAGTTCGCTGTGTGAAATAAAACTGAAGTGAAACTCGTGGATGGTGATAGTTTTGCGTTAGTATCAAGAATTAACTGTAATATGGATGGTGCTTGCCTGTTTGTCTCTTATTGCGGATTATTTATTACCACTCAAATTGTTTATCTTGCTGACGTCGTGGGACTCAACAAGTTTGGAGTTATTTCTAGTTTTTGTTCTAGCAACTGTTAAATAATATTGAATAATCGAAAACTTATCTATATACATATCTTGAAATATCAACACTTATCTATAATTTGGACTAGGATGAATGTTTATTGCCGTCTTTTTATGGAGTTAAAGTGTTTTATTGTGTAAATTAATGTTGTAATAGTATTCTTTACTGAGTATTATCTTACTGGTTAGGATTTAGTATACACTTACAAACTGTACATATCTTTGATATTGGTATGCTTCAATATATTTATTATGTATGACAAAATAGATGGACGACCTAAGAAATAAGTCAGTGACTGAGTATGTAAACAAGTTGAAACATTCCCTGAACAGTCCAAGATCAGCTGTGGACATAATCATAGGGTAATATCAAATAATAATAATGAATTTTAGTTTAACGTAAATTACATTTATTGTGATTTATATAACGATATATTTCAAATTATAGTTAGTCGTTTTGACATACGTCGTAGATTGTATAAAATTAGTGAATTTGTATTTTATATGAATGATAGATTTGGAAAATATGTTATTAAAATAAGTAAATATTTTTGTACTCATAAGTTACTGAGCGAATTTATTTATTAGTCACATTTTCGGTACGAAATTTTTTTAAGGTGACTGATATTTTTGTTGATATGTGTTACAAATAACTTGGATGAAATCTTATGTTACTTGATATGAAATTTCAAGATTATATTATATATCGGATTAACGATTGACAAGCATTTATTTTTAATTAGATTTCAAATCTATTGATTTCAAAGGCCAATGTCTATACATTCCTTGTAGCAATTTAACTTCGAATCTCCCTCTTCAGATGTTTCATTTAAAATAATTACATTCCTCTCTGTGATCGAAAAATCATGTTAATTAATATTTAAACAGATGATTGAGGATTTTGAATTTTGAATTTTTATATTTTTGTTCGATATTAGTACCTAATAACAATATTGTTTTTGTTTTAATTCTATATTTTATTAGGTGTTTTATTTTCTTTGTTTTGACTCGATTACTCTTCAAACAAGAACTATCATACTGCCAATTTGTCTTCCTAGGTGTTTGTGGTTAATTTAGTCACTTTCTTTTGTTTTTATCTTTCAAATTTTATCGTCAGCTTAGAAGTACGTAAAAATTTGACTGAATATAATTTTGTGAATATCTTTGATCATGTAAAAATAAAATGATTGTAGAAAATTAACAAGTCATTTTATCTATAAGTAGCTTGTATCATATCTATATAAAAAATATAAATTGAAATAAGATCATATTGAAAATCTTTTTATATCGGCAATATTGAAATTTTGTTTGTGACTCTCGAGTGTTTTTGTGTTTCATTTAATGTATACCTTAGCTACCTTTTCAATATTCCTATTGAATAATTTCTATGAATATATTCATTGAGATATCGCCGACATTTTTTGCTGTAACATACAATTTGTAAAAATATTTCAGCTGATTGAATTTAGTATCACAATTATTTAAGACTTGATTACAGTAATTCATTTCACTTTTAGATGAAGCTGATTTTACTTGAGATTCTATTCCATGATTATATTGTAAATAGCTTTTAATATAAAACTGATATTAATATAACATTTTGAAGAGGTGTAAATTTAATGTATAATTACTTTCACAAAATAAAATTGCTGACTTGTTTTTGTTTTGCTATTAGATTAGTGAATAAAAACAACATATTTATTATACTGTAATTACCTTCATAATTTTAAAAAGATAAATTATATAGTTAATTTTACAACCTGTATGTAAAACATAAAACCGTACATTCGCAAGTGTATAGGTAGAAAATTATTAGATTAATAATTAAATAGGTATGTAATAAAATGTTTTAATGTGCCTTATAACTTTACATAATTATTGAATGTTGAAAATTTCTGTATATAATGCGGTGTCTCCAAATGTAATTATACTTGGTATGTTTTAGTGTAACGTTTAGACGGCGATTAAATAGTATTTGTAAAATAAAGCATTATGTTGGATTTGTATAGTGTCGTTTATTTTCCCTATCGCTCTCGACTCATAAGTATCAGAGCGCGGTCAGACCGCAAGCTATAAACTATTATACATATATTGAATCGAGTTACGTGTAACTTGGCGGGAATCCATTCTAGTAAAATTATTAGGAAGAGAGGAACCTGCCACAGACCCACGGATTGCTCGTCTCCGCGCGACGCATCTTAAGGACCGTTTGGCAACGAATGAGTATCCTTTAATCATTGCTCGTTGCTCAAACGGCGCTGAAGATGCTCCCACATCGTTGCTGTCCTTATTTAGAGGAGTTTAGTATTGTCTAACTTTTATTATTGCAATAGTTGAGGTGGGCAATCCTAGGGTGGGTGGGGAAAGCCTCTCTGCCCGATAACTTTATTATAAACTAGGATTTAGTAGAAAGAAGTAGGTATTTAATAGCTCACTAAGAATACAACTGCCATATGTTTTACTAGGTTTTAGCGAAATGAGTAAATAATAGTTCAATAGTTTTTGGTTCACATTGTAAAACTATAGAGATTTCAATTCAGCTTATAAACCTAGTGTAGGTGAGCCAGGAGATGCTCGCATATTGGAACCCAGATGGTGTAGTAAACAATTAGCAAATATCGGTCATACCCATAGACTTCGCTGTTCGTAACGCAACTTTATAATAATATAATATAATAATAACAATTTCACGTGACATAGACACATAGATACTAACACACATATAATTTGTGTCAGTATTTATATAACTTATCAACTATGTTAGTAATGCCTCACTTGCAATCTGTTTTTGTGCGTTCATGTGGCACTTGACCGCGGAAGCGACGGAACACCACACCCTTCGGCCAAAAGTCCTTCATGACTACATGCAGAAATCTGCTAATGGGACTCGCATCACGAACGCTTTGAAGTTGACGTTGCGACGCGATTGCAGGAGCTGCATTCTTGGCATGGACTGCTGGCGTATGTATGTCCTCCACCGTAATGGTGTTATAATTCTACCTCAATCATTAATCGTTTACTTAGTTTACTATCTTCTATCTAGTATCTCAGATTGTATGACCGTCGTGCCGCCCCTTAATATTCACGAGCATACTATCCTCATATTTAAAGCTCACTGTTCTGCCGTGCGCTATAACTTTACTCGCACTATACTAGTTTATAGCACGCGATCTGACCGCGCCCTTAAAATATATGTATTCGCTGTTCGAGTACGCACTAATACAATAAAGAAACTGACTCCGTGGCGCAGCATTAGTGAATGCGACGGCTGTCATGAGGTCTCGGGTTCGAATCCCGGGTCGGCCAGCAAAAATATATTGGGTTTTTTTGTTAAGAAATCTTAATATCAGTCCGAATTTAGGAAGTTGGCGAAGTTATTATTAATTTGATAAAAAGAGGGGCCTATTACTAACGTCTTCAGTGGTGATCGGACTTGGGAAATGATATATGACTGAAAGTGAACTATAATGTGACTGAGTGATTCCACTCTACCAGTTCCTTTATTCAAGAAACGAGTCCTTTTATTTACGGACAGCTGTTGATTTTGACACGTCGCACTCTTAATAAAACAGAGACTTATCTGAATATTTTGAAATAAACATATTTGAACTCTGTGCAATTACCTAACACAAATATAATATTATAATTTATAGTCACACAATTAGAGTTGAAGTTGCCTTACATCCAAATTTCGAATTGAGTCATTGTTTTACTAAGAGTGCGACTTATTATATGAAACATATGTCATAATTTACTGTCTATGGTAGCTCCTTGATATAGGAACCGGGCGAGGAGGAGACGATTCGAAACATGAAACGAGTCGTAGTCTTCTTTTTGGTAGTTGTACACTTGGATTACTAATAAATCTATAATAGGATAGTTTCCTATATTTAATTATGTACATTATTTAACACACAAATAGCAATCAAAAGAAATCTTTTTGTGCAAATAGTATCAAAATTGGTTGCAAAGTAAGGCAGTAATTAATATTTTTAAATTTATAATAATGTCAGTCCTGTATTTAACTGTACCACTGCTGGGCACGGGCCTCTTCTCAGTGTGGGAAGGGTTAGACCATAGTCCACCACGCTGGTCCCATACGGATTGGCAGACTTCACATATCTTCGAGAAGATTATTTATTTATTTAAAATAACTTAAACTATCATTACAGGCTTGAACCTAATGCGACAGTTAAGAACTTAACTAATTAATAACCTAAACTACACAACTACACACAAGAATTAAAGAATGAAAGACAAGAATACATTACAAGAATAAAATTTTGAAAAAATAAAATAACAACATTATTAACAAACAGAAAACATAAAATATTACTAACTTAAACTAAACAATCATAATAGACAAAAGTCTAAACCTTAATATTATATATTGTAACATAATATAAATAGTAAAGCCCTTGCGAATTCACTGAATGAACAAGTAAATACATCAATCCGAGTTTGAAGGACGTTGATGTTACGGATGGCTCTGGAAAGGGGTGCCTTGGCCAGGAGGTTGGTTCTGGCTGTAGGTACCAGTAGCAATGGTGGACTGCGCCGTCTCCACACGGTCCAGCACACACAGACTCAAGCGCTGTAATACGCCTGGGTTACTCTCTAATCCGCGAAGAACCTTCACCAAGTAGGCGACCAGCGCAAACTCCCTTCGGACATGCAGTTGGTTATAGCCAACCATGCCCAGGACAAACAGAGTGGGATACATCAGTGGGTAAAACCGGTATACCCCATATAATTTCCTGTACAAATGGCGCGTGAACTTGTTCTGAACGCGCTCCAACATCACAGAGTACTTGGCTTCATGTGCATCCCATATGACCGCACTATGTTCCAGATGACTCCTGACTAGTGCGTCATACAGGACCCTAACTACTGTGATGTTCGTGAAGCTTTGTGTCTGTCTCAGAACAAATCCTAAGTTTCTGTACGCCTTTTTACAGATCTTGGTTACATGCTCCCGGAATAGATCGATACCGGATAGATCGGGAGTCATGGAAACACCCAAATCTCGTACCTCCGTGACTCGCTCCAGTGGCACCTCGTCCACCACGTACTCATAGAGTAGAGGTGCACGAGCACGGGTGAAACTCATTAACGAGCACTTGGATACATTGAAGTACAGTTTGTTTTCATGACTCCATTGAACTATTCGATCTATGTCTTCCTGTAGGCGCCTGCAATCAGACTCGGACCTAATCTCAAGCAGCAACTTGAGGTCATCTGCAAATAATAAACAAGAGCCATGTCTTACGACTTCCGGTAAATTGTTTATCATTATTATGAATTCTAGAGGCCCCAAATTGCTGCCTTGACTTACACCAGACCTAGTGTAATATAAGTCAGATTCAAACCCGTTGCAGTCCACGTACTGCTGTCTGCCTTGCATGTAACTGGCGAAAAACTGCAGTAGATGCTGGGTACACCCGACCTCAGCTAGCTTCCGCAACAAGATGTCATTGTCGACTGTGTCAAAGGCTTTTCTGAAGTCGAAATAAGCTGTGTCCACCTGTACCCCAGCATCTACCGCCGGCACCACCTGTCCCATGAAATCAAGGAGATTGGTAGCAGAGCTGCGCCCCGGCCGGAATCCGTGCTGCGCATCTGATAACTGACCGCGCACTTGCACTTGCATACAGCGCTGAATGGCGGACTCGAACACCTTTGCCGGCGTCGACAACACCGCTACCGGCCTATACCCACTGATGTCAGTTCCCACCCTGCCTTTGGGCACTGGAATGACTCGCGTAGTCTTCCACCGAGCTGGGAACTTCGCAGAAGAAAGACAGGCGTTAAATATATATAATATCGGTTCCGCGAGTACCCTACCACAATCTTTAAAAAGAAAAGCTGGTATACCATCCGGGCCCGCAGATCGTTTAGGCTTGAGGCGTTCGAGTGCATTTCTAACGTTCTTAAGACTTAGATCACTAATTTGCACGCATGCACTACCAGTGTTCCCCGCTTCCACCGCCGCCGCTTCCGGGTCTAGTCGTGGCGGCGTACTACTATACACCGACTCAAAATAATTCGCGAACTGCTCCGCACACTCCTCGTCCGATAGATACTGACCGTCTTTTATAATTCCCTGTCTACTCGTTGAGCTCTTCTGCGATCGTACGTATTGCCAAAATGACTTAGGGTCTTTCGAGAACTGAAATTGAATGTTATTTTGATGTTGTTTGTGTGCAATTTCTATTGATTTTTTAATATGTGCTCTATATTTTGAATATTCGACGTAATCACTATTTAATTTCGTTGTTTTATATTTTTTATGAAGTTTAGCTTTAAGTTTTAAGTTTTTTATTATATCGCTCGTGTACCATTTAGGGTAAACATATCGCTGTTTGACAGTAAATGTTTTCCTAGGAACACTTGCATTTAAAATGTTATTAAATTTATCATAAAAGACATTCAACATATCTTCCACATCACTCTGTTCAGACAGGTCGGTCCAATCAGCGGCTGCTAACATAGAATATAGCAATTCATAATCCGCTTTATAAAAGTTCCAACGCGGTCTAGTAGCAGTCCATGTGCCGGCGGCGTGGGCGCGGAGGGAGAGGGGCGCGGGGCGCTCGCGCCCGCGATCCGCACGGTCACCGCGAGCGGCGGGTGCTGCGCGTCCACAGGCACGAGTGACTCATCCGCCATCACCACTGACACCTCGCCAAGACCCGAACTTAATATCAAATCTAGTTGTCTATTTAAATAATTAGGTACATTATTATATTGAGTGAATCCACAATAGGACAAAAAATATTCATAATAATTTCTCACATTTATAGGACACGAATAAAGATTAAGATCGCCTAACACAATTATTTCTTTATATTTAGTACACAATTTCTCTATGATGCCAAACAGAACCATATAGTCAATGGACAACTCTCATTAAGTGTTCCTCACGATATTTTCCTTCAACGTTAAAGCGAGCGATAATTAATTATTTAATGCGCATAAACCTTCAAAAAATCAAAAGGAATCGCCTTTGAGACCTCTGCGTGGAATTCCAACGGTCTTCCACTAGGCTGTCGCTGGTATATACTTCTATTTTAAATTTGTATATAAGAAAGAGTAGTGAGCATATCTCGCTGTCTCCCTTGCTCAGCTGCATTTAAATAGCGGTTTCGTCACAGTTTGTATTTGTATATATGTTTTCTGTCATTTGACAATATACTGCCAAATTTGAAGCGCAATTTATTTTTGAGCCTCTTTAAAACTCGTTATGATTTAGTGTTTGGGTAATGTAGTTACTTGACTTAAATAATAAAAAACTGTGAGTCAACAACCCGATTATTGATTCACACATCATTAGGACCAAACAAAAAAGTACTTGGAAGTACAACCAAACAAAGAAGTAAGTAGTAGTATTAAGTGCGTGTCCTTAAATACATGAAAGCGGGCTATAAAACTATGAGTTTTATTTAATATTAAAAGACGAATTTAATTGAAGAAAACTTGATTTGATGACTATTGAGTATTCTTTGAGGCGGTTTTTTTCGTGGTTAAAGTTAGAAAAGGCTCTGCTGATTCAAGGAAAGTGCTTTATGTGGAGATAACTTCTACCTATATAAATTTTTATTAATTACATAAACAAAGCAACAATCATAATTTACAACTTAACTAATATTAACAAACCTAACCACTTATAAATAAAACAACATGAAAAGTAACACAATATGGGACTGTAAAATTTAATATAAAGAAAAGAAATGGCTGGTTTAGGCAGCGTCGTAAAATTCTTTAGCATCGTTGTCGACCGGGAAAGTGCCCAGAAGACCATTAAAGTTTTATCAATGTATATAAATATATATGCAATAAAAAAAAAGATTTATTTAATGCATTTTTATCTATTTGAAATTAGAGAAATTATAATTTACTTTAATAATTTTTTAGTAAATAAATGGCACTGAGTTGTGTAGCGGTAGTAAAGTGACCACTGTGACAGGGATCAAACTCATGATGTCATGGGTTTCATCCCTGGGATAGCTGAAGTGATATTGGGTCTTCATATATCAAGAAATTTTTAGTTGCAGTACGAAATATGGAACCATGCCTGGAAAGCGGTAATAGACGACCAAGACCAGCTAGCTGGCCAAATGTGGGTTTGAAAACACCTGTCTACCTCTACGGAGACAAATTAACTAGGCCATACATGTGCGTATAAACGTGTCACTGCACTGCAGGAAGTGCATGACTTAAACTAAGTGAGTTAGAGAGCATACACTTTAACGCATGTTACAATCTCAGAGTTATTTCATCTAATTCGTACGTAATAAGTACATATAATGATTATGAAATACATAATTTTTTAATAGACGTTCGGTATCTAGTCTCATGCAGAAGGTCCTGATTATGGTGGAAAATGGTGCAGTAGCAATCATTTATCTATCAACCCAGGGAAAACTATAATTGTCGTGCCGTTTACTATGATGAGGGATCTGACAGGGTTGGTAACTTTCTCCACGTATGGTACGCAGTTACAATGGTCCATGGAGGTGAAGTATCTAGGCATGACCTTAGATAGCAAACTAATGTAAGAACTTCATGTAGACAAAGCCATAGAGAAGGCCCAGCGGGTATTTGGCATGATTCGAACTACTTATGGGAAGACATGGGGGCTAAAACCCAAGGTCATTAAGTGGCTATACACGATGATGATAAGATCCATACTCACGTATAGAAGCATTGTCTGTTGGCAAAGAACTAAACTAGCTACATGTAGGATCGCGCTGTCGAAGGTGCAGCGATTGGCCTGCATGGCTATAACAGGGGCGTTCCCGACTACGTCAACGGCAGCGTTAGAGGTCCTGCTGAATCAAAATGCCGGTAACACGACACACAAAATTGGAGATTTCAAAGGATCTCAAAAGGCATTGCACATATTCAAAAATAATTTTAAAATAAAGGTCCCTACGAGGGATGAATGGAGACAAGGTCTACAATCCCGTGCTAAACCTATGCTATAATTGCCTGTGCTCAGGAGAATATCAAAAGTAATGTCACTGACAGGACTGTTTATATTCTCAGTGACAGTCAAGCTGCTCTCAAGGCTCTTGACTCATGTAGGGTAGACTCCAGACTGGTTCTGAACTGTGTTAAGGCCCTAAACAAATTTGGCAGGAAGAACACAGTCCGACTGGTGTGGGTTCCGGGGCATGCAGGGGTGCAGGGCAATGAGGAGGCTAATGAATTAGACAGTAAGGGCTCGGAGCAACTGTTTGTGAGCCATTCGTGGGACTCTCTGAGAGCACCGTTAAGGCAGCTTTGAATGCACATGGCAATGATAAACACAGATTAGAGTAGATAGGGGTCTGGAACACTCCAAGAAATTAAATTCAAACAGAGCCACAGGCTTCACCCGGAAGCCTCACAGGAGCGTTTACTGGCCATTTTGGCACCAATGAATTCCTGTGAAGATTGAGATTGGCACACTATTCGATCTGTAGAGCCTATGGTGAACAGAACGAGTCCATATCGCACCTACTATGTGAATGCGACGCGTTGGCTGGATTGAGGATGGTTCTGATGGGATTGGCATATCCAAACCCTGAGGACTTCAGGCTTCTCCCTCTGAAGTGTACGCTGCGGCTGATGCAGTACATTCATAGGGAGATAGCTAAGATAAATCTTGGGGTCGACACAAAAGATCCCAATGGGTTGAAGTGTCACCGGTCTGTACTGAGTGGCCCCCTCATACAAGATAAGATAAGATACTAGACGTTCTAGGTAATTATAAGAGTCTATATTTTACCCACGGCTTCGTTCGCATAATGTAGGTTAGGTTAAGCTAGATTAATAATAGTACTTTATTTCGGATATGTCCTTTTCTGTTCCTCTGACAACGTGTATGTGAAATTTCATGATGATCGAGTAGTTAAGGCGCGAAAGCGTAACAAATAAACAAACAAATTCAGTTTTGAATTTATAATGTTAGGATTTAAACAAAAACAGATCATAACTTTATAGGGGTTCGATCGGACGAACATATTATTATCAACGGGAAATGGTTGTCTCTATGTGCTGGCTCTTTGTTTCCAAAAACAAACCTCTTATTTGAAAAGTCTTCGATCCAGTCATCGCCTTTAAACACGCGCTTATTACACTTCACCAACAAAGCCAACGTTGAATATGATATCTTAAGTTTATCTCACAATGCCAAGTGTAATGGAATGCTAAGATTCAACACAAAGTGTAATCATCTTTATGAGGTCTGAGCAAAGATTAGCTTAGATTAAGTGAATTACTTAATCCTTGAACGAACAGACCGTAGTAGCATTATCTTTGTTTATAAAACTATTGTTTGTGATAATATTCAAATCATATTTAGTATTGCAGTAGTTTAGCCAATGTTAATTTGTACAGTCTGTCAATGCTACGATCGTTGACAGGTGATAGACACTGATAGTGTAACAATCAAAGGGCTAACCACGGCTGCCTTGCCGCGCAACACCCATAACGATTGCTTTAACGTACTTGTTGGTAGATTTTATAGGTATATATTAGCTTTAGTTAATATATATATTAATACGTGAAGCAAAAACTTTGTACCTCTTTTTACGAAAATTGCGCGGACGGAGGAGTATGAAATTTGGCACAGTTAAGGTTTATATGGAGAAGGAGGGGTGAATCCTAATATTTATATAAAATATGCATTAGAAAATCATTAGATTAATGAAAAAGCACTACACGCACACAACCATGAATTTGACACACGTAGTTGAAGTGCGTAATTATGGTTACATATATCAATATATAATGACATATATCAGCAATATCTTATAGACAAACTTTGGTCAAATTTCGAGCACTAGGCGACCGCTTGTAAATAATAAATTGGTAAATAATAAAGTGTCGATACATGTACATAGACCCAGACTTTTATATCCTCGAAGAAGTCGATAGAGGTGTATTACGGCCACATCATGTCAGTTATAATTTCTACGCAATAGAGAGTTATTCTCACAATAATAATAAATCCAGTAATTATAACTAACAATGATATTCACCAAAGAAATCTTTTTTTTTATGGTATATGAGGCAAACGAGCCGACGGATCGCCTGATGTTAAGCGATTACCACCGCCGATAGACACCCGCAACACCAGAGGAGTTACAAGTGCGTTGCCGGCCTTTTAGTCAAAGTCAAATTCAAAAACCATTTATTCATTTAGGTCACAAAGTAACACTTATGAACGTCAAAATATATGGGTTAGTGAGTTTACTAAGTTACTGAAGCTACATTTAGGTTAGTTGCTAGGTTCAGGCAAAGGGTTGAGCCTATGAGAAGAAACTTGCAAGAAACTTACGGCCACTCTTTTAAATCGCCAATTAAATATAATTTCAGTAAATTACAAACTCAGATTAACAAGATGTTGCAGCCATTATGCCATATACTACTGGCTATAAAAAAAACTAAAGATAAAAACAATAATAACTTAATAATATTATAGAGATGAAATAATTTGGGCTAAGGTATATGTTTTAATATAAATCTAAAATAGTCAGTAGGATGGCATGATGGCGCATACACTTACACTTTGTGACAATGCAAAGGCAGTCCGTGACTAAATGCGTTTGTGCATTTATATTCTTCAATAATAATCAAATTAAGAAACAAGTTACTTGTTAACATCACAAATAATCACGAGGTACCTCTACATTACTAAATTAACTTAAAAGTAATACAGATATTTAAATCCTGTATGCAACAAGTAACCAGTTCCATAAGTTTTTTTCATTTAAGTAGTCATCGACTGAATAATAACCCTTCCGAATAAGTTGTATTTTGACGGCGCTTTTAAATTTAAGCAATGGTAAATTAATTATATTAATATGTAGTTTATTAAAAAAACGTATACCGAGTCCCGCAAATGTATTGTGAACTTTATGTCAATGATGATATGGGGCTACTAACTTATGCTTATTTCTAGTGTTTACGTTATGTATATCACTATTCTTATTATATAAGTGAATATTATGTTTAATAAACATAATGTTAGCAAATATATATTGCGACGCACCAGTAAGTATGCCTTTTTTTTAAATCGATCTTTCAGGGAAACTCGTGGTCCTAAATTATAAACGCTATGTACTGCACGCTTTTGAAGATAAAAAAATTCTCGATATCAGCTTGCCCCACAATAATATACCATAGGGCATGACACTGTGAAAGTAACTGAAGTATACTAGTCTTGCAGTATCTACATCAGTAAGCTGTCTTACTTTCCGAACTGCGCATGCGGCTGAGCTAAGTTTCCCTGCAAGACACGATATATGAGCGCCCCACTGAACTTTGTGATCTAAAGTCAAACCTAAAAAAACTGTCGATTGTACGAAAGTAATAATTTCATTATTTAAATTTATATTTATGTTAGGGACTCTTTACATATGGCAATGTAAACTTAATACATTTTGTTTTTTTAGAGTTTAGTATTAAAGTATTCGACGTAAACCAGTCCAAGATATGCGCGAGCGAGTTCTTATAGTATTTAAATTTGCTGCTTTTCTGTCTACTTTAAATTAAGAGATGTGTTATCTGCAAATAAAACAATGTCATACAAATCCTGCACGAAGAACAGCAAATCATTTACGTACACTAAAAAACAGACAGGATCCTAAAATTGAGCCCTCTGGCATGCCCATTGTGACTGGTAGTCCAGAAGATCTAGTTCCGTTGATATCAACGTATTGTAGGCTATCGCTTAGGTAGGAACCAACTAAGTCAAGTGCAGTATCTTTGATGCCATAATGCCTGAGTTTTCGCAACAGCGTATGATGGTCAACGCAGTCAAAGGCTTTAGAGAGATCACAGAATACGCAAATAACATCTTGCGAATTTTCCCAGGCACTGAATATATGTCTTAAAAGCATAACACCCGCATCTATCGTAGAACGGCTTTTCCTAAAAACATTGATCTGTATGAAATAAATTGTTTACACTAAAATAGCTCTCTAATTGCTGTAATATAATCTTCTCAAATATTTAACTAATAGCAGGTAATATTGAAATTGGCCTTAAATTACTATAATACTTTAGCATCCATTTTTAAATAAAGGTATTATTTTACTACATTTCATTAAATTTGGAAAAATGTCCACATCAATGCATCCGTAAAATATTGCGGCTAGGTGTGGCGCTATATTAACAATAACACTTCCAACTAATTTTACATCGTTGGATGCGCATTCCGTGTGATTTTAATCCGGTTCCGCGTCGCTTTGTTAGACCGTGCGCATGATTCATTATATAAATATGTTCATTAATAATGGCTAGCAGCGAACTTGAATATGAACAATCAATTGAGATAGTGAATGAGCAGAATTGCATGAGGATTATAGTGAGGTTATGAGTTATAATATTGATAGTGAGGTTATGAGTAGTAATATTAATAGTGAGGTTATGGAGATGTCAGAAGAGTTAGTAGA
This sequence comes from Catocala nupta, assembly GCA_963675205.1. Taxonomy (NCBI): domain Eukaryota; kingdom Metazoa; phylum Arthropoda; class Insecta; order Lepidoptera; family Erebidae; genus Catocala; species Catocala nupta. Next base: position 12,406,722 of record OY776082.1, read on the forward strand.
AAGCAGCAAGGATAGTGAGGTAATGAGGTCAAGTAAAAGAAACAGACAAATAGACCAGGATGAAATGTGGACAAACATTACACGAAGAGGTAAACGGTTTGCCCGAACTAGTTGTGATGAGATAAGAATACCCGAGGATAAAATTGAGATAAGCATAACATCTTCGGAAAAATTACCGAAACAATTTGGATTAGCAAAATTATTGAAAACAGAGAAGATTACTGATATTACAAATATAAAATATATTAACGCTTATAAGTTATTAATTCAGTTCAGTCGGGAGGAAAGCGCAAATAAGGCTATTGAGTCGAAATGTTTCAAGGATAAAGGTTTTAAATGTCAGAAAACATTGGAAATTAGAGAAACTTTTGGCGTTATTAAAAACATAGACTTAGAAACGTCAGAGGACGAAATACGTGAAGGCCTTAGCTGTGAAACTGCGATTATTGCTATAAAAAGGTTAAAACGCCGAAACACAAGTAGCGGTCAGTGGGAACCTGGTGAAGCTGTCAGGTTAAGCTTTAAAGGATCATCATTACCTTCATACGTGTACATTTTTGATAGCAGAATAAAAGTACATCCATATCAATACCCGGTTACGCAATGTTCGCGTTGTTGGAGATATGGACATACAATTAAAGTGTGCTCATCAATTAAGGAGATATGCCCAAAATGTGGCAGCGCCCACGCTAATTGCGATACTAAATACTTTTACTGCAATAATTGTTCTGGTAAGCACATGGCGTTATCACGTACATGCCCAATTTACTTAAAAGAAAAGAGACTAAGAGAACTGATGGCAGAATTTAACTGTACATACAAAAGAGCTTTAACATTGTACGTGCCACCAGAGCCGGAATATGTAGGGGACCCCGCAGAAGAAGGTCAGCTAACGCGAGTAGAGTGCCATCAAGAGGGCAATCAAGAAGTATACTCAGAAACAGTATCTGTAACGAAAGGTACTTACGCTGAGACATTAAAAAAGGCGGTAGATTTAAAATCCAAAGTACAAAAGAAGACTATGTTGAGTAAAAATTCAGGGAGAACACAAGAAGATAAAGGGCACAAATCTAACTCAAATAGTAAAGAAAAAACAGAAACTAGGATAAACTGGGCAGCATATCTGGACAATGAATCTGATTCACCGACTCAAGTACAGACAGAAACAACAGATGACGTAGATAAAAAGACAAAGGGTTGGAACTTGCTATGGAATAAACTAAAGGGAAAAATTTGGGATAGTAAGAATAGTTTCGAGAACAAAATATTAGATTGCGTAAAACTTATTATTGAATGGGTCACATCTTATATGATGGAGTATATTATAGATTTGCCTTTCTTATCTAATATTAAAAAATGGATAACGTCAGACCCCAACATTTAAAAATCAATATTCTTCAATGGAATGCTCAGAGTCTACGACCAAAGATGAGGGAGTTTGAAGCTTTGCTAAATCAGGAAAAAATTCACATAGCCATCTTGAGCGAAACGTGGTTTGACCCAGATGGTATAGTCAGACTAAGTGGATACAATATATTCAGAGCAGATCGTGACGATGGTTATGGAGGTACAGCAATATTTGTCCATCATTCTATTAAGGCTATGCATTGTGACGTAAAGATCGCAAACTCTCAAATACAAGTGCTACACGCCAAATTAAATATAACTGCAACTACCTAGAAAATATAATTTCTATTTATTGCCCTTCGTCAGTGCGTACGTGTAAAAGTAATTGGGATGAAATTTTTTCTATAGCTCAACAAAAAGCCCTTATTGTGGGTGATTTTAACGGCCACCACTCTAACTGGTCTTCTAGAACTGATGTAAGAGGTAACCAGATTTTTGATTCTATGATGGACAACAACTTATTTACTCTAAACGATATGACGCATACGCGTTTAAAAATTGTCGATCTGAATATACAAAAATCTTCTCCAGATATATCAATGGCTACTACAGACCTGGCTTTAAAATTAAAATGGTGTGTCATGAACGAAAATTTGGGTAGCGATCATATGGTAATCAAAATTTGCTTTAATGATAATAGAATAGATACTATGAAAAGACGACGTATCTTTAAAAGAGCTGATTGGCACGGTTACACTAAAAAAATAGAATCGGATTTGCAGAAATTAGAGCTTCCCTCGGATCATCAAGCGGCGTATAATAAATTCATAGATATCCTGAACTCTGCAGCGGACCAATATATTCCCATGTCCAGAAGGAGTGACAACCCTCTTCAACCAAACAGATTCATACCGAAACCATACTGGAATCAAGATTTGTCACATATTGTCGCACAGAGACGTCTTGCTTTGGCTACTTTTAGAAGTAATCCCACCCCACAAAATCTTGAGATCTTACAAAGAAAAGTGAGGAAAGCACAGAAGCTAATACGACAAGCTAAACATAAATCTTTTCAGGAATTTTGCAAAGGCATAGATGGTGTTACATCTTCGAGAGATATGTGGAACCGTATGAAGTGGGTCAAAGGTTACAAATCACCCGCATTGATAGTTGACAAAAATCAAGCCGAAAGTTTGCTGCAAAGTTTGGCTCCAGATTATGTAACTCCAGCTACTCCTATATTTACCTCTTGTAATAATGTACTGTCCGGACCCGTTTCGGTACAGGAAGTGATCAACTCAATTAAAAAGACCGATTCAGCCCCAGGTTATGATAACATATCATATTCAATGATATATCATCTGCCATTCTTGGGTAAACATATCTTGACATCAATTTATAATACATGTCTGATATCGGGTTTCGTCCCGGAGTAGTGGCAAAAAGTAAAAATTATTCCTATACCGAAACCAGGGGGCGGCTCAGGGTCAAGTGCGGGAGTCAGACCTATTGCATTAATATCGTGCATCTGTAAATTATTCCACACTATATTAACACGCAGACTTGAATGGTTTCTAGAGAAAAATTGTATATTATCTCATGATACCACGGGTTTTAGAAGATCTAAGTCATGTTATGAGATCCTATCTCGGTTGGTTGCACGAGTTGCATCAGGTTTTTCGAAAAGTGTGCCAACTGTTGGATGTTTCATAGACATCGAAAATGCTTACAATAACATAAACTTGACATATCTTTTAAATATTTTGGATAGCTTAGGAGTAGGAGTTGTTATTTGCAATTATCTTTGGCGGTATCTCCATCGACGACAGTTAATACTTGAATTACATGATAGTAGCACAATATGTCGAATTACTGGTATAGGCATCGCTCAAGGAGATCCTTTATCCCCTTTACTGTTTAATGCGGCCACAGTCAATGTTTGTAGAAGCATAAATAATGTCTATATTTCACAATACGCTGATGACTTTGTTCTGTACGATACGCAAAATAGATTACCCGATTCTATATCCAACATACAAACTGCAATATATTGTTTCCAACATGTTATGACAGATTTAGGCCTAAACATTTCCCATAAAAAAACAAAGGTATGCATTTTTAGTAGGGGGAGAAAAAGACAGTGCATAGATCTAATTATTAATAACTGCCGTATTGAACAAGTTGAATGTGTTAAGTACCTTGGCATGTGGTTGGACCGTTCTTTAAAATGGGGTAAACATATAAACGAGATCAGGCAAAAAGTCTGTCGCATTTTAAATATTTTCAAAATTCTAGCTGGAGCTAAATGGGGCATACATCCTTCACAACTACGAAGATTATACATAGCTATAATTCGAAGCAGGATTGATTATGGTTGTTTCCTGTATGGTAACTGTGCAAATAGTCATCTTATCAAGCTTGACAGAGTTCAGAATCAAGCAATGAGAACCATAGGAGGTTTTATTAGAAGCACACCTATCCACGTAATGGAGAGCGAGCTATGCCTCCAACCCTTATTTATTAGAAGGCTTTTTCTGGGCGGTAAATTTTATTTGAGATCAAAATCGGTTGATAATAATATTCTTATTAGTATCTTAGAGGAGCTGTCCAACCAATGCCAAGGCAACTACTGGCGCACTAAAAGACTGCCCTTGTTAGTAGAAATTCATAGAGATTATTCAGAATTGCCTCTGTATTCTAACCCGATATTGCACATTTATTTATTAGACACCTGGATTACAAACATAGATTTAAGGAAGGTTGTTTGTACTGAAATAGTAGGTTTAAATTGCGCCAAAAGACTATATAATGTAACGGATCTCAATAGTACTTGTGTAAAAATGATAAATGATAAGTTTAGTCGACACTATAAAATATTTACAGATGGGTCCAAAGTCGGCCCAGATATAGGAGCTGCTTTTTTTGATCCTCAACTTAACACTAAAGTAAAATTCAGAATTAATTCTAATATTTCTATAATGCATTGTGAACTCATAGCGATTTCGGAAGCATTGCTATACATATTGACTGTAAATCATCAAAACTTTGTTATTTTTTCGGACTCAAAGAGCAGTCTCCAACATTTGGCTCGGGTTCCCTCGAGTCTTCGAGGACATCCGATAGCTATATCTATTTTAGAGTCGATTAGTAAAATTCAGGCCTTAAATAAAACTATCACTATACAGTGGATACCTTCTCACATCGGAATCATGGGTAACGAAGAAGCAGATGTAGCAGCCCAACAAGCATCTTACGAAGGTATAGAGTTTCCATGTATACCGTTATACTCAGAATGGCTTAGTCATGTCAAAAAAGTGTGCAGAGAACAGTGGCATGAATATTTTAACGAAAGATCAAAGTCAAAAGGAATTTGGTATAAAACCTTACAAGCTGAACCACTTCGTTCCCCATGGTTCGAATCGCAAGTCAGAGGAGAGATAGATCGGTGACATGTAGTAGCTTTGTTAAGGATGCGTTCTGGTCACATCCCATGCAACAAGTTTAAATTCCTAATGGGTATAAGTAGCTCCCCCAATTGTGAGGTGTGTGGGGTTATTGATGACATATACCATGTGTTGATGGAATGTGACCGGAATATAGATGAAAGACAAACGGTGTTGTCTGGAGGATTTGAAGTTGGGGCATGTAATAGCATCTTGGCCTCTCCGTTGTCAGAAGCGGCTGATGATGATGATGAAGATGTTGTGCTGTGCGTTATTTATATTGGATCAGCAGTATAGGACAGTAATGTAGTAATACATATAATAAGATTTTTGTTATGGGGGCGACATTATCACTAAGTGACAAAGCTCCTTAACCTTTAGAAAAAAAAAAAAAAAAAACTAATTTTACAGAAATACCCCAGAAGTCGGCAGATTTTTTTGAATTGAGTGACTTTTATACATTTATTATATCATACGGATGTACACATTCAAAACTAAATTGTGTCTAACACTCTTCCACGCTGCCTCTAACCATGTATTTTGCTCGAGCTGGGCAAAACCTAAGGGTACTAGTTGTATTTAAAGGTATTTTTGTGAAGTAGTTATTGAATGTATCGGCTACTTCCAAATTATTTGAAATTACGCTATTATTTACATTCAGTTCAAATTTATTATTACGCACCTTGCTGCGACCTGTTTTATTGTTAATAATGTTCCATGTAGTTTTAATTTTATTATTAGAATTTTCAATTTTAGTTTTTAGTTAAAGGGACTTGGCAGTGGCACAAGTCTTTTTAAATAATCTTGAATAACTTTTAACATATTGAATAAAATTTGGATCGAAATTGTATTGTTTCATACCATTTAATTCGTATAGTTTTGCTCTACTTCCCAGATGTTGCCCGATCACAAAACCTAATCTTATTATTGTGACTAAAGGTCTTCGTCATTTAAAAATATTATTATATTCTAAAGTAATTATGTTAAGTAGGTAAAGACTCATATAGTTCGTCTGGATTATTCAGAGAAAAGTCCATATTGATAACTTTAGCACTTATGTTATCATTAAATTCCTTTAAGCAATTAGATGTCATCGGTCAACTTATTCTCTTTATGAATTGTACTCACAGGAAATACTATCTTTTGCCCATAGTGGTCAGATGTCAGTTCACTCAATATGGCCGTATTAAGAAATTGACAGTCGCAAAATACATTATCTAAGCAGGTAGCAGAAAATGAAGTGATCCTAGTGGGTTCAAAAAATAAATGCTTTAAGTAAAATGATCCAAATAAACTAATAAGTCCCAAAAAGCTCTCTCAGCTGACTGCTCAAGTAAATTAACATTAAAATCACCACACACTACTATATGCCTATTACTAAAACTCAAACGTTTTAAAATATCCTCTATTACGGTTACAAATACACTAAAATCACTCTGCGATGGTCGGTACACACAAACTATGACATGTTGCTCTGTTTAAAAGGAGTACGCTCTTTTCTTAAAGGATTGAAGATTGTATTAATCCGGAAATATCGCAGGCGACAGCTCATTCCACAGTTTGTTGTGTAAGGCAGAACATTTCTGGAAAAACGCACAGTTGTGGACTGCCAACCATCTAAATGATGGAGATGAGAATGCTGACGTGTAGGACGATGGCGAAAAGAGGCGGCAGGGATCAGTCCGAACAGTTCCTCGGAGCAATCCCCATAGTAAAAGCGATAGAAGATGCATAGCGAGGCCACATCTCTACGCAGTGCCAAGGGATCTAGCCAATTTGAAAAATCCGATTCGAGTCGCTCTTTGTTGAATGCGGTCCAGAGGGAGAAGCTGGTACTGGGGTGCCCCTACCCAAAGATGAGAACATCCCCTCTCTCTACGACTAGTCCAGTTTATGATATAGATATGATGTAGGTGGAGCCGCTGTACCTTTCAGTGCCCGAGAGCAACTTCCGGGACCAGTTATAAACAGGTCTTGTCCCCAAATCTCGACTTTCTCCACTCTAAACTCAGATATTTTGTTCTCGTAAGCGAGCTACCTCGTTCCCAAGTGATACTACCTATTCTCCAGATAGGTACCGGAGCCATAAAGCCGCTCACCACCCGCAACTCTGGGAGTTGCTAAGGAAAACCTCGCTGAAGCCGACGGAGAAGCCGCCTCCCATATCTCCAGTATGGTACCGGAGCTGTGTAAGGCACGCTCACTTCTCAACGAACATCCATACGCCTACCCAAATAGGCCTACAAGCCGGGTGTGACCCGAGTCACTCCAGTTATGACTCTTACTTGCTGAGCAGGCAAGCGCCCGAGATGCATTACGGCAGTGAAACCACACTGCCACTTCGCTAAAGACAACTGCGTGTCTCGCGCGACCAACTGGTTCGCACTAGCCGCGCCTGAGTCCGACGCTCGAACGCCACGTGCTTGCCAAGCAACGAACATGTCGTCCTCAGCGGCTAACCACATACCCCTGCGAGTCCAACACCAATGTCAGGCACCGCGCACTCTAATCAGCGAGGTCGATAAAACACGCCTTTCTGATCCCGCAGTACCTTGGTCCAAAGGGGAGGACCCGTAGTTCTCCCCCCGAAACCCTATCTACTCGGGTCCTGAAGATAGGGAAAGATGAACAGTATTCCATGTGAGGCCGAACCTGCACCTTATAATTTAATAGGCTTTAATAGGCTGGCGTGAAATACTGTCTCGATCTGCTAAGTACGCCAAGCTGTTTTGAAGCTAATTTAACCTTAGCCTCTAAATAGCCGCGGAACTGGACTTCGCTCGATATGTCCATACCAAGAATTCCAATATTGGCTGAAGCAGTTATAGGGATGTGCTCAAAATGAGGAGATACAACCAACGGCAGATTTTAATTTGTTTTAAAGCTTTTGTATCTTACATAGTTTTTGGAATATCAGTAGCAATTTGTACTTAATGTAATACTATTTAAGTTAACCTGCCGAGATGATGCTTGTGTTAGGGATATTTTTTTGTTTATGTGGGTAGTACATTTTTTTTTTTTATATACGGCAACGTCCGCCCTCACGGTCACTTACGCGACTCACTCTCTCGCATCACTTAATAGCAGTACGTGATCCGTGCAGTTGCTGAATTGCTATTGCTATTGGTGGCCACAATCTCACAATCGCAAGTCCTAAACCTTTTCCACTGAACTACCACTACTACACATGTATAGAATATGGCTGTAATCATTAAATAAAACACATAGTAAGTGTAACACACTTGTAAGTACTAAATTTTAGGTACAATAAAAATTACTTTCGTATATTCATTACGCATATACTCGAAACAATTATCTATGGTTATCATCATATTACTAGTATCCTAACAAGTGGTAATCTGTAGTTTCTGCCGACTATGATTATTTACATAATTTTTCTTTTAAAATTCGTGTATCGCTGAAGACTTTACAAAAATTCAAACAACGGACACAAAGAACATCCAGACTCAGAACAACCATTTGTAGATAATACAAAGATTTGTCCCGTGTGGGATTCGAACCCACAACACTAGGCACAATGCCACTTAAACCACTACACCATCCAAGCAGTCAATTATTATACGTATTATACATATATCAATTTTAAAAAGATGTGATTATGTGTAGCTAAGCTGTTGATGAAGATGTTTTGGAACAAGTTTCATTTAATATCCCTATTGAATATACCTTGTTATGTGTCTGCATCGACTTAAGATTGGTTGACTGGAAGACATGCTTTTGTTGTACATATACCTATTCATAGTAAAATCAATTATTAATTGTATATATAACTATCATCTAGATTTTTCAATCTAAAAGCAGTTTCAATATATAATTTAAAATAATTCATTAATTATAGTAAGGATATATAAAGCCTTTATTTTAACAAAATTTAATATAATAAATAAAATCCATTAATTACATCGAGATGAAATGTATCTTTTATACGTATTGCATTTTTCCATCGACGCGAAATTTTAAATTCTTTTGGCATCAAAAGCACCGCTTAGTTTATATTTTATTGCGAAGGTATAAAAGTGTCACAGTTAGAGGAGATTGCCTAAAAATACTTTCATATATAAAACGAAAAATGTTTTCGAACGCACTCCCATCTAACAAGCCAACAGTTTTTAAACGTGGAACGATGAATGTGGAAATTTTTACAGCAACCGTCCCGCCTCAGGCTCTGTCCGGAGGTTTACTGAAAGCTTTTCTATTTTTTATGCCAGCCTCTGTACCCACGAGATTAGTGTTAGTCCGGCCGTTTTGACGCGCAACTTTGAGCTGGATTGTGCGCAATTAGTGAGGATTGTTGAGAAACGTCCTATATACTATATAAAGAGACTTTGTTTGAAACTAAGTAGCCCTTTTCTTTATAGCGTTGGAAAAGTAGGCCTGAAAATAAGAATTTATTTTATTTCAAAACCAATAGTACTCAGAAATGAGTGCTGTTACCGTAAGCCTCTTAGCTTCAACGTATACATGGGTAAAAAGGTTTCGCAACCCTGTAGCATTCGTATTAAAACAACCCTATTGCTTTTCACCAGACATAAACTAAAATTAATGTCAAGTACCATTTTCAAGAGTACATTCATGTATTTTATCGATATTTTCCAGGTAACTAGTATTTTATGGAATAACGAGATGTTGTAACAGAGTTTTCCCCGAGAAAATTGGGTTAGGACACGTGGAAAGTGGACGGCGCTCTATAATAATAAATAATAAACAAGTGCAGGACATTGTCACGGCAATGGCGCTAAACGCCAGCCGTATTCATAGGTAGAAAAATGTGTAAGTAAGAAAATGTATATAAAGAAAATGTTTTAGTAGATTATGTATACAAATAACAGATTTTATAGTCGTCACTTTTATGACAGTCTTGTAATATATGTCGGAACGGCAATACTGTTAGTTGGGACACTAGCACCATCTAGTGACACAGAAAGGCATTAAGGCAGAACGCCAGCGACATCTAGCGGCGCTGGACGGAGTCTACGACGCGGCGCGAGGGGCGAATAGAGCTCAGTCTACGTGTTACCGTCGACCAGTGCACACCTCGTAGAAACTGTCTCGCGTTTCATAGTGATAAGTGCTCTTAGTGTGAAGTAGTTGTTAATTGAATTCGATTACAAGGTATCTGACTACCTACGTGTTTCTATTAATTGAAACCAACATTTTCCACTGCACGCCCACGTGCTTTGATTCTATAAAATGGCTGATAAGGACTGAATAAAACGCTGCCAATCCGATATATACATAAGTCTCACGTTTGAATCCCTGTTGAGGTAAGTCGAGGTGATTACATCCACATTTCTATCTATAGTTTTAGTTTCCACGAAATAGGGGTAGCGTTTTTTGAGCAAGGCTAGACTCCGTGCTACCACTGAGAAGGTCTTGTCAGAAAAACTCAAAACTTTAAAACCAATTCGGAAATTAAGCCTGAGCTTTTTATAAGCAGCAGTCGCATACACTACCCCCGCGGCTCGGAGGCAGTCCTTATAATAATATATCGATTAGGAACGTTGAGTGCTCATATTATTGACATCTGAAGTATATCAATAACAGCTATTACTTACAGTCGAGTATGAAGGAGCGTCCTTATCTATGATAGTCAGCCAGTTCACAGAAAGAATTACAGTTTCCTCATTCGGAAGCGGCGTTAGCTTAATGGACAAGGTGTTGGACTTGCGATAGACAAGTCGCAAGTTTGAATCCTACCCATTGAATTACCAGCGTGAACCCGTTCTTAACACATGCATTTTAGCTTAGCTGGAGGATCAAAAAGAACTACTGGTAACTTGTCATCTGAATCGGTAGTAATCTTATCCATAGATTAAAGATTATTGTCTTTTATACTATATAACCTTATTTTGTGTTCTCCTCTGTCGAATAGATTGTACAGTGTGTATTAGCAAAGGTATTTTTTTTAAATTAATTATTTTATAACAAGTAATTACTTATATATTGCGAGGATAAAAATAATACGCATTATGTTTAAATGATTATTTAAGTGAGTCCTCAGTAAAGGATTGATATTATTATGTAGAGGACCATTTAAAGAACTTAATTTACAAATAAGTAGGATACCAATATCTATTTGTAAGTAGGTACTATATTTATATTTGCTACCTTATCATTCGTAACTTACAACTTACTTACGTACTTTTCATGTGTGAACGTCACGAATCTCTAATGCGCTTTCCATATGATAGAGAGCGATCAAAATGTTTAATGATGTGGAATTTAAATGAAAAGTGTTATAACCATAGTTTTGCCTAGGTTTCAACTTTTTACTAGTAGAGCAAATAATTAAATTTATAATTAATATATAATTGACTAATATAAACAAGAATCTATATAATTAATATTATCTGCAACCACAAAAACATAGTTATGATTTTGGTTATAAACATTCATAAAAGTCACGCTAAAAAATCAGTAAAAAAAATTCCAAAGCTCGTAATAGTTTTGACACCTATTACGAAGCTTTAATAATTCACACGATTTAGGTACACTAAAACTCTATTTATACGCAATATTTTTCGGCCATCATAAATTTCATTTCATAACTTATGACACGCAAATATACCCACAAGAAGTGTTGTACAAAAAACATTCAAACTTTTGACGTCAACACCCAAACACAAACAAAAAGTTGACTTATTGGCAATTCACACAAATGGTTACAAGCTACATAGAGCCATCGTTACACAAGCACTCAATTACTCTCTATTTTACGATTCAAAAACTCCAATCATAAATTCTGATGTGCCCAAACAAAAAGTCATAATGTTGAAACGTGTTCGTCGTTTGTTTGTTGCTCAAGTTTTAATGTGTCGCCTGGACCCATTGCATGTGGTTATAGACGGAGTTTAAGTGGATGCTTTATAAGGGACAGGACAGTTGTTACACAACTTGTCATAGAAAGGTGTGGTTACATTCACCTTAGAATATTACTTTGATGGAGCAACTTATGGAATGTTTGTATCTACATATGTTGTAGGTTATTTAGTATTTCAAGTCATAGAATAACAGACAGAATTTCTATTCTGTCTGGCCACCATATTGTCGCTGCGACTCAAAATGTTAAATTAAATAACCAAGTACGGTTTATTAATGGTAAGTGGTTTCGATAGCTATCGAAACTACTTACCATTATGCAAACCGTATCACATCATAATATGTACATAAAGTATTAAATATACTATACATATAATGTGATTTTAAATTGCAAAAAGGAAAGGGTTGCAAAACTTGATAAAATTACACTGTTGTCCCAGTAAAGCGGCGAAGAACAACAGTTTTTAAACGTGGAACGATGAATGTGGAAATTTTTACAGCAACCGTCCCGCCTCAGGCTCTGTCCGGAGGTTTACTGAAAGCTTTTCTATTTTTTATGCCAGCCTCTGTACCCACGAGATTAGTGTTAGTCCGGCCGTTTTGACGCGCAACTTTGAGCTGGATTGTGCGCAATTAGTGAGGATTGTTAAGAAACGTCCTATTTACTATACAAAGAGACTTTGTTTGAAACTAAGTAGCCCTTTTCTTTATAGCGTTGGAAAAGTAGGCCTGAAAATAAGAATTTATTTTATTTCAAAACCAATAGTACTCAGAAATGAGTGCTGTTACCGTAAGCCTCTTAGCTTCAACGTATACATGGGTAAAAAGGTTTCGCAACCCTGTAGCATTCGTATTAAAACAACCCTATTGCTTTTCACCAGACATAAACTAAAATTAATGTCAAGTACCATTTTCAAGAGTACATTCATGTATTTTATCGATATTTTCCAGGTAACTAGTATTTTATGGAATAACGAGATGTTGTAACAGAGTTTTCCCCGAGAAAATTGGGTTAGGACACGTGGAAAGTGGACGGCGCTCTATAATAATAAATAATAAACAAGTGCAGGACATTGTCACGGCAATGGCGCTAAACGCCAGCCGTATTCATAGGTAGAAAAATGTGTAAGTAAGAAAATGTATATAAAGAAAATGTTTTAGTAGATTATGTATACAAATAACAGATTTTATAGTCGTCACTTTTATGACAGTCTTGTAATATATGTCGGAACGGCAATACTGTTAGTTGGGACACTAGCACCATCTAGTGACACAGAAAGGCATTAAGGCAGAACGCCAGCGACATCTAGCGGCGCTGGACGGAGTCTACGACGCGGCGCGAGGGGCGAATAGAGCTCAGTCTACGTGTTACCGTCGACCAGTGCACACCTCGTAGAAACTGTCTCGCGTTTCATAGTGATAAGTGCTCTTAGTGTGAAGTAGTTGTTAATTGAATTCGATTACAAGGTATCTGACTACCTACGTGTTTCTATTAATTGAAACCAACATTTTCCACTGCACGCCCACGTGCTTTGATTCTATAAAATGGCTGATAAGGACTGAATAAAACGCTGCCAATCCGATATATACATAAGTCTCACGTTTGAATCCCTGTTGAGGTAAGTCGAGGTGATTACATCCACATTTCTATCTATAGTTTTAGTTTCCACGAAATAGGGGTAGCGTTTTTTGAGCAAGGCTAGACTCCGTGCTACCACTGAGAAGGTCTTGTCAGAAAAACTCAAAACTTTAAAACCAATTCGGAAATTAAGCCTGAGCTTTTTATAAGCAGCAGTCGCATACACTACCCCCGCGGCTCGGAGGCAGTCCTTATAATAATATATCGATTAGGAACGTTGAGTGCTCATATTATTGACATCTGAAGTATATCAATAACAGCTATTACTTACAGTTGAGTATGAAGGAGCGTCCTTATCTATGATAGTCAGCCAGTTCACAGAAAGAATTACAGTTTCCTCATTCGGAAGCGGCGTTAGCTTAATGGACAAGGTGTTGGACTTGCGATAGACAAGTCGCAAGTTTGAATCCTACCCATTGAATTACCAGCGTGAACCCGTTCTTAACACATGCATTTTAGCTTAGCTGGAGGATCAAAAAGAACTACTGGTAACTTGTCATCTGAATCGGTAGTAATCTTATCCATAGATTAAAGATTATTGTCTTTTATACTATATAACCTTATTTTGTGTTCTCCTCTGTCGAATAGATTGTACAGTGTGTATTAGCAAAGGTATTTTTTTTAAATTAATTATTTTATAACAAGTAATTACTTATATATTGCGAGGATAAAAATAATACGCATTATGTTTAAATGATTATTTAAGTGAGTCCTCAGTAAAGGATTGATATTATTATGTAGAGGACCATTTAAAGAACTTAATTTACAAATAAGTAGGATACCAATATCTATTTGTAAGTAGGTACTATATTTATATTTGCTACCTTATCATTCGTAACTTACAACTTACTTACGTACTTTTCATGTGTGAACGTCACGAATCTCTAATGCGCTTTCCATATGATAGAGAGCGATCAAAATGTTTAATGATGTGGAATTTAAATGAAAAGTGTTATAACCATAGTTTTGCCTAGGTTTCAACTTTTTACTAGTAGAGCAAATAATTAAATTTATAATTAATATATAATTGACTAATATAAACAAGAATCTATATAATTAATATTATCTGCAACCACAAAAACATAGTTATGATTTTGGTTATAAACATTCATAAAAGTCACGCTAAAAAATCAGTAAAAAAAATTCCAAAGCTCGTAATAGTTTTGACACCTATTACGAAGCTTTAATAATTCACACGATTTAGGTACACTAAAACTCTATTTATACGCAATATTTTTCGGCCATCATAAATTTCATTTCATAACTTATGACACGCAAATATACCCACAAGAAGTGTTGTACAAAAAACATTCAAACTTTTGACGTCAACACCCAAACACAAACAAAAAGTTGACTTATTGGCAATTCACACAAATGGTTACAAGCTACATAGAGCCATCGTTACACAAGCACTCAATTACTCTCTATTTTACGATTCAAAAACTCCAATCATAAATTCTGATGTGCCCAAACAAAAAGTCATAATGTTGAAACGTGTTCGTCGTTTGTTTGTTGCTCAAGTTTTAATGTGTCGCCTGGACCCATTGCATGTGGTTATAGACGGAGTTTAAGTGGATGCTTTATAAGGGACAGGACAGTTGTTACACAACTTGTCATAGAAAGGTGTGGTTACATTCACCTTAGAATATTACTTTGATGGAGCAACTTATGGAATGTTTGTATCTACATATGTTGTAGGTTATTTAGTATTTCAAGTCATAGAATAACAGACAGAATTTCTATTCTGTCTGGCCACCATATTGTCGCTGCGACTCAAAATGTTAAATTAAATAACCAAGTACGGTTTATTAATGGTAAGTGGTTTCGATAGCTATCGAAACTACTTACCATTATGCAAACCGTATCACATCATAATATGTACATAAAGTATTAAATATACTATACATATAATGTGATTTTAAATTGCAAAAAGGAAAGGGTTGCAAAACTTGATAAAATTACACTGTTGTCCCAGTAAAGCGGCGAAGAAGAGAAGTTCCTCTGTTGAAAGGACTTTAAGAGTCCTGGAGAGTCCAGGAGACGGGCAACATTGCTTACGATTCGAACTTTTTGGCTTCTATCTTCTGTAAGCTGCTGCTTTCTGCTGCTTGCTTCAGTTCGTTAAATGTTCGATAAAACTTTCGCATTTGCCATAAAATACTTTTATAAAAGCTGATTTCCGATTAAACTCCTGAATGGGAATCCATGAGTGTATAAAATATATTGACTATATATTTTTCGACGTACCTATATCACATATTAATTTTGTATGGGCTTTATGAAACTACGCTCGCTAAGAGCGAGGTATCAATATCATTAAGGTGAATCTAAGTTTCGAAATTTTGATAATGATTCGAAGTAGCCAAATGTATAAGCAAGAAGTAAATAACTTAGTGATACAAAACGGTCTCCATTTTTCCCCTGCGAGCTTCAAAGAAGATATAAAAATAAATTAGCCCATTACACAATCAGCCTTGATGTATCGAAAAATGTATGGAACTCTTAGCCTCAATTCGAATATTTGATAATGAATCGAATAAAATATTTTGACTACAATTTTGACCTAAAACGTACAAAAGTAATATTTTACATCACACTTATGTATGTGGTGTGTTATGTATGGGTATGCGTATCTCTGTGGTGTATCCGTATCTGTAAGCCTGTTTTCGTATAACAACTTAACCGAATTATCTCGTGCAGCTGACGTTATGTCAACCTTATTGATTGAAAAGTTCATCTGTAGTTTGGTTAATGCATTTGGCGGGCGGATTATTGGAACATATATAATGACTGCTAGACTTTGTGAGAGCACAGACGAAGAGACACGTCTACATTATGAATATATTATATAATCAGGATACGAAAGGCTCATTTTCTCATATATTATGTTAAAAAAATGTGAATATTTTGAGAGCACAGCGATTTGATACAAAGAAAAATCTTAAGATTGCTCACAGTCTCATGAATAAATGATAGCTTGGCAAGTATCACAAAGTCAAAAGCCAGTAATCCGGGGAAGAGGCATTCGCTTTTTCCCCTTACATATATGGATGTTGTATGTAAAATACACGTGTGTCAGAAGTCTTCACGATAAATACTTAGCCTGTACCGGTAGCTTCGGTAGAGCAGTGGTAATTTCTATGCCATGGCTGAAAAATTGTACTGGATTTCTTTGTTAAAAAAATCTCTATAGGGGCTCGGAGCTTGGTACTGTGGCCGATAGACGGCTCGCTCATATAACCTTGGAGTTAATATCTTAGCGGGTGAAATGTAGGTACTTGTCGTATGCCTCTGCCTACACTTGCAAGCGTATAAGCATGAGGCTGTGTACGTATGTCATTAGAAGCACGTTTACACCTCAATTGGCTTTACGTAGAGAAATACAAGAATTTCAAATTTGTACATTTCATCTATATTTCTACATCCCATGTGGAGTGCTATATGCTATTAGCTGTTGCTTTGTGAAAAGGGAGTGTGGGACTGGTATAATTTAATTGATACCACATCAATCACAAATCGTTAGGTGGAAATATAGGGTATTATACCCACCAATTATTTTGATTGTTTCTAATTGGAACATTCTGTAACGTTTATTACATAGTTAGGTATACTACTGTTATTATAGTAATGTTATAATTCACTATAAAGATTCAAAACCTAAAACCCGAAACGAAACGAAAAACTCATAGTCCCGTTGCTTCGTACATATATTACAAGTTGCGCGTTTGAGGCAGATCGTATTATCCTGGAATTCCATTACCGGAGAAAGTGTTACTTTTGAGAAATTATCAGCTGAAATATGATGTCTGTAGTTTGTATCCAGCAGACGGCAATAGGGTCGCCCGCTTTTGAATGTAATCGGAGGCGAATCTATGGCTGCTTACTGGGCATAAATCTATGAGACTTCATATTTTAATTGAGAGTGTACGCTTCCTGGGTACAGTTCCAGACCTCGTGCGTGATGAGAACTACTTAATAGAAAAACTCAAATATACTTTAACTTGGAAATCAAACCTGCATAGCTGTTGCACTCATTACCTCTACGCCGAGGTCAGCAAGAGCAGCAGGAGTGATAAAATTATTTTAAAACCATATAATTATGAATAAATAAGCCTATATAGACAGTACTGTAAACAGACCATACTATAAATAAATGCCCCAAATTAACTCCACAAATTCAACTTTCAAACCCTATTTTAATCAAAAATGTAAGTAACTTTAATCATAATGTCCCTGTAGTGATCTTAACTTGTAAATGTGAAACGTTCAATCATTGGTGAATTATGTAATCCTGTAAAAGGTTTCTCAAAAGGGTTGAATTGTATTTGAACTAATGTTACGAATATCCGTAGAGGCTTAAACTATAAATAGCGTGACTGGTTGATGGATTTAAAATCAGGGTTGATATTTGATCAATAAATAAATGCCGTACTCAAAAAGGCATACTCTATTACTTTCCTTGTCCTCTCTGCCTGTTT
Source organism: Catocala nupta (assembly GCA_963675205.1). Taxonomy (NCBI): domain Eukaryota; kingdom Metazoa; phylum Arthropoda; class Insecta; order Lepidoptera; family Erebidae; genus Catocala; species Catocala nupta. The sequence continues at coordinate 12,424,469 of OY776082.1, forward strand.
CACTTATGTATGAAGAGCTTAATATTTTGACCGTAATAAGCTGGCTGATAGTTTTATTAGGGTGGATGTTGTAACAAATAATAAAAACGTAGTAATCTTTAATAGATACCCATGACCGATCTGTGTGGAAAATCTTCTCAAAACGTCTTTCGTCTGAGATGATGTAACCTCTGAAAAATAAAATTATCACCCAATACGGAGATGCAACCCAATAGGACATACACCCAATAGTGTAACAAATAACATTATTGTTACGTATAGATAAAAATAGATAATATATATTTTTGTTAATACTCTAGCTAAGCTCCTAGCTTAGGAGCTTAGCTAGAGTACTTAATAAAAATATATATCTTTATAAGTATGCTCACTTAAGTTGTGGAATGGGCGGCACTGGTACCTTTTTTTTACCTGGGGGAAATGCTCCCGATGCGTACCCCTTCGCCACATGGGGAGGCGAGAGGGGTATAGGGTATCGGACTCTCCCGAGACTTCGGGCCTACCAACTAAAACCACTACGGTGCACCAGCCCCGCAACATCGAGCAACCCACCCACCATACAAAGCATTGTATGATGAGATGGTTGCTGGAACTGAAACTACATCAGCGACCCACCCATTTGAGATTGGTACCTACAACATTTCAATCGCTAGTGCAAAGACTTATCCGTTACTTAGGAAGCCTCAAATTATTTAAGATTTTGATTGTTCATCGAGACTCATATGTATATTAAATTATATCTATATATGTATATTTATAATTATAAATAAAAATACGTACAAATTCAAATGATTCTATGTATTTTCCAATCTTACACAGCAGTAATAGTTGAAGTTTTGGTATTTAATCACAATTAATTACTATAGAACAATTAACATTTTCCACTTATAAAATACCGTTACAAAATTTGATGTTTAGCTTCCTATGTCACCGACTGTACCATTATGTGTTGGTACAGACCGTTGGAGTGCCAATTCAACTCGCAATTGGCTAGTTTTTATCGCTGCCATTTCATTGTTGTGTTTGGATGCACATCATAACACTCAACTATGTTGTAGCCATACGGTTATATAATCGTTGAACAGATTTATATTCTACGTTCAAAAGGAAAATCTGGTTACATTCAACCTTATTGGGCAATTGTGATGTATCCCCGATAGAATAATAAATTTCAAAAAAATAAAGTTGTTAACAAATATTTGAGAATAAATTATATTCCTAAAAATATAATCCACCTGTGTCTTCAGGGAAACAGATGTGAGTAAATAATATGTATCTATGAATTATTTTATTACTATTATTACAATGAGCAGCATGGCTATCAGGATTAACCGATAACACTTCTAATAATAGGGTTCAAACAAGTCACATTCAGCGCAATGAAAGAAGCGAATTGACAACTCAAAGCCATGTGGTACTTGTTAAAATAAAATAAGCAAAAGTTGTTGTTAAGAGCCCCTTCACATTTGGCTTTCGCCAGCGTAGATTAACGTATCTTTCACGCCTCAACAAAGAAGTCTAGTAGACGGTTGACGGCGATAAGCTCTCTATGTGGGTAAAAAGCAACCGGCAAAATGACAGTATATTAAAACTCATACCATATTCCCTATCGGTGGCATATAGGCATGAGACTTTGTTTTCCTAGATAATACTAATAATTTGTTGAAATTAAACTACTATATACGGATTTTATCGCGTTGTTTATTAAACACTGTACCTATTAAATAATTTTGAAACTATGACACTACTACTACTATTGAATATTACTAATTTATAAGCTAATAAAATTATTAAAACTATTTATATGTAGATTTACACTTTCCCCGACGTTTCGGTTGCTTTTCAGCAGCCATGGTCACGGGGAGACTAAGATGTTAGTTGTCTCAATGTTCCAGTGTAGTTATTCAAAGTACCCGAACATACTTTAATCTTTGGTGTTTCTATTTACGCAGAATGAGCTCAAAGTATCATGAAGTCTGGCTGTGGTTTGTTTCTTCTTGGGTTTGACTATTTGAAATACTGGATCCCAAGCTGGTGGTACAATCCAACCATCTTCTCTATTGAAATTGGGATGTTTTTTAATTTCAATAGCCTCGCGAAGCATCCTTGGTAGGAATCGGTGTTATTTAGCGAGAATCTGTGGTTTGTCAAATCTCAGGTAGTGGTTGATCCCCTGTTGTACATGTTCACACACAGCAGACTTCAACGAGCGTTGGTGTTCGGCTAGTATATTAACCCTTCTAGCTAAAATAACAGCTAAAGCTGTAGTAGGGTTAGTTCCATTCGCCACCCCCAGCATTCCTTCCTCTGGTGGCGAAAGGGATACTCGTATTTTCAATAGAAAGAATTTCCTTCGCCACCCTGGGCGGCGAATGGAATGTTGCTTACGAAAAATCTCAGTTGCTACCCTTAAACATAAGGCAAGTACTTTAGAATGACATTTATAGTTTTTAAAGTAGGCTAAGAATTTTATTACATATGAACTCTAAATAGAATAGGATGACTATTCAGGTTTAAGTAATGTTTATAATTACTGGGTTCACACGTAATGTATTTATTTTACTTTATGTGATATCATAATAAATATATAAGATAACTTTGCTATACGACGTCATTGGCGATTTATCTTTATTACAAAAATCATTAATAGTTTTAGTAGATACCTACCTACTTAAATAAATTTTCATAATATATACCTTATAAGTTATAACTAATCAGATTTGAAACATCACATTAATAAAACATCTCTTGTTTCTCCCTAAAACGACGAAAGATATGAAAATAAAAAGAAAAAGCCTTTTAAAATATTATGATAAAGTAACTATTGACTCACAGCTGTGCAGCAGTGACTAGACGTTTATACGTAACAATGTCCCAATTACCACCGGTTAGTGGGATATTTTTTTTGGAAAATGTGCCATTCGCCACCTTAGGTGGCAATGCTGGGGGTGGTACATGGGACTAACCCAAGCTGTATCGGGACTCGGTTCAATTTGGTAAATTTAATTTCAAAAGGTTACACTACTTCTCAATCACAAGTCTGATAAGTATAACTTATTCGTTGGGCTAGAATTTCTATGTGCCTCTCCACTGACCCATTTTCTATGTTCTATTTCACTAACTGTAACAATTGTAACGAAATTCAAAGTCATAAAGCATTCATAAATTGTGCCAAAGGTTATAATAATTATTTTCATTGATCGCACATTTACTGAGGCAAAATTAATTACAGGTATACGCGTACTAAATTAATTTATCACCTGTAACCGTCTATAACGCTAAAAAACAATTTTCTAACGCTTTTAAGCTAATGAAAACAATTCTCTGTAGTGTGTTTAGTTGAACAATGGTTTCTGAGCACTGTTATTAATCAAAACGGTTATATATTGTTTGTACCGCACCTGAATTAAAGATTTGTGTTTATTTCATGCAGTTGAGTGATAGCGCGTTTCTGCGCTTGCAATATTAATTCATAGAGATTGAGTAGAAGAGTGAGTTGAGAAATATATTTCTTTAAAAATATAATTTCTGCACTGAATATAAATCTTGTGTCTCGGGAGACTTAACAAACATTCAAATAACAACATCCCGACTCAAAACAACAATTTGTGGATCAGATCATCAGAGTGTCCCACGTGGTGACCGAAACCACAACACTCGACGCAATGGCAATGGTATATTGACCACTTAAATCACTACGCCGGCATCCCAGTCAATATATTCTCGTCAACCCCTACAGCTAAACTAGAATGCTTGTGTTAGAAGCAGGTTCACATCAGTAGTGCACAAACATTACTCTTTGAGAAATACATTGACAAGCTTACTCTTTTTAATTTCACTTTAGAGAAGTAAGCAATAGTTGAAATGAGGAAAACAGGAAAACCTAAGAATTAGGCTTGTTTCACCCGTACCACAACCACACTACAACCACACCACGTAGGCGAGCGCAATTTTGTATTGAAAATGAATAGTAGAATTTACACGGACCACATTTTGCTGTCATTATCGACCACGTGGGTGATACCGACCATATCGCAACCACAACGCAACCACTAGCGACATCGTGAACTAGCGTTTGACCACATCGCAGACACAACGCTGCGTCGACGCACCGACACTGCGCGCACGCCTGCGCCCTCCCCCCATAATTCATTCTGCATTGTACTAGATAGCAACAACAATGTTTCCTCTTCGAATTCCACGAGTTTGTTCAGTCAAGGCGTGTTTTCTCAACGAAAGCCGGTGTCGAACTGTCTGTCTGCACTCGTGAGCGTCATTGCGTCGTCGCAACCACATCGCAACTACTAACGACAACTCAACCACATCCATATTTTGTAGGAACCACAACGCAACTACAAAAAGTTGCAGCGACACTATTCACACGTAACCACTGCTTGGTCACCTTTTGTCGCGTCGATGTGGTGTGGTTGTGGTACGTGTGAATGAAGCCTTAGATGACTGCACATATAGCATAGTGGTGTGGTCGCATCGCCACTGCTACTAAGCCGAGTATTGTGGGTTCAAATGGTTGTGCCGAGTTTGGGAGTTCTTTGTGTCAGTTGTTTGAATGTTTGTAAGGTCCCAGCGACACAGGATTTATTACTAGTGTAGGAATAATAATAGTTGTTCTTTAAACATAGAAATAAATAGATGCACGCATAGTACAATTGTTTAGATGATAACTGCACTGTACACTTAAATTGTGACTCCTCATACAAAATAAATTTATGTGTGTCTGCAAGTACTTACGAATTTGTGAGCTCTTTATATTAGGTGATTCAAATATTGTTCTTCGAAAAACAAGGATTACATTTTATGAGTTTTACTGAATGCGTTATTTGGTTTCGTTTTTCGTGGACCAGCCTGATCGTAGCCGGTTGCAACAGCCTATAAATTTATAAATAAAAGCTTCATTGACATAAAAAGGTAAATACAAAAAAGTTATGTTAACTCATACAATAGTTTAAACTAGCACAAGAAACATCCTGTGCTTATTTAAGTTTTATTGTGTTACAGGAGATTTCACCTTTATACAATTCATGGCTTTATTTCATTTGACTTAGCGATAAAATATATATATTATTTAAAAAAAAATATGAATAGTTACTACTACTTTGGTGGAGTTGAAACGAAATATCAAGTTAATTGTTCCTTTCAACACTGTTTTATTCATTCATGTCGCCCGGCGAGTAAGAGTTCATACCTACCTATCATTCCTTTCTTTTCATCTTATCTTTAATTTCTATTTCCTAGAGACAGTAAGTCGCACCTTCTACAAAAATCTAGCGTAAGAGACAAGTCTCGCTTGCTTTTGTTATTTCTCTGAGTGAGCCACCTCATTCATACGTTACCAAATCGGAAAATACTCTCCCTTCTACAATAAACTGCAGTTAATTGTCGTAATAGAATTATTACGACAGTTTCTGTAACACCTCTTTACAGAAACTGTCACGGTCACTTCATTCATACATTACGAAATCGGGAAATATCTCTTTACAAAAAATAATTATTCAGAAAGTACCTATACATAAGCATCTATGTGTTCTTCAGCAATGCTATACTAACATATATATATTTGTCGGCCTCGATGGCGTAGTGGTTAGTGCAACCGACTGCCACGCCTGAGGTCGCGGGTTCGATTCCCGCACAAGACAAACATTTGTGTGCATGAACATGGATGTTTGTCTTGGTCTGGGTGTTTCTATGTATAATATGTATGTATTTACAAAAAAAAAAGTATATATGTATGTTTATCCATTGTCTAGTATCCATAGTACAAGCTCTGCTTAGTTTGGGCTAGATAGTGTTGTGTGTATGTGGTAGAATATTATTATAACAAATATTATATATACGTAAATACATAAAAATAATATTAATATATCACTACTACTTAGAACAAAGCATTTTCATGTACAAAAATATTGATACATAGTCATAAAGTTGTTTGTGAAGCCTAATTAGCGAGCTACTTTACCACGTACAAGAGCTTTTAGTACCGTCTACTTACTTAGAAGGTCAATGAGTAAGCAAAAGCAACTTACAATGTAATTAATGTTATAGTAATATTTTCTTAGCTAAATAAAGATACATTAATGTTTAAGCATTTCTTTAAGGTACGAATTGCAAAGGCGCAATCTTTGTAGGCGTGCTTTACCTATTGTATGTTTATATTTTCGTAATAATTTACAATATGTCCTTTACCCAAAAAATCCATTCCAATCCATCATAGCTGATAAACAATCAGTTTTAAGCGTTAAAATTAGTAGGATAAGGTTTAAATTGGCGTGGCACTTGGTGGCTCGTATCCAAGCCGCTGGTAAATAGAAGTACATAATGTACCGGCTCGTATGCGAGCCGTTGGCTAAGGAAAACTAACTAACATAAACAGGTTTATAGATATAGTTTTCCTTTCTATTATTTTCTACATGCTTTAAGTAAGCTAAATTATATAAATAATCATAATTTTTTATTGACTTCCTCTGTAGTAGTGTAGTGACGTATGTTTACATAGGCGTAACGGTAGTGAATGTGACTGCTGTGTACGAGGTCTCGGCGTTGGTTGGTTTGGTTGGTTGGTGTGTTGGTTGGGTCGAGTGATATTAGGATTTTCTGTCAATAACTTCGCAGAAGCGTCACAGAATCTAGAACTGCCACCTATTGCTGGATTAAGTAAGAGTTAAAAACATAGCCAACGAAATGAGGTTCTAATATTACTATCCCTGATATGACAGGTATAAAGTAGTACATACCTAACGCGTGTCTTAGGATACAAAGTCTTAAGTATATATGTACGTAATACAATGTGGCTTAAAAACCAATGAAAATAAATTGTTTCAAGCGGCAACTCAGGAAAAGCCACATGGAAACTTCTGGCAATTTTCCTCAGTATACGACAAGACGTACTAACGACATATACATCTTTACAAGATTGTAAGAATCCTTTGGTCCTTGCAATTTCCGATTTCACTCGGTCGAGCAATAATCGGAGCAGTCCAAGTTTGAAAAACTTTTCAATAGTACCGCTTCTGATTCTACTTTATTCAGTGGACCGTGCCTCGAATAAAGTATCTCACGATTTACCATTTAATTTTCTTCAGTTTGACAAATCTGTTTTTTACTGCGAACCATATTTTCAGGGTCTGTTTTGTGATATTTTGTACAAAAAAAACTGTTTCAGATACATTATACTTAGAAATCATTTATATATGATTATTTTTATATTTATTGACAAGGAAACAAAGCTGTTCCTATATTATACTCAATACGCACCACCCTTAGTAGCTTGTATTTACCCGTTTTATACGCAGGGTCGAGTAGTTTGTTGAGGATTTTATCCCATATTAGGTGAAATCTAAACACATAGCTGGTGATCGGGTGAAATATTATTTAATTTTTCGTAAAAAAACAGTACTTATTAGCACAGTCTGGAAATGTGTTTGGTATATATCAATAGGTCTAGAACGTAAGAACTTGCATAGCTTACGAAATGTAGGTGAATATTAATAATAAAGAATATAATATATAATTATATTCTTCTACATTTCGTCAGCTTTGCCTACTTTTTTGAAGATATAGAGACGCGAGTCTATAATATATAGTATATCTATGTATGATAAAAGCAAACGGATAAAAGCTTAGTCTATAATAAAACACGAAGAAAACGTTATTGGAGATGAAGAAATTGTTAACCCATTTATGGGTACGCTTTCCTAGTGAGATTCTAACTTGATATCTCTTTTATCTTGAATACGGAAAAATCCATAGATATTAACATTTTATACCGCTGCTTAATCTTCATACGCAGTGACAGACGCCCTCTGAATATTTAACTAAGCCGAGACTCGTCCGTACTCCAACTCGTAATTTTGGTTCGATTCGAAAAGTTTCGGGTTTACCAGTATTTTGGCGGTGTTCGAATAGTCATTGAATACAAAAACTTTTTCATTTACGCTTTCGGACGCAGACTGAATAATATATGAACGGTTGGCGTCGAGCTTACTAGAATCCTTTGGCTTTAAGGATTTTTTAGCTTCTCAACTGAATTAATGACATCTTATTCGTCGTCCGAGCTAAAAGTAGATTCTGTTCTAATTATTTCCGATATCGTACATCAAAATTTATCAAGGTCAATCTCGGAAATGGGTGTTATCACTCTTTTATATGCGTAATATTTTACTATAATAAGTTCATCTGTTAAATTTACGATTTGTAATTAAAATAAAACACGATATCAAAATCCGTATAAATTAGTTTAATGGCAATACAAAAAGTTATCTACAAAATTAAAGTAATCGAAGCATTTTTTTAGTATTTCAATACGTAATAAATCCCATGTGCTGAGGTTAATAGTTAAGGTATAAGAAGTTAATAGATCTAAAAAAGAAGCTTCGGCTTCGGTGAACTTGCTATCTATCAGCGGTTATTGCAGATACTATGAAAAGTCAAGAATTTAGGTATCTCAAAGTAATATACTATATATAATATAAATTTAACTACTTTATATATATATACTTTATTTATATGCGAAATAGAATCTTTTCAAAGAAGTTGAATAAGGAAGGCCGTAAGAAAATATTATAAAAGTAATATAATTATGCAAGAAATCCAATCGGGTAATCAACTATATTAATAATAAGTTAACCAATAAGGAATAAGAAGTTATTAGATTGGAAAGACTAGAAACGTCGTTTCTCTTCTAGTAGTATAATGGCGCTTCGGTGAACTTTCAGCGATATTTTACCTATTAGGTATAAGAAGACATCATGGACTGTCGGCGAAGCAATTTCATTTCGAGTATTTATAATTCACATTATTTAGCATTTTCCTTCCTTTAATTTCCAAATTAATGTTTGCCTTATGTCGGTTGTTCAGCCTTCAAATACGTACATAACTGTTCTATCAATTATTTTAAGATTTATGTTAATATACTCGATAGAGTAAGAATTACTTCAAGCTTGTTAAAAATTATTACACGTAATCTAGATTTTAAACATTTTACTCCTCTTTAATCGTGCGTACCAAGAAGGGTAAGATTTGGCATGATTACGGTTTTTATAAAGTAGGATACGCAGAAAACTAATCAAAGCTATCAAATAAACTTACCCCTTTTGAAAAATACAAGTATTTTCTGTGACATATTTGTTCATAAATAAAACCATAACCACTTATGTACTGAAGTAGCTACATAGATGTTTTCAGCCTCTCAGATGATGAATAACACATGAGACGACTTCCTTTATTTGACGACTTGAAATAGCAGTGAATTCAAAATAGGGTGAAGTCGATGATTGCCTAGTCGTTCGGAACATTTCGAATTATTGATATACACTCTTCTAGCTAAAGCCGGTACAGTTTTACCGAAACTAACTGAATTGATTTTTTTAAGAACTTTAGTTAGTTTTTAATGCCGACGTCCTTAAAGTTTTAAGTGACTTATCCGCTTAGCCTGTAATATCAAGAATTTGAAATATTATGTATTGTATTATTGCACATTGATAAAATTAATAAAACATAGTTGATAATAGTTTGAAGTAAATTATTTGTACTAGGCTTTAATTTCGTAGAATTCTGTTTGTTACAGAGCGATGTTAATTCCTGGAAACCGAATTATTCATCAAGAGTTAAAATTGGCATCTTGTTTGCTTATAGTGTTGACTCCGATAATTCAAATATTCTATGGAAGAAATTTGATCGTAGTTTAAAATGCGAATAAAATATTTATGGTATTAGTAGTTTAAGCCAATATACCAAATACCGCAATGAATCAACAATCCCGTCCTTCTGATTATAAATGTAAAACATTTCAATGACGCGTACACTGTTAAACGTACGACTTTATGAATAAAACTTGGCACACAGGTAAACCATGCTCTGGATTATTACCTTATAGGTTTTATGATGGTATGCGTTTTTGTGAGATTCACGCGGACGTAAGCGCTGGCAGAAACTAATACACAATTTCATGAATATATTCTTCGAAGGTAATCCTTTCAAAATAAGCTTACACTTATACAGGGTGTCCGGTAATTAATGGATAATCTTGAAATGTCTTATAGTAGAACTGGATGGCTGTCCAGAAAAATAAAAATAAAAGTAAAATATTGAAAAAGTGCAATAGCTAGTCATACTTTTGACTGTCTATCTATTAGCATAATTAGTGTTTAATAATAAAACAATCAAAAACTGATGGAATTCATTCATTTATGGTCGTAGTGTACAAGAAAGTTAAATATGGTTATAAAAATCATATCTCAGGTAGTAGTTATGATAGATTTTTTTCACTGTTCTATTTTTTTCAGTTTTACTATAAGACATTTCAAAGTTATCCATTAATTACCGGACACCCTGTATAAGTCTAGCATATATAGTTATATACAATGGTAGTAGTCGTAAAATATTCTTACCCTCAAAAGCATCTACAAAAATATCACATATAGTACTACGCTTTAATCTTCGCTATGCTTTCACATATTATTAGTCTAGACAACACGGACAAAGAACAGAGGAAAGTAAAAAGGGACTGTGCAAAAAATTCATTTCCCCGGAGAGATTACGATGCACCTGGGCCAATATTAAAGGATGCCAAAGGTTTGAATATCGAAGCTTTAGATCGTTTTTATCTTACGTGTCTGTGGATTGAGATCTCGCGTTCACTGTAGAGGACAATGGTATTTTTGTGAAGTGCTGGTGAATGCTTTACGTAGAAGAAGTGAAGATTTTTACTGTATATTACGAGTCCTCGTCTGATTTTTTTCTGAAATAGTTCCAAACGTTAAGCATCCAATTATAATAATAAATAAATATTTATTTAACAGTTGTAGTTCAAGTGGAATATTTTAAATTATGTTGCCCACGATTTGTGGATAAGACAAAATTGTTTCGTTCTCAGAAGTAGTATTGAGTCTGGAACTGTGCCCGACAAACAACAATAGACTTGCCGCTTATTACGTGGCATGTAAAACATGTTTGGGAATGGGCTGTTCATGCAAAATACATCTCTACCTTCCCCTTCTAAAATATCTCCCTTATAATAATGATACAATTATATTCAATCTTCTCCAAATTGTAAGAACAGATACTTTCTTTGAAATCTACAGTCAGCAAAAATAATAAAAAAATAGCAGAACATTAATTAACAAGTATTTTATGAAATTATTTCTTTTATTTTTTTGTTTGTTTTGAACTCTGAACTAAAAGAAAGTTGCTTTTGATTATAAAGGCGAAAAATCTAACATAATATGTCAAACTATTAAAAAATTGTATTAATTTATGATGCTGACCGTACGTAAACTCGAAACTTCGTAAGCTGACTCATAAAGTATGTTTCTAATTATTGTAAAACGTCATGACTCTGAACAATTAAATTGTCACTGCCCTGCTAGCTCGAGAGACACATAAATAGATAATTTATTAAGGTTCAGATACTAGCAAATTCTGACTAATCAATTTTGTTCGCAGGAATGTTTATGGCTTGTGGGAAGCACGATCCTACGATTTTATGTTTGTGGAGGTCAGGGCCTTTGTATTCGGTATTTATGCCAGACGTCCCTACAATATTGAATTATTTAACGATTATATTACACAACTAAGTTTTGTCTTACGCTTTTTAAAGCAATTACGTTATTACATCATAAATTAATAATTTAGAATGTGCTGAAAAAGTGGTAATTTATATCTATATAATAATAATAATAAATCTTTATTGACACAAATTAAACTACAATAATTAAGAATTCTCTGACCCTGAATATATGTATTATTATAAAACTAACGGGGCTTTAAATAATAGTTAAAATATCCAATATATTGGCTATTCCGCGATGTAAATATGCGGTCTGTGTTTGGTTTATAACCCGAAAGGGATGAGTTGTTGAAAGCAAAAAGTAATTTATTTATGGTTTCAACATCCCAACCTACAGAAAAACTTCTGAGTTTGTGACGAATAATAAATTTTACTGATATACAGTCCAACTAAATCCACGTTTGTTGTAATCTGTTAACCAGTCCAAAAAAATTCAAGGTGCTATTTTTTTTTGCCTCGATGGCGTAGTGGTCAGATTAACCGACTGCCATGCCTGAGGTCGTGGATTCGATTCCCGCACAAGTAAACATTTGAGTGCACGAACATGGATGTTTGTCTTGTTTTGGGTGTTTATATGTAAAATATGTATGCATTTACAAAAAAAGTATATATGTATGTTTATCCATTATGATCGTCTAGGGCTAGATGGTGTTGTGTGAAGAATATTATTATTATTATTAATTAGCCAGACTGTTGTTTCTATAGGTACTGCGGTTAAATAATTAATCTATATATAACTACTAGAATTTGCTCGTGGCTTCGCTCGCATAAATGTAGGTTATGTCAATTTTATATCCCTCGAGAACAGTACTTTTTTCTGGATGGGAGCCTTGCATCCAGAAAAATTTACTATAGGTATGACCTATTCATATTCTGTACCCCAGACAACGTGTATGCGAAATTTCATGATGATCGGTTGAGTAGTTAAGGCGTAAAAGCGTAACAAACAAACAAACTCACATTCGCATTTATATTGTAGTTGGGATTTTCGTAAATGTATCATTAAAACACGATTTATCCCAAAACGGTCATAGATAGGATGCGCATTAACCCGATGCATCGTCCTTGTGCCTTTTCACCGCAATCCAGCTACCGAATAATCAGGGCAGGGTCTGTGCATTATCGGGATTGACTGCGTATTCAAAAATTAATGAATTTTATAATGGAAAAATTTTACTTTTTTGCATTGTGTGTATTTGTAGTATACCATGGCCATATTCACATCTTTTAAAACAGATGATTAAAACGGGACCCTATTTATTTTCGGCGCGGCCCTATTTATTTATTTTGTGATACTATTAAAAATTCATTATAGACAAATCCAATTTAATTTTCAGGGAGACCTTAAGTCCGAGCTCTTAAAATAAAATTATTCATATGGTTTTTATAGATTTTGTATAACGCTATGACATTAGTCTTTACTTTCTGTTATTATCTTTAACATAATGACTTCTGATTTTATATTAGCCTTTTTCTCTGCTATTATTTTTAAGAAAAATGACTTCTGCACTAGGGTCTTGCACTGTGTTATGGGGAACTTTACAAATACACAATTATTATTAACGGACACAAAGTACACCCAGAGTCACGATAATCATTTGTGGATCTCATAAAATATGTCTGTCTGCCTCATGTGGGCATTAGACCCACAACAATCAGCGCGGTGGCAACGGCAAGGGAACAGCCAGCCTGCTACACCATCTGTTAATAAAATCTTATGTTTTATTTATTAACATATAGTATTATGTTAATGTATCTACCTACAATATTTACTATAACAATATTGTAATGAAGCTGTATCAATACATTGAACTTATTTTAAAAACACTTATTGAGGTCAACTAGTTCTAAATAGTTAACTCCCTTATGTTGATGAAACACTTCTTTATAGTCAACAATTTCTATTACCTAAAATTACAAAAAACAGGTGCATGCGATTTTTGATACTACGGGTCACAATCATAAATAGCAAAAAAAATATGTTACAGCAGTTGAACCATGGGTCGGGCACGCCACGATCGTGGCGGTAAGTACCGTGTTTGAAGAGTGGCTGAAGAGGCGGCATGGCGCTCTCACCTTTCGGCTGACACAGGTAATGACTGGCCACGGTTGTTTTGGCCAGTTCCTGTGTCGTATACGCCGGCAAGAGACGCCCGGTTGTCACCACTAAGGCGACTGCCGGGACGTTGTAGAGGCCACGGTGCTGCACACTTTGGCGGTTTGCCCCGCTTGGGCATCGCAGCGCCGTGAGTTGATCGCGGCAGTCAGATCGTATGCCCTCTCGCTCCCAGCCGTAGTTCTGTCTATCCGGAGTGAGAGGTCGTGGAACGCCGTCGCCTCCTTTTGCGAGGAAGTGATTTCCATCAAGTAGGCGGTGGAGCGGGAGAGGGAGCGCTTAAACCCTTTCCCCAACCGCAGAGCCGGGCGCCGGAGGGCGCGAGTTGATCTCCAGCCACCCTGAGGCTTGACCTGGGGTGGCGGGATTTATGGGCCTGCCCGCCATCCGTTCAGCACCAGGTCCGAGAGGCGGCGTGCGTGTTCCCACGCGCGCCTCTGTGTTGAGTCCGTCTCCTCTCTTGGGGTACAAACAGTAGGGTTTATTAGTGAGTGAGTGCCTTTGGGTAGGTTTCTTCGCTTCGAAACCTCGGCGGGGTCGCGACCGTATGCGAAAGTGATTCGCGCGGCCCCGTCGATAGTGGTTTTGTCGAGGAACACCGTGGTAGGTTTAGTCGGTATTCCGGGAGGTACATTATTCTTATTCCATCTTTCTTTTACCCCGGCGAGTCCGACATAATCCCTCCGCCCGCCCCCGCAGAGGTGTATGCGTCAAAGCATTCCCAAGCGTAAAAAAAATATGGGTAACTTTACTTCCCCGTGGTACAACTAGTTGAACATCGCAGTTGTACCATGGGTCGGGAGCAAATAAAATTACTCACAAATGCCAGTGGATAAACAGAATGGATTTCAAACAGACTTAACATTAAATTATTCCTTGCCTTGATTAAATAACCAACAAAGCAATATTAAACAATGACGCAGCCATAAAAATAAAACTCAATCAACTTTTCAATTTTATTTATACTTTATTTTCTCGATACTAGCAGACATTCAGTGTCGAGGTTTCTTGTATTTGATACGAGTTCATTTCATAAATACTTCGTCGTGAGTTCATACTTTGTACCAAAATAATAACGTCGTTAAAGTTTGCGCAAGAAAAGCTCCCAGTTATGTAGGATATTTCTCAAAAGCAAATACGTCATCAATTTTTGAAGCAGAGGTGTACCAGAATTACGGTTTTGATTTCATTACTTAGCCTTCCGTATGAGCTTAAAGCCTTCACTTTATGAAATGGCTAGAGGATGTCACAGGCGAAATTTTAGTACGTATCTATTCGGAGCTGCTACTAATAGTATGTGCTAGTACCTATATTTTGACTATATAGTACCTACGTCATCATAGCTATACTTTTTTATCTAAAATGCAGCTACGGATCGATATAATTAGATTAGGTTCAGCGCAATTGCACTAGCGGTGCAGTGGTAGTATATGCGACAGCTGTGTATGAGCTCTCAGGTTTAATATCCGGTTTGAGCAAAGTGTTATTGGTTTTCTGGCTAAATTATGTAGTGATACTACTATACGACTACCTATAATGCAAAGTACACGTCAATGACCTTGCTCTCAATTACCTGGTCTCAAAAATGTACGTGGGTCAAGTACTCATATTCTTAGCTTTGGAGGATACAGGCGTGAGACTATGTTTGCATGTTAATATCACTTATAGGCCGCAAATATAGATAATAGATAGATTTAATAAATTGGAAATCCGTAGTCTCTGCCAAAAGCCTGATTAACAACCATCCTTTAAAATCACGAAAACGAAGCTATAGGTAAAAGATAGTATAAAATTAATCAATTCTTATATACATATTATAGTATATCCTTAAAATATATATATAATCATAAACAGTACCTATTCACCACAAAATCAAACCGCATTTATTTTACCAAAGCAAAACTTTAAGCAATTACTCTGCCTTCACCGCTAAAAGGAAACAGCGCCAACTTTACCTTTCTTCCAGATCCATTCAACTTTACCGAACCAACTGCACCGTTAATAATCCCGAACCTTGTTAAGGTATTACAACACTCTTTCGGTACAATACGGCTGTACTGAAGCAAGTACAGACCAAGACTTAGGTCTGCAAAGCCTTAATGCTCGGCTTACTTACTTTCGAACCGAAGCTCTCAGTCCAGTTCCGCTTTCTCAGCGCCTTTTGCTTTTCAGTTTTAGAGCTTTGCTTACCTTGTCCGCCATTTTTATTCACAAAAGCTCCTGTGAGGTTTCCCCCGCAGCTTTTTGGTTTTCGAATCAATGAATAGATTTCTTTTTTAAGGTAGACGTTGCTTTACATGTTTGGTACGGGAATTTTTAGTGACGTTTTGGCTGGTTACACAGTCCTTTTCAAACCGATAAAACACTTACTAGATTCAGGGTTGTATTTAATGGTAGAGGTAGCCAGATATATTTTGCCAGTTGTTTTGGATCCCATGTAATTTCGCACAATGTTGTCCTGTATTTCGTATTGCTATAGAAAATTACATACATATATATGTATATTGTATATACATAATCTCTAGCCTCTATCTCCAAAGGCAAGTTGTAAGCTAATACGATTTTTCTCTGGCTATTAGGTAGGTATTCAGGTCCCACGTAATTAGGCGGCGAGCCTAATGCCATATATCGGGCACATTTCCAGACTCCTTGCTGCTATTTAGAATTCATGACAGAAAATCCTAATAACACTTTGCCGGGCTGGGAACTGAATCCGAGACCTCATGCTCTGCGCCACCTATACAGTAATTTACCAATTAGGAAATCATCGCGCGACACAGTAATTTATTATTATACAGTATGTATTTGGGAACTCATGTTTAGTCGCAAACTACACGAGTAACAAAACAGTCAAACGATTGATTTAGCACAATCAAATAAATAAAAATACATAGTAGTGAATTTCCTTTGTAGCTAACGAGAAAGTTTTATTAAGCAAACAGTCGCAGAAGAAAAACAATATCGTTTAGATATTGTGTTGACAACAAGTCTTTTCTTTGTTAAAGTCTAGATCTAAAGAATTTTGTCGAGCTTTTTATTTCATATGTGTTCAATAGCTTAACTAGTGTTAACATTTTCAATCTTATTTCACGTTTGCTGACATTGCTTCATAATTTGACGGCAGGACGACTCTTCGCCTCACAAGATGCATATTACCTAAGCTTTCGGACTAAGAATTGCCTAACAAAATTTACTAACAAAATATAACCCATTTTCTAACTCGGGAATCCTAAGCCACAAAATCACAATTGCTTTTACTTATGTTACTTAATTCTATCAAGTTTTCAGGTAATGCACAACATGTTAGGCAATGCGAAACTCTTTCGTACTGACCTGAACCCATCGCACGACTGCTTTAGTGAGTTTGTTAAATAAAAATATAGTTAGACTGCGACTATACTATATAACAAAGATATACCAACTCTTTTAGAAAAAACATACAAAGTGAAAACCGTAAAAATATATTCAAAACTGAACAACAAGCCCAAAAATTTCGCCATACCACAACGTAGCTTACCGAAGTATTTCGCAGTTCGCTACAAAGTAACATTGAAAAGGCCGTTACCTTCCCCACGTTATGTCCTGCGCACCACTACTTGTCTCGATGTTTACATTTTTAACTAGACCAACATCACTCGGTTATTTTTATTAGAATCTTTGTTGCTGCTAAGGCGCCTCAAATATTTGTTAGATATACTTGTCCGGCGGTAGACTGTTTCTTTCTTGGCGCTTAGAAGTTTGAAATAGTATTTTCGCAGGTGTGATGTTCTCTTTAGCTATTGATAATACTTCATTGACCTTAGTGGAGATTTATTTGCGTTTATTTTTTGATTGACTTGACAGAATTTATTATCATTATTATGACAGAAATGACAAAAATTGCTAGTACTGGTAAACGGCAACAGGCTCGCTCCCAATTACGTTAGACCTAAAACATAAATCAAGTATTCGTAACCTACCTTCAAGTATATACACACTTGAGTATGTATAAGCATATATGACACCTGAGTACTAGATACATTTAATAAAGAATGGTGACATCGCCTCTCAATAAATCAGGTCAAATATATGAGCGCCCATTTTTACTTCGACAAGCAACACATAAGCACACGATGTAAAACGAAACCTTTCACTGATATAAAGGGAACAGAAAACAGTGATGTTGTCTATAAAATGTCAACGTGCGACAGTGATGTACGCGCCTCGCGTGTCCAGAAGCTATGTATCAAAGACAAGGGGAATACGTCCCTTTACTTAAGACATTAAACACAGTACGAACAATACTTTTGAACTGCTCTTTGTTTACAACCGGTGTACTGCCTTTCATTTCGATTTATTGTTAAGTAGATATACTGAATGGAGACGGTTTGAAGTCATGCGTCAAGACAAGTATTTTTTTGTCCCATATGGTATTGGCGCCGTGGCGAAGTGACCATTTAAATCACTACGACATCCGTTCGGACATATCTCGCGGTATTTACGCGGACAATTCATCGGTTATTAATATTTTATTCTATTTAATTATAAAATAATAGCGCCGAGAGTTGTGGGTGGATGAACTAACGCATCAAATTGAATTAATTCGGAATACATATATTCGTTCACAGCCTGGGTTTTCTTTGTGTATGTTGCTTGAAATTTTGTAAAGCTTACCGCAACACAAGGATTCCACACTGGTGCAGGCAACTTAAATTTTAGTTTTTTTTAATATTCCTTTGCCTACTCATTCTAGTATAAAAAGGCATGATTCTATGTAAATGTGTATGTTATATTAGTTTTTAGAGTTCTAATGCCAACATAGTACCGACAAGGCAGTTGCCACTTATAAAGAACTGCCATCGTACATTTTTCTTTTAATATATTATTATATGCTATATATATATATCTAGGTAAGTGACTCACGTTGCGCTTTCAAGTCGTTCGCCACTCAATAGCCTTTCTTAGGTAGACGAGCCATGTAGCCAAAGTAATGGGGAGACGTTGGATACAAGCAACACAATATCGATTGTTGTGGAAATCTATAGAGGCAGCTCATATTCAGGCCGCAGTAGATGTCATGTGGCTAAAATGAATTTGGTGCTTACGATATATTATATTGAACGATATACGATATATTGTGTTGAAGTAGAGGTGTTGAACGGCTACTTTTTTGGTTACTATTTTGTTCCTATATATGTAATACGGGCTTAAACTTAGCGGTTTAATGGATACGGTTCTAAACCAAGTTTTCTTAGTAACAAAATTTAATAATATTTTAATTTGATAGGAATTGCATCTGTAAAATTATGTATCGGTTGTTGATGGTTTCTATAAAATTATACCTACACTGGCTTTATTTCGTTGTGCAAATGCTTAGATATTGTAAGACTTTGTAGGATCTTTAAAATCTTTGCTATTTGTTAAGGTCGTTAAAAATGGAACATAAGTTTGAAGCCAGATTGGATACGTTGTTGAGAAACTACTTGGCTGCTTCGCTACTCTTCTATTAATACGGGTGTTTTGTAACACATTTTCAATAAGATTTTCACTCAGTCTGGTTCATTTTCTGAACGACTTCATGAATAAGAACTCCAATATTTACGATGTATTGAAAGTTTTAAAGTGTACTGAAATATTGCGTTAAGTATATTCTGTTGTTACCACGTATTACTGATACGTGGCAACAAATTTTTTCATTAATTAATTTCATTTTTATAGAAATTCCTTATTTAACATTAACATCAATGCAGAGCACGGCTTAATATTTAAACGGACTGCTTTGATTTGATCATTTTTCAACCACATTTCCACTCTTCACATTAAAATATGTGAAAGGTTGTAAGTAGTAAACCAGATTAAATGTAACAATGTTTCACGTACTATATATACCTATGTATTTTTTCACTTCCTAAATCCGACTACGTTATTTCTGTGGCTCAGTCTGATATTATTATTACAACTTTGGGACAAAAAGAATATTAAAACATGTTCATATAAACAACGTTGCATTGTACAACGTTGTGAAAAATTTTTAAGTTAATCTATCTACTACTTTTAAAGCTTTTCGGAAACTGGAAGTTGATTTTTTATATAAAAAAAATTAATGCATACCTATATTTATTATTTTAATTATAAAGTAAATGATAGTGCTTACAAAAAGTTTTACTTTGAATATTTTTCATATTTGGGCGGATTTAAAAATAAATAAGACGTTTATTTAATGCATTTGGTCGTTACCGTATGTGAAGTTTGAAAGAATATTTTGGCTTTTATACACGACTCAGGTAACATGAAAGGGTTCAAATACTTGCACAGCTTTATGTCAATGGCATGACGCTAGCTACCCACGCATGTAAGAGTGACACAGCAGAATTATGCCACCATTTTTTAGGGATAGAACGAAATGGTGATTGCGAATATTAAATATTTTCGTGAGACTATTTACAAACAGCTTCTTCCTAGCCTTTATTATTCCCAAGTCACTTGAGGTCGGCTTTTCTGGTCTAACCGGATTTGACTGGATATCAGTTTTTACACGGAGCGGCTGCCACCTGACCTCCGTAACCCGAAGGCTAACGATAACCTAAGGCTAGACCAGTGTCAGGATATCATAGGGCACTGACTGCCCAATAACGACTGCCATAGATGTTCATGGTAGCCGGGACCGACGGCTTAACGTGCTCTCCAAGGCACGGAGCAGACGATAATTGTCAATCAATACGCACATTATTTCGAAATATCATACAACTTCCGAAAGTTAGAGGTGCGCGACGTGGGTTCGAACCCGAGACCCTCTGCATTGCAGTCTTTTGGTATCCTTACTGAGCTATCGCTGCTTACAAACAGCATGTCATAAATTTAACCATGCAAACTTTACTATCATCTGTCTTTTACGGCGTCTTTAGAATCAAATAAGCATGAGCATCCCGCTCGTTGTAAAATAGTCACATCTATTTTACATGTCCCTGGATAGATGGAGCTATAAAAGTCACCTTGTTTGTAGCCACCTGACTTAGAATCGTAAAATTTAGAGAGCACACTTTCCGTTCTACGTTACGTTTGTTGATTTTAGATCACATTGTTAGTTGAGTTTAAATTCGTAAACTTCATTTAAGCCTCACCATCGACAGATAATACAAAATGATACCGAATGTTGAAAATTTATTATTTTAAAGTATTTTACAGTAAACTTTATCAATGCGACTTACGAAGTCGCTGATACCCTCATTTACATTTTACTATTTTAATATTCATACCGTTATTTTCTGGCGCTTATACATAAAACTCTATCAGATAGTCAACTTTATGCGTATCTGAAACCATGGTTAAATTACACATCATTTTTGCTTTTACACATCTTTTATGCAGGATATTATAGGGCGAGGATATTATATCCCAGATAACAGATCGCATTATTTAATGGAATATAAAAGCTTAATAATTTTAAAAACGTATATCGATTTTATTACCAATACCCACAAGTTCGATTGATGCTTTCAAATTATATTTGAATATGACGTAACGCGACTGTAGTTATTTCTCAAATATATAACTAGTAATTTTAATCAAATTGTTTGCCCAGCCGACGAAAACATTAATTGATAAAACGTTTTTTATTAGTAAAATCATAAGATAATGCATGGACGTATTAGTAATTATTTTCATAATAATTTTTATTCGGTGAGTGGAGAAACCTGCTGATACCAATTATTTACGAGACGAGATGAGAAAAAGCATCCTACAGGTTACGGACTGAAGTCTCGGTGTATTTTTATTGCATTTTGCCTGGTGATAAGAGTTGGAGCCTTATATACCAACCTCAGCCATACCTTTCTTTTCATCCCATTTTTTTATCTTTTGCCTTAAGGTCAGCAACGAGCGGTTTTCGGTAGCTACTCCCTTTTTTCTCCTAAAATTGTTTGTCCGAAAATCATTATCCTTAACATTTTTGCTATAAACTTCAGTAACCATAAAGTTTAAAAATTCGAAAGTATCTTTTATATAATTATTTTTACTTCTAAAACTATTCTGTCTTAATATCGAGTACTATAATAATTGAATCTTCTAATTTTGTATGAAATAAAATCATATGTCCTAAGTATTGCATAATGTATATTATTCCAAATGTTCATTTATAATACAATTGTTAGTCTTGAAACATTTGCCAAAAATTCGATTGTTGTGACAGAAACGAATCACTGTGGATCCGATTCCACGCAGTCTTGTTTGCCCTACCTCTAGAGTGTAATTTAATATCACGTAGGCCCGTAGGGGTGAGGCGGCCCGCGGGCTGAGGTGCAGGAGGCTGCGAGTGAGCCGCCGCGGCTGAGGCTGACCGGCGAAGCCAGCAAGCCGAAGCTGCGGTGGTGAACGAAAGCCGTTTGCGACGATTAGCACGCGTGGAACCGGAGGAGATCCGCAGCGCTGGAGCCGTGACAAAAGCCAAGCTTTGTAATACAAAATAGTTTTAAAATCATTAGTACAATAAATAAACATTAAATAATTTGAATTTAGGACTTATAACTTTTATTGAAAACGGTTTTAAGTCTTTTGTATATTATTGATTGTAATATTCATAACAAAGAAATTTAGGGCATATTGTGTTTAGGGATTTATATTTTATGATATGTGATATTATGTGACATTTAGTTCGGGCAAGTTATCATTCAGACAGATGATGATTATGACAAAAAAAGTTATGGCACTTTAGATTATGGATAAAAAAGTTAGGTAACACAATAGAGACCCCTTTTGGTACATCAACTCATTTGTTATAATATAATAAAATAACCATAAAACAAAAAAAATATTTGTGGTTCTAGAGATTGCATTAGAATAACGTCGAATTGTATTACTTTCCAACTCAGAGGAGGTCAGGTATTGTCTGCAGATACTTCAATTTGAACAAAATGTTGAAATTTTATGTATTTCAGCTTCTATTAGATCTTTACCTAATACTTTATGGTGTCTGAGATCTTTAGTGATTTATTGTGATAAGTAGACAGCAAATATGAGTCATGTCGTTTTGTTCTTATTTCTGTACTATTTATTTTTAGTAACATTCATTTTAACATTACATTTATTAATGGGTGTACTTACGCCTTTATAGGGTTAAATGAAAATGAGTGTAGTCTTTGTCGGGCGATTAGTGCAACTAATTAAATAATTTGTATTTATGCATGAAAAATTCCATAAATTAAGAATAATGGTAGAACAAAAATTGAGTAAGGTATAAATAACTCAAGCTTAAAAGGTTATTAGTATTTTCAATTAAACCTGTGTATCCCTCCCTGAAATGTTGATGTAATCTTATACCTACATTTTACCAGCTATATTTTTAGATTCTATGTATATAGGTGGGCATGAGAGACAAAATAATTGTCCCTTATACCAAAAACCTAAAACTATTGACTTTACTTGACTTGTACTTTCCCAAACCGCAATCTTATGCCCTGGACCAATGGAGATAAAATTAATTAATTTTAGGATTATCTTTAGTATTTTCAAATCTAAGTGATAGCTCAGTAACAAATCATAAAAAAATTTCTTAACCATGGGTCGACAATATTCGTACAGCAGAATGTTACGGAAAGTAACGCAAACCAGTATACGCAATGTACTTGACATTTATAAATTACAACCGACTTTTCTATTTGATACTGGCATAACTTTTACTGTTATTCGTTGGTGGAATGCGTTGCTTGTACAAACAGGAGAATCCCAGATATTTTCTACATTTACCCTTAAGATAAAGGAATGTTATTTGACTACATTTTTATACTATTTTTAAAGTGCTGTGGAAATAGTTTCTGGATCGTAAAGGGTTATTAAAATAAGAAGGCAGACGATATAAACGCTATTGTGCTTTTTATATTATGTGAAATCAATAATAGTTTAAATATTTGTATACTGTTTAAAGTTTCTAGCCTGTATGTAATACTGTTTTTACGATTGACCCGAAAAAGATCCTTGAAATAAATATGTACGGGAAATCTCTTCTTTAAATTTTACATTTTCCTGACCTGCCACCTATTACGGCTCAACAGATATATTTTTTTTTTGAAGGATGGGCAGACGGAACAATGTTGGTAACTTAATAATAAGGTTCCATTGGTACACCACGGAACACAAAAGAAATAAAATTTAAGTAATATGAATATTCTATCTACATTTGACTGCACGGATGGTGTAGTGTATAAAATGTTTGCCTCGCCACAGACGCTATGCCGAGGTTTCGAATCCCACATAGGACAAAAATATTTGTGTCCGTTGTTTGAACGTTTGCAAAGTCCCCCGCAATACCGGATTTACTCCTAGTGCGTGAGTTAAATTTTATAAAAATAAAGACAAACACACTCCTACCACGCCCTTTGTCATATACAGGCGTGATGTTATGAAATGTTTTATTCTAGTGCTATTAATAAATAACTTCTGCCGTGACCCATTTCAGTGTTCAACTTTATTCAATAGCCTTTGTTTCTACCATCGTGAATATTTTAGAAGGCCAGCGTTCCACGTAACACTGTCTTGTATTTCTTTGGCTATAAAAGTGGTACACAAAAGCAACGCTTGTGAATGATGTATCCATCCATCTTATCATCGTGTTGGAGCTTTACGCGAGTCAGACACGGCCGCGTAAACTGGAGAGCAACGATATCATGTACATAGAGCCAAGAAAGAAAACAGCGTAGTACTCAATATATTGATACTGATTGTAAGGATTGAGAATGTTGGCGCATATACAGTATTGGTTGAATACGCACCAAATTGTACTTTGATCTAAGGCATAGTACCTGTATCCCTTGATCGCTTGCAAAGTACCGTATGATCGGCAAGGCTTGTAGTCCGCGCATTGTTAGGATTAACTAACTGCGTATTAGAAACTTAATATTTTGATAAGATATCAAGGACATTTTTTCTGTTATTGGTTATATTCTGAGTCTGATTTACCTCTTTAAGTAATGCTGGTATATCGGCACCTTGTATAAGGTTGATTTTGACATCAGCTGAGATCTTAAACATAATAAAACAGCTCTGTGTATCTACGTTCGAGCATAATAGTACAATCATTTGGTAGTTTTACCTGGAAAGATTTCCGGGAGTTTTGAAAATTGGTAATTACCGAATTTGAATTTTGCCACATCGTATCTTCGCCGCTCGCGCCGCCATATTGGACAAATGGCGCCTTATAACAGTTTTCCGACAATATCTCCTATCCAACTCATTTTGCGATAAAAACATGCTAATCAAAATTAAACTGGAGAAAATTGCCTACGATTTAAATTAAGATTTTTTTTTTGTAAAATCTTATGTTTTGGCGTATGTGTGCTGCAAAGTATATTTAAGATGCGTTTTGGCTAAAAAACTAATTTGCACATTACCCTGAGGTAGAGTTATTGGTGCGTTTTGGTTATCCACTACAACAATATTGCTGCTGCTGTTTTTACAATACGCCGATGTTCTTATTTCTTATCATTAATTTTATAATTATACCAGGTATCCGTCAATAGCTTAAACCATGTATTTCGGCTGCAAACACACATCAGGCCTTATTGGCAGTTAAAATATCATCGCCATATTTTTGAGGAGCAGTGCTTTCACCGTTTTCCATGTGTGGACGGTATTCGTCTTCAATTTTGGCTATTAATTCGTCCAGAGAAAACTGACACTCATCGGAATTCTGATCGAGATAAGTATAAATGTACTGCACCCTAGTAACGATCTCGTTTGCGTACGGACCTCTATTTTTAATGTTTCAGTCGGTGGCGCTGGTATATTTTTTTCATACACAAATTGTGGTACTGATCTTCGGCTGCGACCAAATTATGAACAAGCTCAAGACGCTCGACTATCGATCGACCCCAATCATTATTACAAGCTCTATCAAGTTCTGAAATACTGTTCTTCATTGATATTTTGCGTACACTATACATAACATTACGATTGCACAAATGCGTCTACTTTATCATGACAGCTCACAAAAAACAATAGTCATGATATGAGAATGTTAGGTGCATAGATCGCAGTTGTGATTGAGGAATCGCGCATCGCTTCTTTTCAATGGTGCAGGTATTAACTTTTTAATATTACATCGATTTTAATCGATACATCGTAAATCACTATCAAAGTTAGGGCCTCCAAAAGTTTATCCATCTCGTCCTTTCTTGTAATACTTCACTTACGAAAAGTAATTAATCCATGTTTCTTCACTTCAATTACTGCACTTTCTTGTAATAGATTTTCACAAATAAAACAATTTACTACATTAGAAGCCATGACAATGCTCTAATAAACAGTCATATCTCCAGGATAGAGGGATAGGAGATAGATCGGAGATCATGGGTAAATATTTCCCCTTCTAAAGGCAAAAAAGCATAAAGCGTACTGGAAGGGGAGAATTTCACCTCACAATCCGGCAGCACTGTGCATAGTATAGTTATTTTACTTAAATATATGCAGAATACGGGTTGGTGTAAATGAAGAATAGATTGCGGCGTTTGTACGCTAAAACTATTCATTTTACAAAAGACATGTTGTTACGTAAATTGTAGGAAATTTTCTCGAGTTTAATTTTGTATAACATGTTTTTATCGTAAATTGAGTTGAAAAGGAGATATTGTCGAAAATCTGTTATTAGGTGCCATTTTTTTAATATGGTTGCGCGAGAGGCGATTTTACGAGGTGGCAAAGTTCATATTCGGAAAGAACACATCGAAATCTATAAAATTACCAATTTTCACAGCTCCCAGGAAAACTTTCCAGGTAACCTCTTTATTTCGGACCAAATGACTATGCTATAAGGAAGATTAAAAGATCTTAATTTCAGTTTCAGTCAGGTAAAGCGGTATTAGGTTTCATGGTAGGCGTTTTATCGTAGTAGCACAAATAGAATGTTATGGCGCTTAATTTTAACCGTCTTTAAGAAAAGGTTCCCAATTCAACGGTATGTTTCTTACGTAATGACGTTGACTAATCAGTTCCACTAATTTTGCCTTTAATAATTGTATCGAAATGGCACAAAAAGCATCTCAAATTTTAGGTCTTGTCCAATTAGCTTTCTTGGTTGATAAAGTAAAATTATTCGATATTAACAAAGTCCCTGTGAATAAAAAAGAACAGGCCCAAATCAATCGAATACGATGCATGCTAGTGATAAAAGTAATCAAAGTATGTGTGCACGCTATGTGCGATAATTACTAAAACAATCGAATGATTCGAATATAGACAAACCTACCTTCGAATAGTAACAATACATGTATGTCGTTTCTTTGTTGCGGACCAATAAAACTGCAAATATATAAATAATATACTTTGATAAATAAACAAAAACGTAGCAGTTTTACAGACAACTAAAACTCAATGTTGTTGGTGCTATGAGTATAGACGGGTTTGCTATTGAAATTAATATTTGCGTTCAAGTTGTTCTTTCTTTTCAATACATCCGATTAATATTTATAACATTGTTATTCAACTGCATTAAAAATCCGGACGGTCAAATGATTCGAATGCTTTATCATCGTAATATTCACATATCGTTATGTCAAAGTTGACACGAAAAATATTTTTGTATTAGCCGGAAAACTGAATATTAACCTACGCTAAAGTAAATACATATGTTTGCGTAGTTAAGTTAACAAAAATGCTAAATAATGCACATTTTAACGCATAACGTTTATGTATGAAAGTGCTGCCTGTCCAACGTATAAGGGAAAACAGTTTCAATTTGTAAACGGACCTTTAGCCATTATATAATAAAACATATTATTATTAAAATTCGCTCTGACCCTATTTTAGCAAGATCATGTAGTAACACACAAAACCTTACATTTATTTAGAAACATATGTTGCTTATATATGCTTTCGTTGAAAACAAAATGTTGTTTAAACTTGCGGTGTGCCTATGCAATGAACAAAACAATTTGAACTTGACTTTTGCATCCAAATAGGTATTGACCAATTATTTATTATATTAGATCTTCTTTCCTTAATCTTAAATATTTTTAGGTTTTGTGTCTAAATTCTTCGATATTTCTATTTCCTAATATCTCTAGGCTCTAATGATTCAAGGGTTTTTTGGATAGGGATGCAACAGTTTTACAGGCTTAATAACCTAATCAAAGGATACATGATACCACAAGAATTACAGTAACAAGTTTATATAAAACATAAAAAAAATATTGGGTTAGTAGTAGAAACAAATCATTCGACGACGACATCAGTAATACAAAAATACAATCTGTAGTAAATTATGTTTATATAAGCTCCGTACATTGCACCGATTCTGCCCTCTTAACAGTAAGTGGGATATCTCACCCCCGCATCCACCACTTCTTCACTCCTTACTGCGGGTATTGTTTCCCAAAGTAGCTCGTCCCGCGTCACGATAAGACGCGCCGAGCCCAGCGGGACTTCGATAAGATTCGTCAATGCTTCGAAGAATCGTCGCACCGCAAAAACAAGGGTAACTTAACGGCTGACATTTTGTGTCGGAAAAACCGACAAGGGAAATCATTGATACATTTTGTGTTGGATTAAAGTATACTTTGTAAGACATTTCAATATTACGAAATTGTTGCGTACGTGTGCGTGGAAATGTTGTTATCTATTTTTGTACGTGTGATTTTCTTCAATAAAAGATTCTTAGAAGTTTATAGGATTGTGTTAGCAGCTCATTATCATCGGAGCGCGTGGTTTACTACAGTAATTATAGTACACACTAGTAACTATTACGAACGTATTTGCTCGATCTAATTAAAAAAGAAATAATTGATTGTCTACATCACTCCATTGAACTTTTTACACATAAATAATGTTAATTGTCTACTTATTAATATCACTATTTTTGATAGTGGTGCCAGCCTTTTGACTCTTGATGTTATTTGTGTCCATTATTACCCTAATTGCAAAACAGACTCCAAAGACCTTGGGGTGGGTACGTGAAGATTCCCGTACTAACATATCCATTATGTTTTACATAGTAACGTATAGCATAATATGGATACGTGTCTTCACAATCTAAGAGGGTACCCGGCCTCGACAGTGCGACAATAATGGCGTAAATGACAATCTGTCATAAGCTAATGAACACAAAGAGCCCGTTATATTGTCAATAAATTGCTGAACACGAGTGTCCCTAAGACCATTACGAGCCGAAGTGACATTGCGACAATTACAGGCCCGTACGAGCTAATTGGTAATTAACAGTTACATAATATTAAATGTTCAGATCTGCAATAGACTAATTGTCGCCACAATTGTCTGTGGACATTCTAATCGTTTTAACGACGTAACCTATTGTTCTACATAGTGTGTATCGTGATTGATTTGGTAATAAAAGCATTGAAAGCCATGTATGAGAAAAGTCGTACGGTAATTCTGCGTACTAATAATAGAGGATTAAAAATGAATTCGACCTATGAAAATAATTTCGGTTTTCATACGAGCAACTTTTTTTGGCCTATTCGAATTCTATGTTTTTTTTTTACATGTATAGTTGCTTGTAGGCAGGCCACTTAAGTGTCTTAAACTGACAAAAGCATCAACCATCATGTAATTATGGTGAATTGAAACAACGAACCCATATTAGTTGTTTCTATTTACCATAATTACATACATAGACACTAAGCGATATAGCTTTAAGTACAAATTGTAAAAAAGGTTATTGATATTTATTTTCATTTTCTATAGAAACCACAAATAAGTTGCAGGACGGCATAAATGGCAATTTCATAGTTAAAAATAATAAATCTAATTATTCGTGCTGCTGCGTTTGCTACATAATTACGACGGAATTGGATGAAACTTGGTACACAAATAGACCATGTCCTAGACTAACATAATTATACCTATGTCATAAAAGGACTTCATCTTCATATAAGGATACTAACGTGCAAAACTACGTGCAGAAATTAGTTAGTTATCACATAGCAATTGTACCTCACAAACAATGCTACTAAAAGCTAATAACTCAAAGAAACCAACCAATTTTCGCAATCGAATGAACGCCAAAGAACACAGATCAATACGAGACTAGCGCAGTCAACCCGATTAAACAGTGTAAAAAGCTTGAAGCTTTGCAAAAAGGCGAAACAAGCTGGCTTAGACAATACGTCGAGTTAGCCGCCGGCCTCAGGCACACAACTTTTTCTCTCCAACCATTTGTGTTTTTTCGTTTTGTCAATTCAAAGTTACACAGTACTGTCGGACAATCAGACTCGCCTAGAGGGAAGTGTTGGAAAAAGTTGCCAACGCTATAAAGGTAGATTATGCAATAAAATTTGCGGATTTGCACATTGCTGTGAACGTAACGCTAGGCGCCAATCAATTAGAATGATCATATTAAAACTAGATGTGCCCGCGGTTTCATCCGCGTTTATGATTACTGCGCCACCCCCCGTGGGCTGTAGCGTAATCTTATATAGCCTATAACCTTCCTCGATAAATAAGCTATCCAACAGTAAAATAATGTTTCAATTGGAACCAGTAGTTCCTGAGATTACCGCGTTCAACCAAACAAACAAACTCTTCAGCTTTATAATATTAGTATACATAATATAGATATGCAGCTTTTCTAATTTGTTACTATAAATGATATAACTTTTTCAAGTATGTACTTTACAGAATTAACAAGGCAAAGTTAATGACTAGGCTGTCCATCTCATTATCTCCTTCATTTTCCGTCCACTGCCCATACAAAAGCGAGAAAACAAGCAAGATAAATTATTTTAATAATATAAAATGACTGGGTCTCTGAAAGCATAAAATAATATATCTTTTATGCAAGAGAACGTTCATAACACGATAAAATTACAAAATATCAATTAGAATTTCATCCAACCGAGCTGCCAGCAAGTAGTGAAAAATTCAGTGAGAAGAAACTTTTAAGAAAGAATTATGCAAGGCTAGCATTCAAAGAGACAGGCTACTACTCGTATAAGCGCTAACACACACGGGAAATGAATACGTCAGTACAACTTACATAAGGGACCGTAGACGTCATGGGATTGGAAAATGTTGCAGTAGCACAGCGTAATATGTGGTTTTTGAAGGGGGTTATATGAGCTTTGTAATTCTTTTGACATGAACTTTGCTTTGCATATAATTATTATGTCTTCTTGCTTTTTTTCCTATTGCAATTTTTTTAAACCGTTACGCAAAGCGTATGTCAGTTCCATCGTACCCTGAACATATTGCTACACACATATCAAACTAATTTAATACATTCGACATGAGATTGAGATTGAATAGAACTTTTGCTTCATCGGTATTCGGTTCCGATAAAATTTAATGAAACATCTCTACGTCAGCTCCATTCAAATTCAAGCCGGATACTAAATTCTTTGTTTATAAATGTGAAGACAGGCAATAAAGGCTATCAAGGTTGAATTCATTACTAGTGTATAGGTAGATCTCTAGTCGCCAAATAATATAGTAACTTTAACAGTAACTTCAGTAGGTATTTCAATAGTAATAGAAACCGAGCAATAATTACCGCCAACTACGGCTACTGACAGGTTTGACAGGAACTTACTTTCTAGCGGCGTCAACTGATGAACACAAAAACGATAGCCTAGTCCCTATTACCTAAGATCTCTGGATAGCAGATGTTGCAAAATTAAAAACTATTATAAATATTCGTACAAAGTGAAAGGAGTTTGCTTGTACGTAATTTATGTGGAAGTAAAAATGTATAATATATATACAATAACGTGGATGTCCATCGTGATGTGGTGGCAGTGGATACTGGCCTCACCTCGCTCGCTCAGATTAAAGAGAACTGGCGCAAATCGGTGGTGATTACAACTGAGGATCGCAATGTTGTGTGGAAGAGCAATGACCTACACGGACGGTTTAATCAGGCTCTATATGGGCCCGACGTTTAATATCGTCCGTATCCTGGTTACGATTTGGTGACCTGTTTGGAGAAACCGAAGGTTTTGTCTGTGCAATTGTGAACGAACTAGTGATGACGAATAACTACTGGAGATATATCCTGAAAGATGGCACGGTTGACATATTATTTCTGGATGTTCTCGTCTTGCTAATGGCGAGTACTTGCAGACACATCCAAGTGACCAGGAATACATCAGCAACTTGCTTTAAAATACAATCTTGTGAACTTAGAAGTACCGTAAAACAGGTAAGTGCCCGACCCCGTTCTCGAAAATGGTCATGCAATATTGTACTGGGATCGGTCCATCATTACTGACAGGACTGTTGTTATAGCCAATAGACCTGACATTGTGGTGGTGATCCGATTAGAGCGCCGTGTAATGATCGTCGATATTACCATTCCCCATGACGGGAATCTCGTGAAAGCTGAAAAGGATAAACAAGTTAAATATCTGAATCTGGCGCACGAGATTGTCGACTTGTGGGATGTAGATTCAGCGATCATTGTACTGATAGTCGTATCAGTCCATGGACTGATTCCCAAGAGTCTCGATCACCATCTGAAGAGGCTCGCGTTAGACGGCTGGATTAAGTCTCTGATGCAGAAGGCCGTATTGCTTGATAGGGTACGCATCGTGAGGAGGTTCCTCTCGCTGGAGCCCTAACCACCGGTAGCTTCTACCCAGTTCCCGATGCCGGTAGGCCTTCATAGTTTTTATATTATTAAATGAGTATTATTGAAAAATGTGTCAATAAAGAGAATAATAATAATATTTATTTATTTCTCCCAGTTGACTAAAATAAGTATAGACTGTTTTGATGACATAGCAGTGGGAGAATGGTTTCCAAACTAGGTTAAAAACCTGTGTGATGGACAACCAGGCCTCTTTTCAAATTTACATTAATATTCCAAAATTTACACATACAGAGAATGAAAATAAAGTGAACAAAATTTTAAAAAAGAAAACTAACAAGAGAATAAAGGTTTGTGTATGTGTGTGTGGTTTGTGTGAGTGTGTTTGTGTGTGTGTGTGTACACGTACATATTGTTATATTAATTATGATATTTATTAATTTTGTACTTTTCCTAGATTTCCGGTTAATTCATAACCTAAGGTAAGTAGCTGTCAAGCTGTCAAGTAAATGGAAGCAAAATTTGCATCATTTGAGTTGAAAAGTGGACCTAGATATTATTGAGACTTAGCGCAAGTCCCGTGTGATCTATAACTTTTGCAGAACTTTTTATAACATTATTATTGCTGTATTTAATTTTTAAGAATAATAAAACCGTTTCGTGGTCTGTCAACGATGTATGTGCAACATAAGTGAGAGTTTGGGCATTTTTCTTATTTTTTTATTATTTTGCTCTTTAAAATGACCACACTCCGCCTGATGGTAAGCAGTCATGTGGTCTAAGAGTAGTGGCCTCCACACCGTCCTCATAGGAGCCGAGGCGATGTTGAGGGCTCTACTTTGACGGACTGAGAAAGTCCTTTTTCACGCCCCGAAAGACCCAGGACCCAGGATTGAAGGAAGAAGGAAACAATTGCCGCGGCAGAGAATTCCATGCCTTGATCGTTCGGCAGAGGTATGAGGGCCCAAACTTGTTGGTACGCACTCTAGTCGACTCCACCATGTAAGGATGGCATCTGAGCCCAGCACGCGTTGTTCTGGATAGGAAAGAGAAGGGCAGGATAAGGTGAAATAACTCTTCAGAGCACTCTCCGTGGTATATTCTGTAGGAACATGCCAATGAGGCAATGTCCCTACGCAATGTGCTTTGGATTTCACGAGAACATGATCAAGATAATTGTTTAGTCGCGTAGGTAGAGTATAGGCCATGGTATGCTGTTAAGTTTAAATATTCCCAAGAGTTATCGTCTGAGGTTTCACCCCTAATGTTAAGATTGATATGATATATATAATATATATATGTATGTTTATCCATTGTCTAGTATTCATAGTACAAGCTCTTCTTAGTTTGGGCTAGATAGTGTTGTTTGTATGTGGTAGAATATTATTATTATTATTATTATTGATGTCTGCAGTTAGTATGACAGTTAAAGATAGAATATTTTGTTAAAATTTTATTTAGAAAGCTCAGTAAATAAGAAATATTTATATATATTTAATTACTGCTATCGTATCGTATTTATATAAATTTAATTACTGCTATCGTAGCCATTATTATGCAATCAAGAAGTTTTAGAGTGCCAAATTAATTTAAATGTATTTCTTAGAACACTCTGGCAGTAACGTCAAAATTAAAAAGAAAAGTAATTGTATTTTCAAAACAGAACGTGTTCCATTTTAAAACACAATTCCATACTCCTCATTATTTACAATAAAGATCTGAGTGCCTAGTGTGAGTTTGTTTTACTTCAACGCGATCGACACGTTTATGACGTTCAGCGTTTCGATTGGTCCGCTCTAAACTTTTAACTAATCCGAGAGCCAAGTGCTTTTCAATCGCGTTAACGTAAAAACAAATTGCACTAGGCAACCTGTATGACGTCACTATACTCTGAACGTAAACCGCTATGTTAACGCTTGTCTCGCTGTTACCTCCCTGAGAGTACGGTCTGAAATGACCTGTGTTCCTGGCAGTTCAGGGTTAAACGTGCATTATGCCACGTTAAATACATGAAACATGGATAAAATAGAGCGTAATATAAAACTTGTTGGATAGTTTTATTATTATGTAGTTTCATAATTAATTAAGTGAGATATAGTAGGACCTTCAATCTACTTCTATTCTGTAGATGATCTCGCTGGCGCAGCAGACGAGTACATGAGTTCTCGGGTTCGAACTTTAGGTTTTATAACAAGCTATTCTCAATAGCAGCTCGGAAAGTTGTTGATCCTGCGCCTCATCACTTTCGGTGCATGTCTAGTTACCGTCCAGAATAATTAGGATTATTAGAATTAGGAAACAGAGAGAGAGATATATAGTAGCCTAATATCAATAAGTGTGCCTTATACGAATTGCTGAAACTTGCTACTTTATACGAATTTTAAATCGTTATTTATTATGAAAAATATAATATATTGTTAAATCATTTGGAACTATTAAATTACTACTGTTAAACTTTACTATTTCAACTTTTCCCGACGTATCGGTTGCTTTTCAGCAGCCATGTTCATTCATATTTAGTCTTCTCGTAGAGATGGCTGCTGAAAAATAATCAGATTTAATTTATACACTATAGTTGAAATTCAATGTATAACATTCGCGTAAACGTAAGACATTTATATGCACTTGTGTTTCAGCACACACTTGCTACATAATATATCCTGCGCAGATGACCAGTCTTTGTTAGGATTGGCCATCGCGATCTAAAATCGGTCTCGCTCTCAAAATAGGAGCCAAACTCGTTGCTGTCTATCAAATACCCTTATAAGCCCACTATTGTTACCACGATTTTTGTCAGAATAACGACGTATCTTGGATTTTATTGTATAAAATACGATATGTTAAAAAATATAAGTAAACTCAGCTGCGTTTTCATTCACGTTCGTAAGACTTGCCGTATAGTATATGAATAAGACTGATATCATATAGTTTCGTATCCATTCTAAACATTGGAATGCCGGTAACTTGTTTAATTTTATAGAATTCTCGTGTATATACTATTCAGCTTTAGTTAAGCATTATACTCCAGCATACTCCAGAGTTTTGTAAGATAATAGATATTGAAAATAAACAGAGAAAAACATGACGCGTGTTAATAGTTTATACTTTATCTTACGGCCCGCTTTTATTCGTACACGACGCTAGTGGTTGGCGCAGGTTAATGCGCAAGCATCGACGGGGTCGCGATTGCATGTGAAAGTGATTTGCGTGGCCCCGCCGACTATATAGTTATGTCGACGAACACCGTGGTAGGTTTAGTTTGTATTACCAGGATCATCTTTCCCCCGGTGAGACCGATATAACCTTACCGTCACCCCGTCAAGAGGTATGCGTTAATGTTTTCTACCACGTAAAAAATAATATTAATGCCAAATAAAATAAAAATTATTAAAAATAAGCATCCACCATACTCTTCAATGCTAACAATTGCTATAGGGAGTAATTGGTAATATCAATTTTACAGGACCGCTTAAGCAATATTAAACCAAAAAATGAAATTGGTATATTATTAAAAAAAATCTTTGCTTCTGTATGACCTTAAGCAAATTAACTTTAGAAAACCACGCGCATTTACGTTCTACAATATTGCTTTGCTAAATTAATTTAAGTCTTATGACTGGAAATCCTATTGCTTTATGCGGTTAATATGAGATTTTCAGACGTGGTCTAAAGAAGTTTTTGCATTAGATTCTTGGGATTAATAATTCTGTAAGCCAATGCTTGGAATAGAACCTTTAAGATATGGCTCTTGTATGTACATGACACGGGTAACATGCTCAAGTTGAAGTAATTGTGCTGTTTGTATGTATTATGTTAACGACCGACGAGTGTACTTGCCTCAGTAAGCCATATGATTAAGTTACGCATGTAGCCCACGTGGGTAGCTGGCGCATGAACACCGCCCCAGCTACTTGCGTCGTGTATTAGTACCATAACAAGACGAATCGACACGATACATTTCTCTGTCGTACTGCAGATACCAGCTTGAGCTATTTTAGACAATCACTTCTAACATGTTAAAGAAATTATATATCATCGAACTGAATTAATCCAAAACTGAGTTTGTTTTTATACTATCAAACTGAGCAAAAAGTAGGCATTTACCTAATGCCCACTTTAACTGCCTGATGGTAACCGGTAACTCGCGCGTGTCAACCTTTCAAACAAAGGAATTCCTTTGAAGTAGTAGTACTCGTAGTATATGATATTAAGACACTTCTAAGCAGGTGAAGTGTGTGTATCTACTATGATGACATTAACGATAATCTATCTCCGTTCAACCCACATAATTACAAAATACCTTATACCTTCGTATATAAATCAAATACTTCAGCATCATCCCTACACTACATTAAAGCAAAAGGAAATTCAACACGACCAAATAAAAAATGGATCTCTTGTAAAAATATATATTTTCTTTGCAATACATTTTGCTATGGAAACCGGCACAATGGTCTACAAGAAAATAGCAAGCCCTCGTCGTGACGTAGGTTCTCTCGCAAAGGTTTTTATTATTGATGTGTCAGGTTGAGTTATGTACTGAATGTACAACAGGTATCAGGCAAACGAAGGTTTGATGGTACGAGAAAGGTGAAAAATGATAGGTGGGGGAAATTGCTGGGCTCTGGTATTAAATCAATTTAAAGTGGACAGATAAGCAGCGATAGTCTAGTGGGAAACCGTTGGACTGCCACGCAGAGGTCTCGAGTTCGAACCCGACGCGCGCATCTCTGACTTTTCGAATTTATATGCGTATGTAATAGTTAATTATCGCTTGCTTTAACGGTAAAGGAAAACATCGTGAGGAAACCTGCATGTCTGAGAGTTCTCCATAATGTTCTCGAAGATATGTGAAGTCTGCCAACTCACACTAGGCTAGCGTGGTGGTCTATGGCTTAACCCTACTCACAGTGAGAAGAGACTCATGCCCAGCAGTGGGACAGTTTAATACAGGGCTGATATTATTATTATAAAGTGGACAGGAATTTCGAGACATGCAGAGGCTTGGGGTATAATATTAAGAGCCATAATACTGTCTGATTGACTGCACCGATTACGTAGTAGTTTGAGTAGTCGCCTCGCTATTGCATTTGCGCCGAGTGTTGTGGGTTCATATCCCAGACGAGACAAAACTTTGTGTGATCCAAAAATAGTTGTTTCGAAGCTGGGTGTTTATTGTGTCCGTTGTTTAAATCTTTTATTATTACTAATGCGGGAGACGCATTTATTTAAAAAAAAATTGAGTTGTAAAGCCTCACTGATTTCAGCATGAATGGTCCGGCTCGACCGAGGAAGGACAACCCTCTCAAAAATTATCGACGTAAAATAGCAATGTTCCCACTGTTGTGTTTCGTTCGGTGAGCGAGAGTGCCGGAGGCCCAATCACCCTTATTCCCTTTACCCGCTCCTTCTCCTTCGCACTTCCTTTTTCTCTTTTCCCTTTCCCAAAGGGTCGGCAACGCGTAAGTGATGCTTTTGGTGTCACAGGCGTCCATAGGCTACGGTGGCCATTTACCATCAGGTGAGCCATATGCTTGTTTGCCACCATAGTTGTATAAAAAATAAACCTATATAATTAAATTACGATCATAGTTATGGCGAAAGATATTTTTGTATTGTATATATTGACAAAAAGCTTTTCCACACTAACAAGCTAAAAAAACAAGGCGATAAACAATAATTGATTGTTTATTATATTCAATAACAGTTTTAAACAATAATTTATTTGCAACCGAAACATATTATAAGTTTGCAATCAATTGCATAACTAATAACAGGTGAATAGAGCATATAAAATAACATATTTTATTAATAATTATTTATTATGGCATGTGATAATCAATAATAAATTGTGTCTATTGAATGTATGACTAAATTGAAAATGAATTTTGTACTGAAATCACTTATTAACTAGCAGATTTATTAATTATTATTAAATATTATAGTAAATTCTGAATTTGTGAAATCAATTGTATTAAGCTTCGCTCGCGATAACCTAATTTTGTCAATAAACTTTTCCCTCGGAAACAGTACTTTTTTCTAGACGAAAAGTAATTTATGTACTTTCTGTACCCCTGAGAATCAGTATGCCAAATATCATAGAAATCGCTGAAAGCGTATCAAACTCACATTTGCATTTATAATATTAGTAAGGTTATATTTTTTCCTATATTAAGGTACACAATTTTATTATGTTATACTAGATTTTGCCCGCAGCTTCGCTAGCATAAATCTAGGTTAGGTTATATTCGTAATAGAACTTTTTCTGAATGAAAGGTATCCTATGTTCTTTTCTGTATCTCTGACAACGTGTATGTGAAATTTCATGATCTTGCGTCGAGTAGTTAAGGCATGAAAGCGTAACAAA
This sequence comes from Catocala nupta, assembly GCA_963675205.1. Classification (NCBI taxonomy): domain Eukaryota; kingdom Metazoa; phylum Arthropoda; class Insecta; order Lepidoptera; family Erebidae; genus Catocala; species Catocala nupta. The sequence goes on from OY776082.1 coordinate 12,463,035, forward strand.
TAAACAAACTCACATACTAATTATCATATTAGTTAGGACTTGATAATCTTACTACATTTTATACATAGTAATAATAGAGATCAAAATAAAATAGTTATTTTTAAAATTATGAACCTTCGTAAATATTTAGCTAATAAATTAAAAATAAAATAATTTTAACCAGTAGCTTTGGTAATATTAAATGAAGTAGTTTTCAAAAACAAATATTTCGACTAACTCTGTGCAAATAACTGGTCTCGACGCTATAAACTCTAAAAATTTATTTGATATGGTAACATTTTTATCATTTGTAAATTTAACTAATTGTGAATAAAATGCTTAAGGCTGCATTAAATTTAGGAGTGCAGACTACGCAGAGAATATATATTACGCATATTGTATGCGTTGTCTTCATAATAATTTACCTTGACCTACACATATTAAATATCTGTATAAAAACCATTAGTGTGTGCCGGTTTCGTTTTTTTTTAATGTTTTCCATGTCATTCGCGATACAGGGATTATGCGAGCATTGAAGTGAGCTTTCATTCCTGTGACTTATCAATATTTTCTGAAGCATTGAACTAGATTCTCGAAAATGTGTTACTGATTTTCGCATAGTAACGTGTAGTGTATTGTAAAGTAAAAATATAATACTTACATATTTTCCATTACATGTGCTTACCTAATTACACTGTTTCTACATCATTATTTTTATTCGTGAAACTTATGTGTCGAATAAAGACGAGAGAAATGAACGTATGTATTTTTTGCTTATGGTGCGAAAAGTAACCGCTACACATGGACATCATAGGTATATTATTGCCTTGCTTCTGCTAAGGCAGGATAACATAGCTTAGCCACTTGGTTACCAGGACAGGGAAACATAAATGAAGTTACTACCCTTTTTATAACGCACATCTGCTTCAGCTGACTGTAGGTACACTAACAACAAAAACACACTAGAGAAACAAAATAGATCATTCTATTCGTTTTAATAAAATAAAATGGTAGATACGGTACACCTTTATGATAGATTTTTATAGTTTAATGATGTGAGTTTACTCCACCGACAAAAGCAATCGAGTTTTTAATTGTATGCACATTTTACTTCGAAACCGATACTGGCCGAACAGATTTTCCCATATTGTAAATTTTATTATACGTGGAGCCGTCATTACTACAAAATCCAATATTTCTTCAGATATAAAAAAGTGAAATATGTGGCACATTGAATATTAAATATTCACTGTATAATAGCATTCACACTGCGCAACGTAAAAAAACTAGATTGCATCCGAATCAAAATTTTATTATGAATGAAAAATTTTATTGATGTAGAAAATGGCACTTTGTTACTTTATTATTTCAAATTCTTTTAAATATTCAGTATTAAGTCCGTGCAGTATGAGTACATTTACCTTTACTATCTGGATGAAAATAATTTCATGTATATAATATACATATATGTATGTTATATTCACTATAATAATTTAATGAGAATGGTATCAATTTTATAATAAACACTCATTAGATTTGACGGATATTTATTTGAAATATTACGCAAACAATAATAATTTGGTATGTGTAATAAATAAGGATAGCCAGATGCCTAAAATGTTATAATGAATTTAGCATCTCTCTCAATCAGTATACATACATAAAAAACTATAGTATGAACATGCTGATTAAGAGAGGGATGATAAAAAGCATTCGGTTCTTTTTCTAGAATGTATTCGAATTTCGCAATGTTACTACGCTGCATTTTCCAGATAAAATTAAACATACTGGCGTCCTCGGCGATCCGTTTCACCTGCCAAACCTGTGAACCCCGATACCCGTAAACACTAACGTCAATAATAATTTAAAGCAGGATATGAAGAGGTACAAGACATCCCTACGTATCGGCTCACGGCTGAGTGCGTTCGTTTTTATTCAATAGGCTCTCTCTACTGGAAATAAGTCGATGTATAGAACTTCTGTCACACGTTCCGCTTTCGTTCCAGTTTTGTTTTCATACGTTTCGTTTGTTTCAATGTTGTTGTTATTTGTGATGTTTTTTATTTATTTGTTCTCGTATTTGAATATTGTACGCAAAATACCAACAGGTTTTCGCGTGAGGAAATAGAATTACTAATTTTCTCATGAAAGTACGATTAGCACCGTAGCTATGTTAAACGAATTTATGTTGATGTTGTAAGCACACTGTCGCGAACAGTCGTGATTTTGTGTGCGTCTCCATAATAGGAATTTTCCTAGAAATCGAACTATCTCTTATCCAACTTTTACTAAAATTACTGCAGTTACCTAGTAGTTTTACCATTAAAACATAAACATACCGGGTTATGTTCGCTTTTATTATATTCCTACAACTTCTATACTGTATTGTCTTCTGTTTACGCGAATGTTATTCATTGAAATTAAACGGGTACTTTGAAATAACTACACTGGAACATTGAGACAACTACCATCTTAGTCCCCGTGACCATGGCTGCTGAAAAGCAACCGAAACGTCAGGGAAAGTGTAAGTCTAAATATAAATAGATTTAATAGTTTAAATAATTTTATTAGCTTATAAATTAGTAAAATTCAATACCTAGTAGTAGTAGTGTAATAGTTTCAAAATTATGTAATACAGTGATAAATAAACAACGCGGTAAAATCCGTATATAGTAGTTTAATTTCATCTTCTATACTGCTTATTAGGTATTTGTAGTTTAATATATATAAATTTATTTGTAAAGCAATATAAGTATAATAAATAAAGTGAGTAGATATAATGTGTATATACTGTGTAAAAGATAGCACGGATAAAAAATTAAAAAGCATGACGATGAATGAAGACCAATAGCGACGAATGGATGAAATAAACTTAGCTGTCTATAAATATCTTGGCCTAAAGATAAAAGAATTATGATAGCAATGTATTAAATATTCTGAAATTAAAAAGTAATAAGCTAAAACACTTAAGTAAAAAAAACGCAATATTAATGAATTGGTAACAACTAAGAGGATCGCGTGTAGACATAGAAGTAATTATATTTTCTGCTTACACAACTTCATCGTGCACGAAGTTAATAATTTATTTTTACACTTTACGTGGCAGACACGCTAAGTTCCACGAAGACTAGCTTACTTCGAAACAAGTCGACAAGTTCTACTAAGTTCCAAGTCGCAGATTGTTTCCCACACACTTGGTAACGAAACCAATTGTAAATGTATCGATTTAATCCTTAATTTCGTAGTTTTGGAGCAGTTGGACGCTTATTTTGTGCTGCTACTATATTCTTTGTATTCATAATCCAATGTATTTACATAATACTTACTATTTTATACCAATTTAATGGCACATAAGCGAGTCACAAGCCCGTTTGATGGTAAATAGGTAGCGTAGTATGCGGGCGCTTATAATACTATTCTAGCCTTACCAATAATTTGAAAAGGAGTCACTGCCAGTTCAAGAGAGAAAGATCACATTGATGACAAGAAATTACTTCCCTACTGATAGCGTATAGTCTCCTTAAGATGTCAGGTAATCTTAGTTATTACTGGAATACAGAATAAGGTTGCTGGACTGATTTTTATGTAAGGCTTCCCCAGACTGACGGCCTGGGTCTGGACCAAATTCCAGCTTTGTGAATATACTTGCATTGGCTACCTACGCTGTACCTGTTCCTTTTAAATGTGTGTCTTGATGCGTTTAAGATGATATAATAAAAACTCACTGAAGCGTTTTCTTATAAACTTTCCTGTCTCTTCTGTTAACAGTAAATTCTTAAAAGCATTTTTTTTACAAAAATGATAGTTCTCACTCTGGGAATATTTCCTGTGTCGCGGCGATCCTCAGCTAATCATTAGTCTTTATAACCATTCAAACAACTGATACAAGAACAGCCACACTCGGGACATCATTTGATTTCAATACAATTTTTGTTAATTATGGAATAACCGTCCCTATATTTGGGAAATTTATGCCCTGAATTTGGATCAAACTTGAAATACTCTGCTCATTGATAGGCAAGGTATTTTGAATCTGAATGCTTTGAATTGAGAAAATGCTATTTTGTAAAGTCGGTCAAACGACTCTAACACTATGCGTATTAAATACTGTATTTGTTACACTAATCTGAAATGCATCTATTTCAACATTCACATTTCTGTGCAATCGTCTCTCATCCAATGCCTTTGTAGGCCAACATGCCGATCCATATAGGGCAGCAAGCCGTGTAGCCGATATCTTTTAAATTCTACATAGTATGTGCGTAATATATTTCTGCATTTTGTTGTATATAATATTTATTACATTCATATAAAACACAGCTTCGGTGTAGCAGCGATAATTAATGCGATTGCTGAGCATAAGGTTTCATGTTTAATTCCGTCCTGGGTCTGGTCGAGTGTTGTTGGATATTTTTGACAAAAAATTGTCAGTTGTAGTAGGAGTTTAAAATTGTGCCTGTTAGATGGCAATAGTTTCACTCTTTAGTTTGAGGGACCTAAACCATATTTGCCAAAATATGAGTGTAATATACCTCTACACTTTTGGAATATAAGGATAAGACTATATGTGTAGGTAAAAACAACACAGTGGAATTGGCGATTAAGTATGGATCAGCTTGACTTTATATGAACTTACATCCTATAAAAGTTTGTGTTATAATAATAATATATTAATAATTATTATTTATTTATATAATCAAATAAATGTAATGCTTTATGTAATTTTTACAGATCTTCTCAATAAGCGCGTTTACTGCTAGTAATTCGTATAAGTGATATTTATCACCTGCCCCGGCAATGCAATAATTTCGATCCTGCTAGTTTGGAATTACACTAGAAATTCAAATTGTAAAGTCGATTTATTAAACCAGATGGATAAACAATGCGAAACGATGAGTTACGTTTGTAATCCCGCAACCAAAACATGTATATTTTTTTAGAATTGGTAAATTGGTAAAAAAGTCGGTCAACCTTAAAATAAGTAAAATATATTGAATAAAACCATCCCACTGCTACCTTGTGTGGATTCTCACTAATATTAAAAATGCGAATGTGAGTTTGTTTGTATGTTACGTTTTCACGCCTTAACTACTTGATCGATTATTATGAAATTTTGTAAAAACGCATTGAAGCCTCGATATTATAGCCAATCTCTTAGACTGGCGAGCTTTCGAATTTTTTACCAAGTTTAAAAATAGAATACACCAGCCTATGAAATGCAACAATAGCAAAATGGTATTTTAAAGGCATTTAAAATGCTGCAGGTTATTAGTAGGTTGGACATTTTAGCGGCATGTCGAGTAGCAGTGGAGCCATTACTCTATAATTACAAACAGTAACCGCGTGAGCATCAAGTATATGAAATTCAAATCACGTGATTTTATAATACTAGGCTGCCAGTGCGACTAGGCCTAAGGCTCTTGTACACGATGTGGGTAACATGCGCAAATTGAGCCACTTGCGTGTAGCATGAATCATGCAAACGACCGACTCAAGCACTCGCGCATGAAACCCGTACGATTGACATGTGTCGTCAGCGTGAGCAGCTTGCGCATGTAGCCCGCGCTATCTACTTGCATCGTGTAAAAGCCTTTAAAATTAAATTAATTTCTAGATGACTTAGTAGTAGTCTATTTTTACTTGAGACCCTAAGGCAAAACGATAACCTTTAATTTTCATTCTCAAAATTACCGCCTACACGTAAACCAACTTAATGTGTTTTTATAACAAAAATTCTACCAATTATTTACCACAATTTTTCCGTCAACATAATATAAAAGGGCGAAACTCCTCGTTTTTACGAAACTTTTGAACACTCTTATTGAAAGGCTGCTCATTCGGGTGAAAACGCGGTAAAAACGTAACGGGATGAATTTTGTGAAGATCTTCAAAGCTCGTCTAATCTCATAAAGGAGCAACGTAAGCTCTTGTTACTTACATGACTTACAATATATTAACATTATGGTTACCGTATCCGTTTGCTCACATTCTTGTTAACTTTGATAGCAGGCTTCTATCGGGAAGACGCTCACTTGGAGACGTTTACTCTGCGTTGATTGGATGGAATAACGAGGCCGTTTTCGATATATGTATATTTTAAATCAAGTTTAATATCTAATAATATCAACTCTGAATATGTACTGTCCCATTGCTGGGCTCCAGTGTCTTCTGGGTATGAAAAGGCTTGGGCAATAGTCCATCACGCTAGACCAATGCGAGTTCATAAACTTTACACATCTTCGAAAACATGATAGAGAATTCACAGACATACAGGTTCCCACACGATATTTTCTGTCAACGTTAAAGGAAGCGATAATTAGAGTAAAAAAATTTTAATTCTTCTAAAAGAGTTTCAAAATTAAAGCATATATTACAAGATTTCCAAAACTTTAGTACATTACTATAAGTCATGATTGTAGATTATAAATAATATAATAATAATATCACATATTACTATTAAAATTACGGCTGATTTGAATTCAATACTCAGATGGAGAAGTGACTTTTCTGTTAAGATGTTCTCAGAAGCAGTATAAAGTGTTCGCGCCTACGTGAAACCAGTCAACATATGTAGTTAGGAAAATACGACTGTAGTCGTCGATAGCAAATAACACTTCCGTACGGACTGGCCATACGTATGGCAAAATTATTTACAATCGTATTCTGATCCCAAGATGATCTGTTCCCATTGTCGTAGAGTTAGCACACTTAGCACACACACATAGCACTTATACACATACAATCACACACACACATGCACGCATACACACGAACCCTTGCACGCACACACACACACACACGCACACACGCACAAACACATACAGACACACACACACACTTACTGCGCGTGGTCTAACTTGCTCCCTTTACCTAAAATGTTTGCTTTTGTACACGGCGCTATATGAATGATGCCCCTAATTTTACAATTAGGCAGGTAAACGTATTTACTTACATTTAAATATAAAACATAATGACTGTTCGTTTGTAATGTATAGTAGAAACTTCTATAGTAGAAGTTATAAAACTACTCACCTAACCATACATTTAAATAAGGAATATGAAGAAAACCTACGCACGGAACCACCATATTTTGAGAACGATAATTTATTTTTTATCGCTTATTTGTTTCGAACCTATAACACTTGGCGTAGAGGCAGTGTCGTGTTAGAAATATAAACCTACGCCATCAAAACCGTCATTTTCCGTACGTAAAACAAACATAAATATAAAAACAAAATGGCAGAATCAAAAGTATCAAAACAAGAGTATGAACGAACATTAAAGAGGTCTAAGAAATCATAAAAATAAAGAGATCTTAAATTAAAACTCAAACATTTATTTTCCGATCACAGTAAATTTATATATTACTAGATGTGCCCGCGGTTTCACCCGCGTTTATCATTACTGCACTTCCTCCGTGGGCCGTAGCGTAATGTTATATAACCTATAGCCTTCCTCGATAAATAGACTATCCAACACTAAAATTATTTTTGAATTCGAACCAGTAGTTCCTGAGATTAGCGCGTTCAACCAAACAAACAAACAAACTCTTCAGCTTTATAATATTAGTATAGATGTAAGTTTTCTGTTAAGTCATAGTGTGCACAATGTGAAAATTGAAAGCTACTTCGTGATAGAATATTAGTTTATCCATTGCATTTATTCTTAGAACTTTCTATTAAAAGGAAGCATCGTAAGGAAACAGTTTCTTAGAAAAAATATTTTATAGTAGGTACTTCTATACAAAATATTCTTTATTAAGTTAGACATAATTGACGTTTAAAATTTTTATTACAATTTTTATTTTCTATTATAACGACTTATAAATTGAGGCTACTCAACCCTATTTTTGTACTAGACCATTACACATTTTACATACTAAAATATATGTTTTTGTGCTCGATATCTTATATTATATTATATACATACTTGTTAAGAGTTAACAGTTTATTTAAAACTAGTTTTATCCCGCGGTTTCCCTCGCGGTAATATAGATATTGTCAATAAATTTTAACTCTCCCTCAGAGACAGTACTTTTCCTAAATGAAAGACACCTAATGTATTTTTTATTTTGTACTGAAAATGCAAAATATTATAATGATAAGTCAAGTAGTTAAGGTATGAAAGCGTAACAAACAAGCAAACATACAAATAAAGTTACTTTCGCGTTTAAATATTAGTAAGGATACGCAACACATTGAAACGGTCACAAATAACTCACAAATACCGAACGACATTCTATGAACCGCACAAAACTCCATGTAAAGGTCTCCGTGTAATTAAGTTGTGTTAAGGACACTTACGTGGTTGTCCACATAAGTGTCCTTAAAAGCACTTCGTTATGAGTCAAAGCTGCTATTGTATCAACCGATTTATTAATCAGCCTGTCTCCTGTTTTATTACTACTACTTAAACTAATTTGGGACAAAGCAGCCGGTTTTTCGACAGCCTTAAATTTCTAGTCGTCGCCATCTGCAATGCTGTAAGTATAATAAAGCTGTCTTCTATTTACGCGAATGTTATTCATTGAAATTAAACTACTACGAGTATATACGGATTTTATCGCGTTGTTGTGGTCACGGGGAGACCATGGCTGCTGGAAAGCAACCGAAACGTCGGGGAAAGTGTAAACCAAAAATAAATAGATTTAATAGTTTAAATAATTTTATTAGCTTATAAATTAGTAAAATAAAATCAATAGTAGTAGTAGTGTAATATTTTCAAAATTTTGTAATACAGTGCTAAATAAACAACGCGATAAAATCCGTATATAGTAGTTTAATTTCAATATAATAAAGCTGCAATAGAACGCATACCTAATTAAACTTTTAATACTGCACGAGTGCAGCAATAGTAATAATTATCAACAGACTTGGCATTATACATATATAAACATACAATTAATAGTTCTTTGTCGCTAATTATTCACTGTCACTTATGCAAGTTGCCACTAACTGGCTCTTGGACTTGCAGAAAATAACATGCGCACGTAAAGGAACAACCGTCTTGCATAGTATAAACGTCTTATCTTATCTAGCTTCCCAATGAAACTTATGATTAGCTTGTGCATGTAACTAATATCAACTACTAAGATCGTATACAAAGACCGAAACAGTTGTTACTACCACACGCTTTGCGATGAATTCAACTTCTTTTAAAGCTAAACCCATAATGTCAAAATCCCAAATATGATGCGCTATTATACTGGAAATAAATATTATGAAGCAAACATAAACAAAAATAAACTTTACTCGAGTTTACCAACGAATTCGATATGTGCTATAATATTATATTCCTCTTGTCTATAATCAAACATATCCAAGTAAATAATGCACGAATACGCGAAGGCGAAAGTTATTGAGGACCAAGTTTTAATTTCCTGTCAAAGGATACAGGACGATTTTATTTGCCAAAATCGACTGAACGCTGCTAGAATTCAATTTTTTGCTATACGCGCGCCGTCACAGTTATGTACGCAGATTTAGTTAAGTTGGTTTTTGGACGACTGAGTGAATTACCTTGCGAAATAGATGCAAAAAGATGTGGAAATTAGTTCTGGCATACTCATTAATGAGTATTATAACATTACACATATAAATTTTGGATATCTGTAACATTATTTTTTGTGTATCATAAATCTGCGTCGATTAAAAATGCTTGTAAACCTAAAACATTACTACTGAGAATTTTTGTCTGAGAATTGTTCCTAGAAATTTGGTATGAAATAACCCGTGATAAAATCAAAAAATAATAAAACTTCAATGTTAACAGTAAGTAGAATACTACTTACATTAAAATCTTTTATAATTTAACATTCAAGAATATATGTTAGTATTATAGCGGGTAAGAAATCCGTAGTCTCGTAATAACCTACCGTCTACCTCTCATTAAGTAGGTGTTAGTGTGTGTATACAAAAAAGTTCATTAATTTAACTATTGCAGGCTCTTAGACTTAACCTATCAATTGTTGGAATGCCAGAAATAATTGAAAACCTATTGTGTCTGGCCGCCGGTGGGCCGCTGCGACTCAAAAGGAAAAAATTGAGACACTTGCTGACCCGCGCAACTGCGTCTGCTTCACATAAGATAATTTTCCCCGTTTTTGCAACATTTTACATTGATGCTCCACTCCTTTTGATCGTAGCGTGATGTTATATATAGTCTATAGCCTTCCTCAATAAATGGGTAATCCAACACTAAAATAATTTTTGAATTCGAACCTGTAGTTACTGAGATTAGGGCGTTCAACCAAACAAACAAAGAAACAAACTCTTCAGCTTTATAATATTAGTATAGATAAATATCTCGCCAAACACATTACAGTACAACAATCATAAAAGAACACAAGCAAATCTAGAAGTCCTACGATAAATAAAATGACTACAATAGGACACAAAATGACCACCAAGACAGACACGGGGCTACCGACGAGATCTCAATTAATAAAACAATCGACGAGTGAGCCACAGATAACAAGAGGATTCTTTATTTTTCTTGCCTGCATTCATCCGATGGGGTAGACTTTCAAACGTTTGGTATCAATTTAGATTGATTGATAGAGCCTCTCTGCCTTCCCTTTTGTTTGGATCGCTTTAGCTCGATCATTTCAATTAGAATTCTCATCTCTTTGCTGAAAGTTTGAACAGATACAATAAAACATATCAAAAGCAACGATAAACTTGTTATGTTCGTTTGTACGGATTACGGGAATGGAAAAGATGGAGGTGTATTTAATCAGATGCTTCGTGATGCATTTAGTTGTTTCTTAATTTTTGATTAAACTGCTGGTTAGGTGATGTAAGTGAGAAAATTATTAGAAGAATTTATTTTCGACTCTCAAATAGTCTCTTAAGCTTTGGGAAAGAGAACGAGTTTAGAGTATCAGACATAATTAAAGATCTATTGTGTCTTGCCGTTGGTGTGCCGGCGCGACTCAATAGGTTAAGCATAATAAGTACTAATAATACACTACTTAAAACTTCAATATATTCTAGTAAATACAAAATTTATTTTTATTACCGTAAGGAGTTTTCTGAAACATTTCTTAGTTCGAGGCAACTTGAGTACTTTGAATACCAATAAGAAAATGACTTAATCTTGCGTGAACCCAAAATTGCCTGGTAGAAAATCTTTCGCTTTATAGTATTTATGGTGAGTATTCGAGAAAAGTTTCAGTACGCGAATTGTAAATATAAATACAAGTTATGACCTCATACTTATATACAAATGAGGGAGAGCTGACTATGGCAAATAATAAAAGCTTACATCTTTCTATAGCTCATCTTCACTGATGAAAATAAGGCTATTTTGGATAACGGTACTAGAGGAACAATTTATCTAAAGATTTACTTTACGTCATATTTAGACTCATGCTTATACAAGTGAAAGAGTAGGCAGTGTATTACACATACATTTCGCTAGCTACATTTTAGGTCATCAAGCACAGTACACATAGCGACACATCAACCTAGACTGTTTGGACTTTGAACTATTAGAAGTTGAACGCTGCGAATCGTGCGAAAGAGTGCGTTATATTTTTATTATTTTGTCTCATTCACACTGAACGGGACACGACGCTCTATCCTTACTATTACATCGATACCACTATGCACTGTCCCTTTCCGAAAATTCTCTATTTTGTATGTAGCGTAGTTATGCGTATACAGGGTGTCTATCTTGATATGTAGCCGTGTCTACCAGACTTTACGCTGCTACTAAGAATTTATTAACAGAAAATCTTTTTATGGCAATACTTCTGGGTACCACACTCCGAAGCAGTTTTATAAACATAAAATTAAAAACAACGTGATTGTTTCATTGATGGCTGCGTTAACGTGAATAATGCGTTATACGACTCGTATGATCCTGGATGGATCTAATAATTTACATTTTGCCTATCGTAATACTGCCAAATATTATAGAGTTTTGGCTCCGATTATTTTGAATTGCATATGGATCTTATCTAAAGTGAACTATTACGGATGGCGTAGCGGTTTATGTGATCGATTTGCTGATACCATTGTGCCAAATGTTGTGGGTTCAATCCCTAAACGGACATTGGGTTAGGTTAGAAAAAATAAAAACAGGGTGTTCTTTGTGTCCACTGTTTGGATATTTGTAAAGTCTCCTGCGACATAGTATCTATGCTTGGTTCAGTAGTAGTCTTTTTAAAGAGAATGAGTTTAAAACCACTCCAACCATTTCACCCGAAACATTTTAAGATACACGGTTAATAAAGTTAATTAGTTAATACATAACTTTAACGTAATCCATTAAACTAGCTCTACGATATAAGTAACGCAAGAATACGTGCACTAAAACACCTTCTATGAAACTGTTATACGTGCAATTATGAATGCATTCTTTACGATCGCTACGTTAAAAGTTCTCAAATAGCACAATAGATGCTGAAACAATAACGAGAACAATCTTTCATATGATCGTTGTTTCGATATTACGTTTATACGATACGATTTTTTGTCGGTTGCTTTTAAGGCTAAGACAATTTTTTTTTATTAGAATACTTTCCCTACACTAAGAATAATTCCTGTATTGCGAGGGACTTTACAAACAATCAAACTACGGACACAAAGAACATCCAGATTCAGTACAACCATTTGTAGATCTCACAAATTTTTATCCCGTGTGGGATTCGAACCCACAACACGCGCAGTGGCAGTGGCGAGGCAACCACTTAAAGCATACGCTATCCGTGCTAAATTCTAAAGATAATATGGTCAGGCAAGATGGTATGTGTAACAGCACAATACAGTCTTCAATACGGCTGTATTTTATATCGATCTTAAGATTGAACGTATAGCGTGAACGTCAATTCAAATTTTCCTTGGCCGATGCTTAAGTATTTTTAAGTATTCGAACACTTGTAGTTACTTCTCCAATAGCTCAATGTTGAGTGTATTTACATATTTACTTATAATTGTTGTTTTTTATGAAATAATCGGTAGCTTAGTGGTTTAAGAACTACTTCATATATTTCTTAATAATAATAATAATAATGGCTGCCCATTGCATTGATGCTATTAGAGAATTCAGGGCAGACGCCGTTTTTCATCCATAGTTAGCAATATACCGGTCCACCAAACACCCATACCTATAGCCCATATATTAGAATCCATACGTAGCAATAGTCCTACGCCTGCTGCGGTTAGTGCCGCTGTAGGTGTTCCATCTCACCTTTGAATAAAACTCTCGAAGGGCCTCTTAACGTTGGATCCATGTCTCCGTGTAAGCCTCCCAAAGGGCCAGGTATTTTCTATTATAATATGTTAGAAAGTACCTGTGATAAGAGAAACATAATAATAATAATATATTTATTTATTCAGACAGAGTCCATAATGTTTAATGATGCATCCGAGGTAGTTATTAATTGAAATATATGTATAGTTGCCTGACTTGAGGCCAAGTATAGTTTGTCTTACATTATAAAAAAAACAGCTGCCATTGAAATTAAACTACTATATACGGATTTTATCGCGTTGTTTATTAATCACTGTATTACATGATTTAAAACTGTTACACTACTATTACTATTGAATTTTACTAATTTTGCTACTAAAATTATTTAAACTATTAAAACTATTTATATTTAGTTTTACACTTTCCCCGACGTTTCGGTTGCTTTTCAGCAGCCATGGTCACGGGGATATTAAGATGGTAATTGTCTCAATGTTCCAGTGTAGTTATTTCAAAGTACCCGAACATAATTTAGTCATTGGTGTTTCTATTTAGGCAGAAAGCGCTCAAAGTATCATGAAGTCTAATTGTGGTTTGTTTCTTCTTGGGTTTGACTTTTTGAATTACTGGGTACCAAGCTGGTGGTACATTCCAACCATCTTCTCTATTGAATTTAGGATGTTTTTTGATTTCAATAGCCGCGCGAAGCATCCTTGGTAGGAATCGGTGTTCTTTAGCGAGAATCTGTGGTTTGTCAAATCTCAGGTAGTGGTTGGTCTTCTGCTGTGTATGAACATGTAGAACAGGAGTGTTCTACATGTTCATACACAGCAGATTTCAACGAGCGTTTGTGTTTTACATCAGCTATGTGTTATTTTATGCGGGTGTCTATGCTTCTCTTGGTTTGACCAATGTATGAGAGTCCGCAGTCACAATCTATTTTATAGACCTCTGCATCTTGTAAAGGTAATTGGCACTTGACGGATGGTAAAAGTTGACTTAACTTCGTTGGCGGCTTGAAGTATGTGTTGATTGAAGCTCGCTTCAAGATGTAGATGTGTCTCCCCGTGACCATGCCTGCTAAAGAGCAACCAAAACGTTGGGGAAAGTGTAAACCTAAAGTTAAATAAAGTTTTAATAGTTTTATAATTTTATTAGCTTATAAATTAGTAAAATTCAATAGTAATAGTAGTGTAACAGTTTTAAAATTATGTAATACAGTGATTAATGAACAATGCGATAAAATCTGTATATAGTAGTTAAATTTCAATGAATAACATTCGCGTAAACAGAAGACAATATTATGTAAAACAGCAACCGTCATGTAATTACGACGAACTGACGCAACAAATCTGGGAAAACACTAAATGATTTAACTACGAACATAAATTGTATAAAAATGGATTCAGCTATTACTATTTTGTATAGGAATCACGAAATTAGATATAAGCTAATAATTAGATATAACAGCAATTTCGTAGTAAACGCCTAATACAGTTTGTTAAAAGCTTGCTCCATAAAAATTATGGGCTCACATTTACACACAAGTACTAAATACACACAAGCTCGGTGTGTGAATTCCAGTAATTATATGCGATGTCTAGTACTTCTTTATTTATTGATTTAAGCGTTAATAATTACATTAATGCCTATTCTTACATACATAGGTCTGCATCATAATAATATTATCCATTATATTGTTATTAATCCGAAGTACAGCAGTAAATATTAAGAAGAAGCTTTAGGATACTTAAAAGCATATTTTCCTTATCTTCACATATTTTCTTAATCGAAACTACACCATCATATTCCCAATATAGGTGCTCACTTTACCCCATCCATATAAGTTACCCCACTCAAACACTTACAGTTACAAAACCTCTCTATTATTAGATAAAATCACGTTACGCTCAGTCATCCGAAAAAAGTAAAGTGTAAATAGTATCGTCGCCATCAAAAGTTCAGTGGCTCTTAGCGCCATCGATACGGGAGTGTAGTCGGGCACTTGAAAGCACTGTGTACATACGTACTGTCGCGAACACACGCCTTCCAATGGCGAAGCCATTTTTAACTCAAGAAATCTAACGCTGTCTACCAGATTTCATGGGTTAAAATGGAACTTGACTTGTTTCTGTTTCTGGATCCTAGTGTGATGCCCAGATCTATACTAATATTACATCGTGAAAGTGACTCCTTACATTTTTCAGGTTGTCACGACTTGGCCACCGCATTAATTAAGATAAATAAATAACTTCTTTTTAAATACTTTATTATAAATGTGTAGAAAATCCAAATTGTATTAGTTTTATAAATTATATATTTATCCAAAATAAATGCTCGCACTCTCCTAAAATTGTTTGCATCAAATACATCCTGTAAAGCATCACCATAAAAAAAACATCCATTGTTAACATAGAAAACATTACTGTGAAAGTTTGAATTAGAAATATAAATTTAAAAGTATAAATTACCAACTTACGCTGTTGACTGTACAGGCGACCGTAAACACTTTAACGTACATACGTATACCCCTTCACATATATACAGCTACAGCGCTCAATAGTTTAGAACGGACCGCTATAGGGGATTATTGGGACATTTACCGAAGCTTTGGGAGTTCCGTACTGTTTTATATTTTTCACCATTAAACGCATACGCAGCGGAAAAAGCCTTTAAGTGGTTAGTAAAAAAGTTATGACCTACCCATATTATATCCTACCTCTCTACAAAATGAAATTTTATAGACGAGCATAATTTAGGATCTAAAACATAAAATATCAGTTCAACAAAGGTTAATGCTGAAAGCTCTAGCCTCATTAACTGTAAAATTCAGATTTTACGACTTTATTTCAGTTTGAATAACGAACGTAATTGGTACAAAATCTTGAAAGAAATTCTATTAGATCAACATTGATCCAGGCCCTTAATCCGCCTCATGCAAAATGCTTACAGTAAGCTCAAAATAATATAAATTCTTATCCTCACTTATATCTTGTATGCGAAAGTTTTATTGTTGGTTTATCCTTCTTTGTATTTTTGCGAGAACGGGGCAACAGAATAACAATACTTTTCGCACAGAGATAGTTAACGGACCAAAAAGTGACCTAAGCTACTTTTATCTAAAAAACCACAGGGGAGTTAATTTTCCTTGCGATCTCAAAGGTGAAACCGCGTGTAAAGGAGAGTATCGTTCAAAATCATTTTTCTAACAATACAATCTGAAATCGGAAAATGTGACAGATATTAATGGAAATAAAAAACATTCAGAAAGACCGTAATTCACATGGGAGACTCTTAAAATCAAATCTATCATCGGAACACCCCAGTGGCGATAACAGGAGCAAGAGCTAACATAAAATATTTGCTGAGAAATGGTCAGGCTTTTGACAAAATTGAAGATATTTTAGAAAAGAATTGAAAAATGATATCGTCGGCGGTTCATGATATAGCATTTTTAGTTTGAACTAAATGTTGGAATCAAAATGTTTTTAACTTGACCAATTTCTGCTATTTTTCAAACAGTAGAGAGACGCGACAATTTTTGTTTTCATATAAGTAAGTGCAGTCGGTAATTCAGTTAGCGTAACAAGAGCAAAGCTACAAATATACGTAAACGTTAGGCCGAAGAGTGTAATATCTTATCTTCAGTTTGCATTTATTATCAACAAACATATAGACTAATAGACACACATTTACAAAAGTAAGGTATATTAATCGGCAATACGTACACGTAGAATTATATTGGTGTGCCTTGTTACCCTAACACAATTACAGGCTGCAACTTTATCCTCAAGAAGACCGCAGGCAAACCAATTCATGCCATTACTTTAGAGCTTTATAAGTAGGCCCTATGTTATCAGCATTTATTCTCACATGTATATTCAATCAGAATTCATATTTACGGGGCCTCGACAAACAAAGACTTCAGTCTTAGTTCCTGTGCTGACAACGCTGCGACTCACTAAGTTAAGCATCAGTTACGCGCGAATATTCCTGGTGGTGCATGAATCTATGACCATCAGCACTTGCCAAGTATTTCTGCTAATCTGTCACCTGAGTAGCATTGTGCTATCAACAGGCAGATTTCACAGGGTTTCAAGATACAAAGACTTCACTCCTCGTTCCTGAGCTAACAGCGTACCGGTGTCCTTTTATAAGAATCAGTAATTTGCCTGGCAGTAATCCCTTACAAGCAATCGCTTGCCTGCCTGTTAAGTTCAATAAAGTTCAACATGCTAAATATAAAGTAATAAAAGAGATGATACTGGTAATATACCAGGATATGTCCCTGCATATCTCAAAGTATTATCAAATGATCTTGTTAGAGTCTAATTTGTTTGCGTCGACTATCAGGTCAGACACACCAGTAATAAAAGTTCCAACCGCGACGCCTAAATGCAGTTGATCATAAAAAATTACGGCTACTTGTAGTACGACAGATAGATAAAATTTTAATCAGTATAAAACGCGTTGCAGAAAATACCGATGTTGCCTTATTAGGAATACAAAAAACAACTAGAGTATTTTACGATCCTACTTTGCTCTTTATGTGGCGTAAATTTTAGTGAACTCGATGACCGGAACCCTGTGTTTTGAATTTTTCTGTTAGGAAAATGATTCTCCAAAACAGAAGCAGTACGGGTTAATGCCCAGTAAGACTTGCCTCTGTTTCGTACATAGATCCATACATAGTTGGTCAAATATATACCTAATTTATCCAACTATGCTTAGATCTACTAATTCATGACGGATGGCGCAATAATTTAATTGGTTACCTCCTACCGCCTGTGCGCCGAGTGTTATGAGCTCCATCCCCTGATCAATCAAGAATAGCTGTGCCGTATTTAAATATGCCTTACGTCCGTGTTTTAATATTTCTAAAGTATTCTACCATACAGTAAACAATTATAATACCAAGTCATGGAATTAATAAATAAAAATAATGTTTAAACACACTAACGTCTATATTATAATTTTATCCTATCTATATAAAATATTTAAAAAAATCATTTTTAAATATGTTATTTTCATTTGCAAATTTGGAACAAAAGTACTAGAATATTTGCAGTGCTTTACAACATTTTCATTTAAAAATCAATCCTTTGTTCATAACCGAGATCGCAAAGAGTGAGTTTGGCCAATGTGCGACATTGCAATTTGTCATGCGGCTAACGACAGCTGCCGTCCTTTTGTCTCGCTCGCTTCGACATGTATACCGTTTCATAGATTTATTGTTTTGACGTGGCTCAATACTAATGTTTTAAATCTGATGAATTGTTATCAAAGGAAAAAGAAAACTCTTTGTCTAGGCAATCTCTAAAGATCGACAACTTAGGTGTGGTTCTAAGGAGTAATTTTGAAAATTTAGTTTACGTAGGCAATATAATGTATACAATAATTAACTTGTAGCATCATGATTGACATAGAAAAATTAATTTCCAATTTGAAAATGAGAAGTAAAAACCACGCGAGAATACTAGACTTATTATTCACCTGGACAGTGTAGTGACGAAGTAAATATCAGCACAAAAAAGTCATAATAATGTTTAACTTCATTTTACTTATATGAGAGAAGCTGTAAGTAGAAGAAGACGGTAAGAAATCTTAATTAAATACCAAAATAAAACTTCACCTCTCACCTCACCTCAAAATCAATCGCAAATCCAGGTCGGTCACAGCATACCTACATAATTTGGCAACGTGAAGTATAAACGAGCCACCCTATACCCAATGTAATTGCGGTGTTGTTAAACAAACCGCACTACTACTAAGCAAGGTTTTAATTTTCTATTTATAATGAACTTTCTATCCCCCGCGATTTCACCCATGATTATACTTCCCTGGGTCATAGCGTGATATTCTATATCCTATGTATTTCGATATGAAACAGATTACCAAATACAAAAAGAAATTTCCATGTCGGACTGGCAGTTTCAGAGATTATCATGTTTAAACAAACAAAAAAATGTTATCAGCTCTATAACATTAGTATAAATTGTTAATATTTCAGATCTATAAATACCTATATTTTTTATTTGAGCCCATAAATGCAACTCGCTGTATGTAAGCTGTATGCGCTTTAGTAACTAGTACGGCATTAGTAAATGTACTATCAAAGAAGAGGATAATTGTAGGTAAAAATAGCTGATTGTATTTTTGTGGTGGTTAAAGTAAAAGAAAAGGAAAAAAAACAAAACAAAATTTCTTGCGTTTTCGAATTCCACCCACGTTGCAAGTTAAATAAAGAAGTTCAATAAACAAAATCCCGCGCCGCCCACTGTTGGTATAGCATTATTTATTTAAGTTAAAAGGGCAACGCTTAATTTGTTTCAGTTACTACTCATATATGGTTACAGACAATCATGTCAGAGATCAGTATAACTAATTAAGTACCAAATTGGATGCAGGTGGTAAGCGAATAATTAAATGGTAGATTAATTTACTTAATTCAAGTGCTGGTCAAAATATAATATACAGGCAAGAGCTAGAGGAATGTCATGTATTTTAATGTTTTCTAATTAACACACCGCACTAGGAATACAGTCCTGTATATCTTTACAAGCATAGAATGCTTGTAAAGATATGAGGATATACAAGGGGACGCAAAGAATGCCAAGACTCGGAACAACTATTTATGGATAACACAAATATTTGTCCTGTGTGGGATCGAACCCACAACTCATGGCGCAGTGGTGAGGGGACTATTTAAATTACTGTGCCATCCGTGCTGATGACAAGATTGAAGCTTTTATATATATATATATATATTTATAATTATAAATGTGACATAATTAATAATAACAATTTAATGTATATTTCAAGATTTCTTATATTGTATTTGTATTGTATTTGTATGTCTTAATGGCAAAACATAGTGGACTATTTATTTATTTATGACCTTCAATAATTGTATTTACCTATGTTTAACAAATAAATAATCTGAATCTGAATCTGAAGCTCACTGACGCACGGCATTTGATGAAATAGAGATTAATGGAATTAATATTTATTATGTATCTATATACATACTGATTTCCTTTCGAAAAAAGCTTTCGTTCAATAGTCGACACAAACGGGGAATCAATGAATATTTTCCAAGCTCTGTTCTTGTGAAGCGTGGTTTGAGCGATAGAACATCTTTTCTTTTTATCTCGCAATTTTAAATATTTAGCTCTGAAAAGCGATCTTTAAAAATGCGGGATTAATTAAGACACTTCTCATCGTTCTAACTTTATTATTCTTAAATGCATCTGTTTAACTGAATATTAACAGTTTTGTCACGGAGTGATTGTGTGATTTGAGCTCCAAAAGGTCTATCCATCCTAAATCCATTTATCTAGATCAGCCAAAATATTTAAAGTGGCTGATATATAGATGTTCATGATAGCTGTGATGACGGCATTACAATACGTTTCGACGACGGAAGGGTATGACATTTTATAAATGATCACCTATCCATCAGGATGACAGTCGCATCGTCGGTTAACCTCGAATCAATTAATCTGAACGATTGCCACTGCGTCACGTGCACTTCAGTTTCACGTATGTATTTATATACATCGATACACGCATGTATATCCTAGGAATCTAATCACAAAGGCATTCGGATGACGTTTAAATGTATTATAGCCTGGATTTTGCCAGAGCCCTCGTTCGCGTAAGTATAGCTTAGGTAAGGTTACTTTTCTTTGGATGAACGGTACCCTATGTCCTTTTCTGTTATTCTGACAACGTGTATGCCAAATGTCATGATCATCGGTCGAGTAATAAGGCGTGAAAGTGTTACAAATGGACAAATAAACTCTTATTTTCATTTATAATAAGGTAGGATGGTAGACGTAAGCACATAATTGTGTTATCAACCTAATACATTTGTGCATATCGCGAGCATATCGTTGACAGGGCAAGTATAGGTGCTCGATACCCATTTATCATAAACTATGTTTCCTTTTTTTGACGTGATAGGAGGCAAACTCATTGCGCGCGGCAATGAGTTTGTTTTTGAGTTTTATCTGCCAGAATAGAGAATTTGTTAACATATACTTCTTAATACAAGCTTTATCAGGAGTCAGAAGCCAAAATTCTTGAATCCGTCAATTAACTAGTAAAGTAATACATATTTAAGAAATAAATCCCATTAAAAATAATGTTATCTATCTAAAATCTAGGACTAAAATCCACATCCTCATCGTCGCAAACAAAAATAAGCGCAAACTAGTAATATATCAACGAGACAGCCACACTCAAATAAAAAAACATTATATCCATCAAAAATGTCGTCAACAAAAAATCTTTTGCGTTATTTAAAGTATGGAGATAAACTGGGGAGCAATACATCACTTTGTGACTCGGAAGTGGATAGTCCAGTGGCGATCTCCATTGATACAGCCATTAATCATATCTTGTCTCGACGCGAATCTGCGCGAATCTCCCACAAGTTTGCAGTTCTACAGACTTTATTGAGCAAATCTGTGTTATGTTTTATGCAAGTGGAGTATCAATAAACTCTTGAGTGTATTAAACGTCTTGTTGAATTTAGTAATATATTGATTTGGTGTTAATTTATAGATTGATTGCTGTCTTTTAAATGAGATTAGCACATTAAAATAGAATGTTCGATACTGCAGCCGTAGAGTATGCGACTATTTTGCATGAAACTAGTGTTCAATTGCAAGGTAAGCTGGAGTTTACTTAGGTTATTTTGTCTCGAAATGTTTAGTGACAGCACGCATCCTAGAACGTCAGCCGGTAGACGTCAATAGGCTCTTCATTTATAACGTGGGACCTAATCATAGCTGACAAAATGTGAGTGTAATTCACCTACATATACACACACCAAAAAAAGTCTGCGTTCACTTGGAAAAGTTGAGATATTTTTTCTCGTGTCAAAATATAATTAATAAATGCTATTTATTGATTAAGCATTTAAAAACACTTAATTTTAATATGCAAATCGTTATACACTAGCAGTTTTCCTTAAAAAAAAAATAGTCATTTCCTGTGAAATTTGTAATTTAAAGATAATCATTTTATATGCTTTTATTTACAAATTTAATACAAAATGACTCCTCCCCTGGCTTGAACGCATGCGGAAATCTTCCTGAACATGCTGTAGATCAAGTTGTCCAATAGTTCTGGTGGTAACCTGTCCCATTCTTGAATGGTGGCTTCCTTGAATGGTGGCTTGAGTTCTTGGAGGCGGCTAACGTCTCCTAACAGCTCACTTGAGAACGTCCCATGCGTGCTCGATTGGGCTTAAGTCCGGAGAGCCGGCAGGCCATTCTAACCGCTGGTCTAAGTTCAGTAGCAGCTCGCAGGTCTAATCTCAGTTTTGTAGCGTTAATTATTGGATCACGAATCGTAAGAAGTCTGATGTAGCGCTTCTGAACATCACTAAGGACAGCCGGCCACTGCGAGGTTAATCAGCCAGGTTACCCATTCTTCAGTACCTCTGCAGGATAGTAACGATGCAGGTTTGAGAAATGGAGACCCTGGCTTCAATTTGCCCTGCAGAATATCCTTCTTCACGCAATCACACTATTCTTGCTCGCAAGAATTCAGACAGTCCACCTGGCATTTCTCAAATGAACAATTTTAGAGAAATTGATTAAAACACCTTTCAGGCAGAAACAAGAATGAGGAACCTCGTTCTTATATAAAAAAACAAAAGAAAATTTTATTCTTAACCTCTCAAACCTCGCGCGCGACAAAGAACGCAAATGTAATAATTTATTTTTAAATATTTTAATATCTCAACT
The DNA here is from genome assembly GCA_963675205.1 of Catocala nupta. Taxonomy (NCBI): domain Eukaryota; kingdom Metazoa; phylum Arthropoda; class Insecta; order Lepidoptera; family Erebidae; genus Catocala; species Catocala nupta. Next base: position 12,485,966 of record OY776082.1, read on the forward strand.
TTTCCATGAGAACGCGGACTTTTTTTGATGTGTGTATAAGGGTATAATAATAAAGGTAGGATATGTATATCAGGGATAGGCGTGGGATTATGTATGTACACTACTGTGACTATGTATATAAGACTGAAACGATTCTACGGATATAAAGGATAACGATTTTTTATTTGTTTTGCTTGAGTTCCTTTATCTAATCAAATGACTTTAGTATATAATAAATTATAAAAGTTGTTGTTGTCTATAAATAATATGGATTTAAAATTCGGCTTCAATTACATTTTCTCAACTAAACCAGTCGCTTAAGCCGAACAGACACTCAAAAGATTACGAAGTACTGTCAACTCCGAGTACGTATAATGCATGAACACGGCTGGCTGTCGACATTAGTGTACTATAAAAAATTTCACATGTAACATACATTTTAGTGACATTCGTACCTTTTCAATTTACATCTTACCGATAATAGAGCTAAAAAGTATTCTTGTGTTTTTGAAGTGAAACCATAATATTTGAACTGTCAATATATAAAATACTTCACAGAAAATCGGTACTGACAGATATGCACCGAAGTAATTTTCGAAAGGCTACGTTTTGTTAATTTGGATACAACTCTCTAGTCAGTTGTATCTAGTGATTTTTCGTTATATGTATTGGTACATGAGGTGAACATATATAAAGCTTATGGTAATATTATATTTGGCTGTCACAGAAGCGCAGTAGTAGTGCGACAGCTGTGCGTGTGATATTATAATCGATTCCTGTGTAAAGAAAAAGTATTAAATTTTCTTGTCAAGACATTTTTAATAACCGTTGGTAGCTGGATGCTGTTGGAGTTCTTGTTCCCATGTCACAGAAAGCACATTGCCGTCTTATTGAGGATCTATGAGAGGCAGGGAACAGAAAGTGCAATCACTTATACACTATAAATTCTTCAGCGCAGATATCCAGTCTCTGTTCAGATTGGCTAGGACACAAAATTATGTCAGGAAAGAGGATCTTATTACTATTATATACTAAATTGCTCTATACACCTTTACTGTAAATGAATTACTATCCTACATTATAAATCCAGTAACAATCTCTTATCTCCCATACTTCGTAGTCCGGTAAACAATTCCATAATCACATTTTCCTTACCCCATAAACCTTCTACACAAATAACTCTACTAAAGTGTTGGTCGTAAATCGAGGAATACTTCTGGTCATGTGACAGTTTAACAGATATCCTTGTGTTGTAGGAAAGAGCTCATTTAATATACAACAGGCGCGGCTAAGCGCGGAAGCACGCAGCCGTACGCCCGAGCGTTGCTTTCACGCTTTTGAGGAGCAACGGAATTTGTGCGAATTCTTTATAGTATCAAAGTTAGACATTATATAAAGCTTATCTGGGAACGAGTATTGGAGGATATATCTCAGCTATTTATATTTTATGGACTGCTTGATGCCACAACAGGCTAGCGTTTACTACGTCCAATGTTTTGGGTGCAAATCCTATACCTACGGAATAATTATTCGTGTGGCGAAATAATTGTTCTGAACGAGTGTGTTTTGCGTTTGTTAATTGAATGCTTATAAAGTCCTCGCGGCTTGAACACTTAAGAGGAAGTGCCTTTGAAAAAAATATATTATGTTTAATTGGGCTTCCAAAAAACCGTTTAAAAAAATTTCAATGTGTTTGTCTACCTCTTTCATTAATATTTTAATGGCAAATCCGATTCTGAATAGAATTTACAGTTAAAATTAATTGTATAATTTAAAACTATATGCAAGTATGGTTTGTAATAAAATTATCATAAATAGATACTATCATGTAATTAAAATCAATCGAAGCACCAAACCTAGGCAAACAATGAACGACATTTAGAACACAAATTGTATAAAAATTAATTAAGTAGATTTGAATAACACATATTATTATTAATAAAATATACAGATTTTCTCAATGTAGAAATTTTATCGCGTTGTTTATTAATCACTGTATTACATAATTTTAAAACTGTTACACTACTATTACTATTGAATTTTACTAATTTTGCTAATAAAGAAGACAATATTATGTAAAACAGCAACCGTCATGTAATTATGACGAACTGACGCCACAAATCTGGAAAAACACTAAATGATTTAACTACGAACATAAATTGTATAAAATGGATTCAGCTATTACTATTTCGTATAGGAATTACGAAATTGGATATAGAAAAATCAACAATTTCGTAACAAAAATATGAACAAAATAATGAACGCATCCAGCCTTAAAAGTTAAACATATTATGTGCGATAGTTAATGTAAGTTTGAATTTCGAACTCGTGGCTGGTGACGTGCCAAAAGGCGGTATTGCGCTGTGGTGGTTTTGGTTTGATAATATGCAATGTGTTTGACCACAGTACAAACCACACTGGGCAAATATGGGTTGGCAGACTTCACACATCTTCGATAACATTATGTAAAAGTCCCAGATTTATACTTTTCTCGTAATATTTTCTATTACCGTTGAAATTAACAACAAATACATACATATATGTATAGTCTAATGCCTACATCCCTAGTCGCGGGTATATAAAACTCATTTCAACAGCTATCATATATTACGGCTACGGAATAAGGGGGCGAGTCTATAATCATGAACAGCGCAAAGTTCCAGACTCTGCACTGCTACGCAATATACTTTGCCCGTCCCAACCCGAAATCTAATGCACAACAGTTGCATTTATTAAATTACGCCACCGCGATTGTAACTTTTTTCCAAAGTACTAGTAGTTATACATAAATATTTCCGATAGTTAGATATCAACAATGTTTTTTTTAACGCCTAGTGTTGCCAAATGACGATACTATTACGAATTAAACAATTAAATATTTAAAGAAAACTCTTTTCATTTTTTAATTTATTTATAACAACATACAAAAGCTACAAAATAAAAGAAAGAAGAAAAATATTTGTTGACAAACAAAGGCAAAAAAGGTACCTACTGAATTGTCTTTGCCTATTTATATTATATTAATTTTATTATAAAATTTTTAATTGCTTTATAACAAGAATAATTCTATAATTGCACTTCTGCAGAAGTATAAAACATATAACTTGTCTAAAGTAGCATGCAATTCATCCTCATAAACAATTTAAATGTACTTACAATCAGTACAATGTTAAACAAATCCGGTTATGGAAATAGCGGCTCGGCATAACATAACTAAGTTAAACTCCACATAAACATTGTCCCAACTTCCCTTCAGTATAATCAACAGTTAAATGGACTTGTAAATTGATTTAAGTGTGTATTTTATTTTAAAATAGGTAGCGATACTTATGAATAGAATGTGGTAGACTCACGATTATATAGTCAAAAGAGCAGGCAGAGGAATTACACTCATATTTCTCGCAACGGCACACCGGCGACCAGACACAATAAGTTTTTAATTATATCTGGCATTGAAATTAAACTACTATATACGGATTTTATCGCGTTGTTTATTTATCACTGTATTACAAAATTTTGAAAATATTACTCTACTACTACTATTGATTTTATTTGACTAATTTATAAGCTAATAAAATTATTTAAACTATTAAATCTATTTATTTTTGGTTTACACTTTCCCCGACGTTTCGGGTGCTTTTCAGCAGCCATGGTCACGGGGAGACTAAGATGGTAGTTGTCTCAATGTTCCAGTGTAGTTATTTCAAAGTATCTGAACATAATTTAATTATTGGTGTTTCTATTTACGCAGAATGAGCTCAAAGTATCATGAAATCTAGCTGTGGTTTGTTTCTTCTTGGGTTTGACTATTTGAAGTACTGGATCCCAAGCTGGTGGTACATTCCAACCATCTTCTCTATTGAAATTGGGATGTTTTTTAATTTCAATAGCCTCGCGAAGCATCCTTGGCAGGAATCGGTGTTCTTTAGCGAGAATCTGTGGTTTGTCGAATCTCAGGTAGTGGTTGGTCCCCTGTTGTACGTGTTCACACACAGCAGACTTCAACGAGCGTTTGTGTTTTACGTCAGCTATGTGTTCTTTTATGCGGGTGCCTATGCTTCTCTTGGTTTGACCAATGTATGAGAGTCCGCAGTCACAATCTATTTTATAGACCCCTGCATCTTGTAAAGGTAATTGGCACTTGACGGATGGTAAAAATTGACTTATCTTCGTTGGCGGCTTGAAGTATGTGTTGATTGAAGCTCGCTTCAAGATGTAGCCAATCTTGTCAGTGACACCCCTTACATAAGGCAGTATAGCAGGCTGGCGCTCGACTGTGGCTGGCTTTTCTCGGGATCTGTGACGGCGGCGCGGCTGTTGGAGATTGTTGTCTTGCAGTACTTGCTTGACATGTTGAAGCTCGGCGTCCAGGTGTTTCTTGTCACAGATCCCGTGGGCTCTCTGAAACAAAGACATTCCAACGGTAGCTAACTGTTTAGGATGGTGGTGAGATTCACCGTTCAAGTACCTATTTGTATGGGTCTTTTTCCTATACACGGTGTGGCTCAAAGTATGATTAGGATTCCTGATGACAAGTACGTCTAAGAATGCTAATGAATTATTTGCCTCTAATTCCATAGTAAATTGGATGTTGTTATTAATGGAATTAAGATGTTCTAGGAATACACTAACACTATCTGTTGGTAATATTGTAAAAGTATCATCTACAAACCTCTTATAAATCCTGGGTGTGATGGGGGCAGTCTGTAAAGCTCGAGCCTCGAAGTCCTCCATATATATATCGGCAACAACAGGCGATACTGGGGAGCCCATTGCCACACCATCGACTTGTATGTAGAATTTATTGTCCCACAACAGATAGCCAGTTGTTAAGCAATGCTTAAGTAGTTCTGCATATTCCTCAGACATATTGTACTCTATTAGCTTCCTTTTAGTTATTTCAATACAGTCATGTACAGGTATGCATGTAAATAATGACTGTACATCAAAACTAACCATTGTTTCATTGTTAGTGAGACATAGGTGTTTAATCTCACTCACAAAATGGTATGAATCCTTTACATGTGCTCTCAAGTTGCCTCTGAGTGGTGAGAGTATCTTCGCTACGTGCTGAGCCAATCTGTAAGTTGGTGTGTCGATCTGACTCACAATAGGACGTAGACGAGCGTTTTCCTTGTGTATTTTTGGTAACTCATACAGCTTTGGAGGTTTTACGCAAGCTAGTATTAATTGTTTAACGTCTAGATCTAGTCTTTCGGAGTATTTATATATGATGTCTTTGGTTTTGTTATACTTCGACGCAAGACCGATGAAATGTCCTGACGTATAGCCTCCAAATCTTCCTTATATATACGTCAGGACATTTCATCGGTCTTGCGTCGAAGTAAACTGCCCAGACCGAATCTTCCCAAAGATGAACAAAACCAAAGACATCATATATTGAATGAATATATAATATGAATATTGAACAAAACCAAAGACATCATATATAAATACTCCGAAAGACTAGATCTAGACGTTAAACAATTAATACTAGCTTGCGTAAAACCTCCAAAGCTGTATGGGTTACCAAAAATACACAAGGAAAACGCTCGTCTACGTCCTATTGTGAGTCAGATCGACACACCAACTTACAGATTGGCTCAGCACGTAGCGAAGATACTCTCACCACTCAGAGGCAACTCGAGAGCACATGTAAAGGATTCATACCATTTTGTGAGTGAGATTAAACACCTATGTCTCACTAACAATGAAACAATGGTTAGTTTTGATGTACAGTCATTATTTACATGCATACCTGTACATGACTGTATTGAAATAACTAAAAGGAAGCTAATAGAGTACAATATGCCTGAGGAATATGCAGAACTACTTAAGCATTGCTTAACAACTGGCTATCTGTTGTGGGACAATAAATTCTACATACAAGTCGATGGTGTGGCAATGGGCTCCCCAGTATCGCCTGTTGTTGCCGATATATATATGGAGGACTTCGAGGCTCGAGCTTTACAGACTACCCCCATCACACCCAGGATTTATAAGAGGTTTGTAGATTATACTTTTACAATATTACCAACAGATAGTGTTAGTGTATTCCTAGAACATCTTAATTCCATTAATAACAACATCCAATTTACTATGGAATTAGAGGCAAATAATTCATTAGCATTCTTAGACGTACTTGTCATCAGGAATCCTAATCGTACTTTGAGCCACACCGTGTATAGGAAAAAGACCCATACAAATAGGTACTTGAACGGTGAATCTCACTACCATCCTAAACAGTTAGCTACCGTGGGAATGTCTTTGTTTCAGAGAGCCCACGGGATCTGTGACAAGAAACACCTGGACGCCGAGCTTCAACATGTCAAGCAAGTACTGCAAGACAACAAGCTCCAACAGCCGCGCCGCTGTCACAGATCCCGAGAAAAGCCAGCCACAGTCGAGCGCCAGCCTGCTATACTGCCTTATGTAAGGGGTGTCACTGACAAGATTGGCTACATCTTGAAGCGAGCTTCAATCAACACATACTTCAAGCCGCCAACGAAGATAAGTCAATTTTTACCATCCGTCAAGTGCCAATTACCTTTACAAGATGCAGGGGTCTATAAAATAGATTGTGACTGCGGACTCTCATACATTGGTCAAACCAAGAGAAGCATAGGCACCCGCATAAAAGAACACATAGCTGACGTAAAACACAAACGCTCGTTGAAGTCTGCTGTGTGTGAACACGTACAACAGGGGACCAACCACTACCTGAGATTTGACAAACCACAGATTCTCGCTAAAGAACACCGATTCCAGCCAAGGATGCTTCGCGAGGCTATTGAAATTAAAAAACATCCCAATTTCAATAGAGAAGATGGTTGGAATGTACCACCAGCTTGGGATCCAGTACTTCAAATAGTCAAACCCAAGAAGAAACAAACCACAACTAGACTTCATGATACTATGAGCTCATTCTGCGTAAATAGAAACACCAATAATTAAATTATGTTCAGGTACTTTGAAATAACTACACTGGAACATTGAGACAACTACCATCTTAGTCTCCCCGTGACCATGGCTGCTGAAAAGCACCCGAAACGTCGGGGAAAGTGTAAACCAAAAATAAATAGATTTAATAGTTTAAATAATTTTATTAGCTTATAAATTAGTCAAATAAAATCAATAGTAGTAGTAGAGTAATATTTTCAAAATTTTGTAATACAGTGATAAATAAACAACGCGATAAAATCCGTATATAGTAGTTTAATTTCAATGAATAACATTCGCGTAAACAGAAGACAATATTATATATCTGGCATACCAAAAAACTCAGTTTATTCTATTTATTTTATCACAACAGCAGACATTCTAATTTTTTTTTAAAGCACCTCTTTCTCTTTCTTAGCTTTGTGTCGCGGTGGACTTTACAAACATTCAAGCAACGAGCACATCATAATCATAATTTAATATCACTTGCCCAACCGAGTAACCAAACCCGATATATCATGCCCAGCGATTCCATTCACTATCAATACATCATCAATACATATATTTGTTTAAGGTAAACTTATATCTTTAATATCGTTTTAACGCTTTTAAATGAATTAAATATTCCCTCGGATGCAGAAGTAATGTCACTTCCATACTGCTATACATATAACATTAAAATCTTGAGACGCGTTAGGCTTATTTAAATTTAGAAATTTATTCTATATCGATTCTGTGGCTATCAACTGTGGCGACATACCATAGTATAAATTGTCGCTACAGCCATAGAGTCATTTGTTTCCATGGGACTAAGAGACATAGGTTCAATTATGCAGTATCTTGTATAAAAAAAAAAAAATAGCAAATCTGTTTACGCTCTGTGCGGCGGCTCTGCCAGTGAAGTGCGTGCTCTAAGTTCAAATTATTTTGTTGCAGGTTTTTCTTTAGCTTGGCTCGTGTAAACGCGTAAACGTGTTAACAGTGTAAATGTTAACAGTGCTTTTTCTGGATGATCGGTACCCTCTGTCCTTTTTTGTTCCCCTGAAAACGTCTATGCAAAATTTCATAATGATCGGTCAAGTAGTTAAGGAGAAAGCGTAATAAAAAAAACCTTACATTTACATTTATAATATTAGTTAGGATATCGTAAGGCTAAAATATCATAGCTGGCAAAAATGAGTGAAATATATTATATACTTATTATTATGTATGCATTTATTGGTACGTTACTATTTATAATCGCAATTATAGAACTCAGTCATTCTTTTAGTCACTTATATGACATATATAGCAGCGATAGCTCAGTGGGGAGACCAACAGACTACAATGCAGAGGGTCTCGGGTTCGGAGAGCACGTTAAGCCGTCGGTCCCGACTGCCATGAACATCTATGGCTGTCGTTATTGGGAAGTCAGTGTCCCTATAATATCCTGACACTGGTCTAGCCTTAGGGTATCGTTAGTCTTCGAGTTGCGGAGGTCAGGTGGCAGCCACTCCGTGTAAAAACTGATATCCAATCAAATCCGGTTAGACTAGAAAAGCCGACCCGAAGTGATTTGGGAATAATAAAGGCTAGGGAGAAGAGACTTATATGACACAACTAGATGTGCCCACGGTTTCAATCGCGTTTATGGTTACTGCGCTGACCCCGTGGGTTGTAGCGTTATGTTATACAGCCTATAGCCTTACTCGATAAATAGGCTATCCACTAAAAGTTTTTCAATTCAAACTAGTAGTTCCTGAGATTAGCGCGTACAACCAAACAAAAAAATAAACAAACTCTTCAGCTTTATAATATCTATATATTAATACGTGAAGCAAAAACTTTGTACCCCTTTTTACGAAAATTGCGCGGACGGAGTAGTATTAAATTTGGCACAGTTAAAGTTTATATGGAGAAGGAGAGGTGAATCCTAATAATTTTATAAAATATGCATTAGAAATACATTAAATTAATCAAAAAACACTACACGCACGCAATCATGCATTTGAAGCACGCAGTTGAATCGCGTTCGTAATATGCCGACATTGTTCGTCTGACGTCGTACAATTCTTTGTAACTATGGTTACCTATGCCTTATTTATATGTAATAGAGAAAAACAGAAAACAAAGTAGTAAGCTTAGGAACTTTGTTTGAATTTTGACCACTAGGCGACCGCTAGTTAGTATAGATGTAACAGTAATAAAATAATATAAAAAACGGACAGGCAGCATACATAGCGTGCCTCTGTTTATGACGGCTAAGAGAGCAGTCATACACCTAAATTGTCTATAGCACCAGCATAAAATATAAACTTCATGTATTTATTCGCGAAATTATAATGTAGGCAAAATAAATGTACCTAATCGAATAAAAGACATAATAATGTCATGTTTCGACCTTTTTTCTGACAAAGGAAAAGATAAGATTGAGGTTGATATCCCAAGGGATTCTTGAAGCCAGAGATTTTATTCATTTGGTTTAGCCTTGAGTTATTAAATATCTAATGCGCAGCTAACAATTATTCTAGAAGGTACAGTTTGTTAAGAGGGTAAATATGTTTTTGTTGTTGCTTTGGGTCGGGGAACTTTTCAAACACATAAGCAACGGACAAAGCAACTAAAAATAATACCCAGCCTCATATGAACTGTTTGTGGATCCAACAATTGTATGTCTCGTGTAAGGATCGAACTCACAATAGTCAGTTCACTAGCAGTGGCGAGGCAGACCAGAGGTAAACCAGAGGTATCACTCGCGCGTTACTCATCTCTATAGATGGAGTTGCTGAATTGCTAGCTATTGCTGAACAAGGCACAATAACTACTGATTGTATCTCAGCATCACGTAAAGAAGCCTTGGTATCCTAATTTACTGTGGGAATACATCGCAAGGCTACAATCTTCTGTAAAGTGGATGGTTACTGCATGGATGGCGCAGCATGCCAGCCTGTCATATTGCCGATGTCGCCACGCTGAATGTTGGGGTTCTGAATACCACACGGAACAGTAACTTGTATGTTTGTATACTACCCTATTGCGAGAAATCGTCTTTTTTATGAACATAAATTATAGTTACTGCTTGAACTTATTACGACACATAAGTTACCTAATTAAATCATATAGCTAATCCGCGCAACTTCTTTTGCTTCATATAAGATAATTTTCCCTGTTTTTGCAACATTTTCCACTGATACTCCGCTCCTATTGGTCGTAGCGTGATGTTATATATAATTTTTCATTTCGAACTAGTAGGTCCCGAGATTGCCGCGTTCAACCAAACAAACAAACAAACGAATTCTTCAGCTTTATAATATTATTATAGATTGTTGCGTTTCTGAAGCATTAAGATATTACATATAAAATAGATAGCAATACTCCTTGTTAAATAAAACGTAACACATAATGTGATATATAGGTATAATATGAGCTAAATCTTTTGAAACATATAATTATCACTGACTTAATTAAAAGCTAAACACATATACCTCTTTAGATTCACATATGCAACCTAAATACCATGTTTTTATATAGATAAAAATCCTTACATTTCTTTTACCAGTAGAAAAATATCTACTATTGGTAGATCAAAGCACCTCAGATTGAAATATTACCGAAAATCCTTTCCTATTACTAGCCAAATCCTTTAAGGGTCACCTAATGGAACAGATAAAGACGGACTTGTACAACAAAATAGTATATCTGTAGAAAGCCTAAGATATAGAGATACGAACTAAGCACGCATATGATCTTTGTAATTTAATAGGGATAAGTATATTTGTATTAAAATATGATGTTAAATGTATTGATAGAAAATAAAGTCTGTGTTGCATATTATTCTTTTGAGAACGTTTAGTTATGTTAGGATTTAGAAGCGGTTAAAGTGGTTAACTTTGGCTGTTTGTTGCTGTTTTCAATTAAAAATATCCTGTAATGAGGCACTGAGCTACCTATCATTTTATCTGTAAGAATATTATTCGTAAACCTTTGTATACATGCATAAAACAATATCTAGATTGCATGGTCACCACAGGACCCGCACAAAAAGTATGTATAATAGTGTTTGTCAACGTAATAATTATATTTGAATATTATGAAATACATAAACAACAACAAACCTTGGTGTACCAGGCATCCATAGGCTCACTGTAACCCGGCACATACATACATATATTTACTTTCTATATTTAATAATATAAATTATGGAGTGACAGACACAATACGAACGGGCTAGCTCACCAGGTAAAGTAAAGCTTTACTTGCCCGGATTAGCCAGCTCATTCGTTCACTCTACTCTTATACAGATTTCCTGTAAGAAAGCACTATTACAGTAAACCGGCATAAGAATAGTTGATTTTATTTTTAACTATTACTACGTTTCGCCCGTCGAGTTGGAGTTATAATTTATATACCTACCCAAACCAATCCTTTCATGTCATTTCGTGCGTACTGAGCGTCGTAGCCGCAGCACCATTACCGCAGGTGCTGCTTTCAGCGTCAGCACATAGGATCTCTTCAATACCAGGCGTATTGTTTCTAGTGTGTAGGTAGGCGTATTGTGTAGTGTAGTGAAAGTTGGGTATGGCAAAAGAAGCATGAGAGCAGAATAAATGCTGTAGAAATGAGAGCGCTGAGAAATATATGTGGTGTGACTCTGAAAGATAGAATAAGGAATAGTGTGATTAGAGAGAGATGCGGCATAAAAGTGGATATAGTGACGAGAATAGAAAAGGGTATGTTAAGTTGGTTTGGGCATGTAGAAAGAATGGACGAGAACAGACTGACTAAGAAAGTTTACAAGGCTAGTGTGAATGGAACAGTCGCAAGGGGAAGACCTAGGTGAACGTTTCCTGATCAGATCGGAGACGTTCTGGATAAAGGCCAGGTTAAGAGCACCTTAAACCGGCGAGCGTGTATGAGGAATGTTATGAAAGTGAATGAAGCCAGAGAAGTGTGTCAGGATCGTAGCAAATGGAAATCCGTAGTCTCTGCCTACCCCTCTGGGAAACAGGCGTGAATTTATGTATGTATGTTTCTAGTGTAACACCGATCATAGACTACAGTAACTGTTTATTGCCACCTTTGTTGTAAATAACACATTATGTACTACCAAGTCTGAACTCAATAACTATTACATAGATTTTTGATAAGGTGTACAAAATTAGTTTCATTAGGTTGCGTTTTTGTAATTAATAATTTGTTAATCTACTATTGTGCCTAATAGGCACGATTGTAATTGAATTATATAACAGATAATTCAATTCTGAGTAAGCTATTGTCATGTTATTGTCCTACAAGATAATCTGTTTGTATGATGGTTTATTAACATTAAAAGTGGTATATTTTGAGTAAATTTTGGTAAAGTAAGCAGTGCATTCCGTGCTAATGAATACGTTTGCTGCGGACAAGATATTGGGTTCGATTTTCGTGCAAGGTGTTACTGAAATTTTCTGTCAATAAATTTTTCATAGGAACTTATAGGTAACTTATCACGTCAGACATAAAATCATAACTGACAAAATGTGGGTGTAATATAGCTGGGGCTGACCTTCCGATGATACAAACGTGAGCTTATGTATATAGTATGTAGGTACCCAACTCACTCAGATAACAAATGTACGTGTGATACGTGTGATAATATTATAGTTTACTTAGATTTTTCTATTATTTAAGTCAAATAGTGGTATAACATAACCCAATCTCAAAAATACAAAGGTATTTGAAATCTACTTACAGAAAAAAGATGCAAGATACACATTGTGACGTAACAGCTATTTAAACGCTACTATCCGAAGGAGATAGCGACATATCCCCAGTACAGCTACACTTTTTCTTACATCCAAATTTAAAATTTTTATTAGTCCCTCAGTTTAGAACCAGCTTTGATACGGTTTGCACAAAAAAACACTTTTCATTGCTATTTTGATCTTCTGTGTAAAATAATGTACAAAATCGAACATAGGCAACTATTCTATTCGATATATAACACACACAACGTATGATTCAGTATCATCATCCGGTAGTAAAAAGTTTTGAATGTAATATAACTCGAAACAATAAACAACTGGAAGTACTAAATCGACATAGTTTACGTCAGTATGCACGTAGGTGTTCTTTCTGCGAAACTGACATAAGATGCTTATGAAATCAGGCAAAACAGAGAGATACGTACTGCATAAATGATCATCAATATTGCTACTACGTCGAGGCTGCATTTCATCAAATGGTGTGATTCGTGAAAAGCACGAGTTTCATCGTTCGATTGTAATACCAAAATCCAATATCTTATCGTTTAAATCGATGTTACATAGCTATTCTTCTTCGCATAAAGAGTTCACTCGCTGTATCCAATTTGCGAAAAATAAATCTTAATTTATGATTACATATCATGTACTATTTTTACGAAGCTGAATAACGAGAAACGCTTTCAAAATTCAGAATTAAATAATAACTGCGCTGTCAATGATATTAAATACAGCACAGAAGTACATCCGTTACTCTTGCATGCAATATGGAGTTTAAAAAACGTCCCATCCAATCCGATTGGAAAGTTTTCCTATTATTAGTCTATAACAAAATTGGTTCAAAAATCACCTTGCAAAGCATTTAAAGCGCAATTGATCAAATAACCTTTTTTGCATAAACCCTTTCCATACGTATTTATTAGGACTGACGACACCTATGCATTAAATATGCACAAAATCACCGGGCCAGCAGATTTTCTTCATTCAATAAATAATAGTAATAAATGGATGTTGAAATGCAGAATTTCAACATCTATTTATTACTGTTATATGTTATTTTTATAGGATAGTAACATAATATAATAAGTATATCTAGTTTAAAATATTATTGTGCGCTGCCTACCTTGTCATTTAGTATCATATAATTTTAAGTATGTGGGTATTTGCGATTGAGCCTCTTTGATCAATTTATTTATTTATTTAATTAGGTACAGCACATATGTAGGTACATATTTTACAATCAATAGAAAAGGCACATAGAAAAGGTCTGATATATACCTATACCAATGATACTAGGTATACACAACATTTATCATTGAAGCACACAATTATAATATCACAAATTTAAATATGATAAGGTGAAAACTACTAAAATATAAAACAAAAATTATATACAAATCGTTTCATTATCAATTTTGAGTAACTATCAGAACGAAGGAATATCCCTATAGATATCTATATCTATAGGGATATTCCTTCATTCTGATGGTTACAATTTTGCCACATAATCTATTATGTGGCAAAATTGTTGCAGCATCTTCTAACGTATGCTCTAAAGTTTATCGTGCTGGCTATTTAAAAAAGTGGCTGTAAGTTTCACGTTAGCACTCTTCTCATAAAAGCTCTTATGAAACTGGCGGTAACTTAGTAAGTATAACTTTTGACATGAAAGTTACTTTGTGGCTGTGAAAAATATTTCAAACTACGAATGTTGTAGGCTCTAACAAAACTATTACATTTTGCTGTTATTAATTTTTTTTATTTTTTTTTTCTTTATTTTAAGGAACGTTTACACAATGTGCACGTTTGTCCCATCGTGCCCTAATAGTTACAGTAATTCTTACATTTACTTAATAACACAATATGAAAACATAACAATTAAATTCTATTTAATTAAACGATGTTATTAAATTATTATAATCAAGAACGAGGTATGTTAGGATTTTAGCTCGTAGATATATATTTCTGCCTACCTTTCCTTGAAAGTCTCCTGAGTCTATGTACCTATGTAACCAATAGTATGCAGAACAAACCCATTGGGGTTTTCAATTAGTAATATTACTCTGTTAAAATTAGTAGGACAGCATTTTCTTTTACTAATTATTATTAATAGCAATATTCATAATGTCATCAAAAATCAATTAAATATATTTTCTGTTCTATTAAAGCAGTTTATGTATTTGTCACGTATTTTTTTTTATGTTATCTTATCTTGTGTGGGGGTCAGTCAGTACAGACTGGCGACACTTCGACCCACTGGGATCTTTTGTGTCAACTTCCCCAATAACGACTGCCATAGATGTTCATGGCAGTGGGGACCGACAGATTAACGTGCTCTCCGAGGCACGGAGCAGGCGATAATTGTCAATCAATACGCACATAATTTCGAAAAGTCATATAACTTCCGAAAGTCAGAGGTGCGCGACGTGGGTTCGAACCCGAGACCCTCTGCATTGCAGTCTGTTGGTCTCCCCACTGAGCTATCGCTGCTCGTTTTTTATGTTAAGACCTTATCATGTTCATCATATGCCATATAATTAGAGAATATCGTAATCAAAAACAATGTAACCAGAAAGACTACGTAAATAAAGACCAAAGTTTATAATATCTACTCATCGGATAGTTTCCCACAAGGCCTCCAAAGTGTAACCACATGAGCTTTACAATAAACTTAAAACAACCTAAACTTTGTTAATATAACAAAGGATTCTGCCAATTAAAATGTTCTGTCCGAACCCCGACGATTTCTCCGGGGCAGATAATTACGAAACCAAACTACCTATTACACTAATATTTGATTATTAACTTGTTGTTTATGTCTACATTTAGGAGGATTTAGACGTAAGCGCTGTGATTATCAATTAGTATCAAAATTAATAATAACAATATATAATCCTACTTATTATATCCAATGATTATAAATAGTAAAAATTTGTGCAGATATCTTAGGTTCGGCTTTTTGTTGCTCCTCTATCACCAGAAAATCGTTGAAAAGATTTCGATAAAAATTAACTCAGATGTCTTGGATTGAATCATAGGCTTTTGCTATCCTGGTATAGCTTAACGTGGGATTCACGTGGGTAGAAAGCAATAATCACATAAAACTTTAAAAAAACAACAAAAAAAAAATACAATTTGTTTTCTTTTATACGTGGGATTTCGTTATGCTATGCTCCTTTGCCCGTTCCGTGGAAATATTCTGATGGTATATACATATATTCATATATTTACTATAGTTAAACATATATACTTATAGACTTAAACATTCGAATATTTTTCTTTGGTTAATGATTCGGATTTCGGTTCATCTTAACTAATAATCTAAATGGAATTATGAGTTTGTTTGTTACGCCTTTATGCCTTACGCCAATGATCGTCATGCGATGTTGCAAAATATACATTTTCAAGTGTACAGAAAAGGACAGGATACTTTTCATTCAGAAAAAAAAATACTATCCTCGAGCGATGACACGGGCAAAACCTGGTCCTCTATTAATGGAACCTAAAATAAAACTGTCAAAATGTAATACATCTCAGCTTACCTCTTCGGAAATATCCAGGCGAGAGTATCATAAGATGATATGTGAATTTATGGGATTCATTCACGTACAATAAATGTTTATATTTCTTTATTTAGAAGCGCCTATTAAAGCCTGCAATCTTATCTTCGATTGTGAACAAATATAACTTATAGTTAATGGCATTCTAGAACTTTGAATGTTAACCCCTATTTTGTCATCAAAACTAATAAAATTATAACCCGTCTGGTCTTTGCCCTATCGGATAAAACGGAGGCATGTATTTAGTGATAAATGGCTGCCAGTTTATGAGATCGCCTTTATATGAGGTTAATAACGAGGGCAGGGGTTAAGAACACCAGATTAATATCTCATTGCTCGGGTAAGTCATACGTTACAGCTTATTGTGGTATTGGGTTTCAGTTAAAATTATGTTGTGTGTGTTTTGTTAGAGTTTCAGATTTGGGGGACGGCTTAAGTTGTTTTACACAAACGGAATATTAATTCATTTGTCTTTTATGAATTGAATATGAGATTCAGCTGGAGGCTTTAAGAGTTAAGAAAGGATTACACCGGTAGGATCCTAACAGGGAGTGTTTTATCTTACAAAAGATCGAAAGCAAATCTTTTGTTGTGTTTCTATGGTAAGTAGAGGTGAGAAGTTCCATTATCCGATAAAGATGCACTTTATATGTAGCTGAAAATTTTACAAATTCAAAATAAGCATATCATGGCTTAAAAACATTCTACTAAAAATATTATTTTAAAACTGTAATTAAAAACTTCCTAATTAATATAAATGCGAATGTGATATTGTTTGATACACTTTCACGTCTTCACTACTTGACCGATTATCATGCAATTTCGTATACATGTTGTCGGGGATACAGAAAAAGATATAGGTTGCCTTTTATCTAGAAATATGTACCGTTACTAATCTAACCTAATCTACAGTTACGTGACTGAAGCCGCGGGCAAAATCTAGTCATCTATATTTTAACTGTTACTGCTATAAAAGTATAAATTGTTATAATTTTGAAAGATAGCTGCTATCGAAATCTCACAAGTCTGTATAGACTCATGTTACTGACTGTACTAATGCTCTATTGCTTTGTATTCTATTGCACTGGCAGCGCAGTCAATTCTTATTTAAGAACATCAGGCCATACCTTTCATTACGCTATTACAAGTTTAAGTATGATTTATTTTCAAGAGAAATTTTAAATATTACCACGTTTTCTGAATATTCTATAATTACGCTTGATTGTAGAATTTTCAGTATACTAAGTAGAGAATTTACTCTTGGCAAAAATAAACATCTTGGAAATAACACGCTTCTTATCAGCTCCTTTTTTGTTGACTAACAACTAGACTATCAATAATTTATATCTAAGAAAGACCCACAGCTACCACGCAAATAATTTACGAATGGCCAGTTCTGATTTAGATACGACTTAAATCCGTATAAATAATAATTAAGTATCCGTAGTACCTACCAATTTTATAACAAACCACCCACCCGCTTTTAAGTATATTTAGGAGTTCTAATTAACCATTCGGTTGCTTTTTGCTCATTTAGAAATTAGAATTTTGTATGTGGATGACAGTTAATTATAAAACTCTACAGTTTACACCATTTATATAAATATTATATGTAGTTATGATATTGGAATAATAACTGTGAATTGTTAAGAGCGTTTTATAGGAATGTAAATTATAATCAACAATAAAATCTTTAGGTATCTTGAATCATTTATGTTTATTTATTAATTTTAACTGATGATGCAGACCTTATATATAGCTTAGTTGGTATAGCAACAGCATGGTTTGCACTGGTAGCGAGTTACAGTGATTTTTCATAGCTTGATTTTTTGCTCGTTTATAAAGGAAAACCTTGGACTGACACCCATAGGTTACGAGTTCAATCGCATGGTGCATAAGTCTAAATTTTCGAAGTTCTGTGCGTATTAAATTGGTAATTATCGCTCGCTTTAACAGTGAGAGTTCTTCATAATGTCATCAAAGGAATATAAAGTCTAGAAAGACTTCACATAACTGAAAAAGCACGCTACGAGTAAAAACTCACACTAGGCCAGCGTGGTGGCTTTTTACACTGAGAGAATAATAATAATAATCCGTATATATATATCCGTATATAATAATAATAATAATAGTCCGTGCCCAACTGTGAGTTGGTCTATATACAGTGCTGATATTATTATAGATATCATCACTTGTTGTGTAAATATAAAACCGTACGTATCAATGAACCTCTACTTCTGTCTTCTGTATTCCAGGAAAAATATTTGATTACCAAATTCTTACCAGTATGTTGTTTACCATTTCTTATTCATAGTATACTAGATTTTGCCCGTGCTTTCACCCGCGTAAGTTCCGTTGCCCTGGGAACATCGGGATAAAAAGTAGCCTATGTATGAATCCAGGTCTCCAGCTCTCTAGGTACCAGGTTTTATCGCAATCGGTCCAGTAATTTTTACGTGAAAGAGTAACAAACATCCATATAAACTTTAGCGCTTATAATATTAATAAAGCTTAGTATAGATTTTAACTCTAAAATTGTCCATCTATAAATGAGCCTTAAACCGTGACGGCTGACTTGAACCGTTTTATTCACACGCGATCGAGTCTTAAATAGGCAACCACTGTTTACATACAGACCCCTACGTGCCTCTGAGTGCGTTGAGCCGACAATCCCGGTTGTTATAATCGAAACGATGCCTGTAAAGGTCAAATGGCAGTCGTTTTGTGCAAATACTGGTGAAAATACAATGGCGTCATGGGTGTATTTTTTCTTTCACATGTCCATATATAATATGGACGAGTTGTGTGTACGGCAAAATTCTGCACTGACGATTGAGATCAATATTTTTGATTGAATTTAAAAACGATATTTATTATTATTAAGACAATGAACATTATATATTATACAACTGAAATGATAATAATTATATAACTAAGTTATACCTAAAATATTACAAAACAGAAATAAATTTGAATATTTTAAAAATATTTGTATAATATATATACTTATTAGAATAGGCGTCATAAAATTTCTCGTATTACATTCGATTGGTAGTGTGCCCAGAGGACTGCTTATTCTTTCCAGGCAAAAAAGGCATAAAAATCACGTTATAGAAGTCAAATCGTGTGATTTACATATAGTAAATAAAATGCAATCTTGATTTTTAACCTTATACGACAAAATTTCGGAATAAAAACTAAATATTACTTATAGTCTTCTAAAAAAAAAATTATGTAGTCTAATGTTTCCTCTCACTCCACTTCCTCCCACTGGAACCATCTACAGCCATGGGTCAGCTCATATACACAATGATATTAAATTATTATGGAGCATTTAAAATTGACTTTAAGCAGAACATAATACTCCAATTTCCATAATTTTCTTCTAAAATCTACTCACGAATACACGTGTTATTTATTTGGTTAAGCTTAACTAAATAAATAACATGTGTATTCTAAACCGCGTTCTCAATAAAACATGCTGAATAAATAAAACTGAACTAAAAATTAACGCCATCCACTTTTAAGTCGACATTCGTCGGAGTACGCTTGAACAAAACTACCGTCGGCTTGTTTGGAATACAACACGAGCTCATTTGGTATACAGCTCAGTGGAATACGATTAAGGTTGCCATATAAACCGGAAAACGGAGCTAAAGAAATGGGTAAAAGCATTTTTCTACATAAATTATAATAGTTTTGTTTACTAATTCAAAAAACGACTCCGGCATTAAGAATGAAATGGGCTTTCTATTCTAATGCAACCACTTACTTTATTGTAAATGAACTCAGAAATGTGAGAAATGTTGGTTTTACGACAACTTTATAATATAAAAGCCGCAATAAGTTAATTATATACATAGTTATTTTAAGATTATCACTTTGATATTTTTGTGTTCTTTGTAAACACTTTCTATCTCTATATATAAAGAGGAAACATTAGATATTTTTATTGTTTGTTTGTAAGATTTAAACTCAAAAACTACGGAACCGATTTTAACAATTCTTTCCCCTTTGGAAATATATGCTATCACAGAGAAACATAGGTTATATTTTATTTTTAAAAAGTACTGTTACTAACATAACTTAACCTACTTTTACGCGAGGGAAGTCGCGTGCAAAAGCTAGTCTCCTAATAAACTTTCGGAATGTTGTTCCATTTCAACGGTTTCTCGACTATGCTTAAGATAGCAACCCTAGTAGAAACTATAGGTGGAACGCAGTTACACTAGAACCGTTTCTTGCTACGACAGGGCTTTCCTGTCCAAGGATATATTGCAATTTTCACGTTTACCACCCTGGCTTACCTGCTTGTGTTGAGGAATAAAATATTTGTTTGTACTTGTTCCAAATTGTAGTTAGTAATGGAAGTGCTTTCATCAAAATGAAATGTTGAACTTAAATTATGGAAAGCTACTATTATTTCACAAGAAAGCGATGAAAGATAGCATTAGACAAAATAAAATTTAAAAATTGTAGTTATTTTATAACGTTAATTATATTTTCTTAATCTTATGATCGAGATGGCGCTTTTCAAAGTAAAATTGTTTTAATGCAGGATATTACAAAGTGAATTTTTAGATGTTTAGATGATTGTTACTCAATGACACGTATCATAATATTTATAGACAACTACTTTCTTATGGCTTTGCTTGCCTAGATCACACAGCAACACATATCAGAATAAAATCTTCCACCTGTCCGTTCCCAGGCTCTTCTCTTTGCTAATTTTCATTACGATCTGTTGGGCTATTTAGTCGTTAAAGGTAAACAACTGATAAAATTTCGCATTTATAGTATTAGCAGTAAATAATTAACAACAGAGCCAAATTCCTCACTAATATTTTAAATGCGAATGTGAGTTTGTGTTACGCATACTCGTTATCATGAAATTTCGTATACACGTTGTCAAGGACAGAACCTTTTACTTTTTTTCTGAATCAAAGGTACCTTATGTCCTTACACAGAGTTCCTTTAATTTAGGAAAAGTACCGAGGCCGCAGGTATATCTGGTAAAAAAATGTATCAGAAAGTATATAGCATTGAAGTATGTGTATTTAAAGCGTCCGTAAAATCAAATACAGTATGTATTTGTTTTTTACGGGCTACATCAACGTAATCATGCACAGCCTGATTTTATCCACTGCTGGCTAAAGCCCTCTGTTTGTTTATGTCACTCTCCGTGCTCATGTGCCAATCATGGAACACAAATAGTGACAGTTTAAAAACAAAGTTCAGCACAGTGCTCGACGGACGTCAATAGATTTACTTTCAATTATGTATCGCCTAAATACCAATATAGCTAACAAAATGTGGATATATTAAACCTCTGCGAAACACATTGAAAATATACATATGTAAAAATGATAAAATAAGTTCAGAAAAACAAATTGATAAAACGTGGAGTACCCAAATTAATTATTCGCCAATTCGCAACACACGAACCTTCGAATGAGTTCATCCAAAATACATTCCCTACATGTGCTGTTTAATGAGACCAAACTAACTTTCACCGTTACGTTGGTACGCTTCGGATTTGTCCCGTGTAACTTGTGTTTAATATTGACGAAGTTATTATTTTATTTTCTTTATGTTGGTAGCAAATAATTTTAGAGGTTCTATTGTGAACGTATTCTTTTATTACAATATGTGGTATTGCACATGTTGACGCTAGTTTTGTTCTACTATCACTGAATTTTATTTCAATAACTTATTCAGATTTTTGTTTCGATAAGGTCAATGTTAAAAACGATAAATGTTTGGCAATATTTTCTTTATTGTATTAGATATCAAATAAACTTGTTGTAATCAAAACGTTCTTCAAAAATAGAAGATATATTAATATCAGATTTTTCATTATTATTAGAAAAACCAGTAGCATATTGAATCTTTATTAAAATAGCCTAGAATACATCGTTCTTATTTAAATCTGTGCACCTTGCACAGGTTTAAATAAGAACGATGTACTGTACAAGTGTCACTTTAACTAATATGCGAGATCTGTGTTCAATCGGTTCATAAAAATAATGTACATATGTTAGTTAATAGATCTTTCCTAAATGTTTAAAATACTAGTAGAAGTGTGAAACTAGTTCCGTAGCAAAATATCTTATGAGTTACAACTAAATTGTAATGGCTTGCTATATCAACGAATGTTTCACTCGACCATGAATAGACGCTAAATATAATACTGGCTTTTGCCCGCGGCTTCGCTTGCGTAAAATTATTTGTATTTGTTATTCGTTATGTTTGTACCAGTACTTTTTAAACAAAATATAGTCTATGTTACTCGGTGATAATATAGCTTTCTAACGGAGATTTTTTTAAATCAGTTTGTAAGTTTTTGCTTCAAATCCTTACAAACAAAATAAATAATAGTTTTGAAAAACTAAAATCACGCATTATTAAAAAAAACAAGCTCAAAAGTAGAAAATCCTTATAATAAATGTGAAAGTTTGTGAAGATGTATGGATGTATAAATGTATAGATGTTTGTTACTCTTTCGCGTAGAAACTACTGAACTGATTGCGACGAAACTTGGTATGTAGATAGCTGGAGACCTGGATTTACACAAGCTATTTTTTATCCCGATATTCCTACGGGAACAGGACTTATGCGGGTGAAGCCGCGGGGGAAAACTAGTAATTTAATAATTTTAATGTAAAAAAGTGGGGGTGAGAGTTATCAAAATATCTGAGAAAACACCCACGCTTTTTTACATTAAAATTATTAAATTATTTTCTACTTTTTAGTTTGGATTTTTTAATACAGCGTGTTTTTTAGTTTTTAAACTATTATTTATTATTTTTTATATTTTTTAAATATTTATTCTAAATTATTGTATTGTCATCTGTCCTCGATAAGTGTGCAAAGTTTCAAATCAATCCGTCGGTTTGAAAGGTGTGAAAATCACGTTCAAAGATTCCGTTACATAGATTCATAGATACATACATATATAACAAGCTAATAAAAGCGTGTTAACAAAAAATCTAATCATTCCTCTTTATAATATCATATATTATTATAGTATAGATAATAGAAGATGATTTAATTTAATTCAGACGCATCTAACCTTACGTGGTTTGTCTGTCTTATCTTAAAATTGGTCTTACTTTTGTACCCTAATAAGTGGCAGTTTGAAATTTTCACACCATATTTGTTGATAATGTGGATATCCAAATACATAATAATAGTTTAAAAGGGGTCCTACACAAGAACATTTAGTGTTTTATATATACTTCAAACTTGTTGATTATACAGGGTGTCCGGTAATTAATGGATAACCTGGAAATGTCTTATAGTGGAACTGATGGCCGTCTAGAAAAAAAAATGAAAAAAAGTCTATCTACTACCTCAGATATGTGTTTCTTTTTTAATTACCTTGTATAACTTTCTTGTATACTACGACCATAAATGAATGAAATCCATCGGTTTTTTGTTGTTTTATTATTAAACACTAATTATGCTAATAGATAGACAGTCAAAAGTATGCTATGCTAATATAGCTTGCACTTTTTAATGTATATATATTTTTTTTTAATTATTGTATTTTTTTCATTTTTTCTGAACGGCCTTCAGTTCTACTATAAGACATTTCAAGGTTATCCATTAATATCCGGTAATTATCCTGTATATAAACTGTACGGATAAAACTGATTCAGACTTACGCCAGTGCTCAGAACGCGGGACCGTGGTAGTAGGGCGTATTCTTGAATATTTATTACATCTTAAAGAGTAGAAATTCTGCTTTTATTTTCTTTAAAATGGCCTGATGGAAATGATTAAGAAATTGTAAAAAAGATCTATTTCTATATATTTATATTTTAAATAGACATCTCCCGCAAAAGGAATTATTCCTTTGTCGCGGACCACTTTAGAAGAATTATTTGAGGATCACCCAAACATTTGTCCCGTGTGCGACTCGAATCCATAGCCTGTACTTAACGTAGAGATTGTGACGAAGCCGACCACCTAAACCAAAACGCCATTCATACTGCAATATGTTAGTTGTATGCAATATGTTTGATATACGTACTGCAATATGTAAGGTTGACTATTATTTATAGTGGATCTATTGGCAGAAGTTGTCCAGATGCCGTGACAGTGTCCGGGAGAGTAATATCACGTTAGGGCGCGCACGTGCTGTAACGATCGCTCGTTAGCTCCTAGTAGTTACGTTGCACTTTTGTGTCTGGTCGTACCTCGCTTCTAAACGTGTGGATTTGAGTAAAATAATAAAGTATGTTTTATAAAGCCAACAGTACATACGAAATTGTACAAAGGCTTGTTAGCTGGAATTTTTTTCTTTATATGTTCTTATTGGTATAAATTCTTTGGAAATTCGCAAATTTTATATGTCTCTATAGTCATGTCTTTACAACTTGGTAGAAATGTACTGCTCTCACATTTCACCAGGTATATTTTTTAGTATCTTTGCTATAATCTAGTCATTGTATTTTATCGAGCATAGAGTCTGGAATTCTAGACCACTTTTAACCCGGTCAAAAATCGAACCGGAATCAACGGGATTTGTAAGATTTGGAATCTTCAGAGCAAACGTATGACGCAGGATCGATAAGCTTGTAGCGAATTTTATTCTAGATATACTGTAACCAGAGCTACATGTACCAAATATTTCAAATACTGAGATGATGTTCTCTAAGCAGAGAGACAAGCTGTTTGATGTTTTGAGAATGTAGCTCCTTTTTTATATAGTTGTTGACGTGAGATTTCTACTTCTGGTGTTATAAGTATCCTTAAAGATATCGCTGGATTAATACTAGTACCGAGTGCTATTTTACAATCACTTGATTCATACGAACGTTGGTCATTGCAATTGATGCAAAAATAACTTAGTGGATAACAGATAGTAATTCTAAGAAATTGTAATTAAATGTTTAGGATGTTTGTCAAGAAACACTGCAATGCCAGCATTATGGAGAGTGAAATTATATCTCAGTAAACTACCAAGGCTATTTATATGTGACTGAACATTTTCTACGCCTTCGCTCGCTTTATTGTCGATTGATTATATACCTCGGGAACAGTACTTTTTTCCTGAGTGAAAGGTACCTTATTTATACCCCTGACAACGTATAATTAAGGCGTAAAAGCGTTGTAAACAAACAAATTCACACTCGCATTTATAATATTTGTTAGGAATTAAATTACAATTGATGAACTTATGGAGAATACAACTTTCGTAGAGACCTCCTAATTTTATGTATTTTATAATTGTTGTTGGTAAAACTGGAATGCGGTAAATATACATAGTATTTAATTTATTGCAAACAATATACACAATTGTTTATAGCGTTGAACGCAACGATAACCACAACATTTGGCAAACGCATAACTTTCATTGCAATCCGATTACCGTACTGATGTTAGTGAAATTAGCACCGTGTAAGGCTTAATTTTGGGATAGTCATACGTTCCATAATTATATAGAATAATAAAATACATAACATTTTAATTTCTGGAATCCCACCTAATACCAGCCCACTCAGAAAGTATTGCGAAACAAAGTTTTTATGTATTTCAAAATTATCCTCCAAATTTTTGCGAGCTAATTTAAATTATCGTGTCTCATTGAAACATGAATCTGCGCTGGGAATATTTTCCCTCTATTATTTTTTACGATATCAAGTGTCGCCTGAGATCGGACGAATCATACGATAGACTTCAATTGGCATTCATGGATGAAGGACCTTTCAAGGCAACCATGTTTCGTTGGTATAACGAATTCAAGCACGGTCGACTAACTTTGGAGCATGAAGAAACAAGTGGTCGCCCTTTGATGACTGTTACGGAAGCAAACGTGCTAGCAGTAAAAAATTAATTAAAGACAGTAGGCGAGTTACGTATCAGGAGATTCAGCACACACTGCAGAGTGGATCGGGATGCCTTCACCAGATTCTACACGTGCAGCTTCGCGTGAGGAGGTTAGTTTCACGCTAGGTACCGCACAACCTCACAGATGCTCAAAAGTAGAGTTTATGACATCATTACATGTGATGAGGCCTGGATTTATCAACAAGATCCAGAAACGAAGTGTCAGACGGTTTGGATGTTTCAAAACCAATTAAAGCCTACCAAAAAGAAGCAATCTAGAAGCGGTGAGAAGATTTTGATCGCGAGCTTTTTTTAATTTGACTGGCTACTTAGTGTCAATTCCTTTACGGAACCAAAGAAGCATCACCACCGAATGGTATACTACCAGAAGCACCTGGCAGAAGTTTTCTCTGTTTTGATCAACAAGCGACCAAACACAGGGCTCCGCGGGCTACTGCTCTACCAAGACAACGCGCCCGCGCACACCGCGCTCAAAACGAGGGACTTCCTGGACAGCACGCTGGTCAAACTCCTGGGTCACCCTCCTTACAGCCCTGACCCAGCACCGTGTGACTTCTTTTTATTACAGAATTTTGAATACACGATGTCAGGGTTACAGAACAGGACATAGAATACATTTCATCCAGGACAAAAGTACCGTTCCTGAGCGAACGAAGCTGCGGGTAAAGTCTAGTATCATCATAATTATGGACTTATTTATTTTGACAGATGATTTAATGCCTGTAATATGCTGTGAATATTGTAAATGAGCAACATCGCACCTGAGGGTCAACACTTGATAAAGTTATATTAAAAATGATTTGATCCACATTTATGATACGCAAGTTGAGAGAGCTTTTCAGCTACAAAAGCCTTTTACGTTTATTAATTTCTGAATGTCATCATAAAATGAAATTGGATCCCATAACTAATAAAAAATAAACAAGGATATTTAACATGGAAAAAATTATAATTTTACTTTTTACAGTAGTATTAATAAAAGTTTCCAATTCGTCACTATGAAAATATGATTAAAGAGCTTTTATTCTATATTTAGAAATAAGTTGAATGTTTTGCTACTAATTTCGCTGGCTATACATTTTAAACAGCTTGAGATTCTGTAATTTGTTTACAAGCCTATTTAGCAATTAAATAATGTTTGGTGATCTGAAATAGCATTGCACTTTAATACAACGAGACGATCTCTACCTTAGACTTTCCTTCAATTGTTTTTATTAGACATGGTGCTTAATAGTAACCGTATAAAGATGAAAATGAAAATATAAATAGGTACTTAGGTGAATATAAAAATAGTAATAAAGTTGTAAGAATTAAATTAAAATACATTGTTTATTTTAAAACTCACAGCGTCATTGATGTTAAAAGTAACTACTAGTACTTTTAACTATTTTCAGTTGCTTTTCAGGTAGGAGGTCACGGGTAAATTCATATCTAAAAGAAAATTTGTGTAAATCTAATATCAATGTGTCAATTTCGCTAAGACAGTGTTAAGTTGTAAATGAAAAATCCTTTGGTTGAATATGTTGGGTTTATTTTGTTTTCCAATAGATATAGGTACATACTATTAAACTGGCACGAAGAGGTTTCTTTGAAAATGATACACAGAGATTTTTATCAAAAAGAATAAGGTTTTGAAAGTCAGCACTTCTTAAATAGTTATTGCTACATGTCGGAGAGACAACGACCTCGAAATTTAAAAATATTCATTTTACAGTAATAGACGCATAAAAACTAATGTGTAAATAAACTATGCTTTAATACTGTTTAAGCTGTACTCTTTATTCTAATACAGTCAACAGTACAAGAAATAAAAGCATAATTATAGCAATACCTTTCATAAACCGTTTTATGAAGCTCGCCATATTTTAACCCTAGTCCCCAGTTTATATAGTCACCTCGGAGCATACTCATACTAATGTCCAAACGTGACGTGAGCTGAATTAGAAACAGCGTGCTTAATCGCTTAAATCTCTACCCGCGCTTATCAAATAAGTAATCTTTAATTAAATGCACCCACTAAGAGA
The DNA here is from genome assembly GCA_963675205.1 of Catocala nupta. Classification (NCBI taxonomy): domain Eukaryota; kingdom Metazoa; phylum Arthropoda; class Insecta; order Lepidoptera; family Erebidae; genus Catocala; species Catocala nupta. Next base: position 12,514,043 of record OY776082.1, read on the forward strand.
GTGCACTTGACCAGACTTAATTAGAGCGATAAGCTACGAAATCCATTTGAACTTAGCACGGGAAAGTGTCACCCGGTTTTTAATTTGAAACTTTGCTTCTTAATTTTAAGAATGTTAAATGATTTAATATTTTATATTCAATTTGTTTTAAGCCGACTAAGCAAGGTGGCATTTAGAATAGTTGGTTAGATTGATGTGTATGAATGTTCACTGTTTGATTTAACTGAATAGGTATAGGATTGCCTGCAGTTTTATTCATTCATATGTCACTCATTAAAGTAAGCCTTACTCTAATGATTAATATAAGAATGAATATAAAAAATATAATATTGTGTATTCAAAATAATAGTATAAAAAGATAGTAGTAGACAATATAATACATTTTAAAATGTTTTGATATACTCATGAAGTAAAATACTTTTTGTATGATAATTACCAAAACCATCTTAACAAAATAAATGTAGATCATAATGAAAATAACATTAATTGATACATCAAAGGATATTATACAGCGTTTAACTCTAGGTGTGATTTTTAGGTAGTACTGGTCCCTGTGGAAATTAAGGAAAATCGTCGTTTTCTAATTTAGGAATTACATTAAACATATTTTGAAAATGAGGATAAACACATGATACTTTTCTTCGATACAGCGAATTTCTTACCAATACCCCATATGTATTTTATTTTATTAACTCTATGTGCTGAGGGCATGTTAGAAATAGCCATAGCGTAAAAGTCCAAAAATAATTAAATTTCATTATTATATCTGGTTACTAGATAATCAAGTGTCAGAATTATCAAGCTCACGGGAAGCCTTAATCTCCGCTTAGCAATATGGCAGCTAATCGATAGTTAGCGAACTATTTCAGACCCAGACTCCGCAGTGCTGTTAACAGTTTTCTATAAGTAAAACTTAAAATGACTTTTAAAACACTTACAAAAGCTTTACGGAGTACTAGCGCCTAGGGAAGAAATCGAAAGCAAGCACAGTCATTTTAAGTAGTAGTGATACTAATCAACCCTATTTATAAACTGTTCCATTGCTGGGCGCCGGAGGCTTCTCATTGTGAGAAGGATAAACGAGTCTGCCTACTACATCGTCTCATACCATGACCATGCTAGGAACGTATCAGACACGAAAAGCAACACGATACGCTCTGCTATAGGAACTACTGGTCGGTGACGGAACGGTCTAGTGGGCATAGTCTTGTACATTTCCTTACAAAGAATATTTTTGTGCCTGACACGTTCCTAGCACGGTCTTGGTATGAGACGGGGTAGTGGGCAGACTCCTTTATGCCATAGTTTACCACACTTGCCCAATGTAGGTTGGCAGACTTTACATACCTTTGAGAACGTTATGTAGAATTCTCAGACATGTAGGTTTGCCAACAATGTTTACCTTCACCATTAAAGTAAGCCATAATTAATTTAATACGCATATAACTTCGAAAAGTAAGAGGTGCGTGCCTTGGAATCGAACTCGAGATATCTGCGTCGCAGTCCAACGTTTTCCCACTAGGCTATTTGTTATACTTTGAGCCCTAAATAAATAGATCAGCTTTACGAATGTTACTGATGGATTGGTTGATTTGTCCCAATTTACATGACTTGACGTATATACTAGCCATCTTTTTAGGTAAACGGTTCATCCGTTTGAGGATAGTATGTTTCTAATATTATAAGTATAATTGATAATTGAGTTAGGGTTACAGGTAACAGCAGTGATAGCTCAGTGGGGAGACCAACAGACTGCAATGCAGAGGGTCTCGGGTTCGAACCCTCGTCGCGCACCTCTGACTTTCGGAAGTTATATGACTTTTCGAAATTATGTGCGTTTTGATTGACAATTATCGCCTGCTACGTGCCTCGGAGAGCACGTTAAGCCATCGGTCCCCGCTGCCATGAACATCTATGGCAGTCGTTATTGGGGAAGTCGACACAAAAGATCCCACTGGGTCGAAGTGTCGCCGGTCTGTACTGACTGGCCCCCACACAAGATAAGATAAGATAGGGTTACAGGTAACACTAATATAATTAATTAAATGTGTGTGTAATACCGACAAATGTAATACCTTACATTGGCATGTGTGTGTATACTATGAGCATATTATGTTAATTAATCTGTACAAAAGATATAACCACACGCCGTTCTTACGCATGTGTATTTTATTTTAGTGTAGCCTGTTACCATAACTCAATTAACGACTGTACGTGTAGAGTTTGATAACTAAACACTTTTGTATTTTATTCATTTGGGGCCTATCGGATGACGATGTATTTTGGACAACAACCAATTACCATACAACTATATTTTGTTATGGTGCTGTTACTAGCAACAACAGAACTCATCATCATCATCAGGCTATAATAGACCACTGCTGGACATAACCCTCCCCCAAGGAGCGCCACAGCGCCCTGTCTTCAGCTTGCCGCATCCAGCATCTGCCTGCAGACTTTCGCAGATTGTCAACCCACCTAGTCGGAGGGCATCCTACACTATGTTTGTCGAGTCGCGGCCTCCACTCAAGAACACGTTTACCCTAGCGGTTGTCGGTTCTTGGTGCGATATGCCCATCCCACTGCCACTGCAGCTTGCTAATTCTCTGAGCTACGTCGATGATTTTGGTTCTCTCGGATGTATTCGTTGCGAATCCTTCAGGAAAACTCCGAGCATAGCTCTCTCCATAGCTCGCTGAGTGACTTTGAACTGGTAGACCAACCCTACCGTGAGTGTCCATGTCTCGGCTCCGCAGGTCATGACGAGTAGCAGGCACTGATTGAAATCTTTCGTTTCAAACATTGCGGTGTGGATGACGAGAAGACTCGGCGTAGTTTCCCAAACGCTGCCCAGCTCGGCTGGATCCTCCTCCTGGCCTCCCTCTCGAAATTGTTTTTACCTAACTGTAGAATCTGCCCGAGGTAAGTGTATTCGAAAAACGATTTCGAGAGGGTGACTATGTAAGACGATCGTTATTGAATCAATGTGGTCATTGATCACGACTTCGGTTTTATCCAATTTCATGCCAAGACCGATACGTCGCGGGGCTGCCGCTAGGCGGTCCAGCACCTGGTTCAGCTCCTCTAGTGACTCCGCTATTAAGACTATGTCATCTGCCAATCGCATGTGTGAGATGTAGTCGCCGTTTATGTTAATGCTTTCCTTTCCAGTCCAGCGTCTTAAACATATCTTCCAACGCGCTTGTGAACAGCTTCCGGGATATAACATCCCCTTGTCTCACTCCTCTGCGCAATTGGATGGGTTAAGACTGCTGGCCCTGAACTTGTACACTCATGGTGGCGGTTTCGTACAGCCATTTCAGCACCTCGATATAACGATAGTCTATTTGGCATCGCTGTAGGGATTCCAGAACAGCCCAGGTTTCTACAGAGTCAAAGGCCTTCTTATAGTCCACAAAGGCCAGACATAGGGGCTGATTATACTCTCAGACTTCTGTATAACCTGCCTCACTGTGTGAATGTGGTCTATGGTGCCATATCCTCCGCGAAACCCGGCCTGTTCCGGCAGCTGGAACTTGTCGATTTTTCTGGGTAGTCGGTCCCTGACCACTCGGGAGAACAGCTTATAGACATGGCTCAGGAGCGAAATGGATCTGTAATTTTTAAGGAGGGCTTTGTCACCTTTCTAAAAAAAGAGCACCAACAAACTCCCGCTCCACGCTTTGGAGTTCTCCCATTGTGAAGGACGGCGTTGAAGAGGTTCTGTAATTCCTTTATAACAGGGGCTCCTTCGGCTTTTAGAAGCTCTGATGTTATTCTGTCTACACCGAGGCTTTTCCATTTTTAAGCTGCCTCAGAGCTAACACGATCTCGTCTTGACTGATATCTGGCAGTTCGTCGTTGTGGTGGCGTATCAGAGTGGCTCTGGAATTGTGGTCTTCTTGTCTGAAATGAAGGGCATGTGCAGCATATAATCGGCAATAGAAATTCTCTATCTTGGCGGAGATCTCCGGCTTCCAGTCTGGGTTCCCACTTTGCCGTTAAAGTCCCCCATAACAACATTGAAATGAGACTTAATGGTGTTGTGCAAGGCTTTGGATATGTCTTTGCACATATCCTCCCCTTCATTATCCGAGTGTGTCGAGGTCGGTGCGTAAACCTGTATGACCTTCATGCTGTAGCGCTTGGACAGCCGAAGGATCAGGAACGCTACCCTGGTCGATACACTAGAGATTTCTTCAACGTTGTTAGAGAGGGCCTTATTGACGAGGAAACCTACGCCACCGTGGAATGTTTTAACACCCTCGCGAAAGTAGAGAAGATGGTCCGAGTCTAGGGTTGCGGTGTCCTCCCTGACGGACTCCTCTCCCTCTCTACGGATTTCACATAACCCCAGAACATGCCATTTAATGTTCTCTAACTCCACTTCCAACCGCGCTAGATGGTGGTCAAACCTCAGAGTGCGTCCGTTAAACGTAGCCAGGGTCAAATTTCGTAATGAATGGCAGTCTAAAGTAGCCCGGGGATTATTAGCACTCCCTGCCCCGCCGTTACCGTGGCCGCTGCCATGGCCAGGAATAGCGAGGCGGCCGGGAACTGGGAGCCATTTTCTTTTGGCGTGTAACATCATTAGGGGGTAATGCCCATAATCCCCACGCTGGGCATGCATATTGGAGATCGCAGTTCGATAGTGCATTTGTACTGCAGGAAGCGCTGCTGCCCGCTCCGCGGTTTGTGTCCCTTATTCGCCTTTTACGACACCCACGGGAAGAGTTGGGTTGGTGCTATTGTATTTGGCCGACACCACACAGCAACAGAACTACTTCGTACAAATAAATAGTAATAACATTGCTTGTTATGTTTGGCATTGATATACATAAACAAAGTTCTGTACAAGCCATGTCTGCATCACATGTTGCATATCAATGTCGTTATTCAGAATATAGATGAAATCACATTCGATCAACAATACGACACGACCGCACGTCGGTGCATAGATCAAGTGATCTTGTCACCAAATGTGTAGTGCGATATGATGAGTGAGCTTCAACGTTTAGCATAAAATTATAAGTGATTCATAGATATAATAGGTTAATTTCTGGGTGTACTTTGAGTTAGTGGTTTCAATGGTAGTAAGACCTGCCGTCAAATAGGAGTAATTTATAATGTTGTTTTTAATAAAAATATATCTAGAGGTAGACTGGCTTGTTGGTACGGCAGTAATGAATATGACTACTGTGCATCAGGTCTTCGGTTCGATTTTCTGGACGGGCTGTGATATTCGGATTTCAATACAAAAATTCTTAATAATATGAATATGGCCCAGTAAATAAACTCGCTCTCTATGACGTGGGGTCTATAACTTCGCGAAACGAACATAGTTGTAATGTTATACTCCTCTGCCTACCTTATTGGGGATAGTCGTGAGACTATATAATATGCATATACATATATATGTACCAGGTATCTTATTGATCCCCAAAACATCTTGACGCGATTGACTTAGGCATGACTTTCTATACATTTACTTACAGAGCTTCTAGCGGAATAGTCGATAAACTAATAAAAAGGTATAAAAAAACATAGTCAAACATATTAGTTGCGTCGAGAGCTATCAAATATCTCATACTGGGCAGAGTCAGGAATCCTTTGTATTTAATCCACATTACTCACATTCTTAATTTGAAAGCATTCAATGAAATTTAATATGCATATTATGAATTATTAGCTAATCAAAGAGAATTAAACTGGATGATTGCTTAATATAAATGTTCCAGATGAATTATATTCAAAATTCACCTGAACGATTTTACAAAACAGATATGTGCGTTTAGTTCCCACCAGAAATGGTATAACGCATATTCAATTAATTAGATCAGCATTATGTGTTCAGAACATTAGATGAACATAATTGAATACAACCTAATCCAATTATCGAACCTGGTACCAATTAATTGTTAAACGGGTGATTCATTGCATAAGCATTAGGTTATAACCACTAATCCTGGTGGGATGTTAAGTCGGCACAATACATATTATTACTTAAATACAATTCTGCGTAACCTGTATTTACGTTTATAACTAAAGATCATTGTTTTGATATTGGTTTGCGAGAATTCTGTGTTACATAACTGGCTTACTTTTATTCACACATATTGGGATAAAAAGTAGCCTATGTGTTATCATCATCAGAGCAGCGATAGCTCAGTGGGGAGACCAACAGACTGCAATGCAGAGGGTCTCGGGTTCGAACCCACGTCGCGCACCTCTGACTTTCGTAAGTTATATGACTTTTCGAAATTATGTGCGTATTGATTGACAATTATCGCCTGCTCCGTGCCTCGGAGAGCACGTTAAGCCGTCGGTCCCGACTGCCATGAACATCTATGGCAGTCGTTATTGGGGAAGTCGACACAAAAGATCCCGCTGGGTCGAAGTGTCGCCGGTCTGTGCTGACTGTGTGGGGGCCACACAAGATAAGATAAGATAAGATATCATCATCATGTTTCAACGCAATCGGTTCAGTAGTTTTTGCGTAAAAAAGAAACAAACATCCATCCATCCATTCATTCTCACAAACTTTCACATTTATAATATTAGTAGGACTAAATTATTTAACTCTGTAAGCCTACTTATTACATTGTTTTTGACATAATTATGTAATAAGCAGTTGTTAGAGCAATATTGGCTAATGAAATTATGTCATTGTTAGATCGCGGATCAGCGGCGACGTCAGGTGAATTAATGATTTGATTGCACGGATAGCGATGTCGTTAATAACAAAAGAACAAGTATAAAGTAATTTAATTCATACTCAGCGGCAGTTACCGTGAGATTCATTACATCTAGGGTATGACGTCACAAGTAACCTCGTAGTATTTGAAAATAGATCTACCCGTAACAACAAAGGACCTTAACATAATTTTACCAGTAAGCCTTATTAGCTATTTACTTCTTATGGACCTGTTATTTAGTTTAAGTAATTATCTAGTCGTTTATTAAAATAGCCGACACATTAAATGTGATTGCTCATTTTAATGATATCTCCTAAGTGGATATTATCCAGGATAATTTAAAAAAAGTCATTATTTTGATTAAATCTATTTAATTAAATAAAGTTATTTCATCACTTATCTCTTTAAAGTTATTGAGCCTAAATGGAAAATATAATTCGAATCCAGGTTTATAAATTGTATAAAAAAAAAATACTGCTTCGATATAATTAATACTATTAATCTCTCATAATATTAATCTCTCGCCTGTTTTTGAACCTAAACCTATTGATTAAATGTTTTAAATATGTTGGTATCTAGTACTGTTTAAATTGTATTATAATCCATTCAAAATCCCGTGTTATACTTAATTAAATTTATCCAATTCAATTTGCTACATGTCTCCGAAAAGTTAGCGCAAAATTATCACATCAGAACTTTTTGAATCAATTAAACTGGTCTGGTTCACAAACATGCAAACTCCGTCTTTGTGATATAATCGTGGATAAGTCTGCTTCCCTTACATTCTGTGGACTAACGCTAATTAGTCTTAAACTTTATTTCTCGAAAGTTCTCGAACTCAAAATCCCGAGCAAGTCGGTTCTCCTTCAATGACGCTCGTTAAGCTCTGTTTATAGTACAGTTAATTATTTTTATTCATGCAATTTAGAACGTAATTCTGCTCCATAATGTTAAATAAAACAGACGTAAAGATAGGGTCTGCCTAATTTAATGTTGGCGAAGACTTATTAAAAAGTTACGATGTATTTCAAATAAGTCTGTGTGTGCTTTCTAGAAAATAATGATAGAAAGCTTTCTTGTAATATGAGGCTTTCTTAAAATATAATTAAATGTAAGGGACGAAGGCAGGTCTTCTGATAGCATTTATACAATAACACAAAGAGATTATACTGTTTCTTATTACTTTGAACGTATTACTGATCCTTATTTTCCAAGTATGCGGAATACAAGAGTGATTTGTTGGCTGATTCAGTGCAATAACAAAAGTATTCAGAAGTATTTGTGTTGTGTACGTAAAGTTCATAATGATTACTCCTCTTGAACGTTGAGTACAACCCACATATTTCTGGCTACTTTGATAAAATTACGTGAAGGGAGAGGTATGTATCTAATCCACAAAAAAATACTGGACGAATCGGAGTATCGGTCTTAATACTTTTATAAAGGCTTTTTATAGGAAGCCAGTTCTTCCTCGGGTAATTCAGCTCATTTATACTGTTACCTAATAATTGATAACGGCAATCTCGTTCACTCAAATACATATAAACGTGAAGACTAAGGCACAATTTTTCTGATCAGATCACAGACATTCTCATGTCGGCCTCGATGGCGTAGTGGTCAGTGTAACCGACTGCCACGCCCGAGGTTGCGGGTTCGATTCCCGCACAAGTCAAAAATTTGTGTGTATGAACATGAATGTTTGTCTTGGTCTGGGTGTTTCTATGTATAATATGTATGTATTTACAAAAAAAAAGTATATATGTATGTATATCCATTGTCTAGTACCCATAGTACAAGCTCTGCTTAGTTTGGGCTAGATGGTGTTGTGTGTTTGTGGTAGAATATTATTATTATTATTATTATTATTATTATTCTGGAATAGGTTAGGTTAAGAATTTTTTTTTTTTTTTTACGTGGCGGAATGCAATGACGCATATCCCTCCGCGGGGGCGGGCGGAGGGATTATGTCGGACTCGCCGGGGTAAACGAAAGATTGAAAAGAAATAATGTACCTCCCGGAATACCGACTAAACCTACCACGGTGTTCCTCGACAAAACCACTATCGGCGGGGCCGCGCGAATCGCTTTCGCATGCGGTCGCGACCCCGCCGAGGTTTCGGCCCGCCGTATGAAACGGCAGGCCACTACCCAAAGAGACCTACCCAAAGAACTCCCTCAAAAATTCCCTACTGTCTGCCCCCTAGAGGGGAGACGGACTCGACACAGAGGCGCGCGTGGGAACACGCACGCCGCCTCTCGGACCTGGTGCTGAACGGATGGCGGGCAGGCCCACAAAGCCCGCCACCCCCAGGTCAAACCTCAGGGTGGCTGGAGGTCATCTCGCGCACTCCGGCGCCCGGTTCTGCGGTTGGGGAGAGGGTTTAAACGCTCCCTCTCCCGCTCCGCCGCCTCCTTGATGGAAATTACTTCCACGCAAAAGGAGGCGACGGCGTTCCACGACCTCTCACTCCGGACCATAGACTGAACTACGGCCGGGAGCGAGAGGGCAACCGATCCGACTGCCGCGATCAAATCACGGTGCTGCGATGCCCAGGCGGGGCAAACCGCCAAAGGGTGCAGCGCCGTGTCCTCAATAACGTCGCGGCAGTCGCCGCAGTGGTGACAACCGGGCGTCTCTTGCCGGCGTATATGACACAGGAACCGGCCAAAACATCCGTGGCCAGTCAGAACCTGTGTCAGCCGGAAGGTGAGGGCGCCATGCCGCCTCTCCAGCCACTCCTTAAACACGGGACTTACCGCCACGATCGTGGCGTGCCCGAGGTTAGGTTAAGACTTATCTAAGCCTACGAGCGTGTTTACAGAATGTAGGAAGAGTAATATCTTGACATTGTCGTAAGTAAATATAAATTTGTATTTACATATATTATGCAGGTATATGTGAACCCTGTTTTACCTTCCGGGAAACAAGCATTCGAATATACTAATATACGAATGAAATAACTTAAAACTTGTTCTGTATTTATTGCTTCAATTTTATAGCGATTATGAAATAAATTATTATTCAATTAATGACATTTCAATTGTAAATATATTAGTATAATCAATTATTGTATTTATTTTTGGTACCACCACTTAAATTGTTATTGTTTTTATTTATAATCGTGACATCTGTTTCAGCAACAATGACATTGATTAACTGTATTCAATAATTATTGATTATCTATAAACATAATTATTTTTGGAGATTTATATGACATATTATTGCTATTATCTAAAAATATCTCTCATTCTTTACATGCTACAAATAAATATTATTTTTTAAATTATTGTATATTTTGTTGTTTTTGTATTTGTATACATTTGTTTATTTTATGTTATTATGTTATTGTATATGTTATTTTATTTTTAATTAAGTGGCATATATTATTTAAGTTACATAATTATTTACAATATTCAACACAATGCAAAAATTGTTATGAATAAATAAATAAATTATTTTATCAAAATATCATTACATTTCCATTGTTATGACGTGGCTTATAATATTTTTAGGACGTAACGATAAATTGGTCAGATACTCTAACACACGCATTCTGTTTAATATTGTGCGGCCTAACTAATACCAGTTATTTTTGCTTTGGGGTGGCAGTCATTATACAAAGCCCTAAAGCGGTTTGAGCAACTTCACACTACCAGAGACTTAGTACGTGAAAAGCATAAAAAGGCTTAGGGACGGTCTCCACCGAGGAGATGTTTATAAATAATGAAGTTTTCGCGTCCAATCATCTTGGCGTCATTTCTTAGTAAAGTAGTGTCAGAATAATAATTCTGGTCTGCCTTGAGGTCTTGAGTAGTAAACACATGTGGTTACAGTAAAAGACATTTCTTTCTCAAAAGATTACAATAATCACTTACAGTGAAAATACAATAGTAAACAAAAATATGATAACCAATTAGCGTAGTTAGTATGGTAGTTGTAATTAAAGTTTAAAATGTATCATCATATTCATAAAAAGTGCTCGAACAGAAAGCAATGCATGTTTATTAAAGCCTATGATTTAGTGATATGTATCAGTAAAAATTAATTTATTGTGTTATTTATTATGCTAATAAAAAGGACAGTGTTTTGTTTTTGTTTTTGGGATTGTATGTTATTGTATGTATGTGTTCAGTATATTTCTTAGTCATATATTATAGATGTAGTGTTGGTTAGTTTTAGGACATGCAATATTTTCAAGACCTCTTTAAGACTGCGCCGAGCGAAATGTGCCAAAACAGGCGGTTACAGTTACGTTGATAAAATCAATACTTTTTGTTTAATACAAATATAAAATATACATTTACCACAAAAATTAATGTGTTTACAATTACTCCGTGTAAAAAACTTAAAATAATTAATATTTTCGCCTACAAAATTACGTAAATTTGCACGAAAAATGCAAAATCGTTAGCTCGTATTAAGTGATTTTAGATTATAACAGTAGAAATCTATCCTATTTTACAGCTTAAACGAAACTTAAATAGTTATATTACAATTTGTCCGTCCCAAATATTTAAGTTATAGTTTGACAATAAAAATACATATTTATCAAAAAAGCACTTGAAATCCTCCATACATTTTTATTATGGCGGCCGCGCGCCGATTTGAATATCGGGCTCTGTCATTCAGTCCAACCGCGTCTTACGCTCGGCGCAGATTTAAGTAATAAAGAAAAATTCTTTAAAACATTTTTTTTACTTAGTTCTTAAATGTTAATAATGCTTTAGCTTCTTTATTATCTTTAAGCAACTTATTATAGATTTGGGCACCTTCGTATAAAATGCTCTTTTTTCCATAATATGTTCTAGGCAATATCAGACAAATGTTATTGGTCTGTCTAGACAGACGTTTGTGAAAGTCTATCTTTTTTGTAAATGTCTGGGAATGAATATCTTTTGTCCAAATTTTCTAATCAAAATACTAGTATTTTATTTATTGGTTTGAGCAAGGTTCATTAGTCCAGTTTCTTTGTAAATTTTCAAAGTAGGTGTTAAATAATCATACCGGAATAAAAATTTTATCAGTTTATTTTATGAGATCTGTAGTTGTTTTAAATTACTTTTAGCTGCTGATCCCCATACTTCAATTAAATAATCAATGTGGGATTTTACTCGGGAATTATAATATAGTAAATTTTACGTTTTTTGGTCGACATCTAAGTATGGGTCGCAGAGCACCTGATAATGACGTTAATTTAGTACGAATTTTATCAATGTGGCTTCCATGTAAGTCTATGATCTAATACCAGGCCCAAGTATTTTTCCTCAGTAACTTTAATAATTATTTCACCGTTAATGATTAAAGGACTGTACCATTTTTTTTGTTCTGTGCGGAATATGTAATGTAGTAAGTTTTTAAGGTATTAATAGTCAACAAATTTTATTGTAACCAGGTATCAGTCTGGAACATTCTAAACTCTTTGAACATACCAATAATAAAAACACATGACATAAATATAAATATTTTAAAATAATTTTTGCCTTAGTGAAAGTGCTAATAATAAATACCTATAAGTAATTTTTCTCAAGACTAGTCAGTCTTGAGAAAAATTACGCATCATTGTTTAGGGTTGCAAATAAGTATGTCCAATTTCAAATTAGACATTTACTGTAAAAATATTTTATGTTTTCACCCTGAACTAGGTATCAAACCCGCGACCTTTTTTTTATTTTACTTGCGGGAATGCATTGACGCATACCCCTCCGCGGGGGCGGGCGGAGGGATTATGTCGGACTCGCCGAAGTAAAAGAAAGATGGAATAACAATATTGTACCTCCCGGAATACCGACTAAACCTACCACGGTGTTCCTCGACAAAACCACTATCGACGGGGCCGCGCGAATCACTTTCGCCTACGATCGCGACCCCGCCGAGGTTTCGGCCCGCCGTGTGAAATGGCAGGCCACTACGCGAAGAGACCTACCCAAAGGCACTCACTTACTAATAAACCCTACTGTCTCCCCCCTAGAGGGGAGACGGACTCGACAGAGAGGCGCGCATGGGAATAATAATAATCGCCATACGACATTATAATAATAATAATAATTTAATTTTAAAGCGCATAAACCGCAGGGCAGCTTGTGGCGGGCTGAATGTGAGTAGCGACACTGCGGTCCTGAATGCCTCAGAGAGTTGGTTAGGGCCTCGTACCCGGCTTGCCGTTACTGGTTGGCTGGGGTGGACCTTCAAGAGCGCCCGTAGTACTCTCAACTCTGGCTTGCCTTGGTCGGCCGGTCAGAGAGGCCACTAGAGCTATATGCTTGGGGGTGGAAGTGTCATTTTCAAGGGCATAACTATGGGCAAACCCGCTCCGGGTCTCCGTTGTCACGAGACCCGTGATGGTAAAACCGGTGCCGCACCGCTCGACACCTCTAGCCACTCGCACCGGTGTTGCCCTCTGCTGCTGGCTTGTATGCCTATAGTGGCTATTCAGGGGGCCCATCTAGTGAGTTGGCGAGTCACCGTCTGCCCATTTCATTGATACTATTAGAGTATTCAGAGCAGACGCCGTTTTTCATCCATAGTTAGCAATGTATACCGGTCCATCAAACACCCATACCCATAGCCCATATATTAGAATCTATACGTAGCAATAGTCCTACGCCTGCTGCAGCTAGTGCCGTTGTTGATGTTCAATCCCACCTATGATTAAAACTCTCGAAGGGCCTCTTCACGTTGGACCCATGTCTCCGTGTAAGCCTCCCAAAGGGCCAGGTATTTTGTAATATAATATGTTAGAAAGTACCTGTGATAAGAGAAACATAATAATTTATTTAATATATTTATCATTTGCCCTTGCACTAACGTCATTAGCTTGATGACACGATCATCATTATCAAAATAATGAAATCGTGCTATAATATCTGAACCCCATATAAAAATATGGAATTTGGTTTGAGAACTTGTCACATTTGGAACGTATTGCATAACAATACGAAAACATCTAGTACAACTGTTCACCACAACGTACCTTTGTCATCTTGTGTAACACCAAGAAGAAAATACGTGCAATTCCTTATTCCTACACACACGATCATAACTTACACTCAAAAAGCAGGTAAGATAAGGATCACGTATACAGGAATATATATCTGCATGTGACAGTACCGCAGCGCTGCATCTTCCCACAAAAGCAATGTTTACTCAAGTAAAGAGCTTCTGCATTTTTTAACCTGCCCCGACCGTTGCACCGCCTTTCATATATACCTTTATCCTTTCTTGATTTTTTTTCATACCGTTGCTTTAATGAATTCGCATAGCTCTTACGTATTGCAATTTAAATGAGCAAGTCTCTATGCTGAATTCAGTATAATTTAACGGTCTCTGTGTGCTGAATAGTAATTTTGAAAAGTGAAATTTTTAACCTTTTTACGGTTTTGTAAGAAGCAGAAAAATATTTTCGTGAAGTTATATTTCAGAATACATTTTCCAGTTTGCTGTCTAATCATATTAGGATATAACTCGACAAAAGGTCTTACTGTTACGATAAATTAAAGATTCCAATTTCTTTTACAACTCATGACAGCGTCTAATGGGCCAAGTTTGTTTTATAGAGACATTTATAACACTGATAGATCTTCTAAAAATGGTCAAAGGAAGGTATAATTTTAATCAGAGGTAACAGTTTTCTAAAAATCAACAGGCTATAAGGAATAACATGAACTAACAAAAAATAGTCCAATAAATCGAAATGTCATATTCCATAACGTTCGAGGTTTAAATCGGCATTTTACGCGTGGTTGGATATTATTCAAATCGTTTAAAATTGATAAATCATTTGCTACAGTGCAAAGATCAAAAACAGAAGTGTGACGAGATAAAAACAATCCACAATATATAAATAATAGACCCTTAATCTTTGAGTTAAAACGTCAAATGTGAACTAAAATGTACAATAGAATTTGTTCACGTTTGGTGTTTATTTTAATTTAGAAGATTTTATTTTACTATTTGTTATATTTATGATTGTTTAAGTGTTCAATATAGATTTCCAATCTAGGAACTCTGATTTGAACACGTTTTATTATGAAATTTGGGTCTTTGGCTTTTAATATTGACTTCGAGTTGAAACGCCTTGTTCTATAAGCATATAAAAGTAGTGTCCAACGACATTACCGCTTGGTATAATTCCACGTGCACAAAAGCGTAAGCATCGGGCTTCAAAGAAATTGTCAAAGAACCCTATAGTGATAAAAATGGCCGCCGGTACTAGACTTCGAATTGGTGCGACAGGACACAATAAAAATGTGCTTCTAGTTGAAAATTTGTTTCAAAGGACTATAATAAGACTTTATAGTAGTCTTCAGCTTTTGTAGTTTAGCTATATTTTTTATAGTAAGCTTCTTATCTTTTTGTAACTGTATTCCAAAGAATAATGAAACATTTTTAAAGAGGATATTACTTTAGAATTTGGTTTGGACTTTATTTATATTTTTATATTCGCGCATAAATATAATTATTTTAACCAAATAACGCAATAATAATGTTTGAAAGATATTATCATTATAATATCGTATACACAGAGATTAAGCCCGAGCCCAGCAATGTAATTAAAGAACTCATATTACTTTTATTTTTATTATACAGAATGTTTGTTCCAGTTATATATATATATATATATATATATATATATATATACTTGCTATGTACGATACAGATCAAAATACTTGTATCATACAAGTATATACCGCATGACCTTATTTACCGTCTTGAAAAAAATAGGCATAGATTTTTTATTTAATTATTTTTTTTACTGACATTCTATCATATCTGACTCCTTATTTATAATCTATTTTCATATGAAAATATTTAAAAAAGTTATTCGAAAAAAAATTAAAATAATTTAAAATCGTAAAATTATTCACCCTAATACCGCGCTACAAATTATGAATGATTTCGTTACAAATAACATAAAAACTATCTTCAAGAGCACTCGCCGGCCGTCGCTAGCGCCGAACACCCGCTGCCACCCACCCTCTCCCGGTCGCCTGCCGCCCTTTTAGTCGCATGCGATTAGGCACACTATGACGTCGCGTGATCTCAAGATGCTAGAACAGAAATACTATTATATTTTATTCCACTTACACAACACACCATATTATTAACAAACGGTAAAAATAGTTACGCGGTATTTTTGCATAGATGGATTGGATTGAATGATTTACAAATTGACTATCTTATTGACAGTTAATTTATTACTAGCTGCAAAAGCCGTTACCGTACCCGTTACGTATTATATATGTATGTATATATCATGCAACGCGAAAATTTAAAAGTTATTAAAAGTAAAAACGACGTTAATTAAAATGTTACAACGTCAAAGTACATTTTAGTGCCTCTGTAAATTGTCTTCGAACGATGATTTAAGTTGCTAATATAATATCATTCGTAATAGTAATTTGCGGATACCAACAGACTGCAATGCAGAGGGTTTCGGGTACGAACTCACGTCGCGCACCTCTGACTTTCAGAAGTTATATGACTTTTCGAAATTATGTGCGTATTGATTGACAATTATCGCCTGCTCCGTGCCTCGGAGAGCACGTTAGGCCGTCGGTCCCGGCTGCCGTCTATGAACATCTATGGCAGTCGTTATTGGGAAGTCAGTGCCCTATAATATCTTGCACTGATCTAGCCTTAGGGTATCGTTAGCCTTCAGGTTGCGGAGGTCAGGTGGCAGCCGCTCCGTGTAAAAACTGATATCCAGTCAAATCCGGTTAGACCAGAAAAGCCGACCTCAAGTGACTTAGGGAATAATAAAGGCTAGGGAGAAGAAGAGAGAAGAATAGTAATTTAATTAATGTAAGTGACTATTTATGTTTTATAAGTAAAGGTAATTTGATACATACTTGTGGGTAACGGAACGTAAGAATGAAAGAGAAGGATGAATACATAGGGAAGAAAGGGATAAAAAAGAGGTAGACGGAAGATGGCGGATTGTGCATGTAGGCTGTTTGATTTTTATTACGATAAGCAGAGAAATAAATAGAAAAGTTGAAAATCAAATCAAGTTTTCTCTGCCACATCCTAGATACTGATGTTATTTTCATAAATCCGCATACCATCCCCATAGAAGCTCCATTTTACATTTCTAGTAGTGGAATATAAATTATTCTAACACTTTATTTTTTTATTAAAAGTCATTTGCACAAAATCAAAACCGGTACTAGAAACTAAAACTAACAAAGTGCCAAAACTTTTATTTAGACTATTGTATTAACAGTTAACGAAACATAAAACGAAATCGGCATAGAAATAGTCAGACAATAATTGAATTATCCTTAATGGCCAATCAAAATGCAGTCAGTTTTAATTTGTCTAGAGTTTAAATAAAAGATGTTTTAAAAATTCATTCGCTCATTTGTTCCTGTTTTAGCACAATGTATTAACTTAATTAAGAGACGCGCTCGCTGTAATAAAATCCGCTATAAAGTCAACATTAACTCTATTTATATTTTCTTTATGTAAACATTTTTATTTTTGTACTACTCTTTTCATTGGATAAAAATGAGCCAGGCTTTAAACGGCAGCGTCGTAATTTAGCTACAATTAATTTATATTACAAGTTATGTTCTAATCCATCGCGGGGGCATTGTGGGGTAAGAAAATACCAGTAAACAGTTTGATAAGTCGGTCCTTTTTCGATTTTATGTTTGACTGGCAACAGTACGTTTTCTTTTCGAAGATGCGCTTATTATACATATATTACAATTTATGTACCCTGACAACGTGTTTCTGACATACATGATGATTGGTCGAGTAGTTAAAGCGTGAAAGCGTGAAAAACAAACAAAAACGCGAATAACGCGTTTTTGCCCGCGGTTTCGCCCGCGTGGATCCCAAGGTAACGTAAACCATGTAAAATAATCCAATATGTGTGGGACATAGTATATGTACCTACATGCCAAAAATTTCAATACGTTCGCCGGTTAATGCTTGACTCAGTAACGAACATCCAAATATCTTCACAAACTATTAATTAAGAAGGACTATCTGAAACGCATAATCATCAGTATTGTAAAGGAAAAGTACTAGATGTTTTTTGTTTGCCATTATAAGAAGCAGCAACGAAAGGAAATTATTATTTAAACAAGCAATAAAGAGCAATTGATTGTTGCTATATACGACGTCTATTCTTTTATTATAATAATAATATCAGCCCTGAATATTAACTATTCCATTTCTGTGATTTTTCATATAATTTGATGTGATTTTTTAATATATGTTAGAGGTGTGCGCTTTGTATTCGAGCTCGAGACCTCTGCGTAGCAGTCCAACAGTCTCCCACTAGGCTATTGCTTAATTCTAATAAAATACTTTCCAGATTTGATTAAATACGAAAATAATATTAATTTAGTCTATTGTTTGCAATTATATTTGCATTCACTTAACACAGTTATTATTTTCGCATAAAAGTAGATAAATAAAACCTATAATTAAATCAATATGCAATCATTTTGGATATTAAGGAATGCACGAAACATGAATATCTTACTGCATGGATGGCGCCGCGAGCAACCAGTCACCTTGCCGCTGTCGCTGACAATTATTTGTGCGATCTAATCACCGCGACACAGGGCTTGAATCCGGTGCTAGAATTGTCCCTGAAAATCAAAATGAAACTATAACATAAACATAAATTAAGTTTTTATACATAGATGTATTATATCTTTGTAATTTATGATGTACACTGTATTCTGAGGATGTACATTACTTTGTCAATTGTAAAATAGTTTACACCTATTGTAATGATTAAATACAATAGTAACTTACTTCTGATTTGTATGCCTAAAAGGCTTAGCATAGTGAGCTTATAATATTTTATTAACACCATGTACCACCTATGTTATACAAATAAATATTTTTGATTTGATTTGATTTGATCTAAATGGTCATTAGTAACAAGAGATCATAAGCTGTAGTGAATACTAAACACACGGGTCGCACGATAGTCTGTAAAAAATTATAAATGTGGTCCACACTCGCTTTGTGTAGTCCGTTTTTCCACTATATCCTGAAGTTTTAATTTTGATGGACAAGTACAGTCCATACAATCCAATTTCGAGCTGTCATTTTACAAATGAAGCGGTTACCGCCGCGTTAGCGAAATTGTCGAATTTCATCCCGGATTCCTATGTAGCGGAACTATATAAGTGCGAGCGTTTTGGAGCCGTATTTTCTGAATTTTGCCCGTCGGCTTTGGATCGACATGCTAATTTCGTTCAAGTTTTGCCAATTCATGATTTATCGGGCGCAGTAAACATTTAAATTGGTTCTAGTTGATGGTATTGATGTTATTAGATACATTTTAATATGCCAAAGCATATGGGATTTGAACATCGTAGGATTATCTATCCTACGTTAATTCTGCATATTATAGTATTTTAGTATTACAGCGTAACGTAACGTATATTACATCTTTAAATGTATAAATCTTCTGTGCGTGTATTTGTAAATAAACTCCTCCTAAACGCCTGGTTCAATTTTGATGAAACTTTTTGTGTGTGTTCAAGTGGATTCGAGAATGGTTTAGATTTGGTTTTTGTTTTTGTGTTTACCGGACAACGTTTGTCACCCGCTAGTAATATAATATATACTTCAGTAGGAAGTGGTGGATTACAGACACATTTCAATAACTATTATTTTAGGTCCCACGATTAGGTCCCAAGCTTATTTGGGGATAGGTACGGGGCACAGTTTTATACTGCGATTTGCTAATGAGAATTGATTTACCGAAATACAATACAATACTGTACCCGATTCGGTGAGTAGAACCCGTAACTGAAAGCACAGCAGTCACATTTACTACCATCATACCACCAAGGTAGTCGTTGAGTAAAACAAAGATACGAATATGGTTTTCAGAATATAATGTACTGAACGTTACTTTGAAACCCATGTACCTACCATATCTCACGACATCTGAAGGACGTGATAAGATTTATTCCTAGACGGCACTATGCGTTACATTGGGTCTAATAGCATCAGTGCCGAACTGGCGTATGAGGTAGTAAACCTCACCATATTCCTCCGAGAATACAAACGTGACGTTCATATTGTATATCAAAACCAGATTTATAGTTTACTAACTTTTGCTTGCGACTTCGTATGCATGAAATTTGGAAATAGTTACCTAGCTATATATTTTTTTAATGCACCCTTAAACAGTGTACTAAATGAAATATGTACAAGATTTTAAGGTAGACTGCCTGGCATACAACTGTGAAAATCGCATTTAATTTTGTGCAGTAGTTTTTGCGTGATGCGCGTACAAGCAAACAGACAGAAATAAATTCAAAAATAATTGTTTTGGCTTCTGTAGCTCTTATAAAGATCACTTACATTACGTTTACTTATGTACAGACATCGACCAGTTACAATTTTATTATGTACTAGCTGTGCCCGCGGTTTCACCCACGTTTATGGTTACTGCGCCTGTAGCCTTCCTCGATAAATAGACTATCCAACACAAAAATAATGTTTCAATTCGAACCAGTAATTCCTGAGATTAGCGCGTTCAACCAACCAAACAAACAAACAAACTCTTCAGCTTTATAATATTAGTATAGATATGGATTTTCAGTTGAAATTTTTGTATGTGCCAGACATATACCGGGCAAATCCCACACCAATATTACTTTGCCACCGGCCACAGTTATGTCACATTTGTCGTAAAAGTCATATTTTAAAAGCACGTTGTGTAAGTCATAAAGTGTCTTCTAGTACAGCTCCGCCATTACTTATATTCATCTCTACACGTAGACTTGCACTTAAAGGTATAAGACACGTTTTGCGAGCTATGTTTTCAGGTCTCATATAATTGATAGCGAGTCTATCTAGTACTAAGAATTTACGGGAACTCACGATTGCATGCAAACCTACTTAAATATTACGGGACCACTAAGTCAGTCTTCCTATTTTGGGAAGTGAAAAGTGCGATCCCTTTTTAACACGCTTTTATTAGCTTCACCTGTATGTTTGTTTGTTTATTTGTAACCGACTCCTTTGGACTTGATTTTGACTCACTTCAAACGGTCAGATTTATCGAGGACCGATGACAATACAATAATTTAATAAGATTATCTCATTATCCGGATTAGGATCGTCAGGATTAATGATTTTCTCACAGATCCTTTGCGTGAGAACGAGAGAGATAAAGCAAGCGCGTGGTCTACGCATGCGTACCTTTCTGAATCAAGTACTCGGAAAATTAATATTACACATTAGTATTTTATAATATAAAAATTAGAAAATAAATAATAGTTGAAAAATACTAAATAATAATAATAATAAACCCCTCTGGGACAGTCGTTATCTCATCGTGAGACTAACGCGACTTCGGAGGGCACAGTACACTAGCTTTTAAACAACCACCTTTGCCTTGTGATATAAACAAAAAAATTATCACCAGGTTATATAAAGCGCACAAACCGCAGGGCAGCTTGTGGCGAGCTGAATGTCAGTAGCGACACTGCGTTCCTTAATGCCTCAGAGAGTCGGTTAGGGCCTCACCCCGGCTTGCCGTTGCTGGATGGCTGGGGTGGAAGTTCAAGATTGCACGTAGGACTCTCAACTCTGGCTTGCTTTGGTCAGCCGGTCAGAGGGGGACTGCTAGAGCTATATGCTTGGGGTAGAAGTGTCATTTTCAAGGGCATAACTACGGGGAAACCCGCTCCAGGTCACCGTTGTCACGAGACCCGTGATGGCGAAACCGGCGCCGCACCGCTCGACATCCTCGACTCGCACCGGTGTTGCCCTCTGCTGCTGGCTTGTATGCCTATGGTTGCTATTCAGGGGGCCCATCTAGTGAGTTGACGAGTCACCGTCTGCCACCCATACCAATATATTAGAAACGTAGCAATAGTAGGACTATTGCTACGTTTCTATTCGCCTGCTGCGGTTAGTGCCGCTGTAAGTGTTCCATCCCACCTTTGATTAAAACTCTCGAAGGGCCTCTTCATGTTGGACCCATGTCTCCGTGTAAGCCTCCCAAAGTGCCGGGTATTTTCCTAACGTATTAGAGAAATACCCGTGAAAGAGAAACATAAAATAATAATAATAATAATTTATTTAAAAATGAAATTACATTTACACAGTCTTATTGCTGTACACGATGACAGTATACATTAACTACAATAATGATGGGTGGAATGCTGTTCTCCTAGATAGGCTACTGAGCAGCCTGGGTACAGTGCCGGCAGTAGGGACTGGTTGTCGAATTTTATCGGTACACGTCATACATGCCTAGATTTGTACATAGTTCAAAATATATGGTCTACACAAAGGAATTTCCTTTATTTAAATTAGTGTGTAGTCTTGTGTGTGAATTGGTGTGTATGTGTGTGTGTTAGTTTATGTGTGTATTTCTGAATGTGTTGTCACTTTATTACCAGAATTTCAGTTTCAACATAATTCAAGGTTAATAGGTATTTCATAACAGTTTTTTTGCAAGTGAAACAAGGTAAACCGTAGACAGGACAAAATGCATTAATTTTGTTATTTAAAGATGCTTCAAGATAGATAACAAATTTCTTAATAAACGAGGTATGTGCGAGTGGTGTGCAAATTGGTAGCGCAAATTTTATTTTTCTTCATTTCGTAAATACCTTAAATGGCGTTCGGCGGTGTTGGAGCATAACTAACTGTAAGATATAAAGTTGCCTTACATTGAGTATGTTCCACGATTTATAAAGTTCGTTTGTTGTGAACAAGATCTGCCGAAATGTAGCAACCTTTAGTATAGTTCTGTGACCTATCTCTAGCGTCATCATTATAGCTTTTGCTGCACCCCCCACAGCAAGAGATACAGTAAACGATAAAAGGCTGACGAAGTGCGTAATATACGTTTCGTATAATTAATGAATTAGCTACATACCGTAAAGTTTTAAATATGTAGATTAGCTTTCTGATACGGCCTGAACGGATATTAATGTAGTGCCTAAAATTTAAGTGTTTGTCTAGGACTATTCCAAGGTACTTGATCTCACTAAACGAAGTTATAGCTGAGCATTTGCATTGATATTCTAGTTGGGTGGGAGAATGATGAGCTACTATAGTGATAGGCGTTCTTGATTGCGATAATTTATTAAGAGAAAAGGAGACGAAATTAGTTTTAAATGCGTTTAATGTCAGAGTATGTGAGAAGAGCCACTTTAAGGCAGAATAGAAGCCATTTTGTGCAATAGTTTGTAGTTTCGACCATGAGTCTGAGACAAATGTGAGGGCAGTATCGTCTGCGAAAGAAACAATTTTCCCATTATGGATATTGAGATCACAAAGATCGTTAATGAACACAATAAATAATTGTAACCTGTTATGTGTTCATTCACCAGGGATCTGATCGATCCAGAAATAAGACAGGCCACGCCGTAGGGACGTGGTTTCTTGAGGTTAAGTTATGCAGAGATTAATTAAAGATAGATCTACAATTAACACTTTTAATTGTCTGGTAATGAAAAATCAGTTATATGTATTTAACAATATTCACTAGATAGGTTCCACAATCCTACGCGAACAGTAGACAGGGCGTGGTTCATAAAAAGGGCTTGCTCCGTGGTTCCTCAGAAGCAAGGACACTTAGCTGATAAGTGAGGCCAGCCGGAAGAGACCCCGTCTGACACCATCCTCCGCTTATATAGTCCGGCGCTGGTTGCGGGTGGTGGCTAGTGTTGTGCGCTCGTGCTCGACGGGCGCCTAGGCGATTAACGTCACATAATGTAGTGCAATACACCTTGTGAGACGCCGTAGTATATGGGATGTTCATCGCTTTTAATGAGGTAGCTTCTGAATAGGTCGAATGGAAGGCCTTTGGCTCCAATGTCTTCTCATTTGTGTAAAAGAGTTGGAATCGGGACGGTGTCGAAGGCCTTTGCGAGATCCAAGAACATAGATAGCACCTTCCTATGCGATTAAAACATTTCACGATGTGAGTTAATAAGTCGTGAATTGCGTCGCTCATCGATGTTTGTTTCCGAAAGCTGTATTGTTGTGGGGATAGTATTTTAAAATGTTCCAAATACATAGTAAACCTTTTATTGATAAATCGTTCCAGTATCTTTGAAAAAACGCTCAAGACTGCTATTGGACAGTAGTTGTTTGGTAGGTTGCTATTTCCGCCTTTAAAAATGGGGTGGATAAATGCTTTCTTAAACGACGTGGGAAAGATACCCGTTTGAAAACAGGTGTTGAAAATGTGACTCAGTATAGGCGCAAGAACCTGGACATAGCGCTTAATGTACGTTAGAGGGATGTCGTCCCATCCTGTGGCTGCACTTATCCTTAACGAGTTTTTGATTATCATAACTTTATCAGAATCTGTCAATTCTAGAACAAAGGAATTTAAGTGTTTGGAAGTGCGGATGTATGTTGAAGTGTGGTTCATACCTAAGTTGTCAGCGAGGGTTTTACCAACATTTATGAAAAACTGATTTGTCTCATTACGAGACTGGTACGGGGATAGACAGAGGGATAATAATTGAGTTGGAGAGTGTTTTGGTTTTAGTGTGTTGGTTATTGTTTTAATTGTATCCTAAAGCTTTTTAGAGTTTTGACTTGCCTTATACAGTTGCTGAGAATCGATTGCCCAGCAGTGGATTTTGAATGCACGGGTAACATAGTATCTTAAGTGATTACTTCGCTTTTGTTACTGCGTCGAGTGCTACGAGTACGATCATACACGGAACAAAAATTAGTATGGCACCTTTTAGCTTTCTTTAAGATAGTTGTGCAGAAATTTCTGTATCATTTGTAAGTGATGAGCAGTATAATGTTATCTGGGGATTGCTTATGTTTTTTGAGGAATGTGTACGGACAAATATGATAAATGGTCCATACACCAAGGATGATGAAATGATAGAGATAAGTTAACTTGTTATAACTTTTATTATCTCTACCAAAGTAATGTTAAAATATAATATTATCTAATACTATATTATATGATATGTGTTACGGTCAATGACACACTTGTTAGGTCAACCGATTGAGTACGATGCTTGTTAGGTACTAATTAACTATATATAATTATGTATAAAGAAAACAAATGGCAGGTGTCGGCATAATACTGCGATGTACGGGTGATTTGCCCGTACAGAGTGAGTCTCGATTTCGTATCCATCGTAGTAAACCTGGGGTTATCCACGGTTTAAGTGTCTTCTTCTTAGCAGGCACTCTGATAAATGATGTACATTTGGCGTGGTGGATTCAGGCATATACCGCATTACTCCCCCCCAGGATCTGGAATAGATAAGAGAAAGGAAAAGTCTAAGTTCTGCATAAGAGGGTCGAGAGCCTCGTAGTCAATGCTAGTTATTGTTTTAAGTGAGTTTGATTTTAATTTATCTTAAGTGATACAAAGCAGAGATGGACAATGATCCGTCATCACTGAGTCGTAAATGAGAGTAAGTAATTATTTTAGACATTGTTCGTACCATTAAATGGTCCAAGCAATTTTTACCCCTCGTGGGATACGTATGTGCAGGTAAAAAGCCATGGAAGACCAAGTAGGTGAAATATAATTGTGACCATGTGTCTAAAGATTCTGATTCGATGTCGATGTTGACGTCGCCTGTTATAATAACTGATTTGTAGTTGTTGAGGCATGGAAGTATATTACCAAGTGCACAGAGAAACGTGTGAATATTGTCAAATTAGGGCGAGCGGTAGATACAAATTATTGCTATCTCAGAGTTTAATTTTATAATCAGGCCTGAGGCGGAGTCGTAAAATTCTGGTTCTTCGTACGTATGTAGTAAAGTATCTTCGACGTACACAACGCCGCCATCACTCTGATTTACATGTTTGGAGGTTATGTTTGTAACGTAGTTTTGTAGCACAGGAATACAGCAGTTACTTTTGTACGATAACCACGCTTTATTTAAAAACCAAGCTAAAAAGAAGAAAATATTTTTTTTAAGAATTCAATATAAGGATAGAGTGATTAATAAAAGAAATCATTTTAATTTAAAAAAGTGTGGGGTGCTTTCTAAGATATTTTAGATTATTTTCTAAGTTAAAAGTAGTAGTAGCCTAAGTTACTCCTTATAACATCAGCTATCTACCAGGTAAAATGCCGTCAAAATCTGTCCAGCCGTTCCAGAGATTAGCCGGAACAAAAAAACAGATAAATAAAAAAAAATTGTATGCGTACTGTATTAAAATGAATAATCGGTTTGTAATAACAGCTCTTTACTAAATGCATATGTAAGTACATATGCATTTAGTAAAAAGCTGTTATTACAAATCGATTCTTCAATTTTATTTATTTGTATTTATGTATCTATAGATAACTATCTACTAACTATCTGTTGGTCTCCCCACTGAACTCAGTGGAGAGACCAACGGACTGTAATGCAGAGGGTCCCAGGTTCGAACCCGCGTCGCGCACCTCTGACTTTCGGAAGTTATATGACTTTTCGAAATTATGTGCGTATTGATTGACATTTATCGCCTGCTCCGTGCCTCGGAGAACACGTTAAGCCGTCGGTCCCGGCTGCCATGAACATCTATGGCAGTCGTTATTGGGAAGTCAGTGCCCTATAATATCCTGACACTGGTCTAGCCTTAGGGTATCGTTAGCCTTCGGGTTGCGGAGGTCAGGTGGCAGCCACTGCGTGTAAAAACTGATATCCAGTCACATCTGGTTAGACCAGAAAAGCCGACCGCAAGTGACTTGGGAATAATAAAGGCTAGGGAGAAGAAGATAGTATACTCAAATAAAAAAAATATATATTTTGTAAGTACAAAACGTTATTTTAAAAATGAGTGGACAAGACGACAGTTATAATCACAATTCATGTGATTTGACAGTCAATACTTACTTTCAACATCAGTAACTGTTTTAATATTTAGTTCAGTTAACATTTTCATTCTCGGAAGTCATTGTTGTCAGTTCATATGTCTGAAACTTGTTGTAAGTTATTATCGATATAATTATTTTCCAGGTCCATATTCTCATTTACAATATTATATTTCTGTGTGAAAATCAAAGGATTTGAAATTAAACACTTTATACGGCTTTTGTCGCGTTGTTTATTTTACTGTAAAGCACTTTTATTACATAATTTTGAAAACTCTAACAAAGGATTTATTATAATTATCCTTAAATTAGCTTGTATACAGTATCCACCAGACACAAAACACACAGGAGATTTATTTATGTACATGGATTCACACTGTATATATTGTAGAAAGATACATTTTAATACTTTAAAGAGGAAAAGCAAAGATTTCGCACAGTTTTAAACACGAGCTGTTAGTTTTAAGGCAGACGCAAAGACTATGCGGAGTATTCAATTTAGATAGTGGCACAGGTACTGCCGGGAGATGTTATTCCAGAATTTTCATTAACTCTTGAAATATTCCTTTCTTTGCTTTTAAACAAAATTTCTAAAGAACGTGAAATCTTCTTATCCTGCCTGCAAAATGTTATCTCCTCCAAATGGAGAATTATCTAGCGTAAACGTGAATACGGATATAGATTTAATTTATTTATGAGCGGAATCTCATGAAGATTCAAGATAATATGATATGTCTAGTGATGCAGTGAGATTGGGATGTGTAGCGAGTGAAGGTGTAAAATGAGGACTAGTAAAGACTTAATTCAATGAGGATATTTAGTTCTGTGAGAATATAGATGGCGTTGAGGCTTAAGTGGTCATCTTGCCATTGTTACAGCGCCGATCGTTGTAGGTTCGATGTGGGACGAATATTTATGTAATCCGCAAATATTTGTTGTGTGTCTAGGTGATTTTGTGTCCGTTGTTTGGATGTTTGTTAAGTCTGCGTACCGTGGCACACACAAATAATTTGCTAGAGCGGGAGACGTCTTTAAAACAGAACGATATGATAATTTTATTTGATATTATTAAATAAGTGAGCTATGCCATTAAAAGCAGTCTTAGATATCATACACTTTTGGTGATTAAACAAGAAGTGAATAATTATTATGCATATTACATAGTATTAACGTGGGCTATTACGCTGTAGGGGTTATACATATAATTAATTTATTAATTAATTAGCTGGTTAAGTTAAGAATATAATTATATTTTCTTTTCTTTTAACAGACAAGGATTCTTGGAATATTGCATAATTTTAGTAGTATTTTTTATATTACCATTAATATAATTGCCTCAATTAATTCCCAGATATTAAACAACTATTTGCGCGCCGACGTCTTGCATCCCAAAAATATAGAAGAGACTTTATTATATCGTTATATTATTATAAACTAGTACAACTTAGACCCCGTATCGACTAATGTAGCAGAGGCCAATCGACTTTATGTGTCCAGTTTATCCTCAAGCATGAAAAGTGTGAGTATGTGTGTGTATATATATATTTATGAGTGTATGTTAGTGTGCCTTTTAATAATTATCACCCATCTATCAGTATGACGGTAGCAATATTGATTAACCTCGCACATGCACCTTCACGTTTAACACTTCGTCTCGTGCTTCTGTTTTAGCATCGATCTTTTAACTAAGATACCGCTTAATTGAAGAATCAATTTGGCGTTTTGTTAGATTGTATATAGGAAATCCCTCTTCAGATGAACAATCAGCTAGCCATTGAAAACCTATGTACATAGTTTTTCGTCTATATCTCCGAAGATATAAGTAGTAAGCCAGATAAGGGTAGGCAGAAGTACACACCATCAGACATGCGATGAACGCACAGTTAGTTAGATAGTTGGACGTGTGTTATCCGCACTTAGCCCCACAATTGGACCATTGTTCGTAAGTAACCGACGTGAAATATTGTTCGGTTACTCGTACCACCTCAGCTCCATCCAGAAATATAATAGGGGACCGATGTTGCACAGTACCTCCTTCATCGTTTTTGGACTGTTTAGAAGTTTCGCCCGTTGGTTGTTCATGCTTTTACAATGTAGGAGCACGTGAGCCGGTATCTCCTCGGTCTCCATGCAGCCTCTATATAAGGTACTGTCAGTGATGCCGATGTTGAATAGGTGTTTGTTGAGCGAGCAGTGGCCTGTTATTATACCGAATAGGTGGCGTAGGTTTTTCTTGTGGAACGCAGCAGTTTGCGAGAACGACGTTTGTCTAAGGATGGAAGGGCTTCCTTCATCTGTCTACATTCCTTTGCTTCTGTCAACTGTTTTTCGTGTAGTTTCGTGGTTATATAGCATAATTATGTTTTGAGTTGGCAGAAGAGTATCGGGACAATTGGTTCGGTTCCTACCATTTTGGTGTTTGATCCTCTCTTTGCTAGTTGATCTGCAGCATCATTGCCAAAAGAGTTGCTGTAATCGCGTATCCACTGCAACGTTACCCGATTTTTTGTTGCAATACTTTGCAGCTCACTATGACACTCCAGAATAAGTCCACTGTTGAAGCAGTTGCTCTTAAGAGCTTGTAGTACCGCGGCACTATCCGAGATAATGCGTATTGACTCCTTGATATAACCACTGTTGCAGCCCGGGTGATACCAACACATTCTGCCTGGAAGATAGTGTTGAAGTTTCCCTAGAGTTGTTTCGAGAAGTACCTGACTTATTTTATTGTCTGAAATCGCATAGGTACCATTTTGATAATTATGTGACGGCTACGTGAGTCGGCTCTACTTGGACACCAGCCGTGACCGGATCTGCACGTTGGATTGCCTTCGACGTTGTTCCAACCTTCGCGTGGCGTTGTTCTGTCAGGGATGCGGTATCTCGTATCGAGGCACTGGGTTTACGGGTGGCTATTAACAAGACGGAGGCCCTGGTCTTTCATGGGGCTCGTCGCAGTCCACCCCGCGGCGCCTCGATAATGGTTGGCTCGACGCGCGTTCCCGTCCAGGCCTACATGAAATATCTGGGCTTGGTGCTGGACGGAAGGTGGCACTTCGGCGAGCATTTCAGACAGCTCGCCCCGAAGCTTCTCGGCACTGCGTCCGCCCTTGGGCGGTTATTGCCAAATTTGGGCGGGCCCAGTGCTGGTTGCCGGCGACTCTACACGGGGGTTATCCGGTCGATGGCGCTTTATGGCGCACCGGTGTGGGCGGACTCCCTGACCGCTCAGTGCAGGACTCTCTTGCGGAGACCACAGAGAGTCATAGCGGTCAGGGTAATACGTGGATACCGCACAGTGCTCCGGCCAACGCGCAAGCTGCGTCGGCCGGAGCACCCCCGTGGGATTTGGAGGCTGAAGTGCTCGCCGAAGTGTTTGCAGTGAGTGAGGCGGTGCGGGAGGAGACGGGTTGTCGTCCCCTCCCGACAGTTATTGAGTGCGCACGCAATCGAGCCCACCAGGGCATGATTTTAAAGTGGAAGGCGCGGCTGGAGGTGCCCCTGGCAGATTTCAGAACCGTTGGGGCCCTCCAGCCGATATTGGAGCGGTGGGTAGGGTGGCAGCATGGGACCTTTTACTTCCGGCTAGTGCAGGTGTTGTCAGGGCACGGTTGCTTTGGCAAATACCTGCACACGGTCGCTAGGAGGGAACCGAGTCCCGTCTGCTACCACTGCGACTGTGAGGAGGACACGGCGCAGCACACGCTCGAGCAATGTCCTGCTTGGGCGGTGCAGCGCTGTGAACTCATTGAGGTTGTGGGTGAAGATCTCTCGCTGCCGGCCTTGATCAAACCCATGGTCGACAGCGAGAGGAAGTGGGCAGCGGTCGCGTCCTTCTGCGAGGACGTCATCTCGCAGAAGGAGGCGGCGGAGCGGATCCGTGAAGAAAGTATCCTTGCGGAACCGAGCCGTCGCCGGCGAACCGGGTCGCGCAGGCGCGCTTACGTGCGCCTTATGCCGCCATAATGAAGGCTGCGGGCGGGAGAACGAGGACCGCCAGCCATTGAGTCGGTCCGACGCCCTATGTAGTGCCGGGACGTCACCGAGAAGCTGTAGACTGCTGGATGGGTCGCTGAGGTAGTAATTGTTGCTAGCGGCCCATCCACTATATAAGGCAGCGAGCGTGCACACTGTGGGGTTTTGGTCCGTAGGCCCGAAGTACGGGAGAGCCGGACATAACCCTCTCGCCTCCCCTTGTGGCGAGAGGGAATGAATAAGGCGCATTACCGGACGTAAAAAAAAAAAAAATAGGGGTGCGGTATCCGTCATCATAGGGTCGCTGCTCCCTGACTGAATGGTTCCCGCGTGCCTGTTTTGGCATCCGCGTTCCCCTTGCGTGTCGCATTCGGTTGGAAGTTCCGTTCCAGTCAAACCCACAGTGTCACCGGTCCTGGTCGGTTCGACTGGAGCGTTCCCCTCAGCCGCGTTCATCTAGCTCGTTAACTGCGCATCCACGTAGTCGGTTCGCTTTCTTCTGGTTGCGCAGTAGTGGATTTGGCACGCCGATTGTATCAGTTGCGCCGTTTACCACCTTTTTTGTTTACTCCTATGCTTGCGTGCTTCGCGGAGGTAGCGTTCGCATTAGCGCGTACGTCGCCTCGACGCGGTGCAATGTTCCAGGAGACGTTTGATATGATTTCTGCGCTGGGCATGGCCTCGGCCAGCTCGCGCAGATGTATTGGCTTTAGTGAACCATTGCTCCCCCCAGAATAGGTGGAGAAGCCTGATCCCGTAGGGTCAGGGAGGGATTCTCCTCCAGTCGCGGACGCTGGTACCCTCCTGGGGTAGTTTAATTGTGTGGGTCACTTTTCCATTTTGTTTTCAGAATGTTTTGCTGTATGGTATGTGTGTGTATACGTGTGTGTGTATGAGTGTGTGTGTGTGTGTGTGTGTGTGTGTGTGTGTGTGTGTGTGTGTGTGTGTGTGTGTGTGTGTGTGTGTGTGGAAGGGGAGGTTACTCGCGTATGTGTGTCTGTGAGTGGATGCGCGCGCGTGTGTGTTTGTGTGTGTGTGCGTGTATTTCGGCTGGAGGTTTTAGTTACGTCTGTTTCTTATGGAACCAGACCAATAACAGGCGGTAACCTCGGGCAGAATCTACCAGCCTTGCCTTAGAGAACTACATGACTTGCGCCGTCCACTAAGGCCATTTGCTAGACTCTGCTCCTGACTCAGGTGCAGAGAATGGAAGTATGCCTAAGTCACTTAATTAATTAAAACAGAATAAGATTGTGAGTTGGACCTACTTTCACCCGCGATGAACGCACAATGCTACACGCTGCACGGATGGCGTAGTGGTTCAAGTGGTCACCTCACCGCTGCCACTGCGCCGAGAGTTGTGGGTTCGAATTCCACACAGAATAAACAATTTTGTGTTCCGCAATTGGTTGTTCCGAGTCTGGGTGTTCTTTGTGTTCGTTGTTTAAATATCTATAAATTCCCCTGCGACACAGGAATTATTCCTAGTGCGGGCGTTGTCTTTAAAGAGAAAGAAAGTCTTAGGTCCTATCGGTCACAGTGGAAGACTTCATCCTGCTACTGAGTTTTCTAGGCCATACTCTGGCTATTTGTGTAATCTTAGTCACTGAGGCCGTAATATAATAATTTTAACATAGTTATTATAAGTAGCGTCTGAGTAAAGTGTAGATATATAAAATTTGGTATGGTTTTGGGGTATTTGCCTGTCTGTTTGTTTATGCATTACGCAAAATCACTAAAACGATTTTTATGCAATTTTATCTATATTATAGTTGTCTGGAGTTGAAATTCTTTCAGTAGAAGCAAAGCTACATATAGTGCATAATAGAAATCCCGGGCTTTAAGAAAACGTTCAAATGGAAGATTTTACGTTTTATTAACCCTTAACTGTAGTGGTGAAGATTTTATAGTCGTGGGTCCACTGGACCCACCTAGTTTAAATTCATGTAAAAGATTTAAAAAACAAAATCAGTTTCTTATTGTTATTACTCTTGAAAATCAAACATTAAGATAATTTTATGCCAAAACAAACAATAGGCTCCTATATTACTATTTCTTATTGATCTTACTGAATCAGTATTTTTTTTCTAGCCTAAAAACAGGGTATTCGGAAACATCCAAAAAATAAAAAATCTGCGGTAAACATGATAAAATATATTTTATTTTAAACTTAAGAATGTGCTAGTTAATAGCAGAGCACAACAAAATAGAAAATACCTCCTATAAAAATGTTGACAATGGTCATAGAGTGCGAACTTTCTTAGTATAAGTGGTGCAAATAAGCAACTTGTAATCACTGCATAAGTGTGAAGTCTTTGCTGTTCTGGTAGTTGGAGATAACGAACATCACTTACTTTTATTTCTATCCAGTTTTAAAGATTCGTTACTGGTTCTAGTGCTGGTAATATTATAGAAATTGCTTGACCTGAGTATAGAGAATAAAGCAGTGTAAGGTCGTAGCATCTCTCTCTCATAAAAGACAAACAAAATTAATGCAGACCCTTTCCAAAATTATTTATAAAAGTATGCTTAAAAATCCTTTCAAAATTCCAAAAGCTGCTGCTTCAATTTGCCATCACAACTATGTAAACTTAAATACAAATAACAAAAAATAAAGTTACGTATCTATAGTGGTGGGCCCAGTGGATCCACCACTACAGACACTAGGCTTACACCAGGAAGGTATTAAGAATCTGAGGAGACTGCAGCGACTGCGATGGTTATTACAAACATTTAGAGATTGTACGTGGGTCCAATGACTATAGTTAAGGGTTAATGAGTTGCATGCTAGTCCTTAATCATATACCTTTTTGTAACATAATAACATTTCTTACAGACTAGAAAACGAACCCACTACTTCAGAATCACCATTCGTGGCATTATTAATCACTTTGTTTTCTTAATTATCTTGATTAAGAAAACAGACGGTATTATTTAATTATTTAAATTATAAATAACTTTATTTGTAATATCGTTGATATAATACTGCATTTTGGACCATTGTAAATGATTGTGATATTCAGTATGCTTGCCGACTTCTACCTCATTATTATATTACAATAGCGGCTGCAACATGCCGGCCGGTTCTTTAATTATGTATAATTTCCAATCTGAGCAGCAGTGGACTCGTTGTATTGTGACATGTGAAGGAGAAACGTGGTCCTTATAATATATATCTTCTTTGAAATTAAACATAAAGATTTAATTTGCCGCAGCAACGTTTGGCTAAAGTCAGCACAAACTAGATCCCAGATTATGCTAAGTGTACTAGATGGAAGCAACGATATTGGGAGGAATTAGGCAGCTATAGAAGAAACTGGTCTAAATTAGTGCATAACAGCAACAAGGTCTTTGCGATGCAGTATGACAAGCTGAGAAGTAGTATATTTTGTTTAAAACTTTTTATTTTAGATTCAATGTCGTATGACTGCCCGACGTTTTGAAAGTGTAAATGTAATTAATTTCAATAAGAATATGTACAACAAAAGAATCCGTGTTTAGTAGCTTTACAAACGGCAATATTTTGTCTTGCTATGTTTTAGTTTAGTAATTTTTTTTATACCTTACTTATTGACTAGCAATTTTTTGCCAGCTTATGACTTCGTTGAGAAACATGGTCAGTCCCTTATTCACTAGGACTTGGATAAATACTTTGATACAATCTAAAAGAAACCATTATATGTTATAAAACATGAACTTATCCAAACTCAACAATGATACACTCATTGCGTCAACGGTTGTAACATACCCGAGCCACCTTTGTCCACGTATATCTCCGGTTGATGTTTGTTCAACCCTAAACTGCACTACAATAAGGCTCTCACACCTTTACCTCGAGCTATTGAGACAATAGGACCCATGCGGCAACACCGAAATTGGATAACTAGCGTTAGAAACTTATCGGGTATATCATACACAGCCTAGCTTTGACTCTTGAGTAAGTCGCACGTAACTCGCGCAAGTTAAGGCACTTTTATGCACGCATCATCATATATGCATCATTATTTTAAATTTTACTGTGTCTATTCTTAATGGAGTCTGGGACATTCCTTGTATACCATTCCTGGAATTGGGCGCTGATAGCTATGCCACAGCTTAAAACTTTTGCAGCCATCAACGTTTCTATTGTATAATTTATGTAATCTTAATTTGTTCCAAATAAACGTTATTATTATTATTATTATATAACGACCAACACGAGTCATCCGCGCAAATAAAAAAATCCTTACGCCAATTATTTTCTTTATACATATATATACACACGGCTACACATCAAGTTAGAAACCCTATATATGCATAACTATGATACATACAAAATAGAGAATTGTCTGAAAGGGACAGAGCATAGTGGTGTCGTTGTAATGGTAAGAATAGAGCATCGCGTCTCGTTCAGCGTGAATAAGATGAAATAACAAAAATGTAACGCACTCTCTCGCACGATTTGCAGCGTTTAACTTCTAATAGTTCAAAGTCCAAACAGTCTGGGTTGAAGTGTCGCTGTGTGTACATGGTGTCTTAAATTATGATTTCTTTTTCTTTTGTTAAATTACTATTCCCGCACTAGGAATAATTCCTGCGTCGTGGAGACATAACAAATATTCAAACAACGGACAGAAAAAACACCCAAACTTGAAATAACTATTGTTGGATCACACAAATTTTTGTCCCGTGTTGGAATTGAAGCCACAACACTTGGCGCAGCGGCAGTGGCGAGGCGACCACTTAAAGAACTACGCCATTCCCGAAGTCAAGTGAGCCTTAACTTATTACTTTTATTTCTTTGAAAAGAAAAGCTGAATTAAAAACATGTATAAAAGTAAATCAATCAATGGATGCACCAGACTTTGAGTTACGGCGATAATGATTTATTTCCTCACCGAATCGTCGAAGCATCCGGCAACACATATTTTGGCATTCGGCAAATCGTTCAAATAATTTCCTCAATCAATTTTCGCGAAGTGTTTACCACAAATAAACAATAAACAGAAACATTGAAGATAAATTTTGTTTTGACCTGACGATTTCATAACATAGAAGACTTTCCGAAGCGGGCTGCACTGGAATTCAATTTGCTGGTATTAGACCCCTGGCTTTGTCCATTGTAGGGTTGCTAAGGCCGATACAGATCGACACGGGATAAGTAGTGCTGAGACATTTTCTTTACTAATAATCTATCAGTTAGTTTTCTTAGTTGAATGATTTTATAATACAGACAAATAGACGTCATCTGATGTTGACTTCGAAGCTAAAAAGCTGAAATGAGATAAGACGTGGCATGTTTTCAGAATATATTTATAAAATGGTATAAAAAATACATACCCTCATCGTTATTAACAGAGTAGGTCTTACTTTTATTGCTCATTTTGTATTAAAAATAAACCTTATTGCTTAAAGCAAATACACGGGAAAGTGAGGTAGACAAAAGAATGGGATGTCTGAGTTTGTTCCAGTTATTCACTTGCCCTTGGGATGAAATAATATAGTAGATAGGTAGACAGACGACAACATGAATAATATATTGCACCATTAAAAATACACTTGTGTTCGAAGTCACTGCTACAGTGTGCATATTTAACCGGTGTATCAATTCAATATTTATTTGTCTCGAATGCTGTTTCTACATTAAATATTGTCAGTAACGAAATTCTTGAATTATTTATCATACGACTGTAAAAATAATGACATGATTAAAGTCTGCTATAGGAAAAAGATACATTTTCTACCCCGCGTATTGTGTCGGATAATATTGCTTTGAGTGTAAGAGATCCCGCAAAAATTCCGGGCACGACCATCACTATTTCCAGAACAGGGTCACAGAAATTTCACTTCATAAATTTCATCTGGGACGTCGTAATTATAGAACGGGATGCCTCGGGTGGATTTTGTATTAAATTCTTCGCGGATCAAAATTAATTTGGCTAATTTCATGGTTCCGATTGGCTTCGTGATTAGTTCTCTTGTTGGTTTATTGGGATTAGATTTGGCTTTGTTTTTCATTATAAATTGGAACACTTTATTACTCATGATCTGATAGACAAAAATAGTACTTCAGTTCTACCTTTGTTCGGTTAGTTTATAATAAATGTTTGTAGATTTACCATCACCAATAACTGAAAGATTAATAACAAATACTCTTAAGGCAGCTTTTATACAAAAGATTTTTCATGACTTGGTGGCCTATCACGGAATATGATAAACATAGATAGCAAGATGCTACATGACATGAAATCTTGCTGTATGAACTAAATCACGTATAATACTTTTTTAAGCTACATGTTCTTTTTTTTTTTTTTTATATAGGTACATACCTCTTTTTTTCGAAGGCCCTAAAATACTTTACAATCATTTAAAATTTGGAACTCGAAACAACTATTTGCGAATCACACAATATTTCTCCCGTGTGGAGGACACGTTCAGTCACTTCAAATACTAAACCACCCGTGCAATCATATGCCTGATTGTTATCCTCGTGCAAGTTTATTTATTTATTTATTACATACAATTATCTTTACAGGCATATATCTAATGCGATAATGTAGATTGTCACAAATTAATAATTCAAAGTTAGTGCATATATTCATAATTTTATAGTTTAGTCAGTAGTAAGAAATTTAAACATTAATAATCATTAAAAGAAATTTTAAGCAACATTAACCTATTTTTATAATAATGTCAAATGTAATTTCAATTAGTCAATTCTAAATATAAATAGTAATTGTATTATACATTTAGTCAGGTATACTTATGTTAATTACAATCAATTATGGTATTTATGATAAATAAACACAAATAAAAACAATTTTAAGTTTTAGATGATAAGTGCTCAAGAGTTATCCTCTCAAATTCTGCCAATGTACAGGTAAAAATATTAATTCTGGCCGATATGTCATTCAACATCCGAATTGCTCTTAAGACGTGTGAGAAATTCGCGTAAGTTGTTCGGCTCGTCGGCACCTCAAATAATCTAGCCCTAGGCTGCTACCGCACTCTAGTGTTTGGAACCCGCAACCCTAATGATGACAATACTTCGGGATTATTTAACCAAGAAATACTTGAAACACGTATTTGGTCAAAGCAAAGTCTCGTCTCTACTTATAGTATCCAACCATCTCTATAACGAAGAGTGTTGGGTACACAAGTGGGTAGTATGGATATACTCCGTACTGTCGATCATACAAGTATCTGTTGAATTTGTTTGGTATCTTCTTCACCATCAGAACGTATTTTGCTTCATGCGGATTCCAAAAAATTGCACTGCACTCTAATCTGCACCATACCAATGCATTTTACAGCTTTAAATTTTTTTAAATCTCTACTTTTCCTCATAACAAAACCCAAGTTCCTAAAAGCCTTAGTACAGACTTGCACAATGTGACTACGAAAACTCAGATCAGCATTAAACAAGACGCCCAAGTCACGCACTGATGTGACACATGGAATTTATTAATTCTTTATATTTAGACACATTAAATTGCAGCCCATTCCTGTGACTTCAATTTACTACTTCGTCAATATCTCCCTGCAGTCGTTTACAATCCTGCATGTTTTTAATTTGTAGAAACAGTTTTAGGTCATCGGCAAAAATTAATCAACCTACATTTTATTGCAAGTCACCGTTTATACAGACGTGCGGTCTGCACTGTAGGTCTAGCAGCCCGCTTATCAACACAGTGGCGCTCTCGACACATACCCCTCGAATACCTACCTTAACTTTATATTGGGCCTATACGCGTATAAGCTTCCATACAAGCCATACTATATACTTTACCTGGACTGAACTGACTCCACCGCCACGGCGCAGCGATAGTAAATGCGATTGCTGTGAATGAGGTCTCGGGTTCGAATCTCGGGTCGATCCAACAAAAAGTTATTAGATTTTTATGTTCGGAAATCCCAATACCACCCCGGAGTTACAAAGTTGGCGATTTTTTACACCCCATGCCTCGGAAAGTACGTAAAGCCGTTGGTCTTGCATCTGATCTCCCTCCGGTCGTGTCGGATCGCCGTCCTGTCAGATCATTAGAGTTCGGGAACAGAACGTATACTTGTGTTTGCGCATATAAACGTGCACTATAAATTATGTCCTGCACAGATGACCAGTCTCTATTAAGATTTGCCTTGACCGAAACAAGTTCTTGAGGTTATTATTATTATTATTATACTTTTCCTACCCAGTAACCAGAGCAATTGTTATGGCAGAATGGTTTATGCGTTAGCATCGTATTCGCATTTCAAAGAATTTGGATTTGCAGAACTACAGATATGGCGCATACAAACTTGTCATAATCCTATACATAAACGACAATGTTGTCATACCAAATCTAATTACAGAACATAACTAAGCTAAACTTGTGTATAAACTGAAAGCAAATATTAAATTAGATTAGCATATTACATGAATAGCGAGTAAGAGCGAAACGTATTCTTGTATACTTGTAATTAATATTGCTTAATAACTATTTGTCACATATATTTGTATGTCATTTGACATATGTGTTAATAAAACACGTTTATTCCAGCATGAGTTCACGTGGGGTTTGCTTGCAGAGCCGCAGACAAAAACTAGTATTAATATAAAAATCAATATTAGTTTGTGACACTTATAGACTTAAATACAGCTCGATTGAATTCAAAATTATGATTATCTTTCGATGTATTACTTAAATAATTAATACAATTTGTTTTATTATTTATGTATACTACCAAAAGATCAGGCCTAAAGACTATAAAATACAATAAAAATTTATTTTATTTCCTCCACACAGAGACTTATTTAAAAACGCGAATACAAATGCAGGCAACAGAATTTAATAAGAAATACCTACCAAACAAGCAACTAGTGGCTAAAGCATCGAAGGTTTCAACACAATAATCGCTTGAGCTAAATCGATATATTTGTTTATCTTTCTTGGCCCAAGGCTCTCATTATGGAGCATAGTGACATCGATAAACACTGCGCGCCGCTTTGAGTGATCTATCACCACAACACAAGCTTGTTGGCTACTAGTCTTGTCTGTGATGATAAAGCGATCGTAGTGCAATGCAGCGGAGCTATTTTAAAATACCATCAAATAGACCATTATTGTATTACAAAACTTAGTCTATACAGTGGGTTGGAAACTTAAATGGAAAATCGACAAATAGATTATTATGAAATTGGAATTTTTGTAATTTTATTCCAAGAGGTGTCTTTTTTGAAAACAGAAAATAGCGTTTAGGTATAAAAAATGTATCTGAGTTGCTTTTTACTTCGGTGATTCACAACTGAATCTAGTGTTCAAGAAGTTTTCTATTGTTAGAATAATTAAATCACACAAAATTAAAATCAAATACTGAGTTGCGAAATAAAACAGATGTATATACCAAACTTGGAAAGTTTCAGCGACAGATTAAGACAGTTTCCATTAAACGCTATGCAGAGTAAACAAACAAACTGTCCAATGTTGGCGTCTGTTATAACGTTCAGTTTGAAGTTCTCGACGCGGTCCGAAAACCAATTATTGTTGGGAACACTGGCGCCAACCTTTTGTGAGAAGTCTCCTACTTCCTGAGTTTAATAATTTTCCAACTGGTGGAATAATTGCTGGTTAGACGTTGAAATACGTGTGGTGAGTTCGCCAAATGTTGGCAGTTTAGACAAAGTTGGTTGTTTTAGTAATTACTATCGATTGCTTTAGCTGCCACTGCCCTTTGTCTGAGTGATTATTACAAGAATTAAACAGAGCCAAACCAAGAAGTGGAACATGTACACATTATTGCCGTGAGCTTTTTAAATTATTAGATTTATTTGTTAAAACTTATAAAACAATGCTGATTTAAATAGGTATTAAACAATAGCACAATTACTACTTAAAACATTTTGATCTTTTATCGAAATATTCACTGCCGTAATCCTAGTACGATTACGGCAGTCTCAAACTTTTATATTATAAATATAAAAGTATGTGACAGTATCTGTTACTTAAGCACGCGTGAAGTGTTGAATAATTTTAGATTAAACTATGTGCATAGCGAGACTATATTCTAGATTAATACATAGAATACTTACACATTGGACCAATGGGATATGCATGGGCAAAGCCATGGACAGAATCTGGTAATTTCATGAAACATCCGCAAAGAAAACTTTGAAAGAAATAGAGGGACAAATTTAATTTCATAAAAATCTGTTGTACGGTCAGTCCATGTTTAACCTAATCCTGGAGGCGAATTTAGTACCAAATAAGCTGGTCGATAACCTATTAAACGCCTCCCAAGCCTCTTTGTAACACCGTCTATAACAAATGGGATTCTTCAATAAAATGTTTCACAATTCTGACAACCGAAAATCCATTTCACAGTTCCAGACAAGGGGATAATTTGATATGACGCCGAGGAAACGGCAAAATAAACAACGGTAAATAATAGCCTACGATGTTTTTCCTTAAGATACTGTAAATATAGAAGTATTTTACGCAATCAAAGCTATCGGTATTATTCGTTTTTCGTTTTGTTCTAGATACGTTTTATTTTTATACCACTACTGGCTAATGTACTAAGGCGGATTAATAAGTTCGTGACTTTCTGAATATCCCACCTCTTAACTGAAAGAACAACACTGCTCCTGTCAACAGGCATCTGTCAGTTGACTCCTGTCAAAATTTTAACAAGCTGTGTCATTTAGTTTATGTTTTGCAGCCATTATTAGCAGACTCCCGCGTGATTTGAGGGGAAAATGAAATAAGGCAAAACTTCGTGTGCTCATTAAGCATTATTTTTTGTGGGAAAAACCATCACTCAAATCAAGGCTAAGCTTGATAAATACTATAGGAACTCTGCAACATCAATTTCAAAGGTAAAAGGGGTTTATTGAATTTCGTTGTGGCACGGAAGCACGGAAGATGCCGAATGTTCAGGACGCCCAGTTGAGGTCTCTACACCCAAAACAATTGAAAACAACACGATATGGCGTTGGCCGATCGGAGATTGAAAGTGCAGGAGATTGTGGAAGCTAATCATCTCATATGGCTCAGTGGTTTCAATTTGGAATGATCACTTGGGTATGAGAAAGCTTCCCGCAAGATGAGTGCCGCGCTGGCTCACAATCGACCACAAACGCAATCGTGTGACAACTTCGCTGGAGTGTTTGGCGTTGTTCAACCGCAATGTGGAGGAGTTTTTGAGCCGTTTCGTAACCGTGGATGAAACGTGGAACCACCACAACACACCATCTCTGGTGTATTGTGGTGGTGAAACAGCAGGCAGAACAGTGGTTTTCCCGGGTGAATCAGTGCCAAAAAAGGCGAAGGTGGGTTTGTCAGCCAATAAAGTAATGGCGACCGTTTTTTGGGATTCACACAGTATAATTCATATTGACTACCTTCAAAAGGGTAGAACAATCAATGGCCAATATTATGCCAACCTATTGGATCGATTTCATGAGAATTTAAAAAGAAAACGACCGCATTCGGCCAACGAAAAAGTTCTTTTGCACTAGGACAATGCAAGGGTACACACATGTGCAGTTTCCATGACAAAAATCTAGCAATTAGGCTACAAATAGCTCCCTCATCCGCCCTATTCTCCGGATTTAGTTTCCCCAGTGACTATTTCTTGTTTACAAACCTGAAGAAATGGTTCAGCGGAAAGAGATTTAACTCCAACGATGAAATCATCTCACAAACAAATACCTATTTTGGTGACCTCAACAAACCTTATTTTTTAGAAGGGATAAAAAATTGAAGAATCTTTTGATAAAGTGTATAGAGCTCAAAGGAGACTATGTTGAAAATAAAATGATTATTTATCCACAAACCTGTGTTTCATTTAAAAAGTCACGTACTTATTGGCCCGCCCTCGTACACTGGGTCGTCTGCCGACATTGGCGTGTCGAAGGCGAGTCGGTCAATGCATTTTTAACACAGAAGCGACTACCGTCTTTCTCTTACCTTATCTCGGACGATTTCAAGCTGCGAACTGAGTTGTCGGACGATTAGGTCCTTAGGCGGCTTCGGCAGGCAGCCGACCAGACGTAAAAGGTAACAAACAAACCCGGTATGGATGCCACGTGGTCGTGAAAAGTTATTCGTTTGTTGCAGACTCTAGAAATAGGATTAACTATAGTACCAGCGAAAGAGATGTAGATGACTGATCTCTTGCTAGCAGTACAACGTCTCTTTTAAATGCTCTAAAGACTATCAACATCATCTATCATGCCATCTGATCAAGGGCAACTACAGACAGAAGTCAATAGAGATAGATAATCCTCAATGTATCACAGCCGCGATCGTGAGTAATGAGGGACAGACTGAAGACGGCATTTAATGCGAATGTGTCTGTAACCAGTGTTGAAAGAACTTTGAATGGTGCCACATACGTAGATGTGAAGTTTCTGCTGAGAGTTCAACTAATATAGAATTAAATGGCCTACGTTTCAAAAATTTTATTTGATTCATATATCCTCGTGAAATGCCTCTGAATAAAATCAAAAATTTCGTTAGAATTAAACATTATTGATAATATTATTATTGATGGATAAAAGCCAGGTTAAAAGCACCTTAAA
Source organism: Catocala nupta (assembly GCA_963675205.1). Classification (NCBI taxonomy): domain Eukaryota; kingdom Metazoa; phylum Arthropoda; class Insecta; order Lepidoptera; family Erebidae; genus Catocala; species Catocala nupta. The sequence continues at coordinate 12,557,047 of OY776082.1, forward strand.
CCGGCGAACGTGTATGAGAAATGTTATGAAAGTGAATGAAGCCAGAGAAGTGTGTCAGGATCGTAGCAAATGGAAATCCGTAGTCTCTGCCTACCCCTCTGGGAAACAGGCGTGAATCTATGTCTGTATATATGTATTATTATTGATCGTGATTTTCTTACAGGTAGCGTTATATATTATTCATAATGTTAGCAAATTTATAGATAACAGAATCGAAATCGGTTTCTAAAACAACTCACGTTAAAATCGCTTTAATTATAAGAATCAGGAGTAATGAAATGAGATAGATTTCATATACTATTTTTAAATATAGGCACACCTTTCTGTTAGAAGTTTCATAGATATTATTAATAATGGTGCTCGTATACAACGCAAGAAGCTGCCACTGGAATAGTAGCCCGCATGCAAATATACATTATGAATGCGCTACTTTTCACTATTTACAGTTAATTGCGCGACGCTTTACAAATATTAAAACTTGTTGACAAAACAATTTGAATTTCAATTACTACGCTTATAATCTCTTATCCAATAAGGGATTAGTATATTTTTCTTCTTTTATACATCCTTTTTTACAAAGCCTTCTTGCGTGTGAAGCTAGAGCTGTACCATGACCATGTATCCCAAGGAATACATAGAATAAAATATAAACACTGACGCAACAAACATCCACACTAGGCACAATAAATTGTACTTAATTCACGCGGCAAATTAGCAGTGTTACCCTTTCATAAGGTTAAAACATGGCACAACAATCTTATCCGAGGGCCACAAGACATACACGTGGTACGGGTATAGAGTCGTCATGTACAAATATATGACGCAACGCATTGCGCATATTTGCTTGAAGCATATATTTCTTAGTGTAACAGTGAAATTTTATATACATACATACATATGTGTACTTTGCAGCAGTGCCTAAGCTGTTGGTTCCAGCGCCCATACGGCTGTCTATTACCGCCACTAAAATGTTTATGTTCATTAGGCGTATTAAGTTAATCATCTGTTGGAATTCCGGGCACGTTGCGATGGTCCCATACCATTATATTTGCGGTACTTTGGCATGCGTTTGATGGGATATGTCCATAATCTTTGGCACAGTTTCAAATAGGTTTATTTGACTTGAAAGGCTTAGGTGGGCCACGTTACGCGGATGTATTAGATACAAAACTGTGATAGAGCTTGTGTGATAAAGGTTTGGTCATTTTCATGGTCGTAAAGTGGATTATGTGAATAACGGAGATACTAAATATCATATGATCAACTAAATGCATTGTTGACTTCGTGGCTTAACCTCGCGCCTCTGTTTTGAGAAAATATAAATCGTGTAGTTTTCGATTCCCGGGTCAAACAAATTGTTAGGACGGAGTTCATAAATGTACCAAGTGAACGGCAATAGGCAGGTTTATTGTCGCGAGAAGACTTACTGCTTGCAGCGATTATATTTATTTTCCAGATAATAAAACCCTATTTCTATAATTTTACTAGGACAAAATTATTATACCTCATTTCTAAATAGGTAATCGTTATATAATAGTAAAAAACTAAAAAACACGCTATATTAAAAAAATAGAAAATAATTAATTTAATAATTTTAATGGAAAAAGCGAATATCTTAGAAAGCAACCCCACATAGAATTCTTTTTCAATTTTTATTTTATTTTTTAAACTATAATTCTTTTTCTTTCTTAATTATTATATAGTCATCGGTCCTCGATAAGTGTGCAAAGTTTCAAATCAATCCGTCGGTTTGAAAGGGGTGAAAATCACATTCAAAAATTCCGTTATATAGATTCATAGATACATACCAAGCTAATAAAAGCGTGTTAAAAAGAACGGCTCGATGGCCTTCTTAGTCTATATGGCGAGTTGATCAATAGACATCCATATATAATTAACACCCAAAAACATAATCTTCTCGCTGATATAGTTCAACAAAAAGAATTTATTTAATGCCACCACATATGTAACCGAACTAAAAATATATGCACGCTAAAATTTCAATCGCATACACACATACCAAATCGCCAAAAGCTTCAATATAACCAATCAATGAACATTCACATACCTCAGCAATGTCTAAACCTCAATCCAAACCGTATATTAAGTGAGAAACACCGAAGTACGGCATAGCGGCTATAGTCGTCTCAGGGCATGCATTACTCCCTAATCCCTGGATGAGTTCAAGTGTGACATGGAATATTAAACGGCTTCGGTAGGTCACCCCGGATTAGCTGATCCTCGAAACTTTGCCAAGAACGGACCAACTTTAATTATGCTTTAATCACAGTTTAGATATGCGTCGCGTAGTATTTTCGAGGTATTGGTGGTATGTATTAGAGATTATGGTTATTGTTTGTTAATAGTATCGTGTAGATGGATCGCTGGACTTTTAGAATATGAATATTCTTATTTGTGTAATGTTGTTTTACGAATTATCGTAAAACATATTTTATTCGCATTAGCGAATGTTAGGCAGTGAAATTTTATCTAGTAAAAAAACTGTACATCTATTCTATTTTATTATAAAAAGATAACTTCCTCACTACTACTACAAATTTTCATACAAGAGACACAAAAAGCACCAGGTTTCGGAACAATCACACAAATTTTAGTTCCGTTTGGGATTCGAACCCACAACATTCGGTATGGTGGCGAGGCGACCACTTAAACCACTACGCCATTCGTGCAGTCAAGTAATTTATTTATTTTTAAAATATTCCGTTAAACTATTAAAACTACTGAAGCTTGAAGTATAACCTTAACAGTTTGAAATATACACTATCTTAGTCTTCTCGTGACCATGGCTGCCTAAAGGCCGCTTAAAACGCTGACAAAAAAATATATTATACTAGATGTGCCCATAGTTTCACCCGCGTTTATGATTACTGCGCCTCTCCTGTAGGTTGTAGAGTGATGTTATATAGCCTATAGCCTTCCTCGATAAATGGGCTATCCAACACTAAAAGATTTTTTAATTCGGATCAGTAGTTCCTGAGATTAGCGCGTTCAAACAAACAAACTTTTCAGCTTTATAATATTAGTATAGATTAGCTTCAAATAGTTTTTAAAGTAATGTTTTTAAAATTATTTGCCTATTAATCCGTAAATATAGTTTAGTTTCTATTTATTATAGTACTAGCTTTTGCCTGCGACTTCACTCGCGTAAAAGTAGGTTAGGTGACGTTATGTTAGTAACAGAACTTTTTTTAAATAGTAATATTGCCGTCGTTACTCGGTGATAATATAGCATTCTAATGACGAAATATATTTTTAAATCGGGTGAATTGTTTTGAGCCAAATCGCTGCAAATAAACAAAAAAAAATCTTTCCTATTTATAATATTAGTATAAATTTATTTGGATGTTTGTCTTGGTCTGGGTGTTTCTATGTATAATATGTATGAATTTACAAAAAAAAAATATATATTTATGTTTTTCCACTGTCTAGTATCCATAGTACTCGCTCTGCTTAGCTCTGCTTTGGGCTAGATGGTGTTGTGTGTATGTGATAGAATATTATATTATTATTATTTATATGAAAAGGTCTGCCTTGTACTGATCTCCTAAGTTCAATATTGTGAGCTCTTGGAGTTGTATCTCGGGTCGAGGAATGTATGTTTTTCCGGGAAGTGTTCATAGAGTCACAGAGTCTGGTAATATAGAAGGTATATAGCAATAGACTAGGACCTATTACGTGGAACATAGAAACATAATTGTCGATATATGGGTAGGTATAATACCTACAGTTGCCGGTATATTTATGTATGATTCTACCTACGTGTGTGAGCTTTATGAATTTATACGGTAATTTATAATATTTATATTTTATGAATTTACATACAACGAATATAACATACATATAATTTCTTCTCCCTAGCCTTTATTACTCCCAAGCCACTTAGGGTCGGCTTTTCTGGTCTAACCGGATTTGACTGGATATCAGTTTTTACGCGGCACGGCTGCCACCTGACCTCCGCAACCCGAAGGCTAACGATACCCTAAGGCTAGACCAGTGTCAGGATACTATAGGGCACTGACTTCCCAATAACGACTGCCATAGATGTTCATGGCAGCCGGGACCGACGGCTTAACGTGCTCTCCGAGGCACGGAGCAGGCGATAATTGTCAATCAATACGCACATAATTTCGAAAAGTCATATAACTTCCGAAAGTCAGAGGTGCGCAACGTGGATTCGAACCCGAGACCCTCTGCATTGCAGTCTGTTGATCTCCCCACCGAGCTATACATACATATAATTATAACATTTTTATTGAGTAGTTGTTATTGCATTTCGCGCAGCTGATAAACTAAAAGTAAGGATTTTTTGACTATGTCGCATTTCCAAGTAAGAATAAACTAATAAAATGCTCTGGATATAATTTATTGTACCTATATGTAAACCTCATTAATGTGTAAACAAGTGCGAGTCGGACTCGCGCACCGCGGGTTCCGTACAAACCTGTAGGTATATAAGTAAAAGTTATGGTATTTTTATTGCTAAATAACTAAAAATGTATGCTTTTCGCAATTTTTCTTTATCTGTGCTATAAGACGTTGCTTCGTACCAAATTTCAAGATTCTGAGTTCACCTTGTAGGTTTTAGTTCCCTTGCGAGTGTCGCAAACTTGCAGCATAAACGGCTGTACTTTGATTGCGTTGGCTTAGAATTTTGATTTTATCACACCTCCAAGGGACAGTAGACTTGAGTATTTAATATGAATTTCAGCTTGATATCTCCACGCATTCCTGACAACAAAGTGATCCTATAAGTATTCCGGTTTTTCCTTTTGAGGTACGGAACCCTAAAAATATCCATTCCTAGATAGTGAAGATGAAATGTTATCTATTTTAGCTTTGCTTTAGTTTTCAATTGGCTGCAATATAGAAATTCTAATCTACCTGATAACATTAAAAAACATAATAATATAACTTAATTCAAATAATACATTTAAATTGGTTCAGCCGTTTACTCGTATACTTAGCAAGCAGACAGATTCTTATATTTATATAAAATATTTTTCATAACCTTATGGCTCATGTATATGATGCGAGTAGCGCAACTTAAGGCATTTAGGCGGCACCTTTACGTATTTAAAAGATCGACACAAGCTTCATATGCAAGAAACACGCAAACTTAATTCTTGATTATCGATCACGACTTGCTTATCACATGCATTAAGCTACTTGCATGATGTACAAGCAGCTTTAGTTCAAAGAGATACGGACTAGTAATACGTTACTAATCAGCGTGTACGTCTTTGTCACATAACACACCATATTATTCCAATTCAATAGAACAATATTCAATACAATGTGCCTGAATAACATCGATAACATATTGCACAATCACAGTCTAAGCATTCCCAAATGTGAGTTTAGTTGGAATATAATTTGACGAAGAAAATTCGTTTCCTGAAACTTATTTCAGAGCTATTGTTCGCCACAATAGCCTCCCTGATTCCTGAGCATTCGCCTGATGTAATGCCGTCACTAAACATGGCAGAAGTGGGAAACTTTGCTCCCAACTGTTTCCGAAATAGGTGTATGCGCAAAGAAATATTGAGGAAAATGTGCTTATATACGGAGTGTATGGCTGTGACATAAAAAAGGTTTATATGAGAGGCTTGGCGTAAACTTATGACAAGATTAAGTAGCAATATGTTAGCAAAGCGCCGCGGCATAGATCTGCGCAATCCTCAGGTTCTAAATGTAGATAAAAATCTTAAATAACATTATAACAATGTAATGCTCGAATCCCTATCGGATTAGATAGAAATAGATGTGGCAAATAGGCTTGCCAGACTCTTACTATCTACCGCTAATGAAACGCTAGTTCTCCGACTGATTTCTGTCAGATCGTATCGGATAGGTCCGTCTCATCTGACAATATGCAGTTCAACTGTATTATGTGTATTATGATAATGCACACACTTGTGCATTTATACGCGAGAATACCTATAAGTTTTCTAAGTTAAGCGCGTAAGGCATGTGCCTTGAGAGCGGAATCGAGACCTCTGCATGGCAATCCAATGGTCTTCTAACAAACTATCACGGGGTTACACGTAAAAATTAATACTATTGAAAAATAATAGGTAAGAAAATTGCATGTACTTTCATTGCTTTAAAATAACGTATTTGTAACCTAAAACGTATGCATACGCGTTTACATTATGAGAGCTTAAATTACTGATTTACTTTTCATTCATTTCAAATCTCCTACCATATTATGAATAAACGTTAAATTATTCAGGAAATTTAATATAAGTTTGTTTTATGTTAATATTATTATGAATGTGTTATGACAGGGAACTACAGTTGCCACTAAAGGGTGTGTGATTCGTATGCAAATTGTACGGGATCCTTACAATATGGCTGACCTACTTGAACGTATGAGTAATGTGTTCAGGGTAACGTCAGAAATATTTAGTTTATGTAATTGTCGCCTCCGTTTCCAGAGGGAACATACAGTACAAATGTTGGTTTATCAAATGATATAGATATAAGTTGAATAACCTTTTACTCTATGCTAATGTTATAAAGAGAGTGCTTTTCCAAAGCAAAGGGATAAAAACACGGGATAAAACATTGCCCACTTTATTTTACGGAATTAGGACGCCGGGCTGCTATTAAGCATTTCTTCACAGAAAAATTCCTGTTATGATTTGTTAACCTGATTGGATTTTGGTTTCTTTTCATTGAAATCCTATAATCAACTAGGAGAAGAGATAAACTGTTTTAAATAGTACCGAATTAATGGCAAGTAGTTTTCATTGCAAACATTGCGACACCAGGCGACTCAATAGAATAGCGCCCTTTGCGATTTCGAGAATTTTCTAAACTAAAATCGAATATAACTTTGCAAGAACTCAGAAACCAAACCAAACATATCACTAAAAGCATAATGCTACAAAAAATAGACAAAGCAAACACCAAAATGTTAGATAGCCAATTTGAATTATACCGTACTGGTATAGCTTTTGTCCTCCCTTTTTAAGAAATGGCGGTCTATTTCACACTCCTCCTTATAAGGCGGAACGAGTACAATATAAGTACTGTGCTTCTGCTACGACAACTGCGTTTGACATTAATGGATGTGTCTCATAAAGTGAAGCATCTGGTAATGCAGCTGCAGCTTACTTAATAGCAATATTACAGATTATAAAATAATGGTTGTTAGTTTTTGTATGTAATTCATCTAAAACTACCGCTAGAAAAAAAGCAAGAAAACAGCGCTCTTTATTTTTAGTCAACAGAGTCCGTTACCAATTATATTATTATGATAACTGCTCTAAAGAGCTAAACAAGGGGAGAAATTAAGTACCAAGATATTTATTTTCAAAAAAATTGTTACATACATAATTTTTATATAGGTATATAATATGTACTTACAATAATATTTAAAACAATGACGTCAACAGCTTTTGCGCACACTCCTAAAATCAAATAAAATAATTATTGTATATTAAGAAGTTAAGCATACCGAAGTAAAGTAAGGTTAGTAACACAAATCATTGCATTAAGGAAGAGTGCTAGAAGCTCATGCTTTATCTTGCGCTGCACTTCTTATTTTTAATTATTAAAGATGGGACACGAAACAGGGAGAGGTCTCCCATTTCTTTCTCTCATACCATGTTTGGCCTATGGGAACAGCTTATCGCGATGCACTTAACTTTTTATAATATTATTCTAATACATAACTAGTTATGGACAGAGTTTCATTTATTAACAGACTTTGTCTATTTAACCTTGACTTCAGCTGTGAAGTATAAAAAATTACCAGTTACCAAAGTGTTATCGGGATCAAAATAAAAATATATTTGTTAACATAAGTACAAACTCTAGTGATTTGGTACGTTTATAGATTTAATTCTTATCTCATGAGCAAATACAATACATTATATTCCAAACAGAAAGTTATTATTTACGTTCCAGTAAACCTATGTATATAAAGCGAGTTGTAGGTCTACCTGCGTGAAATGTTTTTGAAATGTGAAATGTGTTTTAATTGTATGTGATATTCGGGCAGATAAGAGGTTAAACGAATAAATCAATACCGTTTTCATTTATATCACATTTCAGATAAGCGTATTATTTATACCAACAAAGTGATGCTCATGAGTGAAATTGTCAGTAATAACCGCAATGTAAAACATACATTCAAAGACTTACGCCTGTATCGTCGAAGCAGTGGGCAGAAGTCTTCAATCCGCCAGAAATATATTAAAGTTTCTCGGAAGCTCTTCCATGATATATGAGAAATATTTTTAGAATTTACTGTAGCTGAATTTCCAAATAGTTTAAATCCATAACACTTTCTTCGACCTGGACAACATTTATCCAAGACCACACGATCGTACGCAAACATAAGCGCAAACTTATGCCACGGCCCCCTTAAAGCAGTTAGAATTAGATTCTTTTCATTAAGATACTTAATAATCCCACACAACGAGTATAACACATGACAAGTTTAATCATTTCAAAGAACTTGCATTTCTCAGCAATATAATTGTGGGTAGTAACTCATTCACTCGACTGCGTTTGTCGTCAACAGACGCCGGATCCGGCGTTTCAATTAACACGAAACATTTAATAATGCAACTGCGCGAATCATAGACTTCGTCACATTCAATGGAGATGATGCTGCGGATCTTTTAATGAGCGTACAGATTATGCTACTTGTATTACGATATTAGCAAGGTAATAATTTTAAAATTTATACCATATGTTTCATATTTTTTATTCAGTTAACCTACACCACAGGTTAACTGAATAACAAATATGAAACTTTTTACCATTAATCTGAGTACAAAATCATTAGAAGTTAGAATCAGTGAAAAATATCATTTTTCTGGTTAAGAATTACAATATTATGCGTCAAGTAACAGCAGCAAAAACAACAAAGTAATTGAATCTTACATGATATTAAACAGTTGACAAAATAAGCGCAGTAAGTAAAGGTCATTCATATCAGTGCGATCTTAATATTGCTTTTTATCATGAATTGCAGTTAGGTTCGTGAGTGTATTCATCTACCTATAAAAAGACGGAATGCAATTTTTTCGGTACTCCTTTCATACAACGTTGCAAGGTTCATTGCAAGGTAAGGTTACCACCTTATCGTGCGAATTTTGTAAAAATAACACCCAAAATTCGACAGCTATTTTAAAATCACAGGTAACAGAGATCGACCCTATCGAGTTCAAAATAGCCCACTTATTTTACTAATATTGTAATTGTGTGTAGTTTGTAAAGATGTTTGGAGGTTTATATGTTTGTTATTCAATTACATATAAATCTTTTCCTTGATTAACACATATGATACATGTTATTCAGGTTTGCGGTCTTGTGAGATTCAGGCGGGCTACGCCACGGCTAGGAAATAAGTAGTACCTCTTATTTCGAAAAGATACAATAATAGTCTTACTATAGGAAACATCGTATTGTACGAGAAATACAAAGTTATTCTTGTCAACCATAATGTACGATTCACACCTGGCGGAGTGCGTCAGCGCGGTAAATGCATGCTGCAGTTGCCAACCAAATGCACTAACATCCGTGAGTATCTTCATCATCATCTCAGCTGAAAGACGTCCACTGCTGGACATAACCTTATTTATCAGTAAGTACACTTAGATCTAAATAGTACAAAGATAAATGAACTTTATTTAACGAACAAAATATTAATTACATATGTGGCATTACAAAATGCATTAGGCTATACTCCGACTTACTCGACACAGTCGTAATATGCAGCAGATAGATATCTCTCTATATATAGAATGTATATGTTACTGTAAAAGCCCGAACTACGGTAAATCGTATGATTTTCCAGTGAAACCTAAGATTTACCAACTCTTAATGGTAAAAGTCCGCACCGTTATATGATCATCGTTTATTTCGAACTATTACCACCATCCGCTTGGTAAATTTTAGGATTTGACTCAAAGACACGGTAAATGTTGAAATAATCATAAATCGAGCATTTAATATATCGTACACTCAATACATTAAGTGTTCAAAATATCTGGTGGACTATGGTACTAAAAAAATAACTGCGTAGGCTAATATCCTTAGCTATAAGTATTTACTATTTTGAACACTCGATATATTGAGTGTACGAAATTTGAAATTTTCGATTATTTATCCATTCGATATTCTGCAGCCCTCCACCACCCGTTCCATCTCCCTCTACCATCTCCGCTTAGGTTAGGTTAGTTGTTTTACTCCGAAAACCAATATTTATCAACCATCACTGGTAAAACCTAGCATGTACTAAATTCTAATGGTAAAAGCCCCAAGAGATCGCCCTTTTTTAAAAAATTCTCACATTTACCACTAGTATTGGTAAATCCTAAGATTCACTGGTAAAACCTAAGATTACCCAATATTCGGGCTTTTACAGTAACATATATACTTTCGGTGGAATTCACGCCCATGCAATAACGCCGGACCCGGTATCAATTGAGCGCACCGACTGTGTTTCGCCAAAAGCATCCGTGAGGATTTTAAGATCTATATAATACAAGCAAACATAAACTTTTTTCATTAAACAAAAATAATAATTAGGTACCTTTATAGCATTGTTATATGCGTTGCGTGTACTTTGGCGAGCTACACCAGGTATGAATCGTACATAACTTTTATGTTGAACATTCCACATAAACATTAATATCAAGATACCGATATTGACGGTACTGTACTATGTGGGCGGAACATAACACGTTGTATGTTTACATTTCTATTTATACAAAACTTGTACACGCATATATGTAAATGTATCAAACCCTTTGAATAATACATGTATTGGTGTGAATACGTTTGGTAGTAATACTAATAGTTTAATTTGTGATAGTGAAATTATGTTAAGGAGCTAACTAATCATCCTTATGTATAGGTATTTAGAAGTTTGACTGCGGTAAATCATAATTTAGAATAATATTTTTGTTGCTGTTATTTTTGTTGTAAATTCAATGCTCTTTTTTCAAACATGATTAATTTGAATTAATGAACATGTACTAAACTAATACTGATTATGAAATAAATCATACTTTATTTCATGTGCTTACTGTTATATAATTAATTAATTTCAGAATATTATAATTATATTCTATCTGAAGTAATAAATATTTTGTAGATGATTTAGAAGTCTTAGTAAAACCAAATCTATCAACGTTCTAAAGTAGACTAATAGGCAATACCTAAACATTACTGTCATCTAGTGCAGTACACGTCTCGTGTATAAAGCTTTGATAAATACCAAAGCAGGAACATACCAGAAGCAAATATTACATACAAGTTATTAAAAAACTCAAATAACATAATTGCACACAGAGCTTTGCGGAAGAAAATCGCTTGCATTTCTTCTCCAACAAAGAGTTTATACGGTCACCATTTTCCAAACGATGCCATTGCCACAAAAGTATATGAAAATTGCAACGTTAAATAATAAATTAGTAGGCATCTGGTAATGCCAGTAGCTTATATTGTACAATAACTTAGCAGCCAAGTCAAGTAGGAGACAGGCTCTGTTTTGTATGATTAATGACGCGGTCGTTAAGCGACGAGACTGCAAATGGCAACAGAGTGTCGTCTTTATTTTCTGCTAAATGCGTTCATCTTTCTTCTACATTTGAGTCAAATCTCGGTGACGTCATTAGATGTTGACGTCACAGCTGAATGAATGTCGTGAAACTTGCCTTTCTGCATTTTAGCTTTTAAGCTAGGGTTGGCAGGTTACATATATGTATTATATACTGCGTGTAAGATGTAATATAATATATTAATAACACAAAATAAGTTTGTATTTAGTGAAATTAAGTGATTTGTATACAAGATATAACACTGAATGAAGTAACAAATGTATATACATATATGTTTACATATTATTACATTTTACATCGAAATTTAACATTAATATTATATGAAAATAAATATTGAGATAAATGACATTTCACGTTGCTTATAATACCTCATTTCCGTTATAATACGCAAGCAAGTAGGGGTGACAGCTATTGAATAAATAATATTAAGCGCAGAAATTTTCGTAATAATTCATTTAATTAGACCCAACGTTCCATGAATTTGTAATTTTTATAATCATTAAAATGTGAAGGCGCTTCAAATAGTCTTATTTGGGCTAAATTTGGTATACATTTAGTATAAACGATATGTTTTTAAGATTAATGGGTGTCTAAGTATTTAAATTGTCCGACATTTGCCTAATTTTTATTCTAATATATATATTTGCTGGTTATTTATTCATCTGTCATAGACGTATGTACTTGCTGGCTCTATAAACTACAGAAAGTCATAAAATCGAGTTTAAAAACACAATAAATATAATCAAATATTAAATACATTGATAGCGTCATTAAATACCATTGGTTGCCTATTGTCATTCAAGACACAAAATATATAATATAAAATCATATTTTACGTCGATAAAATAAATTTTGACGAGGGGCGGATTCACCTAAACCTATCTCCTGTTTAGAAATAAAAGCCTATTTTAATGTCTTGGATATCGCTCAGGCGACGGGTGCCAGATACAATGTTTTTCATGTGTCTAAATTACGGGGATTATTAGTATAATAGCCTTAATTTACAGTAATCCTTTACTGCACTATATTTTATGAATGAACGGAAACTAATCTTCTGATATATGTATTATTTAACTCTGTCTAACAAACGTTGATATCGTTTAAGTTATTGTAGTATTAATGTTCGTAATCGACAAATATTAATGTAACTGTCGATCGCGTGATACGATTGTCTGTTCAAGAAGTACTATTGAATTTTCTGTCAATAAACAATTGATAAGTGTATTGTTCAGAACTGTGCCCCATTGATAACAATAGCTTCGCCATATTTAATATAAGAGACTCATAAAAGTCGAAACAAATGTTCGTTTGTTACTCAATTTTTGTTTTACGTATATATGTATCAAACGTACAAGATTTGGCAGAGCAAGGGGCGTGGAGACAACTAACACCACTACTCTACTTGTGCAGCCATTTGTAATACTATGTGGCAAGAACTGTAGTACCGTAGCATATACATATTTACAAAAACACACAAAAGCCTTATCTGAAATGTAGATTTTTGGTACCATCCCTAATACACGCATACCGCACCTACTAATGCAACATAATACACAAACAAGATCATAAAACCGCTACCCATTAGCACAATAATGGCGACACCCCTATTTCCTAAAACAATTTGAAAAGAAAAAGACAATAAGAAGACGCAGTCTTAGTTAATTCAGCTGCACTCCGCATAGAACTTCCTGAGTTTTTACTTTCAATTAAAGAGTGCTAATGGAAAAAACTAAGGGTTCTTCACAATGGAGGTCATTAGTGAGAAAAGTTTTTTGAAACGGTACCAAATTCACTCTTGATTCTATTAAACGGAACTTTGGTTGTAAATCATGAGTTTTTGTAAGGTTGTGTCCAGTCTAATGTACTTGTGATGAATAGGCAATTTTGTTAGTTTTGGAAAACGATTCATATGGTACACAAAAAAGTTCACGTAAATGAGGGTCAGATTCATCACCATGTTAAACAAAATGACTTCAGTAAAATAATAAATTATGTTTTCTAGAAAAGGTTTTCACTTACGCAAGTTAAACGTTGAGCATTTGTTTTGATTGAATGTTCGTCCAATTGTTTACATAATACAAATATTCTTACGATGATTCCTTTTTGGTATATTTTACTATTTCCATCGCTATAATTTGCTCAATCTACTTACTTCTACGTACAGCGCAGATACTTTAAACTGAAATCGTTTCAGCTATTATTAGAAAAGCTTGCACAAACGAACGGATAAATGGACAAAGATAAAATATATTATATTATCATCTAACTTTACTATAAAAATGGTTCAAAATACATATAATATTTTGCTTAATCCCCTGAAATTATATCCTGTAAGCAAGATTTAAAATGTAACGCCGTGAATTTTGTTTTAGACTAGGGACATTTTTTGTGTGCTGTATGCCAAAATCATAATATCTTTTATAAACTAATTTAACTTTTACATCTCGTATAAAAAGTTATGTGATTTGTAAACTGTTCCATAAAACAATAAAGACAAGTGCTACCAACTTAAAGAGAGTTAGTCAGGTTTATTTTGAAAGGAATCGTTATGCCTAATTTCCTTCAACGATTCTTTTTTGGCTCGGGGGTTCCTCGTTAACTTCAGTATTTGCCCACCTTTACCTCAATTTACTTTAACGATGCCCTTGTAAATCTAAGGAGACCAGTCTTTTTTGTCGTTGACTCTTGTATTGTGAGACCAAAATAAGCTTGCATTTAAAATTTCTATATCACTATTTTATAAAGCTTTATTTTGATTATTTTAAAGTTCAAAATAGCTTGGCGCGCATGTTTTCTAGTCGCATTATGTATTATCGTAGTAATGAGTCTAATGAAGGTTTTTCAAAAGGGTAAGGTTTACCAAGCGGCATTTAATTAAGACAGGACAAGCTCTGTTGGTAAATTTTCTTTTAGAATTTACAAGAATGTTTATTTTTATTTGTGTGCCCGGAGCTTATTACATCGATTCCAAAACTAGTATAATAAAGAAAATATACGAAAGAAAACAGTCAGAAAATGTATTTACATAATTATGTAACTGTTGCCAATAAACAAATATATTTTTTAACAATTATTTGTTGGCAAATTTTTCATACCCAACAAACAAAAAAATATCGTGTACGATCTTGATTTTTTAATTATTCCCTAACTTGGATATCCAGTAGTTGTTACATTAATTCTTATTTTAGCAAAAGTAATTTCTTAATGCTATTCAATACTTAATGCGTAATTTTGAAGATGTCATCATGCGAAATTATAAAGTCATAAATAAATTAAGCTTAACCACGGCGGTACTTAAAACAATCCGGGTTTTATTAAGCAACGTGAGAATTAAGTATTTTTGATTTATAAATAAAAAAGATTAATTAGCATATTGACATTTCAACAGAAAATCAACATTAACAACCCAAAACATCAACATTGTCAACTGTCTAATTACTTTACCAAACTATATCAGTACCAATATTTGTAAATTTTCATCCAACAACAAAATTTTCTCACTATCGTCTTTGATAACTTCATTTTCATTGTATTGAAGAGTAAATGTTTGTTTTCAGACCGTGTGAAAGAAATTTCTTGTTATTTCGGTGTAAAAGAAATATAACCACTAAGTTGCTTGAGTTCAATTGTTCACAAGCTATCGGAGAATGGAGTCGCTTCATAAATTGTTAATGTTTCGAAATGTCTTAAAGATATTTAGCCTGATAGTCGGCATGTGGATAGTATCATTAGTTACGATTGTTAAGGAATACAAAAGAACTGATATAGTGATGGCTGGTAACGAAAATGCATATAAAAAAGCTTTTGCTAAGTTCAGACAAGAGTTTGGAACAAATGATGGATCAGCCTTTGCAGGTAAAGTGCCTACTATTAATGTTTCAAAACAAACTGTCAGCCAGTAGTAAAGCGACATATGGATACAGATTTCTATGTATCATTGAACTTTCTGCTAGATAGTATAGAAGTCTTGAATAGTTACTATTTAAACAACAATAGACTTATACCACGTTACATAAGATTAAAATATCACGTGTTATAGAGAACTTTTGTTTTAGAGGATATATGTGATTCAGTATTATACATTGACTCAATATAGAGAGTATACGCTCTCAATAGTCCGTTTAGTTTCTTTAATTTTGCAGTACTTTGAATTTTAATAACGTTGTTCGACCGAAAATAAAATATGTTTTGGTACTTATACAACTATCAAGACTCTTCAAGGGACAGCTGATGAGAAAATAAAGAAATTTTTAAAAGATGAATCGGGAACAGGGTGCAAACTACGGGTGGGTATAGTTCTAGGGAGAGAAACCTCCTCACGGTGCATGCCGTGTCAAGCCTTCTGCATCAGATACTTGATCAAGCTACCTCACGCGAGCCTATTTAGGTTACGTATTATTAAAATTATTTAAACTGCAAAAATAGTGATATAATAAATTTAATATAAATAATTGATGTCCATATCACACATAATAAAACTATAATCAGTAATTGTCGCTGTTGTTTAAATATAATGACTCCATATAGTTAAAAAAGAAAATAACTAAAAAAGGAATTAAAACGTTGATAGTACAATTTCTTTACAGTTTGGGATTTACTTCCTCGTGCAAATGGAAATATAACAGAGGAAGAGAAAATAAGTTTAATTAAAGGTTACCAGTATCCACCAGGTTTGGTAATTTAAATAACTGCATATAATAATATAATCATACAAGAACATATTTTAAGATATTTAAAATAAAATCTTCTTTGTCACACTTTAAGACATTTTTCGACTATTGCAATTGCTTTAGTGAAAATAACATATTATACAGAGAACTTACCAATAGGCAAATACTATAATAAATATATGTCATAGAATAAGTTTTATCAACATTTAGATACTAAACTGTACTTATTTTATAGGTGCTTATGGAAGACCAGTATACTTAGAAAGTAGCATGCGATACGAACTCAAAGAACTAGTGCAGGCCGGCTGGAGAGAACATGCATTCAATGAGTTTGTCAGTGATCTTATACCGGTCAATCGATCATTGCCTGATCCGAGGGATGAATGGTAAGTTGAAGGTGCAAGCCATATATACAAGGTGATTTTGAAATCGTGTAATTCCTTTTAACCACGCATTCTACTGGTGATATAGAATAACCCTGACCATATTTTTATTTAATTAGAATTAATTTTTTTTTGAAAAATTTATGTTCCGTTTTTTTCGTGAAATGGTGTCAGATAGTCATATGTTAACCAACCGAGGCAATTTTAATTTTTTACTAATTAAAATAAAAAAACATATTAATAATTAATGTCGTAAATAATAACGGGCGGTCCTTTTTATTGCCCCCTATTATTTACGACATCAGTTATTGTTATGTTATTATTTTTAAATTAGCAAAATCTTAAGATTGTGTCAGGTGGTTAAAATATGACTATTTGAAATCATTTCATGAAAAAAATCTGTACTCTAATTTTGCCGAAACCATTATTCTAATTAAGAAAAAATATGGTCAGGGTTATTCTATATCACCAGTAGAATGCGTGGTTAAAAGGAATTACACGATTTCAAAATCACCCTGTATATGCGAAGAAATCGAGAATAGTAACACAGCGCGAATCGCAATAACGAAGTTTGTCTAGCGAGTTATCATGCATGCATACTAGTTTCTGACGTCATTCATCGAGTCGCAGCCCGCCAGACACTACTTATGTATTTTTATATGACGAAATTTATATGATACTAGCTATTGCTCGTGGTTTCGCTCGCGTAAAAGTAGGTTTAGTTATGTTAGTAGCAGTAAGTAGATTTTATGATATCGCTGGCGTATCTGCAGAACTCTTGTTCGTAGATACGCCTCTATGGCGGAAGCCCGCGATATGGTTAAGTAAATATATTATATTATTTCATATCATACGCCAAAGTGCACCGTTATTATCCAGTATAACTAATTAATTAATAGTTACCGTCAAATAGTTGGATTCCAATTTGTTATACCTACCGTATATCTTTGTAGTTTTCCATATTTACAGGTGTAAAAAGCAAAATTACTCGGCTGTACTGCCGTCGGCGACAGTCGTTATATGCTTTTTTAACGAAGCATGGTCTACTTTGATCAGAACTGTGACCTCGGTGCTTAACAGATCACCACCACACCTTCTAGATCAAGTTATATTGGTCGATGACAATTCTTCTCTCCGTGAGTGCTTATTAGCTTACTACCTTTGTATTTTTCTCTCTGACTCTTTAATCTAAGACATTCTCGTTAGAACTGCACCTACCAATAAACAGACTAGCTCGAATACTGTTGTATTCCATATTTAAGACCGTTACGATGGTAAATAATCCTACAGTTCGTCTGATGAATACTGTTTGTAGTGACGGTTTTGCCATATCACAAGAAAACTAATATAATATAAATACGCGCTGTGTTGCTAGCCCGCCGACAGCAAAAGAACTCCTTTACAGATCCACAAACCGTACTCGCACCGAAAGATACAATCTTTCGTAGCAGTATAGCCTAAGTGGACCTGGCAAGTTTAAGCAAATTTTCAGGCTTAAGGGAGAATCGCGTAATTACTTCATTTTTGCTTTATCTTATTTCTTTCAAAATTATATTTCATAATACCATTGTAATGATTAAAAATGTTATCTATTTTAGCAAAACTCCAAAAGTCATTAGATGACTACGTTTCTTCAACGCCTAAAGTTTCACTTATTCGTGCCCCGAAACGCTTAGGCATTATTGGCGCGAGACTCCTACCAATTTCTCGAGTGAAGTCACCAGTTATCATATACCTTGATAGTCATTGTGAATGCGGTAAAGGTGGGTTAAATTTTACACAAAAGATTATTTATTTATTTATATTTTATAGCATTGGACGTTGGTCTTTTTAAAAGATAAATACTGCACTAAAATTATCTCTTCGCTCGCGAGACTTATTACAAACATTGAATAAAGAGATACAAAGAACATCCGAATTCGGAACAACGATCTGTGTATCACACAAGTTATTGTCTTGCTGACCTACATTCACCTTTGTTGTATGTAGCTCAGACAAGACAATAATTACTACTACAGCCCGCAATATCCAGATAGGCAATTTAAATATATAGCTTTTGGTTTGATATGATACGATAAGCGTCATCGTCTGAAATCATTTCCCCTCTATCTGCTATCAGCGTCTCACCTGTTTAGTAAATTAGGTGACCTAATCCAAATGCATTGCAACACCCGTCGTTTATCAGTTCTCTGATTGCCAAAGTGAGCATCGCTGGAGTATTTCATTCGACCGTTAAAATGAGCCAGTAGCCAAATAAATCGGCTTTTAAAAACACTTTTGAAGTAAATATATTTTAATAATTCAATATTAACTACTATTCAATACACAACTAAGAAATAAAACACTGAGATCTTAAGGTAGCCTTCCCCTACTTAGATCTATTAAAATTCTGGGTAAATTTTCACTGTCCTTGATTTATTAATATTAAATTTATAAATAAGTTACTGGTACTAGTTAGGGCTTCATTTACAATATAAATATATTATCAGGAACGTAAGGAGTAATAAAGTATAAATAGTAGCTGCCAGAATAATATAAGTTAGTCGTTTTTTCGTCATATCTTCATAGCGTTAAACAAATAAGTGATATTATAAAGCTAGCTAAATGGGTATATCTGTATACCACTCAGTCATTTGAAATTTGATCACAGCCTATCTCCACAATAGAGATATAGTAATTGATTGATCAGTGCAATACGCATTTAGTCAACAGCCATATCCGTAATATGATGTGTGTGTAAACTCTCTTGAAAGCAAGAGTGCTAAACGCTCTCCTTATTTTCCAACAATGTTATAGGTTTCGAGTGCAAAGTGCGGTTGATGGTACCATTATTTAATTATGTGATAAAAAATAATTATTCGTTCAATTACAGGATGGCTAGAACCATTGCTACAAAGCATATCTGAGGATCCTAATAAAGTAGTCAGTCCAGTAATCGATCACATACATGAGGCTACCTTCGAGTATATTGTTCAAGACACTAATGATCTCCGACTTGGTGGATTCACTTGGGATTTAAGATTCGCCTGGATAGGAATACCGCAAAGTATCCACATAAAAAGAAAGCATCCATCAGCCCCAATGAAAACACCAACTATAGCCGGTGGACTTTTTGCAATCAGTAAAGCTTTCTTTGAAAAAACTGGATATTATGACAGAGGAATGGAAATTTGGGGTGCTGAGAATTTGGAATTATCTTTCAAAACTTGGATGTGCGGTGGCTCCTTGGAGATAGTACCTTGTTCGCACGTCGGTCATATTTTTAGAAAACGGATTCCGTATGAAGAAAGGAAAAGATCGCTGAAAAGAAACTATGTGCGGCTAGCCACGGTAATTTTTAATACTAGTCACTAAGTATATTATTTAATTATTGGTTTATATAGTAGTTAGTGTGTAGGTCTGGATCGTACTGTCGTGGGTTAGAAACCCGAGCTAGAAGGGCAAACAGGTTACTAAATTTTTCCTTAAATAAATTTCCTATCGCAGCCCAGGCAGCTAGCTATGTTGCATGCGTCAGAGAGCGAGAACGGCTAATTAAGAATAATTTGGAGCTATACTACCGACCTCTTGAAGACAAAACAATATTTCTTTTAGACTTTGCTGTTATCACCATGTCACCTGGGAACCCAACTTACCTAAGAAATAAAAGACATGGTTATTTGGTGGCAGTACTTTTATACGGCTCTTCACGTTTGAGGGCCAATTTTCCGGTGCGCTAACTGTTACAAAGTATATCAACATATTTCCTAAATTATTCTTGTGATTTTAATTTTTAAGTTTTACTGTGTTTTACTCCTGATTAATACATTCATACATATAAAACACAATTTTTATATGTTTAATATTAATAGTTTCACAAAACATACTTGGTACAAATGGGTGTCCTTTTGTGAAACTTTGGTTTATCAAATCTTAGCTTATAGTTTTTTTGTTGTACTGTCATTATAGCGGCGATAGCCTAGTGGGAAACCATTGGACTGCCTCGCATTTCTGACTTTTCGAAGTTATATGCGTATTAAATAGTTAATTATCGCTTGCTTCAACGGTGAAGGAAAAATTCGTGATGAAACCTACATGTCTGAGAGTTCTCCATAATGTTCTCAAAGATATGTGGAGTCTGCCAACCCGCACTAGGCCAGCGTGGTGGACTACGGCCTAACCCTTCTCACACTGAGAAGAGGCCCGTGCCCAGCAGTGGGACAGTTTAATACAGGGCTGATATTATTATTATATACTTTTATTATATTGCACGTTTTTCGCGCAGCTGACTTTCACTCGCTTAACTTTCAGCTTGACTGTGTGTCTTATATCAGCCACGTCATGTTACGCGTATGTCTATTCTTCTCAATGAAAAGCAATTGTGATGTTGAGCAAAATGTATGTAACAATAATAATATCAGCCCTGTGTTAACCTATCCCACTGCTGGGCCTCTTTTTAAAGCGAGAAGGGTTAGCCCATAGTCCTCCACGCTAGGCCAGTGGGGGTTGGCAGACTTCATATATCTTCTATAACGTTATGTAGAACCCTCAGAAATGTAGGTTTCCGCACCACGTTTTCCTTTATCGTTGGTATGATTACGTATGGCTTAAGCCATACGTAATATGGTGTTAACACCAAGCCATACAAATACTAAAAAATATACAACAAACATTTTGTTTCTTTTCGCAGGTATGGCTCGATGATTACGCAAAATATTACTATGAAAGAATTGGAAATAACAAAGGTGAATACGGTAACGTATCCGAAAGGATAGAACTTCGAAAAAAACTAAATTGCAAACCGTTCCATTGGTATTTGGACAATGTGTATCCACAACTTGAGTTGCCGGACAAATACGCTGCTACTGGCCAAGTGAGTAAAATAACGTATTTATAAACCTTTATTTTAAATTTAGTATACATAATATCCAATGAAGTACCGCGTCCCAGATAGAACGTGGTATTTTATTAAACATAGTAAAATTGTATCTTTGCAGACAGATCCTAAGTCCTATAATTTTATATTAAGTTTCTTACTTAGCAACAAGTGTTTTATTTTATTATTATTTATTTCAATTATGAAAAGTAAAGTGTCTAAGTAACGGTGTACAGATCTTTAAAACTCATTTTTCGGTCTTATCTAGCAAAATGTAATTGAGTTTTTTTATAAGAAGTTATCAGTAATAAAGCCGAGGTTGTACCTTGTAGTTTCCTTCTGGGATCTTAAACAAAAGACAACATGGTTAGTATCTTACACTTCTTCCTCGGTCTTCAGAGATAGCTATTTTTACAATGTATTTTAAAGAAACAGTAATTTAATTGTATAATATTTCAGATTTACAGTGCGAATGATTATGGCTTATGTTTGGACGCAGCTATATCAGTATCGAATTACGAAAATTCTGTGAATTTAATAACTTGCCACTTCCAAGGTGGTAATCAGGTAACCTCTAATGTCTGATCTCACCAGTTTCAAAAAACTAACGTAGCTATTAAGATAACTCAACAATAATGCATCTATTAGTAATAGTTGCACCTATATAATATTATCGATTATGCGATTAAGCAAAATGTGCTGAATGTTCAAGTCGTTGCTCACACGCAAGCGGGAATTTTATGTAGTTAGTAAGTTCCAACGAAGATTGACCTATTGAGTGCCGCTATTTAATCCGGCTGAAAGCGCCTTCTTTTGACTGCGCAGATGGTGCAGTGGTTTAATTACTCACCTTGCTACTGCTGCCACACCGAGTGTTGTAGGTTCGATCCCCACACGGGACAGAAATTTGTGTGATTCACAAATGGTTTTTCCTATACTGGCTGTTTTTCGTATCCGTAGTCTGAATGTATGTGTCCGGGACACAGGATTTATTCATAGTGCAAGAGTTGACTCTTTAAAACTGAAATAAAAAATCTGATTTCTGAAAGGAAATTCAAAAAAATGTTAACAGTTAGTCTAACGCACGTCAACTGCTGTGATTAGCTGTCTGAATTAGCAACGGCCAATCACTTGACATAAGTAATTTTTACAGCTCGTTGATTAGCCTTTCCAGAGCCGAGTATAGGTCTACTAACTGCCTCAGTGGCACAGCGGTATATAATGTGACTGCTATGCATGAGGTCTCGGGTTTAAATCCCTGTCAAACCAACAAAAAAAGATATTGTGTTTTTCTGTTAAGAAATCTCGAGTTACGAAGTTGGCGGTGTTAGACACCCCCGTGCCTCGAAAAGCACGTAAAGCCGTTGGTCCTGCGTATGATCTCTCTTCGGTCATGTCGGATTACCGCCCCATCGGATCATAAGGATTAGGGAACAGAGAGTGCACTTGTATTTGCGCACACACTTGTGCACTATAATATCTCGTGCGCAGATGGCTATTACCAGTTAAGATTGGCCACCGTGACCAAAAATCAGTTTGGAGGACATTATAGGTGTGTTTATCTATGTGTATAAAGTTTGAGATTCATAAATTATTTCGTGTGTTCACAGTTCTGGTATTACTCTCGAACTGGTGAAATCAGACGTGATGATATATGTCTCGATTATTTGTATAACAGTATTACGTTATACTTCTGCAACAACGCTGCCACGCAAGTTTGGCTGTACTTTGAGAAGGTAAGATATATTCACTTATTTTTGACTAGCTTTTGCTCGTGACTTCGCTCGCGTAAATGTAGGTTGGGTTTAAGTTAGTAATAGTACTTTTTTAAAATAAAATATAGCCTATGTTACTCGGTGATAATAAAGCTTTCTAAGTGTGAAATAATTTCAAAATCGGTTTAGCAGTTTTTGTGTGAAATCCTTAGAAACAATAAATCAAATATTTATAATAATAATGTGGATATACCTTAGTGGCGCAGTGATACTCAAGGTTTCATCTTGAGTTACCTGCGTAAAGTGTTATTGAGTAATTCTGTCAAGAGATTCTCAGTAACAGTATGTTGTCTGGCAATGTGCTGGATTGATGGCAATAGGATGGCCCTCTTTTATTTTCTGCCCTGTTTTAAAATTGCGTAAATCTTCGGGTATAGAGCTATTAGACTAAGTACGTATAGATTTTAATTATTATTTAAGCGATGCACTACTGCTGATGATTTTAGATTTTGCCCTAAAAGGATTTTATATCCACATTTGCCATGTATAATCTAAATTACTGCTGAACTTGGGTATACTCTCAGTATGAAGAATATTAACCCACCACAGGAACAATGTGGCTTGGCAGGTTCCTAAATTTCAAATTTCCTCAAGATGTTTTCCTGCAGCTGGTTGTCAGCTAGAGTTACCGACATAGCTTTTCGGGTAGCCAAACTGAAATGACAGTGAGCAGGACACATAACGCACAGAACATACAGAACATCGGTTCTCCAAAGCCTATCGCTAGCAGTGGACGTCTCTCGACTGAGATGATGGTTGTTAGTTCATCTGATTATAATTTTGACTTGCCACGTTAAAATTACTTTATCACAGCCCCATGCATAGTGTAACGCCGTAGAATTATAAAAACATAAAAATAATACTTGGTATTGAAACGTGGAGGTCACTGTAATAATTTTAACAAATGTATTATCTATGTTCAGTAAATGTTACGATTGCTTGTAATATACTGCTCTTAGTGATAAAGCTGCTCTATTTGCAATTATGTAAAATGTTCGAGTTCTGTATATCATGTGTAATGATGTACAGAACTAAATTAACATTACTGTAGAACCTCGGTTCTACTAATAGTATTAATACATATATAGCTGCTTAATAAATTATTTCAATATTCGTAAGCCATTACGGACTCACTAATTACTGTAGCAATATACTAGCCCGCAGAATTTGCCTGCATTTTTTATAAGTCTAAAACTACACACGATTGTAAAAGATAAATTAAATAAATACTTAATTTAATTAATACATTTATTTTATCATTTATTTTAGTGATCTAGTGGCGTTTATTAAAACGTGATTATCATCACAGTTAAAACTGTAATTGACAATAACATTTCTTAAAATAAAACCGTCTTTTTGAAGATATAGAAAATTCATTAAAATGAAAACATTCGTACTTCGTTTTTCATATTATCTGTGTAACAAATTTTATCAATCCATTAAATGGCTCATCTTTTCTTTTCGTGTGGTTAGTGGCCAACCTGTTGTCAAGAGTTGTTCAAGCCGTTCGTAGGCCTCTGACATGGTTTAACGACTGCTGTAAATTTGGCAACAACCGGGACCGACATTTTACGTGCCCTCTGAAGCACGGAGACGCTTAGATGAAATACCACTAAGCGGTCACCCATCTATAGACTGACCGCACCCAACGTTGCTTAACCTCGCTAATCGATTACCGATCAGTCAGTGCAACTGGCTATGAATAATATAAGAAGAAGAAGACTACCATAATATTAACTAATGAATTAATTAACGAAGCAGTCTAATGTAGTAAAAGTTCTATCTGGTCTGTTCGTCGTACAGTTATGTTATTTATGATGTTTTGAGTTGCATATTACTAGTACTCTTCTTTTCTTTCGATGTAAGCTTTACATACTTGTGATACGAGTGGTCACGTCGTTAGTGTTATAGATGCAAATCGACGTCAGGACCTCTTTATCCCAAGTCTAATTCATTGGGCTACCGCCACCTCCAAATTCATCACGTAATTTATTCTATGCATTTATTTCAGGAACAATTAATCAGGCATATGGTTACCGAACAATGCTTGAACATAGCTCAGTTTATTGAAGGGTATCAGGTAGTCCTGACCAACTGCGTAGGGTCAAGAACACAGAAATGGGTGATAGAGAATTTCAAGCGGGAAAGACTCGCACCACAGATGCAAATAGGCATGAGTGATGTTAACAAAGCCTATCTGAAATATGAAAAGAAACAATTTAATGAGACAATAAGCAATTTTAAAATGGGTGGTAAAATGATTCATCCGTAGAGATTGTCTAACAATAAAATGTATATTATACATAAGTAAATACACTAATGTATTTATTTTAGTGAAAAGTATTTTTTATAAACGTGCGGTTCATTATATGCTAATGTTAACAACAGAACAAATAGCATAATGCTCTGGGTGGTCACTTGATTATTACAACTGCACCCAATTTGTGGGTCCGATTGCCACACAAGGCCAAAAAGAGTATATTCCACAGGATCTGCGAAATTGTCATTGACGAATCATTTAGGTGATAATTTTTTAAAGCTGTGTTACTAATGTGAGAGTTGTCTTAAAAATGAAAATTGAGGCCCAAGTATATTTTTGATTATTCATAAATAGCCAAGTGTAATTATTTAGGTTTATTAACTTATATAGTATTGTATAATACGCACCTATAAATTTAAGGCTAAATATGTGTATGTAATGTAAAAATATATTTTCATGAAAATGACTTGAAATAAAGTTTAAACAATATTTGATCATAAAGTTATTTATTTATTGTAAAAATGTATAACAACTTCCTTTCTGCTTTTATTGATACTCTCAAATTCATGATCAAATATGGAAACAGCTAGAATATTAGATCAAAGCTTGCAAAATACTAATATCTGGATTTTGCTGGAGCAACTCACGGCCAGATCAAAGTATTAGAGATTACTGGTCAGCAAATTTTCAAATTATTAGTATCTAGTAGTCGCCAATGATATATAACCTATAGATACGTTGCCCGCGCTCTGTAGTGGCAACATGAATGCAAGGTAATTACTAGAAGTCCATTTAGTCACGTACAAACCAGTCCCGCGGGTGTACGTGACATTAAAATAACTTAAGTGAATAAATACGTCAACAACAAAAAAAATGCTGTCCTGTGTTTTTAGGAAATGTAAAAATTATACTGCAACTGTGAAAGATAAAAAAGTATCATTTCATGCGTAAGTATCAAGAGAAATGGATTATATTTTATTTTTCGATGCCTTCTAATGGCGGCTGGCGCCTGAGATAAGTCACGTGTTCGCGCTCGGCCAATCAGCATGCACCACAGAATGACAACGTATTAAAGAAATATATTTATCACTCTTTATCAACAGGAATTTCGTAGATGACATTTAATTTTCTTTCCCTTTTTTCGTGCGTCTAAGTAACTGTCTAGCTACCCTATCGGTAGCTAGCTATTTACGCTGTTTTCGAGTGCCGTGATGTTCATGCAATGGTAGTCGCCTGGTGTGGATGGGATAGAATTCAGATTTATCCTTTAAGTTAAATGCACTGCACTCCATATATGGCGTAGTGGTTCAAGTGGTCGCCGCACCACTGCCATTGCGCTGAGTGTTGTGGGTTCGATTCCCACAGTAGATATATAATTGTGTTATCCACAAATAGTTTTTCCAAGTCTTCATGTTTTTTCCCGCGACACAGGAGTTATTCTTAATGTGGAATTGTATTTTAAATTATATATATATATATATGCTCGCTGTCAACTTGCCTTACTACCGGATGGCGAAGTGGTTTAAGTGGCCGCATCAGCACTGCCACTGCGCTAAGTGTTGGACAAACAATTATGTGATCCACAAATTGCTGTTTTCCTAGTCTCTCGCGACACATTATTACTAGATCGAGAGCTTTATTTGATTGCAATTACTTGCAGCACCAGCAGATACATCAACACTAAATGATGTCCTCCTATTATCGTTACCGAAAATGACAAATGTTACTAGCTAATCTGTAACGTCAGTTCCATAATATTACTTGGCATATATTTTTTGTAAGTAGAGAAATAGCCTGAAACATAGGTCTAAACCTAGTTCAAGCAATCACTTTATAAAACTTAGAGCTTGAAATTAAATTAGAATGTACAATGTCGGCAGATTAAAGTATAAGTAAAATATGTACCAGATTAAGGATAATTATAATTTATTGTAGTATAATATTATTTTAGACTAATAACAAAAATGTTTACCAATGTATTATTATTATTGAATAAATAAAATTATTATTCTTATTCAGTAAGTTGGCTGAATATAGTATAAACTTATATCTCATCTGTCGACTCCCGAAGGCCAAGCAAAAGTGTACAACCAAATGTTAGCTATGTTTTACGTTCTACATAATAAAAAGCTAGCCTGTTAACGTCCAATGGACACAGTTTACTACTTATTGCTGTTACTTATACTTTTAATCACAGAATGCTCTTGGATATATACTATATTTACTTATAGTATTAATTTGCAATTGTGTAACAGAAAATACTTGAAATATACTTCGATAACCTTGATTATGCTTAAATTGGGGCGGTTTAGTTGAAAACGTACCTTAAGACTTCAATCAAAGAAAGTTATGCATAAGTATGTGTGGGTAGGTATTCCAGGTTCTTTATAGAAACGCCATGCTGACAGCAAGAAAGTAGTGATCTTTGACATAGACGTTAGCCGCATCAAGATTTATTTATTATTAGGTTGTCAAGCCATGACTATCAATATACCTTGCAGTCACATGCGGCCATAGGCACTTACCGCAACAGGCCGTAAGCAGTATAATTGGCTGTATGCCATATTGAAACACAAATTCAAATTAAGAAAATATTAGAGATATGAAAAAGCCAGTCACTATTATATACCGGAGTTGAACTAATATGTTACGAATTTTAAAACCGCATAAAAAATGAGTAATGTTTAAGCTTTAAATTATGCTGTCACTTTGTACCTGAAAGCATTTTATTACAGTCCTTTTAGCGACCACCCTTAACCACAAAATAAGGACTACATTTGAGTTCGGGAGCATTATTGTGGTTGCACGAAAAAAGCTGTGTTACGGTCAACACAAAGGTCTTTTACTTTTTTAAAATGATAAAATATAATGTTAGAAAAGTAACATCTAAAATACAGGTAAAATAAACTGTCGTAATTAATATACAATTTAGTACACCACAAAAAATATAAACAGGATATCCTAATATAAATAAAATGCTTTCAGTTTTATAAAATATAATTTATTCAGACTTGAAATATAATAAGATTAATATGGCGCATTCATTAAAACTTATTATCTTTTTACAAATACTTATTAATTTTCCTCAGGCTCGCTATAGCTGTTTGTTTTAATGATAAATACGGTAATTATCCAGCTACCTGTCACCTTTTAGAAATTATAAATTAAACACCGCTCTCATATTTACGTAGGTCTTAAGAAATATTCACTTTATTTAGTTTTACGATTTTGTGATTCTTTCTGTAAACATGGCGTACAATTATATGTTCAGGATTAGTAGGAACATTTAAAGCTATTAAATTATGAGTTGTAGCAAGAAATATTCGAGAAAGGACTGGAATTGTGTGTACTGCTAACTAGTATTTCAACTTTTGTAGTTAACCGGAACAAACAATCACGCCATCATCGCCATAGATTCTTGGTATTGGCGTTCTGTTCCTTCTCTCCACTACCATAATTGCTGTTATTTGAGATACCTATCTTAATATTGGATTCAAATTGGTCGGCTCCATCATTCTGTTGCCGACCGTTTTCTCCTTTTTATCTCAAGTATGGTGCAGATTTATTGTGGATATAAAACTAGACAGACGAAATACTCACTATTGTTCTTATCCAATAGGTAGAATACATCAAGAACATAATAATAACGTTATTAATTACACGACTTCATTTTTAAATTCATAAGAACCCTCTACTTTACGTTGATGAAGCTCTCAATAATACCCAGACTCAAAATGAAAAAGTAAACAGCATTGTCTGACAGTGATAACAACAAATTGCCAGCAATTCATTGTGCTTAAAAATCCATAAAAGTCCTATTTAAATACAAAAGTGTTCTCACATTTCCTGTTGACTCACTTAATCTGCAAAAAGCCTAGGCCGAACGTAACACATGAAACAAACTTGGTAATTTATAATGACCTTTTTGTGAAAGTGAACGCGTTATCTGCGGATAAACTTAATTGCGGCTATAAAATAAAATATTTCGCCGAAACAAAATTTTCGCAAGGTTTTTTGTTTTAACCTTAGTGGGATTATGTCGGATTTTAGTTGTTGTTTTTGGCCTCCCAAAATAAATTACGCACCCCTAGAGTTTGGGTAAAAATGTTCGAAGAGAAAGTAGTGCGGTTGTTTTGGGAAAAGGGTTCATTGGGCTAGTGACCTCTATAAAGTGTTCAAGTTTTGTTGTATTTTATTCTTGATTTTGGGGTTACTTTGTTATTGGGTAACTTGAAGATCATTGCGGACCCAAATAAATAAACTATTTCTAAAATATTCTGATCTGAAAATTTACATGAAGTTTTGGATATAAACTTCTAAAAATTATTCTTCTAGGACTTTAGTCTAGTACAATTTATACAAAAGGCAAAGCTTCCCAAAAATGGCTCCGCCTTAGTAAATCCGAAATCTGACCAAATAATGGCCATTAAACTAAATTAGGGGCATACAGAAACAGATACCAACTCGTGTGGTCAGAGAGGAAGGATTAATTCTCTAAGCAGGGCACATGGGAGACACTTTAAAATACTTAAAAGGCTGTATAGAGGATTATGGAAGTTTCAAATAGCCGAGGTTGTAAAGGTATTAAAATTTTCCCAAAATACTTAAGTACGTGGCTTAAACCGGTTTCGATTAGTTTAGTAGGCCGTTCATATAAAGTGAAATCTGTTAAATGTTCATTACTGTTAAATAGGTATAAAGCCATGCCGGTCCTGCTTTTCCAGTGTAACTTTATTAATTTAGCGATTTATATATGTTAGCAATATATTGCGTCGTTGGTCGTGAACATGCTCTTTCATATTTTTGGCGCTGAACCGCTGTAACGAGAAGTATGCTAATTTAACTGTTCATGGAGGAGTCAGTTAAAATAGACATTTTAGATATTTGACTTTTAGGAATAATATGCAGACTGAGAGTAATACATACTAATAGTCACGCATTTTATTTTGATTAACATTACACTGTACTAGGAATAATTTCTGAGCATTGCAGGGACTTTACAAACTTAACAACTAAAAGAAGAAACATGAATAATAATAATAATAATTATTTATTTATTTTCTCACAACAATATATAGATGTTATAAAAAATCGGTATTAACTAGGTGACATAATAAATCAGGTATATATATTGTAGGAGACTGGTGCCTAAGCTAGGCTCGGAGCCTGTGTTTCAGGATACCAGGTTCCCACCCCATTTATACTTTTAACATTTAGATTATGTACTAGACCGCTGACAGTAAATAACTAATAACTATGATGAAATGAATATGTTGTGCAGTTTGATTTTAATCTAGAAGTAAAATACAATAAACTATTAACTAATTTGGATTACTCGAGTTTTTATACTAATTGCGGATAGAACCCGATGTATAAGTGACATAAACCATTGCATTATGTATAACTATCAGAATATACATATAATATATTTTCAGTGACTTCACAATATGCAATACATTTTGTTTACTTACTGTGTTCTAACAATTAAATAGATCTTTCTTAATATGATAATCATTACTAGAGTTAGATGCTATTACTAATGATATGTATAGTAAATAGCTGCGTTAAACTAATTCTGTAATAGATTTCAAAGTTCCTGTTTTAGCTTGATGTAATTTAACAAATGGCTCTTTTTCAAAGCTAGCTTCCCATTTATCCTGAACGATAGGTCCAGGTCTAGATAACCACAAAGTGAATGAGCGCAGTTTACGCTATACGGTACTGTTGGTTTGTTGAAAAGTTTATTTTGCTACATTTTTAAAAGGTAGAAATAACGATTTTAGTCTGCACGATGTGTTAGAGTAATAAAAGATACAGTATGTATATATATATATTATGTATGGTTCGGTTTTATTGGCTCATGAAGTATGTTGTGTGCGTGAGTTTCTTGCGCAAGCTAACCGCGCGGGCTGTATGCGCGAGATAATCATGCGGGTAATGTGCGCGGGCTTGCGTGGGGCATTAAAAACCCATGCGTAAGATAATCGGCCTTGCGCATATTACTCGCATCGTAAAAGCGTCCGTGGCGCAGTGGTAGTGAATACGACTGCTGTGCATGAGGTCTTGGGTTCGAATCCCTGGTCGGGCCAATAAAAATTTATTGGGTTTTTCTGTTAAGAAATCTCAATACGAGTCCGGAGTTAGGAAGTTGGCGGTGTTAGACACCCCCGTGCCTCGGAAAGCACGTAAAGCCATTGGTCCTGCGCCTGATCTCTCTCCGGTCGTGTCGGATTATCAGTCCCATCGGATCATGAGAGTTAGGGAACAGAGAGTGCACTTGTGTTAGCGCATACCCTTGTGCACTTTTATATCTCCTGCGCAGATGGCCTCTCCGTTAAGATTGGCCGCCATGACCGAAATTCGGTCTGGAGGACATTATTATAATAATTACTAGCGCATATAGCATAATTGTAACTCTGTAATAATTGTTATATTATTTGTTATAAGGTGCGACAATTATATCTGTTTCTCGCACAACAACAAGTAACTTTAAACCAACAACAAATAACTACTTAGAAAGCATTTAAAATATCAACTGCTAGCTTCTGCCAGCGTGAATTCAGGGAAACTTATACAGGGATATAAAGTATTCTAATTGTAAGGCTACATTATAACTTTTATATGATATAAAGATATAAAAAGATACACGCGTAATTATTAATATAATAATTATAATATCAACTCTGTGTATTAACTGTTCCATTGCTGGGGTTGATTGTCTTCTCATTGTGAGAGGGATTAGGCAATAGCCTACCACGCCGGCTCAGTGCGGGTTGGCGCAGACTTCACATAATATCTTCGAGAATATTACAAAGAACCCTCATAAACGGTGGTTTCGTAACAATGTTCTTCATACTGATTAATAACAATTTATTAAGCACATCATTCCGAAAAGTTAGAAACTCGAGACCTCAGTGTGATTGTCTAACGGTCTCCCACTAGGTAATCGAGTAACAATCATCCAATCATTTTAACAATCTGATATTATTAGTAGGGTAGATAAACTATTATTCTATCACCTACAAACAATTCAATTAAACCAAAAAAATACTGCTCACATTGAATCCAAAATATATGTCCAGCCATATATATTTGCCTTGCTGATTTGCATAATGGTCCACATAGAAAGATATACGGCGTATTTCAGAGGCTTCGCAACATATTGAAGGGAGGGATGAAGAAAAATGGCTCCAGCATCGCGCCCTGAAAACTGGAACCTCTAATTTACATCTAACGTGTGTAGCTCTTATTACAAAGCAATAAGACACAAAGTTGATTGCGTTGCATCTGTCTAAATGAAGAGTAGTAGAATGAGGGTTAACAAATATGTTACGGGCATCCGGAATTTACGATCGGACGATTCACGCATCTATTGCTACGGTTTAGACACCTGGCTTTGTGATGAATTTTTTTACGTCTTTTTGTATGCAATGCATACTTTCGTAGACTCACGCTTGTAAAACCTCGAAAAGGTGGGCAGGATATAACAGTGATATTACTAAGCTATATTTTAGGTTACATATATAAGAGAACGAGCCTATTGCCATTCATAGAGGGCTTTTCGAACTATATGCTGGCACTATGAAGTTTTAACCCTACAAATAAAACTTTTAAACTAAAACTATGATCATCGGTTGAAAGTGGAACCGCAGAAAGCCTTAATTGACTTTAATTAAACCAACGTACATTGTATAAAATATAGGGATTAATTCAAATGACCATCAAAAATACTAATTGCATAGCAAATATTGCACAGCATAACGAGCACCTATACGCCTCAAATCACTGCATTTCGTCTCGGAAGGGTTAGGTAATGTCAGGTTTCTTCTTAAACCCACCCAAAAATAGGAGCACTGTGAAGCGGCGCTCCGTTGACTTAGTTTGATCTCTTTATATATATTTTGCTGTGCAATTTATATTTTTGTTGAGCATATTTTCCTGTGCAATTAGTATTTTTTTGCTGTGCAGTTAAATACTACCCTATAATATACATAATATATGACTAATACAGAACAGCGGTAGTGAATGCGACTGCTGTACAAGGTCACGGGTTTGTTTCCTGGGTAAGGTAAGGGCCTGGAACTGTCTCTCGTACACTGAAATAGGCTCTTCCTTGTCACATGGGATCTTAAACCATAACTGACGAAAAATAGGTACACCTATATTTCGTCACATCTGCCAACCCTCTCAGGGATGTAAGCATGAGACTATTTGTATGTACTAAAGAATATATCGTTCTGCCGAATATATACCACACACAAAGTAGATTTCTATGAATATTCACCATCAACAAATTTTGTTGCACTTAGCCTAAGTAGGAGATCCACATTTGAGCTCGTAAATCCTTTCGCTCAGGACTTATAGGTTTATGTGGTCTTGAAAGTTTTATTTTATGAGTTCCTTGTTCTATGGTAATGCCGGAGTTAAGCGCGAATGTACGAATAGGCGCTGTTTATTTATTTGTTATGTATTATCGCGTATTTATGTGAGGTCGTTTCTGCGGTAATGCATTATCAATGCGAATGTGAGTTTGTTTGTTTTCAGGCTTTCACTCCTTAATTATTTAATTATTAAATTTCACATACACATTGTCAGGGGCACAGAAAAGGACAGGAAAAAGTACTGTTCCATGGAGCGTTTGCCCGCGCTTTTAGTACTACTTTTTTTTTAGCTAGCTGGTATTAGTTAAAAAATGTTTGCACGGATATAGTTGTTTAAATATTTCGCTACTATGCCATGTCAATCACTGTGGATTTGATTGCCAGACATAACAAAGAGTTGTGCTATATGTCAATGTTTATAAAGTAACCTGTAGTACGGGAATTATTGCTAGTGCGAGCGCTGTCTTAGATAGTGATATAAAAATGAAAGAATAATAATAATTTTGTTTGCTATTAATTAAGGGAAAATATCGTCCACTATCAGATGTAATGGTGGACGATATTTCTGTATACTACCATAGTTGCAAACAAGCATACGGCCCGTTTCGTGATTAACGGTTATTGTGATCATTTATGACTTTCAATATCGTCGATAACTCGCAAGCTACCGACTGTAGTGAAAAGGAATTCCTTTTCACTACAGTCGTTAAGTTTAAGTAATTACAGATGCGGTGAAAGTAAGGGTGCCAGGTTTTGAAATGATATACTAATACTTTTATGCGTTTCCAGTACGGGATGGTTTCCATTACGAAATAATAGACAACTTCTAGGATTAATAGTGTCTCTTCTTGTCTTTAAGATAAATATTAGACACATTTGGAACAATAGAATTGGCGTCGCTGTACGAATATATAATGTATTGTTTACGCTTACATAGTAGATTACTACGTGGTCGCCCATAAACCGTTTTAATGTAGTCATCATAAACTGAACATTAAAACATTTTAATCCATATAAAGGGTCATCAAACTAGATCTACATTAACTGTTCAACCATAAAACATGGACGTAAAAACGATATGACTTGTGTCTCCCTAAGGGAAATATCAACGAAATAATATAAGA
Organism: Catocala nupta; assembly: GCA_963675205.1. Classification (NCBI taxonomy): domain Eukaryota; kingdom Metazoa; phylum Arthropoda; class Insecta; order Lepidoptera; family Erebidae; genus Catocala; species Catocala nupta. The sequence continues at coordinate 12,592,098 of OY776082.1, forward strand.
GATATCTTAATATAATGGCTGCCATATTTACGGGTACATAAAAATATTCTTCGTACATATTTTATTTTATTAGTACACACCTTTGGGGAATTGGTGACAACGTATAGAAATACCGTTATTTTGATAAAATATTGCAAATCTAAATTCAACTAATGGATTGATAAATAATAAAATATATATTGTAGATAAAAGTAATATCATGGTTTTATACACGCAACATGAGAAGAAGCTGAGTCGCCAATAAGGCCAGATGCTCAAATTGAGTAATTGCTTAGTTGCTAATTAGACTCGACGCTCTAATTGATTGAGCTTGATTGGGGCTTCCCTAATCAAGCATCATCAATTAGGGCTTTACAGAAGAGCGCAGCCAAGAAACTATATAAGTCTACAGCGCATAGAGCATTCAGGGTCCTTTGGAAGACGAGTGCAGTACAGTTGCAGTGGTCAGAGTGTTTTTTGCCCATGTAACATAACGACTTCTATTCTAAAAGGTTGGGAACACGCCGCTGATAGACATGCAAGTGTTCTTGAGATACAATAAACGATACCATCAGCTATGCCACAAGCTTATTTACCACTTTGGTAGTTCAAAGTAATCAAAGTCAAGTAAATTATTTTTGTTCAATAACATGGACGTTTTAATATTAATTAACGCTCGCTTTAACGGTTAAGGGTTTTCCATCACCGTCAGAGGAAACCGGCATGCTTAAGAGTTTTCCATAATGTTATCAAAGATATGTGAAGTCCGCCAACCCGCACCGGGCTAGCGTGGCCCCAACCCGCACTGGGCCAGCGTGGCCCAACGCTTCCAACGATGAGAAAAGGCAGCAGAGCTGATATTATTATACAGCTAAATTCTTAAGCTGCATCTTGAGATTTTTAATAAAAGATCTAAATACCTATTTAGGTAAGAACTATTTATATTATATTTTATATACCTAAATAAAAAAAACTAAAATATGTAATAAATGCGTTACATTCATAATCCCTAATTTTATAAAATAAAGAATATCATCTTCATGGTTTTTAAACTTCCATGCGGGACAATGCATGGCTTTTAATATAAAGCTGGCTAGCTTTAAATTAAAAGGACGTTGCCACATCGGTTACGCTTGTTTTAGGAAGATAAAGACAAATTAAGCAACCGTATAACCACAGAACATAATACATAAAAGTGCGCATAAGCTCAACAACAAAATGTACATAGTACTGGTAGTAATATATTATATGTATCACTCCACAATCATGATAATTTTTGATATACGTGAAAATGTAACGCGCGTACTGAGTGCTCCGCTAAAAATTCCACGAGTGACGTCATTCTGGTTAAAAAATATACGCAGATAAAATAAAAAGAGGCACCTTCCGTAATTTTCATTTAAAACAAGATAACCATCGACACGTTATGAAACGAGCCCTTAAAAAGAATTATTAAATTGCGTTTACATCGTTCCTACAAATGCTCGAGGTATAATTTCTTTTTTATTTAATGGAATACCTTTCTTTTTTTGGAAATATAAATGACTATCTCATTCGGATTCCTCTCATTGGCGACTTTTATTACATTGAAATGAATATCAGCTATTAGATAAAAAGTTTTCCTGGATTTTATAATAGAACATTCTATCAATTCTCGGAGAGACGATCTATTAGATTATTTTTATAATATAGAGAGTCTTGATTTTACAAATCAAATAGAGCACGAGTCGAACAATATTTTAGTTATGCAGTACTAATTTGCGGAGTGTAATAACAATAACATATATTTTCCATGTAATCAAATAAAATGTCTATTTCACAGGTAGCTATTATTGTACTGAGAAAAAGGTCTTACTTTAATGCATTTTTATTGTTCGTAAATTTTCAGCGCGATGTTGGTCTTTTTGTTATATTAACAATACAGGATGTCCGGTAATTAATGGATAGCCTTGAAATGTCTTAAAGTAGAACTGAAGGCCGATCAGAAAAAATGAATTAAAATAATAATAAAAAAATTAAAAAGAAAAATATATATTGAAAAGTGCAAGCTATATTAGCATAGCATACTTTTGACTGTCTATCTATTAGCATAATTAGTGTTTAATAATAAAACAACAAAAAACCGATGGTTTTCATTCATTTATGGTCGTAGTATACAAGAAAGTTATAGGATAGATTTGTTTCATTTTTTTTCTGAACGGCTATTAGTTCCACTAAGATTCAAAAGAATGCGGCTCTTCGACATTTAAAAATAATTCTGCTTGCTACACTATACAACGATACAATTAGATTTACATACTATTATGTACCTGATCTTTTGAAATCCATAATTTCAGCAACATTTAGGTATATTTGAAATTTTTTGTTACGTATTCATATTTTATTAGCATTATATATATCTATTGTTATTTTGTACAAAAATACAGTAAATTATTTTCTAAACGCGCTTTTTACCAACGTAACTTCTTCCTTGTATCACAGTAACTTACTGTAAGACACTAGAAGATATCCAATGTATTAAGTTGAAACCGGAGTGAAATTGAGTTAGAAATAAAGTTAGACTTCATCAAAGTTGGATCACCGATACAGCGAGGTGAGAACCGAGGGGGACTCTGATAGGACGGATTTAGAGGTTCTATTTTTAAAAAGATAGCTTTTTACAACCAGCCAGCGGCAGATGTGTTTTCAAAGTTATCTTTGCTTTACTTTGTGATACGATTTCAAAGTGATGTGGATTTGTTATGACAATTTAATATTAGGTTTCTTTTATTTTTGTTTTGTTTATAAAACATATGTACGTACAGCAAATACCTACGTAGGTATATATGTTTAAAATTAATGAAAATTATAATATCAATCTTATAATTTGAATAATCTAAAGTGTTATTTTGTAAATCATCAATGATATCTATCTACCACTAGTAAAAAGTTGCAGTTGTAATCTAAAGAGATATTCCGCTAGTTATTTGAAATCAACCAGTTCATGTTATACATGTCCACATTGTAAATACGTTATTGAAATGAACGAACAGTTATACGAAGCAATCCTTTTGGTTGTGTATTATTTTTTAAACTTTTAGTCGATCGGACTGAATATTTAAGATTTTATCGATTATAGGAACGGCTCAGAGCTTTCTGTCGTCACCGGAATATTTTAATATTATGATCAACATATAAAGACCTTAAAAATATAAAATAAAATGTATTGGACAAAATTGTTAATATATTATAATTTATTCCGATGTTCAAACAATTGTTTTAGCGTATTATAACTAAACGCTAAGGTCGAAAATAAATAATAAGATCGTGGATTGTGTCGCGTCCACGCTCTTATTATTATCAGTATAGCGACACAATGCGTATATATTTATTTACGCAGTATCTAACGCCATTGGCTATGACTATTGTGATTCCTTCAGTAATAAACTTTGTTTTGATTACATGGATAGCGTCGTGGGTACGAATCCTAGACGGATTAATTATTATTTGTGTGATCCAAAACTTATCGTTCTAAGTAAGGATGTAGTTTGTATCCGTTTATTTTTTCTAAAGTTCTCTGCGATATATATTGCTCCAAATAGAGGGCATCGACCTCTATTTTAATTTAAAATGTAACAAGTTATTTAAAAAAAAAGATCGACATCGGGAATTAGATACCTACCTACTGTTTCAAAACAAAAAACAAAGCAAAAATCTTTCCATTTCTACCGTAGCCGAAAACCTTAAAAATAAACAAACAAAGAGTAAAGTAGACAAATTGGATTTGCAGTATTTACATAAAATACCAGCGAAATCAAGGGAACGCATGAAAATCAAATCCTATGCAATTGGGGTGCGAGCTCAAAACGAAAAAGTTTGTACCCTCTTGAAATATTCAATCCAACTTTGGTGTTACCTCAAAGAAGCTTCTCACTTCTAGACATATAATGTTACATAGCTTTTTTATATGGGTGTGCTCGTGGATATGCTTTTGTTTTTAAACGAGCATAAAATAGATTAGGTGCTTTAACCTGTCAAGTTTTGGAATACCAGACATCATTAAAAACCTATTGTGTCCAGCCGACGATGTACCGCTGCGACTAAACTTAAATTTATTTTCTATATCTAACATGCACGATATGGTACATTCAGTTTATGATAGATAAGCTAGTTAGGTCTCGGATTGCTTTTTAAAATAAAATATACATATACTACTTGCTAGCCGAATATAATAGAAGATGATGTGAGATGGTTTTATTTTATAAGCCAAGGCCTGGTTAAGTCAACTAGTATGTATGAAGAATATAATAAGAGCGAAGGAAGCTGGAGAGATGCTAAGAGAGTAGCAATTAGAAATCCGTAGAGTCTACCTTCATTTTCTTCCTTCTGGGAAACAGGTGGATTATGGGTATTTGTATGTATGTGCTGAATATATTATAAATATAATATCAGCCCTACATACAGGATGTCCGGTAATTAATGGATAACCTGGAAATGTCTTATAGTGGAACTGATGGCCGTTCAGAAAAAATATGAAAAAGAATCTAACCTAAATACTACCTGAGATATGTGTTTTTTTTTAATTACCATGTATAACTTTCTTGTATACTACGACCATAAATGATTGAAATCCATCGGTTTTTTGTTGTTTTATTATTAAACACTAATTATGCTAATACATAGACAGTCAAAAGTATGCTATGCTAATATAGCTTGCACTTTTTAATATATATATTTTTTAATTTTTTTATTATTATTTCTTTAATTTTTTCTGAACGGCCCTCAGTTCCACTATAAGACATTTCAAGGTTATCCATTAATTACCGGACACCCTGTATAAACTGGCCCACTGATAGGCACACTTCTTTACGTCTATCTTTTGACATGGTACGCACGCAATTTTTAAGCCCGGAGTAAGATTGGAGTTTGATAAAAGAAAATTTGACGACTTATTTCGGTAATAACAGGATTACTCCATGCAAGTAGAGTCAAGATTATTACAGAATAAAATATTGAATAAATATTTGATAGTGTTGATTGATCTCTAAACACTACAGATAAACATAGTGTTTCGTGCCTAAACGATGCAGTGGTAGTCATTGCGACTACCAAGCATAACATTTCGGATTTGATTACCTTTGATTCGTTCAAAGTGGTTTCGAGACTTTCCATTAAAAATTCTCTCGAATGAACAAAGTCACAAAGGAACTCGAATAAGCTTGCTCTCTATCATGTGAAAGTCAAAACGAGATCTGACTAAATGTGGGCCTATATTAACTCTGGATAAACCTTCAGGGACACCGTGTAAGTATTAAACGCCAATGCAGTTTATATTAAAATATCTTTCTTACGTATTAACATAACATTTAACAATAAAATTTATCAGTGAAACCTTTAGACATTTTAATTGTTGAAGAAATATCTATATACGAACAGTAACAATAAACTCAGCAAATTTTCTCTTAAAAATGTATATTTAAACATTAATTCGAACGTGCACAGAGATTTTCCGCGTTAAAACAGACTAGGTACGCAATATATTTGACACTTGATAAAATCAGCATTAACCAAAATGAGAGGCGAAATTTTAAGCAAATTTTTTGTTTTACCAAAAGGCTCGTGCTTATTTTTCCCTTGCCCAATTGTTTAAACTTTTTGTTTCTTCAACGTTTTTGTGACAAATGTTATTCTTTAATTCTCGACGATCCTGGTTGCCCGTAATTACGCCGGTCTAACTGGTCATTCTGGTAAAAAGGAGCATCACAGAACAAATTACTCAGAAAGATTTTTCTCTTAAATAGACATGGTTAATTACCGATGTTAATAGCGTAGAAAGTATCTTGTCATTTGCTTTGAATGCATCCATTCACTGTCGTCAATATTTTAATTAAGTTAAGAAAAAATATTCAAAGCATTAGGATTATCAAAAGATTTCTGCTTTGTATAAGAAAATTTTTATTTCTAGTACTTTAAATGATATAATAATTTTAAATAGTATTCATTTAGAATTTAGATATGAACCTTTACATGAATCGCGAAAGTTATTGAGTAAGAATTAAGTTATAAAGGGCTACGTGAAAACTAAACATAATACTTATACAATAAATAATTCTGTGTTCCATTCCAGGGTAATTAGGTGATCGATATAATATTTATAAGTTTTAAAAGATTTAATGATGAAGTTAGAAGAAATTATTTAAACTATTAAATCTATTAATATTTAGGTTTACACGTTCCCCGACGATTGCTTAAATAATTTTATTAGCTTATAAATTAGTAAAATTCAATAATAGTGTAATAGTTTCAAAATTATGTAATACAGTGATTAATAAACAACGCGATAAAATCCGTGTATAGTAGTTTAATTTCAATGAATAACATTCACGTAAACAGAAGACAATATTATAATACAATAGTCTAAAATCATATCCATTACTGAAAGAAATTGCTAATGCTAGATTTCAATATACTTGACTTTGATCTAACTTAATGGATTATTAAAACAAGCAAAAAAGAACTCTCAAAAGCTGTAAACATAACATAATATGCAAAATTATCATTTAACTAGCATCACAAACACATTAAGTTTGAGACGGTAGCAATATAAATGGCCCACTTGTATTGCGTTTACGTCACATCTGTCATCTAACGACTTCCCCTTTGAGGTGCTTTGAGCCTCGCCCGTCTAAACTAGCCGCCATAAAGCCCATAATCCCGTAACTTTGTTTAAGTTTCTATGATCGTAATAACCTTTCGATGGGAACCTGGCTTATCTCGGTGTGCTTAGATTTCCTATGCGAATTACCCATCGGTGATATGGATGAGATTCGCGATGTTTGGTATGAGGTTTATCATTTAAACACCGTCAAGCCGTTGACTGTTTAAAGAGTTTTGTATAAATGTATGACACCCACAATTTTGCTGGCGTTTTTTGCATAATTATGTAATACGTAATAAAGATTAACATGTTTTCCTATACCGGGTACAAAGCAAGATCTCGTGCTAATAATGAAATGTATGTGATAAAAAATATCAATAGAACTTTTGGGCGACCTAGGAATTGATTCCGGAACATTATTATTGATGATTACGTTTCCTTTTTCGACTGGGCTAGGGGTTTTAGCTTCAGCAAGGGAGAATTTAATTTCAAAATGATACTTAATATGACTTTGTTTAAATAGAAAGTTTATCTTAAGTTCTTTAAAACAAATTATGGTAAGAGATACCAAATAAACTAGAAATATTATCAACCTAAACAGCAAAACTGTATACTTTTCCAAACCTTCTAATCTATTTTGTTTCATTCTAAAAAAACTGCAGAAATGGCTTTCACGTTCTAGGTTTCTTTGTAGAACTCGGTTCGTTACCAAGTTGGATGCTTCCAAATAAAAACATTCAGGTTCTCGTTGGTTTCTATTTCAATACAATGTTAGCTTTCGCCGAGACTGTAGCGAGCTTCATTTCCGAAGGTAATATCTAGTCTAGAAGGTTCGACTTTTAGTAAGCGTTGCCAGGAATATTTTTATACGTTCATTTGTATTGCATGTTGGTAGATACGAGTTGTTGTTTAAGAATTAAGACTATGTGAAACGTATGAATTGGACTAAAAACAATGACTGAATGCAATGCAGATTATGATAGTCACTGCAAGACAATTGACAAGCAGATTTTATCGCGTATTAAATAATAAAATAAAATATAAACAAAACTAATGTTATTTGAATAGTGTATACGTTTATGCCAATGTCACATATTGCAATTGAAAATTCTGTTACATAGTACGAAAATCATAACTTAATCTCGTGTATATAACAGAAAAGGCTTAACGTTCGGCCAGTCTGCTTATGATCACGGCAAGTACAATCTGACCAAACCTGAACGTCAAGCACTTCAGAAAGGTATGTGAATACCGAGCCCTGTCGCGCTAAAATCCATCCTTTGTTGTTTAGATGATGCAATCTGTAAGTATAAGAGTCTTTAATACATTACCTACTAATATCTTCTGGGGGACAGAGGCGTAGCGAATATGGCATAAACTGTGTGGTGAACTATATTAGCCTAATAATAATAACGATAAAGATAAATTGCCAAGACTGAAATATTAGGTTTCAATTCAAAGCGTTCATGCTAGACATGTTGAAGCTAGTAACAATAATTAAACCAAACAATTTCTTAAATTAACGGTACGCCTCTTGTACTAAATTATGTACCTTAATTACTATCGCTCGCTTTAATAACTTGGAAATCTGTATACCTGAACGTTTTCGTATTGTATTTGACGGAATGAGAAAATCTATTAAGCCATCATGGTATATTTTGGCATAACCTCACTCACTATCTAAAGAGACATGTGTGAAATTATGTTATAGCTTATAAACAGAACCCAGATATTTATATAACTGCTATTTATTATATGACAATTGTCAAGTTTTGGGCTCGTTTCCTGCTTGAACAAAAGTTATTATATTTTCATGTTAGGATATTTTTAGCAGTATCGGCTCGCCTTTTATACAGTGAGATCTAAAAACATATATGATAAAATTTGGACTGTAATGTATCGGTACTTCCATTCATCTCCATGTAATCTATCCAATCAGCCCATTGCAACCCACTGTTAATATAGACTCCTCGCCCGTAGTTTATGCCACATTGTTTATGTCTCATCTACTGGAAGTTTGATAAATATCAAGCACCCATCGAGTTAAGAACATCACTTTAATTTATAAAACTTACGAGATTACAAATATTATGTTAAAAAAATTATATTCCATTTTTGTCATTTTTGTAAAAACCTCACCAAACAATTTCACCACTCCAATATTCTATCTCTTGATTTAAAAAATGAAAAACAGCGGCTGGGCTGTCCCCGGCCATACGTCAACGCGAGCGTGCCGTTTTTCAATAGTATCGGAGCGAGGTCTATCGGTTCATTGACAAGATTAATTCATCATGTAACAACTGCTGCATACGCTGTTGTTTAAAATGACCGGCAAATTTTAGGTTGCGATATTCCGGTCAAATGAAATTCGTGTTTGAATTTCGTTGTGTTTTTTGCTTTCTGTATATTGAAAATGGAATACAAATAGTGATCCTTTGGGTTGTGTTATTAATACTGTTGGTTGTCGTTATGGATAGTTCGGTGATTTAAACACACAAATAACCCTATACTCAAACCAGAATTTTTAAAAGACAGGTCTACACATAAGTTTATTAACTGGCGGCTAAACGAATGTCATCCTCAGATTAGCTGACTGAAATCCTAGTCAAATCACTTGACATAAGACTGATTGACACGCCGTTTTATTTCAGAAACCGAGCAAAAAATTAGGTTTCCAACGTCTGTAGGTCAGCTCATCTGAATATCGCAGCCAAACCATGTGTTGCGTTAGTGCGTTGAGTAAGGTTTCTAGGCTCGTTAAGGAGATTGTGTGCAGTCAGTAAGAGATCAGTGTGATTCGTACATTTCAGCACAGCGTCTTCTTTTTGAAGGGTTGGCAATATTCATGTGCTGCAGACGCCTTTATGCCACGGTAACCATTTACCATGAGGTGGGCCTTATGATTGTTTTTGTTATCTTAATAGTACCATAATATGGTCAACTCTCTTATAGTGGATAGCCACATGAATCCGTTCTGAGTGTTCTTAGTCATCCCTATTTTTAATATTTTGAAATGACATAGGTACTTATACACTATGGTTCTTTATCTTATGATCTGAATGAATCTTTTGATGAAAAGACTTCTTTTAATATTCCTGTTTAATCTATAATTTAAAGCCTTATATGATACGCAATGAAAGAATGGCGATTTGATATGTATAATATATGTGAAATAATTACTTTCTCTTAATTGGGAAGAAAGCCTGTGCTTAGCAACATTTCGTCTGAGAAACAGAACTGCTGTAAATTTTTTAATAACCGATAATTCGTTTATTTTCTTACTTCGTATCGTTTACTTTAATACGTGCAATGGGAATATTGTATAAAATATATACTTTACGAGTATGATTTCATTACGAAGACTTGCAATGTGAAATATAAAATTTAATTATAACTTAAAATCCAGGTTAATTATATGTCTTTTGGTACTTTAGCTGACTGAGTTCTCTCAATTTTTCTCTGAGATCCTGAACTAAGTATAACTAGGTCACAACCAACAAATTCGATACTGCTTGTAAATAATTGATTGACCTGTACTCTGAATATTGGGAGCGTCAGGCAAGTGCAGTGATATCAGCTTTTAAAAACAGCCAAAACTGAAGATAAGTGCTTTCTGATATACAGGATCTCAGACTACCTTCTGCTACCAAGACATGACATGATACACGAATACGATAGTGATGTCGCCGTACCAACGATTTGCCTATCCTAACTGCCTAACTAATATTAAAGATGCAAATGTGAGTTTGCTTGTATGTTTGTTACGGTTTCACGCCTCAACTACTGAACCGATCATCATGAAAATTTTACATACGCATTGTCAAAGGTACAGAAAAGGACCTTACCTTTCATCTAGGGAACAGTACTGTTACTAACATAACCTAACCTTTGTACAATTACGCAAGCGAAGCCGCGGGTAAAAGCTCGTAAAATATAAAAGTATGTTTATCAAAGTACACCTTGATAAGTATTGGAAATAATGATGATAAATATTACCATAAAAAATCTTTATGTTTGTAGTGAAAGGCAAAAAATAAGCAAAATCACGGGTAAAAAGAAAAATACGTTTATTTCGCGAAACGGATGGCTTCGTTACCGTGATTTACAATATCTGTTTTGCCTGAAAAATCTTTTTATGCAGAACACTACATATTTGTTAGAAAGGTCTTTTTCGAAACTTTGTGATTATATCGATGTTATGTATTGCGATGAATGAATAATATTATTTATAGACATGGATGGAAAAATATGTGTACTATGAAAATGGAAAGAGATAAGAACACAAAACTTGATTAATCTGTTAAGTATTAATATACCAGATAAAATTAAAAATCTATTGTTATATGATTACCGGTGTACCGCTGCAACTCAATAGTTGAACGCAATATAAAAATAGAAGATTCTGACAAGCTTCGTCTTCTATAAAAATCTATTCTAACTCCATAATCATTCAATATTGGATAAGGCGATAGGCAGTTATTTTACTCTAGGTAACTTAACCTCATTAGATTAACATGTAAAAAGGATGAGAGTACTGATATATAACAGATAAAATGATGTTGAGGACACGGTGCTGCACACTTTGACGGTTTGCTCCGCCTGGGCATCGCAGCGCCGTGAGTTGATCACGGCAGTCGGATTGGTTGCTCTCTCACCCCCAGCCATAGTTCAGTCTATGGTCTGGAGTGAGAGGTCGTGGAACGCCATCGCCTCTTTCTGTGAGCAAGTGATTTCCATCAAGGAGGTGGCGGAGCGGGGGAGGGTGCGCTTAAACCCTATCTCCAACCGCAGAGCCGGGCGCCGGAGGGCACGAGATGATATCCAGCCACCCTGAGGTTTGACCTGGGGGTGGTGGGCATCGTGGGTCTGCCCACCATCCGATCAGCACCAGGTCCGAGAGGTTGCGTGCGTGTTCCCATGCACGCCTCTGTGTCGAGTCCGTCTCCCCTCTAGAGGGAGGAGGGACATCCCCTCTCTCTACTTTTATTGCTATCGCTGTTATTTATTTTATACAGTACAGTTTTTCATTAAACAGAATTTACAAAATTAGATACCTTTATGGTTTCCCAATTACTAAGAACACGATATGTCATTAAAAATTATATTACCTTCTAAATTAAATTTGTCTCCAATCAGAAATAATTGCCGTTGGCTTTAGTACAAATAAAACCTCACAGATATAACGATGTCGCATACATTTTAAAATGGATTCCAATTTCAACCATATTACTTTACAGTCGTAGGTTGCCTCTAGTTATATTTTTCAATAAATAAATCGTTATTTAGTACAAGGCCGCGAACTTTTCACCTTTCGTGACCGAGGTGACGTCGAATGTAAGAGATGAATAAGGAATATCTTTTAGACCACTCTGTCGCGGAAATTCTTTGCGATTTCTTTATAAGCATTGAAAGGAAGAATATGTATATTCAATTCGTATTAACGCGATCGAAATACATATAACATACATGCCGGCCGGGTTTTAAAAGGTATAATTATTTTCAATTATATCCTATGACCACAAACATTTAAAAGAATAAATCTGTTGTAAGTCATAATATAACAGATAAGTAATTATATTTTTCTTTCTAGTATATTCTTGCAAGTAAAACCATATACTCAGTTTTAATAGTTGATTTTGGTATTTTTATATTTGATTTAACTTTTGGGATGTTAACGGGTGATATTAACGCAGAAGCGTTATAAGTGGTAACGTTAAAAGACATGCTTAGGAGCCATGCAGAATAATTACATTTCTAGTATTGACACCCATCTACAGTGATTTGCCAAATGCTTTTGGTTAAGGTAATATCAGAATCGCATAAATCAATTGAGTTGAGACGGCAGAAGAAACTGCAGGATTGACACATTGGTTTAAGTATTCGTAACTATTGCCTGTGCATTGAAGAACAGTTAGTACAAAAAAACTGTTCTGAGTCGGGGTGTCGTTTTGTCCGAAGTAACAATGGTTTTAAATTCCCCGCGATACAAAGCTTTCCCTAGTGCGGTAATATCTTATAAAAATATTTTACCGCCGTTTTTCATTTGCATTTATTTGCCTGCGAGGTGAAGAGATTTTGCTTATTTTTATAGCAGATAGGAAAACGCTTATAGCGCCTAATATTTCAAAGAAATCTTTTTCCAGGGTGATGAACGCCAAAAAACGGTGCAAGAATGTGAAATTTATATATTCCTTAACAAATAATGCCATAAGTGCGAAGTAAAATTTATTTCAAATTAAGTTTTATTACATTCTCTTAAGGTTGAAATAAGGTTAAAAATAACAACGTTCGCTGCATGAGTGCAGAATACTTCAGCCAATACAAATTAAGTACAAACATACTCCAATATAAAATGTACTTAAAATGTTTACTGTAAGGTTCGATTTTGTGTGGCACGGGTAGAATGTGGCAGGCTGCATACGAGGGTCGTCACGTGCGTCCAGAACGTTTCGTGCTTGACGTGAGCCACGCTGGACCATAAATCATGGGTCCATGCCGAACTCACGTGGAACCAAATTGAATTTTTAACCGTCGCTACAGTTTGGCACCGTGTGACTTTTTAATGAAATAATGTGCTATTATATTTTACTGGCCACTATAAAACTGTCCAATAAAAAAATAACATAAAAATGTTACGTGCGTACATTTTAATCTAAAATGTAGGCTATTTTGTGACGACTCACAAAACTGTGACATCTAAAACATGACTAGTACAAATTAAAGGCATGTACTTAGATATAAAATTTCTTTTGAACGGAGTACTTGGTAATCATTATATTGTATATACTGTAATACCGAATTTGGATACATCTGAAACATTGAGTAAATTGAATATTATTATATGTAACTTTAGTGTGAAACATGTAGTATATAGTCATATTTAAGGATCTGATGTTTGCTAATGTGACTCTTGAATTTTGTATTGCTTATCAGTGTTTATTATTGCGACATGGTACTTTGAAGATATTACAAATACATCTCAAACAATTTTTATATAGCCTAATATCCGCGATCAAGATTTTTATATCAATTCGTTCATTGAGAGGCCATATTACATTTTCTTTATTGGATGAATAACTATCGAAAATTTATGACTCTTATATATCTACTTCAATATGTATATAAACAGATCTTATTATTACATGTTGTACTTCAACTTGTATGAGGAATGTTATGAAAGTGAATGAAGCAAGAGAAGTGTGTCAGGGTCGTAGCAAATGGAAATCCGTAGTCTCTGCCCATCCCTCTGGAAAAGAGGCGTGAATCTATGTATGTATGTATGTAATACTTCAACGTAATAATAAGATCTGAAAATATTATTCAACTTTAGAGGAAGACATTATTATATATAGGTATTTGTGATTGTTCGTGGTCCCAGACTCGAAACTATAATGATAAGTCTCAATAATGAACACGAAATTTATATACTTAATATAATGTTATACAACGGGTCTTACTCGCGATAAAGTATTTAAAAGGTAATAAATACCTATTGATTACCCGACGTTTCGACCGACTTGCATCGATCGTGGTCACGGGTTGACTGATGTGAGCTCAGCGGCGCCTTCGTGAAGTGCGGGTTTCGGCAACTACCCTCACTTGGTCACTATTATTTATATTCGCACTGTCGGTATTTCGACACACAACACTAACGACGTCTACACACTGGCTACCTAAGTCACTACGGCGACGTTTACATTTGCTGATGACTGGATTCCAAGATGTAGACAAACGGTATCCATCCTCCCGGTTGAAGTTACGATATTTCTTAATTTCAACCGCTTCACGTACTATCCTGGAGTAATAGTGACGATCGGTGGATAAAACCTGTGGTTTATGTAACTCGATCCAGTGGTTTGGTCCAGACTCCAGCAAATGCTCGGCTATAGCGGACTTGTTTACTACCCGGTTCTTGACAGCTGTGATATGTTCCTTGACCCTTTCAGCGATTGTACGTTTGGTCTGTCCGATGTAAGAACTACCACAACTGCAATCCACCTTGTAGACGCCAGGTGTTTGTTATCCCTTTTCAAACACCTGGCGTCTACAAGGTGGATTGTCTAACATTATATTAAGTATGTGTACAAATCGCGAAAGTTTAAAAACGAAATTTATAGTAGGTGTGTCATTTTCGGTATGTTATATTTTATATTTTAACAGAAACCAAAGTCTTACATAACATTTTAAGTAAACAATACTTAGAAACATTTAAAGTAAAATTATACAGCACAAATCCTGTTTCCATGTTATCGATCCACATATGATTGCCTCAATAAAAATGTAGGATGAAATTAAACAGAAACTTTTCGGACCGATATCCCGGTTAAAGTTAAAGTTGGCCGATTGATCCTTCCCATACAAATTCTCGGAGTAAAACATCCTGGCAGATCCGTATATCCTTTAGTTACGCTTATTCTTGCACAAGACGCTTTTCAGAGCCCCGCGAGTTTGTAAATCTCGAGTGTAATGGATGTTAGAAAGATATAGCGTCAACATATGAAAATTTTAAAACTATCAACATAATAATAAATAAATAGTTGTTCCTGTTTTGATGTATTAAGTAATCGGAATACATAGTACTTCTTTGTCTAAAAGAGACGTTGTAACCCAATTATAAATTTAATTACTCACTGGCCTGGTGAGGCATGTATCAGTGCAGTAGCTAATAATTGCAAGAAAAACAAAATTACAAAATAAAGTAGGTACCTATCGATACATAAACTTTCGATGCAGCAAGACTTCAAACCTTACTGCATTGAAAGTTTATTACTAATATTTTTATTCGCTGAATGTGTAAAATATTTCGATTATATTTGATATATTTCCATCTCACTGGTCCAATGTTCCATATCTCAAGGAAATAACAAATTAGGATGTTTCTTTGCTAAGACACACTCCTTACTGGTATTAATCCCTGTGTCGGTTACGAAGACTGGAAAACCGAAGTCTGAAACATCCATGCTTGAAACAGCTATTACCGAAAAATTAAATTTTTGTGCTATATGGTTATCGACTCTACAACACTGAGCTTACTGGTAAGATGGCCATTCAAATAGTTGCGAATTTCGGGCTGTCCATTAGAAACCAAAACTTAGTATGGAAATATATACCGAAGCTGAACGTTTGTTTCGTAACTCCATCACTTCGGATGATAAACGATGAGATCCTTGTTGATCCTTCCCCGTACAACGTAACCCGTATCATTTGTTATAATAAATTGTAACACCGCTCTCGACTGGCGAATCTAATGTATTGTTATTAATGTTATTTTGAGTAACTGTTGCGGTAGGATAAGATGCTAATGGACATGTTAAAGCGGCAAAATAAAATCTTGTTGAACGGCTAAACTGCCCGGTTCGTTTATGCGTTTTAAACGCATTGCGATTGCAGCGTACTTTTAGCTTTTTGTTTTTATACTAATAACTACCGCACAAGGAATAATTCCGGACACGAAAAACACCCAGACTCGCCACAATTAATTTTGGATCACACAAATTTTTGTCCTGTATGGGGACTGAACTCACATCACTTGGCACGGCGGCTGTGGCGAGGCGACCACTTAAACTGCTACGCCATCCATGCAGTCAACTGATAATATGTTCTGTACAAACGAAAAAAAAACAAATCTAAACCATTCTCGAATCCACTTGAACACACACAACAAATTTCATCAAAATCGGTCTAGCCGTTTAGGAGGAGCTTAATTACAAACACACGCACAGAAGATTTATACATATATATAAAGATTAGCTGACTCCCTGTTTTACCTTCGTTTTTATTACTGCTGCAATCCCCTGTGTCCCCTTGTTGCGTTGTATATTATAACTCCATCCTCAATGACGAAATGCAAAAAATATTTTTCATATCCGACTCGTAGTTCCATAGATTCAAACATAAAACCACCAAACAACTCTTCAGTTTTATTTAATTATTTCAGGTTAGTTTAGGTTAGTAAAAGTACTTTTTTCTGTATGAACGTGTTAGCAATTATAGGTAGAATATAATTATTTTATAGGAATCTTTAGTAAAGTGTAGCGATATAGAAGCATTATTTGAATATGTTTAATTGTATCCGTTATTTTCTGTTGGCAACACTGATTTTGCTCGACTGCCCCACTACGCTTGATAGTAAAACACAAGCTAAAGAAACTGCTACTTGCTGACATCACAGACAACTGTAACGTGTAGATCCTCAAGTTGCTGTAATGTGTGTAATGGTACCTAATGCAATATGTTTTTTATTTTTGGTTTATTATTTTATAATTAAGCTAAATGTATGTAGTTATTATAAATGAGCGTTCCTGCCGACAAGCTGTTAAGCAATTTGGTGGGATTTCAATATTTAAATTCATATGTTTTGGACTCAATAAATACTTTATTATTAAAAAAAAAAATATTAGTATTGAACGAACGCGTGGAATGATAACGGGCACTCGTGCGTTGAGTGGCGATCGGATAAGTTTGTAAAGTAGGCGCACGCCACGATAGTGGTGGTAAGTCCCGTGTTTGAGGAGTGGCTGGAGAGGCGGCATGGCGCCCTCACCTTCCGGCTGACACAGGTACTGACTGGCCACGGTTGTTTTGACCAGTTCCTGTGTCATATACGCCGGCAAGAGACGCCCGGTTGTCACCACTGCGGCGACTGCCGCGACGTTGTTGAGGACACGGCGCTGCACACTTTGGCGGTTTGCCCCGCCTGGGCATCGCAGCGCCGTGATTTGATCGCGGCAGTCGGATCGGTTGCCCTCTCGCTCCCGGCCGTAGTTCAGTCTATGGTCCGGAGTGAGAGGTCGTGGAACGCCGTCGCCTCCTTCTGTGAGGAAGTAATTTCCATCAAGGAGGCGGCGGAGCGGGAGAGGGAGCGTTTAAACCCTCTCCCCAACCGCAGAGCCGGGCGCCGGAGGGCGTTAGACGACCTCCAGCCACCCTGAGGTTTGACCTGGGGGTGGCGGGCTTTGTGGGCCTGCCCGCCATCCGTTCAGCACCAGGTCCGAGAGGCGGCGTGCGTGTTTCCACGCGCGCCTCTGTGTCGTGTTTAGTGCCCCTTTAGGGGGAGACAGTAGGGCTTTTATTTTGAGTAGTGCCTATTTTGGGTAGGTCTTTCGTGTAGTGGCCTGCCGTTTCATGCGGCAGGCCGTAACCTCGGCGGGGTCGCGACCGCATGCGAGGAACACCGTGGTAGGTTTAGTCGGTATTCCAGGAGGTACTTTACTATTATTTCCATCTTCCTTTTACCCCGACGAGTCCGACATAATCCCTCCGCCCGCACCCGCGGAGGGATATGCGTCATAGCATTCCCCCACGTAAAAAAAAATAAAAAATAAAAAAGGTATGCATATTGTGTAACTATGTAAACTATTAATATAAATTATAATTATGTTACAATAATATTAAAGGAAATAAATACTTGAGAACTGATTCTGGAGTGTCCTTACAATTCAGAAGTGGGATAGACGGGTAATTTTTTTAAAAAGGCACTTGTTTATCCCAGCCCACGTGCTTATTTAACCCTTAAGAACAAATAAAAGAAAATATATACGTTACGTTCAGAATTGGTTCTCAACATTTGACTTGTCACACATTGTATGGGGTATTGCGATATAGTCGATTTCAATACAACAAAATCAAAAGGTATACAAACGGTTAATTGACATGACCATAGACCTTTTAGTGATGTCCAAGTGTAGCGTCAATTGTAAATCAATTAATTAACTAATCGAATAAAAAAAACGACGTCCTCAGTGGACCATACAGAATATAGTAGATAGATATATAACAGTAAAAAAAAATGAAAGCTTCGTACATAATTTTATATTGTTAAAGAATAAACTAAGTGATAAAATATAGTAATTACTACTGACAGATTAATTTAAATTTTAAACTCCTCTAAATACCGTGTATTTTATTGCAAATTAGTTTTAACATTCTTTTTGTTGAACAAATTTCGATTAACTAATCGATTACTAAAAATTATACGACAAACAATTTTTTTTGTCGTACAGCCTTATGCAATCATAAATTATAAATATTTTTTCATCTGACAAATAACCTCACTTATAGATAAGACACTGTATGCTGAGCACTTTACATCCAAGATTTTACAAATCAAATAATTATTTATTTATTAATCGAACGCCAATTGCTTTAAAAATACTAAAGTATCATGTGAAAACGTTGAAAATATAGATAAATAATAACAATAATAATAATAATATTCTACCACATACACACAACACCATCTAGCCCAAACTAAGCAGAGCTTGTACTATGGATACTAGACAATGGATAAGATGTAGCTACATTAAGGTTAGTTGCTAGGTTCAGGCAAAGGTCACTCTTTTATATCGCCAATTAAATATAATTTCAGTATTTTACAAATTATATCAAGGTGTTGCAGCCATTATGCCATATATTACTGACTATATAAATCTAAAAACAATAATTTTAAATAAATAATTACTGAATAGTGTAAAGGAGATGAAATAATATGGATTTAGAAGAATTATTTAATATTAATAATGTATAAACAGTAGGATGGCATGAGGGCGCATATACTTACATTTTGTGACAATGCAAATGGCAGTCCGTGACTAAATGTGATTGTGTATTCATATGTTTAATTTTATTTTCAATAGTAATTGAAATGGGAAGCACAATACTTGAAAACATCACAAATAATCACGAGGTACATTACTAAATTGACGTATAAGTAATACAAAACTTTAATCCTGTATAGAACAAGCAACTACTTCCATGAGTTTTTGTCATTCAGGTAGTCGCTGACTGAATAATAAATAACCCTTCCGACTTAGCTGTGTTTTTACAACACTTTTAAATTGAAGTAATGGTAAATTCATTATACTAATGGGTAATTTATTAAAGAAACGTATACCAAGTCCCGCAAATGTATTGTGAACTATGTGTAATCGATGATACGGACCTAAATTATAAATGCTATGTACTGCACGTTTTTGATAAAAATCGTCTCAATGTAATTGCCTTGCCCCATAACAATATACCGTAAGACATGACACTGTGAAAATAACTAAAATAAACTAGTTTCGCAGTATCTACATCAGTAAGCTATCTCACTTACCGAATTGCGTATGCGGCTGAGCTAAGTTTTCTTGCAAGACACAATATTTGAGCGCCCCACTTAACTTTATCATCTGAAGAAAAAAGCTGTAGATTGAACTAAAGTAATAATGTCGTTATTTAAATTTATATTTAGGTACCTTAGGACTCTTTACATTTCAGTGTAAACTTGATACATTTAGTTTTTTTTTAGAGTTGAGTATTAAATTATTTGTCGTAAACCAGTCTAGGACTTGCGCGAGTGAATAGTTAACAGCAAATAAATTTTATGCTTTTCAGTCTAGTTTTATTCGCGGATGTGTCATCCGCGAATAAAACAATTTCACACAAATCCTGAAACCATATTGATTTGTATGAAATAAATCGTTTACACTAAAGTGGCTCTTTAACTGATGTAATATAATCTTCTCAAATATTTTACTGATTAAAATTGGCCTTAAATTTAGAGTCGCTTTGGTATCCATTTTTAAATAAAGGTAGTATTTTACTACATTTCATTAAGTTAAGAAAAATGCCCACATCAATGCAACCGTTGATTATTGCGGCTAGGTGTGGTGCTATATTGACAATAATATTTTCAACAAATTTTACAGAGATAGGTACGAGACCAGAAGATAGCAGAATCTTACACTCTTCCACGTTGTCCCTAACCAAGTATTCTGCTTGAGCTGGACAAGACCTTAGAGTACTAGTTGTGTTTAAAGGTATTTTGCGAAGTAGTTATTAAATGTGTCAGCTACGTACAAATTATTTGAAAATGAAAAAAAAAAATGAAAATGTCTTTTATTTCTTTTCTACATTGGTTTAGAATAAAGCTTGGGATAGAGGTATCCTTTTAAGTATTTATAAATACCTGTGTTAGGATACCCCCCTCTTCCATAACAAAGGTTTTGTAAATGCACATAGTGTTATAAAATAGACATTTAAGCAATACAAATGAATTAATAATTACAGATACTATACTAAGATGTGCATGTGTGTGTGAATGTGTGTGTGCGCATGCGTGTGTGTGTGTGTGTGTGTGTGTGTGTGTCGGTGTGTTTGTGTGTGTGTGTGTGTGTGTGTGTGAGAGTGTGTTTGTGTGTGTGTGTGTGTGAATTATGTACGGGTAGAAATAAGCCTCAATCTCTTCGTAGTTTTTACTTTTCAGCCAAGTCGTTAGTGCCTTCCTACATTCGTAGTATTTCATATGATATATGTGTAAATGTTTATTAATTAAGTTGTATAATTGAGTTGACTGGCTATCAAACTGTCTTTTGGCAAAACTACTGTTTACTCTAACAATGGGAACTACTGTGTATTTACGCCTGTTATTAAAGAGTTCAGGGTTATAGTGTAGGGATTTGTGTTTCTTCAACATAGTTTGCAGTATGTACAACTTCCTAACTGTGAGAAGGTCACTGAGTGAGTATAGTTCGCTAGTGGGAAATCTGTAGGGTTTGGAGTACATAACCTTGATTAATAATCTTTGTGCCCGTTCCAATTCCAAAGCTTTCATTTTTGTGGCTCCACCCCAAACGGGAATACAATATGTTAGGACAGATTGGCCTACTGAGATATATATATTGTTTAAGAGATTGTTTGGGGCGACATGTCTCAGTGTTTTAAAAGTCCACACCAGTTTTCTGAGTCTTCCCATCATCATTTCCAAATGATCATGCCAGGTTAAATGTTGGTCTACAACGATTCCCAAGTATTTAGTTATCTTTACTTTAGTTATTATTTTGCAAGCACAAATAGGGTCACAATTGTTGTGTGTGTGTATTTTTATTTCAAAATTTCTTGCTGGTTGGGTTGTTACATATTTAGTAAAAGTTATGTAATTTGTTTTTGTGATGTTTAAAGTAAGTAAATTAGTATTTAGCCAATTAGCAATCCTGGAAAGACCCCTTTCAGTTGTAATCTTTACGGCATCCCAAGTGTCATCACAGAAAACTACAGCAGTGTCATCGGCATAGGAAAATAGGTGTCCGTTTAACTCTTTCATGTTACAGAGACTGTTTATATACAGTAAAAACAATGTAGGCCCCAGAACACTGCCTTGTGGCACGCCATAAGTAACGGTCGTCTCATCACTGGTGTAAATTTCGACTTTAGTGCTTTGTTTACGATTACTTAGGTAGTCTGTTAGTAAAGCAAGGGGAATACCTCTTATTCCAGCATGTTCTAACCTCTTTACAAGAGTTTTAACCGAGACGGTATCGAACGCCTTTTTTATGTCAACAACACTGTTATACATTTCTTATTTGAATCAACACTTTTAGTAATAAGGGACGTAAGTGCACTTATAGCATCTTCTGTAGATCTGTTACGTCTAAAACCATATTGTGAATTCGATAGTAAATTTTATTTTTCAAAGTATTTTAATAAGCGAATATTAATTAGTTTCTCTAAAACTTTAGATATCGACGGTAAAACAGAAATAGGCCTATAGTTCGAGGGTTCGTCTCGGTTACCACCCTTATATATAGGCGTGACTATAGCTCGCTTTAAACATGAAGGGAACTTACCCTGAGTAAAGCAAAGGTTAACCAAATGGGCAATAACGGGGACAAGTATGTAACCAGCTAATTTCAAAAATTTAGTCGGAATATTGTCCCAGCCCGGGGCACTGTCAGTTTTTAGTTGAGTTATTACAGAGTGAACTTCATATATATCTGTTTCAGTAAGCACAAAGGATGATAGTTGTGTATCGTGTGTATCGGTTTGGGAATGTTGTGGGTACATATTTGAGACTATATCTTCAGCTAGGGATTTTCCAATGTTGGCAAAATAGTTATTCACTGAATTTACTGATTCTTCAGGACCGATTTTAATGTTTAATAATTCTGAACTTTGAGTTTTATTAGGTGTTCTATGTGTTATATTATTTATTGTTTGCCAAAGCTTTTTTGGATATTTAAATGAGTTTTGTAGTTGTTGTCTATTGTATTTCCGTTTTAGTTTTTTAATAAGATTATTGCAATGATTACGGTATCTCCTATATGTGATTTTTAATATAACATTTCCCGGTTCTATTTGTAATTTCTTTTGCATCATATTCCTATTCCTAATACAGCGTAATATGCCTGGTGTAATCCACGGTTTAATTATACGCTGCCTGCACGGTATTACTGATATAACTGTATTCTGTAGCAGACAATCTCTTAAATGTTTTAGTAATTCTTCTGATAAAACATTTGATTCATTAGATGATAATAATATATATATTTTTTTTTTTTTTTTTTTTGAAATTATTTTATTATTTATATTAAGTTCAAAGGTATTATCACGCTTCTTACTGCGTCCTGTTTCATTGTTAATAATATTCCGAGTAGTTTTGATTTTACTAGAATTTCGAATTTTAGTTTTTAGATAATCTTATTATTCTTAGTAAAGGTCTTACATTTAACAATATTTATATATTCTAAAGTAATTATGTTAAGCAAAGACTCATATAGTTCATCTGGATTATCCAGAGAAAGGTCCATATTATAAGAACCTTGACACTTACGTTATCATTAAATTTCTTTAAGCGATTAGAGGTCATTGGTCTACATTTGATCTTATTCTCTTTAAGCATTGTATTTACAGAAAAATCTACCCTTTGACCTCAATGGTCAGATGTCAGTTCACTCAATATTATCTAACAGATAGCAGAATGTGAAGTAATCCTGGTTGGTACGAAAAATAGATACTTTAAATTAAATGACTCAAATAAACTAATTAGTTTCACAGAAAGACTGACTGCTCAAGTAAATTAATATTAAAATCACCACATACTAATATATGCCTATTACTAAAACTCAAGCGGTTTAAAATATCCTCTACTACTGTTTCAAATACACTAAAGTCACTCTGCGGTGGACGGTACACACAAACTATGGTATGTTGCTCTTGTTCCATACAGGATAGTTCAGTACGATAGAAAGATTTATTATATCTTCAAATTCTTTACATTTTACATCATTACATACATATATTAGAAAGCCAACATGTATAGAATTCTCTCACAAACGCACTTACAATTGAATAATACTCATTATTAATTATTTTAATTGATTACTGTTTAACCAATGTTCAGTTATGCAACATACTTGAATATTATGTTGTTTGAAAAATAAATCTAATTCTAACTCTTTGACGGATAGACCCTGAATATTCTGATGAATTAGTCTAATACTGTGTGTATACCATGTCTATCCTTTGTCTCAACTAACAGTTTAAACTACTAGATGTATCACTAAGATTTGTTGTAGTAATACTACGATGCTCTAAAACCTTCACTACCTACTACTAGTAACTGTGTCCCTACATAATATATTAAATGCTAATGGTTTAGCAAGT
This sequence comes from Catocala nupta, assembly GCA_963675205.1. Classification (NCBI taxonomy): domain Eukaryota; kingdom Metazoa; phylum Arthropoda; class Insecta; order Lepidoptera; family Erebidae; genus Catocala; species Catocala nupta. Next base: position 12,616,135 of record OY776082.1, read on the forward strand.
TACTTTTTATAAAAATAAGGTAAATACAATGTATCTTTAGTCAATAAAAATCTACTAATAAACTTATTAGTGTCAAAGAATGAACTAAAATTGTTATATCATATACAACTGCATTTAAAGAAGTAAATTAAGTTTTTCAATATTTCTATTTTCGTTCTTTTGTTAATACATAGGAATATGGTAATGTACACAGAATAAAGTTACACCCTACCTTATGATGTAATGATTATACTTCTGTTAAATAAATTGCATCTCTTTTAGTGACAGATAGGTTGTCACCATAAAGAAATGACTGTTGACTGAGCGTTTAATGTAGTCGTTTTTAACTTATCAATTAAAGTACTTAACCTAGCACCAGGGGAACAAACATATATGCAAGGTGACTCTGCATGAGAATTAATTAATCTACTGAAACCTACACCTATTTGGTCTGAAAACATGAATATATTTTTGTTATTGTTACCAACCAAATAAGACACAGGCATAACTTCATGATCAGGGGAGGAGATGGTATCACTGTTGACTGACTTCAAATCACAAACAGCTTACAGGTGACAGCGATACTATTAAAGGTAACCTATTGAGTCTCAGTGACATACTGGTGGCATGACTCGATAATTTTTTTAATAAGTCTGCTAAACTTGACAGATTAGCTGTGATAAATATTTAATTAATTAATTTAAACTGCCGATCATTCCTTAATTTTCAGACTAATGGATGAGTCTGATGATAAGTAACCGCGCTAATGAAAGCGGAAAAGGGTAGACTTCAGAACAAATACAGAGTGAGGGAGTGGAAGGGATCCGGCGAGAGAGGCAAATCCACAAACACTCATATAATCGTAAATCGAAAAGTCCGAGGTGTTGCAACGACGTGGATTAAACGGGGAGTCGCAACATCAAAACTCTGCACAATCGTAAAAGTCCGAGGAGGGAGGTGTCGCGACAACGTGGATTACACGGAAAACCACGACATTAAAACTGGGCACCGTTAAATAAACTATGTAAATTAATTAATAACCACGTCTCAACAGTTATAAAATGCGAAGTAATATAAATCGTAATCTTAATAATATGTCGGGTATTGATAAAAATATCTTAAGCAAAGTTTTAGATGAATTAAGGAATGTTAAAGGCGCATCGACCTCGCTATGAGAATATTGTATCAATAAATAGACTAAAACCATGGTTGGTATACAATAGATCATGATTCTAGTTCAGCAAATTCAGAGGAAGAATGTGATGATATTTCTAAAATAATGAATTGATAACATAATAGTTGTAACAGTGACTCTCACTGATTGTTTTCAATAAATATATAATATTTCTGCGATTTAAAATAAATTTAAATGTATTATTTAATTAATACCATACATATTATGTAAAACAATTATAATAATAAGTTATAATCATAATTTCTTAAGAATTACATAAATAAAATACATTAAGTTATGCTGATTACGAATATAAAAGACGGTACTTCAAGCGATTCATGGCCACAATTTTGTGGACGAATCGCTTGACGTGTCGTTGTTAAACATAATCTAAAGCGAAAGTTCTCACTTTAATATCAAGATGGCAGAGCTGTTAGCAATTATAGGTAGAATATAATTATTTTATAGAAATCTTTAGTAAAGTGTAGCGATATAGAAGCATTATTTGAATATGTTTAATTGTATCCGTTATTTTCTGTTGGCAACACTGATTTTGCTCGTCTGCCTCACTACGCCTGATAATATAAAACTAACGCGCGGAACGATAACGGGCGGTTGTGCGTTGAGTGGCGATCGGATAAGTTTGTGAAGTAAAAGTATATTAAGTGGCGGATATTGCATTGAATTAAACCAGGTATGCATATTGTGTAACTATGTAGACTATTAATATAAATTATAATTATGTTACAATAATAATTAAAGGAAATAAATACTTGAGAACTGATTCTGGAGTTTCCTTACAAACGGTACCCTATATTCTTTTATGTAACCCTTACAACGTGCATGCGAAATTTCATGATGCAATTATCATCAGCGTTGAGGAGTAAAGTTATGATATGCAAAAAGATTTATTCATATTAATCTTATCTTATCTTGATCCGGGGGCCAGTCATTGTAGACCGGCGACACTTCGACCCAGTGGGATCTTTTGTGTCGGCCCCGAGGTTTATCCTTGAGCTATCTCCCTATGAATGTACTGCATCAGTCGCAGCGTACACCTCAGAGGGAGAAGCCTGAAGTCTTCAGGGTTCGGATATGCCAATCCCATCAGACCCATCCTTAGTCCGGCCAACGCGTCACATTCACACAGTAGGTGTGATATGGACTCGTCCTGTTCACCACAGGCTCTGCAGATCGAATTGTTTGACAATCTCAATCTGCACAGGAAGTCATTGGTGCCAAAATGACCAGTAAACGCTCCTGTGAGTAGGCGTATTTGGCCCTTGTTGTACCCGCAGAACTTCCGGGTAAAGCCCGTGGCTCTGTTTGCAATGAATTTCTTGGAGTGTTCCAGACCCCTAAGGGCCATCCACTCCAGCCTGTGTTTATTATTGCCATGTGCATTCAAAGCTGCCTTGACGGTACTCTCAGAGAGACCTACGAATCCTCATTACCCTGCACCCCTGCATGCCCCGGAACCCACACCAGCCTGACTGTGTTTTTCCTGCCAAGTTTGTTAAGGGCTTTAACACAGTTCAGGACTAGTGCTGAGTCCACACTACAGGAGTTCAGAGCCTTAAGAGCAGCTTGACTGTCACTGAGTATATAAACAATCTTGTCAGTGACATTGTTGTTAATATTCTCCTGCGTACAGGCAATTATAGCATAGGTTTCCGCCTGGAAGACCGTTGCATATTTGCCCATGCTTTGGTTCACCTTGCAGTCGTTGGCATAAATACCAGCGTCTGATCCTGTTTCCATTTTGGAACCATCGGTGTACCAGATGAGACAACCCTTGTCAGGGGATCGTAGACCTCGTCTCCATTCGTCCCTTGTGGGGACCTTTATTTTAAAATTCTTTTTGAATATGTGCATTGGTTGCATTTTGTCACATCCCATGCTCATAATCTCTTTAAGATCCTTCGAGATCTCCAGTTTTGTGTGTCGAGTTACTGGCATGTTGACGCTCCACAGCCCATGTATAGATAGTCTATGTAGCGCCTTCATCGCCTCTAACTCCACAACAATGTGTAGCGGCGTTAGGTCCAGCAGGATCTCTAACGCAGCCGTTGGTGTAGTAGGGAACGCCCCTGTTATAGCCATGCAGGCTAATCGCTGCACCTTCGACAGCGCTTTCCTGCATGTTGCTAGTTTGGTTCTTGGCCACCAGACAACGCTTCCATATGTGATTATGGGTCTTATCATCATCGTGTATAGCCACTTGATGACCTTGGTCTTCAGGCCCCAGGTCTTCCCATAAGTAGAACGAATCATACCGAAGACCCGCTGGGCCTTCATTATGACTTTGTCTACATGAGGTTTCCACGTTAGCTTGTTATCTAAGGTCATGCCTAGATACTTCACCTCCGTGGACCATTGTAGCTGTGTACCATACATGGATAGAGTTCCCAAGCCAGTCGGATCTCTCATCCTAGTAAACGGCACGACAGTAGTTTTCCCTGGGTTGATCGATAAATGGTTACTACTGCACCATTTTTCTACCATACTCAGGGCCCTCTGCATGAGACTGGATACTGTGCTCGGAAATTTTCCATTGACAAGTATCACCAAGTCATCCGCATATCCGACCGTTAAGTACGGACCTTTGTTGAGTTGTTCTAAGAGTGAATTAACCACCAAGCACCATAAGAGCGGTGAGAGTACTCCACCCTGAGGGCAGCCTTTGGTGGTCATTGCAGTCATTTCATCCCCTAACAACTCAGACCTAATAATTCTTCCTCTGAGCATACAATCGATCCACTTGCAAATGGTTGGCTCTATGCCGTGATTTGCTGATGCCACACTAATGGCATCAAAGGTGGTCCGATCGAAAGCTCCCTCAATATCCAGGAATGCAGCAATGCATACTTCCCGGTTATCTAATGCATGTTCTGCCTTATTTACCACAAAATGCAGTGCCGTCTCAGTGGATTTTCCCGACTGGTAGGCACATTGTAGCCCGTGGAGGGGAATTTTCTCAATGCTCCCTCCCTGATATGTCTATCTACTAACTTCTCCAGGGCTTTCAAGAAGAACGACTCAAGGCTAATAGGTCGGTATGCCTTGGCTTCTTCGTAGTCTTCTTTGCCCGGCTTCGGTATGTAGATGACTTTAACTCGCCTCCATATCTTTGGAATGTATCCAAAAGCTATGCAGGCTCTGTATAGTCTGCACAAATGCGGAACCAAGAGTGCAGCTCCCTGTTGTAGGATAATGGGATAAACCATGTCTGGACCAGGTGACTTGAACGGTTGAAAACCATTTAGAGCCCAGCCGACCTTCCCTTCATCCACTACCTTCCTTGCAGTGTCCCAATCTGCTTTGGTTGTACGGTAGCCTAGTTCAACCAGGCTAATCGGGTTCTCCTGCTCCTTTTCTATTATCTTACAGTCCGGAAAGTGTGTGTTTAGCATCATTGCTAGTGTCTCCTAACCGTACCCTGTTCGCTGCCCATTGCCATCTCTGATGGTTGTCAATGAGTTTGCTCTGACAGTCGAGATAGCTTTGGAGAGTCTCATTCCTTCAGGAATAGTACTGATGTTTTCACAGTGGGCTCTCCAAGCCTTCCGTTTGGCTTTCCGCACAGCTTTGTTGTAGTTGGTCAAACAGCGAGCGTAACCGCTATAGTCCCTGCTGGTCCTAGCACTGTTAAACGCTCTTCTGGCTTCAAGCCTCAGCTTGACCAACTCTGGCGTCCACCACGGTACCCTCTTGGGCCTAACTTCCCTTTCAGGGCAGTTACTTGTCCAGGCCGTATTTACAGTCTGGACCAATTTGTCTGCTGTAAACTCTATGTCTAATATAGAATTAAGCTTACCCTTAGAATCCTCCAAATCTATACTGAGGTCACTCCTGAAGGAGTTCCAGTCCGTATTTCTGGGATTCCTTCTACGTGCTATAGGAGCTGGAACCAGCGTCCTATACTTAAAGCATATGTAATTATGATCTGACAAGGTAATCTCATGAGACACATGCCACTCGACAATCTTAGTGCTAGCCCTGTTGGTGGCTAACGTGATGTCAATTACCTCTGCTCGCCTACAGTTGACGAACGTTGGCCTGTTTCCCTTGTTTAGAATTTGTAAAGAGGTACTTACCACATACTCCAGTAGCTTTTCCTCTCTTACATTCACATCCGTGCTCCCCCAGACTGTGTGGTGTGCGTTGGCATCGCACCCCAGGATCATGTCCAGGTTCTCCCGGCTGCCATATTCAACAAGGTCCTTTATCTGTCCAGATACAGTTTCCTTGTCCGTATAGTCGAAGTATGCAGAGGTCAGGATTACAATATCCCGCCCTCCGCTCCCTCGCACATCTATCTTAACTGTCGTAAGATCCCTAGAACAAAAATTGTATAAGGGCATTGCATTTATGCCATTTCTGACATACACACATGTCCTTATATCATTATTGGAACAGTTATGATAAATTACACCTCCTGTCCCACCCAAACCTCTGATCTTTCCCTCTTTAACATAAGGTTCCTGGATCAGGGCAATATCATATTCCTTCATCCGCAGGTGGCGGGCCAGAACGGCCATCGCCCCGATGCAGTGATGAAGGTTTATTTGTACGCACCTTAGTCCCACCATTCGGTCTGCCTATGGTGGCGTCTACGGTGGCAGGCACTGCTGGCCGCCCCCGTCACTCCCTTCCTCCATCAGCGCCCCCGCAGCCTCCGGCGACGACAGATCTAGACAATCTATATGTCCGATTATGTCGTCGGTCTTCGGAGACACGCATGGCGACGACGTGTAGAGAGCCGTACCTGGTTTAATCACCACTGGGTTCACGGGCTCCTCCCCGTCCCCCACCTGTGGTGCCGTCACCGCATGGGCCTCCTCCTCCACGCTGGCACCCACTGTCACCTTCTGCACGTTCAGATCCTCAAGGATCTTGAACGTGCTTTTGTCCATGCCAGCATGGAGACAGAAGCCGCCTGCTTTTATGGCCGCAACCGACACGCTGTCCACCAGGACAATGCGCCTGGTGTGCGTCTCCTCGACCTGCGTGCTCAGCACCTTCCACTCGCAGGTCCTCAGAGAGGGGTTGAGGCGCTGCAGCATGGTCAGCACCCTGGAGGCATCTAGGCACCAGGTATTCCTGGTCTTCTAGGCCATCTTTATTGGCCTTGGAAGCTCCTTGGCGCTGACCACTCTGAGCTTCACGTCCCCAACGGTTTTACCGCTGAGGCCGCGAAGCCACTCTGCGGCTCTCTCACCCTCACACGTCACGTGCAGCGCTCCACCAAGCAGTGCACCGACACTAATGGCCGGCAGAGGATCCGGTGTGGCCTCCAGCTGGTCCCAAATGGCAACCCTTATGGGTTCCACCAGCTCTGCATTAAGCAGAGCGTCAGGGAAGTTGTCGGCAACAACGGCCATTTTAACCCCCGTCAGCGCCTCCCTGTAGGAGTCACTTTGGGTCTTGGCACGTTTATTGCCATCTGCCTGAGCAACAGCATCGTCGCTCACTTCCCTGACCCTTTTTGACGAGACTGCATCGGATGCCAGCGCCAATTGCCGCTGCAGCTCACGCCGCTTGCGGTTGGCACACCCACTGCGCCTCTTCCTGCCCCGGGTATGGTCTGTGGAGTGTGCAGCCAAGTTTGGCTCCCCCTTAGGGTGTGCCTCGCCCGTCTGCTCCTTCCTGGCCTCCCCGATCCTGGAGGGCTGACACCCACTCCCAGAGGGTGTCCCGCTGGGATCCCCCTTCGGGTATTCCCTGCATGTCAGACCCCCTCTATGGCTGCCACGCCCTCTAAATTGGTACCCCCCTCTCCATTTCTTAACGCTGCCCGTGTGAGCACCACTCCCCTGGCTCATGCTCGGACGGCCACTGGGGCCATCACGAGCTTGCAGCTTGGGTATGTAGGTGCTCCCACGTGCAGCTCCTACACTATTGCTGACCTCTCCCCCTAAGGGTCCAGAGGTCCTTTGTTGCTCGCCCTTATCGGTCAAGCCCTTGGTTTTTTTTGTGACAGAGTCCATTTGGTCTATCTTACTTTTCACCTGCTGGCTCCCCACCCACCATGGAGCCCTCAACGTTGGGGATGCCTTGTTCAGGCACCAGGGCTACCAGCTAGGTATAGCACCCCTAAGTGAGCTATCCCCGAGACGTACAGCACTAGTCGCTCCACCCCAAACCACTGAGGTGGGAGACGAGCACTGCCGGCTGGAGACCTCTTCACCCAAGGGCACTCGCCTGGCGGCCGCATGAGCGGACGCCGCAGCCGATTGATCGCAGCTGGCTAGACTACGACCTCCCGTGTGAGAGGAAATTCGGACCAAAGGGGTGTGTTGCAGATCAGCAGCACTACCATCGCCACATCACCACTCAACCCCCAGGACTCCTTCATCCCTCCGTACGGGTCCCCGCGCACGGCACAAACACGCGGGAGGTCATTACTATCCATCGTCTGTCGTTCGACGATGGACCCGCCGGAACATGACCTCTCCATCCCAGGCAGTGGTCGACTGGTGGTTTTAGTTGCGTCTATTTCATAGGGAACTAGACCAATAACAGGGGGCAACTACGTGAAGGATTCCCCACCAGACTTGTCTTAGGGATCTACACGACTGTTGCGCTCTCCCCTAAGACCATTGGCACCTTACTCGTCTTGAAGAGTCGAGCAAAGTGGGTTTGCATCTATACTAAACAAGCAGCCAATCCAGTGAAGCTAGAAAGCAGAGAAAGCAAGCTAGGCAGTGCAACTATTAAAGCATAAATACAAACCCCCCCTCTCTATTCATATTAAACTAGTAGTTTCAAAGATTAGCGCGTTCAAACATAAGAACACCAAACAACTGTTTACTTAGCTTTATTATATTATTACATATAAAGCTACGTTTTGGGTTTGGCTTTATACATATCGTCAAACTGGCGACGCCAGTCATCTTGAGTGACGCTGATGCGGCAAACGGTGTGTTTGCCGCATGTGTCTTACGCACCATATAAGCAAACCGGGTGCCTTAAGACTATAATGTATTTACATCGTACAACGTCACAATTGCACACAATGATTAATCCCGGTCTAACCATGTTTGAAGTGTAATCGAGTTTTAGTTTATATTTTAAGCTTTGGCTATTGACCGTAACGGTCGATATAAATAAAGTTGCAGTTGCAGTTTTATTTAAGTTTAATCGTTTGACTGCCGCAGTCGGATTTATCCGATAAATTTGTTCGTGTCGGTATTACTTCGCCGTATACATCTGACAGAAAACCTGTGTTAGAGAAATACGTACCTATGTTCCATTTATTATGACGTGTGTGAATTTACTGTTTCATAAGCGCTAAGTTAACAGGGCTTTTTAGATTTTCTGAATTTTTATACGTAATTGACATTTATACAACAAATAAATAGATACATATTCTCATGCTTAAGCCATTAAGGGCTAATTACATCCACATTTCGTCAGCTATGGTTTTAGATCTAACTCAATAAAGCCGTCGTCACAGCTCGATTGCCGTCTACCTATCTCAATTCCAGACTCCGAACGGAGAATACCGAACAAAAGCAGCCAGCAACACTTTGCGAGATCTGTAAATCGAATTTGGAAACTCATGCATAGCAATCGCAACTGCACCACCAAAGTATTTAAAAGTGTAACATAATGTGTAATTGACATAAAGTTAAAAATAATGCCACGCATAGAAGATAATCTTTAGGTGCTTTGTAAATAAAAAATAATATTATACCCGTAAACCTGCTAGCGTTTACAAGATACTAGTTACTTAAGTAGATCGTCTTTGCAGGTTAATAAAGTTTTTAGGGTCGTGCAGTAAAAACGAAGATGACATAATTTTTTATTGCACAAATAACTGAAAACATAATATTCAATTTTCTTAATGTCTTCTCCCATAATCGCGCTATGTATTTATTTGAATACGTTTATTGCATCTTATTTTCTTAATGAAATTGAAGTACACTTAATCTATGCTACAGTTACTTTTAAGCACTAATTGGGGCTTGAAGATGAGAGTGAAAACATGGAAAAGAAAAAGAATAAATATAAAAATAAATTTAAAGAAAGACACATTTAAATAAAAAAATATAAACTAAATAGAAAGTTTCACCTGTAATGTTGTCTCATGAGTATTAAATATTTGAATTGACAAAACAAAAGGGCGTTCACAGATTTAACTTGAATCAAATTAAAATTTCAATGTTATGACACGAATTTCTTTTTAAGCCCTCGAGGCCAAGAATACCGAATGAATTAGCAAAACAGGCGTATTTTATATAGTTAATCTAACTTCGTTACGTTTAGTTAACTTATACAATTTTCCTCAAGAATTTTTGATAGGTGCTATGATAAAAAGAAGAAAACAAAACTGTCGGTTTGTTTATACAAACTTCCCAAGGACAGACCGAAAATATAGTCAACAGTACAAATGCCTGTTTTGGGCAACATTTGGGTAAAATTTAGTGGTTAACATTTTTAGACTACGTTTTCATGTTACCTCCTAGAAGGCCTGAAAATATGTCTGCCGTCGACCTCAAAAATTGGTCCCGAGTGAAGTCAGGGCGGGACACTAAAAGGAGATATAATCAGGATGTCACGGGCCAAGTTAAATGGAAAAGTTTTTGTAGGCCCTGCTTTATGCATGCCCTTTGGGCTAGCTTGACCTTAATAAGCGTTGCCTTTACAAGTTAGTCCGCTCGTAAAAAAAGTTACGAACGTGAGCGTTGGAGGGTTAATAGAGGTGAACTTAATTTAAAATATCAACACTGGTGTGGCTAGTCCCTTGGCTGTAGTATAATAATTTGACGATTCAATGGTAAAATTTTATATTTTAATTATTTATTTTATTTATATCTTGTATTTATGAACTAAAATAAACATACATTATTTTTGTAATTTCTACATTGACACTGCATAGTGATAATGTTTCTTTAAGTAGGTATTAACTACTTCTCGCGGTTATATTTATCAAATATCCGCAATTTTAAACGCGAAATTAAATCGATAACTATGCAATATTTAACTCTAACTTGTCTGCTTTACTTTGAATGAGCATACGGTAAAAGCCTGTGCTCATCAAGGCTTATTTCCACTAACATGCCACAACTCTTGACATCGCGGATTATCTACACGTGCGAGTAAAATTGGTTATTGAATCGGGAATGTTTCATCGATTATTGTCAACGACCTTATTCGACATTAATAGTGTTGTATCGATTGACGGTGTTAAAGTATCGTAGCGTTATTATGAAATGTTATAAAGAATCTGCTGTAAACAGTAGTTCTGCCAAGTATCATGTCTATTTTAACTAAATTAAAGAAAAAAGAAAATGTTAAATACAGGAATACCTAGTTTAAGAGATAGGGTTTATTATTTTGTACAGATTTTATCAACATAGTCTCAGTACAATGCACTACTGTTCCATAAACCATACTCAATTGTGTTTTTATGTACCTATCATATATATCTGTCTGTATTTTTGGTAAATAAAAAAAAATATTATTATTATTATTATTATTCATTTTGGCACATAAAAGGGTACACCCAAAACATTAAAATAAAAAAAGGTAAAAAAACAATAATAAAAACTAGATAAATAAAAACAAATAATAACACTATATATTTCAATTCTGCTCACTGGCAACACCACACCTTCCACTTAACTAAACGGAAACTGTTATAATATAATAGTTATATAACGCCTAGCGACGCGCAATTGCTATTAGAAGTTAATTTCGAATATCGTATGATCCCACTTTCAAATGTTGATTTATTCGTTGTCGCTAAATACCATTCAAATGAAAAATTAATTAATCGAATATTTGAAATGGTCGTAGATGCTCAAGGTTGTTGTGACTCAAACAGTGATGGAGTTCATTTTGATGTCTTGCATCCGTTATTTACATGAATGTCTCCTCATACTATATGTGTAACCGAATGTCGGTAGGTGCTAACATTCGCAATTCATTGAACTGCTACATAATGCAAAAAAAAAATGTAATATTAAAGTTTACGCATTTGAATATTTGTCAATAGTTCAAGGTATATTTCAATTTGCTTGAAGATTTGACTCTTTTGAATTTTGCTAATAGCACCCCTAAAAGTTTAAGAACGCTTTTTATTAGTGCAATACACAATAGGCGTTCGAGATATATTTACGTGCCAATATGTTTTCGATGATAACTAGTTAATCTAAAATAAATTGGTTAAACAATTATTAAACCCAAGCGATACTTTATCATTAGCTTAATTTAAATCAATAAATACAACTTAAAATGAACTCCACAAAATTTTACTTTGAATCAAATTCACCAATTCAATTATTTGTTGCTGTCCATTATAGACGGCAATTTGTAGTATGAAAATAAACATCATTAATTGGCGAATTGACATTAACTTTATCGCCTATGAATAGGTACATTTAATAAATATTTATTTATTCGTGCTGGCGTCAATTGTTAATATAAATAAATTAGGCTTTTGATATTGTTTGCATATAACGAGACACTCCGACGGCACGTAAATTTCATTGATATTGATAGTAGTAGCTCCGTGGCGCAGCGGTAGTGAATGCGACTGTTGTGCATGAGGTCTCGGGTTCGAATCCCGGGTCGGGGCAATAAAATGATATTAGGTTTTTCGGTTTAGAAATCTCAATACGAGCCCGGAATTAGGAAGTTGGCGGTGTTAGACACCCCGTGCGTCGGAAAGCACGTAAAGCCATTGGTTGGTCCTGCGCCTGATCTCTCTCCAGTCGTGTCGGATTACCGTTCTGTCGGATCATGAGGTTTAAGGAACAGAGAGTGCACTTGTGTTTGCGCACATACTTGTGCACTATAATATCTCCTGCGCAGAAGGCCAGTCTCCGTTAAGATTGGCCACCGTGGCCCAAATTCGGTCCGGAGGACATTATATTATTATTCCAATTAGTAAAATTATTTTTGAAAACCGATTACGTATTCTTTTTTTAAATATAGTTTGTCTAGACAAACTACATATAAAAATTACAAATAAGCTTATTGGGCTATGACTAATTAAAGCTTACTAAAATTATTAGTGATTTTCACCAGATTTTCCGATTTCTTTTTGCTTTAGTATTTACAGTCTCTCGGGACATAATACAGCTTGGGCAGCAAAAGATTTATCGAAACAATAAATAAAATGCTGTCGCATCTGTAGTCTTTAATCTTCAGACCTACGCGACGATGAAAGTGAGAATATTACGTATCAATAAAGTTTCGAAGAAAAGTGTTAAAATACAGGAATATTGTACTAACATAGGTAAAATCTAGCGATTTCAATGTAGTTATATTAAAGTTTGTTCCTAATCATCTATCAATACGTTTGTATTCTGATTTAATTATTATTCAACTTCTTCTTTTCTTTTCGTGTGGTTAGTGGCCAACCTGTTGTCAAGAGTTGTTCAAGCCGCCCGTAGGCCTCTGACATGGCTCAACGACTGCTGTCAATTTGGCAACAACCGGGACCGACTTTTTACGTGCCCTCCAAAGCACGGAGATGCTCAGATGAAATACCACTAAGCGGTCACCCATCTATAGACTGACCACAACCAACATTGCTTAACCTCCCTAATCGTTTACCGATCAGTGAGTACAACTGGCTATGAGCGTCTCAAACTAAACCAGAGGTATTCAAATTATCATTCTACATGTTAATAAACCTAGAAAAAATTAAATGTTGCTTTAGGTTGATCTACAAGTCAAGTTACCTAAGTTATTTTAAATTTATTCACTAACTAGATTTTGTTTGCGGCTTTGCTCGCGGAAATGTAGGTTAGGTTAGTTTAATCTTAGTAACAGTAATTATTTTTAAATAATAGCCTATGTTAATTGGTGATAATATAGTTTGCTGACATCTGAATCGACATCGAAGACTTGATTAAATTGCTAGTTAGTAAATGAGTAGCAAGTGAAGCTAATATAACCGTGTTTAAAATAGACTTACTTAGTTTTGAAGAAAATCTACACTTTATTTACTTACGTATTATATACACATCGATGCCCAAACACGGTAGGTAGTCTTGTTTTATGCTCATTTTACCAGCTATCTTGTTATGACTCACGCAATAGAGGGCAAAGTTGCACACGACAGAGATGCGTATGTAAATCAGTAGACAAAGTCCGCAACATGCACATCAGAGGAAGCTATACAGTTGCCCTTATCGTAGACAAAGTTAAAGAACGACGCCTGCTGTAGTATGGCTACTTGCACCGCCAGCCTAAAGATCATATGGTACGAGTAGCCCTAGACTTATCAACAATGACACAGAGACACCGTAGAAGACTAACCGCCACTTGGAAGACGACGGATCCAGATCCAGAAGGATCTGAAGGAGAGTGAAATAGACGTTGCGACAGCTCAAAACAGAAATAAATGATGCAGACAGACAATGAGAGCCGAGCCCAGGTAATCGGCAAAAGCTTAGGAGAATAAGAAGGAATATAGGAGAAAGTTAAAACCATTTACACTTTACTTTAAATTTAATAATGTGCCCGTTCCAGAAATCGAATCTAGTACTTAGGTCCAGTCGCCATTCTACCTATGTTTTCCTATGCTTGAAAACGTAATAGCCATTAATACATAGTTGCTTCGCATTTAATATATGTATATGGAAACATATTACAGATTTAGATACGGTCTCCTTTCTTTGTTAAATAATCCCGTACACAATGATGCAATATACGAAGGAAGATTTGTATAAGATCATTTTTCATATTACATTCTGTATACCTCACGATATTATACATAAGCTGCCTTTATTTTGATATCTACTGTAATATGATATCATTTTATAATTCCCCTCTTGCGATCCACATGCTTGTTATCTAAACAAGTATTGACGTTTCGTTCTTAATAAAATATTTGTGAGGCTCTTGGCTCAAAATACCACCCGTTCACATATCGATATAATCCAATAAAACTCATTTGGTGACGTCCTGCTGCGAAGGGAATGAATAGTCTCAGAGTGATACTGCTTAAACTAGGGACCTTAACTTGTTGAAGAATTTAGTATTTACGAAAGTGAAAGTAGTTCGAACTTTCTTATTACATCATAGATAATATTAAAATGCTGGTAAATGACAGCGTTTTACGTTTTGTCATTATTTATGATTTTTCGTCATACTCTCTGAGCACAGAGAAAGTCAATAAGAAGTCACTAAGAAAAGTTAGTTCCTTATCGGATTATTTCGCGCTTTGTAAGTAAAAGGGGTAGGTCCGTTTAATTATGATCTAAGTTTTGATAATTAGAGACCACCAAAAAGATAAATTTCAGATTCAAAATAAATTTACCGATCACTTAATAATTTTCATCGAGCGTAGGGAGTCATATTTTCGTGCGAGTTATGTAATATAGTGATCCACAAAGTTCGACATTTTTCTAGTGAAGAATTGTATCCAATCTAATCCAATTAAAATGGTAAAATTACTTGTAAATTTACAGGCACAAAATCGAAATCAAAAATACGTTTGTTCATATATATCACAAAATAATACTTATGAACGTCAAAGACTACTAATATGCACTGTAATATTCCGTCGTCAATGTTCCAATATTCAAACTACTCACTTGAAAAATATTATCAAACAGTATCAGTATAATATCCATAACGTACGCAGTTTTCCAGGACAGAACATTATAATTTCCCTCACGTAACGATCCAAGACTGACCAAAATGGTTTTGTGACAGTGAAAAATACTGTAGTCTAACCTTTAGAACATTTTACGAATCATTCAGAGCTTTCCCATTTCTTTCTTGGGCGAGTAATGTGATCATTCAACGCCTACTTTCGGACGTTCATGGATTACCAGATGCGGCTCATGGTATTTTTAGACCGTCACCTCTAAATCACTTTAGTGGTTTTTTATAAATGCCCACGGTTTGAACTTTAAAGGTGAGGAGGTAGTGATTAATGTAGTTACTTGATTGAGTTTTATTTTTGACTCCATCTTATCTTGACTTTGTGTAGTAATTACGAAATTACTATAAGTAACCGAATGATATACTTTAGTTTCTGTGTCTGTACGCGCTATTGAAACTGACCGATTAATTGAACTTGATAATATTGTCGATAGATAGTAACCTTGAAATTTAGTAACTATATCACAACCGGTTTGCTGATTTTTTGCAAGAGAGAGTACTACCCCAGGCGAGACAACTCATTAGTAATGTCACCTAATAATTGGCCATAAGCGCAACCAGTCATAACATCTATAGGTACATTACGACCCTTAAATATGCACAAATAGTCTTATATACATTACAGATAATACATGTCTAGCATTTGACTTATAATATAACACATTAATAAACCAGTCGCGATGTGCATCACAAACATCAAACAATCCGAAAACAAACACTGTACCTTCATGACATGTTAAAAACTCTTACCAAAATAGCTTTAATCGGCTTTTAGTAATAATACCACACACGGGGCCTATAATACATAAAGGCTTCCTAATAATCTTATGTAATACTTTTTTACTTTAGTTTGGCATAGTAAGGTACAATGACATACTAGATTAAATCGGCATCCTGTATAGATGACACGTGATATAAATAAACAGATGTAAACGAGAAAAATTAACATTTTGTAATAACAAAATTTGAAAACTCCGGTTAAATTTTTTGCCAAGATGAAACCTAATGACACTTGGTTATCGATAGCAATACGCTAATGCTACCAAATCGACAATGATTAATGATAATTACAAGTAATTAAGGTAACGTTAAAACTGAAAACAAAGCTCTCAGAATGTTTTATCGTCAATAATTACATACCATTTTTCACAGTACAAATCCTCACGAAAAATGGCTGGCGTAATCTGGGACGTAACCAAGCTGATTAAACAGGAAGCACGCTGTCGACCGCACCGCAACAATTTGCGTTTCACCGACGCGCGGCGCAAATGCATCAAATCATCCTTTATGTCAATCGTTTAAAGTCCATTTGGTGCGCAATGGGCGCGAACGAATGACGATTATACAGTTTTATGGATTAAGTTGTGACTAGCTATTACATACAATCGTCCTTAAATTTCATTTTGAGCTTATTTTGATCGCCTTTGATTATTTTATTTTAAGTAACTTTAGTTGACAGATTATAATTATATTCTAAGCAACGCAAGACTGAAAATACACCACGTATTTTCGATGTTTGGGCTTGGCTCCCAGATTGGGTGTTTCCAACAGTGGTTTTAATTTAAGTATTTTAGACATTTATAATGCGACAGCAATTATTATTAGTACGGTACAATAAAGTACAGTTAGCGACATAAGTCTATAAACATTTGTGAGAATATTAATTTCTTTATTATGCACGACACCGAATGGATTACCATTCGGTGTCGTACATAATAAATAATAAAATAACTGTCACTGCAGTACACCACACTTATTATTTTAATTAGTTATTTTAATCGCAATTGATTACTATAGAACATTAATACAAACTTAAAAACAAAATTGTTTATTGTTCAGCTACTTCTTTCGCTACCTGTTCGGTCAGGTGCAAAAGTGGAGAAGCAATTTTACAAAGCAATAGAATCACAACAAGTTTTTCTAACGACCTTTTTTAAGAAAATTATTGCACACATACACCCGCCTCATTTATATTGTTGCCTGTTCTAATTTATGATTGTGAGTATTCATTTCAAATAAACAAGTAAGTGACGTTGTAGCTACGTTGGTAATAGTGCGATCTCAAATGTAACGCTTGTTGATTCGATCCCCAGGAAATGATAATCATATTGTATTTTTTCTTAAATTAGAAATTTCGATGGCTTGTTACTTTACGACTTATTTAAAGCGCAGTTATTCAAAAGATGAAGGTAGATTTAAAAATATAATAATTTCTCAATTGAATAGAATTATGTGATGTTGTTGGTTGGTGATCTTTGTTACGAACGTTTGTGTCATTTTTATTGCAATCATTTTATAAATATTTTGATTGAAAGTCTACATTTAAAATGCAAACTAATATACTTAAATATTGAATCCAGGGCAAATATATGGCATAATTATAGAAAATAAATTGCCGACGAAACTAGACTAAACTCTAAGAGTAAGTTATTATTTCTAATATTATTATTTTGAGTACTTTTATTTTTCTCAGCTCTGTGCTGGTTTTGGCTACTTTTACGGACCGAAACCAAGTAAATGTAGCGTGTGATGTGTTTAATGTCATATAGATGACCTGTTATGTGTAACCTCGTTTTCATCTAGAGACATGAACTTTTTAACAATTCTGCAGGTGTTAAGAATAGCAGCTTTTTGGAGCATAATGTATAGGGAATCTTTAAGGTCTATTAATTTCAGGCTATGGTGAAGATGTTTAGGAATGATACCGGTGGTGGAAAGAACTATGGGCACTATGTAAACTTTTTCTTGTTTCCATATTTTTGTTACTTCATCCTTCAGCTCTGCATATTTACCTATTATGTCGCTAATTGTCTTTTGTAAGTTATGCGTATTTGGGACTGCAATATCTATTAGGTATGTGGTTTTATTGATTTTATCTTGTAGTGTTATATCCGGTCTGCTATAATGAATGGTTTTTCTGTCTGTAAGAATGGCGGGATCATAATAAAGCTTGTGTGTGGTATTTTCAAGTATAATTTGAGGCGTATATTTGTAATATATTATTATGGTATTGTGATTTACGATTTCGCTGTTAAGGAATCGCTATCTACGATTATGTCATAAAAAATTGATTTTATTTCAGAGAAATACTGTAAATTGTTGGGTAAAATGGTTTGAAGAAGAAGGGAGCTTAAAAAGTCGGACGAGAAGTGGAAGACCACTTCTTATTAACCAAACTCAGTGAAGATGAATGGTGAATGCTTATGAAACAAAGGGTTTCATACCGACGAGACCGTTGCGAACTATGTGTGCTAATATTGTGACCTCTATGCATAGACGTCTCTTGAGCTGTATTATGAACAATCCATTGTTCACATTAAATATTAAACAAAGTTGTTACAAATAGGGGACGTGCTGGTTGACGATGTTAGAATTGAGGTTAAGTTTCAATCGTCTTTGCCTTGTGAAAAATAATAATTAAGCTATAACCTCAATCGTCATTATAATTGTAATATATTATTTGTAAGTAAAATGAATCTAAATAGTAAAGATTATGGATTTTTTTTTTAATTGTATAGTATTATAACATTTGCGGAAAATTTTTATAAAAGTTTATTTTCAGTAATCATATTTTGACATATAAAATTTTGTTTTTCTTTATTATAATTTGCATTATATATTTATTTATTAAAAATAATAACAAAACGTGTTATTTTAGTAATTAAACTAATTCTGTTAAATAATAATTATTATAATAATTAAATAATTTAATTTTTAGTTTTATTTCTGATAAACACTTTTGTGTTTTTTTTATCACTCTAGTGTAATAAGTATACAAAAATAACGTTTATTTTTATTATTTGCAAATTTCAGTAATAAAAAACAAAAGGTGGAGGTGGAGGACCCCAGGATTTGAACCACCGTCATTATATTTTAGTGATAAAGTGAGAAGACTCGTTGACCGCTCTGCTATCGAAACCTGCGATACGTTAGGAAAATTTAAGCATTAATTGGAAATGCGGATACTGTTGTGAATAATGTTTCATTGTTTGCGTTAAAACATCACTGTACTTACGATGCTACTCTACTTTTGTCTTTGACCGTACCTGTTATGCGATACTTATAATATAAAATAAAGTATAATTGCAGTGCATTGCTCTTGGTTTAGAAGAAGTGATTTAAAAAGCGTGCATTCTAACGCGTATTATAACAATTTAGTTGGTTTGTCTTCTCTAGTGTAGCAACACTGTTGGCGTTTTAGTTTTATATAGTCAGGCGCAAGTAAGTAATAGAACCATGCGGCAATCGTCTCTCCGCAACTACGGAGGTCGTAGCTTAATATGTATTATTTATAACTGGTACCAGATAATATACATCTATATTTATCGTCAAGTCATTTTATTTGCTCGGACTACATTAGAAAAGCCCTACATTGGTGACCCCGATCTGATATTAACTCAATGATCATAACCACCCACGTCATACAGTATTCTGTGTATGGTGTGACTCGTATCTACTGTACTATTTATAGGTTCAGAAATACTAAATTTAGATATGGCGACGTAATCTGTTCATGACATTAATTGGTACCGGTTGAAGATAATTTTAGCTGTAATATAATAATTATAGATATATTATTCACGATTCTTTGAATGGAGTATTTCCGTTGAAATGATGGATTTGAAAGTTGTCTGGTTTTATTTGGGTACCTAATGAATTAAATTATTTTGGACGTCCTACGTGACAGAAATTAAAAAAAACCAGATAGTGTTATCCGTAATAATGGGTAAACTTAATACCGTCTACCGGACTAAGTTCTAAATTTCATACTGCCATTGAGTATTTCCTGACAGAAAAATTGTCAGTCTTGCCGCTTCTAGAATATTCCCAACGGCTCATAATTTTTAGCTACGCTTTGATTGAAACGCCACTAGAGCAATGAAGCAGCGTACATATAATAATAACATTTACACTGCATAGTGGAAAATCATATTGCTGTTATATATTAACTCAGTAGCGGTGTCATAATATATTTATAGTAATTAAATATAGTATATTCATTATATATACTATATTTGTAACTAGGAAAGAGTTTTTAACCTATTAATATAGTAAAACTAAAGCTAAATCTATACAAACAAAATAAAATGGCTATTATTAGACCACCACCATAAATAAAAATACAATAGTACTTTATTACAATTAAATAAACCTTTTTTCGTCTTATTGTGAACAAATAAACTACTGAAAATAAAAATACATTCTGTAAGAGTATCCATCAAAAGGAAGCTTGATTGAATCACTTTTGAAAGCGATTTAATACGCCCACAAACTAAAGAATATCTTCACATGTGACAAAGAGTATCGTCGAGTAAATAAGTGTACGATCACAATTCACGTCACGACTCGACTGTACTACCGGGAAAACAATTTTGTATCCGTCTGTACTGACAGCGAGATAAGTGAGTGACACTTACACCGTACTGTAACGACTTACAACGTTCGGTCGAAAAGTACGAAGATTAGAGGCGGTGATAAAATTACTTTATGTTATCTAAACAATTGAGTGAAAACATATGTACGTGTTAAATTAAAATGAAACAAACAAATAACAATTGAAATAGTATTAATTTATAATTAGGTTATTAATTCTTATTAATCCATATCTTAACTAATATTATAAATACGAATGTGGGTTATTTGTTACGCTTTCACGCTTTAACTACTCGACAGATCATTATGAATTTGTACCTTCCATCATAAAAAAGTACTTTCTAGAGCGAACTTTGTAACTACACTTAAGGAAATTTCGTGGAATGTATAATTTAAACAATCCATGCAAGCCATGCGCAAGTAACCCGTATGACTACCTTATCCTCGTAGCCCACTTGAGTTCTTGCGTGTACGAGCAATTGTAAAATTGAAAACATATAAGACACAAAAAACCACAACATAAAATATAAATTGTAAATAATTAATTCGATTCGATTCGAATTCGATTAACTAAGAAGTTATAAGTTCTATATTTTCAGATTCGCTGAGCTTTATTCCTGCCCTTAATTATATACTACTACCCAGGAGTGCTGTTTTTGTATAATGTTTAACGGTTATAAGTGTATAATTGCGCCTACGATTGTATAAACCACTGCAGGTTTTGATAAAATCATTAAACATAAATTGATCGATCTTTTTTATTCAGATAAATAAAACGTATTACCAAAATTTACTTTTTATCATATTATAGTTATCCCACAAATAGTCACATCCTCACTTTACTCATCTAATTTCAAAAATCTTTTAAGCTGTTTTAGCCTACCTACTAGTACTTGCAACCAACGCTGATTATATCCGATAAGTGTTAAGCAGCCTCAAAGTATACCGATAACACTCTATTGATATCATGAATCTTGCGTATATCGCTCCACTACGTACCAGTAATAGTTCCACATGAAAGCAAGTAAACGATAATCATCTTCTACAAACATAATATATTATTGATAACAATTTGTATTTAGAATAAGAATATTGTTCAGAAAAATATAATGGCTTCAATGTTATTAAAAATCTAAAACGAGGATGTTTGTGTTTAATAGTTAGTGAGTTTACTAAGTTACTAAAGCTACATTTATATATAAGTTAGATGGGATACATGCAAAGGGTTGAGAGCCTATCAGAAAATACCTGCAAGAAACTCACAGCTACTCCTTCAATTCGCCAAGTAAATATAATTTCAGTATTTCATAACGTATTGGACTTAAAATTTCGGTGGAATATACGTAGTACGATACAAACAAATAAAGTATTCACAGAAAAGAAAGTTTCTTATCTTGCTTGTACGTACATGACGCATGTAGCTGGCATAAGCGAATTTATTGCATACTATCCGCGTATGTATTAACTTGCGCATGTTACCACCCCTTTAAGAGACGCAGTTACAGCGATTTCTATTCAAAAGCCTATGTATACTCCTCGTATTGCAAGCGTTTTTCAACTACAGTAACCGTTCACCAACAAACTTCTGCTTGTTTACCATCTAGCTTTAGAAAATATAATTATACAATTGCTAAACAAATATTGAGTAAAATTAATGCTTTTTTATTTGGACTTTTATAACTACAGTGTAAAAGTAACTCATGTTTTAGGCATTTCGATTGTTATATACTTGCTGTTTCACGTGACTGTTGGTAAGACGTGATCTTATATTGTATAAAGAGTAGCAAAGTTAAAATTAGACCAACTTATTTATTAAGAAAAATTCGCTTCGTAATGTGTGCTTCTTATGTTATCAACTTACATTTCGTATCCGACTTTTTGGAACTTAGGGCATGACATATACTATAGAACATTTTGTGTTATACTAGCTTTAGCCCGCGGCATCACTCGCGTAAATGTAGGTTGGATTAGTAACAGTACATTTTTCTGTATGAAAAGGAACCCTAGGAACCCCTTTTCTGTTTCCCTGACAACGTGTATGCAAAATTTTATGATGATCGATATTGTAGTTAGGGCGTGAAAGTAGTACAAACAAATAAACAAACTCACATTCTCATTTATAATATTAGTTAGGATTAGGATGCAGGATGTAACAGTAGGGTGTGGTCATATTTTGAGGTCGTATAGTGGAACACAGCATGAAAATCTTATCAAATACTATGAGCGCACGTATGACGCAGGGGGCAAACGATAATCTCGCCGTTACCGCTCATTGCTGTTACATTCGAGTCCTATAAGGTACAATTATTATTTTGACCCCAACACAAGTTTTATCAATTACTTACTGGGGATGTCTCATTTGCAATCAATGTAACTGTTCATTGAAATTAAACTACTATATACGGATTTTATCGCGTTGTTTATTTAACACTCTATTACATAATTTAGAAACTGTTACACTACTATACTGTACTATTAAACTTTACTAATTTTAAGCTAATTAAATTATTAAAACTATCAAATCTATTTGTTTTTAAGTTTACACTTTCCCCGACGTTTCGGTTGCTTTTCAGCAGCCATGGTCACGGGGAGACTCCCCGTGACCATGGCTGCTGAAAAGCAACCGAAACGTCGGGGAAAGTGTAAACTTAAAAACAAATAGATTTGATAGTTTTAATAATTTAATTAGCTTAAAATTAGTAAAGTTTAATAGTACAGTATAGTAGTGTAACAGTTTCTAAATTATGTAATAGAGTGTTAAATAAACAACGCGATAAAATCCGTATATAGTAGTTTAATT
Source organism: Catocala nupta (assembly GCA_963675205.1). Taxonomy (NCBI): domain Eukaryota; kingdom Metazoa; phylum Arthropoda; class Insecta; order Lepidoptera; family Erebidae; genus Catocala; species Catocala nupta. The sequence continues at coordinate 12,639,090 of OY776082.1, forward strand.
TCAATGAATAACATTCGCGTAAACAGAAGACAATATAATGTAACTGTTTTTAAACAAATAAATAATTTTATTTTTTTTAATTGTGTGATCTACAAATGGTTTTGCTGACCAAGGATCTAATTAGTGTCCTTTATATATTATGTTAACAAGGCCCCATCATATAAAGACAATTCATAATATGGCAGTTTTCTTAAAAAATAAAAGAATCGTCTGACCCCTTTAGGAACAAAGCCATACAGGCGTAGGCAAACGTACACTACACCCACATTTGCCTTAACATGATTCTAGTTCACACCTAATCGAGGGCAAACCTATTGCCGCTATTTAGGATTCAATAACAAAAAAAAACAATAACTATTTGTACCACCAAGATATCAAACCTTCGGACACATCAGTCGCATTTATTGTCGCTATGCCAGCAAGCTCGACTTAAAATTAATCATATTTTAAAGCGTTGAATCATTAGGTACAGCCACTTCGAGAATACCTGTTTGAATAATATAATTTAAATAATATAATAATTGTATATGGCGATGGCGTAGTGGTTAGTGTAACCGATTGCCACGCCTGAGGTCGCGGGTTCGTTTCCCGCACAAGTCAAACATTTGTGTGCATAAATATGGATGTTTGTCTTGGTATGGGTGTTTCTATGTATAATATATATGTATTTACAAAAAATAAAGTATATATGTATGTTTATCCATTGTCTAGTACCCATAGTACAAGCTCTGCTTAGTTTGGGCTAGATGGTGTTGTGTGTATGTGATAGAATATTATATTATTTTTATATATTATTATTAATATCCTATCACATACACACAACACCATCTAGCCCAAACTAAGCAGAGCTTGTACTATAGGTACTAGACAATGGATAAACATACATACGTATTATACACTTTATTTTTTTGTAAATACATACATATTATACATAGAAACGCCCAGACCAAGACAAACATCCATGTTCATGCACATAAATATTTGACTTGTGCGGGAATCGAACCCGCGATCTCAGGTGTGGCAGTCAGTTACACTACCCACTACGCCAGAGAGGCGTGCTGGCCATGTTCTTCAAGGTGATCAGTAACAAATAGTCAAACACGACACGATCCTCTATTGACTATTGCGATTGAACTCGGCACTTTAACTCAGTTATCGTGTTCTCAGTGTGCGCCTCACAATCACATACACCTATCTAGGTTCAATAGAAACCATTGTCTTTGTAGCTTAATGTTAACGACTAGGTTTTGCCTGTGTACGTATGTGGAGTAGTTGACTAACTGAAATGTGATTATAGGGGTATTAAGTCATAGACAATAAAACTTTAATAACGATCAAATTTAAAATTTAAATAAATTATGGGCAAATTTCGACCACTCTGCAAACGCTAGTATATATAATAATATGTATAAATCACCAAGTTATAATTTTTCCAATGATTAAAACTTTCAAATATAATGCATAGTTATAATATATAACAATAACCTTGAAAAACAAATATTTACAATCTTATCATATTAGTTTGATGTGTTGAAATTGTATGATAGTATATAATATTATGTTTTACTGTTATACTACTATGTATTTCTATTTACGTAATTTATAAATCTACTATAAAATTTCGAATAATGTATTTCTTTCTATTTTGAGATATTATACCGAGATGAAACAAATCTATTTTATATATAGTTCGGCGAGAAAGTGTAAGCTAAGGATTATAGATCTATAGCCGTCCTTTTCTCCGAACTGTAAAGATATGTTGATTAGTTAAAAAATACTGCCTCAAAGCTCACATTACATGTGAAAAGCCGCAAAATATCTGCTGCAGTGAAATTAAAAATAAAATCCAGTAATATAAGTCGTATAAAGTATTTTCCTTTCAATGTATAATATTCACATAAACGTAAGTCAATATTATCTGTTTCGTTATATAACAAAGGAACATTATTTTCCAAACATTTCATAACATATAAGAACTTATTCTTCCGTACAAGTCTTCTAAGTTTTTATTGAACCATGCTACGCAAGGACGCAGTAAATATACACATTAGTAAAGGGGAGAGTTTGAAAGGTCAACAAAAGATCTAAAAGATACCATGTTTCTTTCGTAATCTTTTGCCGTAACGAGCGATACATTTCTATTTATTTATAGGCCCCTAAAAATAAAATATAAAGAAAGTTTTTGCGCACACATATCACGTAGACTAAACTTCTGGCGAACGTTAGATAGGTATGCCTTCAGATACATACAGATACATAGCTAGATATACAGATAGATGTGTACAGATGTATAACCGAAACTTTTTTGTTTCTCTATAAAAATACCATAGTCTGCTTTATTTTTATTGAAATATTAAATTGAATAGGATAGTAATAGGAATTGCGAATAATTTTACATTTTATTGTTCAATTGTGTATCAATATATCCTGGTTCTGATATTGTTAATCAAATTCCACAGCCTAATTCTATGAAATTGGAAAATTGGCAGTAAGTATATAAAATGTCGTACTACATCCCGTTTGTGAAATAATTTTTTTTTATTCCTTTCTAAACTAACGTGAAAATAAACTGACATTTTAAATATTTCAACTGACTTGAGAGTTATTATGTTCATTATGATTAAATTGCACTTTAAAGTATGATTTATTTATTGATTTTAAAGTACATAATAATATAAATGTATATAATCACTTTTGAAAAGCAAAATTCAATTTAAAATGAGACGAGTATTTCATTTTCAAAATATTTTTTTACACATAATATGTTATTAGCATATTTATATCTCCGAACACTTCTATAATTGAATAGCTCACAATAACTGGCAAGTTGCGAGTTCAAAATTCTCAAAGTTGGCCAAATCTCGTCAAAACTTGGTGCGAACGAATCAAAGTTCCACCGATTCGTTTAACTTGAAGCCGGTGGGAACCGGTAAAAACCGGTTTGTTTGGCAGATTTCTTTGTTAAACAATATTTTTAAAGACGTAATCAGGTTTGCTATGGTCGAACAAATCCGGCAAAACAAATGTTTTTTACGAAGAGCCTGTTCAAAAATTCAGTGAGGGTAAACTTTTGTCGAATCGGTCCTTCAGTTTGGTTATAAATATTACCTAATACTTTATAAATTCAGCAAGTACCTTATTATTCTACTTGGTTTACAAAGCAGGATAGGCCCAAGAAACTTAAACGAAGTCAGATTATTATTTCATCATAAATAAACTTTTCACAAAATGTAATAATGTAGACAAGAAAATTTACTGCTATAAATGAGCATTAGCGAAATGGTTCGTTTGTCAAGAAAGCGTAAAAATTGATTATTTTCAAAAAATATATTGCACCTTGATAACAAAAGTGGCTTTATAAAAAAAAATGCAAATTCTGAATTAAAACCACATCTAGATTGTTTAATATCTCGCTTATAATGCAAAGACTGACATTCTAATAGTTCGGTTACTTTTTCCTAGAGGCCGCTAGTGTCACTTTATACTTTTAGTAAATGCGACTGAGTAGTGATTCATAAGGTGGCACTATCTCAGTTCAAGACTGGCATTTGGAGGGAACGCATACTGTGATGAGTAAAAACGTGTCATTCTGTGTTTTGTGTCGTTATAAACGTAATTCACGCAAATACTCTACTGAAATAATAACTACATAAATGGCATTTTACACATAGTATCGCTTATTTAGTTAAAATAACACCGAAATCAATTATATGATAAATTATAATTGTATTTTTTTGTTTATTGCCGTTCTAAACGTAATTTCCTGTAGCAGTCTTCTGATCGAAGTATAATATATAAATGGCATTTTATGCATGGTGCCTTTTTTGTTAAAGTAATAATATTGTTATTGTTATAAATGCCAATTATACTATAAAGTTAATAGAATGATAATTATTTCACTTTGTTAAATAAGTGTCATACTGAGTAGACACCAATAATGCGACATGTATTTAAAAAATTTAATTTGTGTAGTTTTGTCTAATGCCGGTCCTGGAGTGAATTCCAATCTAAATTATCATTTTCGCATCAACAAGTTCTTATTTAAAACATTTTATTTCTTTTATTAGGATTATCAATATGGATCCATAAAAATATAAATAAAAGAATGTTACAACTAAAGAAAATCAACTGCTGAATTTGCCTAAATTAAATTTTCTCCTTGCAAGAAATTGTCCAAATTGCTAAAAAAGTGATAATCTGTTGGAGCAAAGTCCGGGGAGGATGGTGGGTGTCGGAGACATTCCAATCACAGCTCCTCTAATTTAGCGAACGTCTGTGGTGAAGTATGAGGTCTAGAGCGTTGTCCTGAAGCAGCAGTTGGCTACAGCAATTGACCAGTCTCGGTTGCTTAACGGTTAGCTTTTTCATCATGGTTTGCAATTGTTGACAATACAGATCTGCCGTAATCGTCATCGGACAGGAGTTGACTAGTTCTTCTGGGTTCAACCATTGTGATGAACATTTTCGATTTTCGTACACGATCCATTTTTCATCACAAGTAACGATACGATGCAAAATTTCCTCATTATTGTAACGGTTGAGTAATGTAACGCAGCATTCAATGCGTGTTTGTTGGCGTGCTTCATTTAATTCATGCGGTACCCATGAGATTTTCCACAATTCCAATTTATTTCAAGTGATTTAAAATTATTTTATCACTCACACCGTATCCTGCCGCTAACTCCGATGTAGTTTGCGATGGATGTGCTTTCACGATCACGTTTAATTCTTCATTGTCTACTCCCCGCTCTCCGGCCGTCCACTGAGTTTGTTCTGTGGATCAAAATTTCCAGAACGAAAACGTTCGATGCAAAAACGTATCGTGCTTTCTTTTAAAGTAGCTTCCCTATACACGTCAATAGTCTTTAACAAAATCCCTTGAAATACTTTATAATTTTTTTAAAGGTACGTTTAAAGCCTTTTGTTTGATTTTTATAATTTTTAAGAGTACTTGATTAATGCTTGATAAAATAGATATATTGAAACACTATAGAATCGTTGTTTTGCAATTGTACTTATTGCAACTTAATTATTTTCACCAATTAAGTAATGTTTCTTCATACTATGCCATAAATTCATTTTATTTCGGTCATTTTTTTAACCCCTATTATCTATACTAATATTATAAAGCTGAAGAGTTTGTTTGTTTGTTTGCTTGAACGCGCTAATCTCAGGAACTACTGGTCCGAATTGATAAATTCTTTTAGTGTTGAATAGCCCATTTATTGAGGAAGGCTATAGGCTATATAACATCACGCTATAACCCATGGGGGCGGCGCAGTAATCATAAACGCGGTTGAAACCGCGGGCACATCTAGTAAAATATACGACAACTTTAGGTAATTATTTCAAAAACGGGTTTACGTAAAACAAATGTGGCATTAAGCGTAACTTTTTTTAAATATATTATTTTCTTAATAACTACATTATTTACTTGCATGTTTTTAATACCTTATTAAAAGTAGGATAGTCGAACTGATAAGTGAAATTAATTGCAGAGTTATATTTCAGTTATTGCTATAGATATTAATCACAATGTTGAGTTAAAAACTTTAAATGGCTATACTGAAAAACGACTTTTTTTGGATAAAGCCACTTTTGTTTTAGATGAGCGATGAATACTAATTTATTGGCTTTAATTCGAAATTGATTTAAATACATAAAATTTAAATTAAAGCCAATATTAAAAATACATGTAAATACATGTGGGACACCACCATATGTATTTACATGCAAGGCAGAATTTTAGGGCCTACCTTATTTAATTTGTATACCGATGACATAAACAGCCTACCTATTTAAAATTCCAGGCTCATCTGATTTGATGATACTTTCATACTATTTAAAAAATTAAGCTATATAAAACTGTTTTAAAAAACCTAAAATGTCACGCCTGTATGTATCAGGCTTAATAACAAGCTTATCATATTGAATCTCAAAAAGTCAAAATTCATACGCTTTCATAAAGCTGCTACATCTATCCCTCAAACTGAAACTAAACTAAAACTAAATATGTGTGCCAATCCAGATGGAAAGGTATATATGTTTTTGTGATGATGTACAGCGCATTGCGGCTATCATATACCTTGGGACTATGGTATATAGAACTCTCAAATTTACAATATATTAGCAATAGGGTTAGAAAAAGTATAAAACATACATACTTCTGCTCTCTGGCTGTGTTTGTTTATCTAAGTTATTTATGGCATTATATCCTAGAGCCAAGCAGCAAAACTTTATATTATGTTACAATCAACTTGAACGTACTAAAAGAGCGATACTTGGATGCCATCATTTTACAAATTCTAGACAATATTTAAATCTGTTCAACGAATTATGCGTGATAGAGTTATGAATATCCAAACATTTTCAAAGCATTCACATTTTTTTATAATATTTATTTAATATAGATGTGCATGTCTGCATTATTCTATATATTCACTTGTACCTCAATTAACATAATTATATAAGTATATCTACATAATTACTTATATATGCATGCCTATCGAAAAGCATAACTATATAAGTTTACGCACATTCATCAATGATTTTAATGCAAAATTTGCATCGAAGTCGGTATTTATATTATAATTGTGTCATGTAATTTGCATTATGCGGTATTATTCTAAGGCAGCTAAATTAATCTCTAATGTATTTATAGACAAGACCAGGCAACTATCACCAAACTCGGCAGCGATTCTCTCGGGATGCGATACGGTTCAACTCCCTGTCACTAAGTTACAAAACGAAAACATAGAACGGGACTAAATTATTCCATCCATGTTTTATATTACAAAATGAACGTGGACGAATTTTGCTACTCGGATATTGCTCTTCTTCTTTATATAGTCAAAGTTACGTTTGAGATGATCAAACGGTTTGAAGCCTTCAAGCTAAGCCGCTAAGATCGCTCTTAAGCGACGTGTTACTGTTATTAGGTACCAAAGCGTTTACGTTTCGGTAAGTACTAACAGTGGTCGCTCTACTCAAATACCACAAAGCGGTCACACAACCACGATGCCTTTGTGAATGCTACTTTAGACGAGATGAATCTAATGACTGCTTCGTTTGTCCAGAAATGTAAGCGAGACGGCAATATAATCTGGTTTTGATACCTGATTTGGCAAATATACTATAATATAATATTGTATTAAATACGCACTAGTAACGACAACTGTACTAGATTTTGTAATCCACATTCGAGTGCATGCTCTCTAATTCATTATTATTCATCTAAACTATGAGCACGTTTGAGTGCAATCTCGATTAGGCAGTACCGCAATACAAATGAAGGAATATTGATATAAATATGAAATAATTTGCATATAAAGGTAACGTAATATTAGCGCATGATCAAAACTAAGTTAGACAACCAATTTGGTTGATTTGGTTGATATGTCCCCTCTGGTACGTAGTACATGTTATTAACTCAATATAAGGATTTTTTTGTATTAAGGTCTCGGTACCGAATATCTAAAAGTTAGGCTTTGCTTTATTAGGCCGACATAATGGTAAAAAGCATTATCTGTGGGTCTCGGAGTTCGAGCGATGGCCTAGGAATGAAAATGTTCGGTTTAAAAAAGAAGGTTCATAGATATTATTATTTTGGTTTATTTAGAAATAAAACATTTATTAACCATAATACAGTCCTAGTCACGCAAAATAGGTGAAGACACATTTACTGCACACACTGTACAAAATATTGCACAAGGTGCCAAGACTGCACCGGTCCCCTATTGATAGTACAACATGTCATTAATCTGTCAAGTCTTAAAATACCAAACATAATTCCAAATCTATTGTGTCTGGCTTTGGTGTACTGTTACGGCTCAATAGGTTAAGAAGCCTCGAAATACTTTTTATCCTACGATAAACAAAGAGGGTCGTTTGGCTGCTATCTCCTATAGGTCCAAGATAAATTCCAGATTGCATGCAAGCACGCCGCTGTACCCTACCTCTCGTATTGGTATCGATTGCGATTAACTAGCTTCGAATACACAGAATGCGCAACCAAAACGATTCAACTAAATTATTCAGCCCATGTTCTGACCAATAAAACGCTCGTAGACAAACCATACAAAAGTTTTACAAGCCAGCTGTAAATTTTAGGATGAGCCGAAACATATTACTTGTATGATTTTCTTGCAACGTAAAAAACCTTATTTAACCGCTCGCGTATGAGTTATACGAATAAGGCATTTCATTCACAAAGACGTACGCTTATAGAATAGGAAGGAATTTATTGTAATTGGGGTTACCAGTCTAGAGAAAATTACGCTGAAATTTAGTAGATCAAAATGTTCTAGTATATTTTAGTGAACTATATAAAAAGTTTTCACATAACTTATTCTCATAAAATATATTACTTTGTATAGTCTTGCTTAAATATACAAATTGGAAAGGACATTATACTTTTAAGTCGATGTAAGTCAGGATGATATTAAATTTTGAATATCTATGTTTAACGAAGAAGATTATGTTATAACTATCATAGCTGTATCTAAAATATTTTATCAGCCAATAACTTAACTAACTTAATTTTAGATTGGTTCAAAGATTAAAATACTGTGGCAATAAATCGAGTAAGCCTTATTCGAATATGCAGCACGTAAATTAAACTGTATCAAAAATAGCCAATATTATTAATAAATGGTTACGCAAAATAAACACTCTTTTATTGTGTGCACATAATTGCCGAAACATAAACACACTAAATACCTTTATGCGCTTGCTATTGTTATTTAAAAGCGCGTTTCATTTTTTACATATAATTTATTTTTCGTGGTTGGATTTTTACCTGACATAAAAATTCTACCACGCAAATTGGTTGGCCGCAAATATAAACACAAACGTATGTCTTGGGATCAAAGACACATTGTTGTTTTTTAATCCATAATAAATCATTGTTCACGCAGTGTATTCACAAAATGCCATATTTTACACGAGAGTCGTGCAACCCTGAACACATTTGTCACGTATATGTTATCTTCTGTCTGTCTGTCACGTGGTTGATAGGGTAACGCGCGCACAGCGCAGAATTTTAACTAACATCCTCGTACTTCTACTATGTAATACTACAGTCTATAAATCGCTAGCGATTGTAGTTTAGTTACTAGATATCATAATCATTTATTCATGAAATATAAGCTTACAGTATTTACAACCAAAGAACAATGCTCAAAAATGGATAGACACAGTCCTCACCCTTGTAGCTCTTTAAAATGTTAATCGAAGGGCCATAACCATCTTATCATTTTATTGTATGACAGCGAAACTAAAATGTCCATCTGAAAAAAGTTATACCGACATGAAGAAATTGGAATCTGCAGTCACAAGTGACAATTATGTTGCCGTTGAATGTTTTATATTATTAAAAATGAAACAAAAAAGTTCCGTATTTTCGTGAAGTAACTATTGACGATTTCAGAAGTTTTCTAATAAAAATACCTTCATTACAAATAAAATATTTTACTTTTATTGCAGCAAATAGATTACTTAGTATTTTCAGTGTCTATTTCAATATTGTCCCAGGCACACGCTGGCCCAACGAAATACTCTAAACGCCTTCCAATCCCATTGTGCCACATGATACTGACGACATGCGCGCGCGGATGACTTGGTGATACTCGTCAACGGAAAATTCCCGAGCACGGTATCTAGTCTCATGCAGAAGGCCCTGATTATGGTGGAGAAATGGTGCAGTAGTTACTATTTATTGATAAACCAAGGGAAAACTACTGTCGTGCCGTTTACTAGGAAGAGGGATCTGACAGGGTTGGGAACTCTCTCCATGTATGGTACGCAGCTACAATGATCCACGGAGGTGAAGTATCTAGGCATGACCTTAGATAACAAACTAACGTGGAAACCCTCATGTAGAGAAAGCCATAGGGAAGGCTCAGCGGGTCTTCGGCATGATTCGTTCTGCTTATGGGAAGACCTGCTTATGGGGCTGAAGCCCAAGGTCATCAAGTGGCTATACACGATGATGATAAGAAAAATACTTACCTTGGCCACCAGGCCAAGAACTAAACTTGCAACATGCAGAAACGCGCTGTCGAAGGTGCAGCGATTAGCCTGCATGGCTATAACAGGGGCGTTCCCTACTACGCCAACGGCTGCGTTAGAGATCCTGCTGGACCTAACGCCGCTACACATTGTTGTGGAGTTAGAGGCGATGAAGGCGCTACATAGACTATCTATACATGGGCTATGGAGCGTCAACATGCCAGTAACTCGACACACAAAACTGGAGATTTCGAAGGATCTTAAAGAGATTATGAGCATGGGATGTGACAAAATGCAACCAATGCACATATTCAAAAAGAATTTTAAAATAAAGGTCCCCACAAGGGACGAATGGAGACGAGGTCTACGATCCCCTGACAATGGTTGTCTCATCTGGTACACCGATGGTTTCAAAATGGAAACAGGATCAGGCGCTGGTATTTATGCCAACGACTGCAAGGTGAACCAAAGCATGGGCAAATATGCAACGGTCTTCCAGGCGGAAACCTATAATTGCCTGTGCGCAGGAGAATATTAACAACAATGTCACTGACAAGATTGTTTATACTCTCAGTGACAGTCAAGCTGCTCTTAAGGCTCTGAACTCCTGTAGGGTGGACTCAGCACTGGTCCTGAACTGTGTTAAAGCCCTTAACAAACTTGGCAGAAAAAACACAGTCAGGCTGGTGTGGGTTCCGGGGCATGCAGGGGTGCAAGGTAATGAGGAGGCTGATGTATTAGCCAAAAAGGGCTCGGAGCAACTATTTGTGGGCCCCGAGCCATTCGTAGGTCTCTCTGAGAGTATCGTCAAGGCAGCTTTGAATGCACATGGCAATGATAAACACAGGCTGGAGTGGATGGCCCTTAGGGGTCTGGAACACTCCAAGAAATTCATTGCAAACAGAGCCACGGGCTTTACCCGGAAGTTCTGCGGGTACAACAAGGGCCAAATACGCCTACTCACAGGAGCGTTTACTGGTTATTTTGGCACCAACGACTTCCTGTGCAGATTGAGATTGTCAAACGGTTCGATCTGCAGAGCCTGTGGTGAACAGGACGAGTCCATATCACACCTACTGTGTGAATGTGATGCGTTGGCCGGACTAAGGATGGGTCTGATGGGATTGGCATATCCGAACCCTGAAGACTTCAGGCTTCTCCCTCTGAAGTGTACGCTGCGACTGATGCAGTACATTCATAGGGAGATAGCTCAGGGATAAACCTCGGGGCCAACACAAAAGATCCCACTGAGTCGAAGTGTCGCCGGTCTACAATGACTGGCCCCCGGATCAATATAAGATAAGATAGATACTTTATTATACATTTTAAATATTGGGTCACGGTTACATTGCGGCCAACAGCCAAGTTACTTTTACTTTAATCAAACTCTTTTTATATGACTACGACTATAAATTATCTCTATAAAAAAACATGGCAAATAAAATATTTTGAAATGTTATACATCTATATCTAATTTCCCACGTGAGACGTGGGAAATTAAATATCTTGTACCTTTAAATGAATTCACTTATAAAATAGTGGCTGTATTATATTCACTTTAAGCAACTGTAGTAGATGGAGTAGCTGTCTTACTGAGGTTTATGTATGTCTACTTATCCATTAGACAAACCAATCTAGAAAGGAAGCAACTCGGCATTTATTACAAATTCAGATAAGCATGAAGGAAAAATGTTTTTGTCTATCTCATTGGGCAGTCACGTAAAATAACAGCACTAAGTAGGTAATTCGACGTTGATCTGTGTACAGTGCATTTATTATGTTTACTTTTAAACATAATAAATGCAATGTAGATACAGCCTTGCTACAATTGCGTAACACGCTACAAATGCGTAGCAAACACATCATTGCTACGCTTAACAAAATCGTAGCGGATATTTGCGCTACTACAAAATTTCCGTAACATGTTATTTTAACACTGCTGTTCTGCTCAAAATTGTGTCGTTTAATGCTCATACCGAATCTAACATCAATAGTAAATTATGAGTAATAATTTATGAGTAGTACTAAAATGAGTTTGTATGATAGCTACGATTGCACTGCTTGATTTATCTGATTGATATAATAATAATAATAATCTTTATTGATCCAAAAAGTTACAGATACACATTATACACAGATACAGATAGATAGATAAATGTATGTAACTCCTTTAGCGATATCAACGAACCCTGTGTAGGATATCTGACTGTTGTAGTTGACTTACTGGTATTCATGGTAGGCGCCCAGTCTTATTATACGTGGAATGAAAAAACCGGGCCGCAATAAGAGTTTCAATTTTCATGAAGACACGTACCCTGTAAATGTTTATTATAATATAATGAATTATTTATTAGCTTTTGTAATTTTGGAAGACATATCGTGTGTTGGAGTTTTTGTTTTGATGTAAATGTATGTTATTATTCGGTTTGTTGTTTTAGTGTTAGAAGATTTAGAGATGTTTATTCACTTTCGTTTCTCAACAGGATGTAATAAAATATAACATGGTTTGGCATACTCAGAGAATAGTGTTAGATTCTTACATACTGCCCTCGTCACTTGTATACTTATATATATATATATATATATATATATATATATATGTATTCCTGTATGTCAAAGATTATTGTCATATCTATATGAATTTGACTAGTATATATAATTGCACTGATATACTATCTACATCTACGTATGTCTATAATATTTAGGGACTTAAAAACATTGCTGGTATACTGTAAATGTAAGTGAGTCTACTGTCTGCACCTCGAGTATATACTTATTTGAATCTCTTCTTCCTTTTGTTGTAGCAGGAAACAAGTTGTCCTAATTCGTTCTTTTAACAAAGCTTGAAACCAATAGCAGCAATGACATTGTACGAAACAGTAATTACAGTTGCCTAGCCGCTACTGCAGACTTTTTGTCGTGAACTTTTTGATACTGGCCCATTAATAATACTAGTAATTAGGAACGCAAAATACTTGTAATCTATAAAAATCAATTATCAACATACCAACAATAAATACAAATTTACTTCAGCAATCAGTTCTTTCTGTAAGACTTATATTTATTGCCATAATTATATAATTAACATAATATATACACAAATTATTTACAAGAAATATAAACTAAAGAGAAAAATAAAACAGAAAAATAAAAAGCGTCATAAAATTCCTCCGCGTCGTCGTCAATTGGCGACGTGCCCAGAAGACTGGCAGCATTGTCACGTTGAATGGCAATACTTATTCTTTGTGCAAAGAAAATACCAGCCCTCTGGTCACGCGAAGCGTTGATGAGCCGCTTAGCTAGGTCTCTATAAACAGACCTAGCACTTGGACCCCATGGCCTCAGCGTAAATACATATATCAATCTACATATCATAACAATAATTTTAATTATTTTAAATATAAGGAATTTGTGGAATATTAAAGTGATTTGAATTTTTGAGCGTTATGTTTTTATATAAATCAACAGTCGAATAGTGAACTCACTTCCCAGCATCCAAAAATGGTCGTTCTGAGTCTAAGTGTTCTTTGTCACCGTTGTTGGAATGTTTGTAAAATCCTTCGGACATTAGACACACATCCGACACAGGCATTATTCATAGTGCGGGAGTAGTATAAAAAAAGGGAATATCAGATACCTGACAATCAATAAATTATATTCTATTGTATTCTAAACATCCTCTCTACATTTAAGTCCGCTTAAAAAATACTCTGAATCTACGAAGAACCAAACATTACAACTAAATATTCCAACTACACTCGGAACCTTCAAGCGTTAGCGTAAAGCTGGATGGGTCTAATATATAATATTAAATAAGTAAAGCTTAAACTGCGGTCCGTGCCGTCCACTTGGTAGTTGTTAATTTCAACTTTAATTAAAAATAATTTCTCTTCGCTAGTGGACAACTTAGACATACGAATATAGGGAGATGTGATTTATTCTAGTACGTAATAAAAATTAATATCAAATCAAATCATTTATTGCTACGAAGTGTAAATGTATAATGGTGTTCAAATTAAATAAGTGATATACTTAATAGGAAACCATAACTATATAATATTCAAAAATTTCATAAACTTCATATTATTTTGCCAACAAAACGGTTTTGCCTGTATTCTTGAAGAGACAGAATATGTATCACACTTTTTCACTAAATATATGTAGGTAATATCAGGCACACTTTATGAGCTGTAGTTGAGAACTACTAAGATCTTTGTTTTCTGTTAGATTCGTTATAGGTCTGTTTATTGTTGGTATTGTCAGGCACATTGAAATCTGTAATGAATCTTATTAGGAGCGGCTGGAGGTTCGTGTACATCGATGACATTTGTGGGTATTATTATAACAAGTTGTCTTCCGACAGAATTGCGCCTCCTAAACTTATCAACCATATTTCGGACGCAGGCGATCTGACGCAATTATATAATTTAAAAAGACAATTCCCGCATAAGGAATATGTCTGTGTCGCGAGGGACCTTATTAATATTCAAAGAACGAACACAAAGAACATCCACCAACCATTGGTGGATCACATAAATTTTTGTTCCTTGTGTGATTCGAAACACTTGACACAGTGGCAACGGCGAGGCGACCACTTAAACCACTTATCCATCCGTTTAGTCATTGTGACTTGATATTAACCATATCAAGCTGATACGTTAAAGAACTTGAAAATCCTTCTCATCGCAAGAACAACACAAACTTATATAGCTGGGATATTTTTTAAGTTATTGGGTACTTTGTTAGTCGAATTGTACCAATTAGCGACAGTGTAGTTTTGATGAAGATTTTGCTGTTTATCATTAATTTATTTAATTTTCCCAATCATTCGTGATCAAAATGGTTCTTCAGCTGTTTTATGCTAGACCGTGTTTAGATTTTCTGCTTAGTTTTAACTTCAGTTGTCAGCGAGGTGTCTGAATTAGTCTCAATTGCTTTCGTAACTTGTATTTATATAGCGCAGAACATTTGGTATCTGTATCGAGTTTCTAAAAGCTAGACTTGGTAAAAAAGGTTTAATCTATTAAATATTATAAGCTATACGATATGGAATTCTCAACGGATAACTATCTAAAGATAGTTGAAAATTGTTTGTCTATATTTGTTAGTATTATAAGTGCAAAATCAAATTTTGTTATGATATTTTAATATATATTGAGACCAAACCAAAAAAACACCTTCGATTTTATAATAATAAAATTAGGATGTGTTTAGAATATCTGCAATACTTGGGGCCGTAATACAATAATTCATAGGAGTATTATAAGAGAAAGAGGTGGTGGTTTCTTTGTAGAGTAAGATTGCACAACAATAGGTACTTATATAAAACACAGTGGTAAAGTTCCAACTACCTAAACATAGTATTGATGGCAAACACAAGAAGTGGTTGTTGTCTAACAAATTGGAATTACTTTTATTTTAAGTACATATCCATTTAAATTCGCGTTCTTGGTACAATGTAATTAATGTTTCGCGGTAACAAAGTATCCATTTAAACGTAACTGGTGGTTTTAATTTCAGTGGAAATGCTTTATTGTCTTGGATTTTTGGGACAAGTGCCGCTAAGACTGATTAGCGTGTGTTCTGGCTTTCAAATAAATGTTGGAAATAATTAACGTTGTTATGCAATATGCAATGAGATTTGAACTTTATGTCGTAGGCTTACGAAAGATATTTGAGTGGTAGTAAATTGATTTTCTAAACAGTACAATTTGAATTTTGTAAACTCACTGTCTCTCTTAGTTGTTAAGTGAATGGTAATATTAAGCCAATATGACGTGAAAGCCTTAAACATTTCTAGCGTTACGCTAGAAACTTGAACGTTGCGAACGTTGTAGCTATTTGTGACGCAAATCTAACATTATAATCGCTTCTACACTTATGCCCAGTTTCTGAAGTTGTCAGTTAAGGTCTGGTTAGTTATTGGTTTAATAAAGTTATGAGTTAGATAAACTTCGGATAACTGTCACTGCGTTTCTGAACACGAGACACACGGCTCAATAACTATCGAACCGATAAGCAGTTACTTAATCTGCCGCTAGATGGGTCTCTATAATCAGTCAAACTTAAAGTTTATATTATCCATTTAATTAATATTTAATATGAATTATATTTATTATAATAATTTTTTTACTAAGCAAGTAAGCAGTAAACAGTGTTTTAATTATAAATTATGATAATTCGACACATAGTTATGGCTGTATGAACGAAGTTATTGTCAACTTTTTAAAAAGAAAAAGCCAAGCATGCATTTGATAGCAAACAAAAGTTATGTGTTTGTTTCGCAGACTTTCGCGCGTGTTTATTATTTTGTGTTGAAAAGTTTGCTGGGAGGTTGATTTTATATAAAGTAATTGATAGTTTAGTGTAATTGGTAGGTACTCTATTTATTTACCCTAATTATGGAAATCAGTAAACGCAGTCGTAATTTTACTGTAAGAGAGAAGATGCTTCTTGTCGAAGTAGCCAAAGAATTTGTGTCTATAATCGACAATAAAAAGACAGACTACTGTACGGGACTACTGTAGAATCCAAAAAACAAGCTTGGACGGCGCTGACGCATAAATATAATGGTGTCTCTGAAACTGGTTCTAGGACTGAAAAGCAGTTACATGCGTTATACAATAATTTGAAGAAAACAGCGAGAAAGAATATGAAGGAATATATATTATATACAATATAATTATATATATAACATTTGGAAATCCAGCAATATTAAAAAAAATGAGCCTTCTGTTCTCTCAAGTCTTCATTATTAGGCATATTTATATACCTTCTAGCTAGCTTTGCTATTTCTTTGCTAACTTTATTGACCACTCTAGACACAGTGGTTTTGTGGACATTAACGTCATCACCAATGACAACCAGAAATGTTCCTGTGGCATAATATCTAAATGCAATTAAAATTTGTTCCAACTCAGACAACGTATATTTCCGATGCGTCCTTAGCGATATTATCAGGCCTGTCCTAACTCCTGTAGGTTAGGGCAGGCCTGATAATATCGCTAAGGTGTATCACAGTGTTCTTATCGAAGCGATATCTCGCTTTAAATTCTTCATCCGTAAACATAGCGAAAGGATTTCTCTTTGTTCTTAAATTTCTATGGACTGATATACTAGAAATTAATTCCAGTACTTCGAAATCAAACTCTCATGAGCTACTTGTATCCATGACACCGATATTCCCTTCTTTTCCTTTTAAATAGTTGCTTATTTAGCTATCAAGAGTTATTTAGTTAAATTAACAACTTTAAAGCCTAAAACTTCATGTAGTTTTTCAAAGCACTAAACGTCAAATAAAGTTACGGATCCGATAAACGGCACACGTGGGTCAGTTAAGTTAAACTAAGTTTAAACGGAGTTTATCTTACTGTGCGTTGTTCAGAAACGCAATTCCATAGCTTATCGAACCAATAGCGTTAACGAATAGATAAACTGTCAATAAAAATACCTCGGAAACCGGCCATTAGTGTAACGAATTAGTTCGAAAATGTGAAAATTTATTCATATTGGTGTATGTGTATAAACTGACTCGTTGCTTGCGTGTTATTTGCAATCTTGAGGCCTCAGTTTTGACGGCCAGGTCGAACAAAAGTGCAATACTTTTTTTAACTCTTGACATATTGTCAGTAGCATAAAAAGTAGCATAAAAGTAGGTACGCAATAAAAGTCTCGTTTTGAACTGAAACGTAGCTTGCAAATTTGATATATTCATGAGTACACATATAGAGTCATGCCTTTATATTGCTGATATAGTAGACAAAGATACATTACAGCTATATTTTACTACGTTTTAGGTACGCCGTGCTTCACCAAGTTTAGGCCTACGGAACGGATAGCCAGACTTTATAGAGAATCTCTTAACAATTTTGCCTGGCTATGAAATCAAATCCATTTTATAATCGTAAACACAAATTAACATCTTTGGGCTAATAAAGCAGCCTTATTAAAAAATACTTGAAACTTGAACGCTCGGTTATTTGGTTATTTATTAACAAAATGGCAACAAATTTTGGCACGTGGACAAAAACAATACGGGTAATTTGTGTAATGCAATTTTAAGAATCGTTAATAAAACACATTGGCGTCGTAAAAGAGCCTTTAATTGAATTGAAGTGGTACTGAATAATTAGTGGGAAAACACTTCAATGTCGTTTCAAAGTATTTTTCCACTGTAGTAATTAGAGACGAAGAAATCCTTCTAGTCGGTCTTATTGTGTGCTTCTAATGAGTTCAATTTTCTTTTACATACATAGACTCAGCCTGTATATACACAAAGGGATAGGCTTTGATGTATTATACCTCATTTTGCAAGCTATCGTTTAAGCTCCTGAATGATAGGGGACGAGTCGATAGTCTTTTCGGCAAATTGTAAAATGTCAAGCTGGTCCAAAGAATTTCATAGACATCAAACGCAACCTATGCCACGTGCACAAAAAATAGCTAGCAAAAATGGATGTGATATATTTCTTCCTACCCCATCGGAGAAATCGAGACTGCTGGGTCTTATCAATCAATAAACTTGAGAGATCTTGATTTTCTTGGTGAAGCCTAAATGAATGAAAAGGCTCCTTCTCTGCTTTTACTTTGACCTCATGGTACGACATGACTTTTGCTTTTTCTTTGGCATGATCAGAAGAGAAAGAAGAGTAGGAAGACAAATTCTTCTTCTTTCTATTCATAGAACGTTGTCATGTCCTCATCTATTCTCCATGACTTCTAAAATACATATTTTTCTTTTACTATATTTAGTAATATAGATCTTATAGCCGTACTTATTAAGTAACGGAGGCATTCACACATTGCAATAGGCATTCAGCTTACTTTATCCGAAACCATTACACGGACACGTCTCCGCATGCTGTACCTTCACAGAATAAGCAGATTCAGATGGCCACGGTGTTCATTTTAAAACAACGGCTCACATTTACTATGTACTGTAATAAAATTTCATTGAAAGTGCGCAAGGTAATTTAGTTAAATTGTATCTCGACTTAATGAAATGTTCGGTGCAGTAGGAAACAAATTTATAGTGCCTCGTAACTGTATAAAGTGTCTCTCAGTATAGGGCAAATAAAAAGAATATTAACTAGAACCCGTGATTTGTAAGGTTAGTTTTATTTACTTCTACAAAGTATATTGATGAGCGATAAAATAAGAAATACGCTCCTTTTTTTCTATCAAGCGTTATTACGAGATACAAGTTTATACTTGTATCTCGTAATAACGCTTGATAAAAAAAAAGGATTGTTATCAATAGGCATATAATTATAACTGTAAACCAACAATCTACATATTATGTCTCCTAATTTGATAAAGCTGAAGAGATTTTTTGTTCTTTTGTTTGAACGGGCGGATCTCCATAACTGCCAGTCAGAATTAAACATTTTATTTGAATTTAAAATCCTATTCTTAAGGAAAATTATAGGCTATAACACGCTTAAACGTGGGTTTACCAAAGGGTCAGATTATTTATTATAAACATAGTGATTATATATATATCTTATCTTATCTTATCTTGTGTGGGGGCCAGTCAGTACAGACCGGCGACACTTCGACCCAGTGGGATCTTTTGTGTCGACTTCCCCAATAACGACTGCCTGGGTAATTATATATATATAATGTACGGTGCAACAGCACATTGCATAATTGCACTCTCGTCAAAATTGTCATTGCACCTTATTTTCAAAATATTCAACCATTGCACTTCACATCAGTGTACAAGCAGCACGCATCATAGCGAAACATACATACGATATCAATAGTTTTAAAAGTGAACTCAATACAGTATCAATTCCATCTCATGGTTTGATTTTTACCATAAAATCAATCAATCTATCAAACAATAAAGGAGTATAGGTTAACAAGAAGCCATACAGACAGAAATAACAAAAAAATAAAAACACCATACATAATTATGAAGTTTTATATATTATTATAGTCTCTATAACTACCAGTACGCTAAATCAGTTTACTCATTAACACGAGTAAGAAAATGGACTATACAACGTCTTGCTAAACAAAGTCTTTAAAACAACAAATTTAATTTGCAGAAACTAGAAAATTTTCCACGTCTTCACCAGTTCCTGTACGGATCTTAGTTTAAATTAAGTGACACAACAGTGCAATTGTGCAAGTGAATGGGCCTCGCAGGTGCATTGTGAAAGCAGTAGATAATGCTCATTGCTCCGGCCTTTCAACGACCGGAGAATTTCTTGTTTTAAAACGACGTTATAATAATAGAAGCTTTAATGATTATGGTCGCTTAGACGCAACTACCTTTAGATAGTTTGGAAAGTCATATAGTAGTTAAAACGAAATGCCAAAGAAGAAACAATGCTAGTATAAAATGGAAAGCAAGGGAGTCGTTAAAATAAAATATATTAATGGATTTTTATTAACTGTAATTGTGGTTCTGATATGCATATTTGAACACCTATTATGTCAGGCCGCCGGTATACTGCTGACTTTCAATAGCTCAATAGGTTAAAACAACAAACATAGTGAAGATCCTAGCCTCCCCCTTGTTTTATACACTATTATCGAATTCTTTATGCATACCCATCAGTTTAGAATTCTTTCTGGCTTCTGCCTACCTCTCCAATGAATCTACTCGCAACACATAACATTACCTAAGAAAACGTAAATATAAAGGGATGGAGAGTTCCATCACATTTTCTTGATATTTTTTCTTGGTTAAACTTTTGTAGTCCATTCTTCCCAGATGCCAAACTATCTTAGTGCAAATATGACCTCAGTTTAGTAGCATCTTAATTGAGGGCGATCGAAACATAATCCCGTTCATGATACTCGAGCTTGATAAAAGCCGCCTACGACCTTCGCTCCGTGAAACATCAAATAACCTAAATGTACCTTCAGTAACTTAGTAAACTCACTAACCTATATATTTTGACCATCATAAGTGTTACTTTGTGACCTAAATGAATAAATTATTTTTTGTCATATTAGAGGGTGAACTGCTCTGTTTGAGTCAAACCTAATTTAAACAGAAATTCCTTATAAGATAGAATTTCTAAATTTAACCACCACTAGTAAAAATAAACTATCCGTGAGTGTGAAGTTAAATTGATTGCCTTCCTTTTAATAAATACTGGCTGAAACCACGTTTTTACCTGCGTCTACGTATAACACAACGGGGCTTACTCTTTGTGGTTATATTGCGAATGCAATATAATGCCTATTTTACTCCCTCTTACTCTTCAATTATTATATTCATACAGACATATATATTATTATATTATATTATTCTAATTGAATACACAGTTTCGTATTAATAATATCTATTAGGATATCATTATATAAATTAAAAAGGCTAATTTTACCATGCTAAATTAAGAAAACATTAATCATCATGGCTCTTAGTGACCATGACTGTTAAAAATAATTGATACATCCGGGAAAATGTAATTTAAATAATACTAAAAAAATAACTAAAGAAACCGCAATAATATAATTATGTTGAAAGTACACAAAAGACTACAATTTAAATCTATTTCAAATAAAAATTCTTCCTTATGTTGCATCATTTATATATGAATATAACCCAAAATATATTATATGCTTAATCAAACAAAATCTACAATCCTATGAAAACTTTTCTCATTTCCCCAATCCTCTTACCAGTACAAAATAGTATCATTTTAAACCAAACTATTCTGAGAAGTTAACGTTCTGAAAGACGTTCAACGAGATTCACTTCTGTGCATAAAATTCAAACGTTCATAAATTCAAAGGCGTCAAGCCTTATATGCCTCGCTTCGTATTTCCTTACGAAACCGCTCTATCTTGACTCGGCTCGACATCATGAACATCCTGTATGAATGCACGTGTAGCTGTGTATTTTCGGCATTATAATACTTGTAGTTACGTTGCAGGCAAATAGTGAACACCATTCTAGGAATTATAAATAAATTATTATCTGCAATACGGATATGTAAAACGAAGAAGTCGCAACTCCTCGAAAACTTAGAATAGCAAGCTTTAGAGCATAGGTGAATTACTTTACCTGCTATTGCGGAAACATAATTTTATATTGTACTAGATTCTGGCCGCGGCTTTGCCCACATAAATTTTATGTTAAAGAAAGCTTATGTCAATTTTCAATCCTTTGGAAACAGTACTTTTCTGGGAAAAATATGCTCCTATGTCCTTTTATGTACCCCTGAAATCGTGCATGCGAAATTTAATGGTGATCGGTAGAGTAGTTAAGGCGTAAAAGCGTAACTAACTCATATCCATATCTGTAATATATAGTCAGAATTCCTATCTTATCTTATCTTATATACGGAGGCCAGTCAATGCAGACCGGCGGCACTTCGACCCAGTGGGATCTTTTGTGTCAGCCCCAAGATCTATCCTTTAGCTATCTCCTTATGAATGTACTGCATCAGCTGCAGCGTATACTTCAAGAGGAGAAGCCTGAAGTCTTCGAGGTTTGAATATTATGCCAATCCCATCAGACCCATTCTCAATGCAGCCAACGCATCACATTTACACAGTAGGTGCGATATGGAATCGTCCTGTTCACCACAGGCTCTGCAGATCAAATTGTTTGCCAATCTTAACCTGCACAGTAAGTCGTTAGTGCCACAATGGCCAGTGAACGCTCCTGTGAGCAGGCCTATTTGGCCCTTGTTGTACCCGCAGTGCTTCCGGGTGAAGCCCGTGGCTCTGTTTGCAATGAATTTCTTGGAGTGTTCACGACCCCTGATGGCCATCCACTCTAGCCTGTATTTATCATTGCCATGTGCATTCAAAGCTGCTTTGACGGTGCTCTCAGAGAGACCTACAAATGGCTCTGGGCCCACAAACAGTTGCTCCGAGCTCTTTCTGGCTAATTCATCAGTGAGGAGGCTCATTGCCCTGCACCCCTGCATGTCTCGGCACCCATACTTGTCTGACGTGTTCTTCCTGCCAAGTTTGTTGAGAGCCTTAACACAGTTCAGCACCAGACCGGAGTCCACCCTACAGGAGTCCAGAGCCTTGAGAGCAGTGACATTATTGTTAATATTCTCCTGAGCGCAGGCAATTATAGCATAGGTTTCCGCTTGGAAAACCGTTGCATATTTGTCCATACTTTGGTTCACCTTGCAGTCGTTGGCATAAATACCAGCGCCTGATCTTGTTTCCATTTTGGAACTATCAGTGTACCAGATGAGACAGCCCTTGTCAGGGGATTGTAGACCTTGTCTCCATTCGTCCCTCGTGGGGACCTTTATTTTAAAATTCTTTTTGAATATATGCATTTGTTTCATTTTGTCGCATCACATGCTCATAATCCTTTTGAGATTCTTCGAGATCTCCAATTTTGTGTGTCGAGCTTCTGGCATGTTTACGCTCCACAGCCCATGTAGAGATAGTCTATGTAGCGCTTTTATCGCCTCTAACTCTACAATAATGTGTAGCGGCGTTAGACCCAGCAGGACTTCTAACACTGCCGTTGGCGTTGTCGGGAACGTTCTTGTAATAGCCATGCAGGCCAATCGCTGCACCTTCGACAGCGCGTTTCTGCATGTTGCAAGTTTAGTTCTTGGCCTGGTGGCCAAGGTAAGTATGTTTCTTATCATCATCGTGTATAGCCACTTGATGACCTTGGGCTTCAGCCCCATAAGCAGGTCTTCCCATAAGCAGAACGAATCATGCCGAAGACCCGCTGAGCCTTCTCTATGGCTTTCTCTACATGAGGGTTTCCACGTTAGTTTGTTATCTAAGGTCATGCCTAGATACTTCACCTCCATGGATCATTGTAGCTGCGTACCATACATGGAGAGAGTTCCCAACCCTGTCAGATCCCTCTTCCTAGTAAACGGCACGACAGTAGTTTTCCCTTGGTTGATCAATAAATAGTTACTACTGCACCATTTCTCCACCATAATCAGGGCCTTCTGCATGAGACTAGATACCGTGCTCGGGAATTTTCCGTTGACGAGTATCACCAAGTCATCCGCATATCCGACCGTTAAGTACGGACCTTTGTTGAGTTGTTCTAAGAGTGAATTGACTACCAAGCACCATAAGAGTGGTAAGAGTACTCCATCCTGAGGGCAGCCTTTGGTGGTCGTTGCATACATTTCATCTCCTAACAACTCAGACCTAATGATTCTTCCCCTGAGCATACAATCAATCCACTTGCAAATGGTTGGCTCTATGCCATGATTTGCTGATGCCACACTAATGGTATCAAATGTGGTCCGATTGAAAGCGCCCTCAATATCCAGGAATGCAGCAATGCATACTTCCCAGTTATCCAATGCATGTTCTGCCTTATTTACCACAAAATGCAGTGCCGTCTCAGTGGATTTTACCGACTGGTAGGCACATTGTAGCCTGTGGAGGGAGAATTTCCTTAATTCTCCCTTCTAACATATCTATCTACTAACTTCTCTAGGGCTTTTAAGAAGAACGATTCAAGGTCAGTACGCCTTGGCTTCTTTGTAGTCCGCTTTGCCCGATTTCGGTATTAAGATGACTTTAACACGCCTGTATATCTTTGGAATGTATCCAAAAGCTATGCAGACTCTGTATAGTCTGCACAAATGCGGAACCAAGAGTGCAGCTCCCTATTGTAGGATATTGGGATAAAACTTGTCTGAACCAAGTGACTTGAACGGTTGAAAACCAATTAGAGCCCAGCCGACTTTCCCTTCATCCACTACCTTCCTTGTAGTGTCCCAATCTGCTTTGGATGTACGGCAGCTTCGTTCAACCAGGCTGATCGGTTCCTCCTGCTCCTTTTCTATTATCTTACAGTCTGGAAAATGTGTGTTTAATATCATCGCTAGTGTCTCCTTACCAGACCCTGTTCACTGCGCATTGCCACCCTTAATGGTTGTCAATGGGTGCGCTCTGATAATCGAGATAGCTTTGGAGAGTCTCATTCGTTCAGGTATAGTACTGATGTTTTTACAAGCCTTCCGTTTGGCTTTCCGCACAGCTTTGTTGTAGTTGGTCAAACAACGAGCGTAACCGCTATAGTCCTTGCTGATTCTAGCATTGTTAAACGCCCGCCTGGCTTCTAGCCGCAGCTTGACCAGCTCTGGCGTCCACCACGGTACCCTCTTGTGCCTAAGTTCCCTTATAGTGCAAGTATTTGTCCAGGCCATATTCACAGTCTGGACCAATTTGTCTGCTGTAAACTCTATGTCTAATGTAGAATCGAGCTTACCCTTAGAATCCTCCAGATTTATTCTGAGGTCACTTCTAAAGGTGTTCCAGTCCTTATTTCTGGGATTCCTTCTTCGTGCTATAGGAGCTGGAACCTGCGTCCTGTAATAGCATATGTAATTATGATATGACAGTGCTCTGATATGACAGTGTGATATGACGGTGCTCTCAGAGAGTCCCACGAATGGCTCGGGGCCCACAAACAGTTGCTCCGAGCTCTTTCTGGCTAATTCATCAGCCTCCTCATTGCCCTACACCCCTGCATGTCCCGGAACCCACACCAGTCTGACTGTGTTCTTTCTGCCAAGTTTATTTAGGGCCTTAACACAGTTCAGGACCAGTCTGGAGTCCACCCTACACGAGTCCAGAGCCTTGAGAGCAGCTTGACTGTCATTGAGAATATACACAGTCCTGTCAGTGACATTACTGTTTATATTCTCCTGAGCACAGGTAGTTATAGCATTTCCGCTTGGAAGACCGTTGCATATTTGCCTATGCTTTGGCTCACCTTGCAGTCGTTGGTATAGGTACCAGCGCCTGATCCTGTTTCCATTTCGGAACCATCAGTGTACCAGATGAGACAGCCCTTGTCAGGGGATTGTCCCTCGTGAGGACCTTTATTTCTTTATACTTTTTATTTTTTTTATTCTAAAATTCTTTTTGAATATGTGCAATGGTTGCATTGTGTCGCATCCCATGCTCATAATCCTTTTGAGATCCTTTGAAATCTCCAATTTTGTGTGTCGAGTTACCGGCATGTTGACGCTCCACAGCCCATGCACAGATAGTCTGTGTAGCGCCTTTATCGCCTCTGACTCCACAACAATGTGTAGCGGCGTTAGATCCAGCAGGACCTCTAACGCTGCCGTTGGCGTAGTCGGGAACACCCCTGTAATAGCCATGCAGGCCAATCCTGCACCTTCGACAGTGCGGTCCTGCATGTAGCTAGTTTAGTTCTTGGCCACCAGACAATGCTTCCATACGTGAGTATGGGTCTTATCATCATCGTGTATAGCCACTTGATGACCTTGGGCTTTAGCCCCCAGGTCTTCCCATAAGTAGAACGAAACATGCCGAAGACCCGCTGGGCCTTCTCTATGACTTTGTCTACATGAGGTTTCCATGTTAGTTTGCTATCTAAGGTCATGCCTAGATACTTCACCTCCATGGACCATTGTAACTGCGTATCATACATGGAGAGAGTTACATATATTAACTCACATCCACCTTTGTCATCTGAAATTTTCATTTGCGTATATAAATTTCAGGCATAAAAATTGCCGCACCAATTTGGATCTCGCTTCCTTGCAACTCAAATACCTAAAATGATTTCAATAATAATACAAACCGATACCTCAATTGTGTAAATCCACTATTTGTATCGGATGTTGTATTTTGCCTGGCAGCGTTTCACTAACAAACTTAACAACATCAACTGAAACATTAATTACGACAATAAGCCATCCCATGTGTGAATTTCAGTGTCAACAAAATAAACTATATGGTCCTATGTCCAACAATATAACAGCAACATTATCCAAAACATTTTAATTAATATTTATTATATTACAATTCCACATTTAACAGCAACATAGTGCATCGCACATGTTGTACGGAACGGGACAATAGATGTCGTCGTAGTTGAATGTACGCCATTATCTGGCATATAATTTCTGAGCCCCGGCACTGCTCGCGGTTTGCTGGCTCTCAGTAATTAAGCCCAGTATGTTGCACGAATGTGTGATTTTATTTTACTATTTATTTTAAAAGGTGTACGATTTAAAAATGTTTTTGTACATGCATAGTCATTTTTCCAATGTGTTTTTGCTGCACGTAAATAAATGTATTGTTTTTGTAATCGGCCTAATAAAATATTATGCAGAAGTAGTTTTTGTGTTTAGTTAGGAGTTATGGTAGAAGAACCAAAATGTTAACGTTAACACAAAATAGTTAAAACATAACAAATGTATTATAGCATTTTTTGCTATTATACATACATTCAGATGCAATATATGTTATGAACATGAAGTGTTGCATGATGTTACATGAAGTTTAAGAACTCAATTTAATAGTTCATAACAGATATTACACCTTGATAAACCATGCTATTACTTTTGAGATTACGGATTGGATCTACAATACTTTTACATTTTAAGACAGTAGTTCTTGTGAAACAAATTCTGATATTTTTAATTCTAGTTTGCTTAAACTTTAAACCAGGACAACTTGAGCTTAAGACATGCCCATAATGATTTCAAAAACATACATAAGATTTGCCAATCTGCTCTATACTACTTTGCTGAACAGTAATCAAAGCTTTTTCAATTTGCAAAACGGAACTCTGTACGAAACTGGTGACTAGCCCTAGGGCAAAGTAGTTTAGGTTAATTTTAGTAGAGACAAAAATTACATTTTAAAGCCTTTGAGCTTTTGTGTACTTAGAATCTTATCTAGAATTGTTACGACCTTATGAACAACATTATTTTTCAATTTTCCACAAAAATGTTACCACTAACCTATACCCAGAAATCTTTTCACAAAAGCTTATCGGCAAAAACTATTCTAAAAATGAAGCTTACTACGTCCGAGCCGGCGTGAACAAAAACCTAATCTAGACTTTCTACTGAATAATGTTTGTACCTAATAGAAGCTATAGACTGCGATGTCTGTATAGGGACCGTCGTAATTAATCTCAGTTTGGCTGGTAATCCATCTTTTAGTGGGATTCGATAGAAGGGAGAAACTATTCATCTAATACGACCCGAAATTTATCTCAACGTCACCTGACTTAGATTACATCCTCGCATTATAATGTAATCTGTGTGTGGAGCAAATTATCTTTAATTTGGGGGAATGTAATGAGCACGTGTTGCAAGATTTGGCTTACGTGACGTCAGATAGGACGCAGTGTAATTACTATGAATGTATGGAAAATGAGGGTGATTGGGTTGATAGTGCGATTGAATATCTTTGTGTTCTAGTTAACTTATATTCTTGAAAGCAATTCTTTTCTTTTTTGAAAAAGATAAAAAATGAAACAAAGAAGAAAGGTAGCAATTGCTTCTACTGTAAATAATAAGCTAGTAATGTTTTTTGATCTTGGGCTAGGCAAAAAATATTGTAGACGGTTTATAATTAAGTTAAATGCAGTATGCAGCAGCATAAATTGTTGAACTGTAGACGGTTATATTTTATTATAATTCTAACCATTTAATTATGAATAAATGTAATTAGTGAAAATCATGTAATACACCTACGCCTAAATCACAACGACAAATATAAACAATATGGTGCATTAACAATAGCTATTACACTATTGATCTATAAGATTTATTACGTATAGTACAGTTTTTCTCACTTGCCTTATTTATAATACAAATATAGCATACTGATATCTACACACAATCTATAGAGACTCGCGTCTACATACGTATTGCCTTTCTTTTTTGTCATCTCTATTTATTAAAGAAAAATGTAGTCTCAAAGCTGTAACTGTATCATTGTTATAATGAGTTAGTGTTTACCAAAGAAGAGAAGTAAGAAAATTCTAACCTACGAGTATATTATATGTAAATGCAAATATGAGTTTGGTTTTTTGTCACGTTTTAACTACCCGGTCGACCATCATTAATTTCGCATTCACATTTTAAGTCTACACTGACAATAATTGAATTTTCTACAGGTACTGAAAAAGACAGACCTTTAATTCAGAAAAAAGTAGTGTTCCTGAGCAAACAATATCGCACGTAAATACTAGTAGCCTATAAATATTAAATACTCGATTTCTCGCGCGGCTGCGCATAAATGATAGGTAATAAATTTCTGTAACCCTAACAACGTGTATGCAAAATTTCATGATTATTGGTCGAGTACTTAAGGCGTAAAAGCGCAACAAAAAAACTTATATACGCATTTATAATATTAGTTAGGATATCAATATATGTTAGTACCATGAACTATACTACGTTAATACATGAAGCCTTCAGACCCTTAGTTCCTAAAGTGGTCCAGGTGGACCTCCAGGGGTCCACGGGAGACTCGACGGGCGTCTACTTTGACGTGACAAAAAATGGGGATTCACAATTCGTAAGCGGGGGTCCACGAAAATTTATTTGCTTTCGATAGTGAAGAACTAAAATGTATGTATAATATTTTAAGAAGCTCAGCGGCTGTTACTTGTTTAAACGTCGATCGATGGATATTTTGAGGAATACCACTAGCTGAAGACAGAGAGATATTAGTAAAAAAAAATATCATTTTAACTCAATTTTAACCTAATTTAACTTGGCGGATTAAATTTCTAGCTGCAAAGAATCCACCGGAATCAGCTAAATTTTGAAAGTGGTCCATGACAAAAAATGTCTGGGAACCTCTGCTTTAAACTGTTCCTTTACACGATTGCATAACGTCTTAGTCTCAGAGTCATGAATTAATATGGAAGCGCGTAATATCTTGGAGCCATTCATTACAGACGCTTCCGACTGCGTGCCGCTGTATAGGTAGCTTATCAAGTGATTGATTGCGCAGATACTACCTAAGAACTGGGATCTATGGAGCCATGTACTCGCATGTTCTATTATGTAAGCTGGTACATGATGTACTGTATTGTTAAAGCACGTTTGTGATTAATAGAGCGCAATTAGTGTAGCGTTTTTTGAGAATGAACATTATATTACGTAAATGTTGATATTAAAGGACTTTTCAAGGATTCTATTGCGGTTTATTTTAAAAACACTATTTTTAACTGTTAAATTCTTTTAATATACACTTTTTGTTTAGGTATTTTAAAACAGTCACACTTCAAGATAAGCATAGCCTTAATCTCCCCGTGGCCATGATTCAGGTAAGGCAACCGAAATACTAGATACAGTGTAAATATAAATAGTTTTAACATACAAACACTGACGAAGTGTTGTCTTAGTTTACGTCTGTTTGCTAGGATAAGATATTTTCATTGTAACTTTAAACATAATACCATAGTTGTTTATCTGTTTCTATCAAAATATCTACTAAAGAAACTATTTGAGAATCTTTAGTGTAAAGAAATGTCTGATTCCAGTAGAAGACCCCAAATAAAGAAGTCAAATGAAATAAATTATTTTTCCTGCAGCTAGCTAGGATCTTTTTATTTGAAAAGCTATTGGTGTAGTCGAACAAAAACATGGAACTTGGACAATGTCTAAGAATAATGTTTTGTAGGAATAACAAAAAGTCGTAATCTATGTATATCTAGGATGAGTTAGAGTCAGACCTCGGATAAGTTTCACCATTTAAGCGTTCATAACAAAGAAAATCGTAAAATGGAAATAAAAGCCACAAAATCTTCTTCTAGTAACAAAATTTTGTTGATATCAAGCTTCAACCAAAACATATCCAAAGATCTAGATTTGTTTGGCAGTTTCACTATAAGGTTCCTTTTAGGCAAGTATTCGTATGTGGAACTATCGGGTCATATCAAGCAGAGGATTTATATTTATTACTAGCTGTGCTCGCGGTTACACCCGCGGTTTCACCTGGTTACTGCGCCGCCCCCGTGGGTCTTGAGGCTATATAGCCTATAGCCTTCCTCGATAAATAGGCTATCAAACACTAAAATAATTTTTCAATGCAAACCAGTAGTTCCTGAAATTAGCGTTCAACCAAACAAATAAATAGACAAACAAAAATCTCTTCAGCTTTATACCATTAGTATAGACAGTAACGATACGATGAACCAGATAGAATAATAAACAGCGACGAGGTTTAGGTGGCAAAATCTTCATGGTATATTCTTATATTCAATTCGGCCCGAAATTTCGGGTGGATATTTTGGTGTAAGCATGTGGATATAAGGCACGTATCAATGACTTATTTCAACTTATTTGAAAGTTAGGAGGTTTATTATTGTGCTTTTTGTCTATAATGTAAAATAAATGCTGCTGCAAATTTTATTAACTCACTTTGTTACTTAATATTATCTTCTGTTTACGCGAATGTTATTCATTGAAATTAAACTATTATATACGGATTTTATCGCGTTGTATATTTAACACTTTATTATATAATTTCGAAACTGATAATAGGTACTACTATTACTAATTAACTTAACTAATTTTTAGCTATTTAAATTATTAAAATCTATTTATATTAATTATACGTGTATTTATTTTGATATTAATATACCTTTTTTTTTTTTTTTACCTGGGGGAATGCAATGACGCATATCCCTCCGCGGGGGCGGGCGGAGGGATTATGTCGGACTCGCCGGGGTAAAATAAAGATGTTAAAAAAAAAGATAATGTACCTCCCGGAATACCGACCAAACCTACCACGGTGTTCCTCGACACAACCACTACCGACGGGGCCGCGCGAATCGCTTTCGCATGCGGTCGCGACCCCGCCGAGGTTACGGCCCGCCGTAAGAAACGGCAGGCCACTACACGAAAGACCTACCCAAAATAGGCACTACTTCAAATAAAACCCTACTGTCTCCCCCCTAGAGGGAAGACGGACTCGACACAGAGGCGCGCGTGGGAACACGCACGCCGCCTGTCGGACCTGGTGCTGAACGGATGGCGGGCAGGCCCACAAAGCCCGCCACCCCCAGGTCAAACTGTCACCTTTTCGTCACCTTAGGGGTGTTAATCTCCACGGGTGGTGAAAGAAAACAAGGACCGTTTACAAGTACACTTATATTTTCCACTTGAACACAAAAGTACAATAATATTGTTACACCCGCGAAGTTGAAGGAGAAAAGTCCTCAGGGCGTGGTCCACTGCAGAGTAGATGTGTGTCGGTGATCCAGGTAGAAGTTGGGAAGATACTTGCCGGGTGTGATGTCTGCCGCTAGCCCAGCCCTCCAGTCAAGTGCCGTCCTCCTTATATCGTCGTGTCTACGGCCGGCCTAGGTGTCAAGGAGGGGGCACAGCGCCCCACTCGACGCGCGCGCATCTATGACGCGACGTGACACACCCCCCTCGAAAGGCCAGAATTTTCGGCAGGAAAATTCTCTGACCTGCAGCTCCCGGCGCGACCCTTGAACAGAAGTGGAATAGGTGTCAGTGTGGGAAATAGACCTACTATTCAACTTATAGTAATGTGTATAACCCTACATACATTCATACGTCACGCTAGCAACGACACCCTAGTACAAGACGACATACATCTCACACATAAAGCCGACACACAATTATGTAAGTGCTTAGGCTACCATACAAAGTATAGGTATACGGGTTATACACAAAAGGTGAATCATACAAGAATGTGTAAGAAGCAGTAAATAAGTTAAGCTAGACTAGCCCTACGACCTAAGTCTTGGGATCAGCCAATGACCACTAGTCAAGCAAGTAAGTAGATAGGTATCTACACAATAGAAACAAAATAATTGATGCTATAATTAGACATCAATAATAGTATTAATCAAAGCTTAGTTAAATTCCCAGAGGCGCGCCACAGCCAGAATACTGAGTGACAAAAGGTTTGTGCACAATAATAAACTATTATTTAAGTATAAAATCAAACAAAAGAATTCTTCCGTTCGTAACCTATAAGTCCGCCAGGTGCACTATGAGGTAATCGTATCATAACAAAAGGACACACTGACTCGAACTACAAGGAAAACAGCTGATATTAATAAATAAGATGATACATTCATTAGGAATGTATCACGACACGACCGGATAGATATAATAGTATAGTATAACAACAACAAAATTTTTTTTTTTTTTTTTTTTTTTTTTAATGCAGCGACCAAAACAACAGCAAAACAGACACGAACGACCATATGACTATAAAGAAAACTAACGAGGAACAAGAATCGAACCAGTGGACCGACCTGGCAGTGACCATTAACCACTGAGCAAAAAAATATATTATGTTAGAAAAACAATATGAAGTTCACCGAGCGACGATTAGTCATAACACTCATAACCACTCCATAGGTCATTATGTAGTTATTACAATGTTGCGAATGTTTATCAATAGAAATTCTCAAGTACCTACATTAAAAAAACTATAGTGAGAGAAATATTTTTATGTTACCCGCTACTGAAATAATGCGGTTTTAACTGACAAGAATTTAATGACATGTGTTTATTATTCTTTGTAATGAATTAATTTCAAATCTTTAATGTGCCATTCACCCAATGCTTTACCAGACATATCAGATAATTTATAAACCAATGGAGACTTTTTCGACACTATTTTACATTTTATGTATTTAGAAGCTAATTTTTTAGAAAAATATTTGTTTTTAT
This sequence comes from Catocala nupta, assembly GCA_963675205.1. NCBI lineage: Eukaryota > Metazoa > Arthropoda > Insecta > Lepidoptera > Erebidae > Catocala > Catocala nupta. Next base: position 12,672,515 of record OY776082.1, read on the forward strand.
CACTTAACGGAAAGGTCTTTCGCCAAACTATATCGCCGACATTGAACTCGGCCGGTTTACGGCGAAGGTTATACGTTTTATAATTTCGAGCATGAGCAGCTAATAAGGCCGCTTGTACCTTTTCGAAAATTTTGCACAAATGACCCAAGGATTCAGCGTAACCATCATGAGGTTCGAGGACACTATTGGAGTCAGTCTCCCTATTGTAATGAGAACCACATATCGCACCTTTAAAGTAAAACCGTTACTAAACGAAATTATGAAATTTTATAGGGGAGCCAATATTAGAAAATAGTCACTGTTTTTTTTTAAATAAAATCTGAGTTCAAGGTTTTTTAATATTTTTAATGAGTTTATATGATAGACCTCTATTTACATTATGACATGCCATTTAATAAAGTTATTTTTAATAATTACAGCTTTATTTATTTTGATTTATATTATTATAGTAACACTTTACCATTAATTTTATTTGTTCATTATTGTATATTACTATGAAATTACAGTGCAAATAATGTTACTAAATAGAAAACTACTGAAACCTAATAATTTAATAATATTATTATACAATTAAATTAAAAATCATATTTTTTTTATTATTGCGATGTTATAATATTACTAAATAAATAAAAAACTTTCGAAATTAATAATGTTTTATTACAAAATAGAGATCCATACAATCCCTTGGAATACTTAATTATTTATCAATCAGTCTTGATTTTGTACCTTTAAATCACAGCTGGTACGTATCTTACTGTCTTAACTTTTAATTATCTTATCCTATAACATTTTACTACACTTCGACTAAAAATAAATCAACTGGAAATTATAGCAATATAAAAAAAATATATAAAAAAATAAACATAGTAACAATCACAGCCTCATTTCTCTATCCACAAAAGGTACTTTGAACTAACAAAAGTAATGTTCACTTCTATCACTTAATTATAATAATGAGTCAAACCTATTGACATAATATTATTTTTTTGTATCAAAAATAAACAAAATCTCTTTAAAAAAACTTTAAAATAATGACATTCTCATAAAATTGTGTTTATAAATCAATAATCATCAATATAAATATTAATATTAGGTAGCAATGCTAAAACAAGATGTTATTATAATAAGACAATGCGTAACTTTGTGGTATGATATTACTGTCAATTAAGCTTTTTAAATCGCTGTTTTTTCTGTCACTTAATTTTAATCTTGACTGATATAAAGGCTTGAGCTGGAAATTTTGAAGATTAGTGCTAGTACGTGTTCGCGACGAACGATTATTATGGAATTTTATTTCTTTGAAATCTGTATCTAAATAGGAAGTTTTATAATAAATGCTAACGTGGTTCGAATCTTGAAGTTTTTCAAATTTAATTATCTTAATGTCACTCGTTTTAACTGTTTCTCCATCAGTATTTTTTGAAAATTGACCACCGCATGTCTCTGTAAGATTTTTTATATCAACGAAATCTGAATAGCACATTTCGGTAACATTGTAGGGATTGCCTTTCTTCCGTGCAGTTCTGATTATGGTTACGTATTGATCTGGTGTGTACACAGGACCAGAACGTAAGCACTTTGTGACGGCTTTTTCTATCACAGAGTGAACAGAGTCATTTTCGTTTTGTGTATGGCCACTAATTAAAAATTTATGCGTAATGGACTTTATTTTAAGAACAGTTAAGGCATATACATACATAGAAAACATAAACTTGTTCTTTTGCTGGCCACAGCAATTATCAGAATAAAATGTGATTTGCAAATTATTATCATTTATTTCTGACGCCTTCTTTGTCAGATATCTCCAGACACACGTTGCTATTTCGTTAGCTCCTCTTAGAGCCTCGACCTCGCTCCAAACAAAACAATCACAATAGTCTTTTGCTAATTCACTTATTGTAAAATTACAAACATTGAGCTTACATTTGTAATATAAAGTAGATACATCTCCTTTCGGAAGAGGCAGTACTGCCTGGAGGTCATAACAGGCAACAATGTAGTTTTCCTGAACCATTGTTTTATCGTTTGATTTTTCCTGGCGACATAATTCTTTTTCAAGTTGGTGTTGGTCGTATCTGGTCTTTAACTCTACTGTTTTATTAACAGCATTTTTAAAGCTGACGCATAGTTCGCACTGGTCTTTTTTAGGTGTGTGAAAGCCGATGTTGTAATCTTCATTGAATACTCTCCTGTAGATATGAATTTTAGCAGCTTCAACACCATCATTCAAGCATTTCGTTTGGTAGTCGGTATAAAGATCTGTAATGCTTTTACCCCCATCAATGAATTCACGAGTCGTTTGCTGTCTTAGGTAATGTGAATCTATTCTTGGTATTGTGTCTATATGGTTTTTTATTCCTGTAATGATATCTGAACTTATTTTGTATTGTTTCCCATGTTTACCCCTTTTTTCTTCTTCAACCGTTCCTGCTTGGTTTTTTTTTGCTATAACAGTTGCAATAGGTCGATTATTAATGGCCAATGTGTTCCTAAAGAAAAATTTACAGATACGATGCTTAAAATTGTTAATCTCGAATGAAAATGAATGTTTAGGTCCTCTATTACTATTATGAACTTTATATTGATATTTAGGTTTAATAACATCAATACACTTTGCAATATAATCTCTTTGTCTAGATAAATCTCCCATTTTCCAATAATTGTCAAAAATAATTTCTCTGTCTTCCTGTTTGATTATTTCGCTGCACTTTAGTCTACATTTTTCCCCACATGGTGGTCCTATCTGCTTCTTTGGCATGACTTTTTTAGACTTAGACACAGTTTTATATTGCTGACCACTATTACGAAGTCTTTTAGCATCTTGCCTCACGGATAGATTTCTAAAACCTTTACGCCTTCGTTTGATCGGAGTTCTGTTTTCTTCTGGAGGACTCAAATTAATTTCTTCAACCAGTGGCGCAGGAATATTACTTTGAGGCGTTGGGCTAAATGATACATGTCGTGGTGGGGTTTCCGGTACGTAATCAGGATCACAATCTGCTTCATCAGGGGAAAAATCCTTACCCGATTCAGACGCAGATGAAGATGATGAGCTTGCGCTTGTTGATGATGAACTCGAAGATGATTCTGAGCTAGTTGAATGGGATCTTGCTCTACTGCTAGGACCTGGTACAATAACATCTTCTGGAGCTACTTCTGGAAAACCAGTACCGCTCAAATATGGGTTTGTCATTTCGTCATCAATTGGATGAGCATAACATTCAGCTTCCATAGTCTGACTAGCGTAGACTGAGGACAATGGTAGCGTTTGCTCTTGCAATAAAGAAGGAGATCTACAAGTATCGATAGTTATCGAATTTACATCGCGTGAAAAATTATTATCCAGATCGTCCATGGATATTTGCTTGGGGTTTTCAGTGTTTACAGAATCTTTTTTAGATTCCATAGCCTCTAAAATGCGTGACAAACGTGGGTTTCGGAAATGCGCCATGACCTGAAACAAATAGTTTTATTATTTTTATCAACTTATTAACATAAAAGACATTTTAACAGAAATACATTTAGTTACTATTATGAATAACTTTTATTTATGTTAGTAGTAAAGTGATACTAAAACAAAATGTGTAATGTAACATTAACAGTTTCATACATTATGGAGTTAATTTAAATATTAAATGGAGTTTAAACAAAATGTAATATTTTACTTCTTAAATGTTAATACAAAAGGTACGTTGCTTAAAGAAATAAACCGTGACTAACATAAATGTCCCACTATTGTAATTAAGTGTATGATTTAATTTACTCATAAGTCATCAAAAAACTGTGACTAAAGAAATTGTTACACTCTAGAGATAAACGTTAATGGATTAATCTCTAAAAATATAAAGGCAAACTGTGACTATACAAACTGTAACATTTTATCAATGAAATGGAATAGTAAATTGCGTAATTTCATAACACGAAAACTGTGTCTAAACAAATTGAAACACTATATCTTTAAAAAAAAATCAACAACTTACCTTTTTGTGACTTCAAGCCGTGTTTATCCAAATAATAACACTGTTGTTTTCAACTTCCGTCATCACTCTACCACGATCATGTTCTTACTGGTATAGACACAATATTGTATTTAGCGAGCCGATCATAACTTGGTTTAGTAACGCTTTGATTTACCGCTAGATGGCGCAAAACACAAAATTTTACAAAAAGAACAAGTTTATCTTGTAGTTTACGTGTATTTTAGATAGATGGCATTGATACCTCAATTCATGAAAATTTTCGTTTAGTAACGGTTTTACTTTAAAGGTGCGATATGACTAATTCACGACCATAAACGAGAAAATTAGGTGAGAAGCCAGTTGTTTCGTTAACAGCACAGTTCAAAGCGAATTGTATTTTAGGTATTAAAACGTCCCAGATTCGATGATCGGTTGTTATAAACGTTGAAATAGCTGTCATTATGGTTTTGATAACAAAGGTATAAACCTTTCAACAGCGTTAACCTGAGGAGTATAGAATGGTGTGTAGTGTAAATTTGGAATTTTATATTTAGACAATAGATTTTTAAAGGTTGAACTTATGAATTGTTTACCATTATCTAACACAACAGTGGATGGAATTCCATGTACTAAGAAAACGTTTTCTTCAAGGATTTTAGTTATGATATCTGCGGTAGCACGCTTAATAGGAAACATTAAACAATACTTAGAAAAACAACAACTTATTACAAAAATAAACGTGTTTTGTTTTCTACTAGGAGGAAGAGGACCGATCAAGTCGATACTTATCATCTGAAAAGGCTTCTGACACGATTTGGGCCTACCCATATGTCCTAATGTCGCGTGATTCTGATGTTTATGAGAAATACAGGCGTCGCACGAGTTTACGTACTTAACCACGTCACAGTACATGCCTGGCCAGTAGTAATTAAGCGCAAGCCGTTTATAAGTTTTAAAAATACCAAGATGACCAGCTGTGGGCAACGAGTGATTTTCAGACAGGACACTTTCTCTCTGATCAAGGGGAACGACTTCTTTCCACTGAAATTCTCTAGTAAGTGGGTTTAGAGACTTTTTAAAACGATACAACTTATTATTTATTACCTGATAATCAATAAAAGAGGTCGGGGACGAAAGGCACCCGTTATAGATATCTAAATACCAAGAATCATTAGTAGAAACTTGTGAATTTAAATTATTAGAATTAGAATTAGTCTCCACGTCATTTATAATGGCGGAAACCGGTATAGAACGAGACAGAAGATCAGGCAAGACATTGTCAGAACCACGACGATGACGTATTTCAAAGTTGTACGAAGATAGACGTACTCCCCATCTAGCTAGACGACCAGTAGGGTTATTTAGAGTTAAAAACCATTTTAGAGCAGCGTGATCAGTATATACGATAAACTTTTTACCGTTTTCGATATAACAACGCCAGTACTCAATAGCAGATAGCACCGCCAGCGCTTCTCGCTCAGTAGCACTATAATTCTTCTCCTGTTTAGTAAGAGACTTACTGTAATATGCTATGACCTTTTCCTCTCCGTTCAAATTCTGACAGAGAACAGCTCCAATACCATAGTCACTAGCATCACAGTGTATTTCAAAGGGCTCCGAATAATCCGGGCAAGATAGTACAGAAGAAGAAACAAGACATTCTTTCAACCTATTGAAAGCTTCATCAGCTTCTGTAGACCAACAAAAGGGGGGAGATTTTTTTCCTTGAGAGGTTAGTTTATTAAGGGGTGCAGCGATGGAACTAAAATTTGGAATAAATCGCCTGTACCACGAGGCAGCACCTAGAAATCTACGCAATTCCTTCCTGTTAGAGGGGGTGGGGTAATTTTTCATAGAATTAACCTTATCTGGGTCGGCATGCAAACCTTTAGAGTCTACTACATATCCTAAGTACTTTAGTTGGTCCCTAAAAAATTTACATTTATCAAGATTAATAGTTAGGTTCGCGCTTTTCAATTTCTCTAAAATAAGGGTTAAAAGCTTTATGTGTTCCTCAAACGAGGGCGATATACAAACAATGTCATCTATAAAGCAGAAAACCCTGTTTTCAAATTCAGGGCCATAAAATAAAATATCAACTAATCGTTGTTGAGTGGCTGGAGCATTTGTTAGACCGAAAGGCATTCTTTTAAATTGAAAAGTACCGCGCGTAGGTATATAAAATGCAGTTTTACAACGATCCTTTTTTTTAATCGAAGTCTGCCAAAAGGATTTCGATAAATCTAGACTAGATAGGTATTTAGCATCTCTCAAGTTGTCAAGTATTTCTGAGATATATGGTAAGCTATATGCATCTTTTTTTGTAACAGAGTTCAATTTACGACTGTCTAGACAAAAGCGCAATTCACCGTTCTTTTTAGGCGTTAAAATGACAGGGTTAGACCACGGACTGGCTGAAGGTTCAACGACGCCGTCAGAGAGCATCTCGTCCAGAAGATTAACTAAAATTCGCTGTTTATCGGGAGACATACGATAAAATCTTTGCCGAATCGGGGGACAATCCCCTGTATCTATGGAGTGTGTAATAAGTTTTGTGCAACCGAGACCCCGCCTTTGGTAAGAAATATCAGAAAATTTGGAAATAATATTGTCAGCGGCAGCTCTCTGATTGACTGATAGATGACCATAAGAGACGAGGTGTTTACAAGCTTCTGTCTGTGGTTCAACAACACGAACTTCAGACTTATTCAAAAGTAAAACTGACTCTAAATTGTTAGGAAATAAGCCAAAATTCCTCCAAAAATCCATGCCAAGAATAAGCGAGTATTGTATACCGGGAACAATGTAAATAATGTGATCAATTAATTTATTTTGGAACTCAATTGGAAGAGATATAGAACCTAGCGAATTCAATTCTTCACCGCCAGCAGTGACAAACTTTAGAGGTTGTGAATTATCGAGAACATAGCCTCTATTCAAGAAAAGGTCATGAGAATTATTACCTAGTATTGTAACACAAGAACCTGAGTCCAATAGACCAACAGCTGGTTTGCCATTTAATTTTAAAGAAATGTACGGAGAATATTCGATATTAGAATTGCGGATTGTGGGTAGACGATAACTGTTAAAAAATTTAGAGATAAAATCCAACCATTTCTGCCATTCAAGTTTATTAAAATTTTGTTTGTTACTAAGTTTGCCACAATCCTTATTAATTAGTTTTTTGAGACCGCTGTATTATTTTTAGGTTTATTGCAATTAGGACAATCAGCTATCTTAAAACCCGTCTTCCCACACTTAAAACAAATTAAATAGTGCGGCTGCCGACATGTAGACAAGGAATGTGAGTTATTTCTACATCTCGGGCAAAACTGCTTAGTTTTATTAGTTAAAATATTTATAGAATTAATTTTTGGGTTTGCATGCGACTTCGTAAAGTTATCAGTTTGCGATTTCTGATAGGGAAAAGTTTTTTTAAAATTACCCACTTTAGAAAAAGTGTAACTAGCGGAGGGGTTATTATAAGCAAGGTCAGGTGCCAGGGTTTCCGAAGAACGAGCGGGAGGCTCAGAAAATTGCTTGCTACGGCTTTCAAATTGTTCATAGCGACGACATACTTCGACCAGACTTGCAACATCGACCACATTCGCTGTTAATAGACAATTAGTATAGCAAGGCCTTATATTATTTAGTAAAATTTCTAGCTTCTCAGACTCTGCGACAGGACTGCCAAGACGAGCAAATAAACTGTGCATCTTTGCGATATATATAGTAATTGTCTCCGTTTGACCTTGAGAACGCGCACGAATTTCCGACATAAGTCTAAAGTCGTAATTATGCGGGCTAAAATCGCGCTTCATTAGGTCACAAAGATCCTTTCACGACTTAACCGAATCCCTAATAGATCGATACCAAATAAGTGCATCACCCGAAAAGATTTCAAAAGCAAAAGATAAAATTTTATCGTACGGAACGTTCCTACTCGTGACGAATTCTTCGACTCGTTCGATAAAAGTACGCACACATGATTTGCCGTTGTATTTAAATTTAGCTAATTCGCTAAAAAGCTTACGATCGTATGTAAGAGATATACTATCTTTTGTCACTGAGCACTCGGACTGCAACGCGCCCGAAAGCGAATTTAACCTCGCATAAGCAGTGTTAAATTTATCCCAAATAGCATTGTATTCTTTGATATCTAGGGCGCCGGAATCCATACGATTAATTCTGTGAAATACGTGGTGTAGTAATGACTCAGTCCTAAGGTGCATTTCTTGTATAAACTTAGCTTCTAGCATGGCCAGAAAACGCGTAGCTTTTTCTAGAGATTTCGAGATGGATGAGACATCCTCCGTAATAGGATATGTAGAAGAAAGAATATCCTCAGCGGAATATTTAGCGCTAAGTTTAGTTATTATTTTGCGCGGATCATCACTCTTTGAACCACCGCGAATAGCGATCTCGTAATCGAGTTCCGACTTCGACAATAAATTAAAGTTAATTTCATAAGCCATTCTGTTAAAATTAAGTAAGACTGAGTCACCCCACAGCCAAGCAACAAAATCACGCAAAACACAACAATATTCCTTTGTATACGAAGCGTCCAATATGCAGGTAGGTATTAAATTGTGAGAGAATCAACGAACGCACTTCGCGTCGACACAATGCAGCCAAGATTATTTAAGCACGTGTGAAGCAAAGAATGTATATATTCTAAGACAGTAGGCAGATAAATAAAAAGGTAGTTAGGTATTTATGCACGTGTTAAACTAATTGAATTTTATAGAAAGGCAGAAAATAGTATTTGGACGTCTCGTACACGTACACAGTAAACGAAATAAATAAAATAGACTCACCAGACACACATCGTTCTGCAGACCACCTGAGTTGAGCGCCAATGTCACCTTTTCGTCACCTTAGGGGTGTTAATCTACACGGGTGGTGAAAGAAAACAAGGACCGTTTACAAGTACACTTATATTTTCCACTTGAACACAAAAGTACAATAATATTGTTACACCCGCGAAGTTGAAGGAGAAAAGTCCTCAGGGCGTGGTCCACTGCAGAGTAGATGTGTGTCGGTGATCCAGGTAGAAGTTGGGAAGATACTTGCCGGGTGTGATGTCTGCCGCTAGCCGAGCCCTCGAGTCAAGTCCCGTCCTCCTTATATCGTCGTGTCTACGGCCGGCCTAGGTGTCAAGGAGGGGGCACAGCGCCCCACTCGACGCGCGCGCATCTATGACGCGACGTGACAAAACCTCAGGGTGGCTGGAGGTCATCTCGCGCCCTCCGGCGCCCAGCTCTGCGGTTGGGGAGAGGGTTTAAACGCTCCCTCTCCCGCTCCGCCGCCTCCTTGATGGAAATCACTTCCTCGCAAAAGGAGGCGACGGCGTTCCACGACCTCTCACTCCGGACCATAGACTGAACTACGGCCGGGAGCGAGAGGGCAACCGATCCGACTGCCGCGATCAAATCACGACGCTGCGATGCCCAGGCGGGGCAAACCGCCAAAGTGTGCAGCGCCGTGTCCTCAATAACGTCGCGGCAGTCGCCGCAGTGGTGACAACCGGGCGTCTCTTGCCGGCGTATACGACACAGGAACCGGCCAAAACATCCATGGCCAGTCAGAACCTGTGTCAGCCGGAAGGTGAGGGCGCCATGCCGCCTCTCCAGCCACTCCTCAAACACGGGACTTACCGCCACGATCGTGGCGTGCCCGGATATTAATATACCTACCTTTACTTGACATTGTACCTAATTTAATTGATAATATTCTGACATGTATATTGTAAACTGAAATACCTATTATATTAATAGAATTTAATTATTTAGACTATAAAATGAATTGTTTACACAAGGATTGAAATCATATTTTTACACCAGCAATGGTAATATGTGTGAATCAATGTTGAATATATATGATCCTAATATACCTATTCATGATCCTAATGAAATAAATGCTATTATTATGTTTCTCTTATCAGAGGTATTTTCGAACATATTATATTATGAAAATACCTGGCCCTTTGGGAGGCTTACACGGAGACATGGGTCCAACGTAAAGAGGCCCTTCGAGAGTTTTAATCAAAGTTGAGCAGGCTTTTGACTATTGCTACGTATGGATTCTAATATAGTGCTATGGGTATGGGTGTTTGATGGACCGGTATTGGTAAACTATGGATGGAAAACGGCGTCTGCCCTGAATACTCGAATAGCATCAATCGGATGGGCAGACGGTGACTCGGCAACTCACTAGATGGGCCCCCTGGAATAGCCACCGTAGGCAAACAAGCTAGCAGCAGAGGGCAACACCGGTGCGAGCGCTTAGAGGTGTCGAGCGGTGCGGCGCCGGTTTCACCATCATGGGTCTCGAGTGACAACGGACACCCGGAGCGGGTTTCCCCGTAATTATGCCTTTGAAAATGATATTTCCACCCCCAAACATATAGCTCTAGTGGAGCCCCCTCTGACCGGTTGACTAAGACAAGCCAGAGTAGAGAGAGTAGAGAGTCCTACGGGTGCTCTTGAAGTTCCAGCCCAGCTAACCAGTAACGGCAAGCCGAGTACGAGGCTCCAACTGACTTTGTCCACTTACATTCAGCTCGCTACACGCTACCCTGGGGTTTATGCACTTTTATTTAACTTGGTAATTCATCTATTATTATTAGATTTTATTAAATTGAAAAACGTGAGAGGTAGAAAATTTATAATTTTAGCTAATTGAAAGCACAGTAAATGTAAAAAGTTACCTCTACCTTAATAAATAAATTAACTCATTTAGGTAATTAAAATAAATGATTTCATTTATTTGACCATTGCATTGTTCGGTAGCCGCCAGCCAAACAATGCTTTTGTCATTATGTTTCGATATAGCTTATAGGTTAAATACCCACGGATTCTAAAACTTCAAATATATACAAAAATTACTTAAATACTGGGATATAATTTGACAGATGACAATTTATAGTAGGCTAGATTTAGCCAGCGGCTTGGCCCGCATAAATAAGCCTACAGATCCTACTTAGATAGAAAAAGTAAAAGTACTGTTACTACACTACTTTTTCTAGATGAAAGGTACCCTATGTCCTTTTCTGTTAGCCTGAGAACGTGTATGCAAAATTTCATGATGGTCGGTCGCGTAGTTAAGGCATGAAAGCGTAATGAACAAATATTCGCATTGATAATATCAAGTAAGGATTTAAGTTAGTAGAGCATAATTGCTTATTAAAATACAACAAACAGTGACTAAAGTCTGACACTGCTTGAATATAATGTCGTCGCTTTTTGACAATAATGACAAATAATAATAGACAAACTTTTAACAGCTGCTGTTAAACAGATGTTTAATTTAAGTAGTCTTATAAAAAACATTGTTTCATTTTTATAATTAATTTCTATATGTTTCTGCGTCTCTTCATCATCGTTGGTAGCACCAAGTCAATACATCTTTTTACATAATAGCGTAATGTCAAAAGTCATTGCGCTGAATGCATACATAGAGTCCTGAAATTATATAGTAACGATTAGAAACAATAATTTACTAATACTCTACATGTTTGGTAATTGCTAACGTTTCACAAAATTCTTAGCATCGATGTAAAAGACATGATGCATAGCTTTTTTTGCTCCTTACAGAAAGTGCAATTTAAAACCTGGTCACACTGGAAAGGAAAACTTTTATCTTGATGCATTCAAATAGCCTGAATATATGACAAAGAACAATAAGCAACCAAAAAATGTCGAGGAAGCACGCTGAACTCATGATATAAAAGGAAGGAATATATATTTAATAAATACGGGTCTCGTTTACAAGGCAAACAACTCATCAGCCAGTACAAACAAGGCACGCTTCCCGGTGGATGTTTTTTATGCAGCATTCTGGAACTCTGAATTTTGAGATAGAAAATTTGCAACCATCTCCTAGCGCCATTTTGTGATATCGTGCCGCGTAATGTTTAGCAATTTCTGAAATAGTTTCATATTTTAGCTGGTGAGCATTTTCATAACAACCCTCGAGTGATAAGTAGACCAAGCAGTTTACAAATCTTTATATTTAATAGATATTTTGTTTTATAGTTGAAAAATAACATTAAGATACTGACGATGAAAGTATATATGTGATCTAAGAAACCTAACAAAGTTATACAAACAAATGAAATTTCAACCCTTCACTTAAACATATTTGTTCAGGCCCAAAGTAGTAGCCAAACACACTAATATGTAGGGATGTCTTTTATCGATTTACATTAGAAAAACAAAAAACGACGACGTCCCGAGCAATTAACCGTGAAATGGGGTCACATGATCACGTCACATCAACGTGAGACATTGAAGCGTCGTATCGGGAAGTTTTCCCGGGAGAAGGGATTTAATATATCTGCAGCCAAGCTCTCTTATGATAATAGAGTTTTGGAGTGCACTCAGTTGGAAACGGTTTAGAAAACGTTAGCTTTGTCTCCTGGAATAATTATTATATGTATGTCATTTTAATGCATCCTGGGGACAAAGGTTTTATAGAGTAGAATGTAAGTGAGTATTGCAAGGTATTGGCTGAAAGTTTAAAACATATTTGCCTTACAGATTGCAGTTATTTTTGTCTTGCGTAGTGTGTTAGTAGTGACAGATTAATATATAGTTTAAAGTATTGTAGTATGTAGTATAAATATGTGACATATGTGCAAACATTTTTAAACCAAGAACTAAGTCATGATAATAATTTTGAGGCTTTAGGAATACGAAATACAGTCTGGGATGGATTTCTGTTCATTATTAGGTCTGAGCGTTGCTGCTCTTGTATACGACATGGGTATTACACGCTAGTTGAGACACTCGTTTAATTTGTACGCTTCGAATAAACGACCACAATAAGCCCGTATGATTGACTTGTGTATATAGCCTAATAGCTTAAGCATGCAGCCTTTATTTTTATTTAACGTGTTTGACTACCTTGAAGCCTACCTCTGAAAAAGGGGAGCGAAATGGTTATGTCGGGCTCACCCGGGAAAAGATGAAGCATCCCAGGCTCTACCGACTAAACCTACCACGGTGTGCTAACTCGCTGCTTTGAATGGTGTATGAGTCGCTGGTACTGGAATTACATGAGCATGCAGCGTGAGCTAACTACTTGCGTTGTGTATAAGCACTTTTAAGTTACTTACATATATACTTAATTTCTCGCCTGTTTCCAAGAAGGATAGGCAAAGACTACGAATTTCCATTTTCTACAATCTTCTCACTTCTCTGGCTTCATTCACTTCATTAAATATCTCATACACACTCACCTGTTTAAGGTGCTCTTAAACTGGTCTTTATCCAGAAAGTCTCCGATCTAATCGAGAAACGTTCGCCTAGGTCTGCCCCTTGCGACTATTCCATTCACACTAGCCTTATATACTTAAGTTACTTATAATGTCGAAATCATATAAATATGAACGTAGTGAACGCAACTGCTGTACATAAGGCCAATTCTCGGAGTCTGGCACTATCTCTGTATATGTGAATAGTCTTTTATGTGGGAGCCAAAACCATTGCTCACGGGATGTGGGTGGCTAATATACCTCTGCGTATTCTTTTAGGGCAATAGGCAAGGCTATAACATAACAAGAAGTAGTTTAACGGTTAAAAATAATAATAATATTAGCTCCGTTTTAACCGTCCCACTTCTGAGTACGGGCATCTTCTCAGTATGAAAAGGATTAGGTCATAGACCACCACGCTAGCCCAGTGCAGGCTGGCTTCACATGTCTTCGAGAACATTATGGAGAATTCTCATACATGCAGGTTTCTTCACAATGTTTTCCTGTACCGTTAAAATGAGTGACAATTAACTATTTAATACGCACATAATTTCGAAAAGTCGAGATCAAACTCCACGAGACCACTACGTGGCAATCCAAAGGTCTCTCACTCGCTGTTATTTTTTGATATTTAATTTCATTAACATAAAATAATATTATACGAGTCAACATAGAACACATCTATTGACAAATTAATTCAATATGAATAAATAGCGTGTAAAAATAACATATTAAATAAATTACAATCATTGAATTCTTTGAGTTCTTATTTCCATGTGTCAAAATTAAATCGCTTTATCAATCAAAAGCGATTTATTGCTTTAACATGCAGTAATATTTTTTTAAAAGAATACTGAATTAATTTACTTCTTTATAAATAATTATCAAGATATATTATTAACGTTTTAATTTTGTATTTTAATTCTGTTGGTAGCACACGAGAAAGCATTCCATTAAATAGTAAATGATAACCACTGTACATGAACATGACAGTATCTTGTTAGCATTGTAAAAGAGAGAGACAGCAAGGGTAGAGAAAACGGGACAGTTATTTGGCCCTTCAGTCAGAACTACCTTTACAAATATCGGTATAAAAATGAACCGGAGCATTGCCATCTTTAAAGGACAAGCACTGGTATGCACGTGAACGAGAGAAAGCTAGCACTGAGTTCGTTGTCTCATGCATGCAATGGTGCATGCACTGCTGCGCTAAGCCTTTTTCAGTTAGATCATTAAAAAATCTAACACTCGATCCTTGACATAACAGGTTATTGTTATACTCCTAAGAATCAAATTTCACGTTGATTACATTATTGCCTTGTCTCCTTCCTGCGCATACACTGATGCGCTATGCCTTATTTATACGATCTTAAAGAAAATGTTCGAACAATCGTTCCTTGACATAATAGGTATTTGTTTCTTCATAATGTTCTCAAATATATGTGAAGTCTGCCAATCCGCACTAGGCCAGCGTGGTGGACAATGGCCTTACCCTTCTCACGCTGAGAAGAGGCCCGTGCCCAGCAGTGGACAGTTTTATACAGGGCTAGTATTATTATAATCACATTTTATGTAGTATTAGTTTTATTTTATTTAAAACAGGTTTGGTTTGTGTACAATATTGTATCTAAAGGAAGATGTAAATCAAATAATCCGCAGTAAGTTATTAAGTTTTCAGTTCTTCCAAGGTCATTGCTCTGAGCTAACATTCGCTCCTTTGAAACAGATCTTGCGAATTGGTTCGTGCGCCATGAAGTAACTCTTGTATATTTATATTAAACTAGATTACCTTTATGATTTCGTTTGCAACTTTTCAATAGCCTTTACCTATTATCAGGTCCCAAGCTACACACATACTAAATTTCGACTAAATCGGTTTTGTAGTTAAGCTGTGAAAATATAGCAAAATGATAAATCTATTTATTCTGCTTTTCATCATGAGCATCTATGACAGGTACTCGTATCGTCATAACTAATGGTAATAGTGTCATTATATATAAATATATACATATCGTAATAAAGAGCGAGCTTGTTAAGCCATTCCAAATGCCATGATGCTACTAAGATGTTGCATCGTCAATCCGAATGACACTGCCCGATCTCGATCACCTTATAAACGGCAGCATAAATTAAGATTGTGCTACGGGTTGAACCGTCAAACACTTGATAGAGAAATATCGAACGTCACTTTTGTTTACGAAATAAGCAACAAAGTTTTAGACTGTATATAACCAAAATCCACCGAAAGATAGTACAGACAATGAATATAAAGAGCACACGTCATTTACCAAACAATGTATACGTCTAAGCGTACATACATCAACGTCTCCCTCGTCTCGTCGCTCCATTACACTACTAATCGTATGAGATTCCACGCTGATGCTTCTAATTAATAGCTTACGTACAACGGTCCCTTCAAGATTGTCTTAAATGGTACCGAGAATTAAATTCAGCTGCTACCCCGTTAGGTAAATGTTGATTAAACAGCTGAATTAGGCTTTATGTAGTGTGCGTTGAGTTAGTTTTAGGTGTCATTCGCTTTTATGCACCTGAATTTGGTAGATTTATTAAACTTATAGATCTGTAAAATGTTTACTTAAATGTAAATCTACACGGTGGAGCTTTCTTGAGATATTTTAAAGCGCTGCATAAATAACGTTAGTTATTAGCGATCTTTGTATGTTTCCTTTGTTTTTTATTTATTTTGTAGTATGTAGAACAATGCCATCTTTAGAATTTCATTGGAACTTCTATGTGCGACGGGCAATTTCGTATGAAGCATGAAAACACTCTCCACCTTTACCGATAGGGCGGAGGATGTTTTGAGATTGTTTTCATGGGTGACGCTCACTCGTTAAACACGAGTCTTGTTATAACACCGTGCAGCAGAGTGTGAGTTATAGAGAGCTTCGTTATATTAGTTCACATAAAACGAGATAGATGTCAGTTTCAGTTCAGTTCAGTTTTACTTTAGTCAGTTCTAATGTAAAAATATTTCCATTCATCGTGATAAATGGTTTATTATTTTTTTATGTAATTTCTAGTTTTTACTTGAAGTCGCAGTTATTCCGAATATCAAAGTTATTCCCTCTAAAACTGTTTAAAAGTATTAACTAATACACATTGACCTTAAAAAGGCGAAAAAGTTTATGTTTTACAGCCAGAAGTCAAGCCTTAATTTTATAGTTGCGCATTGATAACGTATATCTACGGAATAGATAAGTGACTAAAGATAACAAAAATAAACTTGTATCAAAGCCCAACTTCCAAGGTTTTATTTAGGTTATGCCTGTGCTGTGCTCATGTTTGTATAATTCCTGTCTTGCGAAAGATTTCACAAGCATGGAAACAACGGCTACTAAAATCAAACAGACTCAGAACAACTATAGGTAGGTATATCAATCACATAATATTATGCCTTATGTAGGAATCGAACCCCAAGTACTTGGCATACAAGCAGTAACGAGATAATATATTTTAATCCACTGCGCCATCTATGACGCCGACTATAATAAATTATTATTAAGACAAGAAACGTCGCCATTAAACAAATAATGTTCATGATTACTTTATTCTCATAAAGGGGTACCATTAAAAAACATTTATTTTAATTTATAAAATAATATGTCGAGACTGGTTATTATTTCTGAGACGCAAATGGTTGACTTTGCCTGATGGTGTTAGCTTACTTAATTATTGCTATTGAAATAAAAAATTTTGCTAGCCTCGTTTCATTCATGAATTTCACCTTCACCCATTGAACAACGACCTTCTGTCGCGACAGCGTCATATTGATATCATCCTGGAGCATGCGCGTTGGATTACGCGCATGCGTACTATCAGCGTTCACTGTTGTGTATACTGTGTACCTTTACGAACCAAAATCTGTCAAGCTTCAATAATAAGTCTTGCACTCTATTAAAATGGTTTTATAATCGTGTTTCAAGTAGATTTCATAGTTAGTTTTTCGTTTGTAGACCCTTTGTCTGATAGTTTCGTCTATCTAGATGACATAGTGCTTTACGTTCAGTCAACCCGGTAGACTAGCTGTGTGATTGATAAAACATTTTTCATTGAGTGTAGATTAACTATACGTTATTAATTTGAGGGACTGTTTCATTGAAGTGCAAAAGGTGATACATCAACAGGTAGGTTTTGTTTGCTTATAGTTATCTGATGACAAACGTATAGATGTACGATGGTTGGACGTGGGCGTTACTCCAGACAAACTGCGTGGGTGGAACATCTGGCCCATCGTAGACATAATGACGATAAATAAATTCAACTCATGAACGTTCCGAATACGATTCGGGTGGCTGATATATGCAAATGACTTAATTTGCAAAGAAAATCTGGTTGAGCATATTCATACACTAACGTGACGTCATCCTACTCAATACATATATCATCGATGCAGACGATGTGTGGGTCATGCATATGTATGAAGCTTTTTATAATAAGCTTTAATATTCCACTTTTAAAGTGTATTTCATGGTATGAACCTTGTAGCATTTAACCTGCGCTTCACAGTTTAAGATCTTTGAAACTTCTTACATATTGAAACATTATCCAGTATAAGTTAGACTATAATGTGACTTGAATACTGAATGACTACAATGAAGATACTTATACTTATACCATGATAACGTAAGCAATTTATCAGAAGTGACGTGTATGCTTGTATGCGATTATAAAATTGTAATACTCTGTGACTATGGCGACATGTCTAATGCATCCCAAAATATTAGGTTTTATCTTATTTATGCTTATTGTCCATCAAGTTATCAAAATGGTTCAATACATATTTTATTTTACCTACTACATAATACAAAATTTATCTACTGTTATGTTGTTTCCGCGATACATCGTATAATTATAAGTATGCACTATTATCGTATACAACCGGCACAAAATGTTTGACAATGTACGGACGCTTTTTTTTTTTCTTTTTATTTCTCAGCCTTAGTCTTAAGTACTTAAAATTTAAAATTAAATTAGTTAAAGTTTGTCATATAAAAACTTCCAATAACCTTGTTTGCTCTAATGCCTTCTGAATTGTAATGCATGCCGTGGCAACTTGTAATTGAAACAGCACTATTGCTTGAGCCACTCAACAAAACTTGTTAAAATACTTTCCTAAGTGTATGTTTTGTAAGTTGTCCAATTATTAAATAAATAAATAAATAAATAAATAAATTTTTATGGGTTATTATAATCACATTCATAAAATTATGCTGTAACTGCTCTGTTTTAAAATGTTCGTTAGCAAGTTGAATACTGTAACAAAATCAATATAAAGTATTGGCTATACTGCAAACGCTTACGGGCGGATGCGCGTGGCCTATATACGGGAACAAGTAAACAATTTCTCCACAGGAAATACGCGCGTCCTCGTTAATTAGAAGTATCAACGTAGCGACGTTTCTATGCAGGTTACAGTCCCTTTTAGAACTACAAAGTTTTATAAGTAAGATAGAAATATTCTCATTTTTTGTTCCATTTGATTAGTCGATTTACAAACACAACTTGCGTGATTTGTGTAGCTAGGAATAATTCCTGTATCACGGGGGCTTTACAAACATTCAAACAACGGACAAAAAGAACAGCCAGACTCGGAACAACCACATGTGGACCACAGAATTTTTTACCTGTGTGGGATTCGAACCCACAACACTCCGCGCAGTGATAGTGGCATGGCGACCACTTCAACCACTACGCCAACCATCCAGAAATGTTTCTAAACTCATTTCAAAATTGCGAGTCTATATGTCTGTATTTCTTTGTATTCATTGAAAAATTATACACTAGTCATTTTAGGGCTTCTAAATGCATACTGCAAACTTGGATGGTAATATTGTGATATTACTACCCATATTTGCAGAGCCATGTGTCTACTAAATGGTAAATCGTTCGTGCGATACTGCAGTCTCCCGATGTTCGGAAAGCCAGTGGACCTGACGGCATCCCAGCTGTGGTCCTCAAAAAATGTGCAGCGGAGTTGCCTCCCACACTTACGCGCCTATACCGTATGTCTTACGCCGCAGGCACTGTGCCTGAGGCTTGGAAGGAGGCAAACGTTTAATCGACTCCCAAAAAGGGGACCGTTCCGAGCCAGGTTACTCTCGACCCATATATCACCTCGGTGCTCTCCAAGGTGTTCGAGCGGATTATAAAAACCCAAATTGTCCGCTACCTGGAGGATCACACGTTGATCAATGATCGCCAATACGGCTGTCGGGCTAAACAATCCCTGGGTGATCTTCTAGCGTTCGTCACGCACCTCTGGGGTGAGGCTATGGAAAAGCACGGCGAGTCTTTGGCTATCAGCCTAGACATAGCCAAAGCTTACGATAGAGTCTGGCACCGGTCTCTTTTTTTCAAGCTTCCGGCCTATGGCTTGTCCCCTCAACTGTGCACCTGAATTGCAAGGTTCCTGCAGAAGCATCGTATATGGGTCCTTTGCGACGATCGAGCTTCCAAATTTATGCAGGTCAATGCAGGAGAGCCTCAGGGGTCTGTCTTATCCCCTACGCTCTTCTTCTGCATATCAATGATCATATGTTGAATCTCGGCAACATACATTGTTATGTGGACGACAGTAGCGTGCGTGGTCGATATCTCGGACATTCTGGGGCCAGACAGGCTGAGGTTGAGGAGAAAAGGCAGGATCTTGTCGTTGAACTTGACCAGACCTTGGACCGCATCTCTGAATGGGGTGCCATGAACTTGGTCCATTTCCACGCCAGGAAAACCCAGGCATGCACGTTCTCAACAAAAAGTCTCAGTTCCTTCCCCTCCCTTCTCTGAAGAATACTCTACCGGTGATACGTGACAGCCTCTCCATCTTAGGTATGGATCTTTGCCGCTCCCTTAATCCCAATACCTAGATCCAGAGCTTTAGTAAGCAATCTTCGCGAAAACTCGTAATTTTGAACAGGGTGAGGTGGTTCTTCGCGCCTGGGCAGCTGTGGCTATTGTATAAGGCACAAGTGCGCCCTTGCGTAGAGTACTATTCTCATCTTTGGTATAGCTTCGCGCAATACTTGCTAGACGCTCTCGACAGGTTACAGCGGCGAGCTGTCCGTATCATCGGAGATCCAGAGGTCACGAGTTCACTGGAACCTCTGCAACCCCGTAGGGACATTGCCTCATTGGCATGTTTCTACAGAATATACCACGGGGAGTGCTCTGAAGAGTTATTATACCTTATCCCGCCCCTCCGCTTTCCTATCCAGAACAACGCGTGCTGGGCTCAGTTACTATCCTTACACGGTGGAGTCGACTAGAGTGCGTACCAACAAGTTTGGGTCCTCATACCTCTGCCGAACGATCAAGGCATGGAATTCTCTGCCGGCTCGACCGGGGAAGTACTACCCTCTCACAGAATATCGACTTGAAATAGCAGTGTTCCTACTGTTGTGTTTCGTCCGGTGAATAAGAATGCCGGAGGCCCAATCACCCTCTTTCCCCATTCCCGCTTCTTCTCCTTCCCACTTTCTTTTTTCCTAAAGGGTCGGCAACGTGCAAGTGATGCCTTGGTATTGCAGGCGTCTATAGGCTACGGTGGCCACTTACCATCAGGTGGGCCGTATGCTTGTATGCCACATTAGTTGTATAAAATAAAAAATGTTTCCTTCTTCCTTCAATCCTGGGTCCATTAAGCAGGGCGTGAAAAGCACCTTCTCAGGCCGTCAAAGTAGAGACCTCAACATCGCCTCGGCTACTGTGAGGACGGTGTGGAGGCCACTGCTCTTAGACCACACAACTGCTTACCATCAGGCGAAGGGTGGTAATTCAGAAGAGTAAAAAGAAAACAGAGTCTCTGATCGTTGTCAGGTACATGAATAGACATGTCAGCGATCATTAACTGATCATTGGTAATAGGACGACAACTGCTAAGCTGGTTCTCTTTTAGCCGGTAATATTATGATGATGATGATTTTATGCAATTATTTGATTGAGGCTTAAATGTTTCTTTAGGAAAATAACTAATACAACAAACTGAACCATGCTAGGTATAACTTAATTTTTTTATAAATGTAACTACGGCCCTAGGAATAGTAGAAACTATTATATCGCTGAGGACTTTACTGACATTCAAACAACGGACACAAGGAACATCCAGACTTGGAACAACCATTTGTGGATCACACAATTTTTTGTCCCGTGTGGGATTCAAACCCACAATACTGGGCGCAGTGCCAACTAATTACTAGTCTTTTTAGTTGTATATCACTAGTACTGTTCATGTTTATGCAAGGCATGACCTCATTTCAGTAATGCAACATTTGATGCTTAATCTCAGAAACATATTATCTTTATTCTAACATATTCATTTTCTTTCTCAAATATTGTGTTTTTGTAAAATCTTTTAAGGTGTACCGTGTATTATTAAAAAATATTGACTGATTTTTCAAAGTAAGGGATGAATATTATTGGTCTCTCTGTTGATAGTATATGAGTCTTAGACGACTTCTAAGGAGCCACTACTTATCACAAGAATAACTGCGAAAATTTTTAGTCAAACGCTATCAACACAATCTCTTGGACTGAAATGTAGTCGCGTCTGATTTCCGTTTACCTAAACTACCTGCGGCTTCGACAATGTGAAACCCGCGGATATGTTTGTATACCAGTATAGGTAACAGTATTCTGTGTTAATCTAGGATATGGCCCATCTATGAAACATAGCACGAGTTTCATCTAAATCAGGCGTATGGTTGATGCATAATTGGGTAACAAACATCTAAACCTTCAAATATCTTCACAATCTTTAAACATTTAAACGCTCGGTTCATTTATGCGTCATACGTTACGTTAAAAGCACTGCGATTGTCGCATATTTGTAACATAACTAAATTTTTGACCGCGGCTTCGTTTGCGTTAATGTAGATTTTGACAATAAATTTCTATCCCTCGGAACAATAGAACAAATTACTCTGTGTCCTTTTCCATACCCTTGACAAGGTGTAAGCGAAATTTCGAAAGCATAACAAACAAACTCAAATTCGTATATATAATATTAGTTAGGATATAAAGTAATTGCTTCGCTTTAGTGTTTCCCTTAAAGGCAGCGTAAAGGCATGAGACGAAAGTAATCTTGAGCCAGCAAACGAAGTAGGTTTGCCACATGCATCTTACACACCGGTTGATACATTCACGAGCGGGTCGCTTTCTTATATTAGTAGAATACAATGGTTGTAGCTCATTATATAATTATTAAATAATTTATGTTATACGGCATATTGTTTTTGGCTATTCATCTCATATTTTCAATGAAACTTTGAAATTAGCAATAAATAAAATAAGTTGCTAAATTAAAATTAAACGAGTGAACCTATAATAACTTATTAGTTATAATTCGCTATAAAATGTTCTCAAAGATGTATGGAGTGTGTCAATTCACACTAACCATCTATGGCCGAATCTTTCCTTTACTGAAAATAACCCATGCTCAGCAATTAGGCAGTTTATAAGCATGGCTGTTAATATAATACGTTTTAAGTGTAAGTTAAACATTATATTATTATGAATAACTAGCTCTCCCCTGCTTCTTTCTTGTGGCTCATAGCATGTTGCCATATATCCTATACCTAACCTTTCCCAAGAATAGGGCTTTGAAATGTAATAAGTTTCTAAATCCGACTGATATGTCAACGTCTGCCAAGTTGGACTTTAAACTAAATACCATTTTCATAATCATCGTTACAAAAATCCTTAATATCGAAACCCATATCGATTTTTAGGACTTGTTACACCATTTCACCCTTATAGGGTTGAATTTCGGAAAATGGCGAAGTTACTTTGCCTGTTGTTTTCTAAAAGTAGGTACTATACGGAATTTCAACCGTAATATCAATTCAATATTTTTTCATGAAACTTTGTACCTCCATTTTATCCTTATCCTTAAAGGTTGAATTTCGAAAAATTCTTAACTGACGTCTCCTATGTATAATATAGCCACCTGCCGAATTTCAGTTTCATATGTCAAGTAGTTTTGGAGATTTCGTGCTTAGTCAGTAAGTACAAGACCTTTTACTTTTATATGTATAGATTTGTCACCCAAATTACAAAATATATTTTGATTTTGTTTTCTCTGTAAGCGATAACCAAAATTTCAATAGCCGTATCCTACTATGTAATTGTATCTATCCTTTCTATCTGCCTGAAGTCATAACAAATACACTGAAATTTTATAAATAAACAAAATAGATCAATACTTCTGTATAAGATATAAACAATTGAAATTAAACACTTTATACGGAATATTGTCTTCTGTTTACGCGAATGTTATTCATTGAAATTAAACTACTATATACGGATTTTATCGCGTTGTTTTTTAATCGCTGTATTACATAATTTTGAAACTATTACACTACTACTACTATTGAATTTTACTAATTTATAAGCTATAAAATTATTTAACGTGTCACGAGGAGTCTCCCCGTGACAATGGCTGCTGAAAAGCAACCGAAACGTCGGGGAAAGTGTAAACCTAAATATAAATAAATTTAATAGATCAAATATTTTTTTAGCTTATAAATTAGTAAAATTCAATAGTAGTAGTAGTGTAATAGTTTCAAAATTACGTAATACAGTGATTAATAAACAACGCGATAAAATCCGTATGCTTATAGTAATTTAATTTTAATGAACACTTTATACGGATTTTGATTTTGGACAAAATCCGTATAAAGTGTTTAATTTCAATGTATAACATTCGCGTAAATATAAGACAATATTAGATATAAACAAGTTAATTGCAAATACTAACTTCAAACAAACTCTGTAACAGTATTCATTCCAAATTGATTGAAAATCTTTGACTAGTACTATGCAAATATTAATTTACATTTAAAACGTTCCGCATTCAGTTAAATTAAATTACTATTTGTTCAGCGCAAACATTATCAAGGAATGAATCCAATTTCCTTAAAATGATAACAAGAAACGCAGTTGAGTTATATTTAGAAGGATTTCATTCCTTTTACCCGACTACGGCGAAGCTAAAAGGAAGGGTAATGATGCTAACAGCTTTTAGTTGAAACGTTTCGCTGTGTTTGATCTATCATGCTTGATAGCGGTACAGTCATGCTAATGTTCAGTGGCGTGTTCTCACATACACTTGAAAACCGAAAGTAGTACCTCTTCATTTGTTTTTTCATATATAACAAGCCGTATCAGCAAATCAGCACGTAAAAGCATAAGGTGTAACCGTATAGTTATTATGTGTTTGATTTTTCTTAGTACTAGTCAAAGTTTGTGAGAAATTATTATTGTCTTTTGTCTGTGTCAACTTTAGTGCGTTTAGCACTAAAGGAGTCTGCCCACTACCCCGTCTCATACCATGACCATGCTAGGAACGTGTCAGGCAAAAAAATATTCTTTATAAGGAGATGTATAAGACTATGCCCACTAGACCGTTCCGTCAATGACCAGCAGTACCTATAGCAGGGCGTATCGTGTTGATTTTCCTGTCTGATACGTTCCTAGCATGGTCATAGTATGAGACGGTGTAGACTCCTTAAAGGTGACACAGTCATCGTTTAGTATTAATCCACTACCTGGACCCTAAGGTTTCACATATTATTGCGCATATGAGTTGCAATGTGATTTTAATTAGCCTTCATTATGTCTCCGCAATAAAACTGTATTACTGATAGTTCCAAAGCTTAGTGAGTTCATACAAACAAACAACCTTTTCAGGTTGATAATATTAGTGCAGATATATTATTCAATTCGCCACTTAAATACGTATACATAAACTGTATAAGGCTTTTTAAATTATAACGAAATAATATTAATTTCTTGGGTTTCCCTTTACAAGAACACGTTGTCGTAATATGTACTTCATCAAGCATAGTAATATAAATTAAAGCATTGATCGCAGAACACGTGATCGAGTCACGTTTATGGACCTACGACATGTTGAACTTTATGGAACACATGCACTACGTTAACGTGTAGCAATTCATTTGTAGATGTAGGTCATTCTTAAGGGTACAAGTAACCTACCTACTTTACTACCTACAGTAATTACAGATTTAAATGACTGATTATGTCTGTTGCGGTTGGTAGTTAGACAACTAATAAACGAATAATATGAGGAAATTCTTATTGCGTTCGTATAAAGCAGCAATTCTGAATCTTTTAGTGATGAAGGGACAATTGATGAATTGTTTGTTGTATTGTTTGAGGATGATAAAAAACATATGGATTTATTCGAAAGCAAACTATTAATTTGATGGTGACCTCGTGGACTATTTCAGTTGCGTTTAGGGACCGCCAGTAATTTACGGACCACCGGTTAAAAACCACTGGTATAAATGCAGCATTTACGAATGGCAACACCTCAAATGAGTCTCATATTTTGAGGTTCTTATATGCAATTAATTTATCAGGCCTCTATCTTCAAAATATTTTAATTCATTCTATAGATTAAGATAAAAGTATATCATAGCTGATAGAATATGCTCATAATAGTAGTCTTTTTACTATACATATTGGGCATCGAAAACTTTCGATCCAATAATTACATGTTAATATTATATATAATGTATATTCAGCCCTTATTAACGTATCCCACTGCTTAGATACCGGTCCAGCCCTCTTCTCGATGTAAAAAGAGGCTTGTGCCCAGCACAGTCTGCCTGTTTAATTGTAATCATATTAAAAAATATGTTATGTATATGTCGCAGATAGATTGCTTAATTAGTTATTTTATATAACCACTAGTTGTTTAGGAAACAGCATCGTTATAAAACCTACGAGAACGCATCAATCAATCAGCCTATTACCGCGGGAGAGCCACGCTACGGCACGAATGGGCCGGCTCGACCGGAGTGATACCACAGCCTCACCAAAAACCGGCGTGAAATAGCGTTTGCGTTGTGTTTCGTCGAGTGAGTGAGGGTACCGGAGGCCTAAACCCCTCCCTCCCTATGACTGCACAGTTGAATTACCGAACGCTACTCCAGGAGGGTACCAACTGCGCTAGCGTTGGAGAATCCCTCTCTGAGCGTCGACGCTCAGGGCAGAACATACCTGAGCGTGAACGCCCAGGTTGCCCCTCGTATTCTGGGGGGGGACAAAACTGCGCTCAATAATGCCCGAGGCAAGAATAGAAATACCATGGCACCCCCTGCCACGCTGGCCGTGGATTTTTGCAACATCAGGGGATTACATAGTAATCTTAATGCTGTTCACCACCACATCGAGACAGCAAAGCCAGCCTTGCTCTTCTTGACCGAGACGCAGATATCGTCTCCAGCAGACACATCCTACCTCAATTACCCTAGGTACGGACTAGAACACTCCTTTCTGTCTAGGGCCGGAGTGTGCATGTATGTCAGAGACGATATCAGCTCTCGTCGCCTCAGCAATCTTAAAGGTAGGGACCTCTCCATCTTATGGCTCCGTGTAGACAGCGATGACCATCCCCGCGTCTATGCGTGCCTCTATAGGTCCCATAGCGGTGACACTGAAACTGACCGACTCATTGAGCACATCCAGATGGCTTCAGACTTTGTGCAGCAGCAGATCCCGTCCGCAGAGATCGTTTTACTTGGCGATTTTAACGCCCACCACGCCGACTGGCTCAGTTCCAGTAAGACCGATCATGTGGGGAGATCTGTTCATGACTTCGCCCTGGAATATGGCCTGACACAACTGGTTACCACGCCCACGCGTATCCCAAATGTAGAGAGCCAAAACCCTTCACTGTTGGACCTTCTGTTGACTTCACATCCGGATGGCTACCGCGTATCTGTTGCCGCCCCACTTGGTTCCTCAGATCACTGCCTTGTCCGGAGTACAGTGCCTCTCACGTGCCCGCCGCAATCGCGTGTCACACGCAGCCGCTGTGTGTGGCACTACAAGTCAGCAGATTGGGATGGGATGCGATCCTTCTTTGCGTACCCTACCCTTGGGGACAAGTATGCCGTTGCTGACTCTGTTGCTGATGTGATGCTACAGGGTATGGAGCTTTTTATTCCGTCCTCTGTGGTCAATATTGGTGGCAAATTTCGGCCTTGGTTTGGTCCATCTTCCAAAATCGCTTCTCGCAGGAAGCAGGAAGCTTACCAAGCCTGGGCTGATTCGGCGACGGCATGTGATGTAAATACCAGCGCATTAAAAAAGGAGTATGACTTTGCTTCCAGGTCCTTCAAAAGATACATTGCAAGGGCGAAGTCGGAGCACATTGGTAGAATTGGTGAGAGACTTGAGCGTCTTCCTTCGGGAACTCGTGCATTCTGGTCTCTTGCCAAAGCTATCGAAGGAAATTTCTGCAAACCATCCTTTCCACCCCTACACATGAGAAATGATTCGATGGCCCACGACGCAAAAGAGAAAGCCAATCTTCTGGGCAAACTTTTTGCGTCCAACTCGACTTTGGATGACGGGGGACAAAAACCACCTACTATACCGCGGTGTGACGGTTGTATGCTGGATATCCAGTTCTACCAGCGCTCAGTGCGCTTAGCACTTCTATCCCTTGATATCTATAAGTCGAGTGGGCCTGATGGAATCCCTGCTATTGTGTTAAAGATGTGCGCTCCTGAGTTGGCAACGGTCTTAACGCGACTATTTCGGCTCTCTTACTCTTCTGGCGTAGTCCTGACATCATGGAAGTCAGCATTGGTCCACCCGATCCCAAAAAAAGGCGACTTCTCAAATCTGTCCAACTACAGACCGATAGCCATAACCCCCCTTTTCTCGAAGATAATAGAATCCGTTATCAACTGTCAGCTCTTACGATACCTAGAGGGTCATCAGCTGCTTAGTGGTCACTAAGAAGAGGCCCTTCGAGAGTTTTAATCAAAGGTGTTATGGAACACCTACAGCGGCACTAGCCCTAGCAGGCGTAGGACTATTGCTACGTATGGATTCTAATATATGGGCTATAGGTATGGGTGTTTGGTGGACCGGTATAATGCTAACTATGGATGAAAAACGGCGTCTGCCCTAAATACTCTAATAGCATCAATGCAATGGGCAGATGGTGACTCGCCAACTCACTAGATGGGCCCCCTGAATAGCCACTATAGGCATACAAGCCAGCAGCAGAGAGCAACACCGGTGCGAGAGGCTAGGGGTGTCGAGCGGTGCGGCGCCGGTTTCACCATCACGGGTCTCGTGACAACGGAGATCCGGAGCGGGATTCCCCGTAGTTATGCCCTTGAAAATGACACTTCCACACCCAAGCATATAGCTCTAGCGGCCCCCCTCTGACCGGCCGACCAAGGCAAGCCAGAGTTGAGAGTCCCACGGGCGCTCTTGAAGGTCCAACTAGCCAACCAGTAACGGCAAGCCGGGGACGAGGCCCTAACCAACTCTCTGAGGCATTCAGGACCGCAGTGTCGCCACTCACATTCAGCCCGCCACAAGCTGCCCTGCGATTTGTGCGCTTTAAATTTAACCTGGTGATACATTTTTTGTTTATATCACAAGGCGAAGGTGATAGTTTAAAAGCTAGTGTACTGTGCCCTCCGATATCGCGTTAGTCTCATGATGAGATAACGTCTGTCCCAGAGGGGTTTATTATTATTATTATTAATTTATCGTGATCTTGAATTTTGCAAAGTATCTAAAACAAGTATACGGGAAAGATAAAATGTAGTGCGCCAATTAAACTTAAGTCTAAACAATAATACGCCCACAGTGTTTTAAATAAAATTGTTATTGTAATTACCTTTAGAAACGCTTAAGCGCTGTTACCTCTCCATAAAATATAGGTATCTATTACCAACCTTAGTTCAATACGTTTGAATGCCTTCTGATTGAATTATCCTCACAACGAGATTGATTCTCATATATGCTAATGTATATCTAATCCATGGTATGATTAATTGCCATACATCATTAATACATATAAAAAGAAAAGTCCGGGCTCGTTTTCTGAGTGACCGATAACGCCTGACCCAAGTTCTTGGATCTATTAAGCTAAACCGGACTTCCTTTACGATTTAGACAAGTAATGAGGTTGGCTGTGCTGAGATTCTAACGACATATGGAATAAAGAAGGCTTGTTCTCTAAAGTCGCCTTATAGTACATATTAATATATAGTATTATAATAATCATTAATTACTTGTATTAGCAAATTTTCGAAATCGGTAATAAAATTATAAAGTCAATAATTGTCTTAGTCCTTAGTTTTCACAAAAGAAGGCGCGCGGGTCGCAAATATCGCTAAATAAAGCTAGTCCTATTTTTATGAAACTCTTTCGACAACTAATATGTAAAAATTGGAGTCGCGAGTATCTTATCTCTACTTGAGGCTTCGATTATTTATTACATTTAAGTTCTCTACAAGATAAACAATGCGATCGATACATATTAAACAGTGGTTACTTTACGGCATAAATTTGTGTCACTCAGAGAAAATTTTATTAAATGTCACTGAATTTTTATCATTTCACGTGACAGTCATTCAATTATGATTGGCATAGTATCGATGTATGTTCCAGTTTATATAATCAATCCGTTTCTTCACATGCGTAAACTTTTCTCTGTAACCCAATAAGTGAAGTATTGTTTGTTCTGACCTCTGTTTACTCTTCGAATAATACGTCTGTGGTTTATCGTCAATCAGTTTAAAACGTGACGTTGAATTCAATATGGTGGATTTATAAACTAATAGCATCTAGCCACAACGCTTGAAAACAATTTCCTATAATAAATATAGGTTTTTATTTAATAATGTATACTTATTTACTTTTATAATTTTCTTGTTTTGTTTACTAAAATATATTTTGCATGATAAACATAAATAAGATGAATTTACATCGTAAAGTAACTCTTAATTTATGTATGATAATCTTACATTCATAATATTATCATAAATATATTTCTCGAATAGTTTTATAAAAATTAGATAATTGAACTCACTTTGATCTTATTTCGATTATAACCAATGTAATAAATACAAGTAATACTTAAGGTATAAGTAAGTTCTAGAAAATACTTTAAAAAGGCCCAAAACAATTAAATTATTATAGGTATATACAACTTAAAACATATATATGTTTTAGGACGACTCCCACACTATGAATAATTTCTGTTTCGCGGCGAACTTTACAAAAATTCAAACAACGTACACAAAGAACTTCCAGATTCGGAACAACCACTTGTAGATCACACAAATTTTTGTCCCGTGTGGGATTCGAACCCACAACACTCGGCGCAGTGGCAGTGGCGAAGTGACCACTTAAGCCACTATATCATCCGTGCAGTCTAAATCAGAGGCTACAAATTTTCATGATACGAACTGAACATACTGCCATTATATTCTTTACTAGCTGACCCGCGCAACTTCGTCTGCCTCATATAAGATAAGAGAATTTACCCCATTTTTGCAACATTTTTCATTGCTGCTCCGCTCCAAATGGTCGTAGCGTGATGTTATATAGCCTATAGCTAGCCTAGCCTATATGTATAATAATTTTTAAATTCGAACTAGTAGTTCCTGAGATTAGCGCGTTCAAGCAAACAAACTAACAAACTCTTTAGCTTTATAGTATTAGTATAGATTTACGCTCGTCGATGTAGCATACATTTTACTATGTTATTTAACACATTTTAAATACACACTGAGCATTGCCGTTCTGGCTGACCTTATCGAATTTGCTGTAATTAAAGGCATTGGCCACACATAGCAAAATCTACGAATTAGTATATTAAAATGCATTAGCCGCTCATGTTTGTGGCTGGCTGTGTGGTTTAACCTTAAATGAGCCGAAAAATATTTAGGTTTACTGAAGAAATATAATATAATTGCAGCAGTAAATTTGAAACTGCTCCCAGTAAGCATCAATAGGCTTATACGTGGGACCTACAATATACAGGATGTCCGGTAATTAATGAATAACCTGGAAATGTCTTATAGTGGAACTGACAGCCGTTCAGAAAAAAATATGATAAAAATCTATCCTAACTACTACCAGAGATATGTTTCTTTTTTAATTACCATGTATAACTTTCTTGTATACTACGACCATAAATGAATGAAATATATCGGTTTTTTGTTGTATTATTATTAAACACTAATTATGCTAATAGATAGACAGTCAAAAGTATGCTATGCTAATATAGCTTGCACTTTTTAATATATAGATATATATATATAAATATTTACTTTTTTCTGAACGGCCTTCAATTCTACTATAAGACATTTCAAGGTTATCCATTAATTACCGGACACCCCGTATATTCTAGCTGTCCCGACAGACGGTTGTCCTGGATAGAAAAAAAAACCAAATCTAAAATATCCTCGAATCCACTTGAACACACACAAAAAAATTCATTCAAATCGGTCCAGCTGCTTAGGAGGAGTTCATTGTCAACACACGTACAGAAGAATTATATATATAAAGATGGTGAAATGTAGCCTTACTACTTAATTCTTTGGGATTTTTATTCGTACTCAGCGTATCTACTTCAAGTTAATACATATGTATTAAAGACAGCGTATTGTTTCATAAAATAAAGTACCAGTTCTTCTTAAAATAATTCCTTAATGCATTACATACTTTACAAACTACTTAGAATAAGCCCTCTTCACAATACTTAGTGTCACTCTGCAGGTACAGCCTTTACACTAGTGTTATAAGTTATAACACACATAATGTTTTTATGGCCCCTACTTTCTGAGTAAAATAGAAACGTTGTAAGATGACCATCTATCCTTAAACTAGCCAGAAACGTGTTTTAAGAATACACGACGAAGAAAATTGAAATATCTATCTTCAAATCAAAATAGGATATTTAAACTATTATTAGAATAATGCTAATATAATAAAATGTAAAAGTTTGTGAAGATGTTTTTCAATCGCATGTAAGCTGTTAAATCAATTTTGGATGAAATTTGGCACACATAGATCAATTTATATATTTACACATACGATAGAATTATTCCAATATTAATACCAAAGATTCACGTGGTTGAAACCGCGGGCACAATCGAATACAAAAAAGAAAGAAAATAATGGAATCTATTATATGTACTTTAAACTGTGCATCAATGACTGAAATACTTTATCAAATGATATTTCTAAACGTGGTTATAAAAGAAGATTATACTATGATAGCGGCTAGCTATAGGTAATTAAAACCTATACCGCTGGCAACTTGAAACTACCCTTGTGTACCTCTTGCATCAATTAGATAAATCATCGAACATCGTGGTATCGAAATAGTTGATAAAGGTTCATTATTAAATTAGATAAATATTATAATGAGCACAATTTACTTTAAGTAAACCTGTAAATAAACTAAGAATATAATATAAGCTGTGTAACTATTAAAAACAAATAATAATTGATACACTCATATATTAACATATTAAGATGAAGGCAAAAATACCATTAAAGATTTCCACAAGCATAAAACTTACATTCACAAAACTTCGAACTTGCTTTGTATCACTTCTTGATAAACTGAGAAAATATAAACAAATTAATTAACATTGAAATCAAACTACGATATATGGATTTTATCGCGTTTAATATAAAACTCTACTACCTATTAGATATTTAAAGAAACTATTATGCTATTTAAATTTATTTTACATTAAAACTGATAATGATTTTATCATGGCTTAGAAATGAACCGTGATGTAATACATATGTATGTATAACATTCGCATGAACAGAAAACGATATCACATTAATTTACCTTTATGTAATTTTCAATTTGCGTGAGTGAATTTTAAATATTGCGCTGTCCATTCTTCAATTAATTTAATAACCTGAATTGGCTATACGAAACCTACTCGGCAATTAAACATCACGGTTAACATGTCGATAATACGAATCGACTGCGAATTGACCAATTATATTGTTTCATTTTGCAAATATCGGATCGCCCGTAACTGTAGCCACCTATGTAAATGTTTACATGACAATTCAATCAGAAAGTTCACATGCTGTCCAAAGCACGGGCAAAGTTATATTACTGTATACATCGTAGTGTATAATGAGGGTCTCTGAAGTAGTAATTACTTACCAGCC
The DNA here is from genome assembly GCA_963675205.1 of Catocala nupta. Classification (NCBI taxonomy): domain Eukaryota; kingdom Metazoa; phylum Arthropoda; class Insecta; order Lepidoptera; family Erebidae; genus Catocala; species Catocala nupta. The sequence goes on from OY776082.1 coordinate 12,705,737, forward strand.
AGAATATAAAATTTGAGGTGAAAAGTGTATTAGGGCGAACATCATTAAAGCGTAACATGACGTCATCAAGATTCTGTTGATTATAAGCAGCAACCTTGTTATAGGCGACATCAGTAATTATTGGTGTTGAAGTCTGTCTGCAGAAACGAACAGCCTCCGATTATAAGAAAATAGGCAATTGTTAGTATTTATATAGACGTCGATTATTTTCTACATACGTTTTATTTTTTAAGAAGAGATTACAGTTCTATTTCACTAAAATTTGCCAACGGCTTCGCTCGCCTTAATGTAGAGTTCGTCAATAAATTTCAATCTCTCGGGAAAAGTACATTTTGCCGGATGAAAGGCACAGAAAAGGATATATAATATACGTCCTTTTCTGTGCCCTTGACAACGTGACTACGAAATTACATGATGATCCATCGATAAATTAAAATAAAAGTAAAACCGTAACAAATAGACAAAAAAAATCACATTCGCATTTACAATATTAAATAGTTAAGATGGTAAAAATCAAAAATGTACGACATGATTTACAACCATACTAACAATCCTAAAGCTCACTCATAGGTTACATAAAAACTAGGCTATGTCTGGTCCATATTGTTTTTATATAGAAATAATCAATCACATACATCGCGACGTGCTTTTTAGCCGAGTTGTATTCGTCATACGTTTGCCGGTTTTATCTCAACAAAAATTTCGAAAGCAATTTTACTAGAACAAGATTGATATCGCTTTGAAATAAATTTTGACGTGTTTCTCAGACCTTCAAAACATGCGGTTTTATATTCACATACGTTTAATATAGGTAGAATAATAAAATTGCTAACTTAGAATATTATTTTAGCGTCTGTAAAGGTCTATATTAAATCACATGACATCAAGGCTATGACGTCTTTAATTTAGAACATTCGGTATTTTATGTTTTGTGATAAAGGCACTCATCTCATGAATAATTGTGTTATACATAACATAATGTACACCTACATAAAACTTTTCTTTGTAATCAAGCAAAGAAAAGTCAAAGGAAAGACTTCAAAGAATCGAAGCACGCTATTCCGCTTTCTTTACAAACGTTTCCGCTACAGTTTCCGTTGTTGCTGATGTGAACTTTCATCGTATTTTTATCTAGGATAATTAATTTCAGTCATCTAGTTTTCTAAATATCTATAAAATAATGATTTCGCCTTTAAAACATTTCGATAATTTTGTTTAGATAACGGAAATACGGAATGTTTTATTCACAATTACATTAAACTGACAATACGCTTAATCTAATAAATAAGGTTATTAACAGCTATGAGCACGTCTAGCAATTACGCTCTTTCATTTTTTAACTTCACTGCCTTAGGGAATACGAATCGTCCATGTGAATTATTGTTAGTTAAAACTAAAATTTGTTTAACCTTCAGAAATTACTTAATGGAAAACAATGTCACGTTTTAGAAGCATTATTCAAACAAATATTGTGTTCTAAATATTTATACTTTTGGCTAACACTGTATAACTTGGACCACAAACCTTTTATTCGACATGAAGCCGCGCGTCACATCCCATCTCTATTTGCTGTCAGTCGTCTCGCAGACGTCGCGCCGGTCGGTCGCCGATTGCGAACTTGCTACAAAACTTAATTTAGTTCATAACGGTAATAAACTTCAAATCAAAATGGACATCACTATCACCAGACACTTCAGTTTAGATGAAGTAAGTAACTGTAATAGCTTTAGAAAAGACTTTTCTTTTTACCAGATGTTTTCTTTGCATTAAAAGTTGATTTCTTTTTTGTTTCTTTATATTTAAGTATTTGAATATTAAAATTGCGACCTTGGTAAAGATACAATCTTGAGAGTCATTATTCCGAACCTTCTCTTTAATGATACCACTTCAAAGGCTTTTAGGGACCTACCTATGGCTAAGATCAAATGCTTAACACACAAGATTCTCACAAAAGCCTAGCGAGGGACAAACCCGCTCAAGTATTTTGGAGACTTGTTTCAAAGCCAATGAATTGAAATTCAAGTCAGTGCTTGCGATCTTAACATCCGTCTACCAGGATTGAGGGTTTGTAACTTTATTGAAATTTATGCGCCAATGCTGCTTTTGGAAGTCTATTTTATACTTTTTTGTACCATTTTACGATTAGCGATTCAGCGATTCAGCGATTTTTATGAAATTATTGTATAATTGTGGTATTAAGTAAAAATTTTTTTTGAGAAATCTTTGTGATTATTGATTTTAGATTAAACAGTTTTATATATATACTATGTATAAACTTTTATATAATATCAGCGATAGCCTAGTGGGAAACCGTTGGAGTACTGCGTAGAGGTCTCGAGTTCGATTCCAAGGCACGCATCTCTGACTTTTCGAAGTTACGTGCGTATTAATAATAGTTAATTATCGCGTGCTTTAACGGTGAAGGAAAACATCGTGAGGAAACCTACATGTCTAAGAGATTTCAATAAAGTTCTCAAAGATATGTAAAGTCTGCCACCCGCACTGGGCCAGCGTGGTGGATTATGGCCTAACCCTTCTCACACTGAGAAGAGGCCCGTGCCCAGCAGTGGGATAGTTTAATACAGGACTGATATTATTATTTATTACTTTTATTGTTGTAACATTGTTACTAGAATAATGTTGTGTTGTGAAAAGCAAAGCTCAATAAAATATCCTAAGTTTAAATTATTATATAGTAATATATTAAACTGTACTGTTATAGTTTTTGTCAAGCCACAGACTAAAGACGATGTAATGGACATAATACATATTATAACCACGTTTAAATCTGTTTAAAACTTCCCATTTTGTGGTGAACAAGAAAGTTTTACAAGATATCTGATTTTATTATATAAAAATATATCCTTTCTTATTTATAATGCGCTAATAGAAGTATTGGATAAAATAATTTTCAATACACAAACTAAATATGTATCTTAATCATTAAGCAGAACTACGCCGTTTTGATTTTTTTATATGATTTATTCTGTCTAACCGCAAAGCTCACCAAAATATTTGAGATATTTAACCGGAGAAAACTGAACGATAATACTAATCGAATGGCAAAATCGTAAAAATAATCGCATGGGCGTTACTATTGATACCATAATAGCATGCTCGTATCCGAAACCCATAATAATATAAGGATTAATAAAATTCAGGAGACCACTTTTCTGTGCAATAACGTGCGATACTATCCATTCTCTTCTAGGAACATAAATGGAAAATCTCACATAGACAAAGCATTTACCAATATCCCTTTGTCCACCCAAAAGCTTTTTGGCTTTTACGTCTACGCCGAATTCTGATGACTTTATGTACTCTTCAAAGAACTTTTCTACTTATTAGTGCTACAATAAGCCGTAATTTATTTTTAGAAGCCTATCGTGTCGTACAGCTTTTATCTTACGAGGCAAAAATTACGAGATAACATAAGCATTAAAATCTAAGCGAATCTATTATATTGCATGAAAATCGCAAATTATTCACCAATAAAAAGTATCACGTTAATTGAGAGGTAATGCACGATGAATTGCTAGTCATACTCAGATTCGGCTTATGCCTGGAGCACATTTACTGGGGAAATCTTACATTATGTTTCTACGATGAGTTGGGTACTCAGAATATCCTCCGTACTATAATCTTACTAGTTGTGCAATAATGCAGAGCATTACTAAATGTTGCTAGTTTTCATAATGTATATGATTACCACTTACTTAGTCGGTTCATACGCTCGTTTTTCAACTGAATAAAATGTAACTTATGTAAATTTTCATTTATTGTGAAAAATTTTAGGCTCTAACAAGATCTCGCACAAATCTGAAGTCGAAAATCATCTGTGAATTGGTTAATAAAAACTTACAATAAGATCTACTCTAACAAACAGAACATTGACATCCTCTCTAACTTTTCATCAGTATAAATCTAAAGCTTTATAGATTAATTCGTAGTCTTATCTATCTTCATTATCATTGCCTTGCAACTTTTGCATAAGTTTATGTATATTTTAGTTATTATTTTCGAATTTATTTATATAATTTAATAAAGATATAATTTTCATCTACACATCATAATATTAATGTTGGCAATGTCTGGAAGTGGCTTGATAAAACACCACCTTTTTAAGAAAGCCTTTTTAAAAGAAATAATATATAACGAACTTGTTGATATGCCTTATAAATAAATAAAAATATTGCAAGCTTGGTTATAGTGATAGTCCTTTTTGAAGTTATTTTATGGCTTACTATAATGATAGTAACCCTCTCAAGTATCGCAATTTATCATAACTCGAGTGTTATTTATGAGTTCCCCTTATGTGATCGTATAACGTGACTTTTATTGCGCTTTATCTCTTTTTTGCATCGCTGGGAACATAAATGTATATTAAGCATTTTGATATAAGCATGAGAATATTTTTTGTTGTACTTTATCATACTGATATCATATCATTCATTCCTTCTACGTTTGGACTGTTCAAATAATTTGGTTGTGAATGATGTCCTTTCTTTGAGTTTGATGCAGAGGTCTATCTAAAGGTTTATACATTTCCAACTTAAATGTCCTTTACCCAAAGCAGTTGGCACCTAATTGAGCAACCCTTTAACTGAACTTTACTTGTCGCGCTGTTGAGAACTTTGTTTTGTAGAAAGAGGATCCGCGCACATTTAAAAACAACTTCACAAAGTTTCAAAGGTATTTTGTATTTAAATTGAAGTTAATAACGGTTAATTATGGTATACTAGATTTTTTCTGTGGCTTCGCTTGTGATAATTTAAGTTATGTAACCTTCTAACCTTTCCTTACATTCAGAAAAAATATAGAAAATTTAAATATCTTTTCCGTACCCCTGACAAATTTATTATAATCGGTCAAGTAGTAAAACGGTTACAGTCTAACAAATTAACTTACATTCGCATTTGTAATATTAGTTAGGATTTGTCACTATCTAAATTAAAACATATTATGATAAGTACCATAATGTATTTTTTACCAAAGATCGAAACTTTATGGTTTAATCGATGATGCGTAGGTATGCTAAGCAGACTTGGGCACAATCTAAAACTAAAATGTCATGAAGTTTAAATGTATAAACAGCTTTAATCCTAATGAGTCCTTTTGCCACAGAATTATTTAAAAGAACAAAATAATAAAATAAGAAAACCAACAAGAATTAATTATGAACATAATTATTATTCAAGCAAAAAGCAAAAAACCTTTACCTCTTAGTTAGCTACTTAAAATATCGCCAAGATTACTTGACGACTTTTAATGGAATAAATTAAATATTAAACTTGAAGAGGCTCCCATACCAGGTTAAATACTTTTATCCGGAAGATGTCTTTGCAAATCCTAATTAATCTGTGAGGTTATAGCCGGATGTCGGCGTGTGTTTGTGAGGTAATGGGGTAGATTTCTAGCTCAGAATATATTATATTGAATTTCTCAGTTAGAAGCAGCACATAATCTATAAACAATTTTCCATATGTAATATGTGTGTATTTACAAAAAAAATGGTATATATATGTATGTTTATCTAGTACCCATAGTAAAAGCTCTGCTTAGTTTGGGCTAGATGGTGTTGTTGTGTATATGTGATAGAATACGATATCATATTATTATTATTATATTATTAATATTATAAACCAAGCTCGACCTGGGACCTTACGTGGGACCTATAACATAGATTGATAAACGTGGATGTTATACAGCTCTGTCTATCTCCTTGAAGATATACATTAATGAGTCTACTATACAGTTAGAATAAAATTTTAATATTCAAAATATGCATTCGTATGTATTGCGATACGACTTAATTAATTTTGCACTGAAACGTGTAATGGAACTAATTGCATGGCTAAGACTCAGTTAGTTAGACTGCATGTATTCTAACGCGTGTTACAAGTAATCTAGTTAAGATGTTTACCCTATAAGTCACTGCATTTTATAAAACAAAGTCCCCTGCCGTGTCTATCAGTCTGTTCGCGGTAATTTCAAAAAGTAATAAACCGATTTTCACTAATAGACAAAGTGATTTATGAAGAAGGTTTAAGTGTATATTTTGTTACGGTTTTGAACTACCCATGCGAAGCCGAGGCAGGTCGTAAGTAGTCTATATAACTTAATTGTAACAAAATGGACTAGACTCCATTCGGTTACTAGGCCGGTAAATACAACTTTAGAGATAGTTGTATGACATGGGTCCGGTACTTGGCAAGTTATTATCATTATGTCATAATCAATCTCACCGGGTAACTAAGAACCGGACAGAAGTGATATTTCATAGATCATAATATAATTACAATGTCATTAATATGATCTTTGAAATAGTAGTTTTACGTAGTTATAATAAACGAGAACTATAAACATACATATATTAGAAGATTGTTTAAATAATTTTCTGGTACACGCAACAAAAATATCTTGTTATAATCTATATATTAATATATGAAGAAAAGTTTTGCGCGCACAGCAGAGCGTGACATAAGGCAGTTAATGTGTCAGCCTTAATATAATATTATTAATCATATAAATAAGCATTCATGTTTGTTACTATAAACTACTCCTGCCTTTCCTTAAGTATATATTCGTCATTATATTATACCTATATATAGGTATATCTAATAATAATTACTCGTGCATTGTGTCGACATTCCCCTGTGATGCGCCCATATATAAAGCCGGACCACAAAGAACATGTAAGGTATCACTTCGAAAGCCAGTAATTAAGAGAGCATACCTGCCTTCATGTAGGCGTTAGCTACAAAAAAGTGCAAGTCTCAGAGCGAGTCAGGATTATAGTGACTCGCTTTTGAAATAAAGAACAGATTGCAGAATGTCCGTGTATTCTGTTTGTGTTCTTTGCTTGCAGAGAAAGTCTTTTAGATTTTGTGTTCTTTTAAATGATGACGTTATGAGATGATATAATCCGAATATTTTATATAAATGCTGTTTTTGGCTATGATAAATGGAACGTACTATTGACAGTGCTCAGTGGCAAAACGAATTTTAATAATTTTCTATAACGCGAACCATGTACTAACGAACTGGCAATAAGAATATATACCTTTTTCATTTTCTCTAAATGAATTTGGTAAAATATTTTGTTTATTATATTATGTTTAAATGATTAGGAATAACATTATTCCATAGGTAACTTAGTAAAGATAGTCATGTAATAAAATAAATATAAATATCGCCCTACGTCTTACTTAATTTAAAATATTAATAGTTTCCGAAGATAGCCAACTTCCATAGGATTGTTTGGATCACTGAATGGGACTCAGTACGTAATCACGTGTAAACCGTTATACAGATTTGAATGACGCTTTGGCCACAGTGTTTATCCCAGTATACGATACCGTTGGTTTTACAAGGGTGAAAGTTATTCATAATTGGTGTTATGAAAGAAGGTTGCATGTCAAGCATAATTTATAATCATTGATAAACTCGACTTACTTACCGTTTATCTACCTGTGACTTATCCTCTGTTCAAATAATCGTTTAAACTTTGGTGCTCTCTTCTGACCTTTAAAGTAATTCTAATAATTTTCATTTCTATAACACTGCGAGTGACAGCTTGTTTTAAAAATATAAATAGAAAATAAATTGGCTTTAATAAATATACTTATACAATGCAGTTCTTTTTAGAAATCCAATTTAAGCTTCGTAAATGGGGTTTAGTAGATATACTATTTTTAAATCTGATCTTAAGGTGACTTTATAAAAGCTCTATTTTTGTAATGCAGTCAAGCCAGACATAAGAGATTTCTGAAGAATAACTTTACTTAGGTTCATAAATTATTTACTTTGGCTTGTAATTATATATATCTTAAGCATTTTTTGTGACTCTTAACCATAGATCAACAGATTGGTTTGGAAGTCCAAGGGAGAGGCTTTAGCCCAACAGTGGGACATAACAAAAGGCTAAGGAAAAGAAACATAGATCAAATACCATGCTATGAATGCGAATTACACAACGTGCTATCTTAAAACCTTTAGGTATGCTACCGCGTTGCTTGTGATTTATTTACATAATTTAAATAGGTAAATGATGAATATGAGTACTAAAGTACCCGATTTTGAGATCTCGAACTAAATTATTACGCATCAAGTATTTCTGAATGACATCAACATAGTTAGATCTTGTGTACCGATTAACTATCTCTAAAGAAACATATTAGATCAGATTAATAATATCAAATAAGATAAATACAGTGTGCGGTCAGACGTAAAGTATAAAATAAAACTGTGTAACCTGTAAAGAAAATCTTCATGAAAATTTGTATGAAATATCCATAAAATGTAGACACTGCGCGCGTCGCACACAGCTGTCGAGCCGCGCCGCTACCGAGGCTAATGACCTTTGATAAGAAAAGGACGGGCGGGGGTGCAAATTCGGAAGAGTGCGGCGTGCGGTAGTGGGGGATGGGGATGGAGCTTTTGTTTAGCTTTGGTATATGCGCAAGAGTGTCCGCACATTAAGTTTTTATTGGATAAATAGGTCTAATTTTAAGTACCTATTTTTTTTAGATATTCGTTTCCAGAATCGAGTTCTGAATACCCTCCTTCAATATGTCCAGTCTTTTTTTACGAATCAGCATATAAAAGCAAATAATTCTAACTATAAATACGTAAAGAAGGCACACACACTCACGTAGGAGTATGAGTGGCAGTACTACATACCGGCGTCATATGGTTCTCATGACTCACGCGCTAACGAGAAGTGCTTGTACGTTTCTTACGTATAGCGTTGCCTTCTCCCACTCCATGACCCCAGCCCTACAATGATTAGTCCGGTGCTTACTTATTACTTGCTTACTTCCGGTGCTACTACCATCAAGTAGTAGGTGCTTTCATAGTGAAGTATCAGATATAATAATAGTATGTGATACAAAGGACAATAGTTTAAACTATTACCTATTATATATTTTTTTAATCCAGCTATAGCCTAGTGGGAAACCGTTGGACTGCACGCAGAGGCCTTGAGTTCGAACCCAAGGCGCGCATCTCTGACTTTTCGAAGTTATATGCGTATTAAATAGTTAATTATCGCTTTAACGGTGAAGGAAAACATCGTGAGGAAACCTGCATTTCTGGGTGTTTTCCATAATGTTCTTGAAGATACATATGTGAAGTCTGCCAACCCGCACTAGGCCAGCGTGTTGGACTACGGCCTAACTCTTCTCACACTGAGAAGAGGCCCGTGCCCAGCAGTGGGACAGTTTAATACAGGGCTGATATTATTATATTATTATTATTATTATCTTTTCACAGTCGTCAATGCGAAGCGGGGCGTTAGCAGCAATGGAGGCCGAGCCCGACCTCAGCACCTTTGAGAACAAGTCCGGGTTGGCTGAGGACATGAAGTTCCTCGCCTCCATGCCCGAACTTTGCGACGTCACCTTCCTGGTTGGGGATACCAGGGAGCCGGTTTGCGCAGTCAAAGCTGTATTGGCGGCTCGGAGCAGGTTAGTAAATCATTGGGTTTATTTAAAACATTTTTGGTAATTGGAGATTATAAATAAGAAACAAACGGCTGTTTCAAAATAATCACAAGAGTCAGAAATGTATAACAAACAGTACTGAATGATTCGTACGTTATTATTAAACTAACGGGGCCTGTGTGTTGTCTATGCTAGCGACTACATGCGCATGTTACTCCAATAGATTACATGCACGAGTTAATATAGACTACTTGAGTAGGTGGCTTGTGGCAATGCATGCAACCCACACAAGTCTGTCAACCTGCACATAATATTTTTTTTTACGTGGTACCTCAAAAGTCTTAATCAAAGTAACGGTTTTAAAGTAAAATGCTTTCCAGATTTACTTCTTAAGAATTTATTTGCTCCTTGATCATTGTTATTGATCAAAGTCGATCAAGTGTCTACCGACCTCGCAAGCATAAGCATAAATTTACGCTCAATCAAGCAGATGCAGTGACATTCTTTAAGAATAGAAATTGCCTTCTTACAGGACATTACTATGTGCATTAATTTAGAAGCATAATATGTATGCGGTGACTTACGTAATTTTGGTAGATCTTTCTTTGCCCGTAGCTAACAAAGTATTGTTTGTCCCCGCCTGCAGCACCATAAAGTATTTAGTTTAACTTATTTGAATATACATATTATTATGTAGTTATTTCATTATTTCATAAAGTAAGCTAACAAAGCAATGCATTAGTCAGTCGAATTTTATATAGATATCGTGATACTTGTTTTTCTCATTTCAGTTCATTATTTTTCAGCAGTCGGGTTTTTTTTTAATAATAATAATTTTACTTCAGACTTTTTAGTTTTATTACCCGTTAATTTATTTCTGTTGTTACTTATGTAATATTATAATATAACATAATATATGTTATTACATAGTTTTATTTTAGTATATTTATTAACTACAGGCAATGTCATTCCTGACTTGAATACATTCTTGCTAGAAAATGATACTTCAGACGTCCCGATATATATAATTGGTACATACGCTTTCTGACATTTTGTGTTAAAACAGTAATATAAACGTGATATGATACATATATTTTTGAAATGGTCTTTTCACGATCTTTCATTTGATACCCATATTTCTAAGGTAAGAAAAATAAAAATAACCTACCCCTTCTTTTTTCATTTGCAGGCGCCATTTAGAAAATTTATATAGACTATGTCACTACCACAATTCTGATGAATTCAACGACACCTCATATGTCAAAAACTGTCTAGCCGTTTGGGCTGTAGGGCGTGCCAAATAAATGGACATACATGCGCACATACATACATATGCTCGAAAAACATTACCCTCCTTCTGACGCAATCGGGTAATAAAATAGGTCCATACCTATTTTACTTACTGTGTTAACTTATGCCTATACATAAATTAACACAATAAGTGCAGTAAGCAGTTGATCATAAATAAATAAATAAATGCGATGATTTTATTTTGAAGGCATTCATAATTCATTTATATATTTCTACTAAAAAAATGTCCTTCTTTTGGGTAATGAACGTTTATATTTAAACAAATGCAATTATAACTTGTAAATAGAATCAACGTGCATCTGAGCTCTAATAAATAATTTACATTCTCTGGAAGGAACTCATGAATGTTGGCAACAATCTGCTTCTAACATAACTGACATTGCTCTAAAGTATTCCTTTGTTACGTTGCTTTATGGTCACTGTACGAACAATAACAAAGTTTTCTTTATCGTTTATAAACACAAGCAGCGTGTTAAAAAGCAATTTAAATGAAGACTTATGTTTATTCAAGTTTTAAATCTCTCTAAAGAGAAAATGTAATAAACTCACGTCTGACGGTATCGAGAAAATCATAAAAAGATCTACGAATAATTTTACCCTTTGTATGTAATAAGAAGTGAAAGTATTCTAGCAGGAGAAGTAAACATTTTTATTTTGTATTCAGGGTCTTCCAAAAAATGCTCTACCAAGCGCCAAGCCCTCAACGGAAGAAGGAACCGGCTCCCCGCGAAAACAAGCTGCGACTATTCCTGAAAAGATCTTCTGAGCCTCTCCTCAATCTTCAAAACGCTGCTCAGCAGGTAATTATTAATATGTGGAATACGAAAATGTCGCTGATTGCAAGAGAATGCTAAATGTTGATCGTCTCATACTGGCAGAGTTAAAATGGCATCATCATTTTAAATGATCTTTCCATATTGATGGATATAATTAACGATGTTATGCATAATGAATTGCATCATTTGCTTTTTCTTCCAATGCTATAATGTTACGTGTTAAACTATTTATTCGTGTTGGAAACTTGATTGAAAGACGTATTGTAATTTGTAACAATATCGATATTATTACAAAGGAAGCAATTGTTTTAAACTTTAAAGCAGACGTCCCAGTAGTTTTATGCAGGAAGCAACATTTCCATTACTTTCATTAAAAAAATGTAGACCCTTTAGTAAACATTAATGAATATAGTATGCACAAAGTAATTTGTCGACGTAGGAATCCACATCCCTCTACACTAAAACTACCTAAAGTTATTCCATTTAAAGAAGCTGGCTCTCATTAGTGGAGCTATGCTTACTTCGTATAAATGCACGAACACGGTTCAAAGTTTTGTTAAAAGGATCAGTTCCTAGTAACAAGCAAAATCTTCTAACGGGGAAAATATTCCTGCAAATTTAAAAGTAGCATGGAGAAATGTTAACGTTAAATTTTTACTTGTGTTCGCTACAGAGATCGACTTTCGCGCAGCAATTGGCACCAATACAAGAGGTAAAAACAAAATTAACGGTGTTTTAGGGGACTCACTTTTATCGGTTTGAGTACTTGGTGTTCATACTGTACAAATTTTTCACTTTTCAACACACAATGTAGATAGGATTCGATAACTGATCCAATTAAAATCTTTTTTAATTAAAATTTTAATATATTCGGTTACTGCGTCACATTTGTTGAGTTGCATGATTGTATTGAAATTATAATTATATTATGTTTTACTAGCAGGTGAGTAAATATATTGTTTTATTTCGAGTATTCAATTAAGTTATTATTCCAATCGTAGACATTGAAAAGCATGTAATCTATTAATTTATTCGTCTGTGAAATTAATATTTTCTGTTATGTGGTGTCGTTCTTTTTTAGTATTTATAATCTATCACTACTTTGATTCAATTATATTATTATCAGCCGATTAAGTAGTAACAAAAAGTCGTCAAGTAAATTATTTCATCGACCGTCCAACCTGTATTGGATTATGCAAAACAGAATCTTTTATACCTTTAAAATTGTTTTCAGTGCACTTCATGAATGAATTTATGAGGCACTCAATTGAATTTGTTAATAAAAGCACTGTTCGCCACATTGTAAATAACATTATTGATGTGAATTTTGTCGTAAACTTTAGTGACGGAGTTACATGACATATGTATGTACAAAATATTTGTATAGCCTTCGCAATACAAATACAGCTTTGTATCTTTTATTTAGTTTGTAAATATTTAAAGGACGCATTTACATGTTATTGGCACCTAATAAAAATATAATGTCTATTCATGCTTTGTTTTTATTCATGGCAGCCATCTTCACAACAACATCAGACATTGATTATTGAAGAATTTGAACCTGACGTCTTTCGCCAACTCATTGAATACATACATACTGGATGCGTGACTCTACAACCGAGGACGTTACTTGGTAAGTGAAAATTATATATCTGTTATTAGATTTTGCCTGCGGCTTTGTTAATGTGCATTCTTTCGATAAATTGCCATCCCTCATGATCAGTTCATCATTTTTGTAGTTGAAAGAAAGAAGAAAGGAAGAAACAATATTTATTTGACACATACCACAAACACATAATAACATTTAAAATAAAAAGAAATAGATACCTACAAAAATAAACTTAGCGAAACGAAATCAAAACAGGAAAATAAACAAAATACATATTATAAAGTAGGTAAGTGTCAACAGTAGTGTCAAATAGAGCCTAGTTCAGCATGCGTTAGACGAAAGCCTGACGCTGGTTTTCAATTGGCTTCTTTAGTGGCTCACGGATATAAACCATCTATAATATAATCAAAGAAAATATAAAAAATATATAATAAAAATATATATATAACAGAATAATATCAATTTTACACACAGACACAGACAATATACCTAATACACAAATCACATAACATAAAATTATATAAAATAAATTGAAAATAATAATACATAATGATAAGACTGAATAAAATTAATGTTAAAATATTATAACATCACGCACTCACACGACGAGCGTGAGACAGGCACACACACACACGCGCAGGTACATATATAAAGACCAACGATACTACCAATATATGAGGCTAGAAAGTCATCAATTTAATACAATGCGTCATCAATATAAGGCATTGCATTAAACGAAGGACGCATTTATGTTCGTCAGTCCTAAGCTCCACTGAGCATCAACTAAGTAACGACGCAAACATTTTTTAAATTACCCAACAGTAGTTTGTAATCTGATAGGCGGTTGTAAATTGTGCCATATTTTTGATGCAGTGTAGCGGAAACTGCCCCTAAATGCAGATGTTCTGTGTGGCAGTATAGCTTAGAGCTATAGTGAGCACTGTTTTCTAGCGCAGTCACGTTTGCTATTCACCCAGCTCAATCTTTTTTATATGTACAATGGCTTGTGAGTACTAACAATGCCGAACATAAGACAGGCCAAGTGTAGCTTGCACCTAGATTTGATCTTAAGGATGTAATTTTTGTTGAGGAGAAGTGTAACATGGCTCCTAGATGGAATATTGAAACAACTGCTAGTAGCCATGGCCCGTACACCGTATCGGTACAATTTAATTTTGATAGAACAAATATCTCAATTAGTCGCACCCGTAGCTCTACTGATAAATATGGACGCATATTATATAAAAAATTTAACTTATAAAAGCAGTTACGAACCATGTCGGCGACATGTTTCTCGTACCTAAGACTAGTATCGATGTGCAGTTGCGGGCCTGTTCAACTCTTTCAATAACTTCACGCATCAACGTTATATTCAGACCTTGCAGAGAGCTTAGCTGGTGTTTATCGTCGAAAACCATATACTTGGTTTTGAATGGATTGAGAATCAGAGAATTTTCTTCCGCCCACTCCACAAAGCGTTGAAGATCTGCGATAGCTCGTTCGTAGTCCGTATTTTTAAACGATATATAAACTTGTACGTCGTTGGCGTAAATGTGGTAATTCGTTTTTAATATACATTTATTAATATCAGCGCAGTACAGAGTAAAAAGAATAGGACCTAAAATGGATGAATCCCCTTGACAGAGGGGTACATACTGAAAAAACAGATTGTCCATCACTGAGCCGTAATTCAACACATTGATAACGGTTGGACAGATAACTGTGAAACCACTTCACTGATATATAGTCAAACCCATAGTACGTTAATTTAAATAATATTGATACTATCGAAAGGGCGGGAAAAGTCCAGTAAAACCAGAACCGTACACATACCCTGATCCTGTGCATACAAAATATTTTCTGTTACATCAAGTTAAGCTGTAGATGTACCACGTCGTTTACGGAACCCAGATTATAGTGCTAGTAAGATATTTTTTTTTTCAAAAATGTCTGCTAACTGCTTGCATCCAAATTTTTCTATAAGCTTGGACAGACACGGCAGAATACTTATTGGCCGAAGGTCTTTTACATGCACCGAGTTTGCGTTCTTAGGCAGCGGCCTAACAGTAGCCATCTGCCAGACATCAGGAAATAAAGCCGATTGTATAGAAGTGTTAATTATATTTATAATAGCTGGCAGTGTATGAGGCAAAGATGATAATAACATTTCTAAATTCACGCCATCGCAACCTTCCGTCTTTAATTTAAGACCAGATATATATTTCTGAATAACTTCCTGACTCACAGGTGAAATACTAAAAACGACATTGCTGTAACGGTGAAATTCGTAAAAAGTCATATACGATATATATTGACCAACGGATTGCTCGAGACCTTCAAGAAGTGGCAATTAAACGCATCAGGATCAGAGAAGTCAGGCGGTAGTTCAATCGTTTTTTTTTTCGGGTAAAGGTAGCTTTCAGATTTTCCATAGCGCTTTGGGTTTTTCAAGTTATTATTAATATTGTATTTAAAATAAGCCACTTTTTCGTGATACAAGGTCATCCTTGTATCACTCTTGCATCATCATTGATACAAGAGATTTTAACTGTTTATAGTAGATCTTTTTACTCTCCGTCCTTAACTCACGATATTATTTTAAAGCACCGTCAGGCAATCTCATCATAACCTTCACAGTATCCGTTAACCACGGATATGACGGTTTTCTAATCAGACAGGTCTTGAGTGGCGTGAAAGCATCGAACACCGCGATAATGTGAGAGTAGAATGGATTAACCTTCTCTGTTAATGGTTTTAAAGTTAAAATACTACTCCAGTCAACCCCAGATATAACACTACCTAAGCTCTCACCACAAATATGCTAAATGGGCCAATATTTACCACGAACGGTTTAAGTCTCTCGCGTTTAATAAAGAACTCGTATATAATGACTGAATGACTGTTAATATTTTTAAACGGTTTAACAATTATACGTTTAATCTACAGATGAGTGTTTCACTCGTTTCTGTGAAATGAGTAGGAGTCGATACCATCTGAGTTAGACCAAGGAATGTTAAAAATTCCATCACCTTTCTGGTTTTACAGTCGTTAGTGTTAAGGAGATTAACATTAAAATCTCCCACTAGCACACAATAGACAATATTATTAAATGAACTTATTGTGTCAGTCATGGCGTCAAGAAACAGGTCCAGGCTGAGCCAAGGCGGGCGGTATCCCGTGCCGACTGAACACTTTTTTCCATTACACGTAGTCGTAACCCACAATTGCTTAATTAGCTCATGTTTTGTATCTATAGTAACAGCTAACGTTCGTACATTAAGGCCACTCCTAATGTAAAAGCCAACACTCCCACCGCGGCCCGAGCTCACACTTGCCGGCCGCGGCACGTGACGCAGACGGTACCCAGGCACAGTTGGCGCACGACCATCCTCAGCAGAACGTAACTATGTCTCGTTAATGCCTATAAAATCAAAACAGGGACGCTCCACCACGGCAATAAAGTCATCCTGATTTGTGCCCAGTGAGCCTGAGTTGATGAAGCTAACTTTGAATGCTTTATCATACATAGTTAAAATTATTGGTTTTGACATATAAAGCAATAAAAACAGTGATTACTAAAGATGTCACAACAATATATAGCTTGGAGAACTTGAAATGGTGACTTTAAAAATTAGTACCTATAGATATAGTATGTTTAAAAATTGCATAGAACAAGGTAAGGATGAACACAAGCCGTACAGTTCGTTTGATATCTTTTAATGATACACTTGATATAAGACACTTCAAAAACAACACAAAGTTATTCAAGGAATTAAATAAATTAAAATTATGGAAAGGTAAGCAAATTTTTTTAAGATACTGTTTAAATAACAATGATAGGTATATTTTATTACGATTGTACGCTATTACCAAAAGTACTCTTAATATCTCTTTATTTCGTATGCAGATTGCTTTATCACCAGGTTTGTTTCGTGCAAGGATGCGTCCATGCTTACACCAAACGAATTTCCAGCCATGGCTGGTGTTGGCTGGCATCTCGCACTATACGAAACAACTGCCAATTTACCTTAGTAAGACGCTCATTAACATAAAAGCGTTTCGATGGGCCAGCGATTCCTAAGTCAGCGGACGTCGCGCCGCGGCGAGTGCGCGCTTGAGACAACAACTTCTCACGCAGGTGGCGGCGCGCTACGCGCTCGGCGAGCGGGCGGCGGTGGCGCTTCGGTCCAGCTGCATCAGTTGACACTACGTGTCGGGGTCCGACACGTTCAGCACTAATGATGTCCCGTTTCTCGATCGTCAGTCCTAACTTCACGGCGATTTGAGTCGCTAAATGTTAAGGATTCTCGCCGCCTGTCTCTGGTAGATTTGCGATCTGGACATAATTTACCAGCATTTCCTGGTGGCGATCATTGAGATCTTCTTTGAGTTAAGTCAGCTGGGCTATTACGTCACCAGTTCTGAAGGTTCCCGGTTCTCCAGAACACTTATGCGTTCATCCAGCTTGTTAATGTTACTTTGCAAGTATTACAAAAAGCCTTAATATCAGCCATCTCGTCCCTAAAAAGCTGCAGATCTCTATTTATATTCCGTAGATTATCTCTGAGAATCATAAGTTCTGACGTAATATCAGTGGTTAGGTCCTAAGCGGTCACGAAGACAGTGGTATTAGATGTCATCGCAGATAATGAAGGTAATTAGTTGGGACAAGTGTCAGCGTCGCTTCGTTAAGCGGTTCAAAAAAGAAAGGTATCCTATGTCTTTTTCTATACCTATAACAGCGTGTATGCGAAATTTCATGATGTTTGGTCAAATAGTTAAGGCGTTTAAACAAACATACAAACAAATTCATATTTACATATTTTTTAATATTATTTAGTTAGGATTTATTTCATTTTATATTTATAATTTTGTTTAAAATATTTTTGTTTAGAACAATATTGAAATCTAATTAAAGTTTCCAGACACGTATTGGATTTCTATTACCTATACGTCTGAAAAGTTTTAGATGTTTGTTTTCAGAATAAAACCTTTTTATTAGGTAACGCTGTAAAATATCAATAACGTAAGAATATTTTATCTTAATTATGGTGGAATTACTACATAACTTAATTTCACATCATCACAGAAAACGGAACTGTAAATTAGTAACGTATGCTTAATATAAAAAACTTTTTATATTTTCGCAATGTATTATATTATAAATTCTACAATATATTATATTATAAACTCTAATGTATTTTTATGATTCAAAATAGTATAGCGTTTATAGGTCTTTCATAGAAATCAATTAATAAAACACAATAATAGACCAATCTATTAAAGTCTATTTTCATACAAACGAATTTTCATTTTCATCAACCTTCAAGTCTAAAATAGAATTCGTTTGGCTATTTCATGAGAAATAAAAATGAGAACTCGATTCAATTTCCGATTTAACGACAATGAGTGAATTGGAGCGTTGTGGAGTGGAATTTATTACGACTCGGAATAAAAATCGATGCCTACAATATTAGGATTTAAGCTGCAAAGAGAATTAAGTTTCACACTCGGGTAAATTCAATTTTGATCAGTTGTGGATAGAATACAAATTTGTTGGATTAGTCAGCCTCCAACGTTTTGTTTTGCATTCTGATACTCCTTGCTCTTTGACACTATTGTCTAACTGGTACATTTTAAGTTTATTTCACTTTAATACATGTTATAGAGTTTAAAAGTAACATGCAAAGCTGGCAGCTTATATGCCTCAATTATGAAAAATCAACAAAAACGAAAGCTTGCTCAAGCTTTCGTTTGCTCGTTTGCATCCTATATGGATTTTGTCGCGTTGTTTATTTTACACTTTGCCCCAACGTTTCGGTTGCTTTACAGCAGCCATGTTCACGGGGAAACTAAGATGGTAGTTGTCTCAATGTTCTCAAGTTTAATAATAGTAGTCTTAGAGTTTCAAAATTATATAATACAAGTGTTTTAAAATAAACAACGCGACATAATTCGTATAAAGTAATTTAATTTAAATGTATACATCTTTTGAAAAAGGAAAGGTTACATAAACAGTTTAACAGAAATATATTGGCGTACATTTTGTAAATGTTAATAACGATGAAGATATAATATATGGAGTATTATACACTCTGCGATAATCGTATGTGAATTAATTCCAACGTTAAGTGGCGACCTTTAGAGTTAATAAATAGATAATAATGTAACAGTTACTGATAAAGGGAAATTTATCGTGTACGTGATTGCTTTCAGTGATTTCGTATGGATGTTATTGTCATTGTTGCTATAGCAACAGCCTTGATTTTGTATGCAGGACGTAAACGCATGATGATAATAACGATGTTGTGTCAGAATAATGTGTTACAAGTTGTTTGTTATTCTATTGATGTTTTGATTACACTTACTACGGATATATTTCTTGAAAGTACCTTTCTAATTAATGAAGTGTTTAGCATATATATAAACATTTATATGCTACAGAGAATTTTTATAACAAGAATTTAATATTTATATATATTATCATAGTAAATTATAATACTAATAAATAAAATGTACCAACGAGAATAATATTTATAAAAGTAATCTTTAGCAACGAGTCTTCATTTTGGGCCAGTCAATGATAGCCTATATAATTTTCAGGATTCAATTTATCGCCGTATTATATATTTCATCAAATAAATTCTGTCGTCTAGTCGTTCAAACTTAGCTAGGAGACATAATTAGTTTTTTGAAGCCTTACCTGAAAGCAGAGGAATACCGGCAAAATAAAATTAAAACCATTTTCTGCCCGTGGCTTCACACGCCTAACAGTCCATCCGCAAATGGTTGTTTCAAGCCTGGATGTTCTTTGTGTCCGTTGTTTGAATGTTTGTAAAGTCTCCCGCGACACAGGTATTACACCCAGTGCGGGAGTTGTGTTTTTAAATCATCAATCATCATAAATCAAATATAATTAAATATAAATAGCGTCAAAGTAGATACCTCAACATCGCCTCGGCTGCTATGAGGACGATGTGGAGGCCGCTGCTCTTAGACCACACGACTGCTTACCACTAGGCGGAGTGTGGTCATACTGAGGAGAAAAATAAAAAAAAATTAAAAACTGTTTTATTTATATATTTTAAACATTAGCACGTTAAGACTTATAAAATTTTCTTAACCTTTTTGTTATATCTATACTATCAACCAATAAATTGTTAGTGAAAGCAAACTCTATCCATTAGTAGGATTGTCATCGCTAGACAACGGCACTCATTTTATGAAATATTATATTGAAACCCAAAACGGACATGGACTCAAAAATCAAAAACTAACAAAGCTGTGTATAAAAGTAGTGATATATACAAACAAGAGATCATTGACCACACTTACCTAAAAACATGCCTACACACAAGGCACGTAATGCAAAGCTTTCGATATAATTACTTTCCTGTAATGTAATTAAAGGCCATATTTACGCAGATGCACCTTTAATAGCGTTCCTAACATAATTTGTGTGGTAATTTTCTCCGGTTCACGTACTGTAACCTAATAATAAATTGAAATTTGGAGAAATGTATGTTCTAATGGAATTTACGCTGGGGTTGTCTCTAATGTAAGTGTTTTGAGATTGTTACTGGGAGAATGTATTTATTTCAGAACAAAATTCTGATACTGCTAGATTCTAACTATTTATAAAATAATACATACATAGATTCACGCCTGTTTCCCAGAGGGGTAGGCAGTGACTACGGATTTCCATTTGCTACGATCCTGACACAATAATATTATTAATATAAATGTATACAAATGAAATGGATCGAATCTGATCGATGATTCTAAATTTTGGAGATTTTTCTATTTTTCCCCATTTTTCTTACATCTTTGGGCCTACTTGTTATAGTCATAAAATTGGTGGCATTTGTTAGATAAATACATAAATTATACTTCTACTTTCTTTCATTAAAATTGGCAATTGCAATAATGAGATTTTTTTATTCGAATGTGTAACTAGGTTAGGTTAGGTTAGGAAATGGATCGGGCACGCCACGATCGTGGCGGTAAGTCCCATGTTTGAGGAGGGACTGGAGAGACGACATGGCGCCCTCACCTTCCGGCTGACACAGGTATTGAGGGGGGTGACGGACTCGACACAGAAGCGCGCGTGGGAACACGCACGTCGCCTCTCGGACCTGGTGCTGATCGGATGGCGGGCAGGCCCACGAAGCCCATCAACTCCAGGTCAAACCTCAGGGTGGCTGGAGGTCATCTCGTGCCCTTCGGCGCCCGGTTCTGCGGTTGGGGAGAGGGTTTAAGCGCTCCCTCTCCCGTTCCGCCGCCTCCTTGATAGAAATCACTTGCTCACAGAAGGAGAGACCCGACCACCTCTCGTCCCCGGGGGAGAGCAATTCACTGTTCTCCTTTTTCGACGTTAGAAGGCGCGCGGGAACACCGCGCGCACCCTCTATGGGTTCTAAACTCACGGGTGGCAGGGTCCCCTGAGGCCTTGCCACCCAGAACCCTTAGGTGGGGGGCAAGAGAGCAACATAAGCGCGTCTCCTGCACCCCCTCCTCCGGCGGCGGACGTCCGGGGCGTAAGGATCTTCCTCACGCCCCCGCTCCGCCGCCTCCTATTATATAATATATAATATTTTCATACCTAGATCAACCTAAAACAGAATACCGACATGCGTGCACAAGAACAAAATCATACTTTGTCAATATAATTGTTTATTTTTCTTTGTTTGTTTATTGTTTACCAAAGGTAAAATCACAGAAAAGGCGAATAATACAACAGAACACATCACCAATCTGACACCGTGTCTTTTTAGCTGGATATAATTAATGCACTGTCATGATTAATATAAAACATTATTTTATCATCGTAAATTGAATATAGTTCTTTGTGATTTTGTGTATTGATAAAATAACAAACATATTTCAGTAAAAATATTCATTGTAGCACATGACTTTAATTACAAATTAAGTCGTAATTAATTAACATAAAATATATTTTTCTCCGATTAACCATTGTAAATTCAATTTACTTTTTGTGATTTTGTTTAGTGATGAAATGACGCTATTTTTGCAGTAAAAATGTTGGCTATAAGACGTGGGCCCAGAAATGGGCATGTTCCGTATGATTTTGCTTTAACATACAAACAAAGTGAGCAAACATAAGCAATTTATAAAATATGAGGAGCTGACGGACACCTCGGTTCTACTTTTAGTGCGAGTTCAACCTGAAATACAGCCAAAACCTATTTTAGGCAGACATTTGAAATTTGATGTTGACATTTAAACGTAAGACCAAAAAAGCATTTTAATTGAGAAGGATAGGAAGTTTAAACGAAGTCAGCGTTGTAGACATGTTTCAATTTAACTTGAGAGCAAAAAAGGTAGTTCAATCGACGTCGTCGTTTATTGGAATAAATATGCATGAGGGAATTACATTTTAGACGAGCGTTCTACTTGAATAATTACGGTCCAGTGGCATCAATATTTAATTATTTGTCGCATATATGAGCGCAATAGTTAGTCAAAAGATATAAGCTTAAAATGTTTGTGTTTTAAAACGTGTAATTTGGTTTTATTTAAATAAATTTCTAGTATAGGATGGTGTAGTATTTTATGAGATTGTTGCGGGTATATGTTTATGCTTGTTCAAGTGTCCAGGGTTGTGTGCTGGGAGATAAATTAAAGTCACAAGGCCGATTGACTGAGAATGTATATTTACGTTAAGGAGTTACAATAATACAAATATCGCGTATGTCGCGTGTGTCGATAGTGTGCGATACGAAACGACTGGCGTGACAAATTATAAGAACTTCATACTATACAATTTGATGTGCCAGCACAGCCACTACAAGATCTTACACACGTCGGAATATATTACGTGTGATACGAATCTGTTATAGTAATTAGAGACATATCTATAGTATGTCTAGTCCGTATTTATCATTGTCATATCATTATATATCCTTGTATATCATTATTTTTCTACGTTAATGAGGATAAAGCAATTGTTCGTTGAACATCCTTGCAAATAAGCTCTTTTAATCAAGTCATTTCATAAATTGAAAGTACAATCTTATTCTTCTCTATACAATATAAAATCTGTTCCACTACATTTTCTGCCTGAGATACTTTGCATTGTGCATCGTAAGCTCCCAGACACAATACATTAAGTTCCAAGAATATTTCATACAAAATAAAAAATATTGAACTTCAACTGAAAAGGTTTGAAATATTTGAAAAGAAAATAATTTGTATTGAAAATTATAGAAGATATATATTAGAAGTATATTTGTAAGCTTGTTATTTACGCCTTTAGGAGCAGCTTAACGGAAATTATCTACATTACTTGAAATAAAGTTGAAAACAAGTTTCCTTTGTTTAATTATGAAAGTTTTGAACTTTCAATACATTGGATGATTCTTGTAACTCCTTAGAAATGTTTAAGTATTTCTTCTTGTTAAACAATATTAATGTTTAAACTGACAGAGAGAAAACAATTTCAAGCGTTAACGCTTACTAAATTCATACTTTTAGTCATAAGTCCTAATAATAGCAAAATAGTGTTAAACCATAGTCAAATTGAATTTGCTCGTCGATGAACAGCAATGTTACCGGAATGACTTAAGTAATTATTACTTGCAACGAAAATACTAACCATTTTTCGTTGCAAGTTTAATCCTTTGTATATTTTGATGGTTGTTTCTGATTCTATCCGAGTCAGAGCCATATTCGTAGTTATCTTTAGTACAGTGGCCTGCGCAACAAGGTATCACTAATAGAAGGAGTTGCCTTAGGTTAAGAAGATACACAACATAACCTCTCCGCCGCCCCGCGGAGAGATATGCGTCAAAGCATTCACCCACGAAAAAAGAAAAATAAAGGTTAATAAGTGTGATAAAATTTGGCAAATGCACGGATCGTGCGGTGGTTTAATCGGGCGCTTACACTAACGTCTATAACACATCATACACACATACATAGTTTGACGCCAATATCCTTGAAACAGAGGTATTATAAACGCATTTTGCTAGCTATGTTTTTAAATCCGACGTAACAGCGGGCGGGACTATTGCCTTTTACCGGGCACAGTGTCGTACTCCGTGCTGGTATCAAGAACTTCATGACAAAAAATCCCAAAATTTTAAACCGGCATTCGAAAACCCATAACTTCATATATAGCGGTCAGTTATACCACCGCTGCGCAACACCGTCTTATAATTAGATAATAATTAATACATATTAATAAAATCTAAATATTGTTCTTTATGTAAATGAAATGATCACTTTTTTTATTTTATACTAATGTATCAGCACTGTCATGTAACTGTATGTCGTCTTTGTACATTGGACTTAGATGCACTAAACGCTTATGCTTTACATCCAGTAACTAAAATTCTAATTAAAGTCAATGAGTACAACTTTGTGTATTTAAATATGTTGCATATCATATAATTGAAACATCAACGATGATGGAAGACATCTACAGCGTGTGGTTATGACACTAACATATTAGAAAATGTGCCGAAAAATAATTTCAGTATCTGGATGGCTTTTATAGAAGATATACTAAGAAAATAAGGACTGTTCTATTTAAATCGCCTTAACATACAATGTGGAGTTGCTTTACAAAAGTAAAGCTTTATTTATAGTCACACCCATACATATATAATACAATCATACTTATTTAATCCTGAAATCGAAATCCCTTTCATGTGCTGTATACAAATTGAGAGGGTCAGTGTTGTGGAAACGAAGAGTGAAAGGCGATTAGCTAAAAGGATTTATCGAGCGTAGTCGAGTGAAAATGAAAATTGGAGATGTCCTAGAGTGTCCTAGCTAGGTTGCTATTACCCTTCGAAAAGGTCAAATGATAATGTTTATAGTAGAATATACAGCTTGTGATTTACGACGAAATGAAAATAGTAATGGTGGTAATGGGATTCCATAACTTTGTGTCTTGAATTAATATCCAGCAAGGACGGTTGTCAATACGACTTGATAATAGTAATTGCCAGTAGTGGGTACTTACCACACAAGCTACAGTATATGTAAGAAGGCCAGGCTACTTTGATATTACATGACATTTTATATATTTGTAATTAAAACAAAATTTGCTGAGCTGTATGAATGGTGCATCGGATAAGCGGTAGACTCGCCGCTCTACAAATAATTTTTTCCTAGTCTGAGTGAATTTTGCGTCTGGTATTTGTATATTACTAAAGTCTACCGCGACACAGGGGTATGTTCAAAATGCGATGGCTACTTTAAAATAAAATTGGCAATTTATTCAGATGTTATATTTGAATTCAAATTTTGCAAATAGCAACATAAATGCGTGTAGCACAGATTTCTGAACACATAATCTTATTTTAAAAGAATATGTACCAAAAAAATTAAACACATTTATTTTTTATGATTATAATTCTAATTGATGTGATTAACTCATCAATTAACATAAACCTACACTAATCTGTTGATACAGGTATATTACTATGTATGTATATTCTAACCCAAATGTAGTCCTTGACATCTGACAGTCATCGTTTATATGAGGCTAATGCTATTAGCGACTGTAGAAAATAAAACAGCCCACTTTCGGTCAGAAGTCACCGCGAGTTGTTCTAAATATAAACACCACAAACGTATTTATATATAGCCATATATTATAATTGAATCGGTTTTCCAATAGCTTGTTATTGCTTTTGAAACGAGAGTTTCGAAATTCTACATACATTCTAAATATATCAAAATTGTATGGCGTAGTCTACGATTCTACGTAGGTGTTTCTTTATAGCGTGTAGGTGCCGAAAACATATTTTCACTTTCACCACAAGATATTTTTGGCTACAATTTGGAAGTTATGTTATACACAAAATGATTAAAGCCTTTGTAAATATACCGTAATCGAATTTTGGAATTTCATATTTGGTATAATTATCTCATTATTTGATGAGGTTATTTACTGGAGTACGTAAATATGTGCTTGTATTTAATTTTCATAACCCAAAGTATTGCTCACGTATCAAACAAAAATTGCAAGGAGTATCTTACCGCATCACTGTGCTTATTAATTATGTTCAATATTTCTTATCTAGAGTTGAAAATGAACTTAATCAATTTTTGTTTCTATCATTATTTCATTTTGTTGCTTATGTTTAGACTTAAAAATTAAACTTAATTGTTCATATTTATAGATAAATAGTGTGTATACACTATATATCTATAAACTAAGCTTCTGATTTTTACAATTACAATTGATGAATTGTATTACATAACGAAAGGCTCATTTATCTGACTCAAAAAGTAAATATATCTTGTCTCTGTCATAATATAACAGTGGCATCATATTTTTATGTCATTACTCTATTTTCACCCCATTATTCGGTATTCATTCAGGTGTGATGAATGCTGCGGACTACTACGGACTTGATGAGTTACGCCGCGCATGCGCTGGTTTTGTGCAATGCTGCATTACTGTGGACACCGTCTGCGCTCTGCTGGCTTCTGCTGAGAGATACATACAATACAAGTGCACTAAATCACTTGTACAGAAGGTAAATTTAGTATCAATACTAAGCTTTTGGCTTTCGATGAAATATATTAGTAGATATTGCGTCAACGCTTAAATTACGTCCCGGCAAATAAGATGTCTTTCGCAACGTGGGCTGACTGGGCGTGGGTAAAATCTTGAATAAAATAGAAAATTTATAGCTTAAATAGAAGTAAAGTTCAATAATAGTAGTGTTAGAGTTTTCAAAATTATGTAATAACAGTGTTTTAAGTAAAATAAACAACGCGACAAAATCCGTATAAAGTGTTTAATTTCAATGTAATAACATTCGCGTAAACATAAGACAATATTATTTTATTGGAATTTGACAACTAATGGTTTTGTACCCATGTTGTGCTATTAGCTGCCTATATCATATAACATATCTATATTTCCAGGTTCTGGAGTTTGTTGATGAGCATGGTAATGAAGTGCTAAACCTTGGATCTTTTACACTGCTGCCACAACACGTTGTGAGGCTAATACTGGCGAGAGACGAACTACGAGCTGATGAATTCACTAAGTTCCAGGTATAAACGATTCATATGGATTATACATAGCGTAGCTTTACGCCTATTTAATATAGATGGTATAGCATAGAAAATAGATTAACAAATTTAATGGGATTAAATATAATGACCATCAAAAATAATAATTGCACAGCATAACGAGCACCTATATGCCTCAAATCACTGCATTCCGTCTCGGAAGGGTTAGGTTATGTTAGGTTCCTACTTAAACCCACCCAAAAATAGGTCGACAACGAAGTTTGATCTCTTTAAAAATATTTTGCTGTGCTGCTAGTATTTCTGGTAAGCATATTTTGCTGTGCAATTAGTATTTTTTGCTCTCTTTGTTTTCTTCTTTTATAAAAAGACATCTCCCACTATATGAACTTTACAAACATTCGAACAACTGATAAAAATACACCCAGACTCGGAACAACTATTTGTGGATTATATAAGTTTCTGTCTCGTTTGGTGATCGAGTGCACATTATTCGATGCAGTGGAAGTGCTAAGGTGGCCACTCAGACCACTACACCATCGGTGCAGTTAATTACATTTATCGTAAAATTTTAGAGCTGAATTGTAGCTAAGATTTTTGTGGTGGCAAATATTAATGAGCTTTCGCACGACCTAGAACCTTTCATTAGTCGAACAGAGCTTACAAATTTTCAAGTAAGGTCGATTAATACTTATACTTCAAAAAGATTACAGCTGTTTCGCTATTGGAATAGAAGTCCGGCATTTCTAGAAATATATTACATATCGACTGTATAATCGAAGGCTAGCGTTGCCCCATCTATCGATAGGGTTATAAGGATGTTTTCTATAGACTATAATTATAGTCAACGTTACTCTCCAGGTCAAATATATAAAATAATTATTATTTGTTATTTTTAGTAATTACTACTCCTGTTTATCTTTTAATTGCTAAGATCTAAAAAAAGCTGCAGATATAATGTATAATTTGACATATTGACTCTTTCAATTTCAGGCCGCTCTCATGTGGAGCAAGAAATACTGCGACACGAACCCAAACATGAACCTAAAAGATGTCATTGGAAACTTCTTGGAGTATATCCAGTTCCACAAGATTCCTGCCAATGTGCTAATGAGAGAAGTCCACCCACTTGGTTTGGTGCCCTACTCCATCATCATGAACGCCTTGGCTTATCAGGTGCGACTTACGTAGACAATATTTAGTACACCAAGACATACATGTCAGTTAATTTCCCACAATTTAATACAAAATATAATGCTACATTGGTCTCAAACTAGATAAGCCTGTATATAAGTCTTAGGAGCCAATATATAAGGTTAAATAATTATAATAATTGAACAATAATTAAAGAAAACTGATTCACCTAATAAAATAAAACAAGTAACAAAGCAAACTAAGATCAACAAACTAAATATCGAAATAAAATAAAATAAGTACAAATGTATAATAGTGATAATGAATGTGACGATGATTTAGAAGGTGTGGGTGTCCTTAAGTGTAGGTGTGTTGTGTGGGTTTGTGTGTAGGGTGTGTGTGTGCGGTGGATAGAGAGTGAGATATAGGTGTATACATAACCTATTCTCGCTTGTTAGTATTTTAAGTCGGATTGTTTTTACTTTTATTTTTGTCTACATATGTGTGTTTTTGATGGGATTCATCATTCCTAACATATTCTTACTACATACCTACATAGTCAAATGTCAAAAGTTCAAAGAAGCTGGGAAATTGCGTAGGTACATTTTCTCACGATTGTATTTAGATAAAAATACGTTACATTACTAGCAGTATTATGCTCCTTAATGTACGATCAAAAGTAGATAAATGGTTAACAGCTAACGACTGTTGTTTAATGCTCAGTTTCCAATAAACATAAATACCAACCGCTATTTAAGAATACTGCTTTTTCAGTTTAATCTCACTAAATTAGTTGAATGCCTAATTAATATCTACTTTCACCCTACCTACATCTCAGTAGGTAAAAATAAATAAATCCTAATTGTTGTTCAAAAGGAGCATCACAGATCTCTTATGTTTCGTGATATTTTCCATTGGTAAGGTAAAGAAAATTATGTATAATATGTATGTATTTACAAAAAAAAAAAGGTATATATGTATGTTTATCCATTGTCTAGTACCCATAGTACAAGCTCTGCTTAGTTTGGGCTAAATGGTGTTGTGTGTATGTGGTAGAATATATTAAAAAAAAAAAAAAAAATTACAATCTATATACATGAACCACGAAACTCAATATGGGTTGCTATCCTTAACAATTCATGCACTACTACATGCAATATTATCATAAGTCTGACATTAGAAATCAATGGCAAATAATTAATATTGATATTAACAATTCTGGCATCGTGAAGTCAAGAAATAATGATTTCAAACTTGATTTTTTAATTTAAAACTGGTGCAGTTAGCGACATAAGTAGCAGTACATTAAACAAATTCGTAACAATATTTTATAAATGAAAATTCGCTTATTATTATTGTTCTATGGTAATAAACTGTGGTTAAAATAGCTGATGTTTGACCGTTACTACATTCAAAGATGAGGAATAACCATTATTGTGTATAATAAAGTACATTAGAATTTCAGGAATGTCAATCGTCTTATGTCGCTGACTTGCACAGTATGCACATTTCTTTTATGCACAATTTATTTTTATTTTTACATTTTTGCTTACTACATATAGGTACATAGAAATCTATGTAGAAGTACATTGAGTAGAGTGCTGAAAACGCTCTTGTTGCAGGCAGACCCGGCCAGCGTAGATCCAGGTAAACTGTCCCCAGCGCGAGTGCGGCGCGCTGGCCGATCGATGTCCGTGCAGTCCTCGCTCGACCCCTATGGGTCCAACACCACCCTCTCCTCCACCGGCTCGAGCGATGTTCCGTCGTCAGACTCACGGCACAACTAACGCGAGGGGAACCCCCCTTCCCGTCCCGCGCCCGACCCCCTCCCTGGCCCCTCCTCCGCTCCTGTCGCTCCTGCTCCCGGCCCTCCTCTCGCGGACAAACCGCCGGAAAAACTTGGACTATTTTCTTCGATTAAACGTGCCGCTAGTAAAAAGTTCGGTGATAGGCGGTCCCCAACACCAAAGACTAGGGAACCCCGATCAAAGTCAGATTCTGTAAGGCACGCAGCTCTAACGAGACAAGTCTCTGAGACGGTGGCAGCGTCCGGAGACGCTACGTTCGAGCGATGCAGACCGAAGAAACGTGACAGTGAGACAGAGTTTCCTGTGCGCAAATCTACGTCGGAGATTTCTGAGACTTTCCCATTTGTGAGGCGTGCATTAGCTGAGATAGAGAATGGTTTAAACTACTTTAGGAGATCGATCACGTCAGATGCAACTGAACCGAAAGCGCCTTTGGCGAGAGCTGAACCAGTGGTCGTGGTCGCAGCGGCTGAAGATGACGAGCCACCCATGTCTCCGCCACCACCCTTAGGTTTGAAAGAGCGTCGAGGTTCGCGTGGATCACCTTGTGCTAATCTTCCTCCATTGATGCTTCCACCAACTAATCCAGATCCGTCGCCGGGACGTTTATCTCCAAATAGACTCTCTCCGCAGAGACCAAAAGAGCCAACGTCGGCTCCAGTGATACCAGTGATACGTGACCCTACGCAGCCTCGACGTTCGCGAACTCGCTCCGAGATGCCTCCAGAGCCTCCTCCGCGATCGCCGCAGACACCACGACCGGCGTCAGTCTCTCCCAAACACACTTTCGCTTTTAAAATAGTACTGAAGAAAGTGGAGAGTACGCCGAATACATCATTTGATAAACCGGACCAATGAGAGTACCTCCTCTAAGCGCGGCCGTTGTTATACGGTGGGGTACTCGAGGTTAATGACGCGCTTTTCTCCATTTTCTAGAAACAGCTAGCATAGATTAGTTAGCGGCGAAAAAACGAAGGCTCGCCAAAAAATTGTTCTTTAATCAAGACACATTGAAAACTTCTTCGTATTCTTATGAATTCAGGGGCTGGTCCTCTGTTTGACGTGTATCGACATTGTGTGTCGAACTACCGATAGTGTATCTTAAGGTAAAAGATTGAAATTTATATGATTCATATACTTGTTGTTAACACAAAAAATTACGATTTACTACTGAGTGAGTTCGAAAAGAGAATGAGATAGTTTTGAATATTTTTTTGAAATTATTTCTGTAATTGACATTTGTTTTTTTTTGAAAATTTTCAGACATAATTATATTCACAAGTTTAATACTATTATAACATGAATGTGTATCATATCTTCTTTAACTATTGTCTGGCGAATGATAAATTCTAAAGTTACACATAATATTATGATAATGTATGTATCTACTTTTGTACGATCATTGACATGAAAAATGGACAGTTTAAATGTATTTTCGATGTTATACAAATTGTCTGACGTGAAAGTATTTTTGTAATATTGTATATATATGGAAGTGTGTGTTGTTAATTCGATAGCAGTTTTAAAATTATAATCAATTTTCTTTGTCTGTATGCTTTTGTCGTAACATAGATTCCATAAAGATACATATCCAATACAATATTTGTAAACATATTATGATAGTTATTACTAAATGGTTTGAAAAACGTTTTCACTATTAAAAATACAAAAGCACCTTGTCAGATTTATATTACAGTTATTAAAGTATTTTTGTGGCGTATAGTGGGCTTAGCACGAGCTATGTGATATGTAGCGAGATGGAATTATAAATATAATAATATATATAGAGAACAAAAAATATGCCAAGTCAAGGTAAATAATTATATATTTGGATTAGATCCTTGAAGTTTAACCTCGATGGTATGATAGTTTTATATCTTGGAGGCTAAAAGAAGTGAAATTTCAGAACGTTCACCACTTCCAAATACTATGTAGGTACCTTAAAAAGACTAATTCAGCTATCAAGCAACTATATAATTATATTATCTCTATTTGCTTATGAGTTAAAAATATAAATCTAAGAAATTGGCGGCTGCGCATTTGTAAAGTGTGGCGCCTCCAAATAATTGTCATTCTTACTGTTTACTATATATTTAAACATTTTATACAGTAATGAACAATTGACATTGATTAATGTGTTGGCAATACGCCAGTTATATATAAGTCAATGTTTAACAAACAAAATTTCTACAACTGGACACAATGGCGACGGATCAAAGCTAGTCCAAATCGAAGGCA
Organism: Catocala nupta; assembly: GCA_963675205.1. Lineage (NCBI taxonomy): Eukaryota > Metazoa > Arthropoda > Insecta > Lepidoptera > Erebidae > Catocala > Catocala nupta. The sequence goes on from OY776082.1 coordinate 12,738,072, forward strand.
GTTAAATCAAAATCTCATAACATAGACCGTGCTTTGCCTTAAATTTTTTTTTTTTATAAATCAAATTTTAATGTTACCGAAACACGATAGTTGTTGTGATCTGTGTAAAGTATATGAAATCGTCTTGTAAGAAACCTGAATTCTTAATATCCTGGCATGGATGTCTTATTTTTAAATGGATGTTTATGAATAAATACATTAAACATAGTATCACTTATACAAATAATAATAACGATATAAATATGCAAACATTATTTGATGTGTCTATACCAAAGAGATTCAAGTGTATTGTACAGGTTGTCCCAAGTAACACACAAACGTTTTCAACGTCAAAATAAAAGTTTTGACTTTGAAAACGAAAAGAAGTATTTTGTATTGTATTCTCTTAGATTTCAAGTTATTTTTAAATGACCTCATCGTTTTTCGTGTAATACCACAATTATCATTATTTTAGTAGTAATCAGAATAAAAGCTAGAGCAATCGTATAACGACATAAAATTACTATGAAATTAGAAACGGCCGCGGCATATAAATCCAGTATTGTTAAACATTTAACTTAGTCTTGAAAACTGTATTTTATAATGACAATATTGAATTATAGAGTAAGATTCTGATACAAATACCGTGATCAAACTAATACACGACAAATCCTTTTGTCATACACAAGATAGAAGAAGATAGAGAGAAAATTATATTAAAAGCACCATTCTATTTTATATCATATATTCTTTTTTAACAAGTAACTTTTCTTGTACAGGTTTTATGCAGCCTTTATGCTGACATTTTCTTAAACTAGGAATAATATTTGCGTATATTATTATCTATAAATACTAATATTATAAAGCTAAAGAGTTTGTTTGTTCGATTGAACGCGCTAATCGGAGGAACTACTGGTTCGAATAGAAAAATTATTTTAGTGTCAGATAGCCCATGTATCGAGGAAGGCTATAGGATATATAATATCACGCTACGACCAATAAAAGCGGAGCATCAATGGAAAAAGTTGCAAAATCGGGGAAAATTCTTTTATGTATATATGTACGTGGTCGTATTGCGTTTACCTCTGTATATTTTTCAGTTCTGTGGTATAAACCGTATTATATAAATATAATATATATATATGAAAGCATATATTATGCACTTCTTTACACTTTGTGTGTTATTTGGATTTTAAGTAAACGTAAATTATTGTCGACTGGTTGATTTAATCTGTTATTTCTTAAGATAAATACAGTGTTCCATATTTAGCATTAAATACTTTCTATATTCAAAAGGTAATTGTTTAAATGTTTAATGCAGATAAAGGAATTATAACATGACTTTAACGTTAGGTAAAGTTTTCACCATGAAATAAATAATATTTACAGCGCGTGTAAATTGGTAAAGGGTTTCATAAAAATAATATAAATCTATCAAAGAATTGATTAAATGTTGGACACTAAATAATACTTTTATACATGTTTATAAAGATTAAATGTAAGTACTTACAATATTTTCTATGATCTCGGCACAAACAGAATTGATAAAATACAAGGTTAGTCAGAAACAGTACTGAGCAGTACCTGGCTTTTCAATAACCAATATAAATCTACTTTCCATAAAGAAATTAACACATCGTATATTTGTGACTTTTAACACGATAACAATAATGTAATTTTGTATTAAAAACACTACTTCTATCTATTGGGTAATATGACTAGAGCGTGAAAAATTTCGCTTACAAATTGCTTGCAAAAGTGCACAATAACGACATAATCACGTTATCTTATGTGACTTTAGTGCCGTATTATTCCAAAAGGACGTGATAACGTCAGGTGAAGTCACAAAAAGTCTCCACGTTTTTTTTAGCTGATTGAGGCTTGGTTACTAAGTATATCAAGAAACGTGTCGTTTTTGATACGGGCAGTTATATTTTGACTTATTTTTCATAGAATACTTGTCAAAATTATCTGTCACTAATTTCAGCAATATAGGGAATGGGCTTAAATAGTTTCTGGATAGTAGATTTTTGTTATTTACTTAAAATTGTTGTTTTTACGTCCCACTCTGACTTACCTTGTATCGATCCTCGGTGTTATATTTATCACGCATGTGTTACTTTGCCTTCGTCAATAAATGTATAGATAGGTAATTTACTAATTTTCTAAACAATTATAAATCAGTGTTCTGTATGTAAGAAAATTTGTCACTAATAGTGTCTGACCGATAGCACATTAGCCGCACCGCGCTGAACTCATCAGCAAGAGCAATATTTGTTATGAAATCCATTTAGAATTATTTTTTATTGAAATATAAATAATATAATATAGGCAGGCAGAAGAAAGACCTACTGTCCACGGAGGCGAAGCTTTATAGATCTTTACCAATACGTCGGACGTCGTGCAGCTTGTGCAGCCTGGCGTACTGAAGTTTGTCCATGAATCGTATAACAAGTTTGATAACAAGCGTACGTTCTCTGTCATTTGTTACAATATCATTTAACGATAACAACGTTTCAGCTATTTTTGTACAAATAAAAACGAGGAAATCTACTCACTCAACATTAGCTACAGCAGGCATAATGAAACCCCATCGTTGCTGCTTTGTTGACAGTTTAAAAGTTTTAAATGTGAGCAGCAAGTAGGCATACATCAAGCGTATAATGACGAATACAAGTCAATGAACCTTCTCATTATGCCTTCTACGCTCTATGCCTTAGTGGACAGTAAGCCCAACAGACTACGTATCGAATCGTCTACGAAACCGCGTTGCCGTTGTGTGGAAAAAATTTCAGATATCTGTATGTGCTCGTATCACTCTCGTTCAATGTGAGGAATACCTGACTTACGGTTCTACTCATATGCGGAGTTCTTTATTACGAATGTCTATATAGTATGATGATATCTGCCGCCTAAACTTCGACAATGCAAAGCCTTTTCACTGCCTATCGTTATTCGTAGTAGAGCTATGTAAAAATAAAAACTTCGGTCAGGCACTAGATACAAGTTACGTTATACCATATCGATGTTGACTGGAACTGTATCAAGTTATTTGATGTACGAATATTGTGTTTTTTCTAAATAATATTAGTAAATATGAAAAATGTGGTCAAGAAATGAGAAATCAATGTTCTTGCTATAATTTTGTGTTTTATTATGTCTTTGTAATAAAAATCACAACCTTGTTGATTTAGAGATGTTAGCATGTCTACATAAAACAGGTTCCAGCTCAATTGCCAGAGTCAGCATAGTAAGAGGAGAAAGGAGAAGAGCATAAGCGTTATATTTCTGACATCACATGATAAATAACGGAGAATTCTGCCTACCCGCAATTGCCTATTTGTTAGCCCAAAAATTTTCTATTTGAGAAGATAATAGACAGGTAAAATTAAGTTGTTGGACTAATTGCAAAATCGCTGATATAGGTATTAAAGTTAAAACATAATGTGAGATAATATAAACTAGTGGTCGCCTAGTGGTCAAAATTCGACTAAAATTCCTAAGCTTGGTACTTTGTTTTCTGTTTTTCTTTATTACATATAAATAAAGTATAGGTAACCATAGTTACAAAGAATTGTACGACGTCAGAAGAACAATGCCGAAATACTACGAACGCGATTCGACTGCGTGTGGCAAATGCATAGTTGTGTGCGTGTAGTGTTTTTTCATATATTTCTAATACGTATTTTATAAAAATATTAAGATTCGCCCGTCCTTCTTCATATAAATTTTAACTGTGCCAAATATCATACTCCTCCATCCACGCAATTTTTGTAAAAAGAGGTCCAAATATTATTTCCTTCACGTATTAATACATAGATAATTTATGTACAGTATTATTTAATTGATTCAATGGCTTCATGATATATGGTTGCGCTTAATTTGTCGTCTTTGGTTAGAGTCAGAAAATCAATGGTCTATGCAATTCTTAATGATAGCACATATTCTAGAATATGCAAGAAGAAGTCGAGTGACTCATAAGTTTATTTTAGGATCTAAAACAATTATGGTGAAATATGACTGCATTACACAACCAATACTACGATAATATTTTTCTGGATATTGACCGATAATATATTTGATTGGACATAGCTACGGTCATTCTTGATTGACTACACAACTTAACATATAAGTATTTACGTTTGATTTCTCCCTGAAAGTATAAGCAGAGATAGAGTATGATCATATTTCGCCAGATATGATTTTAGGTTCTGCATGATAGGGATGCCAGACTACATGGCAATATTGCGAATTTCTTGGCAGAAAATTTAATAACACCGCCCGACGCAGATAACTTCCTTGGGACCTTATGCACGGCAGAAGCCGGCATCACTGCCACTGCGTCACCAACGATAATTATTCGAATGTATTAATCATTGATACTGATTGATTACAAATTAGCTATACACAAATACGAATGTAAATGAATTATGAAATGATTGAATCATGCAGTACGAGGACACAGAACCATTAAAATATTAAAGATTGAAGGAGGATAATCTAAAAAAGATTATCAGCTTCGTGCGTATATGAAAACTACTTGCAGATACTATGACTACTTTTGGCTGCGGCTTCGCTCGAAAACAGTTATGTTTTTCTGAATTAAAGCCTGTTAATACCCTATGTCATTTTCTGTTCCCCTAATAACGTGTATGCGTAATTTTATCATGATCACTTAAGTAGTTACGGCGTGAAAGCCTGAAATTAAGTACTAAATAATATTAGCGACAAAGAATTGAATAACGTGCGGCATCTTAGTGTTCGACAATTCGAATTATTTTTGTTAAAAAATTAAAATAATAAATATATAAATATAAATAAAAAAATACACGTGGCTATTGTGCGGCGTCATTAGCTGAAGTACGCAAAGCTCCGAGTCAACGGACCATCGATTAAATGGGCAAGGCATAAATTTGGGATGGTAATGTCTCTGTTTTGAATAGAATGGATCGGTATCTTAAGAATTAGTTTTAAAACTTAGCATTACTAAGGCTTGTTATATGTAGGTTTCTTTTACTATAAGTTTATGACTGAACATAATCTCCTGCCATATTGATACTCAAGTATACACCATAATATTATAACTCAACAAAGGTTCAGATAGAAGTGTGCCTGGCTTATAACAGAGTGAGTGTTATCTAAGACAATTAGAAGTTGAAAAGGAAATACCTATGTTTTTATACAATAATATTTGTATGAGTGTAAATCTTGTGGTTATTAAAGATGGTGATATTATTGCCGTCGACCTCGCTCAATTACAGACAACGTGCTGTTTCTTGATATAAAAACCCCAATATAATTTTTCTCGGCGTGGGCATAATTAATTATAAGACTTCAATCACAGCAATAGCAATCGATCTCGCTACCGACAAAAAGCATATTGTTATACATAATACATAGTTAGTTAGTTAGTTACCAACATGTCCTCTAATAATATGGGCCGCTAGTGAGACGGCGACTTGGTTACGAGATTAGGCATCATCTGGATCTACCCTGAATGGAGGTAGACCGCCATCTGACCTCGGTGATGTTTACTGTAGTCCACTGGTCCAAAATCTGCCATGGCGTGGCCGAATGATTTAATTTACGTACTATTATAAGAAGCAAACAAGTTGCCGCTCCAACTATTGTTATTAAGTTATTTGAATACGTGTAAATCTCAACACAGGTCATTGACCTACTAAATACGAGAAACTGCTGCGTCTTCGTATAAAATTATTATATGCAATCACAGCTCTCTAGTTATTGCCCATTTCGTAGGTAATAATACCTCTAGACGTTATACTCATCCCAACATCTGGACGGGTAATGAAATGAAAATCAGTATTAATGCTTTCGGAGATGAGATTTGGGTCTTGGGCAGCTTCGTAAACTGTATTATCATCGATTTAGTCATAGATTTAGCTATCGGTTAAGTATGAATTAATCTTCTACTAGTTTATGTATGAACATAATCGATCTATGTGCCATATTTCATTCAAATCCTTGACCTTGGTAATACAGCGGTAACGAATATAACTGCAACACACGAGATGACGAATTCGATTGGAATGAGTGAAATATTGTTGAGTTAATTTTCTTTCAAATAATATTATTAAGATAAAATAGAGTCGTCCCTTGTTAAGTGCTTATAAAACTAAACCATGTCTGATCCAATTTGGGTCTAATACTCATTTGAACAGTCAGCGACATAAGTCGATAAACATTCGCTACATTTTGAATTTTTCTTTTACTGATACTGCAGTAATGGTTAAAGTATTTTTAGACAGTTCTTTAATCAAAATGCATTATTATAGAACATTTACTAGTAAATTTTAATTCATAAAATACTGTTATGAATTCGTTACATGTTGAGCTTCTTACGTCGCTGATTGTATCTATAGCGATGGACGACTTTAGGCGTGCGACTCTATATCGGCCATCCTTAAAGTGTAAAAATCTATAAGAAAATGAGGAAGCATTACAACTAATATTTACCCAACGTTAATGACGATGAAAGAAAATCTAAATCAAAGAGCACATTGTTTCGACTCAAAATCTATAGATTGAATTTTATTAACGGTCACTTCGATTACTTTGAAACGTCAGCGTTGCAAAGTTTCCCCTTTTAGGATCAATCATGATGTAAATGCAAAGGATTTCTATAAAGTTTATTCACCTTATTTAAAGTTTATTATCGTTGGTTCAAAGAACAGAAAAATCGGTCACTGGTATTCAACAAAAATTTTAAGGCATTTACCTGTCATCTTGATTGACTACTCTATCGGTGAGGACTGCCTTGATGGTAAAGCGTCTGTGATAGATTACAGGTCAATATAGGCCAACGATTGTTGCGAAAGTAATACACACCTGCAAAAATATATACTTCTGAAGATAACCAGTTTGGATTCCGACCAGGACTTTCTACAGAAAGTGCGATATTGTGTCTCAAGCGGTATGCTCAGGTACTCAGGTACTCAGGTACTACACTGACAGGAATATACCGGTGTACGCGTGTTTTCTCGACCTATTAAGGGCTTTTGACTTGGTTTCTTATGACATCTTGTGGAAGAAATTAGAGGCTGTAAATGTGCCTCAAGAAGTATCTACTTAATCTGCTTAAATGTTAGTATGGTGGCCAGGTCAAAAAGGTTAGGTGGGCGGGCACACTGTCGGAACCTTACGGATTAGAGTGTGGGGTTAGACAAGGAGGATTAAGCTCTCTTTTACTATTTAATTTATATATTAATGCACTGATAGTAACTCTCAGAAGCTTCCGTGTCGCTTGATATATATATATATATATATATGGTGTCTGTATAAATAATATAAGTTACACGGACGACACGGTACTGCTGAGTGCATCTATCCGTGGAATAAGAAAAATACTAGAAATATGTAAATCATATGTAGTGAGCCACGGATTGAAATATAACACCACAAAGAGTCGGTTCGTGGTCTTTGAGACCGGTTCTAAGCCCTACAGTAGTTCCACCTGTACGCCTGTACCGAGTGCTCTTAGACAGGGTAGAATGTTTTAAATATATAGGACATTTAGTAACAACTGGTCTCAGGGATGATGCTGATATTGAAAGGGAACGGAGGGCTTTATCAATCAGAGCACAAATATGATAGCACGCAGGTTTGTACGTTGCTCCAAATCTGTTAAAATTACTTTATTAACAGCATATTGTACTTCATTCTACACAGGTAGCCTGTGGGTTAGTCACACTCAGGGGGTGTATAAGGCCCTCCGTATTTAATATAATAATGCCTTTAGAGCATTAATGAGATTACCGCGACACTAAAGTGCGTCATCGATGTTTGCGGAGGCGCGTGTCGATTGTTTTTATGCAATAATGCGAAAGCGATGCGCGTCTTTAGGTGGGTTCACATTGGTGACATTTCCCCGATCCGAACACCGTGACACCGCCGCAGACTTGTTACGGATAGTGTGGACGGGTGGAGGTTCGCATCGGATCAGATATTTCGGTCCAAGCATCATTTTTTAGGATTTTGTTAAAGTATTGTTTATGCTTAGGATCCCACAGTATTTCCTTATTAAGATAAAGTCCTAGAAATTTCAAAACATTTTCTTGATTCCACTTCATATTTCGAACGAACGAATCGTTTCAATACTACGTGTAAATACTTAAATTTATTACTTATCGACACAATCATCTACCTTCAAAAACGTTGTTGCAATGATTTCTCGGAGAGGTGCGGGTGGCAGGGGAGTGGGTGTTTTTTTATCACGATATGCAATACACATACATATTGCTTACAAATATACCCATTTATTTAAACATTTTAATAGCCATATTACACCCATATTCCCTCAAACATTGAATGTTTATAGATGACCAATAATGTTACCGATTTAATTCAAGATATCAGTCAATTTTCTGTATCGGAAACATATGAATATATGCCTAAACAGACCCAGTCATACGTAAAGCAGCCTTCAGATATACAGTCTCAGGAATACCTAAGCACCCTTGCTTTTAACGGATTTCTTCATTCCCTAGATCTACTAGAGGAGACAATTGCGTCGATCACGTTATCCTACGTAACAAGATCAAAGCCCTTACCCTTGTATACGAAAAAACGGTGACTGACCACCGATCCTCTCTCCTGTGTTCGAACAATAAGAATAATAATAGTCCAAAATCAACCACCTTAAATACAGCTATTAAACTGGATTATGATGCCCTCGATACTGTTATGAAGCAAATAGATTTCACCCTTATCCTCTCAATGACCGACCCGAACAATATGACAGACATATTTATATCTCTTACCAAATCAGCTATAACGGACTGTACAAAACAGTAAAATTTCCCGCAAATAAAAGGGCCTTAAAACCGTGGATTACTCCAGGGTTGCTTAGATGTATAAGGTACTGCGACTCATTGCACAAAAAAGTAAAAATATCACCAGACAACATCATTATAACGACGATTTATAAACGATACAGAAATTTTTGATCAGCTTTATTAAAAAAGGCAAAAAGACAATTCGACAGTCAAGAATTAAACAAGGCTATAAACAATTCTAAAAAGCTCTGGGTAAAAATCAGAACAATAACAAACACTACCAATATTAAACAACACTCTACTCAACTGTTATCTCATTCAACAACACCAATTCAGTCCTGTAACAAGACAAATAAGTTCTTTGTAAATATTGCTAAGAAACTTGCAGATGATTTAGTCGCCAACCTAACACTCCCACACACACCAACACTCCATAGTGGTGCAAATATTAATAGCAATATTTATATTGTTGCTACGCTTATTATTTTCCAATAAGGTATTCTACAGTGTTGTCGTAGAACAATGTGTAAGATATATTGTAATTATTACCTAAAAAGTCGCCAACGTCTATTCAGCGTCAATTGTATAGTCATAAACAAAATAATTTGAGTATAGACGAATATGGTAAACAAATGGCAGAAATGTTTGCAGATCTGACAATCTGTCAATCTGAGGATTGCGATCTATAGAGCCTGCATAATACCCCATCCTCGTACATCTTTCATAAAAAGATTCTCTGTATATCGTGCTCGTTATTTTTTTTCTCTTATCACACGTATTTTCTAACATACATTAGAAAAATACCTGGCCCTTTGGGAGGCTTACACGGAGACATGGGGCCAACGTGAAGAGGCCCTCAGAGAGTTTTAATTAAAGGTGTGATGGAACACCTACAGCGTCACTAGCTACAGCAGGCGTAGGACTATTGCTACGTATGGATTCTAATATATGGGTATTTGGTGGACCGGTATATTGGTAACTAAAGATGAAAAACGGCGTCTGCCCTGAATATTCTAATAGCATCAATGAAACGGGCAGACGGTGACTCGCCAACTCACTAGTTGGGCCCTCTGCCATATAATAGCCACCACAGGCATACAAGCCAGCAGCAGAGGGCAACACCGGTGCGAGCGGCTAGGGGTGTCGAGCGGTGCGACGCCGGTTTCGCCATCATGGGTCTCGTAACGACGGAGACCCGGAGCGGATTTCCCCGTAGCTATGCCCTTTAAATACTTCCACAACAAGCATATAGCTCTAGCGGCCCCCCTTTGACCGGCCGACCAAGGCAAGCCAGAGTTGAGAATTCTACTGGTGCTCTTGAAGTTCCACCCCAGCTAACCAGTAACGGCAAGCGGTGACGAAGCCATAACCGACTCTCTGAGGCATTCAGGACCGCAGTGTCGCCACTCACATTCAGCTCGCAACAAGCTGCCCTGCGGTTTATGCGCTTTTATTTAACCTAATGATAATTTTTTTGTTTATATCACAAGGCAAAGGTGGTAGTTTAAAAGCTAGTGTACTGTGTCCTCCGTTATCGCGTTAGTCTCTCGACTGTCTATTATTATTATTATTTGTGAGTGGTAGTACGTACCATGTTCAGGCGTAATTTTTGATTTAAATAATTTGTATGGGAGTATGAGATGGTAACATTTGTACGCGTTACAAGTCCCGTCCACACTATCGGTACAGACACCCGACTTTGTCACGGTCAAGGTGTTCGGTTCGGCGAAATGTCACTGGTATGAACCCACCTATTGGTGCACCGGGTACGTAGCAGCACAAACAGCGCTATGGCTATGATAGCAGATAGACTGGAATGTACGTTTATTACAAGTTGTAGTGACTTGCATGTCGTCTACAACAATAGTAACAAATTTAATAATATTTTTTAATATAAGTATAATTTTTGATTTTTAATTTCTTTCTTCAGTCTTTGTAACTTTTTGAATAAATAAATAATTATTATTTATTATAGCTAGCAAGTTATTTTTAAGTAACAGTGTGGGCCTTTAAGCTTTGCCCGAGAGACAACAATCGTATCTAATACGTGGCACATAAAAACTATAACTATTTAAATGTGGGTGTAATACATCACTGCCTACCTCTTCGGGGATGTAAATGTGGAACTATTGAGTAAATATGTATGCATATCAATGTTATAGTCCAAGATCCCAGGGCCCAAGGAAATACTTCTCAGAAATAAAATGTATGGGCTAAAATTGTGTTAGTATGTATTTTGAGTGTGTAGGGAACGCTGACGCATATGTTTCATCTGTCACTTATACATTCGTGTGAACCAAACCCACCACACCACACAATAAGTGTATGCATGCTTGCTAGCCAGGCTCGGCGGCCATTTGTCCGTTACCGTGCTAAAGGCAGGTAAAAATAATACTCACTTTTAAGGCACGCACCTCTGACTTTTTGAAGTTATGTGCGTGTCAATTAGTTAATTGTGATAATTAACTAATTGACACGGACATAAATTTAAATATGTCTCGAGAACTCGCCATAGCTTTCTCAAAGATTTTTGCAGTCTGCCAACTTGCACCGTCAACGTGGTGAACTAGGCCCTAAGCCGTCCCATTCTGTAGCGGTCGCCAAGTGGTCAAAATTCGACCAAAACTGATTTAATTTTTGATTGTTATTAAGGTTTCATTGTCTAGAACTATACCCTTATTATCATATTTCATTTAGTCACCTACTCCACATATGTAACCATAGTTACGAAGAATTCTACGACATCGGCCGAACCATGTCGAAATACTACGAACGCGATTTGACTGCTTGTGTCAAATGCATGGTTGTGTGCGTGTAGTGTTTTTTCATTAATTTAATGTATTTATAATGCATATTTTATAAAAATATTAGGATTCACCACTCCTTCTCCATACAAACTTTAACTGTGCCAAATTTCATACTCTTCCGTCCGCGTAATTTTCGTAAAAAGGGGTACAAAGTTTTTGCTTCACGTATTATAATATGTATATAGATATGTCATGTCATATGTGTTAGATAATTATTAGATGTCAGATATTGCATTAGATTTCTCAATGTCATGACAGTGAAAGATCTAACGCAATATCTGTTTAATTAAATAAAAAATTAATTAATTTTAAATATATTTCAATACAATGTTCTCTAACAATTTTATGTTCGCTTTTTCATATAAAGTACATAATCATATAAATGTAAGTATATTATGTTACGAAGATCAATATGGTACATATTATGGTTACATTTTGCATAATAATCTTATATAAATATCTTTTATAACAGCTTATCTTAATATAAACAATATAAACAACAGCGTTCCACCTTTCCATTATGGAGATTTTTAGGTTTCTTAGAAAAGCGCTCGCTTCATAAGACGTTTAAAAGTTATTGTATTATAATCATAAAGTATGATACAAAACCACGTTTGTTCTAAGAGACGCCATTTACCTTAAACAGAGTTAAGATTTTTTTACTGCTCAGTATTACGTTTTCTTGTGTTATCGTGATAACGTTTTTTTTGGTAATAGCATTTTTTTTAAAAAGATGTTTCTTTAAATGCATGTCATCCAGCGTACCAATATATTAGAGAAAGTATTAGGGTTGCAACTTTAGTGTTATAGTACATTCACTAATATACAATCATCTAATAAATCGATGATGGCCTAACATGTTAGTAATATGAAGAAAATATTTTGGTCAATAAGTATTGTTAGACAAGTATTTCTTATTTGTTCAGAAATTATAAGTATAGTTGTACAACTTAAGCATACATATAACATATTTCTTACATTAAAATTATTAGCAGTTTAGGTATGTACATATATCATATTCATCATTATTCCAACGATTAAGTTAATACGTTTTTAAGAACAACGCTTGTTGCACGCGGTCCTTGTTGTAATTTATAACTGTACTGATAGCATACTTCGCATTGTAGCTTCGCAGGGCAGTGTTCTTGGTCCAACCCTATTCCTAATTTATGTCAATGATATATTTCAGCAACCACCAACAAATGGCAACATAAACGCATACGCTGATAACACGGTCCTGATCTTCCATGGGAATAGTTGGACCGATGTGCAAAAACACGATGAAATGGGACTCCACTGTATTAGCCGGTGGCTTAGTAGAAATCTTTTAACCCTGAACGTGTCTAAAACCACATTTGTTCCATTTACATTTGACAGAACTAAACCTTGTGATTTAATTATTAGAGCTCATTCGTGTTATCACTTTTCCAATAACTGTTTTGGTCCCGTAATTACTAAATCTAGATACATCAAATACCTCGGAGTACTAATAGATGAGAATCTGTGTTGGCGACCTCATATTGAAACGTTGACATCCCTTGCTAGGAAGTTGATATGGATTTTTAAAAAACTACGGTACGTTGCAGAATTCCTGCTGTTATGCACAGTTTATTATGCGTTAGGACAGTCTATTCTTGGGTACTGTATCTGGGGAGGTGCCTGCAAAACTATTTTAATCCAACTTGAGAGAGCCCAGCGATCTATTTTAAAAGTCATGACACATAAACCTTATCGTTATCCAACAAGATCGTTGTATGAGGAATGCCAAATTTTAACTGTCAGACAGCTTTATGTTTTTCAGCTTGTAACTAAGCAACACAAGTTAACACCTTTTAAGAGAGATAAGCATAGCACGAAACGCACAAGAACAAATGTTCATACACCTGCTACATTCTGTACTGTATCTGCCCGGCGCACTGTGGGCTGAAAATCGACCTCCATAGACATAGAAATGAAAGTTGCTAGATGTTCGTTTTGTTGACAGATATGGCTTCTATTAGCTATTATACACATAACAATGTCGTCTGAGCTAACTCCGCACAGAAATGAATTTATTATAAGGTTTTTTCGAAAAAAATGTATGGAGCTAGCATGAAAAATCTGAATATCTCTGAACTTGCAAGGAAAACCGTAATATCCTCAGAGATGGTTATAGGACTAATTATTTGTGATTTTTTGACATACTTCATATAACGCTACCTGCTGCAGATTTTTTTTTAAAAATCATCTAATTTTTAATTAATTTTTTTTAACATTAAACGATTTGTTTTATTGTAAAAGTAAAGAAACAACACGTTATATGCATATAATACTAAATCTTCGCCAGTTATTTGTTAAAATATCAAGAAAATTATTTTTGCCTTACATAGTATATATGTTTTAAAACAGGTAATTGGATACCATTACTAAACTTTGCATACAGGTAAACCACTGAATATTAAATTAGCCTTCTAATGAGTTCTGAATAAGAGATTAAATGATTTGCAATATCGCACAATGGTAACTACGGAGTACACTAATTAAATTCTTACAGGTAAGTACATAAGTAAACTAATTAGTTAATTAGACATGTTACGAGTTCTAAGAAATATTTTCGACAACTGTCTAATTATTTTATTATTATGTCTAAATGAAGGTATTTTTTTAAATCATTAAATTCTACTAATGTCAAAGTAAAGATCAATCGATAAGTTAGTTATTTTATTAACGCTAATAATAGCCATTAAATAAAAAGAAAAATAAATTAAAAAGGTATTTTTTAATAGTTGATAAAATTTATATAAAACAAAACATAGGTACAAAAGTATGCAAAAATATAAATAGGTACAAGAATAGTAATATAAAATATTTAAAAATAAATCAATTGCAAAACATAGTTACGTACCAAAGCTAAATAACGAAAGATCATAAAAAAATTACATTGAATAGAATTATAATTAAAAGCACAAAAAGTTTCTAGTTTTCCTTATCACTCTCGTCGATTTCTGAATCAGAATCTAGATTGCCTAGAAACTCAAAGTCAGTTTCTTGAAACTGAATTAAATTGAGGGTTTCAGGAAATAAATCCTCCTTTTTCTTGGCATCTAACTTGGGCCTTTGTACATTTATAAAAGGATCCGAAGAAACAACTAACATATTAAGTCGGCCTCGGTGGCGTAGTGGTTAGTGTAACCGACTGCCACGCCTAAGGTCGCGGGTTCGATTCCCGCACAAGTCAAACATTTGTGTGCATGAACATGGGTGTTTGTCTTGGTCTGGGTGTTTCTATGTATAATATGTATGTATTTACAAAAAAAAAGTATATATGTATGTTTATCCATTGTCTAGTATCCATAGTACAAGCTCTGCTTAGTTTGGGCTAGATGGTGTTGTGTGTATGCGGTAGAATATTATTATTATTTATTATTATTATTAAGGATATCATGATTCGAATCTTGCCTGCTCTTTTTCTGCGAATGATGTTCCCGAAACCTCCTAAAATCTTTATTGCGAGACTCGGATGCTTCTTCCGAGAGACTTCCTATGGGTACAACATCATTCTTCTCGATTATGTCTGCCCCGTGTATAAGTAATTTGTGGACGGTTGATGACATATAGTACCAGTAATATAATTCCACGTACCTCTCTGCTGTTTTGAAGGCATAATCTTTAAATTTAATTATATCTACTTTTTCCCCGGAAGTTATTGCCTGTAAAATCACAGCAAATCTTCTTATTAGTTCTTCGTCCAACCCAGTAATGGCTGCAGTTTTATGGGGAAATTTGAAAAACTTTCTTGCAGTGTTGCCGTCATTAGTAGTTCCGGAACCTTGTTTAACAATGTCAATCAATAGATTTAATTCGTCTTTAAATTTGTCTTGAATAATCTTTTTTCTCTTACTTAGCATTTCTTTGTGCTCGTTACCTCTCGCAGCCCACTCTTTAAAATCTAGTCTATACGAAATATGTAGTAAACATTCCATACAATTTATACGGGCGTGTAGAGATGACAATCCAAACTCGTATATATCAGAAGATACGGTCTTTGCTGTTACTACACTCAAACGGTTCATTTCTGTCGGTTTTGCCAGACACAAATAGCATGATGAACTTGATCTGGCTTGAGACAAATACGTGCAGACTTTACCATCGATCATTGTCATCATTAGGTGATGATTCACCCTGTTTCTAATATTGCACTCTGTAGGAATGAGAGCCTTAATTTCTTCATCCATTCGTCGTTTGTGTTCGATGACTACTGCTTCGCTTTCCTTCACAAAAGTAAATTGAACTGGACGACAATACATTGCTGAGCATGGTTTTGGGTTCATCCACAAAGTATTGTCTCCATCAGTCAGTTTTAGTGGCACCAAGGAAGTCATGAAAATACTTGAATCGTCTTGATCGCTATCCATTTTTTGCTTGTATCGGCTTTGGTTTGACGCACCATCGAAACCCCATTTAGATATCAATTTTAAATCCTTATTTTGCACATCATCGTTAGGAAAACTTTGGAGGATTCTTTTGACCGTAATGTCGAGTAAAGCTTGAAGGGTTATTCTTGCCGATGAATCGGTCACTAACACTGATTGCTTCGGAGGATAGCATGCCAGCTTGGTTTGTTGCACTTTATAGTAGGATGGATAAATATCCTTTCTACCTTCCCGAATAGCTGACTCTCGTAAAGTGATGTATTGCCACTTTGATAATTTTAATGAAAGGAGTAATCCAAGTGGTTTTTCTGGTGTAAATAAGATAGTTTTCACCGGTTGCTTAAGCGTTTCCTTAATTTTAGAGGCTGCTTCAGGATGTTTCAGCATATATTCGATTACAGATGCGATATCCTCACAACCTTCTTCCTTAAAACGCGCTGCTGCTGTATATGCCAATTCACTGGGATTGTCAGTTTTATGCTCATCAGATCTTCTCTTCTTCTGTTTGCTTTCCAGATCTTCGAATGGTTTTCGTGACCTCTTTGTCATTGTACCAACAGAGTATGATGTTGAGGGTTCTGGAGAGATTGATCTTGATCCCTCAGCAACAGTTGGTTCTTGAGCGACTAAATTTATACAACTTGGCCAATCGATAGTTGCTTGCAGCCAAATTTCGTATTGTTTTCTAAAAGTATCAAGAATTCGGTGAGATTTTTGCCACCTTTGTGATGCAGCTCGTACAAATCTCCGACAAAATTCTTTTAGAGTCACTTGATCTTCAACGGAAAGACAAACGTCTAGGCGGGATATAACTTCACTAAACAATACCTCATGATCAAATGAAGTACTCTTACATTTTAGAAGAACAAATAGGTCTAAATTGGTATTTAAACTTTCCATTATAAAATTTCACAGTGATATGTTAGGGGTAACCAAGCTTAGAATAAACTAAATTATGATGCAAAATGTTAACCATTTTATATTTCAGTCTAACATTAGTTAACGACCTCATTAGACAGTTGTCGAAAATATTTCTTAGAACTCGTAACATATCTAATTAACTATTTAAGTTACTTATACCTGTAAGATTTTAATTAGTGTAATCCGTAGTTACCATTGTGCGACATTGCAAATCACTTAATCTCTTATTCAGAACTCATTAGAAGGCTAATTTATTATTCAGTAGTTTACCTGTATGCAAAGTTCAGTAATGGTATCCAATTAACTGTTTTAAAACATATATACTATGTTAGGTAAAAATAATTTTCTTGATATTTTAACAAATAACTGGCGAAAATTTAGTATTATATGCATATAACGTGTTGTTTCTTTACTTATACACCAAAACAAATCGTTTAATGTTAAAAAAAATTAATTAAAAATAAGATGATTTTAAAAAAAAATTCTTCAGCAGGTACCGTTATATGAAGTATGTCAAAAAATCACAAATAATTAGTCCTATAACCATCTCTGAGGATATTACGGTTTTCCTTGCAAGTTCAGAGATATTCAGATTTTTCATGCTAGCTCCATACATTTTTTTCGAAAAAACCTTATAATAAATTCATTTTTGTGCGGAGTTAGCTCAGATGACATTGTTATGTGTATAATAGCTAATAGAAGCCATATCCGTCAACAAAACGAACATCTAGCAACTTTCATTTCTATGTCTATGGAGGTCGATTTTCAGCCCACAGTGCGGCGTCAACAGATTTATATGGGTCCTCGACTATATAATAAAATAAATAAAATAATTGACATATATCCCTTAACTTACAAAGAAATAAAAACTAAAATCAAGAACTGGCTGCTAGGTTTAGACTATAATGAAACGGAACATATTCTGCAATATGATTTATAAAGTTTTTACTAATATAAGAATTGATTGTACATTATTGTGTTTAAAACTTTGCAATAATGTCAATAGCACTACGCTACCCTTGATTATATCTTTTATAGTTATGTATCTTATATCATTCTTATCGCTAGCATAAAATTTTATTTGTGTTAATGTCGTGAGAAGGCACTGACTTCTGTAACACAGGTTGTTAATACCTAGCTCAGAGTTCAGAGACTTCAATATTTACTGTGTAAAGATTTTATGCCAATAAAAATTATTATTATTATTATTATTATACTGGTTTAGTTAGGTATTTTATACATTTGCAAAATCATTTTTTATCTCTACGAAAGAGGCATGCCAGTATTAGGCCCAGAGGAGCACAAGAAATTGGCTATACTAAAAAAATATATTAATATTTATCCTAGTTCTATTAATATATTTATTATACTGTACCTATGTGTGTGTGTATAATGTTCTCGAAGATATGTGAAGTCTGCAAACCCGCACTAGGCCAGCGTGGTGGACTACGGCCTAACCCTTCTCACACTGAGAAGAGGCCCGTGCCCAGCAGTGGGACAGTTTAATACAGGGCTGATATTATTATACCGTACCAGTCGGTAATATTTTCTAAAAATATTAAGTATATTAACGAAAAATGTTGCCTTCAAACAAAATATGTTGACAGGTGATTTAATCGAAATATTAATTTACCATTGCTATATTATATAATTATTATCTTAATCGTTCATTTCATTTTATACTCAAAAGTAATACAAAATCTAATAATTATTATTATTTTTATCTTTGCAAAATTACATTGATGAACTTAAAGTAATGATGTATCGAGGTTTTGTGTTTATTATGGCAACACCATCTCTAACTTGTCAGACGCCGGAAAATGTCAATGTTAATATCATTGCTTGTTTTACAACTCCATCGGGACAGTTACTGTTTATTTATTGCGGTTATGTATAAAATGATACATATTTAATATATATATTTTTTTAAGCATTTATTTTCTTTTTTATTTAAACTTAAACAATGACATAATTAACATAATATATACACAAATTATTTACAAGAAAAATATAAACTAAAGACAAAAATAAAACTGCAAAATATAATTTGTATTGATGAGATATAAGAAGATTTGATAACTTTAAAATGCCAAGTTTTTTGTTAATCACTTCTTTTGCTAATTAATTATTGGCATTGCTTACTATTATTATCATTAGCCGTTATAGATGTACACTGTGGGCCCGAATTACTATGGCGTCTTGGCATGCCCCTTTCCGCTTTAAGAACAAAGAGTGAGCTAGTGCTGTGCCAAAGATATAATACACTTTTTTAACTAGCATGCCGATCCAGGCTCATAAAAATAAATAAAATATTAAAATATGCCAGAAGTCGGTATGTGTCGGTGTGAATATGGTATTTCGGAACTCTTGCATATTAGTGGTAACAAAACAATTTTGTTATTACTCTTGCTCCGGTATTCTGTTGGGGAAGCACTTCCTGACCGAGCATCTTTATTTGTACTGTCACCAATTGGCAACATAAGACTCTTTAATAATATAATCTCTTTAATAATATATCTTTAATAATAAATAGAAACGTCATTTATTCATTGATATTCAATTACAAATTTACATCCTATAATTTTGTAACTATTAAAACTATTTATATTTACAAACATATTAAAAAAGACAACACAATTACAAATAAAATAAATCCAACCACATTTTAAACTGTAAAAGAAGTCCATTAATTATATTAAATATAAATATAAGCGAGGGAGCATGGGACTAGCTATGGAGGAATCTTGGATAATAATCCCTACCCGTTACAATACCGACATCAACCTACACATAATACAATTATTTGCCCTACCTGGAAATGACAATAAATAAAGGATATCCCTTTAAGGGATAACAATAAAGGAGTATTGTTTTCACTTCAATGTTACTCCTATTAGAATAACACCAAACTATACATAAGGTAAGGTGTTAATCATACATACAAATATATCCACGTTTACCCCTTTACCCCGAAGTATTAGGCAAAGGTGTAAAATAAGGGGCAAGCCTATTGCCAAATGGTTGCAGTACCAATCTCCGTGCTACAACTGAGACAATTTCTTGACAAAAAACTCACTTCGTACAACCTGAGATTCGATATCGATTCCTCTTGCACGGCAATCGCATTCAGAACCACTAAGCCGAAGCAGTCAGTTTTAGCAAGGTAATGTAAAGAAATTCTCCCAGAAATATATATAGAGAAAATACGACCCTCCATTTATATGACGACGGTAAACCCCCATCTAATGGAATGTTCGAAAATGTAGTAAGAAAACAATAAATTACTTGATCGAATTAGGCTATAAGAGGCAATTTATACCGCACAGCAAACATTGGAGAAATGTCTAGAAAATAGGCAATTTGGGTCAAACAGGGTTAATCTATTCAATTATGTCGGGGATAATTTAACAAGATCAGCTCTTCAACTGTTTTGGAGTGATGGAAATTTTGTTAATTGTACAGTGATTACTGTAGGTAGGCTTAAGAATAATTATATTGATTGAATAAGTAAATTGGAATGTTTTGGCAATAGACTTGCTTTATTTATCTTCGTTTATTTTAATACCGTTATATTACCGTTATAGTCAGACTAGTAGAATGGTTAGTTTAAAATCCCAGTCGTGTCACCAGAAAGTTAGTGGGTTTCTCTAGAAATATGTTTTTATAAATAAATAATAATAAAATATTTTCTATAATCTTCAGAAACAAAGAAATTTTCTATAGTAGCCTGGAGTTAGAGAGTCGCCGTTATGCCTCGGAAAACACATAAAACCATTATTCTATGCTTAATCGATGTATCGATAACATTTGAATCGGACTATGAAAGTGAAGAATTAAAGTACACACTTGTGTTTGCACACTATAATATCGTCTGCGCAAATGACCTTTTTTTAGGGTCACCGCCGTGGCCAAATTTCGGTTAAGACATCATTATTGATCACTTCAGTAATAAACAAAACTAAAGTATAATGATTGACTGACTAATAATAAACACATAATTATGTACATATTTCATGCGATTTTTAATATATATTATGATTTTATTGATACCTAATAATATACCTGCAATAAAAATTTCAGAAGACTGTAGTTTATGTACTTGTATTTAATAAAGTGTGATCAATAAATAAAACTATGGCCATCACTTTAAAAGATAAGCAAGCAGACGTGATTCCTAATTCATTGCTCTCGTATCTGGTGATCGCAAAGGCTTTAAATCACTCCTAGGTTCGAGAAAGTAAAAGTAATAAATAAGAGTCTGTTTTTGGGTTTCAAGTAATAATAATAATATTCTACCACATACACACAATACTATCTAGCCCAAATTAACAGTGGATAAACATACATATAACATATATATATAATAATGGCAGTCGGTTACACCAACCACTACGTCATCGTCACTACATAATTGCGTCAATATGAATGTCATTCATATAAGTAAATACACTATATTTACATTCACGCAATGTAACTTTTACTAGGTGAAAAGACCTTTTTAAAAATAGACGGCTCAAATACAACCACAAATGGTTATAACGTACTCTATAAAGGTAAGACATGGACTGTCCGATATACAGAGATAATCATTAAGCTTCATGACAAGCTTGTTAACTGTCCCAGAATCCCAAAAATTTGGCCCTTTATAAAATACTTTCGACACACCCTAAAGTATTTTAATTTCCATACTTTTAAAATAACCCTTTGCGTAACGTGATATTATTAAGCACTTCATTGTCATTTTGTTATAAAATTTGTCACTGATGTAACTGGGATGCGTAATTACAAACCCAGATTAAAGAGACGAGGCTGGCATACATGTTAATCAATCTCACAGCATTCACAATATGTCTACAAATGGAGCACGAAGTAATAATAACAAATTGTGTACTTCGTGCAATTCGTCAATTTCGATTACGTTTTAGCTCTATTAGGGCGCCCTAACTATTTAAATATTAATTAATTGCGAGATCGCTTAATTTTACATTTCTCTTATAGATTATTTTTTGTTATAGGTTTTTATCCATACAGTCATTACTCGACCAATCCTTACGAATATTGTAAATATGAATGTGAGTTTGTTTGATTGTTACGCTTTCACGCCTTAACTACTCGACCGATAATCATTAAATTTCGTATACACGTTATCATGGTATAGAAAAACATAAGTTACTTTTCATTCAGAAAAAATACTGGTATCAAGAGATAGAAATTTATTGAAAAAGTCCACAGTCACGTATATGTCACATTTTGTCGCGTGTGTGTACTAAATCTAGTATGCAATGATTTTGCACTATGATGAAAGTTTTAGAATGGTTTGGCAAAAGGAGTTTTGCCTCCATAGTTCTAAAGAAAAACAACTATTCCACAGAAATCGTACATTTAACTAAATAAAAAGAAAGGATATGTTTCACTTCCAGCCAGCCCTTGCGGATAATAGGTGGGGCTGAATGTCATAGTATAATTGGTTATGAAGTGAAGTAGTATGTATCTATCCTTTTTTAAATCCATTATCTTTAGATAACATAGGCCTTTGAGTGATTGTATAGTAATCCGATCAGTAAAATGCTATACTTATTTGGTGACCTTATTAGGATCTAATACTTGAAACAATTCGATTCAGGAGGAAAATTGACGATTGCTAATTAATTAAATGGAAAATTCTTGCAATGTATCTAAAGAAGTAAACGAGACGTGAGGGTTACAGAAACGAAAGAAAGTCAGAGACAAATTTATCGCTTAACGACTTTTCGCTTTAAGATCGACACATTTTCAATCTAATTGCTTCTATGCTATAAAGTAAATTAAATTATTATGATTTGACAAGTGCTCAGATAGATTTACAGAATTGAAACAATGTTCCAGATCAATCTAAACCTATTTTTTATAGTTGATAGTTCATCAATACAAACAGGCTAAGTTTTAAGAGTTGCTACACACAGGACAAACAATTTGTGTGTATATACAATAGCTAATAATACAACAAGGACAACACAAAGTTGCTCCAAGTTATATTATCAGCTGTATATAGTATAATTTATGTCCATTCTATTATTCTATATTTATAACACCAACAGAAAAGCACGGTAATTATGCCCATAGGATCAATTCTCGTAATAAAACTGTTCAAAATAGAGCGCCAATTTAGTCTTAGTGACACAAAAGGTTAAATTAAAATTAACTTTAAATGTGAATCTAATAAGCATTTTAGTTCACGTTTGACTTATTAGACTTGATTGGAACTCTATGTCAAACTGTTTTTATAATAAGACTTGGCTCCCAGTTGTCCCTTTGTTAAAATAATCTTTCTTATAAAATTACGCACTCAAACATTACAATCGACTGATATTAATTGCAATAGCTTTATGATACAAATAAGAGCTACAAAAACATAGCCAGAAAACCAAACAACCAAAATGGTGGCCTCATTACACATCCAAACATTCGATATCGATGAAATGTAAACTGACTGTAACGGTTCATATAAAACGCAATATTTTAATATTCAGAACGACTTTTAATTAATTAAAACGTGCAACACTACACAAATTACATTGTTTAATTACTGAAAATTGCTTCACTACAATTACTGGACGGCGAAAATTGTACATGTCATAATATACGAAGGCAATTAAAATTCGTTTGAACCGGCGAGTGGAAAAATACTGTACCAAAACTACCGGTACCTCGATTACAAGTTTGAAATACTTGGTATAAAATCAAATCCGGCGTTGTGTATTCAGCATCGAATTATCGGTTTATTTTACTCTGGTAAATGGACATTGACTACGAATCGAGCACAAAATATATCGATTCTCTATTGCATCGAACATTGCAAGCTTGATTGATTAATCGAGTTAGACCGAAGATATATTAGACCGTAGAGATATTTTTCTTACTGCTTAACTATTTTGTATCGGCAGTCGTTTGGACGTAA
Organism: Catocala nupta; assembly: GCA_963675205.1. Lineage (NCBI taxonomy): Eukaryota > Metazoa > Arthropoda > Insecta > Lepidoptera > Erebidae > Catocala > Catocala nupta. Next base: position 12,761,923 of record OY776082.1, read on the forward strand.
AATGTATGTTGTATTAATTGTATATTTTTATATTAACCCTTCTTCTATTGTTATTGAATAATCGAATCATAGCTCGATAATTCGCGTAGGAGCGATACGATTCAGACATGTTAATGCATATCTGTCGTATGTAAATTTTCTGAAAGGATCCGACGTTTCATATTAATTTAAAATGGATATGTAAAAAAAAACGTACGTTTATAAAACAAAAGTTCGCGGTCTTCTATTACATTTATTTTAGTCCATCGTTCTTTCAGTTTGTAGCGCTACTACGATATTTATGAGTATAAGGGGCAAATTCTATGTGAACTATAAAACCTGTACTCAAGATGAGTGGAACCGCCAGTTTTATGTGCTCTCCACGCGAGGTGAATGTGACCCGTCCTTTCACCCTTACACTACTACCAAACATTTTCGAAGAATCCAATAATACTTTGTCGGACCAGAAATCATCAGTATATTACATAACTTCTTCGGGCATAAAAGAGAAGATGTAAGTTGGACTTATATATTATACTAGCTTTTTCCCGCGGCTTCGCTCGTTTGGGAACAGTAAATTTTCGAATAACAGGTATTCTATGGCTTATTCAGTACCCCTGGCAACGTGTATGCGAAATTTCATGATGATCGGTTGAGAAGTTAAGGCGTGAATGCGTAACATACAAACTTAAATTCACATTTAGAATATTAGTTAGGATGCAACTAATCAGTAGGTAATATCTTTATTTAATAACTCTTTCATATTATTTTCAGTCGCAAGTCACAGTAATTTTAAATTTCATTGATAATCTATTTACATAAATATTGCACCTCTTAGACCCAGTTGCAGGCTCTGTTGCTACTGCGAATTTATTAACTGATGCCCCTAATAACGCTTTAAATAGGCATTAAACCAGAAAGAGACTTTATATGCACAGCAATCACATTTACTACGGCTAGGCCACCATGGCAGTAAATTGGCTTTATGGATACTTTGCTGTATCCCATCTCCAATAGTTGTGTAAAAATAGATCAGCTTATTTTCTTTCGGAATAGGGTAAGACTGTCTTCTAACAGAAAAGGGTTTGAAGGCAAAAGGGTTGAAGTACGTGAAGCGTTCGGAACGTCCGTCGATAAGTGGTCCTTTATTCGCTGAAATGGATTAAAAATCTGCTTGAAGTAACGTGACATTGCAAAAACGTGCAATCGAATGTTCGATGTGGTTAAATGATTTCTAATACATACATATATTGTATGGATGAGTGCTACGTTAGGTTTTAACCCCTGGGCTAACGCTCGGATCCTAGTGCCCAGGCACATTATCTTTGATTTCAGGCCAATTGAAGAGTTAGGCTTCCATTACAATTATAAGGTATTATTATACCGTTAGACTGTCACGCAGAGGTCTCGAGTTCGATCCCAAGGCGCGCATCTCTCACTTTTCGAATTATGTGCGTATTAAAAAGTTAATTGTCGCTTGCTTTAACGGTAAAGAAAATATCGTGACGAAACCCGTATGTCTGAAAGTTATCCATAAAGTTTTCGAAGATATGGGATGTCTGCGAACACGCACTGGGCCAGAGTTTAATACAGGGCTGATATTATAATATTAGTTATTCAGCAAGATATTTAGACGGTTGTTAAAATTCGTCCTAAATATTTACACTTTTTTCACGCGGGCCGGTCGTGTCTCGGCGGCTGCGCTTGCGGCGGAGTGGAAGCGCCTCTTTCCCCCCCAGCGGCAGCAAATAAAAACTCGGCCACGCCTGGATCGTCCTTTTTTCGCCGGCCGATGTTCTTAAGATGTACTCCAGCCAGACCTCGCACCGAAGCCTTTGTAATAGAAACACGCCCTGAGTTATTTCTATTTGTATTGACTTCAGTTTTTTAAATAAAGATCGTGTAATTGCGAAGTGCAGTGTTTGTTTTATCTCCGCAACTTAAACTCTCCTGGTCGACCACGCGCTAAAATCGTGGCCAACTAAGAACTACGTTACAACTTTTTAACACATCTGAACCACCATTTAGACTGTACGGATGGTGAAGTGGTTTCAGTGGCCGCCTCGCCATCGCCATTATGCCGAGTGTTGTGGGTTGAATCACACATGGGAAAATGTGATTCACAAATTTTATTGGCTGTTACGAGTCTGAGTGTTCTTTGTTTCCTTTGTTTAAATATTTGTAAAGTCCTCCGTCACACAGGAGTCATTACTAGTGCATGAGTTGCCTTTTTTAAAACATTACCATTAGAGTTGCAACCCTTGCAACGATGGTACGTTTACAATAACTTAATTTAATTTGATCTTAATTTGATCGAAAATATTGTGTACATCGCACAAATTTAAGGTCAAAACATTCAGTGTCTCTGTGTCTCCTAGTATTCTTTCCAGTAGCCAAGATCGATTAAGATTTAATTACAGTATTCCAATACACTTTGCTTTTGCCACATTTATAAGATGGTCTGTTTGACATAAAACAATTAGAAGTTCTCATATCCAAGAAAAATGCCAATTTAAATAAAGTGATAAACAACAACACAAATGAGGAAAAATGAATATCCTAAAGAAAGACTTGAAACCGCAATGTCGACAAACCGTGTCATGGCTTTACGCTCTAAGCAATTTATGGTTGGACGTTACGAGTTGCAATTTCCTAGGGCCAAGTATCGCCTATCTGGTAGCTGATAAAATTATGCGATATATCTTAAAAAGCCTATACAGGTCTGACTTTCCCTTCGAAGATATACAGCGTGGGTATATATATATTGTAAATATTTCCCACAATACAAATTTTATTAATAATATAGTATATATTATGGTATATATAGTAATATGAGCCTTTTATATAAACTGTTCCACTGTTAGGTTCAGATCTCTTCTCAGTATGAAAATATAGGGGCCGTACAGGATCGGTGCGGGTTGGCAGATTTCACGTATCTTCGAAAACATTATGGAGAAATTATTAACACATATACGTAGCAGTCCACCTTTTTCCAGTAGTATATTATATTGTAGTATATTTTATTTACGTTTCATCAATAATACATAAATTAACTACTATGTCTTTTGAAATGATGATGCCCTAAATAACTTAAATTCCTTTCAAATTACATCATGGCTCTGTTTTCACTTTTATTTGTACTCTGTCTGCTAGTTTTAATGTATACGCACGCGATTAATAAAAAAATATATAAGTATTGTACAATGACCCTTTATTAAAAGTTTAACGGTTATTTCCATTCCAATTTCAACTAAACAAACGTTTTTAACATTCACTCAGACTGTCCGAAAACGTCACTCAAAAAAACAAAAGGTAGACAAGTTCCCTTTGTGCAGTGAATCAGTTTTAAAATAGAGACAAAGTTCTTGTGGCTCTGAATAAGAGTGGATTTTCATTTGTGTGGGGACCTCGTTAGTACTTGAGAGTACTCCAGCGAACTCAGGGCACCGCAGAACAAAGTGACCTAAAAATTTGTATGTATACATTTTCGTTTGATTTGGTTTTGCAAGAGCATTTAAATTTTACGTTTTAATTATGAATATAATTTATGTTATAGTTTATTCTTGCTTTATTTTCTAACGTTACGTCTAGCGTGTAGTGTGATAACAACAGTCAAATCTTAAATATAATATAGTGGATATAATATATACTGTTTTAAATGTAACCTATGAAATTTCCGATATTTCTACAAGAAATTTTGTGAACCCTATACAAAATACTGTTATTTCGATAATTTATTTTTATTTCGTAATGTTTTTTATACAGTTAACAATATATTATACTTACACTTTTCATTACAGTAATTATTCCGAAATAATTTTAAAACGAATTAATCTAATATATATATATATATATATATATATATATATATATATATATATATATATATATATATATATATATATATATATATATATATATATATACAGACGTGTTAAAAAAGATAACATAATTACAAAAACACAAATAATTATAATACTAAATATTTACAAAAATGATTTAGGCATCGTAGAATTTTTCAGCATCGCTGTCAACTGGTAACTGCCCAGAATACTGACAGCATTGCCACGTTGAAGGGCAATGCTGATTCTTTGGGCCAAGAAGTCTTTTCTTGCCTTCTGGTCAGGCGTTTTGCAATCTCCCTGTACAAAATACGAGCGCTCGGACCCCATGAACCTAGGGTTTCCACCCCAAACGGCGCAAAAATGTAATTTCCGACTAAATTACTATATTTGCGCTTTGTTTTCGGGGTTTGAGGGTTGCCGCGGTTGAAGCAGCAGCGCCGGCACATCCCGCAGTGCTTGGAAGGTGTGATGGCGCAAGGGTGTCAACGCACGTTGCGTCCCACAGGACGCAACGTGCGTTGACGTTGGTGTGCCAAAGGCCTGCCCATCTTCCAAGGCAATAATGACATTCCGTCCGGTCTCTTCCCATCGTCGCGTACGAAGACCAAGAACCCAATGGGGGTTCAAGTACAGCTGGAACGCCAGCAATGACAAGAGCACGACGTATTATATCATTAAGTAATCTTAATGATATAATACGTCGTACATAGCTAATGCGTGCCGAGAAATTCGACCAATCATATATTATACCAATCATCGAATCAGACGGCTGTTATAACTTCATATCTATGTCGAGTCTTTATTAAGATATGGGGTTATTTTTTGGGGTAACTCGGTAGTCAAGGAAATGGTGTTCAAAGCACAAAAGAGATGCGTGAGAGCAATTTGTAAACTTCATTTTACTCATAGCTGTAAATCTGTCTTTATTGACCTAAAGCTCTTAACCCTGCCATGTATTTATATATGAAGATGAGATTGTTATGTTTGTTGCCATGAATAAGACTTTGTTTAAATCGCCCTTGAGTGAGCGTCATAAGACTAGAGTGTGTTTTCCTGCAAACAGAACTGCTCAGTTTATTAAAAGTGTTTTTTGTATGGCTCCTCGAATTTATAACCAACTACCTAAAGAAATATTGAAATGTAGCAATGTAGACAAATTAAAAGTTTCACTTAAACAATTTCTTATAAAGAAAGCATATTATAATGTGACAGAATATCTTAATGACAAAACATAATTATTCCGTACAAATATGTTGACATATTCTAATAAATTTTCTTTGACAAAACTCTTTGCCTAATAATAATTAATAACCTAATTTGACATTATTCTCTAATGCTTATTATAAGTACCGGACATTTTAAAATATTTGTTTTGACATTGAGGTATTGATATTATATTCTTTTTAAATTAAAATATACACTGACCATTATAACGTATTATTCAAGATTAATTACATAGTAAATAAATTGAACCAAGATACTATATTCTATTATAAAAACGTTGCATGCTAAATAGCAGAATATAGAAGCTCTGAATATTATGTAACACCTTTGTTAAAACCTATATTCGCAATAAATGATATTATTATTATTCTCTTTATTTAAATATTTTCAATATATTTTTCATTTTAAATATACATATATCTATAAAAATACATATCATTTAAAAATATAAAATATATGGTACCCCACCGGCATCGGGAACAGGGTCCAAGCTGCCGGTGGTTAGGATTCCAAAGATAGGAACCTCCTCACAATGCGTGCTGTATCTAAAAGCACTGCCTTCTGCATCAAACCCTTGATCCAAGCACCCAACGCGAGCCTCTTTAAATGGTGATCGAGGCTCTTGGCTATTAGACCATTGACAGATATGACTATCGGCACAATGATTGCCGAATCAACGTCCCACATGTCGACAACCTCGCGAGCCAAATCGAGATATTTAATTTGCTTATCTTTTTCAGCTTTCGCGAGATTGCCGTCATGCGGAATGGTGACATGGATAATCAATGCGCGGCGCTCTGATCGATCTATCACCACAATGTCAGGTTTGTTGGCCACAACAGTCCTGTCTGTGATGATAGTTCGATCCCAGTACAACGTGACATGACCATTTTCGAGAACTGATTCAGCTACATACCTGTAGTACGGCACTTCAACATCTACAAGTTTGTATTTCAGAGCAAGTTGCTGGTGAATAATCCTGGCTACTTGGTTATGTCTGTGCAAGTACTCGCCGTTAGCAAGACGACAACAACCGGAAACTATATGCCTGAGGGACTCACCAGGTAGGTGGCACGCCCGACAAATGTCAACCGTACCATCCCTCAAGATATATCTCCGGTAGTTATTCGTCTTGATAACTTCGTCCGCAATAGCACAGACAAACCCTTCGGTTTCCCCAAAGAGGTCACCGAAACGTAGCCAGTTCACGGAGGCTAACATGTCTACATCAGCTCCATATAGAGCCTTGTAGAACCTACCGTGAAGCTCCTTGCTCTGCCATACATCCCTGCGATCGTTAGTGCTAAGTACTACAGGCTTGCGCCAGTTCTCTTTAGCCAAACTGAGCGGGGTGAGTCCGATGTCTACAGCAACTACATCCCGATGCATACCCACGTCTGCCTGAAGAAAGTATTCTCTGAGGTTGCATACCACGCGGTTATGAAGGGCCTTGGCATTCAGAAAGCCTCGGCCTCCACATTTCCGCGGGATATACAATCTCATCACAGACGAACGTGGGTGATGCATACGGTATGCCGTCAAGAGTGTACGGACCCTCCGGTCCAGGGCATCCAGTTCAGTCTGAGTCCACTTAAGTATGCCAAAGGAGTACATGAGCACCGGCATGACCCAACCGTTACAAGCGCGCACCTTGTTGCCACCTGATAAAAGACTTTTTAAAACTTTTCTCAGGCGACCAAAGAAACGCTCCTGCAACGATTGCTTCATGTCAGCCTCATTGATACTTAACGCCTGTGACATACCCAAGTACTTGTAAGTATCGGTTACAAGAAGTGATCGTAGGTTAATGGAATCCGAAAGTTGTGTTCCTTCGGATTCCACTATCCTGCCTTGCTTTACATGGATGACAGCACATTTGTCCACACCAAAATCCATACTGATAGACTTACTAAAAGTTTCAGTTACTTTAAGTAAATCCATCAACTGTAATTTAGTGTGGGCAAACAACTTTAAGTCATCCATATACAACAAGTGGGATATCACTCCACCACCTCTACGTAACCTGTAACCTAGCCCTGAACCCTCTAGTAATGTACTAAGAAGATTCATTGCTAGGCAGAACCAAAGAGGACTCAGGCTGTCGCCCTGAAATATACCCCGCTCAATTTTTATCAATTCGCCATTCCCAGGGATCTGTCGACATCTTGGATAGCTAAGAACCGTTTTCCATTGCCCCATGCATGACTTCAAAAAGGTGCGCAGAGTTGCATTTACTTTATACAACTCTAACACCGTCAAAAGCCATGCATGAGGCACCGAATTATACGCTTTCTTATAATCTATCCAACATGCCGCCATATCCCTTTGTTTACGGCGAACCTGTTGGCTAATGGCCATATCAATGAGGAGGAGCTCCTTAGTACCACGAGCCCCCCTCTTACATCCATTCTGAGAAGCTGACATTATTGAATTTGTATCAATATGTTTAGATACCTTGGCTCTCAAAATAGATGTAAGAAGCTTATAGATCGATGGCAAACATGTTATCGGTCTATAATTGCCGGGCTCGTTGGTACTACCTGTTTTATGGAGTAGGTGGGTTATTCCCGTGGTCATAAAATCTGGTAACGATCCAGATTCTAGGGCAGATTGAAATTGAGCAGCCAAACAAGCATGTGAGCTACGCAGCCATTTTAGCCAGAAATTGTGTTATTATTATTATTATTATTATTATTATACTCCTTGCCACCCACCCGGTGCTTCGCCGGTTTGCCTGCCATCGCACACAAAATAAAGTGTGGCGTGGCCTCACACGTAGCGGCCATGTGACCAGGCTGACCGCAACGGAAGCAACGGCCGGTGCAGTTAGCCTGTGAGGGGCACTTGACGCCTACATGGCCGCTGGATAGGCAGCGGTAGCACCGGGCAAGCCTGGGCTCCAACACTTTAACCTGCGCCGACACCCAACCCACCAAAATTCGGCGGCCAGTTTTTTGGCGGCGGCCACGGGACAACTAATTAAGACCGTCCCCATTCCGGCGCGGCCTTGCTTAACTTCGCCATACTTTACTTGTTCCGCAGGGCTCCCTCCCGTCTTGGCGACGGCAGCGACGACCTCTTCTTTGTCAACTGAGTCATCCAGGCCCGTGATACGCAAATCAACGCATTTTTGCGGCCTGGAGACGCGGTCCTTTTCCGATTCCAAAACCTGACGGAGACTTTCCACCAGGCGGTCCGCTTGGTCGCCGCTAGCGACTCCCAGCACTTCAATTAGGCGGGCACCGGTCTGGGTAGTCCGGCACTGCAAACCTGATGTTATTCCCCATTTGCCGGGATCGATCGCCGTCCGCGCCTTCTTTGCACAGCATTCCTGAATTAACCAGTGTGGGTGCTAAAATTTTCCTGGTTTATTCTTCCGTGCTGTGAACCGAGGACAGGAACGCCGGTAAACTGACATTGGCAATTTTGCGAACGCCGAGCCCACCAAGACGAACAGGCAGAGAAGCCTGTAGCCAAGCTCGGTCGTTCAAATCCACATTTAAAATATTTTAGAGTATTTTAAATATTTTTATAATTTTTTCTAAAGGTACTACATTTTTTATTAGCCTTTTTGTATTTCCCACTGCTAAATAGGCCTATCAAAATACAAACGAATTTTATGAATCGCCATGAACCAATACAATTTGCATTCAAAAAATAAAATAAAATATATTTGGCTTAATGTAAAGATAAACACAAATGAGCATGTGAAATATTACCAATTCGGATATGCTATATTTTAAAGGCATCATCGATGAAATAATTATATGACAACAAAATATTACCGACTTTTTAATCACTTTTGACACATAATATTTTGGAAGATATTGCAACACATACACAGACACGCTTATATGCTGGAGGAATATATAGAGGCTATGGTTATCCACTTGCTGCGTTCCTCGCAAGTAGTAATCAGGTAAGCAAGCAGGAAATCCATAGCGTACAAATAATAAATGCAATTTGTTAGTGTATTTAAATATAATATATGCTATGCTGCTATGAACATCTATGGCAGTCGTTATTGGGAAGTCAGTGTCCTATAATATCCTGACACTGGTCTAGCCTTACGGTATCGTTAGCCTTAGGGTTGCGGAGGTCAGGTGGCAGCCGCTCCGTGTAAAAACTGATATCCAGTCAAATCCGGTTAGACTAGAAAAGCCGACCCCAAGTGACTTGGGAATAGTAAAGGCTAGGGAGAAGATTTAAATATAATAAAGGTACTATTAAAGTATATCTACCTTAGCAAAGTAAAGACTTTGTTAATACTGGTGCTGATCATTTTGAACAAAAACACACAATATAATTCAGCTGTTTGTATGAAGTTTAAAATGAATATGTAAATTAAACTGTCTTATCTCCTGCATACAGTCGTATGCTAAAATTGGAAAAAGCATTGTATAATATTTATGCAATAATATTATGTATATCAGCTTTCACTGGTAGTGGCATAAATGGAAGTGCCCGTGCAACCGCCGAACGTGACGTTAAGGTCTTACGTGAGTGTTCGAGCTATGTTTACCTATGCCTGGTTCTATATTAAGAAACGAATTGTTTTAGCTGCGGACAGTTAAATTATAACATATTTTTTATAGAATAAGTGTCAAATATTACGTTGGATCAGGCCTTAGTATATAATATAGCTTAATGAACCAATACTATTTTCTCAGCCTGGGTATCGAAACCCCAGGAAAAAAGGCAGAGGAAAGCTGATGTCTAATGTGCCCCTTTTTACAGACCTTAGAACTTAAATCTCTAATCGTGATAGTGATTTCAAGGTTGCTTATTATGCCTCTCATTTGTATTGATTAGTATACACTTCAAGGCTTTTGTAGTCATAAATAGATTCTCATAGCTAAGTGTTCAGAACAATCGAGACCAAGGACTGTACGTGCTGTCAGAAGTGCGATAATTATAATGTAATGTGTGTATGAATTGTAATAACAAAATGCAATTGTTATTAGATTTTTCTTAATATTCACAAGTTTACGGAAAATAAGACAAAGCTTTTGGTTATAAAGGTTTTGGGAAAGAAAATCGTATTTCTCAAATTATTCTTTTATTTGTAAGTAACCACAATTGACGCAATATAGAGATTATTGTTATTATTATAATAGCCTGCCTCGGTGGTGGCGTAGCGGTAATATATGCCACTCTTGTGTATGAAATCTCGGTGTCGATTTCCAGGTTGGGCAAAGTGTTATTAGGATTTCATATCAATATTTTCTTAATAGCAGCATGGAGTCTAGGTCTTCGCCCGGCAAACGACAATAAGTTTGCCCTCTATTACGTAGCACCTAAAAACATATGTAGTTGGCAAAATGTGAGCGTAACACACGTCTTCCTATCTTTCCGAGGATATATGTGTTAAACTATAATTATATTTATCGTCTATAGACTGTAGTTGTAATAAATACTGTCACCATACTTTCAATGCAGACATTCAATAAAGCTCGTATTCAGTAAACGTCGGCCTCGATGGCGTAGTGGTTAGTGTAACCGACTGCTACGCCTGAGGTCGCAGGTTCGATTCCCGCACAAGTCAAATATTTGTGTGCATGAACATGGATGTTTGTCTTGGTCTAGGTGTTTCTATGTATAATATGTATGTTTATCCATTGTCTAGTACCCATAGTACAAGCTCTGCTTAGTTTGGGCTAGATGGTGTTGTGTGTATGTGGTAGAATATTTATTTATTTATTTAAAGCTGGCACATTCAGCTCTCTAATACTAAACATTGACTACAACATACTAGAAACATAACAAAGGTTTTCACAGCCATAAAACACGGATATACTAAATCCAACAAACAAAATACTAAATAAGAAGTTTTATCTCTAAAAGATAGTCTTCGGGGAACCTAGCGAATATTAGATGAAAGATAAATTGTTACATAAATCATTTGATGTAGTTCCCACGTGTGAAATTCTTTTCGTTTAGCTGGTTGAAAGGGTAAGCGGGGATCAGAGCAAGTGCACTGTGTTACGAATATATGAATTAATAGTGTGGGTGCACTTTTACACTACAGTGTTCTAGAGAAACAGAAGGATAAGCCTTTTCCGTAAAAATATGGATACATTATAGTAACAGAAATATATTATTTAACATTAGTTGCGAATGTGAGTTTGATTTTTACGCTTTTATGCCTTAACTGTTCGACCGATCATCATAAAATTTCGCATACCTACATACATGTTGTCAGAGGTTCAGAAAAGGATCTACCTCTTATAAAAAAAAAGGTACTGGTCCTGACCAAAGCCATAGGTAAAAGTAATAATATAATATCACCAGAGAATATAAACTGTCATACTTCTGGGCACGGGCCTCTACTTAGTGTGAGAAGGATTAGGCCATAGTTCACGATGCTGGCTCAGTGTGGGTTGGTAGACTTCATATAACCACAGTCCTACTTTATACAAAAATCAATGTAAGACACATATGTAACATCATGTGGAAACATGTATGTTTGAGAGTCCTACACTCTCAAATATGCAGGTTTCCACATGATGTTTTTTAAGATATGTGTCGTACATTGATTTGTTCAGTATAAGCTACTGCTGATTGGTGATTATACTTAATCACCTTTGTCAATATGGCAAGAAAGCAAATGATTACATTGCTTGCATAAGCGTGTTATCTGAAAAAAATATCTTGTTGAATACAAAGAGATAACGATGCTATTTGAACGTAATGTAATTTATCTAGTAGGATAGTCATCTGACTAATCTATCTATATTAATATTATAAAAGTATATAATGAATAAACCAAAAACTACTAGACCTATTTTAATCATTATTTTACAATTAGAAAGACACTTTACCCATAAGTAACATAAGCTATTTAACATTACGCTACGAGCTATAGGCGCAGAGCAGTAATCATAAACGTGGATTTAACCGCAGGAGACAGCTAGTAGATTTAATCAGGTAGATAGAGTTGCCAACTAACGCGGCTACTATAGTTATTCTACTGGTCTACAGTACTTATCAAGTAAACATGACAGACATATTTACAAAACACTTCAAGAAACACTGAGTCTACAATATCAACTATACATATATGACATGAACATTATTAATATAACTTATTACAAAATGATTCTGAATATGCGTCATACTGGTGAATTAAGGTAATTATCCTAATAACAGCAAATGTTCATTTATGAAATGTTAATGTTTGTGTGACCAACACTAAACAATGAGCAAATGTTTTGATGACATATTATTTCAGTGTATACATGTTTGAGTATTTGTTAAACTGAAGTCATAAACAACAGCATAATATACAAATAGTACCTACCTATTGATAGGTAAATATCACACAGCCTTCGTCAAATTGTCATCGCTCAACTCTGCCGAGAATTTGAATGTCTGCTATAATGAAAATATGTATGTAAATGTTTTCCTTGTCAGATTTATGAGAAATTGAACATGGTGTTAAAAAGTTAATTACTGGAATGCCAGATATGATTGAAAACCAATTGTGTCTGGCCACCGGTGAGTCGCTGCCACTCAATTTAGAACAAATAGAACTATAAACAAAATAAGCACTTTAAATGCACGGATGGCATAGTGGTTGCCTCGTCACTGCCATTGCGCAGAGTTCTGTGACTGTTGTGAGTTCGAATCCCACACGGGACATAACTTTGTGTGATCCACAAATGGTTGTTCCGAGTCTGGGTATTCTTTGTATCCATTGTTTGTAAAATCATCCGCGACACAGGATTTATTACTACGCTCCGCACAGCTAGCCATTTAAAAAAACACTTACATCAGGTCTCTCTCATTATTCATTATAAAATGACATATGTTTCTTCTTTATTAACGGTATGTTATATTTATCATAGTCAGCATAAGTCATATTAAATTAAAATATTGATGACAATGGTGGTAGCATAATGCCAAGCGCCATTTGTAATCTAATTTTAGGTAAAATATGTCATAATTATTTTTTTAAACATAAACCCAATTGCTGAGGATCGCCTTAACCTTAAGAATCACGAGGATATTTGTCCATATTTCCACCAAATTATATGCATTGCCGTAAACGATCCTGATATAAAATAAATAGTAACTAATTAAAATGATCTGTTAAGAGTCAGTGTACTCGCAAGGAGTACGCGAAACGTAAAAAAAAATGTTGAGTATTATAAATAAGTAAGTGTGTAACTCGCAAGCTTGTTCATATATTGTTATACCTATACATATCGATATTGCGAGGCACACAATGATAAAATGATCAACGGCCATTTGTTGTGGACAAGACGATCACTTTTCAAATTACGCCCTTCTTAAATGTTTAAAGCGCTGAAATAGCTTAACTAAATACTGCTAAAGCCTTAAAACTTTAATAACACTATATACACGTTAGAAGTTAATAAAATTCTTCACCAGACATGCATATCCACTTTATATCTATTCTAAAACCTTATGAGGTTATATTGGCAGTAAAATGGTTCTAAACTGAAGGAAATTTAATTCTGAATCCGGTACATTTATTGTTAGGTATGTATTATTTATAGACATCAAAGCCAATCCAGCTAATAAAAGTAATGACTGGCTCATTTAATTAGAACGTAACAGATTTTTATAGCACTGCAAAGAGGCGTGGAAAATCTTAACTTATCTTATATTACGTGGGGGGCCAGTCAGTGCAGACCGGCGACACTTCGACTCGGTAGGATTTTTTGTATCGGCCCCAAAATCTATCCTTTAGCTATTTCCTTATGAATGTACTACATCAGCCGCAGCGTACACTTCGGAGGGAGAAGCCTGAAGTCTTCAGAGTTTGCCAATCCTATCAGACCCATCCTCAATCCAGCCAACGCGTCACATTCACATAGTAGGTGCGATATGGACTCGTTCAACACATCAAATTGTTTGCCATTCTCAATCTGCACAGGAAGTCGTTGGTGCCAAAATGGCCAGTGAATGCTCCTGTGAACAAGCGTATTTGACTCTTGTTATACCCGCAGAAATTCCGGGTGAAGCCCGTGGCTCTGTTTGCAATGAAGTAGACATTAAATGGGCTGGCATTTTGCCGTAGCGAGGTGATATTCATGACAGTTGAGCAGTTGATAATGATGGATTATAAAAACCTTAAAATATACTTAATCACGATTTTGGGTTTACGATGACAGCTTAAAGGGCTTTATCTCCCAATTCATTTAATTGGGAGACAAGGCTAGCTTTTATTCGTATCTAGAATTATTTTTTGGGCTGTTGAGAGTGGAAACGAAATAAATCATGATTCTAGGTCCGCTATCGTAAGCGGCTTAAAAGGCACCATTCTCATTTCGTTGATATTTTTTTGCTTATGCTTGAAGCAGCGATAGCCTAGTGGCAGACCGCTGGAATGCCACGCAGAGGTCTCCAGTTCGATCCTAGGACACATCAGACTTTTGACTTTTGACTTTTGTGAGGAAACCTGCATGTCCGAGAGATCATAATGTTCTCGAATATATGTGAAGTCTGCTAACCCACACTGAACTAGTGTGGTGAACTATGGCCTTACCCTGCGCACTGACAAGAGGTCCGTGCTCAGCAGTAGCTTATACACAAAGCTGGTATTATGCTGCATGATCAATTCGGACAATGACTATATGTCTTTCAAATCTTATGTCTTATTCTAGTATTCATAGTATAGATACGTTAAAAGCATACAAAGCAGTACAAAGTGCATGACCACGGTGAACGTTTATGTACACACAAATTTCGAATGTATTGTTCCAGACACATTTCAAAGAGCTGTTATTAATTAGTTCTCGACACCGAAACTCAATAAGCGAAGCGGTATGGAGTATATCGTAAATCGTTTTTGTAGACCAGGAAATTGAACTTCCTGATTAGATTGTAATGGAGTTTAACTAACATATTTTACTGGAACAAGTTGTAAAATAAATATGCTTGATGTTTCACGACATATTTATTTTTTAAATAGAAAATGCTTTATGTCTTAAAGTTTCTGTAATAGGTGGCCAGCAAAAAAATTTATTTTGCTTTTGCAATCGCACATGCAGTTTGTCTTACTGGCGAGAGTCCCACTTTCAATGTGGCAAGTCGGGCCGAGTTGTTATTAATTCGTTTTATTAGAACTTTTTTAGTAGTAGCAGTGGGCTGAGATGTACTTCAGCCTACCCTTTATAATCACGGCGGGTCTCTATATGTATATAGCTGCTTTTTCAATTGAAATTATTTATAATATATTTTATTACGTTTTACACTTGTCAGAGCGCCTTGGATCGCGACGTATACATTCTAAAACGCAACAATAGTTCATTTTTATGGTAAGGAGTCAGTATATACATGTATATACTTTAATTCGCAAGTAAGAATACTCGCGAATGCTTGCGCATTCCTCAAAACGCGGTCGGTTTTTCACGGCTGCTGTTGACTGTAAACTGTAACTGCCAAATGCCTACTCCGCCTAGGGCCAACTGCCAATAAAATCACATCCTATTTTACCATTTTTGACAATTAGTTTATATTTTTAAAATATGATCCATTGCTTATTTATTTTCACGTAATATACTGTCACCCCAAATATAAGCATTATAATATATTATAGCACTAACAATCTCAATTAAAAATAACGTCGTTTTATTGTCCCTCTTTAAGATTAGCAAACAAAACCACATTCGCTTTTATAATATTGCTCAGAAATGTTGCAGCTCGCTGCCTCGTTACTTTAGTGTGTAATCCACATGTCTGACAAGTCAATCTTTACAAAAACATACAAAGCCAGGTTGTCGTATCCTTTGTTCTTGAATAGCTGTCGAGGTTGTTTTATACAATCCCCCAAATTTTACTTACATTGAAATGAATGTACATGTTTTTAATAAAGTAATTAACTTACTTTATTAAAAAAAAAAGATTGATTGAAATGAAAATGATTGATTGTTTTCTTTTATCTAATATGGCCCTGTCTGTAGATCAAATAGATAAAGACGTTTACTAATATGGTCTAATAAGAAAATCTAAATATGCAAATGTCTAGTCAGCACTAAATTTCCTATAAACTATGACTAAGGATATTTCCTTATCTTTTATTATAGAGTAATAATATACTGAAGCGTTGTATAAATCTAATTTAAAAAATATCTGTTATTTATTTAGAATATTTTTTGTGATGAGCGTAGTGAATACTTTTTATTAATACCACAGGGCTAATTATTGGAAAAATCTGTTTAAAGTTGATTGTCCATCTAGTCTAGAGAGATAAATGTAAGCTGAAGTGCAATTTATATTAAGATTTGATGTTTATTTTAATTTAGATGAACACTATTTATGTATGATATTTTATAACACCGAGACTAGATTGGATCGGGAATTGACTCTCTTGTCGACTCGAGTTACAAAAATTATTTTCATTTTCGGTTACTGTTGTTCGTAAGATACTCTTGTTAGATCTAAGATCTATTTCGCGATAGTCATCCATCTTTTATCGAAAGAACTTTATACCACATGTACATTACAGCTGCAAGAATGGATAACTGGATATATTTTATTGCAAAATGATAGCAGATATACGGTTTCGCATAAAACTTACGTTTCAACATATATGTATGTATATCGTTATGGTAATCCTAGACCGATAGTTATTGCTAAAGTAGAAATCGCTTGTAAAGGCACTGAATATAATAATAAACCGGGATTTTGCCGGCGCCTTCGCTCGTGTGACAACGTGTATACGAAATTTCATAATGATCGTTCGAGCAGTTAAGGCGTGAAAGCGTAACCATCAAACAAACTTACATTCGCATAATAAGATATTCGATTCCTTTGTTAATTAAAATTACTTAATGATGATCAAAAATAAATATGTTCTATTATTATTATATGTTACCGCAAACTTTTAATGGCTGCTGGCTAGTTCACTATCAAAACCAAAATATTGTTATACCCAGTGCCATCTCTCGGCATTGTGGGGAGGACTCGGCAGTTCCATCTAATAATTTATTACAGCGCCATCTATTTACGTCTTACGGAACTATTTCGTCGGTACGAGAAGAGTAGAGAGAACGCTGGAACATTCTCGAATCTTTGTACTGTTACGTACCGTGTATGATGTTTCTAGAAAACCCCGGAAGCGCTTTAACCGCGTATAAAAGGGGAAGGCCAGCGCTCACTGAGTCAGTTTACAATCGTAAGCGGTCAAGTATTCATTGAAGTAAACGGAAGCGAAAATACTACGGATTTTGAAGCAGTTACAGTGAAAAAGTGTAGTATTGTGTTTTAAATTTAATTGTGTGCTAGAATAAAACGTTTTAGTTGGTAATATTGTTTTACATTCTTATCCCTCGAACCCTGCAATAATTTTTTTACTTAGCATACTAAAGTACTCTCACCTCTATACACAAAGAAATACCTCTATAATGGCCATATTGATTTATATTAACTAGCAGTGCAGCTTTCTAAAAGTTCATTAAACTTTTCAGTGCACCGAAAACTTCATAAGCTCGTTTAATATAACGTATGGGTCGTTCGTCAAACAAATTAAATCCAACTGATCTTGTGCAAACGGTGGATTCCAGGAATTTTGACTGGCGGTAAATAAGGGGCCTGAACATATTTTCTGGTGCATGTATACATTGTATACTGACGTAGGTTTTATACACAGTGCTATGTAGTCCTAGATGGAGCTTATAATCCGTCTGCGAAAGCTGATGAAGATGTGATCCAATTATGACAAATGCGTAATTTTATTAAAATTCACGTACTTACAATTTGATTACCTATTGTGACTGCCCTGATGGCGCACTGGTTTGCCATTGCCAGTTTGCCGACTGTTATTGGTTTCATATGGAACAAATATTGTGTCGACAAAAGGATGCACTAAAGCTAAGATTTTTGTGTCTTCTCATGTAGTAAGTAAAACATTTAATTTTAATCTATACAGAAACTAACCCCCGTGCGTATGTTTCAGAAGAAACATTGTTTGCACCATGTTATGACTGCCTAGTTATTGGTCTAAGTTTGCGGCTAATCCAAAATATCCAGATTTGGCTGTCGATCTATAATGGAATTTGGTATATTACCCAATAGGCCATTACATAATTGGTAAAAACAATTTTATATTTTAATGTATTTGATGTATGTACCTAAAGGAATATACCTAAAACATAACCTTTACAGTAATGACAGAGGTTATCCTTCTAGTGGTAAAAAGCGCCGGGTTGGGTAATTATAACTAATATTATAAATGCGAATGTGACTTTGTGGTACCTTTCATTCAGGGAAAAATTGTTTCCGAGATATAGAAATTTATTGACTTAACCTACAATAACGCGAGCGGAGCCGCGGACAAAAACTAGTTATGCTATAATTAAGACTTATATATAGACGGCAGTTAAAGGCGTGGACAAAAAGCTGTTAATTTTGTTGAGTCTGCAATTTGTATACCTCTCTCGTTTCTAAGTGCGCAGTAAAACGCATTGTAAATACTTTAATGTGTGCACAAATTACCAGCCAATGAAATCGATCCTGTGCAGTACCCTTGCAGATTTAGAGTACAGAAGAACAATCAAAATTGTGACTATATTAGATTTTACCTACAGCCGTGAATTTAAGGGGATACCTATTGACCTATGTGGAAAAGTCTTATGTCACTCTATTGCCCACAAACTATCTGTTGTGTGTAATGAAATGATTTTCATATCGTATAATTTTATACTTCTTCTCTGTGAGAGATGCCCAAATCAAAAAACACGTTTTCTCAATTTAATATTATTAATAGTATTATGTTTAATCTTACTACGACAACAAACTGCGATGGTTTTAATGGAAAAAAAATAATTATCTCCGAATTTGTATAAAAAATACACGAAGCTCAGTAAAATTATTATTCAACTCATTGACCACCCAGACCCACCAAGTACATCATTATCAATGTCAAGTACAACTGCCTGACATGACAGTCTAGGGTTTAATTACGTATACACTTAGAATAGATATTTAGATATCTGAAGATTTGATATAATTATAAAGTAGAGTATTTTCAACTCAAATGTTTCAATGAGCTTCAATAAAAATACGACTTTTAATTTATCCTTTTAACCTTTATAAAGTTGGAAAAACTTACATTTAAAGTAATTTAAGGATACCAAAGTCAACCACACGGTTTAAGACAGCAATATAACAAAACTGCAACTACCGCAAGCTTTACTACCATCGCCTTGGTCCGTCGTCGACGTTGAGAAAAACATCAGAGGAGAAAAACGAGTTCTTTGTGAGAGTAAATTAAATCCTTCGTGCCGTTGGAGGGACAGCGTCCTCGTAAATCTCCGAGCTAGCTGAACTGCATGGCTATAGTAGCGAGAGACCGCGGGCAAACACTTTCGGTTGATTAAATTAGAGATGGACTGTTTATTTTTCTTGAGTCTTCAAGGTAGTTTGGCAAAATTTAAAGTTCCAACTTTTCTTGGTACGGTAAATTTTAATTGGTCGACGTTTGTACATAGTAGATATTTCAGAAAGAAAATGTGGCAGATCTTTATAAAATATAGAAGCTGAAACAATTGTTTTTGATTTTTGTCTGTCTGTATGTTTGTACGCGCATCACGCAAAAACTCGAAGTTGACTGCGGTTTTCACAGTTGTATTTCTGTAGATCTAACTTAATATCTGGTGAATGTTTTATCTTGATACGCAGCCTAGAAGTTGATTCCTTATAATAAGAAATATTTGGTATGCTGCCTAAAAGCCACAACAAAGAAATAGTTATGAACGAAATAGTATTTTAAACACATTCATTCTGAATTGATAAATGGAATTCTAAAATCTATTAAAAATTGTGTGAGCGAAATGCACGCGTATTAAACCGTGGGGAAAACTAATAATAAATAAATAAAATCATTGGTGGATATAATTGTTGACTAATACAAAATGTCTTTACTACTAATAAGTCTTTTATTATAGGTATAAAATATGAAGCATGTTAAAATGGTCGTAAATTTTTCAGTCTCATTTTACATTGTAGACACAATCTATTTCTTGTAAAAGCTTGGCTTGCATTATTATGGCTTACATGTCGGCCTCGATGGCGTAGTGGTTAGTGTAACCGACTGCCACGCCTGAGGTCGCGGGTTCGATTCCCGCACAAGACAAATATTTGTGTGCATGAACATGGATGTTTGTCTTGGTCTGGGTGTTTCTATGTATAATATGTATGTATTTACAAAAAAAAAAGTATATATGTATGTTTATCCATTGTCTAGTACCCATAGTACAAGCTCTGCTTAGTTTGGGCTAGATGGTGTTGTGTGTATGTGGTAGAATATTATTATTATACATACATACAAGTTGCGACGCGGCTAACACGAGCACGTTTTGATATTTTGACGTGTATTACTATATTTTTTAAATGTCTAGTTGTCAATGTATTTGTAATATTTGACTCTACGCAGATAATATTTACTATCATCTCTCATTCAAAAGTTCAATATAGATAACGCAAAATTGTAATTACTTGCTTGGCGTGGTCCTGCATATGAACTTATAAAAAGCAAGCAAAAACGAGTGGAATGCTACCAAAAATGTTGCATTACTGTTTGAAGTGCTGAAGTTTTATTTACAACATATTTACTTTTTAATCATTATTAATAATTAAAAAGTAAATATGTTCTATATGCATATAATTTGCGAATGCAATTTTTTTATTATTTATTTCGATATGCCTGTGGGTTTTGGCTGCATGTTTGAAGAATAGTAGGCAAAGCTGTATCACTCTTATTTTGCCAGCTATGTCTATATAACGTATACGCTAGGTAAGCCTAACTGTTGCTAACTAGGCGCATTTTCAAACTATGCTACTGAGAATTTTGGAACAGAAAACTTTATAACACACTAACATACTTGACCCAAGTTCGACCGCAAACATAAATGCGAAGTTATGCTACGGAAACAACAGATTGGTCATAAATAAGAAATGAAAAAGATTCCTAGTATTTGTTACGAACACACATTTTATGGTAAGCTTGCATATTCCGCTTCGCGTGTTTCGCTTCGTCCCTCGCTCTAATACCGTTGCACTGTTACTTCAATGCGAGGTTTCCACTTCAAGTATTGCTTGTTTGTTACACGTAAGGAAAATAGTGAATACCAGCAAATACCAAGCTACCTCGTTCTTGAAAATATGCACAATCTTATAAAATAAACACTAATTTAAGTTATGCTTTTAATGCTTTAATTTGTTGTTGTTTACATATTGTATGGAAAGCTATTTATTTGTACACAAGTTGTCGTGCAGTGAATGCTACGAGAATAAATAAATTGTATAATAGGTATGCGTTAATCCAGACAGTCTGTTCGCGTGGTTTTTATAAAATCCGTCTTTACGGGTGATAGAGTAACAAATAATCAAATATCTTCATAAATTTTCACATTTAGTTTATTTAGAACAATATGCCTTATTATTCTTTCAAATATATAATATAATTGTGTGTTCAAAGAGTATTGTTTTAAATCTCTCATTAATATTGAAGGAGAAAATTTAATTCTCTCAATGAGCTCGGTGTTACAGTAGCAAAATATCATCTGAAAATGAGGTCGCTAAACAGAAATCTACCTCGCTACAGCATCTGTTACATTTATATAATAGAATGATGTATGATATACGTAGTTTTAGACCTTAATCAAAAGAATATTAAGCGATATCTGAGTCTATTAACTGTAATGTGTGTTATGCATAACATGGTAACAGTCACATTTTTTATATTCATTTAATATGTTTCTGTGCCCCATAGTTTCTGCCGCCTCGTTCCTAAGGGTCGTAGCGTGATGTCAGATAGCCTATAACCGGTCTCAATCAATCGAGTATGTAATAATACACTCATGATAAAATATCTGGTGGTGACTGGCAGTGCCTGAGATTAGCACGTACAAACAAACATCAATTTTAACAGCTTTATGATAATATTAGTGTAAATTAAAAATATACCCGGTTGGGTCTATTTTATTTAAATTGAATTCTAAAATAGAAGAAATATTAAAGTAAGACTTCTACAGTTATTGTACTTTGATAAAAATACTGACGTAGTAAGCTTAACTCGTTTAGAATTAAATAATTAATCAAGCAACTTCGAGCTAAGTACGCGATTAACTAGTTACTTGCTGCATTCATCTGCATCTCATTTAATCTTATATGCAAGTATCTACCGAAAACTAGAGGTCCTAAAATATTTATCGATATTTCTAAATATTGTCGATTGTGTCGTTTGCGCGAATGTTATAAATTGAAATTAAATTAGTTTATATGGATTATATCGCATTGTTTATAAACTACTAATGTTAAACATGGTTACTAGTTATTGTTTCCTCTATTTACATCATTTAAATTTAAAAATTATTTAGTTATTATATACATAATTATATTATTACAATAAAATCTGTATATAGTAGTTTGATCTTAGAAACATATTCTAAAGTTCTGGAATAACTAATTAGTATGTTAGCCTAAATAACTACGGATACATTGTCAAGTAATTAAAACTTCATATCAACATAAAATTATTAAAGATAATAAATCACTCATTAAGGTTGAACGATATTGAAGAATCATCTATCTATGTTTTATATCATAGCTAAATATAATCACGATATACCTACTTCTCCTTACCCTATCAGAGATACATAGATGTGAGTCTGTAACGTATGTATTTAAACCACAACGAAATGGCATTTATACTCGTACATAGCTAAATATGGCGTTAATCATTATGGTTTTGTGTACATTCAAATAACACAGCTTAACACGAACAAACCTTGTTGAAATAAACGTTATTGTACTGTGAAATGGTTAATCTAATTGTGTCTTGCTGCAAGTATCTGGCGCGCGATACAAGTGTAGGCTACTTGCGTGGGCTACTTGCGCGAGTTTATCATGGAGGTTTCATAAATAAATGCCTGAAATTGCTCATGTTAGCCGCGTCATGTAACAGACCTTTAATTTGATTAGGATGCAAAGACGATAGAAAGGTTTGTGTAGTATCAATCTACTCGTTACCATGACTAGCTGTTGTAGGTTCGATTCCCACACAGAACAACAATTGTATCATCAACAAATAGTTGTTCTGAGTATAGATGTTCTTTGCATCTGATGTCTGAATGTTTAGAAAGTCCTCCGCCATTCTGAAATAAATTTTAATGCGAAAGAAATTCTTTTAAATAAAATTAACAGTATGCTCATCCGTTTCGTTAAGACAATATTTAACGTGGCTTTTTTTTCAGAATAATAATTTACTACCTATAAATATATTCTACACTAATGCATGAGCTTTTCTAAATTAAGGCAATGCCTAAAATTAGGGCGAGCTGAAAATACAGTATCGTATCTGTTTAAAAAAAATCGCTTTGCATGATATATGTAATATGATAACTCGCTTATATTCACATTCAGCATAGTGAATAGGGAGAGTGTGAGTGCGAAAGTGTGGCATGTGATGGTATATAGTTAAATAGAACTACCTCGCAAACGGAAACATGACGTTGCCGAATAAATCAGTTTGTGACTACGGGCGGTGTAACCTAGTCGAGAGGTCAAGTATAGGTAAGCTTTTTTAAAGCTCACAAGCAATTTGGGTTCCAATTTTCTAGTATTCTTGTTAACCCCTTAACCTAAGCTAGACTGCTTGTTTTAAGAGTGGGTTCGCGTCGGTAGTGTATTAGATAACACTCGGCCGCAACTCCAATGCCTTATCCATTGGGCTACCATCGCTTTCTACCTATATGTATCATCTGTCTGACTGATGACTGCGTCCGTGGCGCAGTCATTAGTCAGAATGCGACTGCTGTGCATGAAGTCTCGGATTCAAATCCCGGGTCGGGCCAACAAAAAGTTATTGCGTTTTCTTGTTAAGAGATCTCAATAGCAGCCTGGAGTTAGGAAGTTGGCAGTGTTAGACATCCCCGTGCCTCAGAAAGCACGTAAAGCCGGTGGTCCTGCGCCCTATCTCTCTCCGGTCGTGTCGAATTACCGTCCCATCGGATCATGAGAGTTAGGGAACAGAGAGTGCACTTGTGTTTGCGCACACACTTTTGCACTATAATATCTGCTGCGCAGATGGCCAGTCTCCTTTAAGACTGGCCGCCGTGGCCGAAATTCGGTCTGGAGGACATAATTATGTGTATGATCACCTTTTTATCCGTTACGAATTATATATATCAAGTATTAACATACAATTACGTGCTATACATACATGTATTTTAAACAACAATAAATAATCAAAATCGATGAGATTCTACACACATTTTCGTGTACCTAACGCTACATTCATATTAATTAATACACATGTTTCTACCCTAATAACATCTCTCTTCAAAGACGCGTTGTAAATGTGTAAAGGGCAAACAATACTTAGATGTCTTTAATTTAAAATTCTATTAGAATGCGTTCGGGTAATTTAATATACATATATAATTCCCATCTACCAATGTCCTCGGTGCAGTGAGCTAATTTCTGCGCAGAACATAAATTTATGTAACTCTCAGATATTCGCTCGGAGGTCAGGCAGTACTTTATGTTCGTAATTTGAACAAATTTGCTGACGGTGTTTTTTCCTCGTATTTGTAGACTCATACAAATGCAGAGTTTTTATTTTTTATTACCTTTACTGGCACGCGAGCTAGCGGTGCATCAAATAGTATTCTGTACTGTAGACATGCTACTGTTGATTTGTTTATTCAGAATACATTTTTAATATAATGTAGTAATACAAAAATAAATAAACAATTGTATTTTATCAGAATTTAATCTTTGATTTGGATAAGGAGATTCGATTCTTAAATGGGTCAATAAACTGGCTTATAAATGAAATTAATTCTTAGTATATTAACAAAGTCCAGAAACATACGAAATGTAATACTATGTTCTATTTATGCCATAATGGCTGACTGGGTTTTCTATTCGGCTACTTTGTGTACTGTGAGCACTCAAGTATTACAAATTTAGGTAACCACAAAATAGAACAGTGGATATTATATAATAACGTGCAATTGCTACTGGTCGAATAATCGATTGTAGTTAATTATTTTGTTGTCAGCGTTTTATATCGAATCATAATTAAATACTCGAAAGACGATGTCCTGCTGTTTTGTTGATAAGTAGCCTTGCCCACAGATAAAGGCAGAATTATAGGTTTTAGGTGTTCTTTCTAAATTCTTTTATACGTCTTTGTCTATGTACCTTGTGGACAATATAATAGATTGCTTGTCTTTAAACTTATTTTTATAAAAACGCCCTAAATATTGTCGTCAATCCTGTACATTTGTGTTGCGTAATGCGTAGTTCTCGAATGTAATCAATCTACTAATCGATTAAAACATTCGAATAATCGTCAATTAAAACATTCGAATAAATGTATATCTCGATTTTAAGCGATAACTATCCATTGCTAATTTAATGATTTTACAAATATGATATTGGTATTAGTACAACATAAACAGTCTTTAATAAAACACAAGAATTCGTTTCTATAAAACCATTTTCTTGTTCCGTGTGGGGATCGAACCTAAAACACTCGGCGCGGTGGGAGTGGCGATGCGAACACTTAAAACACTACGCTATCCGTGTATTCATAATATGTATTAGAATAAAATACTTAAACAGTATTTTATTAAACAAAATAATGAGTTTCTTTGTTTGTTAAACGTTGTTCGAATATCCTCAAACGAACTCGTAACAAAGAAATGTTTGCTCGCGTCAACAGAAACAAATTGCCGATGATATTTATTTAAAGCACCATTCAAGTCAACGCTTCGAAAATTTCCGGCTGCGTGATGAAAACCGATATGAGAACTGAAAATCTATTGACAAGGCTGAAAAAATTGTTGACGATTTTTGAAAACAGGACATGAATATTGTTCCAACTATAGGCAATATTGGTTTGTTATTGTTTATATAAAGTTGTGTTATGTTTTTATGCAGTCGGTGATTGAGTTAGGATAGCAGGTCATACAAATATGTATGTATATGTGTGCGTTATACAGATGAATGGAATGCCTTACAGTAGTTTTGTATGTATGTATGTAAAGGAATCTTTAGCATTAGTTAATAAATCTCAACTAAAAATAAGTTTGGTACTAAATACGTTGGTTTTAGGAATACTGTTCTTAGATAGTGTAGCCTGTTACCCTAACTCCGAGTACCGACTATACATAGACATTTTAATATGGCCGTTTTCTTTTGAGTAGGAACAAAATTATTTAATGTTTGTAGTTATATACGAGGGGAGGTCCAAAAGTTCGTGGTATGAAAGGGTTCTAAATAAAATGAAACAATAAATCTATTTTTCCTTTTCAATATAATCACCCTTAAGCTGAATACATTTACTGGATCAATGAATAAATTTTTCTAAGCCGTCGAAATAAAATTTTTTGTCTTTCGCCTCAAAATGGGCCAAAATTGCCTCATTGTCCTCGGAAAATTTCCTTCTCCTTAAGTCTTTTTTTAAATTGGGGAACAAATGAAAATCACTAGGGGCCAGGTCTGGACTGTAAGGTGGGTGGACTAGCGATTCGCAGCCGTGCGTGTGCAGAGTTCGTCGAGGAGCGACGTCAGCCGACCTTGTGCCCGGGGAGCCTAGGCGCTTTTACGTCAACGAGCGGCTTACCAAGGCGAATCGTCAATTATTTTGTTTGGCGCGTGATGCCGGCCAGCGCTCGGGATGGAAGTTCGTTTGGGTCAAACGTGGTCGCATTTTCGCACGGAATAAGCCTGGTGATAAAGTCAGCTCGATTGGAGAGGAGTCAGACATTGAACAGGTTTTCGGTTTTAACTCCACATAAATGTAATCCTGAATTATTAGTATTAAGTATATATATGTTCAAACAATTTGGACAGTCTAATAGTAGTAGTAATAAAACTAAGTATGTAGGATGTATTGATATCATAAATTATTATATTCTTATTATCTTCAATCATTACTATTTACATGTATTGAATTCAATTATTTATTTCCTATTTTTATATAGTATATCTTTAAAGACACAGTATATATTACTGATTATAATCATTCAGCTATATTACAGAATATATAGGTATAATTATATATTTCATACACATACAAGAATTATTTTACCATTTTTACATATACTAACTATACTACAAAATATTCACATAATATATTTACATTATATTTACATATTATACGTAATTACTACACTACTAAGTATATACACACCCATAATCATATATGTCATATTCCATTTAAACTCTGCACTAGTTAAATTACTATGTAGGATGGTAAAATTATTTTCACACAGTAGTAATGACTAGAAGTAAATACTTGAAAGTGGGTTTATTTAACGCTGGTTCACTAGGAACACGTCATGATGAATTTTTGTTAGCAATGGATCAACTTTCAGTAGATATAATGGCGATTAATGAAACATGGCTGCGAGATGGGGAGGAGGGCCGTGCACCGTCAGTCCCTAATTATCGGCTTAGACACGTACCACGACCGTCTAGTGTGCGGGGTGGCCGGGGCGGGGGTGTCGGTTTCTATGTGCGCCGTGATCTCAAGGTTCGCACCATGGTACACCCAGTCTCCCCAAATGTCGAGCAAATGTGGCTTAAACTCACTGTCAACTCACAAACAGTTGTCATAGGTACTGCATATAGACCACCATGGCTAGACATCAACACCTTCCTTGATGCGATCACGGCCTCTCTCACATCATTCCATAAAGCAGATAAAACCATACTTCTTGGTGATTTCAACATTAATTGTCTAAAGACCAGTGAGAACAGTACCATATTGTTAAACTATTTTTTACAGTATACCAGTCT
Source organism: Catocala nupta (assembly GCA_963675205.1). Taxonomy (NCBI): domain Eukaryota; kingdom Metazoa; phylum Arthropoda; class Insecta; order Lepidoptera; family Erebidae; genus Catocala; species Catocala nupta. Next base: position 12,789,753 of record OY776082.1, read on the forward strand.
TGACCAAGTGATCCAACAACCTACACACTTTACGGATCACAGTGAGACACTTATTGATATTGTGTGCACCAATGCTCAAGTTAACAATATTTCGGTTGAATATAAACCAGAACTAGGACAACATGCCATCTTATCTGCGACTTGCCTATTCAGAATCAACAAACCTTCACCACAGTGGATTCATTATAGACCATTATCTCATATAATGCCTGATATTTTTCAGGATGACCTGTGCAAATTAGACTGGCCATATTTAACAACTTTGGAGAATGTGAGTGACATGGTTACACTTTTTAATACTTTCATCATAACTATCTTTGATATTCATGCACCACTCACTACAATTGTAATTAGAGAGAAGTCTCTCCCATGGATTACAGACACAATCAAAGAAATGGTGAAATTGCGTGACAGGTACCAAACACGGTATAAACTTAGTAAATTGGACATACACAAAATTAGTTATAAAGAGATGAAAAAAATTGTATCAAGTGCAATCGAAAGCGAAAAATGAGCCTATTTTGAGTACTACATCAATAGACACATTTATAATCCTAAGAAACTATGGCACAACTTAAAATCGACCATTAAGATAGGTAAACAAGGAATACAAGATTTACCATATACACTTAATAATCCTGAAGACCTTAATAAACATTTCCTAAATATCCCGGGCAATGATACAGTTTCTTTATCAGATCTGATATACTTTGAAACAAACAGGTTCCACACTGATATCTTTAGCCTTGAGCCCGTAAGTGAAGAAGTAGTCAGTTTGCATATCAGGTGTCTTATATCAAATGCCCTGGGTACTGACAACATTTCACTGGAAATGTTGATGATGACGCTCCCTCATAGCCTTCCTTACATTACAGCAATCATAAACAAATCTATTACCACTTCTACCTTCCCTGTTGTATGGAAAACTGCTATGGTCAAACCTATACCCAAAATTCCCAATCCAACGGTCGCCAAAGATCTTAGACCGATTAGCTTGCTTCCTTGCCTATCTAAAGTCTTGGAACGGGTGGTCAACAATCAGTTGAGAAAGTATCTTGAGAAACAACATCATACCACACACACAGTCAGGGTTTCGACAAGGCCACAGTACTACCACCACTCTTCTAGATGTAGTAGATGATGTTTTGGAGGCTAGAGACCAGGGCATGGGTACTCTGCTCACTCTACTTGATTTTTCCCGTGCCTTTGAGACAATCAATATTTCTCTTCTTCTGGCTAAGCTTTCTTACTATGGGTGTCATTCAGGTACAGTGAAATGGTTCCATAGCTATCTGACTGACAGATCTCAATTTGTCCAACTGGATAATGGCAGGGATGGTAACAAGGTCAACTCCTCTTGCTGCCAGGTGTCTCGTGGCGTTCCTCAGGGATCAGTGCTCGGCCCTATCCTCTTCATATTATACAGTGCTGATGTTACCAACCATATCCACAATACTAAATTCCATATGTATGCTGATGATCTTCAGTTATACATATCTTTTCACCCAGATGATTCTCAAGAGGCTGTAAATAAAACAAATGCAGATTTAGACAGAATATCAGACTGGGCAAGAAAGAACTCATTAGTACTTAACCCTGCTAAATCAAAATTTTTAATATTAGGCTCTAAAATATGTATCAAAAGGATACAAGAATTGAAACCTGTATTAATGGTTGAGGGATGTCCTATAGAGCAGGTCAATGAAGCTCGCAATTTGGGTTTAGTTATGGATGGTGAACTGCATTTTGAGACACATATTCTTGAAGCTGTCAAAAACTGTTTTTACCGTCTCAAACTGCTATACCGAATTCGCCAAAATCTCAGCACAGATATGCGTATAATGCTTTGTGAGTCTCTTATATTATCCAAACTAAATTATGCAGATACAGTGTTTGGTCCATGTTTGTTGCAAAGAACCCAAAATTTAATACAAAGGGTACAGAATGCTTGTGCTAGATTCTGTTATAACATCCCACCCCGTTCCCATGTCACTCCATTTCTAATCAGTGGGGGCCTCATGAACATGTCTACCCGTAGACACCTTCATTTGGCAACTTTACTTTTTGGCATTGTTCTGAATAATAAGCCCAAATACCTTTTTGAAAAGTTGACGTGGTCTCGGAATATTAATCAATACAGCACAAGGGGCACTCCACATCTTTTGATAATTACGAGGCACAGAACGACAGCTTTTAGGGGTAGTTTCAGGTACGCCGCTACTAAATGTTGGAATGATCTGCCGCCGCCTTTGCGTAGCCTGAAAACATTACGTACATTCCAAAGTAAATTTAAAGAAATTCTGCTATTCCAACAAAAATCATCATTACAATGAGCGGAACTTTTCTTACCTGTATGGTGCCATTAGTTATAATTTTTGTATATCATAATCTTCTTCTTCATAGCAAAAACAAAATTTATTGCGTTAGTGCAGTCAGTTATTTGTCGTTTTTCACTGTCAGTCTTGACACATGGGGATGCGTTCGGATTCACACATCAGTTATTTATTATAGCTTTTGTCAAATAAAATTAGTTTAATTTAAACATAAATATTATAATATCATTTTATTAGTATTATATATATATCATAATCATTTTATTAGTATTATATATATTATGTATTATATATTATTATTATAAACAAAGTCGCAACGGAAGACCAGCGCTAGTTGTTTACAACTAGCATCTGCTGAGTTGCGACCTATTTGCTGCAGTAATGTTATTGTTCCTTTTTACTTTACTTTTTGCTAACCATATTTGTAAGTGTACTGTTGCAAATAAACGTATTTTCTTTCTTTCTTTCTTTTCTTTCAACTCTGCTCTTGTGAACTGATGCGTTGTCTTGCAAGAGCAACACACCCTTAGCCAATTTTCCTCAACGTTTTTCTTTGATGGCCTCCTTGAATTTGTCTAGTATCAATGCGTAGTATTCTCCGGTTATGTTTCTTCCTTTTTCTTTGTAATCAATCAGTATTATCCCCTCACATTCCCAAAAAACAGTAACCATCAACTTTCCAGCCGATTCTGACACCTTGAATTTCTTTAGGGGTGGTGTGCCCTTTTTATGCCATTGCATCGACTCCTGTTTTGACTCAAGCTCAAAGTGACGGACCCATGTTTCATCTCCAGTAACAATCCGGTCTAAAATCTGTGCAGGTTCATCTCCACACAACTCCAAAAATTGCTTTGAAGCATCGACGCGCTGCTGTTTCTGAAGCGGTGTGAGCATTCTCGGTACCCATCTTGCACTGACTTTTGTCATACCCAGATGGTCATGTAGGATCCGCAAAATTGTGGTATCTGATACTCCAACTAATGCAGATAACTTTTTCTTCAAACGGGCGTCCTCCAGTACAAGATTTTCCACTTTTTCGATGATGTCTGATGTGGTGGCCCCAAGTGGCCGTCCAGAGCGGGCGTACCAGGGCAATCCTACCCATAAACGGCTTGCATTTCATTTAAAATGATTTGGCCATTCTTTCCTTGCTTGGTAAGGAATTTTATCACGGCACGGTATTCAGTTTTCTCCATAGTTTCAGTTTTCTTCCGGATTGACTTGTTTAGCAGGCGAGTGTTCGTAAAGGAATGACGCAACAGAGCTGAAACTCTATTTATATACTAATGATGAGTCCCCAAGTAGTATAACATTAAGCGAGCGCCCCTATCCCCACTCCATCCCCTCCATGCCACGAACTTTTGGACCTCCCCTCGTATGTGTTTGATTTATAAGCAACTGTAAAAGTAATTATCTGATTAGGTAGACTACAGTTGGGTTACCTTTCAGGTTTCATGATACTACTAAAAGTATCGAGCAACCTGAAAGGACACGAGGTCTTATAAAATTTGAGCAGCCAGTGAGAACTGATAATAAGACTTTGATAACATAACTTTTGCTTTTTAACTTAAATAATCATTTCAAATTAAGGTCTATTTTCTTCACTGCCAATTCATTGAAAGCCAGCCCAAAAAATTTTCCCTTCTGTCAAGGTAGTCAAAGCGATACATTGTTGGTAGTGGTATAAAGTGCGAGTCGAACGATGACTTTAAAGAAAACGTATAGGAAGCTAACTCTGACTCAATATACATAATATATTATATTATATACCCAAAGAGGTAAGCAGCGGTATATTACACCAACACTGCCAGTTATATTGTAAGGTTCAACGATCGGAGATCGAGCCTATTGAATCTAATATTAATCAAATCATTCCTAAACAGCTGCTACTAAGGAAAGATTAACAGATATTAAAATCGAACCAGAGAACACACACAGGATACACGATCTCATGCAAACAAGCGCAAACTTATGCCAACCAAAGAAACAGTCTGAAAAACAAGGCCCTGATATAATCTGATTAAGTAACAACGGGTTGTCTTGAGTTAATCGAATTATATGCCCCTCATATTCCTCTTTGTGAAGGATATGAATTCTATTTAATTCTTAATGAGAAGCACACAACCAGTATGAAATCGTATTATCGTGATACGTTGGTGTAATGGACGTTCATTGCTTAGATTTAACCTTTCATAATATTGTAGCTACTCTTATTATTATAAAGAACTAGCGGTCGCCAAGTGGTCGAAATTCGCCCATAATATATTTAAATTTTAAATTTGATTGTTATGTATTAAAGTTTTAGCCCTATTAGTATATATGAAATAATGAAATGCATTGAAAAGCATGAAATTAGGAAAGGCTGGTGGTTATGATAGGATTACAGTCGAAATGCTGACAGCTGGACAGGGTCTCATAGTAAATCAGTTGTGCCACCTTTTTAACTTGTGCTGGAATACCGGCCGTGTACCTAGTGATTGGTGCAACGCCGTCATAGTACCTTTATACAAGGGAAAAGGCTCACAGCAAGATTGCAAAAGCTATAGACAAGCGTCGTCGGTAAATTGTATGTGAAAATGTTAATTGAAAGGATTGTGAAAGTAACCGACGAGAAAATATGGGATGCACAAACGGGATTTCGAAAGAGTATGGGATGTACGGATCAGGTCTTTTCCTTACGGAGCATAGCCGAGAAAGTTTTGGCCAAAGGTCAAAAGGTCTATTGCGCATTCGTGGATCTGGAAAAGGCTTATGATAAAGTAGTGAGGAATGAACTTTGGTCGGTTTTGTCCATGTATGGAGTGAATAGTAACCTCACACGAGCTCTGAAATCTCTTTATGACGATTCCAGAGCTTGTGTTAGGATAAATGGGACTTACACAGAATGGTTTAATATCGAAAAAGGTGTTAGACAAGGATGTGTAGCGTCACCCTGGCTGTTTAACCTATAAATGGACAATTGTTTGAAAGATTTAAAGGATTGTGAATGGAGATTAAGAATGAATGAGTTACTTGTCAAATGTCTACTTTATGCCGACGACCAAGTAATACTTGCGTCATCGGCAGAACAGTTGCAGGCGATGGTAACTATTGTGCATGATGCTTGTGAGAGTAAAGGAATGAAAATGAATGTAAGCAAGACGAAAGTAATGGTATTTGAAAGGGAGGAGTGCATGACGATGTGCAATATTATGATTGATGGAGAACAAGTGGAGCAAGTGAAAGAGTTTGTATATCTAGGTACTTTGTTTACAAGGGATGGTACACATGAGGGAGATATTGAAAGAAGAACGATTGCTGGCAATAAAGTGAATGGCGCTCTACGCGCTTTTATGAACAGTCGACATGTATCCGAAAAGGCGCGTTTGGCTGTTCATAGAGGACTATTAGTACCTACACTTATGCATGGTAGTGAAAGTTGGGTATGGCAAAAGAAGCATGAGAGCAGAATAAATGCTGTAGAAATGAGAACGCTGAGAAATATATGTGGTGTGACTCTGAAAGATAGAATAAGGAATAGTGTGATTAGAGAGAGATGTGGCATAAAAGTGGATACAGTGACGAGAATAGAAAAGGGTATGTTAAGTTGGTTTGGGCAAGTAGAAAGAATGGACGAGAACAGACTGACTAAGAAAGTTTATAAGGCTAGTGTGAATGGAACAGTCGCAAAGGGAAGACCTAGGCGAACGTTTCTTGATCAGATCAGAGACGTTCTGGATAAAGGCCAGGTTAAGAGCACCTTAAATCGGCGAGTGTGTATGAGGAATGTTATGAAAGTGAATGAAGCCAGAGAAGTGTGTCAGGATCGTAGCAAATGGAAATCCGTAGTCTCTGCCTACCCCTCTGGGAAACAGGCGTGAATTTATGTATGTATGTATTAAAGTTTTATTGTCTATAATTTAATACCCTTATAATCACATTTCATATAGTCACCTACTCCACATACATAATGTAACCATAGTTATTTTTCTACGAATTCATACGAAGTCAACCGAACAATGTCGAAATACTACGAACGCGTTTCGACTGTTTGTGTAAAATGCATGGTTGTGTGCATGTAGTTTTTTTCATTATTTTAATGTATTTCTAATGCATATTTTATAAAAATATTAGAATTCGCCCCTCTTTCTCCATATAAACTATAACTGTGCCAAATGTCATACTCCTTCGTCCGCGCAATTTTCGTAAAACGGGGCACAAAGTTTTTGCTTCACGTATTAATATATAGATTAAAATAAAAGGCGTACTTAACTGTCATATTATTGCTATACAGGGTACATTTCTTCTAAGTGTCTTCGACGATAAGTAAAAATAAAGTACTATCATTAAATGTTTGTATTAAATTTTAGCGCCTTCTTTTGTGTTCATCACGACTGTGTTAACGGTCGCGGAAAACGAACTATTATAACATAGTCTTACTCACACAAACCGTGCATCTGTATTTAATAATTCATAATACTTTATTTGTGGAATATAGGTTAATTACAGATCTTAAATGTTATGTTAAATTAGCATTACATTTGAGGACACGGCGCAGCACACTTTGGCGGATTGTTCCGCCTGGGCATCGCAGCGCCGTGAATTGATCACGGCAGTCGGATTCATTGCCCTCTCGCTCTCGGCCGCAGTTCAGTGTATGGTCCGGAGTGAGAGGTATCGGAAGGTGCCGTTGCCTCCTTCTGTAAGAAAGTGATTTCTATCAAGGAGGCGGCGGCGTGGGAGACAGAGCGCTGAAACCCTCTTCCCAACCGCAGAGCCGGGCGCCGGAGGCCGCGAGATGACCTCCAGCCACCTTGAGGTTTGACCTGGGTGGGTTGACAGTGGTAGGCTTAGTGGGCCTGCCCACCATCTGATCAGCACCAGGTCGGTGGTGTGCGTGTTTTAACGCGCGCCTCTGTGTCGAGTCCATCTCCTCTCTAGGGGGAGGGAGGGGGATAGTAGAGTTTTATGAATGAGAAGTGCCAAAGGGTAGATTAGCCACCAAGTTCACGCCACTTTAAACCTTATTTTACTAACCTTAATGCTTAAAACTGATTGTTATCGGTTGTTTATGGTAAAAAAAGTAGCAGTACATCTTGCCACATTACGTGGTGCACAAATAATATTAGTATTATATTAGTCATTTGTTTCAAACAATATATGTACATATGCCTTGGCTAATATGTCTAATAAAAATCCACTGGCTCACATAATACGCACGTTATTTTCATACTTAAAGCAAATTACTACAAAAAGATGTAGTAAAAGTATGTCAGTTAGAAAGTGTTAAAGCCTTATAACCTTGGCACAATGAAATCCGGTAAATGTTAACAACATAGAGTGACTCTTTTCAGCCTACATTTCTCTTGGCCGCCCGCCAAGAAGGGAACTGTTAAGGGCCATATTCGTGCGCTGTAGCTATTCTGTAATCACACGTTATTTTAGGTACTCGAAATAATTACGAATGATATAAATTATTCCATCGTTGCTTACCACTATGGCTGAATTCTGTAACACAGAAAGCTTTACAAGCATTAAAACAAGGAATGCAAAGAACGCCTTGATTCAGCATACAATTTTGTACATCGTACAAATAAAACTAAACACTATAAGAATTTTTCACGACATTATACAGACAGAATACGTGCCAATGACAAAAAAAATGTATTCAATGTAACATTATTATTTTTGTTTCGGTCGTTATTGTACGATACGATAATGCGATGACAAAGTAGAAGAAGTCCGACAGCCATCAAAACTTAAAATAAATTGAGACAGTCTACGAGTAAACTTTGTAAAGAGGCAACTACCCGTTAAGATGTCTCTTAATTGTCGAGTGATACCACAATAGGCCTAACGAGAGCGGAACTGTCCCCGAGCATTTGTTTCTGTGTCAAGGGGGTAGCAGCCTTCGCCACTTGTTGTAAACGAATAACTGTTACTGTAATTGCTTACGAGCCTTGCAATGTCTCAGTGAAGGTTCATTTTATCTTTATTGTAATGATTTGTTTATTAGATAAAGTTTAATTTTATACATTTTAAAACGATTAACAAAGACTCTTTCTCTTTCGCCTTGACTTGATGGTCGCCTTTATAAACCTTTATTTTGACAACCTTCAGAAAACACAACTTTTTTGTAATTAGTAGTATTTAAATTAAATAAAATATGTATGGAAGATTCAAACACTGGTTAAAATATTTACCTCGAAGAAGTAAATATTGTATAATTATCAAGAAAAAAAATTACGAATACAAACCGCACTGAAAATAGGTAGGTTACCTCTTAAACAAATGCAAATAGGTATACATAACATTCAGTCTATTATTCCCAAATAGTTTTTATAGTTATGGCGATTCATCCTTTCATACTTTTTTTAAAAGCAGTGTATTGTTCTATATGGAAAACCTACAAGCCGTGTTATTAATGTTCCATTTACAAATAAATTAATTCCATTACATGCATGGCGCAACGTTTTAATTAGTCAACTTACTACTATATCTACATATTTGCAGCTTTGATTTCCTGTCCGGGATAAACATTTTATGATACACAAATATTTATTTAAGAAGTCTTTTAAATGTTTTCATTACAATTAGTGTTATAAAAATATTAAAAAGGTTCCAGACATTTTTATTGCCTGCTGTTAAAATTTGCCTAAATCTGGTCTAAGGGTTAATGAATTAAATAATAAATTCTACCTACAGACTGCGATTTCTCTGCTAAACACACAAACTAGGAAATTGTTTGAGTTCGTATTTTAGTAGGAACTTGCGGAGGATTTATTTATCCTGACTGCCTAATGGTTAATATTAGTTCATAACAAAAACTTTTAGTAATGATACCAAATATAACAAAAATGATAAATGTTTTTTCGTTAGTTCGTTCATTTAAAACATTTAGTGTAAAATATATACTTTTATTTATATGACTTTAGTTTAGATAAAATATTGTACATATTACGAATACTAGTTAGTGCCCTAAATAGATAAGATATTATGTCTCTAATATCGAGCAAGTTAATAACGTTTGTGTCTTTATGGCGTTGAACTAAACTAATTTTTTTCCACTTTACACAAGAGATCCTTATGATTTCGATTACAAGATTTATCTATATTTACTAAATCGTATTCTATGGTATATTATGGCTGGCGATATAAACCGCTACAGCCGTGTTGCCATCTTCATACCAGTACATATTCTCAATTGATAACATGTCATCAATATACAAAATAAAGAGGGCTGGAAAGGGCATCGTTATGCAATAAGCATCATGAATACTGACAACGGCCAGTTAAAATAATGTTGATAATCTTAACTTAATATTATAAATGCGAATATTATTTGAGTTTGATTATTTCGTAGCCATTCGACCGTTCGTCGTGAAATTACACCTTGTCAGTGGTACAAAAAAGAACATAGGGGTACCTTTCAACCAATAAAGGTACTGTTCCCAAGGTATAGTCATTTATTGATAAAATCTACATTAACACGAGCAAAGCCACGAACAAAATCTAGTTAAATTGCACATGGTACACGTAAAAAAGTTAAGTGATAGTTCAATTATACATCCATCACATAAACATAGCTGACTCAAGTGAAAGCATGCATCGGATGACGAAACCTACCGATAAGGCTAATTTATAAAATTATGAAAGCGAAAAAAAACGAGCATAGCAAACAAAACGGTGTGATTAAAATATTTCATGTGTTCAAACAATTAATCCTAGTTCTTTTATTTTCTTTCTCTATATGAATGTCATTTGTATATATTATATTATGTACATCGCTGTACACGTTCGAATACGCAATCTCTATACAAAGCATCCGTGCAGCAAGCTAGTGACAGCCTTCGAGAGGCTTCAATACCTGTGATATTGGCGTTTGAAGGTATAATATACACGTAACTATCATGTATTAATAGAATAATGACGTCACCTGCACTGACACGATTTAGTTGGAACCTTTTATTTTATTTATACTGCAACCGATTCTGCAGTCATTTTCAGAGATGATGCATGTGTAGAGCAATGTTTGGAGGTTTCCAAACGACTGCTATAGAGGGATGGATTGGTGATGCTCACAGGCCGATATTGACCTATTACATATTATGACACACGATAGACAATACTATTAAAAAATATCATTTATATTTTCTGACGTCACGGTTTCAAAAGCGACATCAACGGAATATTCATGTTACGCTCGCTTTTTCAAATATACATTACTCACATCATAGTAATTAATTGCTCATATATTTATTTTATTATTATTTTCGTTAAATATTTAAGTAGTAATAATAGTCTCTTTGCTCGGCTTTGAAAATCTACGAACAAATGCTCAAAATGCAATGAGAGATATAAGATATTTTTAATACATACAGACTACAGCTACAAATAAATAATGATTCGATTACAAATATGAAAATAAATGTATATAAAACAGCTACTTATAATTATTATTACAATATCAAAAAATATTAATATAAACATTTAATATTATGTGTAACATTTAAATATGTAATTTAAATCTCAATTTATAATAATTTATATAACATTTAACTAATTATAAAGTACTTGCTCGCCATAATTGGTAGAACCTGTTTAGATTTTTGTGTGACCTTATATATACAATATTTAAGCAAATAAATTATTTGATTAATTTGATCTTCAGTGATGTAAAACACATGCGTATGCTCACGCGTATACGTGAATACAAATGTTGAAATTTCATATTAAACCTTTTTACATATCACTCGACGGCGTTATTAAATACATTTACCATTTGTGATTGGTTCTCAACGATCTTAATGTAAAATGAGGATAATGAAAACGGGCTTGAGTACATATTTAAATAACTTAGTAATAAATTTCTCGGTCCAGTGAAACACTTCAATAGTAAGTTTAGTACCGTATTTAAATAAGGCTCTTTCTCTGACTAAATTGAATCTAAAACTACATAATTTTGTCACAGTTAAATATTTGATAAATACAGAACAATAGTAGGTATTTTAGTATCAGTAACGTACTGTTTAAAAGTCAAAAGTCTTTTTAATATACCACAATATTAGATATTAAACAAGAACTTCCAAAGTATAATTTATTACTTTTTTGTTAAATGATGTGTTCTCAATTTCGTATCTATCGTGATTTAATCATAGATAAATAATCTATGATTAAATCACAAATTGACGCAACGTTCGATGCCTGGTGGCGTAGGACATTTAGGTAAGACAGTGATGATAACATTAGCTAAGCTCATAGATAGATCGATCTGCGTCATCACCAGTTCATAGGTCTTGCATTTACCTGTGATATTACTCATCTAAAAATAATCTTAGTATTCAGAATTTATTCTTGTCAATTACTCTTGGAGGGAAAAAGTATATTATAAGATATTTCTATCATTAATTTGTTAGAGCCTTATTTAAAGTCAAAGTCAAAGTCAAAAATCATTTATTCATTTAGGTCACAAAGTAACACTTATGAACGTCAAAATATATGGGTTAGTGAGTTTACTAAGTTACTGAAGCTACATTTAGGTTAGTTGCTAGGTTCAGGCAAAGGGTTGAGCCTATGAGAAGAAACCTGCAAGAAACTCACGGCCACTCTTTTAAATCGCCAATTAAATATAATTTCAGTATTTTACAACTCAGATTAACAAGGTGTTGCAGCCATTATGCCATATACTACAGACTATAAAAAAACTAAAGATAAAAACAGTTTAGAGATGTTTATCTGTAAATAAATAAAAATTAAATGCAGTTCTTTAGTAAGCGTATTAACAAAAATAAAAATTACAAGGTTATTAAAAATAATTGGGTATCTTGCACAACATGTAATGCGCTTTTTATTAAAATTTAGTCAGGATATCGTCTCTTGTATTAGTTAGGGATGTATAAATATTATGAGCGAAAATTCACTACATGGAAATGGAAAATTATTTATTTACTTGATAAAAATCAGAATAATAAATTAACTCAATACGTATAATATTTTAAAACAGAGAAACAGCATACATACTGATCTTGCAAAATATAACGGAGGAAACGTAGTCTAACGAACTGAAATAAAACGTTTGTATGTAACCGATATTTGTTTACCAAAGTACGAGATAAAGGAAAAGTTCCAAAAAGTATGATGAAATAAAGCATTATTTACAAACGAGCGAATATATTAGGCGGTTCTGGTGAAAGAATTATTCAATGGAAAATACCGCCCATGCGACATTTTATAAAGTGCTACGGTACTACGTAGCACATTGCTACGTTGTAACTGTTTACGTAGATGCTCTACGTAAGTTGTAGACATTTATTTTCTAATAGTGGATGATTGTAATTGCATTCAAATGATATTGGAATATTCAACATTCATGGTCAAGGTCGCAGTATCTGTACTTATGTATGAGTATAATGTTGTAAACATACTGCTATTGCGTTGTGCAGACGTAGTTAAATCTTTACGTACTTTTATTTATAAATTTGCAATCGCCATAATTATTATCATTAATAAAATCGCTCCCTTTTACGTTCGTCACCGAGCTTTCAATTAGAATTTGCATACATATAGAGTGTATTTATATTATAAAAATTATAAGTACCTTAAATGTGCGACGGCGGCTTTCTTATATGCATAATCCTGACGACTATGGCGTATTTATCATGAGATTTCGCCACGACTTGAGAATCAATTTGCAGACCACCATTAAAGTAACACTATTACATTTTGCAGTAATTCATGTATCAAATTGCAGCTTTTAGTCAGACTTTCTTTGACTAAGCCAGATATACATATGTATACAAGTCTCCATTTAGATTCTCATAATAATTGTAACACATAATCTTCTCATAAGTAAATAATAACATTTGGCTAATTTCTTTATATATTTTGGGGTTTTCGTCTAAACTTACCACGAATACCTTTGACATTTGGTATACATACCTTATATTAATGCTACTATAAAAACCTATTAAAAGACGATACAAGTTTGATTTTGTTAGCATGAATATCAAATTAAATATAAATATACTTATACTAAATATAAGTAAGCTGGATCATGATCATTTCGTATTCGAAGATCACGTGCCTCAAACCTGTATTTATATTTCATTCTATAAAATATTTCGCATGTCCACCATCATCAGTAAAACAAAGTTTCAAATTATTGAGCTGAATTCTTAAAGCGCCAACTTTCATGTTTAGCAGACCGAACAATCTGCGAATTTATGTTAAATATATAATTCAATAAAATTGATGTTATCTAAATCTACTCAAGCGCAAAATTTGGCATATTATAAAGTATAATCATAAAGATACGTATGTTGTTGCAATGTTTGGCTAAATACGCGTAGACTGCTCTGGAATGAATTACCGATCGCGATGTTTCCTGAGTGCTTGTCCTTCTTTGAATAAGGTCTGAAGAGAATATGCTTATCGAGGTCAATGCCCTGACTTTGCTAAAGTCTATAAGAGGTGGTTAATACTTAACACCAAGTGGGCCATTGGGTTGCATGGCGCTAGAGAAAACTAAACAAAAAAACACAATGTTATAACGTTATGTTCAGTTCCTGTGGTAAGTAGGATTTTCAGAATTCCTTAATAAAACACTAAGCTGATAATTGGGACTTAGTGCTCTATGTCCCATGCGCACTAAATTTATTTCTGTAGCTGGTTTTAGATACGGTATGGTCATTAGGTGATCTGAACACTTGTTGGCGCTCAGCAGCGGAAAATAATTTGGTTGACTTCAAAGTATACTAAGTTCTATAGGGACTATGTGTTTTATCAAAGAGTTAATAATTTTCAAGCCACATTTTTGCCTGTCAAAATGACTATATAATACTCCACCTGATGGTAAGCAGTTGTGTAGTCCATAAGCAGAGTCCTCCACATCACGACCTCACGTGTACTGGTGCCGACGTCCCTACTTTGCTGGCCGAAGGAGATGCTTTTTCACTCCCCGCTTAAAAGATCCAAGACTAAACCGCGTTATCTGATTTTATTATAATATTTTCTATTTTATTTTGTAGCTCAACTACGCCAATTATATTAAAACTTTTGCCTAGTAAGACAAAATTTTAATAAAGTAGACGTAAAAATGTGTAATTTTATTAATCTTTGTACAAATAAAACTTCATCGTAGTCTAAAATCAAATATTATTGAATTTTATGTAGATGTAATAATGTCTATTATGGCGTAATCGTACAGATTGCAAGGAAAACAACGTGTGTTCGCTTCGAATATTTCTTAGCAACTAAACTCACAGAGTACATTTGTATATAGACTGAACTTATGACTAATTACACTGACGGGCTCGACATGCCGCCCACCAAAAGGGATATAGCCCTTTTCTGAGACAATCATTCTGGATAATATTAGAAGTATGTAAGTTACTATGCGGCCAGAGCTGTGGCCAAAAGCTATATAATATTAATTTTACAACTTCTCGATTCAGTAAAGTAAAATCACTTACTAAAAAAAAATTTCAAAAATAACAGATAATGACAATAGGTAAGCATATGGATAAACTATTGTAACATTGCTTTAGATTACTCTGACTTAAAATCAACAGGCAAATGACATAATTTACTGACACATCTTTTAGTTACAGTATCCCCAGATTTTACACTATATACGCGAGTATTACCATCTTTTCCTGGATGTTTGGTTAGAATGCGCCCCATCAACCATTTACCAGGAGGTATATTATCTTGTTTCACTAATACTATTTCACCTACGCTGAATTCAGCCTTTTCCGTTAACCATTTCGGGCGCTGCTGCAATCTCGTAAGGTATTCATCTTTCCATTTGTTCCAGAAATCACCCAATATCTTTTGTAGATATTGCCATCTAGCTAAGTGATTGATATTAACATCTCGATAGTCAGGTGCGGGCACAATAACTGTGGGCTCTCCAATTAAAAAATGTCCTGGAGTTAATGGGCTTACATTGTCAACATCTGTGTCGTCGATCGGACATAATGGGCGCGAATTTAGGCATGCCTCCACTTGACATAAAATTGTCGCCAATTCTTCGTATGTCAGGGTTGTAGTAAATATTCTTTTCAGGTGGAATTTTATTGATTTCACACCAGCCTCCCATAAGCCGCCAAAATTAGGGCTGTAAGGTGGTATGAAGTGCCACTGTGTACCATCTTGTGCAAGTGAATGGGCTACATCATCCTTGAAGCTAAGACACGCCTCTGTCCATGCATCCACCAGCTCTTTATTAGCACCAACAAAGTTTCTACCTTGATCGCTCCATAGATCAGAACACCGACCTCTCCGTGCGACAAATCTCCTGAATGCAGCGATAAATGAGTGTGAGGTAAGATCTCCAACTAGTTCAATGTGTATAGCTTTTGTACTCATGCATATAAAAATTGAAATGTATGATTTGATGGTCCTCACGCCTCTTCCTCGTGACATAAGTATATTGTACGGTCCAGCAAAATCCACTCCACTGTGTAAAAATGGACGAGCAGGAGTTACTCTAATCTTGGGTAAGTCTCCCATAATTTGAGTTCTAGATTTAGCTCTAATCTTAGCACATATTAAACATTTGTAAATGTGATTTTTGACAGCACCTTTAGCCCTTATAATCCAATATCTCGTTCGCAGGTAACATAACATTAGCTGGAGCCCTCCGTGGAGCGTCTTCTGATGAGCATCAGCTACGATGAGTAAGGTAAGTGAATTTTTATTGCTAAGTATTAGAGGATTTTTATTTTCAGAGCTGAGATTAGCATGCCGCAATCGACCGCCTACTCTAAGTAGGTTTTCTTCATCCAGGTAAGGATTTAAAGATTTTAGATTACTTCTCTGTTTTACTGCTTTCTGCTTCTGTATTTGTTCTATATCTTCACAAAAATCTTCAATCTGTGCCTTTCTTATAAAAATCTTTAAGGAAGTATCTAATTCTTCAGTAGTTAACGCCTTGCTTGTATTATTCCACTTTTTGCAATAGAGAAATCTTCTACAATATGCAACAACGTTCTTCAATTCGGTAAGCGATTCAAAATTATCTACAATGCCTGTTTTATCACGCTCTTCTGTATTTAATGTAAAACACATTGTTTTGTTTGAAGTCCGTTTCTCTAGATCCGTTGGTATGATGTCTGGTCTGCTATGTTGTAACTTCTTTTGTACCAACCAACTCGGTCCTTGCCACCACAATTTGTTCTTTTTTAACTCCATAATTGTGGACCCTCTTGATGCAACGTCGGCTGGATTATGCTCTGATCGGACATGGTACCAACGATTATTATTTATGTTTTCTATAATTTCGACGACTCTATTTGCAATAAACGGCTTCCATCTTCCAGGTTCTCCAAAAAGCCAAGCCAATGCAACGGACGAGTCTGTCCAGGCATATGTTTGCGTGAGTGGAATTCTCATGGCCTGAGCTGTATGATGAAGAAGTTTTGCAAGTAAGACCGCGCCGCATAGTTCTAGGCGTGGTAATGTCACCGTTTTGACTGGTGCTACCTTCGTACGAGCAGCTACAATGCTTACAGTGATGGACTCATCAGAATTCTCAACTCGACAATACACGACGGCAGCGATTGCGTGCATGGATGCGTCACAAAATCCATGCAGTGATAGCTTGTCCTTAGCGGTGTGGTAACTATTGATCCATCTGTTTACTTTGATTGTTTTTACGTTATGTAAATCTTCTCTAATTGCTATCCATTTATTTTCTAAGCGCTCGTCTATTTTATCGTCCCATCCTACTCCTTCTAACCATAATCTTTGGATTAGTATTTTGGCCATGACAATAGCAGGTGCTATCCAACCCAATGGATCAAACAGACGTTGCAGGTCAGCCAATATTGTTCGCTTTGTGATATATTTTGGGATGGGAGGTAAGTTCAAAGAATAGTGAAAGTTATCTTCTTTTAGGTTCCATGATAAGCCGAGGGCTTTTACGGTGCCATCTATTGTTATATCTACCTTTGCATTCGTCGATATCAACTCTGGACTGATAGACTTCAAAAACTCTAAATTGTTAGATGACCATTTTTGTAGATTGATCCCTCCTTTCTGTAGTATATTTTGTAATTGTTTACTAGTTTCGATGGCTTCTTCAACGGAGTCACAACCTGAGATGACATCATCGACATACACATCTTCCTTTAATATCCTTGATGCCCTTGGATAACATTTACCTTCATCTTCTGCAATTTGTATCAATGTTTTGATAGCCAAATAGGGCGCTGATGCTGTCCCAAACGTAACAGTTAGAAGTCTATATTCTTTGATTAAATTATTTTGTTGCCATAAAATACGTTGAAAATCTGCATGTTTCTTCTCAACCAAGATCATCCGATACATTTTTTCAATGTCGCTGGAGAAACAAATCTTATGCATACGCCATCTTATTACTATACTTCTTAAATCCTCTTGAAGCAATGGACCAATCATCAGATCGTCATTTAAGCTTACTCCAGCACAGCTCTTGCTGGAAGCATCAAAGACGACACGCACCTTGGTCGTCTCCTTATCTTCGCGAATCACGGCGTGATGGGGTAAGTAGACCGAACAATTATCAATCTCATTTTCTGGGATTTCTTCCATATGTCCTAGCTCCAAATACTCATTGATGACCTTAGTGTAGGACTGTTTTAATTTTTTATTTTTATCTAATTTTGTTTGTAATTGCAGTAATCTTTTCAGTGCTATACTTTTGCTATTTTCGTCTGCAGCTCGTGGAGGATCAACTTTAAATGGTAAGCTTACTACATATGTACCCCTATCATTTCTTTTATGTGTATCTTTATATATCTGTTCACAGATTGCTTCTTCCTCAGTTAGTTTTCTTTTTTTATCTATGTCTTGTTCCCATAAAACCTTAAGCATGTCTTCTATTTCTATTTTCTGGTGCATTACTATAACTGACCGCTCTGAATTTTTGTCATTGTTTATTTTACCAAACAAAATCCACCCTAGTGTAGATTTTTGTGCACACGGGGAACCAGGTGGACCTTTAATGATGTCATTCTGAAGAATCTGGGCATACTCATCGACTCCAAGAAGCAAGTCAATGGAACCTGGCGTATGGTACTCTGAGTCAGCCAGGGTGAGTCCTTCTAGATGCGACCAATTCTGTGATGGTAAGGTATATGTGGGAATCTGTGCCGTCAAGCGTTTGGTTATAACAAAAGCTTTTATTTTCAAGTTTATTTCCGGTTGACATCTTGACAAAACTTCAACTTGAACAAAATGCTTAACTCTTGATGACGTAGATCCCACGCCAAGTATTGTGCCTTTAATGGGATGCCTTGTACATTTCAGCAGCTGCACCGCTCTTTCAGTAACTAAACAGCCTTGTGATCCAGGATCGATCAAGGCTCTGAGTATAGTTGAATAGCCTTGTTCATTCTTCACGATTACTTTTGCAGTTGCTAACAAGGCTGTACTAGTTGTTGCAGTAGTAGAGTTGCGTGCCGTCATCATCGTGTTAACTTGAATGTCCTCCGTCTCTGCTACATTGGATTGCAATATGTGGGGCTGTGGAATGTCTTGCGGGGAGCCACCATCATTATTTATAGTACGTGGTTCATGTAACAGGGTATGATGTCGTTTTCTACAAATTCTGCACGATGTTGATAATCTACATGTTTTTACAGCATGTCCAGGAACCAGACAATTGAAGCAAATGGAATTGTCTTTCACAAAAATACTGCGTTCAGCTGGTTCCATTTTTCCAAACTCTTTGCAATGGCAAAGTCCGTGGTCTTCGTTACAAAAAGGGCAATTTCTTATAGGTGTGGTAGCAACATGATATGTTCTAACGGCAGACCTCTCTTTAGGCGAAGTAGGTGTAATTAATTCTAATGTACGGAATCTTGTTTCTAAGAATTTTTGTAACGTAATAAATTTAGGCAAATCATTCTCATGTGTTCTACTTGCGTAATCTTCCCATTCTTTATGCGACTCAGAATCTAGTTTTTGTACTAATAAAAATATAATCATAGGATCCCAGCTGTCCACATCAATTTGTAGATTTTTAAGATTGTTCAAACATTCGACTGTAGTGTCTAACAGCGATTTAATATGGTGTGCCGTTTGGTTTTGCATCTTTCTTTGATTGAACATGCGTTTCAATGTGGAGGATACGATATGTCTTTTATTATCATACCTGTTAGTAAGCATCTGCCATGCCTTTTCGTAATTAGCCTCAGTAACTTGTATATGCTTAAGCAAAACACCGGCTTCACTACTAACACTCAGTTTCAGGTAGTGCAATTTCTGGACCCCGCTAAGTGATGCATTGTCATGAACAAGTGATTTAAACAAATCCTTAAACGCTGGCCAGTCTTCATAGTTTCCTGAGAACGTAGGCAACTGGATTCTGGGTAATTTAACTTGAGGTGATATACTTTCCTTCTGCACAGCTACTTGTGACACAACTGGGTTTATCAAATCTAAAATGGTCGCCTTCGAGTCTGTATATTTGTCTTCACAACTGTCGTAAACATCTTGTTTGAAATATTCTAATTGTTTACGTTCTTCACGTGATACAACCTTTGATAAATCGCCGTATTTCGATTTATATAAGCCCCAGTATTCTTCGAGACACTGTAATTTCGTGTCCAAATAACCTCTTGTCAGTCTTGCCTTCGGACACTTCTTTATGTTATCACGAATTTTAGATATACGACCATAAATATCTTCTAATTCACAAATAATTTCTTTAGCTTCAGCCATGATTATTATTTTAAATATGATTCAATTTGTTCACAATCATAAACAGATGCGTTGGTAAGGCAGGTACGGTCGCCGGCCGGCCGCTTCCAAGAATTCTTTTGTTTGCGTATGGGTCGGCTGTCGCTCACTATCCGGCTCGGTGCAGGCCACTATGAATTTTATGTAGATGTAATAATGTCTATTATGGCGTAATCGTACAGATTGCAAGGAAAACAACGTGTGTTCGCTTCGAATATTTCTTAGCAACTAAACTCACAGAGTACATTTGTATATAGACTGAACTTATGACTAATTACACTGACGGGCTCGACAATTATTTTATGTATATTTCAATCACTTTAATTTTATTACAAGTGAAAGATAAAGATTCATTTATTTTGAAGATTTTTCAACATAAGCCACGGTATACATCGTACTAGGTCATATAATAAGATAATTTCTGGACATGGACTGGATATGGACATTCCAAATTTAAATTGCTCTTCACATTTTTTAATATTTACAAAATTTAAATACTGTTTCTCTCTGAAAAATCTATCTGCATCTTCGTGCGCTGATTTACTACGAATGCTGACTAAAACCAGAGGAATTATGTAATAGACTTCGAATAGCTTTGATAGACAAAAGATCGTTGAAAGCAACTATATAATGCCGATTTAGCAAATTTCAATGCGGTTAGGTACACATTACCTGACCGCATTTAAATTCACCAAATCAGCGGCAAATAGTGAACGAATAAAGAAGTAGCTGTTCTTTGACGGCTGTTATAACAGAAAATGTGTTAGTACCGAAAAAATATTTAAATGTATGGGCAAGTTGCATATCACGAGGATTAGCGATAATTGGGTATTAAATATTAAAATTTGTACAAAATTCAGTACTGGCAGGTAAGTATTATTTAATTACATCATAATTATAGTAACTATTAAATGACAATAATAATTAGATAATTCATAAAGTAATTTTCAAACTTTGTGAAATGTTCCGTTTGATTATAATTTCTTTACAAGACAACGCACACTTGGCATAAACTCAATACGGATGCAATGAACACCCAGACTAGAACAAAAATTTGTGGCTTTTTAAATATTTATGGTCGCAAAGTGTTCCGTGTCTTTTTGATCCTTTGTATGATAGAACGGTATTCAAATGGAGTGGTCAATATGATAAATAATTTCAAAGATCTGAAGGAGTAACGTGATTACCATTTTTATGACATACCTTGACGGAAAAGGAAAACGATAATATCGTTATGCTTTCCCGTCAGTCTTTTAATTTAAATATAACACGTACACACGTACACAGTCCGCTATATAACTCTATTTATATTTCTAAGATTGTGTATGACAGTGATAAAGGATAAAGAAATAAACTATTATTTAATTGCTATAGGATACGATATTATTTTATTTTATTCATTGATAAACACAATCCCTTTAACAATGTAAGTTATTTATTTAATTCATTTTAAACCATAAAAAAGGTATTCTTACTGAAGTACATAACTACAATGGACCACAAATAAAGAAATCCTGTTTTCAACATTCTTCGTTCAACTATTTTAGGTCCAGTCGTAGTTGTTTATACTTTTAAACCTATTTACGACAGGCGGAGTGTAACAGCTTCACTACATATTATAAAACAAAGTCTCCCGTCGCATCTATCTGTCTGTTTGCGATAAACTCAAAAACTACTCAACGAAATTTCATGCGGTTTTCACCAATAGAGAGTGGGCTTCCGAAGAAAGGTTTAAGTGTATAATTTGTTAAGGATTTGCACTAGTCATGCAAAACCGGGGCGGATAGCTAGTAATAAATAAATCGAAAATATTTAATACAGGTAGTTTTGCTAAAACTCGGTATACTTTGTTTCTATGATCCAATTTGAAACTGCAAGAGCTAATTAGATATTTTTAAACATGCTGATGATGACGACAAATAATTTAAAAAAAGCTTTGCATGATGTTCTTCGTCTATACTAATAGAGCATTTCAAAAATAATTTGTTATACCAATTACGATAGAATTTTCTAATATTGCAGTCAACTTAATTTTTTATTTGAAATAACGTATTTAAATAAACACATTTAATAAAAAGTATATATAATACAAATAAATAAAATTACCCTGATATAATATGTTATACCAATAGTCAATCAGTTAGGCTGTAATTAAAAAACAAACATCGTTATTTTATCAAAATTTATTCACACAATTTTGTGTATATCGTTTTAAGATAAAATTAAACAACATTGCGGTATGCGGTAAAAATAAAACCCAGTTTATTTTCACTGTATATTACCTTTTATATTTTAAAAGCTCTCGCACTGACTTTTAGAAAACCTTAATTTCAATTAATTTAACTCGCAATTTCATATTATTCATAATTTTATTTTTGGCAGAAATTATATTTTGGTGTACATAATTAAGTTCACATTAGATATAGCTGGCTGCTTTTATAATATATTTACTTTATTTTCATTATTCATATTCTGTTAGTAACAGAAACTACTGGAAAAGTTTATTGTAGTGTAATGGTGTAGGTACAATTTAGTATGCTGTACTTATTATCACTATAGTTTATCAGGAAGTGACAAAAGGTCTTTCCTTTCTTTCTTTAAAAATCATAATAATAATAATAAAAAAACGTAACTTGCGCACTAGGAATAATTATTCTTGTAACGCGAGGCAATTTACAAACAACTAAAACAACCGACACAGAAAACAACCAGAGTTGGACCTGAGGTGATTCACACAAATTTTTGTCCCGTGTAGGAATCGAACACTCGGCGTATTGACAATGGCGAGATGACCACTTAAACCAAACTATGCTATCCGTACAGTATACTCGAGGTCTTTACAAACATTTAACATATTCTGTGAACCACTATTTTGATGTAAATTATAAACTACACACGACTATATGTACTTTACAACAACAACGATACGGCTTTTAGAGGGCGACATAACAGCAAAGATCATTTTTGTCCCATAAGCATGCTATCCTATTACGTCGCGGGCCGCTATATTAGTTGTTAAGCAATGTTTCATTGTCGCTAATGCTTACTACTGTTGATTTGTTAATAGATTCATTACGCGAGTTGGATAATAATATTTAGTAACAGTTAAAGGGTTTGTCAAAAACATCTGAGTGGTAGCACGTAATCTAGAACCACGCTTAGTATTCAGCAATATGATGGCCTCTATTACATACATACATACATAAATTCACGCCTGTTTCCCAGAGGGGTAGGCAGAGACTACGGATTTCCATTTGCTACGATCCTGACACACTTCTCTAACTTCATTCACTTTCATAACATTCCTCATACACGCTCGCCGGTTTAAGGTGCTCTTAACCTGGCCTTTATATTTTTAAATTATAATTATTATACTTATTAATTATTAATTATATTTATTATATTATTATACCTCTATTACGATGGACTTAAAACAATATCTAGCGAAACATGGGTGTAATACATTTCTGTCTATCTTTTCAAGGGATAGGCCCTGGAAAGGTAGACGACCACTGCTAGTAATAGTAGCGTAAGACAATTCTTACGCTTTTTACTTTATAGTGCTACCTACTTTCTAAATAATTGTTTACATTCGTATTATTCTAAATTGTCTTAATTTTGCTTTATCAAGTTTATAAAACTTGTGCATGCTGTGCTTGCCTGTAAAAGGCCACTATTATGTTGTTTTTGTATGTAAAAGAAAAGTGTATTAGTGTAAGAAGTTGTTGGTAAGACTAATTAATAATCCCCGTGACCATGGCTGCTGAAAAGCAACCGAAACGTCGTGGTAAGTGTAAACCTAAATAGTTTTAATAGTTTAAATAATTTTATTAGCTTATAAATTAGTAAAATTTATTAGCAGTAGTAGTGTAACAGTTTCAAAATTATGTAATATAGTGATAAATAAACAACGCAATAAAATCCGTATATAGTAGTTTAATTTCAATGAATAACATTCGCGTGAACAGAAGACAATATTATGTAAATAAATTGTTTTAGAGGATGTTAATAGTCGTTTTGTTGTCATCTTATTTAACTGCTTATTATGTTAACTAAATCTCAAATCTTAAAGTCTTAATATGTCTATGTGTAACACTTTTCTTGACTAATGATAATCAACTTTAATACAATGTACAATGCACTTATGGAACTTCGAAACTTCACACGCAAACAAACGCAGCAATAAAATCACACGACAGTAATATAATACACACATGTATACTAACTTTGTCAAGTTATAGAAGTTGTGTTTGACAGCACATATCACTTGATGGATCCTACGCAAATATATCCGTCCCATGCATGACTGTTGTCCCATTCTTGATGGCAACGTTCTTTTTACACAAAAGCATTTGGGTTCCGTCAGATATGAAGCGCTTTCATTTTCGTTGAAGTTATCAGATTGCGTTGACGAAACCCAACCTATTTCACGATTGTAGCCGTTTGTGATAACATGATTTTGTGTGTGAGCCTTTGTTAGCTTTGCAATATGAATTTTCTATTCTCTTGATACGACAAGTATCTTAGCTAACACATAGAAATGTTTGATATATCGTCAATTTTCATAGTAATAAAAAATATGAGGCTGTACTAAATATATGCCCTTAAATTAAATTGTTTATTGACGCAAAAAAAAGGACAATGATACGTAAAATATACTTTTGGATTCATTAGCTTTGCAATACGGTATATAAAGCAGCTTCAATGTTTAATCAGAGTAAATGACAAAAATTTTGACCAATATTTTAAAGTAAAATGAATTTTAAATATTTGTATGATCGGTTTATTTCAATTTAGTTATTTATTTGCTGTGGTGATTAAACCACACGTTCGCTTTTGGTTGATTACTTTTTAGTGGTTATGATGTTATTGTTTGCTTATTATACTTTATAATTTATTCTGACCATTCGTTGTATCGAATGCCACCTGGGGCAATTGGCATTTAATATGTTAAGCAAAGAAAATACCATTAAAGTATATATATCGTATATTCGCAATGCGTTAGTTAATGCATACTGCACCGAGTGTTGTGGGTTTGAATCCAACACGGGACAGAACTTTATGTGATCCACAACTGGTTGTTCCGAGCCTGAGTGTTCTTTTTGACCGTTATTTGAATGTTTGTAAAGTCCCTCGCGACACATGATTTATTCCTAGTGTGAGAGTGAGCCAGCCTTACGCCTATATATCCGATAAAATAGACAGAAGCGTAATGCACAAACATTTGGCCAACTATATTTTTAAGTTCAACGTAATGGAGGACGAGAGTCTACATAATATATGGCGTTACTGAGAATTTCGGTCAATATCACGCCGGTGACCTTATGCTGAGCAGTCACATACACTGCTATGCCACCGGGCAAGGAGTTAATGATAAACCATGCTACAGTATATAGAATGTTTAAATTCTAGAGCAACAAGCAATATTTCCCGCGGGTTTCATTGCATATTTCCGTTCATTCAAGCCTTGTCCTGACACAACAAAAATAAAACAGCCAAATCGGTGGCAATTTAATTTTATTTATATGGATGACGTGTGACTCTATTAGAAAGCTAACGCGTTTTATGCTCTATGTATCACACAGACACACTCACATTTCGCAAATTGCTAGGATTCCATACTATACGACGCAAGCCGATATCTGTTTACAGGGCGTACCTTGTGATCATACACACGGAAACGAAGTTCATGAAGGGCGATTACGTTCTGCTAGTATGAATTTTCTGACAGAAAACCTCAGTAACACCTCGTTAAGCAGCTAGGTCTACCAAATACTTCTCTTTACGTATTATTTTTAAGAAATTAAGTAGTTTAATTTGGTTGCTTATATCTGGGTAATATATCATAATATAGACTATGATTGGCTGCTGATAAGCAATAGAAATCTCGGGTGAAAAGTGTAAATTTAAATAGTTTAATAGTCTTTAAAAGCATAATTTTAAATTTAATTTAACTTCTAGCAAATACATAAACAGTAGAACGATTTCCATACAAAAAATTTGTCATTTTGGTAGTATTTGTACGAAAAATTTAAGAGTACACTGAAGGTCGCATCATTTAACAAAAAAGTTCTTTCTTGTTTTGTAAATATATTTTGTTTACATTTAGAGGTTAGTTACAACCATATTTTGTTATGTTTTCAATCCCACTACATAGGGGACGAGCTGCTTGTGATAATCTTTATAATAAAACCTCAAAAACATAATATTGTCTTACGGTTACGCGAATGTTGTACATTGAAACTAAACAAATTTATACGGATTTTATCGCGTTGTTTATTTTTAATAAAACACTATTATTACATAATTTTGAAACTTTAAACTAATATTTGTTAAACACTTTTACTAGTTACTGTTTACTTCTATTTAAGCTATTTAAATTATAAAAGTATTTAGATTTATTTTTACACTTTCCACGACGGAGACTGGTCTCCCCGTGAACATAGCTGCTGAAAAGCAACCGAAGCGTCAGGTAAAATGTAAAATTAAAATTAAACAAACAGAATATAATATAGCACCCTTTTTTATCTACAAACTACCAAATAGTTCTTATCATTTCACCGACACCGTTGTCCGGGGTACACGAAAGGACAACGGTGAAAAAATCATGGACGTTTTATCATCCAGAAAAAAGAAAAATAGAAAATTGACATAACCTACATTCACGTGATCGGAGCCGTGGGCAAAACCTAATACTAGGTATGTTATAAGCTAGCCAGTCGTTTCAGCCATGATACTACTGACGAGGAACCACTTCTGAAGCAAGCAATAAGCTGAACCGAAGGGGTTAAAAAGAATACTAGTATATTTATAAGGTTACTTGTAATTAGGGTCACAGGCTACTTGTAGTATTCTTGTTAGCCCTTTTCGCTAAGCTAATATGCTCGTTTTATGATTGAATTCACGTCGGTGTTTAGTGCATTACCTGATATTCAAGCTCACGACCCGTCAATAGAAAGTCCAGAGTTTTATACATTAGATTGGATTTCTAACACAAATCTAAGTTATCTTAAAAAGTATCTACATAGATAATATTGGCATGGAAACACTAATCGATTCCACCCAGACACGTTTCGTTCTTTATGAAAAGGATTAAGCTATAAATAGATACTTCAATTCCTATCTAGTTGCCTAATTCTACCCTTAATTGTAATGTCCCTTGGGATACTGACTTACAATTCAAACATGGGCTAAAATCACGTAATCTACAATGGCCGCTGCTTTCAATTATTCAATGTAATGCCCAGACTGTATTTGCTAACCGCTTGCCCTATTTCTTATGAATTATGTAAGCTCTGGCTAGATATAT
Source organism: Catocala nupta (assembly GCA_963675205.1). Taxonomy (NCBI): domain Eukaryota; kingdom Metazoa; phylum Arthropoda; class Insecta; order Lepidoptera; family Erebidae; genus Catocala; species Catocala nupta. The sequence continues at coordinate 12,817,098 of OY776082.1, forward strand.
GTTAAGTAGAATTGTTTTGGAGCATATTATAATTATATTACAGTTCTAATCGTGTCTAGCGGTCTCAGTAGCGTTGCGGTAGTGTTTAGAATAGCTGTGCCTTAGGAATGATTCTCAGGTCGGGCAAAATATGTATAATTAAACAGTGTAGACTGAGCTAAAATTTGGGTAAAAATAAGCCGTTTTGCCTGTTATTAGCGCCTTAAGGAATTCTCCAGAGGCACGCAGTCTGGAACTTATTTTTATTGCCATTGGCTGCAGACGAGCGAGCGGCCCACCTGATGGGAAGTGGTAACCGCTGCTCATAGACTTCAGCAATGTCAGGACACAGCAAAGCGGCTGCTTACCGTGAAAAAGAACTCTCTTTAAGCCTCGTTTGAAGAAAGACATATCACAGCGCACGAGAAACACCGAAGCAGGCAGTTCATTCCAGAGCTTGTACCTAGTAAAAGGAAATAAGTACTCCGTATTATAATATTGTCCTCCAGACCGAATTTCGGTCACGGCGGCCAATCTTAACGGAGACTGGCCATCTGCGCAGGAGATATTATAGTGCACAAGTATATGTGCAAACATAAGTGCACTCTTTGTTCCCTAACCCTCATGATCCAATGGGACGGATAATCTGACACGACCGGAGAGAGATCAGGCGCAGGACCAATGGCTTTACGTGCTTTTTGAGGCACAGGGGTGGCTAACACCGCCAACTTTCTAACTCCGAGCTTGTATTGAGATTTCTAAACAGAAAACTCAATAACTTTTTGTTGGCCCGACCCGGGATTCAAACCCGAGACCACATGCACAGCAGTCGCATTCACTACCGTTACTATTACGTAGGACCTAAACTGTTGATATAGCACTCCACTCAGCATACTTCTTCGGGTATATAGCAGTGAGAACATAATTTTATGAATGCTTAATATACATATTAGTTTTATACTTAACTTTATTTCGTCCCTATGTATCCCCCCGTGTATCCCTCAAAAATAACACTTTTCCCTGAATTAAAGGTACCCTGTATCCTTTTCTGTACTCTAGACAAAGTTTATATGAAATTTCGTAATGCTCATAGCCAGTTGCACTCAATGATCGGTAAACGATTAGCGAGGTTAAGCAACGTTGGGTGCGGTCAGTCTATAGATGGGTGACCGCTTAGTGGTATTTCATCTGAGCGTCTCCGTGCTTCGGAAGGCACGTAAAAAGTCGGTCCCAGTTGTTACCAAATTGACAGCAGTCGTTAAGCCATGTCAGAGGCCTACGGGCCGCTTGTACAACTCTTGAAAACAGGTTGGCCACTAACCACACGAAAAGAAGAAAGAAGGTCGATTAGTAAATTCGTAACAAACAAACTAACATTCGAATTTATAATATTAGTTGGGATTAAATCATAGGTTAAACTTATGAATTGATCAGGTTTTTAGCGTGAAACAGAAAATAAAACACAGAGTTAATATTTAATAGTCTATACTTCGATTTGATCACATCACTGATAAAAACTTAAAAACAAAATGGATTTTATAATAATAGTCAATCTATACAGGTGAATAACCTGCAATATTGAATGAGGTGAGCATACCACGATGTGCCACCGATAGCAATAAAAAGAGTCTCCATTATTATGTTTTTTTTTGGTGTGGTGGTTAAGCCACACGCTCGCTTTTGGTTGATTGATTTTTACTGTTTATGATGTCATTGTTTACTTATTATACTTTATAATGAATTCAGACCATTCACTGTATTTTTTGGCTATTTAAATTTAATATATTAAACAAAGAAAATACCATAAAAGTAAAATATACCGTATACTAACAATGTATATAGTTATTCCGTATGTTAGTTAATGCATACATAGCCTTGCTGACCCGTGCGACTTCGAGTGCTTCAAATAAGAAAATATTCCCCGTTTTAGCAAAAAATTTCATTCATGCTCCGCTCCTATTGGTCGTAGCGTAATATTATATACCCTATAGCCTTCCTCGTTAAATGGGCTATCAAACACTAAATAGAATTAAATAAATAGAATTTTTCAATTCGAACCAGTAGTTCCTGAGATTAGTGCATTCAACCAAAAAAACTCTTCAGCTTTATAATATTAGTATAGATAAAGAAGGGAGATGCGTATTGCACAAACATTTTGCCAACTGTATTTTAAGTCCCACATAATGGAGGGCGAGAGAGTCTAGACAATATGACGTTACTGAGAATTTCAGTCAAAATCATGCCGCAGACCTCACGCATGCAGTCGCATACACTATGCCACCGGAGTGACGAGTTAATGAGAGGTATACCAAGCTATAGTGTACGGAATGCTTAAATTCTAGAGCTAAAAGTAATATATATTTGTAAGCTACAGCCGGTCTCCGTCTGTAGCTTTTCTTGCAAGCAGCACCGCCAGATCAACAATTATAACTATCATATTTATTATCATTTACATACTTGCATCTTAGTTTCTGCGTAGTTATCTCGTCTGCTTTTATGTTATATAATATGACGTGCGTCTCTATTAGAAAGCTAGCGCATTAGCTCTATGTATCACACAGACACACTCACATTTCAACAATTGCTAGGATTCCATATAATACGACGCAAGCCGATATCTGAATACAAGGCGTACCTTGTGATCACACGCACGGAAACTAAGATCATGAACGTTGTGCTAGTATGATTTTGCTGACAGAAAAGTTCAGTAACACCTCGTTAATCAACTAGGTTTACCAAATACCTACTTTTCTTTACGTATTATTTTAAAGAAATGATAAATAATTCAACTTCTTTGCTAATATGTCTGGGTAATATACCATAATATAGACTATATATTATAGCCTTCTTCGATAAATGGGCTATCCAATACTGAAAGAATAATAATAATAATAATAATAATCATTTATTTTCTTTCACAAACAAAAAAACATATAATACAAAATTAACACCTACAGATACAGTTTATAAATGAGTAAATATCTTTTCATTTGTGAAGGACTGGTGCCTGAAATAGGTTTCGAAAACCTGTGCCACAGGTCACCAGGCCCCCCCTATGGAAAAATAAATACATACTATTTTAACATTTATATCTATATGTCCATACATATACATACACATATACATACACATATATATATATATATATACATATACACATATACATACACACACAGACACATATATATATATATATATATCTAAATCAATTTTTACTAGACTAACTAGAACAGAGATAACAAGTATGTGTGTATAATAGAGTGTGTATGGATGGGTGTGAGTATGTGTGTAAGCGAGGTGTATTGTGTAGGGTCAGTGTATTGTGTAGTATTGTGTAGGGTGTTATCTCGTAGGTAGGTTCGTGTTTGGTATAGTATATGTGAGAGTGGCAAAAGGTGGGCGTATAGATCGCTAGGTATATACGATATCAGTGTATATGATAGTGGTGTTACTCATTACTCAAGCGGGTGTAAAGATTTTTCTATGTTCTCATAGTTTTGCTGTTTGAGGTGCTGAATGACCACTTGCTTGCACTTGTATTTGACAAGATGATAAATGTTATGGGTTGCATTAATCTTGTTGTATAGGTAGTCGCCAAGAAAGCAGTAGAAATGCTGTGAGAAGGCTGTTCTTCTGGGTTGGTATGTGCAGACCGTGCCCTTACGACGTTTACCTTTATTCTTGTTGGGGTCATACTCAGTTTCAGTATGCTTCATTAGGATGACTCTGAGGATGAAGGTTTGCCTGATGGAGAGTATGTCCCAGTCATGATAGAGCGTATCTGTCGGGTGTCGGTAGGGCAGGCCAGCAGCGACTTTAAGGAGTACACGTTGGGCTCTTTCTACTACTATCATGTTTGTCTTGGCGGCTCCTCCCCAAGAGGTAATACAGTATTCTATGAGGGAGTGACATAAAGCATAGTAAATGTTTTTGATAATTGCACGCGTGGTAATATTTCTTATGGTTTTAAATACGTAAATTAATTTACGTATTCTTGCAGTCAGTAGATCAATATGGGGTTTGAATGTGAGTGTCTGATCCAGTGTTACTCCTAGGTATTTTATAGTATTGGTCCTTTCGAGGGAAGTACAGGTGCACGGTACTGTTGGTAGGAGCTTTGAGCACGTATGGGCTATGATTGTGCAATTTTGTGGAGGGAGTTGATTGGCTCTTATAGCGAATGGTATGTATTTGGTTTTTGCTACGTTGAGAGATAGAAGATTGCCTTTCATCCACTCGTTTATTCTATCAAAGCCCATCTGTGCGTTAGAGAACGTTTCTTCCCAAGTGTTTCCCCGAAAGAATAGGGCCGTGTCGTCGGCAAATGTGTAGATCTTTCCTTCATTTAGCTGGATCTGGCAAAGGTCATTGATGTAGACGAGGAATAGGGTAGGCGAGATCACGCTACCTTGGGGAAATCCATAGGTAACCTCAGTTTCATCACTGACCCAATCGCCGATTTTTACCATCTGTCGTCTGTTGCTCAGGTAGTCTCTAAAGAGTGATAGGGGGAGGCCTCTCACACCGACCCTTTCTAACTTGTCGAGGAGGCGCGGAATTGGTACAGTGTCAAACGCCTTTGTAATGTCTAGAAATGCTACTACACATTTCTTTTTGTCATCCAGTTCAGTAACAATAGTGTTGGTAAGGTTATGCACTGCAAGAGAGGTCGAGGTTCCACTGCGGAAGCCATACTGGGACGGAGCTAGTGTCTTGTTACGTTCCAGGTATGCAGTTAACCTCTCGTTCATAACTCTCTCTAAAACTTTCGACAGTGTGGGCAGTATGGAAATCGGCCTGAAGTTGTTTGCGTCCCCCTTGTCTCCGCTCTTATGAATTGGTTTAATAAGAGCGGTTTTGAAGGCACTGGGAAACACTCCGGTTTCGAAGGCAAGGTTGCAAATGTGTGTGATAGGAGCGACTAAGTAATCAGCGTATCTTTTGACCATGCTGTTAGATATATGGTCAGTTCCCGCTGAGCTTTTATCTTTTAATTTGGCAATGATCCGAGCGATCTCACTTTCGGCTAGAGGAGCCATAACGAGAGAACCTAAGGGAAGGGAGTTGTTCTGGGGTGTTGAAATACTATTGTTTAAGGTGGGCGATAAATCAGTATTTGGACAATTGATCTTTTCGGCTATTTCTTTGCCGATATTTGCAAAGAAATTGTTGATTTCATTAATCCGGTGATGTGGCTCGTAGTTAGTAAGCAGCGATATAGAGTGGTCAGGAGAGAAGCTGGATTCAGTTACGTCTTTGATGGTTTTCCAGAGAAGCTTTTTGTCTTTGCCCGCTTTGTCAAATTTTTGTTTATTGTAAGCTTGTTTGGCGTTCCTTAATATGTTTGAACAAAAACTTCGGTACCTTTTGTACGTTATCTGTAGGACTTCATTATCTGGTGCTTTCTTAAGCTTTTTGTGCAGATTATCCCGGTTTCGCATACAGCGTAGTAGGCCTTTCGTGATCCACGGTTTGAATATGATATTTCTTTTTGGGCACTTGATGGGTACAGTACTTGTCTTTATGGCAACCGACAGAGACATAATTAGAGTATTCGTAGCCTGGTTAATGTCGGTACTATCTATGACAGCTCGGAAGTCGATTTTTTGTACTGCCGCGTCTAGGAGAAGAAAGTCAACTCTAGTGCGTTTATTATTATTGTGTAATGATTTGTGTCTGACATGTATGTTTAATGCAATAGAGTCATGGTCTGTTATTGAGGAGGGGAGCACGAAACATGTAGCTTCAAGCTTCGTTTTTATAATTACGTGGTCGAGGCATGTACGTCCATGTGTGGGTATGGTATGCCCAGGGAGCATGGAGTGGCTAGCTAGTAGATTTAAGTAGTCTTGTGCACGTCTATCAGAACCATTTGGGTGTATGTCAATGTTTATATCACCGCATAGGATGATATTTTGAAAGCTTCTTAGACTGGTGAGTATTGTTTCTAAGGAGTTTATAAAGCTATTTGTATCGTGGTAACTTGGGGGTCTGTAGATACCAATCACACAGGTGTTATTGCTTAATTTTAGTATGAGACAGTTAGCATCAATTAGAAGTGGTTCTTCCGTAGTTCCTTTTAGTGAACTTCTGTAATAGATTACCACTCCCTCATTTTGGGTTTTATGTCTGGTTGTAGTAGCATAATTATAGTTATCCAATGTCGCTATGTGTTTTGCAGAGGGTAACCAACATTCAGATAATACTATTACGTCCCATGTAAGCTTAGATCGTTGGAGTAGAGTTGAAAAACTATCCATATTACATTGTATGCTACGTATGTTTTGCGAAATAATGTTGATGGCATCTTTATTGAGTGGGATATGTTGATTAATATCGTCTACGTCACAGACGATCGCCCGCGCAGGTGACAAGGAGTCGAGATCAAGGCCTATTGATTCAATATTAAGCATCGTGTTTATTATTACTGTATTGAGTACATATGATAAAGGTCACTTATTATAAGTGACGTTAAAAGATTCCTGAGATTAGCGCGTTTAAGCAAACAAACAAACAAACTCTTTAGCTTTATAATATTAGTATAGATATAGACTATGATTGACTGCTGATCAGCAATGGAAATTTCGGGTGAAAATGTAAATTTAAATAGGTTAACATTACTTCAAGAGCACTATTTTAAATAAAAATGAACCGCTATCAAATTCATAACCAGTAGTTCAATTTCAATATACTAGAGGCCGCCTAGTGGTCAAAATTCGACCACAATTGATTTAAATTTTAAGTTTGATCGTTGTTAAGGTTTTATAATCTATAACTCTACCCTTATAATCACATTTCATTTAGATTTCGCCAAGGCTATACAGGTTAAATATACCTATCTGTACCGGACGGGCGACCTCGGGGTTGAGGTTACGATAGTGATGGTTACGAAATCAACCGACAAGTCGCTGACGTCCTATACACGGTGTGTGGACTGTACTGTAGCGGTTACTGGTTACGGCTCTGAAAACGTGTCATACGGTGCGGGGTTCAGGGCTTCATTCAAATAATACACATCTTGACTGTTCGTTTCTTGAGGTTTCTGGCTGGCTCCGTTTGGTTCTTGAGGCTTGAAGATGAGGTTTCTTGAGCACCCAAAGTCGACCGATACTGTGTCGCTTAGGTACCTCAGAACTTTACCGTAACGAGAGCCGGCCAGAAATCTCCGGTAAACAAGTTTATTTTTTACTATGAAAGTATCATGTTTCTGCTTATATCTATGGAACTATACTAGCTAGCGCGATGATATCTTTTCGCGCCGCGTAGGGCGCGAAAAGACCTAGCTAGTAATATCTATTTTACTTATCGGAAATTAGGTCTAGGTATAGATATTCTATGTTTTATGCTAAAATCTAACTTGCGGTTACGTTTATATAAAGAAAAAGTTTAAACCTTTTATTAAAACCTTAGGACCTAGGTACCCTAACATTCCTAATTTGAGGGAAAAATGCACATTTTATTGGCAATGTTTACATTTTTACATAATATTCTTATAAAACTATATGAAAATATATTATTATGTTATTCACACTATCTAACTATACTATTTAGGTCTATATGTGACCTAATTCGGCACTATTTTAGAACAATAAACTTTATTGATACGGTATACTTAAATAACATATATTTAATTTACAATCATAATACGATTCTTAAACTAATGTTAACGTTGTCGCGAACACTATCTTTTTCAAACAAATCATTATTTACTTAAGTATACTCTTTCATTGACGATATTCCTAAGCATAGATAAGACACTATATACTAAGTTCCTAAGCTTCCTACTTTGTTTTCTTATTTTCTTTATTACATATAAATAAGGTATCTATGTAACCATAGTTTCGTAGAATTGTACGACGTCAGACGAAAAATACCGAAATAATAATAATAATAAGCTTGGACCCTGTTCCCGATACCGGTAGGGTACCATATATTTTATATTTTAAATGTATTTTTATAGGTATATGTATATTTAGAAATAAAAGTATATTGAAAATATTTGAACAAAGAGTATAATAATAATATTCTACCACATACACACAACACCATCTAGCCCAAACTAAGCAGAACTTGTACTACGGGTACTAGACAATGGATAAACATACATATAAATTTTTTTTTTGTAAATACGTATTTATTATACATAGAAACACCCAGACCAAGACAAACATCCATGTTCATGCACACAAATGTTTAACTTGTGCGGGAATCGAACCCGCGACCTTAGACGTGGCAGTCGGTTACAGTAACCACTACGCCACCGAGCCTGACTAATACTACGAACGCGATTCGACTGCGTGTGTCAAATGTATGGTTGTGTGCGTGTCGTGTTTTTCATTAATTTAATTTATTTTTAATGCATATTTTATAAAAATATTAGGATTCACCACTCCTTCTCCATATAAACTTTAACTGTGACAAATATCGCACTTCTACGTCCACGCAATTTTTGTAAAAAGGGGTACAAAGATTTTGCTTCACATATTAATATATAGATATTCATTCTGATAGTTCTTTAACAAAAATATAGAGCATAAAAAAGATCGTGACTTTACTTTGTACAAAAGAGTTCTTTGTTGTTTTGTAAATATATTTTTATTAACATGTAGAGGTTAGCTATATTCACATATGCTATGTTTTAAATCACACTAAATAGACAACAAGCTGCTTATGAGAATCTGATTAAATAAAACCTCGAAGATACATTGCTTAGCCTAAAAAACAAATCTTAAACTTCGCGATCCATAGCCGCAAACATATGCGTAAATAATAATACGAGACTAACAAGGCATTGATACATTTTGCCTTGGCTAAGTTTTGATTTAAAATCCTACAAACAATAATCTATGGTTTCCACAAACAAAGTAATGTGTAAACAGAATAAAATATAACACCCGTCTTTATCATCTATAAACTTCCAAAAAGTTCCTATCTTTTCACCAACATGGAATTTATCGCATGAAATTTCAACATCCTCGAGCGATACTGTACAGGATTGAAATGCAGAAACCGGGACGAAATACTTGAGTAGAAGCACCCGCTTGAAGCTGTGTACTATAATAACGTTGAAGACCAACGCGACCAGAATGTTAGCTTTATGGATTTGTTGTGTCCCGAAGCATGTTATGTTAAACGCGATTGTGTTGTATGAGTGTGATGTTTTTTTATTTGCATAAGTGTATTTGTATGTGTACACCGAATAAACTCTTCAACGTCTATTAGAATGCAGTAAAGTAGATGGCTGTTTGAATATTATGTAAACGTAAGAAAAAGAATTTATTTTAACTTGACTGTCGTCTTGATATCAAATTATATTTCTGGACTAAAGCTTAGGTAATTAAATAAATGTTAACCGAATGTTTTTGTTCCTTACATTGGTTGGTATTAGAAATCTTGATAGATACTTGTTGACTGTACGTATGGTTCGAAGAACTCAGCCTGGAGGTTTACAGCTTTTAATGGCTAAGATTAGTGGATATCAGGATCAAAATTTTGTGCAATCAACAGATATTCATGTCAAGATTCTTGGTTACTTTTTTCTCGTAACAAAGTATATACCCAGAGTGTTGTAGTTATAAAAAATAAGTAGCCAGTAATACAAAATGGTAGGCACCAGCAGCAATCTTGCTAAATATATAAAAAGAAAGAATAAAATGGCACTTAACTTTGCTTAACCTTTGACATCGATCAATTTGCATAATACCGGTATCGCCGTGTCTGGCCCAGAATATAAAGGTAGTACACCCATTTAAAGTTATTCTTCAATATCGATAACAGTTTCTCGTTCAAACACAAAGGCTTCGATGCCTCGACCTATAAAGGGGAACTTATCATACCAGAAAGCTTTGCCTCACCTTCATAAAGCGGTGATAAGGAATATCCAGAATGTTCGAAAATGCTCATGTCACCTGCTTAAAGTCTATCGTCCAGACGTTATATGTAAGTATATTGGGTTTGAGATGCTTTTAATTTATTATACATAAATAAGTAATATTAGTACTAAGCGATAGCTCAGTGGGGAGACCAACATACTGCAATGCAGAGGGTCTCGGGATCGAACCCACGTCGCGCACCTCTGACTTTCGGAAGTTATATGACCTTTCGCGCGTATTGATTGACAATTATCGCCTGCTCCGTGCCTCGGAGAGCACGTTAAGCCGTCGGTCCCGGCTGCCATGAACATCTATGGCAGTCGTTATTAGGAAGTCAGTACCCTATAATATCCTGACACTGATCTAGCCTTTGGGTATCGTTAGCCTTTGGGTTGCGGAGGTCAGGTGGCAGCCGCTCCGTGTAAATACTGATATTATTATACAGTCAAAACCGGTTAGACTAGAAAAGCCGACTCCAAGTGGCTTGGGAATAATAAAGGCTAGGGATAAGAAGAAATAAGTAATATTAATAATGATGTATTTAGCTATAGTATTGATTAAAGTGCTTCGTAGCACTGCCATCGTGTGCCATAATGCCTAAGTGTCATAAACCTAACTGAAATTGTATATATTCATGAATTATTTTTCCGGCTCTGAGCGTTCTCTGTGCCCGTAATTGTATATTTGTAAAGCTCCCTGTGACACAACGCTTCTACCGTAGACTATTTGACATTCAATAAACCTATTCAAAATGTTAATATTATAACTTACGTCGGCCTCGATGGCGTAGTGGTTAGTGTAACTGACTGCCACGCCTGAGGTTGCGGGTTCGATTCCCGCACAAGACAAATATTTGTGTGCATGAACATGGATGTTTGTCTAGGCTTTTCTATGTATAATATGTATGTATTTACAAAAAAGAAAGTATATATGTATGTTTATCCATTGTTTAATACCCATAGTACAAGCTCTGCTTAGTTTGGGCTAGATAGTGCTGTGCGTATGTGGTAGAAAAAAAAAAATTGGTTGAATCTATAAAACATAGTATCATGCTGTATAGAGGTATATAATATACGTCATCATATTAATACACATAATATATTAACAAACCTACATAATTATATACAATAATATAGTAGAACAGATTGCAGCAATTTGGTTCCGATTTCACTACTCGACCTTATATCTGCAGTATATAGAACGTACATATATACTTACTTAACCTGTGAAACAGCTCAACTTAGAACGTGAATCTGATATCAAATTCAATCAAATCCGTCTATCATGTTCTTGTCCAATAACTGAGAAGTTTGCTATTATTAAATCGTTTCGGCATCGTCGGTAATAACCAGCTGAAATATTGTGGCAGATATATATGAATACTCATCAAATTAAATCCTAACAAAAATGATAAATGCTAATGTGCGTTTGTTTGTTTGTTACGCTTTCACGCCTTAATAAAAAGTTATTAAGAAGACCAATCGTCATTAAATTTCATATGCATGTTGTCAGGGGTACATCCCCTTCCTCTACGACTATCCCAGTTTATGATATAGCATTCCCCTACACCAACCGTTAGGTTATAATAGAGGAGCCGCTGTACCTTCCAGTGCTCGAGAGCACCTTCCGCGACCAGTTAGTTGTCAGGGTACAGAAAAGATACAGACATAGGGTATCTTTCATCCACAAAAAAGAAGAATAGATAATTGACATAATCTACATTTACGCGAGCAGAGCCGCGGACAAATTCTACTATATAATAATTACGATACCTTAGTGTTACGTTGTACTAATATGTATTCTTTGCTTTTGGTTAAAGTGGCCATAGTTTTAATTAAGCCAGTCGGTAATTCTAGCCTTTACACTACTGACGTGGTGCCACTTCTAAAACAAGCAATAAACTGAACTGAAGGGTTTAACAAGAATATTAGTACGATTACTAGTCATTTAGATTATAGTATTCTTGTTTGCTCTTGTAAGCTAATATGACCGTTTTAGGAGTGAATTTACGTCAGAATCTAGTGCAATACCTAAGATTCAATTTTCATTCCAGACACGTTTCGTTCTACATATATAAAAAGGATTAAGCTATAATTACATACTTCAATTCCCATCTAGTTGCCAAATTCTACCTTTAATTGTAATGTCCCTTGGGATACTGACTTACAATTCAAACATGGCCTAAAATCACGTAATCTACAATGGCCGTTGGTTTCAATAATTCAATGTAATGCCCAGACTGTATTTGCTAACCACTTGCCGTTTCTTATGGATTATGTAAGCTCTGGCTAGATATATGTTAAGTAGAAAAGTTTTGGGGCATTCAATTATCTTAGAGTTCTAATAGTTTCTTATGACTTCGGTGGCGTAGCGGTGGTGGATGCGACCGCTTTACCTGTGGTCTCAGGTTCGATTCCCGGGTCGGAAATCATAGATTATACGTTTGATTTAATTAGGTATACAACATGAAACAGAAAATAGATCAGAGTTAATATTTAATGGTCTAAACATCTACCATTGATTTGATAAGATTTCTGATAAAATGTTAAATTCAAAATAGACAGATTTCTTCATATTATATACAGACGTTTAATAAGCAATATTGAAAGAAGTCAATCAGACTACAATGTACTATCGAGCAGCGATCAGCAAAAAAAAGAACCATTTTTTTTTATTATACTCAATCAATCCTAATAATTCGTGTGCGATGAACCGCGCCTATTTGCGCGCCGGGTAGCTTGCTTGCATTCAAAGAATAAAAGTATGATGCTTCTAGGTACAATTACCTAGGTACGCAACATAATAAATACTGAACTTTCGCGTATAGTAACGCAACATATTTGCGTCCGATTGGAATTAATACTAATCATAAAAATAATTATATATTGTATTATGTAAACCCGTGCTCCATTATACTACAGTATTGCGGGTGGAATTGGCACTCTATTTTGCAATACATAAATCAGCAAACAAGTTGTTTTAAGAATCTTCTCATGGGAGCTTCGTAATCTTTAGACAACAGACAAAATAACACTTATATTAAAGCACGAAAACGAATACTAGTGTATATATTTTATGCTCGGTATGTTTCCGGAAGACTCGTATCTTCCCTTCAGATTCAAACTAACTTCATAACTTGACTAAAATTTGTTTAGAATTTTCGTTGTGTAAACTATCCTGAAGCGTCGATTGTGTTGTATGAATCTGAGGTTCTTTTATTTGCATAAGTATATTTGTATGTGTACACTGAAGGAACTATCCAAAATCTATTAGAATGCGGTAAGGTAGACAGTAGATTGAATATTATGTAAATGTAAGAAAAGAAAGAATTTACTTAGATGTTAACTGACTAGCGTCTTGATCTCAAATTTTTTACTTTGGACAAAAGCTTAAGCAATTTAATAAATATTAACCTAATGTTTTTGTTCTTTATATTGGTTGGGATTAGAAACCGTGATAGATGCCGGTTGACTGCACGAGTGGTTCGAAGAACTGAGCCTGGAGATTGATGTTTTTAATTTATTATACATAAATATCTAATACTAATAATAATGCATTTAGGTATAGTATTGGTTATAGCACTCGCCTCGCCACTGCCTCCGCACTGAGTGTTATTAGTCTATCTTAAACGGGAAAATAATTTTATATATTCACAAATTTTTGTTTGTAGTCTGAGTGCACTTTGTGCACGTAATTGTATGTTTGTGAAGCCCCCGTGACACAACGCTTGAAGTCTAAACTATTTGGCATAGAATAGATCTATTCCAAATGTTAATGTTAAAACTTGGGCAAACCCAAAAAATATATCATTATGTTTAGAGGATATAATGTATAGAGACCTTTCCATATTTATATTGATATCTATTTTATCGCCACATTAATGCAAATCCTATATTAATATACCTACATATTTATATTCAACGATAACACAACTCGACCTCAAATCTGCAGTATATAGAACATAGTCACTTGACCTGTGAAACAGCTGAACTTAGAACGTGAATCTGATATCAAATTCGATCAAATCCATCTATCATGTTCTTGTCCAATAACTGAGAAGTTTGCTATTACAAAATCGTTTCAATATTGTCAATCAATGTTGACCTGCTGAAAATTTGTGGTAGGTAGAATATAAATAAATCTAAGCATTAGGTTGCTATGAATTCTCATTAAATAAAATCCTGACTAATATTACAAATGCGAACAAATGAGTTTATTTGTTACGCTTTTACGCCTTAACTACTCGACCGAACATCATGAAATTTCGCGTATGCGTTGTCTGGGAAACAAAAATACTTTTACTAACCTAACCTACATTTTGACGAGCGAGGCCGCGGGCATAATCTAGTATATAGTAAATGCTGTAACATAATGAAATGGAGTACTAATAATATGTTTACTTTGCTACTGGTTAAAGTGATTTGATTTAGCCAGCTAGCCATTCCAGACAATACACTACAAACGTGGTTTCACTTCTATAACAAGCAATAAGCTGAACTAAAGAGGTTATAAAGAATATTAGTATGTTTTTACTTTTAATTGTAATAATGGTCAAAGGCTGAAAAAGTTTTTGTAGTATTGTAGAACCTCCGATTAGGTCCTACACAGTAGCTAGGATTGGGTATCAAAAAATACACCCACGTGCAATATGAACTTGTATTTTGAACTCTCACAGCTCTAACATATATATTGCTTTACATATGTGCCATTGGTAGTTGGTTTATAACATAAATCAGGCGAACGTCATTCAATCGCGGAGAATCTTGATAGCGCGATTTAGAATATGACGTCACAAGCATAGTTCCATCTAGCGGCAATTTTAGAACAAAATTATTGTATTTCAAACATCCACTTGCGAGTTTAATCAAAGAGAAACAAGATGTCGCTAGTAATTTTATTTTACGATAGTTGGTTAAACAAGTATTCTTGTTAGCCTCTCTTGCTTAGCTAAAATGCTTGTGTTAAGAATGAATTTACATCAATATCTAGTGCACTGGTTGTGATTCAAACTCACGACCTGTCGATCGGAAGTCCAGTGACGACGTGACCATGGCTGCTGAAAAGCAACCGAAACGTCGGGGAAAGTGTAAACCAAAAATAAATAGATTTAATAGTTTAAATAATTTTATTAGATTATAAATTAGTAAAATAAAATCAATAGTAGTAGTAGTGTAATATTTTCAAAATTTTGTAATACGGTGATAAATGAACAACGCGATAAAATCCGTATATAGTAGTTTAATTTCAATGAATAACATTCGCGTAAACAGAAGACAATATAATCTAAATCTCTAGTAATCTTAAAGAGTTACTAGATATTATTGGCATGGAAAAGCTTATTGATTCCATCTAGATAAGTTTCGTTCTGTATGACTTCCCATCTAGTTGCCAAATTCTACCCTTAATTGTAATCTCTCTTGGGATACTGACTTACAATTCAAACATGGTCTAAAATCACGTTATTTACAATGGCCGCTGCTTTCAATTATTCAATGTAATGCCCAGACTATATTTGCTAACCGCTTGTCCCGTTTCTTATGAATTATGTAAGCTCTGGCTAGATATATGTTAAGAATACATGTTTTGGAGTATACAATTACTTAGAGTTCTAACAGTTTCTTGTGATTTCGGTGGCGTAGAGGTGGTGTATGCCTGTGGTCCCAGGTTCGATTCCCGAGAATAATAGATTATACGTTTGATTTAATTAGGTATACAACATGAAACAGAAAATAGATCAGAGTTCATATTTAATGGTCTAAACATCTACCATTGATTTGATAAGATTTCTGAATAAATACAAAATAGATATTGTAATTAGTCAATCTATACAAGTGATGAAACTACAATATTGAATAAAGTGACCACAATATACCACCGAGCAGCGATCACCAAAAAACTGCCTCAATTTTTCCAACAACTATCTAATTTATTTATTTAAAACTTTATGTACAAAGTAGTACATCGGCGGACTTAATGCCATTGGTATTATTTACCAGTCAACTATTGGGTGATGCAGAGATAAAAAGTAGTAGGAGTCTAATACGCAGTCAATCCCAATACATCGTGAGCGATTGTACGGTAGCTCGCTTGCAGTCAAAGAATACATATGATGCTTCTTGGTACAATTAGATACGCAACATAATAACTATTGAACTTTCGCGTATACATAGTTACGCAACATATTTGCGTACGATTGGAATCAATACTAATTATAAAAATAATTATCTATTGTATTATGTAAACCCGTGCTCCATTATACTACAGTATTGCAGGTTATGAAATTGACACTCTATTTTGCATTACATAAATCGGCAGACTAGTTGTTTTAAAATCTTTCCATGGGAGTTTCGTAATCTTTAAACGATAGACAAAATAACACTAATATTAAAGAACACAAACAAAAACTAATAGCTTCGTATTTATTTTATGCTCCGTATGTTTCTAAAAACTCGTATCTTTCCGTTAGGTTCAAACTAAATTCTTACCTTTACTAAAATTTGTTCAAAATTTTCACCGTGAAAGCTGTCCTAGATTTCTTTGCATTTGTTATATTATTACGAATTGTAGCTGTTTCTTCTAGTTTACTGTTAAACTTTTCTCATATACGAAAGCTTTAACTGTAAAGTACATACAGCAATATTACTTGAGAAATATTTTTTTGTCTTTGATAATGTACTCGTGGAGTGCGTAATATATTTTTCCTGATTAAGACAAATTTCAAAATAAAATTTCTAATTTCTCCTGATAACTACTTCAAATTTATATTCCCATTTATACCCGATAAGTCCTAATATTAAATGGCAATCATTAATGTAGTTATTATAATTATGACTTGTAAAATTTTACTAGTTTTTGTTAATGACTGGGATAAAATCTAGTTGTAAATCAATCCCATAAAATGTGTACTAGTAATTTAATATGCATTTTCAAATTGTATTTGTACTTTTTTTTTCGAATGCCTCATTTTGAATTGTTATGAAACTCTTTAATTGGCTTAGGTGCAACCTGTTTTAGGCTGATTGCATGTCGATTGTTGGTGTTAAGTTAATGTAAAGAGCTGTTGAGTTGTCATATATTTAAATAAATAATATAGTGATACTTCTCAGTTACCGCCTATATTTTCTACGCCTTGTTACGCCTTTATTCTATTAAGAAAAATGTTTCTTAAAAATAACTAATAGTAGCCTCTTAACATGCTAATAACTAGAAACTGGAAGTATTGTAATTTTAATTGTTGTGTAATTAAAAGGGCCTCAGTTCCCCTAGTGGTAAAATTTTAAGAAAACGTCTTTGAAACTGCTTGCAATTTTTTATTGATGGTCCTGAAGCTTGTCAATATCTTCAAAACAAAGAAATGAAAATTGGTACACAAACACTTGTAGTCAATGCATATTTCTATAGGAAACAGCCGTGACTGTGTGTATTGTATGCTATAAGCATATATACGCCAACTTAGTAACGAGGCAAACATATTACAACGTATAATAATGACATAAAGTACGTAAAGCTGCATTTCCTAAACCCAACACCTCAAATACCTTAACTTGAGACTTACTTAGTGCTTTAAACAACGAGAATTATTCAAGCGAAATGCATACACCGTTTATGAGCTGTTTGCAGTAAATTATCCTAGATATTACGCTCCGTATTTGACGATGTTGATCGTTACATGAAAGTAATTTCCGTAATACATACATGGAATTTAGTATTTTGGGTTTTGGTAGTGCATATCATAGAAGATAGAAACCTTACTTGTACAGGATGGACCAAAAATTTTTGCAAATAGCAACACTAGATATTTTTGAAAACCGTTCGTGGGATGGGCGCGCAGGTGACGGGCAACTATGCGTCACTTCATGCAATTTTAGTCACGATCGTCGGCGTCTGCCCTGAATACTCTAAGCCTATAGGCATACAAGCCAGCAGCAGAGGGCAACACCGGTGCAAGTAGCTAGGGGTGTCGAGCGGTGCGGCGCCGGTTTCACCATCACGGGTCTCGTGACAACGGAGACCCGGAGCGGGTTTCCCCGTAGTTATGCCCTTGAAAATGACACTTCCACCCCCAAGCATATAGCTCTAGCGGCCCCTCTCTGGCCGGCCGACCAAGGCAAGCCAGAGTTGACAGTCCTACGGGCGCTCTTGAAGTTCCACCCCGGCCAACCAGTAACGGCAAGCCGGGGACGAGGCCCTAACCAACTCTCTGAGGCATTCAGGACCGCAGTGTCGCCACTCACATTCAACCCGCCACAAGCTGCCCTGCGGTTTGTGCGCTTTAATTTAACCTGGTGATACATTTTTTGTTTATATCACAAGGCGAAGGTGATAGTTTTAAAGCTAGTATACCGTGCCCTCCGATATCGCGTTAGTCTCATGATGAGATAGCGACTGTCCCAGAGAGCTTATTATTATTATTATTATATTTCTCTTATCACAGGTACTTTCTAACATATTATATTAGAAAATACCTGGCCCTTTGGGAGGCTTACACGGAGACATGGGTCCAACGTGAAGAGGCCCTTCGAGAGTTTTAATCAAAGGTGTGATGGAACACCTACAGCGGCACTAGCCGCAGCAGGCGTAGGACTATTGCTACGTATGGATTCTAATATATGGGCTATAGGTATGGGTGTTTGGTGGAACGGCGTCTGCCCTGAATACTCTAATAGCATCAATGCAATGGGCAGACGGTGACTCGCCAACTCACTAGATGGGCCCTCTGATAAGCCACTATAGGCATACAAGCCAGCAGCAGACGGCAACACCGGTGCGAGTGGCTAGGGGTGTCGAGCGGTGCGGCGCCGGTTTCACCATCACGGGTCTCGTGACAACGGAGACCCGGAGCGGGTTTCCCCGTACTTATGCCTTTGAAAATGACACTTCCACCCCCAAGCATATAGCTCTAGCGGCCCCACTCTGACCGGCCGACCTAGGCAAGCCAGAGTTGAGAGTCCTACGGGCGCTCTTGAAGTTCCACCCCAGCCAACCAGTAACGGCAAGCCGGGGACGAGGCCCTAACTAACTCTCTGAGGCATTCAGGACCGCAGTGTCGCCACTCACATTTAGCCCGCCACAAGCTGCCCTGCGGTTTGTGCGCTTTAATTAAACCTGGTGATAAATTTTTTGTTTATATCACAAGGCGAAGGTGATAGTTTTAAAGCTAGTGTACTGTGCCCTCCGATATCGCGTTAGTCTCATGATGAGATAACGACTGTCCCAGAGGGGTTATTATTATTATTATTGATGAGTAATTTTAGCTTAGCGGGCAACCGATGGACAGCCACGCAGAGGTCTCGAGTTCGATCCCGAGGCGCGCATCTCTGACTTTTCGAAGTTATGTGCGTATTAAATAGTTAATTATCGCTCGCCTTAACGATAAAAGAAAACATCGTGAGGAAACCTGCACGTCAGAGAGTTCTCCATAATGTTCTCGAAGATATGTGAAGTCTGCCAACCCACACTGGGCCAGCGTGGTGGACTATAGCTTTATCCTTCTCACACGGAGAAGAGGCCCGTGCCCAGCAGTAGGACAGTTTAATACAGGGCTGATACTATTATTATATTATATTTATATTAAATCAAAAAACCCTGCAGTCATTTGATATATGTTTCGATTTACCTACTATTTCATTTGCTGATCTTTAGTGTCAAACTGTTCAAAGTAAATAACTAGGCAACTTGATAAATAAGTTACCTTAGCTTGTAATTTTGTAGTAGTGCATCTGTCCTTGCTATAAAAATAAATTTATTCATTTTAAAGCACTATCGTATGTAAACATACGATAGTGTTTTAAAATGAATAAATTTGTATTAGGGATAAAATATCATAAGATATTACGAAAATATTTATATTTTCGTAATATCTTATGATAATTTATCCCTTTATCGAAAACATCCGATAAACAATAAGTTTTAAGCGTTAAGGTGACAACAATAAGGTTTAAAGTGGCGTGCACTTGGTGGCTCATATCCGAGACGCTGTCAAAGAATGCCGAGAACTCAACCTAGCTTTTTTTTAACGCGTGTTAGTGCTTTGACGCATTCTTCTCCGCGGGGCGACGGCGAGATTATGTCGGACTCACCGGGGAGAGATGGTGAGCGACATTCCGGTAATACCGACTAAACCTACCATGATGTTCCTCGACACTCAACATAACCGCAATCGGTGGGGCCGCGCAATTCGCTTTCACATGAAATCGCATCGTATGAAACGGCAGGCCACTACACAAATAGACCTACCCTTTGGGCACCACTAATTTAATCCCTACTATTCCCCTGAAGGGAGGGACGGACACACGATACAGAGGCGCGCGTGAGAACAAGCACGCCGCCTCTCGGACCTGGTGCTGATCGGATGGCGGGCAGGCCCACGAAGCTCACCACCCCCAGGTAAAATCTCACGGTGGCTGGAAGTCATCTCACGCCCTCCGGCGCCCGGTTCTGCGGTTGGTAATAGGGTTTAAGCGCTCTTTCTCCCGCTCCGCCGCCTCCTTGATGGAAATAGCTTACTCACAAAAGGAGGCGACGGCGTTCCATGACTCCGGACCATGCACTAAACCACGGCCGGGAGCAAGAGGACAACCATACCGACTGCCGCGATCAACTCACGGCGCTGCGATGCTCAGGCGGGGCAATCCGCCAAAGTGTGCAGCGCCGTGTCCTCAACAACGTCGCGGCAGTCACCGTAGTGGTGACATCTGGGCGTGTCTTGCCGGCCTATGCGATACAGGAACTGGCCAAAGCAACCGTGGCCAATCATTACCTGTGTCAATGTGAGGGCACCATGCCGCCTCTCCAGCCACTCCTCAAAAACGGGACTTACCGCCACGATCGTGAAATACCCGAACTTTCCTATTACAAGTAGCTATAAGGTTCAGAGTTCAACTCTCGTCCCCGTCTTATTGATAGGACATAGTCCTCGAACAGTTGCTTTTAGTATTGTTTTTTATGTAATTAATGTATGACTCATGCATTGATATAATTACATTGTGGCGCCATAATAGATACATATATTTAAATCGCACTTTTACGTCGTCACAGTATCATCGGGCGAACGGTTAGTATTTGTTAGACTGACGACTGGCGAAAAACAACAATAGCAAAAAACGTGCATCGGTGTGTATAAGCACAACGTCGCCGCACGCGCTAGTGCACCGTGATTGATCGACACCACTATGCACAGTCCCATGCCGACAATTATATGTACTCCATATTTGTATGTAGCGTAGTTATGCGTATATAGGTTGTCTAACTTGATGTGTAGCTGTGTGTACTTAACAATGTGGGATTGCTACAGAACAATTCTTGTTGTTTCTTTTTGCGTTTTTATTACATAGATACGTTAGTTAACCTGTCCATCAAATTACCATAAACTATGATTGTTATCTTTCAAAAATTTCTTTCAGCAGCAATCGCACTATTGTTGTCTTCTTTGTTCTGGGCTAATAAGGTCTAATAGGCCTATATCCAAGCAATTTTTAACACAAATAACACGGGTCATATGATAATTTTATCTCAATAAAATTTATAATAATTCACGCGACATAGTTAATAAATAAATTTATACAATAATACGCTACGTAGGAAACTTACTTAACGAACACGTACTGCACCAGAATAGTTATTGGAAACTGAATCCTATCAGAACTGCTTATTTTATGACGTCTATGTCAACGATGTACATAGCGACTTCTACCACAATTTCTTAAATTACTATTTTCCATTATATATTATTTGAATACATACAACTATATAGTTTCCTTCACCCTTTATTATAGGAAAACTAGATGTGGCCGCGGTTTCACCCGCATTTATGATTACTGCACCGTCCCCGTGAGTCGTTGCGTGATGTTATATAGCCTATAATAGCCTTCCACTATAAATGAGCTATCCAACACTAAAATAATTTTTTAATTCGGATCTTAGTTCCTGAGATTAGCGCGGTCAAGCAAACAAACAAACAAACTCTATATTAGTATAGATTAGCACTAGTCCAATATATACCACTTCTGTTTGCCTCACCTGACCTATGTCTTATCAATTTACATTGACTGCCTAGAGCCACGCAGCCTCGGATAAGTTCCCCATAAAGTATCATAAATATATCTTAAATACATTAATTATATTTGTCATCGCAAGAATGATTGGCATCAATCTGCATGACGTCTTTATTCTGAGGGTTATCAATTTTTTTCGTCGATTCAACTGGTAATTTAGAACAATTAATGGTTTAGTCGCCGAATCCGTTACAAACATTATACTTTAGTATTCGCTCAGTAAATTTAAAACCTAAATGTCCTAGTTCGTTATAATTATACATACGATGGACTTATTATTTTATGAACTCGGGCCTTCGTTTATTACTAAATAGTAATAAACGACGTTGCAAATGCAACAGGTCTAAAATGTGAATAAAATAAGGATTCATTAGTGCTATTACGCTAACCATAATTTATTTTAGACCTCTCTAGTTCACGATGCTTTCAACTAAAGTTCAATAACCTAATCACAATCTCTTAGTGCTGGTACCATCATGTCAAGTTACATATTCACGGTGTCAGCCGAACAAATTCATCGCATTGTATGTAGCATGTCAAGAGGCCAGTCACCCGGTCATAATGGGCTCAGCATCGAGCACTTGAAGTATGCCAGCGTTCACCTACCGCACGTTCTCTGTATCTTATTCACATTGTGCTTGAGTCACTCTTACCTACCCGTAGATCTTATGCGAACTATTATCGTACCAATTGTGAAAAATAGAACTGGTGATTTATCACAAAAATGTAACTACCGGCCTATATCTTTAGCTACTGTGGTAGCTAAGGTATTGGACAGTGTGCTTGACTCGGAATTTAAAAACCACTTAGACATACACGATGCGCAGTTCGCTTTCTGAGCCAGACTTTCTACTGAAAGCGCCATAATGAGCCTCAAGCACACTGTGCAATACTATATAGCGAGAAGTACACCTATGTATGCATGCTTTCTCGATCTGTCAAAAGCTTTTGACTTGGTGTCGTATGACATATTATGGCAAAAGCTCAAGAAAACGGACGTGCATGCACATGTGCAAAAGTTGTTTCATTACTGGTATGCTAACCAGACAAATAGCATAAGGTATACCTTCGCCGATACGTACAGGCTGGAGTGCGGCGTGAGACAAGGTGGTTTGAGTTCTCCGAAGCTCTTCAATCTGTACGTGAACGATCTTATAGTTGAGCTCACCAGCACTCAAATCGGATGCTGTGTTGATAATGTTAGCATGAATATATTCAGTTACGCGGGCGATATGGTGCTGCTGAGCCCAACTATAAACACCATTGGCCATTTGTGAAACGTAAGGCCAAAATCATGGCCTAATATAGTATAATGGTGTAAAGAGTGTGTATTTCGTTTTCAAGGCCGCAGCCGCTGGTAAGTGTCCATCAAGGGTGCCCCCAATTAAATGAAATGGTATAGAGCTAAATCCGTATAAATGAGTTTAATTTCAATGAATAAGATTCGGGTAAACAGAAGACAATATTATAATGCCTACCTTTTAATAATAATGCTAAACATGAAAATAATGAAAAACCGTCGTAGTATTTCTCCGCATCGCTATCAATAAGCAACGTGCCCAGAAGACTAACAGCATTGCAACGTTGAATGGTAATGCCAATTCTTTGTGCAAAGAATATGCGAGCCCTATTACTACTCAATTATGTAGAAAATCCTGACTAATATTATAAATGTGTATATGAGTTTGTTTGTTACACTTTCAAGCCTTTTATACTCGACTAATTGTAATGAAATCTCGCATACACGTTGACAGAGGTACAAAAAAAGACATAGGGTACCTTTCATTAAAAAAAAAGTACTGTTCCCGAGGGATAAAAATTCATTGACAAAATCTACATTAACGAGCGAAGCCGCAGGCAAAATCTAGTTAAAATATAAAGAAGAATACATAGATCACCATACGAAGATTTTTGCTTATCGATTGCTTCCTTCAAATAATGACTTTGTTACAAGGCGAGGATTATTTATTTAATAAATAATATAGCCAGGAGCTATTAATATAAACTGTTTACTGTTAGCTTCAACTTAGTTTAGCTTTCCTTTCTTTTTGGATAATCTTTACTTTAGCTGGGTTACGAATTAAAAACACTAATGAGTATCTTTAGGGTATTTTAATGAAATTAATATCTGTAGACATTAGACGGCACGGCTGGCGTAGTATTTTAAGTTGTTGCCAATATCAAGAGTTGTGGGAATCCCGTACGAAAAAATATTTGCGTGCTGGAACGAAACAAACATTTTTGTGATTTGTGACTATAAAAAGTTTCCGAGTCGGGGTATTTATTCTGTTCATATATTGTATCGTGTTTAATAAATAATAGAAGAAGTAGCTACTAACTTACTTCTTTAAAGTTTTAACAAAAAAGTGTTGTTCAGAAAGGTATAGCACTTCCCTACGAAAATATTTGGTTTAAATTTTATAGCATCTATATATTTTTTAAATTTTAAGTTTGCCGTAACTGTTTTAGTCATAAAAGTCTTGTATCAGTTAAACATACCTATATGAAAACCATCGGGCTATAATCCATCCCAAAACAAAAGTAAACAAGCATAGTACAAAAGACTTAATTAAAATAACCTCCATATAAATACCACAAATAATTTAAAATGCATAACACAAGCTTTTGTGAATGTCCATTTCGTGACGTCATTCAAGATTCAGTTATACAAATTTCCTCGTGCGTTCACCATTATTTCCGCCATGTCACTTGTGCAACAGACCAGACGGGAGGAGGTGAGAGGGGGCTAGTATGGTGAATAATTCATGTACAACTCGCAACGGAAATAGCTGTGGACCTCGCAGGAACACAATACCGCTTATTAAACCATAACTCCACGTTAAGTGCATCTTTCGCTCTAATGAGCAAAACAAACTGATGTGACATGGTTTGTTGTGTTCACAGGTTTCTAACACGTTGTAAATATTTGACGCTAGTTATAAATATGATATCCATTTTCACACTGAGAAGAGATCCGTGCCCAGTAGTGCGACAGTTTAATAATTACAGGGCTTACCTATATTATATAATGTACCAATCCTCTACTTTTATATACGTATTTCTGTAGGTAAGAATAAGGTTATATAATATAGGTAGTATATGAGTAGCGATAGCATAGTGAAAAGAGAACCGAGTCCTATCTTTAGGCACCTGTGAATTTTCATCAGTGAATTAAAGAGATTTGTTGCTGAACCAAAACCTTGGGAGAATTCCTTCAACCAAGTCATCCCGACATCTCCGTTTAAGTCTGCCCCATTACCGTAGATTGTTACATACGGTGCTCTCGTATAGTGGACCAGGACTGAACTCAATACCGTCATCACCAAGCTGCAGAGATTCCAGAGAATGGCATGCTCAGCAATAACAGGATGTCTGAGAACAACACCGACAGCCGCCCTCGAAGTCATCCTAGGGCTGGCCCCCTTAGACCTCTACATACAGCAAGAAGCGACTATAGCCGCAATACGGCTGAAACACCAGGGCCTGTGGGGAACCACCAGGAGCCGACATGCATCGATCTTAGAGCGAGCTACAGCTCACGAACCACTACTCGCCGCCCCGTGTGACAAGATCCCCAAACAACATCTATTTCAGGAAAACTACCATATACAACTTTATGAGGAACAGAGAGATCAATCGGGAATCAACGAGGTCCGAGTCTACACTGATGGTTCAAAAACCATACAGGGAACGGGCGCCGGAGTTCACTCCCTGGATCTCCATATTAACATATCTATGACACTAGGCTTACACAGTTCTATTTTCCAATGCGAATGTGTGGCCATCACGGAGGCCACTACCGCGATTGACAGGAGACGGATTGAAGGCTACAGGATACGAATCCTCTCCGACAGCACAGCAATACTTAGAGCACTGGAGAGCAATAGCTGCAACTCCAGGCTCGTCTACGAATGCCACCTTGCTCTTGAAAGAATTTCGAGGGAAAATATGGTGATTTTACAATGGATAAAGGGGCACAGTGAATCACTGGGCAATGATGTTGCAGATGAGTTGGCTAGAAGACGATCGGGAACCACCAGGGAAGGTCCACCCTCTTTCCTCCCTTTACCATTCTCACAACTAAGAACATGGATGCGGCTTCGCACTCAGAGTCAACACAACGAACGCTGGGCACGGACAACGGACTGCAGACAGTCGAGAGAAGCCCTGCCGGCCATCTCACCACGTCTGACACACCGTCTGCTCAACCTACAAAGATTGGACTTTCGGACCATCGTGGGGACCCTAACAGGACATTGCCCCCTGAACAAACATCTGTACAACATCGGAGCAACAGACAGCCCACTCTGTAGGGGATGTCTGACCGAAGAAGAATCTGCTGCCCACGTGGTCCTGGAATGTGTGGAAGTAACAGCACAACATAAGGAAATCCTCAACAACCCGAGGTCATTCCGCGAAGCCTGCGAAGACCCCAGGAAACTTCTGTGCTTCTGGGCGGAGTTGGGCTGGCTATCTCTATAACCGGACGACTCTCACGCATAATGGACCAACCTGGAGTTCAAATGCGGAAAAGGGAGTCCAATAACATTACATTACCGTAGATTGTTTTCACTTAATTAACACATAATAGGATACAAACTGTGTCCACCTCTATGGGAACATATGGACGTGGCGACTATTCCTAAATTCTCTATAATATATTTAATTCAATAGTTTATACAGGTTTTAATATATTTAAAATTATCTTTTTACCTTTGGATCACATTAATTTGTATTTTCATAAAAATGTTGTATTTTTTTATATTTACTGTTACTTTTAGTCTTATTTTGGTCGTGATGCCTAGTCCGCCATGAATTTGTTGTGTGCTAAATTATATTATATACATTAAATTGTATAAAAGATTTATTGAATCAGTTTCGCAATTTAAAACGAGGCTAAAATCCGCAACGAGTACGTTGCACGTACTCGTTTTATCAAGCCTGGTTACGCCGCACATCCACCTCAGCATCTTTATTTCAGCAACTTGGATGGTATGCACGTTCTTTTGGGTTATAGCCCATGTTTCGCTGCCATACATAAGGATTGGCCTTATTATGGAAGCACTCAATGTATAATATATTATAAAATATCGCCAAAACCGACTTATATGTGATCAAAGACGAAACATAAACGAATAACCTAAAGAAATTGTTCATACGGAAGCCAAACAAAATGCTAAGAGGCATTTTCGCCTACTTATGTTTCCAAATATAAAATTATTTTCCAAAGGCTTTTGCTAAAATTCTCGCCTGAGGTAAAAAAATCTGTAAAGTTCTTTAATGATTAGATTCCGAATTCCTTTTAGATACTTTTCGTTCTATTTAATATTTAAGCGTGTACACAATTTGCAGAATATAAAAATAGCGACACATTATGCATGTTTTCATTCCCATTTAATATTTAAGACGTATCTATGTCAGAACTCAAAATGATCTCTTACATAATTTCCCTTTGGGAGCATGTGTAAAATATAATTTGTAAAAACAACGAGACGTGAGTTAACTAGAACGTACACATTTTCATTTATCTTTATTTATTAAGAAAATATAAGCCATCTTATCTTAACTTATAGCAGCAACATAAAAACAGAAATATATATTAAGGCATAATAGAGATGTGCAAAAATATTCGAAGGTGTATATTTATTTTATTTTACTTTATCCCTGATATTAATATTTGATTTTATTACGTATAGCTAGGTATACGAAAATACGAATGTGTATATCACAAATTGTACGCGCGGTATGAAGGCAAAGCGCCTGCAATTGGGTTTCGGCTCCAAAAGGGGTTGTGAGACTGCCATAAATGCCTTATTTACGTACCTTGGCTGTGGTAATGGAGTGGTCATCCTGAAGGTTGACTTAAAAAATGCTTTTAATTCAGTAAAGAGGGACACATTCGAAGAACAGACACAAAATCACGCAGACGTGCAATAACTACTTGTTTACTATTTATCGCATCGAACTCACAATACTCGGCGCAGGAGCAGTGGTGAGGCGATCTTTTGAACCACTACGCCATATTTGCAGTCAATTGATTAACATTTGAATATGAAGTTATTAGTTTCGAATAATGGATTTTATAATAGCAATAATATTGTTACGAATGAAAAAGAAACCTTCACCTAACTGTTCTAGATGTAACATCAGAGAAGATGTTTACCACATTTTAGTGGCGTGTGCACGGAACGAGGATGAGCGGAAACAGTTTGAGGCAGATGAATCCTGTTGTTTAAGGTCTATTGGAGTCTGTAATAGCATTTCGTCTGCTCCTTTATCAGAGCCGGTGATATGCTTGTATAAAATTGTAAACAGTGCACTAAAAGTTAGATCTTAACACCATGTTAATTTCTTTGTGTTATTGATTATCTTTATTGTTTTTGTTATTGTATCTTCCTATGGAGGCGACATAATCACTAAGTGATCAAGCCTCTTATCTATAGTAAATAAAGAAAAAAAAAATATTGTTACGAAATATATCTGCTTAAATACATGTATCGCAGCTATATATTTAGTTTATTAAGCCTAACATTAGCCTGTCGCATACAACGTGAATTGTTATAGCATTGAAAATCTTTAGTTATAGCATAAAGTATAAGTATAGTCCCTAGTAAGTTGACTGTTTCTGTAGTTTGAGTTTAAATAAATAAATAAATGAATTCGTTTATTTCTCTCAAAAGGTGCACACATAGTTTTAAACACAAAAAGAGTATAGTAATAGATACAATATGAACCTTTGTGAGAGCTGGAGTCTGTAATGAACATGTAAAATCTCCAGGCTTCTAAATACTGCTGTTACTCATGACAATGGCAACGGCAACCGCTTGCTAACAAGCTGGTGGTAGGTACGTCTGATTACAGCATTACTTAAATAAAAAAATATGCATATGGTCAATGGCAAGGTGCAATCTATAACATTAGCCAGTGTACTGATCTGTTCCAAACCCACACATGAGAATATAGTGTATTTCACAAATACCAATTTGGAGTCTGGGTATTACCTGCACTTGCTTATATAGTTAGTAAAATCCCTTTCCATGCAGACAGTGAAAGTAAAAATCTGCTGCGCCAACCAGTGACAAAAATAGCAACATTCATCATTATACAAACTAGGAACATCTAGTACAAACATTTTAATGAATCATACAAACTTGTACTCACAACGTATTTTCTACTAGAAGGCAAACTTTTTAATTATACAACATATAATTATGCAGTCTTCGCGAATGCACTATGCATTTAACTAAAACAAGTTTCACCTGGCTATATAAGTACCAAGTCTGACTTTAAAGTTAATATCTACAATCTGCTAATACTATAGCTTGTAACACAACAGTGTTTTATTTTAGGTTATAGGTAACACATTGAATAAAGAAAATCTTGTAAATAGCATGAGAATTCATGCCAATAATTATCATTTACTAATTACATTCCTATATAATATTTCAGGAGATAATGTAAAAAAATACGTGTCTTTAAAGAAGTGCTTTACATCTATATTTGACTATTCATGTTGTAAGGCCTATATAATAATTAAAGTATATGTCTCTCGGGTACGTTAGCAGAATCCGTATTGCTACCAGTGCAAAGTTCGCTTTCAGATATGTATACGCAGGCTTCAAGTACGTGCCGTAGAGATTTTATTTCTTTATAAGAATTTTCTCTAAAAAGATTTTTCTATGAAGAGTTTATACCTATCGCGGCCAGAAATACCATAACCAGCAGTTACCACTTGCCATTTTGGCTGTTAGTTGCCGGTCTAATACTACTGATTATAAAAAGGAATTGATGTAATGGAATTGATATAACAGGTACCTTACTAAGAAATATTATTTATTTTACTACTGAAAGAATAAAATCTCTTGAAACACATATAGCACAAATAAAAAATAAATAGAAAAATAAAAGTATTGACATAGCTTTTGCAGTCACCATATAAAACTGAAATAATAGGCAGGGAGTTGACAATCTTTGGAGAAAAGAGAGTACCCACAGACTAACTATCGCCACCAGAAATAATTTAAGCAGCGGGTATCACTTACCATTTTAACTTCTATCTGCAGGTCTGCCACTACGGACTATAAAAAGGGATTAACATTATCTTCTTGACATAAGGTGTTTCTTATCTTAGGCCTCGATGGCACAGTGGTTAGTGTAAGCGACTGCCACGCCTGAGGTCGCGGGTTCGGTTCCCGCACAAGTAAAACATTTGTGTGCGCAGGACATGGATGTTTGTCTTGGTCTGGATGTTTCTATGTATAATATGTATGTACTTACAAAAAAAAGTATATATTATGTATGTTTATCCATTGTCTAGTATTCATAGTATAAGCTCTGCTTAGTTTGGAGTAGGTGGTGTTGTGTGTATAGAATATTATTATATATCTTACTAAATAAGAATCTTTACTTTACTAATAAAGCAATAAAATAGTTTGAAAAACATATTGCCCACATCGAAATTAGGTAGAAGAATTAAAGTATTGACATAGCTTTTCCAGTCACCATATAAAACTGAAGTAGAAGGCAGGGAGTTGATAATCTTTATAGAAAAGAGAGCACCCATAGACATGAAAGTGCTGCGAAGGATACTCCAGTAGATAGACAGATGACCTAATTATAAGCGGCGGTCGTTGAGAGAGAAACGACATCGATCGCTGTAATAATAATGAAAGAGAAATATTCAGTAGTGAATACTGTGGAGATGCACGGTATTCTCGGTATATTTGTTGCCCAGATGGTTAAAAAATATTTTGTCACTGCTACACTGATAGTGGATGGACTGCTGTGCTTAAAAGTCTTAGATTTTCTTTACAGATTGGTCAAAGTGATTTTGGTTTTTCTGTCAAGCAAATTTTAGTAGCTCATAGTATGAAATTGTGTTCGATAGAAGACAATATAATAATAATAATAATATTCTATCACATACACACAACACCATCTAGCCCAAACTAAGCAGAGCTTGTACTATGGGTACTAGACAATGGATAAACATACATATATACTTTTTTTTTTGTAAATACATACATATTATACATGGAAACACCCAGACCAAGACAAACATCCATGTTCATGCACACGAATATTTGTCTTGTGCGGGAATCGAACCCGCGACCTCAGGCGTGGCAGTCGGTTACACTAACCACTACGCCATCGAGGCCGACATAGTCGAATAGTCTTGCTAGACTTTAGGTAGGCATAAAACCTTAGGTTTTCGACATGTAGACGTGAGACTATGTATAAGGTAGATATATCATAATCCGCGTTTGAATAATCAGCCTCTATACAAAGCATCCGTGCTGCCTATTGATAGCCTTCAAGCGATATCAATACCTGTGCTGTTGACGTTTGAAGGTAGTATATTATTATATATTTAACTATCCTGTAATAATAGAATGATGACGTCACTTGCACATGACACGATTAGGCAATATCTAGTGTGTATGTAATGTTTTGTTTAGCAATCAACAACATAACTAACTTTCTGTCTCTGACATCCTGTTTTATCTTATCTTTCTGCCAGCAAACGAGGAATATACAATTCCTCATTTTCTTGATTTCGAATTTTAAAAAAATTCTACTTATTCAGTGACTACCAATAACAACAAAAAGTTTAAAAAACATATATTTCATCATAATTATCGCCGTAGTAAAATTCATCTATTTTATCTGAAAGCGCTCCCATCTAGCACGGTTAATTTTCAGCAATACTTTCTCCCACGTACTTGTAGCGTCTGCTACAATATATCCTTCTTTAAACGAGTTTTAATGAGAGTATTGCTATCACGGATTCACGATAGGCACCCTTCACATTGCCGAAATCCATGAGCGGTGGTTGACACCATCACAGCTTACCATTAGATAGGCAGCTAATTCGTCTGCCACTTAGTGCAATAAAAAAAACATAATATCGTCAAATATTTGTCGACCCGATATACGTCAAATTTACTATAGGTTTAGGTAGTTAGTACTCACAGTTCAATGTACCTTTGAGGAGTACATATTATGTATAGGTATATCCCCTCAAAAAATATAAAGCCCATTATATTGTTTGTTGTTTACGCGAATATTATACATTGAAATTAAACAACATTATGCGGATTTTACCGCGTCGTAAATTTTACATAATTTTAAATCTACGAAACTACAATTTAAATTATCAGGCAACCATTGTCACAAGAAGACTAACTTACTAGACCATATCTGCCAAAAAGATAGTGTAAATCTAAATAGTTAAATAAAATAATTCAATAATAAAAAAAATGGTATAGTTATACAGTAGACAGTAGTAGTTATATACATTCAATATTGTGTAAAAGTAGATCTTTACAAATAAACAATTCTATAAAATCCGTATAGAATGGTTTACTTCAAGAATAAAGATCTTTAAACTGAATAAATAAATTTATCTAGAAAGAACTTCTTTATACTATTATATCTGTAACAAACTAATTAAGGCATGTACCCTGTATGTAACAGATCTAAAGAGTAGAGCTTGCTCTAATGAACAGCTATTAGTAACAGATTGTACGTATTATTGAAATGTCTGGAAATCTGACAAAATGCCTCAAAGGCGAATAGATTCCGCCGTTCGGTGGAATAGCTTCTAACATACCGACGACGTATAATAGTGTCGAGAAACTCGCGACAAGAATTGAATAGAAAATCCAATTGCAGATATTGTTGTACTAGATAGATCTCATTCAAATGTATTAGATATCTTTTTATTTCTTACATTTATTCTGATTAATGATCTAGTTAGTAGTTTTCTAGAGCTACTTTTACTTTACAGAAGATCGCAATCGAATAATGAAAACAGGGGTGTAACATTCTTGCAGAGAGTATTTGATATGCGCAAGGATGCTTTTTAAGGTAATGCGATACAACATTACATTTCATGCAAAGTAATATAACATTACATCATCACTTAAAAATGCTATGAGATTGTATTCACGGCTGATAAGGTGAAACAGCGGTAATTAATGCGAGTGCATGAGATCTCGGGTTCGATTTTCGGGATCAGGAAAAGTGCTATTGACATTTTCTATACAAAAGGTCTTAGTAGCAGCATACAGTCTGAAACTGCGTCCGTTAGACGGCAATTAACTCGCTCCTTAGTGGGTACATTACCGCCACGATCGTGGCATGTCCAGATAATCGTAACACTGGATTAACTGGAAGACTAAAATATATTAATAATATAATTTTGACTTTTAATTTTTATTTTCATCAGTGCAGAATTGAATTGGTTGCCTATTTATTATGTATGTATAATGCAATGCAATATGAGCAACTCAGTTCCTAAAAGCGCAAATTGAACTGCTCAAAGAAGTATATTAGTGCCTTCTAGTACACTCATTGCTACGATAAATCGCATGGACTTTCGCGAAGGCATCGAAGCTATATAGCTATATAGTGAGGCTTTGCATTTATATGATGCAAAACCTCACACCGCAGGTTTTTGCTCGACCGCGCTATAACACTAAGCGGTATTCATTACAGGCAAAAGTTTGTCATTTGCCTTGAAATATAATAACTGATAAGTTGATTCAGCAATTTTCGTGTCTAAAATAAGGTAATCTCACATAAAAGGATTAAAATAATAGTGACCTCCATACTTATCTATAAGTCTAAACTTAAATACTGGGTAAATTTACATAAGTTGTGTTTAAGAATTGCGAGCAGCTTACCTAAATATATTATCATACATTCATAGACCTATATTTTTCAATGTGTATAACGTATTTATATAACGCCAGCAAAGTTTCAGTTCCCACATAATATATGACGAACCTATTGTTATGTAACCTGGATCTGTGAATACGACTGCTGTGTATATCACAGTAGCTGCATTTACAGCCACTGCGCCACCGATGCCTCGAGGTAAGCCAGTTTCGTTGAGCTGGTCTAACTTGACGATCAATCAGATGTACTTGTACTCGAAAAAGTAATAAGTAATATGAACGTTGAAGCATTAATACACTCAGATAGCCACCTGTAATGTTATTACTGTACGTCTAACCAAAATTATTGAGTCCCAAGCTCTGAATGTAAATGTAGAAATTCTGCAGAATTGTTTCTATGTATTCTACTTCAACCTTTGACAAATTCTTACAATACTACGATTAAGAAAAGCCTTAGTCTAAGTAGTTAAAGTCTACTGAGGCTTGTAGGCAGTAAAAATTGTAATAAAACAGCGAAACAAGTTTTTGCTTGCTTCTCTACGCGTTAATAGCTGTGTTAATGACTGATCTAACTTAATGTTCTCCAGACATAATTACGGTCACGGTGGTCAATACCAATGGAGACTAGCCAGATGGCAGTTTTCCGTTGAGAAATCGACCGCTTGATAGAATATGCACAGACAATATTATTTATTTACTAGATTTAGCCTGCAGTTTCGCTCCTGTTAATGTAGATTTTGTCCATAAATTTATATCCCTTGAGAATAGATATTTTTTTCTGGATGACTAGTACCCTGACCTTTTCTGTACTCCTGATAATGTGTCTGCGAAATTTAATGGTGATCGGTCAAATAGTTAAGGCGTAAATACGCAACAAATAACCAAACTCACATTCGCTTTTATAATACTAGATAATATTAGGTATAGCGCAATTAAGTAACACAAATTGTACTATTTGTACAATTCTCTTACTTTAATAGACCTTTTTCAAATACAAATCGACAGAACCGAAGTAATATCAGTCGCAAGCCTAACAGGTTTACCTACTTTTCCAGGCGCGGGGATAAAACACCATCAAAATTCTAACTCGGGACCTGTAATAGTAACTTCTTAAAAGCCAATAACAAAAAAAAAAACAATAACTGTTTACATACGTCATTCGGGTTTTGAACCGACCGGATTCGACTCCATGATTTACTACCCCTATACCGACAAGACAGTCATGCTCTAACTTATTCTAATTACAACTATGCATTGTTGCAATTTGATAAAGATTTGAGACATTCTTAGAATAGTTTGGCTTATTTCAAATCTTATAAATTTGTACTAAATCTAATTTTAATTATAGAATAATTTATCTAGCTTTCATATACTTTTATTATATAATTGTGACTATTTCACAATGTTCACAAAAGTATAAATATAGTTTTATTCGATTTAGATCAACACAGTTTAAAGTAGAGCTTTTGAAGCAATTCCATTATTTCGCCAAACAAGCACATCATAAACGGAAACTGCATTAATTATTTCGAATGAAATACTTAGCTCTGAAAATAAAGAAACGTATTCATTTTGTGCCATTTCGGACGCTCGAGGACTTTTTGCGTCAAATCTGTAGAGTATTTTTTCGCGTTATTTTTAAATAGTGAAAAGCGCATTCTGCATTCTTCTCATAAATACATTATCTTTGTTCGATAACCCCGTAGTGCTAAAAATGTATTACACCCACATTTCGCCAGCTATGCTTTTAAATACCACGAAATAGAGAACGAGCTTGTTATCGTCTACCGGGCATAGTTTCAGACTATATGAGATCTCGGTTTCGATTCTTCGGTTGAACAAAATGTTATAGGATTATTCTATCATTAAATTCTCAGTAGCAGCAAGAATTCTGGCAATGTGCTCTACCTCGGTAGCACAACGTGGAACCTAAAATAAAAGGAGAATTAACATGTATATTGTAGACCTAAGTCCAATAAAGGGCAGCTCTTTTGTTTTATTACTTGGAAGCTGTATCTCAACTGCAGATGAGTGCACAAACCATATTGCTTGACATAATATTGTCTTCTGTTTACGCGAATGTTATTCATTGAAATTAAACTACTATATACGGATTTTAATAGAGTGTTAAATAAACAACGCGATAAAATCCGTATATAGTAGTTTAATTTCAACATATTGCTTGATATAAAGGTAAGATAGCACTAATAAGGACCAATACACGATTCAATTTACCAGCACTGCGTCACCGCTCGGTTAGAGCGACCTAATTAGATTTTGTAAGAATTTTCTCGATCAACTGCTCGCACGATATAATTTAATTATGTGCAGCGAACTCAGAAAGCTAGTATCGTGGAGAACTAGTGTATTATAAATAATAATATTTGGTTTAATAATTCTACTCCTTTTACTTTCTGAATTTTTATGGCTTACCTTTAAGTTCGTATAAGGTAGTTTCTGCCTGCGAGCTGCGTTCACCATTTTGAATGAATAGTAATTAGATTATAACGTAAAGTTTTCGGGATACAAATAACAAAATATTTAATAAATAAACTCATACAATTCTACTGAACTATCAAAGGCAATTAAAACGGCACTCTGTGTAAAGATACGAGTAAATAATATTTCATACAAAAGTGCTTACTTCTGAATATTTAGCAATACTCGAAGGCAGAAGTAATAAGTCTCTGAAACTTACCAATGGTTAGAGTCATTATAAATGCATTAGGCAGTTATGTTAAACTTACATTTGCCCGCGGTAGGTACTGTCCGCGCAAACTAACAGTAATTCGCCAATTTATAACGTTCTGCACGTATACTATTCTAGACGCCATATTTCTGATTCTGCAGAACCGAATTAGATAACATCTCGATAAGCTTTCAATTTGAATGCCAAGCTACTAAATGGTGAGAACTAAATACAAATATTGATTTAATGGTTATTATGAGAATCTAAAAGAAACATAAAGACAGGTAAAATTTCTGATAAGCAATATTTTGTGTTCCTTCTTGGTTCTTATTTGACTAAATACATATACCTATAATGTTAAAATACAATAGAGTGGCCGCGAGTTTCTTGCTAAGCATGGCGACATGTAAATGTAAATGTATATTCACATTAATTAGTGTGACTTAGACGTTCATAACTGGTAATACATCACCTTTATGTATCAACCTATTTTTGATATAAATCCCAATATTTCGAGGAAACTCTAATGTACAAACAGGGCCTCGTTAAACTTATGTAATAGTATAGATTTATAGATATGGTTTCAAATCACTAGAGTCACAAAATAGTATATGAATACAATGAATTCTCAAAGTGAACATGTGCTTGTTAATACTATAACACTAATGAGATGCCACGCATCGTGACTCACAGCTAGCAGACTTACAACTGATGCCGCGAAATGAATGTGTAAGATTGCTTCATTGCCTATATTATATTACGCGATCACCCTGTAGAATATAAGCTTACGCATTTGTTTTGTGAGATATCAAAAAATATTCCCAAGGCTAAGCTTTATTGCGCTTTTTGGCTACGCGGTAGAATATGTGTAACTTGCTAACTTATTAATTTTAAAACCAAATTAGTTCATATCATATTCCAGAAAATAAATAATTAAACGATTGTATTCTAAAATTCTTCAAAACTTCTCTTGTAGCAATAGTTGTTAAATGTTAGAAGTTGTTACACCCACATTTACCTTGCCTCTTCCAAAGTTTTAAGCATAGGTCTACATAACATTTTTGTGATATTACAGAAAACGCTGTTAATAGTTATAAAAGATATAGCATTAATCTGAGAAAAGTATTTAAAATTATTTTAAAGAATAATTTTATTCAATTACTGCATGCTTTAATGGTAAAGGAAAGCAATGTGAGGATACCTGCATAACTGAGAGTTCTCTACAATATTCTTAAAGATGTGTGAAGTCTGTTGATCCGTACCCGGGAGACTGTCGAAGTTAGCAGTGGTACAGTTTATAAACTGGGCTGTAATAATATTATTATTAAAAAAAGATATCCCTTTATTACCTTCATAATATAAATTAATTCGTAAATTAACATGATCATATCAAAATTGTAGACGTATTTTGTCAAAAGTTAACGCATAGTTTTACTTTATCCACATTTCTTAACCTCCAAGAACACGTAACTTGGGATGAGCATTTTGCCGTCTATCGAACTGTTTCAGAATCGCTACAGATAATTACCTGACAAAATATCTCAATAACACTTTACCCAATATGTAAATTAAACACTCACCTCACTATTATTTCAAATCCGAAAGTTATCACACTTTCGGCATGGGACCAATTGTATTCTCCAGATAAATACTGTTAAATTATAATTGAACAAGTTTGTTTATGAAGTATTGATTGAAGGGATATAGACAACTCTTGCTCTTTAAAGCAAATTCTCTGTTGTGAGCCCTGATTTGCAGGGGACTTTACAAACGTTAAAATAACAGAGACAAAGACCATTCAGACTCAGAACGATTAATTGGCTATCACACAAAATAATTGTTTCATAATCAATTTTAACAATAAGGTAAACATGATGCATGATCGCGTTAAAACCTGTT
Source organism: Catocala nupta (assembly GCA_963675205.1). Lineage (NCBI taxonomy): Eukaryota > Metazoa > Arthropoda > Insecta > Lepidoptera > Erebidae > Catocala > Catocala nupta. The sequence goes on from OY776082.1 coordinate 12,855,271, forward strand.
ATATATATATATATATAATTGTCCCATGTAGAATTTCGCGGAAAACCACAGTATTTCGCGCAGTGGCAGCAGAGAGGCGATCGCTTGCTAGCTATGCTATGCAGTTTTGTATTCTGAAATAATAGAGTGATTCGTCACTATATGCTGCTGTGCCTTGACATGGACGGGCTTCTCCCATTAATTTTTAAAATGATTGATACGCGTTGTAATTTTATACCAAAATATCTTGATATCGATATTGTTTTCTCTTTTTAATATTTCGCATTTGGGTTTCGACCGGTATCGTTTGCGATATTAAAGTAACATAAATGTGAAATCATACTGGTATCTCTTCATACAAAGAGGTAGGTAGAGAGTTATAATATCACTTCCGTATCATATCTACTGTGGTCACAGGTAGTGAGACCAACCACGTACGTAAAAAAAATTGTGGCACGCTTTCTGTGAACAACTACCTTTATTTGTACCCCGTAATCGAACTCGAGCCATCGCGATTTGCCACAAACAACATCCACGAAAGTAACGAGGCAATGGAAATAAAATCACCCATATCCTTCTGAAATACCTCTGCCGAGGTTGTGGTAAAAAAATCAGAATTTCTACAGTCACAGCCTTTTTCTAAGAGGCTAATAAACTACGTGTCAGTTCTATTAATTGTTTCTAGTATTGCAACCAGCAGTGGGTATGGAGCATACAATATTTTGTTAAAACTGATAAGCTTTAACTTTTAATGAGGTATCCTTTCGAACTAACAACAACCAAAGCATTTGTAGCGACATTGCTGACGCTTTAGTTTTCTATAGTCCAGCGTAGGTATGCAGTAGCTCCGCGTGGCAATAGGCATGATGACAGGGTTAAAAGTAAGTGATTCTAATTAGTCCATCTTTTAGATTTGCAAAAATTATTGGACACCTATTTTTTGTTTTAACAATACAATAAAAAATTACTAAGATACAACTCATTAAAATTCGGGAGCGAAGCCTTGTGACGTCACGCTTTTGTAAAATTTGTACCTGAAAGTGACGTAACACGAAATTTATACGCGTTGTATCGTCATAGTTATTTGTTTGTGGGACGAAAGAAAAAATTCGTGTGCAATATTTTTTGCTAATCTAAAAGACGGACTAAAAACTTTTATTTAGTTATCATGCCTATTGTCTCTCCAGAACCACTGAGTTAGGTCGTAGCTCAATATGTATTTATATTATTTATAACTGGTAATATATATCCCTATTTACAATAAAGCATTTCATTCGACTATCCACAACAATACTTAAAGAGGTATTCCTTTACACCTCTTCACATTACTAGTGATCACTTAAAACTGTTATATCTATAGCCTATTATAACTAAAGTACACAAAATACCTCGCTAAACATAGATAAATACTAGCTCATTATTTTAGGCACATAAAGCTGCGGACATAAAGATGGCAGCCGATGATAACGCAGCTGTCTGCTGTCTTCAAACTATACAACAGTTGTATGACCGGGACAGTACAAACGGCCGGTGTTTCCCACTACCAGTGTGAAATGAAAACAAAGCAAACTTTAGGTTGGAGACACACTCAGTCGCACTTTAAAAACAGAATTTTACAGCCAACAACTAACCAAATTTAGCTTCAATAACTTAGTAAACTCACTGACTAAAAGAAAACGTTCGTAGGTACGTACTTTGTGACCTAAATAAATGCATTATATTTGACTTTGAAAATATTTGGCGATTTTATAGTATATGTGTAGCCAAGCTGTCAAATTATTTCTAAGGTAAACTATGTGCCGATTAAAAAGTCAACCCTTAGTAATATTGGGCAGGTTTATTTCGTTATAATAAGACCACACCAAAATCTACACTTAAATCTTTGTTTTTAATAAAACTTGGAGAGCCGAACTGAGGTAGTACCTCCGACCTACAGAAGACCGTAAGTAAGCGACCTTGTGCTGAGTTTCTGCTGTGGGTTTCGATGTGCTTAAAGGAAACGCTGGGTAGTCGGACAGTATTCATTTCTTGCACTGTCATTCCACTGATTACTTCTTTAAATGGTTGGCAACAGTAACCAGTTACCATGGCAGGAGGCTTACCATATTCTAATTTTTCACCCTGGTGGCACAAAATCATACAGTGGCATCTGGTGATTGTGCCAGATGCCGTTGCCACGAAAAACGAGATTTTGAGTAACCACAAAATTTAGCCACAGACCCGATAGAATAATCGAATCTAAGTGACCACAAAATGTATAATGAACCTCATAATATTATATTCAGAGTGCATTGTGAGTTTTCGAAGTAATCATACGCAAACGAACAATTTGTTGGCAATTTCAACAAGTATTTGGTTTTAATAGTTATTTACTTGCAATTTTGTTAACATGTACGCCGGGTTCACATTTATGACACATAGTATGAGTATATTGTGTAAAGAGACGAATGTGCTCGATTGATCTGACTTGGTACAAAATAGAAAGAAATGGTGTACATTAATGTCGAAGGCTCAAAAGATCCATTTTGGGTTACTGAGCTAGCGAAGTTGTAGTAGTATATTGCGTATATCATCTTTTTCAAATAATTATTCTGTGCATAGGTACATATCTAAACTTACTAACTATTATTTTATTTTTGTATGGGCCTCTGAATACTTTAGATTTACAATTGGACCCGGTACGGGGTGCTGCGATATTGTTCTTGAATTTATTCTTTTATTTCATGCATACGTTCAGACAAGATATTGTCTGACCGTATGCTTGAAATAAAAATATATATATATTATATCGCCCTTTCGATTTCGCTATTATATGTACCTATACAAAAAAAAGTGGCGGAGACTAGAGTAAACTAGAAGTTTTGAAGAAGGGTAAACAGTAACTAAAAAGGATAGAAAGTATGGCAAATGAAAATCTTGAAAATGGAACAAGCTTTAGTGGCGAAATAAGACTTACAAAGAGAAGAAAAGAACGAGATTTACCATAGACATCATCATTTTATCACTGTAAGCATCGGCTTAAACCTTATAACCTTAAACGTTCCTTATGTAAATAGTCACAACATATCCATGGCTGATGCCATAAAAATATGTAGATATTGCTGCACTTAGTGTCGATGTCTTTATTGTATTGAACATCCGGTATCTTACGAGACCGAAGTAAATTTTCTATATTGTGGCGCTTATGGCACTGATATAAAATACTATGCAACATTGTGTATTGTGTTGCATAGAATCTTGTACAAAGACATCAAAGCATGTTACGATGAATCCAACTTCGACGAAGAAGTTAATAACACAATATGTACATACAAAGACTCACGCCTGTGCATTGATAAAGGAGTAAGCAGAGCTTAATTACACTCACATTTTGCCAGCTTTGTTTATACATCTCATATAGGTATTAAAGGGTAAGTCAATTCCCGTCTTCCGGGTACATTTGCATACTCCATATTGCTAGGCAAAATATTAAATGAAATACTCAATTATTCTTTGCTTAACTCAATAATAATAATAATCAAAGCCAACGAACACACGATCACACGCCAACATAACCGTAAACTTATGCCATGGGACCGACAAGGGCAAATTATTGTCAGCCTCGATGGCGTAGTGGTTAGTGTAACCGTCTGCCACGCCTGAGGTCGCGGGTTTGATTCCCACACAAGTCAAACATTTGAGTGCATGAACATGGATGTTTATCTTGGTCTGGGTGTTTCTATGTATAATACGTAAGTATTTACAAAAGAAAAAGTATATATGCATGTATATCATTGTCTAGTACCCATAGTACAAGCTCCGCTTAATTTGGGCTTGATGGTGTTGTGTATGTTATAGAATATCATTGTAGTATTATATTATATATTCCTTACATTAAATAAAAACCATATTTTAAGCGAGGAATTGCTTCACAAGCATAGCATGGCCAGGCCTTTACTTAAGACACAATACGAACCTGACACAAGACGGTTAATTGCGGACATATAAACTGGCACACTCGTAAAATATCATAGCTAGCTAATGGTGCTATAAAATATTGCGGTTTTACAGTTCAACGTTTAAACTATTAACTACAAACTAAGTGTTTTGACATTTACAATGTCAGTTGTAAATGTCGAAACACTTAGTTTGTTTTATTTATTATTTACTCTTAATTTGTATTATTATTATTTATATCCAAGACCTATTTTTTTTGTCGTTAACTTGTTAATACGACATTTTCTCGCGACTTCGTAATAGTTGTAGTCTAAAGAGTTCACTTGTTATACTATCTATGTACCTGTGTCAAACTATACTTCATAATATCTCCGGTTCCTTAAAGCTCACCGTGAACGCTTAGATTTTAAATTGAACATCCAATTATCTACCTATAACAACCGTACAAATATTTATACCGTAGTATTTGTGTGATGTCTAATCTTTAGCTTTTTGCAGACAAAGCCTTGTTACAGTTATAAAATAGATCTTGATTATAAATTATCTTTAATTAAACTGCATTATCTCAGGAACTTCCAATACGAAATATTTTTTTGCATAAGACTAGCCTGTTAATTTCAAAATGTTTATAGTACACTACGTCTCACGAGGACTGTGCAATAACGAGTGACACCACAGAGCATAGTTAGTGGCTTATATAATTATGTAGATAATTAGATAGACGGCTCTCATATCCCTTCCAATTGATGTGTGTGAGTTTAGGCACAGAATGCACATTAATACTACGTAGTTTAGGTTATTATAATTATAATAACATTAGCCCTGTATCAAATTGTTCCACTGCTGGACACGGGCCTCTTCTCAGTGTAAGAAGGGTTGGGCTATAGACCGCCACGACGACCTAGTGCGGGTTGGCAGACTTCACATATCTTCGAGAGCATTATTAATAATTTTCACACACACAGGTTTCATCACGATGTTTTCCCTCTCCGCTAAGCAAACAATAATTTATTTAGCAACAAAGTAGTTTCCTAGTTTAGTATTCCTCGTTTATTTCACGTGCATTTAAATTGTTAGAGCGTACATTCATTACAACTTGTACTTCTCTAATAACCTCTCGCTCTAACAATCCCACTAGTACCAACTTTCTAATTAATATTAAAAATGCGAATGTTTGTGTATTTGTTTGGTTCTGTATTTACATAAAAAATTGGTAGTCACCATAATACGAAGTACATAATATAATAATCTTTTAGAGATTTTGTTGACATCCGTCGGCGTACGTCGCGGCTAATTTAAAACCATCAATGGAATCCATTAATTCATAATACGCAATTTCGCTTATTTGCACAGTGGGGTAAATCACATACGAACACACGTCTGCTAGCATACATAGGAAAGATACAGTGAGTGCAGTTTGTGGCGGTACATGTAAAATAAAGATATACGAAAAGTGAGGGTAGAAAAAGATTCTTCTGCATCACAAACGGCGCCATGAAACCGTCATATCAGTGCGCTTGTGACCACGGCCGGTGTAATGTGGTTAAAACGTCTAGCATCGAAAAGGTAAACAATATGCATGATCGCGGTAATACCCGTTACGAATGAGATACATATATCACGCAACGAAAAAATCTATTATAATATAATAATATATTCTACCACATACACACAACACTATTTATAACATATACAGGGTGTCCAAGAACCTGGCGTCCAACTGGATTCCCACGATGCCCCAAGTTCTAACAGTACTCAGAAAAATATTTTAAAAAATCCACCCCATGTACTTACAGAATTATACTGATTTCAAAAAAAAAGGGGAAATGAGCACCCTGTGACATACTTTTGAATGCTGTGACTGCTAATGCTGATAATTTCGATATTTCTTGGAGGTTTTGTAATCTAGGGTATTGCTGTGTCTAAATAGAATGTAAAAATAAAGTACTTATTGTACCATTTTAAAATAAAATATTATTTTAACTAAAGGTGATATGGAAAACTATTGAATTTCGCAACTTTGACCGACTGTAGTGTAAAAAAAATGTACCAAAATAGTATGGCAAGTGACGTCAAATTTTGACGCGTTTATTCCTCTTTTTAAAAAGGTATAATACTTACACATTAATTTGAAAAAAAAAAATTTTGATAATATTTTTACTCAACAACCCAATTTTTACGATGTCTTACAGAATTCTTAGAAAGAAAAATTTACGACGAATTGAATCTAACCTCTAAAGAATTACTGTTGTATGCTCATAAAAATAACAACAGGCCTCTCAAAAAACAGGTTAGACCGTAAGGGACGGTATGTGCATGCATCTCACCATAGTGATTCGTTATTACAACAGGAGGGAGCAAGACAGAAACTATCTTTGCGATTTGCTGGTTCTTCTTTATGGTACCCCATTATTCAGGTAAGAGTGAGGGAGAAAAAGGTTAGAGGTGCGAGTGAGATAGATAGTGACGCTATCTGGGATCGTGCTATTTAGGATAACAGTACGGTCAGTACGCGTCACTGCCTCCTGCCGTTACTACGCACCTCTCTCTTATTGTTACCATTGATCACGTACTACGATTTAAAGCTTTGTTTATTGGACTCGATTACTCTTTGTGCTCTGGACTTTGAAACGAACTCTTTACGACGACCTTTGCCTGTGTTTGGACAGTTTGTGTTTTGTGTGTGCTACCATGGCGACCTACACTCCGCAAGAATACGCAAATATGCACTACATTTATGGAGAATGTAGAGGTAATGGACGAGCTGCAGCGAGACTTTACAGAGAAAGGTATCCGAGGGCTACGCGATATCCCGACCATCGAGTTTTCATTAATGTGCACAGATCACTATGTGACGGGCGGTTCCCCAATCAAGTAGCTGGTGAAGGACGACCCGTAAATGACTTCATACGCGATGAAGTTTTAGAGGCGGTGTCGGCAAATCCAAGCATCTCTGTGCGAGGAATAGAAGCTGATACGGGGATACCGAAGAGCACAGCACACAGTATTCTCCAAAAAGAAGAATATCATCCGTACCACGTACAGCGAGTGCAAAGTCTTTTACCTCGAGACTATCCGAGCCGAGTCGCGTTTTGTGAAACAATCCTGCAAAAACATCGAGAAGACGAAAACTTTATCGACAAAATTTTGTGGTCAGATGAATCTACATTTAAGAAGGATGGCTACATGAACCTACACAACTTGCACGAGTGGCATGTGGAAAATCCGCACTTGATGCGAGAAGATAGATCCCAGTACCGGTTCAAAGTGAACATGTGGACCGGTATTCTCTGTGGGAATATTATTGGTCCATTTGAGATGCCCGAGAATTTGACTGGCGAATCATATTTAAATTTTCTTCAAAATGATTTGCCAAACTTACTAGAAGAGACCCCACCAGATATGTGGTTCCAACACGACGGCTGTCCAGCACATTTTCGCGTATCCGTTAGAGAGTTTTTGGACGAGCAATACCCGAACAGGTGGATTGGGCGATCAGGAACAATCCCGTGGCCAGCCCGCTCACCTGACTTAAATCCGCTGGATTTTTTTTTCTGGGGAACTATGAAGGAGCTCGTTTATGCGAAGCCCATTAATGACATCGCTGACCTTCGTGAGAAGATAACACAAGCAGTGCAGGTGATACGTCAAAAAAGTTACTCGCGAAACATAAAGCGGTCCTTTTTAAGGAGAGTGAGAGCTTGTATTGCCGCGGGTGGTCAACATTTTGAACATTTATTGTAATAAAATATCTTTAAACTAACATTCTTTGCTTTTATTCTACTGGGAACCCATCTACCTGTGTGTATTTCCTTCTTGCTCACTCTTGGAACCGAAGTAAATAATAGTAGTAACATAACAGTTTCTAAGATAAGAAAGGGTCCGACAGTTACCGTTAGTAGGTAGGCACTTCGTAAAAATTGGGTTGTTGAGTAAAAATATTATCAAAATTTTTTTTTTCAAATTAATGTGTAAGTATTATACCTTTTTAAAAAGAGGAATAAACGCGTCAAAATTTGACGTCACTTGCCATACTATTTTGGTACATTTTTTTTACACTACAGTCGGTCAAAGTTGCGAAATTCAATAGTTTTCCATATCACCTTTAGTTAAAATAATATTTTATTTTAAAATGGTACAATAAGTACTTTATTTTTACATTCTATTTAGACACAGCAATACCCTAGATTACAAAACCTCCAAGAAATATCGAAATTATCAGCATTAGCAGTCACAGCATTCAAAAGTATGTCACAGGGTGCTCATTTCCCCTTTTTTTTTGAAATCAGTATAATTCTGTAAGTACATGGGGTGGATTTTTTAAAATATTTTTCTGAGTACTGTTAGAACTTGGGGCATCGTGGGAATCCAGTTGGACGCCAGGTTCTTGGACACCCTGTATAACAGAGCTCGTACTATGGGTACTAGACAATGGATAAACATACATATATACTTTTTTTTTGTAAATACATACATATTATACATAGAAACACCTAGACCAAGACAAACAATAGTCATATAATTTCCGAAAGTCAGAGGTGCGCGACGTGAGTTTGAACCCGAGACCCTCTGCATTACAGTCTGTTGGTCGCCCCACTGAGCTACCGCTGCTGTACGAATACTTTTTTTAAATTTTATTTCTTTCATAGGAAAACAAACAATTGTACAATTTATATTACGAACAGAAACATACTGGGTATTATAACAATGGGTAAATGTACAAACCACTACGTTTTCACATATTACTACCAAGTAAGGAGACAGACAGTGAGGTATAAGTACACTAACTTATCAAACATTATCTATCTATGAGCTATGTTAGTAGTTACTAATTCTGGTATTACTATTCCAGAGATTTAAGGTTATCGACTATGGCTTTCTTAAATACATGTCGAGGTAAGGCAAATATATCAGTTTTAATAAAATATTTGTTATACGTTTTAACCAAACGTTGGAGGGGCGCCCGCTCACTCGCGTTTGTGCGACTACGAGTCGTAGCAAATAGCGAATAAGCGCGCGCCTCTCGTCGCACAACCGTTCTTCTGGACAGTCATATACATATATTATGTATAAGTCCATAGAGAAACATTGCATGTAGTAACAGGCGTCTAGATTTTAAGGTAAGTAGATTATATTTTTGTAATAATTATTTTTATGGTAGACGTGTCATGTGACATTTGTATTCTGTCGTTTTTAAAAACTTGCGCTGAATCCTTTCAATAATATCATCATATTTAGAATAATATGGATCCCATATCGTGCAAGCATATTCGACTTGAGGGCGAACTAAGGAGTTAAAAAGATACAGGTACGTCGCGGACCGTTTAAAATCAGTGGTGGCTCTCATAATAAAGCTATACATTTTAAATGCTTTGGCGACAATCTTATCGATATGTAAATTTAAGTGCAATTGGCTGTCTAGAAGAAGACCGAGATCATGAATTATAGTTTCTCTGACAAGAGCTTCGTTCCACAAAGTATAGTCACATTTAATTAAGGATTTATTTTTAGTAAAATTTATGTATTTAAATTTAGAGAAGCTAAGCATAAGTTTATTTTTAACACAGTATTTAGATAGTCTATTTAAGTCCTCTTGCAGGAGGTGGCAATCACTTACTGTTTTTATTGTGTTGAATATGTTAAGGTCGTCAGCGTATAACAGAAACTTACTATTTAGGAAACAGTTACCTATATCATTTATATAAATAATAAACAACAAAGGACCCAAAATGGATCCCTGAGGAACGCCTGATGTAGCCAGGAATGAGTCAGAGTGGTACCCATTAATCGCAACTACCGGATTGCGGTTGCTTATATATGACCAGAATCACCGTAGCAGGTTGCTCCTAATTCCATTAAAAGCAATTTTGTTTAATAGTATTTCGTGATCTACTTTGTCAAACGCTTTTTTAAAATCTGTATAAATAGTATCCGTCTGAGCTCTGAACTACTTTACTTTTACTGAGTACTTATTAATTGTATGTTGTAGAAGTAAGTGTATGTAAGATTAAGAAAATAATGGTAATTAGTTCCAGAGTAGCGATAATCGAAAGGGAGACCGTTGGATAGCAAGGCTGATATCTCTACTTGACTCCAAGACTTTGACACCTAAGACTTTCATGTCAAGTCATTTGCGTATTTAATAGTTATTTTCTACCGCTTTAACGCCGAACACAAACAACCTAGGAAACCTGCGCCCATTTCACTCCCCCATCTCCGTTTAAGTCTGTCTGTCGCCCTAGATTATTTCATAATAATAATTGGACACGAATTGTGCCCACTTCTATTGGGGCACGTGGACGTGGCGACCATTCTTAACACCTCTTTAATAGATTCAATTCAATAGTTTATGCAGGTATTAATATATTTAAAGTTATATTTTTACCTTTATATCACATTTAAATTTTATTTATATAATACTTACGTTATTTTTTATATTTACTGAAGTTCAGAATGAAATTTAGAATAACTAAGTAACTTTCTTATTTTGGCCACGATGCCTTTTCCCTCATGACTTTCTAATGTGCTAAATTTTATTATAACCCTTAAAAAGTATAAAAGATTTATTGAATCAATTTCTATTTCTATTTTTTTAGTTAAGAGGCACTCATTATATAATATATTATAAAATATCGTCAATACTGTTTTCAACGCGATCAAAGACGAAACATTAACGAATAACCCCAAAGAAATTGTTCATACGGAAGCCAAACAAAATGCTAAGAGGCATTTTCGCCTACTTATTTTTCCAAATATAAAATTATGTTTCCAAAGGCTTTTTGTTAAGACATTCGCCCGAGCCAAAATATTTGTTAAGTTCTTTAATGATTAGATTCCAAATAATTTTTAAGCGTGTATACAATTTGATGAATATTAAAATTGCGACATATTATGTATGTTTTCATTGCCATTAATATTTAAGCCGTACCTATGTCGGAACTCAAGATGAACTCTTACATAATTTCCCTTAGAGAGCGTATGTAACGCATAATTTGCAAAAACAACGATACGTGAGGCAACTATATCGTACACATTTTTATTTATCTTTATTTATTTGAGACAGTCATTTAGAAAATAAAAGTCAATTTGACGCATACTCCACCGCGGGTGCGGGCGGAGGGATTTTGTCGGACTCGCCGGGGTGAAAGAAAGATGTTGAAAAGATAATATACCTCCCGGAATACCGACTAAACCTACCACGGTGTTCCTCGACAAAACCGCTATCGACGGGGCCGCGCGAATCACATGCGCATGCAGTCGCGACCCCGCCGAGGTTTCGGCCCGCCGAATGAAACGGCAGGCCACTACGCAAAGAGACCTACCCAAAGGCACTCACTTTATTATATACCCTACTGTCCCCCCTGGAGGGGAGACGGACTCGACACAGAGGCGCGCGTGGGAACACGCACGCCGCCTCTCGGACCTGGTGCTGAACGGATGACGGGCGGGCCCACAAAGTCCGCCACCCCTAGGTCAAACCTCAGGGTGGCTGGAGGTCATCTCGCGCCCTCCGGCGCCCGACTCTGCGGTTGGGGAGAGGGTTTAAACGCTCCCTCTCCCGCTTAGAAGGAGGCGATGGCGTTCCACGACCTCTCACTCCGGACCATAGACTGAACTTCGGCAGAGAGCGAGAGGGCAACAGATCCGACTGCCGCGATCAACTCACGGCACTGCGATGCCCAGGCGGGGCAAACCACCAAAGTGTGCAGCGCCGTGTCCTCAACAACGTCGCGGCAGTCGCCGCAGTGGTGACAACCGGGCGTCTCTTGCCGGCGTATACGACACAGGAACTGGCCAAAACAACCGTGGCCAGTCATTACCTGAGCTGGAAGGTGAGGGCGCCTTGCCGCCTCTCCAGCCACTCCTCAAACACGGGACTTACTGCCACGATCGTGGCGTGCCTGAAGCCACCTTATCTTAACTAATAACAGCAAAATAAAAAAAAAACAGAAATAAATATTGAGGCACACCTTTTTTTTTTTTATTAATTGCATGTTTGATTTTAATAAACGATATTATTATTTATAGCCATACCAAAATATATTATTATGTAGATCGCTAAGTTGTACGCGAAGTACGAAGCATATAAGTATAAAAACAATGTTTAAATAAAGGACATCGTCATCGTCTTCTACAGATAAAGTCATCATGCAGATATGGAGTATAAATAAATAGTATTGAGACCTTAAAAAGTTATTTAACTGTGTCATCGTCAAATCAAGTTTCGATTATGATTCGATTTATATTCAGTGACAACAAATTGATTAACATTCGAAATTTAAACGAAATTACGAAATCATAAAGTTTGGGGTATTCGTTTTTATTTCTTTGTAGAAATTGTTACGAAGTTATTTAAGTACTAGATGTATTCTGGTTTAAATGCATATCGCTGCTATACAGTTAATTTATTAAACCTTACATTAGCCTGTCGCATATAAATTGGAGTTTTATACCATTGATCCTTTAATTATAGCGTAGAACTTAATTCTTCGCTGTTCTGTTTTAATTATGCTGTTAACCATGACGTTGGACACGGTTAAGCTGCAAGCAAGCTGGTCGAATGTTTGATTGCCGCCTTACATAAATACAAAAAGCAGTTAATGGCAAGGTGAAATCTATGGCGGTGGCTAGCGTAATGATTGCTTCAATCCCCATACATGACAAAATTGTTTATTTCTCAAATACTTATTTGGAATCTGGGTAGGTATACCATGCACTGGCTTTCTTAGTTAGTTAAATCCTTGCAATGCAGTCAGCAAAAATATACACTGCGTAAACCAAAGACATTTCTTTTTATAATTCATCATTATTACAGCAACTAGGAACATCTAGTACAAACATTTTAATGAATCATACAAACTTGTATTCACAACGTATTTTCTATTGCTACTAGAGGGCAAACTTTTTAATTATACAACATATAATTATGCAGTCTTCGCGAATGCACTATGCATTTAACTAAACCAAGTTTAACCTTGCTATATAAGTATCATGTTGGACTTTAAAGTTAATATCTACATCTACAATCTACTAACACTATAGCTTGTAATGCAACAGTGTATACGTTTAAGGTTGTAGGTAATACATTAGATGGGGTGTGTGGCCAGAGAACCTCCCCGTGCGCTCGACGGCTGCTGGTCCTTTCTACATTTTTAGTGGATTGGAACGTCAGTCGTTGGGCCGGTACACCCCGGGCAACACGGGTAATAATGTCCTTTCGGGGGCATTATTACTCGTGGCTAATACTCTGGCACGCGCGTAGGGAACCCGAGGCAGTTTGTCTCGGGGTTATCGGCCCGCGAGGGCCGCGTTTGGGGGTCTCTCCACGTTTTCCTCTGATTAGCAGAGGACACGTGGATGAGATGGGGGGGTTAGAGGAAGAAAACCTCTATAAAAAATTACCAGTGGGGGCCGTCAGGCCAGGGTTGGGAGCGTAGGCGTCCTGCCCAGTCGGGCGGTCTTGGGGCGGGTGGATCGGTCCAGCATGGACCCCCATCCGGCCCAACACGGGGGCATAGAGGAAGACAACCTCTTTAAAAAATCACCAGTGGGGGCCGTAAGGCCGGTGCGGGTCGCGTGGCGTCCTGCCCCGTTGAGCGGCCTTGGGGCGGGTGGATCGGTCCAACATGGACCCCCATCCGGCCCAACACGGGGGGGATAGAGGAAGACAACCTCTCTAAAAAATCACTAGTGGTGGCCGTTAGGCCAGGATTTGAAGCTTAGGCTTCCTGCCCAGTCGGGCGGTCTTGGGGCGGGTGGATCGGTCCAGCATGGACCCCCATCCGGCCCAACCCGTAATCCTGAACTGACAGGACCGGGGGCCTTCGGGCTGCGAGGAAGAAAACCTCTATAAAAATTACCCAAAGCCCAAGTTTTTGGTGGCCCGGCGAGGGGCTGTATGGCTGGGGGGAACCCAGTCATTAGGGCCACCCAAAAACCAAAATCATGATGTCGGTCCAAGGCAATATACTACCCCAGGAGGGTACCAGGCGCCCCGCGCCTGGAGAATCCCTCACGGAGCCTTCTGGCTCCGTCTGCCCCTCGTACTCTGGGGGGGGCAACCAACATCTTGCCAGCGTAGTGCCGCGCGATATATCGGGCACAGAGAGATTCGTGGAGTCAGGTGCTGACTCTGCGGTAGGTGTCACCTTGGGCTTGGACCCGAGCAAGGTGAGGATGGAAGGCCCCAAAAAGGCGAAGGCTGGAGGGGGTATGCCCCCGCCGTCAGTCCGGGATAGTGTGCCGGCCGTGCCAAGGACACGGTCGAGGTGTCGGGCGGCGGCGCTTGCACGCAGCGACTCCGTGTCGAGCATGTCTGGCGCCGGCACCGGCACTGATATAGATGTCGGGTCGCGGGCGGGCTCGGGCTCAGAGGCCAGTCGGCCTCAGAGCCGGTGCTCGTCGGCGGCACGACGGGAGAGAGAGGAGGGGGGGGATAGCCCTGCTTCCCTCACCGTCAAGTTCTGGGGTGCACCCGGCGCTTCTGCAAAGCGCCAGAAGACGTCGCACCACGCGCTGTCCGACTCTGGCTCGGACACGGAGGTGGAGGTGGTGAAGGGGGTGCCCTGTGGAGGAAGGGCCGGTTCCCCGATGCCACCTCCCTCCGCGGGGAAGCTCCTCGGGCAGCCTCTGCCTGCCCGTCGAGCCATCTCGAGGACGGCTGGGGTCGCGGATGCGTCCGCCCTTGGGAGAGGACTCGGTTGCCGACCTCAGGCAACGGTTCGAGGCTGGCGCCGAGACCGTCCTGAGGGTGGCGGCCCGGTCCGGCAATTTGAAGGGGGGGTTCGTCCGTGACCTCAAGGTTGCAACCGAGGACATGAGGGAGGCCTTCTTCGGCCTGTGGGGACGGGCTTCCTCCGACCTCCAGAGACGCTGGAGGTCGGAGAACGAGGGGCTGCATAGGCAGCTCGCGGAGCTCCGGGCTGAGGTGGCGGCCATGAAGGCGGCCGCTGCCACTGCCGCTCGGGCCAGCGCCGCCAAGACGCCCTCGGCCATCGCCGGGGCGCCTGCCGGGAGGCTGCGGGATGAGTTCCCGCCCCTCCCGCGGTGCACAGCGCAGCCCCTCACTCCCGCGGAGGACCGGCGTCCCGCCTGGGCACACGACCTGATGCGGGCCACGGTGGCTCAGGCGCGCAACGTTGTGGAGGCGTGCCTGGCCAACTATGGCCTAGCGCCCGTCCCGACCCCGGGCCCTCCACTCGGAGGCCGCCCCCGGATGGTCGGGGGCACGCCGGCTGGCCCACCGCGGCAGACATCTGCCCCCACACCGTCGGCTTCCTCCTTCAAGGGGAAAGGGAAGGGCAAGAAGAGGGTGACCGTCACTGTGGCGCCGCCGCGCCCCGCCACCCAGCCTCGACCCGCCCCAGTGGCCTCTACCACGGCTGAACAGCCGTGGACAGAGGTCACCAGGAGGAAGAAGAAGAAAAAGAAGAAGAAGGCCTCCCGGGCTCCCCCAGGAAACACGAAGAAGGGTCCCCGCCCGGCTGACCTGCGCCCGCCGCGCTCCACCGCCGTTGTGGTGGAGCTGACGGAGGAGGGGCTCCGGCAAGGCGTGAGTTACGCGGGCGTCCTCCGGCGGGCCACACAGGCCATGAAAGGAGACCTCGCAGAGATGGGCCTTGCCGGAGGCTTCCAATTCAAGGTTGCCGCTACTGGGGCTAGAATTCTGGAGGTCCCAGGTGCCACCTCCGGCGACAAGGCGGATAGGGTAGCCGCAAAACTTCGGTCCCTTTTCACGCCTGAGGAGGTCAGGGTCTCCCGCCCGGTGAAGTCCGCGGAAATGCGGATAGCCGGGCTGGACGACTCGGCCTCCTCCGAGGATGTCGCCGCTGCGGTGGCACAAGCCGGAGCCTGCCCTCAGGCGCAGGTTAGGGTGGGAGAGATGCGCCGCGGCAAGAGTGGTATGTGCACCGTGGTGGTGCGCTGCCCCATCGCCGCGGCGAAGAAGGTGTCGGCCGGCCGTTTGCTGGTCGGGATGGTCTCGGCTCAGGTCAATCTCCTGGAGCCGAGGCCTAGGCGGTGCTACCGCTGCCTCGAACCGGGGCACGTGAGGCAGCAATGCACCGCCGAAACTGACCGCAGCGATTTTTGTTTTCGCTGCGGCCAGCCCGGCCACAAGGCCGCCGCCTGCTCCGCAGAAAAACTTTCCTGCAGCATTTGTTCGGCTGCAGGAAAGCCGGCGGAGCACCGAATGGGGAGCAAATTCTGCTCCCCACCCAAAAAACGTAAGGCCAGAGGGGCGGTCGCCAGGACTCCGGCCGCCCCGGCCTCGTCCCAAACAGGGAGCAGCAGGGAGGCGATGGAAACCTAATTGATTATGGCCCATCGCCTCCTACAGGTGAATGTTAACCACTCCGCCAGGGCGCAGGATATCTTGCTGCAGCACATGGCGGAGTGGTCAATAGACATCGCCGTGGTCGCCGAGCCTTACTGCGTCCCCAGCCGACACAACTGGTTTGGGGACCTCGGAGGCTCGGCGGCCATTGTTTCGTCCGGACCCTCGCTCCTGGTGATGACAGACAGGGGCGAGGGATATATATGTGTGGATTGGGAGGGAACCGTCTTGATCGGGGTGTACTTTTCTCCGAACCGGCGCCTCGCCGAGTTTGAGCGATTTTTGGGCGCGGTGGGCACCGTGATTAATCGGTACCCATCGCGTCCGGTCGTGGTGGCGGGGGACTTCAATGCCAAATCATCGGCTTGGGGATCCCCTGTCACCAACGCTCGCGGCAACGCGCTGGAGGAGTGGGCGATTGCGACCGGCCTCGTGGTTCTTAACCGGGGGTCGGTCGCCACTTGCGTGCGCTGGCAGGGCGAGTCCATCGTGGACATTTCGTTCGCAAGCCCTGCCGTAGCGCGCTACGTCCGGGACTGGCGAGTGCTGGTCGAGGCGGAGTCACTGTCGGACCATCGTTACATACGGTTCGACATCTCCGCCTCGCCGGCGATCCCGGACGATCGCCCGAGGAGAGTTCACATCCCGTCGTCCCCACGATGGGCGTTGAAACGTGTCGACGTAGACGTGCTGGTGGAAGCCTCCATCGTCCAGGCCTGGACCCCGATGGGTGAAGGGCCTGTGGAGGTTGAGTCGGAGGCGAAGTGGTTCCGGGGCGCGATGACGCGGATTTGCGACGCGTCGATGCCCCGGGCCAGTGCTCGACCTCCAAGGCGTCAGGTGTACTGGTGGTCTGATGACATCAGCCAAAAACGCGCCGCGTGCATTGCGGCGCGTCGCCAGTACACTAGGTACCGCCGACGCAGGCGGTACCGTGACGCGACCGTGGAGGCACGGCTGCGGGGCGATTACGTACAGCGGAAGTACGCCCTGCAGTCCGCCATCAGCGAGGCCAAAGCCCAAAGATGGGAAGAGTTCCTGGGGACTCTCGAGGCAGATCCGTGGGGCCGCCCGTATAAGGCGGTCAGGGGCAAGTTGCGCCCCTGGGCCCCACCGGTCACCGAGAGTCTCCAACCCCGGCAATTGGAGGAGGTGGTCTCCGCTCTCTTTCCTTCGAGAGCGGATCACACGCCTCCCGTAATGGCGCCGCCCGAAATTGAGGAGGGCGGTGCCGATGCCGGGGTGCCAGTACTAACAATGGCGGAACTCGGCGCGGCAATGGTGCGGCTCCGGGGCAAAAACACCGCTCCGGGGCCGGACGGGATTCCTGGCCGCGCCTGGGTTTTGGCCTTTGACGCCCTAGGGGACCGGCTCCTCAGGCTGTTTAGCGCCTGCTTGGAGTCGGGACGGTTCCCTTCCATGTGGAAGACGGGCAAGCTGGTCCTCCTGAGAAAGGAGGGCCGCCCCGCGGACTCTCCCTCCGCGTACCGCCCCATAGTGTTGTTGGATGAGGTGGGCAAGCTTTTTGAGCGCGTGTTGGCTGCCCGCCTCTCCAAACACCTGGTGCGGGTGGGCCCCGGCTTATCCGAAATCCAATTCGGATTCCGGGAGGGCCGATCGACGATTGACGCGATCAGTCGCGTCAAGGCCCTCTCGGAGGAGGCGGTCGCCTCGCGCGGGGTGCTGTTGGCGGTGTCCTTGGACATCGCCAACGCGTTCAACACCCTGCCGTGGGCGACTATTAGGGAGGCGCTCCGATTTCATGGGGTGCCTCCCTACCTGCGCCGAATAGTCGGGGACTACCTGCACCAGAGAAGTGTATTCTGTGTGGGGCGGAACGGAGAGACGTTCCGGAGGGAGGTGTCGTGCGGTGTTCCACAGGGATCGGTTCTGGGTCCGCTCCTGTGGAACATCGGTTACGACTGGGTGCTGCGGGGCGCCCTGCCCCCGGGCGTCGGCGTAACTTGTTACGCCGACGACACGCTGGTTACGGCCCGGGGAGAGGACTACGGGGCAGCTGCCCGTCTTGCCACGGCTGGAGTGGCTCTGGTTGTCGGCAGGATTAGGATGTTGGGACTGGAGGTGGCGCTGGAAAAGTCCGGGGCCCTTCTATTTCACGGGCCTCGGAGGGCGCCGCCACCAGATGCCCACATCATTGTTGGAGGGGTCCGCATCGGGGTGGAGCCGAGTATGAAATACTTGGGGCTCCACCTCGACGGCCGCTGGAACTTTCGCGTCCATTTTAGCCGCCTGGCCCCCCGGCTGATGTCGGCGGCGGGAGCGCTTAGCTCTCTGCTGCCGAATATCGGGGGGCCGAGTGTCATCTGCCGCCGCCTCTATTTGGGGGTGGTGCGGTCGATGGCCCTTTATGGGTCGCCCATTTGGGCTGGCGCCCTGAATCGCCGAAACGTCGCCCTCCTAAGGAGACCTCAGAGGGCGATGGCGATCAGGGTGTCGCGGGCGTACCGCACCGTCTCCTATGAGGCGGCGTGCGTTTTGGCGGCATCGCCGCCCTGGGATTTGGAGGCGGAGGTCCAAGCGTCAGTGTATTACTGGCGCGCTGACCTCCGCCTCCATGGCGAGGAGCCCACGCACAGGGCGGTGGAGACGCGAAGGTCCCAGGCTCGACTGGTCCTGGAGGCCAGGTGGAATGAGCGACTGGCCCAGCCCCGCTACGGGGTGAGGACAGTCGAGGCTGTCCGTCCAGTACTAAGAGAATGGGCGGACAGACGGCGCGGACCGCTCACCTACCGGCTTACTCAGGTGCTCTCCGGACACGGGTGTTTCGGAGAGTACCTCTGCAAGATAGCCGGTAGGGAGCCGACAACCAGATGTCACCATTGTGAGGTGTGTGACCGGGACACGGCGCAGCACACGCTGGAGGAGTGCCCGGCGTGGGCCGCGGAGCGCTGTGCCCTGGTCACCGTGATTGGCCCCGACCTTTCGTTGCCGACCGTCATATCCAAGATGGTCGGCGACGACAGGTGCTGGGGCGCAATGAGTTCCTTCTGCGAGACTGTCATCTCGCAGAAGGAGGCGGCGGAGCGGGGGCGTGAGGACGATCCTTACGCCCCGGACGTCCGCCGCCGGAGGAGGGGGCGCAGGAGACGCGCTTATGTCGCTCTCCTGCCCCCCACCTAGGGGCTCCGGGTGGCGGGGCCTCAGGGGACCCTGCCACCCGTAAACTAAAAGCCCCGAGAGGGCGCGCGCGGTGTTCCCGCGCGCCTTTCTGATGTCGAAAGGGGAGAGCAGTCAGGCTCTCCCCTGGGGACGAGAGGTGGTCGGGTCCGAAAAAAATGACCCGGCCGGCACCCACACGGGGGGGCCTGCTATGGTTGAATCTTTTAAGTTCCCAACTGGCCCCCCCCATTGGGTGAGAGAGGGAACACCCCAGGTTTTTTAGTGGGTATACCAGCGCGTATTCTTGCTGGGAGTCCCACACGCCCCGCCGGTGCCGTCCCCTAGCCGGCGGGTAGTGCATGAAGCATTTTTCCTGGGAATCAAAAAAAAAAAAAAAAAAGGTAATACATTAGATAAAAAAACCTTCTAAATAGCATGAGAATTCATGCCAATTATCATTGACTAATTACGTTCATGTATTAAGTCAGAAGTAAATTTAAAAAAATTACATTTCTTTAAAGAATAGCTTTACATCCATCTATATTTGACTATTCACGTTTTAAGTTCCATATAATAATTTAAGTATACACATGTCTCTCGGGTAGGTTACCAGAATCCGTGTTACTACCAGTACATAGGTCGCTTTCAGATATTTCTTATGTTTACGCAGCTTCAACTACGTGCCGTAGAGAATTAATTTCTTTAAAAGAATTTTCTCTAAAGAGGTCTTTGTATGAAGAGTTTATAACTATCGCGGCCAGAAATACCATAACCAGCAGTTATCACTTACCATTTCGGCTGCTAGTTGCTGGTCTAATACTACTGATTATAAAAATGAATTGGTATAATGGAATTTATATAAAAGGTACCTTACTAAGAAATATTCTATATTTTACTAATGCAGCAATAGAATCTTCTTTACATATTTCGGTCATCAAAATTGGATAGGATAGAAGTAATTGACATAGTTTTTGCAGTCACCATGTAAAACTAAAGCAGAAGATAAGGAGTAGACAACCTTTAGAGAAAAGACATGAAAGCGCTGCGAAGTACTAAGTAACTACACTCCAGTAAATGGACAGATGACCTAATTATAAGCGGCGGTCGTTGTGAGAGAAGACATCGATCGCTGTAAAAATAATGAAGGAGGATTATTCAGTAGTGGTGAATACTGTGTAGATGTACGGTATATTTGTTATCCAGATGGTTAACAAATATTTTGTCACTGCTGCAGTGGTAGTAAATGCAACTGCTGTGCTTCAAGGACTCGGATTCCATTCACAAGTCGAGTTGTTTAGGGCTTTTCTGTCGAACAATTCTTTGTAGCTCATAGTCTGTAACTCGGTAGAAGACAACAGGCTTGCTTCATTTTAGGTAGGATCAAAAGCCATAGCTTTTGGGTATGTAGGCGTGAGACGTGAGAGTATGAGATAGGAAAATTATAATCCGCGTTTGAACAATCGGCCTTTATACAAAGCAGAGAGAGAACACGTTTCTCTATTGATAGACTTCAAGCGACATCAATAGGTACATGTGTTGTTGACACTTGAAGGTATTATATGCATATTACTATCCTGTAATAATAGAATGGTGACGTCACTTGCAATGGCACAATTAGACGAGATCTAGTTTGTATGCTATATTTGTTTAGCAATCAATAAGATAACTCTCTCTGTCTCCGCCATCCTGTTCTTACTTTTTCTTACAGTGCCAGTCTGTATATTCCTAGTTTTTGTGATTTCGAAGTCTGAAAAGATTGCAGTGATTCAGTGACTACTCCTAACAGCAAAAAGTTTTAAAAAAAGAACTCTCTTATCGTAAATCATTGCCGTAAACTTCATCTATTTTATCTGGAAGCGCTCCCATCTAGCACAGTTTATTTTCAGTGATCCTTTCTCCCACGTACCTGTAGTCTCTAGAACATACTAACTCCAGCGGTGTTTCCTAAGCGCTATGACATTTCCGTCTTTCTGCTATCACGATAGTATCATAGGCAGCAGTTTGGCTGTAAATTGCCAAAATCCATAAGCGGAATTTTTCACCATCACAATTTACCGTTAGGTATGCCGCTAGGTAGTCTGCCACTAAGTGCAATAAAAAAATATATCAAACGAACGAAATAAATATTTGGCGACTCGTACACCTACGTCAAAATACCGAAGTTTTAGTAGTTAGTGGTGACGTTTACGCGAATGTTATACATTAAAATCAAATAACATTGTACATATCTTATCGCGTCATTTATGCCTAATAAAAAATAAAATATAAAATATTTATATAAAAGTCCTACTTTTACATAATTTCCAATCTATAAAACTACGACTACTATGAACTGCTACTACTATTTTAAACTATTTAAATTATTAAACAGTCACAAGACCAGAATAACCTAATAGACCATGTCTGCTAAAAAGCAACCAAAGCACCAGGGAAAGGATAAATCTAAATAGGTGAATAATATAATTTAATAATTTTAATTTAAAGAAATAAATTAGTGATTTTGTATAGTAGATAGTAGTAGTTAAATATATTCAATATTAAGTAAAAGTAGTGCTTATCAAAAAAACATTTCTATAAAATTCGTATAGAATAGTTTACTTTTAAGAATAAAGCTCTTTAAACTGAAAAAAAAAAACCTAAAAGTCTCTTCTTGATATTATTATATCTGTAGCAAACTAATTACGGCTTACCATGTACCCTGCATGCAACTGATCTAAAGACTAG
The DNA here is from genome assembly GCA_963675205.1 of Catocala nupta. Classification (NCBI taxonomy): domain Eukaryota; kingdom Metazoa; phylum Arthropoda; class Insecta; order Lepidoptera; family Erebidae; genus Catocala; species Catocala nupta. Next base: position 12,877,364 of record OY776082.1, read on the forward strand.
AGCTTGCTGATGAACAGCTATTAGTAACAGATTGTACGTATTTTTGAAATGTCTGGATATCAGACTAAATGGCTCAAAGGCGAACAGATTCCGCCGTTCGGTGTAATAGCTTCTAACGTACCGACGACGTATAACAGTGTCGAGAAACTCGCGTCAACAATTGATAAGAAAATCCAATTGCAGATATTGTTGTACTAGATCTAATTCAAATCTATTAGATATCTTTTTATTTCTTACATTTCTTCTGATTAATGATTTGGTTAGTAGTTTTCTAGAGCTACTTTTACTTTACAGAAGATTGCAATCTAATAATGAATACAGAGGTATAACATTCTTGCAGAGAGTATTTGATACGCGCAAAGCATCCTGCTTTTAAGGTAATGCGATACGCCATTACATTTCATGCAGAATAATATTACATTACATCATCACTTAAACATCAAATATTATGTAACGTCATGCTATGTTAATAATGTCCTCCTGACCGAATTTCGGTCAAGGTGGCCAATCTTAACGGAGAATGGCTATCGGCGCAGGAGATATTATAGTGCACAAGTATGTGCGCAAACACAAGTGTCTGTCTGTTCCCTAACTCTCATGATCCGATGGGACGAATAATCCGACACGACCGGAGAGAGATCGACGCAGGACCAACGGCTTTACGTGCTTTCCGAGGCACGGGGGTGTCTAACACCGCCAGCTTCCTAACTCCGGGCTCGTATTGAGATTACTTAACAGAAAAACCCAATAACTTTTTGTTGGCCTGACCCGGGATTCGAAGCCGAGACCTCATGCACAGCAGTCGCATTCACTACTGCTGCGCCACAGAGGCAGTTTTTGTATTAACGGCTGATAAGGTGAAACAGCTGTAATTAATCCGAGTGCATGAGATCACGGGTTCGATTTTCTGGTCAGGAAAAGTGTTATTGGCATTTTCTATAAAAAAGTTCTTAGTAGCAGTATACAGTCTGGAACTGTGTCCGTTAGACAACCATTAGCTCGCTCCTTAGTAGGTACATGGGTCGTAAAACTATAACTACTGTAATATGCGTATAATTCAACCTTAAGTTATTAGTATAAATGCATAATTGTATTTGTTATTTTGTCGTTCTTTCACACAGCAATGCGATGGGACAATGGATTGACATCATTATTTTACGTAGAAATGACGGCTTTATTAGGAAAGATACTTAAAAAGAAACAAGTAAGTTAACGCCTCTTGGACCTGGTTTTGATCGGGTGGCGGGCAGGCTCACGAAGCCCACTATTTCCTGGTGAAACCTCAGGGTGGCTGGAGGTAATCTCGCGCCGTCCAGCGCCCGGTTCTGCGGTTTGGGAGAGGGTTCAAGCGCTCCCTCTCCCGCTCTGCCGCCTCCTTGATGGAAAATACTTCCTCATAGAAGATGGCGACGACGTTCCACGATCTCTCGCTCCGGACCATAGCCTGAATCACGGCCGGGAGCGAGAGGGCAACCAAACTGACTGCCGCAAGCAATTCAAGGCACTGCGATGCCCAGGCGGGGCAATCCACCAAAGTTTGCAGCGCCGTGTCCACAACAAACATCGCGGCAGTCGCCGCAGTGATGACATCTGGGCGTCTCCTGCCCTCCTATGCGACGCAGGAACTGGCCAAAACAACGTGGCCAATCATTATCTGTGTCAGCCGGAAGATGAGGGCACCATGCCGCCTCTCCAGCTAATCCTCTAACACGGGACTTACCGCCACGATCGTGGGTTGCCCAGATAATCGTAACACTCGGTTAACTAGAAGATTTTAATATATTAATAATATAATTTTTATTGTTCATTTTTTTTATCGGTGCAGAATTGCATTAGTTGCCTATTTATTATGTATAATGTGATGCAATATAAGCAACTCAGTTCCTAAAAACTCCAAAATGAACTGCTCAAATAAGTATATTAGTGCCTTCTAGTACACTCATTTCTACGATAAATTGCATGGAGGTTCGTGAAGGCATCGAAGCTATATAGCGATAACATATGTATATGTAGATGCAAAACTTCACATTGCCCTCAACTTTCAGTGGCAAGTTATGAAAAGATTTTGCTTGACCGCGCTATAACACTAAGCGGTATTCTTTACAGGCAAATCTTTGTCATTATCGGGCAGAGGGTTGAATAATATAGGATGTCGACCTTGAAAAATAATAACTGATTATTTAGCAATTTTTTGGGTCTGAATACAGGTAATCTAACATAAAACGATTGAAATGATAGTCTAAACTTAAATACTGGGTAAATTTACACCAGCTATATTTGAAAATTGTAAGCAGCTTACCTAAATATATTATCATACATTCATAGACTCACGCCCACACTTTTCAATGGGTAGGTACACATCTATATAATGCCAGCTAAGTTTCAGTTCCCACATAATTCTCGAGTTAGATTCCTGGAACCTGGATCTGTGAATACGACTACTGTGTATGTCACAATTGAAACAAGCTGACAAGCTGCATTCACAGCCGCTGCGCCACCGATGCAGTATAGACATGTAATGGTATTACTGTGCATCTAACCAAAATTATTGAGTCCCAAGGTCTAAATGTAAATGTAGAAATTCTGCAGAATTGTTTATATTTATTCTCCTTCAACCTTTGGTAAATTCTTACAATACAACGACTAAGAAAAGCCTAAGAGTCTATCGAGGCTTGTAGGCAGTAAAAATTGTAATAAAACAGCGAAACAAGTTTTTGTTTGCTTTTCTACGCGTTAATAGCTGCCAGTGTTAATGACTGATCTGACTTAATGTTCTCCAGACATAATTACGGTCACGGCGGTCAATCCCACAGGAGACTAGCCAGATGGCAATTCTCCGTTGAGAGATCGACCGCTTGATAGAAGATGCGCAGACAGTATTATTTATTGACTAGATTTTGCCTACGGTTTCGCTCGCGTTCATTTTGATTTTGTCCATAGATTTCTATCCCTCTGGAACAGTATTTTTTTCTGGATGACTGGTGGACCTGACCTTTTCTGTACTCCTGACAATTTGTCTGCAAAATTTATAGAAATAAACAAACTCACATTCGCATTTATATTACTAGTTAAGTTTAGGCATAGTGCAGTTAAGTGCGTGCACAAACCCAAAATGTACTATTAGTACTATTCTCTTACTTTAATAAAAAGCAAGCGAAAAGCACATTATGCATTCTCCTATTTCAATTACAAATCGACAGAACCGAAGTAATATCAGTCGCAAGCTTAACATGTTAACCTGCTTTTCGAGGCGCGGGGATAAAACACCATCAACATTTTAACTCCGGACCTGTAATAGTAACTTCTTAAAATCCAATAACAATAAAAAATCCAATAACTGTTTACATACATCACTCGGGGTTTGAACGGACTAGATTCGACTCCATGCTTCACAACCCCTATACCGACAAGGCAATCATGCCTTGACTTATTCTACTTACAATTAACATGTTCTTTATATATGTATTAATATTAGCATTGTTGCAATTTGTTAAAGATTTGAGTTCAGCTTATTTCAAATCTTATAAATATGTACTAAATCTAATTTAAAGGTTAAAATAATTTATCTTGCCTTCATGTACATACATTTGTTATCTAATTGTGACTTGTTCATAAAAGTATAAATACAGTTTCATTCAATTTAGAACAACACAATCTTAAACAGAGCTTTTCGAGCAATTCTTTATTTCGCCAAACAAGCACATCATAAACGGAAACTGCATTAATTATTTCGAATGGAATACTTAGCTCTGGAAATAAAGTAACGCATTCATTTTGTGCCATTTCGGACGCTCGAGGACTTTCTGCGTCAAATCTGTAGAGTATTTTGCCGGGTTATTTTTAAATAGTGAAAAGCACATTCTGCATTATTTTCATAAATACTATGTCTTTGTCCGATAACCCCGTAGTGCTAAAGATGTATTACACCCACATTCCGCCAGCTATGGTTTCAAATACCATGAAGTAGAGAACGAGCTTGTTATCGTCTACCGGGCATAATTTAAGACTATATGCTGCTACAGGCAATTCTTGACTAAGGAGCCTAATAACAATTTTAACAAATCGAAACTAAGACCTCATATACAAAAGTCACATTCATTACAATGTAAAATTATTTGGTTTGGTAACACGTTTTATTACCGATGATATCTGCAAACCAACCATATTTTAGTTTCAAAATTTATCACGCCGAGTTGGATAAGGTTTTGAATCGAGAGTCGGCTGATGACATTATAGAGCACGGAATATTGAGCGTCGCTGGAAGCTAGTGTGATTTGATTTCGTGCTCTGTTGGTATTAAGAATTTGAAAATTGACTTTGGTCGGCTCACCGAGCAAAACCGCAAGCAGTAAAGGCTTGTAGTTAAAGTGAAAAGTCATTCATATCATCTATATAATTGTAGTCTTATATATTTTAAGAAATGACGTTCAGCTAAGGCTATTTCACGTTAGTGAATGACACTGCTACATGACTTTCGATTCTTCGGTTGGACAAAATGTTATTGGATTTTTCTGTCAAGAATTTCTTAGTAGCAGCAAGAATTCTGTAAATGTGCTCTAATCTGTAGCACGACGAGGAACCTAAAATTAAAGGGGAATTAACATACATACATACAAAGTCAGCTTCAGTAATTTTTTATGTATATTGCTGACCTAAGTCCAATAAAGGGCAGCTCTTTTATTTTATTACTTGAAAGCTGTATCTCTGCTGCCGACGAGTGCACAAACCATATCGCTTGATATAAAGGCATGATAGCACTAATGAGAACCAATACACGATTCAATTTAGATTTCCTAAGATTTTCTAAGAATTTTATCGATCAACTGCTCGCGCGATATAATTTAATTATGTGCAGCGAACTCAGAAAGCTAGTATCGTGGATAACTAGTGTATTATAAAAAATAATGTCAGGTTTTATCATTCTACTTCCTCGTGTACTTCCTGAATTATTATGGCTTATTTTTAAATTCGTATAAGGTAGTTTCTGTCTGCGTTCATACCTTGGTATTTAAATAAAAAGGTCACACACATTTTTACATATTTTTTTATTTGCATTCATTCCTGATAAGCCACGGTGCAAGGGAGCACCAAGGCTATGGATACCCGCGCCAATCATACGATAGCTCGCGTGCACTCAAGTAGCACAGATATAATGCATCTGGTCAATGTACATTTTAATCCGCATCTTATCTGCGTCCGTTTCAAATGAATAGTAATTAGATAATCACGTAATTTTTTCAGGATACAAATAACAAAATATTGATTATTTAAACTCACACAACTGAACTATCACAGGCGATTAAATCGGCAAAATATAAGCATGTACAAAGTTACGAGTAAATAATATTTTGTACAAAAGTGCTTTCTTCTGAGTATTCAACAATACTAGAAGGCAAGAGTAACAAGTCTCTGAGCAATTTACCAATGGATGGAGTTATTATAAATGCATTAGGCAGTTATGTTAAACTTACATTTGCCCGCGGTGCCGTCTGTCTGCGTAAACTATAGTTCACCAGTGACGTTATTTACGTATATCATTCTAGGCACCATCTTTCTGATTCTTCATAACCGAATTAGAAGAAATTTGGATAAGTTGTCAATTTGAATGTCAAACTACGAAATTGTGAGGTGCGTATTCTTTGAATGGTTCTTGTGTGAATTTAAAAGAATAGATAACATTTCTAGTAAGCATTACGTTGTGTTCCACTCTATTAGCCAAAGTTTTTGCAAAATTTGACACACATTAATAATTGTAACTTAGACATTCATATCTATATGGATCAACGTATTTTTGATTTGATTAATTAATCCCAATACTTAAAAGAAACTGTAAAGTACAAACAAGCAACATTTCCATAATAGTAGGTATAGGTTCATAGACATGGTTTCAAATCACTGGAATGGCGACATACGAACGCAATAAATTGTTAAAGCGAACAACATGATCTGTATGACAATACAAAAGCACTAATGTACTCGTATGTCACGCATCGTGACAGTGAGTTAGCAGACTTAAAACTGATGGCGCAGAATGAATGTAGAATGTGATTGCTTCATTGCTAATTATGTCGCACGTTCCCTTTTTATGCTTTTTTATAAAGCATTGCTTCTGTCGCCCTGTGGAATAAGATAGCGCGTTTGTTTTCAGTATATCGTGAGGTATCAAGTTTGATTTCCAAGCCAGAATAGTAGAATACGGGTACAAGCAAACTTACTCATTTTAAGACTAGAATAATAGTCCGTACCATATTCCTAGATATAAATAATTAAGTAAACTATTATATTCTTAGATTTCCTCTTGTAGAAAGGAGTATGGGTATTTCAATAGTCCTAAAATGCGTAGGACTCAAAAACATGACTTGGGCAACGTGGTTATGATATGCTTTTGTAAGGTGTTGCACCCACATTTACCGTGCCTTTTCGAGAGTAGCAAGCTATAGGTCAACATAATATGTTTGTGATAATAAAGAAAACGTATTTTGTTAACAGTTACGCAAAATTAAAAGAAAAATAAACACTTTTCTGAGAAAAGTATTTAACATTATTTTAAAATAATAATTTTATTTTATTATCACTTTTTAACGGCGAAGAAAACCAATGTCAGGGTTACTGCATGTCTGAGAGTTCTCCATAATGATCTCAAAGATATGTGGAGTCTGATAACCCGCACTCGGACTGCGTGCCTTAGCTATCAATGGGACAGTTTATAAACAGGGCTGATATAGTATTATTAATTAAGAAAATATTTAATTTGGATACACAATTATAAATAATATAAGAGTAATTATGAAATAACATGATCAATAACATGACATCACATTAAAAACATTGACGTATTTTGTCAATAATTTACACATATTTTTATTCTATCCACATTTCTCAAACTTCATGAAGACGTAACAAAGATGAACATTTTGCCGCCTATTGAACTGTTTCAGAATCCGTCTCGATACAGATAATTACCTGATAAAATATCTCAGTAACACTTTACCCAACCTGTAGATTAAATCCTCACCTCAGGATTATTTCAATCCCGAAAATTATTACACTTTCGGGATCGGACCAATTAAGTAATGCCAATAAAATAATTTTAATTAACACGGGTTGTATTCTCCAGATAGTAAATACTGTTAAATAATAATTGAACAAGTTAGTTTATGAAGTACCTGTCGATGTCAGGGATATAGCTAACATTTATCTCGAGAATATTCGTTGGTTTGCACCTAACAAAAACTGTGTCACGGGGAACTTTACAAACATTGAAACAACGGAAATCGTTTTGATATCCGTTGTTTTGACCCAGACTCAGAAAAAATAATTTGAACCCACAGTATATGGCTCAGAGGCAGCAGCAAAGCGACCGCTCGCTGCGCGATGCAGTCAGTTTTGTATTCTAAAATAATAGAGTGATTCGTCACTATATGCTACTGTGCACTGACACGGAAAGGCTTCTTCCATTAACTTCCAAAGTGATTGATACGCATTGTAAATTTATACCAGTATATCAATATTGTTTTTCTTTTTATATTTTACTATCGCATTCGAATTTAACCGTTTATACATTAAAGCAACTTAACAATAGAGTCATGCATCCTAGCAAAAAGGTAGGTAGAGATTTGTAATATGTTTTATATTATATCTGCGCTATAACTATCTACTAAAGCTGTAATTTACTATCTTGGTAGTAGAACCTCGCTGGTTTCAGCATGAATGGACCGGATCGACCGGGGTAGTACTACCCTCTCACAGAATACCGGCGTAAAGTAACGGTACCCGTACTGTTGCGTTTCGTATTGGTGAGTGAGAGAGCCGGAGGCCCAATTACCCCGATCCTTTTCCTATCCTTTCCTTTGTCCTTTCCCTCCTTTATTCCTTTTTAAAGGGCTAGCAACGCACTTGTAACTCCTTTGGGGTTGCGGGTGTCCATGGGCGGCGGTAATCGCTTACCATCAGACGATCCGTCTGCTCGTTTGCCAACATATAAGATAAAAAAAAAAAAATATTACCGTTCAACAAGCACAGCTCCAGTCCGAGGTCTACAAAAAACTGAAAGATGCCTTCATAAAAAAATGCTGTATGTGTTCAAGCTACCCTTTTTTCGGACACTGTAATACAACCCGAGGCCTAGTAATTGGCTGCAAATATAATATAACGAGACAATGAAAATAAAATCACCCAATTCCTTCAGTACTACAGTTATACCTTCTTTCTAAAAGGCTAATCAACTACGTCTCAGAGCTATTAATAATTTCTAGTATTGCAATCAGGATTGGTGATCGAGCCTACGACATTAGTTTAAAACTGATTTGCATTAACTTTTAATGAGGTATCGCTTTGAACTAACAACAATTAACGCATTTGTAGCGACATTGCTGACGCTTTAGTTTTCTATAATCCGGCGTATATATACAGTAGCTCCATGCGGCAATTGTCTCCTCAGAACCTCTGAGTTAGGTCGTAGCTCAATATGTATTTATAAAAAATACAATACTTAACGGGGTATTCCTTCGCACCTCTTCACATTACTAGTGATCACTTAAAACTGTTAAATCTATAGCCTATTATAACTAAAGTACACAAAATACATCGCGAAACATAGATAAATACCAGCTCATTATTTTAGGCACATAAAGCTGCGGACATAAAGATGGCAGCCGATGATACCGCAGCTGTCTGCTGTCTTCAAACTATACGACAGATGTATGACCGGGACAGTACAAACGGCCGATGTTTCCCACTACCAGTGTGAAATGAAAACAAAGCAAACTTTAGGTTAGAGACACACTCAGCTGCACTTTAAAAACAGGTTTTTATAGCTAGCATATAAGCTTCACTAAGGAACAGCCGTTGCTTAGACCTAGCAACTAAACCAAATGTAGCTGCATTAATTTAGTAAGCTACATCACATATATATTTTGCATTCAAAAAGGTCACATTGCGCCCTAAATAAAAAAAATATTTTGCCTTTGAATATACCTGGCCATGTAATAGTGTTTGTACAGCAAAGCTGTCAAATCATTTCCCATGGAAGCTATCTGACGATTGAAAAATGAACCCTAAGTAATTTTCCAAAATATACACTTAAATCTTCGTTTTTAATGAAACTCGGAGAGCCGAACTGGGGTAATAAGTACTCTATCCTTCGGATATCGCCAAGCAAGCGACCTCGTCTTGTGTTTTCGCTGTGATTAGGGTTTCCATGCGCTTTAAGGAAATGCTGCGCGGTGAGACAGTATTTTACATTTCATGCACTGTTGTTCCACTGACTCCTTCTTTAAAGGGTTGGCAACAGTAACCGGATACCATCAAGCAGGCATACCGTATTCTTGTTTTTCACCTTGGTGGCACAAAATTATACATATAATGGCATCTGGTAATTGTGCCAGATGTCGTTGACACAAAAAGCGGAAGTAGTATCTTGTACAAAAACATCAAAGAATGTTACGTTCAATCTAACTTCAACGAAGAAGTTAATAACATACATATGTACATACAAAGACTCACGCCTGTGCATCGATGAAGGTGTAGGCAGAGCTTAATTACACTCACAATTCGCCAGCTATGTTTATACGTCTCATATATTAAGGGGTAAGTCAATTCCCGTCTCCCGGGTATATTTGCACACTCTATTGGCAATACGGAGTGTGCAAATGTACTCCCGGGTATATTATATGCGGCAGAATATTATAACTGAAATAATAAAAATAAATAAATGTAATAAATACCAAAACCTCATTAGTGAGTACATATTTGAACCGTTTGGTATCGAAACGCTGGGGCCATGGTATCCAAGTGCTAGGTCTCTTTATAGAGACCAAGCTAAGCAGCTGATCGGCGCTTCGTGTGACCAGAGGGCTGGTTGTTTTTGCACAAAGAATAAGCATTGCTATTCAACGTGGCAATGCTGCCAGTCTTTTGTGCACGTTGCCAATTGACAGCGGTGCGGCGGAATATTATGGCACTATTATGTTTTTGTTTTTGCTCTTTAGTTTAAATTTTTTGTAAAAAAAATTTTTGTATATATTATGTTAATTATGTTTATGTTATTGTTTATTTGAAATAAAAAATAAATAACTTAGATCACATAATTATAAAACACTGAAATACTAAATTACACTTTGCTTGATTCGATGGAACAGTAGCAAGAGGCAGACCATGGCAAACGTTTCTTGATCAGATCGGAGACGTTCTGGACAAAAGCCAGGTTAAGAGCACCTTAAACCGGCGAACATGTATGAGGAATGTGATGGAAGTGAAAGAAGCCAGAGAAGTGTGTCAGTATCGTAGCAAATGGAAATCCGTAGACTCCGTTTCCCTCTAGGAAACAGGCGTGAATCTATGTATGTATGTATCTATGCTTGATTCAAGAATCAAATCAAATACTACAGAATCGCACGCAGACATGAGTGTAAACTTATGCTATGGGACCAACAATGGCAAAATATTGCCGTATATTCCTCACATGAAATAAAACCATATTTATAAGCGATGAATTTCTTCACAAACATAGCATGGCCAGGTCTTTACTTAAGACACAATACGAACCTGACACAAGACGGTTAATTGCGGACACATAAACTGGCATAGTCGTAAAATATCATAGCTAGCTAATGGTGCTATAAAATATTGCGGTTTTACAGTTCAACGCTTAAACTATTAACTACAAACTAAGTGTTTCGACTTCTACAACTGACATTATTATTATTAATATCTAATCTGTTTATGTTCGAAGTAACTTGTTAATCCAAAAGTTTGCTCTCGTCTTCGTAATTGTTGACAAAAGTTCGCATGCGATACTATTTACCTGTATTAAACTATGCTTTATAATATCTCCGAGATGTAAACGTGGTTTAGATTTTAGATTTCAGACCTGACCTTTGTTAGAAGCAATATAAATACATTTGAACATTATAAAAGTAAGCGCCTCAATTATAAAGTATGTTGCCCTCGGCACACAAGCTCCTTAATGACAAACAGTGTTTTTTGTATGGCGCCACGAGTGTATAATCACCTTCCTAAACATTTATGAGAAATAACGCATATCACAGAATTTAAAAGTAAAGTTAAACATATATTATTATATAAAGCGTATTATATAGTATTGATGAATATTTAAATGATGTAAAAATTGTATAAGATGAGCTATATTGTATTGTGAACCCTATGACTTATGTATTTATTTAATTAATGTTTGGTGATATTAACATTTGTCATCTATTAATTTGCTATCAATTAAAATTACGTTATCATCTATTGCACGCCTTAAAGCAGATAATGGAGAAACATTTTCTATTGTATACCACAACTATTGTAATAACCTATTATCGCAATAAATGACATGGAATTGAATTGAAACAACAGCATTCAAATTTATTCCGTAGTTATTGTATGACGTCGAAACTTTTTGTTCCTACAGATAAAAACTCCAAAAAGCCATTGCTTTGGGTTGAGACACAGCTAAATAATCGACACAACCACGTTACAGCTTTCAGATAGTTATTAACCTTAAACCTAATATTATAACAATAAAAAGTTTATTTGTTCAAATGTGCTAATCTAACCCGAACAATATATTTTGAGTTTATTAAGTACCTAAGCTTTTTGCCGAGTCATGGGGCACAGCTAGAGGCTTAAATATATGCATAGATAGGTAGATGAATCTTGTAAATATTTGTTAAAGTCCTTCCAACTGATGTGTGCGGGTTTAGTCATAGATTACACATTATTATAACGTAGTTTGGGTTATAATAATAATAACGGGTATTTTTTGGTAAAGTATATGTTAGTAAAATACCTGTGATAAGAGAAGCATTATAATAATATCGGCCCTGTATTAAACAGCCCTAGTATTGGGAACGGGCCTCTTCTCATTATGATAAGGGTTGGCCTATAGTCCAACACGCTGGCCCAGTGCGGGTTGGTAGACTTCACAAATCTTCGAGAACATTATGGAAAACTCATACACATGCAGGTTTTCTCACGATATTTTCCTTCACTGTTAAGCAAACAATAATTTATTTAACAACAAAGTAACATGTACTGACTGCATATTCCTAGTTTATTTCACGTGCATTCAAATTGTTAGAGCGTACATTCGTTACAACGTGTACTTCACTAATAATATCTCGCTCTAACAATACCACTAGTACCAACTTTTAATTAATATTATAAATGTGAATGTATTTATTTGGTTCTGGTTTTACATATACAAGGAGCAGCAAAATGACTTTGAACCGTTATTAAAATTGCTTTTTGACGAAACAACTTAAAATGGAGAAACATTGTTTCCCTCGCAGAAATGTGGTCACCATAATACGAAGTACATAATAAAATAAATAAATAAATATTTATTTATTTATTTATTTCATGCACAAAACAAGTTACAATGTTTTACGTAAACATATAAAGCTTATAACTAACTTAGATCTAAATTGTAACTCAGCAATATGTGCATACACAAAAACATGATAGTTTCACGTGACTATTAATAAATTTCGGCATGAGTTACTGTGTACATCCAAGATTAATAAAAACAGAGAGAAAACAATATAAGTATATATGTGTATTTTACAATATTAAGTGTCGGTCATACTACATTCAGACAGTTTGAATATTATACCTTTTGAGAAGGTTGTGGTTTTGAATGGAGGATATCTTTGACAATTTTTATATATGATAGAAGTCTAGGATTAAAAATATCTAAATGTAAATTATTTGTCGCCAGTTCGTTATATTGACGTGCCATCCTTACTATGGGGTTGAAACAGAAAATATTGTTTTTGTAAATTTTTAATGCAAAGAGATTAACATTATTTGATCTACGCTCACTATATCTGGTATTCAATGATATATCAGAAAGCAATACAGGGGAGTCAATAATTGAATGCATTATTTTATACAAGTAAACGAAGTCAAAGTACTTGCGGCGTATTTCCAGTGACTGGATTTTAAATTTTAACAATCTCTGGTCATAGTCAGGGCATGTGCGAACCATTTGCCGCCGATAACACAATACTCTTAGGCACTTCCTTTGAACCCGTTCTATATCGCCGATATGAACTTTATAGTATGGAGACCAAACTGGGGAACCATATTCCAAAATGCTACGTACTAGAGCAAAGTAAGGATAAAGTACGCTACGAGGTTTTTTAAAGCCTTTAATGGATCTTAGAACAAAACCAAGCAGTTTGTTAGCCTTTGTAATAATATATTCATAATGAGGTCTAAAAGAGAGCCCGTCGTCGAACAATATACCCAAGTCTTTGGCGACTGTGGATCTTTTCAGGACCTGTCCATTGATTGTATAATTGTTTATTATTTTGTTGCGTTTATTGGAAAATAATATGATGAAACATTTACTAACATTCAAGTACATTTTATTTGCATTGCACCAGTCCGAAACAGTATGCAAGTCCTTTTGCAATTGTAAACAATCATTAAGCGACATTATCCTAGTAAATATTTTTATTATTCTACCACATACACAGAACATCGTCTAGCCCAAACTAAGCAGAGCTTGTACTATGGGTACTAGACAATGGATGAACATACATATATATATTATTATTATTTTTGTAAATACGGACATATTATACATAGAAACACGCAGACCAAGACAAACATTCATGTTCATGCACACAAATGTTTGACTTGTGCGGGAATCGAACCCGCGACCTCAGGCGCAGCAGTCAGTTACACTAACCACTACGCCATCGAGGCCATTGAGAGAGTACCAAAAAGGTTCCTTAGTATCCTATCTTACAGATACAACATATACATACCTTAGCCGATAGTACAGGTATTATACCAGCAAACTACACAAATTAGAGCTAGCCTGTCTCTGGTCGACAATGCAAAGAACTAACATGCATATATAAATTGTTTACTCACATAAAGACTGCTCTAAAATACTCTCTATTCTTAACTTTATTAATCACAATAAAGTACGCATCCCTTTGCCTAGATTATTTTCTCTTTAGGTTTATAAGAATATGTATACACATACCTCCTTTTATAACCCCGTCACAAGAATGTGAAAACAATTCGATACGATTATACAACAACCTAGTGTCCAGTTATTGTACTATATACATTTATAACAGTAGTCTTCGTAAATTTAAAGGCAAAATCAAAGGCATACTTTTTTATGGTATAGGCAGCAAACGAGCAGACGGATCGCGGGGAGGTAAGCGATTACCGCCACTCATGGACACCCGTAACACCAGAGGAGTCATAAGTGCGTTGCCGGCCTTTTAAATGCCTTCCCTCTCCCTCCTCATAAGAGGGGGAAGGGGTTGGGCCTCCGGTACCCTCACTTACTCGACGAAATACAACGCCAGCTCTATTTCACGCTAGTTTTCTGTGAGACCGTGGTATCACTCCGATCGAGCCGGCCCATTCGTGCCGAAGCGTGGCTCTCCCACGGTGATACTATGTTTCAACAGTTCCAGCTCTGGTTAGAAATGCATTCATTCATTTTCAACGCATCAATTTCATTCACATATGTATCATACTTACTCACTATCATCATAGCTTATTTTATGTTAAAACATTTATAGATACTAACACAGCAAATTTTCTTACTTAAACATTCTATGCACACATAATTAAAGCTACAATCTGATTTTATACTGTTTACTTTATACTATGTTTTTCTTTGATTATAACCAGTGCTGTGAGCCAAATAAAAAAATAAACTCAAGAAAATCATACTAAAATGTTACCTTTTTCTATATGTAAATAGCACCAGATCTTTATTTATATGAGTTTGTCGTAAAAAAACAATCAACTACGAAGTAGTACCTAAAACTAACCAGTTGCAACATATGTTATATATTATTATATATAACATATGTATCTATATATTAATACGTGAAGCAAAAACTTTGTACCCCTTTTTACGAAAATTGTGCGGACGGAGGAGTATGAAATTTGGCACAGTTAAAGTTTACATGGAGAAGGAGGGGCGAATCCTAATATTTTTATAAAATATGCATTAGAAATACATTAAATTAATGAAAAACACTACACGCACACAACCATGCATTTGACACAACTATGTCAATATATAATTACATAATATATCAGCAATATCTTACAGGCAACCTTTGGGTAGATTGGAATGATATATACTATTTATATTATAATACATTTACGTATTTATGTGTAAAAAAGAAAACAAAGTAGCAAGCTTAAGCATATCGTCAGTTAAAGAGTATACTTCAGTAAATAATAATTTGTTTGAAAAAGATAGGTAAATTAACCTGTATAGATCGAAATCTAAATGAAATGTGATTATAAGGGTACAAAATAAAACCTTAATAACAATCAAACTTTAAATTTAAATCAATTATGGTCGAATTTCGACTACTTGGCGACCGCTAGTATGACTAGATATGAAAATTTTCTTTAAAAAGAAGATATATAAAAATAAATGACATAAGTTTGTTTGTTTTTCGTTACAGCCTAGTTACACGGACGGTAGTAACAAGCTCACTGACGGAGGAAAGCAACGAGTGCATGTAAGTAGATACGTTGATACGTAGTTTTAATAATGTACCCTCTATTTTTGTTACTTATTATGTCCGTATCCCATGTAGCTCTAGAATGTAGCCAAATTTTGATATTTTTATTACCAGGCAAAGAAAATTTAAAGCTCTATACCAACTAAAAGTTGAATTGTATTATCCGAATTTCACAAAAGATAACCCAATTTTTAAGAAACGGTATCTCAATATTATATCGCTGAGATTATGTTTATCAAAAATTGTCTGCAGGGCCATATGGACATTTAGTAAAAAGAATTCATATCAAGTATAAAATAAAAATCCCCCGACACAATATTCATTTGATACCCATATTGAACAATTTTAATTTATGGAAATATGTAATTTTCTGGTGGCGGCCATCTTGGATTTGAAATTTATCATAGTGTATAGTATTCTACTCGTCAAGCCCTTTTATTTGATACCCATATTGAGGGAGTTGTGAAAAAATATGTAATCCGCGATTTTGTGGTGGCAGCCATCTTGGACCGATTTTTATCAAACGTAGCTAAGAACACTCCCGACTAATTCACCTTTCAAACAAAAAAAAAACAAAATTAAAATTGGTAATCGGGAATAATCGATCGGTATTAAATAATCGAGTAGGTATTAAATAATCGATCATTTTCGATAATATGCGTTTGAAGATTATATTTCAAATATTTGGAAATCAAATATAATATGATATTTACATATTAAACAGTATTAGTGTACATAAGATGTCTAGACTTGGCATTTTATTTCATCAGAATGGTAAAACTTTTTTTTTTTTTACCTGGCCGAATGCTTTGGCGCTTACTACTCCTCGGGGGCGGGCGGAGGAGCTATGTCGGACTCACCGGGTAAAAGAAAGATGTTGAAAAGATAATGTACCTCCCGGTAATACCGACTAAACCTACCACGGTGTTCCTCGACAAAACCGCAATCGGCGGGGCCGCGCGAATCATTTTCACATACAGTCGCGACCCCGCTGAGGTTTCGGCCCACCGTATGAAACGGCAGGCCACTGTACGATAAGACCTACCCTTTGGTCACCACTACTTTTAAAATCCCTACTGTACCCCCAGGTCAAACCTCAGGGTGGCTGGAGGTCATCTCGCGCCCTCCGGCGCCCGGTTCTGCGGTTGGGCAGAGGGTTTAAGCGCTCCCTCTCCCGCTCCGCCGCCTCCTTGACGGAAATTACTTCCTCACAGAAGGAGACGACGGCGTTCCACGACCTCTCACTCCGGACCATGGACTGAACTACGGCTGGGAGCGAGAGGACAACCAATCCGACTGCGGCGATCAATTCACGGCGCTGCGATGCCCAGGCGGGACAGTCCGCCAAAGTGTGCAGCACCGAGTCCTCAACAACGTCGCGGCAGTCGCCGCAGTGGTGACAACCGGGCGTCTCTTGCCGGCCTATGCGACACAGGAACTGGCCAAAGTAACCGTGGCCAGTCATTACCTGTGTCAGCCGGAAGGTGAGTGCGCCATGCCGTCTCTCCAGCCACTCCTCAAAAACGGGTCTTATCGCCACTATTGTGGCGTGCCCGAGAATGGTAACACTAAGCTAACCTATGTTAAGGTAAAGGTCCTCAGTTTTGTAATGTGAAGGATTAGGGTAGTTGCCTATGTTTGATTTTGTACATTTTACACACAGGAGCAAATAGCAATGCAAAGAAATTTGTGAAAGCTATATCAAAATTGCTTGCGAAATAATTAATATTTTAAATTTGGATTCCTATAAGAAAAAATGGCGTGGTACTAAGGGTATCTCGCTATCTCCCTCGCACAGCTGCGGTTAAATAGCGTACACATTACATCATAACTTTTATTGTATCAGTCTTATTTATTATTGAGAAGATTTAAAATTCTTGTTTATTAGAGTTTGGGTATTGAACACAATATACTATTTGACTTAATTAATAACAAATTGTAAGTCAACTACCGCATTGGTTATAGAACTATCATTATATATTGTTTGGAATTGATAACCATTTACCTATAGACGTTTGCAACTGCAGGAAAATCGACAAAAAAAAGAAAATAATATAATGCAGTTTATGACGCAATAAAAACGGAGTCTTGTAGCAAAAACTTATTTTGAACTAAATACTTAATTCTCTATACTTATACCATCACAAATTGTATTTGACCACCTATGCAGAGCTATATATAATCAAGTATTTTTTTCATTCTATTTGAGATTGATGACAACCTTGCAATATTTTGTTTCGAATGAAATTCCAAAGGAAGTTATTTGTGTAAAATATGTACCAATTTACGTGAACAGCGCCCGCCACCGGAAACTGAAGATATTAGGGCAAAAATTATATTTTCCATTAATGTTGATGTGTTTTTGGACCATTTTTTTTGCATATTGATGTGACGTATAGATATTAGACTGATTTGCTTTTTAAACGACACAATACTCATATTTGTTGTACGGGTAAATTAGTTTAATATATGGAACATAATAAAAACCTTTTCTTCTTCAAGCAACGTACACAAAAAATAATTAGATTCGAAACTACATGCGGACTAAATATTTGCAATAGTGACGACAAGGTTACCGCTTAAATCACTGCGTTGTCAGCCCAAATGTTAATAATTAATAATATTGGTGATCATGAACATGCTTTTTTAATTTACGAATATTTAAGTATCTAAATTTTTAGGTTCGCTGAATTCTTAAGTCCTTACGAAAGACGAGTATTAATAGTGATATGAGAAATGTAGACATTTATGGAGATATATTTGCTTAGCAGTGCGACAAATTATAGTTGGATGCACTAATTTTTCTTCATGATTTTGTATGTTTAGATAATTTCTTTACTTAACCCATTAACGTCAGCCGTACTATAAATAGTACATAACTTTAAGTTAAGATAAAAGTAATCTAATGCGATTTTTCACTGCATCCAAAAGTCCATGCAATAAACAAATAGATAAAACAAATCATATTTATAAAATAATATGAGGGTAGTCCTCATTTTGTGTTAGTGTTTTGTTTTGTATCTGCATGTGAGTACTTGT
Source organism: Catocala nupta (assembly GCA_963675205.1). Lineage (NCBI taxonomy): Eukaryota > Metazoa > Arthropoda > Insecta > Lepidoptera > Erebidae > Catocala > Catocala nupta. Next base: position 12,895,927 of record OY776082.1, read on the forward strand.
TTATTGTATTAGGGTACATTTTTGAGCGTACTTTTTAGGCATCCTATAACCTTTATAAAGAAACTATAATTCAAAATAGACTAACCCATACTTTTTTGAAAATATACTTTGTAGCTTAAACGTATATAAAAACCAGATTAGAATTAATATAAGAAACTTACAAGAAATTCCACGTTGAATATCCGACTTGTATAGGTAGTCTACCACTGGGAGGCTCGTTCTAATTCAAATTGCGCTCACAAAACCACTCACTATTACACGAAATTTTAACGTAACTTTTATCGAAATGTCTCATTTTAAAGATATTTACTCCATTTCACATTTTGAAACACAAAATCTTCACTAATGATTAAATTAGAAAACTGAGACGCCAATATGTCTATGTCCCGGTTAAAGCTGCGCTTCCGATGCTCGCAGTTGACTACTTGTTTCTTATTGGTCAAGTAATATCACGCCATATTTTTGTATCAGACCACCAGCGTTAGTCGGGACCTAACTTGTGTGTGAAGTGGACGATGTTTATGCAACTTCCGAGGTAAGTTTTCCATGAAATATGTTTTGGTAACCGTATGCGGTCAGTTCAGTAGCAAGTTTTAAATAATGAACAGGGTGATATATTGTATCGTCAAGATAGTATGTTGTAGATAATTGCCTCGATATTAGGACCTGTAAATATCTACTAAATTAATTAGGTAGTTGGGTAATTATCATGAAAAAACCACTTTGTCGTCATTACGGTGGCGTCATTGCGGTAGCGCAGTGGGCCACCGGAATTAATAAGAATAAGCATAACGAATAAGCCACGATAATGATGAATGCCTGTAAAATCAATACTTAATGTACTTTAAATACACACATTTTCAATATTTAATATTTATTTTATCCTAGAACACAATTATGTATATGTGACTTAGATTGGGGCTAGATGACGGTGTATGTAATGTCTAGCCTAAGCATATTTTGTACCACAGTCACACTGTCTCAGTCTTCATAGTATTATTACTTTGTTCAAGGTATAAAATAAAAAATGGGAAAGGCACGTCAAAGTAGAGAAGAACAGCTGAAGAAAAAGAGGATTGCGGAACGGAAAAGAAAAGCAATATTAAAAAATAATCCTGAAGAACATGAGAAACTGAAACAAGAAGACAGCAATCTCCCTATAGCTCAATTACCTTCACAAAAAAGAAAAATAATACGGGAAAGAAATAGAATTAATTCGATGAGGTATATATAGGGAGAGAAAGAAAAATACTGCACGTATTACAGAAAATAAAGAGCTGATAGATATTGCAAACGGCAGCAGAGGTACATAAGTCCAGGATCATTTAGCTCAGTCAACTTCACTTATTCAAATTCAACTACGATCGTCTTCTTCGAGACCTGCTATTGAAAATCCTAAAAGTCCCTCTGTTCATGTTTCTAAATCACAGAAAAGAGTTTTTAGAAGATAAACCGAAATAACTACATTTTTCAGTCCATCGTCAAATTTACGTGATTTGTCTATGAGAGAAACGTTTCAACAGCCAGATTTACAATCCGATGACATTACGATCAATGATTCACCGTAACAACCACTGGTTCCATCCTCTATGAAACTTACAACACTGAGTTCAAATAAGGTTCCTACAACTCCTGTCGCTCATTCATCTCGACCACGAGAGGGTGTTGCAAGAAGGCCCTATAGACATTCCTCTCTCAGTTCATCCTCAGTTTTGTCAAGTCCGTCTAGTGATGTGTCAGTAACAAGTATTTCAGCTTCTAAAAGGAAAATTCAGATTTCGGAAACATCCAAAAGAAAGGTTTGTTCGTTATCTGCCAGAAAAATTAAATATAAAATTGGTAAAGAAATGAATATTCTACATAAACGTATTCAGAAATTAACACAATTAAATGAAAAATACAGAAAGCAAGTATTTTGACAAAAATAACATGTCAGTACTAACAGATCTTCTAAAACTGGTACTGGTACATTTGCTTACTTAATTCATTAAGAGTCATTTCAATGGCTTATATAGACATTACGGTGGCGCAACGTATTACATTTTTTTCCAGAAGTGCTGTGTTTCAAAGAGTGCCTCACAAATTATTAGATTCACAGCATCATAATCAATTATCTAAAGCATTTAGTTTGGGTGAAATATGAGGGATAATTCGCTACCGAATTGACGGAAAAATTTACCCATTATATAGGATTTTGGTTAAGAGAGTGTCAAAATGTTTTATTATTTACTCTATAGTACCATATTCTGATATAAAATACATAAAAAAGTTAAATTACTATAAAGTTCATGATTCTATAACATGTAAAGTGCAGCAGCAATTTACAGTTTAGTTAGCACAGCAGTACTAACTTAAGTATACTGAGGTAAGATTAGTATAGTGAAGATATTTTTATTGATGTACTATGCTTCTTAGTCGCGGTTTTATTCGTATTGTTTGTTACTTTTTTTAAGTAGTGACCCATTATTCACGTTCATTTCAGGTTGCAAGAGAAAATCGTTTCAAAAAGTATAAAATGGCAAACCGACGTACTTTTACACAAGAAAAAAAGTTTGGTTTACAAGTAGACATGACGTTATTAGCTAAGGTAGTGATGATGATGCTTCTTATGACGTGTTCATGCTGCCACCTAATCCAGATGTTATCACCGATGAAGAGAAAGGTGGAGACGATGACTTGTATAAAAATATTTTACCTCAAGACGTTTCCAGTAATATAGAAGTTGTTACTTGTAGACATACCACTGCCGTTGAAGATGAATGGGGCAGCGGTGATGATGAACCACTCACAATATTCGCATGATTGACTTCACGAAATGTGCCAAAGAGAAGACGAGTTCAAACTAATGCTAAGATGCCAACTTGGCGAAAATGTGTGCCTATTTACTCCGTTTCTCGGCCTAAATCAGTTTAAATATCTATAAAAGAATGACGCTGTAATATTTCGGATATTCTTTATGATCCCTGTTTGAGTAATTTTTTTGACGATGAAGTACTAGAACTTATTGTACCGCAAAGCACAATATATGCTGGACAAAACAATAAGCATGATAAAGTTTTTACCAAAGAGGAACTCCGTAAATTCTTAGGCATACTTATAGTTACCAGATACCATAATTTACGTAGTGAAAGGTCATATTAGAGCTAAAATGACGATCTCGGTGTGCCAATATTTTTGGCATGCACGTCAAGAAATAGATTCTTGGAAATAAAGAGGAACCTGCACTTATCAGATAATACATTGGCTATAACCTTTACTGATAAAATATTAAAATAGCGCCCTTTTTGTGATGTCTTACAAACAAAATTGTGGACATGACCATTGCAAATGTATGAATATTGCATTGCATAGCACACCCAGAAGATCGTATGGATCAACTAGCTTTCACACAAAAAGAATAAAAAACAACGCAATCATCTTCCAGAATTGACGGAGAAGATAGAAAAAAGAATGGCAACGACCCTAAAAAATACTAAACCAACTGAGATGTATTGTGTGTTCCAACTGAGTCAAAACAGCATGTGTCAACACAAGTGCCTGAAAAAACTATGCCTTGATAGGGGAGGGGATGTTTCGCTCAATATCACTCCTAAATGCCCATTGTACTAAACTTAGTACATCCCTTAAAAAATACTACTGCCGATATTTTATGTAAAGTTAGAAAATGTGTTCAAATAACGATATTAAAATATTTTATTTTTTTTATTTCTACTTTTTATAAGGGTTTTTGTCCACATGGACATGCCAACCCTATTGTACCTTATAACATAACTAACACAAAATTAAAATAGGACTATTTATACAGCTAATCTATAAATTATTGTTACATAAGAGCAGCCAAAGAAGACAGACTTTTTGCTACATCAGTCTTTGGATATGATAGGATAGACTGGATTAAGCCCACATCTAATTTGTTTAATGCAAATTTCCTTATCAGTTCTTCCCTTTTACTAGTGTTTCTGACACATTCTAATAATAAATGTTGCACATCCTCTATTTTATTGCAGACATTACAGTTGAGAATCCACTTTTTTCATCAGAAATGCGAATTTTGCGGAAGGGAAGTGTCCTGATCGTAACCTTAATGCTAATTTAACATAATTTCTACTTAGGTTACTATCGTCGAACCAAGGGGTAAGAGAGGGCTGACTTTGAATGCTCTTGTACCAAATGCCCTTTGTTTCAGATATATTATTGAAGTATTGTTTCCAATAATTATGGCATCTCATTATAAACTTAGGAACTAAATCTGAAAAGTCCGGGCGGAACTCTATTTCCGTACCTGTTAATGCTGCTAATTTTGAAACATGATCAGCCATTTCATTACCTCTGACACCGATATGTGCTGGAACCCATTGCAACTTGAACGCAATACTATTTTTATTAAAGTTATAAATCATATTTATAATATCGTAGGCTATCGATGCACCTCTGATACCAGAGGCGCTTCGAGCCACAGAGCCATTGTACTAAACTTAGTACATCCCTTAAAAAATACTACTGCCGATATTTTATGTAAAGTTAGGAAATGTGTTTAAATAACAATATTAAAAATTGCTTTAGTAAATTTCTTTATAGTTTTCTTTTGAGCGTTAATGTTAATACAAGAATTTCGTAAAATTTTATTCAAATATGAATAAAATTTGTTTGTTGTTCTCCATTAAATATCACATTAACAATAAACGAAATTTTAATACTTACCATGTAATTAAGCTATAGAAACGAAAGAAGAACTGAGGAGAAATCGAAAAAAGATTAAAAAGACCTGTCACACAACTGCACGTAGAACATTGACAAATTGATTTAAAACTAGTTCCTTACCGCGGTTTCACCCACGTTTATGATTGATGCTCCATGGCTCGTAGCGCGATGTTATACATATACTCGGTTACTTCTGGATAAAGTAGCTTTTAACTAGTAAAAATTATTAAAATCGGTACAACAGTTTCGGAATTTATCGATTACAAACAAATAAGTAAAAAATGTTTGATAAAAATTATCAAAGTGATATTCGTACTCTCTTCGCCGAAAGAAAGTTATTAGTTATATTCGGTGTTAAGTGATTTTCGCTCGCTTTACCAGAAAATACAATTACCTACACAATATATTGCGGTGAGAATTCTGTCATAGTTGCCTTGAATATACATGTAGCGAGGGTATTTTATGTTGTTAGTCTGCTAACTGACCTAGTTAATCCAACTAGATTAATGGTTAAAAAGTAAGAAATAAGCTACAATTATTTTCCTGTATTTCCGCCTGGAAATTGATTTACAATTTATACTTGACGGACTATGTCGGCGCGTAGCGTAATGCATTCTACAAAATATTAATAAATATTAATTAATTTAATTAAATATTAATATAACTCACCCATACCTCGGTCACTAAAACAGCTTAACGCTCTCTTAGACTTTAACCCAGAAGTTGATATTTTTGCGGATAAATGGAAGTATTATTATTAGAATGTATGACTGTGAGCAGAATACGTGAATGCTAATAATTAAATTTATATTAAATTATTAAATAAATAATGATTAAATAGTGTAAATAAATAAATTAAAAGTTATTTTTGTATCTGCTTGATATAAAAGTTATTTTTTGCTTGTATTAAATTCCATTCATCCGGTATATCATATTCAGAAAATCGCTTTGCCAGTTAATATTTTAATATTGTATATTTAAAGCAGCGATGGTCCCGAGTTCTATACTTAGGCACACGCTTCTGAGTTTTCGAAGTTCTTTGTTAAAACAGTTAATTATGACTCGTTTCAACAATAAAGGTAATCATGAGGCAACTAGCATGTCTGATATTTCTACAAAATGTTCTTTAGGAAGTGTGAAGTCTGCCAATCCGTTCTAGGCTAGCTTCATGGGCTATGGCCTAACCCTTCTCACACTGAGAAGAAGTTGGTGCCTAGCAGAGGTAATAAACAGGGCTGATATTATATAATTATCTTAAGTATGTCATTTTTAACCGTAAAATTGTCATATGAAGACAGCCCTGTTATACAATAATTGCGGGGCAAAATCTAATTCGGTTATTATAAATATTTTAGTCACGATCTTCTTAATTATATTACTCATATCTCAACATACGGTTATTAGCACTAAAACCGCATATATTGAGTAAAATAGATAATGCAAAATGATTTCCTATGCGGACCGAATTCATGTTGAAACTAAAATTCATAGGGCTATAGTTATATAGTACAAATGAGTGGTATCAGATGTCAATTTAAAATATAAGCTCAATTTACCACAGCTTGCTAACAACTTGCTAAATGTCTAAGCTGAAAAATAAATATATATATTTTGCTACGATCCTGACACACCTCTCTAGCTTCATTCACTTTCATAACATACCTCATACACGCTCGCCAGTTTAAGGCGCTTTTAACCTGGCCTTTATCCAGAATGTCTCCGATCTGATCGAGAAACGTTCGCCTAGGTCTTTCCCTTGCGACTGTTCTATTCACACTAGCCTTATAAATTTTCTTAGTCAGTATTTTCTCGTCTATTCTTTCTACATGCCCAAACCAGCTTAACATATCTTTTTCTATTCTCGTCACTATATCAACTTTCATGCTGCACGCATCTCTCTTTAGTTAATTTAAATTATTTCCTAATAATTTATTTATTAAGAAATAAACAAATGCACATTACATATTATTACATTAGATTAGTTAGGACATTAACAAAGTTAACAAATGTACATTCAACAATGTTTCCACTTATTAATGTAAAATTTATAAAATTCGAAGATACCTACTTAAAGACTACGTGTACAAATGTTCTATAGATGATATCTTACAATGAAATTGTATACAAATTTAATATTATCATAAGTATGGTAAATATTTTTCAAGGCAAAGCAATTAGGCTTCCTGGAAAAATATATTACCCATAGACTAAGTAAGAATCACCTAATGACCGTATTGGCCAGGCAAAAGCTGTGTCAAATAATCAAAAACTGCTTTGAATTGACATATATGCGAAATATTGCGTTATTAAATACGAGCTCACTCGCGAACAGTATTTTTTTCTGGATGAAGGGTTTGTCTTTTTCTGTACCTTCTTTTTCATTACGATCTGTCCAATAGTCCAATACTTAAGGCGTGAATACGTAACAATCAAACAAAAAAACATTCGCATTTAGAATATTAGTTAGAATTTTCTAACCTATTACCTATTAGTATTTTTTGACATTACTGAAATATTATTTTACAGAAATTGCAACCTTTGATTTTCTATGATGCTGATCCTCTTTTTATGCAGTCTTGAAACACTTAATGCCTGCTCGACGATTTAATGTGCCCTTTTTCTGGATATTCTACGTTTTACTTAACAAAGTTCGTTCGAATCACACTTGTCTTTACTTTATTGAACTACATTTTCTATTTGCAACACTATTTATACAAAATGAATGGCTAAATCTTATTAATAGTTTCAGAAGCAAGCTAACTTCTTAATACTATTTAACTTACGATGCAAATTATATTAAGTTACATATGTCAAGGGTAAAGTACAGCACAAGGCGTAATTAATTATAACGTGACAAGACCCCAACCTTGATAATTATACAGCTCTTATATAAATTGTGTAGAAGAGAGGTATTAATCTTGTTTCCCTGGATTGTTTACAATGTCATTTCAAACAAAGTAATTTAAAGTGTCTCAGATGGCAGTTGAAGAGTTTCTACATAATATTATGTACATATTCATTCCTATATCTTTAAGAGTGCCGAGTATGGTTTAACAAGTAAGTCCCACGTAATAGAGAGCAGGTATTTTGTAGTCTAGCAAGCACAATTCAGATTCCATGCTGATATTGAAAATTTACATTTACAATATACATCCTGTTTGCCCAATCGAATCGAGCCTGAGACCTCAATCATAGTAGTCAGGTTCACTAATTCTGCGCCACCAAAGCTTTACCCAACCAATTCGAGCCGAAGACATGCACAGCAGTCGGATTCACTATCGCTGCGTTATCGAGGCAGTAATGGTCAAATAATACAGTATAACCCATAACACTTTAATTAAGTAAAATAGGTATGACCTTACATTTAAAGCTGCCGAAGATGCAACCACCGGTAACAACCACTAGTGATTGTTGGCGGGTACCAGTCATTGTGGCTAAGTGCTACCGGTCACTAGGACAACGTTGACGGCCATAATAAAGCCATAAGGGCTCATCATGGACACCTATCGCATTCACTAGAGCGCGAGTGCGCAGCAGCACTTACAGTCGACCACAAGATATCGGGTTTACCTCTCATGTAAGGAAAATAGTTGAGGTTCGTCTTTCTCATCAGCAGCATAAGGTCCGAAAATGTGGCCAGTAAAATATCAAAAGTAGGTGTAACATATCTCTAAATCTTGTGTTTACACACTGAAAAGCAAGTAAGTACCTAAATAAACAGCAAAAAAATTCAACCCAGATTTATTTTATACAAAAATGGAACAGGTGAGGCGTGTGAACTCAATATAGGTTTCTTCTCCAATTACTAGACGTAGGACTTATTTTTGTTATATTCTGAACGTTTAATTTTTTTTGTCTCTGATTAACTGAATTTTATTTCTTAATTATATGCCGTAATTGCTTATAAATAGAAATCATATTTTTTTAAAGACTCAAGGAGATTGAAATTTCATTAAGGCGTTGCGAGAGATTTTACAAACATTCAAACAACGGAACGCCTAGACTCGGAACAACTATTTGTGAATAACACTAATGTTTTGTGTCTTGTGGGGATCGTATTAAAAATACTTGGTACGCAGGCATTAGTAGAGATAGAACGCCTTCCTGCGGTATACCTGCAGATATACACCATACTATCCTAACATATAAATTTGCAATGGTGTATGTATGCTATTAAACAACTAACTATTAATTACACTATTGTAATATGTATATCTCACTATTACTTACTAGATATACGCAAATGTTATATGTTTGGAAAATCGGGTATTATATTTTAGACGGTACAATCAGTAAGCTTGAAAGGAAAACTCATTTTAGAATTAATTAAGACCAGTCAACACCACGAACCTCAGGGATTATATCAAACGGAAGTTTCTGTAATAACAAATTGAGCTATTTGCTCCCTGTATTTCTATTTAACGTGCTATAGGTAAGCACAACATTATTAGCGCCATTATTTACTGACGCACGACGCCCACATTTTTATGGTAATTTCCTGACGTTCAAGATTTGTAACCAAGTAATTAAATTAAAAAATCTCGAATGCAACCATTTGGTAGGTGACTAGGCGTATATGTATGTACGTATATGCTGTAATCAAAATGTATAATAATGTGTTAGTACACAAGCCGAGCTAGTGAGTGAAGGATCTTTCCACAGTTATAGTGTAAATTCAAATAATAATAATAATTTATTTATTTGCAGAAATGAGATTTTAGGTTTACATTGATTTAGGCTATTATGTACTATTATTACAGGTATTTATGTATACTCGTAGTTGCCAATTTGCGTAATCTACAATAAGTGATGGGTAAAGTACTGTTCTCCTAGATAGGCTAACATATATACAATAGCCTGTGTTTAGGAGTACAATGGCGGTCCCCTATAGGTAAATTTTTATTTTTGATGCACGTGTCATTTTTAATTATTGAAATTAATAATAGCAGTAGTTTATCAATAAGTAAATCAATTACATAATTACATTTCTTTTAAGTAGTGTGTGTGTATGTGTATGTGTACGTATGTATTTATTTTATTTATATAGGAATTTTTTGGTTTTTCCATAACTAATTGAAAGGAGCAATTTTGTATAGTATTTTTGCAATGATAGTGTGACAATCCATAGAGAGGACAAAATGCGTTTATTTTGTTATAGAGCGAAGGACCAAGTTAAATGGCAAAGTTTTTAATGAAGGAGGTGAGAGCGGGTTTTATTTTACAGATTTCGACTTCCGTCGTCTGTCGTTTGGTATAAAATAAATTAATTTTCTATAAAAGGTGTTCGATGATATTGTAGTATGCTTATGTGTAAAATAAATAACTGCGTTACATTAAGTAAATTACACGCTTTATATAGCTCGTTTGTTGGGAATAATTTTGAGACCTTGAAGTATCGCTCGATGAGCTATCTTCATTGGTTTCATAATGGTCTTAGCTGCTCCTCCCCAACTGGAAATACAATAAATGACGATTGACTAGCAGAGTGCATAGTATACATTACGAATGATAAAAGGGTTGGCTACGTATCGCAACATTTTAGAAATAAATTTATGCTTTCGAACCCGACCTGATAAAGTGTTAATATGGTGCCTGAAATTTAAGTTTTTATCTAGGATTATGCCAAAGTACTTAATCTGATTTACTGGAGTTAGAGTTGGATATTGAGAAGAAAGGTTAGGGTGTGTAGCACAAGAGTGAGCTATTAAGGTTGAGGGTGTTATGGGTTGAGAAGTTGTGTTAATCAAGAAGGTTAAGAACTTGTTTTATTAGTATTGAGGGTTAGGGTGTGAGAAAAAGCCACTTTAAGGCAGAATCAAAGCCATTTTGTGCAGTTGTTTCAAGTTCTGACCATGACTTAGCAAAAAAGGTGATGGCAGTATCGTCAGTGAAGGATACGATATTTGCGTTTTAAAATGTAAGATCGCAGAGGTCGTTGATGAATACTAGAAATAATGTGGGGCCCAAAATACTCCCCTGAGAAACCCTGTATTGGATAGGAAGTTCATAACTTAAATATTGGTCTATAACAACATGTTGTGAGCGATTTGTCAAATAAATTTTGATCAATTTAAGGGTAAAGCCTCTAACTCCAATATTTTCCAGCTCATTAGAAGAATAGGAATAGGCACTGTATCAAAGGCCTTCGCAAGGTTCAAGAATAACTCGCTGTCTCAGAATATGTCGCTTTGATTGATGTGCTTAGTAGTTTTGAATGCATCGTAGTTTTGCAATAGGGGAATACAGGCGTTGCTGCTACACGGTAGCCAGCGCTCCATTAAAACCAAGACGTCAAATTAAATAAATTGTGTGATATCCAAGTACTATTATTTGGATGTCTAACAATTTAGGCCAAAGAATTCCTTGGCGGCCATGATTCGTAGCCGGTACGCTTACGGATAAACAAGGAAGACGTTACCTACACGTTACCTTTTCATCTTCTCCTGTACCAAAGAAATACCTACAATTTCTTAATATATGTATATATTTCTTAATTATCTAAATATTTATCAGTTAATATAAACCTGTCTCTGCGACTTTAATAGATAGCCAGGAGTAATACAACAATTCAACAAATTGAACAAAAGGGACAGAGGAGATGTGTTTTGGTCAGGAAGTCGAACCAACTGATATCAAACAGACCCTTCGCAAACAATATGTTTGGCTGAAGTGAAGTAAATGTGATATTTGGGATCGACCTTTTTATATACTCATTCTAATATTAATATTTGCTTTACGCTTTATTTGAAATTCCAATTTTAAAAGGTTTCATAAGTTTTGTATTTATTATATTACCTTTTCAAAATGATAAATAAAACAGTAAATATATATAATATAATTATGATACTTTAATATGTATGCATTTAGTCAGTAACATATTTTATTATCTACTGCACCCATACAATTTTATTTCAGAACTTCAAAATGTGACAATTGCTCGAAGCTCGATAGAAAGGCTAAACAATTTTTTAGTTACGAGCACTTTAATAAAGATTCTAAACATTAGATTTGTCAAATTTTGTTGTACATTTAGTACCTTCAGTAAATTCCACGTATGACTACTATAGGCAGTAGAAACAATAAAGCATCATTATAAAATCTTAATATAACATCCAAAGTAGAAACTATCATCTTATTTCCTTCTCAGTAAAAACCAAGAAGGAAGTTCGGCCATGAACCAGAAACAATAATCTTAACTTTCACACTTATAATATTAGTAAGAAGGTAATATTCATTTAAAGAAATCTTATTAATTTGTACTCCAAATCATTAAATTTATACAACTAAACTAATACTAATATTAGAACTAACTTATATGTAAAATATTAAAAAGGTAACTAAATTAAATTATGAATATAAATTATATTTATTTAAATGACATAGAATTCCTCCACGTCACAGTCGACTAGCAAAGTACACAGAAGACTGCGTTGCCACGTTGAATGCCAATGCTTATTCTTTTTGCGTAATATTTTTATAATTGTTTTTATAAAAGACAACTCCCGCACTAGGAATAAATCCTGTATCGTGGCGAAATTTACAAACATTTAAACAACAGACACAAAGAACACCCAGACTCGGAACAAACATTTGTGGAACACACAAAGTTTTATCCCGTGTGAAATTCAAACCCACAACACTCGGCGCAGTGGAAGTGGCGAGGCGACCTCTTAAACTACTACGCCATCCGTGCAATCAAATCAATCAATAATATATGCAAGATCAATTTTGCTTCATAATGTAATGTTTTAAAAAAACACTCGCATTATTAACCTCTGAGTCTTCTTCGAAGAGGTTAATGAAAACACTATGTGGGTCTGTGTGTCTGTCTGTTGTGACAGGTATAACTCCGAAACCACTAGACCGACTGACTTGTAACTTGGTGTACAGATACCTTGGAGTCATCCTTCAGTTGAGTTTGAATATGGGCCCTATGGGTCAAAAGACCCCTGAGATATAGAGGTCGTAAGGTCAGGGGATATCCACCAACAGAGTGATTTGGAAGTCCAAGGGAGAGGCTTTTGCTCAGTAGTGGGACATTACAAAAAGATGATGAAAAAGAAAAAGATCACATGAAGACGAAGAGGTTGAATCCTGGGTCTTTATACCCATCTCGTTAAATTAGAAATAGACGACAACTCTACACGAAAGTGATATAATATGACAAAGAAAAAAAAGAAAGTGATATATGTATAACTACGATTGCGTGTTCAAAATGCTTATTTATTTGATCATTATGAGAGTATTTATAATACAATATTAAGTATGTGTGAGCATACACATAAACACATGTATATATATGACTAAGAAAATATTAAATAATAATTCAGCACAATTAAGTAATACAATTGAGGTCATAAGGACGTCTAAAATATTGAGGTGACTCGTTGTAATATGTACCAAAACATTGTATACCACTGTTTGAGGCGGTAACAGTGACATAGTTGTAATGTGCCTACAGATTTATTGGTTGAAAGTTCATTTAGTCCCAATTTGTTGGCTGAAGGTTGTAAGGCTGTATTTGATTTCACGTCACGTTTGATCCTACATCAGTTTGTCGGATAGAATGAAAACACGGGACAGGCATAATGAGGTTTAGTCGCCAACCAATATATGGAGCAGCTGTTAAAATCACTTTAATAGTCTCGGTTAGTAACTGTATGGCTAAATAAAAAGATTGTTTTAGTGACTGGGGAATGACGTCTTTATTCTTCTTCTTCTCCCTAGCCTTTATTATTCCTAAGTCACTTGGGGTCGGCTTTTCTAGTCAAACCGAATTTGACTGGATATCAGTTTTTACACGGAGCGGCTGCCACCTGACTTTCGCAACCCGAAGGCTAACGATACCCTAAGGCTAGTCCAGTCTCAGGATATTATAGGGCACTGACTTCTCAATAAAGATTGCCATAGATGTTCATGGCAGCCGGGACAGACGGCTTAACTTGCTCTCCGGGGCACGGAGCAGGCGATAATTGTCAATCAATACGCACATAATTTCGAAAAGTCATGTAACTTGCGAAAGTTAGAGGTGTGCGTTACGTGTAACTTTGACATTCATAAGTGTTACCTTGTAACCTAATTTGAATAAATTTATTTTGATTTGATTTGATTTGGGTTTGAACCCGAGACGATGATAATCTATCGAAGTGGCATTAGCTCCATGAATAAGGTCTTGGACTTGCGGGTGAGAGGTATTTGGTACGAACCCCACTCTTTTAACTACCGACGTGAGCCCACTTCTAACACAAGCATATTGGCTTAGCCGAAGAGATTATTAAGATTACCAATAACATGACACACATTAAAAAAATAAAATGAACTTTGTATGTATCACAAAGAACATCGAAGAATAAAATAATAGGTATAAGTGCCGTATATGTTGCCGAAGTTTGGCGCTTGAGACACAAATCGTACCGTAAAAAGTACAAAGAATATTCTTAAAACATCATATTGGTAATTTGTTATTAATTTATGATTTACCTTAAGCCAAGTGGAAGTACGGCTAATCTTCAACGGAAATGCAAGAAAATCCAATTCTATGAAATGGAAAATCTCGATCGCATTACGCGGATTGAACGGTTAATCCACTGTCGGTCTGAAATGTGGGGTAAGATTTATGGAATAAAAATGTGCTGCTTTTGCTCGATAGCAGATTGACTAGCGTTGAGTACTAAGCAAACCTTGTGGAGTTTGTTTAGTACTCAACGACTTATTAAGTACACTTGTCAAGTGATAGACCAACCAGAATTAGGATTCGATATAACGTATTCTATTTCAGTATCTTTATATTTTATAATATGTTAGGTTTATGTAAGTTTAATTTTACATAAATTTGAAGGATAACGAATTAATAAAGTAAAAATAGAAAGAAACGTACGATTATACTAAGTAGACTTCTAAAATATAAAATCAACTAGCTTTTGCCCGCGACTTCGTCCGCGTGGAATAGTTACTTTGGGCAGCACTTTTTTTTTAAGAAATTTATCTTGCGCTTGGTACTCATATAAATGCGGGGGGTTATTACAAATAGCTTATTTTAATTCATTTTTATAAGCTACGCTTTTTGTTTTTCCATCCTTTCCTAAAAAACATAAAGATTATGCGGGTTGGATACTCGTGAGTACGCCACATAGAGTTGCCCATGGAAAACAGTTTTATTTATTATTATTTTAAATGCTGCTCTTAGGGGAATTTGCACTCTTTTAAACTAAAATGGAAAATTGATCGGAATTATCGGAATATGGGGAATTAAAACATTTTCTCCTTTTGCTATTCTAGTTATGATTATAGCTTTGAAATGAAACTACTATATATGGATGTTATCACGTTGTTTATTTAACACTGTACCTATTACATAATTTTGAAATTTGTTACACTACTACTACTATTCAATTTTACTAATTTATAACCTCCTACCTCTCAGAACACAATATTATGGACTACAACATCTGACATAATTTGTTCGTTTATCTAGCCTACTGTCTTATTTGTTGGCGCCAAAATTGATCTCTCACACAACCACTCTGGATTGCCCATACTTGTTTTGTAGATCTGGGTAGACATTATTATTTAAAATATCTGTGTTATCGATAATTTGACAGAATTCACGTCTGATACATTCATCATGCCGTTACTGTCTGTTAGCATACAATCTTCTCCGACTTTTAGAAGAGCAGCCGCATATTGCCCTGCGTGGGAATCGTAGCTGTACTTGCATATTTGTAGTCAGACAAAACATTTTTACGTATACCCTTAATATAGACACTTACAAACAGGCATTTATTTCATATGTGTTATGTGTATGTAATAACCGGCAGGGTCTGTCTAAAGTCACCAGCTAAAAGTACCACCATCCCTCCCATGATACCCTGATTGCTCTTGATATCTTTAGTGGTGCGATATAGTGCTTTCGATTGTTCTTTTGTGGGACATCATACTTACACTGCTGCAACATTTTGCCGCGCTCACCACTTTGGCTAATGTTACAAATTCACTCACTACGCTATTTTTTCATTGTGTAACGCTTTGCGTGTCCCGCGCTCGTGCAACGTGTTTATATTAAGACGGCATTATACAATGTTTCCGACAAATATACGTACTGTAAAAATAGACAGATGTGTTTGGGCTTCCATACAAACCTTCGTCTCCTATTTCATCCCCAAGTAAGTCGAAATTTCAAAATCGCTGGGACGAATGTTTACTTATTTACTTTTTATTAAGTGCCTAAATAAAAATGCTTATGGTTTTATCTTCGATAATGACGAATTTCCGTTCGAATTTTCATCAATTATTTTAACCCCTTCATGACCTCTTTTACAACAACAGTTAACCCATTTCTTTTCCCAAGGTCTAGTCTATCTCTGTACCTAATTTCACCAAAAGCGGTTGAGTAGTTTAGGTGCAATAGTGAGGAATCCCCGTACAAAATTTTATCCTTTATTTCAACCCCTTTATGCTCTTTATTACAACAAAAGATAACCTATGTCCTTTTCCAAGGTCTAGCCTATATATCTCTGAACCACATTTTATCAAAATCGGTTGAATAGTTAAGGCGCGATAATGACGAAACAAATTTTTATCCCTTATTTTGACCCATTCATGCCCTTTTGTAAATCAAAAGGTAGCCCATGTACTTTCCAAAGGTTTATTCTATCTCTGTACCAAATTTCGTCAATCCTGTAGTAACGGGAGTGAAAAGACCGTGTGACGGTCTTTTCACTCCCGATACTACAGGTATTTATTATAAAATTACTTTTTTGTTATGTAATCTCCAATAATCGAAAAAACTTGAGAGTATAAAGAAGCACTATTCGAGATTACATAACAAAAAATAATAACTACTGCCTCCAGCTATAGTAAAACTAAAGAAATTCATACAAAGATTTCTTTAATCAAATACCTAGCAAAAAAAGGCCAATTTCAATCCAGCCACGTATAAAAAGGCTAAAACGTAAGAACGAGAATGAATTATTCAGGATAGCTTAGTCTAGAACGCAATTAACTAGACAAGGTTTAATTAAAGTGTATGATGAGTGCCTACGTTTTTATCCAACTGTTACTTAAAGAATATCTTGGAAATCTCCTAGAGCTAGAGGATTAGTGAAACGCGTGATATTAAGGAACGGCGGAGGACTACAAGAAAATTAAATCTCTCCCTAACATTTGTAAATTCGAATATTTTTTTGTAAGAGATTATAATAGTTTCATCTATGTAATAGGGAAAATAGGTATCGTGGTGGTTTTTGTAATAACTAGGCCTAAAAAGGCCATTCATTCAAAATATTTATGAAATATCATTTTTCTTTTAATAATACGGGCAATCACTAAGCGATATAATATTAAATGCAATATATACAAAAGCTTATTAATATTTATTAACACACAACACACATGACTATTAATAATAAGAATAGATATTATTAATACCATTATTCTCGAAATATAAGTGAATTTTAAAATAACCTTTGCATTTGTACACAACAATGAAATTAGATGAAGCACATAAGTGGCAATTTCATACATAAAGACCTAATATATTCGGCAATCAGCGTTGGCAGTCTCATTGATCACAAACGTGCTAATGTTTGTGTGTTAACCTGAGGACAATTTTGATTTCGATAGGATAAGCCGTTATTGTAATTTTCTGTGAGGAAATTCTCAGCACAAAGCATATAAATGTGCGTGATAGTAATAGATTCATTCTCTACATGATTCATAAAAATATAATTGGTGAAATGTAGGCATAGTGCACCTCTATGTCTCGTCGGCCTCGATGGCATTGTGGTTAGTGTAACCGACTGCCACGCCTGAGATCGGGGTTCGATTCCAGAACAAGTCAAACATTTGTGTGCATGAACATGGATGTTTGTCTTGATCTGGGTGTTTCTATGTACAATATGTATGTATTTACAAACAAAATATATATATATATATATATATATATATATGAATGTTTATCCATTGTCTAGTACCTATAGTACAAGCTCTGCTTAGTTTGGGCTAGATGGAGTTGTGAGAACGTGGAATAATATTTGAAAAAAAAATTGAAGAATGTATGTCTTATCTTTAGAATACACTGAGATTATTCTATGTATATAAATGCGAACGGTAATTAAGTTGCTGCAATGACAAGCTATCGTCGCTTAAACACAGCACATAAAAACAGCAACGAGATCCCAAATTAAAGATATTGGAATATATAAAAAAGATACAGTACAAGAAACCAACTCCTTAAGATGAGGTAGGAGTCATTATAGGAAACTACTTACCGTAGAAACACAACACGTCATTTGGCCGTGTCTTTCTGTAGAACGACGGTTCTTCTTCAGTCCCACTGCTCTAGGTTTGATATTGATAATTCTATAAATAATTAATTGTTTTCTCATAGTAAAACTTACTTGTTCTAATGGCTCTTATATATCACACGGATAACATGCGCATGATTCATTTACGTGCCTTACATGCTTCGTGTAAACGAACGACGCCCGAAGACAGCCACCCGTATGATTAGCTCGCGCATGTAGCGCGCGCGAGTACTTTGCTTCTAATATGTATAGCTACTTATTTTGAGTAAAAGCGCCATATCAGTATATTCGGTATGAACTATTTTAAAATGGAGTGTTTTTAAGAAAAATTATCGAAGCCAAGAAAAATATTTAATAATTGCCTTTCATTTTAATTTAATATCTAAAATATAAAACATTTAATTAAATCAACCGCAATGCAGTATAATTTGTTCAGATCCTAACATGGATAACGCTTGCAAAAGCTTCGTGACAAAACTAATAAATCCGAGTTCTCTTATATTTTCTGACTTAAATGCGTTGTTATGGGTCCATAAAAGGTGTTTTATAGACCAAACGCTTCCTTATAGAACTGATCTATCTATTACATATATTAGGTACTATTTTATATAATTAGACTGGTTTCATACATTTTGTACCTTCTTATGTGAAATATTTGTTTGTAACTGTTTTTAAATGTTGTCAATGTTTAAGATCCTTTAAACAATAACAGTATGTTTGACTACATGCCGTGTACTTACAAAATAGTGTCCTAATACTGCAAATTAGCCGTCTTGTTCTAATAGTACAGTCTATTTTTGTTTCGAGGATTTACGTACTACGGCCGGTATAGAGATACAAGAATCTGTTTAGCTTAAATTTTGCTTAGCCATGATCTTTTGAATTTATTATAAAATCAAACCAACATGCGGACCGCTTGATAGAAAGTGTTTACATATCATCAGGTGTTCCTCTGATATTGTATTTCTACTATATGATATAATTTTCTAGCCGCGCTCTTTTATTGACCAAAAAGATTCATGTTTAAAGTCCCTTCTGTGGTGTGACATATTATGCACATTAGACAAACTCTGTTGTTATCTATATATTAATACGTGAAGCAAAAAAATTGCACGGACGGAGAAGTATGAAATTTGGCACAGTTAAAGTTTATATGGAGAAGGAGGGGCGAATCCTAATATTTATATAAAATATGCATTAGAAATAAATTAAATTAATGAAAAAGCACCAAACGCACACTACCATGCATTTGACACGCGCAGTCAAAGCGCGTAACTATGGTTACATATATCAATATAATTAATGACATACATACGTAATCAGCAATATCTTACAGGCAAACTTTGGTCGAATTTCGAGTACTAGGCGACCGCTAGTACTGCTAAATATTTCACAACGTTTTTAGTGTTTGTACTGTAACCGCTTCCCGATAACCCCAGGCTGATTAAAATTTTACATTTCCCTATAACTGGGATTTTTACTAATGATCAGCCCTCCCCCAGTGGAGGGGGTTTAGCGCCCCTAACCCCGCGCAAAACCTGTAGGGTTCCTCCCTTACTGGACACCCTCCCACCGATGGTATTTACAAAGTGTAAATACTTGAATTATGAGAGGAAATCGAAATAACACTTTTGAGGACGAAATAATCTACTTTAGAACGACGGTACATTAGTATTGGTTTGTGATCACGCTTTCATACAATCGCATACCGAAAAGAGGTTACAAGGTCGCGCACTTCAATAGCCTACGATTGCCAAGGCAGGGAATTAAACCCGCATCTTCCGCCATCCTACGGATGTCATGTCCGCTATCTGCCGTATCACACTCATGAACGAGGCCCACGGCCAGGCTGCGTCCACCACGCATGACAACGGTTGTATTGAGCATTATACGACGTGGAATCAAAGCCTCAGTTTACCACCTTGGTCTACATCCCGATAATTGATGTTCACGCGAGCGTCGTCCTTCGTATAGGGCCACCGCGCATAGATTACAGGGTCGCAGGGTTTACGCCTCACCCAACGGGGAATCGAACCCCGATAACCCGTCGAGGGTGTGACGGGTGCATAGCCCACTATGCTATTGGGATGGCTTCAGCACGTAGCCTACAAAGCCTGCACCTGGTCTACCGCCTGATTCCCGATCCTCTGGACATCCTTTCATTCATCCCTGACTAAGGTACCGGACCAATACTAATGCGTACGCGACAAACGTTGCACGAATTTACTGCTGGATATATTATTATAAATATAATACTTTACTCAGCCTGGGATATTAATGCATATATATTGGGCATATTATACACCTATAACGCCGCGAACATAATATGAATATTAAGCACTCACCGGATTAGGTAGGACCGCCACACAACTACACTGTTTTATCTTACCCATAACCACCACACTCGATACTTGCTCCCTTACTCAACTATCGCTCCGACGACCTTCCTCTCCCAGCGTTAAAACTAAGTGTCGCCTAATTTGCTTATTTCGAACATGTTAACCTGCTAAGATCTTTTCTCATGGTTTTTTGTCTCATGACCTTTTTTTACATCTCTTTATAACTAATGCAAAGAGGTCCACTCCGTTGCCTACTTTATGATTACCAGATGTGGGGATGCTTTGTTCTCAAGACCCTTGTAGCCAAGTATTTTCTTAAATTAACAGAATGCTTTGAGCACTTGTCCAGCTGTCCCATAATTTAAACATTTAATGTTTGTTTGAGAGGTTATACTTGTCAGACCCATAGAATTTATGGTTTTGCTAATTGCATAACGATAACGCCACTTATGGTAAATAAATGTGTGTCTTTCATAATAGAATATTGACGTGTGAAATATATATTTATTGTGTGACGGGTTAGTCCGTTACATTCCCCCCTCTGAAAATCAGACGCGAAGACTATGCAAGTCATAGCGAATGAGTTTTCATAAAAGTACAATAGTTTCCAGTTTTATTATAACAAATATATATGAATAAAAATCCTAATGGTATTATACATGACAAGTCAATATAATAAGTTGTGATATAAAACAGATTTCCTAGTCAAAATTAGATCTACAATGTATCGTCTGCCTGTGTGGACTCATACCTATCATTTAAATATTTTGAAACATTTAGTCCAATAAGAATATAATTTTACTAGTTACTAAAAGGTTAGGAATCATTTACCGTGACCATTACTACCACCACACCTCATGATTAGTGACCATAGCATTTCGCTTGCTTCACGAAATTAAGTACAGCATTTAACTTTAAATTCAGATTCTATTTAAGCAGTGCTTGCCGTCTTATTTCAGTTTGATACGGAACCTATCGGTTCTAATTGGAATGACCATCATATTATCCATCGCATTTTAAGGATCACCCAATTACGGACATTATTCATTAGCGCTGCTGCAGTTCCCAGTTGCGCAAGCCGTAGATTATCCATTGTGTTTGGGTTTAAATAGTTTAAAATGCCGAATCTTGTCTCATGTCATTACAGCCGCATAATCCAAAAGACAGCCTAGCCATGCTTAAAATGGAACTGTACATACCAGATGTCTTCCTTGCGTTTTTAATACATAGCGAAGTGTAGTGTGGTCACGATACCTGATTCGCCCTTCTATTCTGTTGATATCGGTTGCAGTAGTATTGTGAGCTTAGGTAGGCAGTCCTGATCGCCCGTTGAGCAGTATTCAAAAGTGTCACCTTGTAGACGATGCCTCGTCGTACTGTTTTGTTAGTTTTATACTGATAGAACGCAACCTTATGCACTCTCGACGAATAGTTGCGCTCGTAGACCCGTTACTCGGCAATTCCGCGTTACGTAGTCTCGAAGCCTCACCGTTGTCTTCTATTCATTAACCGCAATATACTGAAATTGTTTGAATACAAATAAAATTATACAAAGTCATCCATGATAACTGGTTGAATGTTTAATACCGCTAGTACATAGGAGCACACATAAATCCTCAAATCTTTCTTCCCCTTTTCCACTTTGTATTTTCTTTTTACTATGAGTTGGTCTACGTAATCGTTACGTCTAACTTGAGAGCAGCGATGCTCAGTGGAGAGACCAACAAACCGCAATGCAGAAGGTCTCGGGTTCAAACCAACGTCGCGCACCTACGACTTTCGGAAGCTATATGACTTTTCGAAACCATCTACGCATTGATTGACAATTATCGCCTGCTCCGCGCCTCGGAGAGCACGTTAAGCGGTCCATCCCGGCTGCCATGAACCTCTATGACAGTCGTTATTGGGGAAGTCGACACAAAAGATCCCACTGGGTCGAAGTGTCGCTGGTCTGTACTGACTGGCTCGCACACAAGATAAGATAAGATAAGTCTAACTTGTCGATATAGTGGTATAGTAGTAGTAGTATATGACATGCTAACACTTCTGTCAGTTTATGCTTTATTTTAGTCGTTTGTACAGCAACCATGATATTTTTTCAAAATCAATGTTGACAATATTATGTCCACTTTGATTTACTCGTGAACTTAACCTTATCACAAAGGTAACATAGCTAAAGAGCTATGTTACGTATACCCGGAGATTCGAATTCCTTCAGAACAAATACACACATCGTTGTCGTTAGAGATTACTATAACACGCTCTATAGTTTTTTTGTCGTTTTCTTAATCGGGATTCGAGCCCGGTGGTTGTATGTCTAATATCTCCTTTATATTCCTGAAAAGTTATATAAACTTGATTATACTCACGGATAAAACTTGAGGTGATCCATGAGGCAATAAGTGACCACCATCGACCGTCGGGTCGCAGGCACTAAGGGTCCTTGTCTTTATTGTCCTATTTTTTTTTCGTTTTCTATAGGTAATTCTTCTTATTTTTCCTCGAGAAAAATATTAACAAACCCTAATAGCTTGTTGGGTCTCGAACCCAGCACAACATTGGTCATTAGCCACGCAAACACACTCATTTTTGTTAGTGATCTACTTTTCCCCGAGAAAAATATTAACATACCCTAATAGCTTGTTGGGTCTCGAACCCAAGACAACATTGGTCATTAGCAACGCAAACACCCTCACTTTTGTTAGTGATCTATTTTCCCCCTAGACAAATATTAACAAATCCTAATAGCTTGTTGGGTCTCGAACCCAAGACAACATTGGTCATTAGCCACGCAAACACCCTCACTTTTGTTAATGATCCAAAGAAACACTTTATATAAAAATACCATTTGCGGATTGGAAATTACAACATTATGTATTAACTAAAATGTAACAATAATTACCGACGTGTTACTTATGCATACAAGAGTGCGTGAGTGCGTAAGATAATACACACTGTCACCCCCCTCCGATTATTACATTTTTAAGCTGTTGCCGTGCCATCGTCTAATGCTTTTCTTAAATTTTAATGTAATCGTATACGTTGTGTGTACAAAGCTATTTGTCAATTATAATACGTTGTGTTTATGTAGTAACCCTTTAGTTCTTCCTCGTTGTACTGAATTGAATCAGTACATTTTATGACGAGGATCCTGGTCACGCGGCACCATATGTAACCGCTTCCCGATAACCCCAGGCTGATTAAAATTTTACATTTCCCTATAACTGGGATTTTTACTAATGATCAGCCCTCCCCCAGTGGAGGGGGTTTAGCGCCCCTAACCCCGCGCAAAACCTGTAGGGTTCCTCCCTTACTGGACACCCTCCCACCGATGGTATTTACAAAGTGTAAATACTTGAATTATGAGAGGAAATCGAAATAACACTTTTGAGGACGAAATAATCTACTTTAGAACGACGGTACATTAGTATTGGTTTGTGATCACGCTTTCATACAATCGCATACCGAAAAGAGGTTACAAGGTCGCGCACTTCAATAGCCTACGATTGCCACGGCAGGGAATTAAACCCGCATCTTCCGCCATCCTACGGATGTCATGTCCGCTATCTGCCGTATCACACTCATGAACGAGGCCCACGGCCAGGCTGCGTCCACCACGCATGACAACGGTTGTATTGAGCATTATACGACGTGGAATCAAAGCCTCAGTTTACCACCTTGGTCTACATCCCGATAATTGATGTTCACGCGAGCGTCGTCCTTCGTATAGGGCCACCGCGCATAGATTACAGGGTCGCAGGGTTTACGCCTCACCCAACGGGGAATCGAACCCCGATAACCCGTCGAGGGTGTGACGGGTGCATAGCCCACTATGCTATTGGGATGGCTTCAGCACGTAGCCTACAAAGCCTGCACCTGGTCTACCGCCTGATTCCCGATCCTCTGGACATCCTTTCATTCATCCCTGACTAAGGTACCGGACCAATACTAATGCGTACGCGACAAACGTTGCACGAATTTACTGCTGGATATATTATTATAAATATAATACTTTACTCAGCCTGGGATATTAATGCATATATATTGGGCATATTATACACCTATAACGCCGCGAACATAATATGAATATTAAGCACTCACCGGATTAGGTAGGACCGCCACACAACTACACTGTTTTATCTTACCCATAACCACCACACTCGATTCTTGCTCCCTTACTCAACTATCGCTCCGACGACCTTCCTCTCCCAGCGTTAAAACTAAGTGTCGCCTAATTTGCTTATTTCGAACATGTTAACCTGCTAAGATCTTTTCTCATGGTTTTTTGTCTCATGACCTTTTTTTACATCTCTTTATAACTAATGCAAAGAGGTCCACTCCGTTGCCTACTTTATGATTACCAGATGTGGGGATGCTTTGTTCTCAAGACCCTTGTAGCCAAGTATTTTCTTAAATTAACAGAATGCTTTGAGCACTTGTCCAGCTGTCCCATAATTTAAACATTTAATGTTTGTTTGAGAGGTTATACTTGTCAGACCCATAGAATTTATGGTTTTGCTAATTGCATAACGATAACGCCACTTATGGTAAATAAATGTGTGTCTTTCATAATAGAATATTGACGTGTGAAATATATATTTATTGTGTGACGGGTTAGTCCGTTACATTACACAACGCAAGTAGCTGGTGGCTACATGCGCAAGCTTCTTCCGTGGGCTAGGTAAGTTAACGTCACAATTGTGGCGCTGACAGCCAATCTAGTAATTTTTGTATACAATAGATCCCAACCCTAATAGATCTTGCGCATATTCACGGCGCACGAAAATATATCATCACTAGTTTGTATTTGGTAGCAAAGAAAATGTACATCAGCTTTCTTTTAATAAATTAACAGAACTATTTTCACGCTTACTTTGTCTGAATAGTACCTAGCGCGGCGTTTCTAAAAATAGCTGAAATGTCACAATTACACGGACGTAAGCTAATCTCTTATTCCATTTCACCCAACACTAGCTAAACTGGTCGATACTAATGAACTATTGACGTGCTAATAAAAACTAGATGAATAGAAAAATACCACACAAGTGAATTACTTACACGAAACAATAGGTATTAATTAATTCCTCACGACATAACATCATTACTACGTCTCGGAAAGGCTAAGCAATATGATAGCAGGCCCGTATTTAACTAGCTTTGTTTAGGTCTCTCCATCCCACTAATGAGCACAGGCTTCCTCTCAGAATAAAAAGGGTTACCATAGAGCTGGTAAAATACGCTACCATAGAGCTGGTTACCAGACTCATATTTTATATACCTAGATCTCAAAGAGATTTCTTACAATATTTTCTTTCATCGATAATCAATTGACAATACTTAACTATGTATATACGCAAATATGATGTACTGAGCAAGGGCAATAGACTCAACCAATTACGCAGGAATTCAAAATATAGCTAGTGAAATGAGATTTAGATACACCCTTGCCTGGCCCGTTGGGGGTATAGCAATCTGACTCTATGTAATAATACACACTTTTGATTAAATTATTGAAAAGAGAGGAACCCGCCACACACCCTCGGATTGCCCACCCCGTTTAGCCCTGGAAAAAACGTGTCGACGCATATTTAGTATTCCAAGTGCAATACTACAAGCTAACGTATACCCGGGTCCCACAACGAGGCTGTCGCTATCCGGAGGAGTTTGGTATTGTCAACTTTTTTCTATTGTAATAGTTAAGGCGGGCAATCCGAGGGTGCGTGGCGGGTACCTCTCTTTCTAATAATTTTATGACAATGGATTGCCGCCAAATAACGCCTAATTCAATCGATTCAATACACACACTTTTGAAGTTACGTGAAATTTTGAAAATTCTGTAATGCGAACAATAAGGATGCAATCAATTCCTCTGCGAGGAAGTCTATTGGTCTACCGCTGCTTATTTTTCTTTTAAACCAACGCGATATAAGCCAGCAAACAATATCACACTATTCAATTTTCTAGTAATCTTCATAAAAATGAAACGAGGCAGCCGTTTATCGGCGATACTTCATCAAACACGTCTTGTTACAATGTTATGCAAATACGAACGATCACGACACGAATTTTACAACGTACTTTAGTACATAGTTGACGTGAACTGGTAACAACTTCTTGACTTCGTAAAATGTCGCTGATTTATGTAAATTATTACAACTTCATGTCCTTTTTATTGAAAAGTTGAACAAGTGTGTTGGACCTTTTTTTTAAATAATAGTATTTTATATTGAAAACTGATAACTACACTATAAATAAATAAAAAATTTGCGAATACTATAATTCTTTGCATTTTCAATTATTTTCATCCCGGTGTTAGAAAACCAGCCTGTAATTAGGAAATTGGCATTGTAGTCTTGCGTCTGAGCTCTCTATGGACCTATCGGATTGATATCCCATTGAATCGTGAGAGTTAGGGAACAGAGAGTGCTGTTATGTTTACGCACACAGTCGTATACTTATAGTATAACTCCTGGGCAGATGGCAAGTTACCATCAAGATTGGTCGCCGTGACTGAAATTCGCTCCGGAAGACATTAAGTTTTAAAAATTACGCCTAAGGGCAAGATGTAGTAGCTTAGGGCTTATCATAAAAAAATATACATAGTTATAATATTCACAGCTTTAACACAATTGTGGGATATAAATACTATAGGAAGTAAAACTATAAAAAGTACATTTACAGCATACGGGTGTAAGAATCTGTTATCCCACTATTAAGTTATAACCACTCATATACTTACCGTATTCCTTCCCAGGGAAAAGGCATAAAAAAAGATAAACGTATCAGTCATGCGTTGCCGGCCCAAGAGGCCAGGACTCAGGGGGCAATACCCAGGGTATCACGATGTAATAGCAAGAGACCACAAATGGCGTAGTGGTCGACGACGACCACACGAGAAAAAAATTGTGTGGTCCACAAACGGTTGTTCCGAGTTGGTGTCCTTTGTTTGAATGTTTGTAAAGTCCCTCGCGACAAGAGAATTATTTCTAGTGCCAATAGATGAAATGTAGATGTAGAGTAGTACATCTAGATGTCCTATTTAAAAAAGCAAACTTATAGCAAAACGCTTACCGTCAGGCAGTCAGTATGTTTTCTGGCACATTTCTCGTAGAAAGATTTTATAAACCAAGCACGAGTTATAATTAAATTTCCCTAATTTGATGGTATATATTTATGAGAACAACGCATCATAGACGAGTAATAGGATATGTCAAAATCACGCAACGCTGTTAGCAAAGTGGTTGCCAATATTGTATATCCTAATATTAAGTATATAATGATCGTTGCATATACATACAGTAACTCACGTTAGTTACGTGAGAAACATACTAAACACAATATTAAAAACGTAAAATACTTCACCAGTATTTTAACTAATCATAATCAAACTCAAATCCTTTATTAAATACTTATCTTAAAATTGTTTTATTTTTTATATATTATCAACCAAAAATGTAATGTAGGTAACGGTATGCGTTTCTGATGACGTTCATAAGTGTTTAAACATGATGTATTGTATTAAAAAGTAAACTACTACTCTGCTCCCGTGGCTTGTAGCGTATTAATATATAGCCTATACTTTCCACAATAGTTGCTAATAAATAGATATTAATAACGATTTTTAAATCCAGCTTGGAATTCCAGATATTAGCGCATTCAAACAAAAAGCAAACAATCTCTTTCATATTATGTATTAAAAGACACTTAGGGGTTTTTAAACATACCTCTCGCAATAGGAGTTATTCTTGTGTCGCTAGATAAAAATATTCAAAGAAAGGTCACAAAAGACACCCAGATACGAAACAACTGTTTGTGGATCACAAATTGTGTGCCTTATGGGTATCGAACCCATAATTTTAGGCGCAGTGTCAGTGGCGAGATGAACTCTTAACACATTCACTGTCCATGAGGTTAAACTCACGACATCCTGTTGAAGACATTACATTTTTTTATCGGATGAAAATCAACAGTTTATAGTCTGTGGACCATAGATAAGCAAAAACATACGATTTCTTTTTATTAGATTGGATTCTAGGCCTTCAAAATGAGGCCTTTTATTATATGAAAACCAAAAATTATAATTTTACAAATTATATTGATTATTATAATCATTAATCATCATGTATGTGTCTGTTTGTGTGTGTGCTTGTGTGCACGTGAGTGCGTGTATGTGTATGTGTGTGTATATTGTGTGATGTCAACATGTGCTTATGAATTCTGGTAATGCAGAAATAGTATTATCATTTTTTTATAAAATTAGTGAGAGGAGTTGAAACTTTCAAGGCAATATCCTTTTTGACAACGACTTCTTGCAGCCCTCTTCGAATTGTAGACTGCTGAAATTGTTTTCTTGTAGCAACCTATACATCATTTTCTTATTAATCCTTTAATCAATTTATGATGTGTTGAAAGTTGTAGTTGCGTCTCTGGTATTTCATGTAGAGATAACAGTCATTTTATGACGATTTTGTGGGCAAGGAAATTGGTCATTTTTGTCTCCTTGGTCGAAAATCGTTGTACACTAGTGAAGTTCACTACTGCAATAGCAAGCAAGTCGAAAGCAATCTAGTTGTACCACTTGATACACTTTCTAGCAGGATTGTTATAACTGCTTAACTGATCCGTTACATCTATTCCTATTTTTGCATTGTTATAATCTAACACAGCAGTTGATTTGAATGTCTTGTTCCTACCCGTGGTCATTTTCATGGCTTTCTCGTGTGCGGTGGATAAGAGCATAACATCGCGTTTGTCATGCCATTTCATGACAGTTACATCATCTTTTTGCATAACTAACATTTCTTCTTTTTCTTGCGAGCTATTTACAACAGCTTTTGGCAAACTTTTCAATTTTTTGTTGATTGTTACCAGAATATCAGATTTTCGGTGTTTTAAATATTTTGAAAGTGCAATACTCGTATAATAATTATCTGTCACCATCGTTCTGCCTTCATCAAGTAAATCTGCCGCTAAAACTGCTACAGTGCTACCAGATAAGTCAAGCTCATGATATTTCTGACTAATTCCACAGTATATCATATAATTCCATACATAGCCATCGACAGTACAGAGTTTATAAATTTTTATTCCATATTTATAGGCCTCCGACGGTATGTATTGACAAAACAATAATCTGCCACGGAAATTACATTGTTTCCTCGACAATAATAATGGGTCCTGGTGTATATATTTACTGTGTATTTTCTATAATCAGTTTCAGAAGAGGCTCTATTTTGTACAATCGTTCACTTGAATTTCTTGGAATGTTATTGTCAGCAAAATTCTAGTACTTCAACAATAAACTAAATCTATTGTACGACATTTTACCTTTGGTCAGCAAAGGATGATGATAAAATTAATCAGCCCTGCTAGAAAAATTACACCCGAAAACTTCAACATTTCTTCTTTGGTCACATCTTTCCACCTATGCATGCGACTGTGAAGTTTTCTAATTGTAAATTTTTTTTACTCGGCACCATACTTACTAGTTTCAAGGACCATAAGATCTAGGACTAAATCATCAATAATTTAACGAAACATTTCAAATATATCGGTATTACTATCGAAATGTAAGTTCTGGCGGAACAAATCACCTAAAAATGTTTCACCTGCCAAGTCACATACATCGTGTTTCCAGGAACTATCCCCACTATCTACCACTTGGGCTAGTCTTGAATTTTAAACTTATGTCGCGAGCGTCCGTTTTTTTCACAAAGATACCTGAATTTAAGTGTTACTATTTCTAAAAAACGAAATTACCACAGAATATGTAAAAGCCATAGACATTTTTAGAAATGAGATCAGTTTTCTGTCCATACGACTAGTGAGGTCAACCTTAACCTCACTTAATTTCCTTCTGACCCGTCCGTGAGGTCGGGGTTGACCTCATTTTTTGACCTCAGATTTTTGGCCAAAAAGAAATTAAAATAAATAACGTCTAAACTGTATTACTTGGAATTATATTTGGCTATTATAATCGAAATCTGAAGACATGTAGGTATGATCATGATTTTATACGCAGACAGGGAACGTGACCATTACGCCAACCATGCTGTCAGGCATTCAGACTGTTTTAATTAATTTGTAGCCAAATTTTGTTAGAAACCGCGACGTTTTAACGTGCCCTATTAAAGCACTCTGCCAAAATACCACGAAGCCACGCGCCGAACACTTTTAACTTTGCAAATCGTTTATCAATTGAATAAGAACTATTAAAGTCTTCAAAATTAATTTAAACTGTAATAGACTTTTCTTTTATCTTTTTATGTGGTGCTTAGACACGCTATGTACGAACTTACTGCTGCTATGAGTATATGTGTTTGCCATGGCCTTAGCGGAATTTATATTCTTTTCTTTCTAATGAAAAGTCAAATACATAGTGTATTTGGTGTTTGTGATACCCAAACCAAAATTAATTCAGAGGCCTCAGCTGACTCTCTGTACGTTTGCACCAATGCATGGTACAAATATAAATTTTTCTTAATGTTTCATAGTGTATGCAGATAGAATCGAATTTTATGCAAAAGGCTATTTAAATAAATGTCGCTAGCACACGACGCTTGTTACAAGCGTCGTATGCGCAAGTTCAAGTATTTGCGTGGACTGCATGCATTCTTTACGACTAAATCGCATACTGCCCGCGCAAGCAACGTATGACTAACTCGCATATGCAGCCCATGCCTACTACTTTCCTCACTTACAACCACCATATGAAACAACACAATAATTTAACTAATTATTGCTAGCTTGACTAGATTTTAAATAAATAAAGAAATGTTTCTCCGGCTTCCGAATTTTGGTAATGGCAGCCAACCTTTATTTTAGAAAAGCCACCGTGACATTATAGTACACAAGTGCACTCTCTATTCCTCATTTTCAATGTTTGATAGAACAGCAAGCCGATACGACAGGACAGATTGCTGTGATTTACGTGCTTTTTAGGTATGTGGATATGTAAAACCGATGATTTACTATTGCAGGCCTGTTATTGAAATTTCTGGGCAGCAAATCCAATAACTTTTGTTTGGCCGATGCCCATGCACATCAGTGGCATTCATTAGAGTTGAACCATATGTTGTTATCACAGGGATACAGTAAGTAAAACAACGGATAAGATTTTTAAAATTTTATTTCATCGTGATAGTAAATAGACGTAAGGATGTAAATAGTAATTGTACAATATACTTAACAGACCTTTTATAATGTACATTAAAATTATGAGCATTTATAATAATAATCGTGTCCATCCATAGATATGTACAACTTCAATAAGTAAAACTCTATACGGTACGCATTCTAATATCATGTAAAAGCTACTCTATTATTTTAAATTACAAAATAACTTAGTTTCAGTGATGTAACATCTAAAATGTTGACTTATCATACTATTGAGATTATCGCCGCAGAAAATAAACTTCAATGTAAATCATTAAATTTTCTTTGAACCCAATTACATAATGAATTTCGTTCTAATTTGAAATCCTTGTTAAATTTACAAAATAACGTGATCATATGCAATTAGACTCAGTTTGATTTGCAAATTATTAAATCAAAAAAAGATCATTTGACAGTTTAAAAAAATAATTACATTCGTAGAAAGGCTTTCAAAATAACAAACTTGAGAGACATTCGTAAAATATTGGCACAAGACTTATACAGATTCGACCATATACAGATTTCAATAAAAACATGAGAAGATAAATTTCATTTCTACGCTATCGATATATTAGAATTGTGTTACAATATCTATACAAGATTTAAAGTTAATTACACAGTTCCTTTTAACGTCTATTCAGCTTTGAATCGATCCCCGATATGCTATCATTCAGATTTCGTGTATTCGATTCATAATATATATATTTCTTACATATTTCCCTAGTATATTATGTTTCGTTATTAATATGAATGTATTTATTAAGCCTACGTTTTGTTGATATTCATATCTATCAATATTGTTAACAATAAAATAATAACTATCGTAAAAGTACAGAATATCTACTGACTCATCAAAAGAAACTGATCAAATAAGTTTAAGCTCTGTATTAATTTAGTCTAAGTATCTATTATCAAAAACATCGTGTAGCATCTAAAATTTGGAATTAAAATTGACTTCTACATGAATATCATACAGTTATTACAATGAATGACTATTTTGGAAGGTTTTGCTTCGCTTATTTATATATGTATTATGAATTTTATTAAAATAGGGCGAAGAGATACAAGCACTACGATTTTTATCGAAGTCGATGAGTATAGCGGCAGAATTTAACTCTATTTAATGACGTATTAATTCATTGACATACTTCGTTAAAATGCACGTGCTCGATTTATCCAAAGAGATTTCAAAAATTACCTACATTTTATTCAAAATAAACGAAATTATATGTTCTAAGGTATGTGCAGCACACGACGACTATCTAAAATTGATGAAGGATAAATCTATAAATAGTGGAGGGAATAATATAGTCTTAGCTTTGAAATATGTATTTTATTTCAAACATTTAATTATAGGATTTGGAAATACTCCGTGATTTGGATTTAAGGCCTACATTGACATGTCCTGTCCATCTGGTCCCCAATCACCAGTACAGATTCATACATTTAGAAAATAAACAGTTATTAATACAGTAAATACTAATTATATTCATTTTTTAATTAGTGCCTTCAATATTTATTAAATAGCTATTTACATAGATATCTAAATGAACTTAAGAAAGTGTTGGATCAAAGATTTACATAATTGACTTTTCAAAAATATATATTTGTGGTTCGATACAGGTCGAAAAATATTTGAATTTATGTTTCAAAAGTAAAACTTTTAGATTATTTAAACTACAAAAGCTTCAATGTATTTTTGAGAAAAATAATGTGGGCGGAGTCTGAGGGATTACTTTATACATAAGACTAAATAGACGATATACACACGATTATATTAAATATATTACTGATTCTTCTACTCCGTCACACAGGTTTCCGACTAACCAATACATTTCTTACACTCTAACACACCATGTGCAGGTAATACATTTCATTGGACCAAAGTTCAACCTTCAAATCTTTCACAGATTCTACCACTACATAATAAACTAGTTACATGCAAAATGTTTCATAACTACATACAATACAAAATTTATAATTATACTCACAGTGAACTAGCAACTAAAGTAAATGAAAATTCTAAGACACTGCAGATGATTATATTATACATCATATTTTAGACAAACTTATGTCGACATTGCTTATGATAAATGTATAGACACTTCCAATAAAGTTAAAAGTGGCACTGTTAATATTATTAATAATAATAATAAAGTTATTGTGCAGTTCTTACGCTATCAAAGTGAGTTAAAAATCTAATCCAATATCTTAACACTCAATAGACACGGGAGATTAGATACAAAAATATCAATGTTAGGATCGATGAAAACACAACATGCTAAGCTATGGTCCCTCATCAAGACACACACGTAGAATTTCAGCGGAAAGTCTTCGTAATTCGTTGTGACGCTGAAATTCTGAACCATACGCTCGAAAACACACACAATATCACAAAAGGAAAAGTTTATAGAAGTCCAGTGCAGTGCGATGCTAATCTAGTCATCAGCTTAAGGACTTTGTGCGGGACTAGGCCAAGGAGGCCTCATCTTTTCCAGCACGTATTTCAGCTGGAAACTGGTGTGAAAATGCTACAGATACTCATCTATCTGATCATAATCTTCGTCTGGAGGTGAAGGACCAGATACCGAGAGAATCGGTAGGCCGAAATGTTTGATCGTCTCGACGCTGCCGCTGTCATCGGATTTACTAGCTTCCTCGTTGATAGTTTCCTCTCTGGGATGTTTAACTTTGCACAGTCGCTCTGATGAGTCACTCATTGTTGTTAATGGTATGTTGTCAGCTGACCTGTGAGTAACATATTTATTATTTGTTAGTTATTATTGCGTCTAACTACAAATTTTGTAAAATAATTTAATATTTATATATTTAAATTCAGACTATAGCAGGGCACTGTACCGCGCGTGCGGATGTGCCGTTTCATAAACAAACACAATGTGAAAACAAATATTTGTGCCATAAGGACCCGAACACAATGAGTCCCTCGGTACAAAGGGTAGGTACACTGGCATTACGTCATATTTTGTGTCATCATACTCGGGCAGTATTTCATAAAGCTGTACATTTTTACACGTCATATATCACAACAAAAGATTTTAAAATTATGATCGCTTACCTCAGCTGAGATAGAATGATACTTACCTGGCTTTACGACACAATTTAGACTGAGACCCGTGTCGCCTTAGAAACTCGCCAGCGTCAAAGCCTGGGAAGCCGGCAGGCTCAGCTGATACGAATATAGCGGAATTGACTCGAGGGCGGCTACAGCGAGCTAGTAATCGCTCTTCACACTCCAAGCTCTGCGTATGCGTGTGTGACCAACGCATGTGCTGTAACAGAAATCATTTATTTAAGACAGTTAAAAATAAGTGGCGCCAATATTTAAAATTATCAAACGAATTTTAAATTCAATATAGTGTCAATTGCTACAATCTAACGTTTCTATAACTAGAAATAAAAAAGAGAAGTGAAAATAAGGTGAAATGCCGCATCTAAAAGAAAAGATTGATAGAATTTTAAAAGCATTCCAATAAAAGACATTTAGACAAAATAAATATTAAGTGTTATAGTACAAGAAAGTTAAAATTTAATAGTGTTTAGAGAGCATAGATTTAATTAAAATAATAAATATTTTCGTATTTATTTAATTGCTTTATTATCGTTATAACTGAGATTATATGAATACATTCAATAAAATGTTTATCCGTTATATAAAGCGTTGAAACAATGTTTTACAAACGATAACCATTGCGGTATTGAATTCAGATATCAAATTTTGCTCAAGAGCCCGTGCCGGCGATATAAGTTCTGAAGAAAGTTTTACCTAAACCCGCATAATACTTACCGAGATAAATTCAATTCTATCTCAATTCCTTACTACTTACATATTATCAGTCGAACAGATTTAGGTATGTATGGTAAGATGATTTATATAAAATAAACTTTCTACTCCTTGATTAGCAAGTTTGGAGAATTTCAAGGACCAATGCATATCGTAGCTTGAGCCTTACGTGATATAAGCTCAAATAATACTTACAGTGCTATACATATTCACAGTTTAATTCCAAGAAGCGTCTAGACTTCATGAATGGCTGTAAACAGTCAACGCTTAATCTCCATAAGATCTGAACTACTCATCCATTAAGTCAGTTTTATCATCATGCATGCGCTTAAATTTAATCTGTTCTAGATTAATATCTTTACTGGGTTTTAAGCAAAGTTCGTCTTACGTTGTTTTCTTTTCAATCATCAAAGTCTTCAAATATTCAATGTGTACGGTATAAATTTTAACATCTAAATACACAAACAAGTATATATATATTCATAACATTTTGTTGCGTGTCAGCGAAACGTCTAATATCGAACATGCAATACTTGTAACATCCACGAATCCGAGTGAATGTACACACTCAACATTCGAATAACTCAAAATACAAAATTAATTAACTCTAACTTGAAGGCATAAGGGTGGATTTTGCATGAATATATTTAGTTATTCTCAAACCTTTCCCTGCTGTCGTAGGACACGCGATTTGCGAGTTTCGAAACGTAAAGTTTTGTTCTGGGTAAATGTATTTGCATATATAAATGTTGTAAAATTCCACGACTTTGTGTTAATATATACCTTTGTTTTAATAGATCGCAGTGAATAAATTTACAACAATGAAAGCTATTGCTGGTAAAAAATAAAATTATGACCATAATAAAATTATTTTCAAAGTAAAAAAGTATATTCCACTAAAGCCATAAATCTTGATCGACCATACTTATTTTTATCAAAATTATTTACCTACAGAATGATTACTTATTGAAGTTAATTAATGAACAATGGTACAGTTAACATGTACAAATCTTAAGAAAATAAGCTCACCTTTATACACATATTTTTTAATCTTCAGCCGCTTAAACAGAACTCAACATACTTACCGTAAAATACCGGGAAAATACATAGATAATTTAACAAATCTTACCATTAAGGTAAGATGTTTCTCAAAATTATGATGCAGAATTTATCAATTTGCATAAGAACAAAGAAAAGAGCATGTTCTAACTGCTTACGATGGGAAATGCGACTTCATACCATTGGTTATTAACAACTTAACCTAATAGAACCAATTACGACAAGTGCTTTTAAGATTTAATTTATTTGCCTATAGATGTCGCCTTCAATTGGAAATGTGGAGCATGGTTCGTTTCAATTTTTTATTTAAACTAGGCTCCATTTCACCTTCAGTTATTTACTCGGGAAGATGGCTGACCTAGGTTTTATCGCTAACAATTTTTACACAGTTTTATTTTTATTTGCAAGCTTAACCTTTGCGTGGGTAAATAATTGCGTACAGTTTTTATTTTTGAAACGCAACTTGGGTGACATTTTTATTAATTCTTGAACTTGCAGTGCAAGTAACGAATAATATAATTGATCTATTTCATATTGTGTATAAAATGTGTTATTTTATTGATAATATGTCGTTGATATAAATATTTAATGAATAATTCGTCGAATTATTGCAGAATTTTATATTTAATTTGAATAAACTAATACTAAATAGCACTTCTAAAGGTGCTTTTCCACCTTATCGATCAGCCTCCATCGTCTTATCTCATCGATACAATAGGTCGAGCTTCGCTGCTGCATTAAATCTGTCTAGAACGTCTATATTTTATGATACCAATCCACCAGTATAGATCAATTTAAATTGAGTGCAAATTGCTACAACAAATGATCATAGCTAGATGGCCATGCACGACCGAGTAGGTAGAAAAACACCTTTTAAAACTTATAAAATATTTGCTGAGCCTTCGCAAGTTTCTGTCACGCTCTATAATTTATAAAAACAAAATTAAACAATGATTTTACAGCTAATCATTATTAATAACGGAAATATATTTAAAGAAAGAGTTAAATAGTCATAAACTGAATTTCTAATTATATTAAAATTTTACGAAGGCTATAAAAGACGTTTATTATGTCCCATTAAAGTTATGCTTCCGCCAATAAATTATTCAACAAATTAGTACAGTGACGAGAATTTTATTCAAATAATTATGTACTTTTATATTCATATAATAATAATTTTATATACTTTATGAGAGCTGTTGAGATTTTTGGTGTAATATTTTATTTTATGGTTGTATGTATTTTGTTTGGGTGCACAAACGGTAATTAAATTAATTAATAAGAAAAGTTTTTAATAAACAATTTGAGAAAACATTTTATATTCTAAATTCTACTACACTTCCGATATAATATGTAATTATACAAATATGTTTTTGAATACTAGTCATGTTACCACAGAATTATGTTTGCTCGCTATCTAAGCATAATTTAATTTGTTTTAAAATTGTCTGCTTTTATTCAACGTTATTATCAAAAAAGCAACACCACCAATATTTGATAGTGTCTAACTTTAGTGTTTGTTGTGTACTGACAGAGTAATACTTTTCACTTACACTGTATTAAATTGAAATAAGTGTTCAATTCTGCGCACATGTTGTCTACGTCAACGAAGAAATAGATACATATATGTATACGTTCTTTGTGACTGTATTATTATTTTTTCATAGAAACCATAAAGCGAATAATATCGTCAAACCGACAAAAGTACTTATTAATAAATGAGATCTTACGTAAGTGAAAGGAATTCTTTTTGTGACATTGCCTTATGATAAAAACTTTATTCACTCACGTGTGTCATTAAATCGCGTACTGTGTTTTATTGTTATATTCCAAGTTAATTACATTTTTTACAATACTTGAAATTAAACATGAATTAGCGTCCTGGAATTACCGTTTAAATTATTGAATAATTTTAATGTTTAAATGACTGGAACGTATTCGATTAATATTGTATGTGTTTTAAGTGTTTCCGTTGATGATACTTATTTTTAAGCAAATTGTAAACTAGTAAATAAAAAGAAACTGGCAGCCTAGAAGACGCTAAAAAGAATTAAGTAATCAATATAATCGGTCTCTATAGACCAAAAACTGTATCTTAATAGCGACGAGACATGGCGTGTCAATAAATCGTGTTTGATTTATCGACATTTTTCGAATAACAATCAGTGAGAGCGAATAGATTGATATGCAAATACAATGCTTGCAACGACAATTTTTTAAATAACTGGAACGGCTATCTATTATTTTAAAAAGATCGTTCAGATTTTATTATTATCGATACTTTATTTTAATAAAGTTTTAGTGACACTTGGTACAACTTGAAATAATTGGTTTTATGATTCAGTTATATTTTTATTTATATATAATATATAATATCTGTAAATATAGTCACGCCTACCTGTGTTACGTTGCACAGACAACGAAATAAGTAACTAAAAATATGTATAAATTTATAAAAATTGAAATTACAATTTTTTACCGTAGGACAATAATTAGACATTTATTCTTTAGTAACAAATTCTTATTAAAATAACAATCTATTAACTATCACCCCTATAAAAAATTAATAATTATCATCATCAAATATTACAAATGGTTAGCTATTTATGTCACTGACTGAAGATCTAAAATCCACTGCAATCGTATTTTACTCCATATAACAAATATATAAATAAACTAAACCAAAACAAACGGAAATAACTAATCTAAAACA
Source organism: Catocala nupta (assembly GCA_963675205.1). Lineage (NCBI taxonomy): Eukaryota > Metazoa > Arthropoda > Insecta > Lepidoptera > Erebidae > Catocala > Catocala nupta. Next base: position 12,934,999 of record OY776082.1, read on the forward strand.
CAGGTAATGCATTGTTCATAATTTCATAGAACGCGGCGCGGAACAACTAACTCATTGTAAAATGGATTCTGTACTTATTAGTGCACTGTTTGGAGTTTGCGAGAAATTGAATTATTAACTTTAGAGGCTGGGGAAGACCTTTGTCAGTTGTGTAACGACTACGGAGGGTGCAACTGCATTTGACGTGCATATTGCAACCTACGCGCCAGGCCCGATGTTACGTAATTTGACAGATGGATATTGCTCTAAATTTATCTCTACAGACTGTTCCCTCATTTACGATAACAGATAAGGTCTAAACGAGCGTTTGTCTAAATTCGGTGAGCATACCATATCTTTTAAACTCGTCTAGATTAATAATTATGTGAATGTTTTTTTATATGATCAATACTAAAATGAGATGTGTGATAATCTAAATGAGAATTTTAAATTATTCTGCCATTCTCGATAGAATGAACAAAGTTTTAATTGTTTCAATATTAATATCATCCGAAATATAATATGATATGACCTTTAGGCTAAATGCCAGATTGAAGGTTAATAGCCGGCCATTCGTCAAATGATATCGTTAAGTTTATGGATATTAATATTCTAAATTTTATATTTTTGCTTTAGCGTACATTATTTTATTGCAAAATTAATGCAACAAATTATTTTCTATATTATTTATAATGGTTCAATGAATGTTATTGTACAATGCCATTTTTAAATACTTATTATTTTAATATGATTAAATTAGTCTGGCAACTCCTGTGTTTTACAGATTCATTTCTTATTTTAATAGTTTCAATAATCACGCTTCATATTAAATAACTCACCTGTAATTTTAGTAGTATGTAATGCTAAACAAATAAATAAATATTCTTTAATTTAATAAAGGAGTCACCAAGTCTATTATTTGTATTTATTTTAATTATTTCTCATGTTTGACATAACAAAACATTACCCGGAACGTTTCGCTCCCAGTAATGGACATAGCAAGTCTCAAACTTGATTTACTAACAAAATTATTTTACCCACGAACATCGATCACGGTCCCTTGAAAATTTACCAGACGGAAATGAGGCAAGCTTGTTACAAACGCTAATATTTCCTTTGTCCGGCAAAATAGGGGCAGTTAAAGCAACCATTTTGGTTGAAACAGTGGTGAAATGCAATTTAGGAAGGTGAGCCCGGTATACATGTTCTATTGATGTGTTTTTGAATAGGCTTATTCTTCTGTCGTATTTGTCTTTCATTTATGTTTGTGCTGCTTTGTTTGGGTTTCACGGATTTAACTCTCGTTTGTATTAATATTGCCTTCATTCGTTGATTGGACATTGTACTTAATATTGTCTTCTGTTTACGCGAATGTTATTCATTGAAATTAAACTACTATATACGGATTTTATCGCGTTGTTTATTTATCACTGTATTACAAAATTTTGAAAATATTACACTACTACTACTATTGATTTTATTTTACTAATTTATAAGCTAATAAAATTATTTAAACTATTAAATCTATTTATTTTTGGTTTACACTTTCCCCGACGTTTCGGTTGCATTTCAGCAGCCATGGTCACGGGGAGAACTTAAATTAACAACGACGAATTGTTAACATTGTTGCATTTATAAAACAAATAAGAAAATTCATATTTGTATTTCCTAAAATCCTAACATCTTTTTAAAATTTAAGCTATAAAAGTAATTTCATCTTTCTATTATTATTTAAGCAGTTGTTTGTTTAAACTTACCAATTACCGCTAATGAAAAAAGTAGATAAAGTTGATAAAATAGGTACATACTTATCCTTACTAATAAACTTGCATTACTGTAGTATAAACTCAAGCTTTTTTAAATTAGCATATTTACTTCTGCAATGTGCAGTAGTTTTTATTCGTTCAAATTATACAGCATCGTAAGATCCACTTGAAATGCGAGGACTTTCATGAACTTCATTATAAAATTGTATTCTTCACTCCAAACCCAGTATAACGTTATTATACAGGGCGTAAAGATTTCAGGCAAGCTAATAGAAAAAAAATTGAATCAACATTAATTTGGCTAAAAAGAAAGATCGTGCAAATATCTCACTGTAATCAAAATATTATGTCACTCGTAATTATAGCGTGCTTAAATTCTGTCCAAACAGAGCCGTTGTGTACGAATGTGCCTGTCAAATTAAAAACAATTGCAAGTGCGCTGGTGAATTCAATGTATTTCATTTCATGAGCGAATTTTAGCTTTAGTTATGGGATTTTCAAAATAACTCAATTCGATAGTTTGAAGCTAAACTAAAGTAACTACCGTATTATTTCGATACTTTAGTTACATCGCATACGTACAAAAAAAAATAGGTTTTTGTCAACATTATAATTATCTTTTGAAACGATTTCTACGTTTGTCCGTAATACGGATTGCAAGAATACTCATTTATGAGTGAAATGAAAAATGAACTAGTATGTCACGAGGACCCTGTGGTCCTCGTGAAGCCAGTGCTCAAATCACCACAAAAACGTGTATAGCCCTACAAGGAAAGGGTAGTCACCCAGCTGTAGATGTACCTATAATGAATGAAAAGACGTAAGACCGGTGCAAGTGTTGACTCCGTGTGAGTAGCGTGCGTAGCAGATATACGTGTAAAACGCGACTTTTGTAACACACTAGTAAGCGTGCTACGGCTTACTTGGTGGTCGCAACCGGCACACCGGCATTGGCAGTGGGAGCATGCCCGCGATTTAGCGCGGGCAGGGCTCCGCTAGCTACCCTGGGTTTGCTCGTCTTGCGCGGCATGCAGCAATGCAAATTGACAGCCGCAGTCGCGGGCGCTCCGCCGCGGGTATTGGAAGCAACGGTCCAGGAGACAGCATACGTCCTGCGCACGACACCATTTAAGCAACACGCACATGGAAACAATGACTGCTACCTACTTGGTTTGACATTTGGGGATGAAACAACTAGTAATGGGATGGAGCGTTCCTAATTTAAAATGTATAAATGAATGATGTATAAATGCTAAAATACTGCAATATTTGTAACTTTCAAACATAACAAGGTTCTTAAAATATGTATCTACTTCTTAGAATATAAATATATTCTAAATACAATATGGTTGAAATCTTCAGTCTTTATATAAAACATATTGTTGGATTAAAATAACTCAAAGCCGCAAAATGATGTTCAATGAAAAAATTATAACTAGGTTAACTAGTACTTTTTAATTTATACATTGGGTCAGCCCATCTTCTTTTATTTTGCTATATTTATCAAAACCAATCTGGTCGCTTGTTCATATGCGATAATATTTGACTAAAGATCGCGCCTTACTTAAAAGCCGAAGCATGAATTGGCGTGTTTTTTATTGGCTCTAGTCAGGTATTATAAAAAAGAAAGTATTGCATATACCCGATATAAATGTTGCTATGAATTAAATATTGGTTTCACAGAAATATGTATTCTAGCGTTGATTATCTATACTTAAAAAAATATATTCTAAGCTGACACGTCATAGAACAATACAAATAGCAATCTACGCTGCATTTGTTCAGTTATTATTACATTGAATATAATAGTATTGTGTGTCTAGTTTCTATTGCGCCAACTCCATTGTATCGTTTCTAAGAATGGACATAAATTCTGAATATTACAACCACATAGTAAGTACTTGGAAATCCAAGCCCGAAGTTTATTTTATGAATGCATTGAAAATATTTCAATTATATTCATATTAAGTGATTTACACGATCACTTAAGCTGAATATAATTGAAATATATCTTTTATTACCTTAATAAATTATTCAAATAAATATTTTATTAATTTAGTAAAAAGTATTTACACATATTTATTGAATTAGTATTTATTTTTGCCTAAATATCTAATTACATCTTGATATAAACAATTAAACATAAATAATTTTAGCAGTGAATCAGTGAAATATAATCATATACGAAGATATAATATATCTATATAATATATATGTAATATCTATAATCGATCTTTAGTTATCGTGTCAAAATATATCAAAACATTTAGGCTATTTTCTTGGAACACTGACTGTTGTTTGTACCGTTCCTAGAATATGTAGTATTAAATCACATCAAGTGAGTTTGTAATTGACACGACTAATCCTACTTCTCAAGCCCTACAACAAAATTGACTTATAGTAGAACAACTAAATCCGTCTTATGTTACCTAGTAGAAATACTTAATGACGCCTTTAAAAATGCCGAGTACGATATACTGTTGTATGAATCATGTTATCAATAGCGACTGTATATAAATTCAGTAGGATATATATATGTTACATATAAATATAATATTTACACGTATTTTTGAGCCTTCTATTTGTTCAAAATATTTCATTTTTATAAATCTTATCACAATGCTTCCAAATATTCAATATGTATTGAAATTATCCAAGCATTATAATTAGAATAAAGCTCTGAATTTGTATGGTAATCTATACGGTTACCATATATCTGAAATACGATACTATGTATTTCAAACGATGATTTATTATTTAATAATTATTTAAGAATAAATAGACTATTCAAAATAAATAAACCACCACTAAAAGTTATTAAAGTCAAGTAGTTAATTAATTAGATATTGTTAAAATCTCAATACGATATTAGAAAATTATATCGCGAACACATTACAAAACTTGCTCTTTTTTAAAAATGCTGCTTTAAAATCCGTACACAGTAGCTTAATTTTAATGTATAGCATTTGCATTTGTAAAATATGAATGCCGCTAAATACGACGTTCGCATTTTAACCTAAAACCTACGAGACCTTTAACACTACAGATACTTAAAAAATAAAAACCATTTTTCACTCCTTCTTCTTGTATCATATTATCTTGAAATATTTTGCAATTGTTCTATAAAAATATAAAATCCACTTGCCGCAATACAAAGATCACATGCATTAAAAACACAGAATTTCAGAAAACTAATTTGTAAAAAAAATAAGGAATATCTAAAATGGCATTATCATTCTCACTGTAATGGACTGTTACGAACTTATGTAAAAAAATTCACGATACATAATGGTTAGTTTGATAGATTTGATAGGGATGGTAGCACCCAGGTAATCTTAATAGCTTGTGACTAGGTCACAGCGTCAGATAGGATTTAAAACGTATAAACTTCTACAACTACTTCCAATAATTTCAAACCAGACTTGAATTTACAATTATAGTCAACGGGTGATAATGCTTCAGAAAAGCTAAAATTTCAACCACAAACTTTTCGAGCTGTGTTCAGCATGAATTTAGATAATTCGATAAAATTAGACCGTTGATTATAATTATAACTACCTTATTGATATTTTAAGCCAATGTCTCTTTAATATTATCCGTAACCAAATCTCTTTGATTTCATACACATGCTCGTGTCTTCATGCATCTTAAAACCGCTGCACTATTAATACAAACACTATATGGAGTAAATCTAGGCTTTCCTTCAACGCTTCCAATGATATTGACTCGATTATCGCATTTTCGTTAATCGCCTTTCACTAATCCAATCCACAAGACTAAACGCCGAAGCAAACGTTGGCAATTTGATTGCTATATTTATTTCAAAACACGTGATCATCTATAGCACTTTCACTATGATTGATATGCTCAACAATTTGGGGCACACAAGCATCTAAACAAAAAATCTAAGTAGCATTCATGACAAAAAACTACTAAGTATATTTACTTTAGTAGATGTTGGCTCTGCTAAAAACTGACAGGCCTAGAACAAAAAAATACAGTATTAATATAGGTATATGGAAACCAAGTAAAAGTCTTCAGAGCAATGTCGCCAGGTCCTTGGAATCGGGTTTGTATGCTTGGATAAGGGTAATGCTCTAAAATCCTATTGTAGTCACCGGCTTTGTCATATGTCGCCGTGCTCTTAAAGATAGATCTAAGAATTTTTATAAAGGTAAATCTCGCCCTCCAGATCTGTAACAATCTATGAATTTACTTAAACAACAGGATTAGAACTTTTAGAAAGTATAAGAATAAAATTGGACTTTGAAAAACATCAAGTATATGTAATGGATTTTGTTCTTTATTTATTTTTATATTTAATAACTTTTGATCCATTTTGATCGAACTGAAATATATTATTTTTAAATAGCACTTATTGAGAAATAATGGCCTACGCCATAGAAGAGTAAATTAGTTTAGAGGTGGCAATTTTAGGCATATTAGCAGAAATGTATGTAAATAAGGTGGAAAACAATTTTCTTTATTTACCTAAAGTATTTAAGTGATATATCCCAACTAATTTTATAAATGTGAATGTAAGATTTTTTATGTTTTAACGCCTTATCTACTCGACTGATCATCATAATATTTCACATACACGTTATACGGAAAACGTGAGAACGTTCTCAGAGAACATATAACGCCGTGCCTAAGTTCCGGCTATAATTAAGTATATACCAGTCGATGCGAGGAGGCTGCTTCCTCAAATATTCAGACTTATGCAGACTAATCGCAGAATTCCCTTTGGAAAACGGAGATCTCAAGCCAGTTTTACTAAATAAAATTATATATTCAACCTAGTTGAAGTATATTTCCGATGCGAATACAATAATAAATAGAATAATAATATTAAGGATAGAATAAAGAATACGGATAAAGTACAACTTAAAAATATTGTTATTTAACTAGCATGTCTATTCAGGCCAAGGCCTCCAATTCTTTTAAGTCCACACTACTTTATAACATTTTAATTTTAAATGCGCTTATTATTATTATGTTTCTCTTATCACAGGTACTTCTAACATATTATATTAGAAAATACCTGGCCCTTTGGGAGGCTTACACGGAGACATGGGTCCAAAGTGAAGAGGCCCTTCGAGAGTTTTAATCAAAGGTGTTATGGAACACCTACAGCGGCACTAGCCGCATTATTATTATTATTATCCTACTGAGAATATTAAAATTCACTGTCCAGTACATCAAAATCAATCTTATTAAGCTGGTGCATGTTAATCCGTCGGATGTATTGTAATGCATCGTGCAAATCCATTTCCAGTTATTACAACACAAATCAAGGTTGTAAAACTTAATACCATTTGCAAATGAGTAATCATTTGCAGATGGTATTATGTTTTACGTTGTATATTCTGACTTAAAATTTAATAAAGTAGTAGACTGTTTGATGTTATACAGTATTCAATAAGGAGCCCAATATAATGTATTATTAATTTTGATTACGAGGATTTGTCATTAATGTCGGGAAATGTTTTAAGATAACGACACATGTAACGTAATACTGATATTGAAACCTATACATAATATATCATTAGTATTAATCATCAATATACAGAACATTGACAAGCTTTACAGGATTGTTATAGATAAGTCCGATCGTAAAAAATAATGTGGTATATTATTTGTAATAAGAGTATTAATGTATTTGTACTATATTTACACTTCTGCCAAAAAAACTGTTTTTATGCAATATCGGCATTGACCAAAGAAAAGATAGAGAGATAAATAGATTTTTACAATGTTAAAAAATATCATCCTTTATTGGTTTTTTATCAATATTTTAAGTACTATAACAATGTGTATCTAAATTCGTAATAAATCAATTGTACCTTAATAATGCAATTTATTATGTCACAACTCATCGATCGTTATTTCGCAAAACATCACCAATAACAAAAATTCAAAATTGTTTCACTTACATTTGAAACTAGATGTTTTCCCTATGTAATGAATATTTAGTTTTGGATTTATATTTTATTAAAAGTTGGGTAAATTAAAATTACATTATAGCGTTGTTTATCAATAAATCACAAAGATTCAGAAGCAGAATATTTGATGCTCTCCTATTTTGACCATTACAATGCTTATTTGTTCCAATCGTTTTACCCTGGTAGGATTATTTGCTTTATACCAGGACACTCACATTAAGCATTTTTATTCTTAGACAAAACCATTTATGCGCTATTTTAAATTCAATTATCTTTGAAGTTGATTTATAGTTGTAAAAATCGGAAAATAAATAGAATCATAGATGTAAAAATTTATATTGTGGCAATGAATGGTTGGCGTGATATAGACCAATTATCTTTGTAAATTGAACATGTTGGATTTATCGTTGTGATGTTAGTTAATTGTTTCTAAATTTAAAATAAAATATGAAATTCTACCGCCGAGGACATTTTTCTTCAAACTGCTAACGGAAATATGGCTATGTTTTAAGGTTATATATAAATATTTTCATCACGTAATGGAATCGTTTTACCTTGTCAAACCTGAAAATTAATATTATTTTCTATACTCATGGATACTATTCGTTACTTCAAATGGTTCAAAAGTAGTATCAATGGTTAAAATTTTACTATACCTTGACCTACCTGTGGTTGAATTATGTTAGTCCTCAAAAAAAATTGCATGATATTATTAAGGTTTTATGATAAATCATTAGAAATGTCGTGACGTCATCAACTAAAGAAACAAATAAATAACGATACTACCTCGTTGGTATTGTACTGATAGTATCAGTCAATGAAGTTTGTTTAGGTATGTACTTATCTGTACAAATAAACCATAAATTGACTTCGATATAAATTGAAAATCTGATATACATATTATCTTTTATACTCTTATACATTTTCTTTAGATTACCATGACAGACTCGTTTTCTCAAAGCTCTATTTTTCACATTCTGACATAACAATCTTTGACTAAATCGAATTTGAATCGATTGGATCATGCAATTGAAAACGTTTTCGTTTTCTTTACAGTGATTGTGTGGAAAATCGAAGATATTATATGACTTATAATTTCTAAAATTTCAACAAGTATCTGAGAGCTTGTGTTTGAATTCAACTTAGTTTTTAAAGTAAAGCTTACCGTACGCAATATATTTAAACATTTTCAGTAAACTGGTATCTAAATTTACTGTCTTTTTGTCAATTACCTACTACAGTTCACAGTACTTCTACAATTTTATGAAAGAAACAAATGAATAAAAGTATGATAAAATGTCCAAGAATTATTTAGTGAACTGTAATGTAAATTCTATATTCTATCACATACACACATCACCATCTAGCCCAAACAAAGCAGAGTTTGTATTATGGATATGACAATGGATAAACATACATGTATACTTTTTTTTGTAAATACATATTTATTATACATAGAAACACCCAGACCAAGACAAACATCCATGTCCATGCACACAAGTGTTTAACTTGTGCGGGATTCGAACCCACGACAGGGTTAGGTTAGGTTAGGTTAGTGTAATCGACTGCCATGCCTGAGCATGGCAGTCGATTACACTAACCGCTACGCTATCGAGGCCAATTATGGCTTAGTATTCGATTATTTTTAAGGAAACAAATAAAACCGAACTTATATAAGATTGAATACATAAAATTCAAGGAGTCATGTACAAACATTTGACTTATCGCAAGTTAAATCAAAACATATCTACAAACTTGTAACATTTCAAACAAGGCCTGGATACTATCAAAGAATGTAAATTCATTTTGCCTTATTCTCAAATCTTATCGGAACTTTTCTGCACCCTAAGCCGCACAATTCCTTACATACGAATTGTGGGTTACGAATTTATTTTGACAGCTTATCCTACAGACATCTTGACAGCATTTCAGACCATGCCTTCCCTCAAATGATAATTGAAAAAGATACAGTAATTCATGTTCGACACTTCAAAACGAAATGAGATATCGTTGTATCCTGACATGACAGAAGTTTGCTAAGATATTTTTCTTATCCTAACTGAAATTATATGAGTATGTAAGTTTGTTTGTTTTTATATCTTTACGTCTTAACTTTGAAATTTCGCATTCATATTGTCAGGGGTACAGAAAAGGACGTAGAGTATTATATCCAGGAATAACTGACCCCAAGGTATCGAAGCCGCGGGCAAAATCTTATTATAAAATAGTTTTGCATGGCAATACCTGCTTGTCTTTTTGCAGAAAAAGACAAGCCACTTGGTTACAAAGCCACACTTTAAAAAGGAACAAGCGATTGAATTCAAATAGAAACATTCGTATTTTGAATTTTATTTTCAGCTGTAACCGAACTATATTGAGTGGTAAGAAAGAAGGCAAATTGTAAAGGTCCTTTTCAAGAAGGCAAAGTCCTTTCTTTAAACTAATTCGAAGCACGTCACCTTTAACAAGTTTATTAACGTGAAAAAACGATGACTACGCATCCTGTCACTTGAAATAAGACTATTACACCAAATAGTTAAAAGTTCAAGGCACGTATTGGGAGACAAACAGGTTGCAAAATCATTGTCACCTAATAATCACGGCATAGGCATATACTCGTATATACTACGAAATCTAGGCGTAATACTACCTCGACTCTGTCTATATGATATAGGCATGAAACTTTGTATAAGTATAGTTTAAAAACTTTGATTTACTGATTTATTCAACAACAGACAGCTTATTAAACGAACAATCCAACACACAAAGTAAACACAACTTCTAACATAAATAATGGTATTAAAAACAACACCGTTTACGGCCAATTTGTAAACTCGATTACAAGCTTAAGCCTCAGGAATCCCTTGTAAAATACTTCGTCTAATAGCCTATCATTATAGCCTTGCAGGTACGCGACACGGTTAATATACATGCTTGAAATTTTTATTCCGTTCAGTTTGCATTTCTGTTCTTTGTTTAAATAAAATGGTGATGCACGAATATTTTTATTACGTTGGTATTTCGTTTTTCAGTTGTGGAATGCAATTTGATTTGTGTGCGTTATCGAAGTTATTTATATTTCGGAACTTAATAATACGAATCTACAATACAATGCATCTGTGCAATTGACTTCACAGATGGCGTGTGAAGTAGTCGCCTCATTACTGCCACTGCGTCGAGTGTTGTGAGCTCCTACACGGAACAAAAATTTGGGCAATCCCCAAATAGTTGTCTTTAAGTACTATATTTTAATATTTGTAAATTTCCCGGCAATACAGAAAATATTCTAAGTGCTTATATTTTTTAAAGACAGAAGGAATCATTTAAAAGTTTTATTTCAAATTCACGCTCTAAAAGTATTTACTTAAACTTTATGAGTACTAAAGCAGGTAATGTAATTCTCATTAACATAGTTGCTATTTTATTAGGAATTAGATAACTAGAAAAACTTCTCAATCTCATTGGAAAAGCAGCCATTAAATTTTAAAAACCACGACTTCATTTACGGTAATGATGTAGTAAGATAAAAGCAAGTCTGTTTGTGTACTGAATGCTACTTATTCCAGCTATCTCCCGGAGAAAGGAGGCAAACACTGACAACTGCAAACTCATTGTTACGTAATGAACCGCTCTGTGGTATTGCTATTTAAAGGTTTATTGTGAGAATTTTCAACTGAAAAAAAGAACATGGTTCTTAACTCGAATTGTATTTTTTTAAAGACACGCTTTGCTGTAAAAGAGCAAATGAAAAAACTAATAATATTTTGCCCGTATGTTCTTTACATAATACTTAACAACTTTTGTTCTGCCACAAATTTCATACAAATTTCGATATATTAAAAAGAAGGTATATTCACAAGTTTAAAATTGGAAGCATTCCACCTGCAAGACACTTTCTATCCTGCAGTTTATTGTAACGATGGGATATGCTGTTGATTTTTATGCGACGCCTGTTATCTTCTTTCTTAGTCGTGCAATTAAAGCAACCAATTTCAATATTTGTATTTTTGTATGAAGAAATCAAACAATGCATTATGTACAACAAAATCGGGAACGACTTCATGACCAAACACAGCGGATAAATTCACACACTGAGCCATCACTAAATCCTACTTGATTTAACTAGCCTTACTGTAACTTACTGTAGGTTTTTACTAAACGCTTTTAATTGAGACAACAGCTAAGACAAAAGTAAGCTAGGATTGAAGTTAAGTAGTTATGAAACGCTTGAAAGTAAGACAAAAGCAAGAAATAAATAAATTACCAGTACTTCCGTAGTTAAATGTAATCGTTAACCACAATCTAAAGTGCCTCAATCATAACGTTGCCGTAAAAGCATTAGCATATTTATCATAAGCCGTGAAGTAAACACCTTGTTTGTAGATAAACGGCCCGGCCCGCCCACTGCTGTGACGTCAATTTTCTTTTTTACTTTTTTATACCGTGGCGACCTAAGCCCGCTTTTATTTTTAGGTCAATTGCTTCTTACGTGTGATTAGCTTTAGATATAGGTCTCAATATTGAAGGTGATTAGGGCACGTTACAACGGTTTCTGGCGTTAGTGATGTATTGAATTAGTTTATTGTTCAATCAGAATTTAATAGCACTAATATCTATTATAAACGTGAAAGATCGTTAAGATATTTGTAACTCAGTCTTCCGTAAACCATGATTAATTTGGATTTTTTATATAAATAATCATTTTAATTTATGAACATTAATTATTTCACGATACTTTAACACTACTCAATTTGTTTAAAATCTCATTAAATTTCTACATAGTCTCACTCTTGTACTGGATGATAATTGTATTAAAATTCTTTTTGACCTTAAATATGTATGTATTTACAAAAATGAAGTGTATATGTATATATATATATATATATATATATATATATATATATATATGTTTATCCATTGTCTAATACCCATAGTACAAGCTCTGCTTAGTTTGGGCTAGATGGTGTTCTGTGTATGTGGTAGAATATTATTATTATTATTATTCTTGTATTACTTGTGAATGTGACTGCTGTGCATAAATCCTCAGGCTTATCTCCTGGATCGAATATAATAAAGTGTTATTGCGATTTATGTACACGATTTTTTTATTTTATTGCCTTCCGTATGGACTCTAAAGCTGCCCAACAACAATGACCACTATTGTCACATAGAACTTAAAATTATTGCTGGCCAAATATGGATATAATACATCTTCTGGAATATAGGAGTGAGTCTATGATATCTATAGACACTATAGTGAAACAATCCAAAAGATGGTAACAAACTAAGATGTAGTATTTATGCAGTCACAAAGCACTGATCGCAGTGAATATTTTATAAAACACACTTTGTGGTTAATCATTGGTCACTAGCCGTTGTAAAATCTAATAGCCTTTCAAATTTATGATGTATAATAATACTGTCAAAGCTATCAACAAGGTCAGGTTAGCCAATATGACATTTCAATGACACTGGCATTTTACAATAAGTAATGTACGTTGACCCCATGGCATGTGTTAGCATTTAGTTCTGTATATAACTACGAGGAGAGTTTGAGCCCCAGGTGGGGCAAAGTGATATCGTTATTTTGTTAAGTAACTTTTGGTATCAGTATGCAGTTTGGAAATTCGCCCGGTAGATGGCAGACGGTTCGTGCTCTATTTCGTGTAACCTAAACACATACCTGGGGAAATATAGGTATGATGCACATTTGCTTTTCCTTTTAAGGATATACAAGCGTGATGCTGTGTTATGTATGCTCTTAAGTTTGATATAATTTATATTATTCAAGTAATATATCTGGTCTAATACTCTACACCCTACCTTCGGGAAACCGGCTAGAGTTCATGTATTAACTCTAAAAGTAAAGCTGTTTAAGTACTTGAATGTAATTACTTTACCCAGAATTATTGCTTTGAAAGGGTAATTCCCATTCCATAGCTTTATAGAATTCTATCTATAAGAAATTTCGGAAAGCAACTCGAAGTTTCGAACTGTTGTTGATGGCAAGCAATGAGCTCGCTTCCTCCTTTATCTGGTGTCATATAGGTGATATCCCGCTATTTATCTACTCCGTTGGGAATATAGGCGTGAGCTTATGTAAAGGTACATTACAGTAAGCGGCAATAATGATGAGTCAATGTCACTAATATAGCCACTATATAGGTGACATTAGCGATTTCTAATATGAATTCCTACGCCATGACATCTTAGTAGATAAAGTGTTAGAGTACCATGCAGAAGCAATCTCAATCACAAGGCGCTCCTTAATTTTAACTCCCATTTTAACGAAGTAAGGTGCGTAGTAGATAATTAATAATTGGTTGCTTTAGCGGTGAAGGTATACTCCATGTATGTATGAATGTATGTCTGCCAACTCGCAACGCAGAGCGGTGAACTATGGCCTAACCCTTTTCTTACTGAGAAGAGGTCGTTATCCAGCAATGAAACAGTTTCTGTTTATAAACAGGGTCAGACCTGCTATAATTGATTAATTATAATATTTTCTTAACCCATTATATTATTCGGACTGCCAGACAGTAGATACTATCAAACGCAAAGGATAAAATATAAAATGAAGTTTACAATTACATGTCGAAGTGTTCTACCTAAGCCAATCACTTTCTTTGTGCTCAGCGCTATTGTTGGCTAGATCTAAATCTCCATTTGAAGGACACCTATACTGTAGTGAGATTATCCCTAGCTTTACACGAGACTTTGTTCAAAATAAAAGAATCTTTTACATTGATTTTATGTATAAAACTGTGAATAGAATTGCTTCGCATATTGCTCCCTCTATATAGAGGGAGCAATATCGATTATTGTGTTTGCGATTCTCACATATGTGAGAATCACAAACACAATAATCGAATTCGTGACTTTCTTAAGATTAAGCAGCGATAGCTTAATGGGAGACCGTTGGACTGCCACACAGAGGTCTCAAGTTCGATCCCCAAGCCGCGCATCTCTGACTTTTCGAAGTTATGTATGTATTAAATATTTAATTATCGCTCGCTTTAACGGTGAATGAAATCATCATGAGGAAACCTGCATGTTTGAGAATTATCCAAAATGTTCTTGAAGATATGTGAAGTCTGCCAACCCACACTGGGCCTGCGTGGTGGACTATGGCCTAATCCTTCTTACAATAAGACGAGGCCCGTGCCTAGCAGTGTGACAGTAAACTGTCATACAGTGCTGACATTAATTTTATTATTATTTTAGATTAAACCATACTTTTTTATTGATTCCGAAAAACATAGTTGTCACGGATTTCTGTTGCAAATTTTACTAACACGTTATTAATCTCTTAGCCAACGCTCCGAATCTGAGGCCTAAACATAACGGTTTTTTTGCATCTGGTGCCCGACTAATTAATATGTTAAACAAACATGACAATTGGTTTAAAGTTCCTTCCACGCCTCCAAATATACATAAAACCAAGTATTGACCTTTGAATGCAGGAACCCACAATTCACTACATCAAAAAACTGAATGTCTCTTTTGTAGCTTGTAGATATTACAGCATGTTTGCATTTCATATGAAGGCTACGACTATTCCGGAAAACCAGACTACAACCGCGTGAATCATAATTCAATGTTCTTTATAGCAATTTGAATTGTAGAAAATGTTGTATTTTATCAATTCAATTGTTAAAGAAATAATCATTAAACATAATCCTAGTTGCTGTGTTAGGACGTTTTCCACGTGCCACCTATTACCGCAGAGGCAATTGTAAATAGCAGTACGGTTACCTAATGAACATTAAAAAGAAGAAATGCCAATGTTAGTCGGTACAGGATTTGATATATAATATAATCAAATTTCAATCTATATATCTGATTTAATTTTTTGTTTAATTAGTGAATTTTTGGACCTTTGTACTATAATTCGAATAGGATAAGATAACCAAAGCAAAATAAATTTATTATTTAAAGTTTTACCATCTCAACCTACGTCCAATAATAATATATATATAATAATAATCTAAAGGGCTCGGTTCGTTTATGTGTTATAAGATGCGTTGAATCCTATTATATCACTTCAAAAGCAATTGCTACGCTTTGGTTTTTACATTAAAAGCAGCGTCAATCACACCGGGAGACGCGTGTCATTCTGAGCGACGCAGACGAGGTATATGGAGTGCGTTTGCCACGTGCATCTTACGCAACATATTACGCATAAACGAAACGAGCGCTTTAGACCTTTACGACTTAACTAATATTATAAATGCGAATGTGAGTTTGTTTGTTTGTTACGCTTTTACGCCTTAACTACTCGACCGATCATCACGTTGTCAAAAAAACACAAAAGGACATAGGGCTATATATATATATACATACGATAGGTATATCGTACAGAAAAAAACAGTGTTTTTAAACTAACTTACATTTACGAGAGCGAGCAAAAATAGTGAATAAATATTTTTATGATATTTTTTTATTTGCTGTTCTTGGTGACTGACGCATATAAAGCACATACATTTACTTATTGATTTCTAAAGTACAAAACCGAGCACTTACAAGCTCCCACTCCTTAACTTCTCAAACTGTAAAGTTCACGTTGTTCTCAAAGCTTTACTACACGTGTACAAAGTTTAATTCTAAAGTTATTCCGCTGGCTTCCGCTTGACGTGAACTGTATCCGAACTATACTTACGTTATATTAAATTCAGGATAATCATTACATAATTATGTAATAGGAATATGGAGAACTAACATACACAATTACGTTTAAATGATAAACATATGTATGTTCCTACACGGCTAAGCATAGTTAAATGACACCTACACGTGCCTGCTATGCCTTGGGTCTGAATAACAGAGATTGTTGGTGTGATGCCATCTATCGAGTAAGAACTGCTTTAGTCTCCCCGTGAACATGGCTACTGTAAAGCAACCAAAACGTCGGAGCAAAGTTTAAACTTAAATATAAATAGTTTTAATTAATTTAAATAGCTTAAATTCAGTAGTAAAGTTCAATAATAGTTATGATAGTTTCAAAATTATGTAATAAAAGTGTTTTAAATTAAACAACGCGACAAAATCCGAATAAAGTAGTTTAATTTCAATGTATAATATTCGCGTAAACATAAGACAATATTATGTAAATCTACACATAATTATTGTTAAATTTTCTACTGTAATATTATCAGCTACAACTGATTGAAACACATGAGTAATTGCACCAATTAGTTATTTAACTCTATGGTTTAATAATACCTTCCTAATTAACGATATACCTACTAATTACTAATGTAATTTCTAATATGAGTGTACCTTTCTGTACAACAAAACATTGACTTTTCGATCGGGGCAAACACTTTTCGTACATTTTGTAATTATTAACTCGGTGGCGCAGAATTATTAATCGCGACTACTGTGCATGTGGTGTCAGGTTGATGATTTCTGGCTTCAGTAGAGTGTCTCAGTAGCAACACGATATCACTGTGTCTCGATAACGGCAATTGCCTAGCACCTTATTATAGGATCTAAGACCTAAAATGACTGGCCAACTGTGTGTTTATGCAACACATAAGACTTAAGTCAACATAGCCGTGCATATCAATCTAACTAAATAATATAACCACGACTTACTGTTACACCAGCATTATTATAATCAAGTTTTGACATTCATACCGCGTTTTTTGATTCAAGAATTAAAGGTTGAGAGCGGCTCAAACATTACTTAAGTATTATTTTTGTTTCTATTGTTTTCTTAAACTGTAATAAAATTTGAGATTCAGCTCGTACAACATTTTTGAGAATATTTAGTTGCGAATTTCTCAATTCTGAAACAGAGGAATAAATTGTTAGGTACATAGGATGTGATTTCACTTATTCCTGAACAAGTGCAAACTGTATCTGCAAGATGTATTTTCACCATCCTTGTCTACTGGTACTTCTATCTAGCGATATGATTATGCATGTTTATTAAGATCGGAATAAATTTAATATGTAGTTCGAGTTCCTCAATTTGGTTGGAACTCCTCACTGATAAAATATAAATAAGGGTTCGCTTCCAATCTAACCCATCTGGGCTAGACCGAAGATGTCCTTATGATTATAAAAAAATGCCTACCCTACGTAGGTATTAATTTTTCGAATGTACATATGTTAGCAACAAGGGAATAAATCTAACGTTTATTTTATAAAATGACTACTCCTGTATAGAGCATATGTCAATCATGTGTCGCAAAAGACTTCTCAAACATTCGACAAAGAACACAAAGTACACCCAGACCCGAACAAACCGTTTGCGGATTACAGAATGTTTTGTGAAATAATATATGTGAATCGAATCCACATAACTTGCTGTGATAACGCTAGCGAGACGACCATTTAACCTAATATACCATCCGTGAAATGGAATAAAGCCGGTATTTTGTAAGCTGCACATACTTACAAACATACATACAGTCACGTCTGTGAGTTTCCGAGAAGAAAGCTGCATCATCATCTTTAATTACACATAATAATTGACACAATTGCAACATTAGCATGTTTGCCTTTCTCAATATACCCTTATAAGAGGATGGCATGATACAAACGTCACATAAAAGTGCAATTAAAACCTTAAACTGGCACTGAAACCTTAATTATAATTTCACGAACCCTTTCAGAATATAACCCTATCATAGTATGTATAGTATTGCGCCCAAAAATAAACGTCACACGAAAAATTGGATCAACCTTTTATGTCAAGGGGTCAAGAGGGCACGTCCACGATAGATTA
Source organism: Catocala nupta (assembly GCA_963675205.1). Taxonomy (NCBI): domain Eukaryota; kingdom Metazoa; phylum Arthropoda; class Insecta; order Lepidoptera; family Erebidae; genus Catocala; species Catocala nupta. The sequence goes on from OY776082.1 coordinate 12,953,424, forward strand.
ATCTCCCCTCAATGAATCACGTGATCTAGGTAAATAAAACTGACCGGGTTAATAGCTGTCTTGAGAAGAATCCGTGAGATAACATCGAGGGAACAAAGAAGGCCAATAAAATTGTACTTAGAGTAAAAGGGCTAATGAGTAGTGATATGGGACACGGGAAGCATTTTCCTGTTGATGTTTCCATTTAAATGATCTTTTAGGGAATGTCTTTAGAAGGGATTACGGTGCTTAAACTTAATCTCGGTGAAAGAGATTTTAAAGTTTATTTTGAGCCGAATTTACTACCATCTCATAACTTTTTGAGAGCTTTTATAAAGAAGATATGTTAAACCGCAATATCAAATCCTCGGCTCTATAATCGGTCCTTAAAATAAAATATTATCGCGCTAGGAATATATTCTGTGTCCCGGGATACGTTACCAACATTGAAACAATGGAAATTCATAGTATAATTAAAAATTACCTAATAAATTACAACTTTAAAAAATATAAAATTGAGTTGTGACATTCTCTGAAGTCATTGACCGAAACCTGAAAAATCTCTTTCTTAGATAGATGATATTTTTCGAAATTTGCTACTACGTTAAGTATTAAAGCAATGTTATTATGTTCTGCTTTAACATAGAAATATTATTTGAAATAAGGGTTTTCTAAACGGACAATACTATTACTAAAATATATGGTTACAATATTTTCTACTACAGTCTATTCATTTCTACTATATAGCGGTGCCATATACATAATTATGTTCTTGCTGGCAACATTGCCGGTTGCTATATAGCAGCCACACATTGAAGAAAAAGAAATGCCAGTTTAGAAATCCCTCTATTTTATGCATAACTACAGTCAAAAGTCAATTGCTAGAAACATTTAAAGCATTTAGTACTATAGAAGTCGTATTACAGTACGCATACATAGTGTGATAATATATCCATGAGGGGATATTCAGATGTATATTACGCACATATTTTTGTCTCAGTGGCGCAACAGTATATGAAAATTATGATGCCTGTGCATCAAGTCTAGGGCTCGATCTATGGGCCGGCAATTTGCCTTCTTTGATTTCTTTGATAACTTTGTCGTCCATTATTTCTACAAAACTATTGTACTTGTAAAATACCTCATTTGCAACACTATAAATAATATCAAATAGCTTTCTCTAAAATATTAATAACCAAGAGTCATCATAAATATTACTATAACAATGTCATATAATATATATTTGGGTGAAGATCGACAATTAGTCACTGCCAACCTTAATTTATTTTTACTACAAAGGGATATTTGTTTAAAATGTCTCATTTAGCGACACGTTTTCTAAAGCCATTAATCATTGTTTTAGCAGCTCGTTAAATTGTCAGTATCCACCTAAATTGTCTTCGTCTCATTAATTATGTTTATGTATTTCAATAACTTATTATAAATGAGAAGTTCTTTAATGTTTGGATATACATACATACGTCTAAGGGAGCAATATCTTTACTGCAATATACCTATGGCTGCAATGTTTTCAAATATCCCGGCTAGTTTAAAAGTATTTGTATACATCAGGTTTTCCAAGCATATTATTTTAGATAGCCATATGTAAAATATTTACGGTATTATTTAGTGGTTTATGTAGTCGCCTCGTTACTACTACAGTGCCGAGTGTTGTGGGTTCGAATTCTACTCGGGACAAACATTTGTGTGATCCACAAATGGTTGTTCCGAGTCCAGATTCGGTCACGAAGAGGACACAAAGAACATTCCGGTGTTCTTTGTGTCCGTTGTTTGAATGTTTGACACATTGGACACAGGAATTATTCCTAGTACGGGAGTTGTATAATAAAATAATAATAATATTCTGTTATTGCCAACCAATATATTTCAGCCACACATTACAGTAAAATAATCAAGCGTAGACTGTTGAAGAGATTTGGATAAAACTTGAGACAGACGACGTCCTGGAAATATAGGACACTTTTTGTTCTGGAATTAACACAAGCCATGGACAGAAACTAGTACTTTATATTTCTCAAACTTCATGTGGCTAAAGGTTTATATGTGCATATTTGTAAGGCAGCCTTCTTTAACGGTATATTGGGTTCGAGGTACAATTGCGATAAATTAGGCTTAATTTGATTTGTTCCAGTCACGCAACTTCAACATTGTAGGAAAAGGTTCACCTTAATATAATATAATATTGAAAATATGTGAAAATCGTGTTGAAAAATCGTGGTGTTTTAGAAAAATATATAGCTGTAATATAATTATAATTCGTAACAAGCTGACAGTTTGTAACAACGGCCGGTGCAGCCTGGTCGATACGTCAAGCAACTATCTATCTATATATATAAAAATCAATGCCACTTTTCGTTGTAATTAAACTCCTCCTAAACGGCTGGACTGATTTGAATGAATTTTTTTGTGTGTGTTCAAGTGGATTCGAGGATGGTTTAGATATGTTTTTTTTTTTCGCCTGTACAGTGCAACGTCTGTCGGGACAGCTAGTATATTATATGTATGATCGCGTTAATACCCGTTACGAACTATATGTAGGTATGTATATAATTATCATGGGAAGCGAAGGTTTAAAATTTCTTAGGTGTCTTAATTTCTGGAGAAACTGTTTATATTCCCCGCAGCTGTCCCCGCGTGACTTTCACAGGAACCCATACGAAAAGTATCTTACATATATAGGTATATGCAGTATCACGACGTGAGATTATATGTGTATATTATATAACCTTATCGTATGTTATGAATTTGAATAAATAATTGCGAATATGAGTTTGTTTGTTCGTTTGTAACGCTTTCACATCTTCATTAAATTCCAATACACGAAGCCTGGGGAACAGAAAAGGACGAAGGGTACATTCTAACCAGAAAAAAACAATTCTACAAACCTAACCTACATTTACTCGAGCGATGCCGAGGGTGAAATCTAGTATCAAATACAGCATTGATTTCAGCTCAACCAATTTGTGTAACAAAGGATCCAATTAAGTACGCGCTTTGCATACTACACAGCACTAATTTTCGTCTGGTTCCTGCACTGAAGAATTGTTATTGATACCTAGACTTTTCTAGACTTCCCCAGAAAAATAGGCTGAATTCAAAAATGTTATTACACCTTCATTTAGTCAGAAATTTATTTTTATACTATATAATAGGGCAAGTCTCATACATAAATAATGAATTTAAGATTTATAGTAGGCAATCATATTATTAAGTAGCGTTCTAAGAATTGGAAAGATTAAGAAAAAAATTATTGTAAGTCACCGCTGCCTGTCCCTTTCACGTATGCATTGCCATCATGTATGTACGAAGCATACCAAACGCATTAGACTGCAAAGCCTTTTATTTAACTAAAATAATATATTTATCGCTTGATTACTATTCCTATTATCAACACCCGTTTTACACAATATGACACTCGTAAAAAATTCAATTTATTAGAGGCATCATCTATAAAAAGTTCATCAACGTAAATTTTTTATGCACTCTTCGGTCGCTGTTGTGTCAGCAACATAATAAATTTAATGCATTTAAACATTTCGTGCTTCGTCAACTTAATGACTCGTTAAACATTATAAGATGCGACGTACATTTATATAAAAAGGTTAAAAGTATTGTAATTATTTTATTTAAATACCTTTATAAGTTTACGTCTTTACAAGTCAAAGTATCTTTGTATATTTATTTAAAGATATGTGTGAGACACCCACAATTTAGCTATTACGTTTTAGGTTCCACGTGATAGAGCGAGCTTTTTTTTTTGTGAAGCCTATTACACAGCAATAGGCTTCCAAAAAGTCACCAGACTTTCAGACTTATTGCCACCATTGAAATGATACTCAGCCCTTTTTGACCGACTTAAGATCTCTTCTCTGGAGATCTTCCAATCAGACGCATGCGTACAAAAAAACGTAAGACTAAGGAACCTGTTCTAGTTGATCAATAGTGTATTAATACTCGTAGTATCGATCAGTGTAAACATATTTAAAAAAGACCCAAAGTACTTCATAGATTCTTACACTGATGAATTTTAGATATATCCTACAGCTAATAATAATGACGTGAAAAGTAACCATATGCGTAGTGCCACAAAATACGTATAATTATTACTCTAGGAGTAACTACCCAATTGACTGCACTTCACGTTTCATTAATAGCAATGAATTGGGATCACAGAGACAGACTGGATTTATTTGAAATCGCTCTAAAGAAGCTTATAAACATCTTGGCTATGAGACGTTTCATTCGTCGAAGTTACAATAGCAAAAGTAATAAATGAATACCTGTGTTAAAAGATTCCAATCTGCATATACCTTTTATTCCTAATCTGAATATGCCTTCATATTCAGTGTTTTAATGTTCACAAAAAGCTGCAGCAGAAAACACTAGAAAGAAATTAAACCAAGCCAATTAACATTATAAACAACCAAATCGCGTTATTTTATTTTAAATATTGTATTAAAATATTGTAACTAGGTTTATAAAACTGCTGTTCAACCAGAATAGCGACACAAAGCAATGTCTGTTAAACAATTTATTGAGACATAAAAACTACTTTACAAAGCTAATTTCAGTACCATTTATGCAACACCCACATTTAATTTACTATTTTATTTTAGCAGTTTTGTGGAAGTATAACGCTAGTATAACTATAAAAACTTTCAACAGTAAAGATTTCATAATATAACTTTATTTATTGCCTACTTTAAGGAAAAGTTTGAAAGCAATATCAAAAACAATATAATATATAAAATTTACTATTGTAACACATACCGCTTTTATTAAAGACGAGATTATAATATATTTATATTCTCGTAAAAATAATCATGTCAAGGAACGGCGTCAAACGCAGGCAGAAATGTCAGTTTGACAATATAAGTGTCATGTATGTACGTATCGTGTAATGAACACAAACACGTTCAGACTGTAAAGAATATGACAAGCGGCTTATCTTAAAGGAAGCTAGTATGTTGGATTATACGTAATCCTAATAGTGATAGAAAAGGAATCCTAATAAAGCAATACTTGTATTTGTCGTGAATAGCTCTATACTATCTCTCATAATATGATTGTCGTCATAAAACTCTCGTTCACAGTTTCAAGCACCACCAATTTATAAAGAAGATTATTGATAAATCAAAAGATATTGACGTTCAATACTTTTATTAAGGCAATCGGTTACACATCGCAATTGGACGGTTACGATCATATCTTTCAGATTGCCAATATTTATTACACAATTTAAATCAGAAATCAGCATCGGTAAACGATAGTGTGAAAGCTACTTTTGAATGAAGTATTACTTTATTGCTAAGGGTCAGTAGTTTTATAGGTTTGAAATGTTATACAAGTTCGATTGTAAGGTAGGTACCAGAATTTTTACGTTGATTGAAATCTCCGATCTAGATTGCGTAAAGGCGTAGGACAGATATTGGTCGCGCAAATTGAAAGGGGCGTTAGGGTGAAATGGCTACATACAACGTTCGTATGGAATAGGCCAATCAATTGTTATTCAACTTGTGATCTAGATTGTTATTGCTTTTCTCGTATCTGACCCTGGCACGTACTCTTTATCTTTACGTATGTCAAGTTGTATATATCAATAGAGAAACAGTTTATTTATGCAGATTTTTAATTATAAAACTAAAATCATCCAATTAAATGCTATTAATTCATTTAATAAAATTTCATTGTACAAAATGTATCCTTGCGAAAGTTATCCTTATCATTATTAATTATACCATTCGTCAGTACGTTTACAATATGGTACGCCATTCACGCCCGTACCTTTATTTAACAGCAGTCGTCTCCAGACTCACTTAACTGGCCCCCATATTTTCTCTATGGCGTGTAGATACCACGTGTTTCTTCGCTGTCTCCCCCTCTTTCACATAAGCATCACAAACTCCACATTTCAGATACCCAAAGCTGTAGTACACATATTTATTCCTCGCCAGTATTGTAATATTATTATGTTTCAATTCCAAATAAAAACGGAAAATGCTCTCAGTCGCTGGTTATATATAAAACCCCTAAACATAATTTGTTCACTCTTCGCTATAAATGGATTACAACAAAACTATTGTAATATTTTCCTTTCTGGATTTTGCCTACGGCTTCGCTCGCGTAAATGTAGGTTAGATTAGATTAGTAATAGTACTCCTTTCTGGATGAAAGGTACTCTATGTCTTATTCTATACCGCTAACAACGTGTATGCGAAATTTAATGATGATTGGTCGAGTAGTTAAGGCGTGACATGCGAAAATGAGTTTGTTTATTTGTTTGTTCCGACAAACAAATAAACAAACTTACTTTCACATTTATAATATTAGTTAGCATTGTTTCAATATTCGTAAAGTTCCCTACGACACCGGAATTATTGCTAGCGCAAGATTTGTCATTTTAAAATGAGAAAATAAGAATCAGAAAGTAATTTGTATTTATTTTATAAACTATACTTATATTTTGACGTAATATTAATAAAGAAGACAAAAATATATAATAAAGTAGACAAAAGCGTTCAAAAACCACACTTCGTTATATATTATGTTAACATCCACATGATAGGAGCAAGCCAATTGATCTTTATCGACCACATTCTACTCCGTGAGTCCGTTCCTCTACTAAATATACTAAAAGAAAAATTCTTTACCTCTTTGCTACATTTTGCATTAAATCAGAACCTTAAAATTGTCCATAAATATTCGCAAGGTACGGGACACCGCAATAATACCAAAACGCGTTATAAAGGTTTTTTTTTCATTATGATATTATTATACTTATTTAAGTCAGTTTATTATAAATAATGTTCTAATAATCCTTAATAACATTACGCTTTCACGCCTTAACTACTTGACCGATCATCATGAAATTTCACATACAAATTGTCAGGGGAAAAAAGAACATAGGGTAGCTTTCATCCAGGAAAAAGTACTATTACTAATCCAACCTAACCGACATTTAGGCGAGCGAAGCCGCGGAAAAAAATTAGTATATAATATTTCTCAACCAGACAAAACATGTCTGCACCTTTGTACATATTGTTATAGGTATTAAGAAAAACTAAAGGACAATAATATTTTATCCAACAAAAAAACTGTTTATTATCTACGTCACAAATTTGCCTAAAGCTCAAACAAATAGGTCTCGACACAACAAATCAATTGCCCGTTAATTATTGGCTGGTAGACCAAATAAGATCAGACAGCGAAGAGACGTACTAGACAGATATCGGATAGTTGAAGTACTTTAACTGACTGGAATGCCCCAAGGAGCTATCTTTGGTGGTATTTAGTAAGGCTTTCGACTGTGATGTAGTGTCGACGTGAGGTTCATAAAATGCTATTTATTGCTCCCTATGGACTTAGAAGGATTGTAGTTTATGTAAATGTTTATTTTTTGTTATCTTTGGTTTCTTTTTTATAATATTGTAGGTCGTCGTAAAGTATGAAGATGTGTGAAAATACATCTACGATTATCTAGTCATTAACTTGATCTGAATAAATTTGTTTACTTAAGTGTAACCGACTATTTATACATAACAGCTATCATTCATTTCAATCTGCGATATAATTGCTAAATTGCTCTACTGACGTACAGTTTAACAATACATTAAGACAACATTATAAATTGAAGAGATAGTCCGTCAGTCAGGTTAAATACATTAGGCAGATAAATTATGCAATCGACCACTACGTTATACTCGCTTTTAGCTTTTAGTTGGAGATGTGAAAATAGATTTGAACCTAGTTCAAAAGTTCTACAAAATTCTAATTATTACTTTATGAATTTTATATTAACTTTACAGTTTGAAGAATAAACTACAAGACTCGTTAAAAACCGATTACGTTGCGAATCTTACAAGTTTATGTTTATTGGTTATTAAAGTTCTCGGCGGGAATAAATTATTCAATCTAGCAAGGTAATCCGATTACGATCAGTCAGCTAGGATTGACACGTCAATTAGTGTGTTAGTGGCAGACACTAATGCGACGGAATACTAATGATATCTCATTAGTTTGCCTATATTTCACCGATTGCAGCAGTATAAAATTCTAGTATTATATATTTTGGATGACGTGGGTAGAAATAAAAATTAAAAGTAAATAGACTAGGGTTAATTGCGTTCGGGCACGCCACGATCGTGGCGGTAAGTCCCGTGTTTGAGGAGTGGCTGGAGAGGCGGCATGGCGCCCTCACCTTCCGGCTGACACAGGTACTGACTGGCCACGGTTGTTTTGGCCGGTTCCTGTGTCGTATACGCCGGCAAGAGACGCCCGGTTGTCACCACTGCGGCGACTGCCGCGGCGTTGTAGAGGACACGGCGCTGCACACTTTGGCGGTTTGCCCCGCCTGGGCATCGCAGCGCCGTGATTTGATCGCGGCAGTCGGATCGGTTGCACTCTCGCTCCCGGCCGTAGTTCAGTCTATGGTCCGGAGTGAGAGGTCGTGGAACGCCGTCGCCTCCTTCTGCGAGGAAGTGATTTCCATCAAGGAGGCGGCGGGGCGGGAGAGGGAGCGTATAAACCCTCTCCCCAACCGCAGAGCCGGGCGCCGGAGGGCGCGAGACGACCTCCAGCCACCCTGAGGTTTGACCTGGGGGTGGCGGGCTTTGTGGGCCTGCCCGCCATCCGTTCAGCACCAGGTCCGAGAGGCGGCGTGCGTGTTCCCACGCGCGCCTCTGTTTCGTGTCCGTCTCCCCCCCTTTAGGGGGAGACAGTAGGGCTTTTATTTTGTAGAACCTATCTTGGGTAGGTCTTATTGCGTAGGGGCCTGCCGTTTCATACGGCGGGCCGAAACCTCGGCGGGGTCGCGACCGTATGCGCAAGTGATTCGCGCGGCCCCGTCGATAGTGGTTTTGTCGAGGAACACCGTGGTAGGTTTAGTCGGTATCCCGGGAGGTACATTATCTTTTCAAAATCTTTCTTTTACCCCGGCGAGTCCGACATAATCCCTCCGCCCGCCCCCGCGGAGGGATATGCGTCACAGCATTCCCCCACGTAAAAAAAAAAAAAAAAAAAAAAAAGGGTTAATTGCGTTACCATAAATATTTACTAAAATAAATGCTTAGAGAAAAATAAATATTAGTAATAATATAAAATTGTCTCTCCAACTAATGAATCTACACCCACACATTTCCAAACTGTCTAGCTGTTCATTTCTTGCCCGTAAATGATATTAAGTTATTTTTCTTTATTAGTCATAAAGAAGGAGTGGGTGAAAATAGGGCAATCTACAGTTGAAATGTCTGTAAATATTTATATTACTATATTCATTTGCTAGCTAATTTGAAGATACTTTAATATTATGAGCTATGACAAATTAGTAAGTTACATGAGAATTTTAATAGGGTGTTTTGTTTAGTGACTTGTTTCTGAAGTTATTTATATTGTATCCCTTTTTATATAAGTCATGATAATAATTTTGACTGCATTAATAGTGCACCGGCTTATGTAATCACCTAGCCATTGGTATCGCACCGGGTGCTGTAGTTTCAATTTATACACGAACCAAACATTTTTGTGAACCACTTTATATTTAGCAGTAAATGTATAGGAATGATATAAACGATTTTACGAAAATATTATTTTTACCGTTTATGTGAAATTGATGATTTAAACATCATACAAAATCAATGATTTTATTATTTATTCAATAAGTGCAGCTAACAAGGTCTATCTAAACACATTAACCTACATAAAAATACATTAAGGTTCTTTTTTATTTCACTCAAGTAATCATTTTATTAGAAGTGTAAGCCTCTTTTACTAAAGCTACTAATGAATGTAACTTGGCACTTTTAGTTTGCAAGTCAGGTAAAATAAAATGAAGAAAACTGGATTTTCTTCATGGTTTTCACCAAAATACAGCAAGTCCTGAGCAAGTACATTACTACAGCTAATTGAGTATTTTCTTACGTTTAATGTTCAATGAGTTGTATTTATTTCGTATTGTATTTTATCATATATATCGCGTATATTGATAACGCTATTTAAATATTCTAACAGATAATGCAGGGATATATTTATATGACTAATGGTGTATTATTTAATTTTTATATAGTACTGGTATTATATAATTGGTAAGAATAATGAACAATTTAAAAAAAGTTTCAATTTAGTTTTCTGAGATTGCTTGGTACTCATGGCAACATTACATAATATTTTATTATTCATGTGCGTTTTACCTCTTTTGTCTTTTATTTTCCTCTCCAATAATGTTTTCAATCTCACTATTTTTGTATTAGGCATCTTTATTCGTACATCAAGATTATCTTTGTTACTTCTCCCTGTGGTCCAATATAGTACCATTCTCTTCAACTACATTTCAAAAGCCTTCAATATTTATAAATGTTTCTATCAATATCTTGTTAGTAAATATTATTACTCATTCAATACAAGCACCACTCGTAAACATTAACATTTGAAAAATACATTTTGGTCTCGAGCAGACACTTGATTTAAAATTCAGCGCGGCGCTGCCGCATATGGCTTCGGTGAACAAAATGCATCTGACGCTGATACTATTTGGAGTCCGGCCAACCATTTTCCTTCAGTTTTCTGTTATAACTTTAACTCGAAGCACATATTGTTTTCTTATTAGATAAACAGATCAGCTGACGATATCAAAATATAGCAGACTTTAAAAGTATTATAGTTCATTATTTTAAAGCTGCAGACGCTTTTATTAGACTAGCCTTGTACGTGTTAAGATATCAAAAAATTGCTCAAACTAAAGATAAATGCATCGATGTTTGGATAGTTTTATATCTTGGATTATATATCTAAAATTTCGAGAGATTATTGTTTCTATCTAAATATCAATGTTAATATTCCAATATTCTTTTTGCCAAAGTATTAAAATAAAATTAATCATATACCTATATTATATTTTTCTTTAAAACGTATATAGTAATGCTTTTTATATTTCCTATTCCCCATTTACCTCTTTCAACGATAAAGTCAAAGTAATATGTAGTGTTCTACTTTTAGCCAATTTAACCAATCATTTAATAAATAAATCATTACCATGCGATCTGTATCCTACCTACATAAGTTCGAGAAAGTTCTTATTGATGATACCATTATTAGTAAAGAACTTCTTGCTATAACTCTTCACTAAATTCTTGAATATTACTATATTGTCCGTTTTTAATATTTCCTGGAATTATGCTAATAAATCAATACTTAATTTTGTATTTATAATATACGTAAAAATTGGTAAATAAACGCAATTTGTTTGTACATAAATAAATATGTATCACATCGCTATGGCAGTAAATAAAAGTATTGTTTGGATACATGATGCTTAAAATATTGTACAATGTTTTCACAATTTACTTTTATATGTGTTTCGATGGTGGACAACTAGCGCTCACAGTACATGCGTTAAAAATACGAATACTACTATCAGTCATATAAACAATATTTACAATCAAATCAAACGAGCGGACCCGCAGACCGCTAGATCATTCAACAACGTTTTATTACATAGAGATAAAATAGAAACTGCAAATCACGTCAGAGTAATGAAAAAAAGACACATCTGTTAAACCCCCCGCCCCCCTCCTATTTTATGGAACGAGAAGCTTTGTACTATATAATGTCGTATAAAATACGTTTTACAACTGAGTTTATCGCATTCCTAAAGTGGTAAAGATGGTACCAACAACGTGATTGTGGGACCTATCATGTTTTGGTTACGACCACTAAAAGTTCAGTACTTCCGTCTCCGCTAAAAGGAATTGCAATAAGAATAATGTTTTATTTGTCAGTTTATGCTTCGGACTGTACCGACAGATTTTAGTGGCCATAATTGATTCAACGACTTCGTTGAGGGTGATTTGTTTGGCTCAGAGACGGTAGATAAAGGCGATGTTGTATATCCAAGGCCTTAGTGACTTAAGCCTACATACTTTAAGTTAACAGTATTTTTCCTTATACTTGATAACACAATTCGCTTACTAGATAAAACCACGACGAACTTAAAGTTAATCCAAAGGAGACTGATGGAAAAGTTTTACATAAGACACTTCTTAAACTTACCTGATACTGAACTGTGAATATAATTCAAATATTTATGTAGATGTGTATATGAACTAAATTATTTATAGATATATTCTTTATTGACCCAGTAATAAACGATAGAGTCAAAACTGTACATTTACAGATACAAGCAAATAAACATACAAATAAATGTAATAATTTTATAACCTTAATTTAAAACGTTTATTCAAACTGTTGTGCGCTATTCAAAGAAATATTATAAAAAAGCTTTATGTTTAAGACCCTACATTAAGTATTTCTATAACAAGTATCATAATATCTCATATCTCCAGACTGACCTCCGAAATATTTTCACACCTTTTCTATTGAACTTTATAGAGATATTGCTGGTCATAACAGACTTTAAGGAGGTGGAAGCCATAAAATTGGTTCGTTTTAGACGGTCGCGTTGCCTTCACTCAATAAAATGAATAAGAGCACTTTCAGAAAAGTTAAGAAAGCGAGCTGGTCTAATAAAGAATCTTTTGTATATTGAACAAAATCACATTGATATATATGATCTTGATATCCTATTATAAGAAACAATAATGTATTAAACAAACATATTCTTTTTGTAAACTTAAATACGATAGTATTTACAATTTAATACACAAGCTTGCCTTGTCTGCCTTGTCGCCATAGTAACATAAATAAGATTATAATAGTAACATTTAATGACAAAAAAATCCAAACACAAGGCCTTATTTTATATATACTAGTTTTTACGTGGTACCTACATCAACAAAAACTAGCCTATATCCTTTCCCAGGTTTTAAACTATATCTGTATCAAATTTCATCCCAATCAGTTGAGTGGTTTAGCCGTGAATAGGTAATAGACAGACTGACAGAGTTACTTTCGAATCTATAATATTACTAATATGGATGATATAAAGTCAGATCTTGTGTAGTGTTTTAAATTCATTCAACAGCTTGTTAATAACACCTAAAAATTCAATTGGTAAAAGTGATTGGAACCTTTAAATCTTTATCAACTTTTTTCCGGGTACACAATAAAATCTGCAAGATAATCTAACACGCTCAGATTGGTAGGTAAGTGAACAAAGGATTACGCATAGAGGATGTTTGGTTCGATCACTTGCTTTTTGTCTTTGCCGTAATCCATATGGCACTCTGAATCGTGAAATGTTTTTTTGTAGCTGGAGAATTACTTTTATTGCCAGATGCAAGTCTTTTGAAGTAAATCTGACCTATTGCAAATACGAATACCGTCATGGAGTAACGCACACAAGATATAACTACCTTTGATGACCCGAGTCTATTAGTTTCTAATCATATTAAAATACTCTTTAATACCTCGTTGTTCACTTGGTTGATTCTTTAAGCTTGAACCTACTCAAAATGAAACCTGAAATAATCCCTAATCGCCTCGTTCGACACAGTTTAATCGACGGTAATCTATGTTTAGCCGAGAACATACTGCCATAGTAAAACATACTTCAGCTTTATTATTATAATAAATATGGTAACATATTCGAAACTAAACCGAGAAAAATTGTATTCGTTATCACGCAAAATCTAAGCCTACGAAACTATTATAACAATAAACCTATGGTGTTCAAGGTAAGCTCTTAGCTGCAGGATTTACCATGACCTTCAAGTAAAGTAATGCTGCAATGCGGCTAAGAATCACGCTATATCGTTTTGTTTTACTGCAACCTAAGTTATACAAAGACCTTGGCAATCAATGATGGTTAAGATAGTAAATATCAGATTGAGTTAAATACATATTTTTTCAGTCCTTGTTTTCTCTCTATCTATAGTTGGTGTTTATGTCATGTCATGGCAGCGTTTTCACTTGATTTTACTAACAGCAAAATTATTTGTATGTAACAGTAAACTATGCAAATTGAATTGCTTACCACGATTGAAAATTTGAATTTTGGTGTATATTTATTTTTCTATTTTGTAATATGTAAATACATACATATGTAGTATTATGTCTATATTCATTAAAGTGTAGGCAGAGGCACATTTCGCCATATTTAGTGCTTAGTCCCACACAATAGCAAGTGAGCCTATTGTTGTTTACCAGACAGACTTCCATACTCTGCTGCCACTATAAATTCTATACAGAAAATTCAAAAATCAGTTTGGGCACTCCTAGAAAAGACCGAGTCCAAAAAACAGCATTCACGTTCAAGCCAGGTCGTCAACCCCTATTTTTATTTGGGTAAAATATAACAGTTTAAACATATACATTTAAATACAAAAAGAAAAGAGCGTATTAACTTTAATGTATGACTTAACTTTTGCGGGTACAACGCTTTATAGTTAAATTGACGTGTATGAAATAAACATCATCTCCTGTTACCAAAGCATAGCAAAACGTTAGAGATAATTTTAAATACATATATTAGAATGGTATATGTAGGCTGTGTTTATTTATTTATTAAATACAAATGAACAACATCACAGTAATAACCAAATCGTTGTACAATATATGCTTGCCATAATCTCACCTCTTAGGATGCTCGAGGTCGGCCTCTATCCTTTATTTTATTCTTTTAGCTTTCTTTGTATTATCAAATTTTATGTAAATTTTTCTAAATTGATTATTTGTTAATAAGAAAGGCAGTAAAATAATATAATGAGATTTTATAGTACAAAAAGTAAACCAAGGAAAAGTTACTTGTTTCATAATAATACTTACTCTATTTAACATATTGCGGTTCAAATACAGCCTTGAGAACGTTAAGGTTACTTTGACGTTGCATCAGATTAGGATTTTTTAAATAAATATTCCAAGAAAATTAAATATACTTCCTTTAGTTGCGATAATTGTAAACTATTAAAAGAATGAAATGTTAGTGAAAGCGATAATAACTAACCAAGACCATAAGTATTATGAATAAAATTATAATAGTAAAAAGTTTCGTGATACGAAGTCATCAAATATAAGCACTAGAACGATATGAAAATTAAATCGTAATGAACTGTTTATTGTAAATAGATAACAATAATGGTAATATCATCGCCATTTAATTAATAACGTTTTGATTAATTTCATAACACAGAAGGAAAATGATACTCGTTTTTAGTTTAGATCGACGTTTCAATTAAGTTAAGCTGAACGAAATGAGAGTATTATAGAATAAGTTTAATTAGTTCAGTTGAAATGTGTTAGGATGAAATAATTTAAGATATTCGAGAAGAAATATTAAATTCTAAGATTAGAAATTGAAATCTGATAGATATCTAGAATAAAGAATTTAGAAAAGTTTATTATATTTTACAGTCAATATTGATCAAGCACATACCATCAAAAGTCTACATAATGTAATAATACACAAGTATAAGAGAGTTAAACATATTTTAGAAAATTTAAGACGAACCAGAAATTATTAAATAGTCTTCTTGTCTACATTTGTTCAGATCTTTGTTAGTAGATCAAAATTGCCCGTAAAATATATGTCAGTAGAGGTAGGAGAAATCATATTTACAGAACAAGCTGATGGTGCAGAATGGGCTCCACAAGTTCCTCCTGCCTGCGCAGCTGCTAACGCACTGCTACCTGGCACCTGAGAAATGAAAATAAATATTAAGATGTATCACTACTAACGATGATAGTCCAAAAAGAACCGATATTAGAAGAAAGTAAATAAATTGCAAACGAATTTTGAAAACAGAACTTTAGTTGTAATGGCTTGTACCCAAAATGAAACAGCGTAAGCAATTGTTATTTAAAATAAGAACTCGAAAACAATATACAGCAGAGAACCAATTCTTGTAAGCTGTTCAAAATAGGCCTCCGATCTAGTCTAAGTATGATAAATACCAAAATGGTATTTTCCTGAATTAAAACAAACGTCAAATATGAACATAAATTTTATTTCAATTCAGTTATAATGTTCCTAAGACTAGATCGACATTAAACACTTTTGACTATGAAAATTGGCCCTGTAATGAAACAAGTTAAATTAACATTATTCCATACATATAGTACAGCGGTAGCCATACTTGTCCATTAGACGTAATGCCTGAGTGCTATTGAGAGAAATAACCCGACCAACAGCTAACGCGCTCTGGTTCACGTTACGTGATTATTGATTGATCTTCAATGTGAATAATTTGTTAGTAACATTATAATCTAGACTATCGAATCGAAGTTTTCTATGAGAATTATCTTAGTTGCTCCATTTTGGCTACGAACAGAAAGACGTGGGCACACATATAATCTTTCTTAGTATAGAAGCTATATGTATTGAAGAAACTTTGACAAATCGGAAATCTCTTGTAAGAAAGTACGCCTAGGTTATACAGGTTTTTTGTTCTCATATACTCACATATAGAAAGGTTCATTCATAGTTGGACAATACAACAAAATTGTAATAAGGTTCCTACTTAAATGGTATTAATATCTTTAATCAAAGGGGTAATAATGTTCAACAGAATATTACAGTCAATCAGAAAGAAATTATGCAGATACAAGCTGAGTTAATAGAAAAATAATTAAAATGTATCGTATTAAAGGTACCTACTAAGAGCGTTGATTATAAATATGAGAATGTTGCCACTATAGACATGAATAAGAAAGACAAAGATGAAAATTGGATCAATATTCAGCCACGCGTGATCATTTATTCTATATGTTTTATTAAGTTACTAAATACGGGCATCTAAATTTACTGGGGTTTCCTTAAAAAGTAGCAATGTATATCTATGGCTATCAACAAACCATATTGAAATCCTATAGCGTAGTTGGTACATGTGAAGGACACTGTTCCACCTGTTGAAATTTTATTTTCGTGTACGATTTCTATCAAATCTCACCATTTTATTAAGTTTAAAGCTAAATTAGAAAATAATATGTGTAGCTATAAAATATATATGTATGTACCTAGTAAAATTATTTCTAAACCATTTATAAGCTAACAAGAATTTGAAATGCTCCAAGTAAAATAATCTCACCTCTATCTTTTAAATAATATAAAATATAATCATTACAAATTGATGTTTACTAAATGCTTTAAGAATTACAATCTTCATCAGACCTTATCTATGAACATTTCAATTTATAAACTAACGAAGATTTAATTTTAATACATTCTTAAAATTTAATTTATATCGTCTGATAGCTAACTACATGTTAATTTGCTCTAGATACCTATTTGTGTTTCTTTGTCTTTTGTTTGTATTTCATTAATATGTTTACCTTCAACTGCTCCTGTTTATAATCCGGCTGGTATGGCAGCAACATTCTGATCTTCCCCCATCTATTGAAGAACAGCGCTATAGCTCCGATCCACACGATCAGCACCAATACTACTATTCCAATTTCTACGCCCCGAATCTGTGTTTATAATAATAATAAGAATTAAATATAAATATTAACAATGCATATGTCTCATTTATTTTTAGAAAACAATTCCTCGTTATAAATGTGTTCAAAATAGAGTTCCTTTAGTTTAGGCGAAAATCATTTATGATAATTTTAACAATGATACTAGATTAAAACTTTATTTTGAACCGTTTTATTTACAAGATTTAGCCCTCTGAATATAAATGCAATAATAATTGAGATATAAAATAGTAATAATAAAATGGACACCATCAAAAGCAGCATAACAAATTTAGCGAAAGGACAAGCTTTTTGTGAAAAACTGCAAATTATTTAGATTGCACACATCAATGGACGGGCTCCTTATAAAACCCAACCGGAGATTGAATTTGTCAATTCCCGACTTGTAAATTATTAACGTTTGTTATTCAAAATAAAATCTTTCTTTACAGAAGTGTATTCCTGTTATGTAGTTGGTATTTTATTATTTTCATATATATTACAAATGTTTGTCTATATAGCCGTACTTTTTAAATATCGAAAGCAATTTTAAATTCACTCGACGGTTAAAATAATAAAGGTAAAACATTATATATAATTTGTTCATAAAACATGGCAACAACTTAATGAATTTATATTTAAATAAGCACATAATGTTTTCTATGTTGTTCTAATTTCACGTTACCCCTAGGGTTGTCCGATAAATAAATAATTATCCTTTACACAAAAAACCTTTATATCTTTTATTTAAACTTTTTCTTTTTTGAAGTCATGATTGTTTTGTCTGTTATTAATTCATCATTACTAATTATGCTTAACAATTTTCTCAATATATAAATCTGATAGAATTTAAAAGTCTGTAATACATACTTTGAATCTACATAGATTATTGAGTATATTTAAAGTATATTATACACCTTAATTAGTGTCCAAAATACGACAGTGTAAACAACAATAATACTTTTTTATCAACGAAGACAGTAATTATTGATTTTCAACACTATGTCTACTGATTAACTGAAAGTATTTATTAAAATATACAAAATATCTACCAACACATGTCGTATCTCGCCCTCAACATGACAGAAAAATAAAAAAACATTTTTGACATGATTCACTTAACAACTAAAAATCTTTATCAAATTCTGGTTTCTATGTCTGAATATAAATTTACAAAATTAAATATTAAAATTCCAAAATTAAAACCAGAACACGGCACCGACAAAATTAATCGAGATAAAACTTCAACTTAACAAAAAAGCAATTAAAATTCTTTGTGGCAAATAGAATACCCTTAATTTAAGGATAAACAAGGTCTGATTGGCTCGAACGCTCTTGAACACGATCTGATAAATTATAACAAAGCGATTCGGCCGTCCTAACATTATATCTGAATTGCTAATTTTAGTGATGAATACAGTCAGATTCGGCGCCATTGTCGGACTTAACTGAGTTAATCTTCGTTTACTGACCGTTCTTATTAGGCTTAAACATCAAAGGCTCCTTGGTTGTACTACGGTAGATATGACAATGGCTGTTCTGTATATGGTATAATTATATTTAAGTACATTATCTAATTACAATTGTCTTTTATCTCTTGGTACGGTACAAAACGTATTTCGAAAATTCTCAGGCTGTAGCTAGTTGTGGAATTCATTTGAGTTTTTAAAATGTAACCTAAACTAAGTTTACTTGTATAGACACTAGTGATTTATAACATATGTAGTTACATCTTCCTAAAGTTACAAATATCATAAATGAAAATGTCATTAAAATTTACCTTCATCTATCTTTGTATTACCAAAAATGCAAATGCATGTCAATTTAATACCTAAAAAAGAAAACATGTATTTCTAAAATTACTACTGCCAACCTTTTGTGATGATATGAACATGTAATTGGCCATATTTTTGTCACAAATTTATATTAAAGTACCTTGTTTATATAGTTTTCTGAAAATATAATATATAATATGTATCAAATAATATATCCAAAGCCTACACTATATATTTAAATAGCTAAATATCACATTACCGTTGGGAACGTTGGCGAGGGATCGGGCGGAGCGACCGACGATCTGGGCGTAGCGCCTGCCAGCCCCCCGTCTTGTTGCGGCGATGTCCGCGGGGGCTCTGTATAAACACGATATGAGCATTAGCAATTGATTGTTTGGTTTGAAATGGTCAGATGTGTGCTTAGGGATATACCTCGAGGACTGATAATGTTTCCATTACGATTGAGTAGGAAGTAGGATTAACATGTCAACATAAATAATAGTTGCAACTTTTAGGGTTCCATATCTCAAAAGGCAAAAGGATCCCTTGTAGGATCATTTCATTTTCCATCTGTATGTCTGCATATCTGTCAAGATCCTTTTTCTCAGGAACGCGTGTAAGTTAATCTCTTGGAGCGGCGAAAAATCAAACTTCTAAGTCAACGAAATTAATAGATACGGCTATAGGGTAGATTATCAGTTGATCTAGTCCTCAATCATAAAATAAACTGAAAAAAAAAAAAAAAAGTAATGTCTTATGGCACAAGTAAAGGCAAAATTCCGGAAACCGTATATTAAATTAATGTTACATCATCAAAATATTTTCTTTGTATAAGTTTGTGCGAAGCCCTTGGTGTGCCGAATCCGACTCGCACGTATGGCTGGTATTTTTATTTCAAATATAATTATTCAATCTTCTTTGCTTTAGAAATAATAATAGCTATCAATACAAAGACAAATCTAATCCTGAGCTGTTTTATCTAATTGCATAAGAAAGAGAAATTTATCTTAGTCAACAGTTTTTTCACCTGATTAAGCGAACTTTGTCAATTTATTGATGATAACTAAGATCTTTAAAAGATTGGATTTCTTAATAACAGAATCTACTTTAATTTTAGATCTTTGCCACTATCGTTGGTTAACTGTCAAGATTAAACACTATTTCTATTAGTTTTACTAGTAATTATATATTTTTTTCATATTCTTGGACTAATATTCCCGAAAATAGTATAAAACTCGCATTTTCTTACGTAGTCATACGTCTATATAGTGAATTGCACCCACATTTCACCTACAGCTACGGAGAACTACTTGACAGAAAAACCCAATAACTCTTAATGATATATATAAACGACTATGGCCTAACGCTCGTTAGGCCATAGTCCTGGCTTAGTGCGGGTTGGCAGACTTTACATATCTCCAAAAACATTATGAAGAACTCTCAGACATACAGGTTTTCTCATAATGATTTCCTTCGCCGTTAAAGCAAGCCATAACACACATAACTTCGAAAAGTCAGAGATGCGTGCCCTGGGATGGCACTCGAGGCCTCTGCATGGCAGTCCAACGGTCGCCCACTAGTCTATCGCTGCTAATAACTCTTTACCCAACCCGAATTTCGAACCCGAGAACTTATACACAGCTCTAGCCGATTGCAGCGGCTAGAGCTGTGCATAAGTTCTCAACTTACACATATTTTATATTCAATGCAAAGCCAGGCACGATTAATAAACATGCTCTAACTCGCTCGCATAGTTTATTTAAGCATTAATGCGATGGTAATTTAATTTAACTGTTGCTCTAAACATAAACACCAGAATGTAACTTAGTTTAATATGCCGAATGCTATTTTATGCTTTCATTCACATAATCGTAACTAATATTATTTATTTTGGGTACATTGGGTACCTTTCATCCAGAAAAAGTACTGTTACTAACATTTTCTGTGGCTTAATACTTTGACGCATACCTCTCCGCGGGGCGACGGAGAGGTTATGTTATTAAAAAGTTATCCTGGAGTTAGGGGGAAAGTTATCCCGGTAATACCGACTAAATCTACCACGGTGTTCCTCGACATAACCGTAGACACATGCAATCGCGACCCCGCCGTGTAAAACGGCAGGCCACTACACAAAAAAATACTTCCTTCACCTTCACCCTGGGGGATGACAAAGACACGACACAGAGGCGCACGTGAGAACACGCACGCCACCTCTCGGACCTGGTGCTGATCAGGTGGCGAGCAGGCCCACGAAGCCCATCACACCCAGGTCAAACCTCAGGATGGCTGGAGGTCATTTCGCGCTCTCCGGCGCCTAGTTCTGGACAGAGGGTTTAAGTGATCCCGCGCCGCCGCCTCCTTGATGGAAAATTACTTCCTCACAGAAGGAGGTGACGGCGTTCCACGATCTCTCACTCCGGACCATAGATTGAACCACGGCCGGGAGTAAGAAAGCAACCATTTCGACTGCCGCGATCAACTCACGGCGCTGCGATGCCCAGGAATTGTGCAAAATGTGCAGCGTCGTTCACAACAACATCGCGGTAGTTGCCGCAATGATGACATCCGGGTATCTCCTGCCGGCCTATGCGACACAGGAACTGGCCAAAACAACCATGGCCAGTCATTACCTGTGTCAGCCGAAAGGCGAGGGCGCCATACCGCCTTACCAGCCACTCCTGAACAACGAGACTTACCACCACGGCCGTGGCGTGTCCGGCACTGGGGTGCACAAGACAATTTCTCCATTCTTCCACCAGGACCTCCGCCGCCTCCTTCGCGGACATCACTGCCTCGCAGAAGGCGACGGCGGCCTCCCATTCACTCTCGCTCCGGACCACGGACAGAACAATTTCTGGCAGCGAGAGAATTTGGACACCCAGTGCCCCGGTTAACGACCGGCGCTGCTCCTCCCAAGCCGGGCACTCCACGAGTGTGTGGACAACATAACCTTTTTTTTTTTTTTGATAGCCAGCAAAAATGCTTGATACACTACCCGCCGGCTAGGGGACGGCACCGGCGGGGCGTGTGGGACTCACCAGCCGAGTGCTGGTATACCCACTAAAAAACCTGGGGTGTTCCCTCTCTCACCCAATGGGGGGGGGCAGTTGGAAGTCTGGAAAGATTCATCCATAGCAGGCCCCCCCGTGTGGGTGCCGGTCGGGTCAATAGGACCCGACCTCCTCTCGTCCCCGGGGGAGAGCATTTCACTGCTCTCCCCTTTCGACGTTAGAAGGCGCGCGGGAACACCGCGCGCCCTCTATGGGTTCTTACTCACGGGTGGCTGGGTCCCCTGAGGCCTTGCCACCCAGAACCCTTAGGCGGGGGGCAGGAGAGCGACATAAGCGCGTCTCCTGCGCCTCCTCCTCCGGCGGCGGATGTCCGGGGCGTAAGGATCTTCCTCACGCCTCCGCTCCGCCGCCTCCTTCTGCGAGATGACAGCCTCGCAGAAGGAGGGGCAATCACGGCGACCAGGGCACAGCGCTCCTCGGCCCACGCCGGACACTCCTCCAGCGTGTGCTGCGCCGTGTCGCAGTGGTGACACCTGGTTGTCGGCTCCCTACCGGCTATCTTGCACAGGTACTCTCCGAAACAGCCGTGTCCGGAGAGCACCTGAGTAAGCCGGTAGGTGAGCGGTCCGCGCCGTCTGCCGCTGTCCGTCCATTGCCTTAGCACCGGACGGACAGCCTCGACTGTCCTCACCCCGTAGCGGGGCTGGGCCAGCCTTTCCCCCCACTTGGCCTCGAGGACCAGTCGAGCCTGGGACCTTCGCGTCTCCACCGCCCCGTGAGTTGGTACCTCACCATGGAGCCGGAGGTCCGCGCGCCAGTGATACACCGACGCTTGGACCTCCGCCTCCAAATCCCAGGGCGGCGATGCCGCCAGGACGCACGCCGCCTCAAAGGAGACGGTGCGGTACGCCCGCGACACCCTGATCGCCATCGCCCTCTGAGGTTTCCTCAGGAGGGCGATGTTTCGGCGATCGAGGGCGCCGGCCCAAATGGGCGACCCGTAGAGGGCCATCGACCGCACCATCCCCAAATAGAGGCGGCGGCAGACGACACTCGGCCCTCCGATATTCGGCAGCAGAGAGCTAAGCGCTCCCGCCGCCGACATCAACCGGGGGGCCAAGCGGCTAAAATGGACGCGAAAGTGTGGACAACATAACCTAACCTAAGCTTAAGCTACTCTTGAGGGAACGATGCCGCGGGCAAAAGCTAGTCATGAATAAGCTGTGTACGCTGTTCCGAAAGTGGATAGCCCCGGCGTCTACCTTTACAGACCGGGGTGCAGGAGACAGCCAAACTTGGACAACATAACCTAACCTAAACTTAAGCTACTCTTGAGAGAGCGAAGCCACGGGCAAAGGCTAGTCATGAATAAGCTACGTAATATGCGCTGCAGTATTCATACATAGTATTGTAATACGTATTTGCAGTGCAGGTGTTGTCACTATTAACACAGCACACATATTAATGTACTGTGCTAATGCTATCTGATCGAGCCTCACTTCATGTACCTATGTATAATATATAGTGGTCTCTTAATAGATATGCAGGCCTAGCTTAGTTGTTCAGAATATAGAGAACGTTGAGTATATCTACATAACAATGAAGATTATTCGAATAGTTTAATCCTAATATTATGAATGCGAATGTTCGTTGGTTTGTTACGATGCTTTACGCTGCTCTTTGAAAAGAGCAGCGAGCAGAGGGTCTCGGGTTCGAACCCACGTCGCGCACCTCTGACTTTCGGAAGTTATATGACTTTTCAAAATTATGTGCGTATTGATCGACAATTATCGCTTGCTCCGTGCCTCGGAGAGCACGTTAAGCCGTCGGTGTCGGCTGCCATGAACATATATGGCAATCATTATTGGGGAAGTCGACACAAAAGATCCCACTGGGTCGAAATGTCGCCGGTCTGTACTGACTGGCCCCCACACAAGATAAGATAAGATAAGATACGATGCTTTAGCTACTCGACCGACCAATTTGAAATTTTGCATACACGTTGTCAGGGGTACAGGAAAGGGTATAAAGTCCCTTTCATCCAGCAAAAGTACTGCTCCTCGAGAATAAAAAATTATAAAGCCTACGTTAACACGAGCAAAGCCGAGCAAGAAGAAGAAAGAAGCAAGATCTAGTAATATTATAAATTTTATTGTGAGTTTGTTTTTGACGTTTTCACGACCTTAACTACTTGACCGATTATTATGAAATTTTGCATACACGTTATCAGGAGTACAGAAAAGGACGAAATATGTAATGGGAAAAGTACTTTTTCCGAGAGATACAAATTTATTGACAAAATCTACAATAAGGCGACCAAAGGCTACGGGCAAAATCTAGTTGTTTATAAATATAATTACATAACGGGTAAGCTGAGTCAGCTTGTTACTACGGCCGGTATCACTTGGGCGAAGCGTCAGGTATCACAAATGTAAACAATTTGCATGATCACGTTAATACCCGTTACAAATAATAATTATCATGCAACGCGAAAGATTAAAAGTTTATATATTGTTTAACGATGAAAATTTTCAAACATTTGAATAATTTAAATATTTATTCAATAATCAATAAACATCACTTGGGTAAATATTGTTCTACGTGCACATCTTTTAATATTCTGCCACCAAATATAAATCTTCTTACTCGCATGTAGTTATTTCTTTAATTTTAAAAGGATTGAATTAAATAAGAAAGTATATAAAACGTCTAGACGGTTTAGAAAATGTATAATGCAAAGACCTCTTTCGTTCGATGACTTCGCCAATCACGTGTTTGATGTGTACTCGTACAGCGGTTTTAATAAAATTATCTTTGTGCCTTTTATTTTATTTACACGAGGCACTTTGTGGAAATCCTTTTTTGTTTGTTTTATTGACTGACACAATAAACCGCACGAATAGCACCACTTAGTTTAAATACTAATGCTCTAAATACTATAATATTATTTTTGCTTGGAGCAAAAAATGCACCTGGGTGATCCTAATGACATTACAATTGATTGATTTACAATAACAATATAAGTCCCTGTAATAAAAAATCTGCTGTAAAGTAATAATGCTCTGCATCCATACATAAAGTCTCGTGCTTGTATCCCTGAAGGGTTAACCAAAAGTTCATTATCATTCACCACATTTCTCTTCCTATGGTTTTAGGTTCCACGAAATAGAGGGCGAGTCTATTGCCATTCACCGGGCTAGTACTAGAGTCCGTGTTGCTGCTGAGAGTTTCTGAACAGAAAAACTCAAAAACTATTTGCTGCACCCGCGATTCGAAGTCGAGACCTTATGCCTAGAAGTCACATACACAACCGGTGGTACATCTGTTTGATTTTTTAAAAAGACATATATGATATTATACCTTCATAACGAGAATAATATTTTATATAGCTGCATCGTAAAATTAAATGCCATTCAATGTCTATGTTATCACAATAACACTTAAAATCAAATCTACAGTTAATCTAAATATCAAAACTACAATTAAATTTATCTCAACTGTTTAAAACCATAACAATATCGTTGAGCCTAATGTTGGTCGGAGCATTCAAGTTTCTGAACCGAATTCTGAAGAGTATAGTTAACAGACTACTGGTATACTAACTATTAACTATTTTATGCTTTCATTCAATAAATCCTAAATATATAATAATATAAATGTGAAAGTGAGTTTGTTTGTTTGTTACGCTTTCATGCCTCAACTATTCAATCAATCATCACGAAATTTCATGTACACATTTTCTGGGGTACAGAAAAGGGCATAGGGTAAGGTAGAAAAAGTACTGTTCTCGAGCAAAACCGTGGGCATAAGTTACTATAATAAAACTCATCGCAACTTCGCAGTATTATATGAACTATCAGTCGCCAAATGGTCGAAATTCGACCATAATTGATTTAAATTTTAAGTTAGATCGTTATTATATATACCGCGAAATTTCAATAGTTATTTAAGGTATGTGTTACGAAGAATATTACTACATCAGCCGAACCATGCCAAAATACTACGAACGCGATTCGACTGCTTGTGTCAAATGCATCGTTGTGTGCGTCTAGTGTTTTTTCATTCATTTAATGTATTTCTAATGCATATTTAATAAAAATATTAGGATCCTCCTCCATATAAACGTTAACTGTACCAAATGTCATACTCCTCCGTCCGCGTTATTTTCGTTAAAAGGTGTACAAAGTTTTTGTTTCACGTATTAATAAATAGATAAGCTGCATATTGTGTGCTGTAGTATTCATACACAGTATTGTAATACGTATTTGCAGTGCAGAAGTAATATCATTGTTCCTAATCTTGGTCTCAGCATTCAAGATTATGCACCTAATGTGAAATAATATCGTTAACAGACTGCTTGCATACTAACGCTTATAATTTAATCCTGAAAGGCTTGTTCTGTATCTGGTTAATTTGAACTCGCCAATCGGTTAGCGTACGTGAGATGTACGCTAACTGATTATCGATTGTGTTCTTAATGATTCCTTTTGAACATTGAACTTTAACATTACAATTTTGTACGCTAAGGTACTGAAAATTGCTTCAATTTTTAGTACAGTATACGTATGTTAATACGTAAATAGTAAAAATATATAGATTAATATTATTATTATATTATATAGATTTTTTGTAATCCTACATCAGTAAATATGTATACATATAAAACAATATTTGAAAATAAAACGTTTCTATCTTTTTCTAGTATATGCAGTCAATCAAGTTTTGTAATCGTATATTTATATATTTTGACAATATTACATAACTAACCCGAAAATAAAGATTTATGTATTAAGAACATCATATTATAATAACAATGTGAGTGTATGTTGTATTTGAATACTATAAAAGTTATAATTATTTTTAGGTTAGATAATTTTATAAGATAAAAACGTTTGCATGTCAATACCTGTATTTGTTAAGCCAGCTACTTAACAAATATCTTACTGTATATGCCATGCGAAAATTATCACAAATAAAAAAAAATACTGGTTCGTATAATAAGCGTCTTAAAAGCCAAAAAATATTTATAAGTTATTAAACTCATTTATTATTAGAAGACACTAATTTGTTATATGAATAATTTAACCGTAAAACTGAACAAATCTAAGACACAAATAAACAATTTATGCACATTGATACGCAACAGAGCTCTCCAGAAAGACCCAGTAAACTAAATGTCGGATCCAATTTTAGAAATCGGTCAGAGCACTCTCCCGTGTACTTTGTACTCGACGGGAGTATTCCGTTTGCCCGATCGGGACACGAAATTAACTGTGACAACGCTATCACATTGTTACTGAATACTAGTATTGATTTATCTGTACGCCAGTGGAGAATACGAGAGAATATAATCATGGGGTGACATGTGGAACTGAATTACAAGGATACTTCATCTTTTCTTTGCGGTGTTTTCTAAGGAATAAGCACATTCAGAAAAAAAATTCACTTCTAGAAATACACATGATACTTGGTTTGGATCCAACCAGAATATAAGTATATGGTTTAAGTAGATAAGATGCGTTATATATTTCAATAAAATTAATAGGTCTATCACATTGTACTTGGAACTTGAATTAGTTTATTGTATTATTGGAGAATACAATCAGAGATGATTAATTCCGGTAAGGAATATGTATTTGTGTTAAATTTATACAAATACACACTTTAGTAAAACGGTTCCTCAGATACTTGGTTTTTGGTTCCAGCCAGGATATACCTGGTTTAGGTTAGCATGATGCTTTGTATATTTAATATTATTAAATATTTTCTGTCGAAATAAGTTAATTGTTGCATGTTCTTACGAATAATGACGTATAAGAATAAAAGAATATACAATTATTTTCTAAATTCACACCATTCTTCTCACTCCGATAAAAAAGCCCTCTACAGCAGCTGTAGGTACTGTACCTAACTACAAAACCGTAACAACTTAAAGATTTGTTGTAGAAGAATAAAAGAGAGTGCTATATTCTCGACTCTAGCAACCGAGTAGGTACGAATCTAGTACAATAACTAGATTAGTAAGAAAAGTTTTAAAATATTATCATGGTCCTTGCTCTAAGAATATTAATTTACTTGAAGTACGTACACTGTCTACTGATTTATTATTACAAACAGAAATAGAGAATCTAGCATTCGATCCGATTTCTTGCAAGACCAAATTTAGAATTTTATTCTCAGTCCATTTCAAAATTGGAACTCTTACTCGGCTTTTTTAGCATCACTGAACCGTTTCCATTTTGTTCTAGTCTACCAAAGATAGATGGTGCGAACGGAAAAGTAAGTTATAATCCCAGTAATGAAACTAGATTTATCGGTCTCTCGGCGACTGTAAACGCTAAAAGCTTAAAATGTCGAAAAAGGTAAAATGTGTAAAGTTCTGAAACTTAGATTGTGGCGCTTTGATAAATGTAGTATTAAAAATTAAGATCCCTTTTACGTAAAATTATGATTATATTATAAGTGATACTGGCTTATTTAAAGAAAGCAGTTATGATCTGATGGTTGATATATCAGACTTCCGACAAAGAAATGGTGATTTTGATTCTCACCTCAAGCTACCAAGAAAACTAGTATTTTTTTCAAATTGCTTGTAATTTTTAAAAGTAATATAAAGGAGAGAGATAGAGATTTTTTGCAAATTTAGAAGCTCTGTTTAAAAACCTACGGTTATGATGAATGTGTCACAATTTTGAACATTTAGGTTAAAATAAATACTACAACAACCAACATTGAAAACATGATTGTCATTCCAAACAACATGCAATATTATCATTATATACAGAAGTAAATGCAGCGCTTATATCAACATCCAATTATCAGACCGAACTGTTGAAAACAGTTAAAACCTTTTCGACGTAAAACATTGGTCCCAAATCGCGTTTCGAGAATCAAAGTTCATTAAGACCCGATTTAAAAACCAACGACGACCAATCGTGATCATGTTGTTAAAAGAGTTTAATTGTGAGTTCGATTTTCAACTTTATTTTAAACTGTCGATTTTGGAAAGTGCTGTAAAAGTTATAATAGAATATATGGACGGTGCTTTATCTGCACAATGTTTAATAAAGAGATGAACTATTTTAATTTCTGGTATTGACATGAGAACAATTCTAAAACAACTGTGTTGTAGGTATTTGTTGTTATTCTACGTTTTAATTATAATACTATCCTTTTACAGATCTATTTCCTAGACTCAAGTTTAATAAATATTGAAACCAAGATAAACACAACGTTCGAATCCTGAAGATGCATTTGCATATTACAAACTCTTGTCACATTTTTTGTTTACCTTTACTAAATTTAACATACAACACCTACTGGGCCAAACCTGCAGATTTGTCTTGAAAATCCATATAATTTCCTTATTTGAAGCGAGATTCAATTTGTACCCATAAGGAGTAGCGATTGAAGAGCTCATTGAATTACTCGGTCGCCCAGAATTATGAGTACATCATGTCACGATAGTGCTTCTGCTAGCGCAGCGGTAGCATATGATACTGTTGTGCATAAGGTCTAAGTTCAACACCCGGGCAAAGTGACATAAGATTATTCTGAGAGTTCATACTAGCAGCACGGAATCTGTAATGGTACCCCATTTATGGCAATAGATTGGCCTCCTATTACGTGACCACTTATACCATAACTTATTAAATAAGGATGCAATACACGTTTACCTACCGCTCCGCGTTATAGTGAGAGACTATGTATAATATGTGTACCTGAATAATGCAAGGATTATATAATTATTGCTCACTTTTAGGCGTAAGCCTATATGTGCATGGTAAAAGTAAAATATAACTTTTGCTCCCTTTAAGTATAACAGAAAACTTCCCAGCATAAGAACCCTTTGTTATGTTCATAAAGTTGCCTGTTCACTCTTGACTACAGTGTTGGACGTCTAAGGCGAATTATTATAATAGCATAGATATAATTGCAATAACACATAAGTATCAAATTAATTATGATTGTTTCTAAGCGATATGTTTGAACAAAATATTATAGACTATCGCTATCGAAACTAAAATATTATTTTAAATAATATTGCTAACAATAATAAGTATTGTGCTTTACTTGCATTGCATGGCGATAAAAGCAGCCATTATTTTTAAGTGGAGTTCACCGTCGCATGGGTTAGCTTTCTGAGATAATATATTCGATGCTCAGCACACAAGCTTGATCATAACCGCCCTAATGATATGGCAAAAGACTGTTCTGACTACTTCGATATCGTAGTGGTTTAAACGGTCACCTCGCCACTGCCGTGCCGAGTTTTATTGGTTCGATCACCTAACGCACTCACAATAAATTGTGTGGTCCACGAATAGTTGCTTCAAATCTGAGTGTTTTTTTGTCCGTCGTTTAAATATTCTCTCATCACTTTCTTAAGTGATGCTTGGTAGAAGAACGGCTCAACCGATATGGCTGTTTCTTTTATGTTGTATTTGTAATTTTCAAGACAAGGTGGGTATGAACGAAAATTTGCAAAAACGCTGCAGGAAATGTAAGAAATTTAAATGGTATTTTATATGAAAAAAATATTGATACTGAATGTTGACATGAAATGTGTTTTTGTATCGATTGGAGTGGCGGGTCAGCTAGTAATATTGTTACACCCAGTGCCATCTCTTGACATTGTGGGGAAGACTCGATAGTTCTGTCTAATAATTTATTACAACACCATCTATTGACGTCTAACGGAACTACGTAGCTTGTCGGTACGAAAAACGTAGCGAGAACGCTGGCACATTCTGGAATCTTCGTACTGTTTACATACCGAATATGGCGTTTATAGAAAACTCTAGAAACGCTTTAACCGCGTATAAAAGGGGCAAGCCAGCGGTCGCCGAGTCAGTTTTAGAATTCTAAGCGATCAAGTATTTATCGAAGCGAACGGAAGCGAAAATACTACGGAGTTTGAAGCAGTTCTAGTTGGAAAAGTGTTTGTTGTGTTCAAAATTTAATTGTGTGTTATATACGGATACGAATGTAATATTGTTTACATTCGTATCCGTCGAACCCAGCACGCACCAATATTATAAATGCAAATAAAAGTAAGTTACGTGTTTACGCATTAACTACTTGACCCATCATCATGAAATTTCGCATACACGTTGCCAGGGATATCTAACAATAATAACTAGCAAAAGTACTGTTTCCGGGCGATACCGCCTGCAAAATCTAGCATGTAATAATATGTAAATGCATCAGAATACGCCGTTAGGTACACAGATATCCTTGTGCAGTCGTGCATCCGGAAGATCGGGTAGGTAAATGAACCGATTGGAATGGTGCCAAAACGCACTGAACATTTACTGTATTACTGTACTCATGTGTGCATATACTTGGATATATGTGAAGTGTACTAGTTAATTTATTGCCAGTACTAATGATAGGTAACTACGGTTCTAAATTTGCATACTTGCTTTGTACAGTCGGTAATTAACTCTTAACTTGTGTTACGCAACGATATTATAGTCCAGGGAGATTTGGAAATATTTATATTGACTTTGAACAACTGTCACAATTGCAACCTTCTTTGCAATTACAAAGAAGTTTGCAATTACATGTCCCTGATGAATAGATGTATAATAATTTTTATAAGCAATGTTTTATGTTCTTGTGCTGGCACTGAGAATTTCCTTAATGATACCATGAATGACGAATGAAATGAATGGATGGGCAAAGTCCTATTGGGTATTGAAATTAAACTACTATATACGGATTTTATCTATAACTATTTATATTTATTTAGGTCACGGGGAGACTCCCCGTGACCATGGCTGCTGAAAAGCAACCGAAACGTCGGGGAAAGTGTAAACCTAAATATAAATAGTTTTAATAGTTTTAATAATTTTATTAGCTTTTATATTAGTAAAATTTAATAGTAATAGTGTAACGTTTCAAAATTATGTAATACAGTGATTAATAAACAACGCGATAAAATCCGTATATAGTAGTTTAATTTCAATGAATAACATTCGCGTAAACAGAAGACAATATTATCCTATTGGGTATTCAACCCATAGGACTTTGCCCATCACTGTAATTGAATTCGGAACGTTGCAATCAGTTATAAATATGAGTTCAACCTGATCCTTCAACACAAACGAGGACACCAATGCTCATTTGAAATAATTGAGATTAACATTTTAAAGTACATTCTTAAACTTGAATAGTTTATAATTTACAAAAACTGTCGGCAATCTGAAATATATACTATCTATACTAACATAATAAAGCTGAAGAGTATGTATGTGATTTTGTTTATACACGCTGATTAATCTCTGACTTATCGGCTTTAAAAGTATCTTTTTGCATTTTATAGTCCAATTCTTGAGGAAGATTATAGGCTCTATATAACATTATGCTACGAACCACGTTAGCGGAATAGTAGTCATTTACGTGGGTAAACCGTACGAGACAGCTAGTCCTAACTAATATTATAAACACGAATTTGTTTGGGGTACCTTTTATCCAGAAAACTTATTTGTTGCCGAGGTATAGTTTATAGATGAATTTTAGCTAGCAAGCAAAGCCGTGGATAAAATCTAGTCTGTAATATATTTCTAAAGGTTCGCAGCAAAATTTAGTTCGTCCTTATCCTTAATTATTATCTAATGACTTGTCGTATATTTGTACTTTTGGTTTGCCGAGTGTCTTTTTACCTTCCGTTCTTTGAGCGCTCTCCATACAGGCTATTTATAGATATAAAGAAAATATTTGCTTTTACGCTTACATACTCATCTTCTAAAACCAGATTCGAAAAATTATTATTGGATTGTTCTAGCAAATAACTTTAGCAATGGCATGTAGTCGAGAACTAGGTATACCTACGTGAGTCTAATACATCTAGCAAATTTTGATACTATAGTCTTATAGAATAAGCAGCGATAGCTTAGTAGGAGACCATTGGACTGCCATGCAGAGATTTGGATTCCAGGGAACGCATCTCTAACTTTATGAAATTATGTGCGTATTAAATAGTTAATATCGCTAGCTCCCATGGTAAAGGAAAACATCGTGAGAAAACCTGTATGTCTAAGAGTTCTCCATAATATTCTTGAAGATATGTGAAGTTCGCCAACCCGCATGGCCGCAGCGTGATGGACTATGATCTAACCCTTCTCACACTGAGAAGTGGCCCGTGCTCAGCAGTGAGACAGTTTAATACAGGGCTGAAAATATTATTCTTTTAGAAACACTCGTGTGGTTTCATGTTATCAAAGTTGTTATAAATATTTAAGAAAAAGCACGCTAGTTACTTGCTACATTTCTTAACTTAGAAAAGCATATCTTATTAACGAGCGCATATCATTTCAATAAATCTATACTAACATAATAAGACTGAAGAATTTGGTTGTGTATATATGTACGTGCTACTCTGGAATAAAATTTGAAATTGAAAAATTCTTTAATATAGGTTTTTGGCTATATAACATCACGCTATGAGCTACAAAAATAGAGCAATAATCATAAACGTGAGTTTAGTTGCGAGGGACAGCTATAACAGAAATATACTATATATTATATTACTAGTAGTTTCTGTCACAATACCGGGTCAAAAAATTCTATGGGTATGAATGTAATAAACTCACTAATCCTTTAAACATTCATAATTGTTACTTTGTGACCTAAATTAATTTTGACTTTGACTTTTAATCCCAGGATATGGTTTATCTGTGGGCTAAGTTACAACCAAATTCGTTCAGCAGCTTATGAATTATTAAGTAGCCAACTTCAAAAGATATTCACATACTTTCACATTTATAATATAAATAGGATTAAGCGAAAACACACACTTGTTTAACTAGACTTTTTGTTATAACTAAAATTACCAATCATCAGTCGTACGCGTGAATTCTTCTTCAATTTAAGAGCCAACCTCTTGTCGGTGGAGTCTCTTCCATAATGTCCTATTTTCAGCCAGCGCTTTGACTTCTTGATACGACTTAACTTTTACCTTTTCTTTCACTTGTTCTAGGAACGTCCTCCTTGGCCTTTCTCTTCCCCTTCTGCCTTCTATTTTTCCTTCATGTGGCCCAACATTTTCCCTCTTCTGTTCTCTATTGTTTTTATAATATGTCTCTTTTCCTTTACCAAATTTAGAACTTCCTCATTTGTTTTTCTTTCAGTCCAACTTATTCTTTCCATCCTACGCCAACACCACATTTCAAACGCTTCCAATCTCTCTCTGTCCCTTTGTGTCAATGTCCATGTCTCTGAGCCATACAGAGCTATACTCCATATATCTATCTGCATGAAGTAAATAAAACTGTGTTTTAGCGAAAACACTTCAAACAATAGGGACCTGTGTACTCGCAAAATAATGGAGATCGAAATGTTTGAGTTTGCACCGTTGACAATCAGAGATGCGCAGACAGTTTATCGGTATATAGACATGCTTTTAACCTGAGTTGTAATTCTCGTAATAAAACCTATTCAAAATGGCGTTCTGCTGTGGTTTTGTGTCATAAATATCGCAAATAGTCCACTTCTAGTTTAATCAAAAGTCAATTGTGAACATAAATTGCATTTAAGTTTAGTCATTTATTAGACTGAACAAAATAACATAGAAGTTATAGTTTCAGCCAATCGTTGGTATGTTTCTTATACATTTAATAAGCGTACCATCAGCATACATATGTATATGGCTGTGGTAATCAGTAAAAACAATCATTACAAACATATAATACATTATATGTTTATTTTCGCTTCGCTTTCACTTCGCTCGCGTAAATGTTATTTTAAGGTAAGGTTATACAACGTGTAACATATGAAACGCTCTTCCTGAAAGTATTTTGTTCAGAATCGGCTACTGAATCCATTTCTGAAATTTTAATATAGGTATATTTTTGTCCTAAAATAATTAAAACAACGTAAAAAATAGTCATACTTTTCTTTGAACAGTCGAGATAAACGAAAATGTATCATAATTCAAGAGTTTGAAGTGGGTTAAAATCAAGTCCAAACGAGTCGGTTAGAAACAAACTAACAAACATACAGGTGAGACTAATAAAACCGTGTTAAAAACGCCAAACTTTGGGATTAGAGTTTACTTAGTTCTTTTTCTTAAGTGATAAGTTGATAGATTTTAACGACAACGATAAATATTAATTATGTTATTAAAATATACTAGATTTTACCACTGCTTTTCTTTTTTAAAGACCACAAATGGTTTGTCAAGTTTTGTCCCGTATGGGATTTGAACCCACAACACTCGGCGTAGTGGCAGTGGCGAGGCGACCACTTACACCACTTCCCCATCCGTACAGTCAAATCATCTTTGCTCGCGTAAATGTAGGTTAGTTAAGATTAGACAAGTAAAAGTATTTCTTTCTGGATGAAAGGTACCCTATGTCCTTTTCTAATTCCCTGGGTATGCGGCATTTCATGATGATCGATCGAGTAGTTAAGGCATGAAAGCGTAACAATCAAACTCACATTTATAACATTAGCTAAGCTATACATGTACTGTGCCTAATTATTCATAGCATTAGTTTTATGTATTACGTTGGCAAACCACAACAGATTGCAGCGAATATAGTAAATCCATGTGGTTAGTGTGAAGCAAATAATATATAAATACAATTAAGCTTTTATCACATTAAATACTAACTGTTTTTGTTTCAGAATCATAATATATGTAGTATGACAAAATGATGATCACAAAATCCAGCTTAGAACGGTTTTGGTTTGCTATCTTACTTGTTCAATATGCCCAAACTACCTTATTTTCTTAAGAATTTAGAACCAAAACATAAGTTGAATAAACCTAAGTTTGTTGAACTTAGAGAATGTAGTTACTTTTAAAGGCTGCACTTACTTTCGTGTAATAAAAGCATAAAGTTTAATCTATATAATGCATTGTTTAAACTGAATTGTATATATTCCATTTTTGTTTTTAATATATCTGGGTGGGATACGCTCTAATAGACAGCTTGCTGTTAGTTAAAGTAGACCATTGCAATCCTTGTATCATCCTAATATTAGAAATACGAATGTGAATTTGTTTGTTTGTGACGAATTTACGTTTTAACTACTGGAACGATCATCATGAAAGGAGACCGTCCATATTCGGCTTGAACGTGGACAATCGTCTTATAAACAAAGTATAATGATAAAAGTTTTGTTTTAATATATAATAAATATTAGTTACTATCCAGTAGTATGAAATTGAAGTATGATAAAAATGATTTTAAAATATTTTCATTTGATTTAAAATGTATAACTGAAATGGACAATCCAGATGGCTTGTTTGTGTTGCCAAGTAAAAAAGCAGTGGAGAAAAATCGGAACAAAGTGTTTAAAAAATTACATTAAATTAGAAATATTAACGAAATCTGAAAATACGATGATTTTCTTTTTATTATTCATTATATTCATATTTCGAATTCGACAATATTAATTAATTTAAAAATGATATGATATTTAATAAAATATAACAAAATCGTAAAGTGTGTTGGGTAATTGCATAGTCGGCCGAAGGACTGTTGGTTACTGTGCTCACATAATGTCTGTAATATGGTACCTAAGCTGGGCAAGATAAGAAAATGTCACTCCACCAGCCCCGTTTTTGGAAAATATTTTAATAACTTATCAAGGTAATGGTGACACATGAAAATTAATATTTATTTAAAACAATATGTTTTATTTTATTATTTAACGAACTTGATACTAAACTTCATAGAATAATGTTTTCTACTAAGTTTAGGCTACTGAAAATTAATATTGTTATTACAATATAAAACTGTTTACGCTCAGGCCAGGGTCCCATACAAGATGGTCGATCTCCTTTCGCATACTCGTTGTCAGGTGAAGAGAAAAAGACATAGGGTACCTTTCATCCAGGAAAATTACTGTGTGAGCTGCGGCCAGAAACCTGTTATTAATCAAGTTAAACATATATAATAAATAAAATACATCTCGTGACATATTTCATTAATATAAAGTACTTTTCATCTGTTACCGGCAGGAGTAAACAATGACTACTGATTCCTAGCTACATCCTGGCATGTCTTGCTTCACCTAATCTCATAAAAAGAAATAGAGAGAAAACATTACATATTGGTTGTCAAAAATAATTATAAATATTTGGATCACTAGTGACAGTCTAAAACATTTCTTAATATTAGAATCATTCGTCAAGAACCGTCTTATGTATTTTAAGGGTGATAAATATATTATATTAGTTGACGTTATTGAGCTTGGTTGTAATAAGCTTCCAAAAGTCATGATAAGCTAGACCAAACTGAAAGAAAATTCCATTCAATAACCCTTCCATATTTGAAATTCCTCTAATCTATTTTGTTCAGAATTAAAGGGATTGCCATAGAAATATTAATGTGCTTTGTGCATCTATGAAATGTTGCTACTTCCAATTATTTTGTGTGCCACCTAGAAAATATAAGCTTTTGTAAACTGCGTTATTCACCACCAACCGCACGAGAATATCATCAAGAATAAGACCAAAATATTATTTTCGAAAAACACCTTTCTCATAGTGCCATCCTTAATAATTACCAGTACGTACCTAACTATTTTCACTTAGTAATGTAACTAACACATCCATTATCTAAACAGTACTCACTAATATGTACGCGTATATTACAGTAGCTTTACCAGGTAATTCTTTCGTCCTTTTATATCAAATCCATTGGGATTACTTTTATACACGTGCCACACGCAACAGGTTACAAACATTTGTAATGGTGACGTAATTTCTATTTTTAGTCATGATGTACTTGCTGTGTATGAATAATTTTAACAGCTATCTTTGTATGTGTGGGAATTAAGTATATATGGGCATTCATTTGGACTCTTCAACAATGAGTGCTTTATAACATAAATAATTACTACATAACAAACTTAAGTCTTAGTGCCTGATTACTTTGAGAAGAGCTCTGCATTCGCTATATTATGTGCAGATAATATAAATACTAGTAATTTATATATATAAAAATAAATACCTGTTTCCCTTGGTCACGCCATAACTTGAGAACGACTTCAACGATTTCAATCATATATATTTTTAAAGTTTTCTTGTACTTTGTAGAAGGTTATTACGGAAAGAAAAGTTAAGAAAACTGCGCAGAAAATTTGATGATTTCAGAAAACTTAGCGACAATTCTAACCTCGCGAGTTTGACAGTTCGTCTAAGACAGGACAACGTCTGTCGGGTCAGCTAGTATTAAATAAATAATAAATAAGTGTTTCGTAATCGTGTGGATTACTAGCAAGTATTTTACAGGTAGAAAGTAATTCTAATTAAAAGTGT
Organism: Catocala nupta; assembly: GCA_963675205.1. NCBI lineage: Eukaryota > Metazoa > Arthropoda > Insecta > Lepidoptera > Erebidae > Catocala > Catocala nupta. Next base: position 12,991,829 of record OY776082.1, read on the forward strand.
TATTGCATCCTTAGGATATTTTGGTTCCTTGTATTATATTATTTGGAATAATATAAAAGCAAAGTAATCATACAAATGTGTCCAAATAATGTTTTTAAATACACATATGCTTTTTGTTTTATAAAATACACTCAGAACTTTAGAAAAAAAGTCATAAAAACAACATCCACCCCATTGGTTTTAATGTCTTTTAACAATATGGTTTTGAAATTGGTAAAATTGCAAGGGAATCTAGCGGTAAAAACTGAACGCTTTTTCTTTTGAATTCTGTTTTGTCAGTTAGTAATGTATAAAAGCAATTATTTCATTTACTGTATAAACTGCTGTTGTTATTTAGGTCAACCACATTCACATCACTTCACCCTTATTTGATATTTACTTTGACTTACAGTATATAACCGTAAAACCAAATACTTGCACTGAACGTAAACTAGCTATATTTGCGGAGATGTTTCTTTTTAGAAAACTCTAAAAAGTACTTCGTGGTCAAAGTAATAAAAGCCTTAATTGTATCCATTAAAGTTGAAGTTTGAAAGAGCTTTAAGTAAATGGAAGCTGGTACTTGCTAACGTTTCTATCAAATTAATTTACTGTGAACCACTTACGAGAAAACGAGGGCAGCTAAAATCACTTACTGTTTGTTGTTGAATCAGGTAAGAATCCTTTCTTATACATTTTTGAGTTAATCTAGCGACTAATATTATTGTATATTTTTATTATATTGTTATTTATTACTTTACGCATATAACATTTTACCCATACCTATTAGGCATAGGTTTATGATAACCACACTTTACCACCTATGGTTTAAGCTCCACTTAATAAGGCGCGAGCTTACTCCCATCTACGGGGCTTCGTTCAATACTTCGCTCGGCTCGGAAATCGTACCCGATACCTCATACTCAGCAGTCTTATCTACTAACAGCTGAACCACGCAACTTCGTCTGCGTCACATAAAAGAATTTGAACATTTTCATTTATGCTCCACTCCAATTGGTCGTAGCGTTATGTTATATAGCTCAGAGCTGTCCTCGATAAATGAGCTATCCAACACTACAAGAATGTGTGAACTCGAACCAGTAGCTCTTAAGATTAACGCATTCAACCAAAGTAACAAACTCTTCAGCTGTATAATATTTCAGTATGGATGCTGCAACACCGAGGTAATCCTGTCTATTTACGTTGTGTTTAAATTATAATTCTATTATCTAGTATTCTTTTAGTTTGGAGACATATGACTGTGAAAAAATATTGTCATTAAATTAATAACTACATTCAGACTAACAAGTAAATAAAATGGAGGAAAATGGAGTGTTGTATCCCGCAGATTATAAAACTGCGCATATTTTACTTATGTAGTATGTCTGGTGACGACTACCTTTAAAATAAGTAGCATTATGTGGCTGCAATATTTTAAGCATCTCGCAACAACGTGGCAGTCATATATAGTAATATAACCATGCCATACGATCATACATTGCAATAAAAATAATGGCCTAAATTTAGAAGACCTTTACAAATAAGTAAACTATAGCAATCAATACATAGTAGTTCTATTAATAAACTACACAATACGGTATTATACGTTATGTATGAATGCTTTCATAAGAAAGGTAGATTACATACGACACGAACTTTTCCAGTAAACTCATTTCTTTTATCATATTCCCCCATTAAAAAGTAATTTAAAATATAATTAATTATATTTTAAATTTAGTTATAGAGGCATTAATAAAATATAGTTATACCTATTATATGAACAAGTCACCAACAGTTTTAAATACGCGGCACAAACTGTTATGTGCCGCACTTTGTTAATTATAAAAACTGTTAGTATATTTAATATTCGCTTGACACGCTATGAACACGGTGCGGCCAATAACCACACAATTATTTAGTTTTATTAAAAAGGTTAACATATTAATTATTTAATACAAGCTTTTACCAGCAACTTTACTCGCGTGGATTACAGTTTGCACACGACAACATGTGTACACATACTATGCACCATATAACTGTTTTAATATGCTACATATATATATATAGATAGGTTCACACCTATGTAAGATATTACACCCACATTTCGCCAACTACATTTTTGGTCTCACAGAATAGTAGCGAGCCCACTAGAATCTACCGGGTACAGCTCTTACTGACCAGTCAGTCTAGCAGTCGGATTCACTAGCGCAGCGCCACCAAGGCAGTTTATATATTCTACTGTGAGGATTTAAATGAAATGTAGCTTAGATTTTTTAAATGTTCTCGAAGCATCAAAATGATAAAAACCACTTTGAAATTCGTTTCGAAGTTTTTGTCTAATAAACAAATCGACAGGCAAAAATTGTCTCCCCATCTTTCTTTTTCTTAATGGCTTAGATGGCTCATTCACGCACAGAACATCGGTACATTTTAATTAAAACCTTCATTAATTAAGTATTATATCGCATTTATAAAATTTTTGATTACTTAACTCAGAACTTTTCCAGAATGAAAAGTGTAGACCAGGATGAGGTGTACCTAAATCAGAATACTTGTAGAATTTATATAGTGGAAACATTCAGGTATACAAGTTACGATGTTTATACTTCAATATTAAGGCGGATGATAATATAATAGCCTACCCCTCTGGGAAACAGGCGTAAATCTATGTATGTATGTATGTATAATATAATCAACTGTTTATTATGCAAATAAGACATACAGCTCAGAATTGTTCAAAATTTCAACACGAGACTAAAAGCTAGATATAGATAGAATTTCGGACTGCAATACATACATACATTTACTACGACAATATCCCCAAATGGACAAACAGTTGTATTACACCCACATTTCACTATACCTATATAAGTATGTTAAGTTTTAACGCCCGCGTATTTGGGGACGAACCTATTGTACCTAGTGTAGGTATATAATCTATATACGGATTTTGGAATTATACCCGTCTAAAGCTGCCTGTGTATTGAAGCGAGGCGAGGCTGCGGAGCGAAGAAACGGAGAAATAATAACCAATAGGATTGCATGCTGGAGCGGAGCGGAGATTTTATGCAATCCTATTGGTTAATATTTCTCCGTATTTTCGCTCCGTAGCCTCGCTCCGCAGCCTCGCTTCAATGGACAGGCAGCGTTACGGGCATAATTTCAGACTCCGTGCTGTTACTGAGAATTCCTCGACAAAAAAACCTAATAACATTGCATTAGATACATTAGGTAACGGGTTCAAAATAACTACTCGGAATCGAACCCGTCACCGTCATACAAGAGTCACATACACACCGCTGCGCTACGTAGGCAGTTTCAATTAGTTCACAAGTTTGTTTTAACTATTGCCAACGATTATAATTTAGAAAAGAAACTGACAGTCTTGCCATCCATTTTCGACATTGACTTGACCACTATAGAAATGAATATCTCTTTTTAACAAAGCCTTTATACAAGCAATTCCGTAAAAGGCGCCACCTTCATAAAATAACTCTATAGTTAGATGTAATTTAACGTAATGGTGAAGTCATTGACCTATTATTTGAACATGGTATTTGGGACACACGCGACATTGACACGCAACAGGTGCATTCAACCATTTTTATATTCAATGACAATCACTGAAGTGTTATATCAGTTGTCAAAAGAACTCAAACTCATAGGAATAGAATCTATTACTGTAATTTCATCACTTACTTGATATAAATGAAATTATATTTCATAACGTAGATTTACGACTGTATATGTCTGAATGGGGAAAGCAGAGATATATCACATTCATTGCTGTCTAGCGGAAAAATTTTTAGACCTTGTGTGTTTACCAAAGGTTACTAAACAGAAAATTCTCTAGATCGAGATATTATAATCATAAGCGCAAACTTATGCTACGAAATCGACAAAGTAGATATTTACTAACTAGATTCTGCCGACGGCTTCCTCGGCAACTGTCCTTATTTTCTGGATAAAAGGTAAATTATGTTCTTTATACATCTGCCAACGTGTATTCGAAATTTCACGATGTTCGGTCGAGTAGTTACGGCGTGAAAGCATTACAAATAAACAAAATACGCATTCGCATTTATAATATTAAAATCAGTTTGGATTTATTGGAGCAACAAACAATTATACAATATCATTGTGTATTGCGTTATAATAATTATTACCTAGCTAGCTAATTATCCTAGGTGATGGTTAAATGAAATATCTATAAATAATCTTTCAGTCGTATTTTATATGAAACATGAATATGGTTTAAAATTAATGTGTAATACAACTTAGTACCTATAGCTTTTTTTAAGTTAGGAAGTGTCAACGCCAATAAATCGGTATCTTCAAACTTTGTATTGCAAGACTTTAACAAGTTGACGTAACGATTTTTTAGTATTACTTTCTGATTTCTTTAAAGTCATCTCCTACACTAGAAATGAATCCTGTGTCGCGGGGGACTTTACAAAACATTCAAATAATGGACACAAAGAACACCCAGACTCGGAACAACCATTTGTGGATCACACATTTTTTTTGTCCCGAGTGGGATTCGAACCCACAACACTCAGTGCAGTGGCAGTAGCGAGGCGACAACTTAAATCACTACGTCATTTGTGCAGTCATAAACGGTCATAACCTCAGACCAGCGTTAGTTCTACACTAATTAGTCATGCAGAGGCGTGGCCTTCGAACTTAACGAATATGCATAGGTCTTGGCACAATAAGTCTGTTAGTCAATTTATTGCAGTACCGCTGCGCCGTTACGCTTTGCAGTTATATAATCATTCGGGCCAGTTAAACCTATCACGCAATTTTTGATTACCAACACCTATTGCAACAGAGTAGGGGCAGACGTAAGCACAAGCAACTTCTTAGAAAATGGTCCAGATTATTAGAGCCGATTGTACTCATACTCACAGTGATCACTTCACGAAAATTGTAGCATTAAGCAGTCATTTCCAAAAAAGAAAATTCATCTTACATGGGCGTGAATGTAATTCAAACGCGTTTGTATTTACAAAATTTACCTTCATACTACAGTGAAGAACTGCAACTTTATATTGTATTTTGAAGTCGTAGGTGTCCAGTCATTAATACAGCCATGAGACGAATCGCAAATGCGCCATCTGGTAACGTTTCGACTTAACTGTAGTTGCCGCTCTTGTCTCTCCAGTCGTGAAGTTAATGTTCGTGGTGATATTGAGAATCAGATCGCCAATGAGCCAGGAACTCACGGAACTGTACTTCTTTGGTCATAAAGTGAATCAGTGATTTACTTTCTTACTAACGCAGTATTTCAAATAAATTCTGTTTTTCATTGCGCGATATCTAACCTACGATGTATTCTTACGGAATAAAGTCTGACAAATCCTAAATATAAAAAAGCGTAACGCACGTCACGTTTCACAAAATTTACTGGTAAAGGTTATATATGTACATTGTTTTACGATTTCTAGAAAAATTACAAAATTACTGTTATTGGTAAATCACACTGACATTAAAACGAAAACCATGTTTTCCTAAAAAAAGAAAAAGAAACTGCCACTCAAAGTATAACGCCGAGAAACGTTGAAGCCGCGGACATATTTAACACACAGACTTCAGAACCACTATGTATTTCTGGATCACGTGAATATTCATTTTGTTTAGATCGAACCTCGGCGCGGTATAGCGGTAAAAGGATTTGATTTGATTTGATTGAATTTTATACCACATTTTGATAATATAAAGCTGAAATCATCGATACCTAACCAGAGCTGCCTCATCCTACTAATGCTAATGCCCTCCTTGCATGTTTCACTTACTGTATTAATAGTTAACACGCGAAACATCAGTATAAGAGGGTGACTGAAGTTCGTTCACACGTGCCTCGAGTATATGTTGAAACTATATAACAACTGTGTGTAGAAATATATATTTGGTGCTCATGTTAGTTCCCTGGAGGCTGCAGGAATCTACAACACACGCGATTTTGACACTAATGCACATACTCGCACGCTGTTAATATACGACCTGGTATTACAAGATATTGTCTTATGTTTATGCGAATGTTATTTATTGAAATTAAACTAGATGATACGAATTTTATTTTATTTTTATTCTTATTTAATTTTTACTTTAGTTTATTAGAGGAGCTTACAGCTACATACAAGTAGTTATATAAATACAATCAATAAATGTCAATAACAAGCTTCCACAATTACGTTGTTTATTTTTAAACACTATTATATTTTGCAAAATTGTCTAATAATAGTATTTTAAAATAAACAACGCGCTATAATCTATATAAAGCAGTTTAATTTGAATGGAATTACAAGCCCAATAATATCCATTCGACCCTCTAATTGCCCTACCTTCCCTTTTCTGCTTTTGCATTTTAAGTGGAAATAGAAAATTCTGGCCTTATAATTGTTAGCTTATATGGTGCTTAAAAAGTTGACACAAGATATATCAAATCAGGATATCAAAGAAAATACTACATGTGCAAGTAGAACAGAAATAGCTACGCCTAACCGCATCGTTTGAATCGCACTGAACTCGCCAAATCTATTGACGTCATTGGAACGCGTAGCTAAGTCTAGCAGACATTCTAAATCGCGCATATATGGTGCGGATACATAAAGTGTGTTTTGGCATTATATATTCGATAAAAACGAACTAAGAAATACATATAACATGTACATTTTTCTTAATAATATAGTAGCTTTTGCCCGAGGATTTGCTTGCATAAATGTAGGTTAGGTTAGTAACAGAACTATTTTCTGGTTGAAATGGTATCATATGTCCTTTTCTGTTCCCCTGACAACGTGTATGCGAGATTGTAGGATGATCGGTCGAGTAATTAAGGCCTTAAACCGTACCGAACAAACAAACAAACTCAAATTCACCTTCATAATATTAGTAGGATTTAGGTCCACCTTTAATGTGAATAACAGCTTTATGAAGTAAAATTGTATCAGTATGCTACCGTACGTCATTAAAATGCAATTCATTCAAAAATCGTTACTAACCTACAAAAAGCCCGAACTCTACAAACGCAACTTATTTCCAGTTGATATCTCGTATTTTCTTCAGCTTTATAGCCACAATCAAATTATAGTACCTTTACATACAAATTGAATCTGCTGTTCAACGTAAACAACATTACAAATAGACAGAGAGACAGCTAGCTCGGCAATGGCATTGTTTTAATATCAAAGTAATATTATGGATAATATAGATTTGCAAATCGCAGACAAGCTCTGATGTTACATTCAACTCTCGAGGCTTGTTCTGTATAACGTTACCAACTGAGAATCTTTGAAACATGCTGAACTAAGTTTTATATACGAGATTTTTGTATCTAATATATTTTGTATCTAACCATGTTTAAGCAATAAATTATTCCATTATTATTAAACAAGTCTTATAAAATTGTGCCAAGGTAAAAGTAAGGTAAGGTGGAAGTCCAGAAGTAGAGGTCCAGGGATCCGAATAACCACCATTTATATAATGCGCTTTTTGTAGCTTGCCAGTTCTTTATTTGTTTCTTATTTTATCATCGCCTTACTATCGCTAAAATATGTGTAGTTATAGACAATATACCCCGCAATAAAAAAACACTAAGAAGAAATTAAAAATGTCTTGTTTAAATTCATCCAAGCTTTTTTCAAATCTTCTCGAATATTTCCAACTTAACGGCATTGTATAGGTTGATCCGAAGCAAAATGAGATTGAAAATGCCTGTTTTTTAAATATTTACAAGCTTAACTTTACATACTCCACTTTGATTTAAAATCCTACATTATTACTGAATAAAAGTATCTACGCTATAAATAAGTTTGAAACATTCTAATTTGGATTGAAACCAATTAAAACCTGCGTGTGTCAGCAAGAAAAGTTTCGTGTGATTTTCAGTATCTCTAATTCATTCAGATGTTTTCCACAGATAATTAATGAAGACTAATTACCTAATGCCGGTTCGCAAATTAGTGAAAATATTTTAGTTCTTTTTAAGGTTTATGAAGCTCTTAAATATAAGAGCAAGGTTTTGTTCAAAGATAACGTTACAAGGATTTTAGAATATAACCTATTTAATTAGTTCATTCTCTCCATTCGGATGGATATTTTATTTACAGTAATTTTACTTGATAGCTTAATTTGTGAATAAAGCATAAATTTTGAAAGTGATTTGGTTATAATATGTCTGAAAGGTTATTAATACAAATCTATCAATATTCTGGTTACACTACTTAAATCTTAATGTATTATGTACATATATATTATCCAAAAAAACGTATATGTTCACAGCCATACACAGCATCTGTGTATCTACAGCTTTTAACTGTTGAAACATGTGTATTTAAAGTCAGTGGATTATTTTAATTATAATCTAAATAGTTACAAATACAAATGACTTAGATATGTCTCCCACTCCCTGTCTCAATCGTGGATATGAATAATATGGAGGGTCCATATTATCCATATCATTCTTCTATTTCCCTTAGGAATCACAAATTTATATATGTCGTTGTCTGATAGACATGCAACAATGGCTACTTTAACAAAAGCAGTGAAATCAGTGAATCTGTTAAATTAGGCGATTAAGTAATCAGGATCCTATTTGTTCTATTTATCTTATCGCAATTTGGATCCTATTCGTTCTATCTGTTTACAGGTCTATCTATGATATACTCATTGACATATTCACAACATTAGCTACTTGAACATATTCACTTACCCAGCGTGCGGAAGACAATAGGCCTACTTCTGTACTTGTGACCGCCCCAAAGAGCAGCAACAGTGACTTGATACTGGGTGTCGGCTTCCAAACCGCTCAGGATGACCGCGTCTGAGTTGCCAGCCACCTCCAGCACGACTCTGTAACTAACGTACGATGAGTCAATTTCGTTGAATTCTGGTCACAAGCGGGTTATGGTGAGGCCACATGCGAAGAAGGAAAAGATAGTCTTTGTAATAGATGTTCTTGAAAAATGTGGCCCCACCTTTTGGAAGAATGAAGTAAGAAAGTGTTGGAATTTAATAGAAAAGGTTCTATAGGAATAAAGTTAGTTCAGATTATATCTATATGTAACTAAAAGAATTACTAAACGATCAAAAAATTATACCCTTAATTTTATAACAGTGACATAATGAAAAAGCTTATTACAGTTTAAACCTTTTAAGCTTTCGCTTTGTTATACATTGTTATGGACATTGATGTCATCATGCATATTGTTTCAGCGCAGCTTGTGACCACGGTGCAGCCTGGTCACCTAAAGCTAAATAATATGCATCATTGCGTTAATTCTCGTTAGGAACTATTACAGTTGGTCTGCACCCAAAATATATGTTAATCAATGTGAAATGTTTTTGTTGATAACAACATTATAATAACATTATCTTGATAATAAAATAGCAAATCTACTGGAATATTTACAGGAGATTTGTTAAAGGTGATAATATCTAAATAATTATGTATTACGTTTTAATACAGCTCGATTAAATAATATATAAGAAAGCAAACACAAAATCTAAGCCAATATTATCATGTGTCGCCCAGTAACCAGGTTGTATACCAGTTTCCTCAATAGCTATCAATAAATATCAAGCACCTAAAGCTAAATAATATGCATCATTGCGTTAATTCTCGTTAGGAACTATTACAGTTGGTCTGCACCCAAAATATATGTTAATCAATGTGAAATGTTTTTGTTGATAACAACATTATAATAACATTATCTTGATAATAAAATATCAAATCTACTGGAATATTTACAGTAGATATGTTAAAGGTGATAATATCTTAATAATTATGTATTACGTTTAAATACAGCTCGATTAAATAATATAATAGAAAGCAAACACAAAATCTAAGCCAATATTATCATGTCTCGCCCAGTAACCAGGTTGTATACCAGTTTCCTCAATAGCTATCAATAAATGTTCTAAGCCAAAATTACAGTAATTTCTACTTTATCTTCAAGACATACCTTCATTTGACAGGAGTAAGATAAAAACAAAATCAAAGATTCATTCATATAATCAATACAGACTCCACGACAGCATTTTGTTTGTCCTAAGTTTTTTCGAACTAACAAGAAGGCCACAGCTACTCTTATAAACCAACACGGTTTATAGAGTTATACATCCCTGTAGGGATAGGCAAAGGTATTCCCTCATAATATTCGGCGAGCTTTAAAACATAATCATGAAATACGAACTTTCTATGCCATTAAGAAGATAAAAAGTGACCTTAAATAATGTTTTCGAGAACCAATCCAATAAATACTTCATTCCTATCAGCACAAAAACATTACACGTTTTTCACGCGATTCCAACCATTATCTCTTGATGGGTATATATAATCAATAGTATTGTGTGAAACTCTATCGAAACAAATTAGGGTTACGCCGGGACAACAAAGCGGCCACGTTTTCCTCAGGAAATTTATCGGTAATACAACTTCCGTGAACACCCCTACCCATTCCGTTCAATTCGCGGGTTGTTCTTTGAATTTTTGTGTTCCTTTGTGCTGTTTTTATTATGACAATGCGGAATTTCGATTACGTAATATTTACTTACGATAAATATTTTGCACAGCAATATTTTCATCTCTGAAGGTTTCCATTAAAATTATATTACGCTTTATTGAATCAATTATGGTATTAATTTTATAATACATTTATACGTATACTTACGTTTCTATACATATATACAACTGTGAGTCTTAGCATATAAAGTGTATACCTACCCCTTCGGGGATATTCTCGTAGGGATAGATAGACATACATTATACCCACTTTTCGCCAACTTTGTCTACTACTGTTTTAAGTATAACGTAATAGCTGCAAGCCCGTCAACGATATTTCGTTACGTCTACGAGGTCCTAATGATATTACAAAAGTCTGTTACTTAATTACGAACAAATCACTTAACTTATGTTGAAATTAAGAATAGAAATAGGTTGAACTACGCCTACAAAAAGGATATATTATGTAGTCTTAAATACTTAAGAGCCAAAGTTTTCGAAGAGTAATAAAGTCTGCCAACCTGTTCGTATTCAGAGAGAGCGACGGCTTGCATCCATAATCATTTATAAGAAAGTTTAAAAATACGTAATTACAAAGATATATAAGAATACGTCATAATAACAGTCAGAAAGTCGTTTTATCGCTTAAGGCCCTTGTACACAATACAGCTAATACGTGCAAATAAAAGCACTTGCAAAAATTGTATGGATCATGCGAACAACCGACTTAAATTACTTGCACAAGTAATCTGTATTAAATAACTCGCACATATAACTTGAGCGAGTAACTTGTACATTTAGCTTGTACCAGCTAATCACATTGTGTACAAACATCGTTACTATTTAGCTCCTTGAATTAGTAACAGCCAGTTTGCTAATTCATGCAGCTAAACAAAAAACTATGTTAGTTAAATGTATAAGCTACTTGATCAAGTGACATGTACGAGTTATTTTATACAGATTACTTCCTATTGAACTAAACCCAGTAGTTGCCATGACATAATTTTTGTGTTGCCTGCTTTTTACGTTTCACTAACCGGATAAATTGTTTCAACGACGTTAGATCCTATATAAATTTATTGCAACATTCGGTGTTCTGACTTATTCATTTATTATACAGGTTCCCCAAAATATTAAACAAAAAATATAAAATGTTACGATACAGTCACAAACTGTTAATCGGATTGATAGTAAACGTACATATGTTGTTTGCAGTTTTATGTTTCTGTTATACATTTTTTATTTTAATAATAAACATTTCAATATTCAAACGTTTTAGTAACATAGTGCATAATACAGGAGAAATCTCGATCGAGACGTTTTCTTACTTTTGGGTCTTGTAATAGAAATAATATTTGTGTACTGTGATTTTGTGTAGGTAACCCTATAAAGCTTTTTCTTGAACCAACAACTCGACTCGATACCTCACCGGCACCTTAAGGTTCCACCCAAATAAGTAAATCACCGAGGAAATTAACTGCTGGTAAATAGTAGACAGTAAATTAAGAGATTTGGTGTAAGTAAGCAAAGAGAGCAATGAGGATTGAGCGGGATCACACATAGTGAAACGTTATAAGTACGAAACAAGCGTTTTTTAGGCTTCCGTCTTCTACGAAGCCAAGTTATGACTAAAATTTTACTATTATCTTAGTTCATTTGCTTGCTTTGGTCTAGTTGGGTAACAGCGCATAATCATAAGGTTAGTAAGTAGTTAAATAATTTATTGTTTTGGTTTTTATGTTGTAACTGTTTAGAAAACTTTTAGTACCAGCAACGCAGATGACAATGTCTGACACAGTACAGTCTCACGCATATAATATCCCCAAAGAGGTACGCATAGGTATATTACACATTTCGTTCGCTGTGGTTAATGATTCCATTATTAAGGATGACTCTATTGCCATCTGCCAAACATAGTTCTTGAGTGCGAGCTGCTACTAAAAACACATAGCACAAAATACACAACAACATTTTCTCTGACTCGGGATCAAAACCGAAATCTCATGCGCAGCAGTCGCATTTACAATTTGGGTGGTGGCGCTGACCACGCGAAGCAGTCTACATTAAAAGCAAGCACTCTAAAAATATGCTGACGTTTAGTCTAGACTATAAGACTATAAGCTTTGTCATAATAAAAGCTTTTGGATAACTTGCAAATTAAACCCTAATAACCCGCACCTACCATATTTTTAACTGACAAGAGTAAAACAATTATAAATCTTTATTTAAAAGGGATTACGGTCGCTTTAATTTGAATTTACGGTAAAGTCATCCGTCTGCCGATCGTACGATCATAAGTTCGGTGACCCGCCATTGCACAACCCATTCTACCCACGTGAACCTACTCCTCGCACAAGCAAGCTTGGTTGCAAGTGTTCACAAGAAAGTTAGTAATACAAACTACTGGTGATTTTTGTTTAAGAAGATTTACAGTCCACATTGCTCGTAAAACAACTTAGAATTTACTTTTGTAGTAAATACATAAATCTGCCGACGTCAGACATTCGTCTGACATATGCTAAACTAGAATAGGTACTATTTTGATCACGTCATGAGACTTTTCTATTTTATTTGACTCTTTAGTTCATATTTTGTTTTGTTTCTCTTGTTACCCATTGTGTATTTGTATCACAATCAATAAAATTGGTATCATTATGTGTATGCTGCGTATTTTTTGGTTTCTTATTCTTTAAATTATTTACGAAAATTTCCATAATTTATTTTTCTTCATGATAGTATAAGTATCTTTCTTTCTTAATTTTGTTTAACTACGTAAAGGTTCAATCACTGCCTTTCAAAGTATTCTTCTTTAAATCACTATATATCCACTAGTATGAATTTATCAATGTACATACGTCAAAATGAAGTTTCACACAACGTCACGTAACTGCCTTCATTTTCCTTGAACATCTCAAAGACCAAACGTACTTCAAGTTGATCTCACTACGTCGCACTTCCAACTTTATTACTGAAGTCTTGATGAGAACTCTGGCCCGTATATTCTGACGTTAATCCATAAATTATATACAGACTGCCTTGTAGTTAAGAACTGTAGTAGTAATTTTAACAAAACTTAAGATTATTATACTTTACGTGTAATAGTTTTGATATTAAAGTAAATTTTCTGGTTGAAATTATTATCGCCATATAAAAGTTTCTGAGCATCTGTTGAGGTTCCAGACGCCATCGTTACGTTTCATCGTTAAAACAAATTATTATTTCTTTAAATGTGCCTTTCGCATTAGGGTATATCTATGTATGTGTATGAATATACCAGATATGAATATTTTTTTAAAAAGAAATAGCAATAAGTAGGGAACAACAAATATAAAGAAAATCTAGACGCAAAAAACTGCCTACACTGCATCTCTAGGCAGCGGCCATTTTTGTCACTGCTGTGCATGAGATCTCGGTTCAGTTTCCCAGGTCCTGCAATGGTTATTTGTGCATTCGTACAATAAATTCTCAGTATCAGGACGATATTTGGAAGTGCGTCGATTCCTGAGTCGTTGTTATTTGGAATAACCAAATAACACCGATTCAGGAATCATCTGTCAAGAAATTCTAGAAGATTCTTCTTAGTTTTAAATTTAGAAATTCAGCCTCGATATAATCTAGTGTGACGTCGTTAAGATTCCGGAGAGATACAGACGTCAGCCATACATATACCTATGCCATATATATAACCGTTCAAAGTGATAAATCAACTCTCTGTCAGCTAAGTGAAGGGAGTAAAAAGTAAGAAGTGGAACTTAAAAGCCAATAGAATAGTTTCATCTGTTGACATGAAATCTTAATATTTGCAGTTAATACCTTAGATTTAAAATGGAATCCTCCTTCAGCGTTTCTCGTGTAGGAAATTTTTAATTTATTTACGAATAGGCTCAAACTTTTATTTAGAAAATAGTTTAGGTAATATAAATATGCGCCGAAATTAAATGTCAATAACCATTAAGTTTCGATACTATAATCTTTAGCACTGCCCTTTGGGCTCTTTCGAGTTCTAAAAATGCAGTCTTTGAGGATCCTCCCCATACCACAGCACAGTATGTTAGAAGAGATTGACATACTGTAAAGTGGACCGGACCATCTGTAGCGTGTGTTTATTTGCTGATTGACGCAATTTTTTTATGATGTAGATTATTTTTCTTATTCTAGAAGTGAGGGTGCCAGGTTAGACGTTGATCTATACGCGACTATTGAATACGCATATAACTTCGAAAAGTCAGTGTCGCGCTTTGGTATCCAACTCGGGACCTCTGTGTGGCAGTACAGCAATCTTACATTATAATTTTATATTGAAAAATAACAAAATAAGTTTTTAGCCATTACATTACCTAACGCATACATATATCTCCGTTTCAGGCATAAAGCAATGTAAGTTTGTATTAAAATGAAAATACTAATAAATATTTTATCCATAGGAACACAATGTTTAACCGCCAGATTAATATCTAGTATCACGTTCATCCCTCGATGTATGTTATCCTTTGCTTTGTATGTGTGACCGTAGCTTTGATCACTGTATACTGTGTTTGTGACAATGTAATCAATATAGGTGCTTTACAGGTAAAATTAACTTGTAAACAGGAGAATCACTTATATATTCTGATGATAAAGTTTCAAGTACAGCTTCAGGTAGCAAGTCTGACTCAGTTAGCGCAAGTTTACGTTGGTTGGTTTACGTTACATTATATAGAGTAATAGTCAAAAATGAACTTTAAGATTGCTCGTATTAAGTTTGAAATACGGTAGCAAGCAAGCAACTGGAACGAATACTGATACACCAAACTATTGACCGACAAAAAGGCAAGATATTTACACGCCATGGCGACGATGACATCACGCACACTACTATAACGATCGAATTGATAGCAGTATACAGAATCAACTTCGCGAATTCATTTTTGATAATATGATAGAAGATAACTTTAAGACTTTGTTTATTCATCATCACTAAAAGAGAGTTCTCAGAACGATGAATAATTCTGAGAGGTCTATTATTATTTTCCGTGCCTATATGATTTAAACAGTTGTAGCTGGTTTTTTACGTGTGTTTAAATGAATAAAATAACGATGAAGGAAAACATTTCGAAGAAACCTGCGTATTCGGAAGTCCTCATAATGTTTTCGAAGATATGCAAAGACCGTGGTGGACTATGACCTATCCTTTTCAAACTGAGAAGTGGCCCGTGGCTAACAATGTGATAGTTTTTATGTACAGAATAATAACAATAAAAGAGTAACCTGAACGTGATTTTATTAAAATAGCAGAGCGCTCTACTCGCCGCGGGAGAAAAGGATTAATAAAAATATGTTGTATCGAATACGGATCACGAAAACATAAAGCTCGTGAATTTTTAAAATATTTTTTGTTAGTATTTCACTTATTCAACATAATTATTTTATCCTCAGATATCTAAAAGTTAAATTCCCACTTTATCTGTTATTTTTTTTGGTAAATTTGAAAAAACAGACCCTTGGTCTAGCAAATTATCTGATAGATATTTATTAACTGGGTAAGTAATAGTACTTACATAAGATTTAGGACTTAAACGTAGCTGCTGCATATATCTCTGCCCACCTCTTTAAGTAACACAGGTGTTCATCTGTACATCCATGCATCTCACGCTTCTATCCCCCAAGGAGTAGTTAGGATTGTACTACAGTCACTTTTTGTCAACTATGTTTATAACAATAAATAATATCAGCCCTATATTAAACTGTCCCACTGCTGGGCACGGGCCTATTCTCAGTGTGAGACGCGTTAGACCATAGTCCACAACGCTGGCTCAATGCGGGTTGGCAGACTTCACATAACTTTGAGAACATTATGGAGAACTCTCAGAGACGCAGGTTTCCTCACGATGTTTTCCATCACCGTTAAAGTAAGCGATAATTAAGTATTAAATACGCATATAACTTCGAAAAGTCATAGATGCGTGCCTTGGGTTCAAACTCGAGACCTCTGCGTGGCAGTCCAATGTTTTCCTACTAGGCTATCGCTGCTTTACCGAGCACAATGATTGCCATTTACCGAACACAATTCCAGACTCCGAATGTTCCCTAATATGTTGTATGAAATCCCAGTCACATATAACATCACTACCGCTATGCCATTGAAGCGTCTTTGAATTTCTATACATAATATACTATTTACACCGATCGGTCGATATTTTAAAGAACATGTTTTTGTGTAGTGACAGGCATACCGAACAATTTTCTGCTGCATATTTCATAAGCCTGCTATAATTCCGTGCTCAATCACAATATCGTGTAATTCCACGGCACACGACAGTAATCACAGCTCGCATCAGTCTACGTTAATTCCATTACAGTATGTTTAATCAATACCTGCGACCTGATTCATTCCCTACGTATCGACGAACGCATTCTCCTTCGCATTGTTAGTTCTATTGTATACGTAAATGTCGCTGTGTTTGTTTGTTGTGTCTATACTTGATATTAAGGAGATTTAGTCTGTTTTCTTATGTATAATATAGGTCTGCTCTTCTTGGTTTGACAAGGGTTAGATCGTAGCCCACCACGTCAGTCTAGTGCTGATTGGCAGACTTAACATATCTTCGAGAACATTATGGAGAACTCTCAGTTATGTAGGTTTCCTCTTGGTGTATTCCTTCACCGTTAAAGCGTGAGCTAAGTTACTATTTATTACGCACATAACTTCGAAAAGCATTTGTGTATACTAAAAACTTTCATAGTAAAAAAAGAGCAACGGTTCTACGTGATTTTTTTAGATACGGCTCAAAGAAATACATTTTTATCTCGAGAAAAAAGTAAACTGTGTTTCATATTACATGAAGATAAAAAAATAAATTGTTGCCACCATGTGATTCTTAAAGTAAGTATTTTATCACGGAGGGAGTAGGTGGCTTTCTTGAATTCAATATGTAAAAACGAAAACATAAAAATATCGTGACAACCATTATACTATCATAGTACTATATAAATAGCATGAGGTTGAAACCAATCCTAAAAAAGGTTGAGCTTAAATATGCGAACAATAAATGTGTATAAAAATGTTATTTAGTATATAATTAAAAGGCATACAGGTGTTGACGTATCGGTCTTTAAAAAGTTGACATAGACAATTATATCAAGACTCTATAGCAACGTACGTTGGCGTTTGTGTTTCATTTTTGAAAAAGACAACTCGCACACTTGGAATGAATCCTGTGCTACGAAGGGCTTTATAAGCATTCAAACTATGGACATCACCTTTTGTGGATCAAACAAAATTGAACCCACAACACTCAGTGTAGTAATAGTAACGAGGTGACCACCTGACCCACTACGCCACCCGCACGATGGCGTAATGGTTTAAGTAAGACTGCACTAGCATAGTCATGCAATTGAAAGTGTATAACTTGTTTAAAAACAAACTAGACTTTAGTTTTGACAAATAGTTTATAAGTGTCGACTGTTGTGCGAGATAGTTTAAATCGTAGACAGAGAAAATTAAAATGGTCGATTCGCTACTGTCAGTGTGACTTGGTTTGTGCGTTCGAAAATTTATATGAAGCATGAATAGCTCTACTGAGATTGTGCGTTCTATGTGTGCGTTTTTTAAATGTTTGTAGACTTCACCGGCTTATCTTAAGTGTGAATTGTCATTAAAAATAGTTTGCTAAGGTTGCATTCTTGCTTTAAACTGAATACGTGAGTAAGGCTTAACTTAAACAATTAGTTTCGTAGCAAACAACCAAACTAACTCACATTCGCATTTATAATATTAAAAAGAAGATAGGATTCGTCACAACCAAAGCCTAGATTGTGGGTAGACCAAAGATATTATATAGGTATTTACAATACAATACAATCAAATCATTAACAGTCATTAGAATATGAAAAGAAAGCCAATATTTTCCAATACAAATTCTTCAAACGAAACCAATTTACGTTAAACAAAAAAATATCTACCAATTATACGAAAAATGCGGTAATTAATTCAACGTGTCAAATAAATGCAATTTTCTTAAAATATTAATATCACGTTTAATAAAATCCAAAAAAAGACTGGCCTCCAAAAATTCGTACACACAATTTATTTTCCCGAGTTCCTTAATTACGTCCGAGGCCATTTTTACAATAGAATACGAAAATATTAATCGCGGTGCCATATTTCGTCCAATAACTGCTACAAAGGGAATTTAAAAATGCTATCATACAGAAATTCAATTTGTTCATGTAAGTTAATAAAGAGTGTGTTCATTTTTTCGGTACATGATATAAAGCCAAATATTCACTCTCAGTATCACTCTCATCTAACTGGAAGGGTAAGACCTCGGTAAAAGGTCATTAGAGATATTGTGAAAAAGGCTAGGTTCAGAAATTCTAAAGCAACAAACATGCATAATATAATTAAAGTGAATTAAGGAAGAAAGGTTTGCCAGAATCATAGCAAGAAATCCGTAGGCTCTGCCTATCGCTCCGGGAAACAAGCGTAAGTATAAACTTACGCCTGCTTAACTGACTTGTTGTGTGAATTTATACATAGTACATATATAGATATATCATATACTATGTACAAAGCCACATATCATGCGTATTAATTTAAATAATATTGCAGACTTCTTACGTGTTAGTTTTCGTAAATTATATAATTTAATTATGCTTATTGTAATTATAATATAGACCTGGCAGACCTTTGGCAGTACGTGATCAACCTCGTTGGTCACGTACTGCCAAAGTATTATTGGGTTTTTCTGTTGAAGAATGTTCAGTGCGATTACACAAAGTATGAAAATGTGCTCGGTAGCCGACAATAGGGTCGCCAAAGATTATCAAAATATAGCTGCAGAAATGTGTGTACAACACTTCTATCTATCCCTCTGATATAATAATTTGTTATCCCAATTTAGTCTTGCGCGAATGTAATACATTCAATATATAACCTATTTTATATATCAAAAGCGTTGTTTATTTTATATGCTATTTTTCTGCATAATTGTGAAATCTTTTAAACTACTACATCTGTTAATCTTTACTATTTTTAGGCTATTTAAATTATTAAACTGTTTAGATTTAGATTTATTCGACGTTTCGGTTGTTTTCCAGCAGCTATGGTCATGAGAAAATGAAGATCGTGACTATCTTAGTCTTAAAATGTTGAGAAAATTGCGTAGCAACTACCATCTAATGTATAAGTACTCAAATTAAAATGTGTTTGCAGGTGAAAATCAATTTTCTACGCAATAAAAAAACATTCGTGAATTCTTTCATATTTCATGTTCCGTATCTGCTCAGATAAAAGAAATAGAACTTATTGCGTTTATGGGTCAATAGAGATCAGATTTATGTACCTATATTGTGCGAGTGAATGAAACGTTAACAATTTCTTGTTTAATACCTGCCTCTGCCGGGAAATGATTAATATAGTTTTATTGTCTTCTGTTTACGCGAATGTTATTCATTGAAATTAAACTACTATATACGGATTTTATCGCGTTGTTTATTTAGAACTGAATTACAAAATTTTGAAAATATTACACTTCTACTACCAGCCATGGTCACGGGGTCTATAGTATAGACTATAGTCTCCCCGTGACCATGGCTGCTGAAAAGCAACCGAAACGTCGGGGAAAGTGTAAACCAAAAATAAATAGATTTAATAGTTTAAATAATTTTATTAGCTTATAAATTAGTAAAATAAAATCAATAGTAGTAGAAGTGTAATATTTTCAAAATTTTGTAATACAGTTCTAAATAAACAACGCGATAAAATCCGTATATAGTAGTTTAATTTCAATAATATTGTTTTATTATATTTCGTTGTACTGACAACGACTGATTCATGAGAAAAGGTTTAGTTGTATCATTTGTTAAGATTTTGTTATACCGGTGTGAAGCCGGGGCGAGACGCTAGTATAGTATAAGTGCCATATTTTTACCATCTATTTAATTGTGAAAGTCATGCTGAGATAGTATAGAATATGACAAGAAAAGTCTCTATAGTAAGAAGCTAGAATGTTCAGTATTCTGTGCAGTGAAGATTTGTAATCGCTAATACAACTGAGATAGGTACGAATACTGCGAAG
The DNA here is from genome assembly GCA_963675205.1 of Catocala nupta. Taxonomy (NCBI): domain Eukaryota; kingdom Metazoa; phylum Arthropoda; class Insecta; order Lepidoptera; family Erebidae; genus Catocala; species Catocala nupta. Next base: position 13,012,367 of record OY776082.1, read on the forward strand.
TAGTCAGAGCTTCACACAACGCAAGCGACTTAATCTTCAAGAACTTAATCTTCAGCAGATATGACTAGAGGTTATCTAAGCGCTTCTTAGAAGGCAGGCATTGTTGTGATGTAGTGCTTCTATGTATAAGCTATACATTTCCGACTACTAGGTTGCTACTTAAGAATGTTATTAACGAAATGCAGCGTTATACGTACTGATGTTTTTGGAAATATGTAGCTAGCTTGTTGTGACCAAAAAAAAACGGACGACTTGTGTTTTAAAATATTGGTGAACAAATATTTATTGCGTAACTAACTGTATAGCTCAGTTCTTACTTAATAAAGAAAACAATTACGATTATTTTGATATATTTTCTTTTTTGTACACCTGTTATGTTGAGCGAGGGCGATGGCGGTGTCGCGGGCGTACCGCACCGTCACCTTCGAGGCGGCGTGCGTTTTGGCGGCATCGCCACCCTGGGATTTGGAGGTGGAGGTCCAAGCGTCGGTGTATTACTGGCACGCGGACCTCCGGCTCCATGGCGAGGAATCCTCGCACGGGGCTGTGGAGACACGAAGGTCCCAGGCTCGACTCGTCCTTGAGGCAAAATGGCAGGAAAGGCTGGCTCAGCGCCGCTACGGGGTGAGGACCGTCGAGGCTGTCCGTCCGGTGCTAAGGCAGTGGATGGGCAGACGGCGCGGACCGCTCACATACCGGCTTACTCAGGTGCTCTCCGGACACGGCTGTTTCGGAGAGTACCTGTGCAAGATAGCCGGCAGGGAGCCGACAACCAGGTGTCACCATTGTTAGGTGTGACCGGGACACGGCGCAGCACACGCTGGAGGTGTGCCCGGCGTGGGCCGCGGAGCGCTGTGCTTTGGTCACCGTGACTGGCCCAGACCTCTCGTTGCCGAACGTCGTATCCAAGATGTTCGGTGACGACAGGTGCTGGGGTGCAATGAGTCAGAAGGAGGCGGCGGAGCGAGGACGTGAGAAAGATCCTTACGCAGATGTCCGCCGCCGGAGGAGGGGGTGCAGGAGACGCGCTTATGTCACTCTCCTGCCCCCCACCTAGGGGCTTCGGGTGGCGGGGCCTCAGGGAACCCTGCCACCCGTAAATTAAAAGCACCAAGGGGGCGCGCGCGGTGTTGCCGCGCGCCTTCTAACGTCGAAAGGGGAGAGCGGTGAGGCTCTCCCCTGGGGACGAGAGGTGGTCGGGTCCACTTGACCCGGCCCGCACCCACACGAGGGTCCTGCTATGGACGAATCTTTTGAGAGCTCCCGACTGGCCTTCCCTTTGGGTGAGTGGGAACAAAAAAACAATAAAGGTCAACATAACAGGTCTACAAACATTTTTATTATTGAGTTTTCTGGTAAAATCTTATGAACATTATAGAAAATATTATCAATTAACATTATTTTTACTTGGATTTCCCACTAACTGTTTAATAGTCGGCGGTAGCTAATTGTTTAAACGAATTTTAAATGTAAGAACATCAGTATATAGTTATTTAAGCTTACAGATATAGCCTAAATTTAATAGAAAATGTTAACATACGTTTGAGAACGCATATTTACAACTATCCGTGCGGAAAGCATCTCAATAATAAAATATAATGTTATATTTGAAATCCTCTACATCTTCCTCCTATATGACAGGAATGCGAGTGAATTCGAATAGATAAGTTCATAAAGACGCATTTGTATGACGTCAAGAGTTTCGGCACGTTTGATAGTATGCAGATGGCATGGCTTACCTACAGCAATTTGACTTATTCTCATTGAGTGTGTTATCTGCACGTAGCTATGATGTGAATTGTTGCTAGGTTGTACCTAACTATACATAATATGACCAGTAAATTGATTGCAGGTGATATGAGTGATATGATGAGTAGGTTGGTAGATACGAGGCTCGGGCAGTATGCGGGAATACACTGTTAATTTGTCTATTGTATTGTAATTTATATTTAAAGTAACAAGCTGCTACATGTGTTTGCCACTTGACAAGCCGTATGCTGGCAAGGTATTTTCGTATTATACAGTACTAGATATCACTACTACTTTATAATTCCTGCCAAAATGGAATTGTTAGACTAAGGATTAAAGGCACAGCGTAACCTGACGGAGCTTCGAGAACCTTCGAAATACAACACAAGATTATTTGACACCGATCTTTTTTCGAATTGTGTATTAAGCCTATTTAGAAGGTAGACTGCACGGATAGTGCAATGTATTAAGTAGCCACTGCAGTGTACTGAGTGTTGTGGGTATGTCACGAAACCAAAATTTGTGGGACCCACATATAATATTCCCGCGTCCGTGTGTTCTTTGTGTATGCGATACAATGACCAAATAGTGCGTAATTTGTCTAAATAAAAAGAACATTGACTGTTAGTAGTATTTCCACAAATAATTTAATGCTACGATACTTGACTACCTATATTAATCGTAATATAAGCTGAAGTACAAGAATATTAGGCATCGCAAAGTTCATGTTGATCCAAAAGTTGTTACCTCTTAGTTTGTAATTCACCAAGTTTAGACTGTTATACCTTGCGGCTTACAGTCTACGACGATGCATACTGCAAACTTTCTCTCATTTTGAAAATATAAAGCTAAACTTGTAATCTTTTGGCAGTTCACAAGTAAAACTTTGCCGGCACTAGAATTTGCCAATATCGACCAAAATAGGTATCCATAAATTTAACACTCTTGACTTGGTCATGAAGGTAACAGAATTTTAATACCTATGCACACATCTCTATAAATATTTATAGCGCGATAAAGTATACCAATAGTGTACGTATTAAAACCGCCAAGACAGTTAGAACAATGGGCTTATTTCAAAAATAGAATAATCATTTGTAATATCTTAAAAATACTGTTTATCTTTTTGAGGAACTTCTCTAGTGCCGAGTTCCCGAGGTAAGGTAAAGTTTTCGTAAGCTGCTTCTAAGCCTGAAAAAACAGCGCAGCGGGCGAAGTGTTCGCCTTGCCTCAGAATCTTAGATGCAATTATGTGTGTGATTAATGAATCATTGCTTTTGGCTACGGTTATGAAAGTTCGCGAAACCAGTATTGATACCTAGAACGAAAGATGTATTATAAAAGTAAAACCTGATTACGCAGGTATTTTTTAAATCAAATTGTTTACGTAACTTAAAAATAAAACAGTTGGTTCTAAATAAAATATGTGGCACCTAGGGATTCCGAACTGAACAAAAGTGTAAGTAAAAACGTTTAAAATACCTTTTAGTTTACTTCATCTTTCACGAACAATGTGCGTTAGGGCTAAAAAAGAAGTACTTTATTCACAATTCAATTCCCAACTGTTCCCAACTGTCAAGCCCTGTCATGATACCCAACATTTTATCGCGTCAGCCTTTTTTTCTGCGGGTGTGAATTCCGCCGCTGCCCGTGCATAATTGAGCGAGTTTCTCAATAGAATGGCATCGTATCAATATTTTAGTAGTCGACTTCTCAAACAAACGGCCGTATTTATTGATATGTCTAACGTAAAGGTCTAATCCCGTTGTAAGGAATGTGACAGAGGGTTTGAACAACTGGATAACAATTTAGTGTGGCAGTTGTAATGTATTATTCGTTTGATACTGTTTCTTGGAATAACTCGTAGACTCATTTTTACCCGACTACGGCGAAGCCAAAAGGAAGGGTAATGATTTTAGCAGTCTGGGTATGTACATTATGTTTGTATGTTCCACTGTAGCGCCTAAACTACTGAACCGATTTTAATGAATGAGGTGTCAATAGATTTGTAATAATGGCCCGAGTTACATGGGCTATATAAATTTTAAATTCGTCCATTTAGACCCCTTTTTTACGTAGTCGGGTTATAGTTTTATACAGTAATGGAGTAATTAATATAAATAATTATGAGCATATTTGAACGCGTACCGTTTGGATTTACCGAAATACATTCTAATATTTTATAATGTATACTAATATATTATTCTATAATATACAAAAAAGTAGTAGGTATGTTATTATATTAGTGTATGTAAAATGACGAGTCAAAAACATTCCCAATTAGGACGTCTTTTGACAAGTCTGAAAAAAAAATTTGTTTAACATAATCTCTTGCTTAAAAGTTTTCTCTTTCACGTAAGCTATTTCCATAACTATTGCGCTACTTCTCAGTTCAAATGGTCAACATAAGTGAGGTTATTAGTAATAAGAGAGTCTGTATCATATTTTCGACGTATTTAGCTAAGAAAGTGACAAATCTAATGTAAAACATCAAAACTATTAAGTATATTATTTTATTATAATTGTACGAAAAAATAAGATAATACCTACGTGTGTTTTTATTTTCAATTTCAGAATTGTCGTTTCGATATGCCATATTTTATCATAAAAACGAAGAAATATTTTTATTGTAAAACGTAACCTCACACATACGTTTTTATAACAGACTAAACCTACGTTCGGCTTGTTTATCACTGGAAAGAATCATAAATAAAATCGATCTGATTTTCAATTACCCTTTTGATAAAGACTTCTTAGAGATAGCGAAGCTTATTACTACATTTTTTATTATCTTTAGACCGAGGTTTTATGAAGAACTACGGTTCAAAAATTTATAATGTGGTCACTGGAAAAAAGATACCTGCAAAACGCAACTTTTTTTTTAGACCCGAGACACTATACTATACTTTAGACGTAAAAAAGGATAGAGCGAAGTGGATAGCAAAATTTAGAAGACTGATCCATTACTATGTATGATACCTAGCCAGAAAGACAGAAAGATAGAAGGAAGGAAAGATATAAACATAGGCGTAAATATTTTTACTGAAAAGAAATATAGACAAGATACAAAATTTACCTTAGATTGATCAAAGGCGTAAAGAACTACAAAATCGAAACATCGCAACACATCCTCACACTACAAAACAAAAGTGATGTTAATTTTTATGCGAGTCATCCAAATCGATAGAAACTACGGAAAAGAGGTTTTAAGTTGCCTGAATAGGAAGTGTATCGACCTTTTCGTGAACTTGACATTTTGATATACAAGACTGTTAGAATGATATCATTGTAAAATTTTTCGCTTACGACTGTAAATTATTTACTTATCATTGCACATGGCAGGCTCTTTATTTATGAATTTGAATGATCTACCCTGTTTTTTAATAATTTAAAATTACTATTTTTATTAGTTTCACCAAGTTTGAAATCACAAAAGAAGATAAACTATGAGATTAACTTATAAATAGATAAAAGCTTGATTTTTTACGCGCCTTAGCATCAACTTTAAATATGATATGGATAAAAATGAAGTAATGAATCATTTTATTCATAATTGTTTGTTGCAATATCTAAGTAATGAATTATACTTATTTATCAAATGACATTAAATATATACAAAATTGTAACGACGTGACGTCAAAGACTGAAAGTGGCGTTTTCTCGTATCGGCGGCCAAAACACACTTTGGATCTCTGAGATAAACAGAGTAAGTAAGTAAACGCAGCAGATTAGAATTGTAAAAGTATCCGACTTTAAGCATGGCGTAGTGAATTAAGTGCAAGCCTTGCTACTGCAAAACCAGGTTTTGTGGGTGCGATAGTTGAGAAGATACTGCGTGTTTTGTTACGTCTTCCACAAGACAAGGATTATACCTAACGCGACAGTAATAAAAGGCCGTATATATGCATTTTTTATATATTTAAACAAACTATATTTATGTCGAAGACGGATATACTAACTAAAGTGTTTATGTCAGCATCTTGGATACAACGACCGAGAAACTTAACCGATTAATGTCAAAAAATGATGTCAAGATGTTGTTCACCGCAGGCAGGCCCGCTTTGGCTAGTTTACATTCATTATCATATTCCCCTTTTTAGTGGCTCTGAACTTTTCCTCTTTCAGTTTTGCACTATCGACTGGCAACTGTTGAATATTTAAAAGTTTGCGGTGTTCAGATTTAAATATTGAATATTTAATTAATCCCAGACGTTGATTCAATGAATTGGACAAACTCGGAACTGTGTATTTTTTCTTTTAATGCCTAAATGACTTTGTGTGAAGACGTTTAAGAGGTTTCTTTTAACTTTTTCTTACTTTGCATAATATTTTTTACAGTTGGTGGTCATTACTTATGTAGGAAATTTATTCATGCAATCGAATTGCTTTAATTGTTAAAGCGGCGGCGATGATTCACTGAGGTTGCAGAGGTAAACAAGTTTTGCATCCTAGTTGTAAATTTTAGATTAGTAGACTGCACAGATGGTCCAGCGATTAGTTGCCTCGCCATCGCCACTGCGTTGAGTGTTGTAAGTTCGATCCCACATACAACAAAACCCAAAATTACTACATAGCTACCAATAAAGATATGCTTGAGTTTACCTTTTGATTATAATTTTTACTAAGTATTAGCGCCGTATCAGACATACATAGGTAGGTGCCTACCCAACGTCCAATAGCACGTCTGTTGAAGTTTTTACTGTTAGTCGCAAGTCAAGTTTTTTTTAATTTAAATATATAATGCAAAACACGTTCCGAACAAAAATAATCGTCTGAGAGAAATATTTTTATTTAATGAAATAATAATACTGATTCCGATTCACTTTCCGTGTGCTTAATGCTGTAGATATCAAATTTATGAATACCTGGGAATATTATATAGCTGTATTACTTTATTTGATTATGATTGAAATTATATCTTGGATGGAAATTCGGTCGTCTCGAAAATGTGATCAATTTAAAAAGGCAAGCTTCTGGCAAGAACTTTTATAGTTAGATGTGTTGCCGACTTAAGTTCTCGCGTGAGAAAAATGCGTAAAGTGTATTGGCAAATTTGAAACTATACTCACGTTATTAATTCTGTAGATGAAACAATCATGCATGATCCGGACATCGACCCCGATAGCCGCGATTGGCAGATACATTAACCACCGTATCAGAATTTATATTATGCTATTATTTTCAGAGTATTGGTGAAGCTATAATTCTTTTTTGTTTGTGGTTGGAAATCTTCGTATTTTGTTACTATTTATAAACATTTATTTTAAATAAGATCAGCATGGATAAGTAAGTTACAATTGTATGTTACAATGCGATTTGTAAGTTACAATAAACCCATGCGTACTTACATATAATACAGACTGTTTCATCATAACCAAATATAAATTGCTATTAAATTCTGTGTAGACAAATTTTATTTCAACCAAAATGCCACAAAGGCAAACTGACAATTACCACCAGAATACAATATAATTCCTTTTGTATCATTAAGTATTTCTTGGAAGGTAACTATTAATCTATTGTGTGATTTTAACAGGCTTTACGAAGACACTCGGTGACTTTGTGAATAATATATTCATTAAAACATATATGTGTCTGCCACGCTATATTTGAATAGGACAGATAGTAGAAAGGCTCAATTAAAATAAATACAATGTGTAACTGTTAGAAAGGAATCTAAACATATGCGTAGGTACCTAAACGTACATTGTATTGTGTGAAAATGTAATACGTACCTACTTATATTATATATAGGAAAGTAGCTCTGTCTGTTTTCTGCATTTTTACTGCTAAATTACTAAACCGATTCGAAAATGATAGAAAAGGAGAAAACTTTTCTTTTCGGTATCTTCTCCTATCGGGATTGCTAGCATATTATCGGTTGACTGTTAGCCAGGGATAGACTTAATATAAATTAATATAATTTTAATTTAATCTCTCCCTGACGTTTCGATTGCTTTTCACCAGCCATGAACATTTCGCTAGTTACGTTTTAGATCTCATATATTTAAGGGCGAGCCTATGAACGCCTACTGGGCACATCTTTTATTACTACTAAGAATTCAAAAATTGTCTTACATTTACGGGAATGTTATATAAGGAAATGTAACTACTGTACACGGTCTTTATCGTAATTTTACAAGAAACTATCTTAAGTATGTGATTTTTTTGTAAATAAACCGCGTTAAGATCCGTATACCGTAGTATCATATTGCGTTCCAGCGACACACCGGCGGCTAGACACATTAGCTTATCAATTGTGTCTGGCATTCCAAGAATTGACAGGTTACTATTAAAACAAACTGTCATGAACACTAACCCTGGGATTCACACACACGCAAGCGTAAACACAAACTTGTTTAAGTTTCCTGTTTCACTGTGTCCTGAGCCTAAGTGAATTGGGAAACTGTAATCTTTACCATAAGCGTAACATATTAAACGTATTTCTGTTCACGACTTGCCTACGCATACTCGGATAAAAAGTATTAGATACTATGTGTTAATGTATCGGATAAAAAGTATTAGGTACTATGTAAGAGCAGCGATAGCTCAGTGGGGAGACCAACACACTGCAATGCAGGGGGTCTCGGGTTCGAACCCACGTCGCGCACCTCTGACTTTCGGAAGTTATATGACTTTTCGAAATGATGTGCGTATTGATTGACAATTATCGCCTGCTCCGTGCCTCGGAGAGCACGTTAAGCCGTCGGTCCCGGCTGCCATGAACATCTATGGCACTCGTTATAGGGGAAGTCGACACAAAAGATCCCACTGGGTCGAAGTGTCACCGGTCTGTACTGACTGGCCCCCACACAAGATAAGATAAGATAAGATGTGTTAATACTGCACAGATGAGTCGGATGGATCGAATCTTGTGGATTCAATACCTATAGGGGATAAAAAAAATTGTGAACCACAAATAGTTAGGCCGAGTCTGGATGATTCTGTACGTTTTTTTAATGTTTGTAAAGTCCCCGCGACACAGGATTTATTCCTAAAAGAGAAGCAGTCGTTAAAAAATCAGGCAACATTTAATCCGTGTGCCAAAATTCAATATATTCTTTTCAGCGGATTTTGGATGATTGAATGTCAAACTCCCAAACATCTTCACAAACTTTCACATTTCTAATATCAGTAGGATAATCCATTAATTATCTACAAAGATGCAATCACTCGTGCGTAGAACTATTTTGGGTCAATTGAGGCTACCACAAATCAAGAAATGGTCCATTAAATTACAAAACTAATTAAATGTTTACAGATCTTACCAGTCCATTGATTCAGTCAAGAGATTTGTTTTGTAAATATTTACATACATCTCTCTCGTCTCACGCATATATTCTCAAGAGGGTAGAAAAAGGTGTCTCAGACCACATTTTGGCCATTATGTTTTTAAGTACCACTAACTAAGTAAAGGACCATCCTATTTCCATCCACTTTTCCAAACTCCGTGATGCTACTAATAATTTCTTAATAGAAAACGCCAATAACATTTTGCCTAACCTGGGCGTCAAAGCTGAACCCAATTGAGCACAGGAGTCGCATGTACCTACTACCACTGCTCCAAATCAATCACGTTAATATATTCGTAAAAAAAAATTAATTCTATTTAAATGAAGGAAGGAAAACTTGAGATCGAATTAAGTTGTAAATAATTAAATTAGCAACATATAATTATTAGCCATTCTTCTATTGTTTGAGCAACTTCATTGACTATACGAATGGCGTAGTGATGTAAGTGGTCGTCCTGCCACTGCTACTGCCCTGAGAGTTGTGAGTTCGAATCCCATACGTGACAAAAATTTGTGTGACCCACAAATGGTTGTTACGAGTCTGGATGTTCTTTGTGTCTTTGAATGTTTGTAAAGCACCCGCGACACAGGATTTATTATTAATGCGGTAGTCGTTTCTTTTTTAAAAAAGAAAATATAATTTATAGACCGATTATTCAAGAATCTTAGCCACGGTGGCTTAGCGGTAGTTAATGGGAGTATGCATGAGCTTTCAATTACCGGGTCGGAGAAACTGCTATAGAGATTTTCTGACAAAAAATTCTCAGTAGAAGCACTAAGCTCGATATAAGGCTATAGCCTTGCTTCCTATTACTTGGGACAAGCAGCGATAGCTCAGTGGGGATACCAACAGAATGCAATGCAGAGGGTCTCGGGTTCGAACCCACGTCGCGCACCTCTGACTTTCGGAAGTTATATGACTTTTCGAAATTATGTGCATACTGATTGACAATTATCGTCTGCGTCGTACCTCAGAGAGCACGTTAAATCGTCGGTCCCGGCTGCCATGAACATCTACGGCAGTCGTTATTGAGAAGTCAGTGCCCTATAATATCCTGACACTGGTTTAGCCTTAGGGTATCGTAAACCTTCGTGTTGTGGAGGTCAGGTGGCAGCCGCTTCTTGTAAAAACTGATATCCAGTCAAATCCGGTTAGAAAAGAAAAGCCGACCCCAAGTTACTTGGGAATAATAAAGGCTAGGGAGTGACTTGGGACCTAAAACAATATATTGCGAAATGTAAATGTAAAACATCGCTGTCTATCCCTTCGAGCATAGAAGCGTGTATATATGTAGTAAGTGAATCAGGTCCTGTACATACAAGAGTCTTATTAGCAGTTTACAATTACAACTCAGCACATGGATACACCCCGCGTTGCGTTGATTCTAAATATAACAGAATGAATCCGTAAGTGACGCTTCTAGTCCTTTGTATACGCTTTAGCGGGACTTTGTCATATAAATATTTGCTTACATACAGTTTCACACGTGCGTAGTAGTAGAGATTTATAACAAGCAATTTTCTATTTATTTTTTGTTCTTGTAAAAGAAATTCTGCTCTCGCACTAAAAAATATTTTTGTGTGTCAGGAATGTTTACATACCTTCAAACGAATATAACACCCACATACGGAATATTTATTTTTGGATACTCAAAGAAGGCGAATCTCCGAAAGATACCGTGTTGCTTCTGAATATTTTCTTATGAAAAACTCAACAAGACTGCCAAACACGTTTAACAAGGACTCATACGTATTGGCAGTTCTATAACGGTAATATTGCCGCGCAATCGTGAGATCTCTGTTTCTTTTCCCGGTTCTCGGTTATAACCTTCATCGATTGGTTAATAAAACTGAGTGCAAACGTGGCCATTAGATGGCAATAAACTCGTCCCCTATAACGTGGTACCTAAAGCATAGCTGACTACAACCTGCTTGTGTTATACCACGCCAGCCTTGATGGGGTATCAAGGCTGGCGTGATGGTATGTATATAAGTACTTCACGGCTTATAATAGACCAACTTTTGCCCGCGGCTTCACTTATTTTTTATAAAATACTATCCGACAGACGGTTGTCCTGTATAGACAAAAAAAAACAAATCTAAACCTTCCTCGAATCCACTTGAACACACACAAAAAAATTCATTCAAATTGGTCCAGCCGTTTAGGAGGAGTTCACATATATAAAGATAACTTATGTTACTCGGAGATAATCTACACTAAAATTGGTTTAGTAGTTTTTGAGTTAAATCCTTACAAACAAAGTAACAAATATTTGTTCTTTATAATATTAGTAAGACTAGCAGTAATATAATCGTAACTAAAGCCGCATAACGTAATTATTTCATTGGAGACATTTATTTGTCTAGTAACAAAGGTCGCCTGCAACGATAAACGACGTTCCTTGATTAAATAACTAATGTGGACGGAAAACAGTGCTATATTATATGTTTGATTAAATGCTTTTTAACTAACTAACTAAACTGTTTCAACGTAGCATGTTTCTTTTGTTTTTAGTATCACAGTCTAGCTAATGCTAAATCATACATGGTGCTATGAAATGTGAAGGTCCGTTAACAGAGGAGCGAGAGTATCCTTTATTACAGTTACTTATTAAGCTTTTCGTTTTCCTTTAGCAATTATTTTATTTCCTATATTGCACATCATATGAATGGCCACTGATAATAATAAATATAAACAATAAATATTAATCAAATAAAACGTCTTGCAAGACTCATTAACACAGATGATTAATTAGATTGAATACATTGTATTGGCATTCGAATTGTGGCGTTAAAATTTGTGTCACAGCTGTAGTAATTCCACCATGCAGTGACGAATTACCATAAAGGTATAAGTTAATTTATTATTAAACTTTTCCATGCTAAATATCAAAGACTGTGCCGAAAAAACTTAACTCACATACAAATAATGGACACAAAGTGCACATATGTAGATTCAATACAATAATTGCGGATTACGCAAATTATGATAAGAGTTATGGGTTCAAATCTCACAACTCTGATCAGGGCAGCGGCAAAATGATGAACGACATCTGAGCTGAACTTTAACTGCTAAACAATGACGTAACAGTTCTTCCTTTTTAATACGCGCAAGTACTGATACAAAAAATCGTATCAACAGACTCGTACGAGAAGATATTTTCTTAAGAATATATTCTAGAACAATGTAGGTACCAATCCCACTAGATGAATTCCATCATTTGCCAAACTATCTAACAACAACAGACTCAGTCATATACATAATCTAGAACACCTAAGAAAACATTTTGTTGCCTAAATGTAAGTAATAATGGGCAATACTTCAAGCAGTTATCATGTTATTCTAAATGAAGAAGATATATCTAGAATTGGTATCGTGATGAGAAAATGTAGGCAATGTTTATTCAGCAAACGTATAAAGAGAATCATCTTCATTAATAATATGACTGTTACCGCTTGTGAGATGGTACAGATTTTATTGATAGCTTCATAGAAATTGGGCTTCAGAAGTAATTATATCTCAGGCTTTGGCGTGAATAAAACAGCGCGTTACAGTGTATACAGGGTGATTTTGAAATCGTGTAATTCCTTTTAACCACGCATTCTACTGGTGATATAGAATAACCCTGACCATATTTTTATTTAATTAGAATATTTTTTTTTTGAAAAATTTATGTTCCGTTTTTTTCGTGAAATGGTGTCAGATAGTCATATGTTAACCAACCGAGGCAATTTTAATTTTTTACTAATTAAAATATAAAAACATATTAATAATTAATGTCGTAAATAATAACGGGCGGTCCTTTTTATTGCCCCCTATTATTTACGACATCAGTTATTGTTATGTTATTATTTTTAAATTAGCAAAATCTTAAGATTGTTGCAGGTGGTTAAAATATGACTATTTGAAATCATTTCATGGAAAAAATCTGTACTCTAATTTTGCCGAAACCATTATTCTAATTAAGAAAAAATATGGTCAGGGTTATTCTATATCACCAGTAGAATGCGTGGTTAAAAGGAATTACACGATTTCAAAATCACCCTGTATAGCTTTTACTTTTTTTCGCACACTATAATGCTTTGGGAGATTGTGGTAAAGTCCCAACAAAGTAGCTTCTGGTGTTGTGTTCCAACATGTACCAATTCTTAACATAAATTTAAATATTCAGGACAAATAATTTGCCCTAAATATTTACCCTCACTTTGTTACATATATTATATTTACCTAGTTTAATACTCAAAGTTTATTACTGAAATGATAAGCAGATGTTTATAAATCCTTAATTTAATCAGTTACGGTTTTCAGATACGCAGTAGAGATTAAGCATAATAATAGTCTTCGGCATAATTCCAGACCCTGTGTTGTTATAGAGAAATGTTCTGACTGAGAAGCCCAATAATATTTTAAACCGAAAACCCTTCATGCACGGTAGTCACATTTACTACCAATGCGTCACCAGAAGGCAGTCATGCTTATATTATAGGTATTGTTAAAAAGTATCCGATGCAAAGCTATAATAAAAAAGTAAGATGCTAAAAGTGTTTAAGAAAATTGGTTTTTTGCAACATTAGTAGTCTGAATGCCTCGCTAACCACGCGGCATACATTTGCGCTCACGTTTGCGAACTATCGTGTATCGTATCGAAGTTCCGGGTCGGGCAAGTTTAGTATTATGTAAGAAAATTCTTAATAACAGTATGAAGTCTGAAAACGTGTCCATGGCAAGAATCTCATTCCTTATTAAGTAAAACTTACAACGATAGCTAGGAAATACGGCGTGGCTGTGCATAGCCCACGTGAGCCTATTTTTTTATGTTAAATTACATGTAGAATAACAAAATTTAAAGCTATTTCTATTAATTATTGTTACCAAGAATGGGCACACAATTTTGTCTTTCGCTAACTAGATTTAAAATCGAATATGGTTATGGAAGAAAAATTATAAACTACTAGCTTTAGCCCGCAGCTTTACTAGTGTTAATGTACATTCTTCAATCAATTTCTATCCCCCGAGACAGCACCTTTTTCCGGATATAAGGCTCCCTATGTCCTCTTCCGTACCTCTGAAAACGCGTATGCAAAATTTTACGATAATCGGTTGAGTAGTAAAGACAAACATTCACATTTATAATATTAGGTTAGAACAAATTAGTATATAACTAACCGGTTTCTTCAAAACAGAAAATTTAAACAGTAAGTTATTCTTTTCTTTAGCATACAATTATTTAACTTTTGACTCTGTGTTCATTTTGCGACCAATCCTATCAGCATTGCCGTATTGCATAGCGTTCCACCGACAAAGCAATTTTGCTGCAGCTATATTTGCTGTGGTTTCAACACTACTGCATCCCACGATTTTGCGCTGATTTGGTATTTAATCTACTCGAGAAGATATTTCCTACGGTAGATAATTAAATTGGTCTATGGCTTGTGCTTTAAAAGATTCGCTATCTCTACTCGACACTAATTTTGCTTGTAGAAATATATGCATGGACGTACTTTTTATTCTGTTTTTATACAAACAGTAACATTTGTAATTAAAGTGTGGTGGTATAGTATTTTATATTGGAGCGAGCAAAACATTGATAAGGTGAACCTGGGTACTCGCAGAAATATTCGGTGACTTTTACATATAAAAATGTTTTCCTAAGTAATGTTTATACTTTTAGGTCTAAAATGATAAATATAAATTATTCTACTATGTTTGGTTTTGTTACAATTCATGTAAAACAATGATTTAGTTCGATTCCCGCTCAAGACAAACATTTGTGTGCATGAACATGGATGTTTGTCTTGGTCTGGGTGTTTCTATGTATAATATGTATGTATTTACAAAAAAAAAGTATATATGTATGTTTATCCATTGTCTAGTATCCATAGTACAAGCTCTGCTTAGTTTGGGCTAGATGCTGTTGTGTGTATGTAGTAGAATATTATTATTATTATTATTTAAAAACATTAGATAGACCAGTACTATATTTTTTGTATGACATGTTACGTTCATCAAAAATGCCTTGCTATAGGATTTGCTGATTTCGATGATGATATACTGATTAGGATCATAACTACTTAATATACATACAAGTATTCTATTAATCAAACGGATCTCGTCAGAAACACAAATCTGTTCTCCAAAACTAGTGTGCGCGGAAAACCACCAGGTAGGGAACTGTGTTGGACGTGTCTGTCAGATACCTACATCAAAACATACCTATAGTTCGTATAGTAACTAATTGCTACGGTTGGGTCAATAAGAACAGGGAAAGCCTAAACATATATATAACACACTCACAAATTTTTGCGAGCTCTTTCTCATACAACTCATCTGTAACTATAGACTTAGTAATCTAAAAGAGGTACTCTTAGACTATAATATCAAAAAAATGCCTCTACCATGCCGGGTGCAGGGTATGCAGGGTAGCACGCTTTATATACCATCGACAACATTTTATAGAGCTCTTAGACATGCAGGTTTTCTTACTCTAATTTCCTTTAACGTTTAGCGAGTGTAAACTATTTACGGCCAGTATGATTATTGAACACAATAATTGAACTTACTTTCAATCCAATTTATTCAATAGCACAAGTGCTACCCTTGCAATATGTTATAGAAATAAGGATAGTGACCTATGACCGACATACGAGCACATTCCTCGAAAAGTCTCCAGCAACGTAATATCAAGAAAAATTACCCGACATTTCCTTCAACATTTCAAATAAAGAGCGTTTCTAAAATAAACTTAGCTATACGGCCATGAGTTATGACAACTCTCGTCTAGTAAATTTAGAACATAAATAATACAAGCATCGTGAACCAGATTTATCTTCCGTCATGTAGCAAATTTTTCAACCGAATACCAATTTTTCAAATGTACGTAATACATTCGAACAGAACTTGTTTAGTTTAAAATATAGTTTCAAACTCAGTTTGACTAAAACTTATTTATACAATCTCTTCATAAACACATCAAAGTATACATGGGTTTGCAATGCAAAACATAAGCTAATTAAGTATAATTAACGTCATAAGTAGCTGCACATTAAATAAATTTGTAACAGTATTTTATGAATACAAATTTACCTATTTATATTTGTTCTATAGTAGTAGACAAAAACCAGAGAGCAGCGATAGCTCAGTGGGGAGACCAACAGACTGCAATGCAGAGAGTCTCGGGTTCGAACCCACGTCGCGCACCTCTGACTTTTCAGAATTATGTGCGTATTGATTGGCAATTATCGCCTGCTCCGTGCCTCGGAGAGCACGTTAAGCCGTTGGTCCCGGCTGCCATGAACATCTATGGCAGTCTTTATTAGGAAGTCAGTGCCCTATAATATCCTGACACTGGTCTAGCCTTACGGTATTGTTAGCCTTCGGGTTGCGGAGGTCAGGTGGCAGCCACTCTGTGTAAAAACTGATATCCAGTCAAATCCGGTTAGACCAGAAAAGCCGACCCTAAATGACTTGGGAATAATAAATGCTAAGAAGAAGAAGAATTGGGTTATGTTACATATTGAATTGGAGTATTCTCAATATCCAAATGGATTCCAGACCAAATATGTATGCTTATTATCTTTGTTTAAAATAATAATAATAATATTCTACCACATACACACAACACCATCTAGCCCAAACTAAGCAGAGCTTGTACTATGGGTACTAGACAATGGATAAACATACATATATACTTTTTTTTGTAAATACCTACATATTATACATAGAAACACCCAGACCAAGACAAACATCCATGTTCATGCACACAAATATTTGTCTTGTGCGGGAATCGAACCCGCGATCTCAGGCGTGGCAGTCGGTTACACTAACGACTACGCCATCGAGGCCGACAAAAATCGAAAAACAATAAATAACATTTAATTTAACTTTAAAATGAATATTTAGAAATCTACATTTTGACGGCGCGGATGGCGTAGTGGTTCAGTGGTCTCCTCGCCACTGCCGCTGCACCTAGTGTTGTGGGTTCGATCCCCACACGTGACAAAAATTTGTGTATTCCACAAATGGTTGTCCCGAGTCTAGGTGTTTTTGTGTCCGTTATTTGAATGTTTGTAAAGTCCCCCGCGACACAAAGTATTCCTAGTGAATGTATTTTTTTGTTTTGAAAAGCCTACTCCAGTCTTTTCAAAACAAAAAAATACAAAAAAAGGATTTGGGTATCATTTTACACTAGCTAAAGGAGTATAATATTGTGCGCTCAATTATAAGTATTAATTGAGAGCCTATGACAATCAACTGCTGAACATAGGACTCGCCCAAATTACGCCATTAAGCCCGATACTTGTCATCAACCAACTTGACCTGGTAAAGTCTTGCCAGCAATTACATATTATATCGTCCCTCTGACTCACCGGAGGGCGACCCACATTTATGTTTCGCTGGATTATTATAAAACTTAGTAAAGTTTTATATCACTCCATTAATAATGTACAATGAAATAAAATGTCACATTGAAGCAAGTTGAATAAAGGACGAGACCATTATTTTGTCAATTCATAAAAACACTTATTCAAACTTTCTTAAAAAGTTTATTTCTGTTTCTTATTCAAGTCCATTAAATTCTGTAAGTACTTTATATATTTACGTTTTTAAGAGACAATTCAATTGTGTCCATTTTATTTATTTGCGCCCTAAATGAAAACCTCTTAAAAGTGGTTTTCTAATTCATAGTCAAAGGACTCTATCAATATTCAACGTGTAACAAAAAGGGGTTCTTATATAAAGTTCGTCACACTGAACCTTATGAATAAAAAAATACTGGCAATACATTAAAATCACCGGATTTAAAATATAGGCACGTTTTGTTATTGAACAAAAGGATATATGTATAACTAGCTGGCCCGCGCAACTTCGTCTGCTTCACATAAGAGAATTTTCCCCGTTTCTGCAACATTTTACATTAATGCTCCACTCCTATTGTTCGTAGCGCGATGTTATATAGTTATCAAGGAAGAGCCTTCCTCGATAAATGGGCTATCTAATACTAAAATAATTTTTCAAATCGAACCAGTAGTTTCTGAGATTAGCGCGTTCAACCAAACAAACTCTTCAGCTTTATAATATTAGTATAGATATGTCACTCTGTTCCTTACGTTTCCACACCTTAACCTCTCAATCAACGCCTGGACGCCAGCATCCGACCATAACCAGACTATTTAAAACATGAATTCTGTTATGATAGTCTTCTTTTGTTTTAATAGTTTTTAACTACCCGACCGATCATCATGAAATTTCGCACGTCACGTTTTGTCAGGGTTCAGTAAAGGAAGGAGAGTAGGTGCCACTTATCTAGAAAAAAGTACTGTTTCCGTGAAATAGCTATTAAATATTAAAACAATTTATTCAGCCAATACAACATTACTCGGGCGATACTTTAATTTGAATTAACCAATAGATATATTCTCCTCGCTCAAGTATTTTGTAGCATCATCCGTAAACAATTCTTGTACCAGCCCGACGTTTCTCAAGATAAAGCGTGTAGAAAAAGTGAAATAACTTCCCCAGTTTTATCAGTGACACGTCGTTTCCGTTCAGTAAATTTAATTTTACCTCTGACTTTCGTTTTGTAAGAAGAAGTTTTGTTAAATACAGGTACGGTTTATCTTTTAGATTGTAAGAGAACGTGTGGTACGTAAATGGTAATGAAATTAAAAATATAGTACAAGCATTCGCGATAGTAGTAATTGGATTTCTGTATTCCAAATGAACTCGTTATTATGGTAACTAAGATCGGCCATTGTTGTAATACACCTAAATTTGGTTAGCTATATTTTCTGTTCAGCGTAATTGGGTACAAATGTATAGCCGAATAACGGAGATATTTCTAGTCACCATGTTGCTACTAAAATTGTTCTATTAAAACAACCGTGATCTTATATCTGTGCAGGAGGTAATTTTCACACTTAATTGGAAATGCAAGCAGTGTAATCCCTAGACATTCCTTTCTCTGTTTTCCTCCGAATAATAATATTAGAGCAACAAAATATTAGAGTATAATTTATATCTTCCCCTGCCATTTTTCTATATTTACTTTTTGTCATAATGTAATTATTATTCGTGTATGATAGACATGGAATCTCAAAAAATTACAAAATATATATTTTTGTTTTATTGTTTTTTAGAAATCCAGCAAACAAACAAAATGAATCTCATAAAATAAATTAAAACATACTTCATATACCCATAAAACACATATTGTTTGTAAAAGAACAGAACTGTTGAGTTTTGGATGAGGAAATGGGAATACGAGATTTTACAGAAATATGTAATCTATCTGAGCTGTTGTTATCTCCTTTGCTCATATTTCGTTCGACCCCTGCGCGACAGCAATAGTTTAGTCAAAACCTTTTTGATGACCGCATTTCCTCTTAAACCAATTTAATATCTCTAGATATCGTGACGGGACAGACAAAAGAATAGAATTTTCAAACGAGGCAATTTTTAGTACTTATAATTATGGTATAAACCTGTATGTCTAGAACAGTCAATCCACCCTACAAACGACCACGCTCAAAATAAATAACCTTTTATAAAGATTATTTAATTTATTTTACAAATAATTTGTATCTACTTCAGAATGGAACCAATAAGGTAAAAATTTCCTATGACAATGAGTATACATTAGTAAAACCACATAATACATGGGGTAGGAAATGGAATTGTTAACGTATTTGAATTACAGCCTATATGAGTATTATTATAGTAATTACTATAATAAGCAGTAGACAATACGATCGATTCTGTGTAATCGCTCGCATTTGACCTTTGATACCAACGAACGATTTCAAAAATAATTAGCTTAATCTAATTCACGTTCTTTAGTTGCCTTTTTAAATAAGTTATCCTTCTAATATTATAAATGTGAAAGTTTGTGGGGATTAATGGTACGCAAAAAGTACGAAACGGATTTCAATGAAACTTTTCAGTATTATTGTTTATACATCAGTATAACATATAGGCTACTAAAAATCTTATCTTAACATAAATCTATACTAACGCAAGCGAAGCCGTTTGCAAATTATAGTCTGTTATAATGTATGTTATTATGAGAAGTATTTTTTACTTAGTTCAACAAAACATTGGTCCGTGTTCAGTTCAGTCAAGTCGCTATTAGCTAAAGCATTAATAACCACGCGATAGTTTGATAATGGATTTACTTTTTGCATAAGATATTTTTTAGTTTATAGAGTATTATGGAATATAGCACCCTTCAAATAATTTAAAATATTTATGATCATTATTTGATCTATATGTTTCGTAACGTTTTTAATCGCGATCATGCAAAGGTTACCCCTACCGTGTCACAAGCTGCTTGGGATATGGGTAATACCGTGATACCGAAACGATCGATGACTGCAAAGATATGTAAAGATACGTAATGGTTTAAGTGGATGCCTCGCCAATACCACCGCGTCGATTGTCCGAATCCCACACGGGACAAAAATTTGTGTGATTCACAAATATGTAGTTGTTACGAGTCTGCCTGTTCTTTGTATTCGTTGTTTGAATGTTTGTAAAGACACAGGCCTTAAACCTAGTGCGGGAGTTGTTTTTTTAAAGAGAAAAACGAGTGAAAGAGTTTGGTTCACGATTAAACAGTTCATTGATACAATCATATAGTATATGTGTGCGTGTTGTCTTCATAGACGACGGTCATAAATGTGACGCATTTGTATGCATAGCTTTGTGAGATTGTAGCTGGACTTCTAACCGCGGCCTTATATATTATGTCAACAACCCGATAAAAACTTTTCTATGCCTTTATTGAAAACTCCATGCTGCAGTCCCTTAGGAAATCTATGACAGTTCATTCTGCTAAACGAGGACAGACTATTAAATTAGACTTTATCAGTTTCTTTAGCTCGCCATTACGTGGTGTGTCATCGTCTTGAATGAAGTCTTATCATATTATCTACGAGAGCTTCTAAGGCGCCAGTCACACTGCGAGCGGTCAGTGGTCAGAGTTCCGAGTTCTGCGTTCAGCGTTCACTGTGATGAATCGTACACACATAAAAGCAATCAGACCGCGGTGGTCAAAGAGAAACTGTATATTATCAAAGAGGAACTCGACTGCACAACGCAGACCGCCGGGCCAATGTGTTTGGCGCCTCAAGGAAACGTCAAAGAACTAATCAAAACGTACGGTAAGACATTTTAACGGTCCATGTAAGATTATTAAAATGCACTATTAACATTTTAAGTAGCGATAGACTAGTGGGAGACTGTTGGACTGCCACAGAGGTTTCAAGTTCAGAAATCAGAATCAGATATCAGAAATATTTATTTGTATCTTATTTATTTCACATAAACCCATCAACACATAAACTAAAAAAAGAAATGTGCATTATTTATATTCAACAACCAACATTACAAAGTTCGAAAATAAAACAGTTTATTCAACAAAAGGTTTATCAAACCACAACTTTAAACAATTAACAGCTAATTTAACACGTCATCAATTAAATTACTACCAGGTCAGCTTCCAATTAGTAAAGGCCATGCAAAAATACTTTATTGCGACTCACAGACCGATATTTTTAAGTTATTGATTAAAATGTATATATTTGCTGGTCTTATTTTTCTCTGTCTACAAACGCGGGACTAGAACAAAGTTTAGATAATACCGTTAAGATACTCCAGAAATAGCTAAATAGATTGCAACTGCATAGTTTTAAATATGCCTACAACAATTTCATAAGCACGTTCAACTTCTTACTGACGGAGTAATATCTTAAATGTCTGATGAATGACATAATATGACACATGCCGAGATAAGATTCCTTAGGTGTCACGTCAGACAGTGGCGCACCAGATCATTCGACCGCCATTATAAAACGGAACCACAAATACAAAAAACCAAAACAAACGCCGCCTGTACGCCCACTGTGGCGGCCATACATGCGGACAACCGCGGGCTATAACAGCAAAGGCCGGACTTCTATTCGTAGGCAAATAAACCGTCGCCGCGTCGTCTGCGGAACGCCTTATTGCATTTATCACGGGACATCGAAAAGGTTATTATTTTAGAAGCTTCGTTAAACTTGTACCTCATATAGAGCACTTACTAACTTTTGTCATTAAAAGGAAACTCCCACACTAGAAATAATGCATGTCTCTCAAGGGACAAGTTACAAACATTCAAAATATGGACACATTATTTATGAATCACACAAATTTTGTTCCGCGTGGATATCGAACCTACAACACTCGATGCAGTAGCAACAGCGAACCACTTAAACCATAACAATACAGTTGTTGAATATTATTTAGTTTTATTCAACAATATCTCTCTTTTACGTATATTTTCGCTATATTATAATGAAATATTACCTCCTGAATACTTCAAAGCTATTCATTAGCAGTATTATTAAATCCGCGAAAGTTTAATTTACCTTGTATCGTGGATGGAAATATTTAACAATTAAATATGTACATAAGTTTGCACGTTCTTGGTTTAAGCTTAATACAACCTTGTTCAAATACGGCACATTTTATTGGCATGTTGTATTAAGTTAGAGAACAGAGTTTTATGGAAATATCAACTCTATTCTTATTGAGTTATAATTCAATTTTGTATGTTTTAATTTGCTTTTATGCGGTTTTTTATAGTCTTTAGTAATAGACTATTCAGCGGCCTACCTTATCGTAAGTGGTGACAACAGGTCATTGGTTGGCAATGTCAAGAGTACGCCACTACCTTCAATGATAGTTAGCAATACACTCATTAAGCTTTGTTTATAGAAAGATTAATCAATTAAACAACAACAAAATCATCATTTTATAACAATTCGTTACGAATAGTGTTGAGAAGTGGATTCAAATTGTGCTGTTGCAGTAAACGCGTAAGTGACGCGTATTGCACGGCGCTTAAGACCTTCTCGCCGCCACGTTTCAAGTAAGCAACACATAGATCGCACAGCGCTAACCGTGCCGCCATCGCTTGATATTCTTTAGTTTCACTAAACGCTACTGCTTAGAAAGCTGATTTATTCATTTGCAGCTCGCAGTTTGTTTAAAGCTTGCCTCCATAATGTCAACAAAAAACTGTGCGGGTTGCATGAATGCTTTTAAAAGTAGAGAATGCTTACAATGTTGCATTTGCCATCAGTGGTACGATTTATTATGCGCAAATGTTACCGAAAAGCCCTTCAAGCTAATGAATGGCGAGCAAAGAGGCTCATGGAAATGTCCTGGCTGCAGAATTAAGCAACCCAAAGGTGACAAAACCAACACACCTGTTCGCGCCTCTCGGCTGGAAAGTCCACCTAATCTAAAACAAAGGTCGCCAACACCTACTAACATGAACGTCACCCTTCGTACTAAGCAAACGTCTATGTCTTCGTCAGATGTTATTAACAGCGATGATACCATAGTTCATTTTTCAAAAGATACCCTGAGGGAAATAATAAAGCAAGAAATAAACAATGCTTTAAAAGATGCAGTTTCAGCGCAGTTCCGGCAGATTAATGAACTGATTGCTGATTTTAAGAAATCCTTATCATTTTTCAACGAAAAATACGACGAAATGAAACTTATGCTAGAAGAGAAAGCGAACAAAATAGAGAAGATCGAAAAAGAAAACAGCAGTCTACAGGATAGTCTTCAAAAGCTGAGCAAGCGGTTAAACCTGATTGAACAGGCCTCTAGATCTAACAACATTGAACTACAGTGCGTCCCAGAAAGTAAGTCCGAAAATATTGTTACTATAGTACAACAGCTCGGCAAAGTTATCAGCTGTGACATTAAGGACCATGATATTCTACACTGTACAAGATTAGCAAAAATGGATTCTAATAGCAAAAGACCACGAACGATTCTCATCAAGTTCAGCAGCCCTCGTCTGCGCGACACTTTTCTTGCTTCATGCATGAAATACAACAGAGTAAACGCCCGAGAAAAATTGAATACCAGCCATCTAGGAATCGCTACCGAACCACCTCAACCGATATACGTCACGGAGCACCTTTCGACCGAAAACAAATCGATCCATGCAGCGGCGCGGATTCGTGGCAAGGAGCTGGCTTATAAATTTATATGGGTTCGTTACGGGAAAGTTTTTGTAAAAAAAAACGAAACCTCGCCAGTTATTGTTATAAATAGTCTAGATAAACTATCATCTTTGGTATAAGTTTATTTATATTGAAAGTATCTATGGATAACTCTTATTGCATTCAATCGTTCAATAGATGTATACTATCAAAATGTACGGGGCTTAAAAACAAAAACTCTTGATTTATCTCACAATATATCCATTCATAGCTATGATGTAATAGTGCTTACAGAGACTTGGTTACATAGTGGCGTCTATGACTCTGAGATCTTCGATGACAGGTACATTGTCTACAGACGTGACCGGGAGACTACTAGATATAGGAGCCGAAAAGACGGTGGAGGGGTGTTAATAGCGGTGTTAAAGCACCTTAAGTCTCAGAGGTTTAATTGCTTTGAATCCGAACTCGAGGATTTATGGGTAAGTCTTGATTTAAAAAATAACGGTAAGGATATTATATATATTGGCGCAGTATACTTACCACCACCAGTACATCACGAAACATTATCACTGTATACCAAGAATGTTGACCATGTTACAGCAAAAAATAAAAATATGATAATATTAGGCGACTTTAATCTCAGCGATGTTACCTGGACATCAAAAGATAATTATTTATACCCGGAATTTAACCAATCAAAACGTAACGCAGTACTCGCGGAGTTTTTATCTCTGAGTGCATTGTACCAGTATAATAATATTTTGAACAATAAATCTAAAACTCTAGATCTCATATTAAGTAATGCTCCTGTAGAAAAATTACGCCGCTGTATGTTCAATTTATCGAGAGAAGATCCATTACACCCGCCCTTACAGTTTAATATACCTTTACTACCGGATTGTCAACTTGAAGGTAAACCTTTGCTTAAACCTGATTTTTATCGAGCGGACTACGAAAACGTCATAAATAATCTACTATCAATAGAATGGGAGAATAAACTAGATACATGCTATTCAGTTGATGATATGGTTGACATCTTTTATGATATATTACATCGCGTTATACTTCTTACTATTCCGTTAAAACAGTCAAATGTTAAAAAATACCCGCCATGGTACAACCGAGACCTCATTCGTTTGTTTAAAGAAAAGTATAAATACCATGTTCGCTATAAAAAATATAAAAACTCACTGGATTTAATATCCTTTGAAAGGTTAAGGGACGACTGCAACATGCTTCGAACTTCATGTTATAAAACCTATGTTTCAAAAATAGAGAGTGGCATTACAAAAAATCCCAAGATTTTTTGGTCTTTCATAAAGGGTAAAAGAAAAACTAGCAGTACATATCCAGCTCAAATGTATCTTAGAAATAAAGTAGCTACGAACGGTATAGATATATGTAACTTATTTAAAGAAAACTTCGCTGCGAATTTTAATGCACCATCGGGTAGTCCAAGTCTCTCAAACCGTAACAGAGAGAACACAATAGGAACATCAGCGATTCATAACGAAGAAATATATTGTAGTCTTAAGTCACTAGATGAAACGAAGGGGTCAGGTTGTGACGGCATCCCGCCCGTTTTTATAAAACGCTGTGCAAAGGCACTAGTTACTCCACTTAAAATCATTTTTAATAAATCTGTGCTAGAAGGAACATTCCCTACGAAGTGGAAAGAAGCTCTAGTTATCCCTATATTTAAATCTGGAGAAAAGCATCATATTACGAAGTATAGACCAATATCTATTCTGGTCTCATTTGGCAAGATATTCGAGAAAATTATAAGCAAACGTTTGGAATGGGACTTAAAAAAACATATAACGGATTATCAACACGGCTTTGTAAAATCGAGGTCCACAAATACAAATCTTCTTTGTTTTACATCCATGATATCAAAATACCTCGACAAACGTATACCTGTAGACGCAATTTACACAGACTTCAGTAAGGCATTTGATAAAATGGACCACAGTCGCCTTATTGCAAAATTGAGTAATCTTGGTATAGACGGTGCTTTGCTCAAGTTGCTGGAATCATACTTGGAAAATAGGACATCGAAAGTGGTTGTCAATGGTTACTGTTCTTCCAACTATGTAGCAACGTCTGGTATTCCGCAGGGCTCGCATCTTGGGCCAATTATGTTCAATGCCTTTATTAATGACATTGTCAAGTGTTTCAAAAACTCAAGTTTTTTCTTATTTTCCGACGACCTTAAGATTGTGATGCCTGTTCAAAGCGATGACGACCCAAGAAAATTACAGGATGATATACATAACTTAACGAATTGGTGCAAAGAAAATAAAATGATATTAAATGTAAATAAATGTTTCTATGTCCAATTTACACGAAATAAACGTGCAGCTAATAATGCTTACTACATTGACGGCACTCAAGTACGAAACGTAACCGTGATTCGTGATTTAGGCGTCCAAATAGACTGTACACTAAAGTTCGATGTGCATATACTAGACATTGTTGCTCGAGGTTTCAGAGTGCTGGGTTTTATTATTCGCAACTGTAGAGACTTTAAGAACTCCTCCACAAAGATAAGAATTTTTAATACCTTGGTTCGTCCGATACTGGAGTACGGTTCCATTATATGGAATCCACACTACGAGGTTTACAGAAAACGTCTAGAAAATGTTCAAAAGCGGTTCTTATATCACCTATGTTACGGAGACCATATAGCCAAAAAAAGCATTAGCTACGCCGAAAGACTGAAACACTATAAAATTCAATCGCTTGCGAGCCGTAGGGAGAAACTAGACTGTCTTTTCCTCCACAAAATGTTTAACGGGTCTATAGACTGCAGTCAGCTATTGAGCACATTGCACATAAGAATCCCCGCTCGACTGCCTAGGAAGAATACATATAGTTTATTCGATGTACCAACTTCCCATACAAATCTAGGTCATTATGCTGCGGTACCAAGGCTCTGTAGGCAATATAACAATCTGTCAAAGGCAACAGAAATTGACATCTGTGATCCCTTAACCAAATTTAAGAAGTGTCTGGACAGAATATTTAATTATTAAATGTTAAGTTATCTGTAATTATTATATGTACTTTTGGGTTTTGTCATTGTTTCACATTGTTTATATTATTATATAACTTATATTTTATTGTATAGGTTTATAGTCCACAATTTATCTAAGATAAAATATCCAAATTGTCTTGTGTTTAAGTAACTATCCAATATGTTTTAATTAGGTAACTTAGTTTAAAAATATATATATTTGCATGCTGTGGTTTCCTATAACTGAAGGATTACACTTGTCTTATAGTTAAGTGATTTTATCCGTGTAATCTGTAGTGTATATTCTTTGTTGGAAATCCCCAATAAATAAATAAAAATAAATAAATAAAAAATTAATCTTCGGAATACAACGCGGCAAGTAGTTTTTCCAGAGTTTGTACGTACACGGCATAATTATCGCTGAAAGTGTACCGTGGTGGATGAAAGCGTTTTCCTGCGAAATGTATGAGTCCATTAATGTCCAAATTCTATATCGCGAGTGACTTTACAAACGTTTAAACGACGAACACAAAGAACTTCCAGACTCGGAACAACTATTTGTAAATCACACAAATTTTCTGTTTAAACCCACAACGATCGGCGTAATGACAGTGGCGATACAAGAATTGAAACCACTACGCCATTTTTGCTGCAATAAGTATAAATATAGATATTTTACTAGTAGCAGCGATAGCTCAGTAGAGAGACCATACTAGTAGCAGCGATAGCTCAGTGGAGAGACCAACAGACTGCAATGCAGAGGGCCTCGAGTTCGAACCCACGTCGCACATCTCTGACTTTCGGAAGTTATATGACTTTTCGAAATTATGTGCGTATCGATTGACAATTATCGTCTGCTCCGTGCCTCGGAAAGCACGTTAAGCCGTCAGTCCTGGCTGCCATGAACATCTATGGCAGTCGTTATTGGGAAGTCAGTGCCCTATAATATCCTGACACTAGTCTAGCCTTAAGGTATCGTTAGCCTTTGGGTTGCAGAGGTCAGGTAGCAGCCGCTCCGTGTAAAAACTGCCGATCCCGAGTGACTTGGGAATAATAAAGGTTAGGGAGAAGAAGATAAATATATTACTAGTCATATTAATTATTCTTATTATCAAACATTTTGGCAAGTTCTATCCAGTGGGAGAACCAGCTGAACCGGTACAGAAAATGTACCGGTTCTATTGTGTGTGTCTATTGTTATATATCTATTCAAAATTATGTAATAACAGTGTTTAAAGTAAAATAAACAACGCGATAAAATCCGTATAAAGTGTTTAATTTCAATGCATAACATTCGCGTAAACATAAGACAATATTATTTTAAAAATGTTAAACTTGCTCGCAGTAAAACTTTTTACGACAAACTCGGTATATTTAACTAGCAACGTTCAATCCAGCTTGCCCTCTATAGGGATACCCCTATAGAGGGCAAGCTGGACCTTTATGTAGAACAATCTATTTAAAAACATTGAGTTAATATATACTGTGTACTAGCGAAGACATCTCAAGTAAATTATTGAGTTAGTGTGCTCTTTTACTTACTTAGACACAGTTCCTATACCAAGAAACAACTCGTTTTAGCTATGGATAGTTACCGTAAACAAAAAACTATTTGCTTTTTGGTTTAGGAACAGGTCTTTAGCCGATTACTGCAACGACACGTTCCAGTGCAAAATGAATAAAACATGACATCATGACTGTGTTACTGCTTAATTGATATTTCACTCAAACAAGATGTTCCAGTTATCGCCTGGCTCATATTGAGTTAGAAAAATGCACTCTAACCCGTGCTGCAAAAAATACTTATAAAACCTTGTCTATTACGCAGTACTTAATACCTCAATGTTTACAAACTACCAATAAGAACAAGGAGGAGCAGTTCATAGCTTAAATAAGCTATCAAGAAAGATAAAAGAAGATCAGACAGAGAGAAGAAATAAAATATGACAGCATAATATAGGCGTTTCGCAGAACAAAGCGTAGTTAAAACAATATTTAAAGTGTTAATTATTTAAAAAAAGCCCGACCATACTTTATCAGACCCAAAAATAAGGATCCACTTAAGTTTACTAGCCATTTGGGACATACATATATTACTAGTATTCTTGTTAGCGCGTCCACCTAAGCTAGTGCATATTGGTGGGCTGCCGGCGCGGCGCTAGGCAATGTCTCCTATTAGTATGATTTGTTAACTATAAGTAGCTGAATAGTCTTATTTTATATCATTTATTTGTCAAATGTTTCTGACATGAAAACTTACATCACCAACATTTATATAATAAACTCTTTGGTCTGCGAAACCTTTTAAAATCAATTGCAACCCATTTCTTACCTTGCGTCTGAAGGTTTGTATGTGACGTCATATTTTTCTACGAGATCCGCCGTTGTGGACCAGGACACCCTCACTGTGGTGGGATTCAGGAACGTCACGGTTATGTTCTCGGGCACACCGGGGCCCATTGATCCTGTAAGAAAACAAGCCTTTAATAGCACTGTTACGTATGTGTGTATCAGTGATAATAAAAACCTCACCGTTTCGGGCTGGATATTTAAATAATATTCAAAAGCCAAAGTTTATATAAGAAAGGAACAAAGGAGTTGGTGTCACTTTCCTTTAGAACCCATTCATAAGGGAGGTTTTTTATAATTTCTCCGTCATACTATACACTGTTAATAAGACACTCATTCAAGCATATTATGTTATATTCCTTATCAAAATATAAAAGTATTGTATATAATAATATTATAACATGTATTATAAGTTTGTCGCTAATCAATAGAGCCAATCAATCAATATAAATATTTGTCACAACACGACGATAAAATGGACTACTTTATAAATACTTCGTACTTTTTATTTCCCCAAATCCTGTTGCTACATATAAAGAGAATATTGCATTTTATTGATTAGAACATTTAACTAAGGATTATGATTCAGGCAAATCTAGATTGCCAATAATCAGAGAACAAAAAGTAAAATCCTAAAGCTATGCTAACGTATGATAAAGGTATTATAAAATATTATCTAGAAATATTAAAACACAACATAGGGCAACGCCATCATTAAAATTTTATTTACGAATATTTTCACGACGTACTGTATTTAATGTGATATCGCCTTTTAATTTTATTTTCAAGAGTTTACTTCAGAAAACACATGAGTAAAATTCAAATCCCAGCGTGCCCGGTAAAAATTAAATAAATTTTGAAATTCAACGAAATTCACGAAATTTATTTAACTTTTATTAATCTCATAAAGCACTTTATAACGTTTCATATTAGATAACTCAAACATCTCACAGTGTTTTATAATCATAAAATCCTAACTAATACTATAAATGTGAATGAGAGTTTGTTTATTTGTTCATTACGCTTTCACGCTTAACTACTAGGCCGAGAATTATGAAATTTCGCGTACACGTTGTCGTGAGAACAGAAAAGGAAAGGATACCTTGTATCCAGAAAAACTACTGTTACTAGTCTAACCTTTATTTACACAGGAGAAGCCATTAGCAAAATTTTAAGAATAATCTATGGATTATTCTTTACATTATTAAAAAAAAACTAAAGGGCTTTGACTGTCACGCATTTCTATTAACTAGCGGTCGCCTAGTGGTCAAAATTCGGCCATAATTGATTTAAATTTTAAGTTTGATCGTTATTAAGGTTTTATTGTCCATAACTTCACCCTTATAATTATAATCACATTTCATTTAGATTTCGCCAAGGCTATACAGGTTAATTTACCTATCTTTTTCAAACAAATTATTACTTACTTAACTATACTCTTTCATTGACGATATTCTTAAGCTTTGTTTCATTTTTATTTATTACATATAAATAAGGTAGGTATATATGTAACCATAGTTACGAAGAATTGTCAGGTCAAAACGTCAGACGAACAATGCCAAAATACTACGAACGCGATTCAACTGCGTATGTCAAATGCAAGGTTGTGTGCGTGTCGTGTTTTTTCATTAATTTACATACATACATACATAAAGTCACGCCTGTTTCCCAGAGGGGTAGGCAGATACTACGGATATCCATTTGCTACGATCCTGACACACTTCTCTGGCTTCATTCACTTTCATAACATTCCTCATACACGCTCGCCGGTTTAAGGTGCTCTTAATCTGGCCTTTATCCAGAACGTCTCCGATCTGATCAGTAAACGTTCGCCTAGTTCTTCCCCTTGTGACTGTTCCATTCACACTAGCCTTATAAACTTTCTTAGTCAGTCTGTTCTCGTCTATTCTTTCTACATACCCAAACCAACTTAACATACCCTTTTCTATTCTCGTCACTATATCCACTTTTATGCCGCATCTCTCTCTAATCACACTATTCCTTATTCTATATTTCAGAGTCACACCACATATATTTCTCAGCGCTCTCATTTCTACAGCATTTATTCTGCTCTCATGCTTCTTTTGCCATACCCAACTTTCACTTCCATTCATAAGTGAAGGCACTAATAGTCCTCTATGAACAGCCAAACGTGCCTTTTCGGATACATTTCGACTGTTCATAAAAGCGCGTAGAGCGCCATTCACTTTATTGCCAGCAATCGTTCTTCTTTCAATATCTCCCTCATGTGTACCATCCCTTGTAAACAAAGTACCCAAATATACAAACTCTTTCACTTGCTCCACTTGTTCTCCATCAATCATAATATTGCACATCGTCATGCACTCCTCCCTTTCAAATACCATTACTTTCGTCTTGCTTACATTCATTTTCATTCCTTTACTCTCAAAAGCACCATGCATAATAGTTACCATCGCCTGTAACTCTTCCGCCGATGACGCAAGTATTACTTGGTCGTCGGCATAAAGTAGACATTTGACAAGTAACTCATTCATTCTTAATCCCCATTCACAATCTTTTAAATCCTTTAAACAATTTTCATTAATTTAATATATTTCTAATGCATATTTTATAAAAATATTAAGATTTATCACTCCTTCTCCATATAAACTTTAACTATGCCAAATTTTATATAGCCATATAAAATTTCCGTCCGCGCAATTTTCGTAAAAAAGGGTATAAATATTTTAATTAATTTCGTTGTACCTATTTAAAGTAAAACAGGATAGGCAAACCCACTTTCACATTAATGACATTAGTTAGGATTACGTAATTATAACTGTTATCAAACTATCTAACAAATTAACAATCCCACGAGACAGGCTCATACATATTTCATTGGTCGATTCAATTTTCAAGTTCATACGACTAGGTCAGATACAGGTCGAGGGTACGGAACTCGTCCCGTAGGAAGTATAAAGTGTTTTAATTAAATTCTAGTTTACGTAGGACGTACTACTGTTGTGAGTGTAGTAATTGCTTTGTAAATATTGTGCTTGTATTGTTTTACAGGTAGACAGCGATTTTTATTAAAAACATCTGTATTCACATGGTTGTGTTCATAGTTTTTCCGAGTATTATTGCTATGTATAGTTACACTTACAATATAACTTGCAATAAAAAAATAAATAGACATTTTGTCTTTGTGATTGTGCAGGTTAATCATGGCAATAGCTGACCCAATTTAAATGTGCTATTTAATTATATGATTGATCTAACAGTTAGTGATTGTTGGATGATTGACGATTCACAAATTAAAAATATAATATCAACTTTAAGTCGTATCGGCAAACTAAATAGTACCGTGGGAGTAGGACGGTAAAAAATACGTGGAATATATAAAACAGAGAGCAAAATGGTTGTAACTTTGAGATTAAGATTAATAAGAATTATTTATTCTCATTATCACAACACACGTTTCTTCTGTATATACAGTATTAACACGCATAGAATAAATGACATGGGCTTTAAGCGTGCAAAATCATGGGCACAGCAAATTTCACATATTTTTGACAACAACAGCATTTTAGCCATACTCTTGAATGTGAACTCCGACAAATAAACAAAAAGAATAATAAAATATAAATAACTATAAAGCATGTTACACACCGGCGTTGACGAGACGCAACAGCAACGAGAGCGCGAGAGCGACGGCGGCGGGTTGCGCGGGCGGCGCGCGCCGCATGTCGCGCCCACCCCACCGCTCATGCCATGCCGCTTCTGCAACAATTCAAACAATTTATCCGTTAGTAAACTATTAATAACATTATAACGATGTAAAGTTTGTTTGTTTGTAAGTATGTAGCAATCTGTACACTTTCAGACACGACCCTAAACTGTCTTTCACTACTAGGTATTTATAAAATTCCTATCCAAAGACCACAACCAAACAATGTTGTTTTGTACCTCCAAAGAGTTGGGTTGCTAGGCCTCTTAAGAAGTTGCTATAGTGTCAGAGGTCTACAAGTACTTTTGTGCCACCATGCCAGTACGCAACAAATATTTGAAGGAGTTATAAAACGTGGTTTAAATAATTAACAAGTGATATCATTGGTTTTTATGCAGGCTGTTTGTTTGGTTGTCCAAAATATGCATGTGTGATAAGAAAGCTTTCAAAAGACAATAGCTAAAATATTGTACCCACTAAATCGATTAAAATCACAGTAAAATTATTGCAAGAAATTCTAATTAATAGTGTCTCTGAAATGCAGATGTGTCCCTATTTATTAGCTTTATCTGCAGAACACATTGATTGTATCTGTAACACAATGATTTTGTTCATATAATGGAAATAAATATCCCTTAGCAGCAATCTGACGTAGGTAATAAAGCAATTAAATTGAACACATCTTATCCAAATATTACCACAGCCAACCACCAGTCCAATAAGCTATCTAAGTCTAATTGAATCAATTATACAAAGACACTCTATCCGACAATATGGAAACGATGTCATATAGTGACATCACAGAACTTCCTGACAACACAGCATTAGTAAATTAATTTCTCGAACCAATCCCTCTAATCCTTACAATTAAACTGGTTTCAACTTGTTGCCGATTGTCTGTATGATAATTCGTGGCTTAAAGAGACTTTGCAGTAATTAATTCTACCGTGGTACCTTTCCGGCTGTATGAAACCCGCTTTAGTTCGGCGTTATAGCGAAATTATAAACAGCCTGTGCTCGTTAAAATCATAATTAATTCGCATCGCCTCTATTTTCACGCACTTTAGATTTTAAGATAGTATTAATTTCAATTTGTAATTGGAAAGAGTATCTGTCGATTGGAGATTTTATTTTGAAGTCGAGAGCTTTTCAGAAGTAATTACTTTTGTATTGGTTGCCCGAATCTACAAGTGTAATTAAGTTTTTCTATTAAAGACTGTTTCTATAATTTGTAATACTAGTTAAATATAAAACCTTTTGACGCTGCGTTTTAGACGGTTGTGCAACGACGACAAGTCGTTTGCGACCATATTCATACACCTCGTATTGCGTGCGGAATACGTGACGTGTAAGATACGCTCCTACATCGTTTCGTTTGCGAAGTCTTTTAGGCAACAAATAAGAATTTGATTTGCCTGATAATAATGAGTTACCGTAGCATTAGCGTTAGGGTTTGGAGACGAAGTATCTATTATTCACGCGTTACCTACTCTCCTTACAAAAGAAGTATAGTGATCTTGCAAACCCTAATTACCACAGGAACACAAAACAAGGCTGGTCAATTGCGATCTTTTTAAGAGTGCTCTAGTTTGTGGCAAATCTGACTCTTAAATATGAGAATCCTGGGTTTGGTGGATCTTAATACCAGGTATTGAGTCCAACCCCTTAAAACTGCTGTCTTGTATGCCGAAAATTGATTACGGGGTATTTTTCATACAAACTATTTATATCATCAATATTTTAGGTACATTATCGAATTTTATGTTATTTTATGGCTGCTTAACTTTAAGTCAATTAATTCAAATTCAATTATGGTGAATTAAAGCAGAGAATCTAAATAAAATTATAATTAATTTTGATTAATTAAAAAAGATTTCTTTTTTGGGAATGCTTTGACGCATACCTCTCTGCGGGGCGACGGAGAGGTTATGTCGAGCTCACCGGGGGAAAGATACCCCGGTAATACCGACTAAACCTACCACGGTGTTCCTCGACATAACCATAGACGCCGGGGCCGCGCGAATCGCTTTCACATGCAATCGCGACCCCGCTGAGGTTTCGGCCCGCCGTATAAAATGGCAGACCACTACATGACCCCTCCTCTACTGTGTCCTTGTGGGGGGACATAAGACACGACTCTGAGGCACAGGTGGGAACACGCACGCCGCCTCAATTAAAATAGACTAAACTAACCTTATCTCAAACTAATTTAAAATTAATATTCGAGTAACCATTTGACTTTAAATAAAAGAAATATAAAAAGGCAATTGCATAGATAATGATCTAATTGATACTGTTGAGAATTGTCTGTCAAAAATACCACCCAATGTAAAGTGACAGTACATTGTTGTATTAGCGAAATTTACGCGTTGTGACTGTGAATACACACTGTCACGTCTCTGTTTATAAGATACGATTACAGGCACCTCGTGTGTGGACAGGTGATTTGCTAAAGCTTGGAAAGCCTGACTTTATGAGCTAATAACTCCATGAAAAGAGGAGAGAAAATAGAGCTTACATATACTAATGTAAGCTTACCAAAAAGCTAGCTTTTAGCTTCAAAAAGTGGCTTCATGACATTTTAAGTTCGAAATGCTACTATTCTTTAACTATATATCTAATATCTAAAGCAGAGAACAGATATGTAAACAGATATTTTAATTACCAACCCATCTTACGATAGCATCATTTTAATTTATGGTTACTGACTTCAATTACTTATTATTATTTTGCAGACCCTATCGATATTTGTACACCGATATTCATGTCAAGTCCATAACATTTATTTCATTTTATTTCACGTAATGGTATCATTACAATTTATTATCTTTAATACGTATATAATCTCACACCTATATCCTCCAGAGGTACATTATCCACATTTTTCCAGGTATATTAGATTCTACATAATAGTCGCGACCAATTACCGTCAAGTGGGCGTAGTGCCAGACTCCAGACAAAATATTATTACTGAGAATCTCACTTTAATTACAGTTCAAAAATACAAAATGACAATTAGGATTTTCAATAAAAATACTCTAGAAAATTTATTCAATGTTTAGCTGCTTATGTTGCTAACTGTACAATATGTCTCAGCAGTTACCATGTTTAATAAAACTTAGCCTTGATAGCTACAAAACCGCCGCTTTCTGTTAAAAACCAAAACTTAGAACAAAGTTAAGCAAGCATCTAAACTAAGCAAACTAAGTTTTGGTTGCATCAGTTTCGCGAGTTACTTTAAACAACGGCTCTATAAACACAAAACAAAAATTGTGGAACAATAATTTATAGTTACGTATCAGAGAACGTACTCACAACCCTCGGCGTTCTACAATAGCGAGGCAATCGTTTAAGCCAAAGGGCCATCCATGTAGTCAAATCAGTAAATCAAGGGTATCGTACTAAAGACTCGTAAATATTAAGCTTATCTTTATGGCAATAATAAAAAAATATTATGATTGCCTCGTTGGTGACATTGACGTAAGCATGAGCGCATACACAATTATTGTGAATAATGAAATCCCGAATTCGTTTCCAGACTCGGATATGAATGTTATAACATAGGAAAATTATGTGTTGAATCTTAATTTCATGTTAAAAATTTTCTGACAGAGATACGTTATTTATTTTATAAAATACTGTTTTTGGAAAGCGCCTAACAAATATTCAAATAATGAATACGAAGCCCATCCATACTCAGAATAACTTCTTTTTATACCACACATTCTTCATCCCAAGTCCACAACACTTGCACTGATAGTGGCTGTGAATGCTGTGACCAACTTAACCACACAAGCAGCCTTACTATGTCGTACGTAAATTTGATGACAGGTTCATTAATTCTGACTAAACCTGTTGACTTAAACATATATGTTTGAGGTGTATTTCACCTGCCTTCTACCAGCTATGGATTTAGATCCTGTTTAATTGACAGCGTGACTTTTGCCATTTACTGAAAGTTTTTGAGACAAAAGCCTTAGGCTGACTCGGAAATCAAGCTGAAGATACGGTCCAGTATCTGGTTAGATGGCGCAATAGTAGTGAACGTGACGTTTACTACCGCTGCACGTTAAATATATACGTTAAAGCCGTTATTATATCCATATTATAGTACGTTATATCCAGCTTAAGTGCATTGAGCCAACGCACGTACAATGCTATCTTATAAACAAGAATTGAGAGCATGCAACTATTTCTTTAAACAAAATTCAGCTGAATATTCAAAATAACGGAGTAAAAGATCACACACAAGTATCGCATCTGTAATAAAAATTAAGGTCAAATATTTCCGACTCAGCTTCTACGTAACGTACCTAAAACAGCATATTAAATAAAAAGTGCTTTAGTGCAAATGGGTTCCGAGCTTTGAATCTGAAATATGGGACGTAAAGTTGCACATTAATAATGCATAATATGCCCACAGTTAATGTGCTCACATCTTCGTATACGTTATTTGGTTCACATACTTACAATCACACCTGTTTGCCAGTAGGATAGGAATATAATAAGGAATAGGAATTCATAATTATGCTGTTTGCACTTCACCTTTATCATCATAATCTACAGCTATACTTAATAATTGCTAGACATAAGCCTCCTTTGTTTGTAGAACTCGCCATGGTCTTGTCTCTTCTAGTTTCAGCTCCAAAAAGCAACAATCCCGTCCAACCATTTCGCTACTAGATGGACGATATTGAATGAACTTCGCCCGTCCACGGCGAGATGAATTCTATTTTGTTTGTTGTTTCGGTTTATAACTTTACGATGATTACGCCAACAGGAGTTAGTCGTTGTAAAGTTCTTTATGAAGTGCAATACTTCTGTACGAAAAGTGTTTGCTGCAATTATATACCCACTAAACCTGTCACATTGCCACAGACAGAGTGATTAGACCTTTCAGCATTTCAGCCAAAAAAGGAGAAGATTTCTATTTCAACTCCTCCTATATACTTTTAATTAAATTCGTTGTGAGCTCCAAGACAGTTTCTATGGGGTTTGAAGAGCGTTGAAACTCTAAGTTCAGTTCAGTTATACACGATCACTACTGCTAAATCTGGCTACAATAGTATTACAGTGGTGGTTAAGCCATTGGAATTTAGCCGAAAAAGAAATCCAGCACCAGTAGTCTAAAATTATTATTATACATCTTTTAATAAGCCTACCTCCATATGTCAAGATATGACTCGCGAAATTAAGTAAATTAATATAATGCTAGCTTAAATTTTACGATATGTTGTAAAAAATCTGGACTAGATTGATTCAAGAGATAGACAGTAATAAAGAAATTTACGCCTTGGTGGTAATAAATTGGTAATACAATAAAAGTATTCTACAAGTGTGTGTTTTTTATTTTATAAAATCGTCTAAGAATATTTTCATTGCAGAGATATGTTTAGATGTCTGCATTGTATCTTAATGCATAATAATAAAGCCTGAATATTGTCCAGTAATCTTCTATAACTATTACCCTATTCATAAATGTTCATACAACTCACGACCGTCTTCACTGACCTGACCCTTTAGAAGGATTTCGCCAAAATGATCAAAGAATGTTTGTCTAAGCTCTCCTTTACCCACGCTCCTATTCAGTCAGTCGATCAATAGCCTAAAGCGAATATGTTATTACGGTCTTGCAGGTACTAAATTATATGGTCCGGGTTTACTAAGTAACATGTTCACACATTTGGACAGTAAGCTATGTAATTGAAGTTGATTCAATTTTGTGTCTCAATTTACGTCTTTGTTATGTTCATTTGAGTAGCGTCTTCTTAGGTTAGTTAAGGGTAGTTTGTAGACTATTAACGTTACGTAGTGTTAGTTATTTTTAGTAGTAAATAAATATACGACTCGCTTGGTAATAAATAGGCTATTACTGTTGCCAGACGCTAACCACGTCACGTAATACCAGCTATACCAGTAATAAAATTACATCATGCACAAGAATAAGTCGCTTTGCTACCAAAGCATCCTTGCTTATGATACAGCATCTCCTCACCAACTTGCCTTTCAATCAAGGTGTTGTTATTTGAATGCAAGTGTCTCATACTGCTAGTCTCCTTGTTGATGGCACAGCATCACATACTCGCCTTTCCAATAATGTGTTATTCTTTGCTTACAATCTTCGTACATGCCACAGTATATAGAACACACTAGCTGACGTGTAGAGACGCCTTGCTTGTCAAATTCTAAATAATCAAAGCATGTCAATGAACAACTATAAAGGCAACACAAATATGCCACTTATGTTGTCAAACTTACAGTACTGCCAGTCCGTCACTTGACAATAATGTTTTTATTACTTTCGTCTTTATCAGAAACACGGCGTACTGTGTTTTGCGCTGTGTGTACTTACGATATAGCTTTATTACAAGTTTGAACGAAAACTTAGGCTGTCTAAGAACAAATTATAAAGTTTAATATACAAAAATTCTCTAGAAACAATCCATTTGATTAAAAACTGGTTGCTTTAATAATATAGAGTTTATAATCGCTATTCGTATATCGTAATCGTATTGATTGTTTTCTTTTTATAACTAGTAAACGAATTGTAGAATTAATAGCAATATATTAAAGAATAGCCAAAAAGCCAACTACAAACACAAATTATTACGAAATAACTATAATTTAAGATAACAAGAAATTTATATAAGGCGATAATCCCATTTGCAGATATTTATAATATCATCGTAATCATTGTTCAAGTGGGTGAAACACAAAATTTATATGAGTAATGAAAGTGCATTGCGTTCTATCCCGGATCATTACCCGACATTGTATATGCGATCTATTTTCACACTCTGACTTCAAAAAAATGTTGTGTGTTATAGTGATCGAAAAAAGACCACGTTAGTGATAATTAATTCCCTGAAGGAAATATATAAAAAGGTAGATAAGGACGTTGGCTCCTACCCGACGCTGGCTGTTGAAATTTCAGCAGCTAGTGTCTTCTTCAGAACCTATTTAGGTGCTGAAAAATTAAAATCTGGTTACTACACTTCAATGTATTAAAGATTTAAAGACGAGGTAATGTGCGGTGATGTTTGCTTTATTTTTAACCCATTAGGACACATTTATTGTGTTACGATACTTTATAAACATTGAAATCAAAGACAGCTCTTTAAATGTTATAAACACACACCCTATTAGGACTCTATTACTAAGTGTATACCTGTTTACACGGATATACGTTTAGTATAGAGTGCCAGGGATAGCACAGAACCCAAAAAACACATTAATTGTAGCGACAGAACTGTTCTCAATATTTTGTAATCTTTGGTTCAGGTTTCAAAATAAAGCCAATTCAATTATCCAAAACTTGTTATTTATAGACAAAAAGATAACATCGACTGGATTTTTGTTACTTTTTTTGCTGAATTAACCTTTGCTATAACATATCTGATATTATATAATAGTCATATTATATAAACGTAATGAAGATTGTGTAGCAGCAATATATCAAAGGTCAAAGGACACCTCGCGAACTATATAAACACATGTTTGTACGAAAACACGTTAGTACCAAACATTAAGAAATATATACACACGTTAGTACATAAGGTCTATCCTAATATGTGGCAAATAATAATCCTGTCATTTTTATCAATCGTGGTTCAAGGAAGTGAAATAGAGGATGTCTATGGCACATGGACACAGGTTGCATTTTACCCCATAAGCGGGAATATACCAACGTGCATTCAGTTTGCTTTGGATAAAGACCCCAGGAATATTGACTGTACCTGCGCTGATGGAAAGGATGCGAAGCTAGTCGAGTTGAGTTTGCTGCTTAAACAGGGTGGTAAAACACCAATTCATTCTTACCCAATTCAGGTAGCAAATACTCCCAACGAAGTTTCCATTAGCGTCGAGTGCACGTGTGGGGATAAGCATTATGATAGTCGAGTGGTAGCCAGATCGGTGAACTCAAATTATATTGTAATGTACGAGAAAAAAAAGAACAAGGATTATACAGCAGCTGAACCAAATGATGCTGCTGTATTTGCTAAGAAGGTTCCTAACCATGCAGATCTGAAAGCTACGCTTCAAAGCATCGAAGATCTTAAGAACAGGAATGGCGCGGAGATGTGTGTTAGTGGCTTGAATCTGTGAATAGTAAATAGTGTAAATATGATAATTAAAAATATATTTTGTTCCCATGTTAGTATTTGTTTTACTTGAGAATATTAACGTGTTGAAACTCAGTACTACCGTAGATAAAAGTATACGCTAGGTCATCAAAAGAAGTGTGATAAAAATAAATTGTTGTATGAGTGATTACTTTAAGACTATTATAGTCACAAAGTAATATCTCTTACAACAATTTATTTTTACACTTCGGTATTCTTCATATTAAGCTATTTATTTAAATTCAGCGAGGAATGAATTACTATATAATATGAGCCCTGTATTAAACTGTCCCACTGCTGGGCACGGACCTCTTCTCAGTGTGAGAAGGGTTAGGCCGTAGTCCACCACGCTGGCCTAGTGCGGGTTGGCAGACTTCACATATCTTCGAGAACATTATGAGAAACTCTCAGACATGCAGGTTTCCTCACGATGTTTTCCTTCACCGTTAATGCTAATTTTATTATAAACCAGCTTTTGCTCGCGACTTCGCTTGCGTAAATGTTAGGTTATGGTAATAACAGTACTTTTCTTTAAATTATATTTTGTGTATGTTACTCGGTGATAATATAGCTTTCTAATGGTCAAAGAATGTTTAAAATTGGTTGAGTCGTTTTTGAGTTAAATAATCTGCTCTTTATAATGTTAGTATATTTCCCTTAAGTAAAGGATATATGTATATTATATCACGAGTAATTTTTAGATATAATCAAATATTTTTCTATATTTGAAACGTATCCTAAATGAGAATGTAAGTTTCTTTGTTTGTTTGTTACTCTCTCACACCTTAATTACTCGACCGACCATCATGAAATTTCGCATACATGTTGTTAAGGATACAGAAACGACATACTCTATGTCCTTCCTAACCTTTCATACAGAAAAAAGATACTATTCCCTAGGTGTAGAAATGTATTTATAAAATCATCAAAATTAACGCAAGTGAAGACGTAGGCAAAATCTAGTCAATTGTAAAGTACAAACATATTCTAGAATCTGTCTGATCTGTTTAAAAAACAGGTTGACTCATTATCTAAAAACTTGTTATAACTACAGTCAAGGTGACGCCGATCGGGTTGTTCTTATTAATTAAATGTTATGATCGAATAACCTTCACTAAAATACCTAATGTATAATACATACCGCAGAATCATAATTCACACTGTTTATCGGGAATAGGTCAAAAGCCATAACAATTATTTATCGTTGAACTAAATAACCACAAATTAGGAGTATTAAATCGCAAGAATTTTGCATATTTATATGTAGTCGAGGTGACAAACCAGTGTACGGTCCGCCTAAGCCAGGTTTTAAGGGCCTCGAGATGTTTATTGACAGCAGATCAATAAAAAAAATTGACTCCTCTGCCAGCACAAGACAGAAATGTTGCAGGTCGTAGTCACATTCCATCGCCTGGTAATATCAGAGCACCATCTAGAGGAATCTAAAACCCTTCTCATCGCAAGAGCCCAATACTTCGGTAGGGTGGTATTTCCCCCAACCAGGCTTCTTTTATTTGGGCGAAATCCTGGGTTTAGGTAAGCACAACGGCTTTCTTACCTAAACCAAGGATTTCTCGAATCTTAACTATTCAACAGCAATAAATAAAGGATCTGACCGCGTTAAGTGTTGTGTATTCTATATAGTTCTGATAAAACCTATTATCCCTGTAGTCATAGAAACAATCTGGTGAAAAATAAGTTTCGTCAGTAAAAGGGGCACGAGCGATCGATCGATTGATGGATAAAAACAAAACTAAGTGATATTTCTAAATATAAATCGCTGAAAGTCACTATCAAACTGGTTGAGCCACTGTGGGTATTGGGATTCTGATTCTGTGATTATTCTAAGACAATGCATAAGAAAAACATTAATACGGACCTTTATTATTTATTTAATAATCTCACAGTATATAGACGTCACTTTTCACTTAGATTCGAGATTAACATCGCTAGCGCACATGCCTGCGCCACTCCTTTTTTTCAGGTCTTCGATACTTAGAAGTGTAGCGATAAGATCCGCATGCTTCGGTACTTTCTTGGCAAAAACGTACGCGT
This sequence comes from Catocala nupta, assembly GCA_963675205.1. Classification (NCBI taxonomy): domain Eukaryota; kingdom Metazoa; phylum Arthropoda; class Insecta; order Lepidoptera; family Erebidae; genus Catocala; species Catocala nupta. The sequence goes on from OY776082.1 coordinate 13,055,645, forward strand.
CATTTGGTTCAGCCTCAGTATACTCCTTGATTTTGTTTTTTTCGTACATCACGAAATAATTAGCGTTTACTAATTTGGCTGCTACTCGAGTAGTGTACTTTTTTTCTCCGCACGTACACTCGGCATTCAGCTCGACCTCGTTGTGAGTTTCAACAACCAGCAAGGGGTACGAGTCAACGGCCGCTTTTGCAGTTTCGTTCCCTTCTTTTAGCAATAAACTAATCTCCACTAGTTTCACGTTTTTTCCGTCAACGCAGGTACAGTCAATATCCCTGGAGTCTTTATTAAAAGTGAACTCAATGCACGCTGGCACATACCCGCTAATGGGATAAAATGCCACCTGCGTCCATGTTCCATAGAAATTCTCTACATCAGTGGCACGAACAGCGATAAAAAAATAGAATATAATTATTATTTTGCACATATTTATATAGAATAATTATTATTACTGTCGACTAATGCACACTTATTTTAACTTCAGACTAATGTCAATTTGTGCCGATATTTGTTTATATAGTTCACGAATGTCATCAACCTTTGATATATTCCTAATAAACAATCTGCATTTTGTTGTTGTAGTATGTTTTTATACAATAGGTATATGTTTTAGTTAAGGCACAGTACATTTCAAATCAGTATTTCAATTTGTCAATTTTCGATGTGGGTACGTTCGATCAGAGCGCTAAGGACGACATCTATTATTAAATTACACTGGGAATCAAAAATATATATATTTCCTGCAGCATTATCTTATCTTATCTTATGTATGGGGACCAGTCAGTACAGACCGGCGACACTTCGACCCTTTGGGATCTTTTGTGTCAGCCCAAAGATTTATCCCTTAGCTATCTCCCTATGAATGTACTGCATCAGTCGTAGCGTACACTTCAGAGGGAGAAGCCTGAAGTCCTCATGGTTTGGAAATGCCAATCTCATCAGACCCATCCTCAATTCAGCCTACGCGTCGCATTCACATAGTAAGTGCGATATGGACTCGTCCTGTTCACCACAGGCTCTGCAGATCGAATTGTGTGCCAATCTCAATCTGCACAGGAAGTCGTTGGTGCCAAAATGGCCAGTGAACGCTCCTGTGAGCAGGCGTATTTGGCTCTTGTTATACCCGCAGAACTTCCGGGTGAAGCCTGTGGCTCTGTTTGCAATGAGTGTTCCAGACCCCTAAGGGCCGTCCACTCTAGCCTGTGTTTGTCATTGCATTCAAAGCTGTCTTGACGGTGCTCTCAGAGAGTCCCACGAATGGCTCGGGGCCCACAAACAGTTGCTCCGAGCCCTTTCTGGCTAATTCATCAGCCTCCTCAGCCGCAATACCATCCTCTTCTTTTTATCATTTGTTGCAAATAAATTTAAGCAACAATAAACAACACGATAAATGGATAAAAAACGCGGCGGGCCAGGAGAATTATCAGCGATGACGAACTGGTCAATGTACAACTCCAAAGCTTGGAGCATCGTCGTAGCGTTGTCAAGTCTCTCGGTTTTCTATTATACTTCTATTATTTTTTATACATTTCGGCGAGTTTGCGCCACAGTTATGTACATGGTGGATATACCATATTTACGCACAAAGTGCTTTGCTTCTAATGTTATAACGCGTACCGCAAAGTAGTAGAACTTATCAACTAAGTCTTTATTTCCCGATGAATACAATCTGGGTATCTTGAAGTCGCGAGTGAATACCTATTCACTCGCGACATCGTCGACGTCGACGATGGAGCATGCTTGGCTAGAAGATACCTATCTTCTAGGCAAGCGTGCTCCATCATCGACTGCATCGTCACTCAACATCAGGTGATATCGCAGTCACGCACCATAGATTGTATTGAATAAACAACCTAACCCAAAATGCAGTCACTAAAATCGTGCGATACTCGCGGCTAATTGCATTGTGAAACTAGCTTATAGGCCTCGTAGCCGCGCATATCTGTGTGAGTGTATTAAATCGATCCTTTATATAAAGCTGAGTTATTCTTTTGTGCTGTGGTAAAGGGTATTATACCAAAACATTTAAATTGATTTATGTTTTTATAAGGCACACTATTATGCAGGTATTATCCGTAATAAATTATTAACCTACATCTTGTTTTTGAATGACTATATGTTCGATTTTGTACCTTACCGGTGTAAACACTTTAGACCAATTAATTTTGTGGTTATTTAACAATTATTTAAATATATATATATGAAGATGATTATACATACCTATAGGTATAGATAAAGTAAGTAAAAATCAAAATTACATTTAATGTATTCAAGGATATGAATAACAATTAGAAGATGAATATAACAATAAAATAAAACATTGTCCAATAAATTCCATTGAGTTTAGGTTATTTTATGATGTTTTATGGTCTAGACATAGAAGGTGATACACCGAATACTCATTGAAACAGCTTCAGTCTCTGTAGTCTTAATCATTGGGACCTGCTCGATATTGTTGGATCTCTATATCTTTATATTGAAGTATTTTTTTTGTCAAATAAAATTCCAGACTCTATAAATAAAATAAAAAGAGCAACTCGGTCTGTGTCATTTTGTATTTTAGTAATAACAAGTTTAGAATAAATTAATCAGCTTGATTCCTTAACACACAATTTTTACCCGTCGCACCGTTGTCCGTAAAACGTGGTGTATGTTTTTTTCATATTGAGTTAATTTTAATGTCGCTATAATTGTAATCATAAACTTTATTTCCCTCATAATTATTCTGCTTAGTGGTTCTTAGACACGGCGCATTTTGGACAATGTAGGCCGACGACTGACGCAAGCACCCGCGCGAGTAATATGTGTAATTGACTGACGTACATCCGTGCATGCAAGTAACTATTGGTACGGTTTACATCTGTGGGTAGCATATGCATGCTAATGCATCGTGTATAAGCACCGTTGGAATAGTAAGGCGAAGAATGCCAGTACAAGCGTGCGTATAAAGCAAATTGAACTTAATTAATAAAATAAAACTATTACGTGAGAGGTTGATTAATAACCAGTGATAAGCAGAAATAAGCGTTACGGCCCTCTGTGTCATTATGTGCATATAAAATTTAAATAGGTATAAAGCAAATTGAATTATAGTCATTTCCGAGCGATGGATTTCACCGAACCGGAAAGCTATGACATTGTTAAGCCTGTGATATTACCGCTTATGGTTTATTTATTTTAATTGACAATTGAGTCTATCTCTATACATTTTCACTGAATCTTATTTAATTTTATATTGTGATATTCACTCTCCAAACATGCTAAGACAAAGCTCCTTTTTTGAATCCAAACGAAACCTATCTTCAAAGAGAAAAGTAGCAAAATACTATTTTATAACATTAATCATATAAATATACGTTCATGCTAAAAGATTAAGCAATGTAAAGGTTGCTCAACAAATTTAGTGAGAAACTTTAAACGATGCCATTTAAGTAAATCGCCTAAGGCTTTCTCCGTTAAAATTCCATCACCTTTCACAGCGAGCTATGAAAACCGTCGCTATGCCAGTTTGGTTGTAAGGCTTACGTAAAAGAATACACGACTAACATGGATGTTACATGTATTGTAATTTAATAATACAAATGAACTTACCGTGATATTTTACACAGACAACTCACTGATATAGGCTATCATTTCAAACAGAGTGGATGTTTTTTGTTTTGGTATGTTTATAGTTTTTAAGTTCATTTATTTATAGGATTTTACTAATTTTACTTTAAGTCACAGTAATGCAGTAACATACACGAAAACATTAAATTGAATATTCAACCGTTGTGTGGTATATGGTTGTGTGGTAATAAGCATCAATCAATAACAGCAATATATGCAATCAATAAGCACACACAGTACGCATAGTGGGAACCGAGCAAATAAAGGCCACTCGATTGCCACAAGTATTAGTCGTTCACGAGCATGATTCATAACATATGTATAGAAAAATCTAGTTGTATATCAGTTGAGTCAAACAAATAATTAACAGGTGATAGACTCCCCAATTTCAAACAAACTGAATCACTAGCAAAACTTGTACAAAGGATGATTTCGATTGAATTTCGTGACCCGCTGTGATTAGCTGTAGATTGTTAGGTGCCATTGTGAGCGGAAAGCAATTAACTTGACGTTTCAATGTGCACTGTAATTGAAACCGCATTGGCTTGTAACCAGTCAATTAATGCATTTGAGTGATATACAGTACTGGAATACACGATAATGAAATTAGCTTAATGGGCTAGCTGATACCCATCAAAATGTTAATTGTTTATAGGTGTACACAATACTAAAAATAAAAACGATGATTAAAAACGAAATGATAAACTGATAAAAGTGTGTTGTGCAACGCAGGTATTTGTGTTGAACTATAGACAATTATTATAAAGGCTACCAGATCACTGAATCACAATATTACAATGTCAATTTTGCTATTACATAAGATACTAGATTTTGCCCGCGGCTTGTACTTTTTTCTGGATGAAAGGTACCCTATGTCCTTTTCTGTACCCTAAACAACGTGTATGCAATATTGAATGATGATCGGTAGTGTCGTTAAGGTATAAAAGCGTAACAACGTAGAATTAGGATTTCATTTTCATTTAAACCTCCAATATTGCTTGTTTGATAAAGAATATTATATTATTTAGTTATTGAAAGGTATTTTAAGACTCCAACACAATATTCATGATAAAAGGCGACGCGCGAGTTCTTCTTAATTATCGTCATTCCGACGGATGTTCCCAAAGTATGACTCATAACATAACTCGGGCACTCCCTCAGAACATTTTATTACTTAGGAATACTGATTATCAAATTCAGAACTAACTATACTTTGAATAGGGAACTACAGGTTTTGATAAGGTGTTAGTCTTCAGTAAACTGTATGCTTAACAATTTTATCGCGTACTTTATGACATGACATACATAATATCAGGCAGTTTTATCTTAATGTCAAGTAAAAATTTTATTTGGTGAAGAAAACTGTCATTTCTGAGACAGATTATTTTTATAAAGTATATGAGTATGATATTTAATTTATGAAGGCTATTAACTTTTCCACTGCACTGTGATTCCGCCCTAGGCCATAAATTGAAAAATTTCATTGTCTTACTCCAGTAAGATCACCTCATTAAGTCATTAGCTAGTTCACATACTTCCAAAAACTATAAATACCAACGTAATTAGGTCAAGGTATCATTCACTTTTGTGCAGCGGAAGTGAGCGCATCGCGATACTAATTAACGCTACGTGTGAGTCATTAAAACTTAATCACGTTGTTTTTGAGTGTCACCATTTCAAATCAAGTGTTTACGTATTGTGAAGGTATGGATGTTCAAGAGCAAGGTTTGTACTTTTATTATCAACCACTTTTTATTTTTTTTTATGCACATATTATTTTGTATCATTTTATTATTGAGGGTAGTTTTCTTTTTAAAAAATGTGATGTATATTTATATCTTTTGGACCTACAACTTTTCGCTGTACTTTGCTGCCCTTGCCCTTTTGCTTGCCTTGCATATCTTTTTAGAATAAGGAGAACATCCTTATAAAGGGCTATAAGTTTCATCTGCCTCTTCCTGCCTCTTCTAACGTTAGTGGGCTGTCAAAGTATGTATGCCCATAGAATAAAAATAAAGTCATTTTTTTAAGTTCAGATTTTATATTGTTTCAGGTACATTTTTCAAATGTTCTGTATCGAGGATGTCAATTTTTAACATTTGGTACTCTAAAGTGGGTAAACCAAATGAAAAATCACAGCATGTCCTGAACACTTTGACTGAAACATCATGCCTTTCTGATTACATCGAAAACATTAACCTAGAACCTTTAAGCCTTAGAATTACGAATGTATGTAAACGAATTTCTCATTACTGGGCCAAGTCGAATCGTACTAAATCTAAATTCTTAGAAATGTGTTCAGATTGGCTGCATGAAATTGAAAATATTGATGTAGAGCGAACTAAGGTACGTGTATCTCTGAACTTTGACGAAGTTGAAGCATCAACATCTTCATCGTCTGGCCGTCCGAAAATGAACTTTGACGAGACCAGTAAACGTACAAAAAGGAGAAGATTAGCTAATTTGTCTAAGCAAGATCCTTCTCTTGTACATTCATTGCTTAGTGCTTCCGATGATAGTTTATTAACTTTTCCTGAAATCGATGCTAACGAAGTTTTATCGCTCATTGTCGAAGCTCACTTAACTCGACATCAATATTTATTAGTAAAGAAATTTATAAACAATAAGTTTTCAAAAAGCATTTTGCCATCTTACCAAATTGTTGTGGAATCGAAAAAACACTGTTGTCCTCCAGATATAACTGTTAGCGAATCATCTGCCGAAGTCGAACTTCAAAGTTTATTAGATCATACAGCCAATCGGATTCTCAAGTCTCAAAAGGTTGTTTTGGATAGGGTACCTAAAGAATCCCAGGATAAGATAGCTTTGATAGGGAAATGGCGTTTCGATGGCAGTACAGGGCATTCTGAATATAAACAGTGTTTTTCTGACGCCACTATTGAAGACGGTAGCTTGTTTCTTACTTCATATGTGCCACTTCAGCTTGTTTTGAAATTAGATACTGGAGAAAATACCGTAGTTTTGTGGAAAAATCCTCGTCCTTCGTCAACTAGATACTGTAGGCCTGTACGTTTTCGATATTTGAAAGAATCGACTGCAGTATCAGTTGAGGAAGAAGCATATATTAAAGAGAAAATAAGTAACTTACAGCAAACTGTTCTCAAAAAGAAGATCAGGAATACCGCGTTACTCATTGCTTGCAATTTACTATGGTAGATGGCAAAGTGTGTAATGCACTTAGCAGTGTTTCCTCGTCTAAATGTTATATTTGTAATGCCTTGCCCAGCGAAATGAACCAAATTGACAAATGTTTAAACAAGAAAGTCGATGAGAGTAAATATGAATTTGGTTTATCACCTCTTCACGCGTTAATACGCTTCTTTGAATATTTTGTTCATGTCGCATACAAGTTAGATGTTAAAAAATGGCAAGCTAGATCTGAAAATGACAAAATTCTTGTTGCAGCAAAAAAAACATATATTCAGACTCAATTTAGAGAAAGATTAGGTCTTATAGTGGATAAGCCCAAAAGTGGCGGAAGCGGGACCTCAAACGATGGTAATACCGCCAGACGGTTTTTCTCGAACTCAGAAATTTCAGCTGAAATTACTGGGATCAAGAAAGATCTCCTAGATCGTTGCTGGATCATACTTCAATGTTTGAATTCGGGATATAACATTAATAAGACGAACTTCGAAGAGTTCGCATTAGAGACAGCTCGGCAATTAGTTGCCGAGTATCCGTGGTATAACATGCCTGCTTCCGTTCACAAAGTCCTAGTTCATGGTGCTAATGTTATTGATCACGCTTTATTGTCAATCGGAGAACTGTCTGAAGAAGCAGCTGAAGCAACTAACAAACACATCAAATCATTTAGGAGAAATCACACGCGAAAAATGAGTCGCATTTTGACCAATACTGATTTAATTAATAGGCTTCTTCTTCATTCAGATCCCTTCATAACAGGTCTACGAAAGTTACCTGTCAAAAAAAAGAGTGTACTGTCAAAAGCTGTTTTAGATTTGTTATGTATTTAAAGGTAATTTTCCAATATTTCGTATAGTTTGTAGGTTGTTTGTATTTAGAAAATAAACTTATTTTATGTATTTTTGCTATTTTATTTTATTCTTTTGTGGTTATTGTTAATACAAATAACCATTATTTACAATTTACTATTAAAATTCGCAATATAAAATGTTTTAGATACATCGATCGTCTAAAATAAAATTATTGCGAGACATTTTTACACCTAAATGTTGTTAAGAATTTTTTAAACTTATATAATATATTATAATTTTAATTATTTACGTTTACCTAAATATATTCCAACGTGTAAAATAATAAAATACTTTTTATAACGGATTTGTGTATTTATGACCGCCTTTGTATGAAACCTGAATCACTGTGCACCGGGAATAAATTCTGGGCCAGGAGGGATTTTACCAACAACCAAACAAAATGTTAAGTGTGTATGATACACACTTAACATTTTTACTAAAATACAATTAGGACTAATCTGAATATAAATCTTTCTCTTCATCTTTGATGCAACAAGGCTGCTTAGCCAATACTAAATTGGTTCTCTAGATCTCTAGATCTATTTTAAATGCAATAATTTGTTTGTTGGCCTTCTACCACTTTATAATGATTACGCAGGCAAATCAAATGAGACTAAAACATGTATAATTCATTGTACTAAGTTGCACTCGCGTGCCTTTGACTTTCTAACAAAGTATTCTCTTCTTTATTTGTGGACGAAATCTAATTTCTACGTGCAATGTTAGTAATTACATTCACGTGGCACAAGTAAAGCTAATATATTTCCTACAATTATGTCCGTTAGTGTCAACATCAACTTAGAAATACACTATTTACTGCCACAGTAGAAATAAAAATTATTAAATTTTTCGTCACTGTTACCTTGAAATAGTAATTTTAGAGTAAAATTACTTTATCTAAGAACATGGCTATGGTATATTTTTATTAAATTGTTACAAATATAATCGTTTAGTTTCACTTATTATTACTATGGTAAGTGGAGTTAGCAGCAGTGAGGTAGATAGCCAAAATAATATAATAATTTTTATAATAATATAACTATTAAAAAAATTAAAATGGGTTCTAAATTATACAGATTTAGCAACCTAAGAGCTGTATTCTCTGTGTCCGTTGTTTGGTTGTTGGTAAAATCCCTCACGGCCCAGAATTTATTCCCGGTGGAAAAGTTAATAGCCTTCATAAATTAAATATCATACTCATATACTTTATAAAAATAATCTGTCTCAGAAATGACAGTTTTCTTCACCAAATAAAATAATTAAAAAGCTTATTTTGTAGTTTCAATATAAAAACTAACCAACAAACTAATTGGTAAATTATAAAATTCTATTAAAGTAGTATGTCATCATTACAAACAAAATGTTATATTAGTCAAAATATTCACAACAGCAAAATGAACACCCAAATTAGGCAATTTCGGTCAAGCGACAAGAAACTAGCACAAACTATTTTAAGAAGACCTAATTTAAAATAAAGGCTTAAAGACCTACAAAACTATTAGAGCAAGGACAAGATTTTCGTACTTGATATCAAATGTAAGTCAATAGACGTGGTTCTCTTTGATTCTAGTAAATTAACACGGTCTTATAATTATGTTAGTTTGGCTTCAAAGTGTACTTTAACCTCAACCTGAAGACATGTTTCCGCTTTTGAGTCACAATATGACCTCTACCTAAATTTCCAATAATATTGTAGCACAGACAATGTCACGATAGCTGGAAAACAACTAATGACTGAACTTTGATTAGCAAAGTTGTTGATAAGACATGCCGAAACTGTTGTGGGTGTCAAGTGATTAATTATGGGAGTTTGATAGAAAGCCCATATAATATATTAGACGTCGAATTGAATAGCTATAGCTGGCATTAATCGATTCCATTTAACGCGAACCGTATTCGAGTGATAAATTGAAATACTTCCTGAGTTCCAATACATCATCAGTTTCAAACATTAAGACATGTTCTAGACAGTGTTGTGAATAGTTAATAATGTCATGATTAATGTCGTTCTAAAATGCATGGAGTTAGCCTATTCCTTCCTGATACGTTTATACTTTTATCTCAGGTGTTATTACCGGATCTGGATAAGTGCTATTGGCTTTTCTCTTAGGTAAGTCCCAGTAGCAGCGTGCTGCTGATGGAAATTACCTGCAAATGTACCCAGGGGACAGCAATAACATCTTCTCTTTTTTCATGGGGCCTAACATTGCTGGTGAATTGTGGCTGTAATATACCTCTGTCTACCTGTTGCTCTTAAGACTAATTTTACTAACACGAAGCTTGGCACAGAATATTTTATAAAATAAACAAATGCTTAAAAATATTATTATGATCAGCTCAAGTACAGGTGCACTCTCTGTTTCCTAACTCTCATAATCCTACGCGACGGTAAGCCGATACGACGGGAGAGGGACGTTGGCTTTACATGCTTTCCGTGGCACGGTGTTGTGTAACAACACAAACTACTTAACACCGAGCTGTTACTTGTCAGTAACAGGGTTTTTCTGATGAGACATTGTCATGTCTCATCAGAAAAACCCAATAATTTTTTCGACACAGGGTTCGAATCCGAGAACTCGCACAGCAGTCGCGTTCACTACCAAGTCAGCCAGTTCTGCTACAAAAGCTAATACTGGCACGCGTGCACCCTGCACGTGTAGGATTCCCAGAAGAGGAAATAAAATATGCACATACATTTAGTATTTCTGAACATACCTGCTTTCAAGGAGAGATAATAAACTCATCAAAATAATCCAATTTAAAACTTACTTGTACATCGATATATGATTTCAACCAACGTCGCAAATAGTTCATCCTCTGATATTGCTATCAAACTTCGCAGACATAAAATGATGAAAGAAAATAAAACTTTCACCAATATATCGTGTCGCTTATAACCACAGGGGAAATTAGTCTAACGGCATTTTTCCGACGCTATCATTTGAGGCTTTGTTTACCCTATTAGAAATACAAGCGTGATGGATGACCTCGATTACAGGGCAGTATTCAGGCGGCTAAAACATTGGCTGTGACGTCACATTGTCACAGCTAACCACTCGGCAGGCTTTCATCTAACCACACTACCATATTATATTAATAATAACCCGATGAACTAAGGCCCTAATGAAGGCACATACAAGATTTTATACGTAAGTCCATTCTTTCTTAGTTGTGTTATTTAGCAAACAAATATGACGTATTGGTACATTTCTATTTATTGTCTTTCTTTTATATGTCATCTCTAATTATTTGATAACGAATTTGGTCTGAAAACAGTAGCTAAATGATTATACTCGTAATGTGTTTGGTGTTGATAAATAAGACAAGTAAGGAAAATCCTAACTCATATTATAATTGTCAATGTGTGTTTGTTTTATTAAAAAACACATTTGCACGCTTTAATTACTCGACCGATCATCATGAAATTTCACATACTCGTCGTCAGGGGTACATAAGAGAACAAAGAGTACCTTTCATCCAGAAATAAGAAGAATAGAAAATGAACATAACCTACATTTACGCGAGCGGAGCCGGAGGCAAAATCTATGTAGTTGTATAGACAACTACATAGATTTTGTCTGCGACTCCGCTATTCGTATTACTCTGTTAAGATGAAATTATAATTTAAGGCATTTTACATTAAAAGATCAAAAGAGTTTGACATTAAAAAAACCTTTGTTAAAAAATTATTACTATTAAATTTGATTATAATTAATATATTGTAACAGATATAAACTTTCGTTTAAAATTCACGTTGTAGTAAAGTAACCATGTAAATATTTTGATATTATTATTATGTTTACGAACAAGAACCGAGACATAGAACCGTGCATGTATCGGATTTTAAGTAATGAAACATTTCTTTAATGGGTAGGAGGCAACTGTGCAGCCGGATCGCCTGATGGTAAGCGATTACCGCCGCCCATGGACACCCGCAACACCAGAGGAGATACAAGGGTGTTGCTGGCCTTTTAAAAAGGATTACGCTCTTTTCTTGAAGGTTTGTAGGTCGTATTGGTCCGGAAATACCGCAGACGACAGTTCATTCCACAGTTTAGTTATGCAAGGCAAAAAATTTCTGGAAACACGCACAGTTGTGGACTGCCAACCATCTAAATGATGGGGATGGAAATTCTGTCGTGTAGGACGATGGTGAAAAGTGGCAGGGATCAGTCCGAACAATTCCTCGGAGCACTTCCCATAGTAAAAGCGATAGAAAAGGCAAAGCGAGGTTACATCTCTACGCAGCGCGATTTGAAACAATCTGGCAGTCGACGATTCGAGTCGCTCTACGTTGAATGCGGTCCAAAGGAAGAAGCTGCTGATGGGGTGCCCCTGCCCAAAGATGAGAACATGCCCTCTCTCTACGACTAGTCCAGTTTATGATATAGCGTTCCCCTACACCAACCATTAAGGTTATATTAGGTGGAGCCGTTGTACCTTCCAGTGCCCGAGAGCACCTTCCGGGACCAGTTATAGACAGGTCTTGTCCCCAAATCTCGACTTCCCCACTAGCCGCGCCTGAGTCCGACGCTCGAACGCCACGTGCTTGCCGAGCAACGAACATGTCGTCCTCAGCGGCTAACCACATACCCCTGCGAGTCCAACACCAATGTCAGGCACCGCGCATTCTAATCGGCGCGGTCGATAGAACACGCCTTTCAAGGCACAGTGGGCTTCCTAACCCCGCAGTACCCTGGTCCAAGGGGGGAGACCCGTAGTTCTCCCCCCGAAACCCTATCTACTCTGGTCCTGAAGATAGGGACTCATAGATGAGAACAGTATTCCATGTGAGGCCAAACCTGCGCCTTGTAAAGTATTAGGCGGTGGGCCGGCGTGAAATACTGTCTCGATCTGTTGAACACGCCAATCTTTTGCGAAGCTAATTTAGCCTTACCCTCTAAATGGCCGCGGAACTGGACTTCACTTGATATGTCAACACCAAGTATTCCAACATTAGCTGAGGCAGTTATAGGGATATGCTCAAAACGAAGCGATACGACCAACGGCAGTTTTTTAGCGGTGAACACGCAGACTTGTGTTTTTGTGGGGTTAAATCTGACCAAATTTCGTCGACTGCGACCTTAATGCTTCTGTCTACTAAAAAGCTAGTGACCCATTCGCATAATCTCTCAGGAAGCCCATAGGAAGGGAGCTTCGAATGAAGCGCTTTATGCCAATCACGATCGAAGGCCTTCGTTATGTTCAAACTAACCGCCAAGGCTTTCTCCTTTCTCTCGATCGCCTGTGCCCAACGATGTGTCAGGTATACTAGAAGATCACCAGCCAACCGACCCTTACTGAAGCCGTACTGCTGGTCACTAAGCAGCTGATGACCCTTTAGGTACTATAAGAGCTGACAGTTGTTAATGGATTTCATTATCTTGAAGAAAAGAGGAGTTATGGTTATCGGTCTGTAGTTGGACGGATTTAAGCGATCGCCTTTGTTTGGGATCGGGTGGACCAATGCTGACTTCCATGATGTCGGGACTACGTCAGAAGTGCAAGAGAGCCGAAATAGTCGCGTTAAGACCGGTGCCAACTCAGGAGCACACATCTTTAACACAATAGGTGGGATTCCATCAGGCTCACTCGACTTATTGATATTAAGGGCTAAGCGCACTGAGCGTTGGTAGAACCGGATATTCGGCATACCACGGTATGGTAGCCGGTTTTTGTCCCCCGTGATCCAAAGTCGAGTTGGACGCAAAGAGTTTGTCCAGAAGATCGGCTTTCTCTTTTGCGTCGTGGGCCAACGTATCATTTCCCATGTGTAGGGGTTGAAAGGATGGCTTGCAGAAATTTCCTTCGATAGCTTTGGCAAGAGACCAGAATACACGAGTTCCCGAAGAAAGACGCTCAAGCCTCTTACCAATTCTACCGATGTGTTCCGACTTCGCCCTTGCAATGTCTCTTGAAGGACCTGGAAGCAAAGTTATACTCCTCTTTTAATGCGCTGGTATTAACATCACATGCCTTTACCGCATCAGCCCAGGCTTGGTCAGCGTCCTGCTACCTGCGAGAAGCGTTTTTGGAAGATGGACCAAACCAAGGCCGAAATTTGCCAGCAATGGGGACCAGAGAGGACGAAATAAAAAGCTCCATACCCTGTAGCACCACGTCAACAATAGAATCAGCAAAGGCATTAGGATCATGGCGAGAAGCATATTTGTCCTCAAGGGTAGGACGCAAAGAAGGACCGCATCCCATTCCAATCTGCTGACTTGCAGTGCCACACACGGCGGCCGCGTGCAACACGTGATTGCGGCGAGCACGTGAGAGGCACTGTACTCTGGACAAGATAGTGATCTGAGGAACCAAGTGGGGCGCCAACAGATACTTGGTAGCCATCCGGATGTGAAGTCAGCAGAAGAGAGAGGGATTTTCCAACGCTAGCGCAGTTGGTACCCTCCTGCGGTAGCGTTCGGTAATTCAACTGTGGCATCATAGGAGGGCGGGGGTGAATCGGGCCTTTCGTACCGTCACTCACTCGACGAAACATAACGCAAGCGCTATTTCACGCCGGTTTTTTGTGACACCGTGGTATAACTCCGGTCGAGCCGGCCCATTCATGCCGAAGCGTGGCTCTCCCACGAACAAACAATAATCAAAACATCTGATAATCCTGTTTTAGGCGGCACAATACATATTCGGATTACGTTTAATAATCCGATAATGTCGACTTCATAGAATAAGACGTTGAAATATGCATTTTTAATTTGTCAAGTCTGAGAATACCAGACATAATTAAAAATCGATTGTGTCTGACCACCGGTGTGCCGCTGCGACTCAATAGACTAAAAAGGCAATAATATTTTATTATTATTTCAAGTTTATTTTATTCAATGCAATTATAATGTCACGTTTCCCTTAATGTATAGGTGGAAGTGTTCGTCAAATATTCTTTTGTGTCCCCACTAAATAGAAGGCAAGCCTATTGCTGTCTAGCGGGCACAGTTGCATAATATGTGATTGTACTAAGAATTTCTTCATAGAATCGAGTACCAAAGTTCATGTACAGCAGTCCCACTTATTATCGCCGCCGCACCAGGCAGTTAAGTTTAAATGCAGCCAATTAAAATTGAACTAAAAGTTAACACACAAGTCAATAATGAAAATATTCCCTTCGACGCGGTTGATGAAAAAAGTCATCGCATATCAACTCCCCGAATACAATGGTATGCACACATGACACTGGGCTGAAAATGTTGACTACGTATTTTCTACGTCATTTTTACCAACCTAGTTATGTACTTGTTTATTTATACCTAAGTAATGGTTGCCTAGAGGTCAACACAAAAAAAAAAAAAAAAAAGAAACGGGTCGATACAAAAGCAATTTATTAATATAACCTTTTTTATAAACTGCAGCATTCTGCTTTCTTTCTCCATATACATTTTAACTATGCCAAATTTCACACTGCTCCTTGCGCGCAATACGGATAAAAAGATGTACAAAGTTTGTATTATTAATAATAATAATAATATTCTACTACATACACACAACACCATCTAGCCCAAACTAAGCAGAGCTTGTACTATGGGTTCTAGACAATGGATAAACATACATATATACTTTTTTTTGTAAATGCATACATATTATACATAGAAACACCCAAACCAAGACAAACATCTAAGTCCATGCATACAAATGTTTGACTTATACGGTAATCGAACCCGCGACCTCAGGCGTGGCTGTCGGTTACACTGACCACTACGCCATCGAGGCCGACGACTATTTATTTATAGATAAGTCAAAATAAAATCAACCTTTCCTTTTGCGAACACCATGCATAATATGTAGTCTACATCTACATCCGCGTAAAGTTAAACAAAGGTATGTTACACGCATATTTCTGACAGCTATGGGTTTTCAATCCCACGTCATACTTCGTGCAGCTACCAAAAAACTATTCACAGGAAAACTCAGCAACAAGTTCTCAGAGCCAAGTCTTGAACCCAAGATCTCATGTACAGCAGTCGCACTCACTACCAGTATGTCACCCAACCAGTTTATATACTGAATTAGATCTAAGTAAACATAAGCTCACAAATATATACTTATTTTACGGAAAGTGCTATTCACTGTTACGATTTTTTCTTTACAGCCCCTCTAAACTATCGGTCCCCCTCGTTCGCCTTCATAAGTCTCTCTGTTAGTGGGAGACGAGAATTAACACGTTTATATAATTAATTGGCTCGAGTAATTCCATGGGAAATGCGGCATACATGACCACCTGTCACTACCTGCTATTAAAAATAATAATCGTTCTCCCGATAATTTATTCACAGAGATACCAACAGAGTAGCGATTGAAAATCCGTATTGTTACCAGAAATTTGTAAAACGTTTTAGGTTTCTAAAATAATACAGTCATTAAAATAAACCCAAGGTTTTTCTCTGTATAATATGGGAATATCAAAATGTGAATCAAATAAACTTGTTTAAATATTCATTTTAGTCAGAAAGCTGAATAGTTCAGTGAAGGTAAATTTATGGTGTTAGTGGTGAATACAATATAATTATTTATTTATCGTGATATTAAAACGAAGAAAGTTATGTAAAATAAGTAGGTAGGTATTTAATTTTTTCTGTGTATGTATTATGGACTTTGCTTGCTTTTCAGGTAATACCTACATATAGGTTATAAATATGACGAAACTGATTCGAAAGAAACCTTAGGGTAGATTTATTTTCATATAAGTCAAGTAGTTACATAAACAAAATACGAAGGTCAAAATAAATCGTCTAGTAGTAGAGGTAATTGTCAAATGACAGAAAAAGGTGCACGATACAAACTGAAACGTAAGTGCTATTTAAATGCAGTTGTCCATGGGAGATGGTGAGATATAACCACAATATTCCCACTTTTTCCCAAATTTTTAATATTAAAGTAGCTTATTTTGAAACCAATTTTAATACTCTTTACATTAAAAATATTTATTCTGATTGCTATTTTCTCCCGTGTGTAAAAAAATTTACAAAATCAAACATATCGATTACCCTATGTATTGAATTCGAATGATATACGATTATAGTGCACAAAGCATTACTGTCTTGCAAGGATGCAGCTTATGTATGTACTTATAAGAAGACACTATAGTGTTCCATTGCATTATTCAAATGCAGTATTCAAATGCAATTTAATACATCGCTAACAAACATCGATAAATCATTTAAATTTTTAATCAGCGCAGCAATCGGCGATGTTTTCATACGAGGAATATTCTTATGTTATATTTTTCTTGTAAATTTGCAAGATTAATATTTAGTTACAAAACTACATACTTATAATATAAGTTTGTGTTATGTGAAAGATGTGGCCGAGTGCAAAATGGGATATTGTTATTAGAAGCTGTAAATAAAACTATATTTTAATTAGTTGCTTTTATACCATTGTTGTTTTTAACCTATCTTGTTTGGAAACATTTTCTTGAATGGTGATGTAGTAAGTCAAAGTCAAGTCAAAAATAATTTATTCACTTAGGTCACAAAGTAACACTTATGAACGTCAAATGGGTTAGTGAGTTTATTATATTTACTGAATTTACATTTATGTTAGTTGCAAGGTTCAGGCAAAAGGTTGAGCCTATGAGAAGATACCTGCAAGAAACTCAAGGCCACTCTTTTAAGTCACCATCAACTTATAATTTCAGTATTTTACAACTCATTTATGTACCAGGTGTTGCAGTCATTATGCCATATGTCACTGTCCATATAAAACTAAATTCTAAAATAAAGAAAAGTTGGTAATATTATGTAAAAAGCATTTGAGATTTGAAATCATATTTATCAGTACGTAGCCATTTGTAATAGTAGTATGGCATGAGGACGCATACACTTACACTTTGTGACATGAAAAGGTAGTTCGTGACTAAATGTAAATTAGGAATGCCCCGACGTGACACAGTATTTACAAATAACGTGGACGGGGTAGAATCTTCTCAGCGCGTAGCAAACCATAAACCAAACTAAGCACTCTAAATTATTTAAAATAGATTTTAATAATAACATGCATTTATTAAATTGTTTCGCACTCTAAATTGTACCTATATAAAGCTATGTATTTAAAAGTTATTAATATTTAAATAGCAATGAAGACTTTACTTACGTCTTGATCGAGTTACGCATCGTGACTTCAGCATACAAAGTAGATTCTAGGTATTTATCAGACCTTTTCAATTCCCTAAAGTATAAAAATATAAATTGGCACTTTAACCTACTAGTAGGTAGTAAAATTAGTCAATCAATCTCCTAAAATAAAGCGTAGCGTCAACGGTACTATTAACAAATACTATTATATCCCTTATTTTCCAAACTTAATACCAATGCACTAAATAGTTAATAATAATGAAATTAATGTAGTTTTATTTATGTTTTTATTGTGTGTTCTTGTTTCTTAATATTTACTAACACTAGCCTGTAAAGTTTATGTAATACTAACACAATGGATCTTAGTCTTTAATAAATAACAAATTAATACAGAAGTCGATACAGTAGTTTCAGATCAAGTCAGTCGAAATTGTATTTAACATCCTGGTTATTCGGTATACATATACACCTCTGCCTACCCACTCATGGATTAAAGCTTGAGACTGTATTCTCATATAATTTAGGTTATGTTACGTGCGTATAGAATAAAATATATTCGTACATACAGGCTCTAAAGGTAGCGGTGTTACCCGAGCGCTATTACTTTTCCTTTTTTAAATTAACTTCATAAACGCATTATTATTTTGTGGGTAATGGCTCGACTATTCAGTGATTATTGAAAAAACACTTATAATCTTTTACCCCTGCCTTATTTACACCTTACTTAACAACTTTTGTTCTACCACTTTTTGTAATTCGTTATTTGATTTTTATACGAAAATACGGATAATGGAATTTGGTGCTGTAATGGCCCGACTAAGATTTTAAAGGTGATTGCAAAAGAAAGCACCGACGTAACCTAACAACTTATTGCAGAAGGAAAGGTGTTGTGCGCAAGGCGGATTGAATACAATTATTAACTTAATATTGTCTTACGTTCACGCGAATGTTATACATTAAAATTAAACAAATTTATACGGATTTTATCGCGTTGTTAATTTTTATAAAACACTGTTATTACATAATTTTGAAACTTTAAACTACTATTGTTAAACACTTTTACTAGTTACTGTTTACTTCTATTTAAGCTATTTAAATTATACAACTATTTAGATTTCATTTAACACTTTCCCCGACGTTTCGGTTGCTTTTCAGCAGCCATGTTCACGGGGAGACTAAGATGGTGGTTGTCTCACCTTTTGACCTATACAAGATGCAAGGGTCTATAAAATAGATTGTGACTGTGGACTCTCATACATTGGTCAAACCAAGAGAAACATAAAAGAACATATTGCTGATGTAAAACACCAACGCTCGTTGAAGTCTGCTGTGTGTGTAAGTATAATGAAAAGAAGACAAGTAGGTACTAAAAGGCTGTAAGTTAGTTTTCATTTAACCTTGTAAATATACTTGATATTGCCGAAGTCTTTCGAACAACGGTTGATACTTACCATCAGAACTGATGGACCGCTAGCCGCCATGACAGGCAATAAAAGAATCAAAACCTTGACAGTGTCGTTACCCTTGTCTCATCAATACCGTGCTCTCTGTCAGTATCGCCATTACGTGACGTCATCAGAGTGACGCATTCACAATAATGAAATTGGACCTATAGCGACGAATTTTGTGACCGCCTCGTTAATCGTTGATCGCACCGTGTGAACGCGAGCAACTGCTTATTGTGAATTCCTTGTCTAAAAACGAGTTTTCTTCGAAGAAACATTGAGTAACAATACGCTTTGTTTATGCTATTTTAACGTAACAATACCTGTTATTGGTTTTTCCTGATAGGTTCTGAATAGCTGTATGGAGAATGGGTGTATGTGTGTGTGATAGACGGCAATAGTTTTATTATGGGATATGGATATATGTCTGACTCTATATTATGTGTCAATATAATTACTATAAATACTATATTACAAAAAGGTACAATTTATTCAAAAGTAATATCTTTGCCGGGGATCATAATATTAAGCCCCATAATTTACTTCTACTGAGGACAGATTTAGATGAAACGTTATTTTGATTTAAGTTATACGTCTTTTTACTAAACTGTATCAAAATTCGTTCAATTGTATTTTGGCGTCGCTGTGTTAAATAAATGAACATGGAGAAAATATATAGTGTTGGATTCAAATTCAACTAATTTTGAATAAAGTCAAAATTTTGAGTACGCCTCTTCATTACAGTTTAATAATAGTATAGTTACATTCATACATCATGTAAAGGTGAATGTGGTAAAATGACAAACTAATGTCATGTTTTACATTACAAACGTAAAATATAACTCTGTTATTTAAACTTTTTGAGGCAACTCCTTTTCTCCTCAAATAATATACCGTTGTAATATGATTTACAAAAACAACTACCAATAAATTCTGAAACGTGTTGTGCCCAATGTACATTACCTCACTGTTAACGAGGAAAATATCAACACAATTTCGTGCCGGCAGCCTGATTCGAGAGCTTCACAGATTAGTACCTTTTAGTAGGAACGGCTTAAGCTTTTGACGTGTATTGCTTAATAAAAATAAACCAAGTAATACAATATAATGGAAATTAAAACAAGTGAACGTGACTCGTCCATAATTATGAGAATAAAGTGTTGCTTTTTCGCTTTAAGTAGATCTCGGTGAAGATTCGCTGACCTTATTACAGTGGTTCTGAAGTATGGGGTACAAGTACCTTATAATGACGAGCGTCCATGGAGAATGTGGCGAGGGTAAAGGAACAGAGATCTTAGCCATCACGGCGAATAGGGGTGCGTTTGTATACAAATGTTAGATATAAGCTTATAAGGAGTGCACAAACTTTGTAATACCCATAGTGCACTTCCTCCATACAAATCTTAAAATATAAATAAATTATTATTTATTGTTTCTTTTTCAGGTATTAAATGTTCTTTGAAAAATGATCATTGAAATATAGATGTTGTGGTAAGTAAACCTTGACTTGACCTTGTCTTTAATATAATTATGTGGTTTCTTAAACGTTCCTTTGGTATTAATATTTGGTACAAAATTCATTATCCGATTAATAATTTTTAAAGGCATTACGCGTTATTCGTTTATACACAACTAGTAAAAGTAATTAAAACCAGCGAATTAATGAAACCCAGATTTCATTTCTAGGATTCGCGAAAGTTATATTTATGTTTCATTTAAGACAGCTAAATCTGGACTATTCCGATGGCACTGTATTTAATTGGTTGCCACACAACTAACAATGTCACGAGTGCCCTGAGCTTGATTTCAGCACGAACCAAAGATCTAAAGAAAACTCGCCACTACATATGTACATACATATTACATTATACTATATTTCTTTACAATACTAAATACGTATTAATACTGTTTTGTTCATATAAAAATGGACAATAAAATGAGGATGCGTTCCTTTTTCTGTCTCTTAAAGAATTCATAATAAAAGTAACTGACTGGTAGCATACATTTTTGTGATGGCTGATACACACAACAACATACATTTGACGTGACAATTTTATATAGAATATCTTGGAAAGGAAAATAGACAGAAGAAGAGAAAGGGATAGTCTAAGCAGAAGATACAGATAAAGGAAAAGTGATAGTCATGTCGTACCAAGGAGTCAAGTTAATGGAGGAGAATAGAGAGATATGGAAAAAGCTCCACCGTCGAGAGCAAGGCTCTTAAATTTATTGATTGAATACACACAAGCATTATTGTTCTGTAAGTACAACAAAATTGGCGTATGAACATACGGCCCACCTACGAGTAAGTAGCTTCTAACTTATGATTGCATGCAAGAGTGTTTCTCTTGGTTTACCGACCTAAAAAAAAAGGAGGGAATGGATTCTTTTCAATTTCCTCGTTCTTTATCAGTTTTTTTTATAAGTTTTATAATGAAGAGGAATGAGTAAGGTAGGTTTTAATGTGTGAGCCGCCGAAACTCCTACTTACTGGATGAAATACAGTCACAGTGCTATCACTGTAACGTCGATTTTTAAACGACTTAAAAAAAAGGAGAAGGTTCTCAATTCGACTGTATGTTTTCATAACTTTTTCTAGGTGAACCGCTTTTGATGATATTTTTTTTATTTGAATCCCATTTGGTCCCATTTTATTTTGATCAAGATTCACCGTCTTCATTAATAACAATAATTTAATTATTCACAGGAATACGCAATTATTTTATAACATTTTAGTGCATTTTTGTTTAAGAATATTCTCTTTTGAAGTCGGATTTCTTTCTACTTCCTCGAGCATTCTTAACTAAATAACTAGCTGTCCTGCGCGATATCATCCACATTTACGATTACTACACTGCTGCTGTGGTTCGTAGTATGATGGTATATAGTCCATGTTACAGCTGGATACTTTATCCTGAAGTAATCTAGGCTATATAGAGCTTTCTAATGGTGAAAGTAATTAAAATCGGTCGATTTGATTTTGAGTTTATTAATTACAAACAAAACTATAAACATAGAAAGCTTTGCTCTTTATAATATTATATGACTAATAATAAAATAATAATTCGTCTTTATAAAGTAATAAAATGCAGTACAATCACAAAATATAGAACAAAAATAATTCACAATAACAAGTACATTAATAGCTGACCATTGGCTGGATACCTGTGCGCTTGTCACGTCAGTTTAGTTGAAAATGGAAATGAATAATTTACGTACAGTACAGGTTCCATACCGCAATAATAACCGACTTAAAATAGTTCCAATTTCAAAGTATATTTGGTTTAAATATCGAGCGAAGCTAATGGCATCAATATTATATGGTCCTACTGCGAGTCAAAGGCTGTAATAAGACTAATAAGTGTTGATAGAATACACACACCTTTACAAAAAATACCCAGAGTTCTTTAAGATGTAGTTACTTCTGTATAAAAAGCTAAAGCTAACAACAAAAAAAATACTTTTTTTCGCATTGCATCGCTATCGCATTGATGTAGATTTTGTCAATAAACTATCCCTCGGCAATAGTGCTTTTTTACTGGATAAAACAGTAATTAATTTTCTGGTAGGTACCCTATGCCCTATCTGTTGCCCTGACAACGTGTATTCAAAATGTCATGATGATCGGTCGAGTTAAGGGCTGAAGCGTACCAAACAAACAAATTCACATTCACATTTATTATAATTATTAGTAAGACTGGTTAGAATTAGAATATTTGAATGCATGTCATAATCTGATAAAGGAATGCCCAAATCCGACAAACGTACACGAAGAATGTGATGAGACTTAATTTTACTGTTACTAAGAGATCTTATTATCGCGAAGCTTCTTTGTTTCTCAGGAGGTGGGCACAGATGTGCCCACCTCCTGAGAAACAAAGAAGCTTCGCGAGGCTATTGAGATCAAAAAACATCCAAATTTCAATAGAGAAGATGGTTGGAATGTACCACCAGCTTGGGATCCAGTACTTCAAATAGTCAAACCCAAGAAGAAACAAACCACAGCTAGACTTCATGATACTTTGAGCTCATTCTGCGTAAATAGAAACACCAATAACTAAATTATGTTAGGGTACTTTTAAATAACTACACTGGAACATTGAGACAACTACCATCTTAGTCTCCCCGTGACCATGGCTGCTGAAAAGCAACCGAAACGTCGGGTAAAGTGTAAACTTAAAAACAAATAGATTTTAATAATTTAATTAGTTTAAAATTAGTAAAGTTTAATAGTATAGTATAGTAGTGTAACAGTTTCTAAATTATGTAATAGAGTGTTAAATAAACAACGCGATAAAATCCGTATATAGTAGTTTAATTTCAATGTACATTTGAATTCATATATTGAACCAAACTAAACACGTGCATGCAAAATATGCAAGCCATAATACAACAATTTTAATTTGAATTCTTCTACCAACGTTCCTGTTTCCTTATAATTCCCATACAATTGCGTCAA
Organism: Catocala nupta; assembly: GCA_963675205.1. NCBI lineage: Eukaryota > Metazoa > Arthropoda > Insecta > Lepidoptera > Erebidae > Catocala > Catocala nupta. The sequence goes on from OY776082.1 coordinate 13,079,265, forward strand.
CATAGCGATACTTGTATTCATCTGTATTGTGACCTACTAAACGCATGTCGTACTGTATATCTATTGAGGTGAAGGTGAACTCAATGGTACATTTGTGTCGTCACTTGACAGGTAAGACAACTGTGGCGCTACGTAAATATGACTATATGCATTTGCTGTAATAATAGATGGTTTGAACGGGTTCAACTACAATGTATTGCGTTTAAGCTTGCCTTTTTAAGTGTTTTAAAGTTGATGAATGGACTTTTTTAGTTTTGTTAGCTGTTCTTATTTTGTGCCGGGTTTTGTGGGTAGTGTGAAATAATGCGACTGCTGCGCATGAGAGTTAGCGCTTGATTACCTAGGTCGAGTAAAAAGTCCATCATCACAACCTGTGATGATTGGCAAGTCATTAAGATGAAATAGACTTTTTTAAAATGGCAACTGCCGGTGTAGATGAAAACAGGGCTGATGGGGACTTTACAAACATTCAAACAACAGACACAACGCCCAGACTTGGGAGAAACATTTATGGTTTAAATTATTGTCCGGTGTAGGAATCAAACCCACAATACTCGATACAGTGGCAGTAGCGAGACGACCACTTCAACAGCTACGCCATCTGTACATTCAAATCCTAACTAATATTATAAATGCAAACGTGACTTTGTTTGTTTATTACACTTTTACGCCTTAACTACTGGACCGATCATCATGAATCGCATACACGTTGTCAGAGGAACAGAAAACTTACTTAACATAACCTTTACAGGAGCAAAGCCGCAGGCATAATCTTGTTAACCTCTGAGTCTTATTCGAAGAGTTTAATGAAAACACTATGTGGGTATGTATGTCTGTCTGTTAGTGACAGTTTGTTAGTGACAGGCGTAGCTCCGGAACCACTAGACCGATTATCTTGTAACTTGGTGAACAGATACCTTGGGGTCATCCCTCGTTTGAGTTTTAATATGGGCCCTGTGGTTCAAAAGACCCCCGAGATGTAGGGGTCACAAGGTGATAAGGTCAGGGGATATCCACCAACAGAGTGATTTAGAAGTCCAAGGGAGAGGCTTTTGCTCAGCAGTGGGACATTACAAAAAGCTGACGGAAAAAATAAAAAGTTCACATGAAGACGAAGAGGGTGAATCCTGGGTTTTTACACCCATCTCGTTATTATAATATAATAGTTACATATTCAGTGTATATTTTTGTAAGACATCACGTCATTGCCAAAACATTTGACTTGGCTAACCGTAAAAACATTATCTATCATTGATGTTCGTCGATAGTTGTTTTTCACCGAGGTATTAAATACATCATCTTACTCACACCAATTTGTCTTTGTCTGTTAGAATTGTTATTGCCAAATGGTGTTTATAAATACTAAACGATTGCAGTTTAATTATACTCGACTGCTAATGCAATAAATTACGTTCTTATTGGCATGACGTGGAACGTTGAGAGCCAGAGATACAAACGTTAAGCTTTCTTTATTACTTTCTTTAAAAAGAAATCTTTCGTTCCAGCAATTATCTTTTTTTTTCCTTTTTTTTATACAACTAAGTTGGCAAACAAGCATACGGCCCACCTGATGGTAAGTGGTCACCGTAGCCTATGGACGCCTACAACACCAGAGGCATCACTTGCGCGTTGCCGACCCTTTAGGAAAGGAAGTGGGAAGGAGAAGGAGCGGGTAGGGGAAAAGAGGGTGATTGGGCCTCCGGCACTCTCACTAACCGAACGAAACACAACAGTAGGAATACTGCTATTTCACGTCGATATTTTGTGAGAGGGTAGTCCTTCCCCGGTCGATTCATGCTGAAATCAGCGAGGCTCTACTACACAGAATTATCTTTTTAGGTATTGACAAAGTTTGAAAGTTTGTCGACTGCACGAATGATGTAGTGGTTTAAATGGTCGCCTCGCCTCTCCCACTGCGCTGAGTGTTGTGGGTTCGAATCCCACACGGGACAAAACTTTGCGTGATCCACAAATGGTTGTTCCGAGTCTGGGTGTGCTTTGTGTCCGTTGTTTGAATATTTGTAAAGTGCCCCGTGACACAGGAACTACAGCTGGAGAGGAAGTTGTCTTTCATAAAAAAAATTAAATATAACAGCAGCCATGTTCATGACTGTTAAAAAGCAACCGAAACGTCGGGGAAAGTGTAAAATTAAATCTAAATGGTTGGATAATTTAAATAGCTTAAATAGAAGTAAACAGTAACTAGTAAACGTGTTTAACAATAGTAGTTTAGTTTCAAAATTATGTAATAATAGTGTTTTAAAAATAAATAATGGTTAAAAAAAATTAAAAGCTCGCTTTATTAAAAAAGCAAACTAAGAAGATGAAAATAATTTATTAATTTATATGTTAAAAATCGTGGGATGGGATTATCAAAATATCTTAGAAAGCACCCTACGATTTTTTACATAAAAATTATTAAATTATTTTCTACTTTTAAGTTTGCTTTTTTAATAAAGCGTGTTTTTTGGTTTTCAAACTATTATTTACTTTTAATTTCTTTTTATATTTTTTAAATTTGTTTTCTTAATTATTGTATTGTTATCGGTCCTTGATAAGTATGCCAAATTTCGAGTTAATCCGACGTTTTGAAGGGGGTCAAAAGCATGTTCAAAGTTTCCGTTACATACATACTAACATACGTATGAAGCTAATAAAAGCGTGTTAAAAAATAAACAACGCGATAAAGGCCGTATAAATTTGTTTAATTACATTTCAGACTATATTACGTAATAAATAGTTCTAGAATGTATCCTAACTATGGTTGCAAGCTTTTATACGGGTCCGCCTGCAGTAAACAGTTATTAAAGCCTATTGCAAGCGAATATATCGATTACAATACTAGGACTATTACTAAGGGTTGGCTGGCCTAAGGGATTTACTAACTTATACCTCTTCTCCCTAGCCTTTATCATCCCCAAGTCACTTGGGGTCGGCTTTTCTGGTCTAACCGGATTTGACTGGATATCAGTTTTTACACGGAGCGGCTGCCACCTGACCTCCGAAACCCGAAGGCTAACGATACCGTAAGGCTAGACCAGCGTCAGGATATTATAGGGCACTGACTTCCCAATAACGACTGCCATAGATGTTCATGGCAGCCGGGACCGACGGCTTAACGTGCTCTCCGAGGCACGGAACAGGCGATAATTATCAATCAATACGCACATAATTTCGAAAAGTCATATAACTGCCGAAAGTCAGAGGTGCGCAACTAGGGTTCGAACCCGAGACCCTCTGCATTGCAGTCTGTTGGTCTCCCCACTGAGCTATCGCTGTATACTAACTTATACCTAATAATTATAAAACAAATATTTATTAACCTCGAAGAGGTTAATGAAAACACTATGTGGGTCTGCGTGACTGTCTGTTAGTGACAGTTTCTTAGTGACAGGCATAGCTCCGGCACCACTGGACTGATTGACTTGTAACTTGGTGTGCTGCAGACACCTTGGGGTCATCCCTCGGTCGATTTTGAATATGGGCTCTGTGGGTCAAAAGACCCCTGAGATATATATTTATATATTTATACATTCGTAGACATTATTAAAAATCAATGTAATTTAAACCCTTCATCTTAAAATATACTGGGCAATATTGATTGCCCTAATATTAGATCTAATCCACGTCGCGAGTAAGATCTTATGTGCGCGGGTTGATTTTAAGGATGCGTTTCCACTGACGCGGAGCTGGATGGAGTGGAGCGGAGAAGAGCAGTAAAAAGTAGCTAGTGTTTCAAGTAAAGCGGAGCGGAGCAAAGTGGAGCAGGGCGGTGTGGAGCTGAACAGACCCGAGCTGCAATGATCTTTTTATCGTGTCATCTTTTTATAGTGTCTTTCACTATGATTTCCCACACCATATCTTTGGTTTCATTGCATTTGTATGTTTTCAGTCGTGTATCTCATAAACATAGAAATTTTTTGACTCTTTCAATTAGTTTCTCGTCCATTTTGATTCACATACAATGTCGATGACGTGTGAAGTGTATGATGTTATATCGCTAACTAAACTAAAATGCAGTGCACGAGTCCTTTCCTGACAGGTCTACCCAGCCGCCGCGCCGCACCGTTCCGCTACCCTCCGCTTCGTGTTCTCCGCTCGGCACCACAGCCCGCTCGACTCCGTTCTGTCCGGTTCGCGGCCGCATGTTCATTTGTTGTATGAAAGTCCGCTCCGCTCCAATTTCCACTGATGCGGAGTGGAGATATCGACCACTGTGATTGGTCAGTTCACGGTCCGCTCCTCTCCACTCCGCCCAGCTCCGCGTCAGTGAAACCGCACCCTAAAGCGCTATTTGATCGAAGCTCTACCCTGTTATCTCACAATAGGACTAGCGAAGCGCTATCATTAGCTTTTATTTAATCCTTTTCTTTCTAGATATGTGAAATATTACTGTCTAAAGAACCCTTTGCCGTTTTCTATTTGATATACCTCTACTGAAGAATGCTTTTCGTATCTAGATAAAGCTCCACAAACTCAAAGATATAGATACATATTAGCTGATTAAAACTCTGCCATCGTTTGAATGGTAGTTGTAGTTTCTTTTGTTTTATCTTTCATTTATAGATGTATGCAAACATTTTACCAATACAAGACAAATTAAAGGCTCTTGTGCAGGACGTGGTTAATATGCGTGGGATTCTATGCATCGTGGTGTTAACAGACACACGCCTTATGCGTAAGTGACCTGTATGATTACCACGCGCATGTACCCTGTACACTCAGGTTGCGCTTAAAGCGCTAACTATGTCATGTATGAGCACATTAATACTATATCGAATTCATTAGGTTAAACTATTCCTTTTTACTGCAACTAACTTGGGTACGAGATAGATCGCTATGACGAGAACAAACTCATAAATTTAGGTACAAGACCGCTTTTAACTGGTGTCTGAAGGTGCTTTTAGGCACTGAACGGTACAACGGCTTTCTCATCTATAGAAAGATCATGTAAAGAGAGGTCGCTATGTCTACTGTAAGTAGAATAAACTTGGTTTTAAGAAAACTTAGCTTTGGCTAAATATATTTTCTTAGTGTTTCGCATTCAATTATTCAATCCTCATATATTAGAATCTATAAAGATGCTCGATTCTAATACCAGGCTAAGACGATCAAAAACCACGCCATAAAGGAGACAGTTTGAAGCACCTACTAGTAGATCGGACTAATGTCTTAATATTAGCCCCATTTGTACGTACATGATGCATATTTAACAGATGTCTCACTAAACATTGACGTATTCACATATATGTACATTGACGAAATTCCAGAAGGTGACACTAAATTATTTGATTTAACTTATTTATCTACTATATATCTTTTCTTTGTCTACTATGTATTACTTCTTTGTCATATTGGGTTATCCTACTATTAATGTAAGTTTAGATTTCATAAATAAATAATAATCATATACAGGGCTAGCTGCAAAGTGAGAGAATGTCATTAAAAATATATGGCCTTCTACTAAAAGCTGACAAACACACAAGTCACTTTCAACGACTTACTAAAATAATGACAGAATAATCTACCTAATTAGACATTAAAGTCTTAAGCCCTTCAAGTGAAGATGAACAAGACTTAGCAAGCTAATCAATTAAGTACTTCAATCGTCCTTGCTTCGTAATCAGCCAAATACGTTAATACCTTCATACATATAATCTTTTACAAGATTCGCTGGCGTAAGAAATTTGTTTTGAGATTTCTGCCAACATAATTACGTGAGAACCAAGTTCCTTTCGGGATGTACTACAGATTCATGAAATATTAATATCATCTTAAGACGCTTGAAGTTTATAAGAAAATTAGTTCTTAACTTCGTAGAGGGTAAGATATAAGCTTGATATTAACGGTACTAGGTTTAAGAACTTAGTCTGCTGTTTGATTTATTGATTATCAAAGCTGAATGCAGGGAAAGTAATTTCGTAGTTTTACACCTAGCTCCTATTATCCCTGAAGGGGTCGACAGAAGTATTGTACACCCACATTACACCGAGTATGATATAAGGTCCCACATCTTTGGGGGCGAGCCTATTGCCTTCTACAAGGCTCATTTCCAGGCTCTTTGCTACTAATTTTTTGAAATACAAACCCAACAACGCTTTACCCGTCCTAGGAATTCTGAGATCTCATGCATAACAGTCACATTTACTACCACTTCGCGACCGAAGCAGTCATTATTTCTATAAATAATATTTTGTTTTAATTTGAAATTATCGATTTTTTAAGGGTAGTTAAGGTCTCTTATTTGAATAGAATTGTAATTCTAATTGAGTCTCTGCATTGTTTGGTCACTGAAGATGCTCTTAAGGTCTGAATGAAATGCCAAAATTTCGAAATGCCACATATACCTTTCAGTCTCCTAGTGCTAAATAAAAAAAATGTCCAACACATGTTTTATAAATAGAAAATTTATCATTTTATTGCAAAACTATATCACATCACGGCCTTGTTAGCTTTGTTGCAATAATCTACACTTATTTTTATGTACGATCGTTAGGTTTAAATATCGGGTTAGGCTGACAGAAAAACTTAACAACACTATGTTGTTAAGTTTTTCTGTTAGAAAATTAGCCATAACAGCTCGGTATCTAGTAATGTAAGCAGTAGGCTTTCATCTATTACGTTAGAACTAAAGCGTAACTTTGAAATCAAACTACTTTATACGGGTGTTGTCGCGTTGATAATTTTAAAACACTTTGACATTTAAGTTTACTATTTATATTTAAGCTTACACTTTTCCCCGACATTTCAGTTGCTTTATAGCAGCCATGGTCACGAGGCTTCACTCAAATATAAATAGTTTTCATTAATTTAAACAGCTTAATTGTAGTAACGCTCAATAATATTATAGAAGTGCAAATCAACAACGCGATAAAATCCGTATAGAGTAGTTTAATTTCAATCTATAACATTCGCGTAAACGTAAGACAATATTACTAAAACATTACTTTGAAATTAAATTATTTTATACGGATTTTATCGCGCAATATTATAAAAACATAGCTGAATAAATGTGGGTGTGTTAAACCTCTGATTGTACCTCGGATTATATTATTTTGCCTTACATTAGTTATAACAATAGGCGTGGGTATATATATATATATATCAAAACATATCCTAAATTAAAACACGTCACGTTTTATTCGAAGCTGTACGCTGAACAAATTTTAACATAAAATATTTATATTATCAAATTTCGGTTTTACGAAGTTAACGACTAATCTACCAACTATATAAATGTGTAATGTTCATGTACAACGCCCACGCAAATATTAAATAATTATTCATTTGAAATTACTTGTCGATAGGTTACGATTTATATACGTTTTACAAGAGATACAAGGTATTTCAATTTTTTTTCGTCTATGATCACGGCATGATAGAAATTTTAACTGTATGAATACCTAACAGTGTACATATTTTTGTGTATTATTTATTGCCATATTTTATACTAATGAACATAAGTCCTGCTTGTTTCTAAGTGGATATGATCGGAAACTAAATACGCTAGCAGGAGTAATAAATACTACTCGCATGTTGACAATTCTGAAAAAAGGAATTATCGTGTTACTAACTAACGTAAGGCGCAAATATTAGAGGCATTGATTGCGTCAAAAGCTTTAGTGCTGGTACGAAAGTCTTATGTATCGTTCTGTAACACTAACACCATAGCTTGTTTTATGTAATTTGTTATAGGTACTAACACACCTGATTCTCATACTTGGAACATTCTGTGCACACATACTTCAAGCTACAATCTGGCTCTATTGCGAATACTTTATTTCCTCTTTAATTATAACTTTTTTTGTAAGCCAAATAAATTACACATTCATACCGACTCGTTGTGCAGCATTTCCTTACGGAACGTGGATATTCCAGTTACCACAGGAATATACTAGAAGTTTATTCGACTACAATCTTCTGTACGAAGGGTAAACGAATTTCCTTTATAGAAAACTCAAGATTTACACATACTTTATCGCTCATCCTGACAAAAATACCTGATATCATTTCATACATTCTTACTGTGCAAATTAATAAACTTATATTGTACGTTCCAATAATTTGTATGCATAAGCAACTAAATAAATTAATTTTTTTGTTGCCCATACATCAATACAAATGTGCTGTATGAGCATTATTGGCTCGTACATACATATGTATATACTGAACTTTTGCTATATCTTTATTTAAGCTCAGTATGACGCTTTCCTTCGTTTTACATTATTTCATTAGGAAAATGAAAATATTCTTGTAAGCTAGTAAACAATATGCTGCTTACAAACTTATCCATGCAGACATCGTGTGCGAGCGAGGCTGGATTAAGACAAAGATATTAATCGTGTGCACTGCTCGTGCTTGCGTCGCTGTAATTATCCTAAACGATCCTTTTCAGGTAATTGCTTGAGAATTTTACTTCAGTATCTTGCTTGAATTAAATATATAACTTGTGACATCACTATACAATAAGTCAACTAAAACAATAATTCATATAAAAAAGGAGTTCACGAGCATGATATATTTGCAATCAAATTTTTACTCTCGCCATATACTCGATTTAATTTAAATAATACTGGTTAAAATAAAACTGATATGTGATAATAAAAATCAATGACAACGTATACACTTTATTTCGAATGCGAGTTCGTATAATATTAGAACCACTCGATTTTATTTTCAGTATCGGTTATCGAACATTACTACATTAATCAAATATAATGCCAAATAATACTTTAGCAGGATGCAATCCTGCTTATCCTTGAGGTGCCTGGTGGGTCTAACAGACTCGTTACTTTAAGAAATCAACAATTACATATTTAAATTCTTCATCAATCGCGTGGTGCTCCTGAGTAGCTTCGCATTATAGACCATCGGCCATTTTGCGGCCTTTCCACAGTCGGACACGCTGATTTGTGATGCCAGATTTGTGAGTGACCGACGGAACAGGCATCGAAATATTTTAAATCATGATGAGTTTGAGACGGTTCATGTTCATCGTAAATTGTATGAGATTCGATAGCTCAGATACTCATGAAGAGAGAGCAGCAGTTAATAAGTTGGCATCTATCAGACACTTGTACAAAGAGTTGTTAGAAACTGCCAAAATATCCAAACTTATTTAAACAAAGTGTTGATTTTTGAAATTAAACACTTTATACGGATTTTATCGCGTTGTTTATTTTACTTTAAACACTGTTATTACATAATTTTGAAAACTCTAACACTACTATTATTGAATTTTACTACTATTTAAATTATATATTATTTCTAATTAAAACTATTTAAAGTTTTCAAAATTATGTAATAACAGTGTTTAAAGTAAAATAAACAACGCGATAAAATCCGTATAAAGTGTTTAATTTCAATGTATAACATTCGCGTAAACATAAGACAATATTGTGTTGATTTTTGTTACGTAAAGTTAGAGAATTTTCATTTATTTAATAAAACTATACCATTTACTCACATTTTACTTTTCATATTTTATCCCTTAATATAATTATATAACATAAATAATAACTTATTATTTGATATTAAGACGCAATCAATAATATAACAATGACACTTTGTTTCCGGGTCCTAGAAACCCACCAGTGCCTGGTGCCGTGTAACTTTTACTTACCAGGCACCCAAGGGTTAATGGTAAAGACGTTTTATTTATCTATAAATAATTTAAATAATCGCATACAACTACTATGCATGATCTCTATGAGTTCGATTCCTGGGTCAGGCAGTGTTTGTTAAGTTTTTCTATTAAGAAATTCTGAAAAGCAGCATGGCCTCTGGAACTGTGCTCGGTAAACAGCAATATGTTTGTCTCTATTAGGTGAGAACTTAAACAGTTAACAAATTGCAGGTATGACACACCTTAGCACACCTCTATCTGGTGTGAGACTAAAAATGTATGTAAAATAACCTATAGAAATAATAGGCCTTTAATTTAAGAGAAAAGTAAAAATATTTAATCTAGATTATTTAATTTATTAGTTTAATTAATAAGGAAAGACATCCTGCTTTAGGAATAAATAATTAATGTATCGGGAGGATTGTAGAGAGATTTTAAAACAGACACAAATTACACTCGGGCTCGGCACAACCATTTGTAGATCACACAATTTTTTGTTTATATGTCTCGAACCCATAACACTCGGTGCAGGTAAGTCCGTTTCCAGGTCCAGGTACCTCCTTAACACTATGTTCCAAACAGAAGTGATGTTTAACGCTAGCAGGACAAATGTCCTGCTACGAATAGTCGTGACGTCCCACACCAATCGGCGCATTGGCAGTGGCCAAGCGACCAATACGCCATCACTGCAATCAAATGAACTATAATATTTTCTCAGAAATTATGTACTACAATACTTTCGTACTAAACAGGATGTGCGTGATGCGTGTTCGTCTACCATATCAACTAATATTAAATACGGAGGATAGTAAGCGGTATGTGTCTCCGACGAACCCGTTTCACATTTATCACGCCGTGTTTCACATAGTTGCTTATATTATAAATCACGTGGACCAAACAGAAACACGTACCATACTAAGTGAGCCTATATTAATGACTCTCGAAATACCTACGAAAACTTTTAACGGATATTCACTACGTGTCCTCAAATAATAATCATAATATTATTCGTGTAATTCTCGAAAGGTTAATGCTGTCACACCCACGTGTTTAGCTTTAGTTACTAGTAACTTAACTAATATTATAAATGCAAAAGTGAGTTTGTTTATTTGTAACGTTGTCACGCCTTAACTACTCGACCGATCATCATGAAATTTTGCATACACATTGCCATAGAAACTGAAAAGGACATAGAGTATCTCTCATCCAAAAAAAGTACTGTTAATAACCTAACCTAATCTACATTTACACGAGCGAAGCCGCGGGCAAAATCTTATAGTATTATATTATTTGTGTTCTGGTTGTACGAGTGGTCCTCCTCACAGATATCGGATAGCTCTGACCGAGAGATGGCGCAGAAAATAAGCCGCTGAGCTGCTAGCGTATATGTATGATGTAGGTGTATGTATGTATATACATACATAAACCTACATCTCTTCAGGATATAGCCGTGAGAAAAATAATCACGGAATATATAATTATCTGTAACATCGAATCTGTAACACTCGGTGCAGTATCACTGGTGAGGCTACCACCGATGAGGTATAGGCCTTGTGTTAATAAAACATTTTCTAAAGAAAAGCCAGCAATGTTAAAAAATAGCGCGCATCTCTTTCTATTTAGTTATAATTTGTTATTAGGTTCTTGTTCAAAACTGTAACATCTCCCTAAAAGCCGAGCTTTTATCGTAATACTTGCCGAAACATTTTGAACAGAACAAATCTTGAAAATTTCAATAAATTTTCTTTAATGAAAGGGTTTTGAATAGAAAACACAAACTTTGTTTTAAAACATAAAACTTCAATAATCTTTGTTTTAAGTTTAATAATTAGTACTTTATGTAAAATATCTATAAAAGATATTACCTTTTATTAAATCTTTGCCGGATTATAATTACTCAATAAAGGAACTTTGTTTTAAAGTTAAGTTAGTAAGAAATTTCTTGAGTATTTTAAAAGTTAGAATATATCTACTTGATCTTTTCTTACATCTTTACGTATTTTCTATTAAATTAACACATTTTCGTAGATAAACATATTAATATACGAAATTAATTACAAAGCAGGTATTAATAATAATATAATTATACACATATACCTAATTGGGCATGGGATTTTTTGAAATAGAAAAAAGTTAATTATATTATTATACAAAGTTAAGACTGGCCGACGGAGACGGTTTTGATAAATTTACGTGTATCGATTAGCTACAGCAGAGAAGGGTAGCCTGGTGATAGTAAAATCGACTGCTAATCATAAAGGTAACTGTGTCCTACCGGACACTACCAAAGACGATATGTTCGCTCGCTTTTACTTGGAACATAAAATCTATAGCTGTCTTAATATAGATACAATACACTGATATGATATGAAGGGATAAGCTTTTGCTAGCACTGCTGTCCTGTAGGGATATCATACCTGCTGATATGATATAGGCATGAGATTATGTATATATGAATAGCAATGAATATTTGGTTAGACAACATTTTCGTCAAGAGCAATTCCATTGACGAAGCCTAACGATTTTATACTGTAGAGAAAAAAAAAAGTGTTTGCAGATATTGTCACATCATACTTCATTATTTTCAACCTGCTATGACTAAACGCTGGAATTAGAGCGTTATCAAGCCGCTTGCCAAGCCATGATAAAGAGTTCTACCAAAAAAGGCACTTTTAATTTCCCTGGAACCGTCCAAATTTACCTAATTCAAATGAAAGAAAAAACATGTATAGTCATTTGTCCGTAGAGCCAAAAAAATTAGGGCGTCATAAATTTATAGATCAAGTAGATTGGTTGGGTAAGTTATACGTAATTAAATTAAATTTCAAACGCACGAATAGCGCAGCGGGCAAGCGTCACCTCACTGCTGCTGCAGCCACACGGCATAATAATCTGTGTGTTCCAGAAATGCTTGTCATAAAGTCTGGGTGTAATCAGTGAAATATATTAATTTAGTTGAGCATATGCACCTATAATATCACTAAGATCGTGTCGTTGTTGACAATTATTATTGACCAAAATATAAAGTTATAGTTAAATAATATAATAAATATAATAATATAATATGTAATATTCTCTCATAACAAATAGCTTAGATTAGTCCGCATTAATTAAACAGTCTCATAATATGTTTTCTAGAATTATTTCTTCAAACTCTGTGCAAAAAAATACACTTTTATTCCGGCATTTTTGTAGAAGGTATTTCAGATTTATATGTGGAGATATGAGGATGGAATGATCGCATCCAATTTATCTACCGTAAATTGCACTTGTTTCCACGAAAAATCTGCCCAGCTTTTTATAGAGGTTGTCCGTTTGAAAAGACTGGTCAGATTTTTTTGTAGTAATAATAATTTTCATGTCAATATGAGCAGTGACATGCACAAGTGGAGGTTTTTGCACAAGTTTTATGCGTCATGTAAATGATCACTGCGAGCCATTTTCACACTCGTATGGTTATCACGCGCATGTAGCTGGCAACAACTATTCGCATAGTATAGGCACTGTATTATATGTGATGTTTCGTCTTTGTTATACCTTTACATTAACCTGCCAATTAATACAATGCAAGAGATAATTGAAAATCTGTTGTGTGTGGTGTGTAGTTAAAGGATAGGTAAAATAATTTTTAGTTTGAAGAAACCACAATGTAAGATAATGAAAGTTACTGTATATAATTTATGGTATATAGTGCATATACGTTCCCGTCGGCAAACAAATTTTACAGAGAAAGGACACCCACACGAATCCAGTAATACTGCAAAAAACCGGTTATGTTACCTTATAAGAAAACGTATAAAAATCTCCAATACGTGCCCAAACATTGCCTGATTTCAGATAAACTATCCAAAGTACGATACGTAAAAGCACAATTTCGCTTTCCTAAAAACTCTTTCGCTTATTCGAGGCATTTTTTAATATTAATATAGACATAGCACTAAATCATTCTCGCGTCACTGTTCTATCTTACCTGTGGGTTAATCTAAGGCGGGCTTTAGCTTTACGTCACTTTTATTAGAGCTAGACGTTTATGAGTCTAGACATGTTTACACACTATGTGTTCAACAAATAACTCATGCTATAAAACTTACCCAATACGGTTACGTAATATTATGTAATAAAGCTCTATTATATCGATATAGTTTAAGGTTCAAATAATAAAGGTGTACAGGTTCAAATATTAAAGGTGCGTTTTAGGATAAGGTTATACCTATAAGGTCAGTTGTTGCAAAAATGTTGCAACCACAATCATTTTTGCAACAACTGACCTTTTTTGTTGGAAACATGATTGCAACCTGGTTTATTTTTTAATAGAAAATGCTGTACTTGGGTTCTAGTCAAAAATTTACAACAGTTTTGGAGTTGAGTTTAGAAAAACGTGGCAGTTGGATTTTGTTAATTCTCTGTTTGTGTGAATCCAACTGCAACTTATCAGGAATGTACAAAACTGTTAAATTCCAATGCGTAATATTCGCGTACCTATATGTAAGACAAGGAAACAGACAACGTAGGACTAACTAAGTCACTTTAGAATATGTTTCAGTGACTTCTTTAAGTTAATTTTGTCCCCATTTTAGGTCGTACGTGATAGAGAGCGGCGAAACAATTCTCAGATATGCGATTCCTCATTATGTTTTCCTATACCGTTAAATCGAGCAATAATGTGCATAACTTTAAAAAGTCAGAGATGTGCGCCTTGAGATCGACCTCGAGACCTGCATAGTAGTTTAACGGTATTTCACTAGGATTTCGTTGCATACGATGAGTATAACTCGTGACTTAACTTATTTATGGTAAGTCCATTATTCCTAATATCAACAACGCTGCTTGGGAACGCTGTGACTTCACTAGTCAATATATCTACTACGATTATGTTACACATTCTACACTACTATATTAACATTGTATCTAACATAATAAATGTATTTATTTGTTACGCTTTCACGCCTTGACTACTCAACCGAGCATCATGAAATTTTGCATAAACGTGATCAAGAGTACAGAAAAGGACATGAGCATTTCATACTAAAAAAATATTGAGCCCAGCGAGCGAAGCCACGGGAAAATGCTAGAATAATATTAATTATCGAAACATTTTGGTGTATTAACTTAACAAAAACATGTTGTACCGTGTTATTAACAGTGGATTATAATTTAAACGCGCTTCAGTGGTATTAGGAAGCCTCACACCAACAAACTGGTCGAAGGATCGAATTTACTTTTTGGTGTTGCATACACTAAACGTTGTACTACGATATACATTTTAACGTCTTATAACCAAAAATATGTATATACATAATCTGGCGTCCACAACCTTAAAGAATAGGCTCATATATAATAAACATATATTAAGCAGCTATTCATATAATAGAAGTAACCTATTGCCGTTCAATGGCATATTATGATATACTAGATGTGGCCGCGGTTTCACCCGCATTTATGATTACTGCGCCGCCCCCGTGGGTCGTAGCGTGATGTTATATAGCCTATAGCCTTCCTCGATAAATGAGCTATCCAACACTAAAAGAATTTTTCAATTCGGATCAGTAGTTCCTGAGATTAGCGCGTTCAAGCAAACAAACAAACTCTTCAGCTTTGTTATTTTTTTGTTTTTAGTATAGATTCGAGATTCCGACACCCACATTATGCCTGCTGTAGTATTAGGTCGTACGTAGTAGGGAAAGCCTATTCGCGTTCACTAGTCATAGTTCTGGATTCCAAGCTGCTATTATTTTGAGCGGTATAACCTAATAAACCATTATCTGATCCGGCAATCAAAGGCAGTGATCCAGCATAGCAGTCAGATTCACAACTGCTGTCTAACTAAGACTAAGTCCAAAAAAATAATTTATAATTAGTTACGAAATTTATAAGCATTATAAAGAGTTTATCCGATTGATGAAGTGCTTTATTTTAGCTATATCTCATTGGCTTAAGACCAACCGCAAAAATAGCTATAAACACTTAAGAGAAATATACGTACTAGTTACTTCGACTTTACATTTGTTACAATTAATCCAACCTTGAATCTAAATGTGTAATTTTGGCATACCTTTTTATTTTCTGTACATAGATATTGGACTAAATATCGTTAGCCATTTAAACTGTATTCTCCTGGGGAGAGTTTAGGGAAATACTGCTAGTACCTATTGCATTCGATTGTTTAATGCAGACAAGAAAGGATTTATTATTTTGCTTATCATCTATGCTAATCAATGTGACGTTGCATTTAAAGAATACAGTCTTCTCAATTATCGTATTGTGGGATAAAAATAAAGACAAAACATCACAAAATACGATGCTCGTACAGGTCGTACGTATGTAGTACGGGCTGATCGAGGTAATCGTACGAGTGAGTAAATGGATCGTGGTGATCATTTACATGATGCATATGCCTCGCTTAAGCATCTCCCCTTGTGTTGAGAGTAGTCTTGACGTGATTAAGAGCGTTAACGCCTCGCCGATTCTTAGTGGCAACATTGCAATTAAGGGTCATACTTTAAGATTACATGTAATTCATATATTTTGACTTAATTTTCATAGACTCTATGGACTGAGAAAGTGTATCATAGATAGAATAAATATATATTTATAGTCCTTTTAATATGCACATTACGCATCTAAAATTTCCGATCCATTATTTACATAGGTAGTAAAAAAACTATCAATATAATTATTTTCCACCTATGATACCATATATGATATATATTGAAAATATGAGACTTATTTGCAAAGATGCCACGGAATAAGCCATAAGGCATAAACACTCTAAAATGATTACACCGGCAATTCCTCATAATACTTGAGAAATGAAAACTGAAAATCATACATAATAATACTGGCGAATCATATTTTTCTTTAACCATGGTAATAGGAACAGACGCCATCATTAATTTTCTTAAAAAATTGCAGTGCATATTCTTTGCTCAATGTCTATAGTCATAGTTAGGTTTATATAAAAAGTGATATTCTGTCCTATTACCCTTTGGCAAAAAGGGAAAAGGGCAAATTAATGGGGCCCAAGAAAAATCACCACTGGGTATAAAAACTCCGGAGAACAATGGGGTTTTGTAAGCCTCCTTGCCCACAAGACCCCTATATTTCCACGTCATTATTTGAATACACAAGAACTGTATATATAATTGTATATTATAGTAGATAAAGATGACTTGACGCCAGGACAATATTATATCGTACAACTTCTAAAAATATTGTGTTTTAAAATATCTACCCACTGTGGGTAGTATAATAGTCAAATATTGTTAGTGTAGTAAAATATTCTTCAAAATAAAACTTATTTTTCAGATGTTATTATGTATTTCATTGTATGTTTTTTGACAACCTTTGTCTTTTATCTGAATGCTGGAAATATAATTTAATACTTTAAAAATAAATCGATATATTTTTTGCCACAACGAAGCTCCTCCTTCATTTATTTTGTATCCGCAGTTGGAAACTAAGGTATCCAATGTATTAGTTAAGATAGTTAGGTATCCAACTGTATATATCATTGACAAGTTAATAATAATATAAATTGAAATTAAACTTATTTATACGGATTTTATCGCGTTGTTTATTTAACACTGTATTACATAATTTAGAAACTTTTACACTACTACTACTATTGAATTTTACAAATTTTAAGCTAATAAAATTATTAGAACTATTTATATTTAGGTTTAAACTTTCTCCGATGTTTCGGTTGCTTTTCAGCAACCATGGTCACGGTTATTAGCTTAAAATTAGTAAAGTTCAATAGTAGTAGTAGTGCAAAAGATTTTAAATTATGTTATACAATGCTAAATAAACAAGTCGATAAAATCCATACAAATAAGTTTAATTTCAATGAATAATATTCGCGTAAACAGAAGACAATATTAAATAATATAAATCATAAAAAAGCTCAAGAGCTTTTTTATGTCTTATAACTTGTCTATAATATCTTCTTCTTCTCCTTAGCCTTTATTATTCCCAAGTCACTTGGAGTCGGCTTTTTCTAGTCTAACCTAATTTGACTGGATATCAGTTTTTACACGGAGCGGCTGCCATCTGACGTGAACTTGGTTAGACTCGGTTGGGCTTCTAGACTATACCGCGGGCGGCCAGCAGAGCACCGTTTCTATGGCTCTCCCTGGCCGCCAGGTTGACTCACGCCACCCACACAATGACTCTACGTATACTCTGCAGGTCCCTCGTAAGCTGCGAGAATCGTCACCTCATGCTTAGGCCTCTGGCACTCTCATTCACCGAACGAAACACAGTAGTGAAACACAGCTGTTTCACGTCGATTTTCTGTGAGAGGGTAGTTTGTATAATATATTATTATAAAGCGAAAAGTTTCAAACCTAACCAAACTTTCTCTTTCCAATATTAATTTATCAATAGAAAACTGTGAACACACAAAGAAGAAAAACATTCATACACTACATTTCAATATTCGAAATTCGAACAATGCCCTTTCGGCATAAAACCACTAAACAAATTACCTTCTATTTTTACAGCCACAGAAGAAATCTCTATCCCAGCACCTCTACATTTTCCTAAAGTAAATTGAAAATGCCTGAAATAACACTCGAGCAAAAACTTTTCCAAATGAAAAAGCGATAATAGGAGTGAGTTTAATCTGACTTTTGTGGATATTCATTTTTGCCAGATATTCATTGGGATTAGAACTTTTATTTAATACGACACTGTCGATTCTTTAGTTATTTATTCGGTGAGATTTAACGCACAAAGCTTTGACCAGTCTTTAAAATATGGAAAGGATTTTGCAGTATAAAATGCTTTGAGCTTTTGCTTAACTTTTCTGCTAAGGTTTATGATACCCACCTAAGGGATGAAAATTTATTAAAAAAAAGGAGTAGGCACAGTTATATTACACCTACACTTCAATGGCTATGCTTTTAGGTTCCATATAATAGGGGTCTCTCCCTATCTACTCCCTTATCGTCTGCTCACAATTCCAGCCTCTGTGCTGCTATACAGAAATTCTTAACAGAAAAACCCAAAAAGATTTCTTTGCTCTACCCGATAATCTAACGCGAGACCCCATACACAGCAGTCGTATTCACTAGAGCCCACGAAGTAGCATTTAAATGTATAAAGTAAACCGTATGTGTTTCTTACACGTTCCAATTTGACCGTACAAGCAACAAACATATTTGTTGTTATTCATCAAACTTTTTTAATTTATTTAGTTGTGTAACATGCACATGACAGAACAAATACGGGCGTTGGTTGTAAAACCAAATTGAGTTTCAGTTCACTTGTTTTTGCAGTGAACCGAACAAATTTAAATCGCTTTTAACTTCATATAATTGATCGTTCTGGCATAATAGTCTAATAGAGATTACCCTGATTGCAAATTTAAATTTGTCTGTACATGTTTTGATGTAGTAATATAACTTATATAATATGTTTACCCTTTTTTAGGGTTACTTGTAATTTGTTTTCCAAATTACTAGTATCTTAATTAACTCAGCAAAAAGCTTATGTTAAGAATGGGTTTACGTCGTAATAAGTGGGTATCAATTCCTTCTCAATCGCATGTTTAACATCATAATCACTAGCAAGCAAGCAAATAGCCCGCTTGACAGTTAATAAATAATCGCTATATTGCAAACACAAGACATAATGTCACCAGCTGACAACACAGCGCCATCTGAAGGAATCTGGCGAGTAAATCTTCCCTATAGATGTTTTAAGGCCAGGCTGTCTAAAATATTTCCAATGCTAGCTCCACCCATGTCAATCATGGCTATGTGAGCTAAACGCTGAGACTACCCTGTCAAAGATATATTCTAGCACGAAAGTTAACGGCGTAATTTGCTTTTAATTGGCAAACTGATTATGTTAATAATTGTTATATTTCATAGTTTTAATTAGTTCGTAAGATATATTAAGTAAAATAATTTAATCAATCTAGGGAAAAAGTATCCCGTGACTGGATAATAAACTACATTCTTAATAATTATAACTGTGCAGAGCAATCTTGAATAAATGTTTAAATCAAACTATTTCTTTTGGAAAGAAAAAGATACAATAATCATATTTTACTACTACTACTTTAAGTGTATGAGGAAATTGTTTCAGAATATGCCAATTACTTAATGCAATCTATCACACATTTAAGGAAGACTGCTTTTAAAGCTTACAGACTAAGATCACCGTAAACTCTAACCAAGTGCAAGATCTAAATTAAGAAAATCCTTCTCTAAACTTATCAGTTTAGTTTCCTGTCAAGAGAAATCTTTTATAAGGGCATAAGAAACCCTCTCACATGAAAACAAATGAATAAGATTGCTTGTATATGCATATTATCTTAAAAAGGATACTACAACCGCTCTAGAATAATATGATGTATGTACCACCGAAACAACTTCAAGCAAATACAGTAAAGTTTTATTTATATTTAACACAATGCCGTATTTGTTCGTTAAGTTACTCGCTTATGTACTCAAATAAAACATCGTCAAGGCAGCCCAGCACGTCACTGTGAATGTTTACAGAGTAGCGTGTTAGCAACTCTAAGGTCGTAACGTGAGGGTAACTTTGTCTGAATATTATTTCTTTTATTTATTTACCAACTAGCTTTAGCTGGCATTTATAGCGTCTAATATACAGTTTAATTTAGTGTCTGTAACTGTCAAAAACTATTTTATATGAGCATTGTTTGACATTGTATTCAATACTAAAGAATCTTCTTTATATAAAATCTTATGTGGTGTATGTTTGAGACCTCAAAATTCAAAAAGTAGCCATGTCATTGACTTGAAATTTATATACAATGTTGCATTAATATATAAAAATGTTTTTATGTACTTTTTATCTCGAAGTTCTTAGGAGAACTGGAATTATTTCTAGAATACTTTTATTTACTTTCATACTAATTAATATTAGGCTAAGCCACAGCAAAACTAAGCGAGGTTTAACTAGTGAGAATATTAATTAACGAATGATTTTATAGTTTACTATGGGGAGTGCTACGGGTAGTAAGAAGCAGCGATAACTCAGTGGGGAGACCAACAGACTGCAATGCAGAGAGTCTCGGGTTCGAACCGACGTCGCGCACCCCTGACTTTCGGAAGTTATATGACTTTTCGAAATTATGTGCGTATTGATTGACAATTATCGCCTGCTCCGTGCCTCGGAGAGCACGTAGGGTATCGTTAGCCTTCGGGTTGCGAAGGTCAGGTGGCAGTCGCTCCGTGTAAAAACTGATATCCAGTCAAATCTGGTTAGACCAGAAAAGCCGATCCCAAGTGACTTGGGAATAATAAAGGCTAGGGAGAAGGAAGGACTATGGGGAGTGCTCCGAGGAATTTTTCGGACTGATCCCTGCTTCTTTTCGCCATCGTCCTACGCGACAGAATTTCCATCCCCATCATTTAGATGGTTGGCAGTCCACAACGGTGCGTTTTTCCAGAAATGTTATACCTCGCACAACTAAACTGTGGAATGAACTGTCACCTGCGGTATTTCCGGACCATTACGACCTACAAACCTCCAAGAAAATAGCATACTCCTTTTTAAAAGGCCGGCAACGCATTTGTAACTCCTTTGGTGTTACGGGTGTCCATGGGCGGCGGTAATCGCTTACCATCAGGCGACACGTCTGCTCGTATCGTCCTATATCAAAAAAAAAATATATAAACTATATGCTACATTACAAGACCTACATCATTACATAACTGAAGGCCACTCCACTCAATTCCTTAATCAATTAAGCTTTATTTTAGTTAAAGTATTTTGGCGTGAAACTGCTATTTCTGCCATGGAAGAACAAAATGGTTACACTAATATAAGAACAGAACGAAATATTATACGGCTGACTAACCTATATTCTTCCTTTTTCCCTTTAATGATTAATTAAATCACAAAATTAAAAAATCTTAAGCACACTCAATGTAGAGCCTATCAAAAAAGAAAGTAAGTAACTTTAAATTTTCGAAGCTTTTTAACTTCCACTGAAAACATTTCTTTTGATTCATTCAAGCTATCCTCTGCTTCTTTAGAGAAAATATATTATTACGATTTCGTTACTGCCGATGTAAAAACGGTTCTATTGCCCTAGATTTAAAGGACACAGAATAATTCAAATAAATTCTAATCACGTCCAAAAGCTTTATGTCTTCGACAACGGTTTAATAAAAAAAGTATCGCAATAAAATCGTGAAAGTATAAAAACAAATAAAAAATAAGTGTGCCGCGTCATTTTTTGCGAACCTTCATCATTTTAATCCCCGAAATAAGTCTAAATTATTTGACTGGCTAAAAGCTGCTATCTCCGTATAATTCAGGGTTGTCATTTTGAAATGTATGTTCATGAGTTAATTGAGATAAAAGAGAAATTATACATACTGTACGGCGACCACTTGAACCACCACCTCGGTGACTTTAGTGGTCGTCTCGTCACTACCGCTTCGTCCAGTATTGTAGGTTCGATCCCCTCACACAAAAATTTCCTCCTCTATCCTCACTGATTTCAGCATGAATGGGCCGGCTCGACCGCGGAAGGACTACCCTCTCACAGAATATCGACGTGAAATAGCAGTATTCCTACTGCTGTTTTTCGTTCGGTGAGTGAGAGTGCTGGAGGCCCAATCATCTTCTTTCCTCCTGCCCGTTCCTTCTCTTTGCCAATTCCTTTTTCTTTTCTACCTTTCCCAAAGGGTCGGCAACGCGCAAATGATGCCTCTGGTGTTTCAGGTGTCCATAGGCCATAACAAATCCAACAGTCCCGCTCTAGTTTTCAATTTTAGTAATAATTGTAGAATCTCTCGACTTACTAAACATGATTAACTTGAACTAAAGTAATGACGAACAGTATACAATATGGCAACGAAAATCTTTACTTGGATCAGTTTTGTTAATTTCCTTCAAAAACTAAAGAACAAATCAACTGATCGAACCCGCCTATATGAAGTATTGATCTCAGAATATTCTTCTCTGAAGACGCAGACTCTTCGACGTATATCTTATCCAACTTAACTTACGGGGCTCAAAGATGTTCACTGACCGAGTCACGAAAATCCAAACTTAAGGTTTGCAAACGTGCGATTGAATGGAGCGCGTTAAGGTTAAGCTTACCGACCGGATATACGACACAAAAATACGCTACAAAACGCGTATTTTTGATGTGAGTTTGAAAACGGTAAGGCTCAAATGGTATCGGACGAAGCATGTCTTCAGAGTATACATATAAGAGCACGAGAGAAGCACGTGAAGGCCTTAGGTATAGTGACTAAGCTGGTGTGATGAGCTGGACGTATTTATAAAGGAGCAGACAGGAATCAGTGGTTGAGAGTGCAGCAGCCCTTCGCCTAACAATAGAACAGCATAAAAAATAAAAAAACCAGACTTTATTTGTTTACCTACTAAAACATAAAAATGAAACGCCACGACGTGAAAATACAGACATGCTTACTGAAGGTCGAATATTATGCAAAAATATACTTTTCGTTCTCAGACGAGTGTACACCTGTTTTGTGTTTGGCCAGCCCTAACGTCACTGCGCATGACAAATGAATAATGTAGGCAACGGTTTGGAGGTGTACTTAAATAAATGTAATAAACTTCACAGGTGAATATTTCTGTATTTTTTGTCAAATCGTTAGGATTTACGGCGATTTTAGAATACGTGATCTGAATTTTGGTAATTTTCTTTGTATTTTTAGGACGCTCACCTAAGTTTTGCTAATTATTCTTTAGACCTTCTAGTTGTAATTTATCATAATTTAAATTTTAATATTGCGACGATCATAAATTTCACTACAGGGACTATTAGCATCTCTGCCTAGTTAAAAGCTGACTTGATACCTATTCCTAAAGAATTATACTTGTTTGGTAAAAGTAAAAATGTAATACAGATTCGGCAACTACGTATTATTAGATAATAATGGCCTCCAGACCCAATGCCAGCCATGGCAGCCAATCACGATGGCCTCTAGCAATCTGAACAGGAGATATTATAGTGCATGAGTGTGCTCAAACGAATATAGAATGTGTTTGTGCATACAGTATTGTCTCATTGGCATAATCCAAGTGACAGTTCGATACGATTAGAGAGAAGTAATGCCACTAACTGCCTAACTTCAGGCTGTTACTGGCAATTCTTGACAGAAAAATCCTAGACATGTACCTCAATCCGACCTTTGTATCGTACACAAGACCATAATATATGATCAGCAGTCATATTTCATACAACCGCCTTCCGCTTTCGCAACACTTTTCATGGGAGCTTGTAACCTTCCTCGATAAATGGGCTATAGAACACTAAAATAATTTTCAATTCGAACCAGTAGTTCCTGAGATAAACGCGTTTAACCAAACAAACAAACTCTTTAGCTTTATAATATTCGTATAGATGCGCCAATGGTAATAAATTTGTAGTTATATGTGTTAACTATATGTACACACCTATTTATAAGTTATGTATGATATTACTTACAAACACTAAATACGTGCAAAGTACATTCTACAATAACACTACGGATTGCGATGGTTGAATAATCATTTCATCTCTACCAAGCGCCGAGCATTGCGGATTTGATCCCTCTACAAAACTGAAATTTGTGTGTTGAGATGAATGTCCTTTGTGTCCGTTCTTTAATACGTGTAACGCTTCGGGAAAGAAGGGACTGTATATTTAAGCGCAAGACAACTTATCTATATATCTATACTCTTCTCCTCCCTAGCCTTTATTATTTCGAAGTCACTTGGGGTCGGCTTTTTTAGTCTAACCGGATTTAACTGGATATCAGTTTTTACACAGAGCGGCTGCCACCTGACCTCCACAACCCGAAGGCTAACGATACCCTAAGGCTAGACCAGTGTCAGGATATTATAGGGCACTGACTTTCCAATAACGACTGCCATAGATGTTCATGACAGCCGGTACCGACGGCTTAACGTGCTATCTGAGGCACGGAGCAGGCAATAATTGTCAATCAATACGCACATAATTTCGAAAAGTCATATAGCTTCCGAAAGTCAGAAGTGCGCGACGTGGGTTCGAACCTGAGACCCTCTGCATTGCAGTCTGTTGGTCACCCCACTGAGCTATCGCTGCTGCTATCTATATACCTATACGTAAAAATAAAAACTAAATGTCTGCTTTCAGGGAAAGATACCTTTTATTAAGCGCAAACATTTATTCACATGCTACAAAAGATAAATACTTTTTTTTTCACATAGAGTTGAATCTATCAATGGTTGATTTGTTTATGCGAAATTGCACACTTGTATAGGAATATGCAAGGAGCTATTGAGGCTTCTAAGCAATAATTCATTAAGCTTTCGCATAGTTAAATAATTAAAAAGTACTGTTGGTAAAAATTACCGCATTAAAATCAGTATAAAGTAGATTAATTTTAATCATCAACTTTTAAACTGTTTTGTGAACGTATTCGCGGGTGGGAAGCATCGAGCGAATATTAGTAGTTATATATAATCAAATAATAGTAATATATTAATATAATAATAATATATAATAACGTTTTTCCCCTGAAGGTCTTAGGGTTGGTACTTAGTATATCGAGTCAAAGCTCGAGAAGAGGAAACACTCTAAACAAAATAATATAGCAATATAATAAAATAAAATATAAACATAAGAAATTTTCAAGCAAGACAAATTCCCGTAAAGTATGTTCAACAACGTGACGTCATCAAAATTCAAGTCTTACAAAAATCTAATCAAGTACCCAATACTCGTTACTTATCGAAGATTGAATTACCGGTAGTAATTAAATTCGTTAACGAAAATGGTTACATAAAGGAAAAGATTCGAGAGTTACTTTACGTTCCTCTGGTTTTTTCCATCAGCCAATTTATTATTCATCGACCGGATTCGCTATTTAGTCAAGCGCGAGAAGTCTGTGACAGCTGTTCCTTATTTGATTCCTAATATCACAGATGTAATTAGATTTCGAAGAAATAAGGTTCGTATTGTCTATTGTTGGCAATGTTCGTTTCTTCAAATATATTGTCAATATGACAATGACGCACAGTCTTAGAACATTTACTTGCGGTAAATATGTATTGGTATCAAAACTTGAGTAGACACAGAAATAATATCAATCGTGTGTACAGTTATATACCTACATAAAAGGTAGCAAGTAAACTTAAGTACCGTCTGACAGTAACCAGTTACCGTAGCCTATGATCACTTGCAGTACCTATGGTCGACATTCTTATATAAAAGACTTTTATGTATATATGTAACTGAATCGCGCTCAGCGCGAAAGCAATCACTCTTTAACAACAGATAGGTTCGAATCCCACTCTTTGTACCACCGATGTGAAACCACACCTAGCATTTTATAACGAGTAAGTTAGCAAGAGGTTGGCAATAACACTAATAATTTTATTAATATAAGAAATTATTGCAAGGAATACTATTGGTTATTAGCAGTAATTTGCAAACCAAATTACTAGTAATATGTATTTAAACAATAAGAGTTGGATAGAACGTAAGTAATGATAAATACGAGGCTCTTCAAAACTCTTATCAATAGGCAAAATGCAGTAAGGCAGTTCCTAGAATCATAAAAATGCCTTAACATGACAATAAAATTAAATAACAAATACTAAAACAGATGTAAAATTTATAAGCCAAAGACTGAAACGAAACAGACAGGTGTGGCTTTAATAGCAGTGTCATTGTATTCAATAATACGTTGTTTACAGTCGGCACCGTTAAATATAGAAGACTACACTTACCAGTGAATAATGGAAGGCTAAAACGTTTTGAAATACACATGATGTGCTAGCAAAAGTACGCTTTTTCTGATAAACAACAAACAACTACGTACTTCGTGTAAGAATACGCATCTACGCACTGAGACCGCTTTGATTTATCATATTACATACACATTGCAACTCTTTCTCAGTGGAGCAGGAAGGAATTTTCATTTGATACGATCGTGACATATCAGTTTTGTAATATTGTTTAACGTTTACGCGAATGTTACTCGTTCTTTAAACTACGATTTACCTAATGTGATGCATACAAATTAAACAACTTGAAGGATTTAATCGCGATTTATTTAAGCTAGTGCTTTCCCAAAAGTAGAAAATCGAAGACAATTTATAAAAAAAACTCGCCTACGTCAGAAGGGGTAATGTTTTTCGAGCATATGTATGTATGTATATATGTATGTTCCTTTAGCACGCCCCACAGCCCAAACGGCTGGACAGCTTTTGACATGTGAGGTGTCGTTGAATTCATCAGAATTGTGGTAGTGACATAGTCTATGTAAATTTTCAAAATGGCGTCCGCAAATGTAAAATAGAGTAAGAGTTATGTTTTTATTTTTCTTACCTTAGCAATATGGGTATCAAATGAAAGATCGTAAAAAGACCATTTCAAAAATATATGTATCATATCACGTTTATATTACTGTTTTAACACAAATTGTCAAAAAGCGTACCGATTATTGTATACCGGGACGCCCGAAGTATCATTTTCTAGCAAGAATGTATTCAAGTCAGGAATGCCTGTACCCAGTTATATATTAAAATAAAACTATGTATACATTATGTTATATTATAATATTACATAAGTAACAACAGAGATAACTTGAGGGTTAATAAAACTAAAAAGTCTGAAATAAAATTATTATTATAAAAACAAAAAAACCCGACTGCTTAAGTAGCTGTTGCACCATAAAGTATTTAGATAACTTATTTGAATATACATATTATGTAGTTATTTCATTATTTGATAAAGTAAGCTTACAAAACAATGCATTAGTCAGTCGAATTTTATATAGATATTGTTATACATGTTTTTCCTTTTTTCAGTTCATTACTTTTAAGCAGTCGGGTTTATTGTTTTTATTATAATATTATTTACTTATAAATTTTTGCTATTTATGAAGAACATGTGCAATTATTCGTATATACTTTAATTATCCCAAATATCATATTACTCCGTAAGCGCAATTTACTTAAATATGATATTTCTCTTCACGTACCTATTATAGATTTTGGATATAAATCACAAGTTTTAACTATTTTAATCTTTTTATAAATTTTGTTATATCCACACTTTCCTTGCTGTTTCGTCTGCTTGGTGGTCTTTGTCTCTATATTGCAGTGTAGTCACTAAACCACGATAAAATGCGTAAAACGTAGTTTAATTTTAATACAACTTTTATTCTTTTTCATACACTCTCAAATCATTATTTATACACATGCTCGTCGTGTACGATTTCAATCATACTACGAGACCAAAATGTATGCCAATATTTTGCCGATATTTGAGTGTTTCTTTTGTCTTTTATTTCAATGTCTGCAAAGCTTTTGTGAAACGAGGATTTTTCTAGAAAAGGTATTCGGTAAATTCATAGCAAGAGATGTATAGAGAATGTACATTCTGCGTATCTTGAATATTTATTCGTACTGTGCATATCTCCCTGATTAAGATTGACATATTTACAACGATTCAAACCACAATAAAAAGCGATAAACGTATAACAAAAGGTATAACATAAACTGCCACGCCTAGCCACGTCAATCGTAGCGGATTGAACGCGCCGAATTATATGATTACCGCAGTATATTCCGACGCATTTGTGATAATTATATAACTTAATGGATCAGATATTTATATACTTGCACAAGTCATGTCTCGCTTATGTCCCCGAAGGGGTAGCTATAGGCGTATTGTATTAATAGTTTGCCTGATCTGATATGCTTTAATCACGTAACAGGGAAAGAGCTTATTGCCTTATACCGGTTACCGTTCTAGATTCCATGTTGCTACTAAGAATTTCTTGCCATTAAAACTTTACCCGTCACAAGAATCGAACCCAAAACGTGACTGGTATGCATAAGGCATACCAGTCACGTTTCGGTTTCGACAGTCACTACAGTTACGAACTACGCTTAAGTAACGTATATATTGATACATAGGTATTTCATTGCTACGCCGCACTACGCATACTCAGAGTGTAGATAACATCGACATCGATTTCATTTAAAGAATTCTAAGATTAATTTCTTACCACGCTTATGATGACACAAATCATGAATTGTATTTAACCGTATTATAAATATAATAATCATATAAATAGCTGGCAGTAATGTTTGTGAAGTGAATACAAATAAAAAATGAAATAATATGAGTTATTTCAATTATTTCTAAAGAAGTATGTCTAAATTGCATTTCTTTTCATATATGTGTATGTGATTCACTGTACAACCATAAATTAAATTGTTCAAAGTCAACTTGAAATAGAAAAATATTTTTCTAGTTTAAGTTGACTTTGAACAGAACCTGAAGACACGATTTTACATCAACCTAAAAGAAAAAAATGTCTATCTCATTCAAACACATGACCGCATCCCACTCCATATTCTCAGTGCTAAGCAAACGGATGCATATACTCCAAAGTCTCGAGAGTGGTGTGTTTTTAGTCAACGATTAGACTCAAACACGTAACCGGTCCTTTAATTTCCATCAAACATCTCCTACCCAAAAACTCGGGTCGATCTTAACTAAAGGATAATAGCAGTCGGGCTTTCAATATCCCGTGTTCGAACCCAAAGGGCAAATTCAGTTGTTAGCCTTTGGTCAACGGCGACAATTGGAATACTTATTGCTCAATCAGTGCGTACATTGACCTCTATTGTAATCAAGAATTGGAGTGGTGATCTAGTTTATAACTGGAAGGGTTTTATTGATGAGAGTACTGTCTGGTTCACCCCTGTTTGTCTTTGTTATTGGAAAAATTTCAATGAAAATGACTTATATGAGATTGATTACTTTTACCCGTTGTGTTGTTTATTAAACCTTTTGTGTGGAGCATGTGTAATCAAAAAGCTATCTGATGTAAAATGCCTAAATAAATGGGCGGCAGAAAAATTTTAACATTTTTATAACGAGATAGACAAAAAGTAAAAGCCTGAAATTGTCGTTTGCTTTCAAAAATGTTAGTATTAGGAACATACTACATTTATTTTTTTATCTGACTCGGCGGACTTCTTCGGTGACACAGCAATACTGGATATGACGTCAACATAAAGCTTTGGGTTCAATGCCAGGTCGAACAAGATATTTTTCTTAGAAAACGCAATAACACTGCACTTAATATGGATGCTATTCACGTCTACATGTCTCTTCGGTAGTATTGAGGTAAGACTATAATATAATACGTAAATTTTTAATGTCACACTCGCAAATTCTTGAATATAACTTTTCTAAAAAAATTGCATTTTAATTGTTTTTATGTCATGTTATTTTTTTAGGTTTATTTAACTCCATTATAGATTAAACGCTGAGGAAGGATGTTGGCTACTTTTAATGAAACATGAACAAAATTGGTAATTTACCAACGTTAAATTACCACAAAAGCAAAAGACTATTATAAGGCAAAAACACAATTATATAACAGTGACATAACTATTGTATTTTTAAATCTCACCTTACTAACGCTAGCAAACTTGTAAACAATGTTATATACCTACTTCTATATACATTATACGATCTCTAAAATTCCATTGTTTCTAAAAATATATTGACGTCGCCGTGAAATATCTGTCTCGTGGAACTACTAGTTACAAAATTCAAAGTTCTCGTGTATAAGCCAGTTCTAAGCGCCCATTCGTGAGCGCTCATGCATACAGAAGAGGTCTTGTAAAGGAGTGAAAAATCCTTTCACTAAAACGTGAGACGAGGAATGAATAACATAGTCTCTAATATTATGGAAGACTTTGTTCTAAAAATGAAGTTGATGAGAAATGCTTTTTGAGTAGCTTCAATAAGATTCATTGTGTATTATTCCTTTATTTCATCTTATACAATTTGGTATGTACGAGACTGGTTACAAAATAGAATGTTGCTTGAAATAGCATGTTGATTAGTTTTATATATAAGTCTGGGTTTCATTCGTGAGATCCTGTTTTCGATTACTGGTCAGACAGAGATACAATTTTTATTTTTTATTTTTATAATATAATATTCTACATATACACACAACATCATCTAGCACAAACTAAACAGAGCTTGTACTATTGGTACTAGACAATGGATAAACATACATAATTATACACTTTATGTTTTTTGTAAATACATACATATTATACATAGAAACACCCAGACCAAGTCAAACATCCATATTCATGCACACAAATGTTTGATTTGTGCGGGAATCGAACCCGTGACTTCAGGCGTGACAGTCGGTTACACTAACCACTACACCATTGAGGCCGACAATTATAGCAGTTTTCGTTTACAAACTGCAAATTTACTGAGAAATGCACTATATCCGCTAAACTTGAATTTAAATCTGCCAATTGCAAAAAAATAAAAGTCTATTTGAGGTTGTACAACAAATGCCGCATATGCTGGGTGGTGCATAAAACAGAAATAAGTAGTCATTTATTTCAAGTTTGTACAACTAGAAACCAGTTAATCTAGATATAGGTTTAATTAAGAAGTTTGTACCAATTTCAGGCCGCTTAAAAGCTGTTTTGTTATTAAATTTTTTATTTATTTACATTTACAATTTCGATATACAGTCTTAAAAAACCTAGTGTACACATACAACTTTTTAATAACTTAATTGTTTAGTCGTATTGTGGAATGTGTTATCATATTTTATAATACAAAAAACTCTAAACAACGATTTAAAAAGTGTCATCTGACTATACCTTTATAATTTCACGTCATCCCTCCTTAAGTTGCGATCTCTTTGCCAAGCTTTTAATGAAATTTTACAGAAGAATACTTTTATTCAAAAGTTGAGTGTTGACGGGAATTGTAATTAAAAATGTGAGTCGCTTTAAGGGCTAAAAAAATAACTTGAGAATGGAATTGATTTAAATAAATAAACAACGGTAATTTTAAACCAAACTATGTATTTTGTCAAATTGAGTTAGGCACTTGACTTTCCGGCGGGGTCGCAATTCGCATGTGAGAATGATTCACACGGCTCCGCCTCTGGTAACGTGGAGTAACACTGTGTTAGGTTTAGTTGGTAAGACTGGGACGTCGTCATCTTTCCCCAGGTGACTCCGACATAACCTCTCAGACGCCCTGCAGAGAGGTATGCGTGAATGCATTTCTTAAAGTGAAAAAATAAACTTGTTTTTGTCGCGTCAGCACTCAGAGCTTTGATTAATAACCCCGACAGGGTTGTCGAATTTGAATAAGTCGTGTGAGTCTAAAAACATAAGGTGTAAGGAAGGCATGTAACGTTTTTCTTATTTATTTAAATTACATTTGCTTGAGATATCCCTTTAAAAACTAAAGCACAGCATAAAATAAAATTATATACCATATTTTCATTAAAATTTGTATGCGATATTTCATACTTAATAGCTTACAAGTGTGCAAGCAAGTGTGTTGTTCTCAAAAATGCTATAACCCGCTTACATTTTACACTCGTGTAACTCTGAACGAAAATATTAGAATTGAACTACATTATTATCATAAGCAAATAACATTTACAAAGGATAGACAGTAGTTACAAACAAGGTGTTAAATTATGTCTATGTATTTGTCTTATAAATATGTACATATATTTTAATAATGCAATTTTATGTGTAGTAGAGCCTCGCTGATTTCAGCATGAATGGGCCCGCCTCGACTGGGGAAGGACTACCCTCTCGCAGAATATCGACGTGAAATAGCAGTATTCATACTGTTGTGTTTCGTTCGGTGAATAAGAGTGCCGGAGGCCCAAGCACCACCTTTCCCCTTACCCGCTCCTTCTCCTTCCCACTTCCTTTCTCTCTTCTTCCTTTCCTAAAGGGTCGGTAACGCGCAAGTGTTGCCTCTGGTGTTGCAGGCGTCCATAGGCTACGGTGACCACTTACCAGCAAGTGGTATGCTTGTTTGCCAACTTAGTTGTATAAAAAAAGGTGTTCAGTGCGATTTTTTTTTACGTTAACGCGATCAAAACTTTTACCGCGTTTGGCTCTCTGATTGGTTAAGAGCTTGGAGCGGGCCAATAAGAGCGCCTTCTTAAACCTGTCGATCACGTTATCGTAAAAACAACTCGTACTTTGCAACCAGATTACGCATGTCTATAATCGAAAGATTTGACTGATATACAGAGTGTGTTATTAATGGATAACCTGGAAATGTCTTAAAGTGGAACTGATTGCCGTTCAGAAAAAAATATGATGAAAATCTATCCTAACTACTATCTGAGATATGTTTTTTTTAATTACCATGTATAACTTTCTTGTATACTACGACCATAAATGAATGA
Organism: Catocala nupta; assembly: GCA_963675205.1. NCBI lineage: Eukaryota > Metazoa > Arthropoda > Insecta > Lepidoptera > Erebidae > Catocala > Catocala nupta. Next base: position 13,112,109 of record OY776082.1, read on the forward strand.
AATCCATCGGTTTTTTGTTGTTTTATTATTAAACACTAATTATGCTAATAGATAGACAGTCAAAAGTATGCTATGCTATATAGCTTGCACTTTTTAATATTTTTTTTTATTACTTTTTTCATTTTTTCTGAACGGCCTTCAGTTCTACTATAAGACATTTCAAGGTTATCCATTAATTACCGGACATCCTGTATATGATACTCATATATAGATGCTCGCCTTCTGTTACGGGAAACTAAAACCATAATAAGCGAAGTGAGGGTTTAATACACATCTGCCTGCCCGTTCGGGTATATATGTGTAAAACTTAGTATGTACCTCGATACGTACATTTCACCAGCTATATTTAGGCCACACCTAACAAGGATATAACTTATTGCCACCTATCGGGAACATTTAAAGACTGAGAATCTGCTACAGATAACAGAAATACCTTCTGGTGCTTTATTTCGCCCGGTAATTCAACATGTAACATCACTATTACTTGCAACAAATGCCGAGGATCCAACGAGGTAATTGTAACATGGTTAACCATTCATATAATGTATTGTAAGTTGTAACTTATTATCAGTATGACTCTACGGAGAATTACGAAGCTGATACAGCTCAAACAATTTGTGACAGCCTATCATAACAAACTATCCGACCTTGTTTAAACAGGTTAAAACGTGATTTTATATACCAGAAACTTAATTAATTATACTTTTGAACGGAACAGGATTTTAGTCGTGAGCTCCTCTGATAGTCTAGTCTCCTCGACGAATTTTTGAACGCTGGTTATCTCAGAAGTAATGGGACAAACCCAAACAACGTATCTTTATTTTATATACCATATGTATAAGTATAAAATAAGATGAAGATACTATGTAGCTTAAATCGTATATCCTCGAAGAGATTTTATACCCACAATTTGCCAGTCATTGTTTTGGCTGATATATTATAGAGGGCAAGCCTATTGACACAGTCTCCATGCTGCTACTAAGAATTCCTTTTGCAGAAATGCCCACAACACTTGGCTTAACCCCTTAACCATTATTGACTTTATACACAGCAGTCGCATGCACTACCACTGCAACACCAAGGCAGTCTATGCAATCAGGATTCTAAATAAAATGTCATAAAATAGTTCAAATAGCATTAAAGCGGTTTGACCGTTTTTAATACATTCGTCCTTACATTACATAAACACAAAAGTCCCGCTAACAGCGCCAGCATTTTCATTTAAAACTTTACGCTTTGTTCCAGTTATTCAGTTTTTCAATTAATTCAACATCCGACGCAAGTCGAAGTCTAAATAGTGGACTGTAACCGCATTTGTTTGTTCAAACGCTTTGTTCATTTACAATTACTGTTCCTGACCTGTCTGACAAAGGCCGAGAATAAAATTGGCACCGCAAGGCAAATGTTTGATCAAATCTTTCGCTAATTAATTGTTGCTTGGATGGGGATTTAAGTGGTAACTCCAACGTTCAAGCATGTACCTATGCTTGTTACGTTTTGAGTATTCTAGCATCAACACGGAATATACATTTACGGCATCCACATATAGTTGTTACAAGTCTGGCTACAAGCCTGGTGATAGAATTTGGCGGAATTACCCGTCCCCGTGTCATAAAAAAAACACGTAACTCCGTTAGTTCTGCCCTTGATGCAGGTCCCATTGGGCTATTAAAGTAAGGTACTCGTAATAAACTGAACATGTATTTTTACACACACATATGCATTCCAATATCTCTTCCGTAGATCGTTAGTCTCCTTTAAAATCTTTGAATTTCTTTTTTACGTAAGCAAATTTATTAACTACCGTCGCTACATGGCTATTTTAGCTACATTGCCGCTTTAATAAAAAAATATTAAACATTTTAATAACATTTCCATAAATATTTATTATCCAAATAATCCAAGACAAATTTTATATGAGAAGGTACTATGCGACAAAACTACAAAACTCAACAAAAGCCTTATATTTTATAAAAACCATCGAATCATTCAGTTTATTGAACTAAAACAACATCATATATTACTGTCACATAATAACACAAAACATCAAAACCGTATCTTGCGAATACATAACGACTGTCGATATGACGCGTAGATACCCTCAAAATCAACGGGTTTAAGCTTAGAAATCGTCATCCGCCACCCTTATCTCGGTGGACAAGAAGCCGACCTCAATACTCTTCAGAATAATAAAAGCGGAGGGTATTGAACCTAAGAAATAAACCGCTATCGAGTTAGAATTATTTTCCTAAAAAGATTTTTATAAGATTATTTTCTTGTATTTGAAAGTTTATTATTTACAAAAGTATTGTAATAATAAACGCTATTGTAATAGGTGTTAATGAGCGAAGGAATTATTTTATTTTATCAAGCTTTATAAATCAAATACTCTTTAGAATAATTAAATGGGCGGTTATTAAACCCAAGAGTTTAATGTTACTAGGTAATTTCCTAAAAAGCTAATCCTTTTCAATAATGTTTTCTTACACGTTTTCAGTTAGAATTCTCCCATTATTTACACGAGTATACAATACAACGGAATTTTTGGGCCACGAAAATATTACATTTTATTATACTTTAGAATAATTAAAGTTGAGGTTCATGAACTTCAGAAATGATTGTTTTCAATAACTTCAGAAATGTTACTGAAACTACTGATCAATCGCATAATTGTTTTCTAATACTTTTGCAGTGTACATATTTGTAATTTTGTTCTTAATACAAGTATTGTAATGTATATTCGTGGTAACGAAAAAGAACTCTAAGGGAAAATAAATTCTAAGGATAATAGGGTTAAGCAATAAAAAGGAAATAGGTAATCCTGTAGTAAAAGCTAATCATTTCACATAATTGCACAATTTTGATCAATACACACACGAGTATTACATGTATAGAGTATTATAGTATTACTATAATAATACGTAAACAATATTGCGACAGGTATCTATAGTTCACGGAAATATTATATTTTGTCAAGCTTTAATTAAAACTAAAAGCCGAGGTAAATGATCCGTCAATGGGCTCCATTCAATCATCCAGCCTCGTTAATCGTTGAAACACGATATTAATAAATGTCAGTGGGAAAACAATTACTAGTTCACTTTACAAGTTTACAAGTGAAAAACTGTACTTTACAAGAGTATAAACGTGAGCTGCCCTCACGGTTGTTTTCAATAGAATATTCAAACAGGTTTACTACAAATAGCAGTTAGAGTGGCTTAAGTAATTTATGTACCCCGCCTGTCATTACGCGCGTTTTCTCTAAAGCGTCAAAGAAAAATAATATTTAATCCCTTACGTTAAGTTTTAATATCGAATGGATTGTAAGTTTTCTACAAGGGAATTTTGATGTTACTATTATAATATGAAGAAGGTAGATTGATTGTTTCAAAAGATGTAATTACGACACTAGTACTGTCTGGAACTGATCTATATTTTAAGTTATGCTAATTATACTGGCGAGGTTTATTAACAATTTAACTCTGAAGTACAAATAGTAACACCAGTAAAATGTTTCTTTTAATGTCTCTATATTATCTGGATATATAGTATCTTACCTTGTGCGGGGGCCAGTCAGTACAGACCGGCGACACTTCGACTCAGTGGGATCTTTTGTGTCGACTTCCCCAATAACGACTGCCATAGAAGTTCATAGCAGCCGGAACCGACGGCTTAACGTGCTCTCCGAGGCACGGAGCAGCCGATAATTGTCAATCAATACGCACATAATTTCGAAAACTCATATAACTTCCGAAAGTCAGAGGTGCGCGACGTGAGTTCGAACCCGAGACCCTCCGCATTGCAGTTTATTGGTCTCCCCGCTGAGTTATCGCTGCTCTCTGGATATATAGTAACATTCATTAAAAATTGTGAAGGTAATGACTTCACGAGAGACTTGCATAAACACAAGAATAATTATCTTAATAAAGCATGTTCAAAATAAAGTTCCGATCTAATAAAATATATGTTAAATGTGAACTGCAATGTAATTTATGTTTACATTCGACTATTATTTTAATTTAGTTCGATTTATGGTGTTTATGTCGCAATAGAACGAAACTCCATTTGAACGTTTTTATTACTAGAATTGGCTGCAAGGCTTATTCAAATTTTAATTGAATTGATCTAAAAATAGAACAATAGAATATGTAATTACCAACACCATTACGAACAAGCATTTTTAAAATATAATTATTAAAGTTTTATTTATAGAAAAGTTCGTTACCATGCAGGTGTCCTAGTTATAGGTACTGTATAAATAACAAACATTTATACATATTTACCAAGTGCCCGTGGTATCATGGAGTCGTGGTATCGTGGTATAACGTATACATCGTGTAACATAAAGGAGTTAACACAGTTATACAAGTACATATCTAATTGTTAGTGAACTTTCTGAACGTGAAAATGTTTTGTAAATTAAAATAATTTTTGAAAGGCATCTATTATGATCTGAAAATTCACAACAACATCGGAAATATTCGCATAGTAAAGTATAATTCATCGTTTGTACTTATAGTTTTACTGATATTCTGAATATTTAAATAGAATCCTAGCTAGTACTTTAAATGCAAATGGATTGAAGATTTCGGTTCTCATTGTCAAGGGTAGAGAAAGGAGCAAACGGGACCTTTCATCCGGATAAAAGTACTATTCTTAGGTGAGTGGAACTGCGAGCAAAAGCCAGTAAGTAATAATAAAATAATCTCAAAGACATCCGTGTAAAACAATAATACATGAGAAATTGAGAAAAGATGGTAACAAGCTAAAATTAATTGTTAACATCCATATGAAACTTTGTCGGCGCCAACGAACAATTACTGTGTGGAAAAGTACTGCTAGGTCTTAGAGTCAAAGTTTTCGAACAGTGTGTCATGCCAGTACTAGCCTATGGTACGGAAACCATAACTCTTATACAGAAGTCCGCCGAGAAGTTTCGAGTCGCGCAAATGGGCATGGAAAGAGCTATGCTCGGGATCACCCTACGAGACCGGAAACAGAATGATTGGATTCGAAGTAAGACCTAAGTTAGAGACATTATGGCCGTAATAGCGTAAAGAAAATGGACATGGGCGGGGCACATTGCGAGAATGGACAAGAGCCGCTGGACAAGACGAGTCCTAGAATGGAGACCCAGAGCGCACATCCGAGGGCGCGGAAGACCACCACAGTGCTGGGTGGATGACATCCGACGACACGGAGGTCGAGACTGGATGAGTCGGGCACAAGATCGACAGGAGTGAAAGAAGAGGGAAGAGGCCTACATCCAAGACAGGATAACCAAAAGGCCGCCATTATGACGATGAATGAAATTACAAATGTCCAGAAAATATAATATATTAATAATATTATAATTTTTTATATAACATGACTAGCTATTTATCATTTACAATCGTTAAATATGACCACAGATTTCTGTTACTCGATTGCTTGAAATTCACTCACGCACACTCTGAAGACGATAAGATATTGCGTATAAAGTAAAAGCGATAGCTGTACGCTCGGTGAGCGTTCATATACATTATTATAATTACTATAAACGGAAGCAGCTGCTGAGTTCCCACTGTCAGTACACCTGACTGGTGTAGAATCCACGTATGTATATAAGTTTTCTGAAAGGAATTAATCACTATGGATATATGCCAAATTGTCAAAATATGCCAATATTATGTCATATTAAAGTCTCAAAATAGAGAGATAAATAAAAAAAAATAAGAATGTCATTCTATACTTTACAAAATATGAAATATCTTCTGTTGGTATATTTAAATTACCTTTATACGACGCAGATAAAATGCGCAGGTCGAATTAATAATAATAATAATATTTTTTTTTCAGACTAATATCCATTGTGTTAGTATTACATAAAAACTTACAAGTTAGTGTTAGTAATTATTAATAATACACAATTAATATAATATAATAAAAAACATAAATAAAATTACACAACAGGCTTATGAAGCCGCAACCAATTACAAACAATGGGGCTATCCCACCTGTCCGCTATCGTGCTGAGGATATTATTGGTGCTGCCTCGCACCCTATGCATGATGGAGGCGCATCGTTTTCGCATAATTGCATAGAAATTATCTACTGCCGCCTCAGTAAACATGCCTGACGCACTACAATAGCGCGGCAGCCCCATCAACATCCTAAACGCTTCATTGTACTGTACGCGCAGGGCGCTGTATGTCCTCTGCGTGTAGTTAACCCATAGGCTGCACGTGTAGAAGGATTGGCAGAACGCTGTAAAAAGCGTCGCCTTTACTTGTTTTGTACACCGTGCAAATCTACGGGCCAACATATTGCAACGGACAGCCAGCGCCCTACGTTCACGCTCGATGTCTAAGTCATCTCTAAGGTCATCAGAGACCCAGTGCCCCAGATATTTGAAACTAGTTACTCGTTTTAGTGGATTACCATAAAGCTTAAGTTTCGGTATATCAGTGTAAAGTTTATTCCTAGCCTTAAATACAAGTAACTGGCACTGCACCTAATGTTATGGGTTCCAATCCCACACGGAAGAAAAATTGGTGGATTACAAATAGTTTCTTCGAGTCTGGATGTTCTCTGTGTCCGTTGTTTGAATGTTTGTGAAGTCCCCCGCAATACAGGAATTATCACTAGCGCGGGACGAATCTTATAAGAAAAATTTCCACGCTGTCAATCGGCCCAAGTAACCTGTATGATTAATTCGTACATGTAGACTAGCTAGTAGTAGGTAGCTTGCGTATACACCTGTGTCAGCTAATTGTATCGTCTACTTTAAATTAGGTTATTTAACCCGTCACGCGACATGCGTCCAGACGCTGACCGCAGAAAATTTTGGCGTCAAATGTCTCCCAATGACCGGTTCGATCAAATGACGACACTTGACTTGATTTTTGTTTTTTTAAGGCAATCGCGTGACGGGTTAAGTGCGACTGGGTGCAGCACCAGATATAATTATTAAATTTATTTGATTTTAACATTTATTTACAGTACTCGTAAACACTGTGTAATAAACATATTCACTTGTAGACACTTTGTATTAACAATATTAAACTACCTACCTATTTTTAAAGCGCAATATATTGTGTTGTGTGAATTCTTGAAACTCTCTTAGCTTAAATAAAATGTAAAATTAGTTTTATTTGTATGAAGAATTTTACACATGTGATTTATTTTATTGTTATTTAGCAATATAATCCACTTTGTAGTTATAAAAATGGAAAGCACGTCCATTTTAATATTTAAAAAATTTGTAAACATTTTCAATAATTCAATAGTATTTCTGATCTTTTAACGCCAAGGTACTTTGCAATATTACGTCGAAGTATCTAGTACCTATTTACCAATGTAACTTCCATTTACCTAAATAGAAACCTATTCAATCACTCACGACATCTGACGTACAAAGAGATAAAATTCTCAGAAACGAGAAATAAGACGCCTAAAGATAACAAATTTTATCCTAGAAAATCCACAATGAATTACAAAGTCGTTTGTTTACAGAAATCAGGTGAATAAACAAACGAATATTGAGCGAAAACTTAAAACAAAAACATGTTTTAAATTTTATGAAAGTGTGAAAAGTGTGCTCGAGAACTTTTGTAGTTTGAAAGTGGATTATAGGCACAAGTTTGCTCTCCAAATATGTCTGTAAATTGAGCGCGATATACTTAAACTTTCTTTATTAACGGCAAAGTTTGGCCAAGTGAGTCAATATTTCTTGTCGCCATTGCAAATGTGATAAATCATTGCTTGTGATGGATCACGTACATACACGCACACTACTTTCCTTTCACGCCATTCTGTTTGTTTTGAAATTCGTCATGATACCAAAAAGATCCTTACATTGCAATTAACGAATTTTGAGTAAAATATAATACGAATAAATAATAATTTATTATTATCATTGCTATAAGCTATATCTTTAGTACAATAATGATTATTTCTTTATATTACTTTATAGTGCTTTGTTGCTCATTGCTGTATTGGGTCTGTAACATATAACAACAATGCATGCTGGATAAATTTAAAAAAAAGAAATATGTATGACGTCAGTAAGGCGAAAGTTATCAACAGGCTATATATTATTATTGAGAGTTCGAACCCAAATTCCTTTGGTATGAAATTATTTTTAATTGGCTTTTCGCTCTTTTTATGTTCATGACTACATTCTATAGAGCTACTTCAGAGTTTCTTTGGCGATTGTAACCATAGTCTTCAAATATTTGATCACATTTTTATCTCAACCCCGGCAAATATTGTAGATCAGGACAAAATATTGTATTTGTTAATTCAATGTTTCTATAGTCCATGTAACATAAGGATTAAAACTAGCGCAGAAGTCTATTTGAAGACAAAAACATCCAATCCGCTGACCTATTCAGAATTTTGATCAAAGTTTAACTATTGAAGGTGCAAAAACTGCACAGAGTTGGTTAAGATGGTAGATATGATATTTTGTTCTTTAGTAAAAGACAATTTGTTTGAGTATTATTAGAAGATAAATTTAATATTGAGTAGAAATGGAGCAGCGTTTAATTGTTACTGACAGGCTACGATCCCACGACAGTCACCTTAGACTTTTGAAGTTATATCCATATCAAACAGTTAATTATGTATCGCTCACTTTTACGGTGAAAGCCATGCACGTATGCGTGTTCCCCTGATCTTAAGGTAAGCAATATCCTAAAGGATCTCATACGGAAAAACTCATGTTCAACAGTCTGTCGACTTTATAAGCAAGGCTGATAAATAATTTCTCTAAACATTACATTTTTACTCCAAAAATAACCAGGATCATAGCTAGAGTATGTCTTTAGTATCTCATCAGTCTCCCTTAAAAAGATTTCTCGTAGAAAACGCAGCCATATATCAACGTCAAGTTGTCTTACGTGAATGGGTTGAGGTTGTATGGGCCGCGAAAAGCATAAATTGAAACCATAACTGAGCTTGTCTGTACCACGCAGAAGCAACGGTGAAAGACCTCTATGACCCGCTGTATGTACCAGTTTTGAATAGACGGTAGTTGTACTGATGTCAGGATGCTTTCAAAGGATTGAGCAATTGAAATTTGATGTCGTCATTACCTGAAAAGAGACAAAAAAGCTTTTTAGTCCATATTAATATAATCTCTACGATTCCGTTGCATAAGTTATGCGAAATGTGGTCAACGTGGTATGTAAAATATAACATGACTTTTATATTGTATAAAACTTTTTACTAGACGTGTAAATAATATTACATTAATTTTGCACATTTAGACTATAAAGAAAATTTTATTATATATTTTCCATACTGTATATAATACAGTAACAAAATCTTAGAAATAACTTGCTCTTGTAAACAATTCGGTAAATTTACTCCGTCCAACGTATAAACAGATTGGTCATTCTAATTATATTAATATTTATTCTGCGAAGTAAATTTCCTTGTTCTTCAGTAAAGTCAGAAAAGTACAGTAAAACGGCAATTTTAATGATAATGCTTTACAAAATAATATATTAAATAGACCAATTGTATACCAATGCTATAAAGGACGTGTAATAATTTTCAATACGGTACCGGGTTTTATTCACGATTTGATAAAGTGTTAATAGGTTATCTTTAAGAAATTTCCACGGAGTCTGAAACTGTCTTTATTTTATTCGTAAGTATATCATTCGAATAAAATTATGCACATCACTAGCCTACGTCACCTGTCACGATAGTTGACAGATGACTATTAGCCAGACTACGGTATAATGTGAAATACCCAACCCGATACCCACAAGTATTCGTACAACGAACCTTCAAGTAAATCCTGTCTGATGTAACGTTTGGTTATCGCACATAGAACAATGGACGCCACATTTCATCTCGACAAACAAGCTTCGGATACTAAAATGCTACCTATTTCCGAATCGAACCTATTTTGCACGTATCCCAAAATCCCCGCATTTGGGGAAATCTGAAGGCAAGAATATTCAATATTGACGGCGTATTCTGAATAGTAAAAGAACATGTTCTGTAATTTTATTTATATGATATCGATGAATATGTGTGTATAAACTATTAGTATGGCAGATCTGCCAGACCTACGTCATCATTCAGCTCAGTTGCAAATCTGTAATGTAGGTAAACAATGTATGCATACTCGTTAGTTAGAAGCAGGGCCGTTTTTCTTTATATTATATTCCCATAGTGCATAATTTTCTATTATATATTATAATGTATTAATTTTATATTATAATGTAGTAAAATAGTATTAAGTGCCTATTCATAACTTCGAATCCGTATCTTTTTGTAACGTTCTCATAGAAAACTACTAAACCGTTATCGATAAAATAAAAAAAATTGTTTCCTATATTTAAATATATAGGATAACAAAAATAACTTAGGATAACACATAAATATATGTGACCTATCTTTAAATAGTAATAGTCAATGCGTTATCAAATAATATAATACATTTAATATGCTAACACTCTTGAAGGACGTGTAATGATTTTGCAATTTCTGTTTTTGTAATAGGTACTGCTAGTAATACTGCTACAAGACCACAGCTATTTATAAATATGAATATGTATAATTTATAGTGGATTATTTAATCACTATATACAAGGTAATATATACATATGTTTTATTAATTACTATCCATTGACATAAAAGTGTTTGCCTATCTCAAAACTTTTTTTTAAGTATAACATATTTATTTTTGTTTCGTAGACTTTATTATATTATATTCCTCGATATTTCTGCAAGTAGATACGAATAAATTCATAATTTTATCAAGTTATTGGTGCGTGTTTACGTTCAAAGCCGTGACATTTTAGTTGGCAGTTCAACGCTCTCCCATTACGTTCCCTACACTGCTTTTTAGGTACCTAATAAAAGTATAATATTTCAAAATTGGTGTAAAATATTAGACTAATCATGAATATGTAAATTATTACTACTTTGACAGACGCCATCGCGTTTTATCCCATTTTACAAATTGCAGTCATGCTTAACCCAAAGTTCTGAATACTTTGTAGCATTCTAAATTATTGTTACTTGCTTATATTGTAGTAGCGTGTTGTACCTTTAAATCCCAGTTGACTAACGCTTTCTTAAATTTCTAAGATATGTTTGTGTTAAATAGTTTATTATAATCTTCACAAAGATTACTTCTGCTCTAGAAAATGTGTGAGTTGTGGAGTACTTTATGAACATTCAAACAACGGACATAAAGATCACGCAGACTCGGAACACTATTTGAGGATGACACTTTTTTTTTTCATTTTGTCTAGCTTTAGTGGTGAGCCGTGTACTATCCCACCCGTACAGTCATATTGTTGCTTAGGTGAATAAAAAATAGCATAAGCATATTTCCGTTACTGAGAGCTGTACTTATCGTTGTCGACAAAATGCAAATTTTGCAAACCTGCTCTAGGCAAGTAGACTAAGATCGAACCCTCCTAATTTCAGTCCTCATTTGACAGTTTATAAACGGGTCAGTTATTACTTAACTGCGACAAAACTCAAACTCTTCAACATAAAATATTTTAAAAGACAAGGACTGACAATCAACCGGACCTCGTTTAATCATAACATACAAATTAGGTCAGAAATTAGAGAGCCAGTATACTCTATTTCCGAACGAATCGATAAGCTCGACCTATTGCACTAAATACGATGTGACTTTTATAAGTTGGCCTAAAAATAATAAAACATTTGGTTGTGTGGGCGCGGGCGTGCATAAAAGATGCATAGAGGCTATCACGCAAGCCTTTTACCGAAGGATACACACAGACGAAAAGAACCATGAGCATTTTTTCCTCGAACGGACGTAACAGTCGATAAGGGTATAATTATAGTGGTATTATGTATGATATATTGGCCACGTTTGACTTATTTAGTAGGTTTCAGGGAATATTAGTAACTGGGTTAGGGTCGCCACTTTGCTGGAATAAAATAGTTGATCGACTACTGACCTGTTTCGTTACGCAACTGCGTTTTTATATAATGTTGTGGCTGAATATTTTATATTGACCTAAAGAATGTGAACTTTTTTGGATGTTTATTGGTAAAATTGAGTTTATTTTAAACCTTTAGTGTCTGAATTTCTTATGACATCGTTTATTGTACCTAATCTAATAAACTAAATAACAAATTAACATTAACTAATTAATAATGTATACCCAAGGTGTAAATAAATATATTTTTGATTTTATATCGTACCAGTGACAATACTTAGTGCTTTAAAACTTTGACGTTGCAAGGTATATATAATTTGTAAAGAGAACTAACGTGATATTTAGGTGCTTGTGACCAACTGACCACTGTAAATAAAATTCACGACCGCATTAATTTACGTTACGAATTATAAATTATATCTGTGTTTTGGTTATAATAATGTGTTTATAATATAATCATTAATAATAATCGTAACATGTTATGTAATAATATTATACCTATTGTAAACATAAATATATCAACTGTAAACAGACCAAACAATTTCAAATAATTTCATTCATAACGGTCTACACTTACAAACCCAGTGACAAAATATTTAAATAATCGAATACTTGTTCCAAGCCTGGGTTGCCAAAGTTAATTTACACTGTTTGGGATGTCATTCTAGTAAAAATTAAAGCTCCCTTGTTGAACTTTTAAAACTAAAGTTAATAGTACACCAAAGTAACTAAACAGTATGTCTCATGTATGTAAACTGTGGTCTTTGTCGCCATAATGTCAGGTAAAGTAGGCCCTAGAGTCCACTGCATCATATATTATCTAATAGTACCGTTGATTACACTGACCTTACGTGCTGTACCGTGATGGTCGCGGTATGCAAATAGGACGCATGTCTGATGCCACGATAAGGCAAGGTTATGCTATGTTTAATTACAGTTAAACGGCTTTCATGAGAATGTCATATGCCTTTCAAGTTTATGAACAACTATGTTTTATTTAGCTTGTTGCAGTACTTTTGTTTTAACGCCATCGTTAGGCCTTGGTTTTCATTACTAAATCGAGCAAAGTGTTATTGGATTCATCGGTTACGAAGGTCTAGCGACATAAGTTTTCACTTGTGTTTACATGCGCTTGTGAGATCTCGGTTTTGATTTCCGAGTGAAGCGAAGTTTTATTTATAAAACACAATATAAATGTTACAAAAATCTCAATGTTAGAACGAGATGTGAAATTGTGTAGTAGCACAAGTGAACGGCAATATGCTTACCTGGTATATGGTATATGTTGGACTTAGCATTAATAGCTGAAGAATTTCAGGTATGATAAACCTGCACCTACCATTTTACCGTCGACTGGGCACAGTTTTAGGCTCCAAGCTGATACGAATTGCAGCAATCTTTCGCTTTGATAGTTTATGGACCAGAACCTGATAGAAATACTGCTTTCATCCTCAAAAAAGCACAGTATCATGAATTTAATTTTAAACATTCTTTTGTTTGATAACCTTTAGTTTTAATATTTTGTGTATGCACTTAACTTACTTAATTAGTCTTATTGGTATTGTAAACGTTCTAATTGAATAATTACATAATGTATATAAACTGCTATGAAAAAGATAGTTATTTTTACGTAGATCCACTGATGTAAAATCGTAGTGAATCCGTATTCATACTAGCTCAACTTTATATATTTGTAATGATATTTCAATGTCATTAACTAATGATGCATTAACACTTGAACAATTCTGAATCTAAACATAGATATACCATAATCTGGATACATTTACACATGTGTTCCCAAGGGATTTACGCCTGAAAAACCACGCAGAATACTCAGAACCAAGGAATAGCTATAGCACAATACAGTAACCAACTTGAACGTTTCACTGCACATGCAATCTTCAAGCAGCAATATGCAAATTATCAAGGATTCAAAAATCGATATTCTGTTATATGTATACTACAGAATCTATACAATCTCAGTGTTCAGACTTACTTAAGGTATTGTGACGACGTGCATAGAAAATGCGCTGTTATGCTAATAAAATGTTAGCGAGTTTTCTGTAAGCTTTTCATTTCTATTTTCACATTCTATATGCTGAAGACTTCTTACTGTTTTAGTGGTGCAGTGCTAGAGAATGTGACTGCAATGCATGAGGTATCGAGTTCGAACTCCTCCTCAGCCATAGCATTTTTGGGTTTCCTATCAAGAAATCCTCAGTAGCACTACGGAGTTTGAATCTATGTGCCTTTTAGATGGCAGTAAGTTCAGTAAGCGCCTATTTCACGGGACCTGACACTGTAGCTGGTAAAATGTTCGTTATACCGACACCTTAAATTTTTTTCTTTCTTTCGAAGGTAAAGGGGTGTAAAGTTATAAAACTAGTTTAAAAGTTATAATAATATATAATGGCCATACAAACGTAAAATCTACCTATTTAAACAATCGAAAAATCACTCCCCGAATTAAATTTTGACATTAATTATATTCAACAAAGTGCCGCAGTCATAATCTTTGATTTTGTTTGACTTATAACCCAATGGAGCGGCAAATGTTTGCGCATTTTCGATATTACTTATTAATCTTCACATTTTATGCTTAGGACGACTTTTCAGTTTGCCGAATGTTTTAAGCGTAATATGCTAATATAAAGATTTCCTTCGAATATAAACGTTGTAAGAATTATTTATCCTTTTATTTTTTCTAGAACATATGTTTTTGTTTTATATGTTATGTTCGTTTTTATATTTGAAATTCTTAGTAGCGATACGGAGTCTAGAACTGTACTCGGTAAACGGCAAGCGTGAGATGGAGGCAATACCAAAATATAATAACCAAATATCGCTGCTGGCGACATGTAGTGTAGTACGCCTCTGTGCTGATGGTAGACTATCCAGTGGCTTTATGGCGTCACAGAAGCAATTCCAAGGAAACACATCAGAGCTGCTGCCTACTTTAATAGTTTAAAACAGAACATACATTTACATAATTAGTAGCAGTGCTTTTTAAAGTTCCCATTATATAGGCTATGGTAACTGCTTACTTTACTGGTTCAGGCAGCTGACTGGTGCTGGTCAACTGCCTGAATCAGTAAGGTAAGCAGTCACCGTAGCCTATATAATAGAAACTTGGAAAAGCAAGTAGAAGAGGTAAATGGATGAAGAGATTGATAGGCTCTCTCATGTAGGACCTATTGACAAAGGGGTAGGCAGAAGTATATTACATCCACATTTCAATCAATTTATTGGGAAGAGAGGAACTCGCCACGCAACCTTTGGATTGCCCATCCCAACTATTGCAATAGAAAGAGGATCATTCGTTGCCTAACGGTCTTGAAGATGTGTTGCTCTGAGGCGAAATACGTGTCGACGCATATTTTGTGTTCGAAGCGGAATACTGCAAGTTGAAGTACGCCTAAATCCCACGACGCGGCTGTCCCTAGTCTCTATCCAGAGAAGTTCGGTATAGTCAACCTTTTCTACTGTAATAGTTAGGGTGAGCAATCCAAGGGCGCGTGGCGCTTCCTCTCTCCTCAATAATTTTATTACAATAGATTTTCGCAAAGTAACGCGTACGTCGATTCAATATATCTACATTACGCCAAAATTTAGATGAAATATACCTCTGCCTACCTCTTCAGAGATATAAGCGCAAGTCTTTGCATAATATTGTATCCCGTTTACGCGAAAGTAACATATTGAAATTAAAAAAAATTAATAAAATGCGCCATCTAAACTACTTTTAGTTCAGTTTTCCAGTCATTGTATGTTACGACTGAATTACAAGTGAGACGATTGCCATCTACTACGCAATGATTGCTCGCAATATCATACATTTGGATGATTCTATTGAGTGCTTATAAGTTGAAGAAGTGTTATATTGCCAGCTCTGTTATATTAGCTCCGTACTTGAATCGTCTAATACGTAAGATGATAAGTACCGGCTTACTGCCATTTGGAGTGGTGTGGTAATGGAATGGATGGTATGAATTGGATTGACACAATGATATTATAAAAGTACGTACGCTCTAATAATATCATTGTGTCTGGATCCAATGACGTGATCAGTTTTACATGACGTTATCGCACTGACGTCATCTTAGTCGTAACTAGTTTAAATAAACTACTAGACGGATTTCATCGTATTTTATTTCATTGCATGCATTATTTTTATAACAATACCTATTTAAATTTACAATTTGCCCGACCATTTCGGTTGATTTGTGCAGCCGTGTTTACGTTGAAACTAAAATGGTGGTCGACTTCATGTATTTTTAAATAGCTATAGGTACTTTTATTTTATAAATGAGAAAAATTATTTGTATATTTGGTCTTTCTTTAGGTAAAAAAAGACATCGGAAGATATTTTAGTACAGATAGCTAACTATACAAGTAAAATAGTTATACATACAGAAATCTCAATATAAATAAATATTTCAGACATGTAGATGCGATGGTTTGGAAGAAAAATATTGTTTACTATATAATTTTAATATCTTTGGTTGGAGCAACATCTTTCGGTCATAACATATTTTAAGTTGTTTACTTTGGCATATCGGTTAACAATATCAATCTATATGAAATACTCAGATAGGCTGGACATCAATAATACACAGTTGAATAGACTTTAAACGTTATGGCTTTTGTATACAATGCAGGTAATACGATATTTTTGTAAACCACCGGTGCAAGCAGTCCGCGCAAGATAGCCGTATGATAAATAAACTCGCACGTGTAGCCCGTCCGACTAGTTTGTGTATAGAGTCCGTGCTAGTTTTTATATCGTGTACGAATGTTATTACTGATCCAACTAACAAGTTTTAATAAAAGCAGCCCTGTATACTGTCCAACTGCCCGACGCGAGCCTCTTCCTAGTGTGAGAAGGGTTAAGCTATAGTCCACCACTCTAGCGCGGTTTGGCAGACTTCACATATCTTCGAAGACATTATGGAGAACTCTCAGACATGCATGTTGCCTCACGATGTGTTCATTCATCATTAAAACGAGCGATAACTAATTATTTACTAAGCACATAACTTTAAAAGTTAAAAATGCATGCCTTGGCATCGAACTCAAGACTCAAGTTAAGTGTAATAAAAATAGGAAATGTTTACTACATAAACGGTTGAAAACAACCAGAAAATTGTACGAGAGACATCAAGTATTTATCATATAAAAGACAATGAAGATGTAAGCAGCCGTACGCCACAAAGGCGATTCTTTTTTAATTTCTTTGCTTATAACAATCTGTGAACGGGAAAAAGGGAATGAAAAAGCAAGACAAAAGCTTCGCAGACTTAATAGTCAGTTAGTTGGTGGAAAATGGCTGTCGTAGCAATTAGAGGTGTTGCAGACATTTTTCAAACGAGATTTCAAATCAATCAGGCTTATGTTTAAAATAAAGGTATGTAATAAGTATTAAAAGTGAACGCTTGTCTCAGTAATAATAATAACAATATAATGGGTTCTTTACAACTATTGAAACAGCGAACACAAATTTTAATCTGGCTTTAAAAATACGCAGTCTGCAAATTTTCGTCAACGTTTTATAATTTTCTAATATCTAACCATGAGCAGTTCCTTTACCGTTGGAGGGTTTAAATAATTTAAATGTGTTTACTTAGATTCTGAACATTTAATTGTAGGTAATATTATCAAATTCGTAAATAATGGAGCTCATTTAATTGATATACTTAGTTCAGCTACGTGTGAACGTAATCAATGCAGTCGTTCTAAAATTATCAAGTCTTTTCAAAACGCGGCTCACAACACAAATAATATATGTATATATATATAAAAGTATTAAGAAATTATAACGACATTTAAAAGATTAGGTAGCATTAAATACTTTTTAGTTCTTTATTGCATAACACAAGTTAAGAACATCTTTTATGACTCCATATTTTAAGATCTCCTTGAGGGAAAGGATCTTAAATAGATAACAGGCTGTCAGCCTCAAAGTAGTCGTTTTTTATCATTAGAGATGGGCTATATCTTAAAGAAATCATATCATAAGAATAAAATAACTTAGAATATACGATTCTATAGAATTGTTTAGAATGCAACAAATATTTTTATTTTCGTATATTTAGAATAGAGCGGAATAGTCAAAGGACTGGCTAGCGCAAATTCTCCAAATGTCGTGAGGTTTGTTTGATTGTGGGAAGAGAGTTATATGAAGTTAGCTGAGCGAGAATGTGTTGTTAACAAACACATTCCCGCCTGGATAACTTCAATTTACTTTGATTTAGACATTCTCTGTGTGTGATAAGTACAAAGCAAATAATTTGACACTCTAACCAACGCACGTTAACCAACGTTGCTACAGTTAACACTTCAGATGATCTTTGGTAAAGCTTCATCAGTCGTATACCAAAGGACTCTTATTTCTATTTGTATGTACTGATTACCAGAGCTTCTGCGTCATTGATATAAAAAAAAATAACAATACTCAAATGCGTCCTCAGGGGAGAAAAGCACACATTGAAATTGTGAGCAATGTTGCTCCCATCTCATTACCTACTAATATTATAAATGTAAAAGTTTGAAAAGATTAGCCGTGGTTACGCGTTCGTGTAATTCATGGGAACGCAGCAAAGTTAATTGGTTAACCAAGCATAATTATGATTCAAGTGTGAGCGGATTTGGATAAACATGGTATCCCAATCCGTTCAAGAGTTTACGCGTGATTGAGTAACAAACAAAATCACATTCACATTTATAATATTACTTCGAATTATGTTTACTTTCTTAATTGTTTCTTTTATGTCTACCGAGTACGTAATATTTATTAGTAACTATATGCAAGATACACAGTTTCTCGTAATATTTATCAGCACCAACAGCTTGTACTGAGTAAGTAACGTATAGTAATTTGATGCATATATGCGAGATTATTAACCTTTTTATTAAACAAAATAAGATAAAGCTCTTTATTTTTAATCCTGTCAAAAGTTGGCATGCCAGATATAATTGAAAAACCTATTGTGCCTGTCTGCCGGTGTACTGCTGCTACTTAACTAACATTTTAGCATTATTAACTATTAATAATGCTACAAAGTTTAAAGTATACTATATATCATCGCAATTTTTGACAGAATAACAATTTCAATATTTTAATTTGTAAAACACTCAACTTTGTTCAATGTTTCTCCTCTTATGTCGCTAGCCGTAATCACTTCATTTTATACAGCCGTATACATTACTTAGCAATATATAAAAGTCAGTTAAACTTTTCTAATTTAAAAGTGTCACTAGGCATCTGTATAATACTGATCATAGTGAAACTCAATTCTGTTATTTGAGTAATCCATACTTAATATTATAAATTCGAAAGTAACTCTGTCTGTATGTCCGTCTGTTACCTATTCACGGCTAAACCACTACACCGGTTTAGATGAAATTTGATACAGAGGTCATTTAACATTTGGGAAAATACATAGGCTGTTTATTGAAGTGGGTACCACGCGGGCAAAGCCGCGCGCAAAAGCTAGTATTATTATAAAATGTATATCATATGCTACAGAGCATCTTTCTCTTACTGATATACGATCCCATGTCAGTAAGTTGTATTGCAAAGAGAATACTAGACTCGGTTTTTATATTAAGAAATGGGTCGTTTGACTTACGGACATTAATGTTTGACACATATTCTATGAAAAATATGACAGACTTTAACTGTCAGTAGCTGAAATGGCTCGTTTCTTGATATGGGAACCCAGGCTAAGTGACTTCCTAACTGACACTTGCCCAGGAGATTGTCTGTCAGGCATTTTTCAAATTGGAATGGTTCCAAGTAGACAAAATCTATAGATACCTAAATGCTTACTCTAGCATACGACGGAAGCAAAGCTACATCGTCTTAACCTATCGAGTCGCCGCGACACACTGGCGGCCAGACACGATAAGTTTTTAGTTATGTCTGGCATTCCAACGACTGACAGATTAATAAATGGTTTGTAATATTTTTGCTATTGTTGACAGATGAGCTAGCGCTGCACCGTAGTGTGTCTCTTGGTACCACAGAAGCAATTCTAAGAAAAGGCATCCAAGCCGTAACCTATCTTTAATCACATAGGTGGCAAACGAGGGCATGATCTGCTGTAGGAAAGTAAGTAGTTACTACTGTTTAATTTAAATATAGCTTACATCTAAAGAATAAATTATAATTTCAAATGTAAAACCGATTCCAAATAGAAAATAAACATAATATCACTGCGCGATTTGCGTCCGTTTTTAAACATAATATAACGGACCTCTTCTTTTGAAAAAGGATCAATCGAACTATTTCAATTGAACAAAGGGCTTACGTAAAGGTTAGGAACAGTATTGAATAGTATACTATTTCTAAAATTATTCATTATTAAAAAGAGTAAGCCGCAGAGGGGAGCTCACATAAAAAACCAGACTAGAATAATCATAGCCCTTTCTATTGCCAATTATTTACAACTTGTATGAGCTAGTGTGTTTGCGCATGTATCGTTATTGTTATGGAATATATTTAACCACCATATTGCTCAGATAATGTAATATATAACCACATATCCTACACTCCACAAATAGGCTCCATGCAATCAGAGCATTGCACGTATTGCTACAGAAATGAACTCATCTCTTCCTCCATTCATTGCATCGAGTCACCAACATTAATAAAGCCTTGCCCCACATTCTATTAATCCCCTTCAAACCTAATTTCCCCTAAACTCATAAACCGACGTCGGTAATACGATAGAGTGTCCTATAATACAGTTACTAATATCATTTGATCGCAATTTCAATAGCGCTTTGGTCAAACGTCCCCTCGCGGCGCGGCAATTGATAGATATCTACTTATAGGCCCGATGTAATGTACAGTGAAGTGCAACAATATTCATGGATCAGGCGATTGTGATAACCTTTGCTACAATGGAGCACTTTGAACGTATTTACGTGAATTTAATTCCACAGACAGATGTTTTGACTAATCAATATACAATCAGCGAAGTTGTAATGCAATATTGGTGTATGGTTTCTATTGTTTTGTTTTCATTTCGGTTTTATCTTTTCTAAATTATGTGTATGGTATGTAATCATAAAATCACACGTATCGGCGAAAGTTACTAACTGTCAACACCACTTACAGATTCCACAAGGCAGGCTTGATTTAATGTGTAGTCCACAAGTAATCTTACTCTGTTACCCCCTGGTATACCAGCTGGCAGTTACAAAATGTATGAATGAATTCTAAAGAAATTTATCAAGGGAATGCCCTTGGTTGATAAATAAATGATAATTATTATTGTTACTATATCGTAGTCCCCTCGTACACTTGGCCGTCGTACGGAACAAAACTAAAAACATACCTTAAGATTGAAAGAGAGCCTACAATAATGTTAGGGTATAGCTCCATAGTCATGTCATGTTACCTAACGTAATAGAAATATCATCTTTAAGCCTCGTATGAAGATATATCATGTCGCTTGGGAGAGACGGTGAATAGTTAATGCCGAAGTACGTGAATTAATCACTGAAAGCCTACCAGAACGTTTCTAATATAACAGAATATTGCGTCGTATTATATCTGTTTAAATATTGCGTGCTTTGTATGTATAATGTCAAATTTATTCTAGAATTTTAAATTATGAAAGATACTAATCCTCGCTTTCAATGTTTGTAGATAGAAACATTGAATAATCATAGAAAGCTTTCAGTAGTAGCAAGAGAGATTATATAAATATAAGTTTCGGTGTGTATATCATGGCTGTGGATAGGTATAAAATTTGATATATAACATCATATAAAACTCAATAAACAAAGTCCAATACATTCTTTGTCTTGAAAAATAGTTTTAGGTAGATCTAAGTTTCCATAAGCTCACGAGACCACAAAACTGAATTTTACAGCATTTCTATGAAACTATAGGTTCGTTTCGTAGCTCTGTTCTCTCATAAAGCTATTACGTAGAAGTATGTTGCAATACATAATCGATAACAACCATGTGATATAAGCACGAGCTTATATCGTTATGTAAAAATAAATAATATCAGCCCTGCATTATAAACTGTACCACTAACGTTTCAGTTATGAGAAGAGATAGGCAAAACTGAACTACGTTAGTCCAGTGCCGGGTTGGCACCTGGAGGTGGTGGGTTTTGTGGGCCTGCCCACCATGCGATCAGCACCAAGTCCGAGAGGCAGCGTGCGTGTTCCCACGCGCGCTTCTGTGTCGAGTCCGTCTCCCCTCTAGGGGGAAGACAGTAGGGTTTATTAGTGAGTGAGTACCTTTCGGTAGGTCTCTTCGAGTAGTGGCCTGCCGTTGCATACGACGGGCCGAAACCTCGGCGGGGTCGCGACCGCATGCGCAAGTTCGCGCAGCCTCGTCGATAGCGTTTTGGCGAGGAACACCGTGGTAGGTTTAGTCGGTATTCTGGGAGGTACATTACTATCATTCTTATTCCATCTTTCTCTTTTACCCTGGTGAGTCCGACATAGCCCCTCCGCCCGCACCCGCGGAGGGGTATGCGTCAACGCATTCCCCCAAGTAACATAGTAACATTATGGCTCGATGGCGTAGTGGTTATTGTAACCGACCTGAGGTCGCGGGTTCGATTCCCGCACAAGTCAAACATTTGTGTGCATAAAGATGGATTATTGTCTTGGTCTGAGTGCTTCTATGTATAATATGTATGTATTTAAAAACAAGTATATATGTATATTTATCCATTGTCTAGTACCCATAGTACAAGCTCTGCTTAGTTTGGGCTAGATTGTATTGTGTGTATGTGACAGAATATTATTTTTATTATATTATCTACGACCTCAATAACGAAAAGTCTTAATTGTCTATATTATTTTAATTTTATCAAAAATGTAGCTAAGCATACATAATGTGTCATATAATTCTTAGCATGTAATGTTTTCATTTAGTGGGATACATCTTAATGTAAGTTTATTAAGCTATGATAAATACCATTGTACACACAGGTTGACAGCTTGTATACAGTAAAGAAAAGAAATTTAAAAAAGTACAAGTACTTTTATAGAGATTAATTATATAATAAAAAGGCCCTATTTTTAAAGGATCTGAACGCTGGGCACGATTGTCTTTACAAAATGAACATCTATGCCATTGTTCACAACGCTGGACTGGCTGACTTCACTCATCTTCGAAAACATTACGAAAAACATTAAGTACATACGTCCCAAGATATTTTCTTCGCCGTCACATAAATAAAGCAAGCGTTACATAAACAAAAACGAATTCAATAAACACAAATATAACAAAACCGTTTATATTTCCAATCCAACTCAACTCCCACGAATAAAGAATCAAAGGAACATAACAACTAACTTTGAAGTTTCATTATTCTTCTGATCGTTTCGTCATTTGTTACGACATACGGAAGCTAATGACGGTGTAGTTCTATTTGTAATTCAAACGCGGTTCTAAACTTGGATATGGAACATACAGAATGGGTATAGTGGGTGTTGAATGTGCTATTGGAGTGACACGTGTAACTAAATGGGTTTATGATTGCACCGACGACACGTCACGCGCTACGTACGAACTACGTCAAATTAACTTATGCCTATATGACGGAAAATTAATTTTACATAAGGACACTTGGTTGCACGGATGACGTAATGGTTTAACTGGTGGTGTGGACAAAAATTGGTGTGATTCACAAATAATTGTTTCAAGACTGGGTATTCTTTGTGTCCTTTGTTTGGTTATTTGTTAATATTCAAGTGACACAGAAGCGGTAACTGGCGCGAGTTATAAAATTAAAAAAAATTTGCTTTATAAAAGTATTAAATGATCAAATATTGGAAATCCATCGTCTTTGCCTACACCTCTGGGAAACAGGCGTGAATCTATGTATGTATGTATAATTTAGTACTTTATTAAGTTATTATTATTATTATTAATAAACAGGCAGTCAGTTGAAGCAACTGATATGTGCCTGTATCCTGCTAAATAACTAAGCAGTATTTTGTAATTGAAGGTATTTGTCGAGTTAACTGACATATTTACTACATGAAATAAAAACGTGAGTTAATTTCCAGAATATAAATGTCCTAAAAAAAACAAATTGATAACAATCCTCATAGCAAGAAGACTAATCAAGAATGGTTGGCATGTCGTTGCCAATTATTATTTGATAACAATATTAATGAGCCAACTTGCCTGGGGTAGGACCACCCTCAACTATAATTCTTAACAGTAGTTGTAACTGTTATTACATTTCACCCTTGTATGTAAGAGATTTGGAGACTGTCACCTTTCTTCCTTTCCATTCATTCCAACTTGATTAATTACATTTGGTATTGCAAACGATCATAAGCTATTACAGTAACCACTTACAACCAGGTGGAAAGTAACCTCGTTTGCTATCTGTATAGTATAAAAATAATCTTAAAATATAAACGAAAGAAATTTAATTAAATGAAGGGTATATCTTACACCTTGTAAATACAGCGTATTGCAAACTTTACCTTAGAGACTAGTTACTGACTAAGCCGGGTTGGAAATGAAAACATTGGCATTAAAAGGTACAAATATATTATGTACATGTACTACCTTTATATCATAATCACTGCGGATGAAAAAATAAACAACGTAATTACTTCATACAATTTAATTACCCGCGACATTAAATGCCGCAAAGAAAGCTTTCTATTTTTATAAAATTAAAGATGAATTTAAGGAAATTATAATTGCTAGCCGTTAAAGAATTTGTTTTTATATTTCTGGTACGAAACATAAAAGTCTTGTCACTTAATGTATTTTAAAGAGATTGCTCTCGGCATTATTTCTATTGTGGAGAACTTAACGAACTTTAATACAATGCACACAAGAAACATCTAGACATCATCCACCAAAGAAACCATACTCCGTGCGTACACTCTAGAATTTGATTTCGGTCTGTGAAAATAAAAGCATTTCCAAAACGTAATTAATATCTAAAAATAATTCATTATTAAAAAGAATAAGCCGCGGAGTGGAGCTCACATAAAAAAGCCAGACTAGAATAATCATAGCCCTTTCTATTGCCAATTATTTACAACTTGTATGAGCTAGTGTGTTTGCGCATGTATTGTTATTGTTATGAAATTTAAATAAAATAAATATAGCTTGCTAAAATAAGCATAATAAACTGCTTAATACAGTCAGTAGAACATTTGCTGTTGAGTGGAGGTTTGCCAACGGCTGACATATTAATTGTTGATGGTTGTCATCAACGCATATTCTCGACACCAGTGACTGCAGTCGACGAATGCTGTCGACAAGCGACGATGTATGCAGTAAGCTAAATTTTAACGCCTGTCAGCATATAACATCCTTTAATCGATTATTTGGATATGACTCAATTGAATATGATTAGAATGTGACTCAATTAACATGACTGACATTCGTTAGAAATAATCTCTTTGCTAATATTTTAAGATGTATTGCTGTTGATATAACAAGCATTTTAGCTTAGCTGCTTGTACCTCAAACAGGTTGGTTGAATCTAAAACTTTTTTTAAATCTACTCAGAAATAAATTAGATACAAGCGTTTCCAATCTTATAGTAAAAGACAAATGACAGATAAATAATATAAATCGTAACTGCGATTTAAACGCTGCTGTCCAAGGGAGAAAGAGCGATATCCCCACTACAAACCCACGTTTTCTTACATCCAAATTTAAAATATAAATTACGTCCTTATTTTGCAACCAATTTTGATACGAAAAGATCTTATTGACTACTATTTGATTTTGCGTATAAAATAATGGCAATATCAAACCTATACTAATACTCAATACCCTATTACACAGAATTGAAACAATATCATGCCTAACAAGATATTTAATTATGTGATGCGTATATGGTAATAATATCTGATTCACGAGATTAGTGGATTTCACTATTCTGTGTCCGTTTTTCAAGCTATATAACGATCAAAAACACCGGAATTCTATGAACAGCAGTAACAATTAGACGTCACTGAACTGACAAACAAGAAAGCCGTAATAAATTTGACTAGATAGGGTAATTAAACATTTGAATATTATACTACAGACAATAATTTTGAAGCAATCGTTTTCATATAACGTAGTTGTTTACCACCACGGAGCAAGACACGTGCGTATCCCCACACATCTACGCGAGTGTGATTAAATCCGTACTCTGTGTTTACCACAAATGTAAATATCTCCTTCGTCATTAAAAATGTTGTCAAGGCTGGCTTTATAATATTGCCACTGCAAATATTCCTTGAGTTTGCTAATTAAAAGAAGATTTAAGCAGAACAAATACTTAGTCATGTTTTCCAAGCCTGTAAGTCAGTTGTCTGAACTTTGTTGGTATGAAGTTTCAGACAGATCCGAGGTTCCTGTTCAGATTTGAGATCGGTTATAACTTTGAGTACCTTTACCTGTGAGTAACGGAACAGTTACCTATTGACGTTGAAATGTATTTTCTTTTTGAATGTTGGTAGTCATGGTCAATAAATAATTCATTTTATGTGCCCATTTGACGGTAATGAGCTTACCCTTTATTACGTAGCATCTAAAAATACATCTGGCGGGATGTTGAATAAAATTCTCTTGTGTGTATGTCACTGACCTCCTAAACAGCTAGACCGAATTTGATGCAATTTTTGTGTCAGTTTAAGCATTGTTAGTGAGTGAGTGAGTTTAGATTCACAATCAGAGCCGGTTAGTCGTACTGCCAAGTCAACCTTTGAGACCGTCTGTTGGATCCGCCAGTGTAATATAATTAAGTTTAACTGCTTATTTGGCCCAGTGTAAAAGTAAACCTAGAAAAATGGAATCTCGATATTAGTGCTGCAGCGCATTCTAATGAAAATTTAATAGTCCAGTAAACGGGAACGTTATCTTATTAATTGGGACTTAAAAGTAATTGGTTAAGATGCTAATTACCTAAGCTTTTGGGGATATTAGGCATGATGCTATTTTATTTATTATATAATATTTATACCAATAGTTCATTTTTAAATAGCAAAGTTCTACAAAAGATACAATACATATACAGCGGAGAGCTTTGCCAACATTGAAACAATGGCCACAAACCAACTTCGATTCGGCAAAACTGTCAGTTGGCCACACAAATTTCGATATCAAACCATACAAGCATTCGAAAATCATTATTATAGTTGCCCTAGTTTTATATAGGTACTATCAGATATAGGTCACGGTATAGAAAAGCAAAGCTTAATTCAATTGCGGACAACATAAAATGCAATGCAGTACTATTATCACTATTACCTACAAAATTATAGCCATACATTATTTGCACCTGACCTTTACTGTTAATGGTACGACTGTGATTCCAACTGAATGTAAACAAGAACACAAATCGTTCATAAAACGTTCTACTTTTCATTCGTACGAATGTTTGCCATACGATTGCTATCTTGATGTTATTTACGTTAGCCACTCCATAGTTTGATGTCGAAAGGAAATTTCAAGCGCCGAGTCATTTGTTTTTCGGGCTAAATGCAGAAGTTGAAAGAATAATGAGAAAAGTGTTGACGGCAATTTTTCTTTTAATAGCGTTTTGTTTAATGGCTATTTTTTTTGAAGACTGTTAATTGAATCGTTTATTTATTCGCTTGAATACATCATTTAGGTGAGATTTTATACCGAAGGATTTTTGTTAAACAACTGCACAAAGGAGACCGGCATTATTTCGGCATATATTTTCGCTAACGATTGATTGTAGATATGTATGGATTTTTCCTGGAACTGCAATCGGATCTCGCTCCAGGCTATAGTCAGTTCTAGGAAACCACCTGCCATGAGTTTTACTGGAAAGGCTAGTGCCGATTAAAGCCAACATTTGTATTAGACAACGAATTTTTCAACGGTTCTTGTGATTCTAGGAAATGTGATATGATTGCTAAACAGCGTATGTTTTTCTTTGACACATATTTTTTCTATGTGAGTTTGGCTGGATTCCAAGTAATATGAACATGAGGAAGAAAGATACGTCTAACTTTTGGGTCACGTGTGGCACGAACATTTGGCGTAAATATTTCATAAGTTTTACCTTCTCCTATTATTTGTGTGAAATATTTTAGATTATGCAACTTCTGTTTATGAGCTTAAAGTTAATGTGATAAAAATACACTGGAGACTTGTGTGATGCATTTGAAACTAAAAAGTAGTAATTAGGTCTACGAATTTTTAGTATAATTACCGATCGATAAGTTAGACTATACGATATTTAAAATGAAATCTTTGCACGCTGTGCATTTCAGAAGTGATCGATTTTCTTAAGGTAATTTATTGATTCTACGAATTCGTTTACTTCTAAGTGTATCTTATTTTGCCGCGAATCCAAACGATGTTTAATATTATATTATAAATGCGAATGTGAGCGCCTTAACTATTCGACCGATCGTAATGCAATTTCAGCATACAGAAAAGGACATAGGTTTCCTTTCGTCAGGAAAAAAGTATTGGTCCCGAGCGAGTGAAGTCACAGCAAAAGCTAGTTTATATAGGTAAACATTCTTTAGCTAAAACTTTGCACTAAAAAACTTCTTGAACTTTTTCGCAAGAGTAAGCAAGAAGTAATACACAAACCGCTTCTTAAGCTCCAAGTGGCCAAACGGTGAGTTCAAAGTTAATTAGACGGGCTCTCAGCTCGAATGTTCTTAACTCTAAAAGCGTAAGTAACTTAGAACTAAGCACTCCTTCGCTCTCTCTAGAAAGTAATAGAAATTATTCATTAACATAACTTAGTTGAGATTCTTCAAGAATACTTACGAATAGAATTGGTATTATTTAAAATATGATATTGCATTGTTATTTCAATTATAAATAAAAAAATATTTATTACGTCAATACTATAATATTATTAAGAGGAAAGATTTAATTTTAAGTTGTTTGTAATGAATTCACACAAAACTAATCGACTGATTTTAAAAATTCTTTCATTTTTATGAAGCTACATTATCACCGAGTAACATAAACTAATTTTATTTTAAATAAAGGTACTGTAACACCTAATCTACCCTACTTTTACGCGAGCGGAGCCGCGAGCAAGACCTATGTTGTATTTTATATTATATTAGTAGATATAGCAATACGTTTTATGCGAAGCGTTTGCGATCATACATTTTTTTGCGAAGGTGTGCCTTATAATATATTCTTATTCAAATACTTTTGTCAAAACTTTTATGGTGTTCAACTGATAAAGTAGTGGTTTATGGTCCGCAATCCTCCTACGAATATCAATCATTTTTAAAAATGCCCGTTGTATTAACGATGTTATTTTAAGAAACGTCAGCTGTGCGTGTGTGAGATATGATTAATTAATTTATCCGTTGTACATATGAAATCCATTTCCCTTTATTATTATTTATTTTAGCAGCGCGACAAGAGGTGGTAGGAAGATCGGTATTCGAATTTTTTTATCACCACATGTCTCAGAAGAAGACAATAAATAAACAAATAAAAATGTTTCTTAGCTGTTTCATACCCTTATTTTCTAACTAATACATTATAAATGTGAATGAGAGTTTGTTTGTATGTTTGTCACATTTTCACGCATTAACTAATTGACCGATCATCATGAAATTTGTCATACACCTTGGGTACCTTTCATCCAGAAAAAGGGGAACTGTACTCGAGGGATAGATATTTATACTAATTATTTTTTTTTTTACGTGGGGGAATGCAATGACGCATATCCCTCCGCGGGGGCGGGCGGAGGGATTATGTCGGACTCGCCGGGGTAAAAGAAGATGGAAAAGAAATAATGTACCTCCCGGAATACCGACTAAACCTACCACGGTGTTCCTCAACAAAACCACTATCGGCGGGGCCGCGCGAATCGCTTTCGCATGCGGTCGCGACCCCGCCGAGGTTTCGGCCCGCCGTATGAAACGGCAGGCCACTACACAAAATACCTACCCAAACTAGACACTTCCGACATTATAAAAACCCTACTGTCTCCCCCCTAGAGGGGAGACGGACTCGACACAGAGGCGCGCGTGGGAACACGCACGCCGCCTCTCGGACCTGGTGCTGAACGGATAGCGGGCAGGCCCACAAAGCCCGTTACCCCCAGGTCAAACCTCAGGGTGGCTGGAGGTCATCGCGCGCCCTCCGGCGCCCGGATCTGCGGTTGGGGAGAGGGTTTAAACGCTCCCTCTCCCGCTCCGCCGCCTCCTTGATGGAAATTACTTCCTCACAGAAGGAGGCGACGGCGTTCCACGACCTCTCACTCCGGACCATAGACTGAACTACGGCCGGGAGCGAGAGGACAACCGATCCGACTGCCGCGATCAACTCACGGCGCTGCGATGCCCAGGCGGGGCAAATCGCCAAAGTGTGCAGCGCCGTGTCCTCTATAACGTTGCGGCAGTCGCCGCAGTGGTGACAACCGGGCGTCTCTTGCCGGCGTATACGACACAGGAACTGGCCAAAACAACCGTGGCCAGTCAGTACCTGTGTCAGCCGGAAGGTGAGGGCGCCATGCCGCCTCTCCAGCCACTCCTCAAAAACGGGACTTACCGCCACGATCGTGGCGTGCCCGTAACATTAACATAAGCTAAGTCGAGTGCAGAATCTAGTAAGTCTATAATTTTCATTGTAACTTGTAAACTTGCATACTAACTAGAGATTTATTTTATTACCTATAAAATGCTGATCACTACTAGTCTCACACCTATGTCCTTAAAGGAATACGCAGAGGAGTCTGACATACTCACATTTCTCCTGCTGTGGGGTGTAAGGGTCTTCCTTACGTAGCCTACCTTAGCTTTTCTTAATGTCAAGTATAGCTATGGTAGGTCTGAGAGACCTACTACGTCTGTCCACTGAAATCCATTGTCAGGGTACAGTAAATTATATGTAATAATAATGTCCTCCAAACCGAATTGCGGTCACGGCGGCCTATCTTAACGAAGACTGGCCAACTGCGCAGGAGATATTACAGTGCACAAATGTGCAAACATAAGTGCACTCACTGTTCCCTCACTCTCATTATCCGATGGGACGGTAATCCGACACGACCGGAGAGATCAGGCGCAGGACCAACGGCTTTACGTGCTTTCCGAGGCACGGGGTTGACTAACACCGCCACCTTCCTAACTCAGGATTGCTATTGAAATTTTTAACACGAAAATTCAATAATTTTTTTGCTGCCCCGACCCGGGATTCGAACCCGAGACCTCAAGCACAGCAGTTGCATTGACTGCCGCTGCGCCACGGAGGCAATTATATGTATTATTTATAGAAATGAACTAGTTAAAAAGTGCTGTGTCATTTACGAGTGTGTTTTACCATTTCTGAATCGATGAAACAGCCGCGATAGTGGGCTTCTATTTATAAGTCTACGGTGAATGATGGTTTATTAACGCATACGTTATACACCATTTTTAACGCGTTTCTTTTTCATTAATAATATACACAAACTTAGGGTGTTTTTTGTCAGAATTTTTATTGGCCACGTCGAGATTGTCAAGATCGGCTCGTTAACTTCATTATAAAGGTGATATGATATTTAGGAATCGAGAGAGAGGAAAAGAGGTGTCCTGTTTGACCAGAAAAGTCTGTAAGTTGACTTTTGTGGTCTGAGGTTTATTTTGAATGCAAACTATCCAATTGTAATAAGCATTTTATTGTTAATGGCGTTGTGCTTTAAGTGGTCGCTTCACCACCACTCTAATGCTGGGTGTCGCGGGGTCGATACCATGTGAAACAAAGAATATGTGTGATTCACAAATGTTTTTTTCTGAACTCAGTTTTTTATATCCGTCATATAAATGTTTGTAAAGTCTAACAATAAGTAAGTTGGGTATTCGATTCCGGCTTCTTAAGCCATCAATGACTCAATCTGTCTTTGTTGCGGTATTGGTGTATTACACTTTCCGTCGGGCCTATTACTTTCTAAATTCTGTATTTAATTTGGATTTCTTATGTAAAGCTGGTCTAGCATAATTTGTGTTTAATATACCTTAGCCTACTCGTTTGGAGATACCGGTGCGAGACTATGTATTCTTAATTTAAGTTTATAAATTAAAAAGAAAATATAGAAAGAATGTTGACGTCGATATATAAACGATACTAAATTAAAACTAATATAATAAAGACGTCAGTATAAGCAGTCTATAGACAGAGGTCTATAGAGTGCTTGTGTAGAGAAATGACTTGCCCTTCGAAAAGGTACACAAGAAACAAGGATAGAAAGTCACCAAGTCTTGTAAACTCGTCGTAACAAAAACCGAAAGGTCTAATAAAAGTAACTACCTTCACTACGCAAGTTTTACTACTCTTCTAATGTTGACCAAACAGTAATTAAGTGTAGAACTTACTAACTACAGATTTAGAGAGACTCTGTAACTGCTATTTCATTATAAAATTTCTTTTCAGTCTTTGACAAATTTATTATTATTCTTTATATATATTCTTTGTAAATTACTAATTTGTCATGTTTGACCTTATAGTAGTACATGCTTATAAGAGAAGATGTTGAGTCTAACTATAGATATATTTTATTACCATTTAAAATGTTCCATTGCCACGTTCAAGATATTATGAAATAACGTAGAAATGATGATGAAGATTTTGTTTTTTTTACTAATTATTATTATTATTGAGGTTATATTAATTTACTACTGGCTATATGCCTTACTAACACCCTTTACAATTACACTATAAACCGTGAAAATATGATTTTATCTCTTTTTCTTTTCCTTGAGGTACAGTAAAGGAGGTCAACACAATGACTCTTAAAACGTCCTTTTTTAAAGGCTATACATGCATACCTTTTATTTACTGGATCGTACAAGTAATAAAATGTCATGGTTCTAAACAACGCTTCAGAAGTCAAGTGTCAGAAATAACCTTGAAGGCACGCTGAA
The DNA here is from genome assembly GCA_963675205.1 of Catocala nupta. Classification (NCBI taxonomy): domain Eukaryota; kingdom Metazoa; phylum Arthropoda; class Insecta; order Lepidoptera; family Erebidae; genus Catocala; species Catocala nupta. Next base: position 13,144,895 of record OY776082.1, read on the forward strand.
CGATTTCAAGTGTCTTTTAAATCACACTTTCGATACATCATATCAGTGAAGTTGGCATCGGCTTTTGGCTCTTACTTTCAGTGTAAACCGTGTAGCGCCTAATCCAATTTTCGATATTTAGGCTTTAATATTTTAAATAATGATTATTTAAATGCCCAACACTGAACAACGCAATAATTATGTTTTCCGAAATATTTATGATTTCTTCAAGAGTATTTGGAATGTTGATGTGTAGCCTCGAGGTTTACAAATGTGCAATACAAATACCTAGTGTGTGACACTTTGTAAGGGTACTCATACAAAGCGATGATGACAGCAGCAAATGTTCACAAATGGTGACAGCTAACGCTAAAGCCGTTTGTAGAAGATTATGTAACTCGAACGTGTGGGATGCCGCGATAATCTTTCGTACTGTTGGAAGCTAATGATTCATTGTTTGTTGTAATGACGAAACGTTTCCTTGCTGACAAATTTTGAGTTATAAACACAGCGGTATTTCGCTTCTAAGTGCTTTATTTATATGGCACTTGATACGTATAATTTATTATTTGCTATGCTACACAAAGGTCCGTAAAGCAAAAATCTCTTCTCTTGTTCCTTCTAAAACCGAATTGATCATTACCTAACTGAAATTCTGGGTTTTGTTTGACAAAATATGTCAAGTCAATAAATAAATACTACCATGTGTTATTTCTCATTATTACATTGCATGTAATTTATAAATCCGTTTTCACTATAATAGGCGTTTTCCACGAGTAATCGTTTGACTTTATGTTTAAATACATCGATGCTCATACTTTTAATAACATTTTTGGTAGGTGATCATAAACTCGTGGTGCCATGCAGAATACACTATTTGTCATCAATACACTTTTGTGTTGAGGACAGTGAACTTTCATATTGTAGCGTTTGCTTTTATAATTTTCGTACATCGTTAAGTTAGATCTGCCAAATAACACCAACGCATACATGTACAGACACGGTACTGTCAATATTTTTAGTTTTCTGAAGCACGGTCTACAGCTATTTATTTGGTCCAGCTTGCATATTGCCCTTATGCACTTTATTTGTGCTATAAATATTTGCTCTACTTTTGTACAGTTTCTCCAAAATATGATTCCGTATCTTAACATTCTTTCAACGTTGCCATAATATGCTGTCAGTACTGCGGCCTGGTTAAGTTTTTTTGTGAGCATATTACCTTCAAATTTACCTTCAAACTGTTACAGAAATCAAATACTAACAGACAGTCGTAATGGCATCTACGTCTGAATACTGATTTATGAGACTTAAGATTTTCACATTTAATTCATACAGTTACAGTGTTGTTCTCACTACCACAACGCACCGCCATTTGTAAACCAAAAAGAATTCTGTACTCTTTTTCTTCCCTCTAATCTTTTAAAAATTACTTCTCGATTGTTCTATGCGATCCTTAACCTCTCCTCTGCTGAAATCTCAGACACAATAAAGAAAGCATCGAGTCACACATAGATCGGCGTTCAAGCATACATAAGGGTTAATCACCTTTTTGTTACATATGGTTCAGTGCAACGATCTGAATAATTAAAACATAAACACACCTTTCTGCACCACCCTGTACATCCAATCGACCACTCCTTTCTGTTACACTCCATATTACCAACATACAAGTAAAAAAGTCACATTGGTACGTAATTGTGCACTTGGGTCACGCCATCGTAGGCTACATGTAGTTTTAATTGAAATTGGCCGTATTGCCACATGTGCGGCACCTTTGGGGTTAATCGTGCTATCAAACAAAAGTCGTTGAGTATGATTACTATATTCTAAGGGACCGGCTCGTTTAGGGTAATTGTGTGAAACATTTAGAGGACATTTTGTTAGGTATTATGATTATATGGTTGGTTGCATGCATGGCGTTGTAGCTTAAGTGGTTAGTTAGCTACTAGTAAAGTGTCGTGCTTTCTCTCTACTGGCAGTTTGTATCTGCAAGCAGTCAAGGAGTAATGAGGTTTACAGATAATTGTTTCGAGACTGACATTTTTATGTCTTTATTTCTTTGTCTCTGTGTAATATTTGTAAAGTTAGAGAAGCGATACAAGAAACTGTTCCATAAATTTGTTTTAAATAAGTCATTTGTACCAATCGTCTTACTAAGACAATAATAATAATGAATATATGTCAAGTCACCGGTGGATCTGAACGATGACCAATAAATAAATAAATAAGTTTTATTTAAATAAACATAGCTTTTCAGCTTTCACCTTATTTTGGCAAATAGACATTTACAAAATACTGTTTTTAAAAGCGTAGAATGCAAATCGCCGCTTCCTGAATCTGACCACACTGCCGAACATAAAACAAAAAATGTCACTACCATAACTTCCCTCTGTATTTTTATGGACAATCCAACTAAATTTTTATGACCTACACATGTGCAAACTAACAAACTACGTAGAGTATGACTCCAAAATTTTTAGTCCAACTGTTGGAAGTTGGACCAAACAGTGAATTGTGAGTGCATCTGGGCCGTGTCGCGGTAATACTCGACATGTGGCTCTAATTGAAGCCGGCGCGACTGCCCTCTGTGGGCCTTTTGCGGTTTATCGCACTAACAACGAACGTGTTTGTATAATATATACGGACATTTCGTTTTAGTACCTCGGTGGCGTTGTCAATGCAACTGCTGTGAGTGAGGCCTCGGTGCAAGGTAATATGCACTGTTCTGGCTTCTGTCAATAATTTCTTAGTAGCACGGAGTCTGGAACTGAAGCTAGTAAACGGCGGTCATATCGCTCTCTATTACATGAAACCTAAATATTATAACGGATCAAATATATGTAAGTGTCATCAGGCAAAGTGTTGGTGATTATTCTGTCAAGAAATTAACCGTAGCACAGAATTTGGTACTGTTTTCGGCAGATACCCACAGGTTTGCTTCCTAATAAGTGGTAGGTATATAAAACGAAAGCTGGTGAAATTTGGGTGGAATACATAATATCTGCTCATCATAGATATATGCGTTTGGTCCGTTGCTTCTTAAATTTGTTAAGTCTCCGTGATTCAGGAATTATTCCTACAGCAGTCTACAACAATTTGGTAGAAATATTTCTACCAAACAACGAGTAAATGCTTATTTTAATAATAACAACATCTTAAACCAATAATTATAACACCACACAAAAGGTTATCTATTACGGCCATTAGATAAACACATAAATGCGTCAAACAATTCTATGTTTTGCCGCAAATAGATTCGAGAGCTGCACAAAGCTTTGTTTGGTCCATTAGCACTGATGATATAAGTTATGCGGCATTCGAAAATACCCCTCTAATATGATTCATGTATAGGTATTTTAATTATACGACTGTTGTTGATTATTAATGAATGTATCTACATTAATAAATTATCAAAATACTGTTAATATAGCCTAGTGGCTCAATTGCTCATTTTGGGGAGTCATTTTCGAATTCCAGATAAATTATTATTAAGTATGCTGTTATTTAACACGGAACCTGATAATGAGTAGCAAAAGTGGGTGTAATATAACTCTTCTCTATCTAGCTCTTCAGAAAGACTGCACGGATATGACGTAATGATATAAGTGGTTGCCTTGCCATTGCCACTACGTTAAATGTTGCGGATGTGACGTCACACGGGACAAAATTGTATGATCCACAAATAGCTGTTTCTAGTCTGAGTATTCTTTGTTTCCGTTGTTTGAATGTGTGCAAAATCCTCTGCTATACATGAATTATTCCTAGTGTAGGAGTAGTCTGTCTAAAAATATGGAATAAATTACTAGGACTAGATAGTGTTGTGTGTATGTGGTTAGAATATTATATTATATTATTATTATTATTAAAATTATCTAGTCATAATGCAGTTTCTTTTCTATCCTAACTAATTGCAGCAGAAAATTGATTCTAGACAATTATCAATCGACTAAAGGCTAACAACCAGTCAACTCAACGTATATTAAAGTAAAAACATTTAACAATATTTTATTATAATATAAGCAGAATCTAAAACTAAAGCTCAGCAGTAATTTGCATATATTACAGTTAATACCCTGAAACGACTACTAAATAGACTTTTATATTAATTATTAGCATCATAAAACGCTATAATAATCGATCGAAGGACGCTCAGTCAGGAGCGATAGACGCATTAAATTTCTCTTACACATTCATACAACTACTTATCCCCATAAGGTTAGGCAGAAATATTAATTATAGCCAAATTTGATTTGATTTACATATGTAGACTATTTCTTTTTATTTTCCAAAAGACATCTTTCTTCCTAAGAATAATGCCTGACTCAGACTCAGAATAATCATTAATGCAGATCACACACACACACACACACACACACACAAATGTTTGTCCCGGGTGGGATTCAAACCTACAATACTAGGTGTAATGTTAGTGACGAGCATGCATTTAAATATTCACATAATAAAGAGCGACACAATTGCAGTTTTCAGTTTTCAGGCACAGGCTTAGACTGCATGCGGTTACTGATAATATCTTGACGTGAAAACCCAAAAACACATTTCCCAACCAAATAATCAATTCCTAAACCATTAGCAAAGGTAAACGACAAATTTTCTGTTAGTCATATCTACTAATATTAAATCATTAATTTAAAAAAATAAAGACTAAATTTCAAGTAATGTAATTATGGCGGTCATAAGGTATATCCACATTATGTTTAATGAAAACCACTCGATGTCGTGTGATTAGAGGCAGAAATCCGATTAACTTTAGGACTAGGGACGTCCAAAGTAATTTGTTGGGTGCCGTTGACATACAGGGATTGGTGTAGCAAAGGTCTCAAGGGTTAATGTTTAAGGTAAACGATGAAAACTAACTATTTCAAAATGGTTAATGAGTATATTACTTCACTTGAGCTAAAATGTAGACGTGTCTACGATACATTATGGAAGATATAGAATAATCATATTACCAGTTATAATAATCCTAGCGAGTAGTAAAACTAGTCTTATAAACGTATTTCATATAAAATAATATTATACTTCAGTTAAAGCAAGCAATTACTTCTGTGTCAATCAAACAAGTTATAAAACCTTTATACCATTTCCTTCAGGGTAAAAACAGAGAGTAAAAATTTAATTTAACATTTACTAAACGTTTACTGTGGAAATAGAAACTATACTCGAAAAATAAATAGGTGATTAAAAGAATACGTATAATACGAAACAATAATTACTTACTTTGTACTTCAAGTGTTTCATTACTCAACGATAAAATAAAACATTACTACTGCAACATAATAAATTGTTTCAACACTGAACGATCTATAAATTATTTGAAATTACACCTTCTTATTGGCAAGCAAAGGCTTGTTTTTAAAACATTTTAAGGCGATTTCAATTATAAGACTTTATATGAGCTGGCAGCAACATTTTGTTAAGAAGCGAGGTAAATTGGATTATTAAGTTCAATAACCGCTTCTGACATACAGCTGGGGACATTTTACTTAAGTAGATATTTATTCTTGAACAATATACAAACAAATTTATTCAAATTACATTGGCGTCATTAAAACGTAATGGTCAAGGGCTTTAATAAACAATGTTGTGTACTGACACGATAATTTAAATAATATTAGAGGAGGATCAGATATTTCATGCTGTCTTTTAGAAATCTACGTTTGATATTCAAGAAATAATTCTACTATGAACATGCGCTTTTTCGAATATAATTTATCGCTATTTTTAACGTCATAGCGCCATAGCCTAGTGGGACACCGTTAGACTGCCACGCAGAGGTCTCAAGTTCGACCTCAAAGCGTGCCTCTCTGACTTTTCGAAGTTATGTGCGTATTAAATAGTTAATTATCGCTTGCTTAACGGTGTAGGAAAGCATCGTTAGGAAATCTGCATGCCTACGAGTTCTCCATAATGTTTTCGAAGTAATGTGAAGGCTGTCAATCCGCACTGGGCCACTGTGGTGGACTATGGCCGAACCCTTCTCAGACTGTGAAGTGGCCCGTGCCCAGCAGTAGGACAGTTTAATAAAGGGCTCTATTTATTCTTTTATTAACATGAATGTACTATAGTTGTCAATCCAGTGTTTTCTGTGTGAATTTGTTATACATGGGTCATTGACCATCATCATCATCAGGCTATAATAGTCCACTACTGGACTATTAAAGAGCGCCACAGCGCCCTGTCTTTAGCTTGCCGCATCCAGCATCTGCCTGCAGTCTTTCGCAGATCGTCATCTCACCTAGTCGGAGGGCGTCCTACACTACGTTTTCCGAGTCACGGCCTCCACTCAAGAACACGTTTCACGGTTGTCGGTTCTTCGCGCGATATGGCCAGCCCACTTCAGCTTGCTATTGCTTTACCATATGAGAGCCAAAATTAGAAGGAACGTAGCTTTCAGGTGATCAAGTCAAAGAATCGTGTAAATAAAATATTTACAACGGGTTATTTCATACGACGCTCTACGACAAAAATAGCTATGCTTATTGAATAAAGTTATGTACCTACGTTCTTTATGCATTAACCATGACGGCACACCGGTGGTCAGACTCAAAAAAGTTTTAATTACGTCTGGTATTCTAAGACTTGACAGATTAAACTTGACAGGTTAGTGATTAAGTAAACTGTTCTTTAATTACTACCGGTATAAGAAATTGACACTAATCATAATTTAGTGCGATAAAACAATATAAATATCGCAAATGTGCACCAACTTATGTCGTTAACTATACATAGTAAAATTAATTAACACATTCATTAAAAAAAAAAGGAATATTCATACCTGGGCTTAACACTGAGGCTTATAAAATATCATTATAACGAAATTCATAATCGACCAAATCTGGTAGACACCAAACGACAACACTGTTTTAGTATAAATAAATTTTCCATACCCAAACAAAATAGAACCATTAGAATTCACACTGTCACGTCACCTGAAAACTACAATTTCACAGCATAAAATCGGACCCAATCGATTGTGTAACCCGAGCCAAATTTGTAATGGATTTATTGGGTATAAAAATACCCGAACTGCCGTTCACGGGTAGGTACAAATTGTAATTGGGACGAGCTGTATCGGGTCTAATCTGGGCTTTGTCTGAACACAACGAGACTCAAATATATATTCAAATAATGTTAAGCTGAATTTTATGTCAAAATACCTATACAGTCTGTCTTCATAAAGTGCACATATGAAAATTAGTGAAACTAGACATCATCTTATCGGTAGGTAAAATAATAAAAAAATATTAAAGAAAAATTCTTTTGATTTATACCTATTTATATTTTTTTTTAGTACCATTTGTTGAGATTTTTTAACAATGTTTAAAAAATCACTGTACAAAAATCAGTTTTGTTGTAAAATGTTCCTTATTTTTATATCACCAGCATATTTTGGGTGTCAATAGTACTGCGTCGGCATTGCCTACACATTCACTATTATTATTATTTTTGTTTCAACACGATTAACCACTTGGTTCAAAAGTTACAAGGTTTTCTTGGTACAAGGCCCACGACTACTAAAAAAATGTAAATAAGTATAAATCGAAGAATATTCTTTTTTAGTTCTTTTTTTCTTACCGGTAAAATGATGCCTAGTTTCACTCATTTTCATATATGCTCTTTATGAAGACTCACACTGTATATGTAGACCAATAATCGGCTATAGTCAAAGTCAAAGTCAAAAATCATTTATTATTATACCACTGCGGCATGTGTTGAGGGTTGATGCCCACACGGGACACAAAAGTTGTGTGATCTTCAAATAGCTGTTCAGAGTCTAGGTGTATTTGTGTTCTTTGTTTGAATATTTGTAAACTAAACTTAGGCCAGTACAAAAGTAGTTTTGAAAAAAAGAATAATAAAGCTGAACATTTAAGATTGTGAAACGCTTGTAGTGATCGATTGCTAAATCGCTCGTAACCCGAACTTTACGCACTCCTTTACATTGTTGGCATTAATAAATTTATTGACTTTCAAGTGAATTTTTGTGAAGGTATAGTTTAGTTTACAAGCAGACGCTCGCTTGTTGGCTCGAGATAGGATGGCGTATTGGTCTAAGTGGTCGCCTTGTCACAGCTACTACGCCGAGTGTTTTAGGTTCGAATCCCACACGGTAGCAAGATTTATATGATCTACAAATATTTGTTCCATGTCTGATTTTCTTTGTGTCAATTTTCTGTCCTCTGAACAGAGTAACATTTTCTAGTGCTGGAGATATATTTTACAAATAAAATTAATATTTAATTCTTCGTCGAACACATTGTCAGTAATACTGACAGTAATAAATAATCACGGAGTCTGGAACTGTTCCTTATAGACGGCAATACGCTCGTCCTCTGGTACGTAGGAACTAAAACCATAGGTGTTGAAATATTTTTGCAATACACCACTAGCTACTCCTGCAAGCACCTATTTTAAGCGGGAGACTATGAAGATTTTTTTTTAATATTTCAGAAATAAAAACGTGTTTATTCCAATAATGTTTCGTTAAGTAGCGTCTTTTTGATGTGAAAAGGTCAGATAATCCCACTTTGACATTTCTAATAATAAGAATTTACTCGGTTCTTATTTCGTCATTTAGTGTAAATGTTTAAGTAATATTAAAGGTGGCAGCATTGGAGCTTAAAGGTCAACGATAAAAGGTGTTCCTTTTCTGAGCGCTGTTCAAAAATTAAGGCGAGAAATAATTAATTAATCAAACGTAATCACGTTTCATGCTTTAATGCTTAATATTTTTGGAACGTGGACGGGCGATATATTTTCCTGTACTAAGCTAAAATATACTATAACAAGTTTTTGCCATTGGCTTCGGTCGTTTGGAAACAGTAGTTTTTTCTGGATGAAAGGTAGCCCATGTCCTTTTCTGTAACTCTCACAACTTATATGTGAAGTTGTACGATGTTAGGTCGAGTAGCTAAAGCATTTCATGCTTTGCGCGACTGAGAAACGAACACACTTACATCTGCACTTAAAATATTAATAAGGATTATAATAAGGTTTCTTTTAAATAAATTTCGTTATGTGACTACTTGCTTATTAATTTTAAAGAACTTCTAAATGAGCATTCATTCGACTGAAATATGTGGCTACAATGTATTTTTTTTTCTTTATAAAAGACAAATCTTGCACTAAGAATAAATCTTGCGTCGCGTGGGACTTTACAAACATTCAAATAACGGACACAAAGAATACTTAGACTTGGAACAACCATTTGTGGATCACATAAATTTTTGTCCCGTGTGGGATTCGAACCCACAACACCCGAAGCAGGGGCAGTAGCGAGGTGACCACTTAAACCTTTACGCCATCCGTGCATACCTACTAGCCGGTAATAATAACCATATAATAGAATTCACATAATTATACATATGGCTTTTTAAATAATTGTATCTGGAATGTATACAACATACCAAATTTTTTTTTATTTGCATTAAAATGTTTTGGGCTGGCTGGGCTATAATTATAACATTGAAGCCACACCGCAGCGAAAATATTGCCCGTTTATAATAAGCCCCTTTATTTTATTGTCTGCTAAGGTGTAATATATTTCTTGCCAGTTTTGGAGTAAAAGATGTAGTAACTTTTTGGGTTTGTCACAAAACAAGGCTGTATTTTTGGTTAGAAATGTGGCATACCGCACCTCTTTGTTAGAATTTACAAGATGTATTTGCACGGGGATCAAATGTATTACAGAGTCAAGTTAAATTTAATCTATGTTTTCTTGTATCCTAAAACCTGTCTTTACATTTGTTCTAAGGAGAAATGGTGTTTCTTCGTTCAATTATGTTTGTTATTAGAAGCCATAATGCGTTAACAGTCTTGAAATATAGTAAAAATTTAAACCTGTTCTGGTACAATATTATTGTACCTACTTATAAATACTCGCAATACAATTATACAAAATATATCATATTAGTTGTATGTGTGCTCAAAGCATCAAAGCATCAAAGTTCAAACATCAACGAGACACAAAAATAAATATATACCTATACTTTGGCGACATCATAACAAAACTGTTACCCAATGCCCATAATGGATATTTTTATATCTGCATTACAAAGGAGACGAAATCTGAAATTCATTCTTTTTAATGCAATAACATCTAGAATCTAGATTATTTACGTTTAATTATCACATAAGGATGACGTTTGCCAACAACTTACTTACTTAAAAATGCAATAGAAACTTTTCCCACCTAGGACACTACGATTAAACATCGTGTTGAGCGAAGCGAATTTGACAAACCAGATCATTTTTAATATAAAGTGCATAAAAGTAAAATAAAATGAAGCCAATTTTGCCATAGCCTTTAAATACAAAATATCTTTGAATGTAACTAAGTTCGTATTATAAATATAAAGCAAAGCTTTTCTCTTTGAAGTTGATCATAGTTCATTGAGACATGTAACTACAAGAGACCGTATAAATAGAATTCGTCAGAATCACAAGTACCTTGCTCGCTTGATGGTTAATCACTCACAAAATTCAAGTTAAGATTCACTCAGTGTTCACATCAAATTCGTTGTAGATCACATATCTTAGCTTTTTGAAGAAAGTATTTTTATATGCAAAGAGTTATGTAAGTTTTGAATTATATTAATTTAGACATATAGCATTATTGACTACTGTCATCGGGTTTATCTATCTACCAATAAACTATCAGTTGCTCAGAGTTTTGAAATGTGCATGGTAAACGGCAATAGGATGTCTCCCTATTATGTGGGAATAACCTTAGCTGATAAAATCTGAGTGTAAAAGAGAAAAACGAGTAGTAGAGCCTCGCTGATTTCAGCATGAATGGGCCGGATCGACCGGGGAAGGACTACCCTCTCACAGAATATCGACGTGAAATAGCAGTATTTCTACTGTTGTGTTTCGTTCGGTGAGTGAGAGTGCCGGAGGCCCAATCACCCTCTTTCCCTTTCCCACTTCCTTTCTTAAAGAGTCGCCAACGCGCAAGTGATGCCTATAGTGTTGCAGGTGTCTATAGGCTACGGTGACCACTTACCATCAGGTGGGCCGTATGCTTGATTGCCACCTTAGTTGTATAAATGTAGTATGTAACAATAACTATAGACACACATATAAGTATATAAAAAAAAAATATTTTCTGCTAACCATCTAGCCATTGTGAGAGCTCTACACGTATACAGCTCTTTCAATTATTAGTTGTTACTGTTACCTCTAGACGTCTGATATACCTACTAGAAGCACTTATCACTCGCCCATTGCCGAGTCAGCAGAAACGTTTCTATACCCTTTTATATCTATCCTGAAACTAGAAAGAAACCTTCATGATATAAGCTAATATTTAATATATAATTCGGCAGTATAGGTACAAGAATATGTATGCATGTAATACATTTAAAACATCTCAATATAAGTATGTAAATTCATTAATAAAATTCAGGTTGAAAGATAAATTAAATACAAAGAATAAACAAATACCAGCATAATTTTTCTCGTAGAAAATTACTTGCGTCAACACATAATGCCTTATTAATAAAATGAAGGTGTACCTGGCATTGTGTTATTAGATTGGTTAGTGCGTCAAACACTATATCTGACGTCACCATTCTCCATCACGGCAATTTTGTGAGCAGCAATCGATAAAAATATTATTAAAACCAATCCAAAAGAAAACTATTATAATAGTCCCTACTTATTTTTGATTAAATAACTAGTTAATATTATTAAAGTTTAAATAATAGTCAAAGAGTTGACAAACCTTAATAACCCTACCCTACATTTGAAAGTTTATGAACATGTGTAGGTATTTATTAATCAGTCACGCGTGAACCATTGATTGGTTTCTGATAAAACTTGGAAAATAGACGGGCCATTTCTTGGATTAAAATAAGGATTTTATTCTGGTATACGTACCCATGGGATTAACGCGAAGTAAGTCGTGCGCAGAATCTAGAAATTATTAAGCTAGGCGGTAGGACCCCGATAGTTAAGATATTGGGAACAGTATGTTAGATGCTTATTGGGGTCGAGTCAGTCGTGGGCCACAAGGAACTGACCTTCTATAACCGGCTCTGGTATACCCTGCAACCTATCGGGACTGTACGTGAAACTTTATAAATGTTTCTGTAGAATTTGACAACCTCATAGTACTAAATATATCACCAGTGTAAAATTCTCTGTTTTAAAATTGGCTGTGAGATTATTGGATGTATCTTCTCATAGTTCATTTGCATGAACCTAGCACTTTAGTAAACTTACTAACTCAGAAACTTTTACATTCACAAGTGTAATTTTGTGACCCAATTAATAAATAATTTTTGACTTTGACTCGTGTATCATATCGTGAATTTCCTCTAATATTTTTTTATTATTTTCCGATAATCTAATTGTCGAACTCCTTAATTGATACCGATACTTGTTAAGATAAAAAAATATTAAAAACAAATTTCTATCCTCAATGTCCAATTATGTAACGTTATTAGATACTCTATTTGGACAAAGCTTTGTTAAAAAATAGCAATCGGTAAACAAAAAATCGGCGAATCATTCGATATGCTGTTGTGCAAAAGCAGAAAACATTTATCTAGGTGCAAAAGCATGGACCGAGCTGCAACTGTATAGTACTTTTATTTTATAATTGCTTTACGGCCTTTACAATAACTATTTGGTAGATGCAGTAGACACCGAAAAGAAACCAAATTCTAAGTTACTCCACACATCAACAAACGCCAAACAGTGTTGTAAAGTTGGTTTTTAACTTTAGCAAAATTGCTAGTGTCGATATTCCTTGTATCTTATTATCTGCAATAATTTTATTATGACAGTAATTAGCAAAAGTCGGGATCAATTTCTTTCAAATGGCGCTCAAATCTTTTTTGTCTTATCTAAATTTAAGGATGGATTACGTTTCGTTCGATAGCGTAATTTCGATAAGCTACTTGTCTTTAAAATTAACGACATCTGGCCGCTCTGACGTGTCGCTGCTTAATTGAATGTCGAGGATTTGATTGTTACGATAATATCTTCAAAATGAGCTTAATATTTCAGTTTCTGTCAAAAGGCTGGGATTCAAAAATAAACCTTGAATTTTCTGTATAAAAAGAAAATAATCACTTTATCTTAAGGAGCTATAAAGTAAAGTACAGCATAACTAGCATATAAAACAATTGACGATGGTTTTTAAATAGGCCATGCCTGTATCTTGGACTCAATTTGCACTTGCAGTAATACAACGTTCATAGGTCATTCAATGATAATGTTAAATGTCACATATGCATGATATAATGAGTATTTAAGATACAATGTCACAAAATATAAAGGCGCAATAACACGTAATCATTTAGTTATTAGTTTTTTGATTTTAGATTTCTGTTTCGCGTAGGACTGTTTAACATTTAAGCAATAGACACAAAGAACACCCTGATGTAGGACAACTATTTGTGACTCACACAAATTTTCGTCTCGTGTGAGCATCGAACTCACAACACTCGTTGTAGTAGGAATGGCGTAGCGACCACTTATAACCATTACTTCTTTTATGCAGTAAAACTACACCCTTGCGCCAATGGATAAAGCATTGGACTTGCGAACGAGAGGTCACGGGTTCGGATCCCACCCATTGCACTACTGACATAACTCAAGCATTCTAGCTTAGCTGGAGGGGTTAACAAGAAAACTAGTCATTTTAAAACAAAATTGTTAGTAATTTTAAAAAAATAGGAGAAAAGTAAAGGTCAATGTCATTTGCTAGTCAATCTCTCCGTCAAATTGCCTTTCATTTACTCTTGATATTCCTGAAGGAATCTGGCTAATGTTCTCTTAACTCACTCTAGTAACAAATAACAAACCCGTTGTTTCCTTAAACATTTCAGTAAACAATTTCAATAGGCCCCGAGGTAAATATTTGTCCTTCTTATTGCACTTAGCTCCCGAATCGAGAGGAAACAATTGAACAAATAACAACCATTCAAAACACTAGGAGCCATTCAACGTTCATAATTGTTACAAATTTATCGGTATATATATTATTATCTACCCGGCTTATATTAAACACTAGCTTTTTCTCGCAGCTTCGCTCGCGTAAAAGTAGTTAGATTTTGTTAGTAACAATATTTTAATAAAATATATTTATGTTACTCGGTGATAATACAGCTTCCAAATGGTGAAAGAATTATTAAAATCGGTTATATCGTTTTTGGGTTAAAACCTTACAAACATTCAAACATCCAAAAAATCTAATCTCTCCATCTCTTTATATTACATATAACTAGATTTTGTCCGCGATTTCACCCGAGTAAGTCCCGTTGCCGTGGGAATATCGGGATAATGTGCTTATGTGTGAATCCAGGTCTCCATCTATCTACATACCAAGTTTAATCGCAATCCGTCCAGTAGATTTTACGTAAAAGAGTAACAAACATCAATACATCCTCACAAACTATAACATTTTTATATCTTTAACAACAACTATTTTATGTTCTATTTTCTTTTATCTGATTATAATTACCAAAAGTGTCGGAAAAAGTTATATTAGAATAAAACTCCGAATTACGAATTCGTACAAACGGGTTAACTCGGGAAAAGATAAAAATAGAACCCAATTTTCGTGTTCAATATATTTCTCATACTTTCTACGTAAAACATATTTATATATATATATATACTAGATGTACCCGCGGTTTCACCCACGTTTATGATTACTTCGCCGCCCCCGTGGATAGTAGCGTGATGTTATATAGCCTTCCTCGATAAATGGGCTATCTAACACTAAAATATTTTTTCAATTTGGATCTGTAATTCCTGAGATTAGCGCGTTCAACCAAATTAACAAACAAACTCTTCAGCTTTATAATATTAGTACAGATATATACATATCTACGACAAATACGTGAACGTTAAGATATTCTTGCACTTCTATCGCTGTTATTTTATAGAAGACAAAGTTCTCTTTTTTCTTACGTAAAAAGAGTTCATTCTCACATCTGTTTATCGGTTTTTAAATATAACTTTACATTAATCTAAAATGCCTGTATCGCAGGGTCATTATGAACAATGGCAATACGATTAAAGTCGCCTTCAGACAACAAAAGGTGGTAAAAGTGTGCTAGCTATAATCGCACTCTTTTTTATTTATTATTAATTTTAATTAATGTCGTTTGATACTTTCTTGACCAGGATCGAGCTCACACTTGCGTTACTATTTTGCAAGGAAGAATTCTCAATTGAGAGTGGTAAGTAGTAAAAATGAAATTCCACTTCTGCCAGCATAGCCATGCCAAGTGGAATTTCAGGTAACGTAATAACGTAACGTAACGTGGTAACATCGGTTGCTAAATTCTAGCTACTTGTGAATGGAATTTAGCAACCGATGTTACCACGTAAAATGCAACTCAAGGACAATTTTTTTTTTGTACTACTTTGTTGGCAAACCAACATGATGGTAAGTGGTCACCGTAGCCTATGGACGCCTGCAATACTAGAGGCATCACTTGCGCGTTGCCGACCCTTTAGGAAAAAAAGGAAGTGGGAAGGAGAAGGAGCGGGAAGGGGGAAAGAGGATGATTGGGCCTATCTACCTTGAGTTGCATTTTACGTGGTACTTCCTAAATTTTATGCTTCAGATGTAAGCAGAAATTTATATCTTCGAGATTTTGTACAGTTAAATACTATTTTACAATCTGAACCAACGATTATTACAAACTGTATTTAAGTTCGAGATAATTTTTCGGTTTCCTAGGTCGTGAGAAACAAAGTAACATCAATATAAAAATATATTTATTCTTATAATATTGTCTTCTCTTTACGCGAATGTTATTCATTTAAAGTAAACTACTATATACGGACAACGCGATAAAATCCGTATATAGTAATTTAATTTCAATGAATATTTATTCTTACCTAGAGAATACATTCAACCTATTTTGATACTAAGTAAGCTTTCAGTAATTAGTGTATTCTGTACGGTATATACTGCACGGACAAAGTATACATTTTAAGGACATATCTAGTACGACGCTCGAGAGAACGAACGAGCTAGCCAAGGAATATTCTCGAGAACAAACTCGAGAATGTTTCTTGACTAGCTGGCACGTCGAGTACCCTCCAGTTTTAAAAGTCGCGAGGACAAAATATAACGTAAAGAAAATATTCGACAACACAACGAAGAAAATTAAAGTGTGTATTCAAGCGGGTCCTAGCACAGGAAGAGTACGGTTCAATGGTTTGACTCAAACTTAGTTATAAATTGTTAAAGTTAGAACAGAGTAATTATCAGTACAATGTTACCTATATACTTACACTCATGTAAACGGCATAATTATTTATACAATGTATTATATATATACATGCGCTCATGTTGTGAGTCTACGGTTTTTACTTGGTACTATCCCAGCATATCCCTCTTGTTTCCTATACTCTCGTTTCTTTCTTCATGTTCCTCTATTTACGGTACTCTTAATCAGATTAAAGCATTCACACGGAGACTTTCTGGTGAATGGACAGGACCTTTTTCAGAATGCCTCTGTATAAAGGACGTTCGCCTCGTTCCTAACAGGATAACCTGAATATTATATAAAAAGTAATAAGAAAATCATTGCATTTTCTAAAAACTCACTTAATATTCTGTTAACCTATATATTACCAGAAGAGTGAGCAGTGGTAATCGGACAAATACATCGCCCAAAGTGTTTAAGTCTGTCAATTCCAATATTTGACCCAAGGCAACCCAAACATATAAAAGCAAACTAAATAAAAATTGTAAAATTACAATAAAGACATTTACTAGTGGTAACTGAAAGCCTCATTCAATGTGTAGCTTACGTCTTTAATAACAGCTCACAACAGAACATTCTCTCTCGCAATTAATTCTCGAGCCTCGAATTAATATGGCGTACATTAAAATCACGCGCTCCAAACATAATAGAACAACATGCATTCATTAAATCATAACATTCTGTATCCGACATTTGCTTTCGCAGAACAATTTATTTAAATATAATATTTTATGAAGCAATTGTTGCCGCTTCTGGCTTAGCAAACTGTTGTATATTGATCAAGATATAAAATAATGAACATATAAGATATCCTTTGATAAACCCAGCGAAACATTTATTGGCACCCTAGCTTTTCTCTTCGCAAATCTTCCTTTCTTATTTTTTTCATTTTAAAAGACAACTCTCGCGCTATTAAAAATTTCTGTGTCGCAGGCGACTTTTCAAACATTCAAACAACAGACACAAAGAGCACCCAGACTCGGAACAACCATTTGTTGATCACACAAAGTTTTGTCCCGTATGGGGATCGAACCCAAAACACTTGGTGCGGTGGCAGTGACGAGGCGATCACTTAAGCCACTAAGCAATTCGTGCAGTTCAAATAATATATACGAGTATACGAGATTAATACTTCGAAATTATGTTTTATCGTATCACCCGTTTTCTACACTAATATTCTAAAGAGAAAATATTTGTATTATTGCTTTAACTTAAAAACTACCAAATTTAAAATTCTTTCCCCTTTATAATAAAGCTACTTTGTTCAGAAATAAGATGGGCTATATTATACACATAGCTCTTAGCTTTATATTTAACGCTAGGAGCCACGGGAGCGGAACAGTAATCTTATACGTGGCTAAAATCGCGAGGGACACATGACATAGGACCACAGATTTATATTTCCACAAGTTTCCTGGTCACCTGCCGTGAGCACCCTGCACATCTTTTCCAATTACCTTTGAGATCAAAAAGTGCGTTGGTTTTATGCTACAACAACATTTTAAATGAATAAATAAATAAATGAAAAGATTTTCCACCTTGTTTAAGCGATGGGTCATTATGAAGTACTGGTATATCGACGTCAATAGAAAAACATGTACGCATAATATTACAAGAAACACGAAGGTGTGTTTGTATATTCTCCACATTGAGAGCGATGCAAAGAGGGCAATCAAAACACAATTTTACGGAGATACTTGAAGGAAAGAAGAACAAAATAACTTTTTAAGCACACTAAAATAATGATGGCGCTTTCGCTAAGAGCGCTGTCTTTTTAATCACAATTTCAAAATTGGCGCAAACAACCCTACGGGCAAGCAGTTGCTAAATAATAAAATGATATTTCTAAAGCCGTCATTTTGGAAGATAGTCTTCGTCAAAAATGTGTAGTCATAACAAATAATAACACATTTAAATACCAATCTGTGTGGACGTAACCTTACAAAATTATTGTCAGTCTATCATTTTGAAATGTTATGTAAAATCGGTTTAATCCATTTTTACGACGTATACATTTACATTCGATTATTAAAAAATCGCCCACCCGCACCTATGTCTTCATAATTTACCTACACGCGAGCTACGTACTGAAATTTATCGATTTTGTGGGACTGACCCGTCCCTGAGCTACCAATAGTCCAATAGTATTTAGACATATAAACAAGTCACCTCTAGCGATCAATAGTAATCAGTTACGATTCACACGGTGTGTGACCGAAGACAAACTGACCGTTATAGTACGTGTTCTAAGTATAACCGGGCGACATAGTTACATATGTCTATTAATATTGGATGATGGTGAAAAATGATTAAGATAATGATATTTATGGAGTGGTATTTCATGTCTGCTCATACTTAATTTTTATTAGATAAAAATGAAGTATGAGCAGACATTTTTAGGGAGTTGTGACATGTCGCAAAAATGAAAAAAGAAAATCTTGAATGTTACAACCAGACTCAAAACATATAACTGTAATCGCATTTTAATACAACAGAGCCCATGACTTGTAATATCAAAGATATTACTCGTGTGTTACCACAGAGGAATTAAATATGAAATGAATGGAATGGAGTTATTGAAGTAAGTGAGCGCCCGGAACAGTAACTACCAGGTGAAATGTGGTAGTAGTGTAAAGCCGGCTTCCTATAAAAGGATGTTATTTCTACGGGCAAGTCAGCTTATTCATATCATCACCAAATAATTAGCAAAGGAGGCATCGCCACACAGGCTAGGGAACTTTATCACGTGAGGGCAAGGATCTCTTAACAACCTAATGCAACCTATGCGCTATACAGCTATATGTGCAGAAAACAAAGTTGAACTGAAAGATAAAACGTGGAACCTGATCGGTAGTCAATTTCTTTTCGATAACACCTACAAAGTATATCTTTAGTCAGCATACTATTTAAATCAATAACACTCAGCTTGAAATTCCAATTCACTAAATAAGCAGAACTATTTAACGAATATCTACTGTAATAATATTTAATTTAAATGGAGCCTTACAAGCAACAAACTATCGTTGAAGTAGAACCTATTATCACGTAGTAAGTAGGTCAATGGGTGTACTCGTATATTTTTAATTTGCCCAGTTGTTTTATTAAGGCTGCTTTCTCGTATCTTGTTTCTACGGACGTTAAAAGAAGGACGGTGAATTAATATTATTTGACACCTCTTAAGAAAGGTCAAGGGAGGAAGAAAGTGGGACGCTTACGTCAACTAATTTATACATGATCTCGTTAAGGAGACATTGTTTATAGTTTGTAAATAGTTCACTATGCATATTGCTTTTCTGTTTATAATGACATGTATTATTATAGAAACATGTTCTTTAATATATCTAGTATAGTGGTACGGCGTATGGCGGATTCGCATCCTACCCATTGCAATACCGACGTGAATGCAATCTTAACACAAACTTTCTAGCCTAAATGGAGGGGTTAACTAGCTTTAGTTAAGTCAATAATTTGTAACTCAAATTGATAATACGCCTCAAAAAGAATATCTATGATACTAGTTATAAACATAATATATATATATATGTATATATATTACTGCCTCAGTGGACTTGTTTATATTTACGTGCGATCGTGAAGTTAGCTGTGATTCTAGGGTAATGTTTCCAAATATTTCTGTTTAATAACTGTTATTTATAAAAAAAACTTTACTGTTTATTAAAACTGAACTAGTTAGGAGAAGTCTAGTACTGACTAAGTACTTATTTGAAGTGTTTAGAGGGAAAGTATATAACGTAGATATACTAAGATTGCTGGGTGTGTGTGTATCGGATAGGTATGTGTGGCGAAACTGGAAACCGATCCTACTGGTCATGCCGCGAGGGCGTCCCAATCTGTTGGGAGAGGCGCCACTGCAGCGAGCCGTTTACACTCTAAACCTTATAGCTAAGGAAACAGACATATTCTGTTTTGCTCTAAGTGAATCCACAAATTTATCTCATAAATTTAATAAATATATCGTTATTGGGAAGTCAGTGCCCTATAATATCCTGACACTAGTCTAGCCTTAAGGTATCGTTAGCCTTCGGGTTGCGGAGGTCAGGTGGCAGCCGCTCCGTGTAAAAACTGATATCCAGTCAAATCCGGTTAGACCAGAAAAGCCGACCCCAAGTGACTTGGGAATAATAAAGGAGAGGGACAACAATACAACGATACAATATTCATTATATAATAGTACTTACAATATATAAGATCGCTACACTATTGTATTAGGCTAGTCCTGTGATGATAGTTGTATTGAGTAAATAAATAAATAAAAAAGTAATTCCCTATAGCAGCACGGAGTTATCTAGTTGGCGATAGCCAGCTATCCAATATTAACTGGGTCCTGAAAACATAGTTGGCGGTATGTGAGTGTAATAAATCTATATATATATATATATCCCTTCAGTTATAACTAGCTCATAATGCACATAATATATATTAATTACCGACAATAATAATCGTTAGAGTAAAAATGAGGCAATGGCTGCGAAGAATATTATGAATCAAATATAAATATTTAGGTATAGGTATTTCCTCTAATATTAATAAATTATTAAAACACGCACTATTATTATTATACCTAACTAAAAGACAAAGAAAAGCAAATTGTATCTACTAAACAGCTTGTAACTATTTTGATTTAAATTGTCTTTGGGAAGGATCTGACTCCCACCATACAGCTCACGCTAGATCGGGAATCAAGGCTGCATAATGTTTGTATTCACCTTGCTGTTACCAATAAAGAATGATTATTATTATTATTATTAATAATTAATATGTTTGCCAGCAAGCTGAATATACAGCCAGTATTGCATTAAGGCATGCCAATATTGATCGATTGTAAAACCGGTGATTTGAACATATTCAAACAAAATTGGTCTCAATAAAAAAGCTTTTATTTATTCTATGTTATTCCTTTAATCACCGCCTTTGCCCATCCGATACATAATTGCAGTACGATTTTATATCAGCCCACATTAATATCGCCATTTCGATAACGATATTTGCCAACCGAAATGCCCGCCACCCTATTTGGAAAAGCGGCTACAATCTCGATACATGTACATAATGTAAATATAGTGGAGTGATTACTAACGTAAAGTCTAGGTAGGGCTTTTTCTTCAGAAGTTTATGTTTAAATAGTAAATTAATGTATGATAGATGTGTATAGCTCCAAGAATTAGATAGTTACTAAACGAACATAGCAATTTGTTCAAAGAACTATTGATTCACGTATAATTATCAATTTCTTGTAAAATACCGATGTATTAGGAAACTGTTATGTTTGATTGGCTGTATTAATACTTGCTTTTACTAATAAATAAAAGCTTAAACATGATATTTTTAGACCATGTACCTACTATAAATTTACAGGTCGGATATCGGTTTTAGCAGAGTGGGGTCTGGAAATGTACCCAGTAAACTTGCTACCCTGTTAAATAAGAGTGGCACGTGAAACATAGATTCAGAGATATTGATATAATACTCCTCTGTCTACCATTTCGGATATAAAGACGTGTGCTGTATCTTATATCAGATAATGGTGCCAATTCTGTTGTCACAAAATTCTGTTATCTTAGCTAAAATCTCTAAAATTTATTTAAGTCCTGTCAAACGACATTTCGTATTCTGAAATCGCTAAAAGTGACAGGACTAAACAAAATTTTAGAGATTTTTAGCTATATAAGAGAATTTTGTGACAACAGAATTGGCACCATTAATAATTTTACTAGATACTGACCAATTTTTTCCCGCGTGAGTTCAACAAGCATATATACTAAAATAACCCTAATGTATCAATTATATGCGAATAATATATAATGAGTAACAAATTCAGTAAACGGATGGCGCAGCGATAATTTAGGCAAATGTTGTGCATAAGGTCTTTGGTTCGGTTCCTAAATCTTATTCTTATCTATATTATTATTAGGAATTTCTGCTTAGAAATTCTCAGTAACAACAAGGACTCTGGAAAGCACCAAAAAGCTTGCATTCTATCACGTGGAACTTAAAATCAGCTGGCAAAATGTGGTTGTAATATAGTTCGGTCTATCCCTTTAAGGATAAAAACGTGAGACTAAATTATACGTATGAATGTTTGTATGAGTAACAAATATCTTTACCAACTTTTACCTCACAACATTAGTATGTCTACGATTATATATGTGTGCACCGAATATCAAACAATTATAATGAGCATTTCGTAGATCTAGACTTGTTTACACTATCAGCTGGTAAATTTAAAAGCAATTTAATGGCACAAATAAATAGAAAATATAAGGTTAAATTTTCAATAAAACACCCATTTAACTTAAGAATAATTTAAGTATTTTATTTAATATATTTACCTCATATTGTTTATATATAATAAATCTAAATATTTAGGTTTACTCTATAATATTTTGTTTTACTCGTGTTAACCTCAATCAGTTCATAATTAACATTATATTGTTAAATAATAATAATAATAATATTCTATCACATTCACACAACACCATCTAGCTCAAACTAAGCAGAGCTTGTACTATGGGTACTAGACAATGGATAAACATACATATTTACATATTATACATAGAAACACCCAGACCAAGACAAACATACATGTTCATGCACACAAATGTTTGACTTGTGTGGAAATCGAACCCGCGACCTCAGTCGTGGCTGTTGGTTACACTAACCACTACGCCGTCGAGGCCGTCAAATATGTGAATAACGCTGTGGGTTACACATATGTATAAGTCTTGTTACTATTGTTAAATTGTTTAATAATATAAGTGTGTAACTGTTTGTTTTCTTTTAAATAAATAAATAAATGTTTTATAAATAATAAGTTAATGGATTAAAATTTGAAGAGTATATCTAAATAATATTATAAATGCTAAAGTGAGTTTGTTTGTATGTTATGCTTCCATGACCTAACTACTCGACTAATCATCATGAAATTCCACACACGTTTTCAGAGGTACAGAATAGGACATAGGGTACATTTTATACAAAAAATGTTCTGTTACTAACCTAACCTAACATACATTTACGCTAGCGGAGCCGCGGGTAAAAACTAGTTATCCATATACGCAGAAATGTCTCTTCCTATTCTAACTATAAATTCAAGTACCTACGTTACGTCGAAAGTAGTAATCGCAGATGGTATTTCTAAAGCTTTAACCATTCTTTCTGGTTAACACTAGATCAAAGAAGCGACTTGTATTTCGCCCGAACACATAATAACCTTTAATGTTTCATAGAAGAAGTTTCAATTAGTCCACATTCAGTATTTCTGCGTAGTTTAAGAATTTGTAACGTTCTTCGAAAAAGTTATATAATACATTACCAAATCTCTTTTTATACATTTTGTGGCGTAAATATATTAATACTCCAAGTGGGGAATTATGAATTTGAGATAATATACTTATTTGATAAGCTTTCACTTTACAGCCAGGAAGTTACAACATTTATATCACAATAGCAGTATTATATTTATCGAATCGTCTCGTCAGATACCCTCGATCGATCAGAAACAATTGTCGTACAGGAAAATAAGTTTGGCAATCATCCTATCGGGTATAAAATCTTTCCATCTGTAACAAAAATGAATTCTTGTGCTAGGCAACTAGAACAAAATCTATTTAACTAAAACAAAATCTATCCACCTAGAACACAATTTGTCTATTAAACCAGTGATAATAATAATTGATCTAAAAATCGACGAAAACAGGTTTTATAATTTAACTTGTCACAAAAGACGTAAGTAGTTATTATAAGCCAAAAAACAAAAACCTATCAACTCTTTTGATAACACATACAAATGAAACCTTATAGACAAAGTCACCTACATAAATCGATCGATAACACTAGAAAATAACGTGTACTAAAGCATATTACTCCATTACAGTATGACTAAGCTTTGATGCTACACGTAACTGTTACATACTTACTACATACATATGTGTGTGTCGAATGGACATCAGATATAAATTTATGCAGTAGTGAAAAAAGTAGGCTAGGTTGCCAAAGGTGACAAGCGAATATGCCGACTCACACCCTTTCGTGCCTTATTTTATAAATTAATTACGATAATGTGATTACAACGAACCGAGTATTTGTACGAAAATAATAAATTTACCAAATAGTATGTACTCGTATATGAATAGATAATTATTTCAATTTTATAGATATGTTAACTTTTCTGTTATTAAATTATGGATGAAAGAATATTTTAATTTATGTTTATTGGAGTAAATAAATTTTATGAGAAACGTATTTGCTGTAATTATTATATAACATTAAATTTATGATTGGATAAATATTTTAACAATTACAATTTTGTTTGATACAATATGTAATATACAATTTTCTTTTCGTCATAATTAATAATAATGGCGACCAGAGCGAATTTTCGGTCACGGCGGCTAATCTTAACGGAGACTGGCTATCTGCGCAGAAGATTATATATATAATATTATACTACACAAGTGTGTACGCAAACACAAGCGCTTTTTCTATTCCCCAACTATCATAATCCAATGGAACGGCAGTCTAATATAACCAAAGAGGTGCAGACACAACGGCTTTACGTGCTTGCTGAGGCTCAGACGTGTGTATTACTGCCGACTGCCTAAACCCAGGCCGCTACTGAGAACATTTTGTCAGGAAAACACAGTATCTTTCGCCCGACCCAGGATTCGAATCCGAGACCTCTCGCGTATATTTTTAACCCACTCAAGTAATTTTTATTAAGTAATTATGATGACTAAGCCTTAATGACTACGTTCATACGAATATGTATAAATTAAACTGTCTGGCACTTAATAGTTAATTAATCTAATACAAAACGATATATATATATGTATATATATATATATATATATATATATATATATATATATATATATATATATCGTTATATATATATATATTTATATATATATATATATATATATATATATATATATATATATATATATATATATATATATACATATATAAGCATATATATATATATAAATACCTAGTTACCTATTCACGCCTCTATATACCATATCGGAATGTAGTTATACATTACATCCACATTTCGCGAACCTTTTGACATCTGGCACATTTTCAGTGGTTGTGATGCTATAGGTTATTTCTCCATCTTTGCCGATATGGATATTAAGACCTAAGAACCTCACGATCACTCGAAAACAGATACGCAAACTTAAGACTCGATACTATAGAGGCGCTGTCTCACAAAAATAAGCTGTTTATGTGATGTATTTATTTTTATTTAAAAATACAACTTCCGCACTAGGAATAATTCCTGTGTCGCGGGGGACTTTACAAACATTCAAACAACGGACACAAAGTACGCCTAGACTCGGAACAAACATTTGTAGCTCACACAAAGTGAAACCCCTAGGCCATCCGTGCAGTCAAACGATTATTCTATCTTCTTTAAGAATAGACACGGATTCTTTAAGGATTAAGCCCTGTATCAAGGGCCTTACAAACAATTGACAGAAACAAAGTTTACACAAACCCCGAACAATTATAATACGTGGACACAAATAAAAGGAGGATTTGAAACTATAACATTCGGCGCGACATCAGCGCCTTGGCAACCGCTTACTCACTACGCTATCAGTACACTCTAATATATATTGGAAATATACCAGCATCTTCATAATGCTTGTTAAGTTATACATAAGTAAGGTTTTAGTTGCTTTACTTTTGAATGTATAACCCGACCACGGCAAAATTGTTTTACTTGCTGATCAACCACGGTTAATACGTTCCACAGAGGCGAAATGTATCTAGCTTTATCAACCCAGTTACAGCTAAATATTCCACGAAACGAACGATGTATACAGCTTAAAATACATACGTCAGATTATGAAAGCTCTTCACCCTTTTAATTAGACTGAATAAGGGTACTCCAGTCAATAAATAGACTCTCATATACATATTTGTGAGGCAGCTTATGAAATGCCTTCAATTTTATCCTGGCTTAAAGCAGACATTATAGTGGTACGCTTATTTCGCTCGTTTAGCGTGTTATGAAAAACTAAACGCTCGTCGCCTCGCTCAGTAGCTCGCTTTTAACTAGAGTTCTTACAATTCATGGGGATAATCGCCTTTAACTGTGCGAATAAAGGTTCTGAGGTTCACACAAAATTATTTAGTAAGAATTTTAGCTTGTGACTCACTCTTATACATGTTTGTGTGTGTGAGGGCAATCGAGATTTAAAATATTTTGAATGGTATTCTTAATTTAAATTTGAAAATATTTATTGCAGCAGTGATGCAGTAGTTCAAATAGTTGCCTTGATACTGTCACTGCGCCGAGTGTTGTGGGTTCGACCGAATGTCCTTAAATATGATATGAGACATGTTACGAAATGTTTGTTAAGTACGTCCTTCGTTTAAAGTTACATACTGCATAGTTAGGCATTATGGATGGCACATTGGGTTTATCAAGAAAAGTGAATATATGACAAAACAAAAAGTTGTGTGCGCGTGAGTCTATAATAATTGTTTTAAATTCGGATGATGTTTGCGTTAAATATTTGAACTTTCAAAAGTACAAGAACTAGTGCTAGTATAAGAGTAGGCTTTTACAAAATAAATATATTAGGCAGAGCTATTTACCAAATTAATATTATTTTAACTTTAAGATTATAAATCGAAGAATACGATATTTAAAAATAATAACGGCAACATTAAATCACATTTCACAAGCAGTTTTAGAAAGACATTTTAAGTAAATATTAGTTTTCTATTAGGAACGTATTGATAAGTCTATCGAATAATAAATTGTGCCATCATAAATAATTCAGAACTTAAATTATCAAAGAGAAAATCAATGGTAGGTTAGGCCAAATTGTACGTGTGATTTTTTTATTACTTTAACTATATACTTAATTCTAAATAAATATTACTTTGTATTTCTTTAGATATCTTTTTCAAGTATTAGTTCTTTTTGGCGCATCGACAACTGATCCTTAAGAAAGCTCTATGACTACCATATACCTACAAACCTGCTGTAAGCAAAAAGACTACCACCATGATGACCTACACTGGTGTAGCCGTGGCTCTACACCAGTACAGATAATTTTTCATAGCGCCGGTAGCATAGTCACTTTTTTGGAAGGTATTCAAAAGACAACAACAACTGCCTAAATAAACGTTATCGTTGCAAAAGATGGGCTTAAAGAGTATCCGAATTGCCTTTCGAACCCAAAGTAGTCCAAGTTAAGAAGTGCCTCCATTCACCATACAGTGAATCGTATCCAAATTGAAAGTACCCTGAGTTGTGTGCCCAAAGGTTCTCAAGCAAGAGAAGTCCTTATTATATTCCACTACTATTTGGCTTGACAGAGTATGGCATAAGACAGAACACAGTACTAGTCCTTTCCACCTTTACAAACATATATTAATAACACAGCCACAATTCCATCTAATGGCCAAATTTTATAATTTTCTGTTTTTACTAACATACTTTAATGAAAATTTGAAACATTTTGGTCTAGTTTACACCTATTGGATCTTAGCATAGCAATTTACGTTTACCAGTTATTAAAAAGAATAAGGAAAATATCGTCGGAAAAGGATATTTTCGAGTGATAATGCCTCAAGTACTATTTTCATTTTCATTATATGGGCTAGCTTGACCGGCGAATTACATTTTTCTCACAAAACATTATTTTGTGAAAAGGTTATACTTTCCCAGTAGCTCTTCTACAAGACACGTAGTGTTGCATTTAGTTCAGTGAATTTAAGCACCAGAGGTCCAATCACCTCTTCACCTTCCTCCACCTCCACAAAGGCTGCCATGTCATCTACATAGCTACAGAAACTGCTTACCATGAAATAAAACCGTAAGCGGCGGCTAAGTTACATTTGCTTGAAATTGTTTCTAGGATGACAAGAAACACAACTATATAGAAGAGCCACTTACCATACATTAGGTGGCTATCTCGTCTTACACGATCATCGACAATATAATATAAATATGACTTCAAGTGATCAGACATTCAATACATATATTCTCACCAACAATTATATACATCTCAATTGTTTCACAACCATGTGCTTGCTAATAATACAACGACCTATATACCTCAGCAGAAACATATCCATGTTATGTCCATATTATATCTATCTACCTACATAACTTACGTCAATTACGTGTACTACATCCAGCCATGCGTGGTATTAACCAAACAGATGGTATACACCAAATTATTGTTGCGTAGGTAGATTCTATCGGAATTCGTAATTATTTATTCACGGAATCAATACCGTTAAATTGAGCTTTGTTTTTTTTTTGTTGCGAAGGATTCGTCGACTCTGTAACGTTGGACAGACGCCTCGAGAAATGTTGTGTATTTAGTTTCGTAATAAAAATTTGCTTATTAAAACTTATGCACTGAACTTTTTGCTGGCATTTTACTAAAGTTCTGGTTGGTACGATCTTCTGTAGATTCAGTCAGTAATCATCAGATTGAAATAAATCTCAGTTTAAGCTGAATTGAGATCCTGCATATTCTCTAAATGCAGCAGAATCTTATGTATGTATATATATTTTTTCTATTTTGAGCCCGCGACTTCATCAGCGTGTATTCCATAGTCTGAGAACAAACATTCGAACCTCCAGATATCTTCACAAACGTTCACGTTATAATACAATATTGTTAGTATTATATGTATACGTATAATTATATAATTATACGTATATATATGGATATGGTACGATATATATATAAGGTGGATACGTCCATATCTATATGGATATGGACAATTGAAGGTTTACTCATGTTCTGGTAGTATTATTCTACCTATTAGGATAGTTAATGAGGTGAGGTCGAATCCTGAGTCAATAAAATGAAAATAATGTCACAAATTCTACTCGCCAGCAAAGTCAAAGTATGTAACAGTTTAATACCAGCTACTTAGATTCTATTACGGGTCTAAAATAAGAAGACATTTTGGGTGTAAAACTTGTCTGCGACATCAAACATTAAACGAAAAGTGTAAACATTAATTTACGATTTTATTCAACTTTATCTGCCAAAACGATAATTTAGGAACTAAATCTTATTTTAGGCTAACAATAATAGTTATTTATTTACTTATTAAATAGACACACGAACGAGTTATTCACAATATTTTACAAAATACTAGCTGTCCCGACAGACGTTGTCCTGCACAGGCGAAAAAAATAAATAAAAAAAATCATATCTAAACCATCCTCGAATCCACTTGAACACACACAAAAAAAATCATTCAAATCGGTCCAGCCGTTTAGGAGGAGTTTAATTACAACGAAGAGTGGCATTGATTTTTATATATATAGATATAATCACATTGGTCAAGGAACACAAGGTCATTGACCTCAATTTCATTCAGAAAATTGAATTCAACAATTCCAGCACTTGAAAAGTAACCAGCACTTGAAAAGTAAACAATGAAATACATAACATTCAGAGCCAAAGTGTTGGAATTGTTATGGAGCAATAACCAATACTAGGTAAGTTTCTGGTTTGGTAATGTTTGTCAATATTTATATATCTCTGTTTATGTTAGATATATTTTTATATTTTACGTTTATTTTTGTTTTAAGTAATATATGATTATCTTAGTTGATTAAGTGCTACCGTCCCTATACTTTAATGGAGTATGATGTGACATCTTAAAAAGTTATACATTAAGTTTTAGTATTAGTATTTCTTTTATTTTGCATTAATGTAATAACTACTAAATATCCTAGTTAATAAAAAAAATAATTATTTATTGCCAAAAAGATTACAACAATGTAAAGATATACAGTGGCCCCATACTAGGCAAGCCTGTCCTATGGGTACAGTGTCGATCACCATTTACGATTACATTGCTCCGTCCACATTATGTTATTTTAATTGACTTGTACTATTTTATTTTATTAGTTTTACAAAACTATCTTATATAAACAAAAGGACAATAAATTAGAACAAAAATAAAATAAAACATAATATGAAAGAAAAATATTGTTGCTAAATTCTAATGTTAATAAAATATAATACACATTATTATTAAAAATTGTATATATAAATTATAATATTTATTATATAGGTATACAAACATATATATTTAATTTAAATGAATAAATAGTTTTTCGGTGTCATCGTATGTTAAAGAAGTAAGCCACTTAAAAACTTTTACTTTTGCATCAATTCAATTCAATTCAATTCAATCATTTATTGCATTCCACAATGTATATACTTAGGTGGTATAGTAAAAATATGAGAACAATCATGGACCCTGTCGGGCACAGCAATAGTAGGAGAGAGGAAGAGAGATATAATTATTAAATTAATTTGTCATTAAAATATATAAATATATCCTCTTTTAGACAGCTTTCTTTAATTGTACAGAATAAATAAATAATAAATAACTTAACATATCATAAAGGTTATAATATATGACCACGTATTCCTGTAACCCTTTGTATATTGATTATTTCTCAGATATAAGAGAAACGACTGCATTGGTTTCTCAGCTTGAACGGATTCACGTTACACGGATGGCCACTCAAGCACTCACTTCCATATATATGTGGTATAATGATATATGGTCTGGTCTGCATTGCAAAGCTGATACAGAATATGGATTGGTAGAAGTTACAAATACATATATACTATTAATCGGACTTTTAATATTAATATCTCCATCTGGTACCCCTAAATTAAAAATAACCACTTTTAAAATATTTGATATTATATTGAAATTGTATCTTTTTCGTAGTTTATTTATTTATATTGAGATTTTATCGGCAAATACGGCGGCAAGCAAGGTAATGAAAAGTAGTTACACAAAACCTTTGATCGTTGCAATCCCAGAGCTTTAATTTCGACTGCGTTGCCCAAAAATCATACTAGTGATTACTACCAACTGATACAACTAAGCTTTCTCAAAGGGCCTTTAAAAGGGCCTAAGCAGAAACAAAAACATGGTTGTTTATCTCCTATCCACACATTAGCTTTTGAAAGAATTGCAATGTAACACTGACCGGTCTGGAAATTGAGCTCAAGACTTTAGTCACAACAGTCGCGTTTACTTACAATGAGTAACAAACAAAAGTTTAAATTACAAATATACTACAGTTACACAAATTGCAAAATCTATTTAAAAGAACAATGACAAAAGAACACAAAAACCACTCTTTTTAAATCGTCAAAAACTATTTCCTAGCTATAAATCTAACGACTATTCATAAAACCATTACCGAAAGCATATTAGCGATACTTATAAAATGAAATTCGATAAAATATCGTTAAAATGTATGAAAGAATAGTATACCGAAAATTTCGAGCCAATACAGAAATGCAACCATTCTAGGAAGCGCATATTCCTGTGAAGTTAGTTATTGATAAAAGCCGATCAATGCAAGAAAAAACAAACTTAAAACATTGAAATGAACTGCTTTGTCTTTACCTATCCATATAAACATGAACAGCTTCCATTTTTTAAATTGATAATTCTAAATCTCATCAATAGCATGTAAACAAAAAATAAATTGTAACCCGGTTGATAAACAGAAGAGAAAAAGGTACTGAACTGTTTTAGCTTTGTCCATATATATAGATAGTGAAAACGAAAGGTTTCTAGAATTTTTTACATGTACAAAAACGGAGTGTATAATGAAATGGAATTCTTAGGGGGTCGATGGTAAATAGTATTGATCCGGGATAACACTTTGGGGACCGGAAACTAGGGCAGCTTAAGTGAATGGACATTAGCACTGTTCTTGTCATATAAAATGTAATGGCAGACCAGACGACCTTTATTCGGGGCGTGACAGATAGAAAATAGAAAATTCGTGCCAATAGTGTTACGGCATTTACAAGAGGTATTTATTACCTTAAATAAAAATATCTGTCGTCATGACCGCGGTAGTGCAATGGTACTGAATGCAATTAATAATAATAATTTTCTAATAGTATTCTAGCACATACACACAACGCCATCTAGCCCAAACTAAGCAGAGCTTGTACTATGGGTACTAGACAATGGATAAACATACACATACATATACTCTTCTTTTGTAAACACCAAAACACCCAGACCAAGACAAACATCCATGCACACAAATGTTTGACTTGAGTGCTACCTCAAGCGTGGCAGTCTGTTACACTAATCACTACGCCATTGAGACCGTCAAATTCGATATCCGATTGCTGTGTATGCTGGGTTCTATTGCTTGGTAGGGCAAAGTGTTATGGAGCTTTTTAAAAAGTTTACGTACGCAGGCCGAAGGTGTACCCGATTGAGGACAATAGTTTCGCCCTCAATTACGTAGGTTCTAGAAACATAGGCAGTGAAATGTTGGTGTATTGCCTAAATCTTCTCCAGAAACAGGCGTAACACTATGTCTGAGAGGCAAATGTTTTTGTCTTTCAGAATACCACTATGTTCATTATATTCACACGGGCAATATAATAGAAATTATTTTGGCAGACGGCAGGATCAGACCACATCGTGCGATAGCTACATTGGTGTTGTTTTATAGGTTTTCCACCATCAACAAGACCTTAACATTCTTGTTTGCCAGCTTGTATATAAAAGTAAATAGTATTTACGTAACTCTTCCATGAAATCAAACATATAAAAAAAAATTACAATCTTTTTATTAACAGATTTTTTCGTTAAACAATAGCCATTATATTTTTAACAAAATAATGGCTTAATCTAGAAACTCGTATACAAATAAAATTATGGAATAAAATTAGAAACTTAAAAGCACTCCTTTTATCTTACTACTTACTAATAATATTAACACAAAGCAGTACATAACGATGTACTATTTAATTAAATAATGAGTCTGGCCCTGAAAATAATCTAGGTTATGATTATTAATTTAACCAATGTTGTACCTAACCTACCTTTATTTATTACTCGGTGCCTTTAGATTACACAAAAAATGTTTTTGTAAATTTAAAAGTAGTTATATTTAGACCAATGATATAGGCTAAATAGGGTACTGATTAATATTTCCGTTCAATTTAAATATTGCTTAAATAATAACTATCATATTTGATTATAGCAAAAGCTATTAAAGTTTACTTAAAAAAAGGTTTGCTTTCACTTTGTTTTGTAATCAGTTAATTTTGACTGAACTGTCCCGACAGACGTTGTCCTATACAGGCGAAAAAAAAACATCATCTAAACCATCCTCGAATCCACTTGAACACACACAAAAAAATTCATTCAAATCGGTCCAGCCGTTTTGGAGGAGTTCACTGTCAACACACGTACAGAAGAATTATATATATAAAGAAGATAGGATCAACTTTTTCTTTAGTGAAATAAACGATCTTGACGGGCTAGTCAGTACAAACCGGCGACACTTCGACTCAGTGGGATCTTTTGTGTCGACTTCCCCAATAACGACTGCCATAGATGTTCATGGCAGCTGGGACCGACGGCTTAACGTGCTCTCCGAGGCACGGAGCAGGCGATAATTGTTACATAATTTTGAAAAGTCATATGACTTCCGAAATTCAGAGGTGCGCGACGTGGGTTCGAAACCGAGACCCTCTGCATCGGAGTCTGTTGGTCTCCCTACTGAGCTATCGCTGCTCTACATACGATGAAATAAACGATAATGTGCTAAAAATGATACATGAAGGACCAGACACAGACATATTATAATGTATCTACCCGTGGCTTCGCTCGCTAAGAAATAGTACTTTTTCTAGACGAACGTGTGTTGTGTACAAATTTTCATGATGATCAGTTGAGTAGTTAAGGCGTGAAAACGTAACAAACTAACTCACATTCACATTTATAATATTAATTAGGATTAGTGTACATATGAGAATCAAATGTATAAAGGGAGTTGCTTTGGTAAAACACAATTATATAAAAAATATATTTTCAAAGCTAAATCGACATCATGAAATAATAACTATAGCCAAAAGTTTACTGCTGCCAATATAAATGTCAAACTATAACAAAGTACTCTCAGATAGTTCTGCACACAAATTTCATCAAGAAAACTGCCCTCATCGCCCCTTTGGGAAAAGACGGAGCTTTCTTTCCATATAGTTTAGGGCTGAGATACACAAATATACAGGGTGATTTTGAAATCGTGTAATTCCTTTTAACCACGCATTCTACTGGTGATATAGAATAACCCTGACCATATTTTTATTTAATTAGAATTATTTTTTTGAAAAATTATTGTTCCGTTTTTTTTTCGTGAAATGGTGTCAGATAGTCATATGTTAACCAACCGAGGCAATTTTAATTTTTTACTAATTAAAATAAAAAAGCATATTAATAATTAATGTCGTAAATAATAACGGGCGGTCCTTTTTATTGCCCCTTATTATTTACGACATCAGTTATTGTTATGTTATTATTTTTAAATTAGTAAAATATTAAGATTGTGTCAGGTGGTGAAAATATGACTATTTGAAATCATTTCATGAAAAAAATCTGTACTCTAATTTTGCCGAAACCATTATTCTAATTAAGAAAAAATATGGTCAGGGTTATTCTATATCACCAGTAGAATGCGTGGTTAAAAGGAATTACACGATTTCAAAATCACCCTGTATATTTGTGAATCTCACCACATATGTGCCCTATCGTCAAATGAAAAGTAGACTGGGGAGTAGTATAGAAAATTGTGTATTTACGTTAACAAGTTCGTAATTTTCTGTGTTTCTGTTTATTTTAAGCTTATCTTAAGTACCATTGTTACATGTTATCGTTTTAAATACTCCGTCAAGTTTTATTACGTATTTTTTTTTTTCTTAGTGGAGATAATTTTTTGAAAGATTGAATTAATAAGTTTCCTGTCGTACACCTCAAAGTAGCTGGCTAACTTTTTTTTATAAGTATTTACATTTACCGTTTAGTAATTGCGCAATTTTTGTATCTAATGATATGTTTTTTCAATCATTCCAATTGTTATTTACATATCGTACGATTTATTTATGAAATCACGCTTCACTCATTCATATTATGACTTGCTGGATTAAAACTTAATTAATTGATATTATTACAGTACTTATCTATTTTAATGACGATATTATTAGGATGTCTGTAGTTTTTATTAAATTAAGAAAATCAGAAAAACGTGACATCAAAAATCTTATTACATTTCTAAGAGTCCAGAAACCTAATTAGCAATTCAGGTTAAATGTTTTTGCAATCTTAATCTTCATAAATGTTGTTATGAAACATTGAGGAAACATAATTACATTTAATGGTAAGGTCTCGTAGGCTTTTTTCTTAGCTCCACAATTACCTTCAAATGAGTATGCTAATGAAACACTAGGCATAAATATGCTATCATAAACATCGCTAGATAACTCAAATACACATATATTGCTTTGCAAAAGGCAATTTTGTGGAGGAGTAAGAAGAATTAGGCATGAATGACCCAAGCCTCATTCATATACGAACGTATATGAATGAGAACGTATACGAACATGATGTCACTAAATAAATAAAATAAGTACGGATATATAGTAAAGAATTTAGCCGGCGTTTTAATAGAAATTGTCTCTTCCTTAAAAAATGTTGCATACTTATAAAAAATTACTATTTTGCATCTTTTTTTATTTAGTATAACAATCAAATTTAGCAATGTCTCTTATTGTGTACCCAACCTAAGTATAGTTATACGCTTGGTGTCTCAACTTTATACTTACTTTCTGTGAAAGGATCCTCATATTCCCTTAACGATCTTACGGCTGACCATTCCTCAAAATTGCATTACAAGCAAACCCTTGACGTATAGTATTGTATATAAGCTTGTGAATTTCGTTTATATAGTAACGAATACACTTAACTGTTAAATATATACAAGAAATACGTGCAATCACTGATTGTCCGGGTACAATTTCCAGTTTGAGTACAAATAATTGAGGTTTTACTGTCAAGACAACCTTCATGCCGTGAAACTTCAAAGTTCTCTAATCTCCCATAATCAACCAACTCATCAGAAAACTTTAAAATCTTTACAAATTTTATGGTGAATATAGTTTGTAAATTAGATCCATGTTGAATAGGTCATCAGACTGTAAGAAAGGCAACGCTTAGTGTTATGTGTTCAAATCCGATACGAGACAAAACAATGCGTGAACTACAAATCCGACACGAGACGAAAGAATGTGTGTTCTACAAATCATATACGAGACAAAAGAATGTGTGTACTACAAATCCGACACGAGTCAAAAGAATGTGTGTACTACAAATCCTATACGAGACAAAAGAATGTGTGTACTACAAATCCGACACGAGACAAAAGAATGTGTGTACTACAAATCCTATACGAGACAAAAGAATGTGTGTACTACAAATCCGACACAGACAAAAGAATGTGTGTACTACAAATCCTATACGAGACAAAAGAATGTGTGTACTACAAATCCTATACGAGACAAAAGAATGTGTGTACTACAAATCCGACACGAGACGAAAGAATGTGTGTTCTACAAATCCTATACGAGACAAAAGAATGTGTGTACTACAAATCCGACACGAGTCAAAAGAATGTGTGTACTACAAATCCTATACGAGACAAAATAATGTGTGTACTACAAATGGTTTGCCGAGTCTGGGTGTTCTTTATGACCTTTGTTCAAATATTTGTAAACGTCGCCCGCTATACAAGAACTATACCTAATGCAAAAGCATTTTAAAAATAGGAAACATATATCTATATAATTATGGGTACAAGCGAGCTACAACGTTAAGGAGACGAAGTGTCGTGCGCTTCTTAACCTAACCTACACCCTGAGGCACTAACCAGACTTTGCCATTGTGTCCTGACGTTGTTATCTGGTATTGCTTTATACATCCTTTCTAATACATAATTCTAATAGTGACGAAACAGAAGAACTTAATGTCAAAGGAGGTCATAAGTAAGTTATATAATAATTACGTTTTCTAATAGGAGTTACCGCTTATGCCAAAACTTCAAAGCCGTCTAAACCAAGGCAGCTTCAAACCAGTTGTAATATCATAATATTAATTACCTAAGTGTCGAAACAGTATTTTATAATCTTAAGACCTTAATAACACAAACTTGGTATCGCATCTGTATATACCTTAAGAAAGAAATAGAGGTACATTAGAACAGCTGTTTGAAGCCCCACGTGTAAAACGCAATAGGGTCTATAAGCAACAGGCATATTTCTAGATTCTGCAACTGAGAATTGCTGAACAGAACAGTTATTAGCACTTTGCCGGACCCAGAACTCGTATCCAGAACCTCACGGTCGGAACCAATGAGACAGTCTATCTTAGTATGTAAATAATTTCATATGCACTTAGATGATATTATCCGTGTTGTTACTCACTTTAAAAGTAACATTATTTCTTTTATATTCTGTAGACCCAACAAGATCCACGAATCTTGAGGTATTTAAATATAATAGCATTAACCCCGTATTGAACTATCTCACTGCTGGGCACGGACCTCTTCTCAGTGTGAGATGGGTTAAGCCATAGTCTGCCACGCTGAAATCAAAAAACTGAAAAATATTTTTGTCGATTCCACTTCACGACAAAATACGTAAGAAAACTAAAACTATTGAGACATGACACACATAAATTATATATTATGATTTCCTATAGAGAGCCAAAATAATAAAAAAGTTGACCCTTTTATCCTAAAAATTTTAGCACGCACTTAACAAAGCCTTTTGTGCGTTCTAAAACATGACAGCTAACATTTATCAACTCCCAAAAGATAAACTATCACATTATGTTTATAAAGCATGTGGAATGTTCCAACAGAAGAACGCGATAATCCCTCCCATCTCGCAGAGACAATAAAACCGCGCCTAAAAGAAAATGCTCCAAATTTTAACAACGACCGCGCTGGAATAACTTCGTCTACCTTCGAGGAGATACAAAGTGAATTATCTGCCTACTATATTATTTTCGGTAAATATGTTTTCATGGCAATATAAAGAGGTTCCATTTCTTTTTTAAGAGTTAATTATATTCGATATGTCTAACAATTATAGACGAAAAAGAGAGAACAGAACTAAATTTTACTG
Organism: Catocala nupta; assembly: GCA_963675205.1. NCBI lineage: Eukaryota > Metazoa > Arthropoda > Insecta > Lepidoptera > Erebidae > Catocala > Catocala nupta. Next base: position 13,183,176 of record OY776082.1, read on the forward strand.
GAATCAGCAGGATAGGGGACACTAATACTCAATCCCATAGCAGGCTGGCTAAGTAATTAGCTCCACCCCGTATATAAAAAGTACCTAGCCCGATGTCGCTTACAGCAATTGAAGTGTCACTACCGCTTTATCATTCCTTCCAAAACGAAGTCTTTGCTGTGCCAGTGCAAGGTCAATGACTATTTTTGATCCCAGTAGAAGCACAAAGCGTTACTCACTGCAGGAATGCAATACGGGGATTCGATTTTTTATAGGATGTATGTAGTTCCGCAGTGGAACTGTTTCAAAATTAAGCAATGATCTCGCTATATCGTACTTCCAAAAGTAGAATAGTTTTATAATAAACACTAGCTGACTCGCGCAACTTCGTCTGCTTCACAAAAGAGAATTTTCCCGTTGCAACATTTTTCATTGCTTCTCCGCTCCCATTGGTCGTAGCGTGATGTTATATAGCCTATAGCCTTCCTCGATAAATGGGTTATCTAACACTAAAATAATTTTTCAATTCGAACCAGTAGTTCCTGATATTAGCGCGTTCAAGCAAACAAACAAACAAATTCTTCAGCTTTATAATGTTAGTATAGATAGGCATAAAACTTACTACACAACAATTATTATGTTCATGCGGAAATGTATTAAATATCTTAATATTCCTATTACTTAGAACTGACTTTATTAATTTTATTGAGCTGAGCTAGCAGCTACTATTTCTTGGAAATTTAATTTACATGCAACTCCCGAGCGTTGAGTTCAAAGCAAATTTTATAGAATATATTCCTACCTTCTTGCTCCATAAATATAATAATATCTCACGATAAAATTGTATGCCAGATGATTTACTTCTTGACTTTATACCACCTGTACCACAATTAACCAGAAACAGGTCGATACAATGCACGCATATAGTTAGTACCAGCGGTCTCGGATCAATAATAATTCCCGCCTAGTACATAAACTGTTCAGTGAACAGTTTATGTACTATTTCTTCCCGGTGTGAGAAGAGACAGATTCGCTTCAATGTAATCCAACTTACTCCGTAATCGTTCGTAGCAAGCACTTTTGCGTGAGTAAGTCGCTTATGACGTGTAATATTAATTACACGGATGATGTAGAGTTTTAAGTGGTTGCCTCAGTTGAGTTTAATACCGAATTCCACACGGGATAAAAAAATTGTGAATACATAAATAGTTGTTTGGAGTCTAGGTGACCTTTAAATACATTGTTTGAATGTTTGTAAAGTCACCCGCAATACAGGGTGCTAACTGGTGGTAACTGGTGTACGATTTTAAATGAAAATTATTAAATTAATCTTAAAAATGTTTATTTATTAGTAAGCATGGCTGCTATAGCTTATTTTGGTTATTTACTACTCGCTCTGCTCAGTCAGGCATCTTGAAACCTTTCTATATTTGTCTCTTCCATATTTTCTCAACCATCAACTACACTTTTGCATAACAACACTACCACGTTTTATTACGCCCATATTGCTGCGCTATCCACATAGGCTCATGAAAATTAAGTTAGCGCACGGCACACGGTACTCGTATGGAAATATTTCATACATTTATACGCAAAAAGCTAAAATGTTTTCACACACCGATACCTCACGCGACAAATGCGAATGTGGCAGTTGGCACTATATAGGGCTTAAAGTACTATTGATTATTGCGGCGAGCTTCTAAATGTATTAAATTAATGTGCGTATAAAGTGTGCAGGTTGGATGTAAGTGACACGGCACATATCGTAATGGGAAAAATCATGCGGGGCAGTGTTTGGGGACTGCCGATAGAAGTAAAAACTAAGTAACTAGCGTGCGGTAATGATGACGCGAGTTTCACTCTTTTTGTTCACTCAAAATGTACACATATATACACAGTATACATATAGCTCATGGAAAGCGTTTGGTGACGATGACGCGAGTTCCATGATTTTTGTTCACCCAAAAAGTGCTCAACGCGCCTAAAGAAGTTTTCACTCCAATAACAAGTGGAAGTTATAGAAACGATGACTGCACGAATGGCATAGTAGTTTAGGTGTTCGCGTCGTCACTGCCACTGTGCGCCGCTACACCGCCGCCGCGCCGCACTCCTTACTCTCGCTCTCATCAGTGACCATGAAACACGTACCAAGCATCATATACCTATCTACCTAGTTAGTATATATATGTATGTAGTACTTACGGCATTTAACGGCATCATAGAAGAACGAGCGTCTATTCAATCAAACAAACCCAACACACCACCTCCGATAACTTCTCGACGCAACATTATGGGTTCGATTGCCACACAGGACGGAGTATGGTCCACTAATAACTGCTTCGAGTGTTCATAGTGTCTCTTTATTAAATGTTTGTAAATGTCCTCGTGACACAGAAATTATTTCTAGTGCAGGACTTGTTTCTTCAGGAATAATAAAAATATTAGTAAGATCCTACGAGAAATCCATTTAAGGAAAGGATAAAAGCAGTTCAATAGTTTTTTGTCTTTAATGATTTATATTCTAACATTAAATAAAAAAGTAGATTCATTTTACCACATTCGTAATCACAGATTGATAGACATACTGCAGATACAAATAAAAGAACAATAGTTAAAGTACACCCAATAAAAATACATTTTGTAACAAATTCAGCATGAAGAAAATTTAATAACAAGATAGCCGAAAGGACAAACTTGTCATAATCCTCAATACCAACAATATCACTAGCAGAAGGTTGCAAATTTACTTTTACTACAGACAGCATAATATATGATACACGTGTTTAACAACAGAGGAATTCAGTAAGCAATGTTTTTTATATTTCTTACTTTAGTCTACACTACACAACAAACTATTGTGACTACTAATAGTAGGTACTACGAAATCAAACAAAATATTAATGAATAGTAATAAAACAAGTTAGTACCACTAAAGCTGTGTCATCTGTTTGCTTCTTCTGAATAGGTTTTTTGGACCATAAATATCCTTGCAAGTACTTCAATGAAAATAATAATATTTTACCAGAGAACTTCTATTGTCTCTTGCTTATGCGTGGGCAGGGATTAAGCACATTGATTCCTTTAGATCTTAGAACCACAGCCTTCAAAGACATACTTAACAAGCAAACTGAATGTAATAACCCAATTTCAACAGCGTTACTTCAAAAGCAATTAACATAAATATATTTTCGCTCAAACTTGAATCCGTTACATCAATCACGTTCTTATTAGACGCTTAAACGTATCGCTTTCGGGTGTGAAATGAGATTTCCCCTTAAAATGTTAGTCTGCAAATGAGTCCCCTCTGTAGTCAATGCCTTTGCTTAAGTTCAAGAGGAATTTCAAGCACCAATCCAACTGAATAAATTACGAAACCTCATTGCTTTTTTTCTCTATTGCCATGATAGCAAATCTAATGGTGGTAAACGGTAAGCGTAGCTTACAGGCGCTTGCATCATCATGGGTGAAACTTGCGCGTAACTTAAGGATCTCCGACAAAGAATATATACAAAATTGCACAAACATATAAACATAGTTTTGTATAGTGTACTCCTTCAGTTATAGAAGACCACAGCATGCATATGTATACATATAACACCAAAGGTTAAATAAAATAAAATAAACTAATTAAAATGAGTTACACATAGGTAATGTTTTTAAGAAGAGAAATAAACAATAAAAATCTTAATGGAAAACTTAAATAAATTGTTGTAAGTGTCTTTTATATTTAGGTAAGGATTCACTTATGTCAATATCACGAGTCTTTGATAAAGTGTTGTATTGCCTACAAAGCCTTGGTACAGCAGCGTAATGACCCAGATTGGTTTTTGAGAACGGAAGAATAACTGTAAGACAAGGCCCTTGCCTGGGCCTTAGATACTACGCCCTTGGTGTCAGCACAGCGCCTCCTTAAAAATATCCTTTATTTTATCTAAATATTATCCATTATCTCCTTAAAATATTTAGAATATTATAAACTCATTACTTCTTCTTCTTTACAAAAGACAACTCACGCAATAAGATTGAATCCTGAGTTGTGAAGGACTATACAAACATTGCACCAACGGACACAAAGAACACCAGACTCAAAACAACTATTGGCGATTTACACAATTTTTATATCGCGTAGGGAATGAACCCACAACCTTCAGTGCACTAGCAGTGGCAAGTCACTTAAACCGCAACTCCATTTTTGCAGTCTCATTGCCTTGAAAATAACATAAGCTTGTCTGACTGCGATCTTCTTTAAAGTGTAGATAAAATAATGTAGTCCTTTTATTATTTCTCTAAAACTCATCATAAGATGAATTAAAAAAATATATTGTCATGAATTCGCAGTAAAAACAGGGAAGTACGAGCTTCAAGTTAAAAAAATTGTTTTGCCAAGCAAGTACTAGTAATGGAAGCAATTTCAAGGACACTTTTATTCTCTATTTGATAAAACTATAATTTGCGCATCGAGCAACGCGTACTGAATGATTTTAGGTAGTTCTTGTTGCCAATTTAAAAAGAAAAGCTGAAAAGATGTTCTTTTGTTACGTGCTATACGAAATTAGCATAAAGTATAGATATAAACAAAGTTTCAAGCAGAGATACCTGAGAATTTAATCTCTACCAATTTAGAAATGGTACCTACATTTGAATAATATGATACTTTACTCAAATCTTACACAATATCGCTATAATAATCATACATGTCTTACGATGCGAGTGGTATGATGAGGTCGTGAACTTTGCAATATTACACGAACATATTACTTGTAGGTGAAATACAAAGCCTCCTTCAAAACACGGTTACACTGAGGATTATCCCTCTAAGTTCTCTTAAGATAAATTTCAACGTACGTCGTATATGATGTACACTGTAATACATAATCTTAGTAAATTTCCCTCGACGAGAAGAGACCATAAGCGGGAAAAGAAAGTTAACTTTACCATGTACTAAAAGCTAAGGCGCCTCTAAATTTTTAAAGGGCTTTTTGTGCTAGAAGATTGTTGATGAGCATAAGTTTTGTTTAGTTTAAAAGTCTTGCTACTGTAAATAATATCATATTCACCTTATTTTAAGGTTAAATTCGGAACGCTAAACTTATTTGATTTGTTAAAAACTTAGCTATCCCTTGGGAACAGTACTTTGTTTCTATGTGAAAGGTATCCTATAGCTTTTTCTGTAACTGATTTTCTAGATGAAAGGTAACCTATGTAATCTTCTGTTTTCCTGACAACGTGTATGCGATATTTCATGATGAGTAGTTAAGGTGTGAAGGCGTAACAAACAAACAAACTCACATTAGCATTTATAATTACACTCAATTTTTAACGTATCAATTAAATATCTAATAATATGTGGAGCAAAAGCTTTGTACCCTTTTTTACGAAAATTGCGCGGATGGAGGAGTATGATATTTGGCACAGTTAAAGTTTATATGGAGAAGGAGGGGCAAAACCTAATATTTTTATAAAATATGCATTAGAAATACTAATTAATGAAAAAACACCACACGCACACAACCATGCATTTGACACAAGCAGTCGAATCGCGTTCGTAGTATTTCGGCTTTGTTCGGTTGACTTCGTAGAATGCTTCGTAACTATGGTTACATACATATGTATGTGGTGTAGGTGACTAAATGAAATGTGATTATAAAGGTATAGTTATTGACAATAAAACCTTAATATATATATACGAGAAAATTTAAATAAATTATTGACGAATTTCGGCCACTTGGCGACCGCTAGTAGATATAATTACGTGATGGATATTAACGCTAACATGCATATTGTTTACTTATATGCGCTTGTATATTTTTATATTAGGCAGGGATCCCGTGATAAGCAGGCACCCCAACTATATGCAATGAGAGGAAAGAGTTATAGATAAAAATGGGTTCGTAAAATTATAGTAATTCTATTGTATTAAATTTCAGTTGCCCTAACATTATTCTCACAATTCTACTTGGCAGCAGAAAAGTATCAGATACTGCAGTACTACCTCTATAGTTGTACCCAGCTAGTCGATCCCTGCAATCAAAGGCACCAGGAGAATTACCTAGTCGTAAAATATGTCTTTTATATTTTGACATAAAAGACATATTTAATAAATAATAAAGGTTCCAGAGACAGAGATTAAGTCTGCAAATAATATAATAAAAACCTTACTTCTTTTCATATTTACTTGCATAACCCTACTCGAAAGTTGCAACTTTTATGAGAGATGAAGTAGTGTTACATGCAGGCGTATTGGCGTCACAACTCTCTATCAATACACAAACAAACTTATTTCGTATTTCTAATATAATTATGTATTTATACATAGTATTTATTTACATCGATCGCTTCGTTGAGCCCATTGTATAAGCTTTTATATATCACGCTCTTAATGAAACAGATTTATCTGATATATAGGCGTTAATAAATTGAAACTCTATTGCAATTACATAGCACAAATATAATATTAGAATTTATAGTCACATAACCAATCGTGTTTAATACCTAGGTCAGGCAAAGAGTTGTTAAGTTTTCCTGTTAGGAATTTTTTCGGAGTCTAAAGACCTCCACATCTGTCTAGGATACACCGCCGTGTGTATATACAGGGTGTCCGGTAATTAATGGATAACCTTGAAATGTCTTATAGTAGAACTGAAGGCCGTTCAGAAAAATTAAAAAGAAAAATTAAAGAACATATATATATATATATATTAAAAAGTGCAAGCTATATTAGCATAGCATACTTTTGACTGTCTATCTATTAGCATAATTAGTGTTAAATAATAAAACAACAAAAAATCGATGGATTTCATTCATTTATGGTCGTAGTATACAAGAAAGTTATACATGGTAATTAAAAAAAAACACATATCTCAGGTAGTAGTTAGGATAGATTATATTTCATAGTTTTCTCTGAACGGCCATCAGTTGCACTATAAGACATTTCCAGGTTATCCATTAATTACCGGACATCCTGTATAATTGAACTCTACACATTAATATCTTTGACAGTTACTCCACCACGAAAAGATAATTTAAAGCTACAATTTTACTAGTGCGTATTATTATAAGTAATTATATTAATAAATAACCCACTGCTGGGTGCTGACTACAGTTTAGAGTAAGTTATTTTTAATAAGCCACAGGTTAAATTATATAAGTCACGTTAGGGCCAAACACACGCAACATAAAATTTATACAACTACTGATTATTTATGTTTATAAGTTTCTTTTCTATAATTAGCTGTAAACTGATTAAACTTAGTTAAAATGTAACAGTTATATAAATTAATAAGGTGATCGACTCCAATCAAAATATAATTATGTATTTTCTCGGGAAAAAAATCATGATATAAGTACATAATGTCTACGTGGTCAACGTAGCCTATTTCTTGCAATACCCGCGGTAGTAATACTAGCTCGCACATTGCAGACCCTAGGGAATAGGAATTAAAGATTGGATGAATGAAGTGAATTGGAAGAGCTATGTGAGCTCTAGGTAATCTTACTTAGCGGGTGATTATAGTACCACTACTCTTATAAGAAGGAGGTAAGAAACACCTTCTTACCTCCTTCCTAGAAAACCATGTTCATTCTCGATGTCATTTGTTCTATGATAGTATGCTATCATCGAATACATGACAGCGGCGGGATTTTGCACTTAAACTAGCTAATACCACGAGATATTTTAGACAATATATTTTTATAAGTAAATCATACCTAAATAATACATTATTTATAAAAATTAAGAAATATGGTGTATTAAATTTGTAATATTGTCTACGTTGGTTAAGCAGCGGTAGGGAATGCCACCGGCGCATGTGGTATCGAGTTTGCTTCCCGAGATAAGTGTTATTGGATCCTTTGGTCAAGAATTTCTCAGTCGCGACATGGAATCTGGAGCTTCAGCCTGTAGACGGCAATGGGATCTAAAATCATAGTATGAATGTTTGCCTTACAGAAAAACAACAGTAAGACTATGTATGGATGTAAATAATTGTTGACAAAACTGAGGATAACCGCAGACTATAGCTTTACGAAACACTTGACCGCTTTTCGTGTGGGTAATTTTCTTTTTCCATAATTGGACGCTTAACAAATTGCCTACTAAATAACAAAGGAAAATCTTTGCCGCGAGCCCCATCATTATGGAAATTAAAATATCGGAATGCAGAAAAATATGTTTTTTGTCTAAATTACTATGTTGCTGTTTCTAACGGGTCAATTTAAGCCTGTACGCTTGAAATATTTTGTTATGCTAATGGAGATTTGAATAGGCGCTTTTCGGGGTTAATTTTTGTTTATTGTTACATTTAAATAACATGTCCTTGGCTTATTTACATCTTTTATTTAAATAGGCCTATAACACGTTATCAAAAGGTGCATCAACTACAATTATTTGTTTTAAAAAGTACGTTAACTATTTAAATGCGTTCTTTTAGACGGCAATCATATTCTTTATAGTCTTTAAAATTGCTAACAACATGAGTAAAATTTCTAAAGATTTCTGAAGTTTGCCAATCCACGGGGGTCAGCATGGTGGACAATGACCTACTTCTTCTCAAACTAAGAGGTGAGGTGGTAAAATTTATTAGATGCTTATTTCGATAGCTTTATTTGGAATCTACGAAATTAGGAATGAAATGAAATGTATCTAGACACTTTTTTAGATTCCGTGCTGAGAACTCTGTTGTGGCAAGGAACCTCACGACCACACCAGCCCAAACATAAACCTTACGACCAATCAAGTAATTAGATATTTATTACTGGCGTAGAACAACCGCTCTTCTTCAAATATAAATTGTATACCATTTTCCATACTTTTTTTATAAATTACTTTTACATTATTTCTCCACATAAGTAACTCGTCTGTTTGTAATGTTATCTTGAGGAAGAAACGATAAGTTATTAAAAAGCAAGTCGATCCTGTAAATAAAGGTTAGTGTTGAATATAGTTCAGGCAATTTACCTAGTTAGGTTCAACCTTGAAACAACTTATAAATGAATAATGACTATTAAAAAGCAGGTAAAATAACCCTGTTCAAGGTAATAATTTATTACAAGACGTGAATACAAAAACTGGCTCAGTAATTACTCATTCAGGATTTTTGACCTTATTTCAACGTAGAATGGACTTATTTTGCATTATAAAAGCCTTAAACAAATTACGAGAGTCGAGAGTTCTTTTCTGTGGTAGATTGTACTGTATAATATTGACACTATAACAACTGGAAAGTAAATAAAATATAGTTTGTCTTTCTATTGTTAGAATCTATTTCTTTGGAGACCTAAGGAAAATAGTTTATTTGCCTAATTCCTTTCGTGTCTGCTACAGAATTACAAAACGAAATATTTTTACAGTTGCTAAAACATGACACACACACGCAACATGCTGGTCATGTGTAATTTTGAGTGAAAAGGCCTGCTATGGAAAATTATTTGGTGATGGAACCAATAAGGGATAGTACCATTATCTTACAAAAAATCAGTGTAAAAGTAGTAACGCTGTCACAGAGTTTCCTCCAATAGAAAAAAGTTCGGGGTACTTACATGCATAGCTCTAACATTTTAAATTCCTCACCTTCAAGATCAGCAACGTGAGAAATGTTCCGTTCTATTGCAAGCGTCCATAAGCTACGAGAAACAGCTTACTATCAAGTAGACAGTGCACTAGGTAGCTAGCTTAATTATAAATGGCAATCACTTTGGTTAACTTACAAACGACGAAACACCAAGAATATATATCTAATCTTTAATGCTCATTTACCCAATGATAGTTTCTTTCAGTTGCTATCATTGTTTTATTTAACAACATAAACAGGGATAGTATAACAGTTGCTTCAAGAAACTTGCTTTGTCTAAATGGGACTTCAGAGTACATAAAGAAAATAATAGGTATACAAATCCTTGACTTTGAGACCACAAATAATACACCACGAATCTCTCCAAGATGCAGCCATAAATATTTAAACAGTGTTCAATTACGAGAAACTGGATCGGTATGAAACCAACTTTACGTTCAATACAATACGCAGATTATTAAACAAGTCAAATGCTAGCACAAAGCGATCGCGCAATCAAACTTACACAACAGGTTCGAGTATGAAACATGAATTTGAGTGGCTGCGGCTCAGAGTTCCAGCAATATGAAATACATTGTTTTGTGGATATTTCATTAGATAGTTACAACTTGATTCCCCCGCTTCATTACCTCTAGATTGGACTTTGAATTTAACTGGTTGTTTGACTTTTTAACATAACGTTTCCCCCGAAGTCTCAAAGTGACTCAAGTTGGTACGAAGACAGAATAATAAGTGAAGTTCTCGGTATAAAAGAGAAACTAAACCATACCTTACTATTGTGAAGTGGTAAGAAGTGCACGAAACTTGGTAAAACTTTTAATATTACAGTTTGTGTACATAGAAAAATATATTAGTAACCAAAGAAAGCTACATACTCTAATATCACCCCTGCAAATCTCTAGAATGGTAGGCAGGCGTGTATTATACCAACATTTTGCTAACTACGTACACACAGCGACGCATCAACCTAGACTGTTTGGACTTTGAACTATTAGAAGTTGAACGCTGCGGATCGTGCGAGAGAGTGCGTTATATTTTTGTTACGCTTTATCCTTGCCATTACATCGACACCACTATGCAGTCCCTTTCCGACAATTCTCTACTTTGTATGTAGCGTAGTTATGCGTATATAGCGTGTCTAACTTGATGTGTAGCCGTGTGTACAAGTCCCACAAAATAAGGAACAAACAAATTACCATATTCGGGATATAGTACCTTATCCTCTGCTTGTAATGCAAATTTCCTGATCAAAAACCCATAACCCACATTTCCAGCAATTACAGACTACTGATGCTCACGCTGTTATACCCACGACACATTCAAAGAGATACTATAAACTACAAATATCGCGCTTCAATATGTTTTCCCGGGGGCTCTTCAAAGAACTCTAGACACTTTAAGTGTTCAGCGTTGCTGCCTGTGTTTAGAGATTTTAAAACGCAAAGTTGGTAAAACGCATATTTTTGAATAAAATTATGAAGAGGGTTTTTTATACGGTAACTATTTTAATATTTTCGCTTCATATTAAGGTTTCAACATTATCCATGTGAGTTAGCTTCTCGTAACTTTATTTTATATTTCTTAGTCTAACCTTATACCTTACCTTTATACTTTCTGAAACGCAGTCCATCAATAGGGTTACAAAGAGCCTTTATAAGTTTTATAATGTCATACAAACAAACTATTATTTTAATAAATTAGATAAGAATGAGGCAACCACTTCTGTAATTAAATTAAATTCAATGTTGCTTTCCTATTATTATTAAATGAATATTTCTCGTACTAGGAATTTCTTTTGTATCACCCCAGAAGAAGCCCAGAGGGCTAATATAAAAACAACCGCTGTGTCTTTAACACAGCTAGAATCATTATAATCTCTATAATTACACAATTTTACGCAAATATAACTTGCTACATTAAGAGCATTGGTAATGGCGACACAACTTGAAAAACAAACGTTTTTAGCAATTTGGGATACATATTACTGATATTCTGAAAACCCCAGCAGCTAAGCTAACATTCTCATGTTGTAAGTTAGTTCATGGCGGTAGTGTAATAGAAGGGATGCGAACCCATAGCCTTTCGACTGCAAGTCCGATGCCTTACCCATTGAGCCGCTCATATGCTTAATATGGACAATATGACATTTACAAGCAGACTGGCGCTGCGACAAGTTGTCAAGACAGCTAACGTGCTAACTGAAACGTCAAACCTCTCGCAAAGCTATGTAAATATTGAGCATGATCGCGTTAATATCCATTTTCTATATCAATATTAATACTATAAAGAAAAAGGTATGAATTTTTGTTGGTAATGAATAAACCCAAAAAGGACTGGACCGATTACAAAAAATATTTAACCATTAGAAAGCTACAAAAGCTATATAACATAACGCTACAAACTATGGGAGTAGTAATCATAAATGTGGGTGAAACTGCGAAGCACAGCTAGTCTGTTCTATAAACCATGCAACATACAAATCATGCCATTATAATATGACAATCGTCAAGTAACCGTCAAACAAAATCAAGAAAATAGTTTTATGGGGCAAACGTGATCTAAAATTAATCGTACCAATGTCAAACATCGGATGAGATAGCGCCGAAACACAAGTTCGTTCAGTACAAAAAATGCTGAATATTCGCTTTTCAAAAACTTCTGCAATATGCAGGGCATATTGATTTAGCGTTCGTAGTAAAATGCACAGTCGGCTGACTCCGATCGTTTGATCTGCAGATACGATAACAATTTGCTGTGATCGCTGCTCAATCTAAAAATATGTTTATTTAAGCAATAAATGTGAAATACGCCAATAAGATATAACTGTTAACGCTTGCACAATTATTAGAAATGGTGAAGTTTATAGTAAGTGCTTTAATTCTGTAACCAAGAACAGTTTTAGAGTTCGAAAAACTCTATTTTCTTATACAACAGCTTTGTCTGTCCGTCTGTCTGGTATACAACTTTCAACTCAAGAACCGTAAGAGCTAGAGACTCGCCGCCAACGTCATTCGGATCAGCATTGTCGATATACCCCGAAATGACTATTACATTATATATATTACATATTATAAATACTATATTATTGACCTTTGACCTCTGACCAAGGTCACGTGATACCATTTTTTAGAACTATAAGATTCACTGCAATTCATTGCCGTTTCTCACTTGTTTATTAAAGACTTGATTTTCCCCGCGGCTTCTCTTGCGTAAATGTGTCTCAGTAACACTACATTTTTAGGATTATAGGTACCCTACATCCATTTCTGTACCCTGGTCGGGTGGCCTGGTGGGTACGGAGTGAAAGCGTAACAAACAAATTCACATTCGCGTTTATAATATTAGTTAGAATATTACTTAGGACTATTTAGAAGATAAGAACATAAATATTTAACTAAAATAACTACTTAATATTATTGAAATTAAACTACTATATACGGATTTTACCGCGTTGTTTATTTATCACTGTATTACAAAATTTTGAAACTATTACACTACTACTACTATTGATTTTATTTTACTAATTTATAAGCTAATAAAATTATTTAAACTATTAAATCTATTTATATTTAGGTTTACAATTTCTCCGACGTTTCGGTTGCTTTAGTAATAGTTTCAAAATTTTGTAATACAGTGATAAATAAACAACGCGATAAAATCCGTATATACATAGTAGTTTAATTTCAATGAATAACATTCGCGTAAACAGAAGACAATATTATGTTTGACAAATTAAGTAATTTAGATATCATTTTATAATAATGTGTATCATTGTAATTATTTATAAAGTACTAGATATGAAAAGTAGAATTTAAAAAAAATTATAACTCATTATTTACACTGATATATACTTAAGCAAATAAAAAGTTAATTTGATTGGGACTTTCTCTCAGCGAAAAATCTGAGTAGTGTTCAATGGGGAACCTTGTTCTGTATTTTGTGGGACCTGTAATTGAAGATATTTTTAAAAACAAACTATGGTCGACTATTTGAATACAAGTTTTAAAACTTTCGTGTCAGTATACAGTCAGCAATATAAATAACTGAACACTTAACAAATTTGAAAAAGTAAAATTTCCAATTATGTATTATTTTGTATTTGTGATTATATCAATTATCTTTTTACTATTACTCCATCATAAAAGTACTGTGTCGGAACGCTGACGTTCGTAAGTGCAAAATCGAATCAACAGATCGGTAGCTTAAAGTTCAATACAAAATTCAAGCCAGGTTTTATGTACTTCTGTTTAGTAGAACCGTAAATAAATTCTATTCTACACATACACACAACACCATCTAGCCCAAACTAAGCAGAGCTTGTACTATGGGTACTAGATAATGGACAAACATACATATATACTTTTTTATTTTTTGTAAATACATGCATATATACACAGAAATACTCAGACCAAACATTCATATTTATGCACAAAAATGTTTGAATTGTGCGGGAATAGAACCCGCGACCTCAGGCGTAGCAGTCAGTTGCACTAACCACTACGCCACCGAGGCCGACAAAACTGTAGTCAATGCAAGTGAAGTTTAACCTAGATTAACAAATGATACATACATAGTTTCACGCCTATGTCCTTAAAGATTTTCGCAGAGATAAAAAATGTTGACCTACATTTTGCCAACTATATTTTAGGGTTAACTTAATAAGGGAGGAGGCCAACCTATTGCCGTTTACCGGGCACAGTTCTAGACAACTACGCTACTGAGAATATCTTAAAAGAAAATCCTTATAACACCGCCTAACCCAAGTATTAAACCCGAGACATCATGCACTGCATTTATATACACTCCTATTATACTACCGAGACAGATCGCGATCATTTTAATTTACAAAAACCAACTCACAAACTTAGTTCTAAAAAATCCGCTTTTCAACTTGCAAAACACTTGTCCATCCATTAACAGTTCTTTTCTTACAATGGGTCTTAATCCGAGTATTGTTGTGATGTAGGCGTCGGATAAGTACTTAGGGGACCGCTCCGTCCAGTCACGTATTAACGGAAATTGCCTGATTTTATCTACAAAAAGTACCATAGCACACAGAGTGATATCGTCATCCAAATCTGTTGACATCGATTGGGAAAGGGCGGATGTTATTACTACATTCAATGAACTTTTCAAATTGTTGTAAGCTATCATATGTCATAATTTTAAGTAACATCTCATTTTTATTTAAATTATTTCCTCATTTTTGGAGCTACAGGTCAGATTTGAAAACTCCTTCTGAATTTGATAGCCCATTCCTAGAGGAAGGCTATAGACTATATAACATCACGCTACGGGAGCGAAGCAGAAATCATAAACGTGGATGAAACCATGGATCATAGCTAGTTATAATATAGGTATGAACCTGAATATCTCGAATGGGGAAGACAGATGTAGATATACAAACATTTAAAGTCAGTAAATTTAATTTAAAGTCCAACTTAATAGGGAGCAATTCTTGGTAGAGTTTGAGTTTTGTCCTTTAATGATATGTTTGTTAGCTACCCGTTATACAGGGACGGAAGTCTAAACAGCATTTAGTCTTTTAAAAAAATAGGAATAGCTTATTGCTCTCAGACAGCAATAAAATGTATCCAGTTGATAGCATCAGATGATTCGGAAAGTTAAGATGAAGTGGCAGTGGGCAGGGCACATAGCACGCAGAATTGACGGCCGTTGGGGCTGAAACGTTCTGGTGTGGTGGACACGCACCGTAACACGCAGTAGGGGTAGGTCCCATACAAGGTGGACCTACGACCTGGTAAGGGTCACGGGAAGCTGTTCGATGCGGGTGGCCCAAGACTGTCTGTGTGGAAATTCCTTGGGGGAGGCCTATGTCCAGCAGTGGACGTCTTTCGGCTGAAATGATGATGAGTTGATAGCAGATCTCTTTTGGAACGTATTCAGTTGAATGCATCAGAGACGATTGCGTCAACTGAAACCTGTGGTATAACATCAATCGGTAAACAGAAGCCGCAGTACCAAAGAATTTTATTACGAAGAAAAATATTATTTTTGCGAACGTTGTGCTTTGATTCTAGATATTTTTTTGTTTTGCTGTATTGGGCTCAAGCCTGCGGGTTTCAAAGCGTGAGTTTTTATTGGTTTGAACTGCAATAAATGTTCATGTAGTACTATCAATACCAGGATATAGATATAAATCTATATTATCCTAGTATTGATTTAATTATTTATCGACGTTTTTATAAAAGCTATTATTTATATACCGTTCAAATTTCAAATACTATATGACAAATATTGAACCGTAATCGCAAGTTAAATGTTGAAATGTATAACTTATTGTATTTTGGACGTCAAAATGGCCAACAAAATTAAATGTTGCACCTACTAAGATTTTAAGTTCCTAGTAATAAATAATGACTCTACTGCCGTTTTCAAATAAGTTCCAATAACATATTGCCCTAAACCGGGATTCGTACCTGGGCACTCATCACTTTATTTACATCAATTGTAAACTTATACTCTGGAACCAACGTCGCAGTCATATTTGGTGTATATAACACACTTAAAAGAAAGTCTCATGTAGTGAAAAGAAAATCTAATTCTTAGTATTGACTTAATAATAGGCGAACGTTTCTTGACCAGATCGGAGACGTTTTGGACAAAGGCCAGGTTAAGAGCATCTTAAGGTGCGGTCAAACAGCCGGCGTGCGCGGGGCGTGCGCGTGTCCCGCCGTGTTGTAATGTACTGAACTATATGAAAGCGTTCACACAGCCAGCGCTAGAGCGGGCGCGGGGCGGGCGCGGAACCGGCGCAGCGCGGCGCGGTGCGGGCGCGCGTTCGGCGCGCGTATTACGCATGCGTGGTATAAAGCTTTCAACACACTGTATCGCTATAAACTAATTGAAAATAGTATGAAATGAAAATAACATACCGTGTCAATTGAAAATAATAACATTTTATTTGACATTTTTCATTAGTTACTACTATGAGATTTATACACAAATAAAGAAATATTACCTCCCTAAAATATATATTAATATGAAATGTATACTTTTATTCTGTATGAAACATAGCATGTAACATTAATGGGTGGGCATGTGTGAGGGTCGTATTATATTGTCGGTTATATAGCAGTATCATGAATTAAAAAGAAGTATTATTTTTAATGCTTCCTGTTTTTTCCCCATGATCATCATTCACAACTGTGTAAATATCAGTAAATTTACTTATTTTGTACTTTGGAATTATTGGACTACAATGTATTTATGGAACAAAAGAACAGAGATGCAAAAGTTAGGTATGTGAGTGTCCAGATAACCCACTTGAACCAATATGGCGTACAGCCATACATTTATATATATGTATTAGATATTTACACTCATAGAATAAGAGTGTCGTGCGGTTGCCTTGTTGTTGTCGAACGGCAAACCTGATATCTTGTTAAATGAAAAATCCTTGATGATTTTGAATATGACTTTCTTGATTCACGGGTTTATCTTGATAATTACTTATTAAAAAGAGAATAATTCAAACAAATAAATGTACATGTATTGTAATGCGCTGACGCGGGCGCAGTATGTTGCTGACGGGTAACTTATGAGGTAAATAAACCGAACATATTCCCGGCCCAGACAAAATGAGATGATGAGCATAATTTAACAAACATATATATTTAAGTTAAAATTTGATTAATAAACTCTATTTTATCTATATTTCTATTTCGGCCTTCATTACATAATATTATCATTAAAGATATTATTTCAGTAATCACGGTCGCTGTGGGTTGGTAGCTTTATATTTATTGAACGCACACGCGTGACGTCACCAAAACGCGTCGTGCCGGCGGCAGGCACGCCGCCGGCCCGCCGCGTTTTGGTGACGTCACTCCCGCCCCGCTCACGCCATGCTCGGCGTGGTTTAACGCATGCGCAGTACGACCTAGAATACTATAATATAAAGCCGCTGTCACAGTCATCGAAGTGTATACACGTCGCGCTGACCTACTCAAAATCCAGGCAAGACTTTTAGTCCACAAACTCATAATTATCACAGCGCGAGAGCCTAAGTGAGCGTGAGAAAGGACAGCGATAGAAAGCCTAGTACCTATTTTAATTATTGATGTCGAGCGATTCAGACGTGGACGCGGCTCTGCTTATGTTTGCAATAGCTCATTTTAAAAAGCGCAAATGGATATGGATTCAGGATTGAATCAATCACGTCATATGTAAGGAAAATATCATACGCTGTGTCAAGAGTTATAAACACATGAGGACACATTTTATGCCTATTTTAGGATATTTCAACATTGTTTTGAGCATATACATAGCTTAATAGAAGCGAAAATAAATAAAATTGACACAAATTGGAGACGCTATTGGTTCAAGAGAAAGGCTGGCAATTTGTCTGAGCTAAGACATTTTAATAATAATATTTACAATAAAAAATAAGTTAATTCTAAATATAACAGCTTAATTAACGCAAAAGGCTTGACACATCTTTGTAAGAACCTAATACAATATAGTATAGCCTCGATGATGTAGTGGTTAGTGTAACCGACTGCCTGAGGTCGCGGGTTCGATTCCCGCACAAGTCAAACATTTGTGTGTATGAACATGGATGTTTGACTTGGTCTGGTTGTTTCTATGTATAATATGTACGTATTTACAAAAAAATATAGTATATATGTATATATGTTTATCCATTGTCTAGTACCCATAGTACAAGCTCTGCTTAGTTTGGGCTAGATGGTGTTGTGTGTATGTGTAGAATTTTATATTATATTATAGTAGAATAATAAAATAATTACAAAATAGTACTCCAACTCGACATAGGCTTTAAACAAACAATATGCATTGAACTGTGTTCGCTTCCACATAAAGCGTCCTCAAGACTGTTTAGCAATAAATAAGAAAATAGTTCTTTATATATTTTTCTGACACTGATATTGTATGTCAACTGTTTGCACCTTTGAATTCCAGACGCGTAACCGAAACGCTCCATCTATAGAGCGACATATTTAAATATATAGGTATATATTATATTATATTTGACATATTTTTATATTCATTTTTTTTGACATCAATGTGACGTATTCTGAATGTCAATTTCTATAAAGAAATATATGCTTATTTATGTAAATATGTATTCTGTGGTTAGTATACAACAGAGTAGTTGTTATGGCTTTAAAATATTAGCAGGCATATCCAATTAACCTTGGAAATAAATTTTATGGCATATAATAGATCTCGTAAAACATAAATAATATAAGAATCTAAACTTATAATAACAAAGTATTTATAATCACCGAATAATAATATTGAATTAAAGAATGAAATTAATACTAAAATAGAGTTAATTAATACTTCACTCAATTCTATTAGAACACGGCAATCTCTTTACTCTACACAAAACTCAACTTTTCTTCAAACTCACTATTATTTGGCTAGCTACTATGATGGCTAGCAAGCATATGGCGCGCCTTATGGTAACTGGTCATGGAAACTTACGATCACTTGCAATAGCCTTGTGCAATAGTGATAACACATTGCTCGTGCCTATTATATGGAAAATAAATCTCATCTTTATTTCAATTGCTCTAGAAATATCTATGTGCCGATAATCTAGTAGAAAGTCGTCACTGGTTGTCGTAACGGCCATCAAGACGCGTACACATTTCTATGCCTGTGACCGCGGTTTTATATATAATGTCGTTCGTATCACGCATGCGTCAGCAAAGCGAAGCTTGACATCCGCCGGCGGCAGCGCGTGCCCGCCCCGCTGCCGCCGGCTGTGTGAACGCTCTCATACAATTCGGTACATTACAACACAGGCGGGACAAGCGCACGCCCCGCTCACGCCGGCTGTTTGACCGCGCCTTTAAACCGGCGAGCGTGTATGAGGAATGTGATGAAAGTGAATGAAGCCAGGGAAGTGTATCAGGATCGTAGCAAATGGAAATCCGTAGTCTCTGCCTACCCCTCTGGGAAATAGGCGCGTCTAGTTTGCAATGCATACATACATATATGTATGTACTGCAAACTAGAGGAGACAATTCAAGTAAATTGTTTGCTACACGTGCACATTCTCTAACTCACTTAACTTTGAGTGCACGGATGGTGTCGTGGTTAAAGTGGCTGGCACACCATATGCATTTGATTCCCACACGAGACAAAAATTTGGGTGGTTCACAAATAGTTGTTTTGAGCCCGGGTGTTCCTTATATCCCTTGTTAAAAAGTTTGTTAAGCCGACCGCGACACAGGAATTACTACCAGTGCGTGAGTTCTCTTTAAAAAAAAAGACCTGAAGATGAAGGCTTATATAGTAACTAAATAAATATTCTATGCATTGACTTAATAATATGAACTGCGAACTAGAAGAGACAACTCAAGTAAATTGTTTGCTACACGTGCATCCTTCGTAACTCATTTAATTTTGCACTCAGACGTGTAGTTGCTGTAAGCGCTTGGTTCAGACTAAGTGAATTAGGGAGTATACACTCTAACACGTATTGAGTCTAGTTGAGTTGTCTTGTCTAGTACACAGATAATATTAATCCAAAGTATAGTGAAGGCAAATGTTTGAATGAGGCAACATTAAATTAAATTTACAAGATAAACGTTTTTAGACTTTCACGATTTGTGCACGTACATAGTTTAAATAATATTATAGGTGTAGCGACACTGCTGACGCTTTTGTACTTTTTTTTTTGCTCGTCCATTTGTCCATCCTCCACCTGGTGGTAAGCAGTCGTGCAGTCGTGTGGTCTAAGAGCAGTGGCCTCCACATCGTCCTCATAGCAGCCGAGGCAATGTTGAGGTCTCTACTTTGATGGCCTGAGAAGGTGCTTTTCACACCCCACTTAAAGGACCCAGGATTGAAGGAAGAAGGAAACACGTGCCTTGGCAGAGAATTCCATGCCTTGATCGTTCGGCAGATGTATGAGGACCCAAACTTGTTGGTACGCATTCTAGTCGACTCCACCGTGTAAGGATGGCATCTGAGCCCAGAACGCGTTGTTCTGGATAGGAAAGGGGAGGGCAGGATAAGTTGGAATATCTTCAGAGCACTCCCCGTGAAGTATGCAGTCGCGCCGCGCGGCAGGCGTTTCTCCGCAACCACTGAGTTAGGTTGTAGTTCAATTATGTATTTATCATAATTACATTATAACTGGTACTAGTAACCATATCTAACTACAAAGTTTTTCATTTGGACATCCACAACAGACTTCTAGTTCTAGTTCACGATATTTTATAAAATTTAATTTGTTTATTATATGACGCTAGGCTAGGCTGGCTGTCGTGAGCTGCATGCGCAAACTACTCGTACAGGCCTTATGCACGAGTTAAACATACTGATTACTAGAGCGTGCAGATCGGTCGTTTACATCATGTACATATTATATACCCCACGCAAGTGCATCAACTTGCGCATGTAACCGCGTTATGTACAAAAGGTTGAATAAAAAAAAACACTACAAGACATTTGAAGGCCTAATCAAGAAGTTCTGTTGTTTAATTAATTAGAAGTTCTACTACGACG
Organism: Catocala nupta; assembly: GCA_963675205.1. NCBI lineage: Eukaryota > Metazoa > Arthropoda > Insecta > Lepidoptera > Erebidae > Catocala > Catocala nupta. Next base: position 13,204,229 of record OY776082.1, read on the forward strand.
TCCATTCTTAGAATAAAATGCGTTCTAAGTGTCAGTTGTCTTCGCTCCCATGCATGTGCTACTACTGGTCGTCGAAATTCTAATATCTATGTGCAGTAAAGAATCAAAAGTCACATTGAACCGCTGTTTGATATAAAATTGTTGTAATCATACTTTACAACACACCTACATAAAAACCGCCAAACGCAGCAGTAGTAAATGTAACTGCTGTGCACGAAGTCTCGAATTCGATTCCCAGGTCGGGCAGTGTGTTTGGACTTTTCTGTCGAGACATACTCAGTAGTGGCACGGAGTCTGGAACTGTGCCAAACTGACGTCAAGAGGCACGCTTTTTCATTTTGACTTCAGTTCATATAACATATGAACTAAAGCCGAAATGTAGGTGTAATACCTCTCTGCCTACCACTTCTGGAATATAGGAATGAGACTATGTATATACCTATATATACCAAGACAATGGAATAGATTTTATGCAAATAGTCTATCTAATCTAGACTAGAAACATGACCTGTCTTTGCTGTGACAAACGGTAGTATCCTAGTACTACAGTTTGCCAAAATACTCTGCAAAAATCGCCAACAAAATAATTGAGTATCAGTATAAATGAACCAGCATAGCACCACAGAAAACTAACGTAAGCATAGCCACCAAAACAAAATAATATCACTCTTATACTAAGTCTCTCCCAACGAAGAAAACTTCAGATGGTCGAATATCTACCTCGTCCTTTCCTTTTCTATGATCCCATCCTTACGGCATATCTTACTAATCTTATTTTTCTGCGTTAGTCATATTATTCTGAGAGAGGACTTAGATGGCTGCTGTGTATGAGACATTGATCTCGCGTTTCATTTAAGGTTCGAGCAAATTGCCAGTACTGCATGCAGGTATTGAAAACTTTTTGACTAAACGCTGTTCCTGGGCTTTTGTCAAGAAATTTAACGTAACAGCACGGCGTCTGGAACTCATGGCAATATGCTCGCCCCGTATTAAGTGAGACTTAAATAGCTGAAGAACTGTAGGTCTAATATACATATGCCTACTCTTTCGGGGCTATAGAAATACGTCTATGTATATAAGGTATGTATGAATGTAGTCATTATTATAGTAGCCTGTACTAGACACTTATTTTTAAAACAAATCCAAAGAAATAAAGCATGTAATAAAAATCCATTCTAAAATAATATGCTAGAAATAGTTATTTATTTATTTAACCACTTATTATTGGGTGGAAACCATTAAGTAAGTTCTTTCAAAAGACTCTTAATATGCTGAGTAATTTACCAAAAACATGACATCATTCATGGCTATATCTTGCAAAACACAAGTGTATTATAATGCAAATATCATTAAAATGCAAATTTGATTGTAATAAAATAAGATTTTGAAAATATTCCAAAACAGAAGAACAGATCCAAGCTTAAGCGACATGAAACAGAATTAATTACTGGAAGGTAGATGCGTAACTTAATTAAGCTGTAGCACAGGCTGTAGTACCGGTAAACAACGGCGGTTTCTGCTATGCAAGACTACAACAAGAAGAATTAAATATTCTCGTCTTAAAAATGTGGCGTATTTCAGGGAGCTATGCTGGATCACCTTGTAATAAATTTAAATTTTCGTCTCTATTTGCTACTTATTTACTGCTATAGAATAATTCAAAGTCACATGAATTTGATTTAGATATTTTGATAGATAATTTTAGTGCAATACCTGGCTTCCGATTAGCCATTTAAATTAATATCATAAATACAAAGCAAAATCGTTTCTCAGACTCGGTACTTATTTCGCTTATTTAACACAAAATATTACTAAATTATACTTTTCTTACTTACTATTCGAAGGATATACGTGAGCCCGTAAATTGTAAGAGGAAAATGTGTCAAAGTTTCCTATATTATATCGTGACACTTTACTCAGACCTCTTTTCTATTACCATTACGTTTTCTATCAAAATATCAAGACAAAAATACCAATTACTATAGTTTCTACATAAAACACATATTTCAAATCATATGTTTCTAAACAAAGTTGGAGAACAAAAGCACAATCTCCGAAATAAACATCCACTAGCCCACGTATTTGTATACATTACTGTTATAACAAACAGACCATTTTACGTGAAAGATTTACTAAAGAAATACATCACATAAAATGGCATAGGACGATCTAGCAGAAGTATTCGCTATCGTAGTTATTTTCAACATTATTAAGAAGTATTCTCTTTAGTATGACCATACCTTTCTGGTACACGTCACGAAAATTCGAATCACATCTTATTCTCATTGATCTGATTTGGTTAAACATATAATTTCTAACATTGCCTCACACCTTTCGTAGATGCTCATGATGTAATAAAATCTACACTCTACATACCCTTAAAAGCAAATATTTATTCAATAGAACACTGCAAAATTACTGCTCGTACCAAACAAAATATAAAATAAATTAGAGTGAAAGGTAATATACTTGAAATACAAAGCCAAAACGGATATTGTTGAAACTGTTTCTGATACAACACAATATGTTTGAATTTTGTAATGCGGTGAAATTAATAGCTTGGATAAAACGCCGAATCTTGTTGTTTTACCAATGAGATTTCCCGTTTCGTTGGATTTGCTATTTTAGGATATGCTTTGATTTGTAAAATACGCAGTTACCTAATTGTAAATTGTATTTGAAACTTAACTGTTCTATAGATGCAGTTCTATTTCTATCAGTCCGTTTCCAGGTTTATATAAGTGTTCCTGTTCAACCGAACGCGGTTCATATTCAGTCTATTTCTATGATAATATCTCCTATCATTAATATTATACTAGAAAGTATAAATCTCAAAGCGTTTTCAGTTGTTTTATTACGACTATGTTTTTTTATTATAGTCATTAGTTTAACATATTTGTCTTGGATGTCCAAATTCTTTAAAATATTTATTTGTAACGTTTCTTTTTTGGAATTCATATACAGTTTTTACTAGCATGACATCGCTGTGGCCGTTGTGAATTCGTGGCCAGCTTTTATCTTGGTTTCTGTCTAATTATAAATGATGTCATAGAACGACCTTTAGCTATCCGATATCACCAATTTTATTCTGTTTCTTTTTAATTATAGGAACATTACTTGACTGGAAAAAAGTATTTCGTAACCAAAAGTTGGAATTTAAAAATAAAACTATTTTCAGTTATTATCCATATCCAATATTAATCATATTTTGCACTTATTTATTTATTCATAAAGTATATATATATATATATATCTCGACAGGGTAAAATTTAAATAAAATATTTCTTGTAGTCCTAAAAGAATGTTTGATAAAGTATAATCACTATTTGCACAGTAATCACAGAGCAGACAGTCTTATATTCCTTTTAGTATAAATGCCTAAAATATGGACATTTAACATCAAATAAAAAATATGTATGTATTCAAACAATTTTCTTTGGCCTTGATGGAAATTGACGGCATAGATATTATGTTGTTGTTATAGGACGAGTTCATAATAAATACATGATCAATACGGTATATAACTACTTATTTATACCAAGTAAAGTAATTACCAAAATTATACCTAGAATTCTTACCTATAGAATATAAGTTAAAATAAAATCAAAGAGGAAACTGTTATTTACTTTTATTAAAGTACAAATACGGTAGAAAGTACTATTTTATGTATTTCATAACACAATTGAATATACACGTAAAAATATTTAGCCACAATTATATTAATCAAAACCATAATACAAAATTGATAAAACCGCTCTTTCTAAAATATCACAAACAGCTTTTTATGATACTAGTATTGTACGATATATACTTATATATTAAAAAGCCAAATACCGAAAGGGATTTTAATAAAAAGAGATTAAGTACGTGGTACACTCACCTCTCGAAATAATCTTCAGGACGACCGCCCAAACGTCTCTACAAGCGTTCACTTCAAAAAACTTATTAAACACTAGAAAAAAACCGTGCCCAACAGTTCACATCTGTAATAAACATTCATTTGTTACCACATCAGCACTACACGAATTTATTAAAAGCGTTGGGGATATTTCAAAATAAGTTTTTGGCTTTACGCCTTCGGTATTTGGTCGGGTATTAAAAATTTACGTTGTGAACTAGCAACGCGGTCTCACAGACGTGTGGCTACGTTGCCGTCTCGAGCTCAACTGAGGGAGCGACGTGTAAGGGCGGGTTCAAACGTACGGTTGTAGTTTACTTTAAAGTGCAAACATTTCCTTTATTGAGTGGATTGTGATGGATATTGTTTTGTGATGATGTTACGTGGAATTCGTTATATTTGGTATTTTATATCGTTATCGTTGCTACGATTCGTGATAAAATTGCCGCAGTGTTGTTTAGGTTTTCAGGTGGCATACTGAGTTTTAGGCAACATGATATCATACTTGTATCTTGCCGAAGGGTTTGGTAGAGTATGACACACCCACAATTCATCAGTTTTGTTTAAAAGTTTTACGTAATTGAAGGCAAGGCAATTACTATTTACAGTTCGATTATTTGGGCTGTTACTTAGTACTTATTGGCAGAAAACTTAGTAATATTTACACTGGCCGGGAAAAGAGTCTCAGATTAAATAACTGGTAGTCGCATGGAAAATATATTACCTTTAAAATCTTTATCGATTCTCATTTCATTGCACACCTAAGTCGAATATAGGCAACGTTAAGTATTAATTACACAGAAAGAAGAAAACAAGTGTTGGTTTCGACTATAATAATTTTATAAAATATTAATACACTACTATAATTGTATGAAATATTAATTCAATTAAAATTCTAAGTACGATATATTTACACGTGCCGTTCAGGCATTGTAGAACAGTTTATTAATAAGAACACTACTTTAACGACTATAATGTAGGTGGCGCGATGGTATAAGTGGCAGTGTCGTCAATACTTAGTGATTTGATTCACACAGGAAAAATTGTTTGATCCTCAAAAAGTAGTTGCGATTTTGAGTGGGCTTTGAGTCAGTTATTTTAATGTTTATAAAGTCCTTAACCTGTCAATTGTGGGAATAGCAAACATGATTGAAGACCTATTGCGTCTGACCGCCGGTGTGCCACTGCGGCGCAATAGGTTAATGTAATACCACAATGTGTAAAGCATCTTTAAAAACTAAAATTATTATAGAATGCTGCATAGTCATGCTTAATAGATGCTCGCATTTTGATCTCATCGATTGAAAGCTTCATGACACATACAGTTGAGTGCTTCGAGATTGCGAACGTTACTAATCTACCTTTGACAATGGAAACCTCTAAAAGCACACACAAGACGTTGGAAAGCCAACATTATGTTAGAGCAACAACTTATACGATCAAGTTTCGTGGCGTCAACAGCTCCAAGGCAAATAGGTTGTGAGTAAACCGATACCAGGCTTGTTTGGCCCTAAAGCAGTTTACGTTCATTCTCTGAGATACAAAGGTGCTTGGCTGGAATACTTTATATGGCCATGGCCATCCATCTTAAGATTCTTATTGCATATATTTTATATTTTAAAAATGACTACTCCCGCTCTATGCGTAATTCCTGTGCATCGGGGGCACGTTACATACATTCAAACAACGGACTCAAAGAATACCCAGACTCGGAACAACATTCGGTGCGATGGCAGTGTCGAGGCGACCACACATCAGCTATTACGCCATCTGTGCAATCAAATGTTATAACGCCTAGATAATACGGCCTATCTCGATGGAGACTAGCCATCCGTGTAAACACAAGTGCACTCTCTATTTTCTCATTCTCCGTCTTATGTGAACTATATTGTACATACTTAAGGACATGATAGATTATGGTTACACGCGAAGTACAAAAAAACAAAAACTGTTTGACCTGCAAAAAGAACCTTTATGAAAATTTGTATGAAATATCCATAAAATGTGGACGCTGCGCGTCGCACACAGCTGTCGAGCGCCGCTACCGAGTCTAATGACCTTTGATAAGAAAAGGATGGGCGGGGGTGCAAATTCGGGAGAGGGCGGGGGGCGGTAGCGGGGGTTGGGGGCGGAGGTTTTGTTTAGCTTTTGTATATGCGCAAGAGTGTCCGCACATAAGTTTTTATTGGATAACTAGGTCAAATTGAAGTACCTATTTTTTTAAGATATACTGGTCCAGAATCGAGTACTGGATATCCTCCTTCAATATATCCAGTCTTTTACCAATCAGCTTGTAGATATATTTTGCAGTGGCCTCAAAATTACTATCGATTTGAAAGCCCGCTAAGTTTTAAGAACCTATTTTAAAATATCTAAGATCAAGAATGTACATGTAGGTGCGTCATCGCCGTTGTTGTCACGATCACACATAACACATACTGAGCACCAAAATTCACGCACAAATACTTTGCAGAGGATAGTAGTGATTAAAAAAAGAACTTACTACAATTTCAGGTGTTTATTCACTGGTGAACCAACAAGGAATGAATCTAGAAGTCACATGACAGCTCTATTTATACTGATTTCTCGTAACAGTCCATCATAACAAAAAGCGGAAGTGATAACAGAAATATTTAAATACAATAAACCAATTACAAATACAGTTGTAGTCAAAATAAAGACCTTCCAATACTAAACGGTAACACGAAAATACATTAAATTAAATCAAACTGAAGTTCAATACAAAAACTAATAATAAAATAAATACAGAGGATGTGACATAAAATTACCAATATTTTACATCAATAAAATAAATACAGTGAATATGACGTAATCTTAAATTGACCGGAAGATCAAAACAAATACTAATATAAAAACGAAAATAAAATTAATGCTAGTACTTAAAATCAAATCAAACACTTTATAAATATCGGAAGTTGATACAAAATAATCACAATATTTACAATTTCAATTAATATATTTGTTTCGCGCCCATATACACTTAGTTTGCGAATAAAATGATTATGGTTATGATATAATCCTATGGGTTGGCAACTAGTCACGACCGGCATGATATGAGACGTAGGATCAGTTAGAAAAAGACACGAATAGCGCAGTGGTTGAAGTGGTTATCTAGTCACCTACGACTGGTGTTAGATCCCACGCAAGACCAAATTTGTGTGATCCACAAATTGGTGCTCCAAGTCTGGATATTGTGTTCGTGGTTTAAACGTCTGTAACGGCACTCAAAATACAGAAAAACTACATAGTGTATATCTATACTAATACTAGCGGACCGAAAGACGTTGACCTGTACAGGCGGAAAAAAAACCCAAATCTAAACAATCCTCGAATCCACTTGAAGACACACAAAAAATTCATTCAAATCGGTCCAGCCGTTTAGGAGGAGTTCACTGTCAACACACGTACAGAAGAATTATATATACATATAAAGATTATAAAGAAACAGAATCCTTACAAACAAACAAAATATCAAATCTTCCCAGTTGATATTTTGTTTGTTTGTAAAGATTTAACTCAAAAACTAGTCAACCGATTTAAAATATTGCTTCGCCATTAGAAAGCAATTTTTTAACGTGGGGCATTTATTGACACATACCTCTCCGTGGAGGCGGGCGGAGGGGCTATGTCGGTCTCACCGGGGTAAAAGAAAAAGATGTTGAAATTATGATAATGGACCTCCCGGAATACCGACTAACTACCTACCACGCTGTTCCTTGACATAACCGCAATCGGCGGGGCCGCGCGAATCACTTTCACATGCAATCGCGACCCCGCCGAGGTTTCGTATAAAACGGCATCTACACAAATAGACCTGCCAAAGGTGTCCAAAGGGGCATCACTAATTTTATCCGTACTGTCCCCCTGAAGGGGCGACGGACACACGATATAGAGGCGCGCGTGGGAACACGCACGCCTCCTATCGGACCTGGTTCTAATCGAATGGCGGGCAGGCCCACGAAGCCCACCACCCCCATGTCAAACCTCAGGGTAGCTGGAGATCATCTTGCGCTTGAGAGAGTTTAAGCGCTCCCTCCCCAGCTCTGCCGCCTCCTTGATAGAAATCACTTCTTCACAGAAGGAGGCGACGGCGTTCAACAACCTCTCACTCCAGACCATAGACTGAACTACGGCTGTTCAGTGAGAGGGCAACCAATCCGACTGCCAAGATCGATTCACGGCGCTGCGATGCCCAGGCGGGGCAATCCGCCAAAGTGTGCGGTGTCCTCAACAACGTCGCGGCAGTCGCCGCAGTGGTGACAACCGGGTGTCTCTTCCGGCCTATACGACACAGGAACCGGCCAAAACAACCATGGCCAATTATTACCTGTGTCAGCCGGAAAGTGAGGGCGCCATGTCGCCTCTCCAGCCACTCCTCAAAAACGGGTCTTACCGCCACGATTGTGGCGTGCCCGTCGCCATTAGAAAGCTATATTATCACCGAGTAACATAAGCCACACTACTACACCGAGTGAAGACTAAGCGAGTGAAACCGCGGGCAAAAGCTAGTATTTCTTTAAGGTGAAATATTTTTTGATAAATAAACCCTAATAAGATTTTTTGTCGAATTATAATCCCGAACCACACAATCCGCAGCTGTATAATCCGTCGTATCATAGCGATAACGTTGCAGAAAAAGGCTTTAAAATAAAGCTATTCGTTACTGGCAATACAACGTTGGCGGTAGCTTCATAATAGTAAAGACTTGACAGGCATTGTTTAACGCTTTCCCTTGGCGAGAGACTGGCTAGTAAATGAAAAGATGAATAGGATTTCAAATGAGCAAACAAATGGAATGTTGGCTAGCGGAACCATTTATTTCTTTGTGTTTTTAATCAAATGATAATAATGTGATAGTTAAATGATAAATAATACGATTATATTTATATGTAATATTGCAACGGAAAGGATAAAAGCTATCGAAAGTATAGTACTTTTAATAACTTTATACTTTTCCATTGCATTGTTCATACAGGGCTAATTGAAAAAATCTAATAACTTTTTACGCGTGACTTCTTTGTACCTTACTCAACAACTATTGTTCTATCACTTTTCATAATTCATCATTTAATTTGACTCATACAAAAAAATAAAAATTTTGAAATAGGTTGCTTTAATCGCTAACTTAAGACTACACGCGATCGTGAAAGTAAGAATTATATCGCATAACCAAACAACAAGGGTTGTGAAGTTTTCAACTTAATAAAATATGTTTTTGGAAATTAAGAATATAATATTCTATCACAATCACACAACACCATCTAGCCCAAACTAAGCAAAGCTTGTACTATGGGTACTAGAAAATGGATAAACATACATATATACTTTTTTTTATAAATCCATACATATTATACATAGAAACACCCAGACCAAGACAAACATCCCAAGACCATGCACACAAATGTTTGACTTGTGCAGGAATCGAACCTGTGACGTCAGGCGTGGCAGTCGGGTACACTAACCAATACACCATCGAGGCCGCCAAAATTGTATTAACTTCTGCAAAAATTACTATAAGCTGAGTAGTTAAGTACGACGTAAAAAAGACCCTGTGTCTTCTATGCGGTTATTCGTATTTTCCATTTAATCCGCTATTAACAATAACAGGTATTAACACGATCATGCTCACAAAAGAAAATTTCTTGTCTGCTTGTTGCCAAAAATCGAGCCATTCAAAAACGCATGTACATACTAAAATTGGGTTTCAGTAATATAATAAACTATTTTCAAGACAACTTAAGTAATGTCTGTATTATAAAAAGTCTTTGCAATAATAAATAATAATAGATACCATATAGGTCCATAGATTAACATAAATACATTTTGAGTTCCTTAATAACTGGCATACTTAGTTTGGCCTATATAATATAACTGCCTCCGTGGCGCAGCGGTAGTGAATGTGACTGCTGTGTCTGAGGTCTCGGGTTCGAATCTCGGGTCGGGCCAACAAAAAGTTATTGGATTTTTCTGTTAAGAAATCTCAATACGAGCCCGGAGTTAGGAAGTTGGCGGTGTTAGACACCCCCGTGCCTCGGAAAGCACGTAAAGCCGTTGGTCCTGCGCCTATCTCTCTCCGGTCGTGTCGGATTATTCGTACCATCGGCTCATGAGAGTTAGGGAACAGAGAGTGCACTTGTGTTTGCGCACACACTTGTGCACTATAATATCTCCTGCGCCGATGGCCAGTCTCCGTTAAGATTGGTCGCCGTGACCGAAATTCGGTCAGGAGGACATTACTTACTTTGGCGGACTAAGAGTTCTAAATACGTCTAGGATACTTTTAGCAAAGCAATAGTCACAGAAGAAGCATTTATTTCGTAATCAATGGTTCATTCCTAGCTCGAGAATGGGTTAGTTCTGGCGGTGAGAAAAGTAAGATGTGTCGAATTTATATTTGGTATTTAGTACACAGTTTGTTTATGTTATAAAGATTGTTATGATTTTTTATTGGGTCTAAAGTATAGAAAGAAAGAAAGAAAGAAAGAAAAATGTTTTATTTGAATCTCAATACATACATAATTTAAAAAAACACAATATTAAATACAATTTAACAGAAGACGGTACATGGAGATCAAATTAGGCACTGTGTCAGCTATTGTTGCAGTATAGAGTACAATGCTGGTATTCTCGCAGGCCTTCTAGTAATAGTTGGTGATGGTTACAGTTATGTCTACTATAAGCAAGACTCTATGGATGTATAATTGATTTTTTAACTATAGAGTTTTTTTACATATAACAATGTTGACTCACGCCCTTATATCGGTAAGTGTAGGCAAAAGTGTATTCATTCACATTCCGCCAACTGTATTTACGTTCCACGATTGCCGTAGTAAGAAGATAATCTTTTACTTTCTATCAGTTACAAAGGTAGTAAAGCCTCGCTGATTTCGGCATAAATGGGCCGCCTCGACCGAGGAAGGATTCCCTCACAGTATATTGACGTGAAATAGCAGTATTCCTACTGTTGCGTTTCGTACGGTGAATGGGAGTGCCGGAGGCCCAATCACCCTCCTTCCCCTTTCCCGCTCCTTTTCCTTCCTACTTCCTATTTCTCTTCTTCCTTTCCTAAAGGTTCGGCAACGCGCAAGTGATGCCTCTGGTGTTGCAAGCGTCCATAGGCTAGCGTGACCACTTACTATCAGGTGGTATGCTTGTTTGCCAACTTATTTGTATAAAAAAAAGGTGTTTAGTGCGTATTGTTTTTACGTTAACGCGATCAAAAAGTTTACCGTACGCTTGTTTACCACCTTAGTTTTATAAAAAAAAACAGCGTATCAGAAGAATACAAGCTGCTAACATTGATCCCGAATTGGGACTCGAACCCGGAACCTCACAATCGCACACAAACTTCACGCCACGAGACAAACGAGCATTCAGCGAAATTTCGTCAACAAAATACTCATTAATATCTTTTAATGGCGTAAACTCATCGTTCAATGAAGCTGAATTCATTTATGTCGTACAAATTATGTACCCTAAATGAAATTTATGATCGTATATTCGTTAATTCTCTCTCATTGTGACAAAAACTCGACTAATGATGGCCCAAACCGGAGAAACGGCTGACATTACGATTTCCGAGTCGTATAATTTGTTTAACCCTTTTTCAGCAGTGCGTGAAGATACGCAGCGAAATACGAGAATGGGTTTCAGGATAATAACATGGTTGTTCCAGTTTACATTGTGTTCTGTAATTTTTATAGCTATGGCTTTGGGTTGAAATGAAAAGCTATAAATAAAGAGTATTTTCATGAATACAAACACAGACTTACGCTTGAGTACTTTCTATTTGCTATGATTCTGGCAAATATCTCTTGCTTCACTCACACTTATCACATTCTTTACGCACTTGTTTAAAGTGTTTTATTCCGGTCTTTCTTCATAATATCTCTGATCTGGGCATAGGTTCCTTAAATCTTTCCTTTCCGACAAACCAGGCACTATTATAGTCAAAATAAAAATTAATTAAGAATTTTAGATAGAAAGACATTAATTTAAGAATTGTCAATAAAAACAGACGTTCATGACATACTAGATTTTGCCTGCTGCTTCGCTCGCGTTAACCTAGCATTTGTCAATAAATTGCCATCCCTCAGAAACAGTGCTTTTTTGGATGAACCCTATGTTATTTTCTGTGTCCCAGACAAGGTGTATGCGAAGTATTATAATGATTGGGTCGAGTAGTTAAGCCGTGAAAGTATAACAAACAAACAAACTTAAATACATTCGCATTTATAATATTAGGATTAGTATTTTATACTTGGTTGACATTTAGCCTCGCTTAGGAAATTTGGAGCATAACGGACTTTCGAAATATGCCCGGTACACGTCAATAGATTTGGCTCTTGTAACATAGCAATTAAAACAAGATGGCTGAAAAGTCTACCTATCTTTTTGAGTATAATCTCAAATCAAAATTAGGTATGTATTTTTATTTAACATTTGTTCCTTAAAGTCACATATCTCTAGAGCTGCTTCTCATAAATCGTTTTAAAAAGCTATTATTTATGCGAAGTAATTAATATGAACGAGCTTTTTTTGAATTAACATCTACCTAAGGACTATAGGGTCGTAAAAGTAGATTGCGTTTAAATTCCTAATTGAGCCAAATTTATTGATTTATGAAATATTTGTACAAATCGTTATCAAATATAAGTGAGTTTAGTATTACTGAACTATTTATAGCATTAGAACGATGTGCAACACATCTGGCAAGATTTTGTTGGCGCGTCTAAATACGATTTCACTATTATAGACATTGTTGTGTATCATGCTTTTACATATTATGTTCACAGTCGCACGACAGTGTTTCACCGAAGAGGTGGCATAAATGTACTATCATTCTGTCAACTAAATATTAAAATAGTAAATTTAAAAAAAAACCACATTCAAACAACGGACGCAAAAAACATCCAGGCTCGGAACAACCATTTTCATTCATTTTTATCTATACTCATCTATATTATATATATATATATATATATATATATATTATATATCTATACTATAATATAATAAATGTGAAATTATGAGAGGATGTATGGATGTTTGTTACTCTTTCACGTGAAATCTACCTAAACGATTGCGATGAAACTTGGTATGTAGATAGCTGGAGACCTGGATTCATACATAGGCTAGCTTTTTATCCCGATATTTCCACGGCAACGGGACTTACGCGAGTGAAACTGCGGGCAAAATCTAGTATTATAATAATATAGCCATGTATTAAACTGTCCTACTGCTGGGCACGGGCCTCTTTCCAGTGTGAGAAGGATTAGGCTATAGTCCACCACGCTGGCCTAGTGCGGGTTGGCAGACTTCATATATCTTCGAGAGTATCATCAACGACTCTTAGGTATGTAGGTTTCCTCACGATGTTTTCCTTCACCGTTAAAGAACCATTTACGTCAGTTTGCTTACTGTGAGTGGACGTGTGTTAGTTTATTGTGAATATTATTTAAATTATACTATTGCAATTTATCGGACCCTCTCTTACTATCTTGTGTGTGGTGCCATTTGAAGTGTCGGCCATATTAGAACTTATAGAGTGCCATCCCTGTCTCGGCTATTTCGTCATATTTGTCAGTGAACAATTATTAAATTAACCGAACAAATCGGAAAAAGTCGTGGTGAAACCCGGACGCGATCTTGATACCTCGTCGCGACGTAGTGCTGTGTAGTGCCGACCCGGCCGCCTTAGCCACTCAGCCACCGCTACGTGACCGCTTGGCGTTGAAACTTTGCACTGCTATCAGTGCTTATTGTTTTTAATAGTACTACGTAATTACCTACTTTACCAAGTTGTAAGTTTTATTACAATTTATAATGTATCGTTCGCCGAATAAATGTTCATCAAATCCGAATTTAAATACTGGGGGAGAATATGACGGAAATGTTACTCTAAGAAAAAGGAAACAACCTGATTGTGAGCTAACACAGGCTATTCAGGCGCTCGCTGTTGATTTCAAGAAAAATATTAGTGATCTTCGAACCGATATAAGCAATCAATTTTCTAATGTCAATATGTCTATCAGTAAATTACGGGAAGATTTCAACACTTTGTCACTTACGACGGCTCAGATACAAGCGGATATTACTAGTTTACGACACGAATACTCCATTATTAAGCAAGAGGTATCGAATATAAGTACTAAGCACTGTGAACTATCACAGGTTGTGACAGAGCTTACAACTACGGTGAACTTTAACTCTAATAACCATGTCGACAGCGAAAAGCGGATCACGGCACTGGAATCGCAGATCGGTACAACTGCAGCTACAACGATGAATTTATTAGAAAATAAAATAGATATACTGGAACAACACTCAAGGCAGTGCAATATAGAAATATGTAACTTGCCCGAAAAACGCAATGAGAACCTGGCACATCTGTTGGAGTCCATCGGATCAGCGATTAACTTTTCAATACCACAACAAAATATAGTCTCGGTTCACAGAGTGCCACACGCACATACGCAAAATAATAGACCCAAAAATGTGATAGTCAAGGTAACATCTCGTCTACTACGTGACAATATACTTAGTGCTTATCGTCTCACAAGAGGCCTTACCTCGGATAAAATTGGACTCTCCGGAACTGCTTGTAAGATCTACTTAAACGAGCATCTGACGCTACGTAACAAGGAGTTATTTCGCAAAGCGCGTGAAGTGGCCAAGACAAGCAAGTTTAAATATACATGGATCAGAAATGCAACGGTATTGGTTAAAGAGTCAGACAACTCCCCTACATTGGCGATCCGTTCTATGGACGACATCACAAATAAAATCAAATCAAAAAATCCTAATAACAACAATAGTGTGCATGTGTAAGGTTGTCATAAACATTGTGTTAATAATACTATCTCTCAGTTTAAGCTCTCTTATTAGTGTCAATTTTCAGTTATACTGCTTGCTATATTTTACTTACTATAATGAAATAATGTACCCGGTTGTATCATGTTGTTCATGTTGTTGCTCTCTACTGCTGTTTATAAATTGGCTACTTTGCATTATATATTATATACTTACTTCATATATTATGCGTATGTGCTTATATGATATATACTTAACCGCTAATACTTATAAAGTATTGCATAACTGTGATGGCAGGTGATATATTATCCATTTACTATCAAAATTGTGGAGGGATCAGGACCAAACTAAATACGTTGTATCTTAATATATTATCGAATTCCTATGATATCATTATATTAACCGAAACATGGTTGACGCCTGACATCTCTGATAATGAGTTTATTGACGAACGCTATTTAATATTTAGATGTGATCGCGATCGTTCCTTGACAAATAAAAAGGACGGTGGGGGTGTGTTGATCGCCGTCCACAAACAGTTGAAACCATCTTGCGTCTTGTTATCACCTCCCTTAAACTTGCCGGAACATAAAATAGTTAAGATTCCATCGAGAGGTGGTAAATATCACTTAATTTGTGCCACCTATATTCCCCCAAATACTGTACAGAATATTTACATAAATTTTATTGATAGTTTATGTACTTTGATTGATGATTCCTGCGTAGACTGTTTTGTTCTCGCTGGTGATTTTAATCTGCCGGAACTAACATGGATAAACAAAACAACACATATGGAATGTGATACACAATTCAATACTTCACTCTCTGCTCGCCATCTTATGAACTCTTGCTCACATTTAAATATGTTGCAATATAATAACCTGTTTAATAACATCGGACGTATTCTCGACCTATTCTTTTGTAACGAACATGCCAAACTGTGCAGTCCTGTTGATCCACTTTTATCAGCTACTGGTTGCCATCCAGCTTTTTGTGCTCAAGTCCCATTTAATACAATTGACGAGAATTACCGTAACTATATTAAACCCCAATTAAATTACCACAAAACTGACTACACAATGGCAAATGCGGATATTTTGAACGTTGACTGGGCGAGTTTATTGGATGATTTGCCCCCTGATGAGTCAGTTTCTACTTTTTACGACATTATCCATGGAATCATTATGAAGTACACTCCATTACGTAGACTTAAAAACACGAACTATCCGTATTGGTTTTCTAGATCCCTTATACATATTAATAAAAATAAAACAAGCGCATGGATTAAGTGGAAAAAGTATGGCAATGTGTGTGATTACGAAATCTTCTCTATACACAGAGCTACATTCAAAAAGGAGCTTGTCAAATGCTATAGACAATATATGGACACCGTGGAGAATGGGTTGCGTGATAATATTAAAGTGTTTTGGTCTTACATTTCCCAGCGTAAAACGTCTAGTAAAATTCCATCTTTAGTGCATTGTGGGCAGGTCTCTTCAAATGATCCTACTAATATATGTAATTTATTCTCTAACTTTTTCCACTCTGTGTATGAACAATCAACATTTGACCCTAATGCTTGGGAACCACCCCCATCTAACCCACAAAGTGATATTAACATAAGTAAACTTCACATCCCCTTGGACCAGGTATACAATGAACTTAAATCCCTTGACCCAACTAAAGGGCCTGGACCTGACGGTATACCTGCCATATTTTTAAGAAATACTTCCAAAACTTTATGCTATCCAATATTTATATTATTTAATAAATGTCTATCGCAGGGAGTCTTTCCAGATGAGTGGAAACGTGCTAATATTGTTCCAGTCCACAAGTCTGGGAATAAGAGTGACGTAACAAATTATAGACCTATTTCTATATTATCAGCGTTATCTAAATTGTTTGAAAGGCTTGTTCATAATACAATATATCCTACTTTACATAGTGTTTTGATGGGGGAACAGCATGGTTTTGTACGAAATAGATCATGTATCAGTAATCTTTTAGTTTTTACCTCTTACTTGTTCGAAGGTATTGATAATAACCAACAAATTGACGCGGTATATACTGATTTCCAAAAAGCTTTTGATAAAGTGGATCATGAACTTCTTTTGAACAAGATTGCGTACAACGGCATTAGAGGTGACCTTCTCCGGTGGTTTATTTCATATATATCAAATAGGACACAGAAGGTCGTAATTAATGGCTTTGAATCTGCATACATTTCCGTTACTTCAGGAGTCCCGCAAGGCTCAATTCTGGGTCCTTTGTTATTTATTTTATTTATCAATGACATCAAAGATTGTTTTAAACATTCCAATATTCTTTTATATGCTGACGATTTGAAAATCTACAAGAAAATTACTAATCTCTCTGACTGTATTGATTTTCAAAGTGATTTGGACCGTTTTTCATCATACTGCACGAAGAATAAACTACACCTTAGTTTGGCCAAATGTTCCAGTATAACCTTCACTAAAAAAGTTAATATCACACCATTTGTATACTATTTAGGTAATACCGCGTTAAGTAAAGTATCCTCTCTTCGTGATTTAGGCGTTCAATTAGATTCCAAACTTCATCTTGATATCCACGTTGAAAAAATAATAAATAAAGCTTATCAGATGTTTGGTTTTGTCATAAGATCGTCCAAAGAATTTAATAATTCAGCAACTTACTTATATTTATATAAATCAATAATTCGCCCTCAATTGGAGTATGCAGTATGCATTTGGAATCCCTATTACAAAAAGTATATCGAGCTTATTGAAGTACTTCAACGTAAATTCCTGCGTAGTATGCAGTTTCGATGTTGCCGTTATAAGAGTTCCTCTCAAAGCTTATTATCAAAGTACAATCTTTTAACATTACAGTCTAGGCGTACTTTACTGGAATTAATGACTCTGTACAATTTATGTCGTAATAAGTTTGACTGTCCTGAACTAGTTAATAGTTTGAGCTACCTGGTCCCTCGCACAACACACAGACGAGAGGTTCGCACGAGGCATCTGTTCGTCGCCTCTCGATGTCGAACCAACTCTGGTTTACGCTCACCGCTACATCGTATGGTTGACGATTATAATAAGCGGTTTAGCACAATAGATATATTGTTCTTGAATAAGCACACATTCAGAAATGATGTTTTCAAGGTACTCCAAAAACAGCATTAGATTTTATTTATTGACTCTGGCAACATAACTTTATGTATATTTTCTCTTTTTGTATTGATATGTAGTAGATAGTCTAAAATTAAATTCTGTTTGATCCTTACAGTAAGCAAGTCTTTTATGTAATCTGTGGATAACGTTATGGGTAGTGTATTTTTTAGTTTTAAATGTATTTTTAAGCATCGATTGTTAATACATAATATACTACTGTTTGTTTTCCTTAATAAAATAAAATAAATAAAATAAGAAAGTGATGATTAACTATTTAATACGCACATAACTTCTAAAAGTCAAAGATGCGTGTCTTGGGATCGAACTTGAGACCTCTGCGTGGCAGTCATATGGTTTCCCACTAGGCTATCGCTACTTATACTCAAATTATTTCTTTATAATTAATAAACTAATAGTACTGGACCGAATTTAAAAATTATTTTACTACTGGGTTTTCCCGCGGCATTGCCCGCGTAAATAGGTAGGTTTGGTTATGTTAGTAACAATATTATTTTCTGATTCAAAGATACTCTGTCTTTTTCAGTTGCCATGACAACGTGTTTGTGAAATTTCATGATGATCGGTCGAGTAGTTAAGGCATGAAAACATGACTAACAAACTCACATTTGCTAAACATTAGTGAGGATTAGATAGCTACATGATATCTAAAGTCATATAGACCATATAACATTACGCTTAGAGCCACAGGAGCGAGTCAGTAATCATAAACGAAAACAAAACCGCGAAGAAGAGCTAGTAGTCTAGAATAGTGTTGCCATTTTTCTAGTTGTGTTCGTAATGGCCGTCATACATACTGTATGCTTGTTTGACATCTTAAAGATGTTACGTTGACGTATAGTTTTAAATTAAGTACGCCATACTTGAATTTGAATGCGTATTTTATGACTCAATAAATTAGGCTCAATTAGGTATTTAGACTCGATTTACTTTTACGACATAAAATCTTTTGGAAGAACGTAATTCAAAAGTAGCTAGTTCAGTTCAAATATACCTATATAATAGCTTAATCTGTTTAAACAATCTATTATTAAAATCTCTATAGGTAGCATTATATCTATAGAGATTTTTATAATAGATTGTTTAGAAAGTTAAGTAACATTAGCTATTTTGTTTATTTCTCGTTGTTTATCTTATATATAAAATTCTCGTGTCACAATGTTCGTTCCCGTACTCCTCCGAAACGGCTTGACCGATTCTCATGAAATTTTGTGAGCATATTGAGTAGGTCTGAGAATCGGCCAACATCTATTTTTCATACCCCTTAGTGATAAGGGTTGTCAACCCCTAACAATTTTTTATTCTTTTGGTCAAAACATTTTTTTTTATGGCAAAACGACGTTTGCCAGGTCAGCTAGTTATATATACATATTTATGTCGTACAAAGAAAGTCTTTGCACGACATAAATGTATGTCATACCAAGAGATTCTACGTAATTTGACATATTATGCAGGTACTCGTATATTATGACCACATTTCTATTTATTACACATTAATATTGTGTAAATCACGTTTGTATTTTTATTTCTGCCGCCCAACTGATAGGTACTTACTTGTACTTCAAGTAATGCTTGAACCGTTTTTGCTTCATTCGCTTGTTCATTATGAAGTACCTCTCGGAACGCTAACGCTTTGTAGATTCATAAATTGATGAACATAAAGTTGAGGATGTCATGACTGATATTTTCTTTTTGACGTAAATCTATATATTATTTATTCTATCATATACAGCTAATAACAAATAATTAAAATAAGGTATAATTATAAACATTATATTTTGATTGATCCTACAAAAGATTTTTATATTAGATTTTCATGCCGTTTCTTTACATGCCAATATCGGTAAATAAGCTTCTTAATTATTTTGTCAGACCTATCCGATCAAATTCTGAGATGATATCAGTCCTTTCGAGATTTATTAACTACAGTTAATTCCAATGAGTTCGGCGGCCCCGATGGACATGCATTTTTGTCTTGGTCTGGGTGTATCTATGTATAATATGTAAGTATTTACAAAAATTTAGTACATATGTATATTTGTTTATTGTCTAGTACCCATAGTACAAGCACTACTTAATTTGGGCTAGATGGTGTTGTGTGTAAGCGATAGAATGTTATTATTATCATCTACATATCTGATGGGAAATTACTGTTTTTAATCAACTCTTTTCAAGTCTATAATCTGATATTCAAAATACTTACTTTTGTGCCTTTAAAATAATGTTGTATAAAAACATTCCTCTTTAATCCCTAGATATAAGTTAGCGGATATAAACTTTATCTTATATTTGTTTGATGTTGGTCTGACAGAAATATTCTAACAATCGGCTCTACCACTTGCACGTGTTTTAGCAAAAGTAGAAGCTTTGTAAACTTATTCCCTCATTTCCAAGATAGCATTGTAAGACGTGGCTGACTGGTTTTGTGCATGATTATTGTTATATGAAATTGCTTCCTTGCCTTAACAAATTCACATCAAAGTTATTAACAATTATTTTTTGTTAATGCATGTCGTGGCAGCATAATTGAGGCATCACTATATAATGGATTTCTGTGTATGAATCATTACAATGTTTTAGTGTATGCTTTGTTCGTTATCCTTAAATAAATAAATAAACAAGATCAGTAGCAACAAAACAAGGAACCTTATGAATTTACTTTTGCATCGTGGTTCAAATAATGATAATTAATCATATACCTTTCGAATCGAGCGATATCTTTTGTGGACCACTATTTGAATATCAGCAATCTATCAGTTTTTTGTCAACTCTTCAGGCAAACTGAAATGCGTGAAAGTGAGTTCAGGTCAGTAGCTGAAATTGTAGGAATCGTAGCAATAACATCTCAATGCTTTAACCATTGGGTTACTACCACTTTATATCTAAGTATTCAGATAATAAATCTCAAGGGCAAACGTTTAATTTGCTACAACCATTGAAGTTTTCTATTGCTCATCATCATATCTAATGAATAGGACTCGTTAAGGTGTAGAGACTCCAAATATCGCAGGTTTATTAAGAGCCATCCAAGAAATTCATTAACGTAGGTAGTTAACGAATTTCTTCATTCGTTAACTACCTACTATTCAGTGTTAGCTTGCAGTATTACATACCCGATGTGTTAGAATAATTCCAACAATGCTACATCTTATACTATCATAGCTCATTATACAAGAGTATACCTTTAAGTATCTATTAATAAATGCATTATTATACAAATAGGCCAGCGACATAAGCATAGCAAGCGCCACTGAAGTTTTTGAGACCCGAGGTTTATTTTATAGAAAATTGCTTTATTAGTTTTCCGCCAACAAATTTTCAGCGGCTGTACGAAAAGTGTTACACAATCAACAAAATTGATTTTTGGCCTAGCCTCCAAATCCATGCAAAGCCATAGGCGACAGCTGATAAAGATGGTTAGGAAAGTCCAAATTCAGGACTATCACTAGATTACTAAGTCTAGTCAGAGACCTAAAAAAATACATAAGAGTTGAAAGGAACTTACTACGCTATTAATTAATAAAAGCTTCGTAAATATTTAGCACGTCAAGCATACCATAAGATAACTGAAAAAGAAAATGTATTTTCGACGCATAAATTTTATTTCTTAAGTCTCTATTGCTTTGTATATTACCTAGTGCCTAGTGGTAAAATATTACTAACTCTGTTTATATTTTAATTTGTTACACCATGTACTGTACTCATATTTGCATAATAAAAATCTTTATCTTTACCATCAGAGAGCCTAAAAACAAACAAGGTCTACTACTAAAGTGTTGCAAACATTCGTTAGTCATAAACATTACTTGACGTGATAGTTTCGCTGGCCTGAGGATCTTAAAGGCTAGATCTTAAGTACTAGTTTCAATGTCCAGGTTAGGTTAATTGGGGTTTTTAGGCTATTGGGGTTTTCTAATAGAAAATTCATAATATCGTGGACGGCAATAGGCTCTTTTAAAACTTTCTTTTCTTTATTTCTAGTATAAAGAGACTGTTGTTCGCCTCTGCCAACCCCTATTGGAACATACGAGTATAAGCGATTGTATATCTGAGCGTATACGAAAACTTAATATATGTGAGATTCAAACCAACCTATAGAATAAAATTTCATATTTATTCCGCCTTTTGAATGCGTTAATGTATTAGCAGAAATTGATTGCTGTCGCCCCATAGCTAACAATTAAATCAATTACGAACTTTAGTGTCAATGCCACTAAAGTTCAGCTAAACAGCATTCTATTGCTATATTAGAAATAAAATCAATCAGTTCGCGCAACAATAATTATATCACAGGGCAGCACTTAAAAATAATCTATATAGGAAAAATCTCGTGTCACGGTGTTTGTGGTCGTACTTCACCGAAAAGGCTCGACCGAGTTTTATGATTTTTTTATGTATATTTGGTAGGTACGAGAATAGGTCGTAAAGTATATTTCATAGCGCTAGGTGACCAGCGTGTCCCTATCGAATTCAAACGTTTGCCGGATCAGCTGGTAATATAATAAAACAATGTGTGAATAAGTATAGATAGACTTTAAAATATAAGTGTAAATACATCAGAAAAGCATTGTTAATCTATTGAGTCGCAGCGTCACACCGGTGGCCAGACACAATACATTTTTATTAAGACTTGACAGATTAAAAAGTAATTAGATGCAAGTTGTATCATGTATAAATAAAGATGCATCTGCCTACATAAACAGTCTCACGGTTATACCCCCGAAAGAGTTGGCAGAATATGTATTACATCAGTTCGGCAACTAAATTTTGGGATTTCACGTAATAGGATGCCAATATATCACCGTCTGTCGGACTTATGTAGTTCCAAACTCCGTGCTGCTACTGAAATTTATTTATAGGTACACTCTACCAGATCCAGAAATCGAGCGTAAGATCTCAGGTTAGCAATCGTATTTCCAACAGCTGCGAAATCGGACACGCAAGCCGCTTAATACTAATATAAATTAATATGATTTCCTTTGTAATACTATACTTTATGATAAACATTTTACGCTAGCAGTACCGCTAGTCCTTATATGACTAATAATATTTCTACTAAAATATCCATAGGCTATGGTAAAATCTTACCATTAAGTAGCCAATAACATCAACATATACCCGAAATGTAAACTATTTACTCGTAGTTTAAGAATGTTATTACTCCGAAATCTAATATTCTCGAACAACGCTCCCTAAAATTGACTTCAACTAGTATTAAAACTTTGATACACCTACATACCGGTAGGTATAAATTACATAGCCTTGAAATATAGGAATCAATACTTCTAATTAATTTGTTCTTAGAAAGCCTTACTTAAGGTGAGCGGGGTCAAGGATTTCCAAAAGTAATAACATTATCTCGCTGGTCCAAGATGTGGGTCTAATTGTATAAGGTCAACGAGAAAATAATTGTATTTACGTAAACAAAATGAACCCTGGACTAAGATTTATTCCGTAGACAAAGATTGCGTTAAGTCCTAAATACTCGTAGCTACTCGAGTGATCTTAATCGATTCTCGATATTCGTGGTCTTCCCAGCAATTTACCGAAGATGTATTTGCAGCGGTTCGTACCAATTAACATTGATTTAATCTACTCTAATTTTATTCTCAGATAATGGGCAATTACAGAAGAGGTTTTGTGTTGTATATTTAGTAGAATTGAAATTATATAGGCAGTAATTTGAGATCGGGGTACAAAAGAAAGCTCCTTATAACATTCGCAAGTTTAGGCGCTCTCGCATATTGTGTGTATCGTCTGAACATCCGACGCGCATCACTCGCGTGACTAATATGTATCATATGACCCGCGGCAGTTATTTGTTATTGTGTAGAAACATCAATATAAAAAGCAGTTATATCTGTATATCATGGGTATGTTGTATCAATATTAAAATATGGAGTTATTTTCTGGAAAACTCTACAGGCAAGGAACAGGTGTTTCTGACGGAAAAGAGATATAATAGGGCAATATGCCATCTACAAAAAACTGACACTTGCAAATTTCATTTTATTAATTTGAAACTACTCGCATTTCCTTCGATTTACATATATAAAGTCACCATGTTTGTTAGGACTAACACTAATCTTTTCATAAAACAAAAAGAAATCACAATAAAACACGTCTATGCATAGTACCCTTTCGGATTGCTCTCTTACATAACAGTGTCTTTTGTATGGCTGTGAAGATAAACAACAAGTTACCCACGGCAGTGAAAGAATCAGAAAATATTGCCTCATTTGAAATCATACCACGCAATTTTTTGATCAGTAAAGCCTATTATACTATAAATGATTTTCTCAATGATAATAATATTAATATTAAATAATAATATACGATTTTGTGATACAGACCAATTTCATTGACAATTACATTCTTTATTTATTATATTATCTAATAATCATTTATTCATTTTAGTATAAATTCTTAGTTTTACATTTGCATCTTAACAATAACATAAAGTGCACACTTATAGATATTTGCCCGAACTAGGTTAAACCTGTGTTTCGAGTGACAAAGTGCTTACATACTATTACCAGTATAAATAAATTTACATTATAATTACTTTTATAATAAACTGAAGGTAAAAGTAAAAACAATTAAAATAAGTTTAATTTCTACTTTTAAACTAAAATAGCAAAATTTTATTTACAGATTGCAAGAAACTGATCGGTTTGGCCAGAGTTTGAATATATAGGTGGAAATTAAGATTTTACAGCTAAAATGAGTTAAATTATAAATGCTTAGTTTTCTATTTAGTCTATTGTACAAAAATGGTCCTAGAAATGCAAATAATCTATATGTAAAAATATGTTTTGAACATGATTGTGTGGTGCAGACTATATCTTGCCGTCGCTTATTAGTTATGTCAGCGTTATAGGTAAGCATCGCATGTTGTTTTAGTATTGTGTGACAAAGATTTGACAGACATTAATTATTTTGCAGGATTTATATAATAAGCTTGTAGGAAACAGGAAAGGACGGCAGGTGGCTTCTTTTAAAATTGCTCTCTGAGCTCGTTCAAGAGGCAGCATAGTAGTTTTCACTGCTCTACCCCATGAAGTAATGCAATATTAGATAATTGATTGACATAGAACTAAATAAACTTGAGTAATCAATTTAATATCTGCTATTGTTCGGAGTTTTTTAAATATATTTATTAATTTACGAATTCCATGAATGATCCCAAGATATTTTGATATGGTTCTAATTTGCAGGATAGGAGGACAATTACACATGTTGTTGCGGGGTTTTGAAGCGGACATTTGTGTGCATATATAGGCGGGTTAGTTATACTATAGTTATTCTTGCGCATAAAAAATTGAATATAATTCGTCTTATCGGAATTTAAGGTTAGTAAATTTTGATGAAGCCAATTATTCACAATATTAAAGCCAAGCTGAGCGTTTCCGTATAACTCGTTGCTGGTTTTAGCGGTGAATATTAACACGGTATCGTCGGTGTATGATATTATCTTACCGTTTTCTAACATAAGATTACATAAATCGTTAATATAAATCAGAAACAGTGTCGGACCGATAATACTTCCTTGGGGAATACCAAAACCAGTATTTTTCTCATAATTGCTAGTAGTATTATCTATTTTAACGCATAGATGTCGATTACTTAAGTAATCTGTAAAAAGTTTTAATTGATTACCCCGTATACCCAAAGCCTCCATCTTGTTCAGAAGTATAGAAATAGATAAAGTATCGAATGCATTGTTAGATCAATAAAAATGCCTAATGTCTGGTTACCCTTGCCGAGTGCCTCTGTGATATGATCAGTCAAGCTATGAACCGCATCGGCGGTGGATAGTTTGGTCCTAAATCCAAATTGTGTGTGAAAGATAATTGTTATTTTCTGAAAAGTTGGCTAATCTAGTGTTTATAATTCGTTCTAATATCTTAGATATTGAGGGGAGTATGGATATACGTCGATAATTTGCAACTAGATTTTTGTTTTCAGATTTAAAGATGGATATAACAACTGCTAAGACTGCAGTCATTTGGGAAAAATCACTTCAGGAAGGCAGAGCCTAAATATATACGTTAATGGAGGTACTAAGATATGCCTAAAATATTTAAGGAACTTGTTGTTTATATTATCGTAGCCGACAGCAGAGTCATTCTTCATCCCTGAGATGATTCGTTCTATTTCCTGTTCGTCAGTGTCTTACATAACAAATGATTTCAGACTAGTGGTGGTATTCGGTTTTTGACGAGTTATAGCAGTGCGATTACAAGTTTGTATCTGAGTCCGCTCAGCAAGCTATTTACCTAAATTTACAAAATAGTTATTTACATTATTAGCTGACAAAAGCGATGAAGAGTGAGTATGCAGTAAACATGAATTTGATTTATGCTTTGTTTAGGGATATGAGTGACGTTTTTAATATGTTTTCAAGTTTGTTTACTGTTTTTACCTGCTTTATACAATATGTCTATTGTAATTAATTTTTAATTTCTTTAAAAGGTTATTACAATAATTTCTGTGCCTTTTGTAAGTTGTTTGAATTACTAAGTTATTTGGGAAACAGATCTCTGATGAAGCTTATCTTTGTTTATGCTTTGTTTAGGGATATGAGTGACGTTTTTAATATGTTTTCAAGTTTGTTTACTGTTTTTACCTGCTTTATACAATATGTCTATTGTAATTAATTTTTAATTTCTTTAAAAGGTTATTACAATAATTTCTGTGCCTTTTGTAAGTTGTTTGAATTACTAAGTTATTTGGGAAACAGATCTCTGATGAAGCTTATCTTTGTGTCTTATACATCGAATTAATCCAGGCGTAATCCAAGGTTTAATATTATAGTAATATTTCTCGAAGTTATTGTTGTTGTGTTGCGTAATATTGCTAGTTGGACATTTTTATATAAATACTATAGAGAAATATTTGCGTCAGTGCTATTGTAAACTGGGCTAAAATCTAAGTTGCATAAGTCATACTCGAGTTTGTTTATATTTCAAATGGACTTTGTTTGATGACGATTTAGCTTAGGCAGCGGTAAATTTACCATTATACGAAAGACAGCGTAATGGTGAGTGATGGTCGAGTTAGTAACGAGCGTAATTGATGACAAGCTAGATTTGATCAGTACATGATCGAGGCAAGAATTGCTCTGGTGTGTAGGCAATGTGTGAGCAGGGAGAAGCCCATGGTATGAGCAGAGATTGAGATAATCTTGAGTTCCTGCATCGAGCTGTTCTGATCCAATGTTCATATTTATGTCCCCTGTTACTACAATATTTCTAGAAGAGGTTAGTGTTTGTAAGGTCTGATTAAGAGATGTGTGAAAGGAATCTAAGTTTCTAAAGGAGGGCGATCCATACATAGCGACAATCGCTGTGTTTGTGTAAATTTTGATAACTAAGTAATTACAATCTAGAAAGGGTGGTTCATTAATTGAAACCTGTAAAGATTCCTTTGCGTACACTACAAACCATCATTCTGGTTAAGATTTTTTATGCTATGGTTTATATTGTATCCTGGTATTAATGGAACCTCGCCCCGATTTAATAACCAGCACTCTGTTAGAATTATTATATCACAATCAAAGTTAAGCCATTGTGAAAAATATCAAAGCTGTCTATATTCTTATATATACTACGTATGTTTTGGGTAAGTATAGTTAATGAATGATTTACACCGGAGAGATATTGTCTGCAGTCCTCTACCGCACATGACTTGGAACCTGACACAGTTACATTATCTATCTCTCTAATTAAATTAATATCCATAATATGAAACTATTTAAATTATCTTATATACTAGCGAGTATGTGGCGTTCTTAGGCGCCTTCATAGTCAATAGAATTAATATACCTATCTTCGACAGCCTTTCTCGCTGGGCACTCAGGAGGTCCCGTCTTGTGGTTGCTGGGCTTTTTAAAACGTAGGCAGGTCGCGCATTTTGGAGATTCCGTACTCTTTGTACAGTCTTAGATGGAAATGAAGTGACTGTCTTCACCGCAGTATCCACAAGTAGAAGTCACGGTTCTGCATATTTTGGCTGCGTGACCGTATTGCTGCCACTTGAAATCTCTTACCGGGCAGGAAGTCAGCTCAGTTCTGTTCATAGATACATTTATATAACTCCTTTTTGGCCACAGAAACGGCAACTCCTATAATTATAATACGTGGTTTGCGCTTATATGGTTCTTCGACCTTAAGATTTGATGTGGCAAGTTGGACTGTCTGCTTGAGTTTCTCTAAACAGAACGTTTGGATTCAGTGCTAATAATAACTCCTCCGTTTCTCACTTTGCGAACTGCTCGAACTTGGAGTTTCATTTCTTCAGGGTTGATGATATTCTGGACCATGTTCTTAGTATCCTCGCTGGACTTTGAGGTAGGATAAATCATCACCGAACTAAGAGTGCTAGGACGGACAAAACTACTGGACCCTTTCTTTATTCTTGCCGGTTCTGTATTCGCACTTGTCTCCTTAATGGTCTCCTAATCTTCTTTGGGTATTCCACTAGATCTAGCTTTTCAGACAGGGCTTGTAGCGAAGTGTGACTTTAAAAGCGTTTTGCTTTAGAGACTGATACTGAACAGCCATATGAGCAACCCCGTTTCCTACTTTACGGCAAAGGGTCCTTATTTCATCTTTTGATCTGTGTTTAACTTGCCGTCAGATGCAATAGTGCATACCTCGTTCAAACAGTGCTCGATTGAACTCAACCATCCCTGAATCTTCGACGTTGAGACTATTTTAACTGTCTCATCTTCTCGTCGTTTTTGTGGTCGTTAGTAATGGGTACGCCGCGTTACACCACTTCTATTGAAGGGACTGCTCTCCATGTTAAAATATTTATAAAGATATTTTACTGTCCATTATAAAAATCACTGCAACATTAATGTGCATATCACGCACAAATACATTAAACTAGGTCAATGTTTATAATAATGTAAATTTACTATATTTTTATTAATACTCGTCTGTCAGCAATGACGATACAGATAACGAATGGATTGGGGAACACTAAATGGATTTAAAAGTATTGTAAGGATTGTCATTTGTTACATAGTTTAATCAATTGTTTATTTATTGTTACTTTGAACAATTAAGTGTAATATTTGCATACCAGTTATGGTAAAATACAGTGGGCTATTTTGCTGTATGTACCATCATCTCTAACCTGTATTTAGCAAATAAAAATTTTTTATTTGAATTGATTTCAATTCTGTTACTTTTGTCAACGGTGCGTGCAATATTTTGTGGAATGTTTTTTTTTATTTCTGTTAACTACCAAAGCTTTTCTTTAAATTAATTTTTATTCATAACACTGAGTGTGAAACTGCCACTACTAACTGTACTCGTAAAAATGAGACACTATTAAAACCCAATTAAAAATGGCAAATTTGCACACACACACACACACACACACACAAACAGATATTGATCACCACTTTAATACAAGTTCAATGAAACAAAGATCAAACGAATCGTAGTTCTACGCGCTAACCACGTCAAACTTTTTTATTTTTTTTATTTTGCTCGTCAAAATGATTACACCCCGCCTGATGGTAAGCAGTCGTGTGGTCTAAGAGCAGTGGCCTCCACATTGTCCTCATAGCAGCCGAGGCGATGTTGAGGTCTCTACTTTGACGGCCTGAGCTTTTTCACGCCCCGCTTAAAGGACCCAGGATTGAAGGAAGAAGGAAACACGTGCCTTGGCAGAGAATTCCATGCCTTGATCGTTCGGCAGAGGTATGAGGACCCAAACTTGTTGGTACGCACTCTAGTCGACTCCACCGTGTAAGGATGGAATCTGACTCCAGCACGCGTTGTTCAGGATAGGAAAGGGGAGGGCGGGATAAGGTGGAATAACTCTTCAGAGCACTCCCCGTGGTATATTCTGTAGAAACATGCCAAAGAGGCAACTACGTTTATTTTGGCTTGTCCTTATCAACCTATGATTCAGATTTTTATTTAAGACGTAAACGAGCACAGCAATAGTAGGTATTTGAAAATCACGTGCAACGGTCGATCAAACATCACATGCCTTTTCGCAAGCTTTAGAATACCACTTACGTCAGCGTACCTACCATAGATTTTTCAGAATCGGTATCGTTGAAGAATTATCACACTGCTGACAGTATATTATGGCAATTATATATTGCCTTTTATAGTATGTGACGCGCCTTCTCTACCAAGTGGATGTGTCATTGTATTGCATGCATTATAGCTCTGATTTCACATGAATTAACGTCTTTCATTACGCCACCCGACGCCCAGCATTGCTCTGCTCTTTAGAGCATAGAAGCCTTACTCATATCAAAAACGCATCACAAGGCTTCTCTTCTGTAGGATCTTTATCTTGTACAAAAAAATAACTTACTCAAACTCGATTGGAGAAGTATATCTATACTTCAACAATCGAGTTTGAGTGAGTTACTTTTTATGCGGGAACTAGTGTAAGGTTCTTTTGTTTTGGTAATAAAATACATAATATTCAATGCGATTCACTTGTCAAAAGTTTTAAATCGATTTAATCGAGTAACACTTTTTAAGTTGGTAACACCAACCGAGTTGGGATAAAATAATTTAAATCGATTTAATGGAGGAATATTTTTAACTTGGCAATACCAACCGAGTGGGGATCGAGAGCCCGGCGAGTGGACTCGTGGCAGTTGAAGTTGGACAGTCGCGGCGAACGGACGTATTACAAAGTGTGAAGTGTGTATTATACGATTATCAAAATACAGAGTGTGAACAATACGTCGAGGAAGTTTTATTGGAGAGCTCATATTTACACTTCAGAAGTGGGATTACCAAGCTCGCAAAAAAGTAATGGAGCGGGGCGAGAGTCGTGAGAGCCACCGTCTGCGGACTCCAGAACGGAATCCATCCGGGAGCGGCAGTAATGAAGGCAGACGGAGTCACAGTCGGCCGCGTGGAGCGATGCTAATTTTCGCTCGCCAACGGAGTCGAGCCCCGGTTGATGGCTTAAGGGGAAGTCCGGATATGGAAGATGTGTCTACTAGACGAAGCCGACCACGCAGTCGCGACGAAAGCTGGAATCAACGTCGCAGTACCAGCATACACCGACGGGAACAACACCTAGAGCGTGAGAGGGAGCGTCTACATCAATTGGAACGAATACTCCAAGAGGAACGCGATTTGGAGGCTCGTTCCAGACGCAGCGAACATCATAAGCACCGCGTGGACAGTGATCAGCGCAGCCGTCGTATGGACAGCGAGCATCGCAAGCATCGAGGCGACGGCGATCGGCGAGGCGACCAGCGTCGAGATCACCGGAACCGCTCAAGGTCATGTAGTCCGTTATATTCATCTAGGGATATTATTAGAATAATACAGTCTCTGAAAAATAATTCCGCGTCACAACCGTCAGAACAGAGTACACATTCAGTCAACAAACTTGATTACAAGAATATATTGCCAGAATTTGATCCTTCTCATAAAAAATCAACGCATGGATGTATGGCTTAGAAAAGTAAACGAATGTGCCTCTGTCTACGGTTGGGACGATAAAACAACCATACATTTCGCTATGCAAAAACTACAAGGACTGGCCAAAACCTGGTATCAGAGTTTAAATACAATTCTCTTTACTTGGTCAGAGTGGCAAGAGAAACTCATTAAAGCTTTTCCGTGCGAACAGAATTATGGCCAGTCCTTGGAGGACATGCTGAGACGTAAGAGTAAATATAATGAGCCAATCGAAAATTATTGTTACGAGAAGCTAGCCTTAGTTAATCAATGTGAAATCACAGGTAAGCGCGCCGTAGACTGCATTATCCATGGTCTCAGTGACAGAACCGTTAAATCAAGTGCCTTAGCATTGCGTTGTACTGAACCCGATCAGTTGCTGCAGTTTTTGCTCAGTAATAAAGAACATTCGTATCAGGCGAATTTTAGGAACAAAATAGCCACTGAAAACCTACATAATAACGAAAATAGTCAGAAGGGAAATTCTAAACTTAACATACACAGCACAGGATTGTTTTGCTACAACTGTAAGGAAAAGGGGCATATTCATCTCCAATGTACTAAGCCTCTAGTAAAATGTGTATATTGCCACAAAATAGGACACAAAATCGATAATTGTCGCGCTAAACAGTCGACAAAACCTATCACTGTCCACAAAACAATGTGCATAACGAATTCGCATCCAAATGATAAGTTTACAAAGCAGGTATTAGTTAATGGCAGGTCTTTGGAAGCCTTTATAGATTTTGGTAGCGAGGTTACCCTAATTAGAGAATCTACTGCTATTAATCTAGGAGTAGCACATGATGGGATATCCTCGACTATGAAGGGTTTTGGCAATGGATTTGTCCAGTCGTTAGGGTCGACGACACTGACTTTGACAATTGACGGGGTTGCTGCAACGGTTGTTTGTAAGGTGGTTGACGATCGGTTACTTGATAGGGCGATGTTGGTTGGGCAAACATATTCCGAACAACCTCATATAATAGTTATTAAAGACTCAACCAAGTTGCGGTTCCTTGATGTTGGTACAGAGATTCCTTTTGATTGCTTTGAGGATGAAAAGCGTGCAATTAGAGTAAGGGTTATGGGATTTACTCGACTTTACGGGTCAGCTAGTGTTGGAGCTGCAACGGAATTTAAATTTAGTGGAAACATCCTCCTAGAAACAAAAATTGTAGGAAAACTTAATGAACAGTTTGTTGTACTCGGTGGTGTTTATGAAGTCAAAAATGGCTATTTGAGAGTTACTGTAACGCCATGTTCCATACCGTGTTTGCTACAAAAGAATTTTGTATTCTCTCGTGCTGAAAAGATAGAGGCAGTTATGAGGGTGACTACGGTCTCGCCAGATGCAATAGACTGTGAAGGAAAAACTATCAGTCAATTTGACAAAAAACAAGTAAAATTAGGAGATTCGGTAACTGAACAAGATAAGGACAGGCTGTTACAATTATTGCTACGCTACAAACACTGTTTCGCTTTTGACTTGACTGAATTGGGGTGTACCGGCGTCACGGAGATGCAAATTGAGTTGAACAGCGATCGTCCCGTAGTATATCGTCCCTATAGGCTGTCGCACCATGAGCGAGAGAAAGTTCGCGATATGATAGATAATATGTTAGAAGCTGGCGTGATACGAGAGTCGGTATCGAATTACGCTAGCCCAATTATTTTGGTCCGTAAAAAGGATGGGCAGGTACGTATGTGCATCGATTATAGGATGCTTAATTCGATCACTGTAAAGGAGCGTTACCCAATGCCCATCATTGATGACGAGGTAAGTCGATTGGCTGGACAAGCTTGGTTTATTACTCTTGATTTGATGTCAGGCTACTATCAGGTACCTATAGCTGAACAACACAAGCATTTGACGGCGTTTGTGACCCCCGACGGCCAGTACGAATTCAATCGTGTGCCGTTCGGACTAGCGAATGCCCCCGCAGTTTTTCAAAGAATGATGAACCGTGTTTTGGGACCGATGCGGTTTAGCGGAGCCACTGTGTATATTGACGATGTGCTTGTTTACGGCAGGAATGCGGATGAAGCACTTACGAGGTTAGAGGAGGTATTACAGCTGTTAGATAACGCAAATCTTAAGCTGAACTTGGTGAAGTGTAGCTTTTTGCAGAACAAAATTGAGTACTTAGGGTACGAAATCAGTTCAGCAGGGATGAGACCTGGAGAGGCAAAAATCCGAGCGGTGTCTGATTTTCCCCGGCCCGAAAACGTTCATGCAGTGCGTCAATTCTTAGGACTTGTGAGCTATTTTAGAAAGTTTATTCAGGGCTTCGCTGAGCTTGCTTCTCCGCTTACGAGACTTTTAAAAAGGGACGTAAAATGAGAGTGGCTGGGAGATCAGGAGAGAGCTTTTGAGGAGTTGAAGACCAAGTTGGTAAGTAGGCCGGTCCTTGCTATTTATGATTACTCTGCAGAAACTGAGCTCCATACGGATGCCAGCAGATTGGGCATTGGTGGAATTCTGCTGCAACGACCACAGGGTAGTGCCGATTCTTTAAGGCCCGTTGCGTACTGCAGTCGGCAGACAAGTCCTGAGGAAAAAATCTTTCACTCCTACGAGCTAGAGACCTTAGCCGTGGTTTGTGCGTTGCGAAAGTTTAGGGTGTTTCTGCTCGGAAAGGATTTTAAAGTCGTCACGGACTGTAGTGCCTTACGCTCCACATTCCAAAAACGTGATCTAATTCCCCGAATCGCGCGATGGTGGCTTGCCCTTCAGGAATTCAACTGCACGGTCGAGTACAGAGCGGGTACAAAAATGGCCCACGCGGACGCATTATCAAGGAATCCAGTTAATGATAAAAGACGCAGAACATCGGTCAGTATTCCACTATTTTAGCCATAAGTAACGAAGACTGGCTATTGACCTTGCAGTTGGGTGATTCTGAACTAGGCCGAATTCGTGACATTATCAATAGCAACTTAGATTCGAAGGGGCTTGAGTATATTAAAGAAAATTATCTGATTAAAGATAACAAATTATTCAGAATTCTTAACGAGGATAAATCTAACATTAGGTGGGTAGTGCCCAAGGGAGCGAGGTGGCAGGTGTGCAAAATGAATCACGATGATATTGGACACGTCGGTGGAGAGAAGACATTAGAGCGCGTTAAAAAGCTCTACTGGTTTCCTAAGATGTCGCGTTTCATTAAGAAGTATGTAAGATCCTGCATTGACTGCACATATTCCAAGAGAACTGCTAATAATGAAGGACTTTTGCATCCTATTACTAAAGTTGACATACCATTCCATACTTTGCACACCGACCACCTCGGACCTTTTGTAAAGTCCAAAAGAGGGAACACTCATATACTGGTAACTGTAGATTCATTTACTAAGTTCGCGTTCATTAAGCCCGTCAGAAATACAAAAACCCAGAATGTGATCAAAGTGCTCGAAGATATTTTTGATACTTTTAGAAACCCTGACCGGATTATAAGCGATCGTGGCAGTTGTTTTACGTCCCATGCTTTTAGGAAGTTCTGTGTAGACAGGGGTATTAAGCATATATTGAACGCGGTGGCGAGTCCAAGGTCTAATGGGCAGGTAGAGCGATACAACCGCACCATTTTGGAATCGCTGACCGCACAGAACCTTAGGGATGATGAGAAGAACTGGGATATCCAACTCGGTAAAATTCAGTGGGGGCTTAATAATACGTTACAAAAGACAATAGGCCGAACTCCCGCAGAGGTTATGTTTGGTACTGTAATAAATAGTGAGAGTAATCCAAGACTTAATGAAATAGCAAATTTGACTCGTGAGTCTTGTGACCTGTCATCTCTACGTAAGGAAGTTAAGAACAAAATCGATCGGGAGCAAGAAAAACAAAAACAGTATTATGATAAGGGGCGTAGACCAGCTCGGAATTACACGAATGGGGAGTTAGTTAAAATAGTAAAAACGGCATTTCAAAATGATGGCAAAAGCACTAAACTTTTGCCCTCATACGAAGGTCCGTTTAAGGTGGTGAAAGTAATGGGAAATGACCGTTACAAAGTGGCGCCCATACCTGGCTTTGAGGGAATGAGAAATAAGCGAAAAACTACAGTGGCATCTGATCGAATGAAACCATGGATACATGTAGCATCTTTAGAGCTGGATAGTGATGACGCGGATATCGCGGCAAATGATAGTAATTCATCCGGTGTGGATGAATAGATGAAATTACATATGTACGGATAGTCTTTATTTTTTTAATTATTTTTAAACCTAGTGATGTGTGAAACGAGATGATTGATTATGCCTTGAATTATGAGTTTATCTGCAAGAGATTTTTGTGTTGTTCCAGGTCAATCACGAGACTACGTGAGCGAGCGGGTTCGTGACTTGACTTCATTGTTTATAATACGAGTATAGTTCGAATAAAAGAGATCATTGAGCGAATGAGATGGTCGAGCGCGAGACTACGTGAGCGAGCGAGTTCGCGACTTGACCTTTTCCGTATAGAGTACATACAAACGTGTCAGAGTTATGGCAGTCTGACTGATTCATATACGATTGTCCTAGCTAGACTAAAGAGATATGGGTGCGAGACTTCGTGAGCGAGCGGGTTCGTAACCTTCATTTATTTCCCCTGTTGAGTAATCATTAATACAATTGAATTATAATTACTACATAAGTTTGAATTGATGTGTAATTTTGAAATGTATAATAACTTAATAAGATAATTGTGCACGTATAAACTTATATAAATAAATAAACTACTGTGTATTTTAAGTTCAATTATTGAAGAAAGCAGACCAAAACTAAATTTAATTTTCTTAATTAAATAAGTTTAAACATATAGTAAATGTATGTATACCTACGTAAACAGCTAATTGATAAATTTTATGTAATACTATTATTCTAGGTGTAATACAGTTTATTTTTGTGATGATCACAAAACAAATTACCTATGTCATTATACTAATAATGTATTATTCTGATTATTATTTATTAATTGTTATTGAGATCACTTAATAACCGCGGAAAGAATTAACCCCGCCGAGGTTTCTTGCTTGTTCTTTTACTCGAGTCGGGCCGGATAGGGTTGGAACAAGCGTAAACTTATTCATAAGAGAAAATATAGCAATGTGATCTTTTGCTGCCATGGGTCGATTTGTCGAGTGTAAGGTTCTCAACTGAGACGTGTATGGGGTCATACACGTTATCAGGATGGTCGAGTGTAAGGTTCTTTTGTTTTGGTAATAAAATACATAATATTCAATGCGATTCACTTGTCAAAAGTTTTAAATCGATTTAATCGAGTAACACTTTTTAAGTTGGTAACACCAACCGAGTTGGGATAAAATAATTTAAATCGATTTAATGGAGGAATATTTTTAACTTGGCAATACCAACCGAGTGGGGATCGAGAGCCCGGCGAGTGGACTCGTGGCAGTTGAAGTTGGACAGTCGCGGCGAACGGACGTATTACAAAGTGTGAAGTGTGTATTATACGATTATCAAAATACAGAGTGTGAACAATACGTCGAGGAAGTTTTATTGGAGAGCTCATATTTACACTAGTATGAATCTAGGAATACCCAATATATTTTAAAGTTTTCCAGAGATGGCAGGTAGGAAATATGCCATAACTACCTGAAAATTTAAAAATATATTGTGGCGACTCCGCACAGACGAAGAAGTACAGCCTACATTCAACAGATGGCGATACAATCGCACTTCACATGACATCATACTATTCTGCATCGCACAAGTGAAGTTTACACAGCGACTGAGTATATATACAAGCTCCCGACATTAACCATCGGGCCGCGGCCCGCCAGGCACGATCAACCAGCCTGGTCGGAGGATCCTCCCTTTGTGTTGGAGGGACTTCACACCCTGTTCCTTCACATTGGTTACTAGATTCTTACTAATGCAAAATTTACCAGTAAGTATAATATTTGTAAACCCCATAAGCTATACATTTTTCCCGTGGCTTAGCAATATAGTAGGGTTCAGATAAGTCGTTCTATACATACGATTATTCAAATGAGCTACCGCTCAACATTTTTATGTAACCTCCGTGCAAAAGTAGTTATTTGAATAATCCGTCACTACACTGTGAAAATACTGAACAAAGTGTGAAGTAAACTGAAATTTGTCTTCGTAGAAATAAGAGTTAACAAAAAAATACTATCTACCTTGTTTCGATGTATGTTGTATAAACCGGGCATGCTATGACCGGAGCGGTAGGCCCGTTTTCGAGGAGTGGCTGAAGAGGCGTTATGGCGCCCTCACCTGACACAGGTAATGACCAGTTGTTTTGGCCAGTTCTTGTGTCGCATAGGCAGGCAGAAGACGTCCGGATGTTATCACTGCGGTGACTGCCGCGATGTTGTTGAGGACACGACGCTGCACACTTCGACTGATTGACCCGCCTCACAGTAGATCGTCCCCATACAAGAGGTTGGACATATAATCAATAATTGAAAAAGTAATTTATTTCAAAAAATAAATATACCATTTCATCCCTCTATTAATCGCTTAAACCGTCTCCCCGCAGAACCGAGCGCCGGAGGGCGTAAGATGACGTTCAGCCACCCTGAGGTTTTACCTGGCGGTGAAAGGCCACCCGATCAGCACCAGGTCCGAGAGGCGGTGTGCGTATTCTCACACGCGCCTCTGTGTCGTGTCTTCGTCGCCCCACAAGAGGACATCTCTTCTCTCTACGACTAGTCCAGTTTATGATATAGCATTCCCCTACACCAACCGTAAAGGTTATATTAGGTGCAGCCGCTGTACCTTCCAATGCCCGAGAGCACCTTCCGGGACCAGTTATAGACAGGTCTTGTCCCCAAATCTCGACTTTCTCCACCCTAACCTCAGAGATTCGGTTCTCATAAGCGAGCTACCTCGTGCCCAAGTGACACTACCTATTCTCCAGATAGGTACGGGAGTAATCAAGCTGCTCACCACCCACAACTCCGCGAGTTGCTAACGAGAACCTCGCTGAAGCCGACGGAGAAGCCGCCTCCCACATCTCCAGTATGGTACCGGAGCTGTGTAAGGCACGCTCACTTCCCGGCGTACATCCATACGCCTACCCAAATAGACCTACAAGCCGGGTGTGGCCCGAGTCACTCCAGCTATGACTCCTACTTGCTAAGCAGGCAAGCGCCCGAGATGCGTTGCGGCAGTGAAACCACACTTTCTGGGTGGCAAGGCCTCAGGGGACCCTGCCAGCCGTGAGTAAGAACCCATAGAGGGCACGCGCGGTGTTCCCGCGCGCCTTCTAACGTCGAAAGGGGAGAGCAGTGAATTGCTCTCCCCCGGGGACGAGAGGAGGTCGGGTCCCATTGACCCGGCCGGCACCCACACGGGGGGGCCTGCTATGGATGAATCTTTTTAGACTCCCAACAGGCCCCCCCCATTGGGTGAGAGAAGGAACACCCCAGGTTTTTTTAGTGGGTATACTAGCACTCGGCTGGTGAGTCCCACACGCCCCGCCGGTGCCGTCCCCTAGCCGGCGGGTAGTGCATCAAGCATTTTTTCCTGGGTATCAAAAAAAAAAAAAAAGTGAAACCACACTGCCACTTCGCTAAAGACAACTCCATGCCTCGCGCGACCGACTGGTTCGCACTAGCCGCGCCTGAGTCCGACGCTCGAACGCCACGTACTTGTCGAGCAACAAACATGTCGTCCTCAGTGGCTAACCACATACCCCTGCGAGTCCAACACCAATGTCAAGCACCGCGCATTCTAATCAGCGCGGTCGATAGAACACGCCTTTTGAGGCGCAGTGGGCTTCCTGACCCCGCAGTACCCTGGTCTAAAGGGGGAGGCCCGCAGTTCTCCCCCCGAAACCCTATCTACTCGGGTCCTGAAGATAGGGACAAGTTACAGTGGAGGAAAAGTTATCTCCTAAAAGGGTAATTCTTTTTGTGTAGTGGCCTGCCGTTTCACACGGGCGGCGGGCAGAAACCTCGGTGGGGTAGCGATTGCATGTGAAAGTGATTCGTGCGGCCCCGCGAACTAAGTTTATGTCGTGGAACACCGTGGTAGGTTTAGTCGGGATATCTTTTTACCGGTGAGTCCAACATAACCTCTCCGTCGACCCACGGAAAGGTATGCGTTCGCCCAAGTAAAGTAAAAAAAAGTGGTGTGTCTGAATTATTGCAATTATTTCGCAGCATTCTTATTTTTTATGGAATTCATTCTATATATACTCACGCCTTTTCCGCTATATCAAACACATTTCCATCTCAGTAATACTACTGAGAATTACCGAGATACTCTATAACATGCCTAACTAGTTTTGATACACATAATTACATTTAAACAATTGTACTCGGATATAATTCTAATATACTCATCCCGTAACAATTCAAATCAAGTAAATAAAAAACATTTATACAGAATAACGCCTGCGCACTCAGAGGAGCATTACACAATAAATTTGACCAAGTTTGGTTTTTAGGGCCTACTAAGTGGGGGCGAGCTTATTGTCACCTATCAGGCTTGTGCCCAGTGGGTAGATGATAATAAGCTAACGAAGTCTGGTATTGTTACCAGACTCCGTACTGCTAATAAGAATTTCTTGATAGTAGAACCCAACAACACTTTGCTACAAACTATAGAGATGTAATAATAATAATATTCTATCACATACACACAACACCATCTAGCCCAAACTAAGCAGAGCTTGCACTATGGGTACTAGACAATGGATAAACATACATATAATATACATATTTTTTTCTTGTAAATACATACTTATTATACATAGAAACACCCACACCAAGACAAACATCCATGTTCATGCACACAAATGTTTGACTTGTGCGGGAATCGAACCCGCGACCTCAGGCGTGGCAGTCGGTTACACTAACCACTACGCCATAGAGGCCGACAAAACTACATGCACTAATATAGATATCTATAACTAACAAAAATGTTGCACAAAGTAGGTATGGAGCCAAATGCAATTTTTGAAACTCCACCCGTTTGGTATTAGTCGAATATTTGTGTATCGGGCTATTGATAGGTATAATGAAACCTCCTCTATTTGTGACGGAATAAGATCTGGCAGTCCACGTAGTATTCGTACCAAAAAAGCATGGATCTTGTATCATGTATCATGTATTATGTATCATGTATAATGAATTATGTATCATATAAAGCACGCGGCGGCTATCGCTGCGTCGCACACGGCGGGCATCGCTGCGTCGCACACAGCGGGCATCGCTGCGTCGCACGCGGCGGGCACCGCTTCGCTGCCCGTCCCGCATCTCTATAAACGACATCGTATATTGCACTATGTTTGTGTTTACGCGTGCGATGATGCGTGCCGCTGCACGCGTCACCGCTCCGTAATCAGAAAAAACGTCCGCCGCGCCGCGAGACGCCACGCCGCACGTGACGCGCGACGCCCCGCGTCTCCGTAAATAAGGCCTTTTTTCGTGAACGCTGACTTTTTTTGAAGTGTTCGTGTGGGATGGAATACTTACGGCGGCACTAACCGCAGCAGGCGTAGGACTATTACTACGTGTATAGTAAGTCCTTAAACAACATTAACGAAAAAATATTATTGTAATGACGTGGTACATTAAACTTACACAGTAAAATAGGATATCCAATCAATGTCAGCAAGTCCGAGCCGATACATTATTCTGAGCTTTGTGGAGTATTAAACTTTGAAAGTTTCCTGAAGTTGAAGTACATTTTCTTATTTTCAGGACACCATCGCGTTATAGAAGACAAATTTGAAACCGCCGCGCCGTAGGATACTAAACTAAAATAAACACTTTTTTGTAACGTTCTATTCTAAATTTAAAAGAACCAGCTTGAGCATGGCATGCTTCGAATTTTATTATTTATTAATTATTTCGTTATCACGGGTTACTTTAACTCATAAGCATGATCCTAACTATATTATAATTGCGAATGTACGTTTGTTTGTTAGGCTTTCACGCCTTAATTACTCGACCGATCATCTTGAAATTTCGCATACACGTTATTAGTGGTACAGAAAAGGACATAGATTATCTTTCATCCAGAAAAAGTTATGTTGCTGAAGGATATAAATTTATTGGCAACATCTACAAAAGTACGAGCGAAACCACAGGCAAAACTTAGTAGTTTCATAAGAAAGAAATGAATTAGATTAACTTGCCTGCTAGTTACAAACACGAAAGTTTTCCTAAACAAAATTGCCTGCAACAAGAATATTAAGTTTCAATTTAGTAATTCGTGTCATGTAATACAGACTATAAGCATTCTGTTAACGATCGTACGTTTTACAAGTTGTACACCATTTTCAGCAAGCCCTCGAAGCGATGAAATGTCCCGGACATTTGTAAAACTTATTTTATGAGCCAAAGTTCGTGTGCAGCCGGACAACTTTGTGCGACTACCGTCATAAGTTTTTGTTGAGGAACGTTAGTATGAAGTTTATTTCGGTTTGAGTTTTGTAGATTGGTTATAGTGTGGTTTAACAGTTCTTTGAATTTTTGATTATATCGGTTTTGTGAGTATTATTTATAGTAGTTTAATTTCTACAGTGAAACCTGGTTAAGTGGGATCTGAAGGGATCTATATTTTGTCACTTATAGAGGTTTTCATTTAACCAGTTTCTCAAATAGGCAGGTTAACAAGACAGTTGTCTTATTTACAGAGGGTCCCACTATGAGAGGTCGAGATGTAAAATTTTTCATATAAAGAGGTGGAAAATTATAATAAAAAGGAGGTGCGTTTTTATATGTTATAAAATTATGTATATTGCTTTGTATTATAGTGTCAGTTAAAAATTTTATTTAAAAAAATCTAAAAGATATAATGGCTTAAAAAATCAATTATACTGGTTTGTATTAGAGTGTTTGTTGTTTCAAGGTATTTCTCTATAGCGTAAATCCGATCAAATATATCAGGATTATCAATATTTGATAGCTCAAAATATTTATGTACGGTTTCTAGGGCTTTTTCAGCGTCACGTTATGATACTCTTTCTTAATCATCGGGCCGCTTATTGGAATGTTGTTACTCACCTGTTCTATCCCTGTCGAGATACATTTTCAAGTTAAAGATACTCTGTTGATCATAATCGTTTTAATTTTCCTTTTCAGTTAAAACACTGAGAACGAATTTTCTCCTTATTTTGAATAATTCTATAAAGGGTTGACTTTGGTATTTTTAACACCGGGAACAGTTCGTCACGCGACTTTCCATGATCACAATACGATAATAACTTTAATTTATCAGTGGCTATTAAAGAATGACACTTTCGTTTCTACATCTTATGCACTTTTATTTACACGTTTATTGTACAAACCCTTACATAGTACTGATAAATAAAGCAAGTATGGAAGGAATTGAACTGTTTGTAAACAAACATGCCATAACTGGTCTAAGCGTAATAAGTAAAGATAAATCGT
This sequence comes from Catocala nupta, assembly GCA_963675205.1. Lineage (NCBI taxonomy): Eukaryota > Metazoa > Arthropoda > Insecta > Lepidoptera > Erebidae > Catocala > Catocala nupta. The sequence goes on from OY776082.1 coordinate 13,246,974, forward strand.
TTAACTTACACGGGCTATTAAGATACAAAGTCCCAATTATAGAGATATTAAACATCGAAAAAATCTAAGAAATCAAGTTAGTTCAGCTCAGTTACAAAGGTTTGAAAATTCCTAGTAACAGAGATATTTCAATGCAAAAGTGTCGGGACGTCATTGTAATTATAAATAACAGAGGTTTCTCATATATCCAGGGTCCACTTATCCAGGTTTCACTGTACATATATTAAAGTGTATCTCGTACTGTATATCCTCGAACGCATACGCTGAGATGTTTTATAACATTAAAATTGTAACATGTATTAGGTGTCACGTAAATAAGTGAAAATAGTATTTGCTCGACCTAGAAATCGAATCCGGCACGGCCGGTCAAATATATGTAGATAATTATGGATTTTATGGTACAAAAATTCCTGTAAAAAGTATGAGCAAAGAAATAAGAACGCTTTTCTAAAATATAGATTTATTAGTCCAATGCGCGCCGAGCCAATTTTCATGTTAGAATTATATTCTTTGCTCATAAAAAGCAATATATTTTTTTATATATTTGAATTGTCCCTAGACGTGTACAGATTAACTTCTTAATAAATATATAGGTATTATGTAGTCTCGGTACCAATTCTATGATTTATTATGTACGAAAAATGTAACCAAGCAATATAATATCAGAAATATATAAAATCTAATGAATTATTTACAATTATTGAAACTGGATTACACAAACAACAAAGACACATAAAATGTAAAAATGTAAAGTTCTACATTCGGTTTAAAATGCTAAATTTAAACTTATGTCCAATGTAGGTTACGTTGTTTTAAAAAGGCCAGTGTTATTTGTTTTTTCATCGTCATTTGATTGTTTCTGTGACTATGGAAAATCGTATATAGGTGTTATTTTTAAATATGAGTTCCATTGAAACACCAACATTGTCTGTGGATCAGATAACAAAAGTGAACTTATAGTGCTTTTTTGTTTCTATTCATTTATTTAAATGTACCAATGGCTCAAGGGTTTAAGTCACCTAGTCACAGCACAGTAGAGGTATCAAAAATTTTTAATAAAGAAGTAATTACGAGTGGTTTATTTCTATTTTAAAACTTCTTAGTTATACGACAAAGAATATTTTATAAAGTAAAACTACAGAACATTTATTATATAATAGATATACAAAGCAAATGATCTTTAATCAGAAACAAATTATTCTATTTGTCTGTTACAAACAACTGTGTAGGTTAATCACAACGAAAAGGAGCTAAAAATAATCATATTCTATCAAATAAATATAGGGAAAATAATTTGGGAATCCACTATTGGCCTCGGGAAAGTATCTCAATACTGATTCGTTAGATGGTGGTGTCTGTATCCTCAATATATAATTTTTGATAGTTATATAACATGGATACAGGCAGTTAATGCTTAAAATAATTTTATTATACATTATATTTTTGTAATAATTCTCCAGTCTGAGTCAAGAGAATTTAAGAATAAGATATCTCATTGTACGTCCTATGCATTGTATGCCTACATAATAAGCGATTACTGTTGTTTTTGGCCATATTAAGGATGTAGGAGTATAATTCGCACGTTGTCAACTGCCGGGCCCAAAATATTTATTTCGAGGCAGCAGGCTTATCGTAAGGAACTCAGAAAACACTCCTTAATTCAAGAACTCAGCATAATTTTATTCAGTTATGATCTTCTATAGCATGGACATACATCACGTACAATCTCTTTTATTTTATTTTGTTGTTTGATATTTTTATTCTATTATTTTTGATTATTTATTTTTGTGTACCTAATTAATAATTATTAATGTTGTATCTAGTTTAATTATTATTTTCATTTTAAATATTAATTAATTAATTTGATTTAATTATAGATTTAATTTATCTTCTTCTTCCTAGCCTTTATTATTCCCAAGTCACTTGGAGTCGGCTTTTCTGGTCTAACCGGATTTGACTGGATATTAGTTTTTACACGGAGCGGCTGCCACCTGACCGCCGCAACCCGAAGGCTAACGATAGCCTAAGGCTAGACCAGTGTCAGGATATTGTAGGGCACTGACTTCCCAATAATGACTGCCATAGATGTTCATGGCAGCCGGGACCGATGGCTTAACGTGCTCTCCGAGGCACGGAACAGGCGATAATTGTCAATCAATACGCACATAATTTCGAAAAGTCAGAGGTGCGCGACGTGGGTTTGAACCCGAGACGCTCTGCATTGCAGTCTGTTGGTCTCCCCACTGAGCTATCGCTGCTTAATTTAATTGATATGTAATTTTATTCAATTTAATATAATTTAATATTTTATTTAATTTATTGTAATTAATTTTATCTAGTTTAATCTTATTTTAATTAATTTGGTTTAATTTAATCTTGTATTTACGACCTTGAATCTTGTGCTGTGCACACCTGTAAGTGGCAAATTCACTATGAATAATTATTTTTAACATTAAAGTATATTAGGGAATATTAGTGAATAAGTCATTGGAGTGCCCATGAATAAATAAATAAATAAATCTTCTTTTAACAATTTAGTCTTCTTCAATATTACACAAAGTATCTAATACGTAAAACATATGCGCAATTGGCGTAATGAGCCGATTGTTTTGGGTTGGTATCTCACACAGGACAAAAAATTGTGTGATACATAAATAGTGGCGCCGAGTCTGGCTGTTATTTGTGTCCGTTATTTGAATTTTTGTAAAGTCTCCCGCGACACAGGAGTAATTCATACGCGGGGAGTTGATAAAAAATAACAAAAAATCCTATTAAATGTGTCCAAGACTCGGTCCGGTTCCACCACACCTGCATCTTTAGAGTTCTACAGTTAACATGTCATATAAAGGTTAATAAAAGAAGCATCTCTATATTAATACGTGAAGCAAAAATGTTGTACCCCTTTTTACGAAAATTGCGCGGACGGAGGAGTATGAAATTTGGCACAGTTAAAGTTCATATGGAGAAGGAGTGGCGAAACTTAATACTTATATAAAATATACATTAGAAATACATTAAATTAATAAAAAAGCACTACACGCACACAACCATGCTTTTGACACACGCAGTCGAATCGCGTTCGTAGTGTTTCGGCATGGTTCGGTTAATGTCGTACAATTCTTCGTAACTATGGTTACTACCTTAAGTACCTATTGCAATTTCACGGTATAAATAATAACAATCATGCTTAAAATTTAAATCATTAAAATTATGGTCGATTGTCGACCATTTGGCGACCGCTAGTATTTCTAAATACGAAAGTTGGGTCGGGTGTCTCTAAAAAAAAACAAATAAAGATAAAGAGACAAAAAGCCTGAAACTATTGATCCCCAAAACCTTTACTTATCTAAATTAGGAGAGCCGTATTCCTCTCGAACCAAAAAGATGCCTTCGAAGTACTCTCATAAAATGTAGTTAGACTGTAAGTACTTTGTGTACGTGCCGACTTCGGTAGATTGTCCCCAACCTCCCTCAGGCAATACTTGTTGTAGCTGTATTTAAAACCAGATTTTACTTAACCTTGCCTGTGATTTTAATTTTGAGAACTCAATAAGGCATAGAAAGTGCGGGTAGTGAAATTTATGATCCTTGTGCATATCTTCAAAGCTAACAAGACAGTTTTCTTTATGCATTCGTTATTCAGACCTTTTCAATCATACTTGAAGATATTCTTTTAGTTTACGTACTTTGCAATGTCTTTTAACTCTCAACTTTGCACCGAATGTGTTGTAGATCATGTTACTTAAATCTATACTAATATTATAAAAAAGATTTGATTATTTGTTTGTAAAGATTTAACTCAAAAACTACTCAACTGATTTAATACATTCTTTCTCTTTAGAAAGCTATATTTTCACGAAGTAACCTGCGCTATATTTTATTTTTAAAAATAATGTGCTGTTACTAACATAACCTTACCTACTTTACGCAAGCGAATCCACGGGCAAAAGCTAGTAATATTATATACTAGATTTTCCCCACCGTTTCGCTTAAGTCCCGTTCCCGTGGGAATATCGGGATAAAAAGTATGCTAGGCTATGTGTGAATCCAGGTCTCCGGCTATCTACATACCAAGTTTCATCGCAATCGGTGGAGAAAAGTACTTTTCAGGAGGGATAAAAATATTGACATAACGTACATTGACGCGAGCAAAGCCATTGGCAAAATCTACTATCTTAATAATTTACAACCCCCACTTTACCTGAGTATTTTAAAACCTTTCTGTATTACTTTTACTTCAGTTAAATCATTCATAAACATAGGCAATTTTCTTAAAAGTTCATCTAGATCAGTGGCTGTTTTATCACAAACAGCAGAATGGTTCCTCTACGTTTCTCAATACGTTTTACTCACTTACTCTTAAACCCATCCAAGAAGCCCTACTTACTGCCACCAACACAAAGTACTTGCCTGCCTTAAGAGATCCCCTAAACTCTCTTAAATACGGCATAGTACGTATTGTGTATTTATTAAAAAAACGTTAAACATCGTTTCTTAAACACGATTGTAAAAAAAAAACAGTATTGACGTGAGGTTGATTGAGGATTGTTTTCTATTTATGCCGTATGGAACGTACAATGTAAACAACATTTTGAAATCGAAATGAAAATACAACTGCGATTTCATTATTGATTATAGTAATTTCATAGATAGATGCAATTTTGTATATTTGAATTTTCAATGTCGAGCTAGCTTTACACATTATTCGCACGTCTTTCTTTTTCTCGTTCTACAATTAAATTGTAAATTCGATATCGAATTTTATTTGAGACTTCATATTTAGGTTTTCGTTGGCAAAATAGCAAGAACGAAACCCTTATACTTTCGATACGTAAATCTGTTCTTTAATAATTATGTACGATGTCGTATATAAGAGAGTTTAGTGAAATGTCTTTATATAGGCAAGTACTTTTACCCTATCGAAATATGCAGTCAAATAACCTTGTTTGTGTATGCTACAGTCACTTTACTCGGAGACTGTAGATACTATAAAAATAAAAATGGAATATAGATGTATGTAATATATACTAATATTATAAAGCTGAAGAGTTTGCTTAGTTGGTTGAACGCGCTAGTCTCAGGAACTACTGGTTCGATTTGAAAAATTATTTTAGTGATGGATAGCCTATTTACCGAGGAAGCTACATAGCTACATCACGTTAAGACCCACAGGAGCGCCGCAGTAATCATAAACGCGGGTGAAACCACGGTCACATCTAGTGAAATTATAAAAAAGAAACAAAAGTAAGTCTAAGTGAAAGTCACGGTAGGCAAGGTCGTCAAGAATTATTTTTAACTAGATTGTACCCGCGGCTTCGCTCGCGTTAATCTAGAATTTGTCAATAAATTTCCATCCCTCGAAGACAGTCCTTTTTCTGGATGAAAATGTGTGTTTTTTGTACCGCTGACAGCGTGTACTTATACGAAATTTCATGGTGATCGGTCAAGTAGTTAAGGTGTGAAAGCATTATAAACAAACAACGTTTTGTCTATCCTACAGATGACCTACACAAGTGTAGCAAAGTCCTCACCGTGAGGCAGCTATTTGTTCTAAACACTGTCGTTTTACAACACCGTGACAATCCTTACGAGATAATTACTCGGAGACGGAAGGACATAGGTAATATGCCGACCATTCAAATGCAACTTCTCTTTCACCAAAAGATTTATTTGCTTTCAAGGACCTCGTCTATACAATAAACTCAACAAAACACACAATATTATTTATCCTTTGCACACAAACTCCCTTAAAAACTCATTACCACATATTTACTGAAACTTAACTATAGTGATACAGAGCAACTCCTTTGACATACTCATTCTAACACTCATACACACACACTCCCACACAAACACACACACAGGCCCACACATACACAGCCACACACATACAGAAATACAGCACTTAAGGGCTGCTGCTATATTACTGTTGATTGTTTGATTTATTTTCTTCATTCTTTTTATTACGTTTTTGTTTTAGTTTTATTTCTGCTAATTTGTATGTAACCGAACGCTTATATCTTTAAATTGTACCACATCAAATTTTGTATGGGTTGGCACTGGTACTCTTAATACAAGTTATTCTATAACTTAGCAAGGTGCCGGTTACGACAAACATAAACATATTTGTCAACTAAATTACATATTGTGTAAACAAGTGATATGTATGACGGCGCCTCACAGAAATGTCGGTGTCAAGAGTGACGTTGAGCTATCACGTCACTCTAGCGGAGCGTCGTGTCGATGGTAGCGGGGCGGCCATCTTAAAAGGACACTTAAGTATGAACCGCCGCCAGCGCACCACGTCTGCGACGAATCGCTATTTATCGTGTTAATCCGTATAGATTTTAACTTAGTTTGTGTCGATTGTGAAGCCTGCTATTACAGTGTGATTATCTGTGACATTATTTCGTGAGAATTATAATTATTAGAAAACGTAACGGTTTTATTTAAAAGTGTTTGTACCCGCAGTAATTTAAATTGTGAAGAAAATTAAAAGACGTTGTAGCCGAAGTGAATAGTCGTTTCTATTACTCTCCCACGTGTCTACGATGAATTCTGACGAAGGCCCTCCTGCGCTTTCATCAGAAGTGGGATACAACGAACGCAGTAATGAAGAAATGCACAATGAACCTGAAGCCAAGAGAATTCGTCTAGCTGAGAAGTTCCTCGGAAAATGTCACTATTGTGGATTGACTGGACATCGTATAGCTGATTGTCGGAAGAGACGCAATGATGCCGAAACAAAAACTCAAGATTCTTTGAGCTCATCGCGCCCTGCAGACAAGAGGCCAGCTGTGATCTGCTTCGCGTGTGGACAGCCTGGACACGTGGCGACCGCCTGTCCAGATAGGAAGAACAGTGGAACCGCGGTCAAGGAAGTTCACCAGTGCGAGCACCGCCCTTCCCGAGGTACACTGGTGACATCATCCGGTGAGACCGTCTCTTTTTTATTTGATAGTGGTTCATCTTGTTCTCTTTAAAAAGAAAGTTACTGTGTAAAGCTCGGGGGTACTGTGCGTAAAAGTATTATTTATCTTAGCGGCATAGGCGGTGACGATTTACAATGTACCACCCAGGCGCAAAGCGATGTGACGATCGATGAACGTACAGTTAGTTTACTTTTTCACATAGTCCCGGATAGTCATATTACTGACCCTATTATAATAGGGAGAGATATTTTTGAACAGGGATTGTGTGTTAAAATTGACAATGATAACCTCGTTTTCTTTTCTAAAGAACGAAGTCATCTTTGCGACCTTAAGTCAAATAAGTTAGATTTAACCAAAATAGACACGGATTTAGAGGGTAAGGATAAGAAGTCACTCGTGGCACTTCTAGATAAATATTCCGATTATTTTACTGATGGTATTCCCTCTCGAAGAGTCACAACGGGAGAATGCGAAATTAATTTGATAGACCCAATTAAAATCGTACAACGGTGTCCGTACAGATTAGCACCGGCTCAAAAGCTGATAGTTAGAGAAAAGGTTCAACAATTGCTCGATGCTGGAGTAATTCGTGAAAGCTCTTCCCCTTTTGCTAGTCCGATATTATTAGTTGAAAAAAAGGATAATTCGTACCGCATGTGCGTCGACTACCGTGAGTTGAACTCAAATACACAACCAGAACATTACCCTTTGCCGCGTATTGAGGAACAAATTGATCAACTTGCTGGGGCTAATTTATTCTCCTTACTAGATATGGCATCAGGATTCCATGGGATATTAATGCACCCTGATTCGGTGGAGAAAACAGCGTTCGTAACACCGGAAGGCCAATATGAGTACCTTGCGATGCCTTTTGGTTTGCGAAATGCTCCATCTGTTTATCAGAGGTGCATCACTCGGGCCCTAAGTCATCTTAAGGATAAACCACTTATCTATATGGATGACGTATTGTGTTACTCATCCGAGGTTACCGAGGGGTTACAGCGATTAGATCGGGTTTTAGGCGCGTTAACCGAAGCTGGGTTTACTTTGAATCTCCAAAAGTGTAGATTTTTGAAGCAGAAAATTGACTACTTGGGATATTCACTTCAATCTGGTGAAATAAGACCGAATATTAGGAAAATACAAGCGTTGTCAGATTCCCCTCAACCGAAATCGGCTACTCAAGTACGGCAGTTCCTAGGCCTCGCTTCCTATTTCCGTAAATTTATCCCTGATTTTACTCGAATTGTGGGACCGTTGTACCCCTTAACGAAATTAAAAGGTCCAATCGTATGGACCCAGAAACACGAACAAATACGTAACGCTATAATACGCGTCTTAACATCTGAACCGGTACTGACCATTTTTGATCCGGAGTTACCAGTAGAATTACATACTGACGCGAGCTCTGAAGGCTACGGTGCAATTCTCATTCAGAAGAAAAATAATCTACCTCATGTAGTGGAGTATTACAGTCGACGTACATCGGATGTAGAGTCACGATATCATTCCTACGAGCTAGAGACCCTAGCAGTTGTACGCGCGGTTGAGCACTTTCGACATTATCTCTATGGTAGGCATTTTGTAGTATTTACAGATTGCAATTCACTTAAAGCCTCCAAGTCAAAAAAAGATCTAACTCCTCGCGTTCATAGGTGGCGGGCTTTCTTGCAGGCGTATGATTTTGATATTGTGTATCGTGAAGGAAGGGGTATGGAACACGCTGATTATTTTTCGCGAAATCCTCTGTCTAATACTGCTAACGTTGCAAGTACATCTTCCGCGAACACACAGACAAAGACAGTTCAGTATGTCGAGCTCCACCAAGACTGGCTCTCTGTCGAACAAAAACGAGATAGCGAGATACAAGACCTTATTGCGAAACATAATGACAATGGTTTTCCGGACTCAGTAGCTCAGACATATGACGTCAGGGAAGGTATTCTTTACAGAAAAATATCTCGTAATAAAACGGCTTCATGGTTACCAGTGGTCCCACGGTCTTTAATTTGGACGTTAATTAATCATATCCATACCGAAATCCAACATTTGGGTAAAGACAAAACTTTAGACAAACTCTATGAACAATATTGGTTCCCACAGATGTCTAAATGCGTGCGTAAATTCATCGACTCATGTATTATTTGCAAAGCGTCGAAAGGTCCATCGGGAGCTCAACCCGTTCAACTTCACCCGATTCCTAAAGTATCCGTGCCGTGGCATACAATTCACATTGACTTTACGGGGAAGCTTAGCGGTAAGAGCGACCGAAAGGAATACTGTTCGGTGATTATTGACGGTTTTACTAAATATGTACTATTAGAACATACTTCTGCTCTCGACGCCAAAAGCGCTATACACGCCCTTCATAAAGCTGTCTGTCTTTTTGGAGCCCCTAAGCGAATAATTGCTGATCAAGGCCGCTGCTATATAAGCTCTGATTTTAAGAACTTTTGCGCCGAGCATAAGATTCAACTTCATTTTATCGCAACGGGCTCAAGTAGAGCAAACGGACAAGTTGAGAGGGTTATGCGTACTCTTAAATGTCTGTTAACTATAGTAGAAAACGATCGTAATAAAACGTGGCGCGACGAACTAGGAAATATCCAACTCGCACTAAACAGTACTAAATCTACCGTAACTAAATACTCACCAACAGAGATTATGTTCGGGATTCGCGCTCAGTCGTTAGGTATGTCTAGATTAAACTCAGAAGTTCACGGTCAGGAGGAACGTTTAGATCTCGACACTATAAGGCAACATGCGTCAGATAATATTGAAAAGGCTGCAAGAACTGAAGTAAGTCGTTTTAATAAAGGTCGCGCATCGATAAAAAGATTTTCAAGTGGTGATTTTGTGTTTCTAAAAAATAGTGAACGAAACCAAACTAAATTGGATAGAAAATATAGGGGTCCCTTCGTTATAACTGCGGTATTAGATAACGATAGGTACGAATTACGGAGTTTGGGTGGTTGTCACAGAGTATATAAGTACGCACACGAGAATTTACGCTCAGTACCGCAGGGACACGATGGGTTGTTAGAAATTACGAGCAATCTTTTGAATTATGACGAGGCCGAGACGGCGCCTGATGATGTAGTAACTGTATCTCACCCGACTGACATATCCCTTTCATATAATGATGACTCCTTGACCGTGTGCTCGGATACAATATCCGCTGATTCAAATACAATCACAGCTGGTTCAGACACTCTCAGTGTACACTCAGATCCGGAGACATGGGACGAACAAAATTAAATAGACAATAGTCAAGCGAGCCCGTCGTCACAGGTGTGTTACTACGTCATTAATCATTATATCAGTCGATCCTGTACGATATACGCTTTTCTGAAAGTTCAGAAAGGTAATGTCGTCCAGATGGTTTCATTTAGTCGAGCCTGGTCAAGTAGTGTCGTCCGGGCCACACCTGAAAAGGTTGGTTGAAGGGATGCACTAGCTTGGTCCAGATGGAATATGTGTGGTTGACTGGTCGAAAGGACAGAGTCGTCCGGGCCATTCCTTGGTGGATTGGTTGAATGGATGCTCTCGTCCGGTCCAAGTCATTGCGAGTTTTACAAAAAATGTGAGCCATGGTTTCCTTGAGTTGGTTAACTGGAAAATTCATGCTAAGTGACTGGTCGTTAGGACAGTGTCGTCCGGGCCAGACCCAAGATGGGTTGGTTGAAGGGACACACTCGTCCAGTCCAGGTCATTTGCTTTAAGATCAAATTCCTAAATATTGAAGTTTCTACATGAATGACATTGACGACGATAAAGTCTTACAGGATGGACGAGCGGATGAGTTAGTGATCGATTTCCTTTTGATTCCAGAGACTTAAAGACGCCCGAGGACGGTCGTATGTCAGTCCGGCCGTGACGGCGCCTCACAGAAATGTCGGTGTCAAGAGTGACGTTGAGCTATCACGTCACTCTAGCGGAGCGTCGTGTCGATGGTAGCGGGGCGGCCATCTTAAAAGGACACTTAAGTATGAACCGCCGCCAGCGCACCACGTCTGCGACGAATCGCTATTTATCGTGTTAATCCGTATAGATTTTAACTTAGTTTGTGTCGATTGTGAAGCCTGCTATTACAGTGTGATTATCTGTGACATTATTTCGTGAGAATTATAATTATTAGAAAACGTAACGGTTTTATTTAAAAGTGTTTGTACCCGCAGTAATTTAAATTGTGAAGAAAATTAAAAGACGTTGTAGCCGAAGTGAATAGTCGTTTCTATTACTCTCCCACGTGTCTACGATGAATTCTGACGAAGGCCCTCCTGCGCTTTCATGTATTTATGTTTATATAAGTGCTAATTGTGTTTATGCAAATAAATAAAGTATTATAAAGTCACGTTAGCATTTATAATATTAATTAGTATAACAATCATTAGTTACGACGTTAGACATACGGTTCGAAATGCGAAAAAAGCGTACAGTGATGTGCAGCATTCATTAGAGAATAAAGCTATGAAAAAAGCAGACTTATAAAGCGAGCATTCACTATATCATTTGTAAGAAAATATAAATTGATTCAATTTATTTCACTGCAAGAAGTTGACACGTATATTTCAATATCTTGGCACGTCGCTGCATCGTTCAACTCATAGATCAAAAGTGAAATATACAGACAGACACTAACTATTAAATAAATGTTTAAATGTTATTGAACTGTATAAAGGAATGTAAGCAGATTAATATAGATTTATTTATTACTGTTGGGTAACTAATCGGCAATTCCGTCTTTGCAGTCATGCGTAATAAATCACAGACAACGAAGCGATGTTGAATTGAAATAAATATTGTTCATGGAAATACATTGACTGCGTTGTAAATTTTTCAGTGGAGGCGCTTAATTGCAAACGTCATTTTAAGCAATGGGTGTATTGCTTAAAATGACGATTTTGCTATCAGCCTATCAGATAGGCAGTATAGGGATTCTGAACGATACATATTTTTAATCAACACAGGTCCGTGAATGTTGTTTAGAAATGTTGTAACGGGTAGCACAGATGACATCTACATGTTGTTTGCTGTTACAAAATTTGTTAAGGACTCGTGGCAAAATAAAATTAGTTAAAATTTTGAGCAAATATAGCTCTATATATTTTGCATTTTCTTTTCTCTTTTAGGATCTTCATATTACGGAGTCCTTTTATACTAGATAGTTATCCTTAAGTTTCTATCATATACAAATTAATGAAGACCTATATTAAGGACCGAGACCTTTGAGGGAAGGATGAAACTAGCGTTTCTCGATAACTGTAGGTATACGCAGCGCATATGCTGCAACAACGCGATGCACACGTCTTGAATCGCGCTTGCAAAGTTGACGCTTGTACACCGCGTAATAGATGCGCTAGCGTCGTGCATAGGCGACATAAATGCAGCAACAAATACAATTTTAGTAGGGTAGTTGACTCACAATTATTTTTATTTAAAAATAATTCATGTACATCAAAATCTAAAATATAAAGAATTTTTGAAAACTTCGAATTTTATAAGGTTCTTACGTTTCAAATATGGAAGTAGGTATAGTAGTAAATATCTAATGAAAAAAATACACGATACAAACTGTGACGTAACCGCTATTTAAACGCTCCTGTTTAAGGGAAGTAGCGAGATATCCCCACCACATCCTCACTTTTCTTTATATGCTAAAATATTAATAACTGCCTTATTTTACAACCAATTTGGATACTGCCTGCACAAAAAGTTTTCTTTTGATTACTATTTGCTCTTGTGTGTAAAATAAACTACAAAGTCAACCAGGCAACTATCCTATTGCCAAGACAGACCAACTTATTCTTATTATTCCAACAAATATAAAATACTTTCCGTAAGATTGATACAGTAATAATTTCACCAGAATATTTTTAGCATATAAAATATTTACTTTGGCGCAGTACTCTTTCATCGTGCAACCCGTCGGCATGTTTGTGATAATTTTCGATTTACAACCTCACTTGTTTATACGGCTAATGCAAAAGTCGTGGGCAGAGAATGATTAGCGAAAGATTTATTTAGCAAAACGTTCGTAGTTCACTCAAAGTAGATTCAGTTGATATATTGTTTTATGAATATAAAAGATTTATGTTTTCAGATCTGTTTTTATTTTCTTTGATTAATGTTGCTGACGAAATAAAATGTGTTTATTTACTAGATATGCTAAATAATGGCGACATGAAATAGTATGCAAAGCGATGTATAAATCATAAAACCTATTTGTAACATTTTATACGATTTTTATAGCTAACCTTTTGGAAAATAAGCACATACTCACTTGATACCATACCATAGTTTAGGAGCGCTGACAACACCTTATATTACGCACGCATTTGTTTAACTCATTATAGCTTTTTTGTTATTACTAAAGACAGTCTTAAGCAACTAAAATTAATTCCTGGTCCGCATGTGACTTTACAAACATTCAAAAAACGGATACAAAGAAAACCCAGACTTTGAACAATAGTATCTGTATCATACAATGTTTAGTCCCGTGTGGTCATCGAAACCACAACACTCGGCACAGCGGCAGTGACGAGGCGAGCAGTGAAACCACTACGACATCCGTGCAGTAAAGAGTTTAACAACCCTTATTACTGCAGGAACACAAAAGAAAGTTGTAAGCAACTGAAGGTGAAAGTAATTCCCCAGCCACACTGTTCCAGAGGAATAATAATAATATAGGAAATAAAACGATTTTTTGTTGTTTTAGAATTTTATTATATACAAAGAGTAACCAAAATATAACACAACCAAATTATATATACTATAATCAAGCTCGATGTAGAATTTATGTAAACAAACTGCTCATATATTTTCATATTTAAAAGTAATAAACAAGCAAATTATATTTGAAAGTATTTTTCATTGAGGGCTAACCTCAATGAAAATTGCTTTTAATTATAAATTAAATTTCGTAAATATTCATTTACGTAAATCCATCTGGCGCTATAAAAATATGTTAGCAATAATTCAAATTCATTACTATTTGTTTACATCACGCGCCATTGTTTGTTTACATTAAAACGTCTGTTTGTTTACATAAACAATCAACATTGAGTTTGTATGGAGTAATTATTTGGTGTTGTTTACCATTGTTAAAATAAACTTAGATGATAGATATTTAAGTCTTGATGAAATACTATTTTTATGACCATCTAAATAAATTTATTTAACATTGTCAAAATACGCCTTAGGTCCCTAATTTTAAATTGAGACTAGATCATCGATGGGTGTTTAATGTAAGAAGAAAAGATCTTCACAGTCTGGACTGTAACAAAAAAAAACATTGCTTTAGTACTCAGACGTTATTTTAAGCTAAAATGACGTCCATATTTTACTAGATGATTGAAGTAGAATACCATTTGTATAGTGTTCTGCAGTAGAATCACAATCTCCAGTAATGAGGAAAACAAATTAAAGACAAGAGAAATACATGTATATAAATTTATACAACCTGACTTTGTCATTATAATCATACATATGTATGAAGACAGAATCAAATTTGTATATGCCCGAAGGGTTAAGCATATTACAGCCACATTTTGGCAGCTGTTATAGGTCCTAATAGGAGACGAGGTTATTGCCATCTACTGGGCACTTTGCCAGACTCCATGTAGTACTGAGTATATCATACAACAGAATCTAACAATACTTTCCCCGACCTCTCAATCGAACTTCACGATTTTATGCCTTGGGAACCAAAGCTAACCAGACCATAGCACAAGTATCCCAATGTATCACTATATGGCAAAATACATAACACACTTTTGAATCTCTGAACTGATTGACTACCAGGTCAATCAGTACAGAGATTCAAAAGTGTGTTATGTATTTTGAAATTAATCAACTTTATACAGATTTTATCGCGTTGTTTATTAATTTTTTTACTAGAACACTATTATAACATAATTTTGAAACGTTTTGAACTACTGCTGTTAAACTCTTTTACTAAGCAGTTACTGTTAGATTTAATTTTACGTTTTCCCCGACGTTTCGGTTGCTTTTCATTACATCTAAATAGTTTTTATAATTTAAATAGTTATTTAATAGAAGTAAACAGTAACTTGTACAAGTATTTAACAATAGTAGTTTAAAGTTTCAAAATTATGTAATAATATTGTTCTATACAAAAAAACAACGCGATAAAATTCGTATAAAGTTGTTTAATTTCAATGTATAACATTCACGTAAACGTAAGACAATAATATTATGTGTTACGTATTATCAATCATCTGCGTTTGTCCTATTTCTAACAATCTGAAACACCATTTCATTTATACTTACTTCGCTTCCAACATGGATAGCCAGCACCATGTCATACTCGTTAGCTCCTAGACTAATGTGAGCGCGTCCGTCATTGCCGACGGTAACACTCTTGCCTGTGCAGCTGTTGTTGCTCTTCTCGCCAGAGATCACGTCACAGTACGTACCGGCTGGGAGGCAAGTCTAAAAAGAAAAAGTTTTATATACATATACATATATTCTGAAGCCTATGTCCTCAAAAGGGAAGGCTGAGGTGTATTATACCCTCATTAATATTTTAGGTCCCTTATACTAGGGATCAAGATCAAATATAATAAACGGGGATCTCCCGCCCGCCAGCCATTGAGTCGGATCGACGCAGTTGTCGTGCCGGGGCGTCGCCCAGGAGTCGTGACCCGCAGACCTTCCCTGTCTGCATTGGGCCTAGCTGGGTGTCTGGCTGATGTAGTTTCAGTTCAAACGACCCACCCGCCACACAAAGCAGCGAGTTGGCACACGGTTGGTTTTAGTCGGTAGACTTCTCTCGGGAGAGCCCGACATAACCCACTAGACTCCCTTTGTGGCGATGGGATAAAAAGAAGAGGAGGCAAGGTTAATGCTACCTACCGAGCAGTTCTAGTCTCTGTACTGTTACTGAATACTACCGAATAAGACTTTGCCCGACCGGAGAATCAAGACAAACAAAACCGTTGCATTTACTACCGCTGCGCATTAAAGCAAATGTAATAGGTATATAATAATATATTTCAGCCATAGAAATGATATATTTATAGAAATAACTGAGCACCAAAGTTTATCTATCAGGTCATAGCTTAGGGCTTGTCCTTTTACTACGTGGCTTAAATAGAAAAGTATATCTATATCACAATAGTTTTAATTTTTTACAACTGCAACATTCTTCTTTTATGCTTGCCAGTATCTGGCTAACGATTTACTTGTCGGTCTTAGGAGTTTTTCCAACCGGTTTTAAAAATCTTCCACCATTAGAAAGCTATATCATCACCGTGAAATATGGGATATATTTTATTTCTAAAATACTGTTACTAACATAACCTAACCAACTCTTTTACGCGAGCGAAGCCGCCGCCAAAAGCTAGTGTTTAAAAAATCAATTATTTTAGGATAATAAAAAAATATATGAGGGTAAGAGCAATCGTGTAGAATAAAATGTTACTCTCTCAAAGCATCACTAGAAGTGGATAAGAAGTAAAATTGCTTGAAAATTTCACGTGATTTAAGGATGACCCATTAAAAGATAGATGTAACATTACTATTTAAAGTCGTATTTTAACTCGAATCGTTGATTAAAGCTAGAAATCCCTATCCGTTTCTGCTGAACACAATTTAATATTTGTCGTGCCTCCGTGGCGCAGTAGTAGTGAATGCGACTGCTGTGCATGAGGTCTGGGGTTCGAATCCCGGGTCGGGCCAACAAAAAGTTATTAGGTTTTTCTGTTAAGAAATCTCAATACGAGCCCGGAGTTAGGAAGTTGGCGGTGTTAGACACCCCCGTGCCTCGGAAAGCACGTAAAGCCTTTGGTCCTGCGCCTGATCTCTCTCCGGTTGTGTCGGATTATTCGTCCCATCGGATCCTGAGAGTTAGGGAACAGAGAGTGCAATTGTGTTTGCGCACACACTTGTGCACTATAATATCTCCTGCGCCGATGGCCAGTCTCCGTAAAGATTGGCCACCGTGACCGAAATTCGGTCAGGAGGACATTATTAATATTTGTCGTGGACAACTGTACCAAGTACCTATACATACACCTACATATTATACTTGTAAAGCAGTAATTTTATACTAACTTGTAAAGTCTGGTTTAGATCCCAATAATCGTTGTTAAAAGCAACGAATCCCTGTCCACCTCTGCAGAACGCGATCTGGTTACCGCCGTTATCCCACCAATCGTTGACGCCGGTGTTACCAGCGACATTTCTGAAGGCAACCATCTGATACATTTGACGCCAGCGGTGCTCGCAGATCCAGCCGTTACCGCAAGTGTTGTCCTAAAATAAAACAAAAAAGGTTAATTTCTTATATAAATGACGAAATATTTTCAAAAAATTAAAGGTCCTCATGACAGTGCGACGTCACAGATCGAACGAACGGCAAAGTTAAACAACGTTGTCACAGCTTCATTCTAAAATGGGAGGCCATTTAAAGAAACACACTAACAACGCTGTCACACTCATCCATGCTTCGAAAAGTACGAACATGGTGGTCATACAAGACATACGACGAAGTAATATGTCTTGTATGATCACCTTATATGGTCTGAGAACTGCATGAAACAATTAAATATGTTAGAGGATAAAAGTCCTGTGGGAATCGATATCTCCTTGGATTACGAAGGCCTAATTGGAAATAATCTCAATAGAAATAATCAAACAGACAAAGATTTCGAGAAGTCTATTTTATATACAAATAACTCAATTTCGCTTAAAATGAAAGATAAAATTAATAATAGTGTAGATTATACTGAATACGTAATTAAAATGTTTTGGCGTTGTTTCATATTTTGTTACTAATGCAAGATTTTAATCTACTGACGTCAATTTCCATGTCTAAGTAGCTAAAGCGATTGATAATGCCACAATAACTAGCCAATATCTGATAAGACACAAAAACACTACGTTCTTAATATCGGACCACCTATTCAATGACAAGATATATTCAACCATTTCTACTAATATTATAAATGTGAAAGTTAGTATGTTTAGATACGCAATTGAGTGGTACTTGTTTGCTCAATCGCATGTAAGCCAGTGAAGGGATTTATATATAACACTCAACACGCTGATTCACTATGAATTAACACAAAGGATACTTGTTATACCGGTATGCGTTCTTGTGGGGTTCATGCTGACAAAGCCACGAAGGAGATGTGACACGTTACATACATTTATCATAAACAAAATATGACACGTAAATATTTAAAGCAAAGATCATTGCATTGATATACTCACGGAATTAATAGAAGGCGAAATGATATTGCCACTGCTATCCATAGGAGGACCGGCTTCAGTGTCGTGGAAATCGAAACTGCTCATCAACTGAGGATATCCGTAAGGATGAGCCAACATGAACGCGATAGCTCCCTTGTATCTCTTCGACTGCTTGTAAGTAAGAATATTGCCACCAGCGCCGTGACCTCTTTGGTTGTCGTGATTGTCAATAAAAGTAAGAGAATCGTCTGAAGCAAGAAGACCCCATTGAGGACCCCAGTTGACCAACCATCTGAGTTGATTTCCTCCCTGGAAAGCTCTGGAAAGTTCAATTCCGAATTTAAACTCAGTTACAGCGCCAATAGGGGTGTACTCATCACGGCTGACGGCTTCACCACCGAGATCAATGACTTCTTGGTAGATGTAAGGACGAGCGCCTGAGGGGAAGCCGTGGTTAGTGTTTAGGTTGTTAAGACGGTCGTAGATGATTCTGAGATCAGAAGGCCACATGTGCTTGGCAGCGTCAATTCTGCAAAATAATTACACGATGATATAAAAAGAATAGGATTAAGTATGCAGAATTGTATCGGCTTGGTTCAAAATGTTTCGTACCTGAATCCAGCAACACCCAAGTTGATAAGATGGTTCATATAATTGACAATCATACTACGGACATATTCTGTGCCTTGGTTCAAGTCTTTTAGACCAGAAAGTTCGCAGTTACGTACCTGTAAAGATTAACCACAATAAAGCAAAAAGAAATAACAACATTTGAATCATCTAGCCGATAGTTTTATTTCTTCACAGAAATAAAGTTGTGAGTTTAAAGTGGTATTATTTGAACCGAAAATAGTAGGCAATGCAACGGTAATTGAGTAACTTGCAATCAGTTTCGAAAATCAAATATTGCAGAATAGCAACTATGAAGTTTTGGAGTTGTTATTTACAGCAGTAAGAGAGAACGCGGTCATTAACTAATATTCATTAATATTATATATATATATATATACTCGAATACCTTTATGTGGATATTAACACTTGCAATAAATACTTACTCTGTCAGCACAGCAGCCATAATCATTGCCAGATATAACACATTGGGGCCAGTTGAAGTCGTTCCTGCCATAAGGCACTGAAGGGTAGCCCCATTCGCCAAAGTTTGCAGTACTGCCACCCGTGCCAACATTCTCGTTCCACGTACCCGTCATGTGGTTAATAATTGCATCAACGTAGATCCTTAAAATATCCAGTAAGATTAGAACGTGTCTTTAAATAATTATCTATATATACGCTGTTGCTTAAACCTAGTATGTTCTTTATACGCTATTTATTTATACTTTATATTATTGGTTGTGTTTATTGACGTCTATCAATCCACCGTTCAATTCAGCAAATTCTCAAGAGGTTATCCAATATAAACTTGGTTTTGTGATTAAGGGTTCGTGTACATCAAACCCAAGTTTTCGGCACCGAAAGTAGACAATGCTGATAGGTATCACTGACAGCTGATGACTTTGGTTTCTTTCGGTCTTGGATAGTCAACTTTTTGATAAAAGACTGGATCAGTATTGCTTGTAACTTTTATGAAGTGGAAACTTTTGGGGTTAAGTGTACTAACCTGACACCAACATTATTACATCTTCGCACCATGTCTGTGAACTGTTGTTCATTACCAGAGCGAGTGATGAGGCGATAGGAAATAGGCTGGTAGCGTTCCCACCATGGACGATTGCGAGACCAGATCACCAAGTTTTCGTTGGGCGGCGAAATCTGTAGATGTATGTCTATGTTAATGTTTAAGTTTATAATAGAGCAGCAATAGCCTATTAGAAGAGCCGTTAGGTCGTTTTGGTGACTTGACTTACGACTTGAATACGACTTTATGTCGTACTTATGACTTTCAGAATGTTTCATAATTTCTAAAAGTTTGAGATGCATATTAAATAGTTAATTATCACTAGCTTCAACGGTAAGGTCTTTACATAATATTCACAAAACTGGAAGAACTATTTTAACCAATACTGAACCAGCATGGTGGTCTATGAGCTAATCAGTGAGTCTTCATACTGGATGTAAGAAAACGTCCCGTAACCAGTGTTCTGACAGTTTATAAACAAAGCTGAATATTAAATATAATATGAATCTTTAAAAACAATAAAACGACATCACATTGGAACTTATCAACCATTAGACCTTTTTGATCTTATATAATAAACACGTTTTTGTTCCGAAAGATAATTAACATGTCTCAAAAATTATAAAATCTTAAAATACTATAAGAACAAAAAATTACACGATCAGATAAGTAACTTAATCGAGACAACAGTCATGTCATCTAGAATAAACGCCAAATAATAAGGTAGGCGTGTATGTATGTATGTATGAGTATGCTAATAATATTATACACTTAAACATAAAAAATTGCTTCTATGTTGTTACTACGACGGCTTTTTGTTAAGACGATTATAAAAATTGTCTGGAATACCAATGAAGACGTTATATAAATAACTTACTTGAATACCACCATATCCTCTGGGGCCAAGGAATCTCTCGCATTCAGCGGCGATATCGTCCCACTTCCATTCGAACAAATGCACCATCGTAGTGCGGCCGGAGGCATAGTGCGGATTCTTGTAAGCCACGACCAGGCTCACAGCCGATATGAGCAGGATGAATCGAAACATCCTATAACTAACAATAAGAAAATAATCAACATTTTTCATTAAACAAAACGTATGAGGGTGTGGATAGTGGGAATAAACCACATTTTTTATGTTGGCATTTTTCTTCAACGTATGGGTTGTCATAATCAATATAACGTTGGTTATAATCAATAATTGTACAATACTGGCAAATCAAAAATTCTACTAATATAAATGTGAAAGTTAGTGTTAGTCAATCACGCATAAACTATATAAAGATTTGGGTAGAACTAGGCACACAAATAGACCATGTTTAACACATCAGATACCTTTTATGCCGTCATACTTTCTTATCGAATTGACACCAGCGTAACCGTACCAAATATAAAGAACACAAAGAAAGAAAAATAAAACCTATTTTAAAATATATTGTTATACAATTGCGTATATAAATTCTGTTAGATTTCAGATACTGTCATAAAAATAGACTACGTTCTGCCAAAAAATATTTGTTACCGTTTATCTGTATCGCTGTATGTAGTATGTAACGCCGGCCGGCTGATCTTAGATATGATATGCATTACATAATCGATAAACAATCACATGAGAAAAATAATAAAAATTTTCTGACGTATAAAGCTCTAGTTAATAAGTCAACCTAAATAAAAACAGTCCTTTTGTATATATCTTGTATTATGTTCTAACAGTAACTGGTAATACCATGGGTCCTTAAGGTATGCATTGTACAGTAAGAAATGGGATTAGAGTAGATGATTTGTGAACTTTGCGATGGCAATGGCCTCGTTTTGAGGTCAGCAATAATCGAGTAATACATTTAGTATTGCACACCTTCATAGGCTCATGTAGCACAGATGCTACGTGCTTCAAATGCTACATAACAGATATAAAGATCAATCCACACTACTATGGCTAATGATGAGTCCATGTTCTAAACGAAGTCTAGTGGAATCTATTGGACTAGATTTACTTCCAATTGATACTACATAAAATGTCCTTGTTATGTCACACTAAAATCACAATAAAAACAGCACTTCGCTTATATTCCATCTTTTGTTCATCCAAATCGTAGGTACCAAGAACTCCACCTACAATGTTAGCAATACGTTTTCCTTGTTATATTTCGGCAAGACAAATGCAGACATCGTAATAAATGGCAACAGGTGGCCCCTCTAAGAGTACAAGTGCTATAACAAGCTGTTTTCCTCCGTAGGCACTTGTAAGTCATGTTTTTATCGATGGATTGTAATGAAATTTAACCCAAAATGTTACGTTACTGGATTGTTTGGGTTTATTTTGAGGAAAAATTTATATTATCAAAATAATGACGGTAGGCAAATTATTTTCTACGTTTATGTATAAAACGACAAGGTATAGTTGAAAATAGTTTTTATCAATAATTGTAAAGCTTATTGGTCTACCATGTGTAAAATTTTCTTTGAAAGCTTTAGTCAGCTTAAAAGTCCCTAGATCTCACAACAAATTATTATCATTTAATAAGAATAACTCAAACTAGATTTTAAAATTTTATAGCACTTTTTGTTCACTACTTCTTATTAACTCGTGTAGCAATATTTTTGTTGCCCAAATTGTTTATAAAACACTTGTTTTTTAAAATAAGATATTTGTTAATGTATGTTTAATTTTTAACAATGTATTTGAATATTAAACCATGAAAACAATTAGCTTAATAATATTTATTTATATCATCAATTAGTAATAAACCAAGAACTAGCTACAATAGATTGTCAAATATTTTAATAATGAATAAGTAAATATAAAAATACAATGAGAAAAGAATTGTGTCTGTAAAATCAAGAAAACCATATGAGATAATCTCAAACACAAAACCATCAATTAATTTAACTTAAACGTCAAAACAGATCACACATAGATAACTTAAATGAAGTTAGTAGTACTTATAAATGCGCAATGTTACAGCAAAATAATAAGCTTATTAAACCCACGAGAACAATCCCTAAAAATCATATCGTAGTAACAAAACCAAAATAGTAATTACCAGAGCCCAAACTCGACAACTTATACGATAATGTAATCGTTAAAGATCCTATTAACTACTTTAATAGACAGACAAATCTAGTCTGAAATATAAATTCTAGATAATTCTCTCACCTTTCTAAGTCTACCACCTGTTGACACTGTAACTAATTCAATGTATCTACATAAGACCTCCCACAAAGCAAACACTTATATACTGGGTAATAATGAACATTGCTTCATATTTAAGATACCCCATTATCGTTATTTTAATCCGCGATAAATTGTGCAATAACATTGATAAAAATGTGATCATATTTGATTTTAACCTATTGATCGCAGTGGCATAGCGGTGGCCAGCCAGCACAATAGATTTTTAATTATGTCTTGTGTTGAGACTTATTTCAAGACTTGACAGATATACCAAACAAATATTTCGGATCACTATTTGACTGCACGGATGACATAGTGATTTAAGTGGTCGCTCTGCGCCGAGTGGAGTGTTGTGAGTTCGAATCCAACACAATACTATGTGTGATCCATGAGCAGCGACAGCTCAGTGAGGAGACCAACAGACTGCAATACAGAGGGTCTCGGGTTCGAACCCACGTCGCGCACCTCTGACTTTCGGAAGTTATATGACTTTTCGAAATTATGTGCGTATTGATTGACAATTATCGGCTGCTCCGTGCCTCGGAGAGCAAGTTAAGCCGTCGGTCCCGGCTGCCATGAACATCTATGGCAGTCATTATTGGGGAAGTCAACACAAAAGATCCCATTGGGTCGAAGTGTCGCCGGTCTATACTGACTGGCCCCCACACACCTCCTCTATTATAACCTAACGGTTGGTGTAGGGGAACGCTATATCATAAACTGGGATAGTCGTAGAGAAAAGGGGATGGCCCACACACACATGATAAGATAAGATGAGTGATCCATAAATGATCGTTCCGATTCTAGATGTTCTTTATGTCCGTTATTTGAATCTTTTTAAAGTCCCCCGTGCCATACGAATGCGAAAGTTGTTTTCAAAAATAAAGACGGTTATCCTTAATACCTACGTGACATTCGCGTACCATCTTAGTAGGGATGGTTGGTATAAATTACACAAGCAGACTACATTTAAACATAATAATTATATAGCTATATTTTAAACTTTGCAATGCAAATAAGACCTAATTATATTTGGGTGAAAATCATTTAAAATGACCATTTTGATAGCAAAATTTATCCACACGCGATATTTTATGATAAAATAATTTTTACTTTGTAAAAAAGACTTATTATAGTACTCCGATATATTGTCTAGTAACATTATACAGATGTATATATTCATTGCTTGTAATAAACAAATGTTATTCCTTTTTTCATTCCAATCCGAATATTTTCCAAAATAAAAAAATTGTCCTCTTCACGGGCTGCATCACAAAAATCATCTGAATAAATATATTACCTTTTCAAAACTTTGTTAATTGCTATTGATTTTGGTAAAATTTATTTAATTTTAATTATTTAAAATATTAAACTTTGGGTAGAAAATAATATCTATTATTTTTTTCATTTTTGTTATTCAGTTCTGTAACAGTAAAATTTGTAAAATGGCAGCACTCGGACTATAACGAGCCAATCACATGCCAGAATCAAATTATGTTTTTCTCCTGGTTTTCCTTAAGCTTTCTCCAGTTCCTTCTTCTTATCGACTTTTGGTTCTCTGTTAGCTTAGAAACTGGCACATTTTGTTATAAATAAATATTTTGCTTTTTAGGCTTTATAGACAACGTCTTAAAGAATTGAACCCAGAGAAGTTTGAAGAAATTCGATTGAAAATTTGAACAGAATTAAGAAGAGATATGTGCCAGTTTCTAAACTAACAGAGAACCAAAAGTCGATAAGAAGAAGTCGTTGGAGAAAGCTTGAGAAAAACCAGGAGAAAACAGAATTCACAAATAAAATACAAAAACAGTTCAAAAGAATACCAACGATACTATAAAAAGCTAAAGAATAAAAAAAAAAACAATTAAAACCAATACAAGCGCTAAAAAAGGAAATCTATCGACAAAAAATCCTACTCAATTGTCAGATGACTGCCTCAGAGCAGGAGAATCTCGCAATACACGAAGAGCCGCAGACGCCAAATACAACATCATAAGCATTCGTCAAAACTTAGGTTTGTAAGAGAAACAATGTTCCTTTTAATTAATAAAACAAATGATAAAAGAAATTTACCGTGTTTTATTGCGGAACACCTTCTACGAAATCAATAAAACTAATAATAGTCAGAATATAATGCGCATTGTGAACAAGCCCTAATATTTCATTATTGTTATTATTTGTGACGCATTAAATTTTTTTTACATTATTATATTTGTTTCATTTTTGTCACAATGGTCATTTTAAATGATTTTCACCCATTTACGTTACTTCCATCTGTTGTCTGGGCATTAAGTTTATATAAATGTACTTTCTATAAATGTGCACATTGCTCCTGAAGTTGCAAGCGATTAGTTGGAGCGGTGCAAGCTATTTTGTGATAACGTGATACCAGAAATGACCTTTAGAAAGAAAAGAATCCTGATTAGCTATTTTGGTCAAAATTTCATG
Organism: Catocala nupta; assembly: GCA_963675205.1. Taxonomy (NCBI): domain Eukaryota; kingdom Metazoa; phylum Arthropoda; class Insecta; order Lepidoptera; family Erebidae; genus Catocala; species Catocala nupta. The sequence continues at coordinate 13,272,382 of OY776082.1, forward strand.
CTATAATACGAGGTAATTTTACGGCTGTACATTATCGCGTATTGTCAGCAAGTACTTCGAGAAGGCTTTGGATTACGATTTGGCTCACAAGGAGACTTGATCATAGCTCTATTTTGATCTTATTTTATTTAAGTACCTACTTCTAGCTTATAGGCACGACAGTGTTATAACCCTAACTTCTAAGAACGTTTAATTATAATATCAGTTCTGTGTATAAGCTCCCACTGTAAGGCAAGGGTCTATTCTCAGTATAGGCAAGATTATGCTAAACTCTACCATGCTGGCCTGCAGATTATGTGGTGGTAGAACAAATTCTAGGTTAATTACTAACCTAAGCTAAATTAAATGTAACTATATTCGTGTAGGCTCGCCGTTGCAAGAATACTTAACATATTCCAACATTGTACCTATTAATATTTAAAGCTCCCTAGACAAAGTTCGATGATCAGCGTCACGGACACAATACATCATTTAATGTTGCACATTTTTCTTTGCCTTTACAGACTTCAATTAGGTAATACACTTCTCCTCATACACACACAACTTTCCTCATGAGATGTGCAAACTTCCGCGATGGATAGTATCCAGAGCGAAATCTATATGCCTACAACACATACTGGCGGTTTAATGTTAAATTGTTGAGCTAAGACTGGCTGACTGGCAAGGAGTCTGCTTTTAGATGACTCAATACCAAACTCATCTTCTATGTAAATATTACTCTTTTATTTAGTTATTTTCCTTTTTATATATATTATGTAAATATGTATGATTTTTTTGAGCAAGAATTTGTTTAAGAATATAATAACATTGTAGGAATGAGTAACCTAAAATGTCTATGTTATTACAAGCTTTTATCATTTATTTGTATGGCAAATATCTTACATCTTTATCTAATTCTTAAGACTGTGCCGAGCGAAATGTGCCAAAACAGGCAGTCACAGTTAAGTTAATAAAATCAAGACTTTTTGTTTAATACAAATATAAAAAATACATTTACCATAACAATGAATGTGTTTACAATTACTCCGTGTAAAAAACTTAAAATAATTAATTTTTTTGCCAACAAAATTTGTACGAAAAATGCAAAAACGTAAGCTCGTGTTACGGGATTTTAAATTATAACAGTAGAAATCTATTCTATTTTACAGCTTAAACGAAACATAAATAGTTATATTACTATTTGTCCGTCCCAAATATTTAAGTTTGGCAATAAAGATACATATTTATCAAAAAAAAAGCACTTCAAATCGTCCATACCATTTGGCTATGGCGGCCGCGCGCCGATTAGAATATCGAGCTCTGTCATTCAATCCAACCGCGTCTTAGTTCTCGGTGCAGTCTTAACGTCAAGACATGCCTGAATAACGAGTATGTATTTATATTTATAGGTTTGGTTTGTCTTAACTGTCAATTATATTAGCTGTTTAACACTGTAATCTGTGGAGAACGTCGTGGGCAGTGTGTTTGTCAATTCTATAATTTTACTCCTATAATTGTTGTAATGTATAATATACCTAACACTGTTGTTTGTTGTCCCTAAAAAAATAAAAAAAGAATATTTAAGCTCATTTAGTGTATGTATAATAATAATATAAATAGTATGTAAATAAATAAACATTTCTCCTTAGTTTTCTTTAAAATATCCCTTTAACATTTTATATTTTTATTTATGATTTACTTATTGTTTTATTTATGAGTACAAATGGGACACGTTAGCCAAAGTAGAGTAAAAGCTGAAAATACAACCGCTAGTACATTAGTAGACCTATCAAACACGATAAACATTGTTCTAATTGCGAAGAGATCATACAAAATTTAATAAGTTTAGCCAATTAAGTAGTTTTGGTATTTTCCAATAAAGGTAAAATAAAATGTCTCGTATTTATAACTATTTGATTTATGCTTCATTATTTGCCAAAATTTATTTAAATTTACTGATCTGTATTATGTATAAGATATCAAATAATAGGCATTATAAATATAATAAAGTTAGTAGCCGCTTAGCCAGCCAAACGACCTGAAGAGCGCGACTAAACTTGACCGGATGAAAAATATCTTATTTAATTATTAATATTGGCTTATTATAGTATTTTATAAGAAGTATACTTCTTATATAGAAGTCGACTGCCTTAGACATGTTGTTAGATTCATTGATAGTAAATAAAATCAATGATTAGGCGTTGTGGCGAAAATCGGGCAAAGTCAATCAGTTGACTGTGGCAGGCTTTATACATATATAATAATAAATAAAACAACAAGATTCATTTAATGCATATATTTGGATAATGTTACATTTTTCAAACTACTATGTTAGGCATAAGAATTTAAAAACCAGAAAAGTCGTAGGATTTTATTCTCGTTGCTTCTTTTGACTCATAACGATTGCAGCCGTGACTGAAAACAATAACACTTATCAGTACTGATTACGTAAACATAATCAACACATTAAAATTATAAACAATTAAATTATCTTAAGATTGATAGATATAATAAGACAACACAGGTGGTATCAATACCACCTCAATAGGTGTCTCATAATATCTTTAAATTTAAATCAGTCTGCAATCGTAAATCTGACACATTTAATTGGAAAGCTAAAGAATTTGAAGTCAAGTAACAAATTAGGATAGATCTCGATAACATACAACATATACATTACATGCATGTCATATAAAAGAATAGTTAACGATTTAAATAAAGGCGAATAGATTCTATAAAAGATGATACGGAGATAAATTACTTATATCCACTTGCTACGATCCTTATATATTTCTTTTGCTTAACTGAGTTAATAATATTCTTCATGCAAGCTTGTCGGCATAGCATATTCTTTACATTGTCTCTCTCCAGTATATCCTTAATCTCATCAGATGTGCCATTCAATTTAGTTTATATACTGTCTTTATCTCTCTCTATTTTTGTTTCTGTGCCTTATTTTACGCCGCGAGATTGTTTTTGGGTTTTATTGTCATTACTTTAAACTAAGCTCTACCGCTATGCGATAAGACATAAACACAGCTATGGCATTTTGCATACAACAATTATTTATGATAAATAAATGCAATGATGTTCTGCTAGAAGCGAGGTACAGGCTTCGTAACTATTTACTCTTTTAATCTTAATAGTAATTTGGGTTCCAAATTACTAGCATTCTTGTTAACCCCTTCAGCTAAATTTGTTTTAGGATTCGGTTCAGGTCGGTAGTACAATGTTTGGCATTCGAGCCCGCGTATCGCAATTCTAATCCATAGAGCTACAACATTTTATACTCAAAATTTAAAAGCAAGTCTATAAATAAATCTGGCAAGTTGACTGCAACGGGAACGATGAGAATCATTAAGCATAGTTAGCTAAAGATCTAGAAAAATAATAAACTAATAAAAAATATTGTGTCCATCAAAACATGATTAATTATAGCATACCTGTATGATAACCTGTATCAATACATGCAAAACAAGATAAACACAGATTAATGACAATGATATTTAATTAATGAGTATACCGCGTAATGTGATAACATTCTAAATTCTAGAAACATCATTTGATGAAAACGACATTTTATTTCTAAACACCACATAATAATATATGATGTTATGGTAAACTTAGTTTTTCAATAGATAGGACACGTGTAGAAATAATTTAAATTTGAAAAATAATAGCGTGCTGAGTATAGTATGTTAGGAAATAAGAATATGACTCTTAAGAAAAAGGAATATTTTTGCATTGAGGTTAACATTCACTACGAATGGGGTAGTTGCCTAGGTTTAATTTGGACATTATTTTATACATAAAAGCAAATTGCAATCAAAATATCTCTTGTTTTGTTCAAACAGTAACAAAATTGATTGCAAAATAAGGAAGTCTATATGAAAAAGTGGAGTGTTTTGCTGATATGCTGATGCTATCGGCCTAGAACAGCTGCATTTAAATAGCGGTATAGCGACAGTGTGACGTCGCAAATATCTTACGAGGCACATTTCATGAGTGGGCTAACCAGTCGTTCCGCGCCCGGCTCTGAGTCAGGATGCGCATGTAACCCGTGCAGTATAATCAAATTAGATTAAGAGTGGATGTAACTGTGTGAGCGAAAATAAACTTTTATCTGGAATACCACCTTTAATTTAATCTTCCCACTATACGAACACAAGATTTGAAACCCTTGAATTTTAGAGTTTGGGTAATGTAAATATTTTACTATGATAATAAAAATTAAATACCCTACTGTCAGTTCTTTAATGACAGTAGGGTTAGAGGTTTTTATAATCTAGTAATAAAATGGTCATACCTCTGCGCCGATATGTATGGCGAGATATAAATCGTCTCCAATCCCGGACAATGATACTTGTGCTAAGCCTTGGTCAGATACTGTAACTGTTTTACCAGTACACGTGCTTCCCTTGGCTTGTCCTGATCTTATATCACAGTAAGTGCCCGCCGGTAACCCAGTCTGAAAATTTTCGACAATGTCATCAATCCATGAAAATAGTGTGTTAATGTGATCAACCTCGCCTGCGCCGAGTGTTGTGGAGTTATCCACAAATAGTTGTTCTAAGTCTGGCTGTTCTTTGTTTCCATTCTTTGTATGTTATTAAAGCACCGTGCAAGACAAAAATTAAAACTAGAGTGTAAAAGAAATAGAATATAGAAATGATCTAAAGCTCATCATAATTAAAAGCAAATAAAAAAATTTGAATAAATTTACATTTAGGTGTTCGATATATAGCAATGATGTTTACCCTCGATCAATAAAATATAAAATAATATCAAGTGGATCCAAATAAATCTTGAACTATATATTTATATTTATTCTTATACCTGCCATAGCTACAACATAAACAGTTATTCATAAATATAAAAATACAAATGTAGGCTACTTCAAATACTCGAAATCAGTCTAAAACGGCGCTCAGAAACGTTGTCGTCATTATGTATGCGGGTACGCAAACAAAGACTTGTCACTCACAACTGAGAGGCCTAATCATTGCCTCAGTTGCACACATTGTTATGGTTATAGTTTGGCGTAAATACAAGTACAAATAAGCATTGATAGTTAAGCAGGGAGACCGTTGGACTATCACGTAGAGATCTAGAGATGGATGCCACTTCACGCGTCCCTGACATTTCGAAGTAATTATTACTCGCTTTAAAAGCATTGTAAGGACTCGGTACATCTATAATTTCTACACAATGTTTTCAAACATGTGTGACGTCTGCAAACTTGCACTAGGACAGCGTGGTTCACTACGGTGTAAGCATTCTTATGGGAATCCGTGACCAGCATTGGGGCAGTTTATAGATTGGAATATTGGTTATTAGGTAAATAAAAGAAAGCCTCCTACATATTAGTAGGACATAACTTGCCTGTAACGTCACGGACATATCGGTCGATTCAATATTGAAGGCAATAAAGCCTTTATGGCCTCTGCTGAACGCAATTTGATTGTGTCCGTTGTCCCACCATCTCTTAACTTTAGTGTCGTGAACTATATTTCTGAAGCTTGCCATTCTGGAGATAGGGTTCCAACGGTGTTCACATACCCAGCCGCCACCGCATGATCCATCCTAAATAATATACAAGAACATATGAAGAAGTAGAAGACATGTTTATTTTGTCTTTCGCATTCGCGCTACATTTTTCAGAAGCTAGTTTGTGTCTCACCTAGAATGAAAGAGTTGTAGCCAGCTCATCTTAGAAGAAAACTATTGCGAAAATGACATTACGAAAGTAGCAGACATTTCTAAGTCTAAGTAAATGTTATAAGTTAGTACACAGCCGATCATGGCAAACTTCATTCCACCCCATAGGTACCTAAGGGGTGAAATGAAGTTTGCATTAAATAAAAAAAAAGGTCTTCGAATAATTAGATAATAATTGCGATGGCAAGGGGAAGCCAGCCTCGTCTTATTTCGCCACGTTAAACAAATAGTGAAAAGTATCGATGTCTTCTTAGAATTCGCAAACGAGAGGCTTAAAATTCCCTCTGTGCAGCTATCTGCTATCTCGAAACCAATCCATTGAAAAGAACTTAGAGAATCAGTGGGAAAAGAAGACTTTTACATGCTGAACGAGCTCTTTTTATCGCATCACGGTACGCCCTCAGTTGCATGCTTGCTTGAAGAAGCCTATATCCAACAGTAGTCTAGTCTAGACTAATGATAATGATATCATCATCTTGTCTTCATTCTTACCTGTTGAATAACTGGCGACTTTATATTTTCACTACCATCACTAGGTGGACCCTGATCGTTGGTATCAAAAAAGTAACTGCTGGTAATACGCGGGTGTCCGTACCGATGTGCTAGAAGGAATGCCACAGCTGCCTGTATTAAAGAATAAAATTATACATAAATTTGTTTAATGATATATATCAAACAAAACCAATGTTAATGCAAAATACGACTAACAAATGTTTCTGATTTTCTTCAGTATGATAGAATGTATCGAACTTAACTAAAACAGGTTGTTTAAACATTATTCTGAGAAATATTTTCATATTTGTTTTATAAACTTTCTTTCTTCCATTGCCACCGACACTCAATTATATAACTAAAAAACTAAATTCCATTTACTCCTTGTATACTCAAACAAACAAGTTTTTGACCGATATGCGTCACAAACCACCAATATTCTGCGCTATGTTATTACTAGCTATATCGAGAAGTTGAGTTTATTGTTGATATAATACATATGTACTTTTCAATTTAGATCAAACTAGTTCAGAAATAGAGCCTTTGTTCTCTTATACTAAATGTACACTTAATAATAGACCATCTTACCTGATATTTAGGTCCATATTTATAATTTAATGATGTACTAGATCGCTGAGTATCATGGTTGTCTACGAACACCAGAGCATTTGCACTTGGTAGCATATTCCAAGAAGCATTGCCCCATGACACTAAAGAATTCAAAGCCTTTTGTCCATTGAAGATTTGATATAACACTGACACCGCCTGCGAAATCGATCAAGAAAATCAGATATGGAATGTACTGGAATACTACGTAAAGGATAAAGGATAGGATAATTCCTACTCAGTCATACTAGGAATTAGTACTAATACTAATGTCCTCCAGACCGATTTTCGGTCACGGCGGCAAATCTTAACGGAGACTGGTCATCTGTGCAGGAGATATTATAGTGCACAAGTATGTGCGCAAACACAAGTGCACTCTCTGTTCCCTAACCCTCATGATCCGATAGGACGGATAATCCGACACGACCGGAGAGAGATCACGCGCAGCACCAACGATTTTACGTGCTTTCCGAGGCACGGGGGTGTCTAACACCGCCAACTTCCCAACTCCGGGCTCATTATGAGATTTCTTAACAGAAAATTCAATACCTTTTTGTTGGCACAACACGGGATTCGAACCCGAGACCTCATCACAACAGTCGCATTCACTACCGCTGCGCCACGGAGGCAGTTTATTTAGGAAGAGGAATTAGTACCTACTCTATGTAGGTACTAATTCCTAGTATGACTGATTAGGAATTAGTACCTACACTATGTAGGGCCTAGCCAAATCACATTATGCTATGTTTTTAAAGCTTCTGAATCCATTAAACCACCATACCCTACCCGCATTACAATGATCTGCGTTACCCTACTTTACACTCCTTGCTGTAAAGTTCATTATATATTTTATAAACCATTCTTTAACAAACTCTGCAAACTGTTTCCTCTGACACAAAGCAGGCGATATGGAATTTAAATTAACTGTTCCTATACACCTATTCTTCTTTCCACTCGTCTCTGCTTCAGAGACAATTAACGACAAAGCTCACCACCGCAACATGCCTTGAAAACCGCAAACCGAACGCAGTTTGCACTGCACTTAAGACCAAGCATGAAGCCTCAAGATTATAAGCTTTATGCCCATAAATATAGGAAAGAGAGAGAGAGAGAATAATGGCGAAATAGCTCTCGGCCACCATAGCTGTTTATGTGGTCTCGAGTTCGATTTCCTAGTCGTGTGACTAGGAAAGTGTTATTGGATATATCTGTTATATAATTTTCAGTAGATTTTCCTCCTGTGACTGGTAGACATCAAAAGTCTAGCCCTCTAATACGTAGGTCCTGTAAACATCTATACTAATATTATATAGGCTGATTGGTAAAAGACTGGACATATTGAAGTAGGTACACGTACATACACAGTACTCGATTCTGGAGTCGAATATAAAAAAATAGGTACTTAGAATTTGACCTAGTTATCCAATAAAAACTTAATGTGCGGGCACTCTCGCGCATATGCGCGAGATTGGTATATACCAAGGCTAAACAAAACCTCCGCCCCCACCCCACGCTACTGCACTTCCGGAATTTGCACCCATCCTATTCTTACCAAAGGTTCTTTAGCCTCGGTAGCAGCTGTATGCGACGCGCGCAGTGTCCGAATTTTATGAATATTTCATACAAATTTTCATAAAGGTTTTCTTTACAGATAACACAGATTTTTTTTATACGTGACGTCTCACCCTAAATTATCGTGTCCTTAAGTATGTACAATGTTTAACCAGTCACACTGTATATCTGAAGTCATTGTTTGGTTGAACGCGCTAAGCTTAGGAACTACTGGTTCGAATCGAAAAAAATCTTTTAGTGTTAAATAGCCCATTTATCGAGAAAGGCTATAGGCTATATAACATCACGCTGCGACTAATAGGAGCGGAACATCAATGAAAAATGTTGCAAAAACGGGGACAATTCTCTTATGTGATGCAGACGAAGTCGCGCGGGTCAATTAGTAGCTTTATAAATGTGGGTGTATTCTTTTTATTATAATCCTGCCTACCACTTTAGGGATATAGGAGTGAGGTGATGTAATGGGTGATTTGAGAAGCGTTTGCTTTTTAATAAAAAAAATCGCAGAGTTATTGGATATATAATATTTTACTTATTGGGGATTAAAAATATATTCATGCCATTTATTTTTAAAGATTATTTCATGTAAATATTGGCCACAACTACGTTTTAGATGATCCATACGAGAAATCAAATTTTGAGTTATTTTTCGAGCATATCGGCTGTTATCTCACTTATAACACGTGTGATCTTGTCTTCTAGTGCTTGAATTGACGCTGGTTTATCGGCATAAACAAGAAATTTGACGTATCCCCACAAAAAACAGTCCACCGGCGTCAAATTGCACGATCTAGGCGGCTAATTCACTGGTCCAAAACGAGAAATGAATTGCTCACCAAATTCATTGCGCCATAGGTCCATCGTTTTGTGTGTTGTGTCATGTGGCACCATCTTATTAAAACCACATGTCAACCAAATTTAGCTCGTATATTTTAGACAATAAAGGTTAGAAATCATTGCGCGATAGCGATCACCATTAACAGTAACGTTGTTCTCATTTTTATGCACTTCTCGTATGGATCATCTAAAACGTAGTCGTGGCCAACATTTACATGAAATATATCTTTAAAAATAAATGACAGGAATTGATATTTAATCCCCAATAAAAAAAAAATCCTATTCCTACAACAGTTTTTTATTTGAAAATTAAACAGAGCAAAGCGTTTGGCTTAAAAGTTACCCATTATATATGTACTACCTACGTGGCAAACTAACTTACGGCTCACCTGATGGTAAACGGTCACCATAGTATTTAATCGCTAGTAATACTAAGGTTATACGAAAATGGAATGAATGAAAGGATAAATAGAAAGTAATAAGAGTTGTAGCAACTTCAGGCACTTTTACTCCCGATGCAAAATTTAATAACGGTATTACTACTTATATTCTAGTTTCTATAAGAAGGAAGTAGTTTTATAGACCAGTCGACTCATTCATTTGGCGACGAGCTTTTTGGAACTTCTGTCCGAAGTAACAGCATAGCTAAACGGACGCAGCGAATGTTTTTTTTTAAATTAATCATCATCATTAATCTTATCTCGCGTAATGATTACGATATGCTGGCTTACCAACTTAGCAATCACAACAACGGCATTATCTATTATTAGTACATTTTGCTAATCCTATAAGAATGCAATATGACGTCACTATGATACATCGATTTAGAAATCAGACAGTATACTTGATTAAAATATCTAAAAAAGTAACTATGCATTTGGTTCCTCAATAATATTGCTGCCTATTTCGGAGGAATGTCTTGGTGACGCGACAGTAGTGTATGCGACTGCTGCGCATGAGATAAATAGGTTAGAAGGTTCGATTCCCGGGTAAAACAAAGTATCATTGTGTTTTCTCTCAAGAAACTTAAACATATTCAATCTAGACGGCTCACGCGAATAGGCTTGCCCCCCAATTACCTGAGACCTACAATCGCAGCTGGTTAAGTATAGGCATTATTTTGAGGAAATAGGCGTGAGCCTGCATGAGAATTAACTAAGGGCCTGTACTACCACCTCCAGATAGAATTTATCTATAAAAGTCTCGCCATCTCTCTTCCTTAAACTAACGTGAGTGATACAGCATGCGATTTATCTTTCGGATTTTTACTTGATAGTGGTAGGAGTGGCCGTCAATGTTGTAAAATAAGATTTTCTACCATTAAAATTTAACAATTAAAACGAGCGAACTATAATCACTCGCCGTTCCTTGGCAATGCAAACGAACAAAGGCTTAGAAAACCGTTTATTATCAGAGGCCTATTATTACTTAAGGTACTACGCTTGCCCCTTATTACTTGAATCTGATTATGATCAACATATCAAGCACAGCAGATCATTTACATACACATATGTATCATAATACAAATATGCTCAAATGTATTGCTCCCACGACATAAAGATGAAATAGTAATCCTTTTGAGCAATTGAGCTAAGTATTCTCTATACGCGTTAATCTTCTTTTATCTTCCAAAACTATTTGACATGGATTTTGGCCGGATATTAAAACAGAAAAGCCCTTCGTCCTCTTTAAACATTTCAGTTTCATTTGAAACCATGATTTATTCTTTCTTGATGGCGTCACATTTCTAAAGAGCCATTAGTTGAAGGGTTATCGTCACAACTTATTAAAACGGGTTTTACGTCAGACATCTTAATGTCTGATATTATTCTTTCAATGCAACATCAAAAAATAATCGCTGTGCTACTTTTTATAGACTTATAGTGTTTCATAAATTCACAAAATAATAAATTATATGATTTGCATATACATCGTGTAACAGAAAGGTGTGGTCGTATTTTAGTACAATACTATATATCTAAATAAAAATATTAGTATTGTATGCCAATTTCAAACATTTTATTTCTTTATTATTTAAACAAGACACAGACGTATTACACTATTATCAAAATTGTGCCTGGTCATTGGTAGTCATATTCTTTTTCACACTAACAGCTGATTCGGTCTCCTCCGTGACTACCCACGGAAGACACCGAAACAGCTGTTAGTGTTGTTTTCCTAATATTAATAAGTCGATAAAAAAAAAATTCTATGCAAACTTACTCGTAAATATGACCACACATTTTTTTACATTGTATATTCTAGGACTATGTGAAAAACCATTTAAATAAAGTTCGTTCGCTACTGCAAACCAGTAACTTCTATAAACTTGAAACTCTGTACTGATATTTGAGCTCGATGCCAGCAGAAACAAAGATAAGAATCCTGGTGCACTTAATCTGTCAATTGCTAATATACTAGACATAACACTCAAACAATTGTGAAACCTATAAACAGACAGCTATTGACCGGTTGATTATTATTACGTTATTGACAGTGACCGGTGAAAACCCTAACAATGACGTATTCGCCGAATCGAACAGTAAATCTAAACAAACTAAAATCTCCTTGGAATTGTGTGCAGGAAATTTACTTAGGAGAATATGTGGTTCGGTCGTAGAAATATCTGCTCCAGACTAATGAATCCAACGATATATGACATCAATAAGACATCATTCAAGCAGCTGTACATATTATGTTTATATTGGGTAATGCACGTGTAATAAAAAGTGTGAGATAAATTAATATATTTATCTAAAATATACATGACTAGCAACCTGCCCCGGCCTCGCACGGGTGTAATTCCGATTCTACCCTTGTTTTCACTTAATAATTTGAAAAAAACGATTATTGCAGCTTTATTATAATTGTTAGGCCACCAGGTCAGTTAGGACATTTTTGTGAGTAATGATGAACTTTATAATCATATAGTACACTATTTTATCTATTATCAATAGTTTTCGCAATGCACGCAAAATAATTACTCTCATAGGCAACATTTTGAAACCTTGGGTTACATTGTTGTAATTTAGGTAGAAATCTCTATTTATATTACTAGGTGATAATATAGCTTTCTAAAGGAGAAATAATTTTTAATATAGCTAAAGTAGTCTCTGAGATAAATCCTTACTTACAAACAAAAAATCTAATCTCTTTAAATGATTAGTATGTATAGATATAGAAGTGTAGATACTTACAGTAAATTCTGTGACAGACCCCATGTCCTTATAATCAAATGCACTCACTGCACCACCTTGATTGACCTCTTGGTAAATAAAAGGCCTGGAATTTGGTGGCAATCCGAAGGCAGTGTTCAGGTCATCCACAGAGTTATAGATTTGTTTCAAGTCCTCTGGCCACATGTGTTTGGCTGCATCGACTCTGAATCAAAAGACAAGAATGGTTTACTTTGAATAATAGAACGCTACTTTTGAAGAAAGGTTTTTTTACGTTACTCGATGATTCTGACAGATTTCGCCTAATTTTTAGCGGGATTCCTTTTCCTAAACGGTAAGCAGCGATTTGCAGTGTTTTCAGTTTGGTAAAATTATAATATTCTGCAATAAACTACTGTGTGTTTATTTAACCTATCAGCCGTTATCGTGTTATCAAAGTTTTAAGTACTCTTACCATATATAAAATTCAATTTTAGAAAAGGTAACCTCGTCTCGGTTCTACCATAATAATTGCAATCCAACAGTTGTTGCAGTCAATTGCTTGCAAATGTTTATGCCAGGACACCTGGTACACCTATCCCACATAGTCAATACCGCTTCTTCAGATTATTACTTATGATATTCAATAGAAAATCATTTTCGATGCCAGGTTTTATAGGATAGTTTTGAATAAAGGGCTTACATATAAAGATAGTTTCTACAAGTGAAAGTTACCTGAAACCAGCAACACCGAGGCTAACAAGTTTGTTTAGATATTCTGCGATCTTCTGACGAACGTATGGCATAGTCTGATTCAGATCTTTTAGTCCCACCAACTTACAATCACGAACCTGTATAACAAGCAAATTAATTATAATATAATAATATTATCCCCTATTATCTTTTTGAAGAGAGCTGAGGTGGTATGAGTAACCGAACAACTTTTCGAGTCGGTCACTTACGTGGAATGGCCCACTAGAGTGGCTAAGTGCGGATAAAACACATTCAAGTAACTATCTAACTACGGTATACGACATGATAGACATATTTAAAAAGTCCTTCTTATATTAAAATGTAAAAGTGAACGAAGATGTTTGGATCTTTGTTGCTCAATCACCCGTTTATAAACCGTTGAACAAAGAATGAAACTTAGCGAATCGGTAGATCATGTCCTGGATTAACATAATACAGATTAAAGTAGATAGATTAAAGTATTCATCTCGATATTTCAGTGCTGCTGAAAGACAGAAGCTGTGAGCAAAAACTAATCCTATAAGATTGTAACAAAACATTCATTGATTTGTTTGTATTGACAGTTACCAGAATTCTTATTAATTATTACTTGAATAAGTTAAGTCAGTTAATTTAACTTTACCGCTCCTAAGAGTTACTTGGTGTTTGAAATTAATAAATGATTCGATTTAATGGAAGCTTATGTATATGTCTGAGAATTTCAGTTGTATCTATAATGGCTTTCAAAACCAAGTAAATGTTGTTTGAAGTAGTCTATGACCTTCCCAGAGTTTGCTGTTTCAACACAGAATCTCGTCTCATCAATTACCAACGCAGTAATTTATTGGTAAAACCTTAAAATTGAACAGGTCGTTGAATTTATACTACTTTGTAAGGCTTTTATCATATTATTTATTTAAAAAACCACTATTTACTTCTGTTTCACTTTGCTACTATTATACTTATTTAGATCAGATACTCTTATCGACGTTTCGGTTGGTTTTCAGCAGCCATGGCTCTCCGTGACCATGGCTGCAGAAAAGCCACCGATATAATATAGTAGTTTTATTTCAATATTCACCTGAACAAAAGACAATATTATGTCAAACAGTTCGATTTCTTAAAGGTTAATCAACAATGCGTCAAAATCAAAATCATATCAAGTGATTTGATTGGCTGTTGTTAATTCAGCCAGCAAACCCATGCAGTTGAGATGCGTTTGACCATCTATTATCTTTGGTGATGATCTACCTTTCAGAAACAAGATTCCCTAAAACGCTCCTACTATGAAACTAAATCAAAAATGTATACCATCATGTGTACTTCTAGTGCTAGATAGTACGTACTTAATTATAACGATGGCTCCACGTATAATAAACTGACACTATATTATTCCCAAGACAGTTTATAGCGGTTGTGACAGGGTTTAGTATTCTGTTGTTCTAGCAGGTTTCATCAAGGACGTCAATTAACTATGTAGCTTAGTTTTAAAGCTAAATGAGGATAATCAAACGAACATACATACATATATTTTATACATATACTAGCTGCTGCCCGCAGCTTCGTCCGTGTTAATGTCAAATAAATATCGAGATATAAAGTATCCTATTCCAATTTTTTTCCAGATCCATTTAACAGTTGACGCGTGATTGAGTAATAAACATTTCACTCTTCTACGGGGAATAACTTTAAAGGGGATGAGTGACTTCAACAGGCGGCTATACGAACATTCAAACTACATATACAAAGATCGTGAACCCGAATCACTTTATGATTTAGGTATAAAAATACATTAATAATTTATATTTATTTTTTAGTAGGAAGTCATTTATAATTATTTCCTACTCAAAAACTGGTCTGTCGGTAGATATCATGAAATTCCATTTGCCGGGCAACAATTTAAGTTAAAGATAGTGTGAAAACATTAGAATGTTGATGTTGATTTTTCACAGTAACACAAATGTTCTACAAACCTCAGTAGCGTTATTATAATTATTGATATCACAATCAGGATAGTGGAAATCTTCTCGACTATAAGGTACGGCTGGGTAGTTAAAATTGTCAAAATCTGCCGTACTGCCGCCGGTCCCTTCATTCGTGTCGTGGCCACCCGTCATGTGGTTAAACACTACGTCGACATAAATTCTGCAAATAAGCACATCTGTTAAATGAAGTGAAAGTAAAATATATTGTATGCTGGTTTACGTTTGTAATACATACTTATATCATTTGAAATCAGATGTCTGAGAAAATAGAGCTGCTGCGGTTTCTCCTTGACATATTTAGAACAGACATTTAAATATGTGAATCCATTCTCGCATAAAGGTTTTTGTAATATTTTAGCCATGATACGATCTTTGATCTCTAACTGGAATTTTTATAAAGACCATCTTAATAACGTTGGCATATGAAAATACGTTTGATGCAAAGATATTTATTTTATTTACTTATTAATTATTACTGATATAATGGACTACAGTGTTTTGATATATAAAGTAAAATAAACACATCAGCGAGATACGTTGTCGTCAAGATATTTTATATTTAAGATTGTTATTTGTAGGTAGCCAAAAACTTTATAATCTATTCCGAAAAAATATCTTGATCTGGCTTTTACCAAAACTAAATTATCTACCTATTATAATCATTACGGTAATGAGCACGCTGCCAGGTTTCTATTTTATAAGTTCAGATAGTTAGGTATACGAGTACAACTGGATGTAATAGTTATTATATACCTATATATAAAAATCTCGTGTTTGTGGTCGCAATCCTCCGAAACGGCTCGGTCGATTTTTATGTACATATATTTGGTAGGTATAAGAATAGGTCGTAAAGTACGTATATTTCATACCGCTAGGTGATTAGGGTGTCCATATCCAGAATAATTTATATGGCAGAACAACGTTTGCTGGGTCAGCTAGAAGTTATATATAAAGTAGTAGAGTTCCAAAGAATTATAACATTACCAGCAATTTGTAGTAAATCAATTCAGTTTCAATATAAAATACATTTATATCATCCCTACATGTGCAACAACATTTTAAATATATTCTAGGATAAATGAAACAGAGGTTACGTGTGTTAATGTTTCAATGGCTTCAAGGATAAGCTGAAATGAAATACAGTAAAGTATTTTATGCCGTATATTCCTCGCTATTCCTATGTTTATAGGAGGAGCTCGAAATGTCTTATTGCAATACAGCAAACTATACGTGTAAATCTAATACTGTGTTGCTTAGATTTTTAGTATTTATAGCATTATGTAGATCCCAATCAGATTCTTCCATTTAACTAAAGTATTATAGATACATCATTCTGAATAAGACATAAAACTGATGTTTCGTAATTCTTCGCCATATTTGTACTGGTCAGCAAACGAGTTTAGGTTAGGTTAGGTTAGGTCATTTATAACCCAAGCCGCGTGCAATGTTGATAATTTTAATTATTATGTCTATCGTGGTAACTGTTGACGTTGTTGACATTGACAGATGTCAGTCTGGCATGTATGCTGCGTTCGTAAACCTCGTTTTACAAGATGCGGTAATAAATATTTATAGTTATTATCTATATATTATTATTATTTATTCTGTATTTGCATGTTGTTGTTATATTATACTTAAAATTATAATATTATTAGGTATATTTATATATAATTTATAATGTAATCATATAATTTTAAGAAATTTTAATCTTAAGGCTTTTATTTTATGTTAGGCCTGCGAGAATACCAGCGTTGCAGTTAAACTGCAACAATAGCTGACGCAGATGCCTATTTTACCACCTCTATTTAAATAATTTAATTGTTTGTGTACTGTATGTTTATGTTGGTAAATAAACTTTTTCATTTCATTTCATTTCATTTATATACAACTAAACGAACGCAAAAGAAAGGTATTATTATTAGCATAACTACATATGTATATGTCTTTGTTAGTAGCCTGTTATCCCCCAATTCAATTACCATCAGCTGATAAAATGTTGACGAAATAGAAACCTAGGTATTTAGTAATATTTCAAGTCAATATTAGTCATAAATTGAAGAAAACAGCAACAAAATCCGTAGACGTATTTTAATGGCTTTTTATCTTATCAAAATACAGATTAAGAATGTACTGGAGGTGGGTTACGATAAAATTACATAATTGAATTATACACCGTAATTAATAATATAACCCAATCAAAAACATGGTGATGTTCTTTGACCTCGACAAAATTTATGAAACAGCTGATGTCTTTTATTTGCAATTTCGGCAATGTCCCAGAACAAAAGCTGTTTATAATAACAAGTATACCTAATCACCCCCAGAGAGGTTTTCACTATACTAAGAAACACACAGTATGTATGTCCTTTTCTGTACTACTGCTTAAATTTTTAGAACTTATAACTAGAGATCGGATAATCGGATGCATATTTACCTAAAATTAAGGTATTGGCTATTATGGAAAGCGCTTCTTAATTGAAAACATACCGCGATTCCAGGATGAAAATAATTAAGTGAATACTCCGTGAGATGTAATTGGATATTGGCTAATTAAAAACATATTTACCTAATGTATAGATGTTGGTTATTATGGAAATAAATTTATCATCAAAAATAAATCTACGGTAATAAACCTGATTTGACACAAATTTAATGTAAAGTAAATATACATACGACTAGTTAAGTAATCCCGGTATCCCGAGCTTTTATTTTTATTATAAATATCGTCAGAAGCCGCTTCTATAATATGTTAGCCGAAAATTAACTTTAGGTAAATATGCATTCGATTATCCGATCTCTACTTAGGACATATCTGATAGATCTCTGTCACATTTTATTTACTATGATCTAGAGTATTATATTATATTTAATAATTATTATGTATCTATAATACATAATAATTATTAAAAAATATTAATAAAGACATGAAACTGTTATTTCGTAATTCTTCGTCATATTTGTTGCGCCTGCGAATATAATACCTAACGTTTGATTTAATAATAATTAGTGCTTATAACTTGTGTAATAAATACAAATAAGTGAACACAAAATAAGGGATTACTTTTATTTACATATACATACGTCTTTGTTAGTGGCCTGATACCCTAATTCAATCACCGACAGATTTAATTTTAACGAAATAGAAACCTAGGTGCTTCGTAAAATTTCAAGTCAATATTAGTCATAAATCGAAGAAAACAACGACAAAATCAGTAGTCGTATTTTTAATAGCTTGTTATCTTATCAAAATATGGATAAAGAATGTACTGGGAGGTGGTGAACGATAAAATTACATAACTGCATTATGCATCATAATTATTAACATAATCTAATAAAAATTTGGTGATGTAAATAAATTACTAAAAAACTTTGCCCACAGAGGAATAATACTTTTCTAGAAAAAACATTGTCCAGCAAATGTTAGTCAACAATTTGTTTATAAACCTTTACAATTAATATAGCCAGAGAAGACAATACCTACAATTCTTTGCTACCAAAACCAAAATTATTTTGTGTTTCTGTGTTTTATAATCCGAAATCACACAAGACAAGCAGAAAATATATTTTGAAAAGAAATGCGCTTTTTGTATTCTGGGATATGTAGGTGTATAACAATCAAATTTTGCCAACTATATTGTAGGTCCTACACAATTGGAGTAAAGCCTATTGGTGTTTCCAGTTTCCGACTCCGAACTGGGAATTACTTGAGGGTAAAAACCAATAAGACTTTGCCCGACTCAGAAATCAAACCCGAGAACTCATGTACAGCAATCGCATAAAGTACCGCGCCACCGAGGCAGTCAATATAGTTGCGTTCTTATTTCTTACTAGATGTGCCCGCGGTTTCACCCGCGTTTATGATTACTGCGCCGCCCCCGTGGGTCGTAGCTTGATGTTATATAGCCTATAACCTTCCTCTATGAATAGGCTATTTAACACTAAAATATTTTTCAATTCGAACAAGTAGTAGTTCCTGAGATTAAAGCGTTCAACTAAACTAACAAACAAACTCTTCAGCTTTAAAATATTAGTATAGATTTAGAGATACTAAATAAATTAAACAGAATTCGACAGCAAATATTATGAACATTATAGCTTGATCCGATTCTTTTATAATTTTTAGGCTACAAATTACTGGTATTCTTAGTAATCTCTACAGCTAAGCTAGAATGCTTGAGTCAGGGGTGGGTTCACGTCGGTATTGCAATTGTTGGAATTCGAACCCGCAATTTATCCTTCGTCAGTCCAACGACGTATTGATTAGGCTACGGCCGCTTGATAAATAATTTGAGTTCTTAAACAAATCTACGGCAATACTTGCTCAGACTTATAATAACCTAGATATTGCTTGCGCCTTCACTCCCGTTTTGTTAATAAATTTATAAGCCTCGATAACGGTTTGTTAACTTATATCTACCTATGTCCTTTCTGTACCGCTGACAACGTGTATCCGAAATTTCACGATGATCGGTTGCGCATTTAAGGCGCAAAAGCGTAACAAACTAACTTACATTCGCATTTATAATATTACTTGGGAGGATTAGAATGACGTATTACCATCAAAAGTTTACGCGTAATTTGACGTGCCGTCTGATTTAATTACCGATTATAATAAAGATTATGTCAATAGATAACATACGACGCTAGCCGGATAATTGCAGGTGTTTATTTTTAATTAGTACTCTCATGATTGCACACGTTATATGCACTTTGGTCGCGCATAGACAACGATCGCGAAGGATAAGCAAGGTTAAGTTCGGTTGTTCCTTTAACCTATTAAGTCGAAGCGGCACACCGACGGCTAGACACAAAAGATTTTCAATTATGACTGGCATTTCAAGACTTAAGTTAATGAGTAAATGTTTAGCTGCATAGGGACTTGAGCGCTTTGCTTCTTTAAGGACGAGTTACAAAACTTGTATGTGAGTTTTAAAAACTCAGATACAATAAACTGCCCTACTGCTGGTTGAATGGATGGTGTAAGTGGTCGTCTCGCCATTGACACTGTACGGAGTTGTTGTGGGATCCATAAACAAAAAATGTGTGGTTAACTAACAATTGTTTCGAGTCTGTAACTAGTTTGAATGTTGTGTACACACAACCACTCCGTACATCATACATTATGATTTAATTCTAATGCAGCAGTTGTCTTCTGAAAATCAAAATGCTGTCTAAGAATTATTGACTGATAGTCAAAGAATCCTCGAAAGTCTTTATAAATCTCTATGTTTGAGTTTCTATTAGATTAACTACCCTTTGCAGTATAGTGGTTTAGATTACAAAATTAACACCCAGTTACTAAAAGGTGACCAGCGACGTATCAATATTAAACTCATGTCAATTAATTTGATTGGCTGTTACTAGTTTAGTCAGCCAATCACAGCATTTGGCATGCGCTTGACCGTCTGATAACAAATTTTGTGTAGATCATTTAGAGACTTGGAGTAAATAAATTGTACGCAGTGCGTCCTACGGTTTCGATCCCACAAGACTTAATATTGCGTAACCTGCATTGTTTAAGTTTGAACTTTGGGTACAAATATAAATATTAACTACAGTCCGCATATTGAATTTAGTGAACGCAGCAGATTGAAATATATTGTAGACTAGCTTTTGATTTTGACTTCGCTCCCATTGTTCTAAAGAAATTATTCTACAAAATCTGGGCATTTTTCGGCTTAAGTGGATAAATAGTAATCTGTCAGTCGCTGGCCCATAATAATAATGTCCTCCAGACCGAATTTCGGTCACGGCGGCCAATCTTTACGGAGATTGTCCATCTGCGCACGAAATATTATAGTGCAAAAGTGTGTGCGCAAAAACGAGTTAACTCTCTCTAACTCTCATGATCCTAAGGGGCGGTAATCAAATACTTAAGATTGGCCGCCTTTACCAAAACTTGGTCTGGAGAACTTTATTTATTTATATGTACTAGGTATAGTAGTGTTGTCAACATATTCGAATATAATTCGAATGCAATCGTGCACATCGCTTTTCCTTCGGTATCGCTCAGTTGCAATCACTTTGTCTGTAGGTACTTATTTAAAATTAAATTAATATTTTTAAATTATTGTACTTACCTAACCCCAGCTCTGTTACATCTGGTGGTCATGTTTAGAAAGTCTGCTTCGCTTCCAGAACGAGTTTGCAGCTTGTATGACATGACCTGATATCGTTCATACCAAGTTCTTGTACCATCTTGTAGGTGTATGATCAGATTTTCAGACGCCGGAGAAGTCTAGCAAAAAAATCAGAAGTCTAAGTTGTTATATGAATTCGTTAGAAGCGTGCTTAAAATTAAATGTCCTTCTAAAAAATGTATTTGTATCAGGTGGAATTACACCCGTATTTAGTACCTAATATTTCGGCTCTTACAGCACACCTACAAATTATGTCCTACGTAATAGTGAGCGAGCATACATATTGCCGTTTACTGAGCACAGATCCAGACTCACTGCTGCTACTAAGAATTTTTTAGTTTAAAATGTACAGTATAACTGCCCGACCCGGTATCGAACCCGAAGCCTCACGCACAGCAGTTGCATTAAGTATCGCTGCGCCCCGTATCTGATATTGCATAAGGGCAAGGGAACAATAATATCGTAATAGACAACCAACCTCCTCACAGCAACTCGGCTGATGGAGTTCCTCATTCTTACAAAATAAGCAACTTTGTGTTGTTTCTGCAGTACAGTACCTCAACTCTTAAAGCTCTTTTGACTTAAGTGGATTATAATCCTCCATTAGCCTTGACTTAGCGAAATCTTATCGAAAGGATAAACTTTTCTTTCACTTGTAGATAAGTCAAGTCGTTGTAGTGTTAATATAAGGTTAAGTGTTAGTACACGGTTACTGTCGCCTATAAATAATTACAACAACAAAAGTAACCCTGTTAGAGTAACTGAGCTGCCATCGCAAGCAACCAGTATTTTCCGAGACCGCTCAAACCTGTCCCTGCTAACACAGCATGTTAAAGAAATCTTATCAACTAGGTATATATTGCGACCAAAACTAAATAAATCAATTACCTGAACAGCTCCATAGCCTTTAGGTCCAAGAAAGCGCTCGCACTCGTCGGCTATATCCAACCATTTCCATTCAAAGAGTTGAACTATGACCGTTCGGTTTGCTGACATATTAGTCATTTTATTATGATGACGTTTTGCACTGTAAGCGACGCCGCTCAATAGATACATATACAGTAGCCATACTAAAGGCGACATTGTCTGAAAATGTAAATACAAGTAGTAGTTGTTGAATTCAATGCATAATGAACCTAAAGGCTGTCAGACTGCCGGATAGAACTTCTCGATTGAGTATTATTATGTTTGTATGGTTTTTACACGACATGATTATTAGTGGATACAACAGCCAACAGAAAAAGTGCTCATGGAAGCGTAATATATTCCTATCGTGTCCACAAATTTAAATACTAGTTACAGTAGGTATGTCCCATTAGAAAGCGGACGCGGCTATTATAAAGTTTAAAGTGATGATTAATCTGTGGTGATGATCTGGCTAGCTAGCAGCAAGTGTTTAGATTCGATGCTCGCAGTAGACAAAAATGTAATTGAGATTAACTTTAATGCGAGCGATGTCCTATTTCACGTCTAATAAATCTAAATGTGTCGATTTCTTTGTAATGGCGAAAATCTAAAGAAAATATGATTATTATACACGACTAAGTAAAGAAATCGAAGAAATATTTGTCAGATGTACCTCTGTTACCATGTTTTAAAATAGCAATATAAGAACAAGCGAAATGCACCAAACTAATGAATGAAAAGGATGAAAAGCCAGGACAATAAATGGCACCGCCATTAATACCGATATCAAGCTGCACTCGCGTATATTTATTCCTAATATAACCACGCAGAAACACCTAAAATGAAATTAAGTTATGATTGCTAGTAGTCGAATGATATAATTAACCATCGAGCCAATAGCGTAGGTAGGTACTTACTAAATAAACTCAGCATAACTTTGAAAGAGAGAGACATTGAAAATACTGTTTTTCACTTGTTTAATGAAATGTTAAGTAGTTACCTATCTTTACGTTTGTTAAATAGATATATTTTATAATTCTATTGAAATCACACTTTTCGTTCAAATCCAACTACTTGGTTATCGCAAAGTATCTGAAACGGCGGGAAGAGTACTAATTCTTTATAAAACAAGAAGTACCTATACTAAACAAATCCTGGTAGAACACGTTAAAATAGTTCAACTTCAATGTGAAATGAATAACTTAAACATATGACAAATTTATATTTTCTTAATAACATCTCATCGGTACTTACCTACTTCCAAGATATTTCTTTCTTCAACGATAAAACACAATTTCCAATTACAATTTTTTAATTATAACATTTATAAATGTTTCACGACATCACATTAACTAACGTCCACTGTTTATGACGGTCAAGGTATACGGAGTCGTCTATATAAATAAAGTATCATTATAAACGTATTAATGTAAAATATACATACATAGAAATTACTTACTTTGTATAGACCCGGCTGTTTGCTAACAAGATGCACTTATTATATATCGAACAATGCACATAAACGTTAGAAACTAACACAATACTGAACCAAACAATAACTATTTATCTACCAATCTAACGCAGTATAGAACAAACTACCAATTTCAATAACATATTAGTACTAGTGGCAAAACGCGAATATGACTATTGTAAGTTGTTTACTAACGACCCTGCCTCTATTCTATAATAAGCAACGAGCAACCGGTCGTAAACTATTAAATATAACCGTTATCTTCATAAAGGTCATAATTTTAAAAGATAAGCAGGATATGTTAGGCATGTTAACAGTTGTGTGTTTGTAGCCTACCTTTCGCGATTACTCAAAAATGCAGTTTGCTAAAAGAATGTATTTCACAGTGCCTGTTTTTATTGAAGCACATAGATTTAGGAGTTATAATATATTGCATTTTAATTTAAAGGAGTTATTTTTATGCTTACTATTTCACACAGAATTTAGATAAATTTAAAGTGCCAGCCGTTTTAGTTGCCAATGAATGACAGTGTAGAAAACAAATCATAATATTTACGTTTTGTTTCGCAATATTAGTGCAATCACAGAACAACTACAATATTTAGATAATAATTATGTGATTTGTCCTTAATTATTTCTTAGTAAATGAACCAGAAACATCACAAACATTAAGGGGTCATCAGTAATATATTTTATCTTATCGGCCCTAATTGTTCTATATAAACAGACGCACAAACAGTAATAAACTGTAGGTCATTTCTAAGTCTGACACATTTATCACACAATGTGTTAACTGCACAGATGATGTAATGGTTCAAGTGGTCGCCTCACCGCTATCACTACGCCGAGTGTTGTGGGTTCGAATCCCTTACGGAACAAAAAATTGTATAGTCCACAAATAGTTGTTCCGAATTCCGAATTCTTTCTGTCCGTTGTTTGAATGTTTGTTAGACCCCCGTGACACAGAAATTATTCCTAGTGCGGGAGTTGTCATTTGCTCGTTCTATTATTGTACAAAAATTGTGACGCGTTTAGGTAGATACTGTTTGAATGTACCTCTTTCTTTCGGCTGATCATTGATTGATAGTTAGCCTCCTATGGCTTATAAAACCAATAAGGTATTTGGAAAGTAGTAACGACATGATCATATACAAGAGATGAGTTAGAAGTATAAGAGAGGACAAGGAGAGATGAGACAGAAGAGCCACTGTCACGTGACGAGTTCGTTCTTGCCATTAAACAACAACAAAACAAGCGCGCGGCTGGCAATGACTCTATACCAGGTGAACTGATTAAATACGGCGGAGAGGAGATGTATACAGTCATGTGGAAACTATTTAATTTTTCTGGGAAACGGAATATGTGCCGAAGGATTTAAAAAATGTCTAGATTCTGTGCCCTATATAAGAACAAGGTCGACCGTTCCGAATGGGGGTCATGTCGTGGCATTTCACTTCTATCGGTCACTGGAAAAGTTTTTGCCAGAATTCTATTGAATCGCCTAAAAACACTATCTGAAATGATACTGCCAGAAACCCAGTTTGGCTTCCGACCGGACAAGGCACCTGTGAGGCAATTTTCTCAGTACGACAACTACAGGAGAAGAGTAGAGAACAAGGAAGAAGACAATTATATCTCTGCTTTGTAGCCCTTGAAAAGGCTTTTGGCAGCATCCCTCGAGAAGCCCTCTGGATTGTACTCAAAAAGATGGGATGCACGGAAAAGTTTGTAAGGCTACTAAGACTCCTGCATGATGGTATGAAGTGCTGTGTTGCTATCGACGGAGACAGTCAGACTTTTTCCCCGTTATGTGTGGGGTAAAACAAGGGTGTGATCTAACACCTACACTGTTTGCATTGTACTTTGCAGTAGTAGACCGAGAAGCTTTACAATTCACATCCGAAGGAATTTATATCAGTTTCCGAACCGATGGCAGTCTATTTAGAATAGCAAAATTTAAAGCCCGCACTAAGGCATCGTATTACATGATTACTGGGATCATGTATGTAGATGATTTGTGTTTCGTGGCAGAAACTCCAGATGGCATGCAGCAAGTAATGTCCGTTTTCAATGAGAGTTGTCTGAAATACGGCCTGACGATCAGTGTCAAGAAGATGGAGGTGATGTCCCTGGACTGTCACGATCACGATACACTGACTATTCATGTCGGATATGCTGAGGCAGGTTGACAGATTAAGGTACCTGGGGACCACTATATTGTGGTATCATAATACGAGTATGTACCACTATAACATCTAAGTGCGACCTTGATAGAGAAATCAACAGCAGTATCAGTGCTGCTGCTGCAGCATTTGGTAAACTGGATACCAGGATATTTCGCTTCCATGACCTTAAATTGGATATAAAGATATCTATATATATGGCAATAGTACTGCCATATGTCTTATACTCCGTTGAGTCGTGGCCAGTCGTTGACCAAGTCCACTTCAAGTGCTGGCGAAAAATTCTTAAGATACGATGATCTGATCGGGTACGGAACACCGAAGTGCTGCGACGAGCCAATGTTGGTGGCATTGAATCATACCTTATGCGGCGTCAGCTTCGATGGTGTGGTCATGTCTCATGCATGGCGGAGAAGAGAGTGGCTAAACGCATATTTTATTCGGAATTAGCGGCAGGCAAAAGAAAGTCGGGAGTCCAATTTCTCCGCTACAAAGACGTGCGAAAACGCCATATGAAAAGATGTGATATTGAGCCCTCAACATGGGAAAGGCTAGCCGCCTCCCGCTCGGACTGGAGAGCTCTGGTTAAAACCAAGACGTTTGACTTTGAGGAGCGACGTCGGTCCGAGCTTGACTCGAGACCCGACGAACTGAAAGCCCGACCGGCTGTGGCGGTCAGTTACAACTATGTGAATGGTGTGCTTCACATGTCCGCTATATATGCGAACCTTCTCTCACAAGATTGGTTACAGCAGTCACTTAAGAGCACATCAACGACAACTTTCTTCAAAGAGATGAAGCAGCAGTCGCCGTGACCTGAATCGGTCGGGAGGTATCATCATCATCATCATCATCATAAGAGAGGACAAGTATATAAGAACAGGTTTATTCAAACGTCAATATAATTTTATATGTTTATTAAAAAAAACAAATATAATATTCCATTTATATCTATAATAATCTTAGCAGCTATGACTGAAATTTTGGAATTGTGGCATTGCACTAACTCCCATTAATAGAACATTATAGACGACAATTTCTTTATCGCATTTTGCATTTTATTTTGTAATTACAGGTTGTACAACACTCGTATGGATCGAATTACGATTATACGATCGATTAACGAGTTAATTTCTTACCCACGTTGCAAAACATTTTTATTTTACCTTTCACTCAATCGGTACAAAGATGTTTCAATGGTATCTTGGTATTTCTAGAGAAAGATACTATAGTATGTTTCAACAAGTTACGTTTAGTTAGAGAGTGACCTAAAACAGTTTTGAGGAACGTAATTAATACGTATATAATAACTGTTATATAATAACAAAATATTTATACAATGATCTGCTAAACATTGTATAAATGTCTGGCGTTGTATACTATCGTTATTTATTTCGAACATGTCATTGTATTAGCCGAGGATAACATTTTCTACTGGCCCGATTCCTGACTCCATTTATGACTGACAGTATATACGAGCCATAGTCCCGTGCAAGTATAGCTATCAATATTGTCATTAGTCTAGAAGGTGTTCATTCTCCCCAGAACATCTATACAAAATGCTTAAAAAAATGGCCGGCTAACTCTAGTCCAAATTGTTTGAAAAATAATACTAATAATTATATTTATATAAGTCTCAATATCTTAGTTTTTAATTACTCTTACCAATCATTTATAAAGTATGCTAAAATATAATTATATCAATAATGTAAAACATTTCCAAAAGTTTAGGAAATATTATGCTCAGACTGTATTATGCACCTATAGTCTAAAAGTCATAAATACATATATCATGTATCATATTTAATATAACTAAAGATAATATTATACTTTTAAATTGACGACAAATAGACATAGTTTTGAAATATATACTCATAGAATTCCATATAAGTTTTATAAGTTTCATCAAAAATAGATCCAATATATCCAGATAAGTTATAAAATACCGATGTGTTAATGGAGAAAAATAATAAGCTAACTAATTACGCATTTGAAGCCGTATCACTATCTCTTGTAGCAATGTAGCAGCGAAAACAAGACAAACCTATGTAATCTTGTACTATCTCACTCTCGCGCAATGCTGGAAGAGATGGTAGTAAAGCACAAGACTACATGATAAACAAGTAAATTGTTCAGAGTAACATACAAGTAAGCCAAATATTCATACCTAGAATAGCGATGCACAATCGTTATCAATCATTGACGAATATTCGAATATCCGCGTTATTCGAATAACAATCAGTCTTCTCTTATTGTTGATTGATCATTTATAAGTACCCCCGAAAAATAAATAGGTAATCTAACTGCAACTGCAACTGGAGTGCGTGACTCCAGAAACACGCATGCAGTAATCGACATACGGCATACTTAAGCCAAAATCGCTATACGTAAAACGTGTTACCGCGACGCGCGCAATTGCACTCGAATGCTCGATTGTTATTCGAATAGGGAGCAAAAACGACGAATAAATCGAAGTAATATGCGAGACTGTACGTGTTACTGTTGAGTGATTCTAATCGACTTTTCGATAACAATAGCACGTCACTAGTCTAGACACCTAATTCCTCTTGTTGGAATATTTTAAGTTGCTTGATGCTGGACTAATTGCCCCTATTCAAATAGTAATTAACCCAACTATTAATGAACACTTAAGATATTTTCTCCATTTCTTAGTAGTCTTAGATAAAACAATCTATTGTCTTTTATATTGTGAATAGCTAACACTGACATTAAATTACTATCATTTATGTATATAACTGTAATTTATTGGTTTTAATTGCAGTGTAGGCGGTTTTACTAGCTTTAATAGTACATAGTATCATATAATCATAATAAAATATTGTTATTATAAAAATACATAGTTACGTACATTTTCCAAAATAGCATTATTATTTTTCCTCCCTACATAGCTAACTTTAAGTAGATTATCATAGTAATTGAAGCATTACTAAACCAAATTACAATACTTAAAACTATATATTATAAACTATTGAATTTATAAATATGCAACTAAAATAATAACTATCAAATATGTAATTAACAAAATGACTAATATCAAATTACTATTTTGAGCAAATAATGAAAATAGTGATATAATATTAAAATAATAGTTATATTGTCTAAGCTGCATAATATTAATAAATAAATTCTACATTTTGCATGGAGGCCCAATTACACTTGTTTTATATATTGCATATCACTCATATCAAAACATTAAAGAAACAATATACTCTTTGAGACATCAATAACAAATTTTAACCCATTCAGTGCCCAGAACTCATACTATGAGTCGAACAGAAAATCTTTTGTGTGCCCAGAGTTCCTAGCGCAAGTCGTGACTATACGTAGAGCTATTGTTGACTCGTCGCCACGCCGAGTTGTAATCACGCATCACACGACTCGGATGTGACTTCTGGGCACATGAACGATATTTTGTTCGACTCGTGGTGAGGTCTGGGCGCTAAACGGGTTAACGCAAATGCAAACATAAGCAAGTCTTAAAATAAAAAAATTATATATATTTTCTGACAACGTATGAAAAATGCATTTATAATGTGAAGAAATCATCGCCAACTTAAATTCAATATGTAAAACTATGGAAAATTTACGTTTAAAATTTAGTCAGTCTTTGTCAACCTTAAATTGTATGTGAATGTTTAAAGCCAAATAAAAGATCACACGTCCTGTCAAATGTGTTGATGACATTTTTATTTTGTTAATGTTTAGTAAAATGTATGAATTGATATTATTTTAAATATCCATATGAGACTCGTATAAACTTGCTCACTGAGACGCATTAAACACAAACATTTTATTCCATCCTAATAGCAAAATCTAATCATTTCATTTCATTGCAAGTTTTAAGCAATACAAACCTATAATATATTTTCAATAAATCACTAAAGAAAAGCTTGTAAGAGTAACATGTATTGTAAGATATCCCATACTTACAATAAAGATTATAAATAACCCACAATCCCAACTGGATTTAAACAAAGCTTATCCTATATTAATAATAAAATTAAATAGCATCTATATCTGGTAAAGGAACACCGCTATAACATTTAAGAGCAGTCATAACATAGAAGACAATATATTTTCAACAGTGGCAACATGAAAATTTGTCATAAATATTTTTAAATGGCAACACAAATAAGATATGTAAACATAAATATAGTGACGTCATCAAACGCACCAATAAAGGCACAAAAAGCTTACATGTTTGTCTTTTAATATAATATTATACAAAATATACGTATTTTATTCAAAATGTTTTCTTCTATTCTAAACTCGGCGCTAAGAACAGCGGATTTGGAGCCGTGTTCAAGTTAGCCGACTGGAATGACCTTTTTATACTTACGTGCGGGTATTGCTCGCGCCATTCTAATACCTGTAAAATGACAAGTAGTTATGTAATAAAAAGCAAGCAACAGCTCGCGGTACAGAAAAATAACTAAATCTTATTACATTTGAACGCACACTTGCCGGTTACGTATTGTCATTTAGCTTTATAAGTTTATGAATTGAAATTACAAAACTTAAACTGTTTTGCAATTGCTATTTATTGAATCAAAAGGTAGAATGTTAGACCGGTAAGAAAGCCGTAAATCTGAAAACCGAAAATGGGAACCAAACTTTTGTCTTGAATAAAAACCATTTACCCATTTTTTATAACAATTTTTTTATATTGCTCTACTTAGTATTTTTGTAATGTTTACTGTATAGTTAAATACTTTCTAAAACTATTAAATAACATAAAATATTAAGTACCGTAACACTAACGTCGCATATTCATAAATAAAAGCATACTTAAATAGCTGTCTTTTCATAAATATATTTCAAAATATTTTAAAAGTATTTTGAAATGTATCTTTTAATAATTTCCAAATCGACGTTCAAATGCGTGTAAACACAATGGTTTTCTTGATTGTGCCTAGATGGAGTTATATTTACTCCTTGTAACTATATAAAAGCAACATACCTGAGATTCCTGTATCTGGTCGCAAAAACTGACATCCAGAAGCCTAAGTTCTCTGCATTCTGCTAAAATTCTAAAATTTAATCAACAATTTAATGTATTGTACACCAATAATATAGACTTTTTATTTTTTTAAAAAGACAACTCCTGCACTAGCTTTAAATCTTATATCATAGAGGATTTACAAACATTCAAATAATGGACACAAAGAACATCCAGACTCGAAATAACCGTTTGTGGATCACACAAATTTTGGTCCCATAATTCGAAACAGGGATGTTGCGGATGCAGATTTTTGGACATCCGCGGTTACGAATGCGGATACGGATATATTTGAAGACTCACATCCGCGGATGCGAATACGGATGTGATGTCCAAATCAATCGGAAGCTCTGCAATTGCGAATGCGGATGCGAATATTCGCAATATCCCTGATTCGAACCCCCAACATTCGGCGCAGTGGCAAAGGCGAGGCGTACCACTTAAAACAATACGCCATCCATGCAGTCTAGCAGTCAGTTGTTATGTGTTTAAATATTATTGCTTGAAATATTTTATCTATGAAGCTAAAAAGCTAAAAATAAAATGCAGTACTTACGCGTCACAAATATCAGGTGTAACAGCTCTGACCCCGAGCAAGTCTAGCTGAGCCAACTTAGGCGCCTTAGGCAGTAGAGCTCGCAAGTCACGGTCGCATACACCTCGGAGCGCACCTAGGAATAGCTTCCGAAGTTCACCGCCAGCTAGCCAGGCTAACCATTCGCCTGAACCACCGGCTTGCAGGCTGGAATGTTATAAACATATTTTGTTATACGATCGATATCGTCTCTTTTTATTAAAAAGCACGTATCAAAAAGTAATTGCCAAAACGACGTGCTAAGGAAACTTACGTGAAACAGGTAATTCTCATACATGTACTAAATCAACTAACTTGTTAACCAGCTCGTTATATAATCCACGCGTAGCCTTTCTCATTCTGAGAAAAGGAACGTGTCTAGCAAATGAAAGAGTTTGAACGGGGTTCATATTATAAAAATATTGATTTACAGATTTATTAACATAACGCGTATTTCTGTTCTGCAATAAATACAATTATACTAAAACAAATAATGTTTCTTGGGAATTATAATTAGGAAATCCTTTAAATAGTGCACATAAATGCATTCGAATAATTTTCGAATACTTTTTTACCCGACGTGAAACTTTAAAGGGACAACACTGTATAGTGCCGTCAATTTATTCAAATGCAGTTTGCACTTCGCTATTGTTGGCTTTGAGAATTCTAATAAGAAAACCTTGAAGTAGTAATGCGCATAAATATATTCGAATGATATTCGAATACAATTGTACAAAGCGCTATACCCACTTTACATTCCTAAGAACGCAGTGCACGCACTTATACATGTATAGTATAGTCAATTAATTTAATGCAGTATGCATTTAGCTATAATTATGAAACAGTACTTGCCACCATCCAACATCCAGCTCTTGCAGATTCCTACAGTTACCGAGCGATCTGATCCCGTTAGGAGTCAAGGAGTACGACTTCCAAAAATCCACTGACACGAGGTTAGGGCAGTTCGCGCCCAAAGCGATTGCGACATCGTCCATCGATGATATCATCTTGCATGAACCTATGGATTATAAATTGACCGTTATACAAGGTTACTTGAAAAATACTAATAAACTCGAGACTTATTTATTTATTTATATACAATCTTACATTATCATAACAGGTTTACACCCAATGCGATAATATAATTAACATTACTTTGCTAGTAACTCGAGAGTCACTCTCACGAATTCCGCCAACGAACAATCAAAAATGTCAAGCCTATTATTATTACTTATTTAGGTATACCTTTTTTTACGTAGGGGAATGCTTTGACGCATACCCCTCCGCGGGGGCGGGCGGAGGGATTATGTCGGACTCACCGTAGTAAAAGAAAAATGGTAATGATGATAATGGACCTCCCGGTAATACCGACTAAACCTACCACGGTGTTCCTTGACAAAACCGCAATTGGCGGGGTCGCGCGAATCATTTTCACATGCAGTCACGACCCCGCCGAGGTTTCGGCCCGCGCCGTATGAAACGGCAGGCCACTACGCAACAAGACCACCCTTTGGGCACCACTACATTTAAGCTCTAGCTATATCTTAGGGAACACGAACGCCGCCACTCGGACCTGGTGCTGATCGGGTGGCGGGCAGGCCCACGAAACCCAGGTCAAACCTCAGGGTGGCTGGAGGTCATCTCGCACCTTTCGGCGCCCGATTCTGCGGTCGTGGAGAGGGTTTAAGAGCTTCCCCTCCCGCTCCGCTGTCTCTTTGATGGAAATGACTTCCTCACAGAAAGAGGCGACGGCGTTCCACGACCTCTCACTCCGGACCATGGACTGAACCACGGCCTGGAGCGAGAGGATAATAATTATGTATGGATCAACTAACTACTCTGTTATACGACATTTATGTAAATAAAGGCTCGAGTTTAGTTGTAAAAATTGCATCAGGGTGTTGGTAACATATATAGGTGTTAAGCCTGTATCCCCGTAGGAGTTGAGAGAGATGTATTACACCTACATTTTGCTAGCTATGGTTTAAGGTACACAAGGCTGCACATCAAGTTAGACACCCTATATACGCATAACTACGCTACATACAAAATAGAGAATTGTTGGAAAGGGACAGCGCATAATGGTGTCGATGTAATGGTAAGGATAGAGCGTCGCATCCCGTTCAACGTGAATGAGATAAAATAACAAAAATATAACGCACTCTATCGCACGATTCGCAGCGTTCAACTTCTAATAGTTTAAAGTCCAAACAATCTAGGTTGATGTGTCGCTGTGTGTACCACGTAATATTCTATTGCCGTCCACAAGACAGGTCCGTGCTGCTAGTAAATTTATTGACAAAAAATCCATAAACACCTTAGCCAAACCGGTAATGGAACCTAAGGACTCATGTACAACAGTCGCATTTACTAGCAATGCGCCACTGTTTATTTCATATTTATAAGGTTAGTATAGACAAAAGTAGGTACTGGTACAAAATTAAACTAATGCCGTCGTTTTATGGTATTATTCAGAAGATATCGACCAGCAAATCTAAAACTGCTTGTGAAATTTTGAGTAAAAGTAAATAAAAATAAGTACAATAATAATACCATAATGGTAGTCCAGAAACGATGAAGGAAGTACCGTGCATCGCCGGTCCCCTTCTATCTTTCTGGACGGAGCTGAGGTGGTATGAGTAACCGACAACTTTTTGCATCGGTCACTTTCACAAAATGGCCCAATTTTGGGGCTAAGTGCGGAAAACACACGTCAAACTAACTAATACCATAATGACAACTGACACTGAATATTATAAAAAACATATTCTGTTATACAACCAAAACGAAAAATGCGTACCAACATTAAGATGGCGTAGTCCAGGATTCGACCGAACGATGGCAACAGCAGCTGCGGTGGTAATGTCAGTTCTATACAAGTCCAATCTCTTTAACCGCTTGAGAGATGCAAGGCATATCCAGTCCGAACAGGCGACCACAGACCGCAAGCAAAGTTCTGAAAATATACATGTGTTCTATTAGTAATAATATAATATAATATTCTATCACATACACACAACACTATCTAGCCCAAACTAAGCAGAGCTTGTACTATGGGTACTAACTAGACAATGGATAAACATACATATATATTTTTTTTTTATAAATACATACATATTATAATATTAAATGTAGAAACACCCAGACCATGTGCTTAGTGCTTCTTAATTATGGAATTTAATTTTATTTGAAGCTTGTTGTGCGTATAAAAGAAACAATATAGGATAACTCATTAAATGAGAGGCATTTTATAATTATAGTCCATAGGAGCAAACTAAATGCTTGCTAACTGCAACCTATATAAGGAGAAAGAGAGAGGAGGGAGGTAGATAGAGAAAGGAAGATAAATGAGAGAGAGAGGGTTATAGTGAGCAGTAAGTTAAAGAGAACAAAGATAGAGGTGAAATGAGAGGGAAGAAGGAGAGAGGGTGGATAGATACGGAGATGAGAGAAAGAGAGGGGGAGTTGGAGAGAGCGGGAGAGAGAGGAAGTGGGAGAGAAAGATGGAGACATGGAAGAAAAGTAAATAGAGAAGGTGGATAAAGTTAGATAAAGAGGAGGAACGGGAAAGTGACAAGTAGAGAAAGAGGGAGAAAGAGACTTGTTTTTATATTTACAGTTTAAACGTTTTACAATCAAAACATTTACTGCATCAAAATGAATGTTGCACACCAACATTAATAGGCAATTTATGATTATATTCTTAATATCTCAACACCACGTGAATCAGATCATCTAAAATCTAGCATAATAATAAAAAGAAATACCTTGTAGGCAAGTGGAGGTGTCAACGATGGCTCTTAGCACCGAATTGTCAACGAACTTGCAACAATTCATACGTAGATGTGTTAATTCCGCACCGCTGTCTTTGAGGAAACTGTAAATTGAAAATTCACACTGCAATACCAATTCATGTGTTACATAAAGAAGACAACCTTGAATAGCAATTCTCATGAAACAGATGAAATAACTTTGTAAAATCAGTACTGTCTAAATATAATAATTTGGGTCAGGTAGAACTACAATATTGCGCAAAAACGTTGTCTGTCTTTGCAAAACTCTGCATAAAAATAATTTTCTTTTTAATTATCATCCTATGTGCCTTCGAGTTTTACATTGGAGCAACGTAAATAAAGGATAATTCAGTAACTTCATGTAAACCAATTCAGTAAACCATCTGTAGACCGTGAGGTGAACTTTTCTTCGAACCCACTAAACTCGCTTAAGCAGTGGCGAGACGTCCACCATAACTCCTCAGCCACAATAAATACGTGCATTTAGGGCCAAAACCTGTAGGCTGTATGTAACTGGTTCTTGAGGATGCTTGGTGAGAGAGACGTTATATCGTAAACTTCTTCTCCCTAGCCTTTATTATTCCCAAGTCACTTGGGGTCGGCTTTTCTGGTCTAACCGGATTTGACTGGATATCAAAAGGCTAACGATACCCTAAGGCTAGACCAGTGACAGGATATTATCGGGCACTGACTTCCCAATAACGACTGCCATAGATGTTCATGGCAGCCGGGACCGACGGATTAACGTGCTCTCCGAGGCACGGAGCAGGCGATAATTGTCAATAAATACGCACATAATTTCTTAATGTCACATAACTTCCGAAAGTCAGAAGTGCGCGACGTGGGTTCGAACCCGAGACCCTCTGCATTGTAGTCTATTGGTCTCCCCACTGAGCTATCGCTGCTCCACGTTATATTAAAAACTGGTAGATTATTTATGGGAGGTAAGTAGTCCTTATCCATTGCTCCATCGCTTGTCTCCTACATAGTAGACTTATTTAACAAGTTGCAGCTGATATTTTTGCCCCAACCCATGGCTTCTAAATCAGCACAGAATTTTATCATTGTAAAAACTCTAAAAGCCGGTGCTGGCTGTACTCTAAAGTTGTAAATACGAGACTATATATAATTCAGTCCATAAAACAATTGGATACACGAATGGCACAATGGTATAAATGATCGCCTCGCCACTGCCACATAGACGTAAGCATATGAAGCATATGAAGTAACCCTTATCAATCATCACCTGCCCATAACCTACCTATGCAGAAAATATCGATCCATTAACATTTCAAAGAATGACATAGCAAGAAATCCTTTCGCATTTATAAAAAGAAATTTCTTTTTTATTAGTTCGATACACTATAGCAGGTGTCATACTTTGATATGTAA
Source organism: Catocala nupta (assembly GCA_963675205.1). Lineage (NCBI taxonomy): Eukaryota > Metazoa > Arthropoda > Insecta > Lepidoptera > Erebidae > Catocala > Catocala nupta. The sequence goes on from OY776082.1 coordinate 13,308,938, forward strand.
TATACATATATTGCGACTTAAAAAAAATCACGAGGTTGGCAAAAATGTAGTTGACTAGTTGATCCATACATAATTATCATCCTCTCGCTCCCGGCCGTGGTTCAGTCCATGGTCCAGAGTGAGAGGTCGTGGAACGCCGTCGCCTCCTTCTGTGAGGAAGTAATTTCCATCAAGGAGGCGGCGGAGCGGGAAAGTAAGCGCTTTAATCCTCTCCCCAACCGCAGAACCGGGCGCTGGAGGGCGCGAGATGACCTCCAGCCAACCTGAGGTTTGACCTGGAGGTGGTGGGCTTCGTGGGCCTGCCCGCCATCCGATCAGCACCAGGTCCGAGAGGCGGCGAGCGTGTTCCCACGCGCGCCTCTGTGTCGTGTCCGTCTTCCCTCTAGAGGAGGGACAGTAGGGATTTTAAAAGTGAGCAATGCTTAAAGTGTAGGTCGTTCCGAAACCTCGGCGGGGTCGCGACCGCATGCGCAAGTGATTCCCGCCGATTGCGGTTTTGTCGAGGAACACCGTGGTAGGTTTAATCGGTATTCCGGGCGGTCCATTATTATCATCCTTATTCCATCTTTCTCTTTTACCCCGGTGAGACCGCGAAACCCTTCCGCGCGCCCCCGCGGAGACGTATGTATCAATACATTGCCCAACGTAAAATAAAAACATAATTATCATAAAAAATAAATGGCTGATTATAATTTACCTAAGGCATTTTACAAGAAAATAAGGCTTAAATTGCCTACAAGAATAACAATAACAAAAATGATTGTCCAAGTTGATTGGTTGTTTCAGATCGCATATTCAATAAAAAATAAAAAATGTATGATATACAATGGTACTCGTAGGAACTCACTTGACAACATAATTGGACTGGATCATGCGATGGCTGCCGCACCACGACAGATCGAGTTTTTGAAGAAACTTGCAACGCATTGATAGTGTTATTAAAACCTGTATTAGGGAAAATCATTTGATTCATGTTATTAGATCGTTAGTAAGATATTTCCGGACAGAGTCGTACAAATTATTCAACCAATTCGAGATTTTTAGTACTAGGATTTTCCAGTAATTGGCCAGCTCGGTAAACTTTTTTTTTTTGACTTAGTATTGCAAACGAGCAGTCGGATCGCCTGATGGTAAGCGATTACCGCCGCCCATGGATAATCATAACCCCAAAGGAGTTACAAGTGCGTTACCAGCCCTTTAAAACGGAATGAAGGAGGGAAAGGACGAAGGAAAGGATAGGAAAAGGATCGGGGTAACTGGGCCTCCGGCTCCCTCACTTACCGATACGAACCGCAACAGTACGGGTACCGTTATTTTGCGCCGGTATTCTGTGAGAGGGTAGTACTACCCCGGTCGATCCGGCCCATTCATGTTGAAACCAGCGAGGATCTACTACCTTTGAAAAAACTATGGCCTAACCCTTGTCTCACTGAGAAGAGGCCCGTGCTTGGCAGTGTGACAGTTTATAGACAGGCTGGATATTATTATGAAATTAATAAATGACATTGATTGCCTTGCCAGCGTAGTGGTAAGGATTGCAACTGCTGAGCATGGGCTTAGGTTCAATTCCTTAATTTCCTTTTCAACTAATTTCTATTACTTTTAGTCGCATAAAACCAAAGCCGGATTATGGGTTGAATACACATCTGATAGTATTGGTTGGTTGGCAACAAACATGGGTCTAATATGACAGTTGTCTCAGATACGACTCTACAACCCAGGATATTTACTATAAAGTTACGTACCATTATTCATGTAATCAGATATTACCTATTTATTTCGAATATAACCTATACCATTCGTTCCTTTAAACAATTAAAATAAACTTTTCTCTACCAACCGTAACAATAGTTGTGGTAGAAAACTGTAAGACAGATTTATAATCTGCAATTGCATAATTAAAAGAGTTCATAGTCACCTGAGATTGCACACAATGCCAGTACGGTCTGAGGTCTATGCTCCGATACAAAATGGCGTCCGAAGCGAGTCTGTTGAAATGTCGGTTAACTTGAGCGCATCGACAGAGAGACTGGATATCCAGGTACTTCATCACACACAGTATGGTTTCATCCTAAAACAAATAAACAATGGGCTATAGATTTCTGCCATAGTAAAATTCGTGACAAAGTAAGCTCCCTTCATAAAATAAAATACTTCATATTAAAAAGAATTGTTGCAATTCGATTCTGCAACGATGATCGGAAAATGGCCGTAGTCTCTCGACTGTCAGCGCTACTGCGAGGATGTTAAACTAAAGCTATAAATAATAGCTTGTAAAATGAAGGTGTTTTACAACTCTGCCTACCCCGTTGACACTGCCCGACCCGAGAATCCAACTCGAGAACTCAAGTGCCTGTGATAGCATACACCACCGCTGCGTCACTGAGGCAGAAACACGTCTACCGTCGCGATGCCAGACGAATGAGACACCACTATGTGCAAGCGGGAATCAATATAGGCGAGGACAAAAAAAACATTTGCTACCGGTGAATGGGAACTATTAGTGGGTGTTATTATATTATATCATGCTATTGCGCCAATTTATTTATTATACTTGTTATATTTATTTTAATTTCTATATTTATTTATAATGTACATATACTCATCGATTATAATTTATATGTATATCTTAGGTATATTTCTGTGTATGTGTAGCTAATGTACGTCCGAGCGTCACTTAGGGTTACCAAATGAGGAGCTGGCGAACAGAACCGGACTTGTCCACTACTATTCAAAAAATGTTTTTTTTTCGAATCGTGATGTCTTGACCTAGTTTCGTCGATCCCTGTTAATATTTTCAATCAAAACCGGCTAGAAGTAGGCAAAAAAAGGCACAAAAATTTTCATACAAAACCGGACTAGTCCGATATCCAACACAAAGATTTAAAAAGTTTTTTAGCTACCGTGTAAAATTTATTTTCGTGGACTAATCCGGTTCTGTTCGCCAGCTCCTCAAATAATATCAGGGTTGGTTTGAGGCATAAGCCGCAAACCAACAATAATCCTGAGTGGTAACCTTATTTTCATTATACATATATGTACTTTTTTGTTTTTCTGTGTATTATACTGTGTATTCGTGTAATAATGTGTACTTATGTTTTGAAAATAAATACATACTTACTTAATTACTTACTAGAAGAGCAGCAATAGCTCAGTAGGGAGACCAACAGACTGCAATGCAGTGGGTCTCGGGTTCGAACCCACGTCGCGCAACTCTGACTTTCGGAAGTTATATGACTTTTCGAAATTATGTGCGTATTGATTGGCAATTATCTCGGAGAGCACGTCAAGCCGTCGGTCCCGACTGCCATGAACATCTATGGCAGTCGTTATTGGGGAAGTCGACACAAAAGATCCCACTGGGTCGAAGTTTCGCCGGTCTGTACTGACTGGCCCCCACACAAGATAAGATAAGATACTTACTTACTATATAGTTAAAGTGTATATAGTAAGCGAAATTGATTTCAATACACCGTATCATAGTAACCACATGATGAATGAAAAGAAATTAGATTTATGTGCAACCGTGAAATATCACATAAAAACATCAAGTCAATAACACTCAATAATCTAACCTGTGTTCTGATTTTAGACTTTACACAAAAAGGAATAAGGTAGATTTTGAAACGATTCAATTTTACAAAGTAAATTCTATTGCGGATTAACACTTTTGATCGGTCTTCGTTTTGTTTTTAAACAGCGGCTTTATTTCTTACTTTCAGAATAATAAATTCAAGCATTGTGTGTCGCGGGGTATTACAAACATTCAAACAACGGACACAAAACAGACTTGGAATAACTATTTGTGAATCACACTATTAATAGAGCTTAGGACAACACCCACAAATCTCGGCGTAGCAACTGTGGCGCGGCGACTTCTGTATGACTTCTAAGTCACCGGTCTGCCTCTGCGACTCCATAGGTTATATAGAGTCGCAGAGGCAGACCGGCGACTAGATACAATAGTTTTCAATTTAGTTAAGCCACTAACGCTAGCGAAACTTAATAAACTGTTAAATAATCAAACAATTTATATAAACGTCGCGCGTCGATTAGATTACTACGTTTCCCCTGCATTGATTCGTTGGGCCCGTGGCACTAATTTGCACATACGGTGCCGATAATTGAGCAGGGTCGAATAAAATGTCAATAGGTGATTCTCAGTAGCAGCGAGAGAGTCTGAAAATGATTTCGATAGACGGCAGTTGACTCGCCACTATTACGTAGGACTTATAACGAAGCTGACAATTTTTACCAAGTAAAATGATTGGCCACCGATGTGCCGCTGCGACTCAATAGATTAGATACATAATTACGAGAATGTGGCTGCAACGATTTATATTGTAATTATTGCGCAAAAACATTTATGAAGTACTCATAACCTTTTCGATGATAAATCTGATAATATGCTTTATGATAAAACTGTATTCAACACACGCTATATACATATATAATATACCTATACAAGATGGAAATATTCGTTAAATATTACACTTAGCGCAGTCATAAAAACCATTTAAATATATTTATTTAAGTTTCTTGCAGTTATGAGTAGTATAATACATTGCAATTAGTGCTAATGAGAAGAGCAAAAAATGCAACATTCTACTATTAAATCTATGACTCGTACCATAAACAATTTGTTTTGTAAAGTCCCTCTGCTTTTTGCTGTGTTGCGATAGACATTACAACCATACAGTTATCGGAAAATAAATCAAGAATTGTGTATTCCTTAATTAAGCAAGTTATTGATATTTGTTGTAACTTTATTAAATATTCTTACTATCATTATTAGGTTTATAAAGCTGACCATTTATATTAATCCAATCCAAATTATATAAATAAAAAAATATATATATTAAATAATTATTGTTTTTATTTTTATAGTCAGTAATATATGTTATAATGGCCGCAACATCTTTTTATATAAATTTTAAAATACTGAAATTATAAGAAATAAGCTTTTGCGCGCGGTTCTGCCCACGTGGCACCTACATCAATAAAAACTAGCCTATGTCCTTCCCCAGATTTAAACTATATCTGTACCAAATTTTATCTAAATCAGTTGAGTCGTTTAGCCGTGAAAAAGTAACAGACAGACAGTTACTTTCGAATTTATTATATTAATAAGGATTAGCGATTTAAACGTGTCCATGGGTTTCTTGCAGGTTTCTTCTCATAGGTTCAACCCTTTGCCTGAAGCTAGTAACTAACCTAGATATAGCTTCATTAACTTGTTAAACTCACTAATCTATACATTTGACGTTCATTTGTGTTACTTTATAACCTAACTGAATAAATGATTTTTGACATTGACTTCCTCATTATATGTATATCCACTTCCTTCATTCACCTTTTCAAACGTTTTAATCAACCCTATTCTTCCTATAAATTTACATCGATGGACGTAGTAATAACATTGTCTTATACCTCGCTGTTTTCAATACATATTCTCGTATAATTTTAGAATATAGTGACGACTATTGTCTCTAGACCATGAGTCACAGTCTAGGTCAAGTTTAGTTACATACAATTGACACTGTGTGAATTTTAACGAGCATGCGATTATAAACCGTGATATAGTCATAAAAAATAGTTTTATCTTAACATGAACCGGTTTATTTTTATTTTATCGCATTTTTATTTGTGTTGATAAAATAAAATGTTCGCTAGAGTATATTGCGTGCGGTTTTTATTGAGGAATACTATCACACATATTCGTGACTTGTTTACGAAAGTTAAATTAAGTCTACGTTAGCCTTAAATCCTTGCGAATAGCTTCGTCCATTACTAAAAACAAAGTGCCCTCTTCCAAAGTCTGGAACAGTCGAGAGAGACTCCAAGGACTGTAACCTACCTGTTCACCTGTGTACCTCTATCCTTATCAAGTTGGAAAACGTTTAACCATTTTTATAAGGGCATTATTTAAGAACCAAGCGAGTATCATAAGCCTACATTTGGCTAATGCACGGGTTAAAGACCTTAGTATATAAACACTTATTATTCTTCATTTGTAAGATGAAACATTGCTTCTTTCAGAGTGATGCGGCTGATGCTACGATTCGATCTAGCCCATTAAATTAAGGCTTGATTTTAATTATTTAATCGTTTAATAATGCAAAGTTAACAACACATACACTAAGCTTTGCATATTATTTTATATTATGCCTTTCAGTATTTACATTTTAAAAAATATGCCAGAGAATCGACATTCTTTATTTACTAGTAGCAAGGATAGCAAACAAGCAATTGTATAGTTACGTCTTTAAAAAAAATTAAATTAATTTGCATAAAAAATGGTAAGTGCAGATTCTTAATGTTATAGAAAGTGTTGGCTTTCACATTCCAGAAGATTTCACAGACAAATTTGACCTCCGGATTATACCTAATTAACAATATTCCCTAAAAAGAAAAAATGAGCATCAGTACGCGTAATCGTCACAACATCGACGACTTGGCAGCGATTCAGCCGCACGAACTGTTGAGTTTGACAATAAGAAAACGCATTGTTGAATAGTTCTTCTAATTCATAAATAAAATTGTTGCTAGGTAAACAACAGCTGTTATTTATTATATCTTTCGAGAACTACTTAAGTACACGGTAATATGTATCAGTTACATGTATCTCATGATTTAAAGAAAATCATATATTATAAAAATGCTAAACGATTTTGTGAGGTCACCTTGTGATGTGGGTAACAAAAACATTGTGCCATCGCCCTCTAGAAACAGATGTCTGTAGGGGCGATTTCTATTCCTATTGACGTTTACCAATACACTCAGCAATACAACATTTTGTGGCAGATATTGTTTTGGCTGACATAGCCTTAAGCAAGTCTGACTGCGAAGATTTGAGTACCAGATGGAGCGAAATGATGTTAAGTTATTCGGTCAGAAAGTTTTTAGTGCCAGCATGAAGAGTGAAGATGTGCTCATAAACAGGTAACTGCCTAAGTACCTACTATCTTGATTTATCTCTATATTACCCAAAGGAGACTGGTTGAAAATGCTTGTGCTGCCGTTAGTAAAAGTAGGTACACTGTTGTAAGTGCAGTATTTTTGTGCAAGACGTTTGGAAAGGGAAGTATATAATATATGTATAATTTACTTCATAAACCTATAAGCATTTTAAACAATTCCACACTAGATTACACCTAAATGACGCGGATATTCTAGATACTTGGTATCTCGAAACATCAATCTGCCAGATTTGTGAGAATTTATTTACGTGATCGGTATCCTATACCAGGTCACTCCGAAAGTATTGCGAAAATAAGTTTTTTTGTATGAGAGACTGGCCAGTTATAAAATAATTTGAAAATATAATTATTTATAAGTAAAAATAGGTACGTTGAACGCTCCAATTTCAAAACTTCCCTTCACATTTTTTGCGAGCTAACTTAAATTATCGAGTCGTTGAAAAATGGATCTGCGTCGAGAACATGTTCACGCTATGCTTTTTACGATTACAAGTATCGTCTGAAACCGGACGAATACTAGACTTCAAATGGCATTCATGAATGAAGGCCCTTTCAAGACAACCGAGTATATCATTAGTATAACGAATTCAAGCGTGGTCGACTAACTTTGGGGGATGCAGTAAGAAGTGGTCGCCATTTGACGGCTGTTACGGAAGAAACCGTGCTAGCAGTGAAAAATGTTATCCAAGACAATAGGCAAGTTACGTATCAGGAGATTCAGCACATACTGCAGAATGGATCGGGAAGCCTTCACAAGATTTTACACGTGCATCTTCGCGTGAGGAGGACGGTTTTACGCTAGATGTCGCACAACCTCACCGATGCCAAGAAGCAGGCTCGGGTGGAATGGTGCCGTGATATGATTAACAAATTTAAAGCAGGCTCATCTTGGAGTGTTTCCGACATCATTACAGGTGATTAGTCCTGGATTTATCAATGCGATCCAGAAACGAAGCGTCAGTCGACGGTTTGGGTGTTTCAAAACGAATTAACGCCTACTAAATAAAGCGATCGAGAAGCGAAGAGAAGATTTTGATCGCGAGCTTTTTCAATTTGACTGGCTACTTGGTGTCAATTCCTTTACGGAACCAAAGAAAAATCAACGCCGAATGGGATAATACAAATGCTTGCCAGAAGTTTTCTCTGTTATGAGCAACAAGCGACCAAACACAAGGTTCCGCGGACTTCTGATCCACCACGACAACGCGCCCGTCTACACCGCGCTAAAAACTTGAGACTTCCCGGACAGTATGCCGGTCAAACTCCTGGGTCACCCTTACAGCCCTGACCTAGCACAGGCTGTAAAAGTGTTACGAAAACTGGTTCAAACGCATGAAACTTTATATAGAGACTGATGGAGAGTACTTTGAGAAGATTGAATTAAAAAATATTTACCTAGAGAACACTTTTTTATTTTCGCAAATCTTTCTGAGTGACTCACGTATGCCTTGTGCAAAACTAATTAAAATATGAAATAGGGGAACAGACACCAATCTAAAACATGACTGCAGCAAAGCATCTGAACTCCCCAATAAAATAAATAAGCGAGGTCACCTCGTTGCCTTTCAATACGAATAAGATATATTTTTTAATCCGGATGTAGCAGTTTTCACGCATGTTCTTATACAAATTGTTTGAATTGCATGATTGATCACAATAAGGATTTGCTTTGAATCAAACGCAAACAGACATGGACTAACAAAAGTGTTAGTGGTTTATAAAAGCCACTTGAGTGTCGATATTAAAATGAAAGTCACTTTATCTAAATTGATTAAACGAATAAATAGTAAACCTAAGAATATCATATTTTGTATCTTATCTAAGAGTCAATACGCAATCAAACTAAAGAGTCAAAGCAAGAGGCGCGCACATCTTTGATATTGTAATGCTGCACTATGAAATTTAAGCTCATTCTATTTATAAAATAATACTATAATCGTTGGGTAAGGCAAAAGAAGCATGAGAGCAGAATAAATGCTGCAGAAATGAGAGCGCTAAGAAATATATGTGGTGCGACTCTGAAAGACAGAATAAGGAATAGTGTGATTAGAGAGAGATGCAGCATGAAAGTGGATATACAGACAAGAATAGAAAAAGGTATGTTAAGCTGGTTCGGGCATGTAGAAAGAATGAACGAGAAAAGCCTGACTAAGAATGTTTATAAGAGACCTAGGCGAACGTTCATCGATCAGATCGGAGACGTTTTGGACAAAGTCCAGATTAAGAGCACCTTAAAACGGCGAGCGTGTATGAGGAATGTGATGAAAGTGAATGAAGCCAGAAATGGCAATATGTAGTCTCTGGCGTAGGCAGACATCGTCTTGCCCGAATATTGGCTTAAAATTGAAAAATACTAGGGCCCGATCGCAGCGCCACCTACCGGGTCCAATTGTGAATCTTAACCATCCAGGAACCACACAAACACACAATTATTCTTATTACCAAAATGGTTTCTTCCCTTTAAGAGTTCAGGGACATATTTATTCATTTATCAAAATTACATGGAAGTTAACGGATTAAGCACATACATACGTCATTATTAGATATTATAAAACAAAGTCCCCCGCCGCGTCTGTCTGTCTGTTCACAATTAACTCAAAAACTACTGAACTGATTTTCATGCGGATTCATGAGGAAGGTTAAATTGTATAATTTGTTATGGTTTTGTACTATCCGTGCGAAACCGGGGCGGGTCGCTAGTTTTAAATAACATCACATTTGCAAATTTATATGACTTATAGAATTTGTGTAAATAATAGGTGCTGAGCGAATGTTGCACCACGCCGAGTGCTCACCGAAGAGGTTCAGCAAAAACAATGTACGATGGCGACGCGGACTTTTAATCCCCTTATCGTGAATTATAAACCGTTTCGAACTGTGTCTATGCCCACTTACTCTAAAGTTGGATTATCGACTACCCATGAAAAAAAGAAGAAAGTAATGGTTTGCTAAAAAATAATATAGGTACGTACAGTAGAATTATCAATATATACCTATCTTATCAAATGTCAACACTAATGCATCTGAATGAATGTAAGTTGAACAGAAAGGTTCATTATCGCTCGTCAAGTAATACTTACAGGTAGCTGTTGAAAATCGCCAAGCGGTGGTCCCGTGTCAATTTGCATCTGATGTCTGGGCGCAGCGATCTGAGGCACAATGGACTCGTGCAGATTGGAAGCTATTATTTTGTTGAGCAGTTGACCTGGAACAAAACGTGTTTGTAGTAATACGTTCAACCGCAGTAAATATTTTTCAGGCGAATACATTTTCAGCAAGCATTTAAAATAAAGGAAATTTGTTAATGGTGATGCTTTTTTTTACAGAACAGCTATCCGTCAAGAACGGTACGTTTTTTTTTTGGATGAAATGGTTCCTATGTCATTTTCTGTACCTTTGACAACGTGTATGCAAAATTTTATGATTATCATAAAATTTTGCATGCATTGCGGTGGAGTAGTTTATGTTAAAAGCGTAACAAACAAACTTACATTTTCATTTATAATATTAGTTAGGACTGGTTAGAATTTAGAACTATCAATAACCCATTAAAAATATAATCCAAAACTATTCGAACAGCATAGGTACACACAAGCAAATGTGCATAACATCGTTATCTGTTATTTACATATTGAATTGAATTTCGCACCACGCTCACTTAGTCTGTTAAAAATACATAGGTGTTGTGTGGATGTCGAAAGCGACGACTACGAGAAATTGCAAAAATATATTTTGGTTGATGAATAATGAAACAGCATCAAAAACCAAAAATTTTTTTATAGATACTTCTCTGCTCTCTATCAAGTTTAAAGGCAGGCAAGGCGCCTTTAAATAATTATGATTTATATACTTCGTCTTATACACTCGCACCGTCGTTATTATTTTGTTCAACATTACATATTATTTAGAAAAAGATTCCTTATATTGTAGCCTGCTCTGCCTCTATTTCGTTGTTAAAATATCAGGTAATTTTCTTTCCTATCTTTATGTGAAAAGAGACTAAGTAAAAAATCTGCCTTTTAAACATACTTACTTTATAAAAATAATAATAAATAAATAAAATAAAGTGTATTGTGTCAAATAATTTGTTTCATAAAGTCGTGTACGGAATCTTTTTTCAAGCAAATAATACCTATAGCAGAAAACTCCGCTCCTCCATATTTTACATCGCGTGATAACACATGAGTTAGAAAAAGCTTAATTTTGTCAACACTATTCTGAGAACAAACAAAAAGAACTGACGGCATCAACAATCTATTACATACTCTCATAATGTCATCAATCATGCAATCTAAAATCCTAGAGCATGATATCAGCATTGTACTAACAACCTAACTACCTAGTTCTAGACTAACAATCTTAGGTAACTTATCGTTACCTACGCCTATTCTTCCATTAACACCTTTAATACCATTGACGTCACTGTATCCTCAACAAAAATGCTAGACAAATCCAATTATAAGACTACCGCACTTGTTAGATACTTACAAAACGAAGCAAGCAATACCATTAAAATATAGCATTACTGTCCATCTACATAGGGTTAACTTTTCTTTGAATACAGTCGTGTCATTGAACACGACCATGGACAACAATATCAATCAATGATTCTTACATAGCTACGTGTATAGGTATAAGACAATATTGCAAAACAAACAGAGGATAACTGATAGCTCTTCTTATCTTTAATAGGTAGGTAGGTATATAATGACCTAAGATCCACGTGCTAATTACGAATCACGTGAAGCATAGACTATTGAGACAACATTATTAAACGCTTGTTGTGGGGACTGTAGGTTTTTTATTATGTACGACGAAACTCCTTCGTTTATAATTACCGGCAGTCTGTATTTCCTAAGCTTGAAAAGTGGGAGATGTTTGGACTGCCAAGCAGAGGTCTCGAATCTGATACCAAATCTCACCTCTGACTTTTCGAAGTCATGTGCGTATTAAATACACAATAATTGTAGCTCATTTTAACGATTAAGGAAATCATTGTAAGAAAACCTGCATGTTTAAGAGGTCTGTAGAATATTCTCACTGATATAATAAGTCTACTAACACGCACTGGGCTAGCATGGTAGACTATGGCCTAATCCTTAACTCTGAGAAGAGGCCCCTGTCCAACAGTGAGGCAGTTTATATCCGAAGCTAATATTAATATTATGAGCCCCGATGGCAAAGCGGCAGTGAATGCGAACTGTTGTACATGAGGTCTCGAGTTTGATTTCGGCTCGGACAGTGTTATTGCCTTTAAGAAATTATCAGTATCAGCACGGAGTTTTCAACAAAGTCCGGTAGCCGTCAATCGGTTCGCAAGCTGTTATCAGCTATACTTGGCGAAATACAGGTGTAATACACCTTTGTTTAAACCTTTTACATAGTGTGAAAGTTGGTATAGATGTTTAAATGTTTAGTACTCCATAACACGTAAACTGTTAAACGGATTTGAATGAAACATGGAACACAGATAGAACACGACCTAGATTAAAAATACTTTTTACCCTGGTATGCATTTCTATAGGAGTCACGCGGGCAAACCCACAGGAACTACTTAAATAACAAAATAGCACTACCATCACTAGAACTATCCAGAACTCTATACATGATCACAGGCATATAAACGTTGTTTCAAAGCATCAATTGAACAGAGAAAAATAGGTATAATGATAATTATGTAGATATAAATAACATGTTTTTCATTGAACCGTACCTATATAACGTAGCTCATATTTATGCGTATTTATGCCACACGGCGTGGACATGTGGGGTTTATAGTGCAATCTATAAACAAGACAATATATTGCAATCTATATATCTACACAGAAATCACGTGGAAATTCGGAGTGTTTCTGTAAGAATAAAATCTTAATAATCAATATTGTGGACTTGCAATTGGTCTATATTAAAAACTAGCTGACCCAAGCAACTTCGTCTGCTTCACATTTTTCATAGATGCTCCGCGCCTATTGGCCGTAGCGTGATGTTATATAGCCTACAGCCTTCCTCGATAAATGGGCTATTCATCTCTAAAATATTTTTTGCATTCAAACCAGGAGTTCCTGAGATTAGCGCTTACAAACAAACAAATAAATTAAGAAATATGTCTAACACAATATAAATTAACATGATGAATTACTATTTATAAAGATTGAATGAGGCCGTCAAAGTAGAGATTTCAACATCGCCTCGCTGCTATGAGCACGGTGTGGAGGCCACTGCTCTTAGACCACACGACTGCTTACCATCAGGCAGAATGTGGTCATTTTGACGAGCAAAATAAATAAAAGAAAAAAGTATGTTTTAAACTTTACAAACATTCAAACAACGGAAAGAAATAACAACTAGACTTGCAACAACTATGTGTGGATCACACAAACTTTTATCTAGTTTGTGGATAGACCACGTCATACAACTCCCAGTGCAGTGGCAAGGCGACGGTCACTAATCGCAATAAAAATTACAAAGCATCGCAATGCAAAGTCGTTTGTTTTTAATGTTTAGTTTCCAGCAATATACGAGTAGGAACCACTCCAGCGAATTTAAAAATAGTATACTGATGAAAAATAAATTCACTAATTTATTATTCATACAACAGCCATATTCTTAAAATAAGAAAGAACAGGGACAATTTCGTTTATAACAATATTATTATAATCTCACTTCACAAGGAAACGAGACACAGCTTTACGTTAGGTATAACGCTGCGTTCTATCATAAAGTAATAATAATGCCCCTGTTCTAAAAACAATGACCACTATTGTGTTATTGAAACTAGATCCATAACTTCATAGTAACCTAATATTATAATTTACGAAACTGTGTGTTTGCTTCGTTTTAATATATCAACCGATGAATCGATTTTGTTGAAATTCGGAATGAAAATATTATGTCCAGCCATTAGATTAGCTTCAGCCCGAGAGAACATACCCTACTTAAAAGCACAACAAAATTGCCGGTTACACCTTGTCATATTATAAAGAAGAAAGATTGATTTTTTGTTTGTTTGTAAGAATTGAACTCAGAAACTACATAACCGATTTTTAAAATTCTTTCACTATTATAAAGCCTAGTGTAAAAATAGTATGTAGACATTATCGCTGTTGAGTGGCGTGTTTTGAAAGTTATTACTAATATTGAAAACGGCAACCATTACTTTTTTTCAGAGTGAACAATGGTTCTTGCTTATTCGTCATAAATAACATAGCGGTCAAAGGGTGAAACAATATGTCCCGCTAGTGACTCATATTGCAGGCAGTAATATAGAGTAAAAATAAAAAGGTCGTGGAAATGCCTTAACATTGCCGCCACAAGGCATATTAAAGAAATATATAAATGAAAATTTTGACAAGATAATTTACAATGAAATCGCCGAATCGAATCCTGACTGGAAAACTATCTTAGGTTGTCACCTTGAGCAAACAAAATCTTTTTTTTTTATACTACTAAAGTGGCAAACAGGCACACGGCCCACCTGATGGTAAGTGGTCACCATAGCCTATCGACACCTGCAACACCATAGGTATCACTTGCGCGTTGCCGACCTTGTAAAAACCTTTTAAACCCATACTGTAGTCTTGTGGGAAAACCTGGGCAGAGAATTCATTCAACAACCTGAGCGTCCGCGACTTAGTGCCTCAATACAATCGATCAAAAATGATAGATACTCTTTAATTATCTTGTTACAATATAATTTTTCCTTTTAGCATAATTCACGTCCGTTATCTTTACTACTCCACTTGTAATTTCGTGGACAATAGTGTGGGTTTTACGTTTTTAATATTTAAATGCTAATTTATTTGTAAAAACTGCAATGTATAACTATTTTTTGTCCCAAATAAATAAAATAAAATAAAACCAAAAATACCGTCTGTGAGGCTCGTCGACAATTTTAAATGCTCGTCTCTGTACCGCGTCAAAAGGATCAAGCTAGTATTTTGGTGCTCCTGCCCAAAGATGGCTGCAGTACTCCATGTGAGGCCGGACTTGCGACTTATATAGAAGCAGTCTTTACCCCGCAGTGAAGTACCGCTTAGCTCTATTGAGCACACCATGCTTTTTGGAAGCCAGCTTGACCTAGCTTTCTACATTACTGCGGAACTGTGCATCACTTGAGATGTCGAGGCGAAGGATTCCAATACGCTTGGAGATGGTGAGAGACATGTTCTGGAGTTGTGGAGACACAGTAAATGGGGTTTTTTTAGCGGTGAACGCGAAGGCTTGTATCTTAGCTGGGTTAAACACGACTAAATTTAGTCTTCTACTTTAATAAGCCAAAATTAAATATTTTTATACGATTTGATATCTGTAATATATCAATATGAAAAGTAAATTATGTTTTAGGGTATCTAATACAGTCACCACTGCAAATATGGCGAGAATGCACCTTGTATTATTATAAAGTCCAAGTTGTATATTCCTTGAACTACACAGCATAATAATAATATCACAGCTAAATTATAACCTCACACTGACTATTATGTGCCTGCTGCCTTCTGTTTGTCCTTCCGTGGCTATAATTGCACTCTCTGTTCCTTTAACTCTCATGATCCGATAGGACGGTAATATGACACGACCGGAGAGAGATCAGGCGCAGGCCCAACGATTTTACGTGCTTTCCGAGGCACGGGGAAAATCGCCAGCGCTCCATAGGAAAGCGCTGCGCTTACAGCAATGAAAAACCAGTTGAGTTTTATTGTATTATCCATATAACAGGAGATATTAAATAAAGGTGGGACAACTTTGTGACATACACAATGTATACATCTTAACTAATATTATAAATGCGAATATGAGTTTGTTTGTTACGCTTTCACGCCTCAAATGTTCGACCCATAACCATGAAGTTAGAAAGTTGGCGGTGTTAGACACCCCCGTGTCTCGGAAAGCACGTAAAGCTGTTGGTCCTTCGCCTGATCTCTCTCCGGTCGTGTCGAGTTAGGGAACAGAGAACGCACTTGTGTTTGCGCACACTCTTGGCAACTATAATATTTCCTGCGCAGATGGCCAGTGTCCGTTAAGATTGGCCGCCGTGACCGAAATTCGGTCTGGAGGACATCCAGAGAAAGTACTGTGACCTAACCTTTATTTACGCAAGCGAAGCCGCAGGCAAAATCTAGTAATTGATATTCGCGAAAAGTACGAAGCAGACAGTTTATTAAATTAGTTATGACAACAACAAATATTTTCGTTCACAGCTTATCTTGAAGCCTAATACTAGGTACTTAGACGTTCGCATAAGACCTAAGCTAACCATAAATTAGGTTAAATGAAGATTACTTACAAGGTTAAAATACTTGAATAGAACATTTTTCTACGAACGAGTTTATAGGTATTGTATGCTTACGCACTTAACTTGTCATGGGTGTCATTGATATGACACCCATGACAAGTTATATTCAAATTTAGTTTATTTATTGCAACAGTTACTATCCTAATAAATCTATAAAGGTGACATTACCCGGCTACTGCACGTGGCGAGGGGAGTTTTTTTAACTAAGTAATCAAGTACTTGGATGTAGGAATAAATCTTACGGATGCGATGGTTATCAAGCATTGTGGCAAGAAATAAGAATAAGAACCAAACTCCATATAGTTATCTGTAGATAGAAACGCTTGACCCTTAATTAAAACTTGCAACTTTTGCCTTTATAGCGCTAAGGCGAACATTTACATTTTAGATGATTGAGCAATCCGTGCAATCAATCTGCTTCGTCTATATAAAATTTCTACAGATAGTGTATATCTTTATTCGTGTATTATTTCATCAAAACGATTGGGTGAATTTCTATAAATATATCACAACCTTGACCTTGACACTGAGCTTGAAGTGACGCATTCGACCCTAACACATGGTTATGAGTATGCGTAATTGGATTTCCCTACGGTTTCGTGTGCACGAATTGAAATTCGAATTTGTTTTTATTTTGAAGCTAAGTGGCCTAAGGTATTTCTAGTATGATCTACTTGCATTCGTTAGAAAACAGACATGATAAATATATTAAAAATATGGCAAATAACGATAAAATCGTATACCTAATTTTAACCATAGATATCTGAAATTTAACCATTTCACTATCAAAGAAAAACTTTATCTCATCGATTTACCCAAAGTAAAGTAGGTATATATTTTATATAAAACCAGCAACCAGCCCCGGCTTCGCACAAGTATTATAAAACCTAATCAAATTATACATTTAAACCTTTCTCATGAATCACTGCCTATTGGTGAAAACCGCATGAAAATCCGTTAAGTAGTTTTTGAGTTTATCGCGAACAAACGCGGTGGCGGTCTTTGTTTTTTATAATAGATAGTGATTTAGTAGCAATTTGAGTAACTAATTACTAGCATTCTTCCTTCTTATTCCAGCTGAGCTATAATTCTTATGATTAGCGGGTTCCCGTTGATGCAACTGCACTGCTGGGAACTAATACAGATCCATATAAAACTGTCTATTACAAAAGAAATGTAGGTCGACAATATTGTTAAGAAAATTACCTATTACTTTAATGACAATGGCACTTTTTGCACCAAGCTTAAAACAATTGTGCAATGTCGTCACAATAGAAATTGTGTCTTTTACACATATAATATCACTCTATACTTAAACGGTAAAATAGAAAACCTGCACATTCATTCAGTCTTAAATATAAAATAACCTTCTACAAGGCATAGTTCAAGACCCAGTACAGATTTCCCAATATTTTACTTATCCAGGTATTAATCATCGTATGAACCTACATGTACAATACATAAAAATAGTATATAGGCATAAAAATAAACATACCTTTTTCGACAACCGGCTGAGTTTTCTTATATAACAGAGATGAGTATGAGAAGTTGTTCCTCATGTTCTTCACTAAGTTCGGAGGCTGTTTGCCGCGCAGTAGCACCGCGTCTAACTCAGTGTAGTATGGCAGCAATTTGTGGTTAAACTCCAGTCGCAAAATCCTGGATAAACAAGGAATAGAGATATTCATGCCTTCTCTGATGCAATTTCAGTCAAAAAAAGTAGTATGTCTCGCGTTGATAGGCGTTGCGTACGCAAGTTTTAGTAAATAATGACATATTTTTTTTGGTTTAACGACATTAAGAAAAATTCTGTGTCGCGGGGGACTTTACAAACATTTAATCAACGGACACAGAATACCCAGACTCGGAACAACGACATGCGGAACACAAAAAAATTGTCCCGTGTGTGGATCGAACCTACACTCGGCGCAATGTAGCGACGACTTAAACTATTACGCTATCCGTGCAATATATTCGATAGAAGCGACATAATTGCGATTTAAAAACATACTGAATTAATTGCACGTCGCTTAGCAAGAAGTTGCAATTCATAATAAAATAATAATTGAGAAAAGAAAACTATTACCCAGCTGATTGGAACAGAAAAAGGTCAACATGATTGGATTCTTATATAATTAGTTGAGATTCTAAATTTGATTTTTAAATTTAATTACCTAACGTTATGGCAGTTATTATTAACTAGATTTTGTTCGCTTGCGTAAATGTAGGTTAGGTTAGTATAAGTACTTTTTCTGAATGAAAGGTACCCTATGTTCTTTTCTGTTCCCCTGACAACGTGTATGCCAAATTTCATGATGATCGGTCGGGTAGTTAATGCTTGAAAGCGTAACAAAGAAACAAATACACATGCACATTTATAATATTAACTCGTTAAGATAGCTGCCATTTTAAAACTAACCAAAAACCCAAAAGTTTTACAAAGTTGCATGATTGCATAAACCCTTATAATGGCTCTTCTCTCGATACCTATCAACTCACTAAGTATCTTCACAAAATAAATTTAAAATATACAGCAGAAAATGGCAGCAGACTACTTACCGCGTCGGAACATTGAGCTGTCTAATCGGCGGACTGAAGATTCTGGGCGTATCACCGACATATTCAGGCTCTCCTTCCCAGAGCAATATCCAAGCTGTGGGTCCTCTTGCCCAGATCCTCACCAGTGCGCCAGGGTTATACGTCTCGAAGATAGACACCTCGAGTGGGTAGACAACTTTTTCGAAGGATACTTCTGTCGAAAATTATGTTGTTTGCAACGAGACTTCATAAGATCTTTTATATAGGTGCAATATTATGTAAATATAGGTGCAATATCAATGAAGAAAAAAACATCAAACCGACGACAGCAAAATAAAGCGAGGGATTAATATTAAATAACATATTCAAGTAACAAGAGTAAATTATATTGTACTGTTTACTTGAGGTCCGCTCAAAATAGGTCGGCGATCCGGATCCGGACTGCAATCCGCTATTTGGTGACCTCTGATATAGAACAATGCTACATAAGGTAATGCAGCATTATATGATGCCTAACGACCTTATGAGTTGACTTATGTGTATACTTTCGTATAAATTAAATATCATTTTTCTGAACACATTTCATGGCCTATTTCTATATAACAATCATTAATATATCAATGATAACAATACATATTTCTGAAGCATTAGTCATTATCGGTAATTTAATATGTAAGCAATATAATATATGTATATAGAACAGGTATAAAAGATATTCAATAATCTTTTGGGATAGATGCATAGTAAAGCTGATGTGCGAGGTAAAGCTGATATGTGGCACATTCGGACACATTTAGGGAGATAACGCACATTCCTTATTAAAATTTTACATTTAATAGGAGACATATTCAAGCCATGTTGCGTAAATAACTATTTACCCTAATCATTTATTGGCCTTTTGGTCAAGTTGCGCTTATATCAATCAAAATATCTCGGTTTGTCTCCAAGATGAGCAAAGAGGATTTTTTTCGAAATACTATGTAACGGCGGATCGGATTCTGGAAACCTGCCCAATAGATGGCAATTAACGCCCATATAAAATGGGATTTAGATCATAATAAGAATAATGGAGGTATAATGTACTAAGCCGATAACACAATGTCTATCGATAGACTATAATACATTAATATTCGTTTGAAGAGCCCACTTTTACCTTATGCATATTTATGTCAACAAATGACTAAAACTTAATATTAACATGTTAAACCAAAATCCATTGCATAATACACATGAAATCGAGAAACTGGATCCGAATTAAATAGGTACCTAAACTATGATTACGTGAATTATTCCCGTGTCGTACTTCTGTAATCGAGACTTGGCACGCGCTTAATTTGCATACGTAACATGACTACTTACTTATTGTGTACATTATATAAGTTATTACATTTTTCAATTTCTTCAAAAACATAATACGAAATAAATAAATAATTGCACAAATTATGATAAATTGTGATAACATGTAAAATCTATAATATATCCACCCTTCGAGAATATACGTATGACGGTGGTGCATTATTCGTTTAGACACATTGTCTAATTGTAATGTACACACGATAAACACACGATTATCAATAAATATTTTTTTGTATGTCCTACTTGATTTAGCAATATGGATAATTAATATGTCGGTCATCATAAATATGTCAAAACGGATAAGTAATAAATGTGTGTAGTCCCAAAACTAATGTAACACACTGAGAATTTTCCATCGCCATATCAAATTAATTCGACTCTGCCGTATTCGAAGCTAGACAGCAACCGCAACTTATTCCAAGTTAACATTGTCACTAGACCAGTGAGGTAGTCCGCACAATTGCAATAGAATCATATCTGAATGTATCAAAAATAATTTACATAGCTGTGCGTATGCTTGAACGCGCGATTGTATTCGAATATCATTCGAATGCCAGCGTTTATTTACGTTTCCCTACAATGCTTTACATTAAACGTTAAAAATTGCTTTGGGCGCCCAACTAATAAATAAATAAATATAAATAATAATATCTAAATTGTAGTACTTACCTACAAAATCCTGACTTGTTATAGCATTAGCATTTTGTGGCATATAGTCTTCTTGGGCTGACGGTGCTTCCTCCCACCATGTTCCATAAGTTCTCTACATAGGAAAACCATTTATTTATTTTAATTTAAATCACTGATATTGGGGAAAACAATTATGCCTATTTCAAAACAGAACTGATTTTGATAGAATTTAATTGAATATATGTAGTATAATAATAGATTAAACACTGACAAAGTAATTTACTGATGGATATGATATAGAATGAATATATAAAGTTAATAAACAAATACTAGATTTGTAATTAAAACTAAATCAGTAAACAATATTGAAACAATTTCTTTGCAATAAATATAAAAATTTTAATTCTGTAATAGGAGTGATATTTATCCTATCAATCAAACTATCAATCAATTCAATATCCTAACTAATATTATAAATGTGAATATAAATTTGTTTGTTACACTTTCAAACCTTAACTACTCAAACAATCATCAAGACATATAGGTTGTCAGGGGCAAAGGTACAGAAAAGGACATAGGGTACCTTTTATCCAGTAGAAAGTTCTAATCCTGAAGAATAGCTAGTTTCTTATAAAATGAATTAAATATTATTAAAAATTGCTGTACTAAAACTATTGTTCATAGTAAATCTTAGACTCAGAAGTACATTTAAAAGTCACTGTGTAATTAAACAACTTTAATTAGCCAATTTCATCATTTTGACTACATTAACACAGTTACAGACAATGTGAGTAAATAATGAAAGTATTATTTAAAATTTCACAAAAAATAAACAATTTAATACTTTTTTTAAAGACTACTACTACACTAGAGACAGTCCCTATGTCACAAAGGACTTTAAGAATATTAATTTAAAACAATATATTTTACAATGTTTCTAAGCCAATACCTAATACCACTTTATTTCCAACCATACAAAATTAAATTAAATCATAATCATAATCATCGTTTATTTGCTCAAAACACGGTATATAAAGTTGGTAAAACAGATGCATAATATGCTCATACATGTTTTGCTGTGCACACAGCATGCAAATATTTATAGGTTTATTAATATTTTTCTAGTCAATGTAACACAATTTCAATGCAAATCTACTATATCATGATTCATGAATCAAGCTACTTTTATAGTAATAGAATGCAGTTTACAGATAAACTGTAGTAGTCTATATTTTTAAAACACAAAAAAAGAAGTCCATACCTATTTCACAATGGAATTGATGAACATTATTTTAAATAGACAAAAGATAATCTGAGTTCAAGTTCATAAAAGTGCAAATTATCTAACTAATTGTTGAAAAGCATCCTTAAAACAAATAAAACAATATTTAAAAATATGTATGTATTTGTTAATTTAATTTTGTAATTGTGGGACAAAATAATAATACAGACTGAAATAAATAAATAAAATAAATCTTGTAAGATCAGTAATAATTATTACTTAAGTACAAGATTAAAAAGATAAGTATCATAAAAAAAGAAACAATATGTCCAGTGACATTTATATTTTTCAAGGCTTAGTAAATGAATTGTATAATGTTTTGGTTACTTTTAAAGACACACAAACTTGTCCCCTTCACATTAAAAGAAAATGTTTAGTTGGAGTAGTTTATTAATAGAGTAGCCTTGATTTTTATCTTTATCAGGAAGTCTTTTGCTGGAGTCTTTACCACAAGATTCTGATACAGAGGTCTTACGCATGTAAAACATCCTAGCCTAATTTAATTTACAATAAAGTTTGATGAGATTGTACTAACTCACACAAAAATAATTTATAAAAATAAGTACTAAAATATACAAAACAATAAATACTTAGTAAATTTTGTCTCTATTTCGTTGTGTGCAATTTCAAAGTTACAAAAGCCGTGTGGGGTCCTGTATGCGTATAAATAATAAACACTATAATTCCGCGGCAAAATTGCCACAACGATAACAAAAGATTTATCTTGATAACTACAAAAATAATACAGTTTAAAACTAATTTTACCATTACGAAGGCTTGCGGATAGTCGCCATAATCAGGAAAATTAGAAGGCGGCCCACGAAGATTGAACGCCGTATAAGAAACACTGATTTCGCTTCCATACTGTGAACTAAAATCTTCGACGTTGTGCACAAACTGTTCTATTATTTGTTGTTCTTTTTCGTCATCCATGTCACTGTCGTCTTTAAACCAAAACAAGGAAGATATCACGTCAGATGCACTTTGCATTTTTAATGCTTCTGTCCAGAATTCTTAATGGAAAATTCACGCGAACGAAGATCCGCGCTCGAATGAAATGAAATGAAATGAGTTTGTTTTTTTATTGACAGCTGACAAGCACAACACAAACATAACAACACTAATTCTGCAATATTTATACAGTATACGATTGAAAGTAAAGTACGTAAGAATCAAACACAAATTAAATTAATATTAATAATTCATAAAATTAATGATCAACAAACAACTGTAACACTTAATTACGCTAAATTTTCTATACAAAACAAAATCTAATCGTTTAGTAACATTAAGATTTTATGGCCCATAATATTATTCTGTAATAATGCTCTCGAAATTAACGATAGCAGCATAATAAAGAACTTATTAAAATACAATTATTGAATATTGATACATAGATTATACATTTATTTATGAATATAAAAACAAACTCTGAATGAAATTATCAAAATATTGCTACCTCAAAAGATGCCTCAATGGCATTAAGAAATTATTTAATCTGTATGCGATTACCATTTCATTCATTCAATGTATATTTTTGAGGTACACTGGTTTCGGTAATACTACCCATTTAGGTTCACAATCTTATCATTTTAGTAAACTTTTGTGAAACCTTATTATTGACTTTATAAAACATTACTCCTGGTTAATTTTTGTGTCTCCTTCACATTTAATATATGACATGTGATAGTAAGCGAGTCTTTATTATTCAAACGTTACACAAAGGATTTTTTTACCAATTTCCCTTTGCAAAACACCCATAATTATATATTCTAAATTATTGTATTATAAATGTTTAAAGAATGAATTACTCTGAACAATTTATATACCTATTTATCAAGTTACTGGAATATAAAATAAATTGTCAATTATTATTAACTTTGCCCCGTTGCCGCGCGCTATATACGTCTTATTAATATAATTGCCAATGATGTTGATATTATTAATTATCACTGTAGCCTGCCGAAATTCAAAGAAGTTGCAGAAAAATGCATAGTATTTAATATGTACATTTTTTATTTTATTGTCTTATTTATATTATATTATGTATATTTAGCTTATAATATCGTTTTAGGATATCCTGTGTTTAAATAAATAAATAAACTTTATTCATCATTCAATTGCATTAACTTGTGTCCATGGCTTACTTTAGTTCTATGGGGTTTTGACGGAAAAACGTTAATAAAAATACGCAGATGAAGACAAGCCACACGGACGAAGATGTTTCGGAGGGACATTATATCACATTCAGCCATAGAAATCAATACTAATATTAACAAGCTGTAGAGTTTTTTTGTTTGTTTGTTTGGTTGAACGAGCTTATCTCAGGAGCTCCCAGGTTTGAATTAAAATAATATTTTACATTTGAATAGCCCATTAATTATTGAGGAAGACTATAGGCTATATAACATCACGCTATGGCCAATAGGAGAGGAGCATCAATGAAAAATGTTACGAAAACGGGGAAAATTCTCTTATGTGAAGCAGACGAAGTTGCGCGGGTCAGCTAGTGTTTAGATAGATATATTCTATAGAAAATATACCATTGTGACAAGTTCACGGTGGAAAATATCCTTCAATCTATTCTTCTTGCTTAAAAATTACTTATACCAAATTCTAACGTCACATCCGACTCTTACATTATTCTGTGCATAAGTAGTTAATTGTTCTAGTTTATAGCATAGTTTTCAAACCTCAATAATATTACATAAATATTCCTTCTGCCGTTTGAATGATCAACTATATAGTATAATAATATACTGAACAAACGGTACTACATAGTTCTTTATTGGTAAAAAATCGACTTTTATAGTCTAAACTAGTTTTCTACCGATTTTCAGCAAGCTATCCTAGTGATATGTTATCTCTAAATTAATTAATTCATTCACTTACCTGTCATATCACGATAGAAGCTTGTCAATAAAAATGGCAGCGGGACCGATTGCCGAAAGGAATCAAGGTAATTTATGATAGTTTGCCATAATAAATGAACATAATTTGCTAAATTGATGACACATTTTACTATGCAGTTTACAAGTTATATCTAGAAGTAATCATTACCTAATTATTATATAGTATAATTTTGAGGTTAAGCGTTAAAGTTTTGTTTTCTGTTCCTAATAATTTGCATTGATAATACGAATGTACCTATTTGTAGTATCTGTACTTGTAATGATAAACATGAACATACTTTATATCTTATTTAACTATATGTAATGTCACTCGACATAATTGTTTATTTATGTTTTAGATGCTACCATATACGTCGGTGGTTTGGATGACAGAGTCACTGAAAGCTTGTTATGGGAACTCTTCGTACAAGCAGGACCCGTGGGTAAGGATAATTTTACTGTTTTTAATTTTGTTAATACTTGAAAAGAGAGCCCATTGTTTAAATGATATATATTACGACAGTAATTGTCGAATAATATTATTTTAGATAATTATTATTTAGGTCACAACTATAATTATTAGATCAAGTAGAAATAAATCAAAACTCTTCAATAAATTATTTTCAGAACTAACACAAAATGTATTACTGCCTGATATTTTTATAAGTTTCATCTTAGTGGCTTAGTGTTGAGATTATTTTACACTGAACTTAGAAGATTTAATAATGAGAGGAATTAGGCCTATTTTGATATAGTCCAATCTTTTCAGATTGGGTCAGATTTAGATGGCAGTATATAAAAAACAAATAGTAAATTATATTTATTTTACCTTTCAGTAAATGTTCATATGCCAAAAGACAGAGTCACTCAAACTCACCAAGGATATGGATTTGTCGAGTTCATGGGAGAAGAAGATGCTGACTATGCTATTAAAGTAAGTGATTTTAATATCTTCATCGTGTTTTTCAGGAAGAGTACCAATGATGATCATAATTTTGTATAACATTAATTATTGGTATCAACAAACCAATAATAAATACTACACAAGTCCATATTACAAGTACTAGTTTCTTCACAGAAAATACTAGTAACACGGCTACCCAGCATCAAACTTGAAAACATGCAAAACAATTTTTTTATTGGTATAGTGCCCACTGGTTGTATCTATACTGATATCATGTAAAGTAGTTGTTCTTAGAGGTATACACTGACAGACTCATAAACTGCATCAAAGTTCAGGATTACTTTCGAATTAATATTTTTGATAAATATGCAAACTTTAAACTAAATGAAAATGTTGAGACTGTCTATTAATCATAAAATAAAACAAAATTTAATAATAAAACTGCCGTAAAAGATAAAAATACAGTTGAGAAAAAAAAATTTATGCAGTCTGAAATTCGTGTGTTATTAGAGTGCAATTTAAATTATTGTTACCAATAGTATTGATTATTAGTCTTTTAAACTCAACAAAAGTTTTGTAGCCATAAATATGGATACTTCGTCCGAACAAGCCGCTCAAATTGTAGCATTGGTGCGGGCAGGCTTAGATCAACAAACAAAAGCAAGAAATTTAAATTTAAACCAGTCTACGGCTTCTAGAGTATACCGAAGATTTGTAGAGACAGGTTCTTACAAAAGGAGACTCGGTACCGACATAACTCTAGCAACCACCCGTTATGACGATCGATTTATTGTTTCAACTTCCCTACGAAATTGTTTCAACTTCCCTATGAAATTGTTTCACGTCAGTAAACATCAAAACGGAGCTGAATGAAGTCCGAGGAGTAAACGTGAGTGCACAAACAATAAGAGGCAATCACCCTTTTTAGACCAGCAAATGGTCCAAAGCTTACAGACAAGCTGGTTTAAGATTTGCGCTTGAACATCTTAATTGGACTGAAGAGCAATGGGCCTCCATATTGTTCATCAACGAGTGTAGGACATGTTTAAACGGTGCAGACGGTGGCAGAAGAGTCTATCGTTGACGTGGGGAGAGATATGCTCAAAGTTGCATTTAGGAGCATGTTCCTTTTGGAAGCGGTTCTTATATGGTGTTGATGGCATTTCGAAGATCGGGTGAACGGATCTTGTGTTCATCGACATGGTTCGTCAAAACGGTAGAAGAGTTGGTTTGACGGCACAACGCTGCATAACAGAGGTTTTTGAAGCCCACGTGGTACATTACATGGGATTAATAGGCGAAAGTTTTACTCTAATGCCCGACCCCTCGCCGCTGCACAAGTTCGACAATATTGCGAAGAGGTTGGGATACGTACCAAGAATTGGCCAGCACGCAGCCCGGATCTTAATCATATTGAGCATGTTTGGGATAGTTTAAAAAAAGCTGTATATGCGAGAAATCCTGTGCCCACAACAGTAAGCACTAAGCACTAAGAACAGCTATTTCACAAGAATGGAACAATATTCCGCAAAACCGTTTAATAACCCTAATCAGATCTATGCGGAACCGATTAGAATCTGTAATAAGGGCATGTGGAGGCAATACACATTCTTAAAAGAAAAAAATCCTGTACTTCAACTTTTTTTTATTGTAAAACCCAATGTTTATATATACCAACCAAAACCAATTTTTGTTACATTTATCGTTTTTTATCAAAAACAAACAAGAATGTTTTTAAGAAATAGTATTTTTTGTTTAAATTTTCACAGAATGATTTTATTTTCGCATAACTTTAACCTACAGTGGTGAAAAAAAAAAATTATGATGCAGTTTTGTACAACAAATTTTAAAGATAGCTTGTTTAATGGTGATTTTGGAAAGATACAAACAATACAAATATTTTATCCTTATATAATTATATTTTGCCTAGTGCATTTTCATTGGAAAATACAAAAAAATGCTATTTTAGTTCCAGGGAAACTGATTTAGGCTAGTTTGAATATTATACCATTTTGGAATCGAAGTTAGATGCGCCAATTTTTTAAAATATTTGCCTCAGTAGTGCCAATACTTTTTTTTTTCACCACGATGAGTAAAAATGAACTAAAAGTCAACATCTTACATAATTTAAGAAAACAACATCATTTTGGTTGATTTTTGTGTAAAAACTACATGCATTCTGGAATTTTTAATGATTGTGATGGATGGGTATTGCTACTTATGTTGCCAAAACAAAATAAACACAGAAGTATTTGTAAAATTGTAGCAATGGTACTTAAAATAAAATAAAGGGTGCCCATTTTAAAAAATCAGGATAGAATCTTCTTTTTTTTTCCTCAACTAGTCATAAGTAGGTCCTTTTGGTGCCCGCTTATCGTTGAATTTTGGGACACTTTGTATATGTGAGAGCTTGTTATTAGCAATAGAAGTTAATTATTGTATTTAGATATAAGAATATTAGTCTGTAAGCTTTCTGTAAAAATAAATAAATTAACTACTCAACCAATCACCATACAATTTCACACACACATTAGCAGGAATACAGAAAAGAACTTACGACACCTTTCATTCAGAAAAATAGTACTTTTTCCTGACAAGTAAAATCAAAAAGCTAGTTGATAATAATAACACCCAATATTGGAATTTTCAGACAGAGGTAACCCTAACAAAAACTAACAACAAATTGGTTGTATTTTGTAGGTTATGAACATGATAAAATTATATGGTAAGCCCGTGAGAGTGAACAAGGCATCTGCACATCAAAAGAATCTTGACGTTGGTGCCAATGTGTTCATTGGAAACTTGGATCCAGAAGTGGATGAGAAACTGCTGTATGACACATTTTCAGCTTTTGGTGTTATATTACAAACACCTAAGGTGAGATTTTTTTTATATATTTATATATAGCTGCTAAATAAATACCTCCACCACTGCAATCTTTTAGTATATAATTAATAATTGAGGTAAAATTCTGATTGAATAGAGGAAGCGATGGCTCTATCTTTGTGAAGGACGATGAATGTAAGACAGGTTAAGAACTAGAAGAAAAATGTAATGTATAAACAAACCCATAACTAAGTCAAAAACATATTGTTTTTGCCGAACTAACATTTTTCTATTAGAATGTCGAATGGTTTTTACTGGATTTATACATGTTGCACTTGAAAGACTTAAGCCTCGTCCACAAGGAACATTTGGCGCACGACATGTTGCACAACATGTTGCTCAACGTGTTGAAAGTAAGCGCGGTACTTTTGTTTAGTAACGTTGTCTGTCTACATATGATTTAGCTCGCATCAGTCGTCGACAACATGTCGCTAGAGAAACTAGTGTTGATTTCAGCGGCTTTTAAACGTCTCCACTTGTCAACATTTGATGCTCAACTGCACTTGCACGGAAACAAACAACAAGCCGCGCGTCATGTTGCGCGTCAGCTAACAACGTCGCGCGTTGTTGTGCAATGTTGATGATCTTGTTGAGCGTCTCGTGTTGTGCGACAATTGGTGCCTAGTGGATACGAGACTGTAATAAGGATTTCATAATTTTAAAAAATATTTGTAGATTTTCCTTGTGACATATTTTGTAATGAAATCAATCATCATCCAAAAATTGTGTATCTAAATAACAACAAAATATTTATCTTTTAATTTCAGGTGATGAGAGACCCGGAGACTGGCAACTCCAAAGCCTTTGCTTTTATAAACTTCGCATCATTCGAAGCGTCTGATGCGGCGATAGAAGCTATGAATAACCAGTATCTGTGTAACAGACCCATATCTGTCTCATACGCCTTCAAGAAAGATGTTAAAGGCGAGAGGCACGGATCTGCAGCAGAAAGGTGAAGCAATATTATTATCTTTTACTTTAAAAGCTACCTGAGACTAGGACTAATTAGTGAAATTCTGACTACTAACGAACAGTCGTGAGGTTGTAGTTGACCAATGTTTCGAACATTGGTCACTATAATACCCAAACTCAGGGCAACTATTTGTGGATAATACATTTATTTGTCTCTTGTGCATGCACTTAAATCACTGTCCTGCGGTCTACTTTATATCATATGGTAGTTATCCAGTATATATACTAGTAGATATACAGTGGTTTGCTAAGGTAAGTGGATATGACTTGGATTCATTTTCAAGGTGCTGCTTTAAGTGAATTTTATTATTTTCAAAAGACTTTCTTGATAGAATACTCAGAAAATTTTCCACTATGAACCATTTGTTGCATTTATAATATACTAGATGTGTCCGCGGTTTTACCCGCGTTTACCGTTACTGCGCCGCCCCCGTGGGTCGTAGCGTGATGTTGTATAGCCTACAGCCTTCCTCGATAAATAGGCTATACAACACAAAGAATTTTTCAATTCGAACCAGTAGTTCCTGAGCGCATTCAACCAAACAAACAAACTCTTCAGCTTTTTAATATTAGTATAGATTTAAATATTTATTTATTTATTTATTTATTTATTTAGCATAAACCTATTACATCATTACAGGCTCAATCCTAATGCGACATAATGGTTAAATAAGTACATACACAAAAAATTAAACATAGAAAAACAATTTACAAAATATTAAAACATAAACAAAAGAGACTAAATATACATTTCCTTACTATTAGGTACTTACTACTATCTTATAACTTAATATATAGTAAATGGCCTTTGTGAACTCGCTCATTGAGCACGTAAACAAATCGAGTTGCTCAGACGCCGTGTTGAGCGTACGCAGCGCCCGCGTCAGCGGCGCTTCATGCAGTAAATTAGTGCGCGCGCGCGGCACCGCCAGCAGCGCCGGGCGCCGGCGCCGCGCCACGCACGCGTCCGGCGCGCACAGCCGCACCTCCTCCAGCACGCTCGGGTTGTGCACAACCCCCCGAAGCACTTTGAGCACGTACGTGGCTAGAGAGGCTTCCCTACGTACTTCTAGCTTGGTGTAGCCTACCATACCCAGGATAAATAACGTGGGATATAAAAGCGGATACCCAGGGTATACCCCATACCGCTTAAGGTATAGAAACCGGATAAATTTATTTTGGATACGCTCCAGCATTAATTTATATTTGGCCTCATGAGGAGACCAAACAACACCGTTACCTTCCAGGTGGCTTTTTACGAGGGCTTCATACAATGCGCATAAAGCACCCATATTTGTAAATCCATTTGCCTGCCTTAGAATAAATCCTAGATTTTGGTACGCTCTCTTACATACGGCAACAACATGCTTGCGGAAGTTTAAGTCCGCGGTGAAACCAACT
This sequence comes from Catocala nupta, assembly GCA_963675205.1. Lineage (NCBI taxonomy): Eukaryota > Metazoa > Arthropoda > Insecta > Lepidoptera > Erebidae > Catocala > Catocala nupta. The sequence continues at coordinate 13,340,070 of OY776082.1, forward strand.
CCAAGGTCTTTCACCTCAGTTACCCGCCGCATGGGAGTACCTTCCATGTGGTACTGGTGGTGAACCGGGGCACGTGCACGACTAAACGAGAGCACCGAACATTTAGCCACGTTGAAGAAGAGTTTGTTTTCTGAGCTCCAACTTATAACTCTGTCGATATCTTGCTGCATCGTGTCGTGATCCGTGGCCCACCTCACCTCCATTACCAATTTTAAGTCATCGGCAAATAACAGAGGGGTAGAGCTGTTGACAACCGCAGCTAGGTCATTCACCATCACAATGAATAGTAGAGGTCCCAAGTTGCTACCTTGACTCACACCGGATCTCGTGAAGTAGGGTTCAGAGAGATACCCATTACAGTCCACGTACTGGCATCTGTCCCGTAAATAGCTAGCGAAGAATGTCAGGGTATGCGGGGTACATCCGACACTGGCTAGCTTCGTCAGCAGGACATCGTTATCAACGGTGTCGAACGCCTTCTTGAAGTCGAAATACGCCACGTCCACTTGCACCCCAGAATCCACCGCCGGCGTCAGATATGTCATCATCTGCAGTAAATTACCTGTCGTACTTCGTCCCGGGCGGAATCCATGCTGCGCATCGGACAGCTGACTGCTTATCTGTGCATATAAGGAGCTATGAATCGCCGCCTCGAACACCTTCGCTGGAGTACACAGAACCGCCACAGGCCTGTAATCAGTGGTCTCCGAGCCGCCCTTACCCTTGGGTACAGGCACAACACGGGTCAGTTTCCAGCTATCAGGGAACACTGCGGTATTGATACACACGTTAAACAAATGTAGCAACGGTTCCGCTAATACTCCGCTACAGTCCCTAAACAAGTAGGAGGGTATACCGTCCGGACCCGCCGAGCGCTTGGGCGGCAGGCGGGCGAGCGCGCGCCGCACGTCGGCGAGGCTGAGCGGCGCGAGGTGCGCCCGCGCGCCGGGCGCCGGCGACGGCGCCGCGCTGGCCGCTGCCACGCTCAGCACGGCGGGATCCGGATTGTACACCGATTGAAAAAAACTCGCAAATTCCCGCGCACATTCGGATTCTGATAATACTCGTTCATTTACTATTAACTTACGCTGTCTCGAGTTACCTTTCTTAGACCTCACATAGTCCCAGAACGCACGCGGCTCTTTTGCCAGGTGATTTTGTACGAAGTCACAATACTGATTATGAGCTCGTTCGATCTCCGCCTTCACTCTCGCCCGACACTCAGAGAAAGCCTCATAATCACTACGCCTCTTACTGGCTTTGTATCGTTTGTGCAAAGTGTGTTTAAGCTCAATATCAGCAATAATACCACGCGTATACCATACAGGATAGTTGTACCTCGTATTCACCCGTCTAACTCTTTTTAAAGGAACACAAATGTCTAATGCTTCATTTATTTTACTGTAGAATAAGCCTAAAGCTGTGTCTGGATCTTTTAAACAATACATTCCACTCCAATCTATAGTAGACAACAAATTATATAAATGGTTAAAGTCGGCTTTATTAAAATTCCAACGTTTATTTATTATCGGGCGAGTCGAATGCGCGGAAGTGTGTGCGTGCGAGACAGACGCGGGCGCGGGGCGCTCGGCGAGCGCGACGCTGATAGCGAGCGGCGGGTGGTACGCATCCGCGGGTTGCAGCCCTTCGTCCGCCGCCTCGACGCGGACGCCTCGCGCGCTCAACACTAGGTCCAGCTGTCTATCGTTACAATTAGGCACCGAGTTATACTGCTCGAGTTCACAAAAGGCCGTAAAATATTCAAAATAATTACTGACATTTATATTGCATGAAAATAGATTAAAATCACCTACTATAACTAAATTATGTTTATACTATATATTACATTTACGAATGATTTATACATTCCTAGTTCAAATTATTTTCAATAATTCACTATATCCTCTATTACAGATTACTCGCCGCTCAAAATCCGCTATCACACGCAGACCGTCCTCATCAGCTATTCGCGGATGCTCCGCCAACGATGATGGGACCAGTACTAATGGCGCCTCCACCTCCGCCGACGCCGTCACCGATGCCACCTCAAGGACCTCCGATGGGTGCTCGGCCACCTCCACCGCTTCCAATGACTGCACCGCCACCGCCGCCGTCATCCATGCCTCCGCCAGGCCCACCACCGCCACCTGGTCCGCCACCACCGCCTCCGCCATTTCACCACTTTCCACCGCCTCCGTTTGGGCCCCCAGGCTTTGGCCCGCCTCCTCCACCCGGTGCGCGACCGCCTCCTCCATGGAGGCCGCCGCCCCCATCCTTCAGGCCCCAGTTTCCTCCACGTGGACCGCCACCATTCGGACATCCACCATTCCCCCCACACCCGCCTGAACCAAATTATAATTATTAAGTGTAATTAAATAGTATAATATTAATTATTGTTTTGTATTTTACTGAATAAAATATGACATATTTTTTTAGTCTAGCAGCTGATATTTGAATTCATGGTCGATGTTGTATTTCTTGATATCCCCCTATGCAATAATATAGCTTATTTGTATTTTTTTTATACAAGTAGTGTGCCAAAACAAACATGGGCCATGGGTTTGAGGGTAAGCGGTTATCGTAGCCTATGATCGCTAGCGATAACAGAGATGTCACTCGCGCGTCGTCGTCCAAGGAAAAGGAATGTAAATTATAATAATATTTCAAAGAGAAAGTGCGAATTTTTTGTGTGTAGAGTAATCTTTAGAAAAGATTTTTATAAATTTATATTTTAATCCAATTAGTGAAAGATTTTTGAAGCAGGTGCTATTTAAAAAATATTTCAACTTCTATTAGACGCCAGTAGCATCAACGGTAAGGACCATTGATGCTACTGGTGACGATAAGGATTTGCTTTTTACTGTCCTATTTGCCACCCATGGCTGGCTTTAACAGAGGTAGCAAATGTAAAAACCTTATTTCGATATCAAGTAAGGACGTGTTGTATTTATTTCGTAAACTACAGTTGCGAAGTAAACGCATTTGCTACGGTTGACCAAAGTGCCTAGTGTGAGTTGTTTTACGTTAACGCGATCAAAACGTTTACCGAGTTTGGCTCTCTGCTTGGTTAAGACACGGTAATGTTGGCTTGGAGCGGGCCAATCGTAGCGCCGACCGTCATAAACGTGTCGATCGCGTTAACGTAAAACACTCTCACTGGGCACTCGGTACTGCTTGATCAGATGTCCTGGATATTTTTCACTATTATGCACGAAGCACTGTTAGTGTTTACTGCATAACTTCTAGCAGCAGTATCAGGTGCTGGCTGTAAGTTCATAGTGTCTGGTCCAGGGTTTAATGTGTCAGCTACTCCTGACTGTAGGTTAACAGCGCTAGGGTTGACAATATAACAATGACGGTTTAAATTTTCAGTTCTCCTATTCCAGTTCTCCTCTCTCTATTCCAGTTCTCCTTCAAATATTGCTTCGTTAAAAAGTTTTTCAGTATATATACGCTGCTCATTTGTCATGTTTCTTGGTTTAAATGCAATATTTTGTCCAAAAATATGTTTGTCAGGCTGTGATTGTGAGAATTTATTAGTGATACAATTACCGACTTCATTTATTATGTTATTGAGGTTCTTGTCATCCCTGGTTCTTTTTTTGTACTCTTCTAGGTGGTAAAGATTGGACAACAGGAGAAGTGAGTGCAAGGTATGAAGATGGATGGTCTGACGTGCTCGTAGAAGTCTGAGATTGCGGACGAGGAAAAGGTGAATCTAAGGCTACATCGGTATTTGAACAATTCTGAAAAAAAAATTGTTTCAGATACCAAACTCACAAGAAGAATGGCAACAAATACCACATGACTTCGAGCAAAAATGACATTTTCCTCATTGCTTGGGAGCAGTTAATGGGAAACATGTACGAATAATACCACCGCCAGGAAGTGGTTCCTCTTTTTATAATTATAAGGGGTTCCATAGTATGGTCTTGATGGCAGTAGTAAACGCTAATTATGAATTTATCTATGCGAATTTGGTATAAATGGAAGGAATTCTGACGGAGGTGTTATTGAGCAGACGAAATTTTGCGATAAATTGAGAAATAACTCATTGCATATTCCGGAACCAGAACGCTTAAATAATTCTATCAAAGTTCTAAATTACGTTTTTATTGGACCAAAGGGAATTAACAAATGAGCGAAAAATTTATAATTATTGATTATCTAGGGCTAGGCGAATTGTTAAGAACGCCTTTGGCATATTAGCATCTAGGTACAGAATCTTTCATACAAGTATTAATTTGGCTCCAGTAAACATAGACATTGTAGTCATGACATGCTGTGTGTTGCACAATTTTTAAGAAGGAAATATAGTACGGCTTATACGCCAATTAGTACATTGGAATTTGAAGATACAATTCAACGTAATTTAACATTAGGTTTAAGAGCAGATTCGTCACATTTGTTAGAATTATAAGTAGGACATTATAGAAACATTTCTCAAGATGCAAGCGAAAAGAGAAGAATTTTCGAATTATTTTAATTATGAAGGCACTGTATCGAGGCAAAATGCAATGTGCAATATAAATACGATATAATTTTTATCCTTACGTACCTACACATTGTAGACTTGTGAAAATAAAAGTAACTACCTACTCTTCCAAAATGTTTTATGTAACCTTCTGGTTTAAGTCCTTGACTCTTTGTTTAAAAACAAATCGGAATGTTGTATTACCTGTGTGAGGTCATCAAAATTTTACACTAAATCTCTAGGCGTTTCTTAGTCGGTTAAAAAATCGAGTAGTGTTCGTGTGCGTCATTCTTTTTATTCCTATCTGAATAATCTTTGGATTTGATCTTCCACAGGGCGGGCAGACATTTATATAATTCAATGAATTCAGTAGCGAACTGTCGATTGTATGTAGGTACGTAGATCCATTTTTACGACCGTGCGTGCACAGTTCTCCATTCGACTGACTGACGAAAGAGCGGCTTGAACACTGAACGCCCAAACACACGCGCAGACAAGTTTGTTGTTGTTGTTGTTTGCGTATGCCAGAATTTCAAGCAAGTTTAAAAACCATCAAGCCAAACTTTGGGGTTTGCGCATGCTAAAGTTATACCTACCAACTACACGCACAGTGTTCAGTGTACAATGCGCAAGCAAAACTGTGGTCAAGCATGCACCTGTGGTAGGCGCATAAGGTATGGTGGAATTCTGAAACAGCTAAGGGTTACTTAATTATAGTGTCATTACATATACGCAGTGTTGCGGATTCCATCTCGCAAGACAGGAAATATTTTTAAACCTATTAACATGTTATTTTTTTTAACCAACAGTGTTTTTTGCATCAAATATTTTTCAACCTTCTAATACAACTTTCATTCAACCTTCTAAGCGGTTCTAAAGCCAGGTGTGACCGCCATATCATTTCTTAAAAAAATGATTGTTAGTACCTACATTGTAATAGGTAGGTATATGTATTTGAGCCTCACCCCCAACAAGATTATATTTAAGTTCTGAATGTTTAAATGCGATTAAGTGTTTTAGTACATTTCATGAGTACAATTGTAATGTATTACCTAAATTACTTTCAAATGTACGTACTTACTTAACTAAAACATATCTCATCTATAAAAATATGTGTTGTATATTACATATACCTACTTAAGTACTGAATTAAACGTAGCTTTTTCCAAATCTTATAAGCGGTTTCAGTTAAGTACGTATATTATGTTTAAAACACTATGTAAGTAAGAAATTATCTGTGATATTATCTAAGTATAGTTTTATAAAATAATTTTCTAACCGTTGACGTATGTAGGAATTTATGGACTCCATCTTGTTAAAAACGATTACGGTGAGGACGCTAGTATGTGTAAGAAAACAAGTATTTTAGTAATTATACATTACATATTTTAGTGCTATATAACCAATCAATAACTGACGTTCACGTAAGAATGCCTCACATTTAATTTTTATATTCATTTAATTTTTTAAATAATTATTGATTTTAATAAGACGCCTTTGTGACCCCGCAAGTTAGTTGTTCGATTTGGAGTATTGTAAGTGTGTGCATGTATGTACCAGATAATATCTGAATAAAGACAGGAATTCACAGTCCTCTCAATGTAATACCAATGTAATGTACCTAATAAAATTTTAAATAAGTGTCTGTTTTTTTATCACTCGATAAAGTCGTGATATTTTCTTCAATTAGCTGTTTACAAAGAGTAGGTACTAGATCATACTTCTAGTTTCTGAACGATCTTAATAATGTGTTAAACTAGACGATACCGATATTATTTACGTGCTCATGTCTTTTGAAGTAGTTGTCTTTGTAGTTGTCTTTTTCAAGTAGTTCTATATCTAGTGCTCATTGTAACTGCGTCCTGTAGTTGTGCAATTTAGCCCGTGTGTATGGGAGTAACACATATGTACGACCTACCTATCTTTTATTATTAGGTAAATAAGTGGAACATTACCTATTGACTTTAAGATAAACCGTCAATTGCCATTTAAGTCTAGGTACTGTTCGAAAACTCTTCCCCCGCTTTAGACTAAATATTTTTGTAGCGCATATTAAATACAGTCTTGTTTAACGATGAGTGAAAACGAGTCTTGCATGTCAGAGTACCTACCCATCACAATGTTCTCGAAGATGTTTACCAACTCGTATTTGGTCAGCATTATGAATGACGGCTATAGCATGAACTCTCATTCTGAGATAAGGCTGTGCTCAGTATCGGGGCTATTAATAAACAGCGCGTTAACGTTTTGTGCAAGAACAAAACAGCTATATAGGAACCTACTCTGTATATGTGGAGATGCTGGTAAAGGTTTAATTCCGTGCATGGTGGCTTATCGCAGCTCCTCGCGATTGATAGCGTGTGGCTGACGCGCGCGACTAATGCGGCAATAGAGTATGAAAATGTATGGCACCGCTGTCGAGGTTCGTCTTCTCTCGCTGAAAAGCTTTCGGCTGCGTTGTCAGACATGCTTGCTCTGTAAAATGCACGAAAATACTGAGCATGTTGAGACACGCATGACCGCGCGCAGCCTCGGAAACGGTGACATACATTTTCATACCGTGACTATTGTCGCATCAGCCGCGCGCGTCAGTCGCTACGATCGGCCTCGATGCACGGTATTGAACATTAAAGCCCCAGGGTTGACAATAAGGTACGACTTAGAATGGTAGCAAAATTATTGCGATCGGTGAGTAAGAACACCAGATAAGATATCTTATTAGCAGCGATAGCCTAGTGGCAGACCATTGGAATGACACGCACAGGTTTTGAGTTCGATCCTAAGGCGCGCATATCTGACTTTCCGAAGTTACATATGTGCGTAATAAAATAAGTTAATTATCGTTTGCTTTAAAGGTGAAGGGAAATATCGTGGGGAACCCTGCATATCTGAGAGTATGTCATGTACTTCATAAAGTTCTCGAAACCTGCAAGTGAAGTGAGTGTGAAGTCTGCCGACCTGCACTGAGCCAGCATAGTGGACTATGGCCAAGTACTTCTCATACTGAGAAGCTTGTGCCCAACAGTAGGACAATTTAATACAGGGCTGGTATTATTATATTGCGCAAAGCCTCTAATTTTGCAGTGTAATGTCCTCCAGACCGAATTTCGGTCACGGTGGCCAATCTTAACGTAGACTGGCCATCTGCGCAAGAAATATTATAGTGCACATATGTGTGACACAAGTGCACACTCTCTGTTCTCTAACTCTAATGATCCGATGGGACAGCAATCTGACATGACCGGAGAGAGATCAGGCGCAGGACCAATGGCTTTACGTGCATTCCGAGGCACGGGGGTGTATTTCCCAATTCCGGGCTGTTGTTGAGATTTCGTAAGAGAAAACCCCAATTAGGAGAAGAAATATATTTACATATTTTGACTGCGCAGATGGCGCAGATGGTTTGAGTGGCCTCGCTACTTGTCAATCGTTATAGGTTTAATTGCCACACGGTACTGTTGGCTCGGCCCGGGATTCGAACCCGAGACCTCATGTACAGCAGTCGCATTCACTACCACTGCAATATATCTACCTATTATTGACTACTGCTATTGCTCACCGCTAGGAACGTCGTAGTTACGCTTGTTTGCCAACTATGTGTTATAGGTAAGGCGTGTGCTTCGCGTACGCTTGAGAGCAAGTGACTACGTATTTACATTTGCTGCTTGAGAGTGCCTATTCAAATACGCAGAGAAAGCTAATTAAAGTACAATATTTAGGTGTACAATTATACAGAAAGTCGTTACGGTACAGCACGATGTACACGGGAGTGACGCAGGCTTGAAACAGATAAGGTACAGACGTAATTTAAATTATACCGATGACGAGAAGCTACGGCAAGATGTACCATTACAGAGTTCGAGTTTTTTGCGAAAACAGGTCTTCATAGGCACTGTATAACAAGCGATGTGATTCTTGTGTAGCACTAGCGCTCAGGCAGCGAAGCTACATTCCTGCGCCGCGCCGCTTGTGGATAGTTCTCAACGCGTCGTTTTCTTACATTTTGTATGGAAGAGTATTGAAGCGTACCTACCATGTCTCTGCTGCGCCTTCACCTTATGCTGTTTCTGTATAATTTACCTACTTCGGCCTAGCTTTCATTAGGTACTATGTTTATCTTCATAATTATTACTTGCCACATATTGGGCATTTAGAACGACTAAGTGGGGTTTTAAGATAGTTACGTATAACAGAAGATTTTACTCAAATAATGTGAAAATTACTTAGGTAGATATAAGATGCCAAAGCTCCAGACCTTACTCGCTAGCTTATAAGTGGGTTAGTTTGTAAAGTAGGTACGTACATTACAATTGGATTAATCTACGTGATAGTAGCATCTCTGTTTGTTATATAAATAATTCAACATGGAGTATTCCTAGACGCTATCGATGGGCCTGGGATTACTGCTCTGAAACGCTGTAAAGCTGATCAAAAATTTGGTGGACATATGTACGTCATGGTACTTACCTACCCAGCAACCTACCCCACAAGCCCGAATTTCAATTAAATTATTTAGGTGATTATTTAGAGTAATTTAGTAAGCGTCTAGATTAACCAGTGGACGTTTGTTGTGTACTTACTATACCTACGCGCTTTTTTGAAGACATCTGTCAATGCTAATAGAATACCTATTTCGACTTTTTGTACCTGTAGTAAGTACCGATAATGTAGCAAGGGCTTCATTTACTAATTAGCGAGTGTGCATAAGTCGTTAAGTGACAGTAATGGACCATCGCAGCAGTGAAAACGAAAGAAACTAATTAGGCTCATTTATTTTCACGGCTCAGTAGGTTGAGATAATAGTCCTCCCCTCCGTGACGCCACCGCGAACACACGTATTCTGTTTATCTCCATGTCTTAAAATTCATAAACTGTGTAAAAAATTTATAAACTCTTAATAAATTAAACAATAAACCTACTATATACAAGTGACAATTATGTGCAATATCAATGTGAATTAACAACTATACTAACGCAAGTATAAATAATTTTTATAAAACTATGAAACTCAAGTTGTTAAAAAGTGTACATCTTTGGACTTTGACCTCGTCCGCAGCACAAACAAATGAGCAAGACCAGTTTTAGTGTTCAAATGCACAATCAGTGTAAAGACAGCCCTGTGGCTTAACATGGTCGGTCCGAGTATTCGTCAGTATTGAGTTCGGATCCCGGTTAAGACTTCGTTCGCTTTTTATAACTCTTATATTACAATTAAGCGCCAGTACTATTTGGGGAAACAGAAAAATATACAACATATTCAGTATGTCCCAGAAGTCGACGTCAAGCCGGAATCAGGTAACAGGCTAAGTAATAATGGCTATCAGAAAAATAAAAAAATAATCTAAGTTACGTATTTTAAAAATTATAGGTAAAGTAAATATGTGTAGTAATAGGAGTGAAAAGACGGTCACAGGGTGTAGATATGTTTATTTTTTTTGAATGCCTATGATTTTTATATTGGTATTATAAATTAGTTTCTGTATTTTTTAAACAGGAAAAGTACTGATCTTTGCCCTATTTCAAAATGACAAAAACGCATAGAACACCGTCTGCGACCTCTAAGATAACTTTAACGCATGGACAATCCCTGTCTGAGTCCGACTTAACGTCAACCATCAGCTTAAATGAAGCCGAGACCAATATAACGGTGCGGTGCAAACGACAACGCATCGACGATTCGCCAAGCAAACAAATAGACCCAATAACGATGTCTACGTTAAATAATTTAAAATGCGTGTTTCTAGAAATGCTGACGAAATGGAAGGCTGAGCACGATTAGTTACTAACAACCTGGAAAGCTGATCAAGAGGCCATTCTATCTAGGCAAGCCAGCGATGTATCGGATCTTAAGAAGCAATGCCACTCAATCCAGGTAACAAACTCAGAAATTAATTAAATACAAACAATAAAACACAAATCGATGGAGATGTGATATACACGAAGTCCACACTTAAAAACACATACCTTGACTCAAATTGCCTTATGTCCTCTATGGTATAGGTAATGCAGCGATTTTATGAATCTATCGTTCCCCATCATATCATGAGCTTGAAATTTTTTATCATGGTTTGGATAGTTTAGTAGGCAAACTACACTACACTTTGCTTATATAGCCCTGATTGGTGATATCAACATCGACGTAAAACCTAACAATCATGACCGCCATTCAGGTACTTACCTTACCCTTTGTGCTTCATTAGGTTTGCTACCTGGTCACGTGCTACCAACAAGATCAGGTAACTGTCTAGACCATGTACCTACTACTGAAAACTAAATGTAATAGTCTTAGAAAGTAATATTACCGACCATCTTCCAGTAGGTTCGTAGGGCCTTTTTTATACAATAAACTAAATAAGTTATAAGATATATATGTATAGTATTTTAATAAACTATTTTAATTGTATACTTAACTATATATGTTTGCAGTACATGTATAAATGTTTTTTGTAGACCCTTACTTTATTAACACTAGAATAAAAATGAAATATTAGAAACATCCTGAAACAACCTGGTCTCTGACCTAGTTCAGGCAATACAATATAAAAACAGACTCGATAAACAAGCCTCTCGTGTCCAATATTTAAATTGTAAATGTTTTTCCTTTAGATTAAATATAGTTTTAATGTGAATTTAATACAATAAGTAGCCTGTAATGTGCTTTGTAAAGACTTTTATTTATTGAATAAAAATTTATTATTATTGTTTCTCTTTCACGGGTATTTCTCTAATATGTTAGGAAAATACCTGGCCCTTTGGGAGGCTTACACGGGGACATGGGTCCAACATGCAGAAGCCCTTCGAGAGTTTTAGTTTAAAGTGAGATGAGACACTTACCGATACACTAGCCGTGGCAGGCGTAAGAGACTATTGCTAATATGGAATCTAATTATTCCAGTCTATAAGGATGGGTGCTTGATGGTTTGGTAAAATGCAAACTATAGTAAAAAAAACGGCGTCTGCCAGACTCCCCGACTCACTAGATGGGCCCCTTGAATAATCGCCATAGACATACAGGTCTTAAAAGCAGCAGAGGGCAACACACTGGTGTTGCCCTCTGCTGCTTTTAAGACGTGTATATGAGCGGCTAGAGGTGTCGAACGGTGCGGCGTCCGTTTCACCATCACGGGTCTCGTGACAACGGAGATACGGAGCGGGTTTCGCCGTAGTTATGTCCTTGAAAATAACACTTCCACCCCCAAGCATATAGCTTTAGCGGCCCCCCTCTGACCGGCCGACCTAGGCAAGCCAGGGTTGAGAGTGAGAGTCCTATAGGCGCTCTTGAAGTTCCTACTCAGCCAACCAGTAACGGCAAGCCGGGGACGAGGCCCTAACCGTCTCTCTGAGGCATTCAGGATCGTAGTGTCGCCACTCACATTCAACTCGCCACAAGCTACCCTGCGGTTTGTGCGCTTTTATTTAACCTCGTGATACATTTTTTGTTTATATCACAAGGCGAAGGTGGTAGTTTAAAAGCTAGTGTAGGTACTGTACCCTCCGATATCGCGTTAGTCTCATGATGAGACAACGACTGTCCCAGAGGGGATAGATATTGATATTGATTATTATTATTAGCTAGAACTGTAACTCGGAGCGGAGACCTGGTGACCTATAACACAGGTTTCTACCTAGCTTAAACACCAGTCCTCCACAATATTGTCTTGAGAAATTGTATTATAGCATACCTAATATTTGTAAATACCTGATATTATATTGAAGTGAGAAAATAAACATATTTTTATTATTTTTTATTAGTCTACTTATAATAATAATAATAATATCCTCCAGACCGATTTTTGGTCACGGCGGCCAATCTTAACGGAGACTGGCCATCTGCGCAGGAGATATTATAGTGCACAAGTAGGTGCGCAAACACAAGTGCACTCTCTGTCCCCTTACCCTCATGATCCAATGGGACGGATAATCCAACACGACCGGAGAGAGATCAGGCGCAGGACCAACGGCTTTACGTGCTTTCCGAGGCACGGGGATGTCTAACACCGCCAACTTCCTAACTCCGGGCTCGTATTGAGATTTCTTAACAGAAAAACCCAATAAGTACCTTTATGTTGGCCCGACCCGGGATTCGAACCCGAGACCTCATGCACAGCATTCGCATTCACTACCGCTGCGCCACAGAGGCATACTTATGTAGGTTAAATAAAACAACATTTGAGAACAGTCACAAAATAAGTTTTCAGTGTTTCGATTGTAATATTTATTTATATCTTAATCTATCATTACAGGTTCTTACCCTAATGCGATAGTACCTATAATAACATAACAAAAATCGAATACTTACTTAAAAACAGTAATACCTATAATAAAATAATTATGTAAGTGCGGGTATTTATTTAATATATTTAATTGTAATTCTCATTTGAATTGCACTTGTTTCAGAGACTTTTCCTCTTTCAGTTTCTGTTTGAGAAATAAGTTAATGTTAAAACCAAATGCTACATCATTTTTAAAAGAAAATTCCCATTACACATTAGTCTAATATTTAAAGATGGGTATGTAAACATACGTATGGGAAGATTCGGCAAATGCCCCTGTTCAAACATTACTTTGTTTTTTTTTTTTTTTTTTTTTTTTTTTTTTTTTTTTGTTTTTTTTTTTATTTAGCAAAAAAAAAAAAATCAAAATAAATTTATTCAAATTAGGTTACAAGGTAACACTTATGAATGTCAAAGTTACACGTAAATTTTTTCCTGTGAATTTACATTTACTGCCACGTTCAGCAAAGCTAGGGTGTGTAGGGCTCATGAGAAGAACGGGCAAGAAAATTTGAATTTTATTTCACCCTGAAAGTAAAATATAGGAATATACAAATAAACACATGAGTATATATAAATTATAAAAAAATATGTTGATTGACTCAATAATGATTAATTCAATAGTTACCTACGTATCTTTCTCACGGTGGCAGATGCCACTACAATCATAGAATTTCTAAATCGAATGTTTATTTATTATTAACCTTACCTAACTACATACAATGTCCTGTTCTGCCATATTTTTTAATGTATCGTAGTTGAGAATTGAGTAAAATATAGTTTAAAGGACATAACCAAAATATTGGTACAAAGGATTCGTTCATCGAGGACAAGAACGATGCATAAAATATTCAACTTACCTTAGTGAACGGACAAGAGTAATGTTTAAAAATTTCTACCGCCCAACGTTGGCCAAAAAATGGATCTTTTAGAAAAAAGTTACAGAAACTGTACTCAAATCGAAACGGTGTCTCAATATTTCGGCCACTTATTGTTTCAAATACGCTTAGTTTAAACTTTAAAACAAAAAGAAAATGAGTTTATATTAATAAATGCACTTAGAAATAATTAACGTGCTAGACAATTAAAGAAAACATCTTACTTTAGTTTGAATAAAACAATAAATTTTCGCTTACCGTCATATTATTTCCCAATCCGGTTTTAGTCCCAATATAAACAGATAATTCATATGGAGTATTTCGTTTCATTTTTCTCATGCTTATATTGAAAGCGTTGGCATATTTAGGATTGTGAAATGTGTCTATTTTTTCAAAAGCAATTTCTAGTGTCTGAAATATAATTTAAATTATTATATTTAATTATATAGATATTGATTTACAAGTATTAATTATTTTATAATACTTAGTTTTTCTCACGGTTTTGCCTATACCGGGATAAAAATTTGGTATAATTAAAAAGTGTAATTCTTGGACGTGGTCTATCTGGTCTCTGATGTAGTTTCAGTGCCAGTGACTGCCCGACCATTCAAAACAGGAGCACAAAGGCATGGTAGGTTTAGTCGATAGCACCAGGGACCTTCTATATTTCCCCGGGTGAGACCGACAACCCTCTCCACTCGACTTTACCCGCGATTATTTATTTTGTAACGCTAATTATTAACTCTTTATAAATATAAATGCGTAGTTACTTACAGACACATATACACAAGCACATAGTAACATTATTCCTATCTTCATGGCGACCAACTTGTGCAGTATCAGAATGAAAAATAATATATTATCTATTATAATCATACTAGGGCATTCACTTATATTAGTTTTTATTATACGCATAGTTACCTAATGACCTGTGAACACAAAGTTAATATCAATTATGATCATATCCATTCGAAACTACGTGTATCTAATATACTACGGTAGATAATCATCGTATGTTGATGAATATACACATTTTGTAATGTCAATTTAAACACCCATCTAAAGTTTATGTATAATAATGATATTAAAATGATTAAATGTTGTTTGATTATTCAAATATTATTTATATTAGATATATTATTTAATTATATTATTGTCTTTTAAGTGAGTATAAGTTAAAGTTGATATACATATTTAGGCAAGCAAAAATCCAGCAATGCGTTAAACTGTCGTTCGTGAGTCGCTCGTGGGCCTCAACTAAAAATCAGCGCCGCGGTCATCCGCAGCATAGGCTGATCTAGAGCCTTTTAGGCACACTGTGTTGTTTAAAATGTATATGTTGTCTGTATTATGTCTATATCTGTGTGTCTAATAAAGAAGTTATTCATTCATTCATTTCATCATTGTTGTGATTATTTATCCATCAATCCATCTATAAACCAGGTAGCAAATCCACTTAGATATTATAAACTCGACTTATGAATGCAACTAATCTATTTCAGCTATCTTTGATTGATCCGTCCAGGAGCCGGAGCGTAGTGACCAAAGACGAAGACGAAGAATCCTTAAGTGTTGTACGTTTGCAAATTTGCGGGCTCCACTTAAGGACAGGCGACAATTGATTTTTCGGGATATATTTTCTTTTTAGCGCCCGCAATAGCCTTTAAGCCCTGTGACACACGGGATATATTTTCTTTTTAGCGCCTGCAATAGCCTTTAAGCCCTGTGACACACGGGATATATTTTCTTTTTAGCGCCCGCATTAGCCATTAAGCCCTGTAACACACAGGTGTCGAAAGATACTTTACAAACATACAATAGATGGTACTCTTATTTGACTGCCTCAGTACAGCAGTATTGTATGCGACTGCTGTGCATTAGGTCCCGGCTTTCAATTCCAGGTCTGGCCAACAAAGAGTTATGGAGTTTATCCAACAAGATATTTTTAGTAGCAGCCGGGAGTTAGATGAGGCGGTTTTACACATCCGTAGGTCTAGGAAAGCATGTTAAGCCGTTGGTCCTGCGCCTGATTTCTCTTTGGTTGTGTCGGATTGTCGTCTCATTATGAAAGTTAGGGAACAGATTGAGATCAGATTGAGTACACATTTATAAACTATAAATATAATAACTAAAAACTATAAATATATAACATCTGCAGGCCATTGCATCATCATCATGTCAACCGAAATACGTCCATTGCTGGAAATAGGCCTCTTCCAAGGATTGCCACACATGTCTTGATTCCAATGTAATTAAGCGCATTACTAATATCAAAGTAAGGCAAGGAACGCGTTAGGTAGATATGTGACCCTTCTCAACTCTTACTTAATAACCCAAACGCAGAAATAGGTAGTCTTATTAAACATCTCCCTAAAAATGTTTGTACATGTAGGCGGGGTTATTCGTAATGACACTACAATAATTGCCGACGGTATCTACTGCTCGTAAAATGAATCGATTAAATATAAAAATGATTATTTGTATTAAGAGTCTTATACATATTTACAAAGCACCTATTACATGTTCGATAAGATACAATTCTCACAATAAAATAAGAAATAACGCGTCGTTTGCTTATCTTGACCGTCAGTCATAAAAGGCAATCGTCGAAAACAGATTATTGAAAGATCATAAACGTAAAAGCGAGTAGTTATGTAAATATGAACATTCTTGTTCACGAGGCCTTAGAAAATAAAGACTACATGACGCAATCTACTCGCTTAAGCTATATACGTTTGCAAGCTAAGTAGGTAGTAAAAGATTATATGTTAAAAATTTATAAATTCCTAACTAATATAATAATTATCTACACAAATATAAATTTAATTTTATCAATAATTTAGCTAGGCATACTTATGTCATATAATTATTAGCATGTAGTGTTTGCATAGTAGGATACATCGTTATGTAAGTTTATTAAGCTATGAAAAATACCATTGTACTATGGAAAAACTGTATCCAGTACTGCGAACCAATAAAAAAAAAATGCGTATTTGTGTTTGTTCGTTTGTTACGCTTTCACGCCTTAACTACTCGATATATAATCATGAAATTTTGCATAGGTAGATACATATCGGCGGCACGCCAGGATGTCGGATGTTCGAAGACCATTATAATGAAAATACACAGTCTACAATATTTAGTTTATTCTCGCACCATCGATCTTACAGAAATTAGCCTAGAACAGTTTCATAATATTGTCTTCTGTTTACGCGAATGTTATTCATTGAAATTAAACTACTATATACGGATTTTATCGCGTTGTTTATTTATCACTGTATTACAAAATTTTGAAAATATTACACTACTACTACTACTATTATTGATTTTATTTGACTAATTTACAAGCTAATAAAATTATTTAAACTATTAAATCTATTTATTTTTGGTTTACACTTTCCCCGACGTTTCGGTTGCTTTTCAGCAGCCATGGTCACGGGTCTCCCCGTGACCATGGCTGCACAAAATAAATAGATTTAATAGTTTAAATAATTTTATTAGCTTATAAATTAGTAAAATAAAATCAATAGTAGTAGTAGTGTAATATTTTCAAAATTTTGTAATACAGTGATAAATAAACAACGCGATAAAATCCGTATATAGTAGTTTAATTTCAATAGAACAGTTTCTTCCTGCTTTTTATACCTGCCTCACAACACCTTTTAACTTGGTTATAGCAACTACAACTTCCCTTATGACAGACTAACTAACTTAGTACAAAATAAGTTTTGAAATATAGCGTAATATTCGAAATAATTGACAGGCTTGCCTAGTGTGGGGCCGCTGGATATACCAAATACTGTAACATTCTTATGTCAATAAATACTATTTTATTTTTTTATTTTTATTATTTATTTAGCCTTTATTATACCCATGTCACTTGGGGTCGACTTTTCTAGTCTTACCGGATTTGCCTGGATATCAGTTTTTACACGGAGCGGTTGCCACCTGACCTCCGCAACCCGGAGGCTAACGATACCCTAAGGCTAGACTGGTGTCAGGATATTATAAGGCACTGACTTCCCCAATAACGACTGCCATAGATGTTCATGGCAGCCGGGATCGACAGATTAACGTGCTCTCCGAGATACGGAGCAGGCGATAATTGTCAATCAATACGCACATAATTTTATATCTCCCGAAAGTCAGAGGTGCATTGCAGTCTGTTGGTCTCCCCACTGAGCTATTGCTGCGTATATTCAAAATAATTATTTAAATGAATTTTACATAACTCCAAATTATTTATTTTACATGAATTACGTTTATTTAATATAAACAACTAATATAGTTACAAACATACTCAACAGATGGCGCTGTAGACAGGATATAAATGAAATTAAGTTTTACTTATTGTTTAAAATAATTAAATTCGCTACATAAATTGGGTTAATAATACAGATTTTATTTTAAACGTTTACACATTACATTCAAACAGTCAACACTGCGTCTATTAAATATTAGAGCTTGATACATAACGAATTTGTGTTTACAAATAACTATTTGAATATTAATCTAAATATAAATATTTCAGGCATTTCTAAAATAATATAATCATTTAAACGAAAAGCTAAAACTAAAAGATCAATATTTGACAATTATTGTGAATTATTTTTATTTTTATTTTATACTACTATAGTGGCAAACAAGCTTACGGCTCACCTGATGGTAAATGGTTACCGTAGCCTATCGACGCCTGCAATACCAGAGGCATCACTTGCGCGTTGCCGACCTTGTAAAAACCTTTTAACGCCCTTTTTGAAGAACCCCATACTGTAGTCTTGTGGGAAAACCTGGGCAGGGAGTTCATTCCACAACCTGAGCGTCCACGGGAGAAAATTCCTTTGGAACCGTTTAGTGCGGCACCAATTAGGTTGTAAGGTGTGAGAATGACATCCCTGCCGATGGCGAGCGGTGCGATGATAAAAAGTAGCTGAGGGCATCATCTCAAACAACTCGTTAGAACACAAACCATTATATAAGCGGTAGAACACACAAAGGGAGGCAAAGTCCCGTCTGAGACTTAGTGGCTCAATACCGTCTGTGAGTTTGGGCTCATCGACAATTCTCAATGCTCGTCTCTGTACCGCGTCAAAAGGATCAAGCTGGTATTTTGGTGCTCCTGCCCAGAGATGACTGCAGTACTCCACGTGAGGCCGGACTTGCGACTTATATAAAAGCAGTCTTTACCCCGCAGTGAAGTACCGCTTAGCTCTATTGAGCACACCAAGCTTTTTGGAAGCCAGCTTGACCTTGCTCTCTAAATGACTGCGGAACTGTACATCACTTGATATGTCGAGGCCAAGGATTCCAATACTCTTGGAGATGGTGAGGGGCGTGTTCTGGAGTTGTGGAGACACAGTAAATGGGGTTTTCTTAGCGGACTTGTGTCTTATCTGGGTTAAACACGACTAAATTTAGTCTTCCCCATTCAGATACTCTATCCAGAGTATTTCCGATTTCAGACACAAGCCGTTCGCGGCTTTCCTCCACTGTGGACCGAGGGATTTTAGCGCGGGCCGTGTAATAAGTATCCCCAGTACTGTAATTCGCATAGCAATGAATGCCATCAATTGACAACATATCTTTGACATGCAGCAGAAACAGCCTCGGGGACAACACAGAGCCTTGCGGGACGCCAGCATTTATGTCCATGCGGTTAGAGCAATCACCGTCAACCACAGTTTGGATGCATCTGCCGGACAAAAAGCTGGCAACCCATTCGCATAATCCCTTGGGCAGTCCGTAAGATGGTGTAGCAAGTATGTTGAGCAGGCTTGTACTTACTGCTGACTCGTAGATGTTGTTGAATAAAATCACACAAAGTTCACCGTAATCAGTTTTTATTTACATATGTAGGTAGTTAACGGAAAGTTCACAAGCACAGCAAGTTTATAGTTTATAGTTCGAAGATTGACAGAAGGAGTAAGAATACGAGAGTTAATAGATGATAGGATACAGCGAGAGAAGCGGAAACTTATATTAATATAAATTAGTTTATAAGAAGAATTAGGCACGTGATTCGCGTCCGCAGCTAAGAACCGACTGGCCGCGAGGAAGCGCCGTGGAATGCGTATGGGCGGTGGCCGCGACGAGTGCGCGGGAGCAGGACAACGCTTCACGGACCGGCCTCGCGGCTAGCCGATTCACTAATAACAATTAGTGTTTGTATGTCCGACACATATAAACATTATATAAATAATTATATATATTTATTAATAACTTATCACAACAACTTATATAATTATATAAAACAGAAACAACATAAGATAAATACGCCACAATGGTAACTTCGATAGAAGACCTTTGTGCCAGACCCGATCGAAATTGATTAATAAAATGCAAGTTAATAATGCGTGAGTGGCTCCAAAGGCCGCATGCTGCGAGCAAATTGTGCAAATGCCTTAATTTGCGTATGATATCCGCGTTTAGTACGGGAGTCATTTATAATTAAATACCCAATTAACGGTTCGAATATGTGTGCCACAAGCATCTGTCCAAAGCACGAATATTCGAAATTTGGTAGCTATTAAATAAACGAAATAAAAAAAACTCGACAAAATTAACAAAAGAACTAAAATACAATTTTTAAAACAACGTATAAACAGTTAAATCGAAAACCTACCGGAGCGTTTGCTCATACAAAAACAAAAATGCCATGTCGATTTGTTCACTGGGTACATTATTTATTCAGCTGAATAGCTTCATTTGGCGTCGGAAATATCGGAGAGACGGTTCGGACCGGTAATAGCGGAATATAGCATACGTGGACGATGCATATGATCGTGACATGTTCTTATTGGATATGGACGACAAACTGGATGCCGGACTCTCGCTCCGAAGCTCACAGAAACTCGACCGTCAGGGGAAACATTTTTATTCCGTGCACTTATATTGTCTACGGGTTTAAAGGAGCAATTATTTGAAGTTGTTATCGTGAGAATAGAATATTGCATTGAATTTTCTAGTACTTTATAGTCGTGAAAACAAAATACCTAGTGTTTTGTTAGAGCTGCTCTTGTAAACAAATGTTATTATGCAGATTATTGTTTATACAACATGTCACAAATATAACGCACAACCTCAAACACCCCAATCAGATTATTATGTTACAATAAATCTAACATTATTGCCATTATTGCATCAAAAACCTTATTGCCTTGAATATATACATTTTCGTTTATTTCAGCTGTTTAATAAATGGGTGACTATAATTTAATTCGTTTTATTATTTTAGGAATAAAATTACCTATATTAAACATTGCTGGACTTGATTCAGTAGCCGATTTTGAACAAACTACTTTCAGGATGTGTTTTATTATGTTACATCTTTATATATATGTAATTTTTCTGAACGTGTGTTGACAGTGAACTCCTCCTAAACGGCTGGACCGATTTGAATGAATTTTTTGTGTGTGTTCAAGTGGATTCGAGGATGGTTTAGATTCGATATTTCTTTTCTTTTCACTTGTCCAGGACAACCCTCTTCCGGGACAGCTAGTGTTGTATATAAATGCTAGATTTTGCCCGCGGCTACGCCTTGTTGGCGTAAATGTGGGCCAGGTTAGATTCATAACAGTACTTTTTCTTGATGAAGGGTACCCTATGTTCATTTCTGTTACCCTGACAACGTGTATGCTAATTTAATGATGATCGGTCGAGTAGTTAAGGCGTGGATACGTTACAAACAAACAAACTCACATTCGCATGTATAATGTAAGTTAGGATAACGGATAGCTTATTGCTTACTTAGTGTATATATCGCTTTAATTTTCGAGTTAGGCAACTTTCTGTAATTTGTAAAAACTTAGATATACTCTTAAGAGTTTCCCACCTACTTATATCTCTGAAGGAATAATAGGGGCAAAGGCGTGTTAAACCTGTTGATGTGAAAATGTGTTTCGCCAGCTTAGATTTTAGGTCCCACGAAATAGACGGTAAGCCAATTGCCGTTTACCGGGCATAGTTCCAGACTCCGTAGACAATTGCTTATCAGAAAAGCCTGTAGCACTTTGCTCGACTCGGGTATTGATACCGAGATCTCATACATAGCTGTATGTCGCTTATAGTCCTGCTGCGTCCCACAAGGCTTTTGTTAGAACATTCTCTGTTTAAAAGATCACGGTTGCGTTCGATTGAGTTTATGCGTCAATATGTCATTCACCAGACTGTGTCTTTTGTTTAATTTGAACACAGTTCCACAGGCTTACATTTGTTAAGTTATCAATGATCACACAAAATTTTAATTTGTTGTATCAGTAATCGATTAATTGACTCATAAAGTAGCATAATTATAATTTATTACAATAAAGTTGATGTAAAACATCAAATTAATTATAACTACTTACATCGATTGCTTTTAATCATTGATTTATAAGTCTTCATTAACCTGTCAAGTCTTCAAATACCATAATAACCGCACATAATTAAGACCTAATGTGTCTAGCCGCCGGTGTACCGTTGCGACTCAATAGGTTAGTATTCTATACGAAACTGTCCGTATAAAAATCAATGTTAAAATTGCATACACAATATATGGTGTAGTTGGCAACAAAATCTAACTCAGATACGAACAACCTAGCTAACAGAACAAAAATTCTTTTATTTATAACTTTTATACGACTTAATTATTTTTACAACGGGAACTACAAACAAATTTCATCAACAAAAATGACCTATGCCATCAAATTGAGAGTTAAATCCGACGTAGTGCATCGTTCCGCGCACGGCGATAATGGCCATCCAGTGCTGAGGATTAAAAACATCGTTAAGGTTACGTACATATTATGCTAACAGTTCGCAGTGATTAGTTTGCTATGTAACATATTAGTTTTTCGAATGTAACAGCTAACAACTTAATACGCTTTATTAATATATGTACATGTACAAAACCAACAATAATAAATACAACTTAAATAATATTAACAAACTTAACTACGTATAAGTAAAACAAAAAAGGAATGAAACATAAAATATAATAAAAATTAAAAATAGATATTTTGGTTTAAGCAGCGTCGTAAAATTCCTCAGCATCAGTGACGACTGGAAAAGTACCCAGAAGACATGCAGCATTGCCACGTTGAATGGCAATGCTGATCCTTCGATTTTTCTATTTTCGATATCAATAAATCATATTGTCTTACGTTTACGCGAATGTTATACATTGAAATTAAACAAAGCCATAGCCAGTTGAACTCACTGATCGGTAAACGAGTTAAGCAACGTTGGGTGCGGTCATTCTATAGATGGGTGACCGCTTAGTGGTATTTCATCTGAGCATTTTGGAGGGCACGTAAAAAGTCAGTCCCATTTGTTGCCAAATTGACAGCAGTCGTTAAGCCATGTCAGAGGCCTACAGGCAGCTTGAATAACTCTTGACAAAAGGTTGGCCACTAAAAACACGAAAAAAAAAGAAAGAAAACAAATTTATACGGAAATTATAGCGTTGTTATTTTTTTATAAAATACTATTATTACATAATTTCTATTATTAAACACATTTACTAGTTACTGTTAACCATCCGTCAAGTGCCAACTACCTTTACAAGATGCAGAGGTCTATAAAATATATTGACTGTGGACTCTCATACATTGGTCAAACCAAGAGAAGCATAGGCACCCACATAAAATAAAACATAGCAGATGTAAAACACCAACGCTCGTTGAAGTCTGCTGTGTGTGAACATGTGCAACAGGGGACCAACCATTATCTGCCATTTGCCACCGATTCCTACCAAGGGTGCATCGCGAGGCTATTAAAATTAAAAATCATCCTAATTTCAATAGAGAAGATGGTTGGAATGTACCACCAGCTTGTGATCCAGTAATTCAGGTAGTCAAAACCAAGAAGAAGCAAAACACAGCCAAACTTCATGATTCTTTGAGCTCATTCTGCGTAAATAGAAACACCAATTAAATTAAATTATGTTCGGGTACTTTGAAAATAACTACACTTAGAACTTTGAGACAACCACCATCTTAGTCTCCCCCTGAACATGGCTGCTGAAAAGCAACCGAAACGTCAGGAAAAGTGTAAAATTAAATCTAAATAGGCGTATAATTTAAATAGCTTAAATAGAAGTAAACAGTAACTAGTAAAAGTGTTTAACAATAGTAGTTTCAAAATTAAGTAATAATAGTGTTTTATTAAAAATAAACAACGCGATAAAATCCGTATTAATTTGTTTAATTTCAAACAATCAATCAGCCCACCACAGTCCACTGCTGGACATAGATAGGCCTCTCCTATTTTACGCCACAACATCCGGTCTTTTGCCTACCGCATCCAGTCTGATTTTCGATTAACTAGTTTTTATATTGAAAATAGAAAAATAGTAGTCAACTTTGTTAAATTATACTAACCTGTTGGATAGCTCTTCATTCACAATGATAGATCAGAACGTAATCGTATCTATAATGTGCGAGTATATGTAATCTTTGCTGCACCAATGGCATAGTGGCTTAAGTGATCGCTTGGTCACTGCTTCTGCGCCAAAGGTTGTAGGTTCAAATCCTACACGGGACAAAACTTTGTGTGATCCACAAATGGTTTTTTCCGAGTCTGAGTGTTCTTTGTGTCCGTTGTTGGTATGCTTGCAAAGTCGCCCGCGAGACAGGAATTATTTATCATGCGGCAGTTGACTTTTTAAGCGAAAACTAAGAAAGAAAGTAATACAACAATATGTCTATCGCTAAGTCCTATACAAATGGTAGCCGAGTTTCATTTTTGACAGCTTCAACGAAACGATAATTAATAATAAGATAATAAAGATAGAGAACTACTAGTGCACTCCCTTACTTTCTGTCTTAGAAGATCGGTCTTTATATGCCTTAAAATTTCTTGCTAGACTCTCGTTACATCGCTATGACTTTAACATGCACCATAAAAAATAAGCATGATAATCAAATGCATACTGATTTTTCGGTTAAGGTCATTGAGAACTGCTATGGCAACTTTCATAAACAGGTTATGTCAAACTTATAACAGCTAGTAGCCATTGTTTAGATTCTCAATTGGACCCAGTGAGTGGCGCTGCGATCGGGTTCTAGAAATGTTTTGTTCGTTCGGGAAGGTCTACGTCTGCCGGGTTGGTTAGTATCCCAGCTATTATATTATGTATATTCTAACAAATATTATAAATGCGAATGTGAGTGTGTTTGTTTTTACGCTTTTACGCGTTGACTAATCGATCGACATCATACAATTTTGTATGTACGTTGTAAGGGGGATTAAAAGCGACATAGAGTAGCTTTCATACTGAAAAAGTACTGTTACATTTATGCGAAGATAATTCTATTGTTATCACTTACAAATTGGTTTATAATAGAAGAAAAGATTCAGTGTACAGAAACTACTTGCGTTTTACCTTACATAGTATGTAATCTGCCGATATTTACTCACTAAATAATCGCCGATGCAACCTGTGCAAATTATTTGCCCAGTGCGAACAAGACTTAATTTCAAAATGAAACACAAATATTTGCGTCATTCAACACCGTTATGTGTGTATGTGTCCAAAGGATTATAGTTGGAATTAATAAGCTTTGTACCTCGTTGTTTTAGGTTGGCCGAAAACGCTTTAAATTATTATAATGGCTACCTGAACAAATTCCTTTGAGAGATCTCACTTATTTTTGAGGATAATTTCAGTCTATTCATTACGCAGATTTTGGAAATTGGTGAAATTTTATATGAAAGGAGAAATAACGGAGGGTTATATTTAATCGCTTGTTCCTTGAAAGTGAATTTGAGTGAATAAATGTGATTTGAGCTTTAATTCGATTAATAAATAGCTCAATTATTTTAACTTCATTGATGTGTTGTTGGTTATTTCGTTTGCAAGTATTAGGAATGAACGCGTAATAATGGTAAATTATAGATGTTCAAAATATTTAGCATTAAATTGATTCTCACCAAAAAAAATATATGTCTTTCAACGTCATATCCTTACTAATATTATAGATGCGAATGATTGTTTGTTTGTTACGCACGCCCAAACCATTGAACCAATCATCATGAATTTTCGCATACACGTTGTCAGGGGAACAGAGAAGGACATAGGTTACCAGATGAAAAGAAATTGTTCCTGAGGGATAGAGATGTATTGACATAAATTAAATGAACGCGAGCAAATCCACGGGCAGACTCTAGTACCCTATATAACGTTATAGTAATAAGAAAAAGGTTCTATAATTATATAGGTATATTCTCTTTATTAAAAAACGCCTGCACTAGGAACAATTACTGTATTACGTGAGACTTCCGAACACTCAAAAAACAGGCACAAAGAACATCCAGGCTCGAAACAATAATTGTTTCAGGCCTGGTACGCACAAACCTTTATCCCGTGTGTAATTCGAACCCACAACACTCGGCGTAGAGGCTTAGGGAGTGGCGAGGCGACCACTTAACCACTACGAATCTACGATATCCGTGCTTTCAATTTTCTAGAACAAATGTGCACTAAGTAAGTTATTCTTATAATCTGCTGTGTGTGAACATGTACAACAGGGCACCAACCTGAGATTTGACAAACCACAGATTCTTGCTAAAGAACACCGATTGCTGATGCTTCGCGAGGCTATTGAAATCAAAAAACCATCCTAATTTGAATAGAGAACATGGTTGGAAGGTACCACCAGCTTGGGATCTAGTAATTCAAATAGTCAAACCCAAGCAAACCACACCTCGACTTCATGATACTTTGGGCTCAATCTGCGTAAATAGATACACCAATGATTAAATTCTGTTCGGGTACTTTGAAATAACTACACTGGAACATTGAGAGAACTACCATCTTAGTCTTCCCGTGACCATGACTGCTCAAAAGCAACCGAAACGTCGGGGAAAGTGTAAACCTAAATATAAATAGTTGTAATAATTTTATTAGCTTAAACATGAGTAAAATTCTATAGTAGTATTAGTGTAACAGTTTCAAAATTATGTAACACAGTGTTAAATAAACAACGCGATAAAATCCGTATAAATGAGTTTAATTTCAATCAATAACATTCGCGTAAACAGAAGACAATATTATATAAGTAGATGAATATATAATAAAATTTTATAATTTTTAAGATTTAATTATATATTAAATATCGGTAAATTTTACCGATTTACATTTTAGGGTAGTACCCCTAAAATATGAGGTTTTGTAATCTATTTCAGCCACGTATACGTACGTCAATTATAATGTATACATTTTTCCTAATATAATAATATGAATAAATTAATTCCAGAATACCGGAACATAAATGACAATATATGACTAGATATAATAATATCAGATCATTATATCTATGACATTGGTTTTTATCTAAATTTAATTTCGCGATATCATATTTCTAATAATTACTATATAGTATATTATATTACTAATAACGTGTACCAACTATTAGTTATCTGCACAGAATAATATTTATACAATATGTGTTTTAATTTAGGTTCGTTATTTTTTCAGATTCGATGTGTCAATTCAGCATAAATTCATAATGGCTGCTGTTTTTGATAAGTTACGAGAAACTGCACTTGGCTTAAAGTCAAGTTAGCAGTTTTAACAGACCTGAGAAACTGTACAGTATGATCGAATCAGTATTAGTCATTAAACATAATGAAGGAATAGTTGTGTATGGAAAAAAATATTACACTTATTTTCTTTACTTCAATTTTATATGTATTAAGTAAAGGTCCAATAAATCGGAACTGCCAATGCTATTATGAATTACCTTAAAGATTTCTTGGTTTGTATATATAAAAGGCAATAAAAAGATTTGTTAAAGATCTCAAGACAACTATGAGCTCTGTAATGCCTAGTCTGGAAACTAATCTCGAGATTTTGCAACTGGCTTAGTAGCTGTAATGGCAAACTTACACCATTAAGCCACGGAAGCAGTCACAACTCATTTCATGTACTTAATATCTGTAGTACAAACCTGGCTGTATAGACACAGTGTTGCATACTGCGAGACCTTGTCCTAAATTCTCGGAGTTCACGGATGATTTACCGTTCCATTTAATCCGCAGAACTTTCCTATACTATAAATCTTACAATGTCTCCTTACTCTTCATTTACTAGACAAGTTCGCCCCAATCTCCACGCCCACGTTATTACGTAGATAGGTGCGCGCTTAATGCCGAAGCCGTTTTTCCTTTGTGAATCTCACAATGATAATATCAGCTCGGATCTCATCTTCAAATGGAGGATTACTTACCATCCTCAATTCACATAAAATATTACTTTCAATACATTCGATGATATAATACTCAAGATATATGTACGCTCTTAAATAGAACGTTGAATACAAAAGAGAACTGGTTGGATTCCTAATAAAATAATGCCGAATGATTTTTCTCCGTTCCGAGTAATTTAACAATGGCATGCTCGAGATAAGTATGGATATTATCGAAAGAAAATATCGGGTACGTACGGACTTATTTCATTTTTCCAGCCGATTGGGTAATGGTTTTGTGATTCCATCAAACTAAGTTATTGAATGGTTCGTAGGTACTTACACACGTATTCAATGGATAAGTTTAGATTTAAGTGTGAGCTTCAACCATGTATCTGTATACAATTCAAGCAGGCAGTTTGCTAGTGCTTCAGATTCTGTACACATTTTATTTACAAAAATATTTAAGCTTTACGGGTTTTCAAAATCATTTCCTGCATTTCATACATCGATTCACTTCTGCACATCTTTATTTGGCTTTCTATCATGTCTATTGCTCGTTTTTGCTCATTATATTTTTACTAACATACTCTTTTAAGTCAACATTTTACATTTCGTCTCAGTTTTTGCAGGTCATCGAGGACTGGCCATTTTGCTTTCAAGAGTAAATAAAATTAAACTAACTATCAATGTCTGTACTCTATTTAAACATTAAAATAGTTTATAATCACATTATATTTAACATACATGATAGAAAATTAGTAAATAAACAATCTGTATAAATGGTTTGTAATCGTTTCTTGTTAATTTTAATACATAAATGTAAAGATACTTAATATTATTGTCTAAACAGTTTTAATCTAGAAAAATAAACTTACTTTATGAAAAATCGCGTAACGAGATCAAGTTTAATATTGTTGTAAAATATCACAATTGGAAAATTTAAGGGATCATAATAAATGTTTGCTGACGTATATTGAGGTATTGAAATTAAACAACCACTTATTTACAAATTATGACATGTATACACCGAAATATCAGAAAACTGTTAAATATAATAATGAAAAAGGTAAACAAAATAAACCGCAATAAAATACGTTTATATTAATTAAAATTCAACGTGTATCCTTTTCAAAAACGTTAGCCAACAATAACACCTTACCTTCTATAACAAAATAAATCCGTACATCAATTTATTTGAACAATTTAATTATTCTTACATCTTTATTTTAGTCATTCAGCCATGTAAAGAAAGCTTAGCCTCTATTATTTTCATTGTGTCTACTTCAAAGGTTCTCGAAGATGTGGGAAGTCTGCCAACACGCACTAGGCCAGCGTGGTTATTATATATACCTCAAAGACGTGCAAATAATTACGAACTTAGAATGCAAATTAATTTTTGCTGAATCTATTCTAGAAACGACGACCTTAGGGAGTCATAGTCTCAAGCATAGGCGAGACGTGCAACCATCATTCATCAAATTGTTCAGTTCAGTTTTAATTAAAACATACTATCTTCTTGTTTTAAAGTTTTCATTGTCCTACCAGATCCATTGATTAAAATTTTGAGGGGCAAGCTACCAGACTGAGTATTAAATGTAGCTATTAATTGGCGAAATAACAGCTTTGAAGATGTGTACTTTGTTCAAATATTAATCTGGCACAGATGGAAAGATTTACACAATTTAAAAAAAAAAACTCCATCTACCTAATTTAGTCACTAAGAAGTTTTGCATGCATATATTCAGGCCGATGATAGTTAATCGCAGCTATGAGTAAGTAAAGAGTAGAGTTGGGTAAAGGAATGGATGATCTAAATGTCAGCGCTATACTATCATAATAAAATACACTTTATTCACATCAACATACAGTATACCCCATACGTATATATATGCAGCATCTACGTGATGACTTATTTTCAAGGTAAGTTGGCCTCTAATTAAAGGCTCCGTTGCCCTTAGGGCCGCAGCACGATACTAATTACATCATTTATATTGTCTCACTCCCTCCACACATATCCACAAGAAACGGCGAGAGAATACATGCCGGAAAATTAGGCCTTTATTGAATGATATAACTCTAATGCTGACTGCCCGTAGGGGTTCTTGTGATATATTTTCGTGAAAGGATTTTATTTTTTTAAATATATGTCTATAAAATTTGTAAAACTGCAATTAATCGAATAATAAAATGTATATCATCAGAAATAGATAAAATCAAATGAATATCGTTGCCAATGTTCCTTTTTTCAAGTTTTCGTATAGTTTGTCATTAATATTAAAATATTTTAAGGAACTTAAATTGTGTTGTCACAATGCTATGACGTCAGAGTCTTGTCGTGCTGTCTTTAACTAACGTATAAATATAAGTTTAATCTTTTTTTCATCGTTTGGCATGAACTATGTATAATTTATTTTATATCAATTCAATATAGTATGATTTAATACATCTCACTTGTAATAATTTATGCATTAAGTAGAGTCGTATGGGACATGCATTTTACCAACAATATTTAGGTGTCATGTTATAGGGAAGGAGCTTGTTTATCGAAATTGTTCTAGACTCGAAATTGTTCGTTGCTACTAAGACATTCCTGACAGAACAATTCTTTGTCAACCTGAATTTCAAATGTCACCCTGAATAGGTCTTGCACATATGTATGTATACTTAAGCTTGCCAATACTAACGAGGCAATAATTTTAACTAAGCCTATGTAATATCTAAACTAGGTCTAGGCTACGTACCAAAATGGCTCAAAGAAGGCCAATTCTAAAGCGGTACTAAATCTATCTATGCTTATAAAAAGTTCTAAGTGCCGTATATGAAATATTTTTCGTATTTTCTGGACCTAAAACTGTGCAATATCTCATATCGGCGGCCAATGAAAAAGTTTTAACGTCCAAAAATGATATAGCCGGGGTGTGCATTTCCCGATATCTGTTGTACTGAAGCCATCGTAAACTTCCAAACGACAGAGTTATGAGACTGTCTTCATTGGACTTCGGAATCAGCTTAAAATTTATAGTTCAGTTTTATGTACACTTTATTTTATATTTTTAGTATTTCATGGTCATAGCTGGTCGTGTTACTCATTCAACTGTGGATTAAATAAGTTCATAAAAACAGATAACAATAGTTTTATCTGCTATAGGTGATAAATGTTGTAGTTAGCTGGTAATATAATTTGAGTATAAACGGTATATTTGTCCCAAAAAAATTACCTAGCATGACATCTGAATATAGTCATGGGGTCCACCAAAAAAAAAGGAGAAGGATAGATAGGAGGAGAAAAATAAAGACGACTGCAGGAAAAAATTCCGAAGACCGCAAGAGTAAGCCCTTTTAGTTTATGTTATCGTTTTAGACTACATGATCGCCTGATACATATGTAAATAATACACGGACCTGCACTTTTAAAAACTTTCTTCAGTTATGTCTTCTTTCTGTTGTCTTTGGCATATTTATTAATGAATATGTTACAGAATAGGCAAATATAAACTATTAAAATTGCTACTCGTATACAAAATGTTTCTCTACGCCGTAGCAGCCGCGTAGCTCTATGATGACATCATATCAATATCGCTACGCCTTTGCTACGGCGTAGCTTGATATATTGGTCGTATAGCTATAATCTCTTAAAGGCAAATTCACTAAGCTAACTGATTCATTAATTGAATACACGAATCACGAACTTGTTTAAGCAGTAATATTACTAGCAATGATAAGTTCAAATATATAAATATTTGGTGGTCCTCTTGGTGATCCAACGGTAGATAATGTCAAAGAGATGTCGGGTCAGGCAAAGTGAAACTAGAATTTCTCTTCAGCAGCATGGAGACTAGAACTGTATTGTATGGCAAAATATGGTTGTAATACAACATCTTTTGTATGCAGTAATACATGCGATACCAAAGTATAAGTCAAAAATAATTGAAACATACTAAGTAGCACTTATGAACATCAAAGTACGGTGGTTAGTGAATTAGCTGAAGTTAAATAACTGTTTTCGCTTACGATGTAGCTAGTGGTACCTCTGTCACATCTAGTATATCCTATACCCTAGAACAAAGTCCACGAGGGAAATAGAATGACCTCAGTTGAGCCCAATGTTCCAAGGTTACGGTCATCTTAAAGGTAAATTACATAATGAATAATTCTAAGCCGTACGGGTCCTTAGTAATGCAGTAAATTATGTTTTACGAGTTACCTCTCAGTTAAGTGAGCCTCAAACTTCAGCACTAATTTATACGGGAAGCCTACTGAGCATGTTTGACTTAAAACATAATAGTCTACAAGGCAAAGTTATTCACGGAGATGTTTAAGCAAATTCGTCGGAATAATTTGTCTACTATATAATTAGTGCTGTGTCAAATTCTTAAGTTCGTTACTCTTTAAAGCGCTCTAGAAGTTTCTACTTCTGTGAATACATAAATTCGTAGACACAGATCTTTATGTGCGATCGTGAGGTTTCATGTTCGATGCCCGCGTGGAGCAAAAAGTGTTATTAGTTTATCCTTTTTTTCGGGATCTATAGACGACAATTGGCTCACTGTTTATAAGGCCGGTCTTTTTATGTAGTAAAAAGATTTTCCCTTATTATTATGCTATATTTACTGGAATTAAGTCGATGAAATGAGTCTCATACATCTCTGCTTACCACTTAGGGGACATACAAGCGTTTGTATATATATTTCTATATCTACGTACATACAAACGCCAATGCCACAGCGCTCTCGCTGTGGCAAAACATGTGGAGATCTACGTCACTAGTTGCCGCAGAGAATTTGTCGGGGATTTTATACAATACAAATATATAAATAATAAATCTTTTTGTTAGAGTAAATAATGTTAATTTTTCAAATAATTTACTGGTATTAATTCAAATTATCACAAATTATTATACCTCCGTAGAAACTAAGTTGATATACATATTTGCCCACAAGGAAATCCTCAAAGGAGTTGAACCGTGATCGTACATTTGAAACAGTTGAACATAAAGGGGGTACGAGTACTGAAACTTTAGAATAAGATTGAGCCGAGAGAATTTGCCTCAACAAGACTTTAGTGTTATTTTATTCAACAAGGACTTTACTGGGTCTACAATGAGTTCTAATTTGGCTTACTAAGTAACCGGACTCGGTTGGTCTTTGATAAATTAGTTTAGAACTGTGTACTTATGTTCGACCGTAGTAATCTTTGCGGGTCTAATGACCAATTTGGAAATAGGACGAGTATTAAGTTCTGACCCACTGTCTTAATCAAAACTATTTGAATAAATTTTATAGGTTGATTTTATTGTTTTTTTAATTTTCAGGTATATTATTATTCTGACAGTTATAAAAAATAAATACTATTATTATACTTTAAAGATACATGGCGCGAGTAACTATTACGCGAGTTGTATGTGTCATGTAATCGATGGACGCAAGCTACGATTATCTTATGCATGTATCCCTCGGTGAGTAGTTTGCGCATGTAGGCAGCCCTTCGCGAGTAGTGGAAGTTTTTATAGCGGGTGGCTTGCACATGTAGAGGCTATATGCATAAACTACTCGCTTCTAAAATTCAACCGACTCATTGAATTGTTTGAGGATAAAAACTTATAACAACATAAGCAGAACAGAAAATGAACCATCAGTCAGCTTATAGCCACAGAGTTTATTATTATCATTATTATTTAATCCGAATTCAGAACATTAATAGACAGGCCTCACTGCTTAGAATTGCTACAACATATGAACATACCATAACATATCATGACATAGCACCTAAAAGGTCTATATTAGAGTTACTTAATACTGTCAACAGCTGTGATAAGCGCAGGATGCGCTAAAATAAGCTATTCAAAGTCTTTTTATGCCTAATTCTATACACACATATTATTTATGCCTGTATCCATCCATGGCGAAGACAGAAAAGATGACGGTTACATTTCGCCAGATAATTTTTAAAATCCACGTACAAAAAAACAACTGCCCAGTAGACGACAAATCTCGACATCGGCCTCGATGGCGTAGTGTAACCGACTGCCATGCCTAAAATCGTGGGTTCGATTCCCGCACAAGTCAAGCATTTGTGTGCATGGTCATGGATGTTTGTCTTAGTCTGGGTATTTCCATGTATAATATCTATGTATTTAGAAAAAAAAGTATATATGTATGCTTATCCATTGTCTAGTAGCCATAGTACAAGTTCTGCTTAATTTGGGCTAGATGGTGTTGTGTGTATGTGATAGAATATTATTAATTCAGTCTTTTTGTTACTACTAAGAATGTCCTGACACAACATATATTACTTTGCTGGTCCTGTATCAAACCAGGTATATCACGGTCGGCCTATTTCTTATAATTTATACAATAAGGGGATCCCAGCTTCTCAAAAAGTAATGCAACAAATTACTCTTCCCAATACAATACAGGCATTAACATCGTCAAATAATTCCCTCCAATCTTTTTCGAAGAAAACATGTTCAGAACCTATTAGGAGGTTTATTAGACGTAACATTGACAATGATAAAAGCCTTCATTTATGAGACTACGTTGATCTTCGTGATTGGATACGAATACCCTGGTCCCCAGGCAATAACCCCTAACGCAGTGAAAGTAGGTATCTTCTCAGATAATGGAGGCTTAAAGAATTCTGCTTAAATATTTTTGGAAGAAAGTATTTTTACAAGATGAATGACTTGATAAAATTTGATTGAATTCATGAACGAACGTCTATTATCAGCATTTAAAATTTGTCTTATTTCTCCTAAAAACTATTTCGCACCAAATCCTGCGAACATAGATCCATGTCTATTTCATAAAGGGATCAAGTTTTATCCGTGTTACATTATCCAGGAACGCTCATCGGTTAACTGTATTCTTCACCTGGCCTTTTTCTAGAATATCGCTAATCTAGACAACATCGAGCTTTCCCTTTCCACATATTAAATAATTAAATCATTATAAATAGAGACACATTCCAGACTGAGGTGCATATAAAATCAATAAGAAGATTAATCTGAATACTTATATATAACTTTGTTATATGTTGTTGCCTTTATTTTAGAAGTATCTTAAGTCTTAGACCTGTATGTCGAGAAAGTCATGAGAGTGGCTTATGATTATCATTCGAGTTAAATTGTGTACGCTACTTCGATAGTGAATCTCTCAGGAACACATTCCATAAGAAAAGTTTACCAATATGTTATTCCAGTACATGGTCTATATATAACATATTATGTAAATTACAGCCAGATCTCTTTAACCGTTAACGTGTAATTTAGTAACGAATATCCAAACATCTAAATAAATATGGATGTAATATTGATTACTACTGTGCTTTTATAAGTAGAAAGAATTTGTGGTGATAAATTCATAAAATATATTAGCAATAATTAAAAGCAAAGTAAAATAAATAGTATTTCGATGTAGCTTTTTATGCCACGATAATATTATGTATATTTAAAGCATCAAAAGTTGTCAGGCAATACAGAATTTAAGTTATTAACTCTGTGACTCACACAAATTTTTCAAATGAAAAAGAATACAGTATTTTTGTAATATATCTATACTAGTATTATAAAGCTAAAGAGTTTGTTTATTTGTTTGTTGAACGCGGTAATCTCAGGAAAACAGTTTAGAATTGAAAAAATATTTTATTGTTGGATAACTAATTTATCGAGGAAGTTTATAGGCTATATAATATCACGCTACAACCCACGGGCGCAGTAATCATAGACGCGGGTGAAACCGCGGGCACATCTAGTGAATGTAATATGTATGTATATTAACAGCATTTTGTTACTACTGCATTAAATATAGTATTATTATACTTAATATCTGTATTTATTTTTAAACTAGCTTGGCCTGCGGCTTTTCTCGGGAGCAGTACTTTTTCTGGATGAAAAATACACTATGTCTTTCTCTGACAACGCGTAAGCGAAATTTCATGACGATCGGTCGAGTAGTTAAGGCGTGAAAGCGTAACAAACAAACAAACTCATATTTGCATTTATAATATTACTTAGTATAATACTACTGCCTACCTTTCTTTATTTCTTTCTTTTCGTGTGGTTAGTGGCCAACCTGTTGTCAAGAGTTGTTTAAACCGCCCGTAGACCTCTGACATGGCTTAACGACTGCTGTCAATTTGGTAACCGGAACCGACTTTTTACGTGCCCTCCGAAGCACGGAGACGCTCAGATGAAATACTACTAAGCGTTCACCCATCTATAGACTGACCGCACCCAACGTTGCTTAACTCTATACTCTTCTTTTCTACGAAACTTTTTTGTGAGCCAAATAAATAAAATTAGTACAGTTAAGAAAGGAAATACTGCACAAACAAAAACACGAGCATTACTTAATACAACGTTAGGTCGGAAACTAAAGCATCTTTTTACTTGTATGACTTTTAGTTTGTTTGCCGAGTTGAAACTATTACACCGACGCTCCATTAGCTCCGCTAATTGCACCATTTATCGCACAAAGCGTATGGATAGGGTACCTTTTCGTTCTTTGTTGTAATGCAGAAACATTATTAGATTGTTACAGCCGTTGCAGGTACCTGAGAAAAATAGCTCGACAGAGCTTAGAAATTCTTCTTGTAATTTACATTTTAGCTTTGTTATTGTGATGGGAAGAGATAATGATTGTTTGAGTTCAATATACTGGATTTGAATTAAGGTTTTATATGAATTTGTGTTTACTATGTTGATACTGTTACTTATTTAGTGAGTGCCCAATGTCTATAGATATAATTTTATTCATTTGACATCGAAATCGCAGTGCTCTTTTGTATTTACCTATATATAACAATAATAAGATAAAATGTGTGTTAATTTTTTTTTCTATTTCTACAAATTTATTTTCCCTTATTTTCTTTACTATATATGCAAATTGTATACCGCATGTTTTTCTTGTTTCTCATGTAAAAGGGTAGAAAGAAAATACCAGAGGTGTTAAAATAGTTCATAAAATTAGAGTTAAAGAGTTATGATATCAATCTTTTGCCTTATATGTTTTACATGTTAGTTATCGCCACACTTCAGGACAGGATGATGTCATAATCGGATTCCTAGCTGGTTTCCTAGCCGGCGAGACCATATTTTCCTTATTAATTTTTAATATTATATATCTTGAAAATTATATCAAATAATTAATTTTACCATTGCTGCAGTGCACACTTTTCAATCATTTAAATTAGCTGCAGTTTTGTTTGCATAGTAATTGTTTAGAAAATATTATCTTTTATACATACGCTATTAAGAAACGTGACTCAAACACTACAGTTACGGGAAAGTCGCAATAGAGCCCGAATGTGTTATTAAATTGCATCAATCATGCGCTACGTTCGAATACATAATCAATAATATCCTGCGGCTCCTTTCGCGTCATACGTAAACCATCAAAGGATGTGCTCATAATAACTTGTAGTCATGCATATTTATAAGTTATCTTTTACCGTTAAATATATGACTATAACACGAATTAGAACTTTTTAAATAATAAGATATTCTGTATGTAATATCGGCCCTGTATTAAACTGTCCCACTGCTGGGCACGGGTCTCGTCTCAGTGTGAGAAGGTTAGAACCATACTCTGGCTGGCCTAGTGCGTTGTTTTTTAAGAGAATTTTGATGACCTGCCTACTCTGCTGTAATCTATCTGTCTAACTCTTGCGACATTATTTATACAGCCGAGATATTTAGTGTAAACGAAACTGTCACACCCAAAAAAGTGTCAATAAATAACTGCACCCTATAAGTGCACGTAGTCACATTCATAAATGTGAATATTTTTGACGCCATATGCAGTATATTTGCTTTCTTTGTCCCTCTTTTATTTGCTATTGTTAGCAGCTGTGGCCGTGACGTGTCGTTTGATTCTTAAGGGTCCCGCGTCTCCCTTATGGGTGATCTGCCATCACGTTCGACTCGTAAAATTGTCGCATCTGTGACTTGTAATAATGTACCAGTAGGCCCTTAAACAGCGTTGATCACATTAAATGTAAATAAAACTGCAACGTAAATATGTATTAAGTTTAATTTACTGTGGCAGTCATTAATGCATTTTAGAAATTGGCTCCGCATGGTATATTATATGTTATTTTCTGAAGAAACTATGAAATCTAATACTTTGTGGATGCAATTTATTTTATCCGGGTGCTATTTTATATTGCCCTTTTTTATACGTAATGGCGTTTGGTTTTTTTTCTTTTTTTACCCGGATTAGCCATAAATCTAAGTAGGTACTTAAACTAGTTTCTCCTATCAGATAACTTGTTAGTCTACATCATTATGTTATAAGGACTGGTTTGTTTTTATTTATAATTAAATATATCGATAACGTAATCTAATTAAATATTAAAGTAATTATTAAATATCTTGAATAGCTGAAAGAGCTGTAACTTTTACGACTAAACGCATGAGATTTAGTTATACCTCTATAATATTATAAGATTAGAAAATATTCTTTAAAATTCACACAATATTACCGTTGATTATCATTATAATTATCAATGAGATTGATTTATGAACTTTACGATTACTCAATATATTGTGGTATTATCCACAGTACAGTACAATATAACATAAAGCTTAGGCTATATTGCTACAATCGATAATTTTGGCTTTGTTGGCACAACAATGAAAACTTCTGTTTGCTTTTATACGACTGCGTCCGTAGAAGGGTTATTATTTTCGCGAGTGATATACTCGCGAACTTTATTGAACAATCAAAATAGATACGAACAACAAAACGCGTTTATGTTTTTAATTATTAACCACTTGTTTACACTACTGACCTAATTGATGAAAGGACGACAAGTCCTCTGGTAAGCTGTTAACATTTGCAGTAACATCCATATTACGTAGAGGTACGATATACCATGGACGATATAAGTCAAAAAAGAACTCGCTGCTGCTAGCGTTGGCAATAAACACTATTGGACCTCCCTTGAGATCATACAGCCTTTATCTTTGGAATCTTTAGAAATTCCACTCAGAGGAAAACAGGAGAAGATTTTCAGTATTAAAATGAATTCACGTTATAACCACAACGTGGCGACAATACAACGAACTGAGATAAAAACTCGCAATCTTTGTTTTCTCTCTAAAATTCTCGAGACTCCTATCTCACCAAATAAAAGAAACTGTTTTCCCTTACTTCTATACAAGAACAAAAGCACTTACATAACTTGTTATTACACGAAAAGATAGAAAACTTGAATAACACTTGAAAAGTTCGTGAACGTCAAATATTTTCATAAGTTACAGGCACTTGAGTTTCACTTCCAGTTCATGGTGTCTTTGAATAGAATGAAGGTGCATATATCTAAGTGAATGTTGGTCATTTAGGGGTCAATCACCCTTAAGGGCGTCGCACTGAAAATAACAGTCTTGTTCTCCGGTAAAGATAGTGGTATACTGAGCTTTTGTTAGTTATTTTTTAATATGATGTTGTATCTTTAGCAACTATATTAAAAAATAACTGTCATCCCCGGATTAGCTCGCGTGGTATGTCGTTAAAATAATTTTTAGGTTTCTTAGGGATTTTCAGGGACTATACAAGATGTAACAGTAAGATGAAGACATTGGAATTTCTATATTAATACGTAAAGAGAAAATTTTGTACACCTGTTAAAGTATTTATATTGCGCGCACAGAGGTATGTTAGATTTGACCTGATTATTGATTATGTGGAAAAAGAAACGAAAAGAGAAGGAGTGCGGAAAATAACTTTATTAAAAAAAGATATGGCCGAATTTCGACCACAGGCCTGTGATAAATAGTCATCTTCATCCTCTTGCCCTATGATCCGAATCAATTCAGGTCGGCGTAGTATGATATCTTCTTATCATAATTTTTTTTTCATATCATCCCTCTCATACCGGTTAAACAAGTATGAGACAGAAAATAAATTAAGGACGTTTCAATACAATGATGTATTTTTTAAATTTGTCTTTTTGCGTAATAATTCTCAATTATATGTACAATGTTGCTATGTTTACATGATAAAATTAGTAATATAGCTTCTTAATCTTATTCTACCGACCATTTTTCAATGCCATCAGCACCCACGAGAGTACATCTTCTAGTTAATTATATTCTTCTAATTTGTCGAAGCTCTGATTGTATCCCAGTCCTATTACTCCTGGCTTCGGATAGCACCACGTCGTCCACGTCGCGCGATATTGGGCGGATCAGAATTATGTGCATTCCAACCAAAAGGGCGCGGCCGGCTGCAATTCTTAGACCTTTTTCTGGTAACGTCCTATAAAACACAAAAGAGATCCTTCGACGACTGAGTTATACGGGCAATGGCTTTGTTGGAGTACTTGAATGAGGCTGTTGAGTTTTATTATGGATTTATATCTACTTAATGAAAGTTCGACGTAAGAAAATAAAACGGCCATCGTATGCGGTTTCTAAGGTTTGTATAGGTTTAGAGTCATGCCTGTATATAGCGATCGGTTGGTAAAGAGATATACAGAGAAGAATTAATTTCAATATGTCTTTTTATAGAGAGTGAACCTATTGCTATATATTAAGTATATTGCCCAACACTATATGACAGCTGAAAATTACCATTTGCCCAACCTAGGACCTA
The DNA here is from genome assembly GCA_963675205.1 of Catocala nupta. Lineage (NCBI taxonomy): Eukaryota > Metazoa > Arthropoda > Insecta > Lepidoptera > Erebidae > Catocala > Catocala nupta. The sequence continues at coordinate 13,380,456 of OY776082.1, forward strand.
GGCATCGAGCCCGTGATACCACAATAGCCAGTAAAATTAGGTGGATTTTTTTGTTTTCACGGGACTATACTAACGGAGTAGGAAAAGTAATCATTTCATGAAAAACATTAACATATTTATCACTATTTGCTTATAATTATTTTCTATGAAAGAAATTTAAAGATAAACGTTTAATCATGTTGATCTCCAGTGATTTACAGTCGCTCTTTCATACAAAAATAAGAAAAACACTTTCAACATGGCGTATTATATATATAAATATCCTTGCAACATTTTCAATTTTCTATCTTAAAAACCTCATTCAATTACGATTTAAATAAAATAGCACTATCAGTAGAACATTTAATTTGCTTATAAGGCACGCAGCAAAATAAATCGTTCGAGTTACTAGTACGCTTTCAAACAAGATATTAATAATTCTCGGTCTATGGTAAAGAAAGCTCATGTAATCCATTGCAAACTATCCGGCACACAAAGCCAGTCAGTTGTTCCCTCGGGCGCCGTTAGCATTATTCAATTTACTTGTAGCCAAAGCAAGAAAGGTAATACGAAACTCTTAATAGTTCTGAAGTAGGTAATGTTACTTGCTGCAAGAGAAATAGTTTTTATGTAGTCGTGTCTTTTATAATAAGCCTAGTTTTATTCTTCTTTGCGTGCTTTTACGATTAAAGAACATTTTCTACGTTTAGCTTTTATTTTATTAGTTTAGCAGACTAGCACGTTTTCGAGAATGTTCTCGAAGATACGTGAAGTCTACTAAATCGCATTCATTAGTAATATATATAGCCCTTTATATAGAAAGAGGTGTATTAGCCACATTACGCTAGCTAGGTTTAAGGTCCTTAGTAATATCTGTCTACATCTTGGCAGCACCTATGCCCGGCCCGGGAATCGCCACGGCTACGCCACCGAGGCATAAAATTAGATAAACATTATATTTCTAGCCTCTACCCGCAGAGTCACCTGCGTTTATCACATGAAAACAATACTGGGATAAAAATAACCTATAACCTATTTGTTAATGCAGCTCATGATACATCTATACCAAGTTGCATCGAAATCTGTATAGCGGTTTACGTGTAAATTACAAACATCCAAACATCTTTATAAACGTTCAAATTTATAATATTAGTAGAATATACTATACCGAATCTTACGAAGGGTAGGGAAATCCACACAGATGTATACTATAAATTAATTAAGCGTCCATTACGTTTCTTAAACATGACCACACATTTCACTTACATGCCGAATTATCAAGGCATTATTCGGCTTTATTCACGGTATTATTATACTACGAGGTAACAAAGTATTTCGTTTCCAAACAAAATAAACTAGATAACTTGGTATTCAAATATCGGTTTGCATCCGTCAATTCAACTGTTCGGAATACGGGTCAACGCACTCGTTCGGAAAATGTCCATAGTTTGAGATAGTTTCCGTGATAGCAGTGGACAAATTGGTTTTACCTCAACAACTCCTGAACTGATTTTTATTGAATCGTTTCGAGATAAGAATGGTTGTTGGAAGTTTCACGCGGCGCCAACGTCAGACGCTGAAAGTTTGGTCGTCAACATTTTTCAAAAGCGCTCGAACGTTCTTCATAAACAAGTATCGCAACCCAGTTTCTATTTTGTTTTCAGTGGCATGTATCTGATAGCGAAAACACTTTTACAACTCCTTTTATTGTTTATAATATTTATTTGTCGATTTTATATTTATCGATTTTGCTTTCGGTCTTTTTGATTACTTGATTCCAAAGAATATACGCTTAGTTTGCAGCTGATCGTGAGGTTTTGTATGTGCTTTCTATAGGTTTATTTTAAAAAGAGAACGCTCGTGCTAGTTATGATACTTTGTGTCGCAGGGGATTATATAAACATAGAATTAACGTCACAAAGTACAATCATACTCGGCACAATAATTTAAGGAACACATAGATAATAATTGTTTGATGTGAGATTTAAAGTTACATTTCAATGCAGCGGCAGTGGTAAGACCGCTTGCCCGCTGCGCCTCTCGTGTTGTCGATTTTCGGTTCGGGCGATTCGGTTCAAGCGTTATTGGATTTTTCTGTCAACAAATTTTCAGTACTGTAGGAAATCAGGATCTGTACACCGTATGCAGCAAAAGCCTCTTCTATTATGTGAAACCTGAACTAGAGAGTATTTATCTTTTCCCACCTTTTTAGGGATATAAGCGAGAGACTATGTATGTAAGTAATTAGTTATTACACGACATTTAGTTCGCATTAAAAAACCCCGATATAGGTTCAAGCTGAACTTGTTTAAAATTTTATACATATTGGTTTACAGTTTTGCTTTAGCAAAAAGAGATAGTTACTATCGCAAGTACATATAATATGAAGGTAATAACCAAAAATGGGTATATTTTCTTAAAAATATTCAAGTATTTGACTTTTATCTTTTAAGCTATCTTCAACATCTAATTTAAGTGCTGCTTAAGTGATTTAATTTAAGAAATGGTAGAATCAGTCAGTTTATTTATATATTCACGCCAACAATATACATATACGATATTGTTTTTTACTATTTAAGAACACTATTATTTTATAGCCAGTAGTTTTTCAAAAATCTGTCAAAATCTAAGTCATGGGCGTAATAAGTACTTACATTATGGCATTGTATTCTAACAGCAAACATTAAAACATTTTATTTATTTCGTGCATAATAAATGTAAAAGTATGAAAGCATTTCTTATATTCAACGTCTTCACTATTTAAACTAAGATACATTCTAAGTCAATAAGCCTTAAGAAACGTGGTACGAAGAATTTTAATTTAAAGTATTTGCCGAAGTAACTCAATTTTAGCGAAGCTGATGTTTCACATACCCAATGTTCAACTCTCAAAGGACCTTACGATTTTATTTTTACATTCGTGTGTTTGGATGTAAATAAAATATTCGCTTTGACTCTATATTCTTGCGTTGCCGGCGATGTGCACCGAGCATAAAATATTATGATTAAACTTGGTTTACATGTTTCTTGAATGTTTAAGTGAGGCAGTGGGCAAATACATTCAACGTATCTCTTAATGGAATTATGAGTTATAAAGAAGTATTGAGTTTGTATTTTATTACATTTATATCATTGGTTACATTAAATATATGAGTGATAGCTCAGTGGGGTGACCAACAGACTGCAATGTAGAGGGTATCGGGTTCGAACTCACGTCACGCACCTCTGACTTTCGGAAGTTATATGACTTTTCGATATTATGTGCGTATTGATTGACAATTATCGCCTACTCCGTGCCTCGGCGAGCATGTTAAGCCGTCGGTCCCGGCTGCCATGAACACCTATGGCAGTCGTTATTAGGAAGTCAGTACTCTCTAATATCCTGACACTGGTCTAGCCTTAGGGTATCGTTAGCCTTCGGGTTGTGGAGGTCAGGTGGCAGCCGCTCCGTGTAAAAACTGATATCCAGTTAAATCCGTTTAGAGTAGAAAAGCCGACCCCAAGAGACTTGGGAATAATAAAGGCTAGGAAAAAGAAGAAGGTTACATTAAATGTTGATTAAATGGGTTTAATCAAGTTTATTTTGTTTCTTGGAATCATAGTTTTGGACATCTTTCAGCAACTAGTAGTAATATGTATAAATGGCTTGCTGCATGCGTTGGTTATTTATAATCAACTGGTTATTTACATGCAGTTGATCATAAATAAATACTAACTGTGGCGTGAATAGGGTCAAGTATACGTCTCAATGGCCGGCAGTGCAAAGTTGAGTTGGGGGACGTACCGTAAACTAAAAAATAAATACTAAAAATGTGGTAAGTACTTTCTTCTAATAGATTTTATCACATCTGGACTTATGCATTAGGATATTAGTATGTAACCTAGAGTTGTGTTTCAAGATGTAGATTGCAAAGTTAAGACACTTGCAACAGAACTGTCAACTCTAAGCTTCATAACTATGAAGCCTTATTTTCAGCCTATAACATAGACCAGTTCATTTGTGTGTATTTGTGAAAACACAGAGTTACATATTTAAAGGACTTTCAAATTTGCTTTAACTTGTTAACTTCATCAGTCATACCGAGACATATAAATAAACGCACTCGTCCGATGGACGAATTAGAGAACTCATATCGTAACATCATAAGTTTAGTATCATAGCCCTGAGATTTCTACAAAATAAAGTTAAATATCTGATCCAGTGGCGAGCGTGATTTCGAATCGATCCGATTCAGAAAATATATCCAGCAAGACCTTAAAATCGAACCTAGAACCTCAATCCACACAAAAACAGCATTACGTGAATCGACCAACGACACAATAATTTCAAGAAAACTCATGGATGCCATCATATTAAACTTAACTTCATTTAGCATCTGTGTGCACATCACAGTATTGATCTTTCATCCATAGTTCGTGGCGCCCTACGTTTTTACTATCAACATTGACTAGACGGGCGGCGGACGGTAGAAAGCGACGTGTAATGACTCTAGCTGTCATTAGCCAACCTCTCGCGGCAGATTGAAAATTTAACGAGCATCCCTGATACAGGGAGTGGTGCATCTTAATAGGTACCGCCTTTATGTACAGTTTATTTTTACAATCTGAGCTTTTATGAACTTGCTTTACGGTCCATCGTTGTTGTATAGGGTCGATTAATTAGTGAGCTGATGTAGGAAAAGGATTTAAGGAGTTTGTAATGAGATTGAGCTATTATTTTGTTTATTCGAGAGGGGTTTTTCTGTTTGGTAATGTTAATATACTTTGTATTATAATACACGTGATTCATAATTGTTAATATGGTTGTTCGGTATTTTCAATAGATACAGTGTTTATTTCTGTATTTTGCATTGTCATAAGATTCACGACTATGCTATGCAATATATATAATACGTAACGGGTATTAACGCGATCATGCATAATTATTACCTTTTTTATGCTTGACATTTCGACCAGGTTACACCGGCCGTGGTCACAAGCTGACTGGTGCTGTGATGTCAACGGAGACATCCGTTTGTGAGGCAGAAGATGGCATATTTTTGTTTGTCCATGTACCGTCACAAACTAAACTCACGGTATCCCTATTACGTATGCTAACCGTCGTGTCCGTATTCTGTGAATTACCTGACTGCAAAATTATGATGTTTCGTATTATTAATCACGGAATTCCACGTCGTGGATAATTTGAAACCACGGACGATGACCGTCCGGAAGTCCTCTCTACCGATCGCCACTTTTATCCGAGATTAGTGCGAGAAGCTATTGAAATCAAATAACGTACAATGATACTATACAGTTTTGTATAGCTTTAAGCCAATAACGTCAATAAATGGCATCTAGCTGTCCAAAAAATTATATTTACAATGACCGACACATTCATTTATTATGTTTTTCATTTAGAGGGGCTATAGTTAAAAACATTAAAAATTAGTTACAAATACTACATTGCCACGTTAAATTTGTAATTTCCTTTTACAATAAATGTAATTATTATTAAGGCAATTGAAAAATTCTTCGCTCAATATATTCAAATTCTCCTTTGTCTAAACTGCAGACGCTACACTACAAATTTTACCTATCTAAATATAAAATATAAGAGAATTTAAACAAATAACAATATAGTTCACCGATACACTCGATGCATCAAACTTATTGGTATGCTCGCGTCAAGGAGCTTCTTAGTAAAAGGATATTTCTGCGAAACGGTGCATAATTTTTACATCCAAGTGTACTTGGTATCGTGAAGTGGTCCACCACAGACGTACGGAATTCCATTAGCGAGTTTTGGACCTATGCCAGAGTAGTCGTGCGAATCAAAAGATTTTTAGGTTTTTACCAGATGTGGAATTAGGTAAAAAGAGTTGATTGAAATTATTTGTATAAAAAACTTCTTAGTGATTTTTGAAATTAAGCTACTTTATACGGATTTCGTTGCGTTGTTTATTTTAAAACACTTTTATTACATAATTTTGTGACTCTAACACTACTATTATTACGTAGAAAATACCCAAATATTAACCTTTAAGCCTGTAGCCTCACAGGTTACACAATTTTTATTTTTTTTATATCGCATAGTTTCCTCCGCTACCCGCGACCAAGCGGCTCAGTAGCTTCAGTTATTGTATTTACGACCAGCAACGTTGGAGGTTGCGTCGCTCGATGTAAAACACGTGAGTAATACTTATTGAAAAATTGGTTGGAGCCTGTCAGGCTACACGTCCATAGTGGTCATATAAAATTATATTTTAAAGGTTTCGTGTTAGTAATAATTTTTGTGTAAATTAAATCAAACTAATAATCCCAAGTTTGGCAAAAAAAGTTTTTTAAATATTTTTTTTTTGCTCTTCAATATGACCACACTCCGCCTGATGGTAAGCAATCGTGTGGTCTAAGAGCAGTGGCCTCCACATCGTCCTCATAGCAGCTGAGGCGATGTTGAGGTCTCTACTTCGACGGTCTGAGAAGGTGCTTTTTCACGCCCCGCTTAAAGGACCCAGGATTGAAGGAAGAAGGAAACACGTGTCTTGGCAGAGAATTCCATGCCTTGATCGTTCGGCAGAGGTATGAGGAGAGCCAGCACGCGTTGTTCTGGATAGGAAAGGGGAGGGCGGGATAAGGTGGAATAACTCTTCAGAGCACTCCCCGTGGTATATTCTGTAGAAACATGCCAATGAGGCAATGTCCCTACGGAGTTGCAGAGGTTCCAGTGAACTCGTGACCTCTGGATCTCCGATGATGCGGACAGCCCGCCGCTGTAACCTGTCAAGAGCGTCTAGCAAGTACTGCGCGGAGCCATCCCAAAGATGAGAACAATACTCCACGCAAGGGTGCACTTGTGCCTTATACAATAGGCACAGCTGCCCAGGAGCGAAGAACCGCGTCACCCTAATCAGAACTACGAGTTTTCGCGAAGCTTGCTTAATGACGCTCTTGATGTAGGTTTTGGGATTTAGGGAGCGGCTAAGATGGAGAGGCTGTCACGTATCACCAGTGGAGTGTTCTTCAGAGAAGGGAGGGGAAGGAACGGAGACTTTTTTGTTGAGAACGCGCATGCCTGAGTCTTCTTGGCGTTGAACTGCACCAAGTTCTTAGCACCCCATTCAGAGATGCGGTCCAAGGTCTGGTCAAGTTCAACGACAAGATCCTGCCTTTTCCCCTCAACCTCAGCCTGTTTGGTCCCAGGACGTCCGAGATATCACCCATGCACGGTACTGTCATCCGCATAACAATGTATGTTGCCGAGATTCGACATATCATTGATATGCAGAAGAAAGAGCGTAGGGGATAAGGCATTGACCTGCATAAATTTGGAAGCGCGACCGTCCCAAAGGATCCGAATACGACGCTTCTGCAGGAAATTTACAATCCAGGTGCACAATTGAGAGGGCAAGCCATAGGCCGGAAGCTTGGAAAGAAGAGACCGATGCCAGACTCTATCGAAAGCTTTAGCCATGTCTAGGCTGACAGCCAAAGACTCGCCGTGCTTGTCCAGAGCCTCACCCCAGAGGTGCGTGACGACGTTACGACGGTACATTACCAATAACCGATGCATCTTTCGAGGAAGAATTCAATGCACTGTTGCTGCCTTCAGTTGAGTCAGATAATGAGAAGAATATTGAACAGTTTTTGATATACATTGATACACCAACATGAAAGCGACGAGGATAAAGTAGAAAATGAGTGTCAGGATCTTGAAGAAGGATCAAGCTGCTATATCCCAAATTTTCAACAATGAGTCGAGTTTTATGTGATGATATGGTTGATATCCAGGCACTAGCGGTCATGCAGGGAACTAGAAAAGGATGCAGGCTTCGTCTCTCAAAGTAGCTCAGAATGACCATCCATGTGTTTATTAGTTATAGTAAACCAGTATGCCTACAATGTTTACGTCTCTCGTGCAACGACTGCCAATAATTAAGCTTTTAAAGTCAGTTGTCAGAATTTTTGTTTTTTGTTACCAGAAGTGCATTTTATATTTTTTTTGTTCCTTAAATATTAATATTTAAGATAAAACGTTAAATTTTCTGTGTATATTAGTATAGAATATTTTAATTACTAAAATCAGAACTATAGTCAAAATTACTTAAAAAGTGCCATGATTGTTGTCTTTCTTAAGTTTCTAAATATTTAATAAAGAAGTTGATATTATATTTACGTTTTATTGTTTTTAGATACCTGATAATTCACTAAGATATAGTTTCCAGCAATTTGGAATAATTTTATTTTAAAAAAGCACGCGGTAATGTAGGATTCTGTGAGATTACACGTCCAGACTAGAGTTATAAAAAAATTACGTCCATACTTAAAGGTTAGAGTTAGTTTTTTTTTTTTTTTTTTTTTTTTTTTTTTTTTTTTATTCCCAGGAAAAAATGCTTGATGTACTACCCGCCGGCTAGGGGACGGCACCGGCGGGGCGTGTGGGACTCACCAGCCGACTGCTGGTATACCCACTAAAAAAACCTGGGGTGTTCCCTCTCTCACCCAATGGGGGGGGCCTGTTGGGAGTCAATCAAGAGTCGAGGCTGTCATCTCGCAGAAGGACCTCATTGCGCCCCAGCACCTGTCGTCGCCGACCATCATGGATACGACGGTCGGCAACGAGAGGTCGGGGCCAATCACGGCGACCAGGGCACAGCGCTCCTCGGCCCACGCTGGACACTCCTCCAGCGTGTGCTGCGCCGTGTCCCGGTCGCACTCCTCGCAGTGGTGACACCTGGTTGTCGGCTCCCTACCGGCTATCTTGCACAGGTACTCTCCGAAACAGCCGTGTCCGGAGAGCACCTGAGTAAGCCGGTAGGTGAGCGGTCCGCGCTGTCTGTCCATCCACTGCCTTAGCACCGGACGGACAGCCTCGACGGTCCTCACCCCGTAGCGGGGCTGGGCCAGCCTTTCCTCCCACTTGGCCTCGAGGACCAGTCGAGCCTGGGACCTTCGCGTCTCCACCGCCCCGTGAGTGGGTTCCTCACCATGGAGCCGGAGGTCCACGCGCCAGTGATACACCGACGCTTGGACCTCCGCCTCCAAATCCCAGGGCGGCGATGCCGCCAGGATGCACGCCGCCTCAAAGGAGACGGTGCGGTACGCCCGCGACACCCTGATCGCCATCGCCCTCTGAGGTTTCCTCAAGAGGGCGATGTTTCGGCGATCGAGGGCGCCGGCCCAAATGGGCGACCCGTAAAGGGCCATCGACCGCACCACCCCCAAATAGAGGCGGCGGCAGACGACACTCGGCCCCCCGATATTCGGCAGCAGAGAGCTAAGCGCTCCCGCCGCCGACATCAGCCGGGGGGCCAGGCGGCTAAAATGGACGCGAAAGTTCCAGCGGCCGTCGAGGTGGAGCCCCAAGTATTTCAGACACACGACACCCTAGTACAAGACGACATACATCTCACACATAAAGCCGACACACAATTATGTAAGTGCTTAGGCTACCATACAAAGTATAGGTAGTTGTATAAAAAAATTCCCTGACCTGGACCAACTATTTATTTGCTTGTGTCGGCATCGAATACACTACATTTGCGTAGCATAGTGGCGTGCCAACCACTTGAACCATTGCGCGATCCGGTCAGTAGGTAATAATAATAAATACATACAATCTCACGCTTATACAAATCTCCCACATTTCCCCAGCTTCGGTTTAAGGTTCTACGTATTGCTATTACCAGTTCAAGTACGAGACTAGTACAGCCACTGAAAATTTCTGGACAGTAAAATCCACTAACATTTACCGCGGGTATCAAACCCGGAACCTCATGTACAGCAGTTACAATAATATGATATTAACATCATAACGATTCCATTACATTTCCAAAATAAATTAGAAAATAGTCAGACGATATAACATACTTACTCAAACAAGATCCATGCTAGATGCAAAACATCGATATTATCCATACTTGAGATAAAATCGTAGAATTAAAAACACAACAGCCAAATCTAAGTCCTATACTCCTAATCAGAGAGTACTTTTTGCAGTATCAACAGCGAAATCCCGACATATAACCAGCAACGCACATTATACGGAAAGATAACTTCTCCGTACAGAAATAAATCCAGTTCACTTACCTGCTGCGTGGGAATATCCAGTGACCCGGAAACATTCGACGATCGATAGATAGTTCTGTCGACGTCACTTATTATTTATACCTACTTAACCCTCTCTACGATTCGCAATTTTATATTCATTGGCTGGCCCTTACAAACCAGTTGCGGAGACCACGAATTAAAATGTACTGTCCACTTCATCCGAGTGGACCTCAAATAATTAGAAAACTCAAAGTTCGCTCTCGGGGCAATAAAATAAAAAGATGCATGACGCCATTGATGTAGCCCTCGCATTCGGCTAACTGCGAATGCGTTTTAACTTTTTAAAGGGAACTTTATGCATGAAATTTTCCGAAACAAATATTTCTGTTATTTTTCAGCTCTCTGTAGATACGCTTTTGAATGTGGCTGACACAGATGACTGTTTGAATGGAAAATTTTGCAGATGTCACTGTATTGTGGCATTTCAATAACATATTTCAGAATCGTGCATTAAATGAGTATTACAACATTATGTAGATCGCATTGCATGTGGTGTCGGGTTCGATTCACGGAGAGGGCAAAGTATTATTGGGCTTTTCTATCAATATTTTTTTGGCAGCAGTACGGTGTCTGGGACTTATTATCCCAATCGTTTTGGCTGCTATTTTATGGAACTCAAAACCATAACTGGCGAAATGTGGGTATGATATATTACACCCTCATTTTTGAAATTTTGGATTCGCGGAAGATTAGCTTTAGCAATATGAACGCCCGATGTATGTATGAGTAATTCTAGTGACTTCAGGGTTAAATGTTTTTTCTCCTTTTATCTGCGGAGAAGGCTTATTATTCTGAAATTGGACACAATTAATAAACCTTTAAAACGAGCATCAATATAACGATTGCCTCGATTTACGAAAACATTTGTCATTCCTCTTATCAACCATTGAAGAATATAGATAGAAAAGTATAATTTACCTTCAATTAACGCATTTTGTCATATAACCTATAATATATACCAATTAATCCCACAATTCAATTCTCAAAACTCAATTCAAGTATTGGATATGATACGATAACTAACATTGATGGTATGCAGCCCACAATGTTTGACTTTTCTCTAATCAAGACACACAAAATGAAGACTAAGCTACCATAATCACATTGCTGATTTTTTAATACATTTTAATTCGAGATGAATTTCGTTTATGCCAATATTAGCTATTGAAATTAAACTATGTATGTGTTCAATTTTTACGGATTTTATAGGATTTCATTTTGATTATTTTGTGACAGAAAACTGAAAACTGTTTCTAAATAAAAAATTAGTAAGATGTTTTCATCAAAATGTGTTTTTATTAATTAGTGGGAATCGTGTCCTGTAACAGGGTAAGCAGATGAGTGTCTACGTAATGTTAAGGTTAATAAACAAGTTTTAGCAACCTAACCTCTGTATAACAAACTTAATTGTAACAAATTACTTGATATAACGAATATTTTGTAATTCCCTTCAGCTTTGTTACATCGAGGTTGCACTGTATATTCTTTATTCAAAAATAATAAAAAAAAATATTTTCCACCATGTGTAAATTAAGATATGAGCTATAATTGAGGTCAAACCTCCCAAATTTGGCATTCACGTTGTCAAGGATAAGAAAAAGGACATAGGTTATCTCTTTCATCCACAACAATAATATTGTTTCCGAGGGATAGAAATTGATTGACAAAATCTAGATTAAAGCTAGCGAAGGCGCAGGCAAATTCTAGTAAGATATAAATTCATATTTAACTTATACGTCTTTGCACAAGATGTTTTCTTGTAGAAAGATACGTCTTTGTATAAGAAAACATCTTGTACAAAGATACGTCTTTGTACAGGAAAACATCTTGTGCAAAGACGTTGATGTTCGTTACTTACCTTAATATTATTGTATTTTCTATTACGAGATTCTAGGCGTAGCGTATCTGCAAACTGTATCCGATAGATGGCAATAAATTCATGTTCTGATGTGATAATTAGAAATATTACTCGACTGCACGAACGGCGTAGAGGCAAAGTGGTCGCCTCGCTATTGCCACTGCGTGTTCGAATCCCACACGAGACAAAAAATTGTGTGATCCACAAATGGTGGTTCCGAGTCTGGATGTTCTTTGTGTCCGATCTTTGAATGTTTGTAAAGTCCCCCACGACACAGGAGCTAGACCTAGTTGCATAAAAAATACTTATTTGTGTGTCATCTTTGGAGCAACGCAACGCAACGCAGTGTGTTATTATAGGAAGTATTATTTATATAATGAGTCCCATCTGGTACTGTTGAAGATTTCAACGAGACTTAACTTTACTTTAAGCTCATTCTGCGTTAAAAGTCATATAATTAAAAATTAAGAGTGTTCGGTACTAAAAATAACTTCATATAATAAGTATTTTTTTGAGTAGGATTATACTTAAAAGCAACTAAAATGTTAGGATTAGTGTAACTATATTTCATAGTTTCACGCCTATATCTGTGAATCAAGATATCCACATTTCGCCAACTTTGGTTTTAGTTGTCACGTTATATGGGCCAAGCCTATCGCCGCTTTCTACAATTATAGATTTAGTGTTACTATTGAGAATTTCAATGAAAACCGGACTATACTTCATCCGGGTATCATGCACAGTAGTCGCCATGAATACAGCATAGGATCAACGATCTTTACTTTTAAAAACAGATAGATATTGAAAGTTTGCTTGCAATCGTGAGATCCCAGTCGATTGTGTTTTCCCGGAGTGGGCCTGAGACCTATAGGCTATTTCTGCTAACAAATTGTTAGTAGCAGAACGGAGTCTGGAAATATGTTCGATAGATGGCGAAAGGCTCGCCTCTTATAAAGTGAAATATAAATTATTAAATATAACCCTTCGTAGATACAGGCCTGAGAATATGTATGTAAGCAATCTTCTATCTGTTTAAAATAGTTTAATTTCAAAGGTTTTAAACGAAGCAAGTAGGTACATACATAGTTCTGTACTCTCAATACTATTCGCCCGAAGGTTGCATTGTTTGTTGAAGAGCTCTCGTTTGTCCACTGAGTAAAATTATATGTCTATTTGAAATCAACTGTATATGATTGTTATGATGCATGATTACTACATACATGCATAATCTCATGCTTTCCCTCATCCCCGAAGGGATAAGCAGAGATGTATTATATCCATATTTCGCCAGCGATGGTTCAAGGTCATACGTAATAGGGGCCGATTCTATTGTCGAGCAAACCAAGAATACTTTTATTTTTAAAGACATCTCCGCATTATGAATAATTCCTGTGTTGCGGACTTTACAAACATTCAAATAACGGACACAGAGAACTCTTACGGCCAGTTTCACCACTATCAAGTAAAAGGTATCCGCAAGATAAATCGCATGCTGTCTCACTCTTGTTAGGTTAAAGAAGAGATATGGTGAGGGATCACACAAGTTTTTATCCTATGTGCGGATTGAATCCATAACACTTGGCGTAGTGGCAGATAGCGGTGAGGCGACCACTTAACCCACTACGTAGTGTAGTAATATATATATATATATATATGTATGTATATACTATACAGTCAAAAACACACGTCATCCGTACACTTCGTCTAATCTCGAAATCGAACTAGAGATCTTGCACAATAACCGCATTGGCTACTGCGCCACCGAGGCAGTCACACTATTAAATATTATGACTTGTAAGGCTAAGAGAAATATCAATCCAACCAAGATATTTTGTTTGACTTAGTCAGAGTAATAAATGCAATAGATAAACATTACTCAAGAACTTGACGCCTTCTATAAATAACTCAAGTCGTTCAAAAGATTTATACTAGAGAACTTTGGCAATATTGTCCTTTGGTTTATTATGTATTACAAACTAATATCGTCATGTCAACTTTTAGTAAACATAATATAGTATACTTATCAGAGAAGAAGCCTTTCACGAAATTAAAATCTTATAGCTTGCATTCATGCCACATGTTATTTAAGTTAACGCAAGTTAAGACACTTGCGTGGTTTGTATGCATCATACTAATCACCTACGGTAATAGCCTGTATGATTAGCACATGCATGAAATAAACGAGTAGCTTGCGCATGTAGTCGTCGCCAGCTATTTGCGTCTTGTACAATCACTTTTAATGACACAACCACACTACTGCATAATAAGCTTGAACGAACAATTAAAATCTCTGAAATACGTATGGACTGACAAATATTGAAACCAAGGATATAAAGCCATGGCACCAGTGTGGCGAATAATCCATCATATTTTGACTTGAGGCATAGCACGAGCGGTGTAGTCAATGTCAGACATGAGAACGCACAGTTTTTCTTATCTAAACATCAACATTTTATTGCTTGGATTAATAATTCATGACTTTATTGTATGATATTAAAAAAGTAAGCACTTCTTTTCAGATGTGAAAGACGACAACATCTTTTAAATTGCCGTTATTCAAACATAATAAATCTTACGTGAATATTATACGCATACATACAATGGAAACTCCTACTACAAAATAATGAGATCATAACTCATAGTTATTCCGCTATTGGTCATATGAACTATATTTCCGCCAAACAAATATTGTTAAATATATTTTGCATTGAATCTAGATTATATTATGTACCAAATCTGTCAGTAATTACCTCTATTTACGCAATTTAAGGTGATATGCTTGCGATTTAGTATATTCTACAACAACTCGGAGTTGAAATCAAAATTAATCTGGTGGATGTTTTCAATAAATACAATGGGTAGCTGAGTGACCTCATCCAATAAATTACCTATGTTACCTAGATAACAGAGAACTAGACTTCAAAGTGAATGGACTTTCCTAACCATCACATTAATTGAAAAAGTATGTTAACATTCAACAAATAAAGCAGCCGAATTTTTAGTCATAAGTTTGAAAAATATATGCGACAGCGTGTTCTTCTCCTATGTTTTATTTTTTTCCTTGGATATATAGACTTAATAGTAAAGTAGGGTTACAATCTGAAACTTTCCTTTCAGATACAGTTATGAGAACGAAATAAAAATAAATCACACTTTTATCGCGATAGGGATCACCAAAGTAATTGATTCGAAAACAATTCGCGCTCCAGTATGATAAACAGGCGTTCACACAAATCCAATCGGTTCACCGTAAAAATATTCATTTATTCGCTACAATCTTTCATAGAATGCAACAGCGATGCATTATGTTCCAACTTGGTACGCTCTCGATTCAAACTCGTGTGTGAATTATACATGAGATGATATTCTCAATCTGTCGCGTGAAGTACCCAATTTGGCTGAGCTCCCGCACTTCTCTATTTTATACATAATGCTGATGTATCCGGGGTTGGTTTTGAGGAAATGAAGGGTCTTTTAGGACTGGTTTTTCGAAGGCTTATGTTTTCGTTGGCGGCGAAAGTTTGACAAATAGCTGGTAGTGCAGTTTCAGTTCGTACGATAAGCCGATACGTCCCTTTCGTATGTGAGCGTTTTCCAACTATCAGTTTCGAGTTTGTCCGTTCTTGGTGATTTATGTTATCGCTTTCTTTTTGTCGCACAAATATTTTTGTTTGTGTTAGTACTTTATGGGAAACTGCGTGGAGTGGAATTGTATCTAGAAGTTGAGTAATGGCCACACTTGGTACGGACATGCATACTTCTTTGATTTTATAAATTTTATATTTTAGTTAGTTTTTACTATAGGAATCTTTTGGTTCAGTGGTTCCTCGAATAAGTTCCATAACTGCCCATTGTTAGAAAAGCTTGTTATCGGGTTTCTATGTACGACATATATCAATGTAACTCAAATTGCGTGATATAGAGTTGCTCTATATGTACATTTATTATTTCCCTAGTGACCCGCTCCGGCTTCACAGGGGTAGTTCAAAACCTTAACAAATTATGCACCTGAACCTTCCCCATAAATCACTCTGTCTATTGGTGAAAACCGCATGAAAATCCGTTCAATAGTTTTTGAGTTTATCGCGAACAGATAGATAGACAGCCAGACGCGGCGTGGGACTTTGTTTTATAATATGTATGATGTAGTGATTCTACTGCATTCATATATTATATCCTGTTTCCCGCATGTGTAAGACATGTTTAATTATATTAATATGGAACAATGTCATGAGTTCTAAACTCACACGGATAAAAAAAAAGATTTCTGTACAGATACTACATTTGTGCCAAGTCTATTTATGTGTGTATATTTATTTGTCTGCGGTGCATTTTAAATTTGGAAGCATCCGACATATACTCGCTAAAGCATATTGTGTATTTTGTACGATTCATTTGTTTGTAAAAAGAAAATTTTGTCATTATTATTCAATCTTTGTGTCGCAGGTGAATTACAAACATACAATGGACGGCCGCAAAGTCTAACTCCATTTATGTAAAATCATCGTAACTCCTGACATACGGAGTAACGTAACAATATTTCCTAACAAAACGTTGCGGTCAAAATTAAGCTTTAGTTGATACACGCGTTAATTTGACTGATCTGTTTCGTTACAAGCCGTATACATATTACAACAAAACCTGGTTACATAGGAGTCAACAAAAAAGTATCCTCACCCACACACATATACTCACGCACACAGACACACACGCAAAAACACACACGCACGCTGTCACACAATTTCGGTAGTCCTCCGGTAATGGACAAACTTAGGCAACGTTCGCTTTGTAGTGCGACATACAACATACAGTTTAATTATCAACACGAGCACCTAATTACGTCGCGCTCTCATCGAAAAACGACAGCATCCCTGTGAACGTTAGTACGAAATACATTTACCTTTAGTCCCAAGTAATTGTGTTTTGATACGAGTTCCACGCTTTTATGGTAGCGGATTTGAGCTTGATGAGTTATGAAGCGTTATACAGGCTAATTATGGTGACGATTTTATCATAATTAGCTTTTAGCAGTCCACTCCTAATATTCACTAAAAGCCACTAAAATTCGGCGTACTTGTAATGTTACTACATGTTGTGCAAGTGTATGTTGTGTTGATGCGACTGCATGGATGGCGCATTGATTTGATTGTCACCTCGCCACTGTGCCGCGCTGAGTATTGTGGTTTCGATCTCCACACGGCATAAAATTATGTGTAATCCACATTGTGTCTTTTTGTATTTATTATTATCTTTTTGAAAATATATCTGCAATGTGTTCAGGAACAAACAAAATTTTCACGAAATGGGAGATATACTTTCCTTCTTATAGTTAAAATCTTTTATACCGTGGAGGATATCTATGTTAGAAGATCCCGCTCTTCAATATCAGCTATCCGCAACTGTACAGTATCCATGAAACTGCCTCTAAGTTAAATGATATTTTAAATCTAGATAAGAATTACTTTACGTTTATTTCTATTTCAGATAATAAAGGAATATACATAATACTTACTGATGGATATACATGTATATTCACTACAAAGATAGCCAAAAGAAAAGTGAATAATATAAATTACTTTTGCCGAATGAAATTTATATTAAGTTCAGGTCAATGAGTAAAAATGTAGATACGTGATAGATTGAAAAATGATTTTTAAAGTAGATCCTGGTTACATTTCACCGGCTGTGTCACATTAATTTTATTCAAGAGCAGCTATTAGGAAAAGTCAATTAGAGAAAGTTATTTCACGTTTAAATATTATAAAAAATAGTCCCTATTTCGTTTAGAATTCTCGTATATGAAGATGCTTTATTCTATAAGTTATACTGACACGCGACGTATATGCAGGTACTTATGATTGTGAAATGTTTGACACCCAACATATTGTTGTTGTTGTTGTTGTCCATGTAAATCAAATATTTACAAGGATTACCCAGATACATTTTTATTTTTCATGTGTATAAAATCTTAAATAGTTTTACATTAAGTCTAAGGTTTCCATTGCCTTACATCTTATATATAAAATTCTCGTGTCATAATGTTACTTACCATACTCCTCCGAAACGGCTTGACCGATTTTTATGAAATTTTATATGCATATTTAGTAGGTCTGAGAATCGGCTACTATCTATTTTTCATACACCTTAGTGATAAGGGTTGTCCACCCCTAATATTTTTTTTAAGAACAAGACGACGTTTGCTGGGTCAGCTAGTATATTATAAATGCAAATGTGACTTGTTTGTTATGCTTTAACGCCTTAACTACTCGCCGCTACCCATAATCATGAAATTTCGCATACATTTTGTCAGAGTTGTAGAAAAGAACAAAGGTAACTTTCATCCCGGAATGTACTGTTCCCAAGGTATCCCTCGGGATTGGGAGGAATACACCTATATAAAACTAAAGTTATAATATCGCAAAGATAAAAGACAACGATCCTGACACTATATCTGTAGTATAAACTAAAAAGCTGATTCTGTATCTTTTAGGAATAAAAAGACCAATAGTTAGAAGAACTGAATCATATCCACGAAAATAGCACGTACTGTTGCACCGAAATTTTATGTTCAAATTCAACTCGACCATTTTCCATTCGCTTTATAGATATCTCATCATAGTTTTGAGCCACAAAAACTTAGGACCTGACACGTTACACATTCAGGCACTCTATTTCAAGCTCTGTTTGATTTCAATCTGTACGATGTGATGTGACCCAATTAGCGGTAGGTTCTGCGAATGATACTCGGCGTGCTATAGACACGTTTGATGAAGCCGTCCTGGAGTACGTTGGTTTAATTTTGAGAAACCACTTTTGGTAGTTCGCTATTCTAATAATTAAATGATTACACTTAAGTATGGTATATCTCGGTATAGAAAAGGTAATTCCAATACACTGGCGTCTGAGGGCTTGCTAGAGAAATAATTATTTTTAAATTGACATACATCCTTCTAACACTTAGAAAAGGGCCCGTGCCTAACAGTGGGACAGTTAAATACAGGGCTGATATTTTTATATATGCGAGGAGGCCAGTGTGATGAAACGAATGAAAGTAAAGACCTGGAGAAATCGATTGAAATCGGTGTAAGATTAGTACAGTGTTACAATAACGTGTCTTTTGGCAAGTAAAAGTGCCGAAGGTTCACATAACATAATAATCGATATTTTTCTTTCATTTGATCTGGAAAAGTTTCACGACACTACACACAGGACAACAAAATATTATTATTTACTTTGAATTATCTCCTTAAGATATTTTTAACGTATAGGTATATCACGTGTCGAAAATTTGAATATAATACACCTACACGTATCGTATCACGTGTAGGTGTATTATATTCAAAATTTCCAACTAAGTTTTGTTGCTACCTCGACGAATCTCTTTAGAGCCTGATAAAGATATGTAGATTTGTCTCATGCTAACTAAATTGGGTATATACGATTAGTCGTAAGTATGTGAAAATAGTCGACGAGGCAAAAGTAGTGACAAAAAATCGTGAGACAAAACGCATGATAATGAGCGCAGCAAAAACAGAAAGTGCCACTCGTTGACGAGCAACGCCGGCAGCACAAACTAGTTTGTTATATAAACTCAAATGAAACTGACTCTCTTTGTATATTCGAGGCGTGAGGACTAAACTCGCCAACATGGCATCATGCTAATATTTGTGTTGTTGGACCAATATTTGATGTAAATGTTGCTTCTATGTATTTTGAGCTTCATTCGTGAATGTAAATACACATGTGCGTTGCCTTTTAAGTCTAGAACAATGGAAGACGATAACTGTTTTTGCTATACTAGTTTAGAATAAGGTAATTTGAAATATAAGGTGGAATTATTCACCTGCCCTTTTGTCTGTAAATATCTCCGTTAGAGATGTTCATACATACACAATCCACGATCGTTGTTTAGAAACTAATATTGAATCGATTCCACAATACTTAATTCGAATCTCGATTCAGACATGCACCGTCACTGAATAATTATAATTAATCGAATAAATCGATTGGTGTACTGTGTGATTGTCTCGATAGGCATATGGCTTATGTTTGCGGTTGTTCTTGTTATCGGCAGTGTTATTGGAATTGTCTAGTAGTAAATCTGAGGTAGCAACAAAGAGTCTGGCAATAATTAGTAGCTCACCGGTACAATTACCTTTTTTTTTTTTTTTTTTTTTTTTTTTTTTTTTTTTTTTACGTGGGGGAATGCTATGACGCATATCCCTCCGCGGGGGCGGGCGGAGGGATTATGTCGGACTCGCCGGGGTATAGAAAGATGTTGAAAATATAACGTACCTCCCGGGATACCGACTAAACCTACCACGGTGTTCCTCGACACAACCACTATCGACGGGGCCGCGCGAATCACTTTCGCATGCGGTCGCGACCCCGCCAAGGTTACGGCCCGCCGTATGAAACGGCAGGCCACTACACGAAAGACCTACCCAAAATAGGCACTACGTCATATAAAACCCTACTGTCTCCCCTAGAGGGGAGACGGACTCGACACAGAGGCGCGCGTGGGAACACGCACGCCGCCTCTCGGACCTGGTGCTGAACGGATGGCGGGCAGGCCCACAAAGCCCGCCACCCCCAGGTCAAACCTCAGGGTGGCTGGAGGTCATCGCGCGCCCTCCGGCGCCCGGCTCTACCGGTACAATTACCTGGAACTTAATACAGAACCGGTGAAATGTGGGTATGACATACATCTGCCTACTACTTAGAGATATACAGGCATGAGTTTTTTGTATGCAATAAATGTTTACACGTATATAACAATCTATTAACAATCGAATAAATATTCTATCCCATACACACAACACCATCTAGCCCAAACTAAGCAGAGCTTGTACTATGAGTATTAGACAATGGATAAACATACATATATACTTTTTTTTTGTAAATACATACATATTATACATAGAAACACCCAGACCAAGACAAACATCCATGTTCATGCACACAAATGTTTGACTTGTGCGGGAATCGAACCCGCGACCTCAGGCGTAGCAGTCGGTTACACTAACCACTACGTCATCGAGGCCGAAAACTGATAGTTATTCGAATGAAATCGAATTATTAAATACATATATAGTAACTTTATATTGAAAGCATAACCTTCTATTTCTTGCAATGCATGCTACGTTCACAACTAGTAAAATATAGTCAGTGTATGTTACACTTAATGTATTAATAAGTATGTCTATGATTTTATCCAGTTTTAGAGACAAGTTTGGGGTCTGTTTCCATCATTGTCTTATCATCGTTTTATTATGACATTAAACATAGCTTGGTCCGTCACGTTCCCTGCAGTAATCCCTCAGGGAGTTCTTGGTACCCCGGTTCACTTAACTACGCTAGCTACTGAATGTATGAGTGCACTTTTTATTATAATTATATATTCATGCAACTTGAATTAATTAACGCATTATATCTAATAGAATAAGTATTGTATTTTAATAGGTATCTTTTTATGTTTTTTTTTTTTGGTAGTTTATGCATTTTCATTTTAATTAAATTAGATTTACTATGGAAAGGTCGTGGATTGAAATCCCACTTCATTACTAAGGTTCATCCACACCCAAAAAAAGCATATTAGCATAGCTATTAACAAGAATATTAGTTTATTGTATCCAAAATTGCTTTAGGAAAGGACGCTCTATGAAATTTAAATACCGCTTTTTGGACATAATTATTTAGGTCGTCTTCCAATTTTCTCGTGGTTCTTTACACGTAGTTTTAATTTTACTATTTAAATATAGGATACCTACTGACTTTCAAACTGAAAACTCAATTATATGTTCATGCTTATTGAATTTTAGAAGGTCATCAGCATTCATATTACTACTGATAATACGTCATTTATGGTAACGAAGTAACGCATACATTAAACAATTTGTAAAGCTCAGTGTGGTTTTGATTGAACTAAAAGTGATTACAACGTTGTGTATACGAAGCTAGATCTTCTTTGATAAATAATGTAGTCGAAGATTCAGTCGTAATGTATATAATATTGGAGCTACAAATCTTTTGCTATTTTTTGCTCTGTATAAAACTATTGCCAAGAAATGTTTTCAAAAAGAATTCTTATGTATTTCGCATTAGGCTCGAGAATTTCTTTTAGTTTGCCATATTCAAAACATTATTCCAGGCCATTAATTTTTCCAGCTTACGTTAGTGTCTTTTGACATTGATGTCGTCGTACCTGTCTGCGCCATTTTAAAAGTCTAGGGATTTTGAAAGCATACCCTTAGCATAAATGCAAGAATACATCAGGTTATTCAATTTTTATTTTTGACTGACACTTTTGTAAAGGCCACCCGTTTTTAGAATTTATCTTTGTTCGTTGATGGACTTTCATCAAATAAATATGTTTAAAAAGGGTCGAAGACAGCAGTCTACCTGCTGTCTGCTTTCAATGCCCGTCTTCTGCCGTATTTTATTTTCTATAGAATTACAGTATAAAATAACCAGATAAATCCAGATATTCTTAACTAAGTTACCAATGGCTGGTGTGAGCATGATTTGTTTGTTTTCTTTCACCAGAAAAATGGGCCTTAGTGTACACACAAAAATTAAATCTTTATCCGGATAAAGCCTTCAGCAGAATCAATTTTATACAAATATATTCATAATCTGCGAGCTTTAAAACTTAGCTGGCATCAACGTCGTTGCGTGACTCCACACTCGTCCAAGGTATTAACCAACACTTAATATTAATTCTACGCGCACAGTCTTAAGAAACTTGACGCAGGCAATTTTCTGATTACACGGTTACTATCATAGTAGAGCATTTTGTGGGGGAGGAATCTAAGAAAATATTGTAAGAACGATTATGACTTTTTATAAAACATACCTGGTCGTAGGTATGTTTTATAAAAAATAGCCTAATCCTTCTGAAATACACATTTAGTAGTTGGTAGTAACGATTCTAAAGGTAAAGTAAATGTTTTTTTTTATTTCAGTAAAAATCTACTATCTTCGGCTACAGAAGACACAAACTTATGACCAGTAAGTAGGACAAACATACACCATTGCAAAATCAAGGTAATTTTTTTTGTATAGTGAACGCAATGCACAAATTTTTCGATATCCATTTAAAATTTCATTTTCTACAACCATAGATTCATCGATTACAAAACTGTACGGTGTAGTAGTTGTGGATTCAAACTACACACGGGACAAAAATGGCGTGATCCGCAAATGGTTGTTTCGAGTCTGGCTACTCTTTGTGTCCGTTATTTGAATGTTTGTAAAGTCCCACGGGACACAGCATATGTACATTCATAAAGCAGGCGCTGTCTTTTTATAAGAGAGAAGAAAGGTCTGTATAAAATATACAATACACGCGAACATGTAAGATCAGTTTCCTAGTCGCATATTTCTATTCATCTATGTGATAACATTTTGTTTCTCCTGTAAAAGCTCCTTAAGCAACAAACTTGTTGACAACCATATCATATTACTGAACTTAGATGAATAATTAAACTATTATTAAAGTCGGCAAACTTGAGACTTTGAGCGAGTTAATTTTTAATTACAGGCGTCGGTGAATACTTTCGTGAGTTAAGTTTAGTAAAATTAATATGAAATATGTTTCATCATCCTGTTTTACCGCCGTGTAATGTTTTCGTTTTATCTTGTTTATTTAAAATACGACAGCGTTGACTTTTGTTTTATGTATTTTCTTATAATTCTTTGTTTAAAATATGTTAAATCTATGATTTGATAACTTTCATTCCTACAGTTCTATTTTCCTGTTCAGCTGGTGCAACGTTAGTGAACGCAAATACTGTGCCTTTGGTCTCCGGCTCGATCCCCAGATCAGGTAAGAAGCAATCGGTTTTTTTCAGTAGCAAAACGTAGTCTGGAACTGTGCTTAGTAAATGGCACAAGCCTGGCTTACCCCCTATGATGTGGGACCTGAAAAGTTCCCAGGTACGTCTATCGAAGGATATCTGATTCATATTCAATAGAGAGTTATTGAAATGACTTGACTTGAGTAGTCGCTCATTGACCGAACTCGTAAAACATGGTTCAAATAATATGGTGTCCCAGATTATATGAAGCATATTTTACGAGCCCATACAACAAACGCGAACCGAACACTCCAAACCAATAAAACTGCTCATAAACTCGTAAACATTCATCGTACAGAATTCCTTTATCGTACATAACCTATAAAATTGTTGGTTATTAAAAGTTTCGCCCCTTAATTGCATATCCAAGCCAAATCCTTATTACTGTTATGGTTGGAAAGGTCCTGCTAACTCCTAACTTAGGGTGCGTTCAGATGGAACACGGAACAGAATGTATCTTATATTGCGACTAAATTATCGATGCATATACAAGCAAAAGTCTATTTAGTGCGCGTGTCTACTGATAAGTATCTATCTAATCAGTTAACATGTTAACAAATAACACTTAGTTGCAAGTAGTGACAAAGCCATTTGAGTTCGAATATTTTACTAAAGGACCCAGAACTGTGCCTTGGGAGACTCTTGAAACATGGACACTGGCATTTTAATTTTAGTAGTCAGAATGAAAGTAGAGTTAGTTATAGTTTTTATTATGTTTCGATATAGACTTAAATAATTAACATGATCCCAGATAATAATAATAATAATAATATCAGCCCTGTATTAAACTGTCCCACTGCTGGGCACGGGCCTCTTCTCACTGTGAGAAGGGTTAGGCCATAGTCCACCACGCTGGCCTAGTGCGGGTTGGCAGATTTCACATATCTTCGAGAACATTATGGAGAACTCTCCGACGTGCAGGTTTCCTCACGATGTTGTCCTTCACCGTTAAAGCAAGCGATAGTTAACTATTTAATACGCACATAACTTCGATAAGTCAGAGATGCGTGTCTTGGGTTCGAACTCGAGACCTCTGCGGGGCAGTCCAACGGTTTCCCACTAGACTATCGCTGCTTGCCAATATAATATTTTATTATTTTATAACATTGCTAGTGCTAATAAATATTGAAATTGCCATAGCGTGCCTAATCGTAAGCCTGCATTGTATTCAAGCAAAATTATGTTAAAACTATGCATAAAAATATATAGCAATATGTTATAACTATGACTCAACATTTTCTTTTGCATTTTCTATATTCTAAATAAAATATCTCACACATTTCATAAAACGTATTTTATTTTCCAATATTCTCATGCCTGAACAATTATATTCGTTTTTATCTGTGTTCATATTTTATATTGTAATACATAATACATATATTTTACAAGATTAGATTTTCTTTTTCTATTTTAGATTTAATGTCGCAGACGTTTTATATACCTTTTTACACACATAATAAAATTTCTGTATGACTTTTCGTAAAGTATTATTCGTGTATATTCATCTCGGGATAATTTTTAATAGTCGTTTTAAATTCGCAACACATTCTAGTTCAATGATGAACTCACCCTAAAGGTCACTAAGTCCCATTTACGTCGGTCCCTATTATCCCTCCAAAACGTATTGCCATTATTGGTACGACCTTTAATGGGGAATCACCGCCATAGTGTACAGGTCGATGAAGATAAGTTATTACTATTAATATGGCAGAGATATATACCTTTATTATTGCTTTAGCTGATATATTCGAGTCCTAAGGCATCCGATTGACAATAATGTAGACATTTCTTTTACCAAAGATCTGCCTGTAGCATTTATATTGTACTGCTAAACTTCAATAATATTGATATTATTATTCAAATTTGTCATAATAATTTAAGCCTGGATGATTTATAGATGAGGTATAATGGCACATCGATAATCCTCCAGACTTAATTTCGGTCACGGCGGATCTCGCAGGATACTAGCCGTTACCTATATAATACAGAAGATAGTATAATGCAAAAATGTGTACCAAAAAACAAGATGAATATTAAGAAGAGCTCTTATTCTACCATCATAGTCTGATGGAACGACAATTTGGCATAACTCGAGACTGACTAAGCGCAGGCCTAACTCACGCTAGGCTGTGTGTGCTTTCTAAGGCACTGAATAGGCATGATGACTAAAAAAAAGTTATTAGTCCGTCTTTTCTTTTGTCCCATAAACTAATAACAACGAAGATACAACGCGTTTAAATTTTGTGTTACGTCACTATTCAGTACAAATTTTATAAGTGACATCACAAGCCCCCACTCCCGAACTTTAATGCGTTACATCTTAGTGAAATTTTATTATATTGTTAAAACAAAAAATAGGTTTCCAATATTTTTTGCTAATCTATAAGATGGACTAATTAGAATCACTTAGTTTTACCTGTCATCATGCCTATTGAAACAACGTCTACTTCTTAATGCTGTGCTATTAATAAGAATTTAAAGTTTCATAATTTTTTGTCAGCCCAGCACAGAAAACGAACCTGGGATCACATGATGCGTAGCCGTATATACTAGGCACGAGACTATATTGTTGACATAAATATTTGGCTCTACTATGCACTATATTAGGCATTCTATCTATTATTAGATGTCTCTATCATAACGCATATTTTATTTTCACAAACATTCGGATTAGATAAACATTTGAAAAATAAAGTTTGCTAACACATTGATGACACGTTATACCTTAAACAAACACCATGTAACAGGTTCTAACATATTTCATTTTAAAACAAAATGGACGCGTCCGGCAATATGGTAAAACAATTATTTGCATACGTTTCCAATATTGGAATCACATCGATTATTTGCACGAACATTTTTGATTTCAACAAAATGGTACATGGTGCTCGCTATTATTTACATTGTCAGACATTCACAATACTTTAATTAAATCAACATCTACGTAACGTAAATAGACACAAAGTTAATTAAATTAATACGGTGCTTTGATCTGTGCCCGAGGCTTGGATTTAACGAGAAAATAATTTGGCCAGAAATTAGATTCGATTTAGTCAGGTTGAAATCCGAAACACCGGTATTGTAAATTGTTTTGAATAGATACGAAAACAATCAGTCTGTTTTGAAACGAATGTCTGAGAGGTATTAAATGAATTCTTGGGGAAAGTTTATGAATGTTTTTGTTGACGTAGATATAGCCTGTCTGTTTAGTGGAGATAAGTATATTTAGGTTAATAGGGTCTCACCCGTTGGCAAATTACTTTTAAAAGTAAGAAATAAGCTATCTAAAATAAAACATCCTTATATTTTAATATTGATTTTCAAAAGATTTTTATTTTGTACAAATCTTTATTCATGAGTGAAATAGGTATTATGTTTGATGCCTACGATTAAAATATATTTTTATTGCACGGATGACGTAATGGTTTACGTGGCCGCCATGCTATTGCCACAGGGTTTTCTGTTAGATTAAATTCAGGAACAGCATAGAATTTATAAATATATAGATAGATAGCATTCACAGCAATAAGATTTGCCTTCTATAAAGTGGTACCTATCTTATCTTATCTTGTGTGGGGGCCAGTCAGTACAGACCGGCGACACTTCGACCCAGTGGGATCTTTTGTGTCAACTTCCCCAATAACGACTGCCATAGATGTTCATGGCAGCCGGGACCGACGGCTTAACGTGCTCTCCGAGGCACGGAGCAGGCAATAATTGTCAATCAATACGCGCTTAATTTCGAAAAGTCATATAACTTCCGAATGTCAGAGGTGCGCGACATGGGTTCGAACCCGAGACCCTCTGCATTGCAGTCTATTGGTCTCCCCACTGAGCTATCGCTGCTCTTAACTAAGTGGTACCTAAAACGTATGTAGTTTACGTAATGTGAATGTAAAACACCCACTAAGCTACAGCCAGACATAGCCGTGAGACTATATTTATACATTTCTGCCTAGAACATAAGGGTTATTGGCGTTATACTATGTATGCATATGTATATAATCATTAGCATATAAGTTTGTGTGTTTATTTACGTACTGAAGTTTTCTGTTAGGATATTTTAAGTAGCAACACAGCGGATGGTAAAACTCCCGATTGTCGGCATTAGGGTTCGATTCGACAGCAAATATATCTGGCATAATGTGGGTTTAACACTTCGCTACCTAAGCCGCCGTTTATATACAGCCGTATCTATGTACATATGTATATAAACCTTCTATACATATGTAGTTCTTTACGTGTTATTGTTCACTAGAAGTGTTAGAACGAAGATTTATAGAGTCGTTTGAAGCGAGGGCCTTGCCAACTGAATATTTTATATTTCGACAAGGTTGAATACTAGCGCCAAAGACATTCAGTCTAAAATATATGAAGTAATAATTCTAGAATAAAAAATATGAAGTATAAAATTTAAAAAGGTTGTTTTATGCTCGACTGTATAATGTTATAGTATTTACACGGTTTTGCGAATAGCCGACCTTGCCCTTACGCCCTTAATATGGGTTGAAGCAGTTTCATATTTCTTAATTTACGTAAAACTCAGTGGGTATAATACTGCCATGTTTTTTACGATGCAGTGTTATGAAAATGAGTTACTTTGTTATCAAGTTTATTTGTACTAGAAGCCAAATTTACAAATGATTCAGATGTTAGTTGTTTAGCATTAATACCTACTTCATTATTTATACTATATTATTTATCGGTTATGTACATATTAATTAGTTATTTATCACAAATATAGAAACCTGCATGACTAAGAGTTCTCCTTTTTCTTAATTTTCTCAAAGATACGTTAAGTCGCATTGGGCTAGCCTTGTGGACTATGGCTTTACCTTTCTCAAACTGAGAAGAAGAGACCCGTGCGTAACAGTGTGAGCAGTTTATATACAAGGTATTATGATATTATTATAGCATTAATAGTTATTGGATGCACGCCTAAACAAGGATTATGGTTTTAGGTACCTGAATCCGGCATAAACCGGAATCCGGAATAAATACCAGAATCGTAATACGGAGCGAGCCTATTGTCGTCAGCCGGGCCTATGCGGGCCCGGTCGTTGTATTATTGCCAGACTGGGCTGCTACTATTGAATTCCCTATCTGAAAAATACAATATAATTACTTGTATACAAGCGGCGCAGCGGTAGTAAATCCGCCTACGTTGCAAGAGATTGCGAGTCCGATTGCCAGGTTGAGCAATGTTATTGGATCTTCCAGTTAATAATTTCTTGGCTGTAGCACGGACTCTGGTATTGTGTCCGGTGGTCGGCAATAGGTTCGCCTCCCATTTCGTGAGACCATAGCAGGCGTAATGTGCTCCTCACACTGCCTTTTTGGGATATTCCAAATAGATAGAGCGGTAGACATGACATAGCCTCCCGTCTAAATAGGCTTGAGGCTATGATTGCAATGCAATGGCATCTTCTGAATATAGAAGAGTAAGGATCGACTCACAAAAATATCCCTTAAAAATATTGCATTAGGTATATATCTTAAATAAATAAATAAAGACTGGCAAGTTGCAGCTCAAGAAAGAGAGAAGTGGAAAGAGGGTAGGGAGGCTTTTGCCATGCAGTGGGACAGATTAGGCTGCAAATAAATAATAATAATATATCTTAATATTAAAATCTTAAGATTATTAGTTCCATGAACCTGCTTTCTCAAAAGCTAATCGGCGATGTGTCAAAATCAAATTCACGTTAAGTTATTTGATTGACTATTGGTAATTTAGTTAGTGAGTCAACCACAGCAGTTGATATTCGTTAGATCGTATGTTAACTTTCTGTCTTTCTATTAATTTGCCTTTCGAAAACCGATCCGATTAGCAAACAGATAGGTTTACTTTTAGATTTTCATTTGATTCTGCCCACGGCTCCGCTTGCGTAAGTGCTTATGTCAATTACGTTTTCTGAATTAAAAATAAACTACATGATTTGTTAATAAATAAATGTTATTATACACTTAATGATTTCATGACTGATAAGTCTCTGCTTCATTACTTTATACCTCAATCATCATCATCATCAAAATTGCCTGTTTATAATTTCTGTGACATTGCGATCCATATTGACATAATAATTTTATTATTTAATGCTTGTACCTATATATTCCAATTATTATAACTTTTGTATGCCCAATGGGCGGGACATTACTATTACTTCTGTATTATGTACCTATGATCCACAATAAAGAATTATTATTATTATTATTGTTATGGATGAGTACCCTGTGCCTCTGACAACTTGTATGCGAAGTTTAATGATGATCAGTTGAGCAGTTAAGACGTAAACGTGTACCAAACAAATAAACAAACTCACATTCTAACTAACTAACTAGGTTTTGCCCGCGACTTTGCTCGTTTTTATGTAAGTTAAGTTTAAAGCTGACACAGCAAACTGTGATATATGTGGTGTCATTGAAGATGTGCAACATCTGTTGATGGATTGTGCCCGGTACGAGGATTGTAGAAGGAGATTCACTGAAGACTCCAAAATAAATAAGTATGATGGCGGGATATGTATACCTATGATATGCATACTTGCTGAGCCAATATCAGAAATGGCGGGCTGACGTTGAGGGGAAAAGGCAGGATCTTGTCGTTGAACTTGACCAGACCTTGGACCGCATCTCAGAATGGGGTGCTAAGAACTTGGTCCAGTCCTCTCCATCTTAGGTATAGATTTTTTCCGCTCCCTTAATCCCAAAACCTACATCGAGAGCGTCATTAAGCAAGCTTTGCGAAAATTCGGAGTTCAGAACAGAGTGAGGCGGTTCTTCGCGCCTGGGCAGCTGTGCCTATTGTATAAAGCACAAGTGCGCCTTTGCGTGGAATATAGTTCTCATCTTTGGGATGGCTCCGCGCAGTACTTGCTAGACGCTCTTAACAGGTTGCAGCGGCGGGCTGTCCGTATCATCAGAGGTCACGAGTTCACTGGAACCTCTGCAACTCCGTAGGGACATTGCCTTATTGGCATGTTTCTACAGAATATACCACAGGGAGTGCTCCGAAGAGTTATTCCACCTTATCCCACCCTCCCCTTTCCTATCCAGAACAACGCGTGATAGGCTCAGATGCCATCTTTACACGGTGGAGTTGACTAGAGTGCGTACCAACAAGTTTGGGTCCTCATACCTCTGCCGAACGATCAAGGCATGGAATTCACTGCCAAGGCACGTGTTTCCTTCTTCCTTCTTTAGGTCGACAAAGTAGAGACCTAAACATCGCCTCGGCCGCTATGAGGACGATGTGGAGGCCACTGCTCTTAGATCACACGACTGCTTACCATCAGGTGGAGTATGGTCATTTTAAAGAGCAAAATAAAAAAAATAAAAATGAGACTGACATGCCCATGAGCTAAACGTCTTTAAAAAAAAATAGAGAAAAAGTCAGTTATGTTAAATTACGAACGGTACTTTTTTAATTAAATAGTACTCTACGACCTTTTTCTGTTTTTCAGACAACGTTGTCAGGGGAAGGTGACATTATACACGTGTATAATTGCATGACGATTGGTCGAGTAGTTGAGGCGTGAAAGCGTTATAAACAAACTCATACTCACATGTTTTATATTAAATAAATAAATAAACAAACTGAGCAGAGCTTGTACTATGGGTACTAGACAATGGATAAACATACATATGTATATAGGTACATTTTTTTTTGTAAATGCATATATATTATACATAGTAACACCTAGACCAAGACAAACATCCATGTTCATGCACACAAATGTTTGAGTTGTGCGGGAATCGAACCCAAGACCTGAGGCGTAGCAGTCAGTTACACTAACCATTACGCCATGGAGGCCCACGACGATATTAGTTAGGACTAGGTTTTGCCCGCCGCGCCGTTCGCTGTTATATAGGTTATGTCAATTTTCTATTATTTTTTCTGGATGAAAGGTATCCAATGTCAGTTTCTGCACCCCTGACAATGTGTATGCTAAATTTAATGATGATCGGTTGAGCAGTTAAGGCTTGAAAGCGTAACAAACCAACACACATTTGCATTCATAAAATTAGTTAGTTTACGAATAGAATATTTTTACACGAACCATGAACTATATGATATATTTAATTTTAAACGCTTATGCGTAAGTACGTATACCTATCGCTATCAAGGAAAGGCTTCCTATCAATTGGGTATCTTTTGTGTGAACCCTTTGCATACAAAGGAATATATATATATATATATATATGTGTATATATATATAGCCGCTTTATTATACTAGTCGGCTCCCATTTTAGATCGTGTAGGTGCTATTGAGAAAGATGAATTTGGCAGCCATAATAATGTTTCATTGTGTACAAGCTATGCCCGCGATTCCGTTCGTGTGGAATATCAA
Source organism: Catocala nupta (assembly GCA_963675205.1). Lineage (NCBI taxonomy): Eukaryota > Metazoa > Arthropoda > Insecta > Lepidoptera > Erebidae > Catocala > Catocala nupta. Next base: position 13,412,588 of record OY776082.1, read on the forward strand.
TACTCCTATGTATATTGTGTCAACGTAATGATGGAGCGATGCCGAGCTGTAATTGTGCCGTGTTAATCAAAATTATATCTATAAAGTAATATTATAAAAGAGACTGTGAGAGTTTGTGTGTATGTGTATGTAAGTTAATCGCCAGAACCACTGCACCTATTCCAGCAAATCTTTTATTATTTGAAAGGCACATTATTTCAGATGGATCTTCTCCCTAGCCTTTATTATTCCCAAGTCACTTGAGGTCGGCTTTACGAGTCTACCCGAATTTGACTGGATATCAGTTTTTACACGGAGTGGCTGCCACTTGACCGCCGCAACCCGAAGGCTAATGATACCCTAAGGCTAAACCAGTGTTAGGATATTATAGGGCACTGACTTTCCAAAAACGACTGTCATAGATGTTCATGGCAGCCGGGACCGACGGCTTAACGTGCTCTCCGAGGCACGGAGCAGGCGATAATTGTCAATCTATACGCACATAATTTCTAAAAGTCATATAACTTCCGAAAGTCAGAGGTGCGCGACGTGGGTTCGACCCCGAGACCCATTGCATTGCAGTCTGCTGGTCTCCCCACTGAGCTATCGCTGCCTTTATTCCAGATGGATGTAGACTATTTAAACCGGGCGAAGTCGGGGCGGGCCGCTACAGGTAAATAAAGTAAAAACTATTTTGTTCCCTCTTTATTATTAAACTTCTCATGTATGTTGCCAATAAGCACATGATAACATGACAACAGTGAACATGTGTAACATTTAATTATATTATATACCTACTAGATATGATACTTTCATAGTAATGGACATTGATAAATTTTATATAACTTCACATGTATTGACATTTATAATGTAAATCATCTCATTGTAGCGTTTAATTTATAGCTTATCGTAAATCTATCCTAAATAATAATCCTTACTAATGAAAGTTATATTTTCTTTATTCGCAACTAATGTCATTCAGGAACTTTCAATATTCAAAAGACTTTCATTAAACGTGACCGCTTAGTAGTATTTCATCTGAGCGTCTCCGTGCTTCGGAGGGCACGTAAAAAGTCGGTCTCGGTTGTTGTCAAATTGACAGCAGTCGTTAAGCCATGTCAGAGGCCTACGGGCGGCTTGAACAACTCTTGACAACAGGTTGGCCACTAACCACACGAAAATAAGAAGATTAAACGTTTTCTAACTTACTACCGGCATAGATAGATATAGTAAAACTCGGGTGAGTTTTACTCGGATGTTTACCGAATTAAGATGTAGCCTATGTCCTTTCCCAGGATATACCTTTACCCATGGCAATTTTTAAAACATACATTCATCCGTTTAACTCTGAAGAGGTAACAAACAAACAGAGTTACGTTCGCATTTATGATATTTGTATGATTGATTTAATTTCCTTTTATTGCAGAAAATGTTTTCTATTGGTACTCGGCGTTAAAAGTTCACTTCGTGTTATTTCCGTGAATGTTGGCAACGGACTACGGAAATAAACAACATCGGCAATGAAAAACAAGTCTTATTAACAATCCTGATAAGTTCATTATCAATTAATTAAGGTTGGTATCTGATCGTTGGTCTGTTACATATTTTTTACCCCGGACAGACATTAGCGACAATCCCACTTAAGCCTAATGAACAACTTCATTAATTTCGCTCTCTCCCCTGTTGCTATGTCACAACCACTTGTCATTCTAGAGTTATATCAGAATATCATGTTGGTTTTGTCAACCAAAATTGTGTTGAATCCATACACCTAAACTCAATAGCTATAACTAAAATAATATCAGCTGCAGAAATCAGTGCAAAAGATCGGTTTTGAATATCATAAATACTTTTGTAAGTTTATAACTAGACAAGTACGCATGATTTTTATCAAATACTGTGATTCACGCACGCACGAATATATTACTTATGTTGTTCATAGAACGGCGATAAATCTTTACCTCAGGTCTGGTAGGAGGTCTTACGTATATACACTTGCAAACAAAAGACTCGTGAATGGAAATGAAATACAAAAACATACGAATAAATTTGACCACATAGTGAATCCTAACTGCGTTCTTGGCATAGTAACTATGGTGTGAAATTCGATTTTATACTTAATGTAGAAGAGTAAAGTTTTTAATATGGCTTAAGACTGCATCGGCTTTAATTAATGAAATTATCATTAAATTACCACAAAACGCAAACCTCATAATAAATTTTGTTAGAAGATAACAGCTGCAATCGACGTAATTCTTAATTTCTGTTGTATGTAATTTTAGATATATACCCGTGACATTAAGTTGTCTATTAACCAACCCATCTCTTGCTACAAAAGAGATTACATAATTAACTGCTCCTTTTAAATTATACAAATACTCCCGCCCACTTGGAAAATATTAGCTGGCAAATGCAAACTACTACAAAGAGCACGATTGAGAAAATTGTTTCATATTATACATTTATTCATAAACAGTTAATCTTCTGGTTGTATCTTATTGTGGAGCACAATGGAAAGACCCCCAATACAAACGTCTGTTAGCGATTAGCGGAAGAGTCCTAAACGAGATTAAATTTCTTTATTTTCACTTTCCTAGTCGTTCTTTTATTACAGTACTATCTAATTTATTTGACTCAGCATTATATTTGACAGAGCTTTTTAAAACGTTTCACAAAAGCATATTTTCTCATAAAAGAACAATCAAAGGTAATGCAAATAATACTGGTATTTAAAACGGTGTGTTTGTCTTCTTTTCTTTTATTGTTATGAATAAAGATGTAAATAAATTTACGTCGTATAAAATGGAAATACATGTTTATTACATATACATATTTTAAGGTTGAGTTTGACTTATAGTATCAGCTCTGTATTAAACTGTCCCACTCCTGGGCATGGGCCTCTTCTCATTGTAAGAAGGGTCAGGGCATAGTCCACCACGCTGGCCCAGTGCGGGTTGACAGACTTCACATATCTTCGAGAACATTATGGAGAACACTTAGATAGGCGATGTTTATCCTTCACCGTTAAAGCGAACAATAATTAATTATTTAATATGCATATAATTTCGAAAAGTCAGAGATGCGCGCCTTGGAATCGAACTCGAGACTTCTGCGTGGCAGTCCAACTGACTCCCTCTAGGCTATCGCTGCTATTTGACTTAAGCAAATAGAATACGCGGTGATCTGTAAGAAAATCATTCCAGAACGTAGTTTTCTCATAGCAATTTCATCGCATTTATTATACATTTCACTGAGGCTAGGCGCCCGTTACATCGCGCGGTAAAAAGTGTGTAGCATTTTCCAAATAATATTACCACGGTGACTTTGCTTCCCGACTGCGCAATACAATTGAAAAATCCATGTTACAAAATTATAATTCAGTATTTTCTCGTGGCACAACTTTATCCCCACGCATTTAATCTTTTCAAATGGCTAAAACAAAATAAGCTATGAAGCATAACAAGGAAGCTATGCAAATGCATATTAGCCGAGAAAATACACTATACGAGTGCCAAGCTTATGGCGGGAGAATCACCAAAAAGCCCCTGTTTTAAACAGGGAGCGTTTCAAAAGCACAGATTATAATAAAATTTAAATTTAGTAAGCTTTTTAACTGAACGCGGTCCGAATGATTTATAATTACGCTCAAGCTCTGTATTGTGCAGTGCATTATAGAAAGGTTTATCTCAATGCGAAGCTTTTCATGCAGTGAACGATTATTCTTATTTTGGTTTCTAGGGTTACCTATTATGTTTTACAGTTTTATAGATTAACTTGCTTACAGTCGAATGATTTAGGCAATTAGTTGCGCTAGCTATCCATGGGTATATTAAAAAAACTGTTATTAATGTACTCTCTTCAAAGCGAGGTTTAATGTAACAAATTACCAGATAAAAGGAATATGAATACCTTTTTTAAGTAGAAATTGAAAGTAAATAAAATCAGAAAGACAAGCTATATGAATGAATCACGAATGAAGTTGGTTTAAGAATTTAATCTTTTGTCAAGCTTAGCAACATTGATTGATACCAAGCCTAGTTCTATAAACTACGCGATAGATGGCATTTATCGCCACTTCAGATGCCTACATATAAGCAACATTTCAATACTTGACATTGGTCCATAAACAACTGGTTTATGCACCGTTTAGCCAAGGTTGAGGGTTTTAGCCCTGCTTCATGGATTGTATTTTTCTTGACATACAATGTGCATTCTGGCTTTACAGAACCATACATTGTTTTAGATATAAAATAATAGTTTTCAAAAATATCTTCAATATAAAAATGCATTTTCGTTAAACACAGATCAAATTAAATAAAAAATCATGTGGCTACGTAACATTGCATGTCAACGTTTAGATAGTGGATAAGAGGGTTACTTAAGATTTATAGCAATATATTGGAACATGCAAATCTAGATTTTTGGTAACCCTAGCATCTGTATGATGCCCATGAGAGACTGAGTGATGTATTTAATGTCAAGCTTTTATGTTGTGGTGCTTTTAAATGATGTGGTCACTAGTTGGAGTGTGTGGCTACACTTTAAACATGTATGCTGTGTTTTGTACATGGAACTGAAGGGGTATTCAGTTAAGTGATCGAATTAAATTTTCATCTCTACGCCAGTATTACAACGAGTGGTCTGGTGGTTAGTATATGTACGTCTCGGGATTATCGCATTCCTGCTTTAAATGCGAAAATTTTATTTTAGATATTTTATTTTTAGTAACGTCTCGGTGTTACAAATCTTTGAAAAAAGCACATTTACACCATCGGTATTGCATCATATCTCTCTACAGTCTTGAACTTCTCTTTGCTCACACTTCTGTGCATTATAATATCACCTGTATAGATAATAATCTCTCCGTTAAAATTAGCCGAAAGTAATTTTGGAGGACATTATGAGTAGGCGGTGTGTTGTTAGCAGATACCTGAAATGTGAACTTTACGCTGCACGATTTCTATTGTTACGTATGTGTACGTGTCCATAGTCAACTCAAACTCGTTTATTACGAAAATGGGTAATTCAGATAACATACAAATAAATTGGTCTCAACGGTAGTCCTTACCATCAAGTAGGCCATATGCTTGTTTGTCAGCTCGGTAGTTTACAAAAAAGTTTAAGTACAGACAACATACATTACTCTTTTCATTACTTGCTATTTAATATATCTCAAGGCATTGGCTTTTAGCTCCAAAAATGATCATCATCATATAAAACATCGCAGTAGTAAATACTTACGACAGTATCTTACGGTAGAACCCAAAGAGACCAGAAAATGACTGACAACATCAAAAACATTTTAGAAAATAGATTCCTGCTACCAAATTCTGTACCAAAATTTTCTGTGCACTGTATTTTCAGACACAAACTATCGTAGACCGTGTCTATATTTTCATTTCATTTCACAATGCAAACTGACTTCACTTTCGTCAAAATAACGATCCTGAAAATATTAAAGTTAATGTTTATAATGGTATCTACATCGGTCGAAAAAACAGTTCTCAACATAATATAATATTCGGAAAGCCGAAAAGAATGTCAATAGGCCCAAACTATCAAGTTCGGATGATTTATAAGAGTAAAGGCAATGTTTCGAATACCAAACTTCAATATAGTAAGAATTCTGCAGTAGATTTTCTATTACGATATTGGATAAAGGGATATCCACTAGTATTATGGATGTAAAAATGCGTTTGTTTCTTATTTATTTAGACAAAATGGAGAGCCCGAATTTTTGTGAGTGATGTGATTATAAAAATAGTAGGTGCATATATATATCGATTCCTAACGTTGACGACTTCTGCTACAGTCTGGATTATTGACTATTTACAAAATGTCACACCCGTACTTGAGAGCACATAATCCATTCTGGTTATGACTATTAATGACTAAGAGTCAATTCTATCAAATATTCTAGTCTAGTTACACAGATCAGACTGCAGTCTGATAATGTTGGCGACCGGTAGTTGCCAATAGGCTCGCGTAATAGAGTACACGGACGGAGCCTTAAACGTAGCGGGCAAAATGTAGCAGGCTGTAATAAAGCCCCATCTATTGAGTCTAAAATATACTGCGTACTAGATGACGTTCACTGCGGATTCGACCGTGAATTCCAAAATGAAATTTTGAAAAATTGCATTGCTTGTTCGTAAAACAACAATTGTTTTTATTTTGTATAAGGTTATTTTTTAAGCCTTTCCAATACGAGTATATATTTCCAGGATCAGAATATAAATAAACGATATAATCTAAAACAAGTGCTTAACATTTAATTTGAGTAATGCTTCGCTAAAAGTAAAGTACAATATTTAGACCAATTCAAAATGCGTTTTAGCCATTTTACAAGTTAGCGGCAATAAATTTCAAACATTTTGATATTGGCACCAATTCTTTACGACATTATTCAAGACTTGGAGGCCGAAAGAAGGACCTCTGCGTAAAAAGCACACGTTTTAGTTCTAGTAAGACTGTAAAATATCTTACTATGCCAAAAGAAGAAGAATCATATAATATGCTTGTATAATATGTTCTTTACAACATCTAAAATTTATGCATATGCGATTTACCATCTGTACCAAATTACGTTGAAATTAACGAAATTACAATTACAGCTAAAATTAGTAATGTGTTTCTAGCCTCGATATATTTTCGCCATTCTGTAGCTAAGCCCTTGTGTGTAATGATTTTACAATGAGTCTGCATTTGAATTATATCAAATATTTGATAATACTAATTAAGTCGGCACATTGATTGCAGTATTTATGTTCATAATAGGTAAAGCGAGTTAATATTAAATTAAACACTAGCAATGATTTGATTCGAATATCATGTTTCGGGCTATTTGGTGATTAATCGGCGTTACATGAACCTATTTAGTTATTATTCTAAAATATCAATTATATTTGTATAATGCTAAATTAACTTCACTTTGCATAATGTATGTTGTTTCTAAAATCATTTGATGGGTTTTCGTTTGAACAATTTTATACGTGTTTGTTTATTTACATTACATACAGCGATAGTGAATAACATTGCTGTGCATTGTAAGCTTTCGCGTACATTACTTAGCCTGACTTGGTAACTGGGATTTTTATATATAAATTATTAGTAGCAGCAAGGAGTTTGTAATTTTGCTTAGTAGAAGCCAATCAGCTCGCTCCAAATTGCATAAGACCTCAAGTCACGAAGGCTCAAACATTCAATTAACAACAAATATACTCAGACCCAGAATAATCACTTATGGGTCACACAAATAATTTTCTCGTTCGAGATTTAAAACTACGACACTCAGCATGGCAGCGGCGGCAAGACGACCGCTTGTCTGTTGCGTCATCCATGACGCTAGTTAATACGAAAATTTCGTAGAGTCAATGCGCTTCTCAAAGTGTCATATGTGTTCGAATTCGAGTCCTCCCACACGGTAATCTAATATCCAACACCCAGATGCGATGCTAAGCCGTCAACGGTCCTCCCTAAAACACGACCTTTAGAAATGACTGCACCGTAGGGTAGTTGACTATGTTTGTTATTTTGTAGGTTTCTTTACACACAACCAAAGAATTAAATCATTGATGTGCCGTTACCGTACTTAGATCGCACGATTAAGTGTCCATACAAGAAGTATTACGATTGCACTAATGACGTGGGGTCCGCATATTCGCAATTTAGTATGATAATATTGTGTGTATAAATTATTTATAATTCAGATGTTATCACTGCGTGTTGAATGAAAACTTAGCGTTCAGGAAGGTAGGACCATATATCAAGCTTAGTAGGGCGCATCTTTGATTTAAATCTTTACACACAATATCAAATAGCATTCTTAACAATCCTTTTGTGAGAACTGTATCAAAACTAGTAGCAAAATAAAGGAGTTATTAATATTTCGGGTTGAGATAGAGTGGAAATGTAGGTACTAGGATAACCTGCGATCATTTTCAGATGGCGGCTTTTAAATAGCGGTTAAGTCACAATGAGGACCATGCATTGTTTTTCTGTCATGTTACCACTGCCAGATTCGAAAGTCTTATGACATTATTCACTTTTATGATAATTAAAAATAAGTTATTTTGATAGATAGATGGAGAAACATAATGTGATAAGACTTGGATAATACAAGATCTCGATTCAATGTGGTCATTATGCTACTACAAATGAAGAATAAAAGTCGTACTTTTAATGTCATAAGCAACAAAAAATTGTTAAACCACCAAAGGTTTTCTGAGCCCAGCAGCAAGACATGGCTATAGCTTCATATTAGTCGATAAAGCTATATTGTAACGTTACGCAATTATTTGTTGACCAACCTAAATAAAATACAATACAAAAATGTTAACTCAGAACTATTACATCTTCATCAGTTCATATTAAACTGTCGTACGCTATCTAAACTTTTCCACTACAAGCTCGCATACCCCATGCACTTATTCGAGGCCTCGGGCACAATTTTACCGTCGGAAATTTCATTATCCGTTGCTTAATGAAATAACGCGTGTAATGGCTAGCAAACCCAGCGCCCTATGCTCCCCGCCATTGCATTTTCATACAGTCACTAGTACTATGTGTGTGTAGTTTATAATAATCTATAACTTGACGGTTATATAATAATAATAATAATAATAAATCTTTATTTCGGAATCTATGCACTCCATATTTTACACAGAAAAGTAAAAAAAAAAAAATCATCCTTATTAAAAAGAAAATAAAAGAAGTTACATAACAAACAAAATGAATATATGTATATAACCGCTCTACATATAATATCACGCTGCATTTAAATGAAGCGGATTAGTAACTATAAACACGTAGCACGCTAGAAGTATGATTAAGATATAATAGCAACTACTATGAAATGTACTGCCTTTATGTGCTACACTTTAAGTAGTGAAAGTCTGTCGTGGTTTTATTGTAAGCTGATACATTATAGAAGTTTTAAGTTGTCACTATCAGATGCTGATTGACGCATATTACGCATCGGGTATTTAATAATAATTTAAGGTCTTTTGGGGACCTCATAGAACTAGCATGCAGAGGTTTCGACTTAGATCCCAACGCAGATGCATTTTTGAAGTTATATGCGTATTAAAAATAAAATTATTGCATGCATTGTAACAGGGAAGAAAAACCTCATACATCGTGAGCATACCTATAAATCTTGGAGTTCTTCACAATGTTCTTAAAGATACGTTAACTAACTCTACTAACTTACATTAGGCCCGTATGCCATGTCTTTTGGCTAACGCTTAACGCTAACGCTTCTCATACTGCGAAGTGGCCCATGCCCAGCTGTAGGACAGTTTATAAGGCAAGGCTGATATTACATAATATTTATATATATATATATAACTTTTTTTTTTCTTTTCTTTTTTCATTGTATCTAATTACTGGCTAATTAATGAGTTAACATGGTGATGATGATTATAATCTCAGACATTTGAATTTTAGTTATTTAAAATAATTTGTTATCTTATCCAAATATTGACGGGAAAACGGACTAGCAAAAGGAATACGTAGCCTTTTGCTAGTCTTGCATGTATGCATCTGTATTGGCTGCCGCTGTAGGTATAACGCTTGTGTCGCGGGGGACTTTACAAACATTGAAACAAAGGACACCAAGAACACCCAGAATCGAAACAACTAGTTATGAATATTAATTTTCCCATGATCGACACCACTATACCCAGGGTAGTAGCAGGGGCGAGGCGACCACTAAATTCACTACACACCAGAGTTTATATCAACTACTAGATTTTCCGCGACTAATTGCGGCTGCGCTCGAATAAATGTAGGTAAGGTTAGGGTAGAATAGTACTTTCTTCTGAATGAAAGGTATCTCATTTCATCTCATTTTTTGTGTCTCTGACGACGTGTATGCGAAATTTCATGATGATCGGCCGAGTAGTTGAGGCGTGAAAGCGTAATAAACAAACAAACTCACATTTGCATTTATGAGTTACGATAACTACTATAGTAGAGTTAATATCACACTAATGGTACGAGTACAGACTTCATAGTACTGAGCCCACATATTTGTACATTGCATTTACGGCACAGTATGTTAATAGTAGGACGCAATGTAATGTGTACATACGTAATAATGTTAATAGCAAAAAGCGAAATTACATTTATATTATTTTCATTTTTTGGTACTATGCGCTTTTTTCTAGTATTAAATACTAGAAAAAAGCGCATAGTACCAAAAAATTTTCTTTTAGGCTTTTGTTACTAGATCGTTTATATAACTTTTTACTTATTGAGTCGCAGTAGCACACTGGCAGCCAGACAATAGATTAGGATAAGGCATATTATCTACTAAAGCGTTTGTGGCGCTCGATCTATTCAAGAAGGGTAAACTACACCTTATTATTTCGTTCCTTAGTGCAGTGATACTAAATGTAACTGTTGTGCCTGAGGTCGCGTGCTAGATACCCAGATCGGGATATTTTTTAATTTTTTATTTATAACAAATGTGTTACATTTCCATTTTTACATAATTGAGATTGAGTTACGGCGGTCCATAGCTACTGAAATGTATTTGTTATACATTTGGGAATATAGGCATGAGACCATATTACTAGAAAGCAATGAAGGCGTATCAAATCGGTCCGCAGTGTATAATGATGTTTTGTAAATACATGATATAATTCTAAGTAGCAAAACCGGATGTTGGCGCAACGTCCAGTAGACAGCTCCCTCTATCTCGTGGCACTTTAAAGTATTGCTAGCAAATATATAATAATGTCAGCCCTGTATTCTGTCGCACTGTTGGCCATGGGCCTCTTCTCATTGTAAGAAGAGTTAGGCCGTAGTCCATTACGTTGGCAGACTGCGGATTGGCAGACTTCACATACTTCAAGAACATTATGGATAACTCTCTGACATGCAGGTTTCCTCACGATGTTTTCTTTTACCGTTAAAGCAAGCGATAATTAACTTGTCTTAATACGCACATGACTTCTAAAAGTCAGAGATGCAAGGCTTGGGATTGAACTTGAGACCTCTAGCAAAGGGTGGGTGTAATATACCTTTGCCTGTATTATATTTACAGATGACTAAGTGGGTAAAATTATAATGTAGGTAAGTCACCACGTTTATTACAGTTTTACATATTTAACTTTCTGCATAAAGTTCAAGATCTCCCAGAAATTATTTAATATTTATAATTTAACAATAATAAACGGCTCAAACATAAAGTCTGCTTGTCGGATAAACAGTGGACTACCAAGTTCTCAAACAACTTTTTTGGTTTTTTAGGCGGATACTTATATAATAAGATAAATAAGTTGCTTACTGTGTATCCCCTAACTAAATTTAAATGTAAGCAGATTCTTACAACATGGCTCAAGTCTTTGAACTACGAAGATACGGAAAATGTGCTTAATGTAGGCTCTTAGATAAATAAATTATAAAACATAACACACACACACACACACACACACGCACGCACACACGCGCATACACATACACACACATAAACGCACTTACACACATAGATATTTATGCTCTGATTAATAAATTAGTTAAGGTTAAACTTTGTCCAGTGTCTGGAGAGGCTGGTAATCTGTCATACAGGTCTCCTTGTACAGATACCAGTCTCTCACATAGATAGATTATCGAACTGATGTATTAATTAGAATAATATGTACCTACTCTGTAATCTGTGTGAGAGAACAATAAATAAAATTATTATTATTATTATTATTATTTATTTTCTCAGAAATGAAATGTATGGGATAAAGTAGTGTTAGTTTTTACTTTAAGTATGTGCCTACCTGCTAGCCTGGCCGGGCGGCCATTTATCCGTTATCTAAGTGCTAAAGGCAGGTGAAAAAAATCCTTGCTGGTTTCAGCATGAATGGGCTGGATCGACCGGGGTAGTACTACCCTCTCACAGAATACCGGCGTGAAGTAACGGTACCCGTACTGTTGCGTTTCGCATTGGTGAGTGAGAGAGCTGGAGGCCCAGTTACCCCGATCCTTTTCCTATACTTTCCTTTGTCCTTTCCCTCCTTCATTCCTTTTTAAAGGGCTGGCAACGCACTTGTAACTCCTTTGGGATTGCGGGTGTCCATCGGTGGCGGTAATTACTTACCATCAGGCGATCCGTCTGCTCGTTTGCCACCATATACCATAAAAAAAAATATTTTAATGTATATTTTAGATAATATTGTTTAAAATAATAATCAATATTGCCAGACAATTTCCGTCGGCGGTAACGTTTAACAGATGCTTTAAAACTCTAAAAAACGCGTAACTTTACTTATACTCTCAGTCTTGATTATTATATATGATACTCAGAGAAATAAGGTATTAACGAACGTGATTAATCAAATTTCAACATGACAATCTATTTGCAAATTTGGGACGCGTGCTAGCCACTGAAATACACGATTAGATCGTATGATCAGTGAGGTTATACTAGGAAGCCGAGTTCATTACACTTGGCAATCATAAGCTCTGTGTTTAGCGGAAAGCTATTCATGTTTTTTGTTTTGGATGTACATTTTTATAGTTTGTTTATTTACCTAAATAACTAATAATTTTATTTTAAATAAAATGTGAGTGTAGAGGCTACATGCTAACAAAATATAATGGAGAGTACATCACTTATGATAAACTCATAGGAACCATAGCTTTTCTGGATAAAAAATACTTTATCTCCTTTTTTGTACTCCTGCAAACATGTATTCGAAACTGCATGATAATCGGTTCAGTAATGGGTACGTGTAAGCGTTACAAAAAAAGAACAAATTCACCTTCGCATTTATAATATAGTAGTATAGTCAGGATGCTGAGCATGTCCAGTCGAGTTTAGCAGTAACTCAGATGCAGCAGTAAATTGCTAAATACTTTTACTGGGTCGGATGCGGTGCTAATCCACATGCATAAAGTGTTAATAAAAGAGATATGATGTTGCGTTTCATGATAATCCATCGAGTTGTTGAGGCGTAGCAAGCTTACATTCGCATTAATAATATTACTAGTTAGGATGCTTTTAGTGCTCAAATTATGTATATAGTTCTGTTCAACTTGGAACCTGCATGTTATAACGATACGTTTTGCTTAGAAGAATGTTCACAACCAAAGACAGAGTTCATATATTAATAATCTAAGTGAATCTATAAAACAGCATATGCGTTCTGCCGTGGTAATCGAGAGGGCAGTTAGTCAAAGATTGCCATTTTTTTAAATTACTGATTTCAAATGCTTCTCTACAGTACTGTAAACAACATATTTTTGTCCTTTCTTTTGACATATAGAACATAAAAATCGAGTATATAGTTTTATCACAAACGCTAAAATTGTAACAAAACTTTATTTTGTTCTAGCGCATGAAAGTAAGCTTAGTGGGAGACCGTTGAGCTGCCACGCACAGGCCCTTAAAATCGATCCCAAGGAAAGCATCGATCACTAATTATTTAATACGCATATAATTTTATAAAGTCATTACGTATTAAATAGTTAATTATCGCTCGCTTCAACGGTGATAGAAAACATCGTGAGGAAGGCCTGTACTTCTAAAAGATCTACATTCATCGTTCTCGAGGACGTGTTAAGTCTGCGAGCCCGCTCTGAGCCAGCGTGGTGGACTGTAGGAGGCTATAGTCGACCATGCTGGCTCAGTGCGCCCCTAACGATCCTTATAAGAGCGTGAAGCGGCACGGGTCTAAAAGTGGGACAGTTTAAACACAGGGCTGATGTCTTATAACATACCTACTGACTAATTCTAGTGCATGCAATGACAAAGTTTTAAGTGATTATTTACCAAGTAAAGTATAACCTTACTTGTATAATTAGAGGTGTATTGTAGCCGACTGATTTATTGGCAACATTCTTAGAATACCTCGCGTGTATGAACGTAATATGCACTGTACTTAAGTAATTTGCATATTATGTTCACTATTAATATTGTGTGACTTTAAAGTACAGTGACTAAGAGATGTTAAATTATTTTATCGTACGAAAAAAAATTAATCCTTAATTTATTATAGTACTGGAACCGAAATACATTTTTTATAAAACATTAAGGCTAATGTGAAAACAATATTATATTGAATTATCCATTTAAAAAAAATAACAACAATTTTTGATACGAAGAAGTATAAAATAATATATGCTAGTTAATATTTGCCCTTTACGGTTTCACCCTCGTTTATGATTACTGCTGCTTTCCCGTGGCTCATAGCGTGATGTTATATAGTATACTAGCTTTTGCCCACGACTTCGTCCGTGTGGAATACGTCTTTGGGCAGCATTTAGAATTTTTAAGAAAGTTTTTGCATATAATTTGCTTATAAATGCTGTGGTTTACTGCAAATACTTTATTTTAATACATTTTTATACTCCACGTTTTTATTTCTCCATCCTATACTAAAACATAAAGATTTTGCGGTTTTGATACTCGTGAGCACGCCACATCGAGATGCCCATGGAAAACAGTTTTGTTTATTATTTTCGTAATTGCTGCTTTTAGGGGAATCTGCACTCTTTTAAACTGAAATGGCAAATCGGTCGGAATTATCGGAATACGGGCAATTGGAACATTTTCTCCATTTGCCATTCTAGTCATGATTATAGCTTTTATAATATTACGTCTTAGATGAGTAATTTGTTGCTGTGTACCATTACATAGCCTTGGTGCGTCAAGATTTATGATTAACAGAACTGGAATACCAACCTTCAGCCTTAACTTATGGAAAGGTATAATTCTAAAGAGTTAAGAATCTCTATAGGGTACGACACTAATTGTTCAGTGTCCATAATATAGTAAACGGAGAGGTACACGACAACATCTCCCTCAACATCTGACATATTGTGTTCGATTATCTGGCCTACTGTTTCATTTGCCGGCGCCAAAATTAACCTGTCACACAACCATTCTAAATTGCCCATACTTATTTGTAGATCTGGATAGACATTATTATTTAAATCATCTGTGTTATGGACAATTTGACATAATTCACGTCTTAGAGTAATCATGCCGTTACTTTCTGTTAGCATACAATCTTCTCCGATGGGCATATATTTCATCTGCCAGTGTACCTCTAGTAATAACCGCCAGGGTCTGTCTAAAGTCACCAGCTAAAAGTACCACCATCCCTCCCATGATATAATGGCTCATGCTATCTTTCATGGTGCGGTATAGTGCCTCGATTGCTCTTTTGTGGGACATCGTACATCCATCCCAAACCAACAGCCTACACTGCTGCAACATTTTTCCGCGCTTACCGCTTCCTAGTGGGAAACCGTTGGACTGCCACGCAGAGGTCTCGAGTTCAAACCCAAGGCGTGCATCTCTGACTTTTCGAAGTTATATGCGTATTAAATAGTTAATTATCGCTTGCTTTAACGGTGAAGGAAAAACATCGTGAGGAAACCTGCATGTCTGAGAGTTCTCCATAATTTTCTCGATGATATGTAAAGTCTGCCAACCCGCACTAGGCTATCGTGGTGGACTATGGCCTAACCCTTCTCACAGTAAGAAGAGGCCCGTGCCCAGCAGTGGGACAGTTTAATACAGGGCTGATATTATATTATTATTTATTATTATTACCGCTTTTGCTAATGTTACAGACTCCCTCACTGTGGCGTGTCCCGCGCTCGCGATGTGTATATATTAAGAAGGCATATTCACTAATTATAAATGTTCCGATAAATTTACGTACTGTAAAAATAGACAGATTTGTTTGGGCTTTCACACAAACTTTCGTCGCCTATTTCATCCCCATATAGGTCGAAATTTCAAAATCGCTAGAACAAATGTTTACTTATTGCCTTCTTATCAAGTGCCTAAATACAAAGTCTCATGGTTTTATCTTCGATGATGACGAATTCCCATACAAACTTTCATTGCTTATTTCAACCCCTTCATACCCTTTTTTACAACAAAAGGTAGCCTATGTCCTTTCCCAAGCTCTAGTCTATCTCTGTAATAAATTTCATCATAATCGGTTCAGTGGTTTAAGTGTGAAAGCGTAGCAGACAGACAGACAAAGTTACTTTCGCATTTATAATATTAGTAGGGACAACCTTCCTTAAGATATAGCTATCAAATTCAAAATAAGAATATTTCAAATCTGAATAGTAGTGCCGGAGATTACTTAGCGCTTTCAAACAAAAAACAAACAAACTCTTTAGTTTTACTAAATCAGAATAAATAAGTAATCAAAGACAAGTTTAATTATTTACAATTCTTAATTCAACATTAATAATCGTAAAGAGATTGTAATTAGAAAATGCTTTCAAAACTTGTTTAGTTTCTTATGACGTTGTCTGTCCAAGTATTGAGCAAAACTGAATAGGACATTATTTAATTAGAAAATTATATTAGTTCTAGAATTTAATTAATTTTACTTCTTATTCATTTAACTGTACGGACGGCGTCGTGGTTTACGCGGTAGACTCGCTAATGCCACTAAGCCAAGTGTTGTGGCTTAGATCGACAATTATGTAGTTGTTATAAGTCTGGGTGTCCCTTGGGTCCATTGTTTGAATGTTTGTAAAGTTGCCCGTGACACAGGTATTATTACTAAATAGTAATAATTTGTTTGTTCAGGCAAGGTAAACCCATACAAAAATGTGAGTTATATGGATTCTTATATGAATTTTAATAATTATGCTTAAAACTACTCACTAAAGGGGGAGTATCTTTTACGTAAATTTATTGATGCTTAGCCTCCTAAGCATCAATAAATTTACGTGAAAAATAATAATCCTCTTTGTTCTCAATCTCGAGAAAATATGTAAATGGATTTAGATGAATCTTGGCATACGGATAGGCCATAACCTAGATAACACAAAATATATTTTTTATCCTGTCGCGCATTTTCGTGAGATTTACGCATTCGAAACCACGCCAAACCCTAGTCAGACATTCAATGCGTTAGTAACTGATGGTGGCTACTTAAACCATAAGGTCATCATTAATTTCTCCACTTATATAAACAAACTTTCAAAGATATCTACGTAATATCTCAAAATCATTCGCTCGACAAAGTAGAGCAATAATTTAGCTCATAAGTCGTGTAAACCATTGAATATTACCATATACCGCAATCAGTGAACATTACAAAACCACCGAAAACAACACATTACAACAGCAATCTCAGCTCTAACCGAAAATAAAAATCTCATAAACAATTGTCCGTGTCCCGCGATCGTAACAACACTAAATAATAGGGCAGGGCTACACTGGCGTCACATCCAACTATTACTAAAGCTTACGTCGGAAAATTGAAAAGTTAACGAGCCTATTCCACGATGCTCGTGTTTTAAACCACCTTTGTTTTACCGACGAACGTCGGAACTCGGCCTTATTAAGGGGAAATTGCTTTGAGTAACATGAAAGGTGTGTGTCGATGACCTAATTTTTGCTTTAAATCTTGGGAATAATGAGATTGCTAATAGCATTTTTGGGTGCAATGGAAATTTCGAGTAAATTCTTCGGATGGGTTCACGATGTTTCCCGTAAATATCTAATTGACTTTTACTAACATTCGACTAGAATAATCAGAAACTTAACCTAATGGGTTGAAGCGGTACACAGGTCAGACACAATAGATTGAATTAAGTCTGGTATTCTAAGACTTGACAGATTAAAAAAGCTATTTATAAATCACATATGTTTTTCAGAGTGCATTTGTCGCTCTGGTAGATTTGATGTAAACACTATATTTAAATTTCAATAACCTAATCCCATACTATTATCTATGATATATAGTTTTATATTACAAAGATCTATAAGTGCACTGTATGTTATTGTTAAGATGCAATTGTAAAACTATGAATTTATACTAATAATTAATTAACTAATATTTCATAAATTAACAATTAATTAATGATTAATTAATCAATTCAATCAGTTTATTTAATTAATAATTAGTAAATAATTAATTAATAATTAATTAATTAACAATTAATTAATTAATAATTAATTAATTAATTCCTTTCGTCGTAAAGGACTATACAAACATGCAATTAATGGA
The DNA here is from genome assembly GCA_963675205.1 of Catocala nupta. Classification (NCBI taxonomy): domain Eukaryota; kingdom Metazoa; phylum Arthropoda; class Insecta; order Lepidoptera; family Erebidae; genus Catocala; species Catocala nupta. The sequence continues at coordinate 13,430,554 of OY776082.1, forward strand.
CACAAATGGGTCTGAGTCTGAATGTAGGTACAGTCTCAGAACAAACACGTAATATGTGGATTTCACAAATACGACCTCGATGGCGTAGTGGTTAGTGTAACCAACTGCCACGCCTGAGGTCGCGGGTTCGATTCCCGCACAAGTCAAACATTTGTGTGCATGAACATGGATGTTTATCTTGGTCTGGGTGTTTCTATATATAATATGTATGTATTTACAAAAAAAAAGTATATATGTATTTTTATCCATTGTCTAGTACCCATAGTACAAGCTCTGCTTAGTTTGGGCTAGATGGTGTATGTGATAGAATACTATTATTATTATTAATTTATTGTTCTATGGTATACGAGGCCAAAAAAAAAATTGCGTTTTAATATAATTAGATAATTGACCCTCGTACTCACACTCCGTCAAGTATGGTTTTATTTATATCCTAAATAATAGGGGATGAACCTATTGATGTCTGCCGGTCGCTTGGCCCTACCCGGATCCGGGTATCGACCCCGAGATCTTGTGCCATAGCGGTCGCGTTCATTACCATGTATGACTGCGTCCGGCTAATTGTAATAGGATCACCCACTATTACCTGTGACCAAATATGGTATGTTGTATTAGATCTCTGCCTACCCCTTTGAGAACATAAGCGTGAGACTATTCGTTTATATTGTTCAGAATTTGTTCCAAATTATATATTTCATAAGTAACAATTATACAACGTCATAACCTAAATACAACCGAAAATTCTTGTAGTTAAAGCCTAACAACATTTTTATTAATTAGTAAATCCACCTCTTTACCGCCGCTCATTGTTACCATAAAACAAATACACACAGATTAAAAATAAACACAGCGACCTGTAAATCCTAAAGTTTACTACGTAATAAAAAATAAAAATAAACAGAGTGGAAATACTAGCACAAGAGGGTTGACTAGCAGTAGCTCAACGATACTTAACCCTTAATGAGGCTACGTGACATTCTCGGTATTAAAACAAACAACTTCCTAAGAATTTCAACTTTTACAGGACATTAATTATACTTTCGTCGCCTTTTGTAACCCGTAAATGTCATTCCAGCTATACGATTGTTTAACTAATTTTTGTTTCGAAATGTACTTAAGAAGATGCGACAATAAGAAAAATATGAATATTTATGTTTGGAACATTACTTTTTTAATGTTTTATTTAGAAAAAGAAAACGCTTTGTAGGCATTATTCAGTTCTTTTTCGAAAAATGTTACTGGCATGATAAATTGTGCATAAATTGGTACCTATTCTTGTTCAGGTCTCTAATACTTATTCGAGAAATGAGTTTGTTTCAAAGAATTTCTGATATTTTTTTTGTATCGTGACGTTTAGAATAAGTGCTAAACTATTAAATTTTCAAATTCGGAATGACACAGCAGCATCTTTTTCGTCGCAAGTCTGAGTATTGCAATCGTGAGTCACTTAGCTCTGTCATTATCTCACAATAGTATAAAACAAAGTCGCTGTTTGCGTTTGTCTGTCTATTTGTCTACTTAGTTCTTCTAAATTACGTTATGTGTTTCGATGCGATTATTACGAAGCAAAAAAATATTTGAAAAGATTTTTATGTGTACGTACCTAATAATAAAATATATAGGAATAATACATTCAATTTTTATTTAATAAATAGTAGAGAAACGTCGTTGTTTTGTAATCAATTGGTGGAAATTCAATTTTGAGCGTTTATGTGATGACTAAATTGTATTTTAAGATTTGCCCATAGTACACATTAAATCTTATGAGATACCTCAAACTAAAGTGTTAATGAATATTGTAGGTTTAAAAATGCCCACAGAAGGTCTTCTAAAATGGCACTTTATCATTAAAATCAATATAATATAGAACCTTATTCAGTAATGTATGTGCATATGTTAGTTACCTTGAACATTGAATGTAGATTAAATTTGTATTGTATATCAAATAAATAGGGATCTGTAAAACCTTAATAGGGGTTCCTATTACGGTTTTACAGATCAGGCTAACAAAGAAGACACACACTCACAAAGTAAAAACAACAACACAACGGCGTAATGTTGCCATAAACAATATTTAGCACATAGGTAGTGGCGAAGAAATCCCTACGCTGTTCATCCACTCATGCCAATAGGTACTCCCTTTCTTCTCCAAAAATTGTTTGTCCGAAAATCATTATCCATAACACGTTTGCTATAAACTTCTGTAACCATAATGATAAAAAATTCTAAATTTTGTTTTACATAGTTATTTTTACTTCTAAAACTTTTTAGTCATAATATTGGGTACTATATATAATTGAATCTCCTAATTTTGCATGATTCATCATTCGGACAAATGATGATTAGGACAAAAAAATTATGGCTCTTTAGATTATGAATTAAAAGTTAGGTAACACGTCAGAGAACCATGCCAATATTGTTAATAAGCCTAAAAGAAAGGATAACATCACTCAAATACCTAAGTTATTTATGCATATTAAGATTATTTAACAAATTATAACACTTGCACAGCCTTTGATTATTATGACAATACAAACACCCAAGAAACCGCAATACAACCTATTTGTATTCACGTTAAATTAAAAATTCAAATCGCATATTCAAATTGCGGACAACTTCATTAATCCCTACCATCTTATTTTAGTCAAGTTATACCTATCAAGTTAAAAGGCAAACATTTTCATAAAGTCGCATTAACTAAAGAGGCCCTTTGGGTTAATGATATACTCCATTATTCCTGATGCCGAATGACCTCTCTGATCACAGTTTGCTAAAACGGATATTAAAATTTCCATGACTTTACTTTTAAGTGATTGTGATTTGATCTTAAGAGAAAATTGAAATGTTTCATCGAACGAATTGTTTGAGCGTTCGTGTTACCGGATTTACAATCACTTAAAGTAAAATGGGGTAATATAAAAGATAATCCAGCTATAAAAGATATTGGGTCGTTTGCTGGCTATAATCAACTTTTCATACAAAACGGATTATTGTCTGAAACGGTTAACATAATGCATTTTCGTTTCATCTCATATTTTCCACAGATTTTCAGTAATGCGCTTAAACAAAGCGGGTAGTGTACATTATTTTATTATCCAATTTTCAGCGTGTGGTGCAGTCAATCCGGTTCGTAATTATCGTAGCCATTTCAGTATTTGGCTTATTCAACATTCAGCAAATGCAAGGAATTTAAATATTTATGTGTTTGAACAGATTTGATTGAATTGAAATATTTTATTTGCATTGCATTTGGTTCTGCCTCGTTGGCCCCGTGGCACAATCGTGTGCGACCGTGGTTCAATAGACCTATGCCAATCCCTTCGAGGTTGAAAAAGCTCCGGACTATGTTATTTTATGCATATAGTTGTCGTTTTGCAAAAAGGTCTGTGTAATATTAAAGTTGTTGATGTTATAAACATACCGATATTTTAAAGTTACACAGTACTTTATTTGTGTCAATAGCATTAAACACTTTTATTTTAACTTAATAATTAGACTTCATCGATATTAATTTGGTAAAGTTACTTATATTGTTATATATATAATACGCAACTAGTATTAACGCGATCATGCATAACTTCACTGTTTTGCACAGTCAGGTAATTCATAGAATACGGACACGACGGCTAGCATACATAATAGGGATACCGTGAGTGTAGTGTGTGACGGTACATGGACAACCAAAAATATGCCCAAAGTGAGGGTGAATCAAGATTCTTCTGCCTAACAAACGGAGACATGATATCGCAGCACCAGTCAGCTTGTGACCACGGCCGGTGTAACCTGATCGAAACGTCAAGCATAAAAAAGGTTAACATTATGCATGATTGCATTAATACCCATACCCGTTACGTATTATATATATATCATGCAACGCGAAAGTTTAAAAGATGTTACTTATATTGTTAAACAAATCAAAATTATACATACATATATTTAGTATTCAATTACAATAAATGTCGTTAATATATTTCCATCATTTATTTATTTAGACAAAATGTTATATTGTGTTTTGAAGCTGAGCTCAAGAAAATAAAGGCAAAACGGCAAATTGAACTTTAATTTATTTTGAAAATATATCGTATTTTGTACCTTTTCTAAATAGAACGTTACAAGTGTAGAACGTGTAACGATTTTTTTAATTTGTCCTTTATTAAATGTTGCTGAAAATATATCAGATTTTACTCTATTTAGATTCTCTATTATCCTTCTCACACTAAGAAGAGGTCCGTGCCCAGCAGTGGGATAGTTTAATACAGAGTTGATATTATTATTACTTCTTTTAGAGTCACATCGTAATTGTCCTAGGTATGGTGTACATTACTTCTCTGAATTGGGTACTACTGGATGGGTCGCTGATGTAGTTTCAGTTCCAGCGACCCACCATAAAAGCAATGAGTTGGCACAACCTGGTAGGTTTAGTCGGTAATACCCGGGATGTTTCATCTTTGCCCGGATGAGCCCGACATAACCTCTCCGCTCCCCTTTTATACGGAGAGCTACGCGTCAATGCATTGCCCCATGTTTAAAACAAAAAATGGTAATGGTGTACATATATAAACTCACGCCTGTTTTACAGAGGTATAGGCAGAGACTACGGATTAACTATCATCACATTGTTCGCATACTCGTTAGTTTAATCCGTGTATCTTATTTAATATTGTCTTCTATTGACGCGACTGTTATTCATTAAAATTAAACTACTATAACTATATACGGATTTTATCGCGTTGTTTATTCAACACTGTATCTATTACATAATATATGCAGTGTTAAATAAACAACGCGATAAAATCCGTATATAGTAGTTTAATTTCAGTGTATCTTATTTCTAGGAACATAATGTTTGTACATACTTCATAATATCTTTGTGGAGAAATCAAAAAACAAAAAAATGCTTTTGATGAGAGTCAACAGGGAACCGTATGTTTAGTTTTAAAGTTGAAAAAGAATATTTACTGTGAGGGAATAGGTTTGAATAGGTTTTTGTGGGAGAGCCTGTCGTTGCCGTTTATATTATGGTGATGATACGAATAAGCTGGCTTGCTCGTGGAAGTAACTTCTTACACGAAATAGGGTCGTTAGAATAGCAAAGTGTACATACATACTTTGTGAATAAGTGTTCTGGTGGCTAACAGACGTATCCCACCGATACCTTTCTTTTCCGTTTTTACTTTCCTTCTTCCTTGGGTCTGCAATGCCAGTTATTCCCATGTCAGTTATTCCCACGGTATTATAAGCCATTATACGCTACGTAGCTATTTATCCCGAAGCATGCAGTATGCTTGTTTGGTAAGATATATATTAGGGGTCAGTCGCCTCAAGGTAAGCCAGTTTCATTGAGCTGGTCTAACTTGATAATCAATCAGATGTACTTGTACTCGAAAGAGTAATAGGTAATATGAACGTTGAACGTTAATGCATGTATAAACATAGCTTTTATAAGTCTCTGCATAACCCTTTGAGGAATTACAGTTTCAGTAATATGTTTAGTTGTTAATATTAGTTGTACACTTTGAACTTAAGCTTTCCTTTTGACATTATGTTGGATTCCTAGAATTGATTTATTTTGAATTTCGCAGGTAATTTGTAAGGTTTCACTTTAAGTTTGTTTGTTACTGTATGTATATATAGTAATAATTAGTTTAGTCGAATAGCTTATATAAGTCTTTGATACGTAGCTTAATAATGTTATACAACAATTAACTGGGTGTGCGATTGTATTTATTAGTAATATAATTTTCTAATAGAAGCGAGATTGCCTCCGTTGTGTAGCGGTAGTGATCGCGACTGCTATGCATGACGTCTTGGGTTCGATACCTGGGTCGGTCGGTGTCTTTTTTATTGCATTAAATTGCAGATGTGCTAGCGGCCCACCTGATCGTAAGTGTCAATTGCTGCTCATGGATTTCGGCAATGGCAAGGGAACACACAACCACTGCTTATCGTGATAGCAGTAGTCTCTGTAAACCTTATTTAAAGAAGGACAAATGATAGTGCTTAAGGATCTCCGCGGCAGATACATTATTCTAAAGCCTACACGTACATGGCAGAAAATTTTGCTGAGAACAAGCTATGCTAGACGGGATCGCGGTAAAACAGATGAACTTTGCTGCGGCGAGGAGTGGTATATAAGGCATTAGGTTTTCTGTCACGTAATGCTACTAAAAATGTCTTGACTTAAAATCCAATGACACGAAATCTAGCTCGAAACCTTATGAACAACAGTCGTGTTCACTATCTCCACGTTCCACACAGCATAGATACGCATGGCGTACTCATTCCATATATATGAGATGAACTATATTAACTTAGATATAGCAACAGTTATGATATTCTAAAATTATTACCTGTACCTCCATTGTAATTCTGTCCTCCAATTAAAACTAAATCTAAATATATAAATAATTTTCTTGAAATATTCCATAAATTCACGCGCCTCCGGCATTGCACAATACATTTTGAATCGAAAATACAAATACCTTGGAATCCATTAAAATAACTGGCATGGATCGCAAACCTATCTCACTGTTGTTCATTGAATCAGGAGTATCTATCCAGCAACGAAGAGAATTCGCCCTGAATTTCACCAAACAATTTTTGGTGCCAGCCTAATTGGATATAGGGATAAATAAATCAATTAAATTGTTCCACTGGCTGCTTCCTCTAATGGCGTTGGATGTTGGTGCGTAAAAACCGATCCAGGATGACCTCCCCCTCCTCTCATTATATTAATTATAGGACGTAAACTGAGCAAGTGTTTAGCGCACACAGGTCACGTTTTGCTGGTTTTTAACTTGACAATTGATATTGTGATTTTAGAAGTATAATTTTAGTAAGCCGTCGTATTTTCCGCTTACTTTAAATTCTCTGTGATAGTGAAATTAATAAATTGAGAGAATATTTTGACATTTAAGTAATTTAATGGTGGAACTACGAGAAGCGTTAGCCATACTGGTCTGCCATGCATCTCACAATACATGTCTAAATTTTCGAACATGTGTGCGTTTTAAATAGTTAATTGTCACTTTGTTAAACGGTTAAGGAAAAAATCGGTAAGAAACTTGCATTTCTGATAGTTCCCCATAATGTTTTTGAAAATGTGTAAAGTTTGCCGACCCGCACTGGAGTGCGGGTCGGCAAACCAGCGGGGTGAACTATGGCCTAAACGTTCTCAATCTGGGAAAAGGTCCATCTCTGAAGAGGTTTAACGTATTTGGACGACCTTTGTATCAAAAAAATGTAATGTTAAGATATCATAATAAAATAAAATGATATTACTGATTTTTAAAGATGGCTAAGATGATTGTTAAGCTCTGCAGATAAGCTGTTTATGTCTGTAGTGTTATGTGTATAAATTGAACCCACTCTATCTTGTGTCCGATGCCTTAATCATATATTTACGCTGTCGTATAGTGTAAGTAGTTATGCGTGCCCACGTTCCCATGAGTAAGATAAGAACGCATTACGTCACCGCACTTAGCAACAGTACTTGATCTTAACTTTAAGTAAACCATAACATAAATAATGATCATAAACTTAAAGGTGACAAATACTAAGTTAATTGATCCTGTCACGTGAACCATGTAAACAAGCAGCCCGTGGGATCTCACACAGATAGCACACATGTATAAGATTTAACCACATATAAACGAATATATCCTAGTATTAAGTCATTCTTTTGTCAACTGCTCAACAAGACTGTACTCAACTTGTGTTTTTAGTTAAATAAAGTATTTATTTCTTTTTTAACATAAACCAAGTGTTTATATTTGACTTAGTATACTGGTAAATTACGTCCCGCCGTTGGACAAAAGATTTCTCCTGAATATTGAAGTTTCGTAATGAGCAGGTATTATATCGCCATTCCTTTTAAATCGAGTTATGAAATAATATAATCATATTTCTTAAGAAGTTTCACAAAATATAAACCGATCGTATTTACCACTAGTTTTATGTAGGTATAATAAGTAGTTTTTATTATTCAAACATTATTATATAAAATTTAGATAATTATGATGAGATTGTTCTAGAACTAATTTAAATCTTGTGTTTGTAATTTTAATAACAGATCTGGCATGAAACGTGGTTTTTTCGTTATATTTTATTCAGTACTGTATATTTTATAATAAAGTAGAATGATGGTATTATTTTATAAAGAACAAAATAATATTAAACACTAATAACATACCCGAAATATATTCAATTATAGGTTAGTGTACGAAAGTATATATTTTATACTATTTGACGTATAATTGTAAGTATTTTAGGTGGGTACTGTATTATTCAGCACACTGTTGTGTTGGTCCCATGGCTCGTTTTAGTTGGTAGACTCGAGGTTCCGCATTTTAATTTATTTGTAGATCGGACAATGAGTTATTTGGTTCTATTACCCAATTTTTAAGTACGTGCGGGCAGTCTAAATCTATGAATATTAAATCACAATAGACTGGTTTCTATAACATGAGATCATAGCCTAAATATCTCCAAAAGTGTAGGGATAGACCAACATTTCGCTAGATACCATGTCTAGTCCTACGTAAATAGGTCATCTTCTGTTGTAGTCTACTGGTCACTTTCGCAGAGTCCGTTCTGTTCGTCTTCACAATCACGTTACCACAGAGCCATAGAGGTAGCCCAAACGCATTTATGCCAGTCTGATAACATTTTATATTTAGTTTACACCAAGTGTATTGCAAGAAATGATAATACAAGGCTATATAACATTTGTGTTCATGTTAATTCGATATTCATATAACTATGAACAATGTAATCGCAGCGTATATAATAATGTTAAGATATCAACGAGGGTGAGATCAAACTACGACCCTCGTCACCTACTCCATGCAAGATTACGTCAGTCCTTTAACAACCTGCGGTTCATTCCAACATGCTCATAAAATAAACATAAACACAGATTTCATATGAAAATGTATAATTTTGGAGATAATAATTATAACATAGGGTACTTTACTTTACTAAAATGGTTAAAAGGCAACTCTTATTGTATGACGTCATCTGTTCGTCCGTACATAAGGAGTTTGTATTATTATGCGGTATCTGTTTAATTCAACTACAGGTAATACAATAAATTAAAAAATTTAATAGTAAGTTATAAATAGTACCTTTCTAAGATCTAAATAAAAGGTTATTAGACTAGGTCGGATCTTAATTTTGAATATGTTTTATTACAAACATTGGCTCTGTATAGTAGACTAGTTTTTGAAGTGAAAACTTCTTTAGGCGCGTTAAGCACTTTTTGAGTGAACAAAAATCATGGAACTCGCGTCATCGTCACTGAACGCTTTCCATGAGCTATATGTATACTATGTATATATGTGTACTTTTTGGGTGAACAAAAAGCGTGAAACTCGCGTCATCGTTACCGCACGCTAGTTACTTAGTTTTCACTTCTATCGGCAGTCCCCAAAGACTGCCCCGCATGTTTTTTTTTGCCCAGGTCTTCGCTCTCGTTAATGTATGTATAATAGATTTGGTCTATCAGTTTTATACCCTCGGGCACAATACTTTTCTTCTGTATAAAAGGTATCCTATGTCCCTTTCTGTACCTCTGACAAGGTGTTTGCTAAATTTCATGATGATCGCTTCAGTAGTTAAAACGTGTAAGCGTAACCAATAAACCCACATTCGCATTTATAATATTAGTTAGAAGGTAAAACTTCACTGGTATCTTGTCGTCGTGCAGCAAAGGAATGGTTATGTTGTTAGCTAAGTATTCTGTCCACATAGTGAGCCCTCTTAAGTTGCTCTGGCAACCCACTATCATCGCAGAAACACTTGACAGCTTTTGTAGAATTAAGATATGACCCCAGTTAAACTGTATTCTGTGCTTCGTCAAAAAGTTTTGCTAGCAATTTCAGCACCTTCCATTCCATAAAAGGCGAAATTTTATATTTATATATTTTCTCCATATATTTTTATTATAGTATAAAAATATTGTTCATTTATCCTGTGAAATAATAAAACCAGTGCGCTATACGCAGACATTGCGGGTTAGAAATGAACGAATGCCGAACGTAATTAAAATATGAAATTTCATATACAGATTGATTTTGCGAAAAATATTAAATTATTAAAAGACGCTGTGTCAGTTTAAAATAAATAATAATAATAATCTAGCACATACACACAACACCATCTAGCCCAAACTAAGCACAGCTTGTACTATGGATACTAGACAATGGATAAACATACATATTATATACTTTGTTTTGTGAATCCATACATATTATACATAGAAATACCCAGACCAAGGCAAACATCCATGTTCATGCACACAAATGTTTGACTTGTGTGGGAATCGAAATAAAATAAAATCAAATAAATATATTTTGAATTTCTTTACAATATATAGAGTACAGTGGGATCGTTGTTTACTTGATTTGTCACTATCACAAAAGAGAGCGCATAAATCTTAGACTATAGGCTTCTTAGTATAAGACACAAAATATTTCTTTAACTGTACTTGTAACTATTGATATGAGATATCACATTGACAACTATATTCCTGATTAGATAGGCAGAGTTGTATTGCATCCGCACTTTTTCAGTTTTTATATTAAGTCTCACGTAAAAGGAAGCGAACTTATTGGCATCTACTGAAGTCAGTTCATGGATTCCTTAGGTGACGAAGCAGTAGTGAATTAAAGTGAATTTGATTCCTGCGTCAGGCTATGTGTAATTGGGTTTTTCTGTCAAGACGACACAGGACTTATATACATATATGTAACTTGAGAGAGGTTCTTGAAAAGAAACTATTTATCATCACGGGAGCTACACGACACTTTAGTGGTTTAAACAAAAAAATAGGTAAATATGTTATTAAGTTACCTGTCTGTTCAATCCTTTTCAATATAGGACTAAGTCCCTAAGGTATTGTAGATATAATTATGTTAGTATAGTCAGCGACGTAAGTCCATGACATTCGTGGGCGTGCAAATACTAATAATTTTTTAATGATGGAATAATCATATGTTTTGATCGTGCTCACGTTTTGACAGCAATAATAATTGAAAGATAGTTAATTTAGTAACAGTTCATTAATACGTTATAATAATTAGAAAGATTTATTAAATAAACGAATACTACCAATTAATTCAATGTATAGCTATCTCTGATGCTAACTGAAGTGGTAGTTAATATTGTATTGTGGTAATTCATAATCAGTGATTATTGATCAGCTTCCATTTATAGGCGGCCGCTAACCCAACATGAAATGTAAATAAGCGGTATTGTTAGCGAGCCGAGGCTTAAAACCCTGAACATGTCATGAAGGAGAGCAGCTGAAGAGTCGTTTATCAGAGGCCGGTCGAGTAGCGACGCGTAATTAAACAACACACACTGTTCTGGCAATGGACGAACCGTTTCGGAAATGTGTTGAACGCTGCGCAATGTTTTGAAGTGGTTGCCTTGGTGTTGCCAAAGCGCTGTGTACAAGTGCTATTTCTACATGAAACTGATGTTTGAACTATTAGACTGTAATGCGCATGCGACGATGGTAATGGGTGCATAGTTACATATATATATATGTTATTGATAACTATCAAATTTGAAAGATTGAGATTGTGGAGATACGATGTATGATATTCTTTAGCCATACAGAGAGAAGTCCAGGCTGGACCATGTCTGTTGGACAGCGGCCGGACTGTTGGCTGACCAGTGGTGGATGTCGGGAATTAGTATTGCAAAGTATGCTTGCATGATTCAGGCTTCAGTGCAAATTGTAAGGATAAGTGTGGTTTGTGTACAGTGCCATCTCAAGCTTGTTGTCAGTCCATCACTTGTTGATTAATTGTACTATTTATTTATTTGGATCGGATACACATTTCTTTCATCTAAATAATAATTTACAGACATGCCTTGTGCTCATTCACTTACAGGCAACCACATCTAACAAAAATAAAACTTCTGCCACAAAATTAAATAAAAAGCTCCAAATACATTAATGTAAAATTAAAAAGAAAGAAGAAATAGAAAAGTTAAACTAAAAATGGCAAATCAAGCTTAGCCTAGTATGGTATCATAATTACCGAAGCCTGGAAACCAGCTATACCTACAGTGATTTTTTTCTTAAATCTATACAACTTGTCACTAAATATATCCAAATCTGCCAGTCGCTGAAGGCTATTTTATGATTTGGCTATTCTTGTTAAAGGTGAATTAAGACCTATGTTGGTCTTGTATCTACGGACACTGAGCAGCTTGTAGATACCCGAGCGCGTTAGTCTACTTGGAGCAGAGATATTAATTTTAGACAATAATTTTATATTATACTTCATTCTATACTTATAACACGTATTTGATAAGTCCAACATCTGTCCCAATATCGTTTAATGTTATTCCATCCTTAGATTAACCATAATGAAGATAGCATAAAATAAAAGTATTGTTTCCAGATCACGGGAATTGATTTACGTTACATTAATAATTGTCTCTAAATAGAAACTTCAATCCCTGCATTTAAGTGTGTAAAAAAAAATATTTTGCCAATAAAACTACTAATAGTTTTATTGGCAAAATTATTTTATTTATCGTATTTTTCTTTGCCCCATTTGCTCCAACCAGAGGAATAATTGGATTTGCAATACAATTGGACAGAAATTTCAATTAAATTGTTTTTCTATGCAACTTTGTCTGTCAGACGGACTGACGAAGTTGCACCGTTGACAGTCGTTTTTACCATTTTGATACGGGGCGTTCAAGTCGCATTTATAGAACGTAAATGTTGTATCACAACCGATGCTACTATGTCTCTTTAACTTTAGCTCTCTAACTTTAGCTTGCCAAACTAAAGATCGTTATGTCACGAAGTACCGAACAAACATCCTGCTGTAGACAAGTGAAATGAAATGGATAGGAACGAAGTCGCGTGAGATGTCGCTTCGAGTGCTGTTGCGTTCGCGATTACTCTCCATCCTGCTCGGTCGTGTGTAGAGAGATAGAGTGATTAGAGTATCGAGGCGAGTCTGTTTCTTTAATTTGTTGATTACGTTGAGGAGGTGGATTTATTGCTTTGGAACTTTTGAAGTTAAGGACTTGACTTTTAAATCAATGTTTAGTTAGCTCCGTATACTTTTATAAGTAGGCGTATACTCTTAATTTGGATTAAATGTGGGACTATGTTTATTTATATTTACCGTCTCATTTGGGTAATGCAATTATTATATTCCTATATTATAATTGGAGGTAATAATTGAGTGTGTTGGAAAATGTTTATATCTATGGCGTACTTGTTATAGAATTAAACTAAGAAATTTATGTTGTTGTAGTGCCTAAGATACAAACGTTCATACATACTTTTACGGTTATATATATCCAAAGGGCAGGTAAATATCTACACATTTTGTCAGCTATATTTGTTGGCCTTAATTAAGTATGTTTTCAGTAGACCTAATATTGCCGTCTACTGGAAACGTTTACAGACAATGTACTGCTACTAAGAATTATTTAAAAGAATAACTTAATAACACTTTGCTCGACCCGTGAATCGAACCAGAGACATTATGCTCTCTAGGCGCATTCATTACCGCTGCTCCAACGAGTCGATTGAATGTTTCGAATAATGAATTTATGACGTAACTGTTTTGGAAGTCATCTAATAAATTAATATATTCCTTAGTAAAATAGACAGAAATAAAATAATGTTATTGAATATAGCCACAAGTCTAATATTAACTTACAATAACAGATATTAATTGTGTATATAATTGAATACGAACAAATTAAAATACAACACTTCATATGCAACCAAACAATACAATTTACTTTAATTTGAATCTAGTAATTGGATACTTTGGTCTTAATCTAGAAAGGATCATTAAACTTAATGCTAGTCTTGGTCTCGCTTGTCTTTCCTGAGCTTTATCATAATGGATACTAAGAAAATATTCTAATGTTAATATAGTTGGAATCTATACTAATATTAAAAAGCTGAAGAGTATATTTATTCGTTTGTTTGAACGGGCTAATCTCAGGACGTACTGGTTCGAATTGGAAAATTCTTTTAGTGTTGGATAGCCCATTTATCGAGGAAGCTATAGGGTATAACATCAAGCAACGACAAATAGGAGTAAAGCAGCAATAAAAAAAAAGTTGCAAAGACGGGGAAACTTCTCTTATGTGAAGCAGACGAAGTTGCGCAGGTCAGCTAGTGTACCATACACCGGCTTAGAATCTAGATATTTATATAGGTGGCAAACGAGCAGACGGATCGCCTGATGGTGAGCGATTACCGCCGCCCATGGACACCCGCAACATCAAAAGAGTTACAAGTCTGTTGCCGGCCTTTTAAAAAGGAGTACGCTCTTTTTTTTAAAGTTTGAAAGTCATATTGGTTTCGGAAATACCGCAGGTGACAGCTCATTCCACAGTTTTGTTGTGCGACGCATATTTTTCAATTTATATAAAAGCAAAGCAAAAGTACATCAGGACTTCAAGGTACTTTATTCTTATGAAGCTTAAATAGTAACATAAAAAAATTAATTAAAATACAAACACGGTGCTGCTACTGCGAATTCCATGACAGAAAACAAAAATCGGCCAAAATAACCGATTTCAGACTCGAACCCGAAACCTCAAGCACAGCAGTCACATTCACTACCACTGCTCCACGGTCGTAGGCTATTATTTTTATCTTGAAGTCGGGAAGCAAGAGGTTTTGTATATATTTTTTCCCACTTAAGAAAAGTTTGGTAATGACATCTGTGCTATGGTTTGCCAAATAAACTATGATTGGGTACTTTGAAATACTATACACTTGAATATTGAGATGTACAGTGAGCTGCAGAAATGCATACCCTTTTTAAAGCTCAAATGCCGGTAATTGCCGCCACCTAACGGAAATCGATGCAAGAACTGTTAAGTAGTTCAATTATATCATAATAGATGGCGGTGCACTATTATAAAATAAAAAGAAGTATATTTCTTTATAAGTAAATTTTTATAAAATTACTTAATACAATTATTTAATGTCTTTTCACAATAGTTTAATTAAAAAAAGAACATTTCAGTGTAAACAAGAAGCAAAGAATTACAAATGATTTATAAATTTATAGTGGGTAGTTTATTTTATAGATTCTTTCGATGACTCGCTATTTTGTTCGTACGCAAACATTATTCTGTCCACGTGTTCGAGTGCCTTTTCGGTTGAGATTATAATTTCTTATAAATTTCACCTATTTGCTTAAATGAGTACATGTTGCAATATTTATAAAACAACGCTATCTAGTACATTCATATTCATTTTAATTCGAGTGATCACAGCTTTTTGGATCTTAAGGTATCCATGCACTTTTACAGGTGACTGTAGTACTCCTTATGACATTTTGGCTACTGAAAAGCAACCAAAATATCGAAGAAATTATAATTTAATTGTGACTATGATAAACCGTAACAAAATCCATATAAAGTAATATGTATTTGTAACATTTGTGTGAACGTATGACTAAACTTTTGGTAGACCATCTGAACAGAACAAATACCTCACATCATCGATATCTATTGTTATTCTTTTTTGGAAACATTACAAGCTTTGAAACAATATATAATCAATATAAAATCTTTAACCATTTATGAATTTGTAAAGTAAAACCAAAAGAAAACATTTAAAAGTAGAATTTTAATAATTAACTGCACCTCGTCGCCTCGCGAAATAACAATAAATAATAAATAAAAAAGGAGTGCGGATTAAAAACCTGTGTTTGCCAAAAAGGTATGCGTTGTCTAGGAATTCTCTCTGTACGTGACAATAGGTAGCCACAGATTTTGACGACAACGTTTTTTTAATTTTTTGCTTGTGGCATATTTGGATTAACCATAGCGCGGTCTTGGATTCATAAGAGAACAAAGTCACTAATTTACGTATATACGTGAACTAGCTACTCGCCTCGGCTTCACACGGGTAGTATAAAACCTAACAAATTATACACGTCAACCTTCCTCATGAATCACTTTATCTATTGGTGAAACTGCATGCAAATCCGTTCAGTAGTTTTTGAGATTATCGCAAACAAACCGACAGAAGAGGCGGGGGACTTTTTTATAATATGTAGTGATTCATATTATAATTCGACATAACAAATGTATAATACAATATACTTATGTAATTTGTTTTATGCCTACTTGAAAAAACTTTGTTAGATAAGTATTTCATACTTTATAGTTAGATTTATGAAAAATAAATTGTACCTTAGAAAGCATATGTAGTTATATTCTCAGAGTAATGACTGGCTATATTTCAATACATGTGAACAAAAGAGGCTTAAACTGTCAAAACATTTTGAGTACTTAACAAATTCTGCTTGCAATTATATTTAAAGCCCTATAAACAACATTTTCATACATTAACTACTTTGAGTTGTTTCAAGGCCATTGAAGGAGGCTTTATTAAATACTTAACATTACTTTTAATTACTTGTACGTAGAATAATATACGTAGCGATGTTGGTTATAAACATTAATTTAAGGTACCCTGTATGAAACGCAAGAAACTGGCGCGAGCCACATGCACAAGTTAGTCGTTACATGCGTGAATGAATCATACCGCTTACTTGCGCTAGCTTGCGTCAGTTGTTTATAGGATGTATAAAGTCCACACGTGGGCTGTACATTGTAACTTGCATGTTACCTGGTTCTTTTAAGAGAGTCATTTGCATATTTTAGAACCATCGTATCTGTCTCAGTAATATCAAATCTCGACTGTTACCGAACAGCTATGGCTACCGAGCCATATTGTTAACTGAGACGTCATGCTTAAATGTATTGCTTTCTTGTACATATGTGTGTTCTATACCCAGTATAACGATATAATGGTGCCAATTCTGTTGTCACAAAATTCTCTTATCTTAGCTAAAAATCTCTAAAATTTATTTTAGTCCTGTCACTTTTAGCGATTTCAGAATACGAAATGTCGTTTGACAGGACTAAACTAAATTTTAGAGATTTTTAGCTAAGATAAGAGAATTTTGTGACAACAGAATTGGCACCAATATATGGTACTGGACCATAGGCACTTTTGGCTGAAGTCAATAGTGTTAATATATAACGATTGATAATTATTGCAAATACTTATAATAAAGGCAGAGGTGCTATATATAGTAGTAGTAATAGTCGTTTCAGAGTTTATGAAATACAGATAGACAATTCTTTCATCTGTATAATAACATTATACAGAGGAAATAATTGTTTGTTTATTATGGATAAACTCTGAAATGACTAAACCGATTGTAATCTTTCTTTTACCATTAGAAAGCGACTTTCTCCAGAAGTAAAACAGGCTATATATAACATTACGCCACAAGCCACGGGGTCATCGCAGTAATCATAAGCATGGGTACAAAACTGCATAAGACAACGAGTATTTTATAAAACCTATTAATTAACTCATAGCATATTATATTTTATTTAACCTTCAATGTAAATACGCATTTACAGACCGAAAAATGTGTTCTGATAGGACACACTTGACAGTTGTTTATTTTCTAAAGCGTCCAGCGGGGAGCCGTTCAGTGCCACATAATTCTAATTCAGCCTTTAAGTGATATTATTCTATCGTCTAGACGTCTACACAATGCCCGAAAGACGTTTTTTATAGAACATTAAGGCTAATGTGAAAGCAACATTATATTGAATTATCCATATCAAAAAACAACAACAATTTTGATGTGATGTAGTTTACAATAATATATGCCGGTTTTTATATGCGGTTTTAACCACGTTTATGACTACTGCTCCGCTCTTGTGGCTCGCAGCGCGATGTTATATAACCTATAGTACTTCTGAATAAAATAGCTTTCGAACAGAAAAATAATTTTTAAATCGGTTTTTTTGAATTTATTTACCACTAATAAAAGTACAAAAATTAAAATATTTCCTCTTACAATATTAATATAGATTAATTCGTATAGAAAAGCAAGTGATTTTATTTTAAGTGATTTGATGATTTAAAATAACAATTATTTAGTTACGGTATAATCAGTTATACCGTAACTAAATAATTGTTATTTTACACTATACATACACTCAGGTGTATGAGAAATGTTATGAAAGTGAATGAAGCCTGAGAAGTGTGTCAGGATCGTAGCAAATGGAAATCCGTAGTCTCTGCCTACCCCTCGGGGAAACAGGCGTGAATCTATGTATGTATAACTGAGTCAGCTTGCCTGGAGAGGTACCATCGTCTTACAGAAATACGGCATGACAGTAGTAACATTTTTTTCTCCCTAGCCTTTATTTTTCCCAAGTCACTTGGGGTCGGCTTTTCTAGTATAACCGGATTTGACTGGATATCAGTTTTTGCACGGAGCGGCTGCCACCTGACCTCCGCAACCCGAAGGCTAACGATACCCTAAGGCTAGACCAGTGTCAGGATATCATAGGGCACTGACTTCCCAATAACGACTGCCATAGATGTTCATGGCAGCCGGGACCGACGGCTTAACGTGCTCTCCGAGGTGCGGAGCAGGCGATAATTTTTAATCAATACGCACATAATTTCGAAAAGTCACATAACTTCCGAAAGTCAGAGGTGCGCGACGTGGGTTCGAACCCGAGACCCTCTGCATTGCAGTCTGTTGGTCTCCCCACTGAGCTATCGCTGCTCTTGACAGTAGTAATATTGCTACTCATTTAACTGCCTCTGCTATTTCTTTTCTTTATATCACACCATTCTATTGGTACTTTTCCCTCTTGAATTACAAGCGATTATAGGCTACGGCTAACTGCTAACTATCAGCCGGGTTATATGTTTGTCACCATTGTCACATAAAAAGAATAAGAGTTATGAAAAAATTGTCTTTAAATAATGCTTTTAGCGAAGACATACTTACATATAATCTTTTGATATAGTAATAATACGCGATCAATTTTATTATTTTACTTCATAGATGATTTATATCTTCTGATCTTTGTCTACGAGGGCTTCACAAATAATTGCACTAGGGAACAGTCATTTTGCGGCATGGTAATTTGAAGTCAATTTTGTGTAAGTTCAGTATGCTGAATACGAGAAAATATCAGATTTGTTAAGTTGACTCTAGTTGAGATAAGACTTTATAACTATATGACTGAAAGAAGGTCGAAATAAAAATACATTTACATATTAAATATATATTTTAGAAGCGACTATATAATAACGACAAGAAAACTTAATAGATATGCTATTAACAAAAAATCATAAAAAACATTAGAAAATCTTTATATGTAAGCTTTTCTATCGTGTTTATGTTCAGGACAATCCTTTTAAACTCAAGCAATAGTCTACCATCATAATATGGCTGTCCCATCGGCCTTGATATCTTTCTTTCATTGTTCTAATGTCCTGATGGAACCGTTCTTTATGTTGAATATCTCAAGAACCAGAGTCAATCCATACAAAGTAAATACATTTCGGGTATGACTGATGAAGGTATTAATTAAAACCAGTAAAGAAATTAATGCCGCAGCAAATTGTTTTTTTTGTTTTTCAATGTTATCTGTGCATCACCTCGTTGACTACTTGTTTTATTGAGGCGTGTACCTTCGCTCAAATACCGATCAAATAATGTACGGATACTGACTTGTACATTATATGATTTGTATATGTAGACCACTGGGTGTATAGGGATGATTTCATCAAAGTTCACTAAGGGTTCTTTAGGAAACTATCTAAGCTTTTCATAAGAATCACATTAAAAACAACTCACTGTGTCAAGGCAGGTTGCAAAATCTATCATAGCATAGATCAATAACTGTGTAGTCCGTTGATAGTTGTTTCGAGTTCATGTATATTTACTAAAGCTTTTCCAAAAACAAAACATACAAGAAGTTCATTTCATAACACCAGTTCTGGTGCCATTCGCATAGATGAATGAACCTTCATTATTATTCTTTCAGAATAAATATTTCACGTTTATGCACCCCATTGTCGCTAATTCGTTCATTGTTTTAATGTCTTTTCAACTGCCCCATCTTTGTTTCCAATGATTCCACAATTTTAATCAAATTCGTTGCAGGTTCGAGGGCTTTCCCTCTTTTATTTTAGCTCGGAAGTAAAACACAGGACTCTACCCTTTGCTCATTAAAGAGATAATGAGAAAGTCAAACTGTATTTATATAAGGTTTTTGTGGGCGACTGCCAGAAATTTGGTAGAATACGAACTTTGTTTAAATACTTGCATCTATGTACATTTTATTACACTAGTTCTTTGATTATTTATTGTTTTAATCCCTTGTACTATTATATTGTATAAATAATATAAAACTAGTGTAGTTTATTCTGTAATAGCTTGACAGATCTTCTTCGTTGTGTGAATAGTGGTTATTCAAGAGACGTCAACAATAGCTACATACATATATATAATAGAGATTTTATATCGCAGATAATACTTGATGACAGATTAGTTGCCTGGTAATAATTTTCATTTAGTACTGTTTCGTTGTTTTGACTAGTTTCGTTTTTGTATGAAAGAAATGGGATAACAAGTTTTGATATGTTTATTTCTTAATATGTTGCCATTTGTAAAATTCATATAGTGAGGTGTACTACAGTAAATTATCGCTCATCATTGATATAAGCAAAATGCTATATATATATATATATATATATATATATATATATATATATATATAAATCACTCTGTTGTGTATATAAGTGAAATGTAGGATATATAAAGTTTTCTTTATTTGCTTAGCAAAAACTCAACGTTTATGTGATAGTCTCAAATGTACCATCACCTACTCCCAAAAGTTATGCCAAGTAAGGTTATAAGGTTTTCTACAGATACAAACCTATTCAAGTAGTAAATCGTAACTAATACTATAAATGCGAATTTGAGTATGTTTGTTTGTTACGTTTTCACACATTAACTACTAGAACGATCATCATGATATTGCGCATACACGACATTGAGTGAAATGTGGTGAAAATGGGGTAAAAGATATTTATTATATAACAAGATATTGTGCCATAAATTGGATCCATAAATAAAGATATAAAGGCGAAAATAACAATTAAAAGCTCAGTTTCATCCAGCAGCCTTTGTTTGAGGAAATACCCACTAATTTCCCACAGTGGATGCACGGCGCACTGCAGTGAATAGATAAGAATGTGATGCATTAGTGGGCGCGGTTGTACAAAGTAAACAGTTGCCCGCTATCAACGCCACGCCCACTACTGGCCGACTGCAGGCGAGAGCCTTATTAGGATACACGAGATAATCGCGGCGCAAGATAAAGATTGTTATATTATTATAATAAGTACAAGTTTATAGAGACGCAAAACCTACGTCATTTCAGCAAAGCTGAATTCATTAGTAAATTTGTAATGTGTAGGTGAACAATATGTGTATACTATCTCGTTTGAAAGTGGGTCAATCCTTTGTTAGTAGTAAGAAATTAAGTGCACGTTATATTAATTTATCCTAAAAATACAAAATTGCTACCATTTCATCCAATAATATTCTTCACATTTCCATAAAGACTTAGACTTAAAAACTTAACCTCATGTCTATTTATGTAGGCACAATATAATATAAAAGAGTATTTATTGTTGTCATAATTCTAACGCGCAAAGAAGCGTGCTACAAAGGGGCAAATATCTCATTGCATATGTCTGATATAATTAAATGTAAATTATTGGGTATTTTTATAATATAGGAACCTCTCATTACGTGATAGAAACGTGTTTCAATCGATGGACGAGTTCTCGGTTGACAATTAAGAATATTATAAAGTACTTATAATGATTAACAGCAAGTAAATTTTCACCATCACATAAATACATTTTACTTTTTCGTTAAAACATATGTAAGGGCAAATTGTAAGTATGTAAGACGGAGTGTAAGGTAACCAAATTTGTACGTAAGCGAGACGAATGAACGGCGGGACAGTTACAGCGCACTGGTCCGAGTAAGTACACCCATCTTTAAATATATATGGTAGCGCTGTTTTAGTGATACAGCGGTTACAGTTTGCAACTACTGCTCATGATGTACCAGATTCAATGTCCGGCTAAGGCAAAATTATTATTTGGTGGTATTAGGTGTTTTCTTCTTCAAGAATTGCTAAGTAGCGCTTGGAATATCTAGAACTGTGCTCAATAGACGACAATAGACTCGCCATCTATAAAGTAGGATCTACAAGCAAAACGTGGATGTAATTTACTTCTACTTGCTCCTTCAGGGATATAGGCTTAAGACTATGTATGTATATATGTACCTACCTATGTGAAGTCTAACATGTGTACTGTATGTCTAAACTCACGAAACGCATCTTACACACTTGCCGAGGCCAATAACTGTTGACTTTTGCTTCGGTTCTCTAGCCATCTCTCAAATGGGATGACGTCAATTACTTCTGCAGTTGACCTTCATTTATAAAATCCCTTTGACAATATTGACTAATAAAAATGCCAATAAAACACGCAATAAATTAAACGAATGAATTTGCTCAATAAAAACAAATAAGCGTTAAAACCATTACCGTTTTGAGCTCGTCGCTCAGAATATGCCAGCCATATTTCGTCTACAATCTGTCTAGACAACAACGTTCCGTTTTGCCAATGATCGCGATGGAATGCGGGCTTTGTTCAAATTGATATATTTCCTTTTGTTTCGTCTCCCTTGTCATGTTTCAACGTTTAATTAGGTAAAGCTCGCTGTTCTGTTTTGGGTGAATTGAATTCATCAGCTTCATTGCTATATTAGATATATGATGGTGAAATCGTTTGTATTTCTTGGTTGTTATTTTCGCATTCATATTTTTTACTTATGACATTTCGAATGTAGCAGTTTGTAAATTTTTATATTAAAATACCGGCACCGAATGTAATAAAAATAGGTATGAGTACAGGTATGAGGGTCGAACCAAAAAGAAGTGTAGTCGCAAATTGCAATCAAGGTATTTAAATATTTATGTTAATATAAAAAATATATTTGTTCAGGCCAAAAAGATTCTACTAATAAAACCAAACTATTTAATCTTTTCGTCTACTTAAGTACCAAATCTACTATACAATCTGGATATAGGTATATGGTAAACTGTCTAGAAGTATTGGTATAAGCTTTATAATAATTTATCGATGTCTTAGTGTTTTAATATTATATATGGGTATCTCAAAAACAACTGCAGACTCAAGAGCTTAGAATTCCTTGTACTTCGGTAGCGTAATTTTTAGAAAATAGGAGCTTTGCCGTCTATCGGGCACTAACTTTGTGCTGTTGTTGACACATTTCTAACAGAAATACTTATAAACATTTTGACTGAACGGGAAATCAAACCCGACATTTCACGAAAACATAAGCCGCGGGGCCTAAATTAAACAATACTATTTATAAACATTAGTGGCCACCCAGGTGGAGACCAAATTTCGGCCGTACCTACCTAATTAATGTTATTTATATATAAGTATATATATAAACATTAACTATGTTGAATCTCACACATCTTCGCGTAATATGCTTAAAATGGAGTACAAAGGTCTTTATGTATAAAAATATATATATAGGTAACAAAATATTCAACAGCAAATAACTTAAAGAATAAAAAAAATCTTCTAGAACAAAAAAGTTCACGTGACAACTAACACAATTGACACAGCCCTGTTTAACTCTGCATGAAAAACCCACATTCCCACACTTACCTTTGCGTGTACAATGTTCGTGTAATACGACACTTTGGCCGGAGGCTAACCAGTTTAAGTGAAAGAACTGCCGCTCTACCATCACAAAGTAATCTTTGACATCGATCATTCACAAAGCGAACGCTGGCTACACTTTAATGTCACCACAGTTCACATTAAAAAGGGCCACGTCGTGATCACGCAGTTTTAAAATAAAATACTGTAGAGTTTTCTGTTTACCTTTTGCGTAAAATATCACTCTTAATAAAATAGCGAAAACCAAAATTTATAAATTAAGATATTTGAACTCTAATTGTGTGACTATAGATTGTACTATAATATTTGTTTCAAGTAATTGCAACAGAGTTTAAATTTGTTTAATCCAAAATACTAAGATAAGTCTTTGTTTTATTAAGAGTGCCATATGTTGTTTTCCGGTTTACTAGCATATGATATTATGCATATATTGCGGCATTTTACAAGCTTTGAAATAACAAAATAGAATACTAGCACATGAGACAACATTGGATTGTGGCAAGAATCGCCTTATGTATGCCTTATAGTCTTGTTATCTTGTTAAGATTAAGTAAAAAGCCTCGGTATCACAGTGGATATGAATGCGACTACTCTGCGTGTAATTTCATGGATTTTCTGTCCCGAAATTATAACTAGCAGCTTGAAGCCTGGATTGTCCGTTAAATAGCTATAGGACTAATAAAACTAAATATGGACTGAAGAGACTAAATGTGGACTCTGTTTCTAACTAAATGGTTTAGAGACAGAGTCCATATTTACCGATTGCACCTTGTCATAACAGACAAGGATAGACACACATACATACACACACGCACACTCACTCATCATGGGACTTGCGCGCACACAACCATAATTATACATTCACACACTCTTTGGAACGCTGTGGTAATTTTAATATTTATTGCCTTCTATTGTTTTTAATTACTTCTTTTTTATTTTCTTATGTTTCGTTATAACACAAAATTATTTTTGCCTTTATTTGTATGTTTTACAACTCATGATACATATGCGCTAAACGAATAATCATATAGGGTGAGTGCTGGCGGCTATAACACAGTTTAAGAGGAAACACCACGGGCGAGAGAATTGAAAAATAGGTATTTGTAAAATCTATTGCTGTCGCGCAGTGCCCGCAGAGCGTGATAGAGACAACTGCACCTTGGACCGAAAATACCTATAAAAGTACACAAAATCAACGTTTCGTAGTCCCCAGATTCCTTCTCCAACACTTGACCGATTTAACTACTTATTTCATTTAAAATTGAAGAAAGGCTTTGGCCGTGTTTCTATGTTTTTCTTTTTTTATATAATCTAATCAGATTTTTTTTTTGGATGTTTGAACACAGTGGAAAATCTGACCAATTTTTGAGGTTTTTGAAGGCTCATATCTTTTTTAATAATTAATTAATGAAAAAAAGGAAAACATAGGGACATGCCAATAGAGGCTATACATGTTATTTTAAAATATTATTGTTCTACTGGCATTATCCAGGGAGGAAACAGGGGACTACATTTGTATGAAAAAAGGGCCCTTGTGTTTCCTCTTAATCTAGTACAGCCGTCAACGACAACCTCTTATTATATACGGATATTTTAGTATTTCTTTACCTTATGTTCACTTATGTATCTAAAATAAGAGCATTTTGTAAAATTTTATGAGTGAGAATATTTTTTTTATTTAGCTCGTCAAGATGACCACACTCCGCCTGGTAAGCAGTCGTGTGGTCTAAGAGCAGTGGCCTCCACATCGTCCTCATAGCAGCCGAGGCGATGTTGAGGGCTCTACTTTGACGGCCTGAGAAGGTGCTTTTTCACGCCCCGCTTAAAGGACCCAGGATTGAAGGAAGAAGGAAACACGTGCCTTGGCAGAGAATTCCGTGCCTTGATCGTTCGGCAGAGGTATGAGGACCCAAATATTGCGTAGGATCTATAACCATGGCAAATATGGATGCAATACCCCCATGCCTATCACTGCGGCGATATACGCTTATAAGTTTAGATGTCAAAATAACGATTACGAATTTATTTTGACAGTTTTTTTGAAACCTTAATGTTTATTAAATATGTGAATGTTTATAATGATGTTTAATTAATTCGATGTTTATTACCTGATCACATGTAAACTGTAAAACTTTATATATTAAAGGAATTTCGCACACAGACCATCCATATCGTGGATCAACATATAGGTAGGATGCTTTTTTCTGGACGGGTAGGTACCCTTGGGATTCAAGAGGGTGAAGCCGCGAGCAGAAACTAATTTTTTAATCTATAATTAATATTATAAACGCGAATATAAGTTTGTTTGTTTGTTTATTAAGCTTTGAAGCCTTAGCTACTCAACCGATCATCATGAAATTTCGCATACACATTGTAGGGGAAAAGAAAAGTACAATAGGGTACCTTTTACCCATAATGTTAGTACTGTTACTAGTCTAACCGAGCCAAACGTAAAGCCGCATAAAACCGCGGATGAAATTTAGTATTGCATATATTTGTAAGTAATTTTGATTAATAATGTAATCATATTGGTACATCAAACATTTAATTAGATTTTCTTGAATACAAAATGCTTATTGGTTAATATCTGCAATACTTGTCCATTTGTAAAGAAAATATAGATAAGTAGCCATTTGCAACTTACGACTAATCCGGTATGAGCGAATTGAACCGATACACTATACTGTTTTATTGTCCTAATAATGTAGAGAGGGAAATCTTGTTTGTTTTCGTATAGAATGAAAGACTGGGGCAATGACCGAATGAAACAAATGAGAATTATGTGTACGTAAATTCGGTCAATTTGTATAAAGAATATGATTTAGCTCATAGCAGAAAGTTTTAAAAGCGTCTTTAGGAAATATTTATTGTTTGATAAGATAGCTAGATATTTCTCTTTATGGAAATATTTTTGTGGAATTTTGTTTGTATATTTCTCTACAAGATACGTATTGCGTAAATGACATATTTCAGTAATTGCAGACAAAAGCGTGACACATTATAATACATTACCAAATCAGTATATTTTCAAAAAATATATAATTTATTTTAACAATAACATTCTTACTTGCCTAAAGTAATACTTCGACCGCACTAAGAATAATTCCTGTATTGTGGGGGACATTACAAACAATGAAATAACGGACACAAAAAAACTTGTACTCGAATCACATAATGTTTTGTCCAATGTGGGGATCGAACCCATATCACTTTGCGCACTGGTAGTGGCCAAGCGACCACGTAAACAAATACGCCATCCGTGCAGAAAAATAATTATTTTTCATTATGTAAGAACATTCTTAAATAAAATTTAAAAACTCAATTTAAACATTGGTTATACCTTATATATAGAATAAATAACTAAGTGGATAATATTTTACCTTAAGTAAGAATAAATAAAATGTTGAAATCTTGTAACATCTCCTGTAATAGTGGTACGTCGAAAGAAAAAAGGAGTTCAATGATTTCAACTGATTTATAACGAAAGTACGGTTAACTAATTTAATCTTGTGCTATAAACTATAATGATGCAGAAAGGTTTATTTTGGTGCCATTGTCACTTCACAAAATATATAATTCAAACAATTTGAAATTGAACAAGCAAACCCTCTATAACTCAATCCAGACACAACATAAAAACCGTATTAATCACCGAATGAAAACAGTTCTTTTTATTAGACATGAAAGACATAAATCTGTTCAACTTGTATTTTCCCTCTAATTTGCAGACTCGATATATCAAGCGCACTTTACACAGAAAAAACAAAATGGCGGCCAACATGTTCATTCACCCTAAATTCCCAGACAAGTTAATCTGTCAGTCTATCTCAGCAACGGTTATTTTTAGTTATCAGCCCGGTATTGTTCCATTACAATATTTTTCACATGTATTGTCATTTTGAAGTTAGTTCCAACACACTGTCCAACGGTTTTCGATTGGTAGTCTATATTTAAATTGTTTAGGAATTTTATTCTCTGCTGTTCTCCTTATTAGTAAATCGATGAACACAGTTATATTACATTTATGAAGATAGCGATAAATAGACAAAGCTTTTACTAGAGTTAAAGGGACAAACAAATAAATAAATGTGTTACTTTTATTTGGAAATATATTTTAAAATATTGAACGAGAATCATTGAAGGCGTAAATAGCGGCGTAACTGCGGGCGTTGGCTCGTAATTTATAATTAAAAACTCGGGCGTGCGTGCCAGACACTTATTTTGAGAGAGAATACAATATTTATTAAACTATCGCTATGATAATAAATCACCAATCAGACCTTCAAAATTAAATCGCGATATCAATATGTCTATTGATATGCTGTTGCAAAACAATATGGCGACTAATGAACTAATAATGATCATGTTCATTCACCTTACATTCCCAGACGACTTAATCTGTCCCAGCAGTTACTTACGGAGGGTAAAATTCACATGATACCTGTTTGTGAATTAAGAGGTGCGAACTGAGGACCGAAATACTCTGGGCATAATTATTTGCACAAAACGTCGCCTAATTGCATGCTCTGTTGGCGACACTTCCGAGAGCACGTGACGGCCCATTTCAGTAGAGGATATGGTGTTTGAGAACAGCGGGTATACCTTAACTGGTTTTTGATTGTTCTCTCTACGAGTTTGATACTTCATGCGAACGGTGTTCTTTATTTAAATGCTATTTTAAATGTTTAATCTAGCGCAGTGACGTATTGAAACTTTCTGTTAATATTTCTTGTTTATTATTAATCAATTAAATTGCATTTTCACATTGTCTCGTTTTTGCTTATAAGAATCTTTGGAATGAATTTCTTTTCGTAATAATAAATTAAGTAGTTTTGTAAATATTGAGTTTATACAGTGAATATTTAGTAGTATACATAGCGCTATATAATTCTAACAATTTGTAAGCCCTGTTTAAAACAGTTTTAATGGATATGGACTTCTTTCCGCTATCCGGTTAGGCCATAGTTCACCATGCTAGCCCAGACTTCACACATCTCTAAGCACATTATAGAGACCTCCCAGACATGCAGGTTTACTCACGGTGACTTTTTCCTAATTGTTAAAGCGAGCGATAATTAGCTAACAGGAACATATAACTTCGAAGTGGTTTGATATCGAAGTTGAGACGTAGCAATCCAACGGTCCCTCGCTAAACTATCGCCATTAGTATTAACATTTTATTTTAAATACATAAAATGCAAAGTAATTTAAATAATACTAGTTACGAATGATACTTGTTACAAGTTACAGGTAACAAAAAGAGCTATGTGACGAACTTATTTAATTGAATCGGGCAATTGATTTCCTATAAAATGTATTCTTTCTAAAGATGACCGCACGTTACTGCATTAGCGCAAAACAAGTTTATAGGCGTTTATTATTAAGCCGCAGCGGCACACCAGCGGCCAGACGCATTAGGTTTTCAATTACCTCTGTCATTGTAAGAATTCACACGTTAAAAGATATAACTCATACGTATGCCTGTATGAAGAATGCACTCGTATATTGGCTTCTAAAAACCCTCCGCTTTAATGCCCGCTATTCCTCGTAAGGAACACAGCCTATACTATTTACATTTACGTTCAAGTTTATGGGACGTTATGAAACAACGCTCCGGCGGGACAATGTAGCAAAACAATTTGGTACGATAGTTTTGACACTTTCATACTTTGTTAACGAGTATTACGTTACCTTTATTTTCTAAATTATGTGAGAAGTTGTGCCTTTTGTACGCTCTAATTGCAATATTAGTATCACGATTGCGAAGCTAAGACGAGGAAAAGTGGCGTCAAGGAGGCATCCATGTAACGTGTGTGATAATGGTACTTTGTGCCTAGACCTATTTTTTCGTAAACTTCTATTTAAGATATACGTGTCACTGATATTGGTATTACATAGAAGATATTACAGACATTGGCACCCAATTTTTACCCAGTATCTGTACCTACATATATCTCGTGATTGGCGAAATAATCTATTACTCTTCGTGCCACTAATACGCTCCCATATCTGAGTTCTGATAAGAAACAAGAACAACATCAAGTGAGGAGCATAAACAATTTTTATAAGAACAGAGAGTGGAGGCAGACTGTGCAGAACACCAGTTGTGTATGCGACTGTAGTGCATGAAGTTTAAGGTTCAATTTCCGAGTCGGACAAAATGGGAATTTCTGTCTAGTAATATTTTGGGATTGTGCCCAGTAAACGGCATAAGGCTGAACCCCTACTACAGGGAGTCAAAACTTGCAAAATTTGAGTATAATATATCGCTGCCTAGCCCTTCAGGGATGTGAGGAGAGGAGTAAGACTATGTATGTATTTTTAGGAACCAGGAAAGAAGTATATTAAAAATATAACAAATGAAATAACCTCTAACACAATTTATTCAGGAATATCACTTTTAAATAGGAAATCAATTTAAATTAAATTAGCTCACGTGCGCACCAACAACCTCACTGCTCGAACGTCAACTGGCAAATGGGCGCCACGCCTTCGTTCGACCGCTTTTATAGAGATCGCCGGTGACGCAAAAAAACAAAAAGAATTGGCTCTAATAGTATTTATATAAACATTTATTACTGTATTTTCACACTCACCACTATTTAAGATTCGTAGTAAAAAAATAAAGAAATGAGACGTTAACAAATAAACGAACATACAACCCCAGGTATGTGTGATTTTCTTTTAAAAGAAAAAGAAAAAGAAAATATATTTTTTAGTGAACGTAAAATCAAGCGAGTACAAATAAAATAATAAATAAAGCACAGAGAGGCCTTTTATTCAGGTATCAAAGAGTCTCAGAAGATAGGTACTGGAAAAGATTTTAAAGCCTCTTAGGAAACGGCCTCTAGCAAATACAGAGACAATAAAAAGTTAACAAGTAAAATACGAAGAAAACAAAAAATAGGCTCTAGAAGAATATAAATTTACGACGCCATTTCTTTCAAAGCTTTTAATTTTATAAAGGAATAACAAAGATAAAGTTACCCGGTTCGTGTTCATGGATTGAATAGTGATAAGTAAACTGATTGTTATGATAATTTTGATAAAGCAAATTCTATTATTTATTAATATCATAAATGAGAAAATGTCTTTATGTTTTGGCCTGTTTCCACTTTGGAGCAAAGACGTGCTATTTTAAGATAGATAGTCAAATAATATTTGTATGCGAATGTTATATATTAAAATTAAACAACTTTATACGTAATATTGTCTTCTGTTTACGCGAATGTTATTCATTGAAATTAAACTACTATATACGGATTTTATCGCGTTGTTTATTTAGCACTGTATTACAAAATTTTGAAAATATTACACTACTACTACTATTGATTTTATTTTACTAATTTATAAGCTAATAAAATTATGTATATGTCATCGCACTTTTTAATTTTAAAATACTGTTATTATATAATTTTAAAACTATTACTACTGTTAAATTTGACTACAATTTGAGCTATTTAATTTATTAAAACTGTTTAGATTTAAGTAACATTTTCCCGATGTTTAGATTGCTTTTCAGTAGCCATGTTCATGGGAAACATGGTTGCTGAAAAGATGTATAAATGGTTGAAGAGAATAATATCAACTAAATTTTCTTTTAGAAATGAAGTTGCCTGTATGTTCTAGCAAGTGTAAGTAGCGGCAGCTATATTTCACCATTTATGTTATTAGGTACCACGTAATTGGAAACGAGTTTATTGCCATCTACTAGGCACATTGCCAGACCCCGTGCTGGTAGTAAGTATTTCCTACTTGTAAGCCCCAATGGTTGTTTTCCAGAACCCCTCAGAAAACCTCTGAGATGCGGGTTTTCTTGCTTTGCTTTCCTTTAACATAAAATATAGCTATTATAATACGCATATAACTTCGAAAATGCAGATATCCGTGCCGAAATATGATAGTAAATTTAAAAGGCTGCATTGTCATTGTCATTCGATCGAATGACAATGCAGCCTTTTAAATTTGTCTTTATATTTGTATAGCCTTAGTAAGTTGCCACTGACACGCATTAATAGAATAGAATGTGACAAATAAGACCTCTCTAATAGGGATCTAGCATGTTTCGTCTTCTGTACCATAAATCCTATACAAATGCATACTGCTAATTGGTGATTGCCATTAGATCAGCAAATTGATCTAATTGAACTATCCTACGGAAATAGTATTTATTGCTGAAAGAAAGGTATGGGTTGAAATTTTGCAAGGTTTCCCCTTGACAACGACGCAAAATTTCATGATGATCTTGCAAGTAGTTAATGCGCGAAAGTTTTACAAACTAGGGATGTTACGAATATTCGCATCCGCGTCCGTAATTGCGGAGCTTCTGCGTTGATTTAGACATCTGCATCCGCAATAATCAACGCTGTTGTTAATGCGGATCCAGATATAGGACAGATTGTGACAAGAAAGAAAATGGGAGGACCGATGAATGGTGCGATGATTCTTCAAGTAAAGATCAGAATCAAGCAACACTAGAAAATAGTATAGCTATATTTATGAACCTTTGCCAAACAGGCTTTAACTACAGAGGTGAAATTAGATATGTTTTTATTAAAAGATGCACAATTTTCATCAACATACGCATCCGCCGATGTCAAAAAATCTGCATTCGCAACATCCCTGTTAAAAACAAATAAACTCACATTCGCAAGTATAATATAAGTTAGAATAATAATAATTATCCTTACTAATATTATATTATATAGTTCATATAATTATCATTAAAATGCTGCTAACCAAATCAGCATGGAGCAGTTAAAAAGTGTTTGTGGTTTTAAAATTTTAAATATGTCCAATAGATACTCGGCGATCTAGTGACATCTCAAGCCTCTTAAATACTTTACGCATATAAATGGCTTAGATATTAAAGATCTATAAAGCTGAATTAAGCTCAAAAGTTTTTTAATATCAAACTCTTCATGAAGTCTAGTTTATTTTATCTATAGAGTTTATTTTATGTATACAGTGTGAGTCTTCATAAAGTGCACATATGAAAATGAGTGAAACTAGATATCATATTATCGGAAGAAAAAATAATAAAAACATCTAAAATAATTTTCTTCGATTTATACCTATTTACATTTTTTTAGTAGTTATGGACCTTGTACCAAGAATACCTTGTAACTTTTGATTCAGGTGGTTAATCGTGTTGAAACAAAAACAATAATTATAGTGAATGTGTAGGCAATACCGACGCAATACTATTTACACCCAAAAAATGCCGGTATCATAAAAATAAGGTACATTTTACAGCTAAACTGATTTCCGTACAGTATTTCTTTAAACATTGATATAAAACTCAACAAAACGTCCCCATTGCCCATAGTAATTATTAATTGACCTTAATCGTTATCTAACAAGCTTTAAAACAACATAAATCACATCTGTATCCCAAACAAAACGCTTTTTATGAGAGGCTAAACAAAAACCTTGCCACCACGTGAATTTTTGTTCGAACATTGCATTATTTAATCTCAGATAGTTTGATACTTAGGTCCTAACCCCTTGTCATAAATTACTAAACATACACTTGGGTTAGAAGTGCCACTTATTTTTCTCTAAAGGTTTGAAAGTATTAAATACAAAATATCAGGACGTTTATTTAGTTTCATCAACTTCAACAATCAACAAAAAACTGTTAATGTAACAAATTTTCAAAATGACTACTAATCAGTACTTCACAACAAAATCTGTTGCGTTGCTCGTCTTATCATTGCTGGATCATTCTCTATTGCACTGGCGCAGTTTAAAATCTTATCCTGCAGTTCTGCCTCACTATTGATGGGAGAGTTATAAATTCTCTGCTTCATTGTCCCCTACAGAAAGTAATCAAGGGGTATCAGATCGGGTGATAGCGCAGGCCACCCGACAGGATCTCGCCGACCAATCCATCTATTGCGATAGCTGTTATTTAAATAATTACGTACGATTCTTTTATAATGTACAGGGCATCCGTCCATTTGCAGAAACATTCTGCGACGAGTTTCTAGGGGTACATTTTGTAAAAGTAATAGGAGATCATCCGTTACATGTTGATGAAATATAGAGACAATGTTCGTGGGAGTATTAGTGGATTAATCAACATATCGACAATAAGAGCTGCCTAAACATTTATGGAAAATTTCATTTGAAAAGAGGAAGCTCTTTTCAGCTTCGGGTTCTCGCCTTTAGGACTCCAAAAATGTAAATCTCTGTAGTTTGTTATACCATCTCTTGTAAATTGGGCTTCAACCATCCAAAGAATAGTTTTTGCAAACACTGAATTACCTCTTATTTGTCTCTGAATCCATGCGGACATGACACACCTTGGGATTGCGTCAGCCCCTTCATGCAAGTGTTGCACTCGTTGATAGTGATAGGGATGTAGCCCTTATTTCTTTAAAATGCGCCACACAGAAGTTTGCGATATACCATGATGCATTTGTAATCGTCTTGTACTGATATTTGGATCAGCAAACAAATCACGTAGCAGCTTCTTCACTAGAGACGTCGATTGTGGCATTTGTCTCGCGACCATCTCTACTTGATCCAAGTCCAGTAGCAGCCAATCTTTCATGAACATCTTGAAAGTTACAAGCAGATGGTACTGGTCGCCTTCTTGGAAACGTAGCTAAGTAAGCTGTACGAGCACCTCTTCTGCACATCCATTACACAGTCCATAATATAAATGCATATCGGTGATATGCGCTGGAGGAAAATCACTCAAACAGGGCATCGCAAAACAACAATACACAAGTGGCAGCGGCGAATAATTCGGAGCGACTGATCCTTTTTGTAGACTGGGCCCATTTTATCCCCCACCCTGCACCTCATGCCTCATCCAGCTATAATGACACCCAAACTACCTATGATAGATAATGCAATGTTCGAACAAAGATGCACTAAGCAAGGTCTTTTTTTAGCTCCTCATAAAACGTGTTTTTTTTTGGGATGCAGATGTGGTTTTTATATTGCAGTAAAGCTTATTAGATACCAATTAACGTCAATTAATAATAACTACGGGCAATGGTGACATATTGTTAAGAATTTTTAACAATGTTTCAGAAAATACTGTACTGAAATCAATTTTGCTGTAAAATGTTCCTTATTTTGATGTCACCGGCATTTTTGGGGTGTGAATAGTATAACGTCGGTATTGCCTATACATTCACTATTATTATTGTTTTTGTTTCAAAACGATTAACCACCTGGTTCAAAAGTTACAAGGTTTTCTAGGTACAAGGACCATAACTACTAAAAAAATATGTAAATAGGCATAAATCAAAGAATATTTTTTATTATTTTTCCCACCGATAAATTCATGTCTAGTTTCACTCATTTTCATACGTGCACTTTATGAAGACTCACACTGTATATATCGAGACGATATCAGCTCTCGTCGCCTCAGCAATCTTGAAGATAGGGACCTCCTCATCTTAAGGCTCCGTGTAGACAGCGACGTCCATACCCGCGTCTATGTGTGCCTCTATAGGTCTCATAGCAGTAACACCAAAACTGACCGACTCATTGAGCACATCCAGATGGCTTCAGACTTCGTGCAGTAACGGATCCCGGCCGCGGAGATCGTTTTACTTGGCGATTTTAACGCCCACCACGCCAACTGGCTCAGTGTCAGTAAGACCGATCATGCGGGGAGATCTGTTCACGACTTTGCCCTAGCATATGGTCTGACACAACTGGTTACCACGCCCACGCGAATTCCAGATGTGGAGAACCAAAATCCTTCACTGTTGGACTTTCTGCTGACTTCTCATCTGGATGGATACCACGTATCTGTTGGCGACCCACTTAGTTCCTCAGACCATTGCCTTGTTTGGAGTATAGTGCCTCTTACGTGCTCGCCGCAATCGCGTGCCACACGCAGCCGCCGTGTGTGGCACTACAAGTCAGCATCTCGTAGGAAGCAGGAAGCTTACCAAGCCTGGGCTGATGTGGTGACGGTATGTGATGTAAATACCAGCGCATTAAAAAAGGAGTATACCTTTGCCTCCAGGTCCTTCAAAAGAGATATTGCACAAGTGAAGTCGAAGCACATCGGTAGAATTGGCGAAAGGCTTGAGCGGGGACTCGTGCATTCTGGTCTCTTGTCAAAGCTATCGAAGGCAATTTCTGCAAGCCATCCTTTCCACCTTTTCACGTGGGAAATGATTCGTTGGGCCACGACGCAAAAGAGAAAGCCGATCTTCCGAGCAAACTCTTTGCGTCCAACTCAACTTTGGATGACAAGGGACAAAAATCGCCTGCCATACCACGATGTTAGGGTTGCATGCCAGGTATCGGGTTTTGGTAGAATCCAAAGAAGAGTAATGCTTAGTGCGCTTAGCACTTCTATTCATAAGTCGAGTGAGCCTGATGGAATCACTCTATTGTGTTGAAGATGTGCGCTCCAGAGTTGGCGCCGATCTTAACGCAGCTATTTCGGCTCTCTTACTCTTCTGGCGTAGTCCCGAGATCATGGAAGACAGCATTGATCCACCAAATCCCAAAAAGGCGACCGCTCAATCCCGTCCAACTACAGACCGATAGCCATAACCCCCCCTTTTCTCGAAGATAATGGAATGCATTATCAAACGTCAGCTCTTACGGTACCTAGAGGGTCATCAGCTGCTTCGTAACCAGCAGTACGGCTTTCGTAAGGGTCGGTCGGCTAGTGATTTTCTAGTATACCTATACGGCTCAGGCGATCGAGACAAAGGGGGAAGCCTTGGCGGTTAGTTTGCAGCTTTTTAGCAGACAGAAGCATTGAGGTCGTAGTCGACAATAAATGCTCTAACTCCATATCTGTAAATGTTGGTGTCCCGCAAGGCTGTATGTTATCGCCTACTCTGTTCCTCCTCCATATTAATGACATGTTGCAAATTAGCAGCATTCATTGTTATGCGGACGTCAGCACGAGCGATGCTCTATATACCGGCCGCGCTAACATCTTTCGGGAAAACGTCATTAAGAGCCGAAACAAACTTTGGTCTGAAATTGGGACCTCTATTAAGAAAGTCTCGGATTAAGGCAGACTTAATTTGGTCCGATTTAACCCCACAAAGACACAAACAAGTCTATGCGTTCAGCGCAAAAAAGCTGCCGTTGGTCGTATTTCCTCGTTTTGAGAACATCCCCATAACTGCTTCAGCCGATATTAGAATTGTGTGTCGACATATCGAGCGAAGTCCAGTTCCACGACTATTTAGGGAATGAGGCTAAATTAGCTTTGCTTGGCGTGCTCAACAGATCGAGACAGTATTTCACGCCGGCCCACCACCTACTACTTTATAAGGCGCAGATTCGGTCTCACATGGAATACTGTTCTCATCTTTGTTCCTATCTACAGGACCCAAGTAGATAGGGTTTCGGGGGAAGAACTACGTATCTCCCCCTTTGGACCAGGGTACTGCGGGGTCAGGAAGCCCATTGCGCCTCGAAAGGCGTGTTCTATTGACCGCGCTGATTAGAGTGCGCGGTGCCTGATATTGGTGTTGGACTCGTAGGGGTATGTGGTTAGCTGCTGAGGACATGTTTGTTGCTCGGCAAGCACGTGGCGTTCAAGCTTAGGATTCATGCGCGGCTAGTGCGAACCAGTCAATCGCGCGAGGCACGGAGTTGTCTTTAGCGAAGTAGCGGCGTGGTTGCTGCCACAACGCATCTCGGGCCCTTGCCTGCTCAGCAAGTTAGAGTCATAGCCGGAGTGACCCGGGCCACACCCGGCTTGTATTTGGGTAGGCGTTTGGATGTACATCGGGAAGTGGACGTGCCTTATACAGCTCCGGTACCATACTGGAGATATGGGAGGCGGCTTCTCCATAGGCTTCAGCGAGGTTTTCGTTAGCAACTCCCAGAATTGCGAGTGTTGAGCGGCTTTATTGCTCCGGTACCTATCTGGAGAAAAGGTAGTGACACCTGGGCACGAGGTAGCTCGCTTACGAGAACCGGATGTCTGAGATTAGGGTGGAGAACCGAGATATAGGGACAAGACCTGTCTATAACTGGTGCCGAAAGGTGCTCTCGGGCACTGGAAGGTACAGCGGCTCCACCTAATATAACCTTGATGGCTGGTGTAGGGGAAAGCTATATCATAAACTGGACTAGTTGCAGAGAGAGGGGATGTTCTCATCTTTGGGCAGGGGCATCCCAGTACCAGCTTTTACCTCTGGACCGCATTCAACGGAGAGCGACTCGAATCGTCGACTGCCAGGATGTTTCAAATCGGCTAGTCCCCTTGGGGCTGCGTAGAGATATGGCCTCGCTATGATCTTCTATCGCTATTACTATGGAGAGTGCTCTGTGGAATTATTCGGACTGATCCCAGCCGCCTCTTTTCGCCATCGTCCTACGCGACAGCATTTTCATCCCTAACATTAAGATGGTTGGCAGTCCACAACTGTGCGTTTATCCAGAAATTTTCTGCCTCGCACAACAAAACTGTGGAATGAGCTGTTGCCTGCGGTATTTTCAGACTAATACGACGTTCAACACTTCAAGAAAAGAGCGTAATCCTTTTTAAAAAGCCGGCTACGCACTTGTCACTCCTCTGGTGTTGCGGGTGTCCATGGGTGCGGTAATCGCTTACCATTAGGCTACCCGTCTGCTCATTTGCCCCATATCATATAAAAAACTTTTTAAATAACTTTTTATTTCATGCGATTTACATGTCTTATTAAATGTGTCCTACAATAATTTCTTGTTATGTTTTTGATGCTTCGAAATGAAACTATTATTGGCACTCTTTAAAGCTAGACTTAATATCCTCTTGTTTATCCCATAGCACAGTGATCAAAAACTTCCTGTCTTAGCACACTGAATGCCATGCCGGTCATATATGACCGCGAACAATACATTGTAGTGTGTCTGATAAATGACATTCAATGTGTTAAAATCTTATGACTTGTATTGAATTCTAGCTCACACTAAGCACAGTCGTACGTGCTTTTAAGCTTACGTTAGAGTATTAACTAGACAGTCATTCGTATTTTCCCTAAGATCTCTTTTCTCTCATCATGAGTTACGTACACGATACTACCCTAATCTTTTTTATGTCGGTCAAAATTAACCTACATCAATTTATACAAAGGTTACACAATCTAAGATTAAATAACACGAGAGTAAATGAGACATTTGTTCCTCCCTGCGCCATTACAACCGAATTAAACGTAATTAGATTGACTGTTTGTTTGTCTGTAGAACCACAGAAGTTTTGTCTCGTACCGCCTCCCGATACCAACTGGTTTCTTTCCGTTTTGAGTAAACAACGTGACGTCACGATTTCTTCCACTTGGTACTCCTAAACTTTTTCTTATTCCCGTTTCACGAAACTCACTGTTATTCAAATTATGTATATGAATTGGAGGAAAATGCCTTTTTATACTTTTGAAGCGTATTTTTGTGTTTGGAATGTAATTCCTGTAAGATTAAATACTTTGAAGCTTCGAATGAATGAGAATAAATAAACGTTCAACATTATATTTGGGTTGTAATTCTCTTTATTTTAACGTGTATGTTTATGGTAGAATGTTTGATTAACCTTTCAAAGGGCTGATACAAAAAGGCTCTTTTTAAACACGCGGCAAAAGGAAAAGGAATGAACCGCTTTTACAGTCAATATTTTAAGGAAAGAAACTCTGGCTTGTAGTCTTTGAGAGATTTTATAAATAGTCTTGTATATAACTGTGAGATAATTAAAATAAGATTTGATTCATACCTATATTTTATTTAAAAGCTATGCTTTTACTTTGATCTATATATTGTCAACCTAACCTGAGATTGTTGTCCTCTTATAAATAATTATGACCAAACGCAATTCAGTCAAACTATCTTTTAAGTGGTCGCCTAGTCACATCCCACGGGACAAAAAATGTGTGATTCACAACTTGTAGTGCCGAGTAAGTGTGTTCTTTGTGTCCTTTACTTGAAAGTTTCTAACGTCCGCCGCGATACAGGAATAATATATTTTGTGAGAGACGGGAGATGATTAAACGATTAACATCAATTAAAAATTAACTTATAATTTCACCTTAGTAATGTTTTTATTTATTGTAGAAGGTATAGGACGTCTTACAATTCCATATAAGAAATACGCGAACAAAGTACCAAATAAATACAAAAAAAGCTTGATAAATAAAAAAAAGAATTCGATACAAATCAAGTAGTTCTAATAAGAGCGTAACTCCACGTAGGGTCCACGCTCATATATAACCGCTAGGACGTCGTAACTCTCCGTGATGGATTAGTGCTTTTCCGGCTTTTCAACGGACCCCTAAATGGACAGACCCTTGAGGGAGAAGCATCTGTTTACCCATTACTATGAACGAAT
The DNA here is from genome assembly GCA_963675205.1 of Catocala nupta. Lineage (NCBI taxonomy): Eukaryota > Metazoa > Arthropoda > Insecta > Lepidoptera > Erebidae > Catocala > Catocala nupta. The sequence goes on from OY776082.1 coordinate 13,470,507, forward strand.
TTTGGTTGGGTGTAAAATGTTGTTTGATATAAAAATGCGGTTGACAACAGCGAGGTGTGACTGAAAAGCGCTTTTTATTAAAGTGGTTTCTCACCCTACCGAGGCACAACCGCTAACAAACTGGAGAGCATTTTGTTGGCGGTTGTGACCACCACACGGTTTAACAGAATTCGGTCTATTTTTTCGTAGACTCAAATTCGAAATAACTTATTTATTTAGGTCACATTTACTTTTTGGACAACAAAGTAACTTCACAATTTTAGACTACAAAATATTTACAATATTCCTTTGAAAGCTACAATTTAATTTCAGCCTTTAAAAATAGTATCCATGTTTCAACAGAAATCGAACTATCGCTTTAAGTACTCAAATGTAATATTATTTATTTATTTAGGTCACTTGTTACAGTAATGGATATTGAGCCAACAAACCTTCTACTTTTGTAAGTTTAAGAATTCTGCATTAACTGCTTTAAACCAAAACGTTAAAAATCTTATGAGAATATATTTAGCAGACAAGCAATCAAAGAGCGAGACAAAAAAAGCAGAATCAGAAGATTCAGAATAACTATGAAAGGTTTATCTAATGGACTTGAAAGTGCAACAGTAGCAAATTTACTTTACATACTGCAATCCAATGAATACACATTTTGATTAATTGTTGTTATTTGAATTTGATAACGAGACATATGTCTCAAATATCTTTACGGATATGCATCAAGTTCAGCTCTTCATAAACTCACATTTAAATGATTCTTAGTATCACCTTAAACAGTTCCAATGAAACTTTGTACAACATCTATAAATTAAAGATATTGTTAAAAATTTAATCAGACTCCGTGAAGTTGAAGTTTTAAACGGCGCAAATGAAATTACGTACAGTTCTTATCTCAAAAAGTTTCTTTTGGATGGAATTTAATATAACCTCCAAGTTGTTATCTGCAACCCATGATGGGGTTAGGTGTGAATTAATTTAATGTGTACATTTGTGTTATAGCGTATCTCGAGTTACGCTTCAGTTATGGCTACAGTTCAAGGTTGTTAGAAACTTGTTGTGGATAAGTCGCTTTTGTATTTTTGGTCAGGATACGCTAGGATATTATGATTGTTCTATAATTATTATTGATACAGATATGGTAGGCCAAGGCCTAACATATCCAGGGTGAAAATGTTTACCTCAGTGTGTAATTTTCGTTGTAATAGATACCCAGCTTCACTTTGTATCTCAAAAGATACGTGATAGTTTCACCCTATACAAGTTTGAAGCAAAATGATCTTGTGTTGTGTTTCTGCGGTAAGTAAGTTCACTAGAGGAAGCGTCGCCGTAAGCTTAGTTTAGAGGCCAATGATCTAAAAAGAAATAACTATTCTGGTGGTATATTTTTGGTAGAGTTTCGGTAACGCGTTAGTGATATTGTAAATTTTGTCTGACGGAGGAACAGATTTTGCTAAAGTTATTTGTAACTTTGTAAGACTCGATACCGAACATCGAATCAATTGATTTACACCAATTTTTTTGTCAAGCAAAAATTACAGCATCTCATTTATAAATCATGATTCATATGTAGTGTGTGGCGCCTTTCCTACTGTATAATATAAGGATATTTTGTAAAAGGATGCATTATAATATAATTCACTGGTGAAGTAACACCTTTTATTTTGAACACCCAATGTTGCATTGCATGACGACCCTGCCAGCGCTGCCTTTAGGCAGTGCTGCGCATGTGGTTTTTATTTAGAGTACACATGCTAGTAAATTTTTTCTTGTCGGCGTTTTTGATGGATTAATGATTACGAATTTATGGCGAATTATGGAGAATATTTTGGACTGGGTGACGATATTAACTGGGATGCAGTCGGGAGCCATGGGCACTGGCCTGTAAAAGCATGCTGCTCAAGGACGGAGTCAGGACCAGAGGTCTTACAAGTGAAACGTGAGGTGATTTTTTATTTGTTATATTGCCGCGGACAATCTTTTCTAGTGCACTACATTAGTTTTTATGCGTATTTTAATTTTATTAATATTACAAACTGTTATCAAAGAAAATACAAATATATAACAAATTCTAAATTGAGTTTATATCATAGTTCATATAATGCGCTGTTAAAATATATTTTAGACATTAAAGTCAAAAACAGAAATTTTAAAGTACTATATTATCCCTTTATGAAAATTAATAATTAACAATAGCCTTAAAGAAATCACAATATATCATTACACAGCTTTTTAAGCAACATAAACAATGAAACATACAAAAATATGAAATTCTAACAACAATAACAACTCAAAAAACACAGCATATAAAAACATAAATATTAACATTATTATATTCATTTGAATAACTACATAATTAAGTTATCTGGATTTCGTATATTTTCATTAAATTGGTATATACCTATACCCTCATTATGTTTTATATAATTATACATTTTAACCAATACTTCCCTTATTTCTTTTACCCAGACCAACGAACCACAATCTTATATACTCGACACTAACAATATCTATCATTCCTTTTATAAAAGGTAGGTACACATTTTAATCATCCTGGTTCGGCCGGACTTTCTTTTATCATTTTATTATAACTTAGATACATTTCATTTTCCATATTAGTCGACTTTTATCATTCATTATTATAAGGGCCATAATTTAAGACTTCGTTGGCCTCCAACAATCTTCATACCTATATAGGGTATAGGTATCTATACCCTCATTATGTTTTATATAATTATACATTTTAAGAATAAAGTTCAGAGTTTATTTTTGCTAACTTTAAGATGCAATTAAGTATCGTTCTATCCGATAAGATGGGAATTGTGGACAGTATTAGTAATTTTGAAGCAGGTATAGGCTTGCCGAGAGTGATTTTGTATGTGGCATTCGATTGTATAAACGAAATGTAAACAGCAGATGGAAATATTTTGGTAAATAAGTTTTTGACAGCAATCTGGATTGATCACCCAAATGTGATGTTGAATTCATATTAATCAAACTATTAATTTTGTATATTAAGCATATTGAACGATATTGTATGAGATTATAAAGTAAAAATGGAGATTGTATATAGGTACACACTATTAAAGATACATTAAAGGGTTCTATTCCTTCAATTTGATCATGGTGCCAACGAGATTTCTATGTGAAGATTGTTGGAGGCCAACGAAGTCTTAAATTATGGCCCTTATAATAATGAATGATAAAAGTCGACTAATATGGAAAATGAAATGTATCTAAGTTATAATAAAATGATAAAAGAAAGTCCGGCCGAACCAGGATGATTAAAATGTGTACCTACCTTTTATAAAAGGAATGATAGATATTGTTAGTGTCGAGTATATAAGATTGTGGTTCGTTGGTCTGGGTAAAAGAAATAAGGGAAGTATTGGTTAAAATGTATAATTATATAAAACATAATGAGGGTATAGGTATATACCAATTTAATGAAAATATACGAAATCCAGATAACTTAATTATGTAGTTATTCAAATGAATATAATAATGTTAATATTTATTTTTTTATATGCTGTGTTTTTTGAGTTGTTATTGTTGTTAGAATTTCATATTTTTGTATGTTTCATTGTTTATGTTGCTTAAAAAGCTCTGTAATGATATATTGTGATTTCCTTAAGACTATTGTTAATTATTAATTTTCATAAAGGGATAATATTGTACTTTAAAATTTCTGTTTTTGACTTTAATATCTAAAATATATTTTAACTGTGCATCATATGCACTATGATATAAACTCAATTTAGAATTTGTTATATATTTGTATTTTCTTTGTTAACAGTTTGTATTAAACTTGTATTTCATAAAAGAAAATGTAACAAGTTCTTTTATTTTATAAAAACGGGGAAGGTGTAGTGTTTGGCGCGCCTTCTCTAATATATAATATAAGGATAGTTTGTAAGTGGATGCATTATACTGTAGTTCACTGGTGAAGTAACATCTTTCATTTTGAATACCCAACACCCAACATTGCAATAATCTAGTATCCGTAATAATAAAAGATACTAGCTAATAGCCTTTTTATTTCGAATACAACTTTATTACCTGATAGAAGTACAGTTAAGGTAGCAAAAACAAGAGCACTCTAGCCGTGGTCACAAATGTGTAATATCTCATGTTATTAATAAAAATCCACACTAAATTGTACATATATTTTAAATAATAAATCCATCACTATTTAGTGTATACCTGTTGACATTCGATATAATAATATGATGCAAAAGTTTGTTATGGTTAACCAATATTAGTTAATCAGAACTTTGGCATTATGTGTTAATATAATATAATAAATAACGAAAATTAAAGTTAATTTAGGCTAGAACCTTTATCGCCTTGTCTGTCTGTGTTTATCAGTCTGTACTTGAGAGAGTTAGTGCTTACCGGCAAAGAACCTCGAGTACTTTTGTCTTTTCGATGCTATCTTGAACTGTCTGGTTTGTCATCTCACTCAAAGTCCAGTGCTTATTATATCTTGGATGGCGGAAAACTTAAAATCGTCTTGGCTCTATCTTATTTCTACTAATTAAATTGGACTTGTTTGATATGATATAGTTTTCTTACTTTACTATAATTTGTAAATGAGCTCAAGAACGCGAGCGTTCAACTGATCCTATATATAGGGTGTCCGGTAATTAATGGATAACCTTGAAATGTCTTCTAGTAGAACTGAAGGCCGTTCAAAAAATTGAAAAAAAAAATATCAATTTTTTTTTTATCAAAAAGTTCTAGCTATATTTGCATAGCATAATTTTGACTGTTTATCTATTAGCATAATTAGTGTTTAATAATAAAACAACAAAAAACCGATGGATTTCATTCATTTATGGTCGTAGTATACAAGAAAGTTATACATGGTAATTAAAAGAAAACACATATCTCAGGTAGTAGTTAGGATAGATTTTTTTCATATTTTTTTCTGAACGGCCGTCGGTGCCACTATAAGACATTTCCAGGTTATCCATTAATTACCGGACACCCTGTATAAGCATATTTTAAAGTGAGTCAAGTAGAACGCGATGTTCTGGGTGCCTAGTGTGTGTTGTTTTTACGTTAACGCGATCAAAACGTTTACCGCGTTTGGCTCTCTGATTGGTTAAGAGCTTGGAGCGAGCCAATCGGCGCGCCAAACGTCCTAAACGTGTCGATTGCGTTAACGTAAAACAAAATCGCACTAGGCACTCTGCTAACAAAACAAATGGAATCGATATGTAAGCTTGACTTTCAGTCATATATGTACATAGACATCCGTACACATTACACAGCGCGTAACAGTGAGATATGGTCCTATTTCAAGTCCGTAAAATACATACATACATACATAAATTCACGCCTGTTTCCCAGAGGGGTAGGCAGAGACTACGGATTTCCATTTGCTACGATCCTGACACACTTCTCTGGCTTCATTCACTTTCATAACATTCCTCATACACGTAAAATATTGGTAATAAATAGCTTCTGCAATATGTTTTTTGGGCGTTGACTCAGTATTTTATAGATTATCTTTTTATTATGTTTACGTATTTTATCAGTAATTTAGCTACTTTATTTTTACATACTTGTATATTTTCGGATAAGTGCACTTGCCGACTTGTTCAATTTTACACTATGCGCATCATAAAAATATTGTAAACGAAACTCAAGTGTACACTCGAGTTTTAAAATCTATGATTTTCCATTAAATGTTGAGTGTTACTTTAGAACCAGGCCTAAATGTAACCTGCGAAAACGTGACCGAGCCTGAAATACCTGTAGGTATTTCAGGCTCGGTCACGTTTTAGCAGGTTACATATTATGTAGATGTCACCACGATAAAAGATTATTATGTGTGACAATGGATCCTCGTCAAAGCATGACAAGGCCTAGGTAATTGTATTTTTAAGTTAATTCTAAGCGAGAGATCTAGGGATTACAAAGTATAATTTTACTGCAAGCATAATTTTACATTAGTATTCATGTAGATATAAATAAGCTATAGTGCATATTCATCCATTTTTGCTGTCTTCAAGTAATCTAAATCGTTATGCATGTATTCAGAGAAGATGTTTTCATGTCGAATATTAACATACATATATTACATAACTGACGGCCTCGATGGCGCAGTGGTTTGTGTAATCGACTGCCACGCCCACCTCGGGCGATTGACGGCACTGGTTCGATTCCCGCATAAGTCAAATATTTTTGTGCATTTGATGTTTGTCTTGGTCTGGGTGTTTCTATGTATAGAATATTATAATTTGTTAGTAGCTAATACACATATGAAATCCATTGCGTCATCGTGGTCGATAGTTTGTAAGTTTTGAAAAATGAAGGGCGATTACGGAACTTGCAAAGATCGACGGTTCATCTGATTTAGTAATCTTACTAACAATATTATTAGTATTTCATTCAATACCTACTCAATCAGATAAATGATCTTAGTGAATGAGTGTGAAAGTTAGTGTAGATGTTTGGATGTTTCACTATCACGCCTAAACCGTCAATCGTATTTGGATGATATTATACCCGGATAGTGAGTGGGAGCCTCCATGTCCTGGACTGACACAGAAACTTTTAATCTTTTGTGGGATTCACAAAAGTAAATATACTAGTGGAATATAGATCTATATTAGTATGAAAACTTTTCTAAAAATATATGATTCTACATCATTCTGCATATTTTGCTAGAATCTGACACACAAATGTTTTACTATTTGTTGCATATATTAATAACATTGAATGATTTTCTGAGCTTTGCTTATATTTATTACAACTTACTGTCACATTCAACATATCACGTACATACGAGGCAAAACAATGAAATAAAAATCAAACAGCTAAATCCGAATTGATGTCGACAAATTTGTTCTGTGCCGGCGTATTTTGTTATGCGATATTGAAAAAAAAAATAGTATGCTGTTTTTGTGTTATTTTAAAATCGAATTGGATTTGAACTATTAAAATCCCGTCAGCCGGATTAAATATTTATTTTACAAATGCGAATGTAGGTTTGTTACGTTTTGACGCCTTAACTGTTCAACCGACCAGCATCGTATACACATTGTCGGGGATACCGAAAAGGACATAGGACCCAATTCATCCAGAAGAGAAGTACAGTTCCAAGAGAAAGAAGTTTATTGCATTAAAACCTGCATTAAGTGAACCTGCGAGCAAAATCTAGTATTTAATATACATAGAAACCAAATTTACAGAAACCTTACGACTGTGCTTATTTCCTTAATAGTTTTAAATCTGTGTGTTACACAGGTGTAATTAAAGGAAAATAGCACAATATGTAAACCTTTATCGGTGACCTAAAGAAAGACGTAAAAGTAATAACATTGTATATAAAACATACAAATTACTGTTACAAAACAATTAACGTCACAGTACCCACGCGAACATAAAATAAACATTTAGTACGAAAAACAATAAAACTTAAGTATTGTGATGTTTTACAAGCAAATATAATGTTAAAGAATCAGGAAGAGGCAGTCGCTCCCTAAAATGAAGCATTAGACATTTATTGCTTGTTTACGAGTTAACTCTTTAGCGAAACTTGGACAAGCGCCGGTCGATTTTTTTGTATATATCCTGTAACATATATAAGGAACCAGAAAGATATAGTGATAATAAACTCTGCATAAAAATTTTATTTGTTTTTGTTAGTTTAAAGGAAACATATACTAATAGTACTAAAATTTGTCATATTGAAGTTGTTGCTATTTTGATTATTTACATGACCATTTTCTGACTAACAAGAATATTTTGTAAGCACCTTTAAACTTATACTTTGGATACACCTGTTCATGTCAGTAGTGCTTTCCGGAAAGTTAAGCATATTTAATAAAGTTTTCGTCTCTATTAAAACTACTTAAAGGTTTTCTGAGAAAAAAAAAGGTAATCAGCCCTGTACAGACATTGTCTCTCTGCTGGGCACGGATCTCTTCTCAGGGTGAGAATGCTTAGGCCACAGTCTACCACGCTTGCCTAGTGCAAGTAGGCAGAATTTACATTTCTTTGAGAACATTGTGCAGAAGAGAACATACAAGATTCCTCACGATGATTTTTTTCATCGTCAAAGCAAGCGATAATTATTTATTCAATACATACATCATTTCGAAGGGTCCGAGGTGTGTTCCTTCGAATCGAACTCAAGACTATGCGTGGTAGTCCAGCGATCTTCCAATAAGCTGCTTTTTTTATTGATCAAGATATTTTTTTTTATAAGTCCCTAAATACATATGTTCGTCGAGTTTGGCAAAATATAAAAAAAAAAAACATATTATTTGAAGACTATGAATAATAATACAGACTAACGTGAGACATGTGGCCTAGTTCGAATCTGTAGCCTCTTGCAAGCTACAGACTTTTGCCAAACACGTCAATCTTTATGCAAACAAGTTCCCTTGTAATCTTGTTCGCATGGAGATCCCAGCTTGCGGAAATTGTCAATCCTTTCTTTTAAGACCTATCTTTACTGGGTTTTTATGGGAAAATAAGATGTAAATCGATGTACTAAATCGATCGATAAAGTTGTTTTCACATCGTAAAACGGCGCATTACTGATAGTAAAATAAAACTACTTTTTGGATACGATTTTGTAACCCTTGTTTGAGTATTGAAGTTCTAATATTGTCTTTTGTTTACGCGAATGTTATTCATTGAAATTAAACTACTATATACGGATTTTATCGCGTTGTTTATTTATCACTGTATTACAAAATTTTGAAAATATCACTCTACTGCTACTATTGATTTTATTTGACTAATTTATAACGGGGACCCCGTGACCATGGTTGCTGAAAAGCACCCGAAACGTCGGGGAAAGTGTAAACCAAAAATAAATAGATTTAATAGTTTAAATAATTTTATTAGCTTATAAATTAGTCAAATAAAATCAATAGTAGCAGTAGAGTGATATTTTCAAAATTTTGTAATACAGTGATAAATAAACAACGCGATAAAATCCGTATATAGTAGTTTAATTTCAATATTGAAGTTCTGTTTTATACAATGATTGAACCGGTAACCGATTTAACTTGTTTGTAAATTGCCACTAATTTAAGGCACTAAAGATTAAATATATATTAAATATAAAATATATCTATTAGCACTAAATATTTTCCATAAAAGGTTTATTCAAATTCAGACGTTCTAGAAGTTTATTGATCTATCTATTCTTTTACGCCCAAGTATATGCGACTAAAATTAAATTATATATGCCTGTCTTCAATATTAGATTGGTAAATAGCAGCAATAATAGTCAGCATATCTGTCCTCATCGTGAAAGCATCAAACAAGAATACTCAATCTTCCGTTGAAATCCCTTATTTATTGTGATAAATATGTCTAAGTATTTATTTTTATTCAATGCATGACATAATATTTTCAAAATAATACAAATACATGAAAATACAGCCATAATTTTGTATGTGCTATAGTCGCATATTGCCAACTATGATGGACAAGCTACCAAACTTGTAACTATTTCAACCACATTTAACAAATTATTACATCTATTATTAAAGTAAAACTAGGAACAATGATTTTTCGACAACATTTCCACTAACAATAAGCATGCTACGTGCTTCACAGCCCAAAAAGTTCTTTCCGTCACTGTAAATGAATCTGGTGACATTAAAAATTTGTGTATAATGCACGTAATGCGTTTGCACCAATACCTGCGTTAAACTTCGGCGACAATCACGAAGTATCTTGTAACAACTTTGCTATCACCACAATGAATGGGTTATAAATTATCACCATTAACGTTGTAATTGCTCAGATATTGTCTTCATAACTACAGCATTATAGTAGAAATGTTTGTGGAATCTCAGGCGATGTTGAATGATGGTGGTAATTTGTTATTGGAATTTTAAAATGTAATGAAATATGAGTGTATGTAATATAATGATGAGTATTTGTTGCTATATCTTTGCCCATCAAAACCGTTTTCGATAGAATTATTTATTAATTTCATGCTGATATTTTCAATAGTAAGTTAGTTAACAAACAAGCTAAAGAACCGCCTTCTTGTTAGTTGTTAAGGTAACATTATGTATGAAGAAGACGATTAGATGTTTATCATGTGGAACCGCTAAAAAATTTGGATTAAGTTTAATTTAATTTGCTTTTCGGTAAACTAAACATCGAATCATTAAATATAAGCAGTGCATGCATGTTTTGTACCTTTCATCTTTGTCAGTGATGTCATATTCTGAACTATTTCTATTTAGAATACGTCTATTTGGAAGGATACTTCCATGGACATCTCACTAGTGAATAATGTGACGTCTATTAGAGCTCGTGCAATATTAGACACCGCAGCATTTATTGCTGCGCGAGCAAAAAGCCTTGCAATATTGCGTTACCTGTCTCCGGTACAATATGTATTAGAATGCAAGCGTACTGATTCACCACAATTCCAATTAATATTACACATCACGTGAATATCGCATTCAGTTATATATCATATTAAATTCAATTGTGGTCTAGACTTTGGTAAATGGCATATATCTTAACATTGGTCAATTAAATGTACTAAAGTGGAAACGTTGGAAGGCGTACCTATTATTGAATGTGAATATTGGTCTTTATGTAGGATATTCAAAATTATATTCTAGAACATTTAAGTATATCGCGTGCTAAGGTAGAACGTAAATTCTAAACAAGGGCAAAGGCAATCTATGAAACAAAACCATTAGACTAACGGTAGATACTTCATTTGTAATACTAGTGAGGCACAATATATTTATTGCAAGGCATACACACAGCGACGCATCAACCTAGACTGTTTGGACTTTGAACTATTAGAAGTTGAACGCTGCGAATCGTGCGAGAGAGTGCGTTATACATATTTTGTTACACTCTATCCTAACCATTACATCGACACCACTATGCACTGTCCCTTTCCGACAATTCTCTATTTTGTATGTAACGTAGTTATGCGTATATAGGGTGTCTAATTTGATGTGTAGCCGTGTGTACCTATTATTTAATATGAATATTGGCCTTAATGTAGCACATTCAAATAATTTTATTCTAGTATATTTAAGTATTTCCCATGCTAAGGTAGAACGTAAATTCTAAACAATTATTTAATAAATATTTCGTAACCATTAGGCTAATGGTACTTAATACGTAATACTATTGAGGCACAATACGTTTATGGTACCTTTAACCGGTAAAATAGAAAAGAAGTTACAAAAGACTAAAGTTCATAAATATTTTTTTATCTTATTCCCAACGTGGTAAGCTTGAAAGGCAAGACCACCTGACTTAGATGTACCTGTGTGTATTAGACGCATATTTCGTTAGTTATGTTTTTTAGAAGTTACGTTATTACGTAGCTCTTCTATTATATTGAAGGCGAAACTTTTGTCGTCTACCACATTTCCAGACTGTGTGCTGCTACTGAAAATTACTCAACAGAAAACCTTAATAATATTTGGTGGGCTATCGAGTCAAAAACTACAAGCACAGCAGTTACTCTTAATGCTGCTCATATTGCTGCTCAATACCTCTGAAATAGATTTTTAGTGACGAATTAATAAAAGGTTAAAGATTTTGAGTTTGAGTTTCAGCTTTCCACGCTGTTCTATTCGCCTCTGCTGCAGCCAGGCCTCACCCTACCGCTATTTAAGTTCACATAGTAGCAACGAACGAGGCGGTCATAACGTCGGTGTAATGTATTTGAGTGTTCCGGCAACTTATTGTGTCCAAAGTTCCGGGCTACATGATTAGAACTCGCTAGTTAGTACTGCTAGGAAGTATTTTACACCCGTTTGTTCCATATTTGTAACTGGCCAGTGTTTAATGTGGTGAAGAATTTTCAAATGTAATTGAAACTTGTTCGCAAACCTGAAGCAGTTTTAGCATTAGTTTGTAGACAGAGAAAACTGTTTTGAAGCGCATAAATGACAGTATTTTTATTAGTTCTATTTATATTAAAATTCTACTATTATAATATTTTACACTATTACGCATATATAAACTCGTAGATATAAAATTTTTGAATATGTTTGGATTTTTGAATATTTGTTACTCAATCCCGCAAATCGTTAAACAGATTGGGACTATTGGCAAACACAGACCGTAACCTGAATTGAAACAGGATACTTTTTATTTCGGGATGCATTCCCATGAGATCCTCGCGCGTGAAATCGCAGTCATAAAATAGTAAATAATAAACTTAGCAATCATCTGCTTCGTTATGGCAACGTAATATTTGTGTTGCAGGCGAATAATTTCACGCGAAGTTTTCATATTCGTATCTCCTTTCTCGGACCTTTTCCCGTATCCAGTTTCTTTTCTTTTGTTCGTCTCTTATATGACCAGCCTTCTGTAGCATCAACTTACTAACTACAAGTTCTTTTATTTTAAGTAAAGAGTGAGCAAGTAGAATCCTTTCTATAGGATATTGTACTATCTTAAGCTTTATCATTTCCTAAGTCAACGGTCGAACGCCAGTGTCCAGAGACAATACGTCTTCATTGTGTCTAGATATGGTTATAACACTGTAACAATGTTTTGGGACATCAGTTCATTTTCAAAAGTCACCTAATTCGGTTAAAGTCTATGTTTTAATTTTAGGCAACGCCTATCTAAGGAAATATTTTTAGAGTAACCTAATTCTAAAAAATTGCTTTAGATACAAATGACTATCAAAATTTCCAAACAGATTTTCGATGTCGAGGATTTTTATTTTTGTGCCACGATAAGTTTTCTCATTATTTCGTCGCAGCCCTTCCTCCAAACTTAAACGACGATAACCTTTCCCAGAAACTGCATACAAAGAGATAGTTTTCGAATGTAGCCGAGCGTGGCAGCGGTTTCTATCATAAATAAAACAAGGGTCAATGTATTAAACAACAAATGGTTGTTTGAAGCGTCGCCGACGTGTCAGGAAATGTCCAGTTTCCGCCTGTCACACAGTAAGGGCGACGTGAGCCGTCTCACCATAAACATTTAGTTCAATCCTGCGGAATTAATAAGGATTTTACTTTGGATCTGTGGAGTATTATATACGAGGTAAACGTTTGCAATTTTCCACCCTTTATATTTGAAAGATAGAAGAAAATATATTTTTCCTTCTTATATCGCAAGACAAGACACAGTAATATACATATGTAATTATAAAATATAGATAACTAAAAAAGTTTAAAATACTGTAAGCCTAATAAAACAATAGATTAGAAACATTCTACATTCTTAAAAATAAAGAATTATATGAACACACTAAAAAATTTATTGTAGACCTTGTTTTCGTTTTTCTAATCCAAAACCTACTTACCTAGTAAATGGTTGTGTTATATCTACTTTTCTTATTAACGATATAATATTATATCTACTTTTCTTATTAACGATATAATATTATATCTACTTTTCTTATTAACGATATAATATTATATCTACTTTTCTTATTAACGATATAATATTATATCTACTTTTCTTATTAACGATATAATATTATATCTACTTTTCTTATTAACGATATAATATTATATCTACTTTTCTTATTAACGATATAATATTATATCTACTTTTCTTATTAACGATATAATATTATATCTACTTTTCTTATTAACGATATAATATTATATCTACTTTTCTTATTAACGATATAATATTATATCTACTTTTCTTATTAACGATATAATATTATATCTACTTTTCTTATTAACGATATAATATTATATCTACTTTTCTTATTAACGATATAATATTATATCTACTTTTCTTATTAACGATATAATATTATATCTACTTTTCTTATTAACGATATAATATTATATCTACTTTTCTTATTAACGATATAATATTATATCTACTTTTCTTATTAACGATATAATATTATATCTACTTTTCTTATTAACGATATAATATTATATCTACTTTTCTTATTAACGATATAATATTATATCTACTTTTCTTATTAACGATATAATATTATATCTACTTTTCTTATTAACGATATAATATTATATCTACTTTTCTTATTAACGATATAATATTATATCTACTTTTCTTATTAACGATATAATATTATATCTACTTTTCTTATTAACGATATAATATTATATCTACTTTTCTTATTAACGATATAATATTATATCTACTTTTCTTATTAACGATATAATATTATATCTACTTTTCTTATTAACGATATAATATTATATCTACTTTTCTTATTAACGATATAATATTATATCTACTTTTCTTATTAACGATATAATATTATATCTACTTTTCTTATTAACGATATAATATTATATCTACTTTTCTTATTAACGATATAATATTATATCTACTTTTCTTATTAACGATATAATATTATATCTACTTTTCTTATTAACGATATAATATTATATCTACTTTTCTTATTAACGATATAATATTATATCTACTTTTCTTATTAACGATATAATATTATATCTACTTTTCTTATTAACGATATAATATTATATCTACTTTTCTTATTAACGATATAATATTATATCTACTTTTCTTATTAACGATATAATATTATATCTACTTTTCTTATTAACGATATAATATTATATCTACTTTTCTTATTAACGATATAATATTATATCTACTTTTCTTATTAACGATATAATATTATATCTACTTTTCTTATTAACGATATAATATTATATCTACTTTTCTTATTAACGATATAATATTATATCTACTTTTCTTATTAACGATATAATATTATATCTACTTTTCTTATTAACGATATAATATTATATCTACTTTTCTTATTAACGATATAATATTATATCTACTTTTCTTATTAACGATATAATATTATATCTACTTTTCTTATTAACGATATAATATTATATCTACTTTTCTTATTAACGATATAATATTATATCTACTTTTCTTATTAACGATATAATATTATATCTACTTTTCTTATTAACGATATAATATTATATCTACTTTTCTTATTAACGATATAATATTATATCTACTTTTCTTATTAACGATATAATATTATATCTACTTTTCTTATTAACGATATAATATTATATCTACTTTTCTTATTAACGATATAATATTATATCTACTTTTCTTATTAACGATATAATATTATATCTACTTTTCTTATTAACGATATAATATTATATCTACTTTTCTTATTAACGATATAATATTATATCTACTTTTCTTATTAACGATATAATATTATATCTACTTTTCTTATTAACGTTTTAAAATTTCTACAATTAAAATTACAAACATTATACACTGGACCGCAAAGAAAAAGGGTCGGTTAGAAAATCTTCAATATCTTCAAAAGTACCTGACCTAGCTTTATGAAATAAAGACTAAATTACAGAATATATTCATGTACTTAAATAAAAAAAAAAGCTTTTTATTTTTAATAAAAATTGCGTAGTTCTCCCGTGTTTTCGTAAATGTAGATTGGTTACAGATGTGCCGTTTTCACGCATTTAAGTACTTTGTGTTGCCTCCGCGATTTCGCAATACTGCTGCTATGCGATTTAGCATACTTTCTACTAGGTTTTTAAGGTGATGCTGCGGAATATTCTGCCATTGCTCTATTAGAGCTTCTTTAATTTCACGTAACGTGACTGGCGGCGGATTCCGCTAACGTACACGTCGTCCCAGTTCGTCTCATGCATGCTCAATGGGGTTTAAGTTGGGGCTGCGTGCTGGTCAAGCTAGGCAAACACTATCTCTGCTATATGCGGGCGGGCATTGTCTTGCACAAAAACGGCATTCTTGCCCATGTCCACTAAAAATGGACCAACGTAGTCATTCAGAATTTCAGTGTCATATCTTTCTGCAGTTAAAGTTTCATTTTCTATCACCACTAGCTCAGTGCAGCTTTCGGAAAAAATCCCAGCCCACACGTGAATAGAGCCTCCGCTGTATAGTACCTTTTCTTCTATACAGGCTTGGTTATAGCGCTCTCCCGGTCTTCTGTAGACTCTTTTCCTCCCTTCGTGCTTGTATAAACAGAATTTAGATTCGTCTGAAAACATAACTCATGACCAGTCATTCAAAATCCAATTCTCGTGTTCTCTACCATAAATCAACCTTGAGTTTCTGTGGTGTTTTTCTAGTTTTGGGCCTTTTGCAGGTCTTAATGGCTTTAAATTTGCTTCAACTAGACGCCGCCTTACCGTATCCGTACTCAGATTGTTTCCTCCAGCTCGTAAATGATGATTCTTTACTTCAACAGCCGTAAGCAAGCGATTTATTAAAATTGCTGACACCATATAGCGATCCTCCCGCACCGTCGTGCACCTTGTTCGGCCTGTTCCTGGTCTTCGAAGATTGGATCCAGTTTAATGGAAACGCTGGCGCACTCGCTGAACTTTAAAAAGAGTCACACCAACAGTTCTTGCTGTATTTCGCTGACTGTGCCCATCTTCAAGCATTATCAGGATCCTGGTACATTCTTCAGGGGTTAACTACGTGATGATTTCAGAATAATAAAATTTATAAGGCAGGGACATCATATTTATAACGTTTTTATTGCAAAACTAAAACAAACGCGAAACAATTGATTTGAATTTTTTGGTAAGTACAAAAAAATCAAAAACGACCGTTATTTTATCAAAAATAATTAAAAAGGTTTTATATATTATTTTATGTGTCATTAAATATTCTTTAATTTAGTCTTTATTTCTTAAAGCTAGGTCAGGTACTTTTGAAGATATTGAAGATTTTCTAACCGATACTTTTTCTTTGCGGTCCAGTGTATTTCTCAATAATATAAATTACTACTAAAGTATAACATATCGTTTTTGTATTCATGTAGACATACATTTTAATTAGTTTTTAAATCGAAATTACAAGCCATGCATATATAAAGCACATAGTAACAGTGAAAAAACAATCACTATATTATTTTTACTAATTTATTTAAGTCATAATGAGCCGACGCGGAGTGGAAACAGCAATCATGGAGGCAAATGAACCGTCCTAATGATGTTGTTTTTGAATCATTGCGCAAATTAAGGCCCGTCAAAATATTTTTGTGAAATGTACAGCGAATGTTTGTATTTTATAAGTGATGAACTACGAGAGTAGACGCCATGTTATAAATAGATTGTGTGTGTATGTATGTTTAACCTATTAATATTTGTAAGAATACTTTTTCTAGAACAAATATTACATTTACATGGATAATACATGTATATAAAACAGGTCTAAATATATTTATGGTTATTTCTTAGAGCAGTTCGGTTTTGTTTTTAATTTAAAAATGGCGATTCCGCAAAACATTACATCAAATTGAATCTGTGAAACAGTTGATTTGTGACTTAGCACTAACATTCATGTATGTGACATAGTTATGTTCACATATATTTACTCTACACACACGACATTTAGCCCAGTATGACGGTTCTTTTCAGTTTCACGTCGGGTATAATAGTTCTACTTTTATTTTTTTATATTGCATAAACACTGGCAATTCTTGTATTGTGTCTGGTAATGAGATTATCGGCGACTTTTACATCAAAGACGGTCTACAAAAAGACAGTGTTTCCAAACAGAAAAGATAAAATTAAAGCACAATATCTATATTACTCTAAACTCAAGAAAATGTTGTTAGGGCGCTACAATCTGTAATGTTAGTATTTATAAATAGATTTGCTTAAGATCTAAGTCTGTTTCATGATCAAGTTGCGACAAACGCCTTGAATCTATCAACCAGTACTTCGTCGTAAGCTTTAATATATTCACCCCTTACGACAATACCTTTACGAGTACCCATAACAAACACGTGTGAACACTGAACCCCAAGTGTCAAAGAGGAGCACATAAGGTTGAATTCCGAAGTGATTAATATCGAATCTTTGACTATCTTAGACGGTTGATTAAATTCCACAGAGTTACATACTGAACCGCTGTAAAGTTCATATCGATTAGAGTCAATAATTTCATTGGGAAGTTTCAAGGGACGTAAAGGGACGATTTAATGTCTCACCTCACATAGTTTAGGGCCTACTATATTGATCTGAGGGCTTTATTGGATTAAATCTATTGGGAAACTTTGAGTCGATGTATGCATCGTATTTTGATTAAATGATTTGACTTTGTAAGTGTCGTGTGACAAAACTACGTGCTGTGTGTTTACAATTATTATATAAAAGGTAAGTCGTAATAACACCTGTTGAACAAATTTCAATTTTATTTTATTCTGCTTCGGAATTTTGTTTAAAAAAGTACATAATGAATCAAGGCTTATTAATCATGTCTGTAAGAACTGAATTTGTATCTAGATTTTCTCTAATTTGGTAATCGATAACCATAATCTTGAACCACTAGCAGGTAATTACGCAGAGATTCCTCTTAACTCTTAAAAGCAGTCAAAATAATAGGTAAGCGAATAGCAAATAGTATCAATGTTAAAAAAATACAATCAACTTAGTATACCCGTAAAGTAATTGTATCTCAATGTGACATTCGCTTAAATGTAAGACGCTGTAGGGATAAATATCTGACAGTCATAATTTGCATGAGTATGTATATACAGGGTGTCCGGTAATTAATGGATAACCTGGAAATGTCTTATAGTGGAACTGATGGCCGTTCAGAAAAAAATATGAAAAAAATCTATCCTAACTACTACCTGAGATATGTGTTTTTTTTTAATTACCATGTATAACTTTCTTGTATACTACGAACATAAATGAATAAAATCCATCGGTTTTTTGTTGTTTTATTATTAAACACTAATTATGCTAATAGATAGACAGTCAAAAGTATGCTATGCTAATATAGCTTGCACTTTTTAATATATATATTTACACTATTTTTTTTCATTTTTCGACACGGCCTTCGTTTCTACTATAAGACATTTCAAGGTTATCCATTAATTACAGGGGTCTATAAAATAGATTGTGACTGCGGACTCTCATACATTGGTCAAACCAAGAGAAGCATAGGCACCCGCATAAAAGAACACATAGCTGACGTAAAACACAAACGCTCGTTGAAGTCTGCTGTGTGTGAACATGTACAACAGGGGACCAACCACTACCTGAGATTTGACAAACCACAGATTCTCGCTAAAGAACACCGATTCCTACCAAGGATGCTTCGCGAGGCTATTGAAATCAAAAAACATCCCAATTTCAATAGAGAAGATGGTTGGAACGTACCACCAGCTTGGGATCCGGTACTTCAAATAGTCAAACCCAAGAAGAAACAAACCACAGCTAGACTTCATGATACTTTGAGCTCATTCTGCGTAAATAGAAACACCCATGATTAAATTATGTTCGGATACTTTGAAATAACTACACTGGAACATTGAGACAACTACCATCTTAGTCTCCCCGTGACCATGGCTGCTGAAAAGCAACCGAAACGTCGGGGAAAGTGTAAACCAAAAATAAATAGATTTAATAGGTTAAATAATTTTATTAGCTTATAAATTAGTAAAATAAAATCAATAGTAGTAGTAGTGTAATATTTTGAAAATTTTGTTATACAGTGATAAATAAACAACGCGATAAAATCCGTATATAGTAGTTTAATTTCAATGAATAACATTCGCGTAAACAGAAGACAATATTATGGACACCCTGTATATTTGCAAGGAGAGTCAGGCTA
This sequence comes from Catocala nupta, assembly GCA_963675205.1. Lineage (NCBI taxonomy): Eukaryota > Metazoa > Arthropoda > Insecta > Lepidoptera > Erebidae > Catocala > Catocala nupta. Next base: position 13,490,100 of record OY776082.1, read on the forward strand.
AAAGTAGAATTAAATGTTAGTACTTGAATTTGTAGTATACGTTTCATATATTTATAAACATCATAATATGTCGTTTCATGTGCTTTTAAAGTCAAAAACAAAATTAATTTATATATTTTTTCATCCATACTTTTTTTTCTAATGTCTCAAGTAGGCAACCGGTGTATCTGGTACACAAGGAATACCTATTATAGACATGCTGCCGCGGTGCACACGAGGAAGAAAATTGACTACTTCTATGAATAGAAATACTTTCTTACCGCAGAAAGACCATACGAAGAAAATGCACTAATGATGTTTCAGTGATCGCCTAGCAGCTTCTTCTATGCCAAACGGCGTGGATTCGAATCCCACACGAGAGGAAAATTGTATGATCCACAAATCATTGTTCCGAGTCTGTGTGCTCTCTAAGTTCGTTGTTTGAATGTATGTACAGTCACCTGCAGCACTGGGATTATACCTAGAACGGTTGCTGATTTTTAAGGTATAATTTATATATAAAACAAAACTGTACCTAAATCAAATTGCAGTATTTTGTATAAATATAAACCCGTAACAATAGGGAATAGAAATGCCAACTTCAATACATAAAAAGTCGAACGATATTCCGCTGAAATCTGGCTTTCATAAAAAAACGGATTTGTTACACCGAAATTAAACAATCACGAAGCGGACACTTCACAGCTCCCAAAAGAATTGTTGGACAATATCGTTATACGAGCACAATTTTTGTGTACAAAATCCCGAAATTCTAAACGGATAAATGAGTAGGTCATGTGGGGTACAATGTTGAGACAATTAATTATAACTCTCGGTTCGTAGCGATGGCATGTGGGTTGTTTTGTACTAGAAGGATTTTGTGATTTAGAAATTATAAGAAGAAGTTTGTATATATAATTTTACGTGTAACTTTAAATTAGGTATTTTCGAAACATTTATTATACGTTTGTCATGTTTCTAAAACATTTAGAAGATGTTAAAAAGTTACTAATTTTAACATATCTTTTTAATACATTATAGCTGCTGCGGTTTTATTTTCATTTAATTCTATGTACCAATAATATTTCGTGGTATATGCCAGTGTGCAGGTTAATTTACAGATAGTTTTCTTTCCTTTAAATAATGGCAAAAAGATATGCGTCGAAAGAAATGGTCCATTTCCCATACGTAAAAAATATAATTGAAATTAAACTACTATATACGGATTTTATCGCGTTGTTTATTTAGCACTTTATTACAAAATTTTGAAAATATTACACTACTACTGATTTTATTTTAGTAATGTATAAGCTAATAAAATTATTTAAACTATTAAATCTATTTATTTTTGGTTTACACTTTCCCCGACGTTTCGGTTGCTTTTCAGCAGCCATGGTCACGGACCCCGGATCCGTGACCATAGCTAAATAATTTTATTAGCTTATAAATTAGTAAAATAAAATCAGCAGTAGTGTAATATTTCCATAATTTTGTAATACAGTGCTAAATAAACAACGCTATAAAAACCGTATATAGTAGTTTAATTTCAATGAATAACATTCGCGTAAACAGAAGACAATATTACGTAAAAAATATCTCATTAGCATCACGTTGTTTGCCACTGTGCACGTTAGATGGCAAGAGGCTCGTACCTTTTACGTTGGACCTATGACTATAGTCTTATTACTTATATAATTTTAAAAGAGTGTACCACCACCGGCCATCTATTCGGAGATGAAGTAATATGCGAGTAAAGTATTTTTGTTTATACTTAACCTACTAGGTCGTAGCTCACCGGCGGCTAGATACCAAAGATTTTTAATTATGTCTAGTAGTCTAATATATAGCAGCGAAAGCAGTGAACTTATAAAAAAGATCATACTCATATTTTACAGAACGTAATTAGTCCTTTTGTCTTCTGAACTACCAGAAAGAAATTACAACAATAATCATGGCAGTGATTCAGAAGGCGCGGTGTTTCATCAATCTTCAAGATAGTACCTACTTGGGAGGAAGAAGTAGGCTACATTCACGATCAAAACTTAATCAATTACTAAGAAATGTTATTAATCACTGTTATTCAGTATCTAGAAATTGTATAATCGTTGTTCTAAAGAAATCATTCTCCGGCCTAACCCTAGCAACCCTAACAATTTAATTTAACAAAATGACACAACAAAATGTTACGAGATTTTCACGATACAAAAAGCATTTATCATAACGTTTTTTTTGTTAAAACTGAATTTTAAAATGTATGTATCCATTTTTAATTGGCAACTTGCAAACGAGAATAGAATTGATAAATTGATTTTGTGAAATAGATTCGTACATAAAACTAAATCATAAAATGGATTCCGTGTCATTTTATTCGACTGTTTTATTTGTTGCAAAAATAATATGAACTCACATGTATTCATAGATAATATATTTCATTTTTTAAACGGTTTACAAACTGTGCCTAGTAAAAGTATAAGAATAGCATTCTTTAAAAACAACCCCACGAGAATATATAAAAAATACAGTATGCCCAAAACGCAAAAGTGAAACAGTGAAAATATTTTATCAAGAAATATTCAATATCTTTTGTTCAGTTTTCCTAACCAGATTATATCCTTATAGATAAAAATTTTGACAATAGTCTGCGTTTCTTTGTTCACTGAAAATATACGAATGAAAGTGGCGATACATGTTACAAATTGTCGGGGTTCGTAGTCCCTCAACCTTTACCACGACATTCGTTACCAAAGTCTGTGCTCATATTTTTTAAGTTCATTGCGTCCTCACTTCAACTGTAATGTTGAAATCAGAAAACTGTGCTTTATAGAAACGAAATGGACCGTTAGCGTTCTCAAAAGATCGTGCGTTATAATCACAGAGTAGGCACACGGTCCAGTTTTACAGTATAGACAATTTGTTTCAAAAGCGGACCCGTTTTTGCAGTTAACGTAATGTGTAAATAAATGCGTGCAATAATTAAACACAAAATGGTGTGACATGAAACTAATTGCTTCAAAACCCTTCTCTCATTTTCTTCATGTTATGTTGTAATGAAAGTAATTTGATTTTATTTTTAATCTCCGGCAATAATGAACCTACATTGACCTAACACGTTTTTTACTTGACTGCGGTGCCGTTATGTATTGGGTAATATCTCCTGCGTACATTTAATTAAAATTTGGGCTGTTTTTTATTTTGGTCGGTAGGTAAATATTTTTGGTAAATGTTTGTTATTATCCTAACACATTAACCGGAACTTAGTAGTATATATAGTAATCAGTAGCGTGAATCATTTTTATTTGTATATACATTAATTTAGTTAAATTAAGTAACAATTGCACGGATGGTGGAAAGAGCAAACCGTCGCCTTGCCTGTTGTTGCGAGTTCGAATCTCACACGGACAATTAAGTAATATTTTTCTGCGTCTGGGTGTATTTTGAGTCTGTTAATTGTATGTTTGTAAAGTCTCGCGACACAATGCTACGAGTAGAGGAAAGCCGTGGTTCGTTTTGATACTAATTTTGAATCACGTAACGTACATATTATCGTGCATAATTTAAAAGAAAATGAACTCGTTAAGATTCACATTGACATCGTTCTAACATTAGTTGTACATAATATGTACGCTAAGCTACTCATATTACAGTATAGAATACTTTTTACTCGTCTCGATGTATTTTATTATTTTATTCTATTATTATATGACACCTTTAAAGTACAGCAAGATACAATACAGGGAACTATAAACGAAATACAAAAACAAAACACCGATATCATGCAATCTATGGAGTACATGTCTAAGCAATATGAGGACATGAAGGACAGACTTCTGAAGATGGAAACTGAAAGAAGAACTCATTTGGCATATATCCAAACGCTGGAAATAAAAATAGAAAACCTGGAAAGAACTCAAAAACAAGCGAGCATTGAGATACGAAATATTCCAACTAAGAAAAACGAGACAAAAGATGACCTGCTGAATTTAGTTAAGAAGATTGGGGTAGCCACTAAGAAAAATGTCGAGGAATCACACATCCGAGATGCCTTCCGTCTAAACACGGATAAAGGAAATCGACCCATTATAGTGGATTTCTCCTCTGTGCCCATAAAGGAGAGAATTCTGACTTCAGTGAAGACCTACAACCGACAAAGAAAATAAGTTAAGTACAATCCATCTACAACTAGATGGTCAGCCAAAGCCCATTTATATAGCTGAATGTCTTACACAGAAAGCTCGGAAATTGTTTTACATGGCTAGAGAATTTATTAGAAACAATGATTATGAATTCTGTTGGACTTCGCATGGAAGAGTATTTCTCCGTAAACGGGCTGGTGGATTATCTCACCGCATAGATTCGCAAGATGATCTAGATAAATTAAGCTCTCAAACTAAACTGTGACTAGGTATAGTACTATCATATATTAATTTTTGCATGTTTCCAAAGTATATTTATAATAGGGTATTTTTTATTTTATATTTTAATTTGTGTTTTTTTATTTTACCACTAGTATTTAGTATTCTAGAAAATGTAATCTACCATGTCTTACACTATTCACAAAGTAAAATGCAACTTCACCGTACACTTGTTACACTCACACTTACACAAACTATAAACTTACAAAAATATATATTCCACTTAATATTTTCACTCACATCAAAACACTGTTTACATGTAATTAATATAAACCTGTTGGGATTTGCTTTTAACTATGTTAGACTCATGTAATATATTGTATGAAATTGACTCGGCGGTGGTGTCTGCCTCAATGATTTGTTCTCCTGAAGACTTAAGTAATCACATTAATCTCTCCCGAACATCCCTCACTGTGATGCACACTAATATTCGCAGTGTAACTTGTAACTTTGATGCATTAACCGTTCTTTTGTCAAGAATTTGTATTCAGTGTGATATTCTTATACTGTCGGAATGCTGGCTGAGTAAGGCTCCAGTTACACCTGAAATTTCTGGCTATACATCATACAGATCCGATTATGATAACCAAAACGAGGGAATTTTGATTTATATTAAATCGGAGATTAAACACTCCATAATAAAACCTAACGTAAGCGATGCCAACTGCCTTATAGTGAAGTGTAACAATGATTGGGCTATTGTAGCGGTATACCGGTCACAATCTTACAGACACATTAACAACTTTTGTGATAGTCTTGATCTCTGTCTCACATCCCTAAAGTCTGTAAACTCACTAGCTCTGATAGGCGATATTAATATAAACATTACACCCTATAATACTGATATAAATAGCGGTCAGTATCTGGATTGTATGGCACACCATGGCATGTTAAGTGCCCATGTTCTTCCTACTCGCAACGATAGATGTATAGATCATGTAATGTTGCGAACTGAGCGATATGCATCAACCTATATATTAAATGCCCCGATAACAGACCACAACCCCGTCGTGTTTTGTTTAGATTGTAAAATAAAAAGACATCCCTCAAAAATAACTTACCAAAAATTCTATCTGCCGGTATTAACGGAACAATTTTTTTTTTTTTTTTTTTTTTTTTTTTTTTTTTTTCTATCACAATTGTCAAATACAGATTTTAGTCTTGTGTACTCTGTTTCAAATGCCAACATGGCGGCTACTATCTTGAGCGATATTATTTATAAAGTCATTAGTGCCCATTCCAAACAACTGGTCATCCCTCATCGTAAACGTGCTATTAAACCTTGGGTAACGCCGGGACTGGTAAGATGCATCAGAAATCGAGACCGCTTGCACCAGAAAGCAAAGCATGATATTAATAATAAGATATTGCTCGTCACTTACAATAGGTATAGAAACTTCTGCAACAATCTCCTCAAAAAACTAAAAATAGCCTATGAAAAGTCGGAATTTCTAAAGAATAAAACAAATGCAAAGGGTATGTGGCAAACTATTAATAAAATAACTAATCTTAAGCAAATATCACCTCCTCCTTTTGAATTATTAAGTTCAAAACAAGATCCACATGAGTCACTGAACGTTGTGAATAATTATTTTGTTGGGATTGGCGAATCATTGGCGAACTCTATTCTGGGCGAATGTGACAGTGAAAGAACTACTCAAAAGTATAGTACTTGCAAATCTTACTCCCCAAGAGATTCCATGGCGCTACTTGATACTGACCACCGTGAAATAGATACAATAATCAACAATTTAAAAAATGATTCCTCTACTGGCATTGATGGCATACCTACGCTTGTCGTTAAAAATGCTAGAAACAGTCTTATACCACCTATTACATATGTATGCAATCTATGTATGAGAACCGGTGTTTTCCCTGATATATTAAAGAGGGCCTTAGTACGTCCTATACATAAATCGGGCGATAAAACTAACGTTGGAAATTACAGGCCAATATCAGTACTCACAGTTATTTCTAAAATAATAGAAAAGATATTAAATTCTAGACTAATAGCATTCCTTAAACATAATAATGTTATTGCAAATAATCAATTTGGTTTTATTAAAGGAAAATCAACTGAAGATGCTACTTTATTATTGACAGAGTTAGTCGCAAAACATCTTGACAATGCTTCAAGGGTTCTGGGTATTTTCCTCGATTTGTCCAGAGCCTTTGACACTGTCTCTGTTCCTCTACTCCTTACCAAATTGGAGGCTATTGGCATACGTGGAATTGCATTAGATATTTTTCGTTCATATCTTACTAACCGCTCTCAGTGCGTTAAAATAGGTTCTTATATAAGTGAAAATGCATCGCTGTCATTTGGTGTGCCCCAAGGAAGCGTCCTCGGGCCTACACTCTTCCTTGTGTACGTTAACAGCTTGTGTAAAAAAGAATTACCAAATTGCCATATTGTGACATACGCTGACGATACTGCGTTGATCGTACATGGCACGGACTGGGAGCAAACTAAGTATTATGCAGAAAACGCTATCAAGGTGATAATGAAATGGCTCAGAAAAAATTTGTTGACATTAAATCTTAACAAGACTAGATATATTACCTTTAGTCATCGTGGTAAAACTCAACCACTACCTGAATTTCATCTTACAGCTCATACTTGTGACTCTGATAATAACTGCAACTGTCAAACTCTTACTCGCACATCAACAATTAAATACTTGGGTATTGTAATAGATCATTGTTTAAGTTGGTCTCCCCATGTAGATCTAGTCACAACACGAACAAGGAAATTAATACCCATCTTCAAAAAACTGAGAGTTTCTGTAGATACCGAAACTCTGATATGCGTCTACTTTGCCCTTGTGCAGTGTCTGCTTCAATACTGCATAGTAACATGGGGTGGAATGAGTGGGACTAATCTGCTTCCCTTAGAACGCGCCCAAAGGGCTATACTGAAAGTAATGCTCGGCAAACCCCGTAGATATAGCACTGACCTGTTATATAGCGAATGTCCGGTGCTCACAGTGAGACAGCTTTTTATCATGGCAGTAATTACCCGTAAGCACAAAAGCCTTGAGTTCAAACCCATATTGAAACGAAACAAAACCAGAATTTGTCGGTCGGAGCGATATAGAACGGATCTTGCGTGGCGCCAATATTATGTGATAAGTAATCATCTATACAACATGGCAAACAAAGTAAATAATATTTATCCCCTTTCTCTACAAAAATGCAAAAATACAGTTCGCAAATGGCTCTTAAGCTTAAGTTATGCTGAAAGTGAAAAAATTACTCGCATAGCGTGCTGACAATTACACACAACCACATAAGCATACGCACCCCACACACACAAACACACACACACGTACGCACACACGCACATTCACACATTGGTAGAGTAGATTTAGATTTTTTAAATTAGTCTTTATTTATTAAAGTTTAGATTATATGTTTAAAGATACTTTTAATAACTAAAAAGTAACTGTTGCAAAACCAAGCAATACTTGTTGTGTATGAATCGTTCTGAATGGAAGACGCTGGCGGCTGTGATACAGTTCATACTAGTACGGTCGTCAACGATGACCTCTTATTGATATATAAATTGTTTATGGTTTTATTTTTGTGTACCTAGCTTAAGAGAAATTTGTAAACTTTTTACTGTAATAAACTATTTTATTATATTATTATTATTTTATTGTATTATGGTTGTAGATTTGATTCCCGAGTTGGGTAACGTATTTTTGTTAGGGAATATTCAATAACAGTATGGAGTCTGGAAATCTGCGCGGTAGACGACAATAGTTTTGTTCCCTATATGGATGTAAATTTCTGCCTGGATTTTCGGGGCGTGATTCTATATTATTATATGTCTATGTTAGACTCTTTGTATATGTTTCTATACTGCCATATATTTACTGTGGAGATGCTATGGCAACGTTAGTAGTTTCTCGTAAGTCCTTGGAATTGACGATTAGTATAGTAAGATGTAATAGTATTTTCTAAAGATTTTCTAGTCTAGACTCATAGCCAAGAATAGAAAATCGAGTAAAATAGACTGGTCACCTTTTATTAGCTTCTTAATGCCTATGCTAATTCTTACACGTCACGATGGTAAGATGCAATACAGGGTGCCCAGTGAGAATTGTTTTTACGTTGACGTGATCGAAACGTTTACCGCGTCTGGCTCTCTGATTGGTTAAGAGCTTGGAGCGGGCCAATCGGAGCACCGAACGTCATAATCGTGTTGATCGCGTTAACATAAAATAAACTCCCACTAGACACTCACATATATAACAGCTTTGTTTGAGATTTCGTTCGTGTGATATTTATTTTTCTTACAGTAAGTGCCAGGGATTGCCTTTTACATATTTTACGAAAATGAAATACCTCATTATTATATAACTAATGACTAATTGTATATATAACCTCAATGGTCAGTGGATACGAAACGGTGCACTATGAAAAAAGACAGAAAATTTTTATTAAAAATTGTCGCCTTATGAAGGGAAGTGGGAGTAGTAGGGTGGGGAAAACCCAAGGTCAGTGATAGAGATAAGTGACCTTGACCTCGAGGTCAGTGGCATTGACCTTAAGTTTAGTTACCTTGACCTCAACCTGACGGGACCTGTCTCGTTTTTGTGAAAAACTAATTGGAATAAACATATCGTCTCTTGTAATGTGTCGACGGAGGCCACAAAAAAATAACCACGAAGGCTATGGCGGGCGCAGAGCTCCCGCCGTAGCCTTCTAACAGGTTAGGAGTGTCTTCTAACAGGTCGGAGTGCTAAGAGGTGGGACTCAGGGCGTTTACCTTCCGAAAGAAATTCTGACCTTGACCTCAAGTTCTGTTATCTTGACTGCAAGTTCAGAGAAGTAGCAAAAAGTGTGCAACTTTTTGGGACTTGTGCTGTAGCGTCACCCGCGTATTTCAATAAGGCTGAAAATATTTTCTTCAGTGTTTGGAAAATTTGGTAAATTTAGTTTTTGAGTATTGTATTCTATTGAGGGATGATAGATAACCATTTCTCTCCCTTGAAATTTTTTTGCTATTTCTAATAGTTCCACGGCAAAAGCGATGCAAAGTTTTATCGTCGTACCAAAAACGCCGTTTATCTCACTAACCACCCATCCTAGACAAAAAGTGACAAGACGACTTTCAGCTTATTTTTAGTAGTCTTATACGATAGTATTAAAATAGCAATGATTTTACGAATTAAGTTTAAGTCCTGCGAGTCGCCCACGTAGTTCAAAAGGACATGAAATATCGAAGATGACTTTTGGTTTATTTTCCTCGTTTATTAGGATAGAATAAAAAAGACAAAATTTTAATTTTTATAAAAAATTTCTAACTTCTTTTTTTTTAGTGCCCCGTTTCGTTCACACCAACCACCTCAATAGGTAATGGTCATATGTAGCATTACGTATGACATGCAGATAATATATACACATACATATAACGTACATATATCACCAAAGAGGTAAGCAAAAATGTAAATTTGTATAACACCAGCTATTTTATAGATGTCGCTTAATATACATACAAACATACATTAATTCACGCCTATGACTACGGATTTCCATTTGCTACGAGCCTGACACACTTTTCTGCCTTCATTCACTTTTACCACATTCCTCATACACACCCAGAAATCAAACCCCAGCTGCAATAATTATTTTAAACTTATGCCATGGGAGCCAGTCAAAAAGCATGGTGTAGTATTTCATTAATAATAACGTATAACGTATGATATAAAGTCCAATAAAAACAAGCCGTTTGAATTGTCAGGGTGTTATCCCATCGATTACGGCAGTAATTAAGTTTTAATGGACGTCGATGCATATATTTGGAATGTTTTCGCAACCAATTACCCATTTCATTGAACACGTTAAAAGTTGTTTACTTATACCTCCACGGCTTCGTTGGGGATGTTTATTATTAACGGAAATTAAGTATTTTTTTAAACCGATTATCTACAACAAGAGCTTTTCACAGATGAGTTTACCATAACGTTTTTACCGAAATTCACGTTCAACAGCCGCGATTTTAAATAAATAAGGAAGATAATAATACACCATAGTAATCTTTGTCTTATTTTAAGACATCTCTCGCTCTTGAAGTAATTTCTGTATTACAGGGAACATACACACTTTCAAAAAATGGTTATAAAATCATACAGAATCGGACAACCATTTTATTACTTTGTTTAAAGACAACTCCATCACTTGGTATAGCTCTTGTGTCGCGGTAACTTTAACAGCCATTGAAATAACGGACATAAAGAAGATCCAGAATCGAAATAACTATTTGTAAATCACACACATTTTTGCCCCGTGTCGGAATCGAACACATAACACTCGCCGCAGTAGCAGTTGCGAGACGAGTCATTAATAAGTTTCATTATTGTAACAGTAGTCACAATTACGAAACTTACAAGCCGCTTCTTACCCTTACATGTACAATATACTAAACGATTGTTTTTATTTCCATACACAAACGCCCCTATAGTGCGTTGTCAAACATTTACGCTTGTTGCTCGCATTTGACAAGGGGCAAACAATTTTACGCTATCGCCCCAAACAGACGTTCTATCACAATGTAATGGCAATAAATAACGAAAATATATATTCAAAGATATTGGGTTAAATAGACGAGGTATTAAGGAGGGGTATTGTTTTGAAAAGATTAATGTATCACAGATTGATAACATCGATTGTCATCATATAAGCAGCTAGATGTCTTCTTCGAATTCAACCACGTTTATAATTATTGTTCCGGTCCCATCAATCATAACGTGATGTTATATAGCCTGTATTACTTCTGGCTAAAGTACCTTTCCTTACTTAACTAGTTTTTGAGTTAAAGTATTACACAAAAATACAAAACGATAACAAATCTTTTCTGTAGTTGCACATTTTTCTTTGATTAAGGGATATGGTTGATAATACTGATTTGTTATTTTATATTTATACAATAGAATAATTATTATTATTACACTTTCTAACGGTTATTGGTCAGGGAATAAGGAGCGAACCTATAGAATACAGGCGCGCGTGTCACACACACATACGCAATTATACACTCACACACTGGACAGTCTCGCTTGCGCTTACACTTGTACCACTGGACCAAGAAAACAGTCGAATATACACTACGATTCATTTCAGGGCAACCCAGAAAAATATATTTATTTTTACCATGAAGTAAGTAAACCTTTTCTTATTTATCTAAGTATAAAATGTACAGAGTGTTATTACTGTAGGTACCATGTGCGTGTAGGCGTACACGTGCGTGTGCTCATACCGCCCATTTGCCAGCGACGGACATTGTCATAAAACCTCAAGAGTGCACGACAAAACCACCCAAGTTCTCAGCGTTACTCAAAATAGCAAAACATTCTCGCTTTGAAGGAGCGCTTGACATCCCCTCCTTTCTTAATAGAGGATCGTTACTACAAGGCGAGAGGGACTAAGGGCTCTCCACGCACCGCTCCATAGAAATATTGCGTGCCCTAGTTTCATTTCCATTCACACAATTGTAAAAACGGTTCGCTAAAGTAGTTTACTGGGTTCAAGCGTCGTGCTAACGATGTCAGATCTTGAAATCTTTTTTATTCGATCACCTGGGGTGAGGGGTTATAGTTGGACGGTTTTTATGTATAAACGATTTTTTTATAATAATTAATGTGACCCAGATATTAAAATGTGTGAAGTATGAATTGAATGAGTACTCGTAGCAATTTTCTTCTTTGAAATATTTCGGTGTAGAGATCACAGGGGCAACACTTGTTTAATACAAAAGTTAAAAACGTGTATACTCTATGCATATTCTACGGCGATTGAGGTGGAAGTGGTGTTTTTAACTAGGAACTATGGATGTGCAAACGCAGTATCCGACGAGCCTAGTATGCTTGACAGTCTAATCACTCCTTTACAATATGCGGGTAACATGTGCAAGTTGATGCGCTTACGCAGGTTGCATGGAAGTAGCTCGTATCTACTTAAATAGTTTGCGCATGAAAACCGTGCCAGCTATTTGTGTATACGTATTATAAGACAAAGTTCAGTAGAACCGTTGCATGCATGGAGCACAGCATTCATCTTTCGGACAGATTTATGGTAAAAGTAAATGTGGCTGGGTTGTATTGGATGCAGAAGGAGGCACCAGATATGGTGGCATAAATTACGAGAAATCTATGTCCAGTAGGGACCACTCAATCATTAAGTTTATGTCTAATAAGATGACATTGTGAAGTCATGGACTCCATGGTATAGTAGCAACTGTGTGTAGTATCTTAATATAACAAGAAACTCCGCTCAATTGGAGCTCAAGCATCACTTAGGATGTCATAAATATTATTTAAAGTTTAAATACCTAACCATTTTAATTATGATATAAACAATTCAAGTGCTTATGACGCGGGGTAGAATAAGCTGTAGGAAAAATTAAACAGCGCTGTCGGTAGATCGCACAAATATTCGTCTAGAGCACGTAAACGCAGAACATCGGCGCTGCATACCAACTCATTACAAATGCTAAACCACTGTGCATTAGCGATAAAATTATAAAAAGGATTAGTTTTGTTCTGAAACCGGAATATTCCCAGCTAAATATAAATCTAGATTATAGATTAATTTAGAATAAATTAAGTCAGCTCATTTAGCATGTTACATTATGAGTATGCTTAATTTCCATGTTTGTGCACTAGTTCCGGAATCACAGTATACGTGTTGCAAATGCAGAATGGCGTATTAAGTATTTCAACTACCATTCCGGTATTTTAGCTTCATACTATTTACTTTATGAAGTTATATAAAAACGCTGTTCATGTAATCGATGATTTATTAAGTGTGTATCTACAGGTCTGTGGCATGTCACAAGGAGGGATATAATCGACAATATCATATATAATTAATGCCTCATTGTGTTTTCATTTACCCTTAAAGTCAGCGATATTTAACTATAGAATGCACATAACACGTGTTACTCTGTAAAGTTTGGGAAGCATGCTATTGGATTGAATTCCCAGCTTTAATTTGGCAATGTCGTTGTCTTTTTTTAAGGCTATCGCTTTTATATTGTAATAACATCATTGAGAAATATGTAATAACTACAGCATATATAATTGTACATTTACGAATAGCCGTCACGAAGGTAATTTATTCAAAGAAAAGGTTAACTTTAGTATGTCAAGTCTGGCTAGTGTGGTGCAGTATAGCTTAATTACACTTTTCTAGGTTGTACATTTGAAGTGATTTTCTCTTGCTGTTCGCAGTAAATCCCAGATAAACAAAATAATGAAGTTATGCAATCGCCTTCAAAACGGGCGACTGAACACTTAGCACCAACGCCATTTTATTAAGCTCAAAATTGAAAATCCGAACAAAAAGAGTTGCGCAAATGCAAATTGAAACACAGCCAAGTTCATTAAAGTTAATTTCCGTGAAATAAAATACCTGCACAGCAGTGACGAGGATTTGCAAAAGTGAATAATGCACTAAAATCTATTTAAATATGCATGACGGCATGGCGTGTGGCGTTCCGATATATAATGTGACATAATGTGATCTCCGAATGCAATTAACCTAATTCCTCACTGGCTCCTTCTCGTATTTTACCTTTGAGATTACAGTGCCGCATACGTTCATTTGGTATTCCGGTTGGTTAGTTAAATAGTATTTTTTGTGATCGTCTTTGCAGAGGTTACGTATGTGTTTATAATCGATAAAGCGAGATCTCTCTTTGTCCTCTTGCTGTTCTCCTTTCCGCTTTCTTACGTGACAGTGAGAGGAAGTCTATATGTCTTTTGTCTTTTTATCATATATATAATATCAGCCTTGTATGAAACTGTCCCACTGCTGGGCACGGGCTTTTTCTCAGTATGAGAAGGGTTAGGCCATAGTCCACCACGCTGGCCCAGTGCGGGGTGGCAGACTTCACATATATTTGAGAACATTATGAAGAACTCTCAGACATGCAGGTTTCCTCACGATATTTATCCTTCACCGTTAAAGCGAGCGATTATTAACTATTTAAAACGTACATAACTTCGAAAAGTCAGAGATGCGCGCTTTGGGATCAAACTCGAGACCTCTGCATGGCAGTCCAACGGTATCCCACTAGGCTATCGCCGCTTATATTATGGTATCACTGAATATAATTATTATGGTATTTATTGTCTGTCGGTCACGCAAATTTGAATACGGTTTTGCTTACAAAATTATCTCGGGTTCGAACCCACGTCGCGCACCTCTGACTTTAGGAAGTTATATGACTTTTCGAAATTATTTATGTTATTGCCTGCTCCGTGCCTAGAATAGCACGTTAAGCCGTCGGTCCCGGCTGCCATGAACATCTATGGCAGTCGTTATTGGGAAGTCAGTGCGCTATAATATTCTGACACTGGTCTAGCCTTAGGGTATCGTTAGCCTTCGGGTTGCGGAGGACAGGTGGCAGCCGCTCCGTATAAAAACTGATATCCAGTCAAATCTGGTTAGACTAGACAAGCCGACCTCAAGTGACTTGAGAATAATAAAGGGAGAAGAAATAGCTATGGTCACGGGGAGTCTTAAGACTATAGCTGCAAAATAATAAAAACGTGTTTTACAAATCGCGATTGAATGTTGCTTGAAGTAGTGTAATTTCAAAACTTATTGTAATAAAAATCATTGGCATATCCCCATCATTAAATAATGTATCGAGTCACTCCTAGTTTAGTTTTAGATCCTGGAGACCACTTTATTCATGTTTAGTTCTTTTGTTTATAATCGAAAATTAGTATCGCTTGATCTATTGACGCAAGATAAAGTGACGTAAATCTTTTCTTATACCGCTACTCTTCATATCTCACTTTGTTTCCAAATAATTTCGATGAATATGAAAATATAAAAGTATATATAGGCTAGCTCTTGCGGCACTTTTTATCTAAATACAAAGAACATGATAACTATGTATTCTTAAATAACGCAGTACATATAGATACATAAACTATAAACCGTTTGTTGAAAAACCTATTACTACGCACTAAAACTGTAGTAAACGTTTACATTGTTTAGTTCTCTTCGAGTAAGTATCACAGTAACGGGCAATATTCACTTTATAACGTACTGGACTAGACTTTATTCTAAGTATATGTGACACATATTACTTACATTAATATAAACACAGTCTAGGTATGTCTAGTCTAATTGTCTGTTAGAACGACATCACGGATGGCGTATCGAGTTAAGTAGTCAATTCAAATTAATATCTTATTTGCATTTCACAAGGAAAACTTTGATGGTTGACGTTCAAAGGTTGCTTCGCCGCTGCTACTACGCCGAGTGTCATGGGTTCGATTCCCACTTGGGACTTAAATTTCTATGATCCACAAATAATTATTCTGAGTCTGGGTATTCCATAAGTTCGTTACTTGTAGCGTTATAAAATCCCCGCGACATAGGAATTAGAGCTGGTACGAGAGTTGTCTTAAATACTTATACTTATATGTGCATACATATATGTCTTATGAGTACATGTTAGAAATATGCGAATTAAAACACTCGAAATATTATTCGAATGTTTTTTTAATTATTTTGCTCGTCAAAATTACCACACTCCGCTTGATGGTAAGCAGTCGTGTGGTCTTAGAGCAGTGGCCTCCACACCGTCCTCATAGCAGCCGAGGCGATGTTGAGGTCTCTATTTTGACGGCCTGAGAAGGTGCTTTCTAACGCCCCGTTTAAAGGACCCAGGATTGAAGGAAGAAGGAAACACGTGCCTTGGCAGAGAATTCTATGTCTAGATCGTTCGGCAGAGGTATGAGGACCTAAACTTGTTGGTACGCGCTCTAGTCGACTCTACCGTGTAAGGATGGCATCTGAGCCCAGCACGCGTTGTTCTGGATAGGAAAGGGGAGGGCGGGATAAGGTAGAATAACTCTTCAGAGCACTGCCCGTGGTATATTCTGTACAAACATGCCAATGAGGCAATGTCTCTACGGAGTTGCAGAGGATCCAGTGAACTCGTGACCTCTGGATCTCCGATGATACGGACAACCCACCGCTGAAACTTGTTAAGATCGTCAAGCAAGTACTGCGCGGAGCCATTCCAAAGATGAGAACAGTACTCCACGCAAGGGCGCACTTGTGCATTATACAATAGGCACAGCTGCCCAGGCGCGAAGAACCGCACCACCCTGTTCAGAACTCCGAGTTTTCGCGAAGCTTGCTTAATAACGCTCTCGATGTAGGTTTTGAGATTAAGGGAGCGGCAAAGATCCATACTTAAAATAGAGAGGCTGTCACGTATCACCAGTGGAGTGTTCTTCAGAGAAGACAGAGAATTTTTTGTTGAGAACGCACATGCCTGGATCTTCTTGGCGTTGAACTGGACGAAGTTCTTGGCACCCTATTCAGAGATGCGGTCCAAGGTCTGGTCTAGTTTAACAACAAGATCCTGCCGTTTCCCCTCAACTTTAGCCTGTTTGGCCCCAGGATGTCCGAGATATCGTCCAAGCACGGTACTGTCGTCCGCATAACAATGTATGTTGCCGAGATTCAACATATCATTGATATTCAAAGGAAAAAGCGTAGGGGATAAGACGGGCCCCTGAGGCACTCCTGCATTGACCTGCATAAATTTGGAAGCACGACCGTCGCAGAGGATTTGAATACGACGCTTTTGCAGGAAACTTGTAATCCAGGTGCACAGTTGAGGGGGCAAGCCATAGGCTGGAAGCTTGGAAAGAAGAGACCGGTGCCAGACTCTATCGCAAAATTTGGTTAAGGCTGATAGCTGATAGCCAAAGACTCGCCATGGTTGACCATAGCCTCACCCCAGAGGTGCGTGATGAACGTTAGAAGATCACCCATTGATCGTTTAGCCCAAAAGCCGTATTGGCGATATCGGTCATTATTTAGCAAAGCCGAATGTTCTACGCAGCTGGATGACGCGTATGAAGAAATTACAACGCAATGAAGCTAAAGAAGGTCGTCCATGAGATATGACGATTAAAGAGAGCAGAAATGAAAAAAGTTTTACAACATATGTTTGTAGGTATCATAATCGATGAATATCAAATTTGCAAATTAGTTTGTCATTTCTAGTTTTCACAGTTCCAAAAGAAACTATTAAAGTTAAAAGATTCTACTTCAGCCTGAAGTAACTTAGAAAAGTACTTCAGATATTCGCAGCTAAATATTTTTATTTTGTTTTTAGTAAATAAAATTTAAACAGCTCTACAAGAAGTCGCAGAAATTACAAAGGCCACACTGAAAACTATTCAGGGGACACAAGATCACACGTAGACCAAAGTTTTTATAAGCCCAGCAATTTTTGCGTGAAGCTCCTGGTATTGCAGGCGATATAAACAAGCAGCGGTATGGAAGCTATACCAATATTATAAAGAGTGAATAATAATGTCACTATTGGCAAGGTAAATTATTCTAGTTTTTTTTCTTTTTCTGATATAGGAGGCAAACGAGCAGATGGATCGCCTGATGGTAAGCGATTACCACCGCCCATGGACACCCGCGTCACCAGAGGAGTCACAAGTGCGTTGCCAACCTTTTAAATTTGCTCACCTCCCGGAAGAGGGGAAGGTTGGGTCTCCGGTACCCTCTTATCTTATCTTGATTCGGGGGCCAGTCAGCGCAGACCAGCGACACTTCGACCCAGTGTGATCTTTTGTGTCGGCCCCTAGGTTTATCCCTGAGCAATTTCCGTATGAATGTACTGCATCAGTCGCAGCGTACACTTCAGAGGGAGAAGCCTGAAGTCTTCAGGGTTCGGATATGCCAATCCTATCAGACCCATCCTTAGTCCGTCCAACGCGTCACATTCACACAGTAGGTGTGATATGGACTCGTCCTGTTCACCACAGGCTCTGCAGATCGAATTGTTTGACAATCTCAATCTGCACAGGAAGTCGTTGGTGCCAAAATGACCAGTAAACGGTACCCTCACTCACTCGACGAAACACAACGCAAGCGGTATTTCACGCCGGTTTTCTGTGAGGCCGCGGTATTACTCCGGTCGAGCCAGCTCATTCTTGCCGAAGCGCAACTCGGTTGCAGTCGGGCGAGTCGCTATTCTATACTAATATTATGAAGAGGAAATATTTGATTTTTATTCGTTTTCTTTCACCGATAGAAAGCTTTATTTTTATTGAGTAAAATAGACCATATTTCTTTTTTAAAATACGAATCATAACCTGTTTTACTTGGGGAATGCTTTGACGCATACCTCACCGCGGGGTGACGGAGAGGTTATGTTGGGCTCACCGGGGGAAAGATACCCCGGTAATACCGACTAAACCTACCATGGTGTTCCTCGACATAATCATAGACAGCGGGGCCGCGCGAATCACTTTCACATGCAATCGCGACCCCGCCGAGGTTTCGGCCCGCCGTGTGTAACGGCAGGCCACTACACAGAAAACATTGCCTCTACTGTCCCCTTGTGAGGGGACAAAGATGCGACACAACGGCCCGCGTGGGGATATGCACGCCGCCTCTCGACCTGGTGCTGATCGGGTGGCGAGCAGGCCAACGAAGCCCATCACCCCCAGGTCAAACCTTAGGGTGGCTGGCGGTCATCTCGCGCCCTCCGGCGCCCCGTTCTGCGAGTGGGGAGAGAACTCCGCTCCGCCGCCTCCTTGATGGAAATTACTTCTGCACAGAAGGAGCGACGGCGTTCCACGATCTCTCACTTCGGACCATAGCGAGAGAGCAACCAATCCGACTGCCGCGAGCAACTCACGGCACTGCGATGCTCTTGGCAAGCCGGAGCAATCCGCCAAAGTGGGCAGCGCTGTGTCCGCAACATTATCACGGCAGTCACTGCAGTGATGACATCCGGGCGCCTCCTGCCGGCCTATGCAACACAAAAACTGGCCAAAATAACCATGGCCAGTCATTACCTGTGTCAGCCGGAAGGTGAGGGCGCCATGCCACCTCTCCAGCCACTCCTCAAAAATGGGACTTACCGCCACGACCGTGTCGTGCCCGATACTCATCATAATCTAACCGAATCAACTTTTACGCGAGCGAAGCCGTGGGCAAAAGCTAGTCAGTCAGTCATCGGACTGGCGATTAAGGTTCGTGGTTTGATCCTCACCAATGAATGGCAAGCTATGTCAGTACTGCAATGGCTCTACCGACCTAAACTTGCTCTTATCACAAGAATCAGATCACAAGCAGCAGCAAGCTAATAAAATAAATAATTTATGAAACTTATTATATTTAATATCAGCTAAGGAAGGCATTAGCATATTCATGTTGGTCTCAATGAATAATAATACTATATAGAGGCTCATTGTACATTTATCATGAACAACGCTGCAGTATAAATTATTCGCATTCAATAATGACAACCCATTGTGCTTTATACAATAGTACGTGAATAATATTCGCTATCAATTATTTAGTTATCAATTATTTAATTTTGATGCAATGCTCTATTGATAGGGTACTTGGGTATTATTATCGCGTAAAAGTTGCGGGGAATCCTAAATGCAGGCTTATTAAATAGGCGTAGGTGGTTTTCAAGGTATTTATTTTGGTGATATTGGGGTACATATATAAATGTATCAAAGTTTAAGAGTATATTGCTATTTGACTATGATTTTCTACGGTATTTTTTATATCAGCAGAATTGTGCCTCCTTTGTAATTTATTTTTAGAATTTATAAAAGGTTTTTACGGAATAACAATTTGATTTGAAATATATATTTTAAGAAAATTGAGTGCTTATCTCAATGATGTTATATATAGAAATGAAGCAGACATGATACGAGCGCACAAAAAGTAAAGACTCAAAAACGTCCGATTTAGGACGTTTTATATTATTATCAAAACAAAATCATTGCTTTTCGGTGTTCGATTGATAGCCGTATATTTTATTGCGCTATTAATTACTTTAAATTGTCAACAAATGTGCAATTATTAATAAGAAAATTGTCTCAATGAGATCTTCGATGTCTATGGAAAGCACTTATCTCGAATCTAAGTTCTTAAACTAAGTAATTTCCTAAAATCCTTTGTACATTATTAAAAATTTTGATTCGATATAGAATAAAAATAAAATCAACCCGGGAGTACAATACCCACAGGGACTTGCCAATAACAGAACAACACGCAATATGGAAAGTTATTTCATAGTGAGGTTAAAACCAATTCAAATATTCGATAGACGTGACACAAAACCAATTTGCAACCGAAACCGATCTCGGCCTAGCCGTCTCTATTGTCAATAGTGGTGATACACTATTTTCCGGTAACGCCAATGAAGGAAAGGGAGTTAATGACAACGAAACAGAAGTTTGTTTAAGAGACAAGTGCCGTTGGTTTGCTTGCAATCACTAAATAGAAGGTTTTCTTTCTGTGATTGAAATGTTTGAAGAGCATCAGCAGCGTACATTAAAAAAATATGCTGTATGCATATACGGGGCGAAACGGTTAGGCGTGAACATATTTCAATTTCATTTAATTTAATTTATTTATTCAAGAACAATTTTAACATTGTGTGTGAATATACAATAATAATACATAGACAATCAATTAAATAAAAAAACAATATTGCAAATTAGATAACATATTAAATCAAAACTAAAATAATAAATAAAATTAAATTAATAAGTAGTCATGTCAGAAAAAATAAAATTATAAATATGTCTATAAAGGAATGTCGAAAGGCAAATATTGATTATATACATAATTGTAGGTGCATGTCACAATCACAAATAAATTATATTATAGATGTTTACATGTCATTGGTGGAATAATAGCATTCTTCTAACAAGGTTATAGTTGACCCTGTGTTTAAATTAAATCTCCCTCAATTCTATAAAAAATGCAGGTATAAATCACTTTTTCAATAGTAGTTTGGTTTGAAAGCTCTTCAAATTAATTTAAAGATATATTATATTTAAATTAATTTGAATTAATTGTAATTAATATGCTCTAAGTATATGCTAACCATTTAGGTTTGTGTTTCTAACACACCATATTTTATGTTTAGAGCCTTGATCCTTAGACACGTGTAGAAAAAAACTGACCCTGTTTCTATAATAAGGTATATATAAGTGTTCAAAACATTCCTACGCGCGCTAAGCTGTTCACAGTTCATACTTGGAAAATCGTGCTGTATTTTTTTATACATTGAGGCTTATTAACTTCTTGAACTAAGTTAAAACGTGCTAAAGGTGTAAGTTAATATTTACTATTGAACCACTTGGAAAACTTTCATCTAAATGACAGTGCTTCGGATTAAATGGCCGCAGATTGCCAGTGTTAACGTGCTAATTGTCAGAACTAAGTCAAACTTAGGCATCGGGTTCATTCTTGCAATGTAACTATACTATCACGGTAAGTTTTAGAATAGTTTGCGTTCGTTGTCTGAAGATAAAGTGTTAACACTAATAGAACAGTATTGCTTTTTGCCTACTTCTATACTTTTCTACATCCTTCAGTATAAAATTGTTGCTTTATTTAAATGTAATTCGTTGGAACTTTTTAAAGATAAATACAAGACGAAGGTAGGTATATAATTTCGGTCTTAAAAAAGTATTGATAGGTAAAGCAGGTATCAGGTATAAAATTGAGAATTAAAAATTTTTTTTTCAATCGTACATGATTAGATGCACGGTTACCTTTCATCTTAGTTTGTCAATGGCGATCAAAATGATGTCTGATCAGAACTTGACTACGGGTTAATAAGAACTCACAATAATAGTAGGTAATATATTTATTTGTTACAATTACCTAAATTATTTGTTACAACATATATACAACTATTTATATTTACAAACGTATTAAAAAAATAACATAATTACAATATCACAAATAATTATAATACTAAATATTTACAAAAATGGTTTAGGCATCGTAGAATTCTTCAGCATCGCTGTCAACTGGTAACGTGCCCAGAAGACTGGCAGCATTGCCACGTTGAATGGCAATGCTGATTCTTTGGGCCAAGAAAAGACCAGCCTTCTGATCACGCGAAACGTTGATCAGGCGTTTTGCGATCTCCCTGTACAAAATACGAGCGCTCGGACCCCATGAATCTAGGGTTTCCACCCCAAACGGCGCAAAAATGTAATACCCGACTAAATTACTATATTTGCGCCGTTTGAGGGTTTCCGCGGTTGCAGCAGCAGCGCCGGCACATCCCGCAGTGCTTGGAAGATGTGATGGCGCAAGGGTGTCAACGCGCGTTGCGTCCCACACCAAAGGCCTGCCCATCTTCCAAGGCAACAATGACATTCTGTCCGGTCTCTTCCCATCGTCGCGTACCAAGCCATTGGGTTCATATAGTAGTAAGTAGGTTTATATTTTGGCTTGACAGCAGATCGACGTTCACAGCGTAAGACCATCACAAGGTTGATATTGGTTATATTATACATATTTTGGTTATCTAGTTGGTAGAAAAGAGGATCAGAACTTAAAATTCTGAAAAGCCAATAAACTTCTTTTGTTCTCTTACGACAAAGATTTAATACCATTTCTACCAAATAAATGTGTAATTTTAAACATCTTCGCTGACATTTTTATATACTAGACTCGGTCAACGGTTCATTCGAACACAGGCTGTGCGTATTTCTTTCACAGCTCTCGCCTTTCACATTAATTCATGCGTAAACGCTGACGAGAAAAGAAATGGAAACTTATCAGTAAAAAACGTTCTAGATTGCCTTTATCTTTATTGGGAACACTGTGCTGTAATTCTTTTGAATGTGTTTTATATACACTTTTCTTGATTTTAAATATATGTATATTTACTTAAATATGCTATGTCTGTTATAAATTAAAAAGACGAATTAAATCTTTAAAAAATTTCTCTGTGGTTTTCATGGAATCAATTCATCCCATGCTAATGGTACTTTTACACATTTGAGATTTTAGAAATCGTAGCTAATACGAGTTGTTAAACATACCTATAAAGAAATACTACAGTGTAAGTAGCTCCTTTTCAGACGTTTTACTTTCTCTCGATTTTTAATATATGTATTATATCGAACATCTGCATTTGTTTTCATACATATACATGTATATATTCTATAGCTCTTCATATAGCTCTATATACAGAGCCCGTAGCCTATATCCCCGAAGGAGTGAGCTGACCTCTACATTTCGTCAACTGTGGCTTTAAGATCTACGTAATAGGGTGCGAGCATAGTACAGTTTTAGGCTCTGTGCTAGTATTGAGAATTTCTGATCAAAAACCCTAATAACATTTTGTCCAACTCCGACATCAAACCCAGGACGGCAGCCAGCTTCCACCGTTATAAACACAATAATGGATTGTAAAATAGGCGTTTAATTATTTCACGGCAGTATAAACTGATTGTACACATTGCCAAAACTAAATTGAGCAGTACGTCTACCAAAGTCAGTACTTGTAAGATTTAGACGTTTAAAACCGTCCAAGATATATGTGTACGTTATTCACGGGCCTTATTCAGGCGATAACATCTAAATACATGTCCCAACACGGCTATTCCCACTTCAATTTGAATGTTTGGCGACAGGCCAGGTCAGTCCAGCTCAATAACTGGCTAAACAGTCTACGGTAACAATACAACCGATGTGGTTTAGTGGTTGTACCGGCGGTACCTTTGCCTTGCGGTAATGGTTGTGATGTTGACTTCATTGATTTACGTTTACGCGATTGTTGTACATTGTAATTGAAATACTGTATATGGATTTTATAGTCGTATCTTAAAAAAAGATTGATTAGGTTTCGTTTGTTTTTCAAGAGCCTTGGTCATGACAATATTGTCAAGGAAGATCTCTCAGTGTCTTTAAGACAACGATCAAATTGGTCTTATAAAATAGTAGCTCAATTCCTTATAAAACTTTATTTCAAAATCTCATTTAGGCATTAGTCACGTCTGTTATGGCTTATATGGGATCCCTCCTTTTCGCATAATGTTTTTTGTCCTAATATACTTCGGCATAACGATTTTGGCACAATTTGTTTTGGCATAATAATACTTTGGCATACTTTTTTTAGGCATACATTTTATGTTGGCATAATCATGTTAAAGACTAATTTGTTTTGGCATAAATTTGATTCCCATAACGTTAGTAGGCCTAATGACTATTAGCATAACGTTAGTAGGCCTAAAGACTTTTAGCATAATAGAAGTTAACAAAAGTTAGTCACAGAACCGAATTGCTGCAAAACCGACTTCACGTAGTCTTGTTTGTCCTACCCCTAGAGTGTTATTTAAAATCGCGTAGGCGTGTAGGGGCGAGGCGGCCCGCGGGCTGAGGAGCAGGCGGCTGCGAGAGAGCCGCCGCGGCTGAGGCTGGCCGGCGAAGCCGGCCAACAAGCCGAAGCTGCGGTGGTGAGCGAAAGCCGTCTGCGACGATTAGCACGCGTGGGGCCGCCGGAGGCCCGCAGCGCCGGAGCCGTGACAGAAACTCATTCAACACATCATCAATTTATGCTTTAGGATATTATGCTTAAAAAAGTTATGGTTTAGAACTTTATGCTTAATAAATTTATGCTTTACAATATTATGCTTAATCATTATTATGGTTAGAGAAATTATGCTTAAAAAATTATGCGTAAGCTGTTATGCGTAATTATATTATGCGAAAATATAATTATGCCAAACAACATTATGCTAAGTTATATTAGGTCTTAAAATTTTATGCTAATGGATAGGGAACCGGCTTATATTACTAAGGTAAAATGTAATTATTTATCATATTGCAGTGTCACACCTATATACAGAGGTGTTTTACACCCACATATCGCTAACTTTATTTAGGTCATATGTAGTATGGGGTGAGCCTACTTTCATCTACTAAGCACAGTACCACATACCGTGCTACTGAAAATACTTTGATGGAAAACTCACACAACACAAAAACACTGCTTGACGCGGGAATCGAAATCTAGACCTCATACCCAACAGTAGCATTCACTACCGCTGATTACCCATCTCGCTTATTTATGTTGTTGAACATACGCAGAAAAAAGGAATGTGAACTAAACAACATGTAGTACATTTCATTTACAAGCAGTTTATTATCCTGAATGGTCAGTCAGATGTTGGCAACATCCACGGGGCTATTGCCAACTATGCAACAAAGATTCTCAACCGAGAATGAAACAAGAGTCTCTTATCATAGCGGCAACACTAGAAATGCAACCTTTTCTTTGTTTAGATTTAGATACAGTAAGTAGCTATAAAGTGTGTAAAATAAACCCTGTCCGATCCATTAAGGGCTTGTAGGCATGCTAAGAAAAGTAACAATAAAAAACGATATCATCCTAAAACGTCCTCATAATATTTTTATGTACAGTATTGATCTGCATTTTACCCTTAAATTACTGAAATTTCACACAGTCTAGTAACACTCCACTAAACTTGACAAGGACGCGGAGCGTGGCATACTTTTGGCGGCGTTTTTCTAAGGCGTAGGTAGGTAGGCGCGGCGTAGTGCGGCGTAGTGCGGCGCAGCATCGGTGAACCTTTATGAACTTTAGTGATACCTAGGTATTATGATTAATAAGTTGTCGGTGTTGCCATGGGTAATCTATTAAAATATTATTTTAAATAAATTAAATTTACTGAGATAATTTTTTGATCGATTTTTATAAAAGGATGTCACTTACGTGCTTATAATAAGCTACTGTTTAACACATTTAAGGATCGGACAGGGTTTATTATACACACTGCATAATGAAATTAATGTTCTAAAAAATATGGGACAGAGTATTACCTCAGTAACTTTGCAAGGAGTATGCAAAGACTGAAACCACGGATGCTGCACGGATAGCGTAATGGTATGAGTGGTCCGCCTAGCTACCGTCGCTGCACCGACGGTTGTCGATTCGATACCTAACATTTTTTGACTTGTGTGACAAAATAATTTTCATATCCACAAGTAGCTTGCGTAAGTCCTTGGCTTCGATTCTCGTATCGCGCAAATTGTTATTGAATGTTTTTGTCAAGAATAACGTCGGGGCAAAGTGTAAACTTAAATATAAATAGTTTTAATTAAATTAAATAGCTTAAATAGAAGTAAAGTTCTATAATACTAGTGCTAGAGTTTTCAATATTATGTAATAAAAATGTTTTAAAGTAATATAAACAACGCGACAAAATCCATATAAAGTGTTTAATTTCAATGTATAACCTTCGCGTAAACATAAGACAATATTAAATAATAATTGTGTTCGGTTAACGGGAATAGTTCAAATCAAATCAAATCAAACATTTATTTGCATAACTCAGGTACATAAAGTGGGTACATAGTAGGTAGGTATATGATATAGAACATGCTGAATTATAACCTCAACAGAAGTGTGCAAATATTATATATTTAGGTGCATGCAACATCAAAATTATAATTGTCTAATCCATTAAAAGTGTCAAATAATAAATATAACCATTGTACTATACATATAAATAATAAACATAATGTGCATATAAAATTGGTTGATACAATATAAAAGAATAATCAAAATTAATGTCGCAAGGTTAAATAATTAGTATCAATGTCGAAAAAATTAATAATAGTGTCAAATTGTGAAATAATAGGAATGTTAAATAATAGAAATAATAATAATGTAATGTCATAGAGTCCTATTACGCAATAAGACGTACGCAAAAAGATCTCTGCCTAGAGATCTGCCTACCCCCTTTGGATACATAAACGTAAAGCTCTGTATATATGTATTTATTACACTAGTAGGTATTTTAGCCTGTAATGCAACTAAATTTAGTATCGTCAACTGAAATTAAAGCGAGACATTTTTATGAAGTCGCTTTAAGCAATATCTGTCGTTCCAGTTCAGCGAGCCGGGAGGATCGCAGTTTATCGTGACATCGGGACTCTGTGCCCCGTGGTTACTTTGTCACATATTTTATACAAGCCTTTAAAATCTTTGTGGCTCCCCATCCGAGATTCGACTGGCGTTCAGAACCCGTAACCTAAAAAAGAAAGCCAATATTTTTTATTTAACCTAAAAAGAAAACCTATATTTTTCATTTCTGGCCACTATTGTGTGGATTTTATTTTACACTTTCAAATATAGAACAGGGTGGCTGTAAAAAGATCATAGATTTTTTGTTACGTGCGTAAATTTAGACTACATAGTTCGTTGGTCTCGTAGTGTGAGATTGCACTTACATTGATTGTCTATTGTTCTAACAATTTTGTTTCAGACCAAGGTCAAGCAAAGTGACTTTGAGATGGCCAGCGTGAAATTGCCAGTCTGATATCTCATCTAGTAAATAGAAATAACAACGCGTTTATGACGTAAGACCTTAACAAATCTCAGAGCATTTATGATTTTTGTTTTTGTTAGTCATCGGCTTTTGCTATAAGGCAGGTAAGGATGCGTCCACATCTGTGAATGACCTGGCGTAACAAATATGTAAAACGTGCGAGTACGAGCGATTAATTAAAATTTTCTTAGCAAACAAAAATATTTTGTCCCGTCATATGTATCGCGTGACATAATTATTTAACATTTGTTAAATTATGTGTAGACGTTGAGTTTATATTGAAGGGCTTAACAATACAGCCTCTTGCCGATCCGTAAGGTATGGATTTTTGTCGGAATATTTGTGGGCAACTGATGCTACGTCCCGTGGCAAGAACATTAAAGTCACGTGGTGGCCAAGCTAGTGCGCTCAATAGCTCGTGCGCCGCCACAACACAAGCACAACACAGACAGATGATGTAGCTTCTACACACGCAATATGCGCGCATTTTCAATGCATATACAGGGTGTCCGGTAATTAATGGATAACCTTGAAATGTCCTATAGTAAAACTGAAGGCCGTTCAGAAAAATTAAAAACAAAAAACTAAAAAAAAAGTGCGAGCTATATTAGCATAGCATACTTTTGACTGTCTATCTATTAGCATAATTATTATTTAATAATAAAACAACAAAAACCGATGGATTTCATTCATTTGTGGTCGTAGTATACAAGAAAGTTATACATGGTAATTAATATACATATCTCAGGTAGTAGTTAGGATAGATAGAGATTTCTTTTCATATTTTTTCTGAACGGCCATTAGTTCCACTAAAAGACATTTCCAGGTTATCCATTAATTACCGGACACCCTGTATATGTTATGTGAAGGAATCAAATATACCATAGTCAGAGTATTAGCAGTGGCGAGGTACAATATATTTACCTAAAATGCACACACCCTGTATAATAAGTTATGCATGCGTTGCTTACCTCTCTATCTTTATTTACCGATCCACCCACCCAACCACCCAACAGCAACAGTCCATCCGATCAGCTACTTATGTACCTTCAACTCGCCACCTTACCACCCATTCACCTATCCACTCGTAGATTCATCCACCCAAATCCTAATCTTCAACCTCACATTTGTTACTTACCCTCATTAAAAGTTAGTAAAAATAATAAAATGTCAATATGTACAACAAAAAGAGACAGGCCGTATCCGTTGCCCGTCCACACACTTCGCGATAAGTACATATGTGTGACATGTCACGCTGTTTTGTACTTTAATTTGTACAGCGTTACATCTGTTTACCAGGCAGAACAGCGCAAAAATATATTAAACAGAGGGCTTACGCATATCAACTGCTGTAATTGGCTGACTGAATTATCAATAGTCAATCAAATCACTTGTCATGCTTTTGATTTTAATACGTTTCTGATAAGCTTTTCAAGAACTGGCGGTAAATCTTCTTAAGGTAACCGCTTTGTTAGTAGCAAACTCGTTTATTGTATGGTTTCTGCCACTTTCTAAAGTTTTCGTAATAATAGTCAAACCAGAGTTTAGGCAAATATTGTCTATACAATAGATACTATAATATACAATATATGAAATGTCCGGTCTCAGGGCAAGATTCCAACGAAAAATAACAACTTCAACCCATTTGAATACGATGAAAAGCCAAACGGTATGCATTATTCATTTTAGGAGAGACGGGGGTGTTCTCGTACGATAAAATTTATTATGGAGTGCATGCCACGTCATAATGTGGTAGGTAAAGTGAATGAATCGCGCTCACACATGTATCGCTACTGAAGTGAAGCGGCACATGAGATAAAAGGATTTATCTAGTAAAACATTTTTATCTTCTTTTTTATTTATACTAGGCAAATATACAGCTGTACTTGAGTAATTTAAAAATAGAATATTTTCCTATACTTCCTACTTTACTATAGAATATTTTCCTACTACCAAGTTGACGCAGATGTTGGAAGCGATTACCGTTGCTTATGAATGCTTGCAGCACCAGAAGAATAACATGGGCGTAGTCAAGAGAACCATGAGGTTGAATATTAAGAAATTCTCTAGTAACACGAAATCTAGAACTACATCTGATATAGGCTTACTCCTTTTACGTGGGACCTCATACCAAACCTATCAAAATGCAGGTGTAACACAGCTCTAACTACGGCTTTAGGCACTGGTGTATTGATGACACGAGACCATGGGTGACGAATTAATAAATAATTGAGAAAATTGATACAGAAATCTAGGAATATTAAGGAACTATAGTTCTAAAAACCAGTTCTTCACATTTTTGTGATCAGAGCTATCACTAACAATTCCAAAAATTACACTATTATATAGTGTATTGTATGTAAGTCCAGTCATGGCGGTCAATAGTATAAGTATGTAATATCATAGTTCTATGGATTGGTAATCTAATACGCCCCGAGGGATAAGATGCAAGAGCAACAGTGTTACATCCGAGGCATGAGATTGAAATACCGCCAACGTCCTAACTCCGGGCTGCTATTAAGAATTTTTGAACCAAAACAATAACCTTTTTGTCGTGCAAACTAGGATTCAAATCCACAGCACCTCAGACTTCTACATAACGTGACTGTGTGACTGACACGTAGTCACAAGAATCTACAAATGTACCTACATACATGCCGACACTTCCAAAAGCGCATACCATTGGCATCCGAGGCTAAGTGCGTCGGCTAATTGCATTTAGAATTGGCAATCGCATTTGGACCCTTATACTAACAACATACTAAAACCTACGAGGCGGTGTAGACGCGGTTTGAAAACAAATCAAAGAATGACTAGAATAAAGGTAACATAATGTTATTTAAAACTAGTTTCAGTATGCTACTTGGCCTGCGTTAATCACTCGGATACTGGAATAAAAAGTATCCTATGTATTAAACCAAGGCAAGGTGTATGTGAGTGCCTTGTATCATCGAAGCCCGTTCAAGGGTTTCCGCGTAATTGAATAACAAAACAAACTTCTTCAGAAACTTTCACATTTATTAAAATATCAATGTTATATGTATGTTATTTTTGTTATTCTCGGACTAATGTAAACATATGTAGCTAGCACTATTTTATACTTGAACATCTCTACTATACATCATATTGGTACTGTAGAATAAGGTGAGCTTTTCGTTATAGGGGATCGTATAGTCCATATTTGGGTTCCCGGGTTGGACAGTATTATTTAAATTTTCTGTAAGGTGATTCTCAATAGCAAGATGGATCCTGGTTTATCTGCTCGTTAGACAGTAAATCGCACTCTATTACGAGAGGCCTTCCAAAATAACTGGTGAAATGTGGATGCCATAGTACCCTTCCGTTTGAAGAATTGCAGGCGTGAGTAACATAATATTACTTGTTAAGTGTCGCAAGAGCAACATAACTCTAAAATGAAAAGATTTTTAACAATTGCATTCGTCTTCATTACTTATTTGGAATACAAAATATTCAAGTTTATATTGTATTAAAATTTGAGATAGTAAATTAAAAACGAAATGAATGTAACACTTTCATGTTAATAAATATAGAAACCAAATCTTCATAATAAACGCTCAAAAACATTTTCATTCTACTCAAACTGAAAATCATAAATCAAAAGAGGATCAACAAATAAAATAAAAACCCAACCGGTGGATTCCATTATTCTCGTCGGATTAATATTTAAAATTCTTAACAGCCATTATTTCATCATTAGACCCCGGTTCATCATAACAAAGTGGCTCCGACAAAAATAAATTAGCTTTGCCACAACATTGTGGCGCTTATAATTTGTCTCGTCTATCATTTGTCTGGCTATTTGCTTAAACCTCATCTGCTTAGGACAGCGAGGGGGCAAAAACATCAGAGGAAACTCATTCAGTTCACTTCTTCTAAAAATATTCTTTAAACGCACACTAACAGCGTGATATTTGTCAGTAAATACACACACACATGCAATACTGTATCAATATAACGCATCACTGTCACTGATTATTACGTCTGTGTGTGTGCTACCAATCAAATCGCGAGAATTGTTGTGTGTGTACCGTGTAACGTTGAATATGCAGTAAGTTAACTCCGATTTATCCAAGGACCAGGCACTTGATTCTCGCTTGGAAAATGATTGATTGCTTGAGTGCTGACTCTATGGCACTTGATTATTCTTAGCTGCGGATCAGGGGCGTATGGATGCGGTATGGGGGTGGTAAAATATTGCATCGTATTTTACGCTAGTAAAGTGCTTGTTAAAATATTTCATATGATCACATGTGCATGGTCATCTCGGTATGTCAACGCGTCGAGTGCTGCGAATTTTTATATGAAATTGTTGCATTTGTGTATCTCGTTTAACCTGGCTTATCATAAAACGTTTTTGATCTGGCCAGTCCGCATGCATAAGCACTTACGTCCGCTTCAGCTGAAAGTTTCTGGCATTAAATGGTTTGATAGATTTCATTACATGTCAATACAAAAGGTACCTTTAAATACTGACGCATGAAGTTATATATGTACCTACAATAATTAATTTAATTAAAGTAAAATGTCTCCGCATATAATCCTGGTCCCAAAAATGAGTCTAGCGTAAGTTCAAAAGTAGAGCACTCTTAGATACATGTAAACAATGATCAGATATGAATCAAATTATCTACGTTTTAAAAAATGCAATGGTATTTTATCGGAACATAATTCTTATAGCATATACCATAATCCTCCGTAGCGCAGCGGTAGTAAATGCGACTGCTGTGCATGAGGTTTCGGGTTTGAACCCCGGGTCGGGCCAACAAAGAGTTATTGGGTTTTTCTGTTAAGAAATCTCAATACTAGCCCGGAGTTAGGAAGTTGGCGGTGTTAGACACCCCCGTGCCTCGGAAAGCTTGTAAAGCCGTTGGTCCTGCGCCTGATCTCTCTCCGGTTGTGTCGGATTATCCGTCCCATCGGACCATGAGAGTTAAGGAACAGAGAGTGCACTTGTGTTTGCGCACATACTTGTGCACTATAATATCTCCTACGCAGATGGTCAGTCTCCGTTAAGACTGACCGCCGTGATCGAAATTCGGTCCGGAGGACATTAGAACCAAAAAAACTCAGCAAATTCAGAAAAGAATCAGGTATGCATAACATAATTTCGTATATCTGTGATCAATATTGTGATTCCAAGATTGACAAACAATACAAAAAGGGCGATACTTTAAATTAGAAATAAGATCAAGGGGACGATTTAAGTACCCAGGTGATGGTAACATTTTTTGGGATACATGTATAATCAACCGGTTAATACTGTACCAATTTACCCAATTACAATAGCGAGAAATGAATCCAAACATTTTCTGAACAAAGGCAATGTACCGGCAAAATTAACAAATTAATTTAATATAATTTGGGGAATTCGAGAAATTAATACAACCGCATGCTATTGAGGCTGTCATACGCACAGTGCGGATTACTTGCGTCAAAAGAGTGGCCGTGATTCACTACATAATATCATTGATATTAAGCGGTATTTACCTACGTAAATAATATTATCATGCCTAACTTCTCAAGGGCTTATGTACGGTTCGGCTCAGGTGTTTAATATTGGTATTGAATTAATAGTATTTGTAGCTCTTTAATTATACTGTACTGTATATATTGACACTGTAGATGTATACACGCTATAGTCTAAAATAGTCTATTAAGAAAATCACTGTAAAAGACGTTTGGTTTTTTAGGTATTTATGATATATATACGAGACACAGTTGACTTTTGCCTCATAAGCAAGTAACCTGTTACGGCATGGGCCGCTACAGTTTCAATCAGATATGATCGGAGTAAGCAGTCACTTGGCAAGCATTTTAACTATAATTGTAGTTTGGGTTGTGCCTTAATTAAAGTGCCATCGAGGTCTTACTAGCAGAAGCTTGAAGTCTAACATTTTACCCAGACATCATATCCCGCGCGAGATAAATATAACTCTAGCTCACGCTCACTAGAGCGTGTTTTAACCAAAATATGAGTACGAAGGGTTTGGAAGGCAAAGCCAATCTATTTTAGAAATTTAAAAAGCTAAATTTTAGTATTTATTTTATATTCGTCAATTTGGTCTGTTGTTATGATCGGCTATCTGTATATCACAGATACTTTTTTAAAGAAAATTGATCTAAAAAGTAAGTAAAATCATATGCCGTAAATCTTGGCGTATTGCAACTACAAGGATATTTTTTGAAAAAGTTTATCTTTGTCATGACAAAGTTTTACATTTACGTCTATAGTAAAAATTATTTTGGCAATATTTGGTTTTAATGTCAAATTTTAAGGTTGCCAGTACTGAGATACGTCATTTAATCAAATTTGCGCGTATTTAATTGTGTTGTTTTTCATCCTAGTAGTTGCCATACACCCCAATTTACCGTCTATATATCGTCCATCAAACATCATAAAAATATATGTTTTGTCGTATATAAAAACTGTACCTACTTGAAAACTATATCTGACGAATTACTCATAGTCTTATATTTTGATAATAATTTTAGTTAAAACCAGTGTCAGGCATTCATGTGATACATGCTGAATTAGGTCCTATTTTAATCACGCCGTCAGACTTTCTTTTGTTTTTATTTTCTTTTGTTTTTTTTTGTTTCTCATTAGCTGTTGTTTACATTTATTTGCGTTGACTGTGTATTTTTTAATGTCTTGTCTTAATGTTTATTATAACAAACTCTTTTTCTTTCTTTATGTAAATATTTTTCGAATGTTGTCAACCTTAATTAGAGCACAAAAACAAAATAACTGTCGAAATATGTAAATATAAAAAGAATACGTACCTACATCTCATGTCCATTAGGTTGCAAATGCCAGTGGATCAAGAATGAGAATCGCATTATAAACCAGTACTTCACAATCTGTTTGTTTGAAAACTAACTTTTACTCCGAGTTGGGTAAAACCCTAGAATGGTGGGTATCATTTTTTATTTAGTTAAGAATCTGCTTCGAGAAATGTTTTTATCTCTGAATTTGTCAGTTGATTGCCCGCGGCGGGGCCCATTAAAGCTTTTATTCGACAAGGGTCCGAATTAAAACTCTTTAAAATGATTTGTAATATCAAATAAGAGTACGCCGATTTTGATATAGGTACACGGCATTTATATCATGTATAAAGCATGAGTAAAAAATATTGGAAGAATCATCATTAGCAAACTATCTTTTAACAAATGCGATAACTTTTAGATAAAGACAAGAATCTAAGGACCTCAAACTGATACGTATAACATTGCAAACTGTTAAGACTAAATCGAAATATTGGGGTTAATAGAAATGTATCACAACCACATTTTGCCAGCAGTTTTGCTTCGAGTCCGACGTAAGAAGAGCGAACCTATTGTCGCCGTCTCTCGGGTACAGTTTTTGAACAGACTCTGTGTTGATATTAAAATTTTCTTGACAAAAAAAATATTGGTTGCTCTTTATCTGAGCCGGACAGACGTCATGCACAGCAGTGGCATTCATTATTGCTACGCCACAGATGAATTTTGACACAATACAGGTAACTCTGCGCAAGTAATCGTATCTATATTTAGCGGCGCGCATGTATCCCGTGTCAGCTGTGTATAGTGGTATTTACATGTCCGCCGTTTATATGATGCATGAAGGCCCGCGCAAATGCATTAAACTTGTGCATTTACCCACGTCGTGTACAAGAGCCATAACAGAAACAAACTCTTATACTTTGAGTTCGATTTTGATTCATAAAAGCTACAACATGTGTTCCGTTGGCATGTTATCAATACTTAGGCGGCAACCGCGCAATATGTAATACGAAACAGTGCAAGAATTCGCCAATCTTTTGCAGTAGTTTCCCAGCACCATATGGGCCCATTCTTTTAATGAAACGCGGCCTAATATACACCAGTTGTACTATAGAATGGGAATTGAAAAATAAAATTGGCACTAGCTCAATTTTCCGCTTCAATAAATGCACTTTGGTGCAGTTGTGTACTGTACACGGCAGTACTTTTGTTTCCCACCCTGAAACTTAGTCTGGGGAAGTATGCCAATTGAAAATACTTGTTTATTTTTCTTTCTTAGAGTACCACGTTTTTTATTCGCCGCTGGGTAATTGAGATTTTTCTTCGAGTGCACTGTTTTAGATTCAGTGTTGTTTTTATCCTTGATGTGTAATTAGAGATTATATGCTTATGATTGTTCTCTACATCGTTTCTTTAGTAATTTAAAAGGCTAATTAATATAGCCGGTACAGTTTAAATGCCTTATACCGTTTATTTGCGCTTATGCTTATGGCAAATTGTAGGGATTCGATTGCCAATAAAAAGCGAATCTAATGTGACCACTTAGATATAGTTTTTGAAATGTGGTTGTAATATATTTCTGCCTACCCCTTTAAGCAATAATATATAATACTCGTGAGTCGCTGTAATAGAATTTCATGACATTTACATCATGACAAGTCTTATGTTAGTCAGCGGAACAATTTAAGATTTGACTAAAGTATCAAGTTGAATATAGCCCTGTGCCCGTACTAGGAACTATTATTTTTGGACGACACAAATTTTTGTCACGTGTGCCCACCGAACCCATAACTCCCGGCGCAGTGCCAATGTCGAAGCGACCACTTAAACTACTACATCATCCGTGCAGTCAAGAGTGGCAGAGCATCACATACCAAATATTCAAAAAGACTCCGAAAATCTGCTCTCTTTTCATTTCATTTTCTATTCATATTTATTTCTTTTTCGTCTAAATTCAGCAATACTCATGTTATTGCAAGCTGCTACTTGCTATGCGGTGTTCTGTCTGTATTGCATAGTTATACAATACGCACATAACTTCGAAAAGTCAGAGGCCCTGAGGCCTCGATCTTAGGTTCGAACTAGAAACCACTGCGTGGCAGGCCAACGGCTCTATCCTATTTACCTATCCTTTATTTCTTTGTTGTACAAAAATACTTAAAATTGTAAGCGCTACATTAACTCACTTCCATATAATATCAAAACAATTTATGTCGTAGGTTCGTTCTAGTTGTATAATTGACAACTTAAACAGTTATAAAGGCTTTACTTCATAGTAATTGCTTCTAATGACTGGGCTATTATTCATAGCCCGCTTTATAGAAAGTAACGCACAATTAAGGGGTATTATCAGTAATAGATCAATGAATTATGTATAATAGCACCGAGTAAGTGAAAAGTTACCACGCGACTACACGAAAATAATTGTTGATTGTTGTGTGCTTTTGGTGATTTTAGGGTTATTCATCTAGGTCACGAAGTAACACACATGAACGTCATAGTTTAGCGGTTAGTGAGTTTGTCTATGTTATTAAATTACATTTAGGTTTGTTGCTACGTTGAGGCAATGGGTTGAGTCTATGAGAAGGTACCTAGAAAAATCGAACAACTTTTATTAAAAAGAAAGTTGCATGGTGTGAAAGTCACTTCATCCTTACATTAGTGAAAAATGCAAAGGCAAATCCTAACTGAATATGGTTAAACAAAAATAAAATATTACTCGTGGTCAAAAAATTAATAATAAAGAAGACGCTTTAACATCACAAAATTATCACGAAGTATAGAGTAACTCTACGAATATAAAAGTAAGATTTTGTGTAGATATATGGGTGTATGTAACTCAATCATGCGTAAATCATTGGACGGATTTGTAGGAGACTTGGCACACAGACAGGCCATGTCTTAGGATATAAATATGTAGGGTACATACATTTTTGTACAGATGTACGTCTCCGTTGGCAGAAACTTGTATAATATACATACAATAGCATTATATCTGTTATTTACAAAAAAACGTATGTTTATCCATAGTCTAGTAGGTAACCATAGTATGCTCTGCTTAGTTTGGGCTAGATGGTGTTGTGTGTACATGTGATAGAATATTATTATTATTATTATTTTAGGTAGAGCTAATTAAACCTATGAAACCTGACGAGTAGAAGAGTTTGCGGTACAACACATACACGTGTACAACCTACAGCACGCGGTCTCATTTCCGCACCTGGCTTGACAATGCTTGCTTGATCATAGTAACTTAAATAAATAAAAACAAATGCGAAGATACAGCACATATTATAAAAGGTTTATAAATTAATTGCCTCTTCAATTACATGCGGTGACAAGGACCCCATAATAAAGAATATTCTTTAAACAGACACGGTTTAATGTAAAGTCAATAGTGATAGTAGGTATAAGATAAGTTTCAGTTACACCGTTATGTGGGCGAACATGGAATGGGCGTAGCGACTCGACTCAAACGGTCATTACGGACGATATTCTTTGTATTTAATTTGAACCCACTTAGGTTTCGATTCTACCAGACTGGTGTTTCACATTGATGAATTTTATTATACTATTATGATTTTACAAAAATATGTATGTTATAAATTATTTAGAGATCTTAGTTTTAGCAATAGAACAAAGTACTAACTATCCCATTGGGGATATAGCTTCTTGAATAAGCATAAAACTTACGTTGGAGCCTCCCAAGTATGTAGACATCTTCAACTTGAATTCCTTTATATATATTTTTTTTTATAATACAATATTAAGCAACGGGTCTTAAGCGTAATAATATCTAAAGGTATAAAATACATTATAATTACGAAATGTAAACGTCGCCGTAGTAACTAATATTTTCGTAAGTGTGGTAGTACACCATTCGTGTTATGTATCGAAGTACCGATAGTGCAAATGTTGATATTGAAATTGCCAAGTGAGGGTAGTTGGCGAAACTCTTACTTCACTATGGCTATGCTGTGCTCAAACTAATCTCGTGACCACGACTGATTCAAGTCGATCGAGATGGCGGAAAATAAATAGGTATTTATAAAATAAAATACAAAAAAATGGCGGAAGTTTAAATGAAGGACTAAGTAGCTGTCTTATTTATCTTTCCATTGCAAAAGCCTGTGTTTTGGCCATGTTCTGACCTTGCAAAAAGCCATATTGGCTATCGCTATTAGCTTAAATATGCCACTAGAGGTTAAAAGTAATATGACATACGATAAAAAGGTTAACAAGTAATTTTTCGTCAGACTCAATCCGTCATACCATTTCAATCTACTAAGAAATCACAAAACAAGCTAAAATATTTACCTCAATGTAACCTTTCTACTTATAAAGATATCACACTCGTCGCAATACTTTCCACATAATAAATAAAAATACCTACACTTAGGAACTTTTTCACGTCTATTTGTGCGTAATTTTTAGGCTGGCAAGTGTAATGTCATAAGTAAGTGACAGACGGACAGACAGACGCGCCTTCTACTCGGCAGATAAGCGCTTTTACTTACCCAATTCGCTGAATTATTCAGACGCTCGAGTATTTTTTTCATCTCACTTAAATTCATATTCGTATAAGCTCGTATACCCACTACAAATATAGAATACGGCCATTTTATTATTGGTCGCAGTATGTGTTCCACGTTTTTTTTTGGGTTCGAAATGTTTAATGTTTTAATTTGTTATAATTAACGTTTATGTGCGAAACTACTGTATGTTTTCTGCATTTTTATAAAAACAACTCCGTGACATAGATATATAGATTTATGTCGCTGGCAACTTTGCAAACAACGGATGTTTGAATGTTTCTATAGTCCCCTGTATGCCACAGAATTTCTTCTGATAACTTAATTTTCTGCCGTATGAATCGGGATCAAGCCCAAAACGCTCAGTACATTCCTTATTGTATTTTTATCCCACTGCTATGAAGACACTCACATTGCATAAACATATGTAAGTAAACTCATTATTTTAGCATTACTTGGTCGCCTAAAAGAATAATTGATTTTGATTTGCGCCTAAAACCGATGTTAAATGATTTAATTTTATTGTATGTACATTCTCATTAGCATTATGAAGTATGTAAATGTGTTCGGTATACAGCAACATATATGCAATACCTAAAAATAAATATAAAATAATAATAAACCTAATGTTGCCTGTGTAAATTATTTAATCTTCAATAAGCCTAAAACAGTTTATGAATATTAAGTTGAGAAATACTTCTAATCTATTCGAGCATAATTTTAAGGCTGAATTATTTCTATAAGCTTTTATCTTATAACACTTTAAATTGATTTCAAGTTCAATTTTCAATTACAAAAGCGCTAGTTTTTGATGAAGGGCTTATAACTTCTTTCTGTTAATTGGCTATTACGTATTTTCGCTACCATGTTATTCATATATAACGTAAAAATAAAAGAAAACAACTTTAAATTCACATACTAATGCGTATTACCTCGAAAAAAAATCTCATTTTCATTGTGCATAATTAAGCAGTCATTCACTATTCAACTACTTACTTTTTTGTCGCTTAAGATATATTATGCTACCTATACTTAGTTGTAAGAAGCTGAAACTCGTGTATGAAACATAACTTCTCTGAAGGTAAGCAGCATTTGTGTTGTGTTTAATATATTTCAGAACATGAAACATGAAACATGAAATATGTATGAAATAAAAGTTGCAAAACAGGTTAGGGTGCAAAACTAACATATAACCCAAATGTTTCTACACATGTGTGAAGAGTGAGTGCTGTGCGTGCACCAGTCACAAATAGCTGATTTAAATATTTAATCATGGACCTGAAAAGGGGTACATTCATGAAGCCAATGTCGGGGACGTTTGCCTTTTTGACGTTGTTGAGTACTGGATAGTCGTATAAGTTTTCATAGAAATATAAATACGTTTTGAATGTCTTGAATGTCTATACATGGGTTAATTTCTTTGCAGCCCGAAGCAGATTTATTAACCTTAAAAATCGAACACAAAATCATTCAAACTTGGAATAAACTGTAAAGCAAAGAAATTTGCTGTAAGGATGGTGAAGTTGTTCAGAGGTAATCTCGCCTACGCTGATTGCTGTGGGTTCGATCGACACGGGACAAAAAAATTGTAAAGATCCTCGTGGCCAAAATTTATTCTTTGTGGGGAATTTAAAAAATGAAAATGCGTGCATGCAAGAAATTTTTGTCATATTTGCTATTGAACCACTAACACTAATTGGTACTGTTCAGAAATTTAATCTGCATTCTAATAGTAAGAATAATAATTGAAATGCGCCATGTGCCACACGCTTAACTAAAAACAGAAGCTTTCCGAGCAAATTGACGTTGGTAACTTCGCAATATTTTGTTAGCCAAACTAAAGACGGACTTTCAAAGAATAGTCTTTTACTCGTCAAGGAACAAAGTGGCCAA
Source organism: Catocala nupta (assembly GCA_963675205.1). Taxonomy (NCBI): domain Eukaryota; kingdom Metazoa; phylum Arthropoda; class Insecta; order Lepidoptera; family Erebidae; genus Catocala; species Catocala nupta. The sequence goes on from OY776082.1 coordinate 13,530,894, forward strand.
ATGGGACCAAGGCGGATTTTAACGTTTCAATATTTATTAGACAAGACGTGCTCGCTGAAAGTATATTTTAAATACAACGTAGACACAGTCTTTGTTACAACATTTTGAGGCTTTGGTACAAATTGTTTGCTGGTAGAAAACCAAGCCAGATATAGTTAGATGTTAGTATTTCTATGCAGCGACCGCCATACACCATTTTTAATGTAAATGGGTAGTTCTTAAATAAATTTATACTATGTTGATCATATTAAAGAGTTTTATTTTCGATGTGTGTGACAAAATACATACATACATAATTACGTACATATGTTATCTCAGCAGTTGGTATGGTATGGTTCTCGAAGGGATTGAAGAGTTGTATTACGAGTATATTTCGCTAGGTATGTTGTTTGTCGGTCTCATGCAATAGGGAGCGAGACTATTACCGTCTATTGTGTACAGTTCCAGGACAGAACTATTAGCTAAAAAGTGTTTTTTTTTGCGCGTCAAAATGACCACACTCCGCCTGATGGTAAGCGATAATATGGTCCAAGAGCAGCGTCCTCCACACCATCTTCATAGCAGTTGAGGTCTCTACTTTAACGGTCTAAGAAGGTGCTTTTTCACGTCCCGCTTAAAGGACCAAGGATTGAAGGAAGAAGGAAAGACGTGCCCTGGCAGAGAATTCCATGCCATGATCGTTCAGTTGAGGTATGAGGACTCAAACTAGTTGGTGCGTGATCTAATCGACTCTACCGTGTAAGGATGGCATTTGAGCCCAGCACGCATTGTTCTAAATAGGAAAGGGGAGGGCGGGATAAGATGGAATAAATCTTCAGAGCACTTCCCGTGGTATATTCTGTAGAAACATGCCAATGAGGCGATATCCCTACGGAGTTGCAGAGGTTCCAGTGAACTCGTGACCTCTGGATACCCGATGATACGATCAGCCCGCCGCTGTAACCTTTCGAGAGCGTCCAGCAAGTACTGCGTGGAGCCGTCCCCAAGATGAGAACAGTACTCCACGCAAGAGCGCACTAGCGCTTTATACAGTAGGCAAAGTTGCCCAGGTACGAAGAAATTTTAAATAATATGTATCGGCTACCAGCAAAGTCCATAAAATATAGAAATATTGCAGACGATACAATCGTCGACGATCGCGGACGATCTAAGGAGAAAATTTACTTTCTCATATATGTTCCACCGCTTGTATGATAAACTGCGTTCATAGAAATTTTTGGGGATCATTCTATTTAAAAATCGTTTTATTTAAAATCGCTCGATACGTCATAACTGAGTGCCAATCGGTGGGTACCAAGCGCTTACATAAGACTTTCTACATATGTACGGCAAAAAATGGCATGCGCGGCCCATGGAATTATAGTACCTATAGGATTTGACACATATGGCATAATAAGGCTTAGATAAGTTAAGTAACTTGCGAAAGATTTTTTGGTGTTGCTAGCGTCCGTTGTCTTATCATTAGTTAGGTGGTATGATTTTATTTTCTACATTGTTAATACAGAGAAATGGTTGGTTAAGTAGCGAAAGCAAATCGTAGCTAAACATCGTATTGTAAGTCATGGGATTAGGCAATATTTCAATAAAAACACGTAAGATTTCTTATAAAAAAAACTATATTTATTTTAGAAAAAAAGAACAATATAACACTTCTTTATGACGAATTTCCACAAAGTACACCACCGCGGCGGAAAAACGAAACAATATGTAACACGTTTATAAAGACACTCTTTAACACAAATATTTTTAACAATTTGATGCATTTACAAATAAATATACGGTATATTATAAATTTATATATATTTTACATCATTTCATATACTTTAATTTAAGAGAGTTTTCTCATAAACTAAGACTCCTTCATCAGCTAAGATGTTCCGAATCTAACAAAACTTGGGCTCTCTTATTATTGTTGTACCGTTAAACAGTTGAATGGCAATATTCGGCGCTTTTACCAGTCCACGTTTTCTGTTTACGTTCCCAGTCTCTCAGCAAACAATGAAATGTTTCAAAAACTTTTAATGGTGATCAAACAATCGTTTCATTTCGTTTTTGCTCGACGAGTCGGGTAAAGTTGCAAAAATTTTGTTGTGAATATTTTGTTTATAACACTGAATCAAATACTTAATGCAAAGTTGACGAATATTTTTAGATAACTTAGTACTTAATGTGTTATTATTGCAATAAACGATACTTTTTTCAGCTGTCTCTTTTGAAATATACCCAAGAAGGTTTCTTGTGATTTTCCTGGTGTCAACAATCACTTTATTAAATTCATCCGTAGTCATTAAAATCTTTACTGAGTTTATTAAACATTCGAACATTATTAGTACACGTACTTTCAAATGATTCCGTTTTATTCAATAACAAGTACATAAACCACATTCAGAAAGATACGCTCAAATATTAATATCACTCACTTTTATAGGTTCATATAATTTTTACGGGCATTTTACTGCGTGTCCGCCTCTTGATGTCGACGTACACTTATTAATTTTTCTTGATCTCATATTAATGTCTTATTAGATTGTACCTTGGTTTACGACTCAGAACTTCAGGTCAAAAATGGTAATAAAACACTTCGCGCTCTTACTCCTTAATCTTTTGCAAGAACACATTCATTAAACTTCAAAGGGTTTCGAGAAGGGTTAAAGTTGTTATAATTTATTCGTTCATAATTTTAGTAATACGATTTTCCGTTTTAATTTTGCTATTTTCATCATATTGTGGTTTTGAAAATTAATTAGATTTGCATTTCGATTTAACAATATCTAAGTTTTAAACTCGCCGAATGTTTTCCTAATATATTATAGGAATTGCTCTCTATTACATGTATTACACAATATGTAAACGAGTGTGGTCATGTATAGTTACTTATAAGAGAGTCTAGTTAGTGTAAAAAATCATAAAATTTATTTAGTGTCTTACCACGGCTTTTCGTTTTATTTACTTTTTAGTATTATCGTAAAAGGTCGATTAACTTTCTCGAGATGTATTTAAATACAAATTAGTCTTTCTATTCTATTGACAAAACGTAGGTACATATTTGATTACGTATCAAAAAAATACATAACGATCTGTTTTAAAACATTAATATTAATAAGAGTAAGTAAATTAAAAGTAATTTCGTCCACTATACGATAATAAAATTATAAACATACTTGTTTACTACAGGTATTACAGGACTACAGGTTAGTATATATTTATTTTTTTATTTATAAACCCAAAATAAAAATTAATCTATCAAAATTCATTTTATATTATGTTTATCAAAATATTTGAGAGCATATTAACGTCTCTCAAATGGCAACTCGGATTTATCACACCGACAACCAAGTATCTAAATATTTCCCAGAATCATAAAGATTGCTCCAACGCGGATTAACGTTGACAATGAGCATTAAAATATCGTGTTCCCCTTACAAAATATGGACAAAAAGCTCTCGAAGCAAATCCCAAATCCAAAGCAAATTACTTTTCGGAATGCATAAAAGAAAATTCTAAAGGTGGATTCGTTCCTTTGGGGACGGACAATAAACTGCACGCGCGGTGTCAAGCCGCGCGAGGGTCCTTAGCCAGAAGTAAATTTTATTAAAACGCCACAAAATATATTTCAGCTGACTCTGACAGTCTACTGTGGTAAATATGGTATGATGACAAATTATGGAATAGCCGTAACGAAAATCTTAGATAAAAGACACTTTTAGAGGAAAGAAGATAGGAATATGTGTGAGTGCGGGTAGTAAAGATTTTACGTTATGTTTTCAGGTTGAGATTTATGATGTTTTTATCTTGCTCGTGCCAAGCATATACGATGTCACGTATTTTGCAAAATTTAGAGTCACGAGGCAAATCTCAGTTATGTATTTACTTAATTATATAACAGAGATTTGCGTTAATCATTCGGAAATTGAACTATTAAGTTAAGTAATAAGTTGCTATTATTTTCCACTAATATAGTGGGTTCCAAACGGATAGGAGCAATTTATATTTTTATCGAGCAGGCTATGTATTATGTGATATGTATTAATTAATGTTATCAGATATATGGCTAGCCGCATACATACTACTAATGTAAAATGGTGAATTCATTTTCGAATTGTTGCTCCTGTTGCATAAATTAGCGTTTATGATCACGGCTGAATAGGTGCGGGTTTGATTTCTCGGTCGAACAAAGTGTTATTGGGCTTTCTCTTCAGAATGTTTTACTAGTAGTGCGGGTCTGGAAGCTGTCCCAGTAGTTGACAATAAGCTCGCCCCTATAAGGTCATGAATTGATACACGGCTCACGAAATTGGGGTGTAGTGTATTACACACACATATCAAAAGCAATGTAGGCAGAGATGTACCTCAGTCGAAGTTATCAGGAATATACAGGCGTGATACTATGTATTTATGTATTAACTAATGACATCAATATGTATACTGGGTATTAAATTATGCTTGTTAAACTTTTTGTTTCGTGTTTAATGTAGGTATCTAATTTTGGTGCCGTTTTGTAATTTATCCATTGTTTACCTACAATAAAAGTCAGGTAGTGAATGCGATTAAGGTCTACGCATGAGGTCTGGATTCCCGGCATTGGGCAAAGTTCTGTAAGATTTACTTGTCCGTGCTACTTGCATGGTGTCTGGAATTTTGCCCGGTAAATGGAAAATGGCCTCACCTCACCCCTTCTTACGTGGAACCTAAAACGATAGTTGGCAAAATGTGGATCCATACTCAGATTTCACCTACGAGAATACGTTTGCGTATTCTGAACTCTTTATACACATTTATAATTATGTATATATATATTTTAAATATAGATAGCTACAGTACCTTAAAAGGCAAGTCTCAGCTTTACACTTGTACGAAATCTCGAGGAAATCCTCGGAGGAAATGCGCTGTCAGGTATACTGTTATGTTTCAACAAAACAAACGTTCCGTCGCAGCTCGCAAGGTCGATGAAAAAGCCAACACAAAATATCCCTAAGCAGCTAATTTGAATGCGTACCCAATGCATGGCAGTGTAAAATAAATTAAAGCACATTATTGACAGCTAGATAGACAACTGGCTCTTTAAACTTCTTACCCTGTATTTTGCCGCCTTGAATAATTCATTTAAAAGAGGGTGCGTGAACAAATTCACCGGAACTTTCTAATGTTACGAGTGGAATAAAAGTTTTTCTCTGCCTTTTAATTTCAATGTCATTACAAGCGTTGTCCTTAAATCTTTGTTCTTTGAACATGCTAATACATTTCCTTCGCTTTGTTCCTAAATAGTGATACTTTGCGTTTGATAGTCTCTTTAGACTTCTTTATTTTGAAGGAAATACTGGGAGGATTTTGAGAATATTATTGAATACATTTAGTGCCTTTATTTTGCTGTAGCAGATTTACAGTTTAGGGTTAGGTTATATCAATATGCTAACTTATTTGCGTAATAGAGTCATCCATGTGAACTTATATAAGTATAGGTATAACACATTTGCTATTTTTTCACATTTTTATTTTTTATTTGCTCAATGATATAACAGAAGTTATTAAGTTTTAATTGTATAATTTATTGATATTACACGTCATAGGAACACTTGCTTATGATGGCTCAATGTGAAGTACATACACACATAACAAAAAGCCCGCGTTCACTTGGAAAAGTTTGGGGCGGAATAATGATTGGAGCTCGAACGCCTTTGATCCCGTAGAGCCTTGCTCTATGACAGCTATTTGTACAAGACACCTGTTATTGGTGGCATCACCAGACTATTCAGGATAAATTATGGTAACCATTTCGTGGTGGTCGATGATAATGTACCGGCACATCCAGTTCACGGATTGAGCGCTGCTCTCCGGGAGTACGAAATCACGCGGTAAGACTGGCCTGTCGGCTATCCGAACTTAAGCCCAATCGAGCACGCATGGCGCTCTCAAGCGAGCTGTTTGGAGTCGTCAGCCATCTCCAAAAACTCTATCAGAGACCAAGTAAACCACCATTTAAGAATGGGACAGGCTACCACAAGAACTATTAGACAAATTGATCTACAACATGCCCAGGAGGATGTTCGCATGCTTTCAAGCCAGGAGAGGAGTCACATTGTGTTAAATTTAAAAAAAAAATTTAAAGTTTAATAAAATTATTTTTTTCACTCAAATTTTCGCATTTCGTTAAAATACAAAATTTTACAGAGATTGAACAATCTTATTTTATTAACGAAAAATAAAAATCATATAGAGGTTTTCATATTAAAATGATGTGTTTTTAAAAGTTTAAGCAATAAATAATGCATTCATTGATTATATTTTCACATGAGAAAAATATCTTGACGTTTCCAAGTGAATGCAGACTTTTTTTGATGTGTGTACATATGTGTATAGAGCATAGCAAATCTATCATTGCGTACCGATCACAGTTTCTAACTCTGTACTCAATATAAAGTCGTTTAACAGTAAATTAAAATTTGCCTGGCTAAAAATGCAAGATACTCTGTGGTGAGTAAGGTTTTCAGTCTCCTTAAGGAGGTGCTGCCGCTGTCTTGTTAGCAGAGGACCAGAAATTTATGGCCATTGCGCTGCTAGCACTAACTGTACATATTTAGCCAGTAACGCGCAAATCACCCTTGGTGTAGTAATCGTCTAAGGCGCTGGCTACTGGCTGGTAAGAAGAGACCGTGTGAACCACACTCGATATATAAAAAAAATGTTACCTACACATAAATAATACCATAAATATTTGATGTATCGCGTAGCTGAAAATATTATTACCACTTTTCCCCATTATATTGCTTTTGCGTTGAAGGCTCACTCTAATATAGACCACGAAGACTACAAAACGAAAATCATTAAACAACAGCCGTTGACCAATATAGAGACAGGACTAGGGACGTAGCCTGGAGGTGTTTGACTGTTTGAGTAGGTATGTCGTGCCTCACTGCACTTCTACTTTTAATAAGTACAGTAACACCCCGACTTACGATATCCCCGCTTAACGACTACTTGAATTTACGTAACTCGAAAATTTATAATTTATGTATTTTGTTTGAATAAATTGCAGGTATTTTCCATGTTTTAGACATTTGAGAAAGCTGAATAATTTTAATTTTTAGAAATGCTTTCTTTAGTTTATGAAACAATGGCATAGAAAATGTATATTATCTCTTAAAAGACTCGTAGCTATAACAAATAATTTATAACAAATGGTCATTAAACGAAGTCCACCAAGTATGTACTTATATGCCAGGGACATATTATATTGAATTAACGGCTCAGCATGCCATTAATTAAGTTTTGGATTGTATTGACTAAATTAAGATAATCTCTTGTCAGGCTGCACAAACCGCACAAAGTAAATATTTTATTGTTATTGCTATTACCTACGTGTTTTAAAATCAATGAGATACTCACTTCATGAACTCATTATTAACGAAGCAATTAATTTTACGTTATTTGCTCCGATTTACGTCAACTCAACTTACGCGGTTGTATCTCCAAACACAACGTAACTTTTAGAGTATTACAATACAACCCTCTTTTAATATAGCAAGCCCTAGGGGTCCCCTAGCCCCACGTAGAAGGGGATCGTAAATTTCTTGCACAGTCGCGACTGACTGTGATTTTTCTGCCCAAGAATTTAATAATTGCATTCCTAATGTTTATTTGGTCGTTTTCAGATACTTAATTAAGTTTTTAATTGAGTGGGTACAAAGTAAAGAAATGATTGCTCGTTGGCAAAGTAATTTTATTTGATCACGACTTTGTTTTAAGAGCTTTTTATATTAACTAATATTCTACCTTCAGGTTACAAAACAAGTGGTGGCACGTGGATGTAATCCTACTCAGAAGTAACACAACATGACAACACAAGGTTACATGAAAGCGGTTTTCTATAGGGTGGAGATAGGTACTTCACGAATAGGGCTTTTCGAATTTGGAAATTAAATTCCTCTGTCTCTTTAAATATTAATCACTAAGTTTTACCCACAGTTTCGCAAAAGCAACAAACAAAGGCACACAGTTTTATGATAATATGTAGCATAACATGCCACTTTCAGGCTAACTATCTCTTTGCAAAAAATAATATTTATTTAAATCAGTGCGTAAAAGAAGGGCGAATGCAATTAATGCAGATGTACCTATCAGTTAGCGGTGAGCGTGTATGAGAAATGTTATGAAAGTAAATAAAGCCAAAGAAGTGTGTCAGGATTGTAGCAAATGGAAATCCGTAGACTCTGCCTACCTCTCTGGGAAACAGGTGTGAATCTATGTATGTATGTATCAGTTATCCATATATACATACATCTACTTAGTCTTAGGCTGTATTACGGAGAGGTGGATAGATACGTACTACAGATTATCATTTATTTGTTTAGCATGCGTTTAAACTGAATGTCATTAAATACGTGCCTGAATTGGACAAATAGGTATGTACCAAGTTTACATTTATAAAAATAATGTAATGATATAACGAATTTACAATGATTTCATTGTTTAAAAGAAACAAATAATTTCAGAGTCGTATTAAAATAATAATTACCTGTTATTAAAACAAATCTCAAAGAGTTTCAAAACAGACTTTAGACGTAACATTACAGACAGAATAAATCAAATTTAATAGCACTCTAAAGCAACGCGATTTCCTAAATAGCATTCATTTAATAAAATAAATGTTATTAAGCAGCTCACAATAGTTCAGACGATATCTGAGCTAAAATTTCAGATCTAACTTCGGCGGTAAAATATTAAATTCCGTTCGCGGTATCCGTCACAATCGAGAGACCCTTTGTGGTCGGATATTATTGGATTTGGTAACCGCGCCTTATTTTATTATTTGCCCACTTTAAGCGCAAACACACAAAGGAAAATGAAATCGATATTTTTATTTGAAAGCGATTGTGGAACGGAAGCGACGCTTCCTGAATAACTATGACGATTGCTGCCTTTGTTGTTGGCAGTGTTGGCACTGGTTGTGTTAGTAGGTAATGAGACTTGTTACTGAAATGCGGCTATTGGCAAAAGTGTCAAATACAACATTTTTCTCATTAAAAATACAAAACGTGCGAAACGACACCTGCGTTTTCAGACGGGTACGATTCGCACGAAAATATATTCCATGTATGCGAAACGACAACAAAACAAATATTAAGTGTCTTTTCGCACGATTTGTGTGAACAAATTCGTGCGAAACGACTACTAAGCCGAAACGTTTCTCAATAAACGATTTTACTATAGTTTGTCGGACCAGACAAATTTGACACAGCTCCATACACCTTATGTTTAATTCTTATTGATAATAAGGACTTTACAAACATTCAAACAACGGACACAAAGAACACTCAGACACACAACAACCATTTATGGATTAGAATTCTAACCCACAATACCCGGCGTAATGGTAGATGCAAAGCGACTACCTAAACCAGTCCATGCAGACGCTGTGTGTCCTAAAAGGCAATGATCATATAGCCTGCGTCCTGCTGATAGCACAAAAACTTCTCAAGGTACCAGTACACATTACTCAGCGCAGTAACACAACACAAAGTTGTTTGATTGCGATCTACTGAACAGTATAGGTATCATCCAGGCGGTTTGCCATAGTTTGATTGAAATTCCATGCCCTGTTTTTAAACTAAGCATCGTAACACTTTTATGTCTTATCCGTGGAACCGATTTTGATGTAATTTGGTAAAGTGATTATGCATGCACAAATCTCTTCGCACGAATAGTGCGAAACGTCACTTTTTTAAGTGTCCATTCGCAGATCTTTTTCAGATTGTCCGTTTCGCACTCAAACTATATAGATGTGTCTGTGTGGTTTCGCACAATTCATGCGAGCAGATTTGTGCGTAACTACCAATTAGCCCATTTCGCCAGCCATGCTTTTAAGTCATGTAAGGCGAGCCTACATACCGAGCTATTTCGGTATGTAACTAAAATTTTCTATTAAGAAAACCTAATAACACTACATGTAGCAATCAAATCCAGATCTTCACAATCGTACGCAAATATAAGCACAAACTTATGTCATTGAGCCAACGAAGCTGATATTTATAATTATATCAAAAACGTCTTCATTTTTTTTCTTATTTGGAAAAAGAAAGTTAATAAAAAAAAGATTTTTATCACGTTCAACGTGTATAAATAAGATACTTTTACTGTACTTATTTAGCTTACACTTAAATAAAATTCTGAAATATAAAACATCGGTCCAAAACGGGAAACACCTAACATACCATTGGGAAGTTTATTTTACTTTCAATCAGGGTTACCAAGTACTCAGATTTTTCTACATCATAATAAGTATGCATGTTTTATGATTTTCTTATAAAGAGGGGCTGAAAAATATGAAATACAAATCTATTCAGCGTGGCTTTTATCGGTACTGTTGATTTAAAACTTATATAACTTAAATAGCACTGTAAACTAATTAGAACGTTAAATTATAACTAATTTCATTAAACATTTAACTACTTTATACGGATTGTATCACATACACGTAAGACAATATTCTATTTTTTTCATTTAAATGAAAAAAATATTAAAAAAAAACAATTATTATTATAATGGACATCACTTGCACTAGGAATAATTTTCGTATCGCGGGCTCTTATAATGTTCTGTGATCGTGGAGGCCTTGCCTAACATACAAACAACGAACTTAAAGAACACCCAGATTTGTAACAATCATTTATGTCACACAGGAACATTTGTTCCGTATGTGATTCGAATCCACAGCACTTGGCGTAGTTGCAATCGCGAGGTAACAATTTCAACCACTAGTCTACCGTGGAGGATGTGCAAAATTTGCTGATGGAGTGTGCAAGGAACCGAAACGAAAGAGAAACGTTCATGAGGCAGTTTAAGCTAAATTAGTTAAATATGGGCTTAATCCTGACTATAATGTCCCAACCCAGGTCTGATCTAGCAACACAACTTTGTAGCTTGGCGGCAGTTCTTAACCTATAACTCATTGTTATTATTGTTAGATTTACATTTTGCTTTTTGTGTTAAGCTTACGTAATGATAGAATGGAGTTGGCATATCCTTGTGAACAAAAAAGACCAAGAAATAAAAAAATTTAAAAAAAAATCTACTATTAGAGTCTAACCGTGGAATAACCAACTTAAATTATAACTAATCAACTATTCTTAAATTATTGCTATTTCCTCTTAATAATATTGCTAATGAGCATAACACTCTTTCTTAATGGGCATTAGTCGGTACGCTTACAAAGAGTCGCGACGAATATGTAATATGTTGATCGCGGCAACTGTACGGTCAATAGATAACAGGTTCAACGTACAATAAAATAGTTATTTTGAATGGGATTTGGCTTAATTTATTAGATTAGGTTAGCTTATCTGCTTAAGCAGGTCCATTGACCATCGCTAAGTTAAGCTATCACTTTTTTTACACCTACCACGGCGATCCTCAACAAAACCGCTATCGACGGGGCCGCGTGAATCACTTGCACATGCGGTCGCGACCCCGGAGAGGTTTCGGCCCGTCGTATGAAACGACAGGCCTACGGTTATGGTAATTTCTCACTTAATCTCTACTGTCCCCCCCTAGAGGGGAGACAGACTCGACACAGAGGCGCGCGTGGGAACACCGCCTCTCGGACATGGTGATGATCGGATGGCGGGCAGGCCCACAAAGCCCACCATCCTCAGCGACCGAGGGCGTCGACCCAAATGGGCACCCCGTAGAAGGCCATCGACCGAACTACCCCAAAATAGAGGAGGCGGCAGATGACACTGGGCCCCCCGATATTCGGCAGCAGAGTACTAAGCACTCCCGCCGCCGACATCAACCGGGGGGCCAAAGTGAACCATCGCCCTCTGAGATCTCCTCAAGAGGACAACGGGCCAAACCTAAACTTTTTTTTTTTTGATACCCAGCAAAAATGCTTTATGCACTACCCGCCGGCTAGGGAACGGCACTGGCGGGGCGTGTGGGACTCACCAGCCGAGTGCTGGTATACCCACTAAAAAACCTGGTGTGTTCCCTCTCTCACCCAATCTTTTCAGACTCCCAACTGGCCCCCCAGTTGGGAGTCTGAAAAGATTCATCCATAGCAGGCTCCCCCGTGTGGGTGCCGGCCGGGTCAAACGGACCCGAACTCCTGTCGTCCCCGGGGGAGAGCAATTCACTGCTCTCCCCTTTCGACGTTAGAAGGCGCGCGGGAACACCGCGCCCGCCCTCTATGGGTTCTTAACTCACGGGTGGCAGGGTCCACTGAGGCCTTGCCACCCAGAACCCTTAGGTGGGGGGCAGGAGAGCGACATAAGCGCGTCTCCTGCGCCCTCTCCTCCGGCGGCGGACGTCCCGGGCGTAAGGATCTTCCTTACGCCCCCGCTCCGCGGCCTCCTTCTGCGAGATGACAGCCTCGCAGAAGGACCTCATTGCGCCCCAGCACCTGTCGTCGCCGACCATCATGGATACGACGGTCGGCAACGAGAGGTTGAGGCCAATCACGGCGACCAGGGAACAGCGCTCCTCGGCCCACGCCGGACACTCCACCAGCGTGGGCCATTCTTTTTTTTTTGTTTTTGACCCAGGAAAATCCTTTATGGATACCCCCTCCCCCGAGGGGGGGGAGAGGGAAGTTATGTGAGACTCTCCGCCCCTGAAGGGGGTCGGTATACACACTAAAAACCTGGGGTGAGCAGTCCCACCGCCGACGGGGTGGGACGAGATGGGGTCGCGTTAGCAATCACCATCCCGCCCCGGCGGTTGGCCCGGCTGATGGTAACCGGGCCTCAGCACCTGTGGAGGGGAGGCCTTGCTCACCAAGGCCACCCCCCAGACGTGTGAGGCCGTGCAAGCCGGTAGAGAGTCCCCCGACTCTGTACCAGTGACCCCACTATACAGGAGCGAGAAGGCGGGCAAATCGCCTCCTCCTCGCTCCCGTCCGTCTGCGCCGGAGAGGGTCAGTGAGGGGATTGTTCTCCCTGACTCTCTCCGCGGTCTCCTTCTGCGCCATGACAGCCTCACAGAAGGAGACCACTGCCTGCCACGACCTCTCGCCGCCGAGCATGGCGTTGATCACGCTCGGCAGGCAGAAATCCCCGCCTATTATGGCCGAAAGCGTGTGCCGCTGCGGCCCCCACGCGGCACACACCTCCAGCGTATGGAGCGCCGTATCTTCCGGTGCCCCACACTCGCGTGGGCCAAACCTAACCTTTTTTTTTTTATTTACGTGGGGTAATGCAATGACGCATATCCCTCCGCGGGGGCGGGCGGAGGGATTATGTCGGACTCGCCGGGGTAAAAGAAAGATGTTAAAAGATAATGTACCTCCCGGAATACCGACTAAACCTACCACGGTGTTCCTCGACAAAACCACTATCGACGGGGCCGCGCGAATCGCTTTCGCATGCGGTCGCGACCCCGCCGAGGTTACAGCCCGCCGTATAAAACGGCAGGCCACTACACAAAAGACCTACCCAAAGGTAATACTTCTTAGTAAAACCCTACTGTCTCTCCCCTAGGGGGGAGACGGACTCGACACAGAGGCGCGCGTGGGAACACGCACGCCGCCTCTCGGACCTGGTGCTGAACGGATGGCGGGCAGGCCCACAAAGCCCGCCACCCCCAGGTCAAACCTCAGGGTGGCTGGAGGTCATCGCGCGCCCTCCGGCGCCCGGCTCTGCGGTTGGGGAGAGGGTTCAAACGCTCCCTCTCCCGCTCCGCCGCCTCCTTGATGGAAATTACTTCCTCACAGAAGGAGGCGACGGCGTTCCACGACCTCTCACTCCGGACCATAGACTGAACTACGGCCGGGAGCGAGAGGGTAACCGATCCGACTGCCGCGATCAAATCACGGAGCTGCGATGCCCAGGCGGGGCAAACCGCCAAAGTGTGCAGCGCCGTGTCCTCTACAACGCCGCGGCAGTCGCCGCAGTGGTGACAACCGGGCGTCTCTTGCCGGCGTATACGACACAGGAACTGGCCAAAACAACCGTGGCCAGTCAGTACCTGTGTCAGCCGGAAGGTGAGGGCGCCATGCCGCCTCTCCAGCCACTCCTCAAACACGGGACTTACCGCCACGATCGTGGCGTGCCAAAAAACCTAACCTACCCTAACCTACGCCAAATCCCATTAAAAATAACAATTTTATTGTATGTTGGTTAAAGAATAAAAAAGAAGAAATCTTGGCTTGCCCATGCTAACTATTGCAATAGAAAGAGGTTGAACATATCGAGCTATTCTAAGTGAGTGCAACGTGCAGTAGGTGTATATGCCGCTTTGAAGCGGAATTGGATATTATTTGTATTTCATTAAAAAAGTGTAATTTATTGTAGAATATTTTATTGATAGCATTTTAAATTTTATTTAGTTTATTTCTAGGCTTTAGCTCTAAAATTTGTATCCTTTATGATACTGCATACAACAAGAACGTAAGCGTCACAACAACAACTCGGTGTGCGATAGCAGATGATGACATTATTGACATAATGTTAGATCTGCTAGGAGTTACTTACACTATATTATGTTCATTGCGTTTTACTAAAGATACCATTCTGATGTAAATTATTGCCCCGCTGTCAATCTTTCATGACTATCTAGGTTGTTGATGTGTATCTCTCAGCCTTAAATTAAGATCGTGCTTAGTCTTCCAAGAAACTTATCTATAGATAAATACAGATAATCCCCAATTAAACGTTTAATAATATAACGCAACTCCCGAGCCAACTTAAACTTACTTTGTAATTAAATCTACACTTAAAATCGTCCAAATTCTTCCCTAAATTTTTAACTCTCGCCTGGGAACCCTAGTCCCGATTGGGAACGCCTTCAATTCAAAGTTTTAATGAGTAAATAACGAGTCGTGATTCAGAGGGATTGCTCACTTCGTGCTATCCATGATGTATTTCGAATTTTCTTGTGATAAACTTGTAAAGTAATTATGGATGTCATCAATTTGCGAACAAATCATGTTTTGGTCTCAAAACTTTTATAAACTTTTGAGTTTTATAAATAATATTGTTTGATTGGAAAATTACACGTAGAATAAGTTTTAACAAATATAAACGAAATCAGAAATATTTATTTGTAAACATAGGTAATATATGGGATGTTCCAATGAATGGATATGTCATTGAAGCATACAAATTTGATACCGTAATTATATGTTTAAGCTTTAAACAATAATATTTTAACAAATTTTACATTAATAATAATAATAACTTCAATTAACAATAAATTAATATTTAATTATGAACAATAATTAATCAAAAACATAATTATCAAATTTAAAATGCCATATACTTAAATTAAAATGTCATAGAAATTATAAAATGTCACATAAATTATACAACGTCAATATTTCAATCCCCTTTATTGATACATAATAAATGAGCTACGCGACAGCCGCGGCGGCCACGAAATCAGCGGGTAGCACAAACTATGACGTCATAAATAACGAGAACCAATGGACAGAAGTTATAAACAACAAGAAGAGGAAACCGATTAATAGAGGAGGTAATACGTCAAATGTAACGTTAAAAGCTGTTGAACGGAAGAAGTATTTACATGTATGGAGACTGGAGAAAGATACTGGTGAGGACAAAGTAATGGAGTATATTAAAGGTGTATTAGGGAATGATTCCGAAATTACAGTTGAAAAATTGAAACCGAAAATAGAGCGAAATTATGCCTCATTTAAGGTTGGTGTTACAGAAGGCAGTTTCTGTAAGCTTTGTACGCCTGAGGCGTGGCCATTGAACATAGAGTACAGTGAGTGGGTTTGGTTTCGTGGCCCAGGTACACCAGCCTATACACAGGGCCAGTAGAAGCATCGATATTTTATACCAGAATGTAAGAGGACTCAGAACGAAGACATTACAGTTTTCATCGCTACTTGAATCGTCGGGCTCGGATTTATTCGCCATCACCGAGAGTGGACTTAACTCGACTATACAAGACGCAGAATTTGTGCCCCCAGGATACAGGGTATTACGGTGCGATCGAGCGGATGGGCGCAGGTTAGGCGGAGTTGTTTTAGTGGCCACACAGCGATTCGAACTGCGCCAATTGACGCTACCCGATGACCTTGTAATAGACAATCACATGTTTGAACTGATTTGTGCTGCAGTTTACATACAGAATAGGTTTTTATTTACGTGTTGTATTGTGTACATACCGCCCCAAACTGATGAAAGCGAATACATGATAATGTTTAGTGTACTAGAAAAGATTAGTATTAAGTATAAACATAATTTAGTTATAGTAGGTGATTTTAATCTATTTTCGTGCAATATAAATGTCAGTAATTATTTTGAATATTTTACGGCCTTTTGTGAACTCGAGCAGTATAACTCGGTGCCTAATTGTAACGATAGACAGCTGGACCTAGTGTTGAGCGCGCGAGGCGTCCGCGTCGAGGCGGCGGACGAAGGGCTGCAACCCGCGGATGCGTACCACCCGCCGCTCGCTATCAGCGTCGCGCTCGCCGAGCGCCCCGCGCCCGCGTCTGTCTCGCACGCACACACTCCCGCGCATTCGACTCGCCCGATAATAAATAAACGTTGGAATTTTAATAAAGCCGACTTTAACCATTTATATAATTTGTTGTCTACTATAGATTGGAGTGGAATGTATTGTTTAAAAGATCCAGACACAGCTTTAGGCTTATTCTACAGTAAAATAAATGAAGCATTAGACATTTGTGTTCCTTTAAAAAGAGTTAGACGGGTGAATACGAGGTACAACTATCCTGTATGGTATACGCGTGGTATTATTGCTGATATTGAGCTTAAACACACTTTGCACAAACGATACAAAGCCAGTAAGAGGCGTAGTGATTATGAGGCTTTCTCTGAGTGTCGGGCGAGAGTGAAGGCGGAGATCGAACGAGCTCATAATCAGTATTGTGACTTCGTACAAAATCACCTGGCAAAAGAGCCGCGTGCGTTCTGGGACTATGTGAGGTCTAAGAAAGGTAACTCGAGACAGCGTAAGTTAATAGTAAATGAACGAGTATTATCAGAATCCGAATGTGCGCGGGAATTTGCGAGTTTTTTTCAATCGGTGTACAATCCGGATCCCGCCGTGCTGAGCGTGGCAGCGGCCAGCGCGGCGCCGTCGCCGGCGCCCGGCGCGCGGGCGCACCTCGCGCCGCTCAGCCTCGCCGACGTGCGGCGCGCGCTCGCCCGCCTGCCGCCCAAGCGCTCGGCGGGTCCGGACGGTATACCCTCCTACTTGTTTAGGGACTGTAGCGGAGTATTAGCGGAACCGTTGCTACATTTGTTTAACGTGTGTATCAATACCGCAGTGTTCCCTGATAGCTGGAAACTGACCCGTGTTGTGCCTGTACCCAAGGGTAAGGGCGGCTCGGAGACCACTGATTACAGGCCTGTGGCGGTTCTGTGTACTCCAGCGAAGGTGTTCGAGGCGGCGATTCATAGCTCCTTATATGCACAGATAAGCAGTCAGCTGTCCGATGCGCAGCATGGATTCCGCCCGGGACGAAGTACGACAGGTAATTTACTGCAGATGATGACATATCTGACGCCGGCGGTGGATTCTGGGGTGCAAGTGGACGTGGCGTATTTCGACTTCAAGAAGGCGTTCGACACCGTTGATAACGATGTCTTGCTGACGAAGCTAGCCAGTGTCGGATGTACCCCGCATACCCTGACATTCTTCGCTAGCTATTTACGGGACAGATGCCAGTACGTGGACTGTAATGGGTATCTCTCTGAACCCTACTTCACGAGATCCGGTGTGAGTCAAGGTAGCAACTTGGGACCTCTACTATTCATTGTGATGGTGAATGACCTAGCTGCGGTTGTCAACAGCTCTACCCCTCTGTTATTTGCCGATGACTTAAAATTGGTAATGGAGGTGAGGTGGGCCACGGATCACGACACGATGCAGCAAGATATCGACAGAGTTATAAGTTGGAGCTCAGAAAACAAACTCTTCTTCAACGTGGCTAAATGTTCGGTGCTCTCGTTTAGTCGTGCACGTGCCCCGGTTCACCACCAGTACCACATGGAAGGTACTCCCATGCGGCGGGTAACTGAGGTGAAAGACCTTGGAGTTGGTTTCACCGCGGACTTAAACTTCCGCAAGCATGTTGTTGCCGTATGTAAGAGAGCGTACCAAAATCTAGGATTTATTCTAAGGCAGGCAAATGGATTTACAAATATGGGTGCTTTATGCGCATTGTATGAAGCCCTCGTAAAAAGCCACCTGGAAGGTAACGGTGTTGTTTGGTCTCCTCATGAGGCCAAATATAAATTAATGCTGGAGCGTATCCAAAATAAATTTATCCGGTTTCTATACCTTAAGCGGTATGGGGTATACCCTGGGTATCCGCTTTTATATCCCACGTTATTTATCCTGGGTATGGTAGGCTACACCAAGCTAGAAGTACGTAGGGAAGCCTCTCTAGCCACGTACGTGCTCAAAGTGCTTCGGGGGGTTGTGCACAACCCGAGCGTGCTGGAGGAGGTGCGGCTGTGCGCGCCGGACGCGTGCGTGGCGCGGCGCCGGCGCCCGGCGCTGCTGGCGGTGCCGCGCGCGCGCACTAATTTACTGCATGAAGCGCCGCTGACGCGGGCGCTGCGTACGCTCAACACGGCGTCTGAGCAACTCGATTTGTTTACGTGCTCAATGAGCGAGTTCACAAAGGCCATTTACTATATATTAAGTTATAAGATAGTAGTAAGTACTTAATAGTAAGGAAATGTATATTTAGTCTCTTTTGTTTATGTTTTAATATTTTGTAAATTGTTTTTCTATGTTTAATTTTTTGTGTATGTACTTATTTAACCATTATGTCGCATTAGGATTGAGCCTGTAATGATGTAATAGGTTTATGCTAAATAAATAAATAAATAAATAAATAAATAAATAAATGATATTGATGTGTAATTAATTTGATTAAAGTTAATAAATGGGATCTATTAGGATTTCTTTTCATTTAAATAGTCGTCAATAACATTTTTATAGTAACATTTGCTAATGAGATATTTATGTATATGCTTTTTGAATGCCTCTAGTTCATTAATTTCTATGATATTTTTTGGCAATTTGATGTAGATTTTAGATGCCATACCCATTAAATTTTTATTAAATATAGCTTTTCTGTGGCGTTTCATGCATATTTTGTTTTTATGACGTGTGCTATTTAAGCGCTCATATAAATGAAGATTTTGCAGACATACTTAGCTACATCATATATATATATACGGACAAGAAAGTGGTAGTAACTGTAGCTTTTGGAAAAGTGGTCTATAGCTTTCCGTACTTGGTATGCCACACATTGCCCTTACGCATATCTTTTGTGCTTTAAATGCTTTTTCCTTGTCGGTCGAGTTTCCCCAAAATATAATTCCACATCGCAATATTGATGATCTCATCAACATTGCGATGTAGAATTATATTTTGGGGAAACTCGAATTTTAAGGGAATCCGCAAATATTATATTATATATATCTATATATAATATAATATATGCGGATTTTCAATTTGTGGAGAGTATATTTAATAATAATAATGGTGAATTTTTTGTAAAGCAATGAAATGGGTATACTTATAATATGTATTTATTAATTTTATTTTAAATTAAGGCGCATAATAATCTTCTACTCGAGTAAGTAATACAATATAATATTAAGTATGTCCAATATTTATGTTAACATAAATAATTATTTTGTGCTATTGCTACTAGATTCGGGAAAGGTCACTGAATAAGAGTTCATCACGCTAAACGACAATGACCATTCCTCCATCTCCGAGAAAACATGAAGAAACCTCGAGCTCATTAATGAATTTTCTCCATTATACCTGATACGTTGACTATTACAATACGATTAAATAAACAATAGAAGACTAACTTTAAATACAATAGTACAAATGAAAAAAATTGGAGATTTAAATTTAGCATAATATGTTTGAACAAACGTATACTAAATAGTCTATCGACACTTCAAGCACTAAAATCGTAGTTGTCGATAATAACGTACCGGACATTGCCTCAATAAGGTAAACTGGTTGCTTTTTACCAGTAATTAGCAATGTTCATTGCCGGAAAAAAAGTATAATCACCCTAAAAAGACAATATTGTTTAATGACGTGATTTATTGTTAGAACATTAATTGTATGTACTTCTAAAAGAAATTGTGCAGTAACATTCTAGTAATATAATTGTATTATGTATGTGTTACATTGCAGATACATTTTATCTTAACAAATTATTACAAGCACTGTGAGAAAAGACCGCCCGTAGATAACAGTTGGAACAAACTCTGCATGCGGACTCGAATCCGGCCAAGTTTCCGCCACCCTGCTAAAATATGTATTCTTTTCTTTTGTGCTTATTGTTCACGCAAACTTGCAAAATTTTCACTTTAAATAAACTTATAGTACTTTTGTAAGCGCTAAAAGAATTTCTCTTGAAACCATATTAGAACTGTTATGTGACCTGAATGTATACAGTCAAAGTGCTTAATGTACTTTGTATTATGTTTTTCTTTACCCGTGTGAATTATTTTAGCACTCATGACTATATTTCCGTGCGCTTTTTGTGTAGACTATTTTGTTTTACACTGTTCAAATTATCTCTACTAGCGGTCGCCTAGTGGTCAAAATTCGACCAAAATTCCTAAGCTTGCTACTTTGTTTTCTGTTTTTTTCTATTACATATAAATGAGGTATAGGTAACCATAGTTACAAAGAATTGTACGTCAGACGAAAAATGTCGAAATACTACGAACGCGATTCGACTGCGTGTGTCAAATGCATGGATGTGTGCGTGTAGTGTTTTTCCATTAATTTAATGTGTTTCTATTGCATTTTTTTAGGATTCGCCCCTCCTTCTCCATATAAACTTTAACTGTGCTAAATTTCATATTCCTCCGTCTGCAATTTTCGTAAAAAGGGGTACAAAGTTTTTGCTTCACGTATTAATATATGTCGGAAAACCGGGCTCCATTATGTTTTTAAAAAGTGTGACATCAGCACGGCTGACGTCACGAATATCATCGTTATGGTTATCACTCATCTTCAAAGTAAAACTTCACAGGTTTGTTGAAAGCCTCGTTTATTCAACTGACAGGTTAACGACTAATTTACAGAGGTGTTCACTGTTCGGCGTCTCGAGCCAGACTGCCTCGCAACGCCTTGTGCGGCCGTATTTATAGTGCAACGAACACGTGTTAACAATTTTTAGGTTAAGTATTGAATTATGTGATTTACAAGATTGTCGCACAGTAATTAATTACTGATGGCCTAGTTTTAACATAAACAAGTAATTAAACAGAGTTATTAATCATTAATCAATGAACTATTGTTACTAGGTCGATATAGCGTGCAGAACACATGTACTTGTATTTTAGGTTAACTTTAGGTTAATTTATGTGTTGCAGTATCAGGACCTAACTAGTTTTATAATTAAACAGTCTAAACTATTATTAAATGATGATTCCTTGTTATTGCGCCGATATATACAATGTGTCCGGTAATTAATAGATAACCTTGAAAAAAAAATATATATATTAAAAAGTGCAAGCTATTATAGCATAGCATACTTTTGACTGTCTATCTATTAGCATAATTAGTGTTTAATAATAAAACAACAAAAACCGATGGATTTCATTCATTTATGGTCGTAGTATACAAGAAAGTTATACATGGTAATTTAAAAAAATACATGTATCTCAGGTAGTTAGGATAGATTTTTTCATATTTTTTTCTGAACGGCTATCGGTTCCACTATAAGACATTTCCAGGTTATCCATTAATTACCGGACAACCTGTATAGATACTGAAAAATTTTAAGCAGCCCCGCCATTTAGCCTTAAGGCTAAATGGCGGGGCTGCTTAAAATTTTAATGAATTTTGTGTAATGAATATATAGAAAACTTGTTGTTACTTGTTAGGATATTGTATCTTATCATGGGGCGGCACTTGCAAGACCAAATTAATTAATCTCGAACGCGCACAGCGCGCCGTATTAAAAGTATGTACATTTAAGCCTTATCGCTATCCTACAAAAGAACTGTATGAGTACTGTGAAGTGCTAACAGTGCGCCAACTGTTTATTCTCCAAGTAACATTAAAACAACATCTATTAATTTCCAAGTCTGGCCATCTTGTTTCATCTTTACGATATGCCTCACGCAGGCTTAAACTTCCACCAGCAGACACTCACAGAACATCCTTCAGTCAGAGATTCTTCTGTTTTCTCGGACGTTTTGTCTATACCAAGGTTAACAAACTTCTGAATATTGCTCATAAAAACAAATACGAATGTAAAAGGACATTAACTAATTGGTTACTCCAACTTACTTACGACGAAACAGAGAAACTTCTTCACCCGATTGCATAAATAATTATAAAATGTCAGGCATAAATGAACACACGCACACACACACATACACACACAGACACACACACATACACACACAGACACACATACCACACACACACATACCACACACACACACACACACACACACACACACACACACACACACATACATACACACACACAAATGCTCACATGAACATGGTTTACTATTTAATAACGATATTCAACCATTGCATGTTTTACTTACTATTATTGCCATTTGCTTATACATATGTCTGTTGTTTAATTTAGTAATTTTTCAATTGTGTTGTTACCCGTATAAGATTATTTTCCTGTGATACTGAAAGGTTGCTGGTACTTATAGCACAGGTTATCCTAATTTAAGTACCAGCAGAACATTATAGTGTTAATCTTTATCGTGTACATTCATTTGGACTTTTTTCTATTGCTAATGTACTATTTTGTGGCAATAAAGAATTTTTATTATTATTATTATTAAAAATTCGGGATTTGGAAATAAATAGGTATTTATAAACCTTTAATACTTACCAATTAAGACTTTTTACTACTTGTGGAGATAATACCACAAATAGTAAAAAGTCTCTAAATACTGAAAATAATGAAAGTTCCGGGCCTGGTTGAGGTTTCTCTGACATTTATTACTATTGCAAGATTGTGGGTTACAAAGTTAAAGAAAATCATAACTCTTAGGTATAACATTAATTAATTTAAATTTCAAATTTATTAATCTCTTTTTTTGTTATTTGTAGTTTAATTTAAATGTATAGTATTTCCGTAAACGTAACAAAATACTAAATATATCAATTTATTTCGGGTTATTTATAAGGTTGTCTTATTTTTACACAGATCTTTACTTATTTTAATTCCTATTTTTATATTAAGACATTTTAGTTTTTAGCATCCCAACTTAGCAGGGTATTTTACGAACACTGATGAGTGATGACACAGTACTTCTAGATTCGGCACTATTGTAGTAACTAATTTTTATCACTTATGTAAGGAGGATTTGATCTATTTACAACATACTTTTGAACTTTTGTCTACCTTTCCGTCTGTTTGTCTGCATGTTGCGGTTTTTACAGTTCGATGACTGGGGTTTAACTAAAGCCACGTTTCATCCAATTCTGTTTAGTATAGTGGCATATCTTTGATTGTAGAATAAAGCAAATCCTTTGTTTATATGCCTGCTATATGTATTTTAATAACAATTAAAATTATATCTATTTTTTTTTCTTTATTCTTCAATTCACTAGCATGTCGCGGATAATTTAGCAAATAATACACTAAAAGTATGTAAGTGATAACAGAAAATAAAAAAGAAAATTCTACTACTGGGTTGATATTTTAGTAAGGTGTCGTCACTATTTCAGTAGGTATATGTGTAAATTTATAATTCACGCGGACGTATTCGCGATCTGAAACTAGAAAGTAATAAGATAATAAAGCTTGATGAAATCGCAGATACTGTAACAAATAACAATAGTAGTTTTGTTCTAATTACATCGCATCGTGCCTAACAATATATTTTGGAGCGATGAGGAGGCAAGTTCGGCGGTTAATTAATTACTGTCCTCAAGATGGATGGGGGCGACAGCTCAAAACAAAATGTCTGTTCGCCGTAGATCATTAATCACGACAATGACGTTTTTTCGACATCCTTGTCAACTGTAGAGTGTGGGGAGTGAGGAGTGCCGTTTATAGTCGGTTGCACTGAAGTACGCAGCCGTTAGAGGCGGTGAGTGATATTTCTGACGATGGGTAAACTCTGAAGATTTTGGATTTTTGGCACTGTCATTTAACATATCGTAATTGTAATATTATATATTAATTAAAATAAATATGCAGTGCGTGATATGTGATATTGAAATGACAAATCATATTGTTATTGTCTTTGGTTATTGAATTCAAAATGGACGTAACTTAGATCGACTAATTACTCATTTATTGATGAAAAATAGGAAATTTGGTAAAAATGGTCTTTGAGGATTGCTGAATCTCTCTTGGAATTTATTAGATATTTTATTGGTATTTGTTTTACGAACATATTTTATTAATTCTTTATTTAAGTACATTTATTCAAAAATAGAATATAGTAAATAAGTGCCATTGATTTATATTCGATTGTCAATATTTGATTGTCAGTTATTGGCACATGTTTGGCTAGGTTACCTACCTAGGCACTAACCTAGCTAGGGTACCTACAATCTTACAAAGGCGAGAATGTATTACCTTTTACGGAAATACTCTATTTTTTTTGTCTATTCATCATACATAAAAACTTTTTAAAGCCAAAGTAATTAAACATATTCTTTGCAATTATTTAACCTACAAACTGTTTTCTAATAAAGTAGTAGGTAGTTTTGTGAAATATCTATCTCTAGTAAGATAAATAATTAAAAATAAATTAATAAAGTTGCTCAATGTAAGTTATGAAATGGTTTAACACAGGTCATATATTATATTCTACATGAGGCATACAAATATAATATTAATTATAAAGTTACATAGTAGTATTAATTTAAATAAGTTTACATTCAATTTCGAATTATAACAAAACAATAATCTAAATATACAATCATTGAGATAGCGATGAAACATATTGGAAATGACAGCATAATAAATTAATTTCAAATTATTATATAGAGATAAATGTTTTATTAATAGTAACATATGTTATAAGGTACGAATATTAGTCAAGCCATTAAAGGTTTCTTTTATTATAAATTTTCGATATATAATTTTAAGTTTTAGAAAGATATTATGAGAAGCCACCAAAAGGAGAAAATTTTAAGCACCACAGCAAACTAACTTCTTTTTAACTTTGTTGTCGTAATAAGTCTTTGATATTGGTTATATTGTCCTTAACCGCTTATCGCTTATCATGTACGCCAAGAAATACTAATTCAATTATATGGTGATGTAGCGATTTAAGCTGATTCTTATTGATATTTGCCAAATATTTATGAAACATAATGTCACATTGATGTCAATTATTAGTAAAAAGTTCAATGTATAATTGTTTTATAGAACGAATTAAATATTTTACTAACATTCATATCCAGTGTTTATTGCATCAGCTTCTTTGTCAAGAATTTTCTAGATTTTCATTAAATTAGATTCTTCCGCGGCTCCGCTATGTCAATTTCTTTAACCCTCGCGAATAGTACTCTTTTCTGAATGAAAGGTACCGTATATCCTTTTCTGTACCTCTGACAACGTGTATACGAAATTCCATGATGATTGGTCGAGTAGATAAGGCGTGAAAGCGAACAAACAAACTCACATTCGCATTTATAATATTATAGCTAGGATGAGTAGCTGTATTATCTTTCGTAGACTTTGTTCAAAATCGTTCTACGCACTTGTCTAAGTGGCTTTGATTAATATTGTATTGGAATGAAAATCTGTATTCAATGTATTTGTGGCTAAATGTCCCGCAGAATCTTTAATTACCCTCAAATGATGCATGCAGGTGCATAAACATTGACAAAAGCAGGCGTCATCGCGCCAATTTGGTACGAGATGAATATTGCATTAGCCGTTGTTGTGGGCTTATGTGGAATACTGCACAGTGATTTATTGTTACTAGAGCAGACAGCAGACGAAATTTCATGCCGTCGCTTTGGGTAATAATTCAGTTCGTTTAAACGTTTTAGGGAATAGATGTTTTGTTTAGAGAAAATATCTCAGATTATACGGTGTCTACTGGCTTTAAAATTGTTTTTTCAAATGATAAATACTTATATTCTAATTATTTTGTTATTTAAACTATGTTTATTCAGAATTATTATGTAATAACATAATAAAAAATTGCCTAAATTGAAGCTACAAAAGATGTTTAATTTTAAATGCGTAAGCTATTTACTGCTTCGGCGATTCCGTTGCTTATCTTTGAGCTTACGTTTGCTTGTAATCTTGAGATTCCGGGTTAGATTCGTAAAAGTAATATTGAATTATCACATTATTTACAATAACTTAAATTAAGACTCTTAATTACTACTTAAATTTATTTATATACTGGTTTTTGGTGGCAACGTCCACGGGAATCCGACTCGATCGCATTGCAAGATAAAATGTTAATTCAGGACATGATCTACCTGAGCGCTATGTTTCATAAAAATTGTTAAAAGGCTTAAGCGTATTTGAGTATCAAACATCTACACAAACTTTTACATTTAAAATATTAGTAGGAAGTTAAATAAAAATAACTCTTTTGCTGCATTTAAATAAATATCTATTAATTCATTTTAAAGTAATACGCACATGATTTTATTAATTTCACGATGCATATTCTAGTAGCTTAATATATTAGCGTCCATTGATACAACCCAATTGGAATCAATAGAGGGTTGCGACACTCTGGCTGTATGCATTATTTACGTTCTTCTGTCTGGCCGGCTGCTACCTGTCTTTTGTTAAAGTTTTAGCTACATCCGAGCACGTCTGTTATTAGTATTGCGTGGGGTGGAAAGTGCTTTGGAAGCTCGCTTTAATAAAATAGTCTGCTGCTAGTCGACGCTAATATTAGCAGTCAATTCCAGTAAATTTATTGTAATGTGTGTAAGACAGTGCTGATTAAAAGTAATAAAGTGGAGAATAGTAAAGATAGAAATAAATAAGGGCGTGAGACTATGTTTAAATAAATGGTGTAATGTTTGTATCCCCGAAGGGATGGACAGGGTGTATTACATCATCGTAAATGGGTGCGAGCATATTGCCGTCTAGCCGGTACAGTTTCTGAATTAATCCTACTATCAGTAGCAGCATTATGTTTGAAAATGTACCAGAGAAAGAGATAAATTAGAGAGATTGTTCACCAATTTCTTGATACAAAATCTTTCTATCTCTAAAAAATCCTATAACATTTTGCGTGGCCGCGGCACCGAACCTATCTTTTCCATAATCTGTAGTTTTTATTATCTATTGATATTGGGCGAATTTGATTATAAATTTTGACCGTAAGTAAAGTCACGGTCAATCTCGATTATATGTTAAACTAACTAAACAAATAGTAAAAACAGGAGAAAAACAAAAATTATAAACATGTAATATGTTAGTGTTAGTTGTACGAAATAGCGGTGGAGCCTACTGCTGTGCCCTGGGCATAGTTCCAGATATTATCATGCTACTGACAATTTTCAAACAAAATTATACAGTTATTTATTACTATATACAGGATTTGAAACTGGTACAATACGAACTGACACTAAGCACACATAATGCTCACCTACGTTTAAAGGCTGGATTATTTACGTTTTCAAAAAGACTAGAAACGTTATAAAATAAATATGTGTATGTACCAACTCAAAATAGAAATACATATATGTTTTTATTTTGAGTTGATACATACGTAAAATTACGCTCATAAAAGGGTAGGTAAAGGTGCATTTCGCCTATATTTCAACAGCTATGTTTTTAGGTTGCCATTTGAGGTGAGCCTAATGGACACAGTTTCAGATTTTGTTTTGCTACTGAACATTCCTTACCAAAAAGTTCAACAACAGTTAGCCCCACTGAACCCCAAATCACATAATTATATTTATATGCATTAAGAGTTTAGTTGACAATATTTATATATACGTATAAAATATAAAATGAAAAAATAGTCATCGCATTTTTTATTCACTTTGAATACATTTCATAGATTATGCCTATGAATGAAATGTATAGGCGAATGAAAGTGTGAACGGACGAATGAATGGACAGGCAGACTGTCATGACAACGTTAGGTGTCCTTTACAAAACTAAAAACCTTCAGAAATATATTTTTATGAAACTTGATAGTTAAATTCAATACAAAGGAAAAAAAATAGTTAATGTTTTTTAAATATGACGCTTAGGGGTGAGACCTTAGAGCAAATATTAGCTTGAATAAAACAGTATGTATAAAAATTAGTCACTGCTTGACTTCAGCTTCGCACTATGAGAAGGCTTAGGCCATATGTCTAGTGCTAGCCTAGTGCGGCACAGATTTCACATATCCTCAAAAACAATAAGAAAACTATTTTGAATATCCGTTGTGTTGGCGTGATACAAATACACAAAAATTCTATATAGACTTAGACTACTCCGTTTCCGTTTTGTTAAGACGTTTTTTTTGTACATACTCGGTAGAGCAGAAACCTATATCGGAATGTCTTTTTAAAACTTTGCAATACTGGACACAAAGTGTTAACAAACCTAGTGTGATCGTAGCATTATTTTCATATTTACGCTTTCAAAGAGGATATCAGTTTTGACGGCCTCGATGGCGTAGTGGTTAGTGTAACCGATTGTCACGCCTGAGGTCACGGGTTCGATTTCCGCACAAGTCAAACATTTGTGTGCATGGATATGTTTGTCTTGATCTGGGTGTTTCTATGTATAATATGTATGTACTTACAATATATATATACATATAGTTATATATATGTATGTTTATCCATTGTCTAGTACCCATAGTACAAGCTCTGCTTAGTTTGGGCTAGATGGTGTTGTGTGTATTTGATCGAATATAATATCACTCCACCAAAATCTAACATGATAATATCCACTTTGATGATCTTATGAAATACTATTTCATGATTTATTTTAATCAGCCACGGTAGAAGGATGAAGCATTTTATTATATTTCACTTGATTTTCCCGTGACTTCCTACGCGTGGAATTTAGAGAAAGGTATCATAGATCTATATTTTATTTCTTTGCATGTATGAAGAAGCTGATGTAATATTTGAATTCGAGGTGGCGTACTTAGATGATATGTTTTAGATTTGAGAATACTTAGAAGTAATGTATGCTAGAGGTAGACGGCCAGCATACAATTTCGTGCAGTAGTTTTTGTACTATGATTTGACAAACATACAGACAGCAAAATTCTTCTTATAAAGATCTTTACAGTTAATTTTCTTAAATATCTCCCACGTACAGATACGGATATTGACCAGTTATAAGTTTACTATATGTAGAGATAAGCTTCAGAAAGAACGATAAAATTCTCATAAAAAATATGATGTTTGAAAATAACGTATTTAGCTCACATCCCTCCCGAAGAGTACTATCAATTATTAAATACCTTTCAATTACGAAATAATTATATAAATCAGATGACTAGGTCCATAATTCCAGAGTTTACCTCGTACATCTAAACTGCCAAGCTTTCACTGTTTGTAATATTAGTATAGATACTCTTGATACAGACATCAAACTAAACGTATACTTTTTCAACTCCTCCATTTTCCTTCATATAAAGTTTTATTAAAAACTGTGCTATAAACTTCCATCCACCCCAGTATTCTATAAACAACCATTAATGCAACCAACAATATTCCACGCGCAGCAAAAATAAAAGTAACTAAACAGAAAACTGCGGCCAGTTCTATTTTTGCTTTCCCCTTTCAGGTTAGATACCCACGGCCCACCTCCCTAATTCTACCAGTTTCGAGTACATCGATCAGTTGGAAGGACGGCCACCTTTCCGCGAAATACGGCCCGGACAACCGTGTTTACGGCTCTTTGCTCCTCTAGCCTTTCGATGCGAATAAACATGACACTATTTGGTTGCTAGCCGTTATATATACGCTTTATAGTGTGGAAACGTTACAATATACTCACGTCATTAACGTTTGAAGACTTCATTGAGGACAGTTAAAGTACGAAATAGAATTCCTTTTCGAACTAAACGCGTCCGCGTCTTTAGACTTTAACTAAAGCTATATTGAAAATATGTAAAAAATTACTACCTATTTATCCTACTAAGATTTCCAAAACATTGCACATTGGTGTGATATAATAATAATAATAATCTTTATTGTCAGACACAAGATCCATACACAAATCTAAATTATATTTGCAACAAATAACAAACAAATAGGAACAAAATTACAACATTAATATAATATTACATGATAATTTAATATTTTGTATTAATAACCCAACTTAGAAAATATATTACATTAATTAAATAATATAATTTGACTGTTATTAGAATTATATATATTAAATAAAAACAGAAAATAGTTATAGCAATTAATCAATAATATAATAATAATATCGTTACGCACTTATATCTAGCCATCTTTTAAAAATCGAAGTGGTATATAATCTGCTCGCAAACTCTTCAATATTCAACACACACACACACACACACACACACACACACACACACACACACACACTCACACACACACTCACATGCTCTAGAGTACCAACAAACAAAACAAATGATTGACACGAAAAACAGCGACACTATGTACAGATTGTACCGTCACCTCTTGCACGTCTGAATACTGTTGCCCAAGATACAGGCATTTTGCCTAGTTTGGGTTTTCAGTTTCAGTACCTAACCTAAAAAACTTGTTAACGATTTGTTACTTACCTTTAAGAACAATGTATGTAACTCTTGAGTCCAATAAACAATTTTATTTATTTTTTATTTTGTTTCTACACGTGCCAACTCTGGCCCTGAAAAATGCAATTCGGCTCCGTTGTATGGCATTGACAGTGTTTAGTCTTGCTTCCATGAACAATCCAGAGGCACTACAGTAGCGTTTTAATCTCATAAGGTGTCTAAAGATGTTATTATATTGCACTTGAATGCCATCCAAGGACTTCCTTGTATACTCGGTCCAAAGATGACACGTGTAGAAATTTTGGCAGTATGTTCTGAACAGATATAATTTAGTATCTATACTGGCTTTAAAAAATCTCCTGGCTATCATATTTCCTACCACCGAGAGTGCCCGACGTTGCCAATCTATATCGGCGTCATCCTTCAAGTCTGATGGCAATATGTGGCCAAGATACTTGAACACTGGAGAAAAATTCTGAGGCCCTCTTCCAGACCTATATATCATAATTTCTGTTATACATAGTTTTCTTTAAAAGCTATCTCTTCTCTCTCCCTTTGTCCAAATATAAGTTAATAAGCTCGTCCCATATTGTGTGCGGGTACAATGTTTTGTTCATATGCATATGCAATAAGCGGCAAACTCCTAAATTTATTAGCCGCACACAGTTCCAGATTCGGTTCTAGATTTTCTAAGTTGAAATGTAGAATGCACATGCTCAACGTAGCTAACAAAAAGGGATTTTACGTTCATGTTTATACAACTAAAGATTCTACGAGCTATGCCATGTTTATAAAATTACGTTTTACTTATATTTTCGACTGTATATTTTTGAAATCTATAAATCTTAATGTTTTTACAAATATCAAGTAGTGGTGTATAATCTCATCTCAATATAAAACAAAATTGTGCTCATGGTAATACAAAGTCGCAACAAGAGATTTTTATAATAATAAAGAAATAAGGATATCTGTTAGTAAATTATACTCTATGGGGTGAATAGGTTTATAGTTAGGTAAGTAAAGTAAGTTGTGAGATCGAACTCGAGACCTCTGTGTGACAGTCAAACAGTATCCTTACCTACTAACACGAACACTATCAATCAATAACTGATTTAACTTCATTCATCCTAATAAATACTTCGACATGACCATATCTTATTGTATCACGTCTTATATATACGCTCAAACGCGATTATCCGATTTCACGGCTTAGTAGTAACGTGACGCCGTGGGACATGTCGGCAGGATATAAGCGTAACGACAAACATTTTGTGATTATTTGGTACACGAATAAGCTTTTCAACGAATTTGGGATTTTATTCGCCTTATGTTATTATTATATAGATGGAAGATTCTATTTTGCTAATATTTCTGATTGCGAGGTGGAGAACGAAGTCGTGATTGCCTGTTCGACTGCAAGGAACATCACAACTATTAAATCTCGATTTTTCTCTACGGCTACTACTGCTAAAGCTTATCTATACAAATAAATAAAAATAATATGTCTCTTTGTAATGTCTAAATAACAGCTTTTTACCAAATGCATATACGGAACTTATATAAAAATATCGATATTTATAATTTTTGTCTGTCATTTTGTTCCGGCTAATCTCTGAAACGGCTGGAACGATTTTCAAAGGACTTTCACTGGCAGATAGCTGATTTTATAAGAAGTAACTTAGGCTAATATTATTATCTAAAAAGAAAATTAGGATTCTGGGATTAAAAAACAACTTTATTGTTAATTTCAACGCTGACGACATCTCGGGTAAACAGATTATTATTTAGGTTAAATTCATGTTATTAAATAGTCTTAAAATCCTGTTAGACTTTAGAATAGTTAAACCACGGTTTTTGTTAATAAGATAAGCAATATTGGCCACTCATGGACATGGTTGTGATTCCATGGCATTGCAAAAGCAATATTGAATAAGAAACCAATTCAGGCCACGACTTGCCGTAAGAGAATGAAATAAAATTCTATTATATTTTATCCTTCAGTCAAATCGCAAATGTTGGCTATTGGACTAGATAAAAATATACAATTACCAATAAGCACAGAGCCCTGTTATTAATTCGTTGATACTTAAAACGCCGCCCCGTGTACACCTCTTTCCTCTAATGAAACCTCTACCTTAGTATGTGAAACCACGTTCACGAGGTCTTTAGACTACTTAAACTATGACAGCAGTAGTTTCAAGAGCCTAAAGATCTCACTGCGTTTAGTCTTGTTACAATAAGCGCTGTAGTCTCTCTTTGAACATACGAACAACTTTACTACAATCTCGGAGTATATAATGCTTCAAGACTTTGAATGACACGAATTATATTATATAAAAGCATTTTTATTTTATCTATACTCGTATACCTACTAATATTATAGAGGTGGAAGTAACTTTGTATGTTTCTTTCTCTACATTTGATAGCTAGTATGAGAGATGGATAAAGACGCAGGTTACTTTTAAATAAACACAGAGACAGACGTAAGCTGCGTAAGATATGTGTGATAAAAACAATTGGTAAATCGGTTCTTATTGTCTAAATATTCATGAATATTTATCTTGTTTTCTATAAAACGTAGTTACAAACCAATAAAACATATCCTTATTAGTCCCGTAGTAAAGATTTGAGATTCGTTTGCATGTTATCGTGTCGAACGAAAACTACCTCGGGACACATATGTTGAATATAATTGGTAGACTACTATCAATTATGTTCTTCATATGTGCTCCTAAAATTATTGATGTGTAAAATTGCAAAATTACATTCAAATATTTTGACAATCTACTATACCTACATAATTATGTGCGCTACATCTTTTACAAGGGTAAGTATTCAAATATCGATGCTTTACGCACCAATGTATTTGAATATCGTTTTAATAATTATACGCATTACTACAAGAACTAACAAATAAAGTAATTTTGGCCTTTTTAAAGGTCACGTTTTCCAAAGTATGGGTAGTAACAAAACGGTTAAACGTTTAAATGCCAATAAAATATCTATTCGTAGCCAAGTGTTGCTCGACAATATTGAACAATATAGTTTTATTTTCGCGAAGAGACATTCTGACCCGAGTCTCATGCATATTTTAAATGGAATAGCCAAACGGACCGCGATCTTGTTGTGTACCGTTGAAATCTATTCGTTTTAGTGAAGTGGTAAAACTGTGATTGAGTTATTCTTACTATCGTATTGGTTAGTCGATTTACTGTATGTTTTTAATTTATACTTATCTACTGTTTGGGGAATGTGTGACGTAAAATATTATTGATATATTTTAAAAATTAGGTTACTTACTAATTCGAATAGCAAAATTGATCCTTTTGTAAGATACATAATTGGAAAGCTCATAAAGATTTCTATCCAGTTTTGTTACTAGACTAAAAAATAATACGTTACTAATTGGCGTTGTCTTTTTTGAGAGTTGGGCATCCTAAGCAATG
This sequence comes from Catocala nupta, assembly GCA_963675205.1. Taxonomy (NCBI): domain Eukaryota; kingdom Metazoa; phylum Arthropoda; class Insecta; order Lepidoptera; family Erebidae; genus Catocala; species Catocala nupta. Next base: position 13,564,990 of record OY776082.1, read on the forward strand.
GCTATTCGATTGTTTTGTCTATCTGTCTGTTTCGGCATGACTGCTAAATCACTGAAGAGTTTTTGATGCGGTTCACAGATTGATATTTCGAGCTGCACCTCAAATATACATATATCTGATGTCTATTAATAGAACCGAAGATATAATATATGCAGCATCCACATAAATAAATTACGAGTAAGCTGAAGTCATGAGCAAATTCTAATAAATAAATAAATCTGTACTTTACCACGACAACCAATATTGAAACTAGTTTGCAATAACGTGTCCTTCATTATAGCTACACTGCACACATCCCATCTGTGTAACTGCAGTCTCTAAGTAATCATTTTTATGTACACCTTCACTTACTATAATATCAACTAATCTGAGCTTCGTAGACATACTTAATCGACTTAATTATATTAATAGACGATATATCCAAGAAGCTCTCGTACCTTGCGAACGTGATAAAGTACAGCTATCTATTGCTGCTCTTGGAATATTAGCAACAAGGAATTTAGAGCTTCTATTAATTAATAGCACCTTTGAGAAACAGTTTTCCCAGTAGGTAAATTTACGAGAGAGACTTTGGATCTCTCTGCGTGTTCTACCGTCTTACCAAGAATGATGCTCTAAGGAATTGTTTGAATTGGTACTCTTATCATTATTCTATCAATGTACTATTTGACACCGCAACAGAGATTATCATTTTTATCTAGATACCTTCTAACTAAGCACGGTACGCTTTAAGCGATCATTACCTTGACGTATGTGCAGATTGTGGATTGAACCAGATGTAGTGATTCTTGTGCGCAATGGTTTGTTGTCAACCAAAACAAGTTTAAGATTACGGTAGATAGAAGCTTATCTTTATATACCTTTGACATTTCAAAGGCCCATTGATATTATATACCGTCAGGTAGGCGGTTAGCTCATCTGCTATTAGAGTTAGTAAATACAACTTTGCTTTGAAAAGTGCTTGCCTGGTCGGGTGGTATACGTTTGCGCACAATCGTGTGCTCCAAGATTCGATTACCAAGTCAAGGGAAAAGTTTAGTATTGCGTTTGGTAGACAAAAATACGTGCGTTTCTTATTACGTGGGACCTAAAGTGACCTGTGGGTGTAGAATATCACTGACTACCCCTTCAGTAATTTATGTGTGTTTCTTTATATGGAAAGAGATCTTAGATATACACTTCTCATCAGAAAAATCGAAACACTTCAGTTTTTATGGTTTCTGTCCTAATTTAACACAAAAGAGTTTTCATTCCATGAAAAAAATCACATGATTGTATAGCTGGCAGTTTGGCATTACAGTGATAAGCGAAAATTCAAAATTCAAAATCAGAATTTCATTTGTTTATCCTATAAATGAAATGACTCACTGTTTTGAGACAAATGTGTGTTTAGAGTTGGAGTACATTTCACCTTTGAAAACTAAAAATAAGCGCTTATCTTAAAACTTTTTGTTCTGTGTTCTAAATACTATGTGTATACGTAGTTAGTAGTAGAATAGTTTTTTCTGAAACATATGGATACTTCGCCCGCAGAAGCCGCCCAAGTGGTGGTATTGCTGGATTCTGGACTTAGTCAGCGTGTTGTGGCTGAAAGATTGCATCTAAGCCTGTCGTCTGTTCATAGAGTCTACAAACGCTATCGGAAGACTGGTTTGTTCACGCGCCGTTCAGGATCTGGCAGGAATCGGGTCACTTCTGAGCGAGATGATCGATTTATTGTAACAACTTCTTTACGAAATCGACGCCTTAATGTTTTTCAACTGCAACAGCAGCTTCATGTTGTACGTAGGGTGGCTGTAGGCGACTCTACAATTAGAAGAAGATTGAAGAAATGTGGACTGGTACTGCACAAGCCAGCAAATGGGCCGAAATTAACTGCAGACTATAGAAGAGCGCACCTTAACTTTGCACGTGAGCACCTAAATTGGTCATAACTAGTGGAACAAAGTCCTCATTTCTGATGAGTGTAAAATTATGCTCTATGGTAACGACGGAAGGAACAAGGTCTACAGAAGAGATGGAGAACGCTTTGCACAATGCTGCATTGAAGAAAAGGTCAGCTATGGTGGCGGTTCGTGGACGGTTTGGGGAGGAATCAGCGCCGACGGTAAGACAGGGCTTGTCTTTGTGTCTGGGCCACGTCTGCCTGCACTAAACAGTCATCGGTACATCGAACAGTGTCTTGAGCCTCACGTAATGCCCTATGCACATTTTATTGGCAACGGTTTCATATTCATGCACGACAATGTTAGGGCTCACACCGCGAGCGTCGTACGAGATTATGTTATCAAAGTCGGTATCTCTATTATGGAATGGCCATGACATGAATCCGATTGAACATCTATGGGATCAATTAGAGACGAATTCGTGCAAGAGATTCTGGCCCAGAAACACTTAGCCAGCTGCAAAATGCAATCCAAGAGGAATGGAATGGAATGCCTCAACATTTGATCGTGACTCTCATCCGATCGATGAAGAACCGTATGTGAAAGTAGTAATAAGAGCTTGGGAAGGGAATACAAGTTATTAAATAAACGTTTCTTAGCTTTTTTTTTATTTACGTGTTTTATTTTATCAATTTCCCTCATACTCCATATAGGGTAAAAATGACTTGTTAAGCAAAATACGAAAGCTATGAAAATTTAATTTGTATTTAGAACATTAACATTAGGGTTTGAAAACCTCATATTATTCACTATTAAACGACATTTGACATATATTCCTAAATATACACATTTTTCTGATAATCCTTACAAAACATAAACTTGCAAGGTGTTTTGATTTTTCTGATGAGAAGTGTATAAAAGTCGCTCAAATAGTAACAAAGTCACATCACTAATTCACTTGTTGTGTCGCACAGCCTAAAAAGTTGGGATGTAAAGGGATTTTTGTCAAAACCGTTTCGTATGCGTTCCGTGGGACTTGGTCTTGATAACTCTGTCTATTATAATATGCATGATATGCAAATATAGACTTTTACATAGTGATATTCTTTTATTCACGACTGGCTAGGTTTCTTATGTTTGTTACATTGTGCTAACAAGTTAAACTACTAGGGATAACGGTTGATGTTTACATTTTCAATTTCTTTTTTATATTCTACATAAAATAGGTTTGGCATTATAATTTAAATTATTTTAACAGGTTTTTATTAACCTTGATTTCGTAGAGGTTCGATCTGTGTCTAAGTTTATAATTGAATTTAAACTCACAAAATTGTGTGGCCTTCTTTGAAATTTGTGACAATACTTATTAAATACTAGTTGACCTGCGCAACTTCGTCTGCTTCACATACGAGAATTTGCCCCGATTTTGCAACATTCTTCATTGATGATCCGCTCCTATTAGTCGTGGCGTGATTTTATATAGCATATATGCTACCTTCCTCGATAAATGGGCTATCTAACACTAAAATAATTTTTCAATTCGAATAATAATTTCTGAGATTAGCGCGTTCAACCAAACTAACAAATAAACAAACAAATTCTTCAGCTTTATAATATTAGTATAGATGATAGGTATGGGTTGATGTCCAGATAAGATTGGGTTACTCCTCAATGGTTTATAACACAGACTTTAAAAACTTGATTAACTAAGAGTATAAATATCTACTTATTCTTCTTAATAAGAATTATGAATGCGAAAGTTTGTGAAGATATTTAGATGTTTGCCATACATTCACGCGTAAACTGTTGTATAAATTTGGATCCAAATTAGCACACATATACGCTATGTGGTAGATTACCATTAAACAAACATTTTATAGAAGTCTTCCGGAAAACAAGCAGCAAAACCCGCGGGCAGAATTAACAAATTAATAAGAAAATATAACAAGATGTTTTTAAAAGTCTGTCACACGTAATATTTATAAAAGAAAAGCCCAATTATTTCCAAAGGACAGTGATTGATTGGTAAGTAATTATTTGCTCTATGCGTATGTGTTTTAACAAATCACACGTTAAACTCTTCGTTAAAGGTATATTTTTTATATTTTGTTTATCGCAAGATTATTAAAATACTACATTTTGCATGCAGCTTAACTCATTCAGGAACAATCCTATTTTCTGTATGAAAACACCACATTTGTCCTTTTCTGTACATCTGACAACGTATACACGAAATTTTAAGATGATCGGTCAATTAGTTAAGGCGTGAAAGCAACGAAATCGAACCCGATATGAGATAACGAGAGTTCTCATGGTCAGCAGTAGTATTTACTGCGTCACCGATATAGTCGACAGATATATTTAAAAACTTTCTGTAAAACTAAAAGACTTCGTGAACTTTAACACTCTTTGGAAAGATTTCTTTGGAAAGAGTGTTATAGTTCAAGAAGTCTTTTAGTTGTGACTGCAAATATATACAAGTTGCAGTATTCGCATCAAAGCACCAAATACCAAACGAAAAGATCAATACGGTAATATGTATGTGAGTTATGAGAAAATCTCACTAAAGTTCCCGTTTCAAATAGCAGTCTAGACGCGCTGTAGAGTTTAATATGGCATCTACTGTGGGTACAAAGCCGACGGAAGGCTACTGAACATCGGTGCAACCTGACAAATCATAATAGTGTGAAGCGTTCTTTGATGTTCCTACATGAATTCCGTTTGAACATCTGTTTGGCAACATTTATATTGAAGTGGATATCAACACGTTTATTTAGTTATTTATCTCTACGTTAAATTAATATTAGTTTTACAGGTTATATATAATGTGATCCTAAATAATACTCGTATTATAAATACAAATGTGAGATGTTTGTTTGCTACGCTCTCACGCCTTAATTATTTGACCGATCATCATGAAATTTCGCATACACGTTGTCAGGGGAATGGAAAAGGACAGGGTAATCGTAAACCAAATTTTTTTTTTGCCTTCGTGAATTCTTTGATGCATACCTCTCCGCGGGGCGACGGAGAGGTTATGTCGGGCTCACCAGGGGAACGATACCCCGGTAATACCGACTAAACCTACCATGGTGTTCCTCGACATAACCATAGACGGTGGGGCCGCGCGAATCGCTTTCACATGCAATCGCGACCCCGCCGAGGTTTCGACCCGACGTGTAAAACGGCAGGCCACTACATAACACTTCCTCTACTGTCCCCTTGTAGGGGGACAAAAAACACGACTGAGAGGTGCACGTGGGAACACGCACGCCGCCTCTCGGGCCTGGCGCTGATCGGGTGGCGAGCAGGCCCACGCAGCCCACCACCCCCAACCCAAATAAAGTAACCTTCATTTAGGCGAACGAAGCCGCGGGAAAATCTTAGTAAGTCCATAAATGAACAATATAAATAACCTTTTACCCATGTCTTCTGTATATCATACTAAGGTACTTTTGTTGGTCCATATTTTTACAAAGATCAATCCTTTTTTTAAAGTAAGTTTAAAATTGCAAGCACTCATGCTCTCCACACAACGCCTTGCCCCGCAGAATGATATTTGTTTACACCACTGTCTTCTTTTTCGACCGCGTGTAGTCTTAATGGGATTATAGCAACCAATTTGAATATTTGTATTTTTGATTTTATTTGTAAGATTATTTATGAAATATTTAAATAGGGTTTTTATCGTATAGGACTTAGGAGGCTAACGAGCAGACGGATCGCCTGATGGTAAGAGATCACCGCCGCCCATGGACACCCGCAACACCAGAGGAGTCAAGTGCGTTGCAAGCCTTTTATATTTGGTCTCCCCACTCCAGGAGAGCGGCGGATTGGGCTTCTTATTTTTTTAATAATTCTGTACGGGAGTTTTTATTTACCCAACTGGCAACACAGGCAACCGTATTTTTTTTAATAGTGCGGTTATTGTGGAATTGGAAAAAGTAACTCGGCTCTCGGAAAAGATCGCTTAGGAGTGAGGAACTAGCATTCAACCGAGTAAGACCTTCTCAACAGTCCGAGTGATTGCTGTAAATTTGGTAATACAGCCACATAATATTTTAGACAAGTGAGAAACATTACATTAGTATTTTCAATTAACCCTGTACTTATATATACCGTTTGAAACAATCGAATGTCTGTTTGTATGTTAGTCTTCTTCGAAACAAAGACATTTCTCGGATTTGGGATAATGCCTGTGATTCAAATCTCTATATGTCAAAATTGAATAAGTAATTTGTATATTTTCTTTTTAAGAAAAAAGGCATTTATTTCTATTTTCCTTTTTCTTTGGCTTTTTTTTTGAGCCGACTAATTCGTACCGCCAGCAATTTATCTGCAGTGGTGGATTTTCTAATCTCATACATATATCGTATAACATGAAATTTACATTGTACTCCAATTTCTGACGATGTGTTATGAATACCTAGTATCATTTAAAGACATACTTTGAATGTTATCTACTCGTAAATGTAGCAGTTTAAGAAGCAGTTGTAGGTTATTAATGAAAACGCATTTATTACACGAAAGCTGAGGTTTCATCGAGATGCCTTGCCATTGTTAGTTTTCAATAGGTCTCGTTAAGGCTCTGAAATGGCCCTCAGCAGAGTTACTCGGTCTATCCCTTTTGTTAGTAAACGAGCCCTTGATCGATCTCACAACAATGGGCCAATTTCAATGCTAGTTCGGTGGGCTTATTTCCGAACTATGTTTACGAGTTTGGTGCAAGTTATAGCCTTGAACCGGGTTGTTCCGACGTCATCCGATGACGTTTTATCCAACACCGTTTTTTCCAAACTCAACCTATATACGTACCATTTCTTTTTTTTTTCGTGGAGAAATGCTTTGAAGCATACCTCTCCGCGGGGCGACGGAGAGGTTATGTCGGGCTCACCGAGCGAAAGATACCCCGTTAATACCGACTAAAACTACCACGGTGTTCCTCGACATAACCAGAGACGGCGGGGTCGCGCGAATCACTTTCACATGCAATCGCGACCCCGCCGAGGTTTCGCCGCCGTATAAAACGGCAGGCCACTCACGAAAAGATCTACACTTTGGTCACTTAACCCTACTGTCCCCTTGAAGGGGGACGGACACAAAACGGACAAAAGGCGCGCGTGGGAACACGCACGCCGCCTCTGGGACCTGGTGCTGAAGGGGTGGTGGGCAGGTCCAGGACGCCTACTATCCCCAAGTAAAACCTTAGGGTGGCTGGAGGCTGGAGGTCGCCTCGCGCCCTTCGGCGCCCGGTTCTATGGTTCAGACATTTTACGCACAGTTACATTTCTACGATAAATGTGTAAAGTGTGTTACATACATTTACCTACATCAACAACAACGGATGCATATCCGCTTGTTTAAATAGATATGGTATTTTTTAGTTTCCCTATATTCCGTCAGATTTTATAAACCCCTCAAGTATATAAAATCTAGTGTTGCAATTATAACATACGCTAAGTTACTTGCATACTCCGAACATTTATATGTATATGTTCGGGTGATTATTTTAAGCTTATTTTGAAGTTGTCCCGAAAGAACAACAAGAAATGAAAGCTCTACTTTAAAACTAGCGAGTCTGCATACTTTGTTTAATTACTCATTACACATTTACTGTAAACCTATATTGGATTAATTTATTTCATAATACACGCTATTATACACACCTTGAACATACAACTTAGGTAGTTTTAAGAAAGTAACATCATAATTGGGATTTAAATATTAAGGTAACGTTGTGGTTATCATATTATTTCAATAATATTGTTTGTATGGCCAAATCGGATTCCATGTTTTTTTACGTATAATTGCTTGTATTTGGGCGACTAAAGTTTATTGCAAATTAACAAAAATATCAACCATCATGTAATTATGGCTAATTAAAACAACGAATATAGGCAGACAAACCTAAATAACTTTAAATACAATTTGTATAAAAGGTTATTGAATTTTTTTACTAATAATACACGTTATTCATAATATACCTATAGTATAGTCTATTCTCGAAATATAAATACCTTTTTAAAATAACCATTGCATTTAGATACATATCTTGTCTTATCTTGTCTTGTGTGGGGACCAGTCAGTACAGACCGGCGACACTTCGACCCAGTGGGATCTTTTGTGTCGACTTCCCCAGTAACGACTGCCATAGATGTTCATGGCAGCCGGGACCGACGGCTTAACGTGCTCTCCGAGGCACGGAGCAAGCGATAATTGTCAATCAATACGCACATAATTCCGAAAAGTCATATAACTTTCGAAAGTCAGAGGTGCCCGACGTGGGTTCGAACCTTTAGACACATAAATTTTATAGTTATATAGTCAATTAAGTAATCACTAACATTCATACAATTTTCACAAAAATTTAACTTTGAGCGGCCGACGTTATTAATATGGGTATGCGATACAATTGCCAATCGTTATACAATTTATATATAGCTGTATAACATTGGATTAGATCAAGTACCATTCCCACTAGAACAGAATCTAATAAACGAAATAAGGTATTTTTATCATAATATGTCTCATTCCCTTATAATCGGAATCGAAGCGGCGTAGTACTAATATTGACACTGCGTAACTGCCGCCTGACCTACTTGACCCAACTAATAGGAATATCCATACAAATTCGGATAGCCACGAACCTTTAATAAGTAAGTAAATATCATAGCTTAAATTGCTAGTTATTTGATATGGAAACCGAAACTAATAACGCTGTATTGATATTCGTATGAAAATACAGAGAATTTGTGTAATTGAACACTCCTAAATACAATTCTCGTACTAGGAATAATTACTGTACCCTTAGGGACTTTACAAACATTAAAACAAAGGACACACAGAGCACCCAGATGCCAAAGAAATATTCAGGCATCGCACAAATTTTAATCCGTGAGGTATCGAATACACCATTTTAAGTCATATTATGGGGTACGTACTATATTCATTTCACTGTAAAAAAATACTTTCTCTGTAGTAATGTCGCTCGTGACATATAGTGAAACTATAATACCAAATATTTTACAATAATCCTGCGGATGTAAATAATTACTTCCATTGCCTAATCTTTAAAAATTAAAAATATATAAATATGTAGCATATTAGTCATCTTAGAAAGTGCCATTTTGGTGGAACAAGGAAAAATTAAAAACAATAACTGTTCTATGCATGAGTGTAGTATAGTCTAATTAGTACTTATAATTTACTTAACCGCTGACGCTTATAGCTTTTACTTAACTTGTAATCAAAACGTAAGCCTAGAAAGGTAAGAAGATTCATGTATTTACTTGTGGCTTAATGTAATATACAACATGTAACATAGAGCTATCATATTTTACAACACCACGAATAATGTAAATCCTGAATTGTTAATCCCTTCTAGCACTTTCCAGAAAATCGCGGTAACTAAAGGCGAAATATACAGAGTTCTCTCTATACCTATATTTTGACTTTAGTAACCCTATTTTGTTTATTTTGGGTTCATGTACTTAAGGTATTTAAAGTTTGAGAAAGTCGAACTAACTTATTTTCTAGATGTAAGGTACCATATGCATGTACTCTTTTCTGTCCCCGTGACAACGTGTATGCGAAATTTCTTGATGATAGGTCGAGTAATTTTGTCGTGATAGCGTAACAAACAAACAAACCTAGTCACATTCGCATTTATCACTACATATTATAAAACAATGTTCCCCGACGCGTCTGTCTGTTTGCGATAAACTCAAAAACTACTTAACTGATTTTCAAGCGGTTTTCATCAATATACAGAGTGATTCATGAGAGAGGTTTAGGTGTATGATTTGTTTTTTACTATCTGTGCGAAGCTGGGGCGTTTCGCTAGTAATATTATACAATGATAAAGTCAGTAAAAAATTATAAATTAAAGATACAAATTTCTTGCAAAAGGGAACTATTAAATTTACTATTTTATTAAATGTTCACATACATGTCTGATAACATTGGCGCATCCGCTAATACCCAAAACTCACTACGCTGTTAGTATTTCCTGCTAACAAAGTTAGGTTAAACAAATACGGGCTCGTTTCGTAATTGGAAAATGGAGTGTACAATACTTGACCCGACTCGTCCACTACTGAAATTAGGCCTACACTACAGACCGCTGTAATGAAAGCTCTCAGCCGCTAACGCAATAATCATTATACTTGGTGGAATCAGATGTAATAGTGAACATAGTGTTGTTTTGGAAATTAAATTAAATCAGCCTTGTATTTATTGTCTGGCTCCGTAGTGTCAAGATGTTAATTTCACTTATATCGGTACAATCATTTAAAGGTTTAATAAACTTTTTGTGTAGATCATTGAACAGGCAGCTAAGAAATAATGTCAGATATTCCTTTAAAAATACTAAAACTTTACAACTGTTCCATTTTTAAAATAACTAAAGCATGTATAATGTTTTATACTATTTTTAAATAGGTATCTCTTAATACTACTAGGTAATCGATTTTGGTATTTATTCTTTGACCTTGTTACTACTTGTTTTTAATTTGACAATGCGTATTGTTAATAACGCGTCTATCTTGCGAGCGTGCATATTCTACGGAAGCCACATATCATTAGCCTAATCATACACTTAAAAGCAATATTTTATCATAATTCATAGCTTAATAATACGGTTCATCCATTCATTCAGCCATTCTTCTAATAAACTAACTCCCACATAAATTATGGACGTGAGACCGAACCAATTTAAAAGCGTACTATAAATTTCACACTAGAGCATAAAACACTTAAAGTCATAAAAGAGCATCATATTATACAAATTACTGTGAACAGTTATTAAGTTAAATTGGATAACAATTATCCGAATGAAACGCCAATCAAGCTACAGATGGGGTGTAATTAAGCGGTGGGCTAGTTAGCATGACAAACGAGTGGCTCCCGCGCTGTGTTATTATACTGCATAGTGATGGGAGAGCCTATACTCGAGTAATAACAGAGTTCCTGTTGCTCACAAAAAGAGCCGAACAATAAGGCTGTAAAAAGGATTAAGAGGCATTCAAAATTTAAAATATCACGATGTGTACGGGTCGATGAGAGTATATCGATCCGCAGGTGAGTATATATTTTTTTTTTTTTTTTTTTTTACTACAAGACTTAATTTCAAACCAAACCGAATACCAAACAACAATAAGACCAACAATGAGAACAAACAAACGACCAACAAACGACAACCAAAGACAACCAAAGACACAATTAAACCACAAAGGCCGACTGTCCGAAATCGACGTCGAGCCAACGATGCAGCGGGTATATATACCCGAGCGCGTAACCAAACCATAGCGCGATCTAATTTTTCCAGTAGCGTCATCTAGCAATGAATTTTAGAACTAAATGACACCTCTGGGTATATATACCCGAGCGCGTAACCAAACCATAGCGCGATCTATTTTTTCTAGTAACGCCATCTAGTCACCAATTCTAGAACCAAACCAAAAATAAAACATATATTTAACTTATTCCTTAATTAACCTAAACATACTCCCCCCTCTAGGACGCAGTCCTAGATATTACCCGACAATCTACAAATCTTGGATATTGCTCGTTGCAAGATGCCTGAACTTGTGCGAAGTTCATACATTCGAGTATAGCCATCACTTCCAGGGATCTTTTTGATAATTTTACCCAATCTCCAGTTCGCCGGTGGTAGCCTAGGATCCTTCACAAGAACTACTTCTCCTTCTTCAAATTCCTTGTGGGCTGTTTTCCATTTGTTTCGTTCTTGTAATCGAGCTAAATATTCTGACTGCCATTTTTTCCAGAAACTTTGGACCATATGTTGGATTAATTTCCATCGATTGAGTGGCATCAAGTCTGTCTCCTCAATGTTTCTTTCAGGTAACGTGATAAGTGGTTCCCCCACCAGAAAATGACCGGGAGTCAGACAATCACAATCTTCACTCAGTGGAATAAGCGGTCTAGAATTTAGGCAGGCTTCAATCTCCGTTAAAACTGTATACAATTCCTCAAAGGTAAGTGTCGAACTACCTATAACTCTTTTAAGATGATATTTGACCGATTTTACACCCGCTTCCCATAGCCCACCAAAATTAGGCGCTCCTGGAGGAATGTATACCCAACGCGTACCATTATGATGCAATGATTCTAGTAATTCTTCTGGCAACTCATTTCTTCCTTACGTAGTTCCATGATCACTCCAGATTTCTTTGCAATATCCTCTTCTGGAAATGAATCTTTTAAATGCAGCTATAAACGCGTGAGTGGACATATCACTAACCAGTTCTAGATGAATTGCCTTAGTACACATACAAATAAATAAGCATATATAAGCCTTAAAACTTGTAATTCCTCTGCCCTTACTTCGTCTGCATAATATAGGACCGGCGAAGTCAACTCCACTTATCAGGAAAGGTCGAGATGGATTGACTCTAGCATCAGGTAAATCACCCATAATTTGTTTACCTGCTTTGGCATTGTATCTAGCACATACCACGCATTGTTTATAAAATCGCTTTATTGTTTGTCCCGCCTTAATAATCCAATACTTGTTTCTTAGATATGCTGTCATTAATTGCGGTCCGCCATGCAACGTCTTCCTGTGAGCTTCTGTCAATAATAAAGGTAACAAAACGTTATTTTTAGTAAGTATTATTGGATGCTTTCTTAAGATTTCGATATCAGCATGTTTCAATCTGCCACCAACACGCATCAATCCATTGTCATCTAAGAAAGGATTCAGAGATAAGATAGAGGAACTTCTTTTCAAAATTTTCTTTTCTTTTAACACTGCTATTTCTTCAGCAAACTCTAACTCTTGAGACATTTTTAAACAAAAGGTAAGCGCTTGTTCTCTTTCTTCACATTTTATATAACTCGACTTATCCATGCTTTTATTTCTTTTCAGGACATACAGCCATCGTCTACAGTAAGCTACCACATGAAGTAACTTCTCCAGCGACGAGTATTTCTTCAACAGGGTAAGTATTTCATTTTCCTTATTTTCTGTTATTACATTTAAAACACATTTCACTACTTTCTTTTCTTCTAAATATGTAACCGGAATATCTACTAAATTTACTACGAAATCTGACTTCTGTAGGTACTCGGGTCCATACCACCATAAGTGAGAATCTTCCAATTGACCTGGCATAATGCCTCTAGAAGCTATGTCTGCAGGGTTCTCTTTAGATCTAACATAAGACCAACGGGTATTAATAGCTTTTATTTCAATCACTCTATTCTTTACAAAAGGAACCCATCGATTGGGTTCACCTGCAATCCAGGCCAATACTATTTGAGAGTCTGTCCAAGCAACTGTTTGAGAAATAGGTACTTGCAAAGTCTCACATGTATGTTTTAGTAATTTACAGAGTAAAGCGGCAGCACATAATTCTAGTCTTGGGATCGATAATTGTTTAAGTGGAGCTACTCTAGTCTTGGCAATAATTAGTGATGTTCTTGACTGAATACCTTTAGGTGGAATAATTCTTGCGTATATTACTGCTGCATAGGCAGTTTGCGAAGCATCACAAAAACCATGCAGCTCAATGATCGTCTCTTTAGTGTAACCAATCCATCGATCTATTGATAACTGAGACAAATAGTGCATCTCCTTTCTAAACTTAGTCCATTCTTGCTCCAGGTCTGAAGGGATCGTTTCATCCCAATCAAGCTTTTTTAACCATAACCTTTGCATGAAAATTTTTGCTATAATAATCGATGGTGCCAACCAACCCATCGGGTCAAACAAAGACGCTATTTGAGATAATACATTCCGCTTCGTTAAACATTTGCTTTCATCACCCATAGGAAATTTGTTTTGAGACATTTGCAACTTATCATCTTTGATCATCCATCGAATACCCAAAGTGCCAACGCCGTTCTTTTCACACATATTTATTTCTCTTTCCATTTTCATTCCATTAGGGTCGATTTCCATCATAACCCTTTCACTATTTGAATGCCATTTTTGTAACTTGAAACCACCCAAAGACAAAATAGTAGACAGTTGCTTTGCTATTTCTATTACAATTTCTTCATTATCACTCCCTGTTAAAACGTCATCCATGTAGAAATCATTTAGTAATACCTCTTTCGCTAAGGTAAATTTGCCATTTACAGCTTCATCCAATGCAAGCTGTCTCAGAGTTTTTATAGCTAAGTAAGGAGCACAAGCCATACCAAAAGTAACCGTTAGTAATCTATAACCCTTTATTTCATCCTGCGAATTGAACCTAAAAAGAATCCTCTGATAATCTGTATCTTCTCTTCTAACTCGAATCTGCCTATACATTTTCTCAATATCTGCAACTAAACATATTTTATGGATTCTCCATCGCATGAGTATATCACGTAATTCCTTTTGCAATGCAGGGCCTACAAGTAACTGTTCGTTTAGCGAAACATTATTAGAGCCTTTACAAGATGCATCATATACAACTCGAACCTTAGAGGTTTCCTTGTCTTCTCGAATTACGGCATGATGAGGTAAATACACAGCTTGATGATCATCTGCATCATCCTGAATCATCTCCATATGGTTTAATGAAATATATTCTTGTAGAACGGTTTTATATTCATCTCTTAATTTTTTATTACGATTAAATCTACTTTCTAAACTCTGTAATCTTTTCAAAGCTATTTGTTTTGATAGTGTTGGCAAAACTGGTGAATTATTCTTAAAAGGTAGTGCCACTATATATCTGCCATTCTTATCTCTAGTAACCGTCGATGCGTAAATATGTTCGGCTCTTGACTCTGATAAAGTAAGAGTATTTTTAGTATCATTTAAATTTTCTATTTCGCAAAATTTTTGAATGATGTTATCTAAATTAACATTCATATGCAAACTAACAGTGGTTGAAAGAACGTTTGATTTTTCTAAGACACCGCCAGATAGTATCCACCCTAATTGAGTTTGTTGAGCTATAGGGGTGCCTGGATCTCCTCTTATAATCCCTGACATCACGATTTCCGTATATACGTTTACACCCAACAGTAAATCAATTTGACCAGGGCTATAATAAGTTGGATCAGCCAACCTTATATTACTTAAATGTGTCCACTTGTTATGAGAGTGTATAGTGGTTGCTGGCATAACGTCAGTTATCTGTTTGATTATATAGGTTCTAAAACTAATCTTAAAATTATGATCAACTCTCGAATACATATCTACCTCCGCTGCATATTTAATTGGAGTAGACATAGAACCAACTCCTTTTACCTAGCCCTGAACTCGTAAGCAGTTTAATTGCAACTTTTTTGCCACGGACTCAGTAATAAAAGACTCTTGGGAACATGGATCAACTAATGCTCTCACTGTCTGAAGACCTTTGCCAGTGTAAATATTCACTATAGCAGTAGCTAATAATGTCACATCGTTACGTGTTGATACATGCGATAAAATACTATGTTCCGAGTCGTCTTGTTTCAAAGCATTACCCGCGATTGCTATGTCCTTACTTTCCATATTCCGACTAGCCGAATTATTATTCTGTCTATGTAAGAGAGTGTGATGTTTTTGATTACATTTTTGACACATAGGCTGACGTCTACAATATTTCACACCATGACCCGACCACAAACAATTAAAACACAACCTCTGTTTCTGAACAAATTCCAGTCTCTTTTCCATGTTAAGACTTGCGAATTGCTTACAATTAAAAAGAAAATGATCCTCGTTACAATACACACAGGTATTATTATTAGTAAGCTCATTACCATCCGAAGAAGCATGAAATGTTTTTGTCGTTATATTACGTGGATTACTGTTGGACAACATTTCCAAGACACGGAACCTTTTTTCTAGGAAATTAAAGAACATAATTAGAGTAGGTAACTGCTCCATAGGTAGATCATTAATTTCTTCTTCCCAAATCTTATGAGATTCGACATCTAACTTAGTCACTATGAAATAAATTATCCATGGATCCCAATTATCCACATTAATATCTAAATTCTTTAAACTGCTTATACATTCCTTCGTAGTATCTAACAATTCCTTTATACCTTTCGATGATTCAGTTGGAAGTTTCTTTTGACAAAAGAATCTATTAAATATGTTATTTACAATAATACGTTTATTATTATATCTTTGTTTCAGGGTGTACCAGGCGATCGCGTAATTCTTTTCCGTGACGGTGATATTCTTTAACAGCAGTGCAGCTTCTCCTGTGACACTGCTCTTCAAATAATGAAGCTTTTGAACATCACTTATAGTCGTATTGTTATGAATAAGCGACGTGTAAAGATCTTGAAATGTTCCCCAATCCTCATAATTGCCACTGAATAACGGAATATTTATTTTAGGTAACCTTACATCTGATACCTTGGACACGCCTGAGGTAGAGGGTACCGTTACAGTAGACTCAAAGGACTGCAAAGATTCTAACATAAGACATTTTCCTACAGTGTATTCCTCCTCACCTTTACTAAATAAATCTTCAATGAAATATGCATCTTTTTTCATTTGCTCCTTTTTGACAGATTTAAGAATATCCATGTGAGTGTTTCTAAACGATACCCAATACTGTTCTAATGTTTCACTCTTCACCTGAACGTATGACTTAGACAACCGTGACTTAGGACTTTTCTTAAAATTTGCAGCAATACGTGTAATCGCATCTAGCGTATTTTCTTGAACTACGTACAAGTTCTCCATTGCCACAAAGACCAACTCTAAATTTAATATTTAATTCTACACACTGCTTTTCCACAAATCGTGGTCAAATATCCGCCGAAATAAAATTCGCGGCTCCGGCTCGAAGGACCAATTTGTACGGGTCGATGAGAGTATATCGATCCGCAGGTGAGTATATATTTTATTTTTTTACTACAAGACTTAATTTCAAACTAAACCGAATACCAAACAACAATAAGACCAACAATGAGAACAAACAAACGACCAACAAACGACAACCAAAGACAACCAAAGACACAATTAAACCACAAAGGCCGACTGTCCGAAATCGACGTCGAGCCAACGATGCAGCGGGTATATATACCCGAGCGCGTAACCAAACCATAGCGCGATCTAATTTTTCCAGTAGCGTCATCTAGCAATGAATTTTAGAACTAAATGACACCTCTGGGTATATATACCCGAGCGCGTAACCAAACCATAGCGCGATCTATTTTTTCTAGTAACGCCATCTAGTCACCAATTCTAGAACCAAACCAAAAATAAAACATATATTTAACTTATTCCTTAATTAACCTAAACACGATGCTTATTATCAATCCTTTTAGTGATAATGTTTCTTTTTGTATTTTATTTTAAACTATTATTATATGACTTTAAAATTAAGTATCTTGTGGTAAGAATGTCAAATATTTATTATTTTTTTAAAAACAATAGCCTTTTATAATAACCACACATTACGCTAGGTTTCTATAGGTAGATAGAAGTCAAAATAACTATATACACTTGTGTACAAAATGTTATATATATCAGTTTAACTGAATTCTCAGGCAATACTCGAAAATTGTTTGATTCAATCGTTGAAAAGACCATTCAAATAATTACTTTATGACTAAAGTAATAAAGTGCCAATCCCATTTCAAGAATAGGAATAAGTAGATTCGATATTGAGAAACTTTCATCACTTGAGTTCGGATAAAACTGAAAAGAGGCCAATTTCTGTTGAGCTCGATAGCTCTCTAAAAATTATTTAATTAAATTTATTTCAATGGTATATTTTAGATCTTAACGGGAAATTATTTTTGGCTCAGCTGAATATAAACTCGCATCTATAGGATTTTAAAACACACTTTTACACTATCTGCTTATATATGCGAGTTTCCATATACAGTAAAGAGAGAAAAATACTGTATAGCTAAAAATATTGGTAATTTAATGTTTTATACTATTCTTCACAGATACTCCACCAAAATTTTGGTATCAGAATAAACCATACTCGAGTGCATTATTTGTTTTGTGTCACGTCACTATATCCTTTCCGCATAATATGTTCACAAACCTTACGTAACCGGTTTGCCGGGATGTAAGGTCCTAAATGCTATTATTTATTTACAGTTAACGCCTCACACCCATAGTTTAAGTGATAACTCTAACAAATTAAAACGTATAAATTGTCTAAGGTTAATAAAGTTCTAGCCATAATAATACGGAATTGCATTTCACTTCAGTTTGAAGTAAGACGGAACTAGAACGAATCTAATGAATATCTCTTAACTATTCATAAAATTTACAGTTGACTTGAAAACGGTTCTTGGGATTCTGGGCTTTAAACAGTATTATATACAGGGTTAATTAAATGTACTAATAAACTTTTATCCACCTTACATAAAACTGTTTGTTCTACTACTTTTGATAATACATTTACATATTTGGTGTTGTTCTAATCGCATTAAGACCATACACGTTCGCAAAAGAAAGCAGCGGCGTAAATAAATAACAAATCGTGGAGAGAAGGCATTGCAGGAATGGTATTTTTTGGAAAAAGTATTAAGTTCTGTAAAAAGTCGTAGAACAAAAGTTGTTAAATATGATTTAAAGAAGACACGAGTAAAAGGTTATTTGCATTTTTAATGAACCCTGTAATATAATAAGCAATATAACTACCGCGGAATTGCATCTCTATTCTCGAAAATGTGTTGTGATCGGTAAACGATTAGCGAGGTTAAACAATGTTGGGTGCGGTCAGTCTATAGATGGGTGACCGCTTAGTGGTATTTCATCTGAGCGTCTCCGTGCTTCGGACGGCACGTAAAAAGTCGGTTGTTGGTTATTTTGGTTGTTGCCAAATTAACAGCACTCGTTAAGCCATGTCAGAGGCCTACGGGCTGCTTAAACAACTCTTGACAACAGGTTGGCCACTAACCACACGAAAATAAGAAAGAAGAAGTGTTCCCATTTTAAACTACTCTTTGATAGTAAGCGGCCCGGCTGATGATAAGCAGTTACGCTTACCAGCATGCGGGTCGTTTGATTATTGCCTGGCCTATGGGCGCATACATCGCAGTTCGCTATAAAAACATTTTAATAATCCGGATATAATTTAGCAACAAAAAAAAACCGTATATAGATTAAAAATATTTGTCTTATGTAGATATTTAAACCTACAATCAAAATGAAGCGAAGAGGTTACTTAATCCATTCTACTATGCGTCTAGTTAAAAAAGATTAGTTAAAGGCTAACAATATGTGTGCTACTAGTAAGCACTATTACAATTTTATCGTGCCCCGAAATGTAAAAAAGAATACGTTACCTTAGCTTTTATATGTAGAACGCAGTCGCCTCCTTCTCTGAGGCAGTCATGTCCATCAAAGAGGGGGCGGAGCGGGAGAGGGAGCGCTGAAATCCTCTCCTCAACCGCAGAACCGGGTGCCGGAGGGCGCGGGATGACCTCCAGCTACCCTTAGGTTTGACCTGGGGGTAGTGGGCTGCGTGGGCCTGCTCGTCACCCGATCAGCGCGATCCCACGCGCGCCTCTGAGTCGTATTTTTTGTCTCCCCGCAAGGGGACTGTAGAGGAAGTGTTATGTAGTGGCCTGCCGTTTTACACGGCGGGCCGAAACCCCGGCGGGGTCGTGATTGCATGTGAAAGCGATGCGCGCGGCCCCGTCGTCTGTGGTTATGTCGAGGAACAACGTGGTAGGTTTAGTCGGTATTCTGGGGTATCTTTCCCTCTTTGAGCCCGACATAAACTCTCCGTCGCCCCGCGGAGAGGTATGCGTCAAAGCATTCCGCCACGTAAAAAAGAATCACTTTTTATATAACATTAGTTTTGTAAAAATTTGAAGCTATTACGTAACCTGTAACATTTAATAAATTATAGGCGAACTAGTTACAAAATTATAAACTCCCTGCCATGATTTCCCCAAGAGAATCACGGGGTGCGTTCGGAAGCACATAAAAATGAATTTGCGATCTGAGTAATTTGCGAACGTTACCGCCTGGTATTACAAACACCCATGGACTATGAAAATCGCTTTCTGTGGGTCAGATATAGTGCTTGTCGATAAATAGTATTTAATGATACTATTTAAACTATTTAATTTGAAAATCGAAATAGCATTAAGCACTATAATTATATACCTATTAAGTTAAAAACATTGAAAAAGTAAGTAGTCGCGAAAATGTTGTTAGATCAAACATATAAACTCGTTTCTGTTTATGCTGCTATTTAAATTTATACTATATTTGATTACTAATGGATATCTGTAATATTTGCACTTAACCTATTAAGTCGCAGCAGTACACCGGTGGCCAGACACAATAGGTTTTCAATTGTCAGGCTTTCAACAATTGGTAGGTAAACCCAAAATTTATAAAAATGGTCGTGTGACTCGCTTTATGGCAGATGTATGCCTACTATTCGAATTTTTCCTGCCACGTGCAATAAAATAAAAAGAATAAATACACTTTTACATTTCTTTTACCTCATTGAGTCACAAAAGAAAAGATAATCCGAGCAAAACACACGAGAACATTCAACGAATCATCGCATAATAGATAAGAAATGAACGGTCAAGGTCGACTGAACCAGAACGGCCGAACAGTAATGTATTATATAGAAAACCCTCATAAATAATTTAGTCCAGCCACTGAAATATCTAGCGAGTAAGTAATAAAAGGCCGGCCGTTTCATCCGAATGTATCTTACTGACATATATACGCGGGGCCTGAGATACGGCGAAGCGATACAAAATATCTATATCAGCTTCTTCTCGGTACCACTATTAATAAAAGTAAATGATTTCATGCAGCAAGAGCATGGATTTATATGACTGAAGATGATTTTCAATTGTTATCTATACTACACAGGATGTATCTATACTACAATTCCTTTTAACCACGCATTCTACTGGTGGTATAGAATAACCCTGAACATATTTTTTTATGAGAATGATTTTTTTGTAAAATTAATGTATCATTCTTTTCGTGATATGGTGTCAGATAGTCATATTATGTTAACCACCCGAGGCAATTTTAATCTTTACTAAATAAAATAAAATAACATATCAATAATTAATGTCGTAAATAATAACGGGCGGTCCTTTTTATTGCCCCCTCCCCACTTATTAATTACGACATCAGTAATTGTTATGTTATTATTTTTAAATTAGTAAAATATTAAGATTGTGTCGAGTGGTTAACATATGACTATCTGAAACCATTTCATAAAAAAATCGGTACATTAATTTTGCCTAAAACATAATTCTAATTAAAATATATATGGTCAGGGTTATTCTATATCACCAGTAAAATGCGTGGTTAAAAGGAATTACACGATTTCAAAATTATCCTGTATATTAATATTATAAAGCTGAAGAGTTTGTTTGTTTATTTGCTTGAACGCGCTAATCTCAGGAAATACTAGTTCGAATTGAACAATTCTTTTAGTGTTAGATAGCCCATTTATCGAAGTAAGCTATAGGCTATATAACATTACGCTACGACTAATAGGAGCGGAGCAGCAATGAAAAATGTTGCAAGAACGGGAAAATTCTCTTATGTGAAGCAGACGAAGTTGCGCGAGTCAGCTAGTTTATCATATTTGGAGTTTGAAGAATTGTATAGAAATTATATAAGGCTAAAAATAAGACTTTTAGCAATCTGTCTGCCTACTTTCAAATGTCACAGGACCTTGGTATTTGTTAGCCTATGTAATATATATTTTATTATATATATTATAACCAGAAAATTTTAATGCAGCACATTCTTGGTATAATATCGGCTAAATTTCGTTTGTGCTATGAGAAAATTAACGCGCGTTATTATACGAGGTATGAAATCCTCTGGTAAGACTGCCTGCAAAATGTGAGGTGTAGAAGCCGCCAGATAAATAATTGACTATCGGCCGTTTCAAAGGCCAAATCTGTGAACTGATATTATGAGTAGTATAATCTGGGTAAAAGATCTTGACATCCAAGCATATTCGCATACGTGCCTCTATCGCATTTATGTATGTTAACCCATATTACCGATGCACTTACGCTTTAGTTACCTGGTGATAGTTTAGAGCTCATCACTATTTTTATCACTTTTGAAAGAAAACTCCCGCTGTAGGAAAAAAGTTACGGCGAACTTGACAAACATTCAAAAACACAAAGAATACCTAGCTTTGGAACAACTGTTTGTGCAGTAGCAATGGCGAGACGATCCCGTGATCAACTACACAATCCACGCAGAAACCTAATTTATTTCGTGTATTTCTTTTAAATAAATATATTGTGACTCATCTGAAATTAAGGCTATATTTAAGCATCTACGTTCATTAATGGCTTAAGCAGCAGAGATACCTAAATATATAATAAATATTTTTAGATACAGGCATGGTTCCTTTGTTCATTTTTATCTTACTAGGCCGACTACTTAATTTGCAAATGCTTGAACGAGTTCCTTTCCACGCGTACGGAGTTCGACAAATTCTATTAATATGTTATTCATCAAATTATATTAATTGTAACAGTACTGATAAGTGGGTTACATCTATTATTAAGATTTTGGAAAGTGGGTAGTTATATTTACGTGGGCTTTGAAAGTAAATAGGTTATTCAGGCTTGAAATATATGCTAAAATATTTTCTAATTCTGAGTATTCATTCATTTATTTTGTTAATTACATAAGAACATGATTAGCCAAGTTATTAATATTAAAGCAAATTTTTTGACTTTCCATTTCATTAAAGGTCTTTTAAAAAGATTATTATGATTTTGTCTCTTTGTGTACGTCGTACAAGGGGTTGACTATTTCATAAAGGTTTACTTTTGTTTATGACACAAATAACACACGCAAGTTGTGGCATGAATAACGCAAGTGACTAGCATGGTTAACTGGCGCATGAAGCACGCGCGAGTAGAATGCGCATGTAAGTGCCGATTACTTGAGTCGTATACAAGCATAATTAATAACTAACATTACTAACTAAGGTAGGTAGTTATGAGCCAGAAAGGGCTCTGAGAAACTGTTTGCGGGCCCCGAGCCATTCGTGGTACTCTCTGAGAGCACCGTCAAGGTAGCTTTGAATGCACATGGCAATGATAAACACAGATTAGAGTGGATGGCCCTTAGGGGTCTGGAACACTCCAAGAAATTAATTGCTAACAGAGCCACAGGCTTCACCCGGATGTTTTGCGGGTATAACAAGAGCCAAATACGCCTGCTCACAGGAGCGTTCACTGGCCATTTTGGCACCAACGACTTCCTGTGCAGATTGAGATTGGCACACAATTCGATCTGCAGAGCCTGTGGGGAACAGGACGAGTCCATATCGCACCTACTATGTGAATGCGACGCGTTTGCTGCATTGAGGATGGGTCTGATGGGATTGACATATCCAAACCCCGAGGACTTCAGGCTTCTCCCTCTAAAGTGTACGCTGCGGCTGATGCAGTACATTCATAGGGAGGTAGCTAAGGGATAAATTTTGGGGCCGACACAAAAGATCCCAATGGGTCGAAGTGTCGCCTGTCTGTACTGACTGGCCCCCACACACAAGATAAGATAAGATAACTAAGGTAGGACCCCATCTTTGAGATTCTTTTAATTAGAAATGTTAGTATAAAAGAGTCGCCTCACTACTTAGGATTTGATGACATAGTTTTTCTTTGAGGCACTGCAAATAAATGTTAAATCTAAGTTTTGCATTTTAAGATTTTCAGCAATATACAGACTCACATATTAATTTGACTATTATCCAAAACGTTTTTGTATTTGTTGTTCTGCGGCATGACAACACCGCCGCTTAGTTAAATCGTTTTAATCATAATGATGATATTATTAATCTGCATTCCGAAATTAATGCCTGGATTCACGAACAAACTAAAACTGTAATATAATCTTCATTATAAACATTCCCCAAACATTCTTGAATGAATTACAAATATCTTTTGCAGGAGTGTTGGCACCTTTACTCAATTATGCTCTTAACAAGGCTGAGCAGGAACTCTTCATTTGTAGTAACAACACGAAAACAGAATAAAATAATTAACATAACAACGTAAAGATACATTCTAATTGCGACTCAAATAATAGCACCAGTTCAACAAGCCTTACACGTCTACAATTAACAACATTAAAGTATGTATCTCGCAATTAGAACATTATACGAGGCTGGAGACGACGCGAGTAATTTTATGGAAATTACTCAATTCACTTCGGGCTTATTCGCACAGTTACAAGTGGAGCCCACTTGAAATTTTCTTAAGAACGCCTCGCGTTAATTTTGAATTGATCGCTTTACCCGATTTTTACTTAATATTTATGATTCTTGTACACGACGCGGATAATTTTCGCAGGTTAAGGGGTTTGTGTATATGACGTGTATACAACGAATGTGATTTACTCGTAAAAGTAACGACGTTTCGGTTGCTTTTCAGCAGCCATGGTCACGGGCAAAGAGTAAACCAAAAATAAATAGATATAATAGTTTAAATAATTTTATTAGCTTATAAATTAGTAAAATAAAATCAATAGTAGTAGTAGTGTAATATTTTTAAAATTTTGTAATACAGTGATAAATAAACAACGCGATAAAATCCGTATATAGTAGTTTAATTTCAATGAATAAAATTCGCGTAAACAGAAGACAATATTTCGTAAAAGTAACTCGTATGATTAACTTGGTCATGTAGCCCTCAAGAACGCAAGTTGCTCGTACGAGTAGCCCGCGCGAGTAGCTTGCGCACACAGCCCGCGGCAGCCACTATGTTTTAAAATGCGTTCATTAATACATTATACATCGGGTTATGCTTTACATCGCAAAAAAATTACCTGGGACCAAAACGGTACAGAATGGGAAAATACTATATTTAAATATAAAGGATTTAAACCTAAAAGATAGCCTCGATGGCGTGTTAAAATTTTCAATTCCCGTGTCGCAATAACTCACGAAATTTGGGTTTAATGCACCAAGCATGTAACTATAATTATATTATATGTTTAAATTAGTTTTTTCTTCTTTGTCCACAATCTAACTGTTCCCACCACTGCGTGTAGAATTCTTATTCTATAAGCCACTTATCTCATTCCAACGTTATTCTTATCCACAATGGTCGGCTCTGCAATTTCCGCCATATAGTCGCCCCAACGTACTATTAACAGGCTCACGTCTCGTTTTAACGCAGTCTCCACTTGATTAAGTTTTAACTTGATACATTATCCATACTTCTCATATAAAAGCGAAACTTTGTAACGTTTTTATGACTAAACCACTGACCTAATTTTGATCAAATTTAGTTGAAAATAGCTTCAATACCAGGAAAAAAAAGAAATAATCTAGTCCGCCACAAATTGTTGTTTCTGGGAGCATTTTATATTAGTTAATTGAATGTCTGTAAAGTTCTTCGCGAGGTGTCCTTTTGAAACAGAAAGTAGTTCAAGTACCGTGTGTCATGTAAAAATTAATAGTAGGTAAATGTCTTGTCATCCTTTTGTAATAAGCACCAATACATTTAACTAAATAAGGATTATTGTAGAAAACAATCACTTTAAAAAGGGTTTTCCAATTCATAGAATGTACAAAACTACAAATCTAATAAAAGAATTGTAAGTATTATGTGTCCTAATTTAAATAGTGGCAGCGACATAATGATCACCGCGATATTAATGTAAAATAATTCACATGTCATTATTAATTATTCTGTATTATCTTTATATATAAAATTCAGTCTAATTTACGTATTCTTAAAAAAGTAGTTATACGATTTTAGATTTTTACACAATGTTGAATTTCTATATGAACGTGGTTTTATATACTTTTTATTATAAGTTCCCACGAGAACAGTTAATTAAAAATGTCAGACTGAAGCACAAGTAAGCGTGGCCGGTTATAGTTTATTATATATGTAATTGTAATAATCCTTTCTTTTATAATAATAATATTCTATCACTGTATACACACAACACCATCAAGCCCAAACTAATCAGAGCTTGTACTATGGATACTAGACACTGGATAAACATACATATATATATTTTTTTTGTAAATACGTGCATATTATACATAGAAACACCCCGACCAAGACAAACATCCATGTTCATGCACACAAATGTTTGTCTTGTGCGGAAATCGAACCTGCGTTCTCAGGCGTGGCAGTCGGTTACACTAACCACTACGCCATCGAGGTCACCGCCAAATCACACAGCGAAACAATATTGGATGAAAAATTGCATCCAAACATATTATTATATATAAACCATGTAAGCGGCGAACTTGGCGCTACTGATAAAACGCTACGCAAGAAGCACGTACTACGGCATTAATTATAGGCGAAAACAATAGCAACGTTTGTGAAAATAATCGATTCTCTTTGTTGTCTAATAGCCTCGGCTATGCTGCACCGAAGAAAAGGTAATTAAAAGGCTTTTCATATAGAGCCGGCCGTCGCCCGTATTATTTGAAATCGGATTCCTTCGACTAAATGAACTTCTTTGAAAATATTTTATGAAATCAGTCCCTTTGATACTTTATACCTACATTTATATTGCACGAGTAATTTAGTGATATACGTATGTATTAATATAAGCCTATATATATATGTATTAAGCTGTTATTATATTTGACTAAAGAAATGCTTTTATTTCATGACTAATGCTATTACGCTATCCATATGGACAGCGTAATAGGATAAGGTTACCTACAGTTAGTCGTCTGAGCATAAAATCAACGTTATCGTAATAAAATGCCTCATTGGTCCAAAAGTGTTCGTCTGGATCTACCCAATTGCTATTTAAGAGGATCTAGGTTTGATTCTCATGCACAAAACGGTATGACAAAATGGTCGTTATTTTCCTCTATTTGACCATGCAGCCATATTGCTATTGTTATATATATATATATATATATATATATAGTATACAAATGTAGTCTCACGCATAAGCGATTGGATGTATAAACATCCATGAAAGGGTAGGCAGAGGTTTATATCATATATTTTATGAGCTATAAAGTGTGGATTTTCTCCAATATTTCCAGATGTTCCATTTTTCAAAACAAGTTATTATTAAACCAGCAAATTAACTTAGGAATCATTTTGTAACCCTGAAAATCTTCTTCTTACACGTATTAATTATAATATTGTAATCTCGAGGCAACAGCCTTCAGAATATAAAAGCTGCTATATATTATATACATGCAAACTAATCAATATTCACATGAACACACAGATTTAAATCAGATCATGTTTCTAAGGATTTAGGCATCAATCTTATATCGAATATCGTACAGCTTTATACACTGACTTAAGCTGTGGACGTGTGAATGGGCTAGTCTGCAGCTTACGTCAATTCAATACATATGGTTTCTATTGTATAGCGATTTCCGATTGCTACACTAGCCACACCACCAAACGTGTCGTCGGAGCTTGCGGTCGGTATTCGGCAATCGAATTAAGATAACGAATTAATTATGCGCCTCACCTCAGCACCGCAGCTCATTTAAGTCCGAATAAAAATTCATTCTATCAGTATTTAATGCGCAAAACGATGATTAAATAACAAAGGAGAACATTATTCGGGTATAAGTTAAAGTAAGCGACTATCAATATAACTCATCCCCGCAAGGAACCGTATGATTAACTTGCGCTTGCATTCTGCGAGAGTAGCTTGCGCATGTAGTTTGTGCGATAAGCTTGCGCAAGTAGCCCTAAGCATATAGACCACGCAAGTATCTTGCGCGTGTGACCCATGCGAGTAGCTTACGCATGAAACTCGCACCAGTTACGTGCCTTTAATATTTAAACATGACCCTAAAAGTATTATACGTGGTAATAGTGCTAAGTAATTACTACGTGCGATGCCAAAAATGATAATTTACGATCTGCAATATTGGTAATTATATGTTATTATAAACGTTTTTTGTCCACTATAATAACATGATATTATATTTTTCGTATTAAATATACACAGAGTAGAACATCTGTATATCCTTGGAAGGGTAGGCAGAGGTGTATTATTACTACATTAGGCGAGCTATTTGTTTAGTTTCGACATAAAGAGAGTGCGCAATATGTATGTATTGTATAAGTACTCTGTTGTACTAATTTTAGTTCCTTACTTCACACAAATACCATTTTCACTTAAAAATATAAAACTTACTCAACTCCCACACAGTTAATAGCTGCCTAATTAATATCTCGAACAATTCTTTGAACAAAAATAATATCGTTAATCACAGACCAGCGTCAACACTTTAATGGCACCAATAAAAACCTTATCAATAAATTATTGAGGACAGAGCGAAAACTGAATTTTTAAATCTCATTACAAAATTAATGAAAACTTTCCGCTTAAATTGGTATCGTGATACGAATGCGGAAGCGATAACAATATTCCACAGTCCGCTTCCATATCTTGAAGTATTAATCTATTATGCTACAAGTTAAGGAAATGCGTCCGTGTTTCCCGCACTCGATATCTTTGTCTCCTTTCAACTTACAGGATTTAATCGGATCTCTCGCTTCTTTGCTAAAGCAAGGGTGCGAAATACTTCGTTCTTTGTTCAGCAGCACAATAGTATAGTTGAAAAGCAAAAAGTGTTTTCGTATTGGCTCGCGTTGAGGCGAAAACTTTAATCGTACCATAACCGTTGATTATTATGCAAATTGGTAGCATTAGCCAGAATTCAATTTCAGAAAATTATAACAGAATGGCTCACAATACTTTCCGGTTATTGACCTATAATTGTATGGTGTGTACTCTTTATGATTATTACATAAATCACGAGACGGCAGTTGGCTTCCGTTTTACGTGGGCTTTGTAATAGAAAAGTCGTTATTTACATACATAAGTTGCGTTGATTTATATGTTTTTATACCTGGTATTATTTGAGCGTGTTATGTTGATAAGAAATGCTGCAACTCAGTTTGGTGTTTGTCGATGATCTATATATATTAACATATTATGTTTAATCTTCAGATGGTGAAATTATTTAAAAGAATCTACCACCAATGACGTCGTTATGTGCATTAGGTCAAAATATGTATAGTGACAGAGAAATGAGTGTGATTTAGGTAAAACGGTTAACTCTTATGTCTATGTGTCGTCATGTAGATTGTAAAATTAAATAAAGTGACTTTTATTTTAGCTATTAATTTAAAGGCAGCTTTAAATTACAGTCAAGATAAAAGTATGGATTGCGATTTAATAAGTACTTTAAAATGTTGCCGGCGGCGCTTGTGTAAAACAACTTCGAAATAAGCTGCCTAGAACCGCCCTAACCAAAATAACTTTCTTCTTTCTTTAGCTTCTTTAACTTTCTTTAAAAATAGAGTTTGGCATATTACAAATTTAAGATTTTAGAAAATAAACTACATAATTTTACACTATTTACTTGCAGCAAGTAGAAAATTACGTACGTTATTTTGTTACATACATATAGTAAAATATATCAAAATACAAGCATAGAATTGAGGTAAAATATTTTTGTATTAAATTCATTTATAAATACATATAAATATTTCTAAATTTAACGAAACATTACAAAACAATTGTCTACGTTAGACATGAAACTAATTCATGTAAGTAATTCAGTAATTCATAATAACAGCCAGGTTTCATCGACGTAGTCCTAAAGTCTAAAATTACAGACAATTTGGTCAATACAACAACAAAACCTAACCTTGAATACTGTAATTTACTGTTACGCCATACAAACCATCACGCCGAAATGTTCCAAAATTATACACCCAACTTATCTATTCCACAAACTTTACGTTCCCGTCGCAATTTCTAAGACTCAAAAGCTTAACCGTTCATTTCATTTGAATCCATTCGCTCCCGAACACGACCGAACGTGTAATAGAGACATTCTATTCAGAAAATTTGCTCATAAACTACGTTTTGTTGGTTAAGAGCCACTCAGAAGTTCTCTTTGTTTACGTCGCCTCTAGCGAATAACTAGCGATTCAGTAGTTTGGGAAATTGATAAGAATAAGACGAGACTGCGGAAATCTTAACTATTGAACGTATTCATGAGCTTGTTGTGCTATAATATTGCAGTCTCAGGCATTTGCATTTTGGCTAGCTCTGTTGGCGTCCGCTTAGATCTCGGCAAGTAGACAGACATTTTTAAATTCCTTTTTTTGGGAATGCTAAGTATCGTCTCCGTTTTGCTCTTAAAATGATGTATCGTAATAATGTTCGCTTGTGAAAGATATGATTTATATTCGTCTGGCTTTGCTAAATTAACTTTGGATACAGATGCGCGAGGAAAATATTTGGCATTAAATGTTAAGACTTTATACAAGATAAATATACCTATTAAGATTACCATCCTTTATTTAGTGTAAAACAGCTAAATAAATAGAGTATTGAGCAAAATAATTAGGTATGTCTGGGAAACTACATTCGTGTTTTCATTAATTTAAGCTCAAGGAAGCTCTTACAGCACGAGAGTTACCGTGGCTATTTCGGCGAACTGAAACTGTTGCGAAGAATAAACAAGATATTCAGCAAACAAACCACAACTTCTAACATAAACATAAAAGTAAACAATACAAGAGCTATCTACATATTATCAATATAAGTTACACATTAGCTTTTAGAATATTAGCAACATAAACAAAATTTAAAACAAATATCTGTTTACGGAGCTGGTAGGGGATAGGAAGAAGGTAATACCCATAAAAATGCAACATTTTACCACACGGTTAACTAAAACGATCGCTTACCTTCGTATATTGCAACAAAAAACGGTCGCCCATATCGAGAGCATCGGATAAGACACCCAATCTCATTCCCCATCGAACTAGAGACTTATAAATCACTGTATTGAATAGGTTCTAATATAAGATGAACATAGAAAGTACTGTCTCCCTTAGAAATAGGAAGCTTGATTAGTCGTGGATGCTTCGCATACAAATAGTTTAGTTTTGCATATTTACAGCTATCTTCTATAAATGTATGTGAAGATTAGCTTTCCTATTCATGTCATGAATTTATGACAATGATCTGCAGGAATATGGAGAGAATTTTCTTAAATAATGGAAACAAAAAGGAGTTTTCCAATTGTAATAAATATAGTTCTTTTTTTATTTTATATTAGTTTTTTTACCGCAGTTTCGCTCTTCGTGTGTTTTCCGTGACAAAATGCCAATATCACTCTCCAGCCTAAAACTATATTTATGCAAAAAATTACGTCGATCGTCGACCAAGTCTATCAACATCGCTGTTGAGTGACTTATGGATAACCAACCAACACACTTTTATACATCTAATGTTATACATACATAACAACGAGCAACCAATGCATGAAATAAAATAAAATTAAAGTTAATCGAAATTACTTATAACAATATTTCTCATTCCCATGAATGTTAATTCTATTATGATAGAAACAAGATCATTCAACCCCAAATTCTCAGACAAAATATTACAACAATTCGCAACAATAGGGATATTGTCCGCTCCAAATATATTGAAAAATAATAACATGAGACCGAAAACATCCATGGATAAAGAACACAACATTTGCCTTCGTAGGCATGTATACCCAACTACCCGCCTCGCTTAAACACATACCCGGATATGACCGGTATTATTCAGATAGCCGTATGTTTCGTATTGGCTTGG
Source organism: Catocala nupta (assembly GCA_963675205.1). NCBI lineage: Eukaryota > Metazoa > Arthropoda > Insecta > Lepidoptera > Erebidae > Catocala > Catocala nupta. The sequence goes on from OY776082.1 coordinate 13,596,397, forward strand.
AACAAAATGTGACCGTATTAGCAAACTGGATTGTTCCGAACCAAGTTGGGAAACCCGTTGGGAGGAAATTCAATAGAATCCTAATTTTCCATCCCCTAGTGACGCATAATAACAACAACCCTGCGTACTTGCTGCTCACTCACTGTACGGTGAGCGCATGTTTGATTGACTTAATGTCGATGACATTATGCACGAGTGCAGCTACTCGTAAAATTACTGTCAAACGGCATTTGCTAGATGATTACGGTGACTGCATACAATTTATATATGATTGCTCTGTACTTAGCCGAGGGTTAGCCACGTTTAAATGTGTAAGACTTATGAGACTAAGTGTATGTTATGATTTTTAATCGGATTAGTTCGTACATTGTATATTATTTTTGTTTTAACGAGTTTCTTTAGCTACAGACAGTTAAATTTTGACGCATGCTATATGAAAAATTACTATACTTTTAAGGCATAAAATTATAGTACCTATGAGTTTATTATAATTACAAAGAAGGCAAATCTCTGCGGAATAAAATAAATATTAGGCGTTACCAGTAATTATCAAATTCTTTTTTTAAGAGAAATTCAGTGATTTTTCTTAAGTTAATTGTGTGTTTAAATTCTCCAATTAAGTTAAATATATGTAGGTATCTGTTGAGTGTGGTTTCACGTCGATAGTGCGATCGGACCTTAACAATTAGATTATCGTCACATCAAATTAAGTAGATAGTTAACTACGTTTTAAAAAGGATATACTGTTTTATTTAATTTAAATTTATCTTTAGTAATAAATACGTATTATACGGCATAACATTATACACGTTATTAAATTATATTTAATACAGAAAAAATCGTCAGTAATAACTAGACACTATTGAAGGACGTGTCTTGTGAAATTCCACGGCCGCCAGATGTCGCTGACGTGCTTTTTGCCAACTTCCTCAAACAATGTTGAGCAAAAAACTGGCAAACATTTTTTTCTATCGTTGTCACGTCTTCTCGTCGATATTACAGCCGTTGATATAAGTTGGTGAAGTACGGCAGTTGCCTAACAGTTTAATATATATTTGAAAGATTTGTTTCATGATTTGTACTTTGTTTTGAAGTTTGACAGTGTTTGGAAACGTAGTTTGAATGATATTTTATTAGGCCTTGGACTTAACTTATTGGACAAAAGAAAGATACAAGTTTTTGGGATTTTATACATTGGATGTAATCTATACCAATCAATTATAAATTACTAGCCATTTCTTAATATTAAACAACTGTTCTACTATTATTATATTAAGTAATGGACAATGGAGGTCCGACATGCATCGATTCGGTCGAAATGTGGGGCAATATGTGAGGATTTAATAAAATAATTAATAACGCGATTAAGATCGGTTGTTTTATATTAAGTTTGTGTACAAATCGTAAAAAAATAAAAATGTTTACTGATCGTTATTCAAGATTTTCTTTACGTTTTTTTATGTTGACTATGTTTTTCTTTGGTTAATTAGGCAAGGATGTTCATAGGTGGAACGTAAAAATGCTACTTTCGCATTTGTATTATTTATAAATATGGTAGTATGAATAATATCATGAATAAATACGTTACAGCCGCATTCGTCTAGGTTCATAATTTAGTGCTAATTTGTTTTGACAATCGTAAGCTCCTAAAGTCGATACCTGTGTTAAATTATTTTTATATGAGAAAATTAATTGTATACCGACTCTAGGATAACGCCAAGAATGAAGATTGCTACTACGAAGGAAAAACAATACCTGCAAAAGGTAGAAGATCTATACTTAATATAGCCACTCTGAGTTTTAAATGCGTAATATTATCTATCTTTTAATACATTACAATTTATATGTAAGGTATGCATACATCATTCGCGTATCACGTCAAATGTATTTGATTGTTAAGAATGACTTTCTTATAGAAGTAAATCGTATATCATAGAATACAATAATTCATTATTATTATATTAAGCTGCCTACCTACCGAGCATATATATATATATATATATATGAGTTTATCATGCATAGTTCTTTCAAGTATACCCTTTCCCAATAATATCCGGACTGGGAATTGACCTGAGGCCTCACGCACAGCAGTCGTATTAAAAGCATGTATACAGGGTTTCCGTTAATTAATGGATAACCTGGAAATGTCTTATAGGGGAACTGATGGCCGTTCAGAAAAAAATAAGAAAAAAATCTATCCTAACTACTACCTGAGAAATGTGTTATTTTTTAAATTACCACGTATAACTTTCTAGTATACTACGACCATAAATGAATGAAATCCATCGGTTTTTTGTTGTTTTATTATTAAACACTAATTATGCTAATAGATAGACAGTCAAAAGTATGCTTTGCTATAATAGCTTGCACTTTTTAAATATATATATATATATATTTTTTTTTTTTTTTTTTCATATTTTATTATTATTCCGTATTATTATTCACATTTAATAAGCCTACAAACTACTAGCAAACTATATTTGCTTTGGGGTTGTTATAGACCATAACAACGTCTACCGAACTAGTTACTATTAAATATATTAGACTCCATTAACACGATATATCAAAAATGAAATTGGAAACTCAAACATAAATTTTAGATAAAGTCATACACTATCTTTATCACTATTTGGCACGAAAAACAGACAAACACTGCACCGAAAAGAGTTTTACCACAAACATTGAAATATAATATATGTATTTATCTACGCGTGTGGTAAAACTCTTTACTTATAGATGAGACATGTCAATCATTTACTGAAATATGAAGTTCATAATTTTGGTTGAGTAACGTCATTCTCACTCATATCATAACAAACTACAAAAAAACATACGTGTCCCATTTAGAACTTAGAACTATATATAGTAAGTAATCCAATAGATAAGGTAATTATATATAAACCATGTAAGCGGCGAACTTGACGCTACTAATAAAACGCTACGCAAGAAGCACGTACTACGGCATTAATTATAGGCGAAAACAATAGCAACGTTTGTGAAAATAATCGATTCTCTTTGTTGTCTAATAGCCTCGGCTATGCTGCACCGAAGAAAAGGTAATTAAAAGGCTTTTCATATAGAGCTGGCCGTCGCCCGTATTATTTGAAATCGGATTCCTTCGACTAAATGAACTTCTTTGAAAATATTTTATGAAATCAGTCCCTTTGATACTTTATACCTACATTTATATTGCACGAGTAATTTAGTGATATACGTATGTATTAATATAAGCCTATATATATATATATGTATTAAGCTGTTATTATATTTGACTAAAGAAATGCTTTTATTTCATGACTAATGCTATTACACAAATGTTTGACTTGTGCGGGAATCTAACCCGCGACCTCAGGCGTGGCAGTTGGTTACACTAACCACTACGTAATGTATAAGTAGGTTCTGCCCGGATAACATTTTACCCCGGTTGCAACCAGGTTAAAATGTCACGCATTTCAAAAAGGGCACGTAAATAACGGGATGGAGATATAGTTGTCAAAGTTCTTTTAGTAAAATAAAAAATAATTCAACTGTATTTAAGTGAAAGGTTTTAATAAAAAGGAACAACATTGATAGTAAAATGTAAGAGCAAGTAATTTTTACATTAAGTCGTGTGGAAAAGTATATAATAATTGGATATCTCACTATCTAACTACTAAATTATTTGATTGCTGGCTTGGGAGGGACCCACGCCAGCAATCAAATCAAATAGTAGTTCACCAGAACTGATTAAGTGCGTCCTTTTTTTGGCATATTCTACCAAATATAAAGACTTGCATCTTATTTGACAAGTATTAACTTGAATATATTTTAATTTGGATCTTGGATAACGTAACCTTATTGATTAATTCGTACCACCGGCTTACGTCACGACGTTACGTACGACACCGGCCTCCAGATACAATTCTTTTATCATTATACCTCGATATAATTAAGCTGATTATAATAATAAAAACTATAAGTAAACTACCCTACTGAAGTCTATATTACATAAACCATGTCAAACAACTCTTTTACACAGCCTCATAGAAATAATCTACACAAAAATCGATAAAAACATATGGTTACATCGGTCGCTACAAAAAAAATACAATTTAAAAAAGCCCGTTGTATGTATTTGGTTGTAAATTTGCGAATTATTCCGACATGTCGGATACGGCGATGTGTCAACACTACGTGATGGCGATTTCAATCACTCCGTCTCTTCTATTTTTATGTTTCGCTGCTCTCGACAAAATTCATTTTAATCCGCAGTGCACTCTGCCCAATTGCTAGGCCTTATCAAAACGGTACGTGTCCACATATTAATCAACGGTTTTTGTAAAAGAATTTTTGAGCTTCTATTGAGCGAGATGTACATATAGTTTGAACAATGAATAGCCGCTTATTTATTAGGCAGCTTTTAAATTTGTTTGCGTTGGGTGTATTTGCTTTGCAGATTCGATCTATATGTCATGGATAACTTTATTGGAGAATTGGCTACAACAATTGATAAAAAATTAGTTAGTAGTGGCCAAAAAGCGTGACGTGTGTCCAAATTTATATTATATATTATATAAAAACGAGCTAAAGCATATATATTATAATATGTTTGATGATAAGAATGAGTGAAAATTATAGAGCTTTTCCTAGGACAGAACCGAAATAATAAAAAACGAGATCAGACAAGCCTATTTCTGTGGAGATGAGAATCAAGATTTAATGTATATTGTTTTACTGTTGATTATCCAACAAAATGTTGCAGTAAATGTGATAATTTCTTAACCTAGATACTTATCAATACGGCTCTGAAACAAAAAAACAATAAATATATTAATATGCAAAATCTAAAATTACAACATATGACGACCATGTATTCTCGAATGGGCATGTAGAAATATATTAAAACTACATCTCGCCAGCTATGTTGTACGCCGATCGTCATACAGGGCAGTTGTCGTATACCACCCTGTTTTGGCAGGAATTGATTTTGGCGATAATAACCCAATAATATTCTGCCCGGACATTATTTTTAATCTTAGATCTCATGATCTCACACAATAATTTAGACACAAACTTCTGCCAACGAATAAGTCATGATCTTTATTCAGATCTACAGCTTTGTATTACGATTTGTAAAAGTAATCGTACTATGAACTTACGAGTACATAATTTAACATCCGATAACAGACGATCTCTGCTTCAAACTAGTATTATTTGCAAAGAAAAATACATTCACCATAATGATCATGGATGTTAAACGCCCGCCCCCCCACACAATGCTGCATACTAGTCAAAGGGAAATTGTAAAGAGTATATATCATTGATACTCCTGATGACTGGTCAGTATTGACTGACATCTCGTTATCCGTGATTGATGAACTTAAATGACGAAACATAACCCATGAAACATACACATTTCATTTATAAAAGCAGATATTTTTTGTTGTATTTATTTTTGGTCGGTTAGATTAATAGTACTAAGTCACTTTAACTGTAATTTATTGTTTTAAATAGTGAATAATATGATGAAGGCCCGATTTAAACATGTCTTCTTGAGTTAGAATCAGTCATATATGCGAATCTATTCGACATAATATATGTATTCTATTCTAATTCCTATCTTTAGATATTCTTATCAAATTCTTCGTGCATTTATCAGTAGTTTAACATTTTAATAATTTCTGAGTACTTATGTGGTCAGAGAATAATTTATAGACAACAATTATTATGAAAAACCAAGACTGCCATATATAAGTTAAATATGTAGCTACTATTTTAAATAATTATTTTATGACAAATGCCGTCGACTTACGGTTGCAATTAAAAACGAACCTTTTTCTAAATGTTTAGATTTAATATATATATATATATATTAAATGCAAATTCCATAGATTTGGAAATAGTTTGATTATCCTGGATTGGAATAAAAATGTAAGCAAGAAAAAATCCTAGTAAAAATATGAACGCTTATTATTTGATTGCAGTTATAATTGCATTGGTTATAAAATTTCCAGTATTATAGGTAGGTTAAGAATGTTTTCAATTTCAAAATACCTACATATAATTGTAATAAGAATTCACTAGTCATATACCAGGGATATTATCTTTTAGTAAAACCAGCCGTACAGACGCGAAAAGCTCTTTTGTGAAATCACTGTACTTAAATAACTTTATGCGAACACTTTCAGGGCTAACTTGAACCATTTCCATAATTCAAGTTTAATTGTTAAGCGCCGCATAACTTTTACTTTATACGTACTTAGTCTTTACTTTTTTTATACAACCAAAGTTGCAAATGAGCCTACGGCACGACTGATGGCAAGTGGTAAGATTTAAAACGCTTACAATACCAGGTAGATTACTCGGGCGTTGTCAATGATTAAATAGAAACCATGTCTGTCTCTGCCAGGGCAATCGGCAAAGACTGCTTGTCAATTATTAATAGCACAGCGTCTCTTGAAGAGCATTTACGCCTTACAGGGCGAAGGTTACGGACTACAGTCTATTCTGAGTGCCAACATTACAAATAAGTGTTATGTGTCAAGCAGCGATAGCACAGTGGGGAGACCAACAGACTGCAATGCAGATGGTCTCGAGATCGAACCCACGTCGCGCACCTCTGACTTTCGGAAGCTATATGACTTTTTGAAATTATGTGCGCATTGATTGACAAATATCGCCTGCTCCGTGCCTAGGAGAGCACGTTAAGCCGTCGGTCCCGGCTGCCATGAACATCTATGGCAGTCGGTATTGGGAAGTCAGTGCCCTTTAATATCCTGACACTGGTCTAGCCTTAGGGTATCGTTAGCCTTCTGGTTGCGGAGGTCAGGTGGCAGCCACTCCGTGTAAAAACTGATATCCAGTCAAATCCGGTAGACCAGAAAAGCCGACCCCAAGTGACTTGGGAATAATAAAAGCAAGGGAGAAGAATTTGAGAATTTGAAATGTAACTTATTTAGACCTTATTTCAAAAATGTTTTTATAACGCTCTATAGTCTAAAGCAAAAGTGTGTCGTAGGTATAATATAATTATATTTATAGTCCTTTGACTATAAAGGATATATAAATATCTAATATAATATTGGATCTAATGTTTCAGATGCGGATTGTCCATAGTAAAAGGATAAAATATATAATTGTATACCATCTATAATACACTTTACCTTAGTTTATAGTGAGCAAATGAATCTGGAAGATACGGTACCGGCTTTGCTTTTATAGGTCTAGTGATCATTTAAATTTTCTCTTGAAAATGACATTTCCACTTGACCATTTGGCTCTGGCATCCCGCTCTGACTGGCCGACCGACAGTTAAAAATCATGCGACCACTCATGGAATTTCACTTCAGCCAGCCAATAAAGGCCAGCCAGCAAAGAGTCCCTGATCGTCACTCTGAGGTATTCTAGACCGCAGTGCCGTTACATTCTACACTTGTGTATAGTATACATTTTATATAAATCACGAGTATAGTGGAAGTGATCCTAAAACTGATATACTATATCCTCTAAGATTGCATTAGTCTCATGTTAAAATAATAACAACCACAGAGATAATTATTAAGAAGAGCTTGTATATAAGTACTAATCGCCAAAACAATTGACCAATGTAAATAGATATCACGTTTTCCCTTAGTAATGGAGTCTATATTTTGTTACATATATAAAGATAAAATCTAATTCTTTTGACATTTTATTTCTTTCCGATTTTAACATAACAGATTTCAAATCCATATTGCACGATAAAAGGTTGTTCTGGTAAGAATACATTCTTACCAATACCTATCTAATTTTTATGTTGTCTAAAGCTAAACGAAGATCAGCTGACCCTTACCACTTAAATAAGTTAATTGACAGAGCGACTGACATCGACGCGCCCCCATTTTCGAATATCCCTGCTTTAATTCTCATTCCATGTTACGATACCTTTTATCTCCATTAACTAAATCTATGAAATGTATAGAAATTAGCTTGATTTCACTAGCGGTTCCATTGTTGTTTAATTTGTATGCATGTTGGACTAAATTTGAGAGATTTTGGAGGAAATGTAAATGTGTTTATCTAGTATAACATATATGAATTTGATTTTAGCGAATGGAGTAAAAGAAGAATTACAATATAGTAGCAAGTGGAAGTCCCTGTTTCGCTCACCGCTTATGTGTAAGTCTATGTATTTAATTGGTGCAGGGTATAATTTACAAGTACGCTAATTTGTCTAATCACATTATGTTTTTCTTTCTTTACGCCGAATAGTAGAGTAGAAGCATCTTAATTGTGTATTTACGTTTTTACAAAAAAGGCCACCTTTTCACAAATATACATACGCACACTAGCCTGTTTTCCATGGAGTAGGCAGAGATAGGTCAGATCTATTCTTCATCGCCTTTGTTTTTGGTCCCATGTCACAAGAGTTATTGTGTAACACTATTGGTGTCTATCAGATAAATTACCAGACCTTATGCTGCTACTAAGAATTGCTTAACAGATATAGATATACTCAGCAACACTTAACCAGACACAGAAATCAAATTAGAAACCTCTTAAGTGGCTGCAAACATCAGAACTAATCATATCCAAAATAACTTAAAAGGTCGGTTAGTTTAATTGAATATATTAAAAAGGGTAACGCAACACCCATACGCGCTGCATTTGTTTTGGGATACAAACGTATCCCAAAACAAATGCAGCCCGTAGGTTTGCGCTGTATATCACAATAATTTGCAATATACTGCGCAAACTTAACCGGAGGGGAAATAAGGACAAAGAATTATGATATTATATCCCCAATTCGGAAATGATTTTATACTCTTTAGGGGTGCAAACTGGGCAGAAACATTTGACAGGGCAGAAAGTGGCATGGCTACAATAGCGAATTGGCTTAATATTAAACTTCTGACGCTTAATTTAAACAAAACCAAATTCATATGCTTTCATAAAACTGCCGCTTCTGCTCCGCCTACTTCATCAAAACTAAAGCTACATACACAATCCATCCTCCAATATATGCACTTGTAGCAACATCGATAGAACTCCTGAAACCAAATACCTTGGTGTCATGATAGACCAAAATCTTAATTTCCAAATCCACATTAACTCCCTTTCGAACATAGTAAGGAAAACTTTAAAGATAATGAGATAACTAAGATAAGCCGCCTCTCCAGAAACACTGAAAATGACTTACTATGCACTGTGTCAATTACTGCTCATCTACTGCATACTGCTGGGGCGGAGCAGCCAAATCACACATTATTCAACTAGAGAGAGCTCATCGCGCTGTATTAAAAATGCTCAAAAAGCCAAGACTATACCCAACCACTAAACTCAATAAGGAATGTCAACTCCTAAGTGTCCGGAAACTTTTTATATACTTTATTATTTTACCTGTGCACAAAGCAGTTATTTCATCTCCGGAATATAATGATCTGATCAACCGTCGTCTCTTTAGAGTACCTGTACCCGTTTGTCGCACCAAATTTACCCAACGCTTTTCCTTGTTTCTATCAGCTTACATTTATAATGTTGCTGAATCTGAATACAGCATCAGAGACAAAAATAAAAGCCTTAAAATTTTAAATTTACATTAAAAATTAATGGTTAATTGAAATTAAACTACCATATACGGATTTTATCGCGTTGTTTATTTATCACTGCATTACTAAATTTTGAAAATATTACACTACTACTACTATTGATTTTATTTTACTAATTTATAAGCTAATAAAATTATTTAAACTGTTAAATCTATTTATTTTTGGTTTACACTTTCCCCGACGTTTCGGTTGCTTTTCAGCAGCCATGGTCACGGGGAGACTAAGATGGTAGTTGTTTCAATGTTCCAGTGTAGTTATTTCAAAGTACCCGAACATAATTTAATCATGGGTGTTTCTATTTACGCAGAATGAGCTCAAAGTATCATGAAGTCTAGCTGTGGTTTAAATATTTAATTATTATTAATGGTTAAGTAAACTCACCTATGAAGAGACAGAACAGTTTTTAACTACGATAGCATGGAACATATTTATTTATTTATAATATTTAGAAGTATGTTTGACTAATATATTATGTGTTATATTTATAGTTTAATAAGTAAGTAATATAATTAGAAATTTAAACGTGATCTCTTAGTTTTAAGCATTAATATTTTTATTTTGTTAAATTGTCTTGTTGTCTTACCTTATATAGTTATAAACATTGTTTTATTTGTTTCTATTATAATTATGTAATTACAATTGTGAAGTGCAGGAGCTCTAAACCTCTATTGTAACTACGTTTGGCTGGGACCCCACTATACAGGCTTGCCTAGTGTGGGGACCGCGTTAAATATTTATCTAATAAGATCTGCTACACTAATTTTATGTTTTGTTTAGCACTTTTATAACTTTCTTGTGTTATTAAATGAACATTTTATTTATTTTCATTTCATAAAATATGCGTGTATATTTTACCGAAAAAATGGAGAACACAAAAGAACACCAAAGTAAATTTTAATTAACCCATCCAATCACACAGTAAATACAAAATAGATGTAAATCTGTAATGACAATTTCAATAGGCTTTGGTTAAGATAACAAGGCAATTCGTCAAGATCAAAATAACGATAGAAAACTTTAAACATTAATCCGATATCCTGTAATTGATGTTTCTGAAGACTCAACTTTGAACAATACTGATCAAAGCTAACATAAACACAAATTGGTTCAACAGATGACTTGTTTGCAATATTTATGTACAATTTTGATGAAAGTAATACTTCGAAAAGTCCAGATGCCACAAGTTTATTTTACAATTCTTTGGTTTTTTGAATTCAGCAAATCGTGTACGTTAATAGAAAATATGTAAAGTAGTATAGGGAGAATATCAGAATCGCATTAAGAAATAGTTCAATGTAACTCAGGCATCCTCGCTTGGGCTTGTGATTGAGATCAAACTGAACTTGCTGACTGGTGGAGTATCCTCCACTCTTTGCATGACCTTAGCCGAAAAGCTTTCTAATATGTTTGACAAAGTGTGTAGAGTTTCCAGGCTTTTTAAAAAGGCTGTGCCATCAGCAGGGAGTTTGTAAATTCGTTTTCTTAAATGTCAGCTTCACGACAATCAATCTGTCATTGGCTGCAACAGGCACTTATCAATAGACATATTTGCCATTTGGTAATATAAAAAAGAAATGCTACGATCTGTCCAACCTACTGCGATAATTTTATTTTTATAATATTTCTCCCGCCCTATGTATTTTGTCGCAAGAGACTTTACAAACATACAATAGACGGCCACAAAGAACATTTAAGCTTAGAACAGTCATATTTGGATCACATAAATACATATCCTGTGTAGGGTTCGAACCAATCCCGCTTAGAGCGGCATCAGGGGCGAAGCGATCGCTTGCCTGCTTCACTATTTTGGAAGCAAATTGTTTTATCTAGTAACAAAGCAATTTGGCTATAACGTGCCAGTGCATACTAAATTGTGTTTGCTCATTTCTATATCAGTACACCGCTGGTTTTGAACGGCGATCAGCCGAGCGAAAATTGATTTTGCTTTTATATACTCTTGCATACATATTATACTAAGTATAGCGTATATGTGTTATTAAAGGTGATCAGGGTGTTTTTGTATTAGCCAGACGAAATGGCCCCACTTCGCATCGTAAGTATTTTTGGAGATCGATAGTAAAGGCTCACCTAATCAAGCATTGACATTGCGAAATAGGTTTTACTTTGACGGCTTTAGATTTTTCTGCCAGTGAGGTTTTTAGCAACTAACGCAACTATGATTTTCCACTTCTATATCGACGGTACGGTTACATTCGATACATAATCTGAAATGAAAATAGCAGATAAATATATAACGCAGATAAAAATAATATATATGAAAATTATAATCATGATACATATAATAATACACATAAAAATATTACATACTACACACATACTAAAAATAAAACATTAAAAGTTCATTACTTATGCTGTAACTCAGTAACCCGTTTTGACTACAATGGGTGAAAAAATACCGGGTTGCGAGTGCAGTTCGGGACCCGCGCTCGCGCACAACCTCTCTCTCCGCGTGTTCAAAGCTGTTACCGACCTACGAGAATATACAAAATCTCAAGGCACTGGGTTAAATACGAAAAACGGTACAGGCACAAATATAAGTCACCCGGGTTTAAAAATACCGTTGTAGCCTTTACAGGTTAAGCGTGAAAAAGCACCTCCTCGGACCGTCAAAGTAGGGACCTCAACATCGCCTCAGCTGCTATGAGGATATTGTGAAAGCCACTGCTCTTCGATCACATGATCGCTTACCATCAGGCGGGGCGTGGTCCTTTTGAAGCGCAAAATAAAAATAAAAAAATTATATTTAAGAAAAATAATGTACGATGTCAATATACATCTCTCTGTATGTTTGTAAGCGCATTGCGCAAAAACTAACTGATGTACGAAATTGAATGCGGTTTTCATAGTTGTATTGCTGGAGGCTTTACTTAAAATCAGGTGCATGTTTTATTTGGGTAGTATTTAACTGTTCTTTAATTTTTTGCCTTTGTTTCACCAAAAATAATAATTGCACAGCAAAATATGCTTATCTACCAAAATTACTAATTGCACAGCAAAATATTTTTAATGAGATCAAACTAGGTCGACGGAGCCCCGTTTCGCGCGGCTCCTATTTTTGGGTGGGTTTAAGAAAGAACCAAACATAACCTAACACTTCCGAGACGGAAGCAGTGATTTGAGGCGTATAAGTGCTCGTTATGATATATTTTAGTAAGCATATTTTGCTGTGCAATTATTATTTTTGATGGTCATTATATTTAATCCCGTTTTATATTAATGCGTTTTCTATAAAACTTAGAGTATTCTAGAAAAATATATAAATATATGTACTTCCATATTCAACGCGTACGACGGCAATAGTTAGTAGGAATAAAATGAAATGTAGCCAAACCGAATTAAAATTATTGCAGCCACCCAAAATTTTACATACAAAAACATTAATTTATTATATTAGTTAAAATATTATTATAATTATTGCCGGTTCATGTTATGGCACTCGTAAAATATATTATGAAAGCATATTCTATGTAAATAAACAGAATGCGGGCTAACTATGTAACTACTGGATATAAATTAATACTTAATATTTTTTTATTAAAGCTGTTATTTGTGTTATTTTGTCAATTTAAGTTGTTGTAACTAATTATAATAAATAAATATTTATAGCGGTAATATAACATAGATGGAACCAGTGATACGTTTAAAAAGAATTATTCGCAAACAGTGACCAAATTAATTATCACAACACAAAGTAAAGTTATTGGATAATTTGGGAGGTATATTATGACGCTACGTCCGTGTGTGACGTTTGTGTATCCGGTAAGGACGGGCGGAGTTGTATTACCAGGTCTTATGCCATAGGAATATACCTATAGTAACCTGCATGAGCTCTCGGGTTAAATTTCGAGCCGAGCAAAGTGCCATCGGCATGTCTGTCATGAATTTTTTTTGTAGCTGCGTCTTGACTCGGCCTCTATAACGCAGGTCCTTAAAATATAGTTGGTGAAATGTGTTATACATCTTCTGCCAACACTAATATAGGCTTGAGGCTTTCTGCACTATATTACAAAACATTGTTAAATCCGAACAAATATTATGAATGCGAATGTTAGCTTTTTTAAGCTTTCACGCCTTAACTACTCGCCAAACAGAAAAGGACATAAGGTATCTTTCATCCAAATTAATGTATTCTTATTAAGTCACATAACAGTGAGGAAGTGGAATCAAGATGGACTAATAGAGGGTTGGCACAGGGAGATCCGTTGTCTCCGTTATTGTTTAATATAGTTACATATCAAGTATGTCATCAGATACAGAATGTTTTTGTTTCTCAGTACGCAGATGATTTTGTTATTTACATAAGTGATAGATATATCAATACCTGTGAACGTCAGATACAGAGTGCACTCCATTGTCTTACTAATTTGCTAGGAGAAATAGGATTGACTTTATCACCGACAAAATCAAATGTTTGTGTCTTCAGTAGAGGTCGCAGAAGAATATTATCAACGTTAGAATTGTATGGGCAACGGTTACATATTATGGATCATGTCAAGTACTTGGGAATATGGTTAGATAGAAGCTTAACTTGGGGAAAACATATTAATGAAACAGTTGACAAATGTACTAGATATTTAAATTTATTAAGGCTATTAGCAGGAAGTTCATGGGGTATGCATACTAAACATATGCGGAGAATTTATATAGCATTGATAAGAAGCCGACTTGATTATGGTTGTTATTTATACGACTCTAGTGCCAAAATGCATACATACAAATTGGACAAACTACAAAACCGAGCACTGAGAATTGTAGGCGGTTTTATAAAGAGCTCACCCATTCATGTGATGGAGAGCGAGTTGCACATACCACCGCTGTTCGTTAGACGACAATATCTTGCTTACAAGTTCATTCTCAAATCTCTATCTTGGTCTAATAACATTAATTTAGATATATTTTCCGAACTGGGTGCGCTTATTCATAATAGTTACTGGATAAACAAAAAGAAACCCCTGCTTGCTACTACTTTTAATGAATTATGTCAGCTCCAAGTGTAAACTCATGAAATTCTTAAAATGTACACTTTAGATATATGGGTATTAGGTATACAAATTAATAGATGCATTCAAATTGATTTAGAATGCATTAAATATTCAAAACAATGTTATAATCCTAGTCTTTTAGTACATGAAGTGACATCAGAACTACGTTCGAAGTATAGCGATTTTTATAGTATTTTCACAGATGGATCAAAGAATAGTGATGATGGTGGAGCTGCTTTCTATGTCCAGAATGTAGGTAGCCAAGGCTGCTTTAGAATTAGTACAAATATTTGTATCATGTCTCTTGAACTCATTGCAATATATCAAGCTGTACTCTATGCATTTAAACAAAACTGGGATAAAGTTGTTGTACTCACTGACAGCAAAAGTGCTTTACAGCATGTGGCTCGATGCGCCTCTGGTTGCAGAGGTGCATCGATAGCCTACGATATTCTCAAACTCCTTAATATCCTCAATAAAGAGGTTATTAGGGTGGTATTGCAGTGCAGTGGGTTCCTGCGCATATAGGTCTAAAGGGCAACGAGGAGGCTGATCGTTTGTCAAAACTTGCAGCTGAGAGGGGTGATGAAATAACATTTATACCAGATTATTGGGAATACATAAGGAAATTTAAATTAATTTGTTTCGAGAAATGGAAAACTCATTTTAATGACATTTCTACAGATAAAGGTATCTGGTATAAAGTAATACAGGATGAGCCTTCTCGTACGCCGTGGTTTGATGATGATAATATTGGCAGAAATTATGTTAAGTTAGCGTTAAGACTTCGTTCTGGGCACTATCCATCAGCAAAGTTTGCTTTTCTGATGCGTAAGGTACCATCACCCAACTGTGACATGTGTGGTAAAATTGAAGACGTGCAGCATTTGCTGATGGATTGTGTCAGGAACAGAAATGAAAGGGAATTATTGATCAGAAAATTCAAATTGAATATATTGGATGTTGGGCTTAGTCAAAGTATTTTGGCGAATCCAAAGTCGGAAATTGCAAGAGGGTTGTGTGCTTTGGTTGAAGTTTGCCGCAATAATCGTCAATAATTCCCTTATTTGGCAAATATTAAGATAATGTTGTGTTGTGTATGATAAGGTACGATGGGGTTGGCGTATCCTTGTGGATAAAAACCCCTTAATGGAAAATAAAGAATAAAAAAAAAAAAAAAAAATGTATTCTTACTAACCTAACCTACATTTAGGTGAGTAAAGTCGCGGGCAAAATCTAGTATTATAATAAATCTGAAACTGACAAGTGAAATGTGAAAACTGCTGTTCTACTAACTAAACAACATTAACACAATGTTGTACTACTCAGCTTGTTAGGTACGCAGGTATTCATAAGGAAACTTATGAAACAAACAGTAACGGGTATCCAGCTACACACTTTAAATTTTGCTTTTTAACATTAAAAGTAAGTAAAGTTAAAGGAAAGTAAGGACTAGATTAACTATCACATCTCTATGGTACCAATTGTCGGCCTCGATGGCGTAGTAGTTAGTGTAACTGACTGCCACGCCTGAGGTCGCGGGTTCGATTCCCGCACAAGACAAATATTTGTGTGCATGAACATGGATGTTTGTCTTGGACTGGGTGTTTCTATGTATAATATGTAGATATTTATAAAAAAAAAAAAAAGTTTATCCATTGTCTAGTACCCATAGTACAAGCTCTGCTTAGTTTGGGCTAGATGGTGTTGTGTGTATGTGGTAGAATATTATGATAATTAATTTTATATTTTCTATCTACAATAGGTTTGGGTTCTTCTACGCAATTAATGAATTTCCCTTTACTAATTTTCTAACACCCAATATTCCTCGTAATAATCGATTTTCCATCATAATATGTAGCTCACAAAAATCGTTATTTGTTATTCAGATGTACATACATCCATACATTAAATACAAGTGAGAAACATCGTTGACATTGCACCTTTCTTTCTTCGTCAACCCTTTTCAGTACACTATCTATAACTTATTCATGTTCTTATAAAAATATCTACTAATACACACAAACGCCAAATATATAGTATCGACAACACCCATATCAATACAAGTAAGTACATTACCTTTCACTCTGTATTACAATCTTTACAATAGTCGGTGCCTTTTGCAAGTAAGAACTATTCCACTACGTGTCCTAAATGCGGATCAACAAAATGAAATCGCATGAACCACAAGAGAATTGGATTAAACAGTAAGCAGTCCATTGTTGCAAAACGATAAATTTCCTATTCTGAGCGGCTAAGCTGTAGGATCGCAATGTTTTTCACAGGCTTACTCGCACTTCCCCGGGTTAACTCTTGCTCTCCTATTGTTTCGTGTATGTACCTTCTTTTTTCAATCCTCGTCCGCTGAAAAGGCTTTCGCTTACAATTTAATGCTATTAAGTCGGACGCACGGTTCGCGAACCCCGAAGCAATAAAATTATACGTAGTTTTATATTAAGCTGGGTAATATTTACAACGCTGGGGTTCCGTTGGACCTTTTAGCGGAATGTTTTGTATTTGATACACATATTAGATACTGAATAGTTTTTTAATATGTCTCCATTGTAAGCCTAATATTATGTCATATGCTGTATTATATACTTGGTGTCAGTGGCGTAGTGTAGTAGTGGGCAGCAGGGGCGGCCCGCCCCGGGTGGCACTTTTAGGTGGCGGCAAATTTTCACAATAAATAATCAATTGTAAATATTTGAACTGTACAATACAAAATATTGATGATTGTTCTTGCCGAAATGTTCTTCAGAATTACTGAAAATTATAGTTTTTGAAATTGAAATACCTAAATAAGTGGGCGGCAAAAATAGTTTCGCCCCGGGCGGCTGACACCCAAGCTACGCCACTGCTTGGTGCCTTTTCAATATGATAGTATTTAAATTTATACTATTATTATAGCTCTGATATTAAGTCAAGTAAGTTCACAAAGCGAATAAGAGCGATGTCAAATTGGATTAATGATGAAAATAGAAGTGCTTTAGAAAGACGTAAAGGATTTTTACTTAAACTTGAGATTTCCGTTAAACTGCAGCACCTCATTAAGGAAGTTCTCCACCCGATAGGCGAGAGCAATCAGCCAATCTTGTGATAGGTTTCTGCGGTGAAAAGGACTTCCAATGCTCCTTCCCTGTGCTGTCAACCAGGGTACGTCGTGATCTTACTATTTCCGCTAATAGTACAAACCTTCAATATAAGTAGAATGTCATTTCGAAAGTTTAGCAATTTATTAATTAGTTACGATAATGCAAGCGCTCATAAGCTACAATAATTGCTTACGTTCAAGCAGCATGCATATTTGCCACTAGTAAAAAATATATTTGAAGATTATCAAGAAAACGTAGACAAATAACCAAAAATAAAGCAAATGCCTCACGTCTTTTAAAGAAGGACTTTTCAAGTTATATCCTCATCTCAGACAGTAGTTTTGTATTATTATTTCGAAACGCACTCTGAAGACAATTTACAATTTACTCTAAATGTAGAGTTGTTTTTCGCGTCGCATGCGAACTAAACCACAGGCGGTAGCTAGTATAAAATTATTATATCGCAGTGCTTATACTCAATGCGATAGAAATTGCTGACTATTGCTCTAGGTCGGTATTTAATCGTGAAGCTTTAAACGGTTAAAAGAACCATAGAAAATCAATGCTCTGTGTACTCATACTCTACGTTTTTCTTTCATTCCATATCGGCTTGGTTATTGGATATTTCATTCGTGAATCTATACACAAGTTCAAACAAATCGAAAACCCTTTGAATTTCAAACAGCACACAAAATGATATGAGCTAATGAATTAAAAACACTACATCAGAATTAAACGATATATTCCAAAGTCAATGTGCAGACCGGTTGATAGAATAACAACTACTATAAAATGAGCCGTACAATTTGAAAGGTTATTCGTGCTTCCGCGTTGTTTGCGAATGTCAAAAGGTCCTTTTTATATTGGCTAGTGATAGCCCGCGTGTTGTGAATAAACCATGAGTTGTTTTCAATTTAGCGTAAAAGCGTTCCGTCATAAAAGCTGGTCCGGTCTCATAATTAACATTTTATGTTTGTGTGACAAATGTGTATGTGTATAAGTGCATTGATGTTTGCTGTTTAGTGGTGGCGCCATTCTATCTCTAAAGTTCTATGTTTGCTTAGAGAGCAAAGCAAAGCAAATTATAAACATTTATACATACCTCTATTTAATTTATCATCTTAGTTATATTATAACGTCCAATACTGAACACATGTTTTGAGGCGAACATTTCGTTTGCATATTCTATTACATTTATAAATCAATCAAAATATAAATAAATATACAAGCAAAATAATCACTTATATGTATGAACTGTTACTTAAATATGCATTGATTTATAAGTCATGGCTTTCATGGTTTTCCAGGCAATAATATTTCGCTTTATTTAAGTCGTAAGACATCTTTCAAGACACATTCGCTGTTATTGGTAAAATCGAATCACGAATGTTTGTTTTCTTCAGAAGCCGTATAAAAAGTAAGTGTGCGAGTCTTTCTTGTGCATAATCATTCTGTTGGTAATCACAATACGTGAACCTCCAGCTTTTTAACGATCGCACTAGATCTGTATACCGACTATAGTCGACTGAAATATACTCCAACATGCTGGTGGTTTAAAAACGAACTGGTCAAAGCATTTTACAAAATGTTAAAGCTCAATTTATCGGTGGCAGTGGAACGTATGGCGTCGATTAAACGTGGCTGTAACGCGGCCACGACAAATGTTAAGTTATCACTTACCAGCGCTCGCCGGCTAAATCTTCATTCGAAAAGGCAGCTGAAAGGCTTGATCTTTTTCACTAAGTGGCTTTAAATTGAAGTGGAAACCTGGATATATGTATACTAGTTGTTTTCTCGTTGAACAAGCAGTAGAGTACGGTTTTGTTATCAATAAATGAGCGAGACTTAACACGCTCATAATATTTTGTAAATTTTCTTCGTCTTTATCTATTTGTCTATAATTTTCTATTGTTTGATTATAGTTAGCTACAACAGAATGATTTATTCGATACATCTATAAATATTTTTTTAATTTATGTATAATTTTGGTTTTTAGAAACTAGTTAGCATAATTTTCTAACTCATTATATAGTTTTCGAAGTGTAAATAAGTAATGACGATTTCAGATCTGTTGAAGTATTTTCAATAGAACTATGCAAGGAATTGTTCATGGGATTGACTTAAAGAAGCTACATTCCATTTAGTAGACGTCTTCTAAGAATAATATTCTTTATGAGTGCATATTACCAGGGAGTCATAAGTTGAGCTTGTCATAATGCCAATGCCAGTCATTTAAAATTGGAAGGCCGCCATTGTGAGGAAACTAATAGAAAATTCAAAAGTTTAAACGTTAAAATCGAAGTTAGTTGACATCAGTAGTCGCACATCCGCTGTCTTCGGTAACTGCGGGGTCGAAAACTTTGAATCTTGCTATAAACGTTACTTTAAAAGTTGCGGTGGCTTTGGTAAATTTAGCCGAATAGTTCGATACTTCCGGGTTTTTGTTAGCTTCGTATATTTTATGTGCCGTTTATATGGTTTTCTATTTTAATTTGGTTAGTGCTTTGGTTTTTGAAACACAGTTGCTATGTTTAAAAAACCAACGCATCATAATATTTAATGCCTTACTAATTTTACTTCTATTTTGATTATTTGTTTTAATGTGTGTATATTAATATGAATTTGTAAATTATGCAAATTTAAAATAAAGTTTTATTATTATGTTTCTTCTTATCACAGGTATTTTTTAACATATTATATTAGAAAATACCTGGCCCTTTGGAAGGCTTACACGGAGACATGGGTCGAACGTGAAGAAGCCTTTCCAAAATTTTAATCGAAGGTACGATGGAAAACCTTCAGCGGCACTAGCCGCAGCAGGCGTAGGACTATTGCTACGTATGGATTCTAATATATGGGCAATGTGTATGGGTGTTTGGTGGTATTGGAAACTATAGATGAAAAACGGCGTCTGCCCTGAATACTCTAATAGCATCAATGCAATGGGCAGACGGTGACTCGCCAACTCACTGGATGGGCCCCTTGAATAGCCACCATAGGCATACAAGCCAGCATCAGAGGGCAACACCGGTGCGAGTGGCTAGGGGTGTTGAGCGGTGCGGCGCCGGTTTCACCATCACGGGTCTCGTGACAATGGAGACCCGGAGCGGGTTTCCCCGTAGTAATGCCCTTGAAAATGGCACTTGCACCCCCAAGCATATAGCTCCAGCAGGCCCCTTCAGACCGGCCAACCAAGGCAAGCCAAAGTTGAGAGTCCCACTTGGCTGGTTACTGGCCTACGTCACTGGTTGGCTGGGGTGGAACTTCAAGAGTGCCCTCTTGAAGTTCCACCCCAGCCAACCAGTGAAGGCAAGCCGGGGACGAGGCTCTAACTGAATCTCTGAGGCATTCAGGACTGCAGTGTCACCACTCACATTCAGCCCGCCACAAGCTGCCCTGCGGTTTGGGCGCTTTTATTTAACCTGGTGATACATTTTTTGTTTATGTCACAAGGCGAAGGTAGTAGTTTAAAAGCTAGTGTACTGTGCCCTCCGGTATCGCGTTAGTCTCATGAGGAGATAACGACTTTCCCAGAGGGGTTTATTATTATTAGCTATGGCGTATTTTATCATCGTGTGTTAAAAAGTGTTCAGAGAGATATGGTACGCTGGCTACCATCCTGAAATCAGAGCTTTCGAGCTTTTACGCTTAAGGAATTTTCCTGGACCTTTAATTTACAAAAGTGTCCAACCATATAATCTAGTGATTTGTTTTATTGGTGAGCATAGATCTAAAACTTATTGAAGAGATGTTATGCAGTTGCTGGGAGAACGAATCCTGCTTCTCTAGAAGCTTGCTTTGGCAGTGAAGCGACTCTTTTTTATAGGGTGTTTCAAATCACTTACCACTAACCTAACCTAACCACTTACTGCATGAATAGCGTAGTGACTTAAGTGGTTGCCTCGGCACTACGACTACGCCATATGTTGTGGGTTTGAATCCCATACAGTACATAAACTTGTGCGATTCATGAATGGTTGATTTCTAAATGATATATTATATATGTAAATAAATATATTCTCATACGTAGAAAAAGCCTGTGGTGAGAGTTTATCTACAGGGCTAATATTATATATATTATAATAAAAATATTTGTAATCTAATTATAGATTTGTCACTTGTCGTCTTAATCTTGCAGAAGCTGCACGGACGGTTAAGTCACATACCTATATCCCTACTCGTCCCTACATGTGAAGTTATCCTTTAGCACGACTTAAATAAAAAGTATGGTTGTGTTGTTTTTATATGCGAATGTTACACACACATACATACATAGATTTACGCCTGTTTCCCAGAGGGGTAGGTAGGGACTACAGATTTCCATTTGCTACGTCCTGACTCACTTCTCTGGCGTCCTTCACTTTCATCACATTCCTCAAACACGCTCGCCGGTTTAGGGTGCTCTTAACCTGGCTTTTATGGCCTGGCCAGAATGTCTCCGATCTGATCGAGAAACGTTTGCCTAGGTCTTCCTCTTGCGACGGTTCCATTCACACTAGCCTTATAAACTTTCTTAGTCTTTGTTACACACACATACACACATTAAACAATTTTCGTTATATGTTCACGGATAACTTAAAGAAGAATCGAGGTTTTATTTAGCAATCCGTATACATTCAAAGTACGCAAAAGGACATTATAATTACATATACACATGCATAAAAAGTTATAAACAAAATAAATCAGAATAAAAATTGTTTAACCCAAATATTTGTCCTAAAACATTCAAGTTGAAACTTTGGAGTAGCACGAACACTCTCAGGATCGAACCCAATCTGAACAGAAGTTGGAGCTTAGCAAGTTTGTGTCGATCTCCGGCTTCCGGCGCTAAATGGCGGCCACGATTCGGTCGAGGTGAGAGTTGGTAGCGATTTATAGCTCGGATATGTCGAGGAGTTCAAACTACTGAATCAACCAACTGCCCGACCAAAATCTGTGAATTAAACGAGAAAAATAACTATCCTTTCACACAAATAACAAAAGTCAAATGGTTTATAGAAGCACTTTCGGTGCATTGAAAGTTTATGTTACTCGTTGCCGTTGGTGTACTTTGCAGAAAAAATGTGTTTTAAATTTACAAGGAATGCACAAAACCATATATAATATCATTATTTACTACAAAACATACCGATATGTAATTATTTAATTCATTATTTGAGAAAACTAACAACATTTTGTAAGTACTTATATTTATATAATTCTTTCCTTTAAAAATTATCTGCGTCCAAATAAATCATTGGTATATGTGATAATTATTGGTGCTCAGTAAAAATTATTGTGGTTTTTGTTGAGAACTACTACTTTGGTTACACTAATATACACTTATTACTATTTAATAATTAAATTACCAGCTTAAATTGCTTTTACCCAAATTAATTCCTCGCTATAATACCATTTGGGGGATATATTATACTAAAATAACCGTTTAACTTAATATAAAACTGGATATAACCTTTTCATTTCATTACACGTTACAGTGCCGCTATAATAAGTAAACACATGTATCCTCACTTAATCTAGTAAACATGATAAAAATACGCTTTCGGCAACGGTTAGCAAAAATATCAAACCCTTTTCAAGAGAGATTAAACATTGTTACCCAAACAAAATGTATACGAAATTAGGTTCTTATCATAAATTATAAAATATTGTTAGAGCTGGAAACTTATGTTATAATAATCATAAATATTCACGAATATTATATTACACCTTATGGCTCGTCCACACAGGCAATGCAACACGCAGATTGGTGAAACGTGTGTTTTGTTACATGTCATCTTACTGTGTACACAGTTGATGGGTACTGGCTATTCAGTGCGACATTTAATTATTTCTACTCGCAATGAAAACGTCGACAACGTACGGCGGGCAACAAATTCTAATCTAAGTTCGAATGTGCATAGTATTGTCATATCTGACAATTGTTACTATGGGCTGTAGTTGAGACGCAGCGCATACGCTGCCGGCTGGGGCGCCATACGACTTCAAACATTTATAGAGTGGTCCCGCAACGTTGTCTAGAAATTTAGTTTGACGAAAACTCGCTACGGTCTATCGGATATGGGACTATAACATCGAGCTGCCACAGTACAAATTTGCCATCCACAATTGTGCAATAAACACTCGCACATTCTACGCGATATTCAATGACAGGGCTGGATGTTAGTTGTTCGTCGTGTTGTTCGTTGTGTTTCAAGAGAATTTTGAATGTATCGCTTCGAACACGCATATTTAATACACGTGTATATTACAGCCCGAGATCACAGCCTGTGTCTTCTCACATAGGTGTGGACTTGCGTTTAGAATTTATAAAATTACAACAGTATTTTATTATAATATTGAATTCAATAAAAGTTTATGGACAAAGCTAAAGTAACAAAACAAATTAGTGGATAAAATATGTACTTCCTTTCGTATTAACACGTAACCATTTATAATGAAAACTTTATTCAGATACTTGCCTTGTTAAAACTATTTAATTACTGTTCCTGAAACGACACCGAGAAAGTAAGCAACTAAGTTTCACAAAGTTTTGCAATGCAGTACATATACAAGTAGAAGGTTGCGGTCATATACGATGGTTTATCCAGTTTGCTATTACGAAGGTTCATATGTAAGCAAAACACAACACGAAGTTAATATACTAACAATATTATATATAAAGTTTAGAAGTTAGTTGTGTATACGTATGTATATGCTAAGAGTCACGTGTGTTTCTCTGATGTGTATGTTAGACTAGTGATTTACTCTTGCTATGATTTTGATATTTGTTTAGTTTATCCACTTTTATTACATTCTTTAAGAACGCTAGCTTTTTAATTTTTTCTAATTTGTCTTTATTCTGGCTAAGGAAGTTTCCTTGGTTGTGTCCTTTCTGACTATGACATTTACATGTTCTGGTTTTTAATTTATAATTTAATATTATTTATCTCTGTTGTATCTCAATAGCTAGTTACTCTATGCAGTAGTAAGATCTTAGTAACTAAAGACTTAAACAATAGTTTAAAACAATTCTCTTGATTTTGACTGAACCTGGTATCCTTTATGTTGATAAAGAATATAAGATTCGGTCGGCACCAAGACTGAAGATGTTCTAGTTCGTGATCTGATTCCCATTAACATTTGATTCTCTTTTAAATAAGTTCATAATGGGTCATGTACTTATTTTTATAAATAAAAGTTATTACCAGTGATAAATCTCTTTGAGCTGTACTTTTAGTTGACGCTTGCAAAATGATATTCGAACATCGCTATTGTACTTTGATGCCGAATATGGGATATTCACCGGCTTCCTATTGCTTTTAGTTTGTAATTTTGGTAGTATCCATTTCTCGGTACTATTATGTCCATGACAGGCAGATTGGTTCAAAGCCTGGATTTCAAGCGATGTGAAATATTTCATTACTGCGATAGCCATAAAATAGATATATGCTGCATCAGGTAATATGAGAGTTTATTGTGTCAGACTCACATATGTTTTATAGAAAATTCGTGCTTCAGAATTTGACTTTTATGTAGACCCGGTGAAGTAAGGTTGTACTGATGCTATCAAGCTTCGAAAGTGAGCTGACAAAAAAATTATTTTTTTTTTAAATTTTAATGATTTCTGCTAAGAAATCATTAAAATTTTCCTGTCAGATGAATTACTTAAAAAATTTACCATTTACTAGTTCAGATTAGCATCTGAACTAGTAAGCAGTACATTTTTTTAAGTCTGTTCTCGCCAAAGCCATGATTCCTGCATCGCTAGAAAACCTGGATCCGGAACAATTCCTTGTAGATCACACAATTTTTTACAATATTTGTAACGTTTGGGGCGGTGTAGGCGCACGAGCAGTGGCGATGCGACCACTTGAACAACTACGTCATCCGTGCAGTCGTACTAAATTAGTTTCGCCTGACGCCACATAAGCCGATAAGCCGTACCTGCTCTGCCTGATCATACACAGATTTACATGCGTGATTATGGTAAGTAAATTGATGTTAAAATGGTTAATTGGTCTTCAAATATTTTACATCTAATTAAAATAACATATCAAAGATCGTCAAATGAACGCTATTTGCATAATCTATATGAGTTTTCAAAAGCAGGCTTTGAAGCTTAACAAGACTATGCTTGATGAGACTAATATTGTATTAACTATCGGGGCAATGACCTTCTTGTCCTACTATTACTACAACTACCGTTTGGATAAACAGTTGGATAAATGCCATTTAGAAGAACGAACGAACGCACGCTTGTAGAGAGTTCTGTTTCCAAAGCCAGGGCCAGTGGAGCACAGATATAGTTGCTCAGGGAAGCTATGATCGAGCGTATGAACCTATTCTTGAAGGCAGTCTCCGATTGGGGTGATGCCAACATGGTTAAGTTTAATGGCTCTAAGACCCATGCGTGTCTATTCTCCGCAAAAAAGAGCCCATTTAAACTGACTCCAACTTTCCCAGATGTCAGATACATCACGGGAATATATATAAGCTGATAACTGATCGTTTTGAGCTTCTGGGTATATCATTGACTCCAACCCTTAACTTTGGATCCTATATTGAGACAAAAGCCCATCTAGCCGCCAGAAAGCTGGCATCCTCAGTAAGGTGAGACAGTACTTCATGCCAGAACATCTGCTTAATTTGTACCAAGCACAGGTTCATAGTTGAGAACAGTACTCGATGTGATCGAAATGCGGATCAATCCCAGAGCATGGGTCCACAAAATATCAGCTGGAGGTTTTGGAGTCAATTGACCAACTGGTCAATGTACGACTCCAAAGCTTGGAGCATCGTCGTAGGGTTGCCAGTCTTTCGGTTTTCTATCGAATACATTTCGGAGAGTGTGCAGAGGAACTGCATAATTCGATTCCTCCTTCCCAATTCTACAAAGGAAAAGGAGTGGAACTCACCACCTATGTCTGTGTTGCCCGATGAGTACAATCTGGATGACTTTAAAAAGTCGAGGGTGAATAGGTATCTTCTAGACAAGTGTGTCCCATCGTCGACGGTATCTTTAATTAACATCAGGTGAGATCGCGGTCAAACCTATGACAATAAAAAAAATAAACGATGCTTTCTTATATATTTAACGAAATGCAATTTACTTGCATCATTGGTTCCATGAAATAAGTTTGCACTTACGTTTACGTGCGATCGTTGTGTCCCGGGTTCAATTCTCGAATTAGTCAAGGTAAATTTATATTTATTAGGAAATTGGTTCATAGTAATAGCAAATGCAAAATGTTGTAATACACACCGACCTACCCCATCTAGGGCAAAAAATAAACTAAACATACTGTTTCTGTTTAAATAAAGCACACATTTACGTTTACCTAGTTGTTTTTATCCCCTGTCAAATTATTACCAATAACTTCCAGGAAACGGATAAAGAGGATATCAAAAAGATTTAATTATTTTATGAGTTCTACGCATAAAATGCATTCAAATGCAGAGTGCAATTGGAAGAATATTATTCATAGAGCTTGTCCTGTATTCTATACCGTGGTAAATAACCTGATACATTAACAAATCCCTTGCCTGTTTTACGTTTTAAAAAGTAAGATGATTTGGAATATCCACATCTGCTAGCTGTCTTCTTTTGCTATTCTTGTAATATTCTTTATATACGCTTATTGATTTAAGATAAACTTAAACTGGTATTTCTACAGAACATCTCCGTTTCAAGTCAAAAAACGCCTACATTTTTCTGTTTGGAAATTTCGTCATCGCTGCGGCAGCCAGACATAATAAGTTTTCAATTATGTCTGGCTATCCAACAATTGACAGGTTAATATATATATATATATAGAATTTCTAGATATTAAAAATCATGAATTAAAAATTGTTTCTAACTAAAACGATTCGTCTTCAGGATAAAGGAAGGAGACAAGCGGCATTAAAACATTTGGATGTCACTCTCCAAAACTTTTAGAAACTCTTAACTTTTCCATGTTGGTCTCTCTCTTCGCAATACACAGTAACAACTATTGACGTAGCTCTCACATAAACAGAGACGTATTTCATGTCCCGGATGTCCGTCTCACCAGCACGAATGGGACGTTCAATGTAAGAGAATTTTAGTTGTCAGTTCTAAAAAGTACGAATAAAATGTATACAAAGTTGGCGAAACTTACTTTTATTACTTAGCTTGTTATGTTTGTGGGATTTGTTTATATTGCTTTTAGAAGTAGATGATAGTATCATTTTATATGATATATATGTATACATGTTCACGCTTATTTTCCGTAGGGAAAGGCAAAGTTAGGAATGGAATTTCACTTGCTTTCCTTCGCGGCACATCCTTGTTCGTTCGTTTAGGGACTACTTACCGGACTTTTGGTAGAATTCTTTGTTCTAAAAAGACAATTCCTGCACTAGAAATAGCAATTTCTAAGCTGCTGGGGAATTGACAAGTATTAAAAAACAGGCACAAGAAACATCCAGATTCGAAACAACCATTTGTGGATCACCCAAATTTGCTCGTGTGAGGTTACAACCCACAATACTCAGCGCAATGGCATATAAAAAAAAAGCAGTCTAGTGTACAATATTGAAGTCATATATGTATATTGAATCGCGCCGTCTTTTACATATTATGTTCAAAGTAGTTGTATAAATTTTACTTACAGATTAAGCAAGAAAATCGATTTCCTAGAGTTTGTATTACTACGAGGGATAGAGTGGTTCTGCGCTATTACCTGGAACAACTCCTGTAAAAAATGCCGCCTACAACTAACACCCTACAGAAAATTGAAACTTATAAGTAATCCTTAGTATTCAGACTTGGTAGTCCAACGGAAGTCTATCACTAAATCTAACACTAAAATAAAAGTCATGTCGTTATAAAAACATCGACAGCCGATAGCCGATGAGCATTTATCGATTCTTATTAGATATTCATGGGAACGTCGTGATCGGAATATCGGAGTTTCATAAATAAAGCGAAAAGTCTTTCCTAGAAGAAACGTTGCAATCAGGACGGCTTATGACACGCTAGAATTAATCTTTTATTATTCCTTGACGTAACGGGGCTTAAGCGTGACAGTGTATGGGAATCAGCAGACTTTCAAATGTGTTTTGCTGTTGCTAGCTGTGAAATATGCAGAATCGACATTTAGAATTACATGTATTTGGAAAACATTGAATTTGATTTATTATTACATTGGGTACACAATAGAATTGCATTGTTATACGTGACTATAGACTGGTCTTAGATAATGAAATATGAGGCTTTAATAATATAAAATCGTTATGTAGAAATATAAAGCTTAGAAACGGCTTCACTCGCGTAAATGTAGGTTAAATTAGGAACAGAACTTTTACCTGTCATCCAGGTAAAAGTTCTGGTGTCCTATGTCCTTTTCTGTTCTCCTTACAACATGTATGCGAAATTTCATGATGATCGTTCGAGTAGATAAGGGGTGAGAACATTATAACAAATATATAACTCGTAAGATCTAATGTAAACAATTGTTGGTGAACCTTAATAAATAAATAAAAATAAATTATTACTTGACACGTACATGATTATATCAGTCATTCATAGACTTTACATATACAGAATGTCCCTTAAATATTGGATCATGATACATCTGATATTCGATCTATTTGGAGCCCAAAATAAAACAACTTTAAGGTGTTTTAGGATTGCCCATTTTTCACGGGATACTCTGAATATTCCATTTCAATGAATTTCACGTGCATCTGATAGTGTTGAGTACCTTTACAATTTTTAACTCAAGCTTGACGCACGCAGTTGTTTTGATTATGAAAGACGAATATATAAGCCAAGGCCAGTAAGAATACACATAATATCTTAATTAATTTATCAGCTTATGTATTTACCACTTGATTATATAAGATAACAAGGAAAACTAACCAGTGGCTATCAAAAGCATTTGAGGGTCCATCCTCCCCTTACTTTTTCACGCACGTACGTCCCTATGCCGTCTTGTAGAATCATACGTTCAATTTAATCACGAAATGTCAATGTCGGTTCCCCCAGTTTATTTTTTATATAGAATCATGTTTCAATGTCCAAAGTAGCTTTTTATGTTATTTTACCTTGTATTGTGGCTATGATTATCTTTAGGTATAGTTTTAATATATTCTGGAAGATAAAAGATAAATCTATCTAATATTATAGAGAGGAGAGATTACATTTTGTGTCTATAAGGATTTAACTCAAAACTAATCAACCAATTCTAAAAATTCTTTCACCATTAGAAAGTTATACTATCATTGAGAGTAACATAGGGTATATTTTTTTTTTAAAGTAATGTTACTATTATAACCGAACTGCGAGCAAAAGCTAGTATAATTATATATATATATTGAATCGAAGTAGGCGTTACTTAGCGCAAGTCCATTGTAATAAAATTATTGGGAAGATAGGAACCCGCCACGTACCTTCGGATTGCCCATCCCAACTATTGCAATAGAAAAACGTTGACAATACCAAACTCCTCTGGAGTGCCATGACGTGGGACCCGGCCGTACTCCAACTAGCAGATTCCGCTTCGAACACAAAATACGCATCGTTACGTGTTTAGCCTCAGCGCGAGGCATCTTCAGGACCGTTTGGCAACGAACAAAACGAAAAACAACGATTTCGTCAACCTTTCTCTATTGCAATAGTTACGGTGGGCAATCCGATCAATTAATTTTATTATAATTATTATATCAAACAACGCATCGACGCCGTCGTCGTTATCGATCGTTATTATTGTAAAAAATGTAACATGTCGTAGCGGTTGCGTCGTCGTAACGCTGACGGATATCGCGTCTGCCTAATTGTTTTATCGTTGGCCCTCAGATCAGGGAGGATCACCCGCTGAATTTAAGCATGTTAGTAAGTGGAGGAAAAGAAACTAACTAGGATTTCCTTAGTAGCGACGAGCAAACAGGAAAGAAGTCCAGCACTGAATCTCGCCGTTGTTCAGGCGACGGGAGATGTGGAGGTTCTGCTTTCTTAGGTTACCATTTTGCCAAGATATATAACAAATTACATATTTTAATTAAATTAAAAGTATGTCTGTGAGGCTAATTAACAATTTATCTGAAATTATGGCGAAAATTTCTAGATTGTAGCGTAATTGTATCTTATTATCAGTCACGATAAGAAAACACATATTTTATTTTTAGATACTGTAACTTTTTTGTATTATTCATATTTCTTTGTTGAAAGTATGTGAAGAAATTCCTTGAAATATTATATATTATAATATAAGTAGTACGTCTTGACAGCCCTTATAAATTACAAAATTACAAAATTTTACCCGTAGAGTAAATTTTATTAAATCTTTTTAAGGGCCCGAAAGCGTTACAAACGTACTAACAAAGGATTGTCCCCGTGTGAGCAAATTAGCGGCGAAAATCTAGTGCACAATAGGCAAACCTCCGTCTTGGTTCTTGAGCCAAACTATTGGACCAACGAAACAATACATAACTCGCATGATATTTGTATTTCCTCTATAGATCTGACAAGATATAATGTCCCACGCTACAGCACGTCAAATTGTGGTCACTTTTACATTTTGACAGAGACGTTTCTACCCCATCTAAGAGAGAATGAACCTAAGCGACTACCAATACACTCTAGGTTACATATACGTTCAGATTTTCCTTAAAGGAAAACCTAAAGTTCATTAAAAGTCTTTACGACCACGGGAGTTAGACAAAGAGTTATCAAAACTAGACCATAATTTTTTTAAATTCAATATATCGTTCTGCGCTTCATCTCTATACTTATATAATTTTAACTATACCAATATCGCCATTTCTTCGTGTATAAAATGGCAAAAAGGAGTGCAAAGTCTTTCTTCATGTATTATAATAGATTCTTTTACCTTAAGAACCAGTAGTAATGTAACTTAACAAATACCAAAACAATTGCTTGATAACATTCCTCTGTTACATAGTCAGCTATTACACTGTCTCAATATGAGCTAACTTGACACATTAATGAGTATAGTACTGTTCTCGTCCTACTCAAGAATTCCGACCGCGTCTTCC
The DNA here is from genome assembly GCA_963675205.1 of Catocala nupta. Classification (NCBI taxonomy): domain Eukaryota; kingdom Metazoa; phylum Arthropoda; class Insecta; order Lepidoptera; family Erebidae; genus Catocala; species Catocala nupta. The sequence goes on from OY776082.1 coordinate 13,628,062, forward strand.
AAAGTTTGCCTTCAACTCCTTTTAATATGACACTAAACTCGATATAATCCGCACTTTAAGAGTTTATTTCATGATATTGCCGATAAAAACTGGAAAGGGGCGTAAAGTTTTGTGGCTGTTCAGACAATTTTGGTTATTGTTACGGCTTTTAGGATCGTCGTGATAATGAACAGAATATTGTTTCATTGTCTTATAAAATAAATTTTCGTGGATATTTTATAGCTGCCTAATTTGTATGCTGCAAGTAAATGCCGCATAATTATTCTGAGATTTTTAACAATGTGCTGATTTGCGGCTTAAAGAAGTTATTCATTAATCTGTATTTAAAGAAAGAACATTTTTTTGGTTTGTAATTAGGCTCCTTTCTATCAAATTAGATTGAATCTCAGCAATTTAGTCACGAAGCATCAACATAATAATTAGTAAGTTGAAGTGATGCCTTATTTATAAAGACTTTTTAAATTAATTGCATGAATTTCGCAGTGGTCGGAGTAGCCACAACGCCATTTACGAATAATTATATTAGACGTTGTAAATCCACTCCTGAATAGAACACAAGTATGTTGCGTGTTGCAAATAATGTTTTTCTAAGTATATACCTGTTATATTTATGCTATATTTGTCCCTTGAACTGCATAATTTCTTTTTTGTAACCTGTCTATCGTTAGAATGTCAGGCATAATTGAAAACCTATTGTGTCTGTGTCGGGTTAGGGTCAGATAGGCTGAACAGTAAAAAGTCTGAGTAAACAAAATGACTAGATTGCAGGACTCAATATATTAATAAAAAGAGCCACGCAAATGAAAGTCGGTTAATTAAATTATCACAGTTTTTTTTTTATAATATTGAATTGACAGAGTTGCATCCAATCATAAATTTAGATCAAACGGATTCAAAGCTACGGTAATTTTTAAAACAGACGTTCCAATGTTGCCAGCATAGAATATCGAGAGGATATAAGTAAAAGGTCTGATGTTTTTGGTGTATCTTACGAATGGAAACGTGAACAAAAAATAGGCAAAGCCATCGATTACCTTTTTTAGTTTCTAATGGGTGAGTCGAAAAATTCACATGGGTGTATGCCATAGAAAAGGTGTTTCGTTTGCCACAGATACGCTAGAATGACTCGTATAGAAGTTAGGATGTTGGCAATATACAGGTCCCTTGTTTTTCCTTTTTTTGACGTTGGTATACCGGCAAATTTTGTATAAGGCTTTGGATTTATGAATATATGTATTTGGAAATTTGATACCGTCCTTAAAATTGAACAAAAATTAAAAATCTCTCGGTGCCCTAGCAGTAACGAGAACATGACTTAAAAGACTAGTGTGCAATCCAGTAGTCGCTTTGATTAAATATTATTTATCTTCAATCTCAGATACCTATTATGAGTGCTATGTTTTTTTTAATTTTGAATTATATTTATATATTAGAACAAGAGATAACTATTACCAAATTTTTAAGATAAGTAATGTTTTCAAAATTGGATTTAAAGTGTAAATATATATATTTTTTTCTACGCAATATAATAATAAATATTTTTATAGAATAGAACATTCGTTCAATAAAATTCCAGAATAAAACATCTTTATACAAACACTGTATAGAATATTCAGTCAACTACATCGTAACTTGTTTGCTCTTTCGAGAGCTTCAAAAATTGCCCGTTCAGGTTTTACGCAGCGTGGTTGGGAAAAACGTAGATTTTTTCTATTCGTACATTGTTCACGGTGCCTTGAACAATCAAAAGTTGCTTTTCATTTAACTTATCGGGACTCGCAAACAATGCGGGTATCGGCAAACGCGGCAAGGGTGAAATTGGTTTATACCTTTGTCTTATTGCTTTAAATCTCGGCAAGAATCAGATTTTATTTAAGCACGTATATATTGATTTAGTTTTAAGGGAGTGTGCGTGGATGAACATATGTGTGGCACTTTGGTATTCAGAGTTATTACAGAAATATATATGTATGTTTTATTAGATACTTGTTTTATTATATGTCAGTTCATGTTATGTAAAATATGTTGAGGAGTAATAAATTAGATTTATTATCTTTAAATAGCAAATATTCTAAAATAGATGGCAGTTTGGACTCGCCCCTGTAACGTGGGACTTAAATATCATGCGAAATTTCAATATTCCATTAAACTTTATCAGATAACAATTGCGATAATATACTATGTTTGTGTTAAAATTACATTGACCCGTGAATTACTAATAACCAAATGTGGTCTTTTATATTATATATTGTGAAGAAGAAGTTTTATATACAGAAGATTTATATATATCTGTGCGTGTGTTTGTAATTAAACTCCTCCTAAACAGCTAGACCGATTTTGATGAAATTTTTTGTGTGTTTAAGTGGATTCGAGAATGGTTTAGATTTTTTTTCGTGTGCCAAGACAATGTCTGTCGTGTCTGCTAGTATAATATAATATAATATTCAATTTATTTATTTTAAAATTAAATCTCGCATGCAACAACGTACTTAAGAATACATAGATTCGGCTCAAATATTCGTGAAGCACACAAAGAACTTCTAGACTCAGACAAACATTTGTGAATCTCACAATTTTTTGTTTCATGTAGGATTCAAACCCACAACACTCAGCGCAGTGGTCATAGTGAGGTGACTACTTAAGTCACTACGCCATCCGTACAGAAAGAAACTAATTTGGCAACCTCAAACGACAAACTAAACTTACTAACCATTATAACAGCAAACTTGCCAAAAACACACTAATTAATGATACGTAAAAGGAAAGATAACGGAATCGCTTAAATCAGAAATTATTTTAGTCCATAAAACTGTTGTAATTAATTTCGAGGAAGTAATTCTGCCCATCCGGCTGAAGACTGCCGCAATTTCCTGGTCTGACCAACTTGCCTTTAGATGGCAATATCATTATAAACTTGGATACGAAGAGCGTAACTTGGTTACATTATGGTTATTTAATTATTTTAGGGTTAAGTATTAAATGTTCGCTTCATTTGGGAGAAATACCAAATAATGTATTACACATTATTATACAATAATGTTTTAAATTCAGAGCCTTCAATTGTTCTTATAAATACTTTTAGTAATTTAAATTAATTTTGACTGAAGCGTAAATAGAGTATTTATCAAAATCAAAGCAGTAAACTGGTTAACCTAGGAACCAAATCCAGGAACTCATGATAAGCAACAGTAAGCGCATTATTATGCTATAAGACCAATGAGGTTAATATACAATAACGAAATAGCATATAATAAATATTCGAATTTATATTAAAAGCAGTAAAGTGGCTTGACTAGATCCAATATTCCTTATTCACTATTTACGAAACTATATTTTACATTATATAAACTTCAAAGCAACCGTGAACTGTCGATATGGTCCATCCAACGCCAGTCGACTGTCAAAGGCCCTAGCAGGTGAATTGAATCAGGGTCTCTTTGCCCCAAAGGGTACCGACCACTTACAACTTTGTTCCCCGAATAATGGATACGAAACCGCACGTTATGAACTTCCACTTGATATTGCAATATGGCCGCTCACAATTCCATTTACGAATTCGAACTGCGAATAATGTTAACGGAATATGAGTGACGTTTAAATTAAGAACAATAGGAATAGTGGCATGGACGTTCAACTATTACAAACTTTTATTTAAATTGCTTTGTTAGTATGTGGTCGAAATTAAAACTAAATTTTGTACCGATAGATTGAGTTGAAATTTCGAATACAAGTGTAACTTTGGTGACAATGCAATTGTTTGATACCATGGAGGTGACCTCGCGTTGGAACCTTAAGCAACTACTGTTAAATTAAGTTTATCTCCATAAGTTCTATAGATCTAGATGATTCCAGCAGTATTGTGATAGAGCCAGGAGGTGACCAAAAGAACACATCTACTCAACATTACTTTATCGTGTTTCGGCTTCTTGGGGTTGTCTTTATATGTACGGTATACTTAGCTGCAACGAATAAGCATTTTTTTGAACAAGCTTTTATGCCATGCAGTCGTCATCTCAGCCGAAAGACGTCCACTACTGGACATAGGCCTTCCCCAAGGTCTTCCACACAGACCGGTCTTTGGCCAACCGCATCCAACCGCTTCCCTCGACCTTTACCAGGTCGTCGGACCATCTTGTAGGAGGCCTATCTCTGCTGTTTCATTCCTTTGGTTTACCTATATCCATGAAAAGATCAACAAAGATATATCCAAATTTCGCCGGTTACATTTTTAAGTCCCACAAGCCTATTGCCCTTTACCGGACACAGTTCGAGTCCACGTTGTTTTCAGAGTTTTTAGGTTTAGTTTATAATTACTCAAATAACATTACAGTTTCTTTAATGAGCATAACATAACATTGAAATCAAAGTAAAATAACACATGAACAGTAAGTAGTACGATTGTAAGTATAATATATTATTATATTAAACCAATGATTCAGGAAATAATATGGTTTTAAATCCTGTTCAGTACATTAGATAGCATCATAATATTATAAAAATAAAATTATGTTTCTAACAACATTTAATTTTTATAATATGTTCTAATGATGGCAATTTAGTTATATGCAGATATTATTTTTTTAATAGGTCCTGATTAGTAGGTATAGATTTTTTTGTCAAAATATAAGCTAAATATCTTTGCCTGACCCTGGATTTGAACCCGATACGTTGTGCACAGCAGTTATATATACTAGTGCTACGCTATCGAGACAGTTATTCATTGATGCTTTTATAAAATATCGCAGAGCACGCTTTTTGAAAACTAAAGTAATTAAACTTTAGACTTTTACTCATTTTAGTGCATCGTATAAATAAAAGCTTGTTTTTAAAAAGGTTGTTTCTGTATTTTCTTATATCGTGAGTGGAAAGTAGTCTTTATATAGATGACTAAAACTTGTGGATAAATAATAAAGTATAAAATTATAAATTTTCTGACTATATAGAAGAGCTAAGCTGATATTTCCTTTCATAAGTTGTATTAATTACTTACCACATCAAATCCTAGTTGTTTTTGCAAGGTGAGGCTTTATCTAACACATTATTTAAGTAACAATGAATGGCACGTAATGGAAAGCCAGTAATCACTTTTGTCGTGTTTTCAACTATCTGCGATTCCTAGTTCGTTTCGCCATAAAAAAGTTAAATGTGCTTTCGCAATTAAGTTGCAAATCTTTGCGATCGAAGTCAAAAGCTTAATGTTATGGTGCTCCCACACTGCTGTTACAAAATGTTTACAAAAATTAGTAAACATTTTTAGCAAACATTTGATCACAATGGTAAAAAATGTTTGTAAGCATTTCCATCAGTGTAGGAGCACTCAAAACATCTAACAATTCTTAACAGAAAGTAACAACTCCTAACATTTGTTCATAAATGTTTAGTGTTAAAAATGTTTGTAAACATTTTGTAACAGCCAGTGTGAGAGCACCATTATACTAAATTTAATTAAAACACTGGGCATCGTAATTTCTTTCTCATATTTAAATTAAAACAGCCCTATATTAAACTGTTCGATTGTTGAGCAATGGCCTCTTCTCAATGTGAGAATCCACCGATTCCTTCTCACATTGAGAAGAGACCCGTATTGGGCCAGCGTGGTGATTAATGGCCTACCATTGTCCACCACGCTGGACCAGTGCAGTTTGGCAGACTTCACGTATTTTCGTGAACAATATGGAGAACTGCCAGATATGCAGGTTTCCTCACGATGTTTTCCTTTGCCGTTAAATCGAGCGATAATTAACTATTTAATACGCACATAACTTCAATAAGTCAGAGATGCGCGCCTTGGAATCGTTACTGGTTTTAATACAATTGGGCTGTCATATGTGTTCTGTCTTACACTTTAATTAAAGATTGAGTGACCTTTTTTCAAATTAATTTAATTGAATATGAAAAAGAAGTCACTCATTACATTGCATACCGCTAATTTGAAACGATATTTAAATAGTGCAACTAAAAAGGCATATGTATGTTTATCTACGTATTAAAAGACAGTAAACAAATCTATTAATATATTGTCACAATGAAAGCTCTTCATAGACATTCTAACTAATATTATAAATTCAAATGTGAGTTTATTGCTTGTTTACTAACTACTCGACCGATCATAATAAAATTTCGCATACACATTGCCAGGGGAACAGAAAAGGACATAGGATACCTTTGAGCAAGACAACGGTGCTGTTATGAACCTAACATAACTTTTACTTTAGGTATTTAATCATCTATAACATCATCTTTCAAAGAATAAAAACTCTACAAGCTCATTGATAAAGTGTTCCTTGTCGTAACACAATTTGCATGCAAATAGCGATACTGTCAACAGTATTACAAAAGATACCCCTGATCAACATCCACAACGTTCTAAGTATAATGTCCACTCAATTTACACACACATACAACATATGCATATATATATATAGCACACACACATAGGCGCTCTGGACCGTTCCCGGTCAGAGGGTAAACTGTAATAGTATAAACTTGTTTGTTTGTTTTCTAGTTTCTGCGATTGTTTAATGAATTGTTTTGGAGTCCATGGATTTAGGTAGATGAAAACACTAGCGAATTAAATTGGCAAATGCTGGGGAATCTTTTGATAGCCTCGTAGGAATCTATAGTGCCTTCTAACTCGAGCAGTTGGGTAACTTCAAAGTATACTGCACATTCAGCCTGTGAAGCACATATCAAACTTTTAACAAGCATATACCGAACTATAATATTACAAAGAGTATTCAAATATGTTACGGACCATTTCTTCATACTTAAGCAGTTATAAATCAACCACATACTAATATTATTTTTTTAAATATTATATATTACATTATTAATATTTATAGGTACCTATTTTATAAACTACTAGCTGTGCTCCGCGGTTTCACCCATGTTTATGGTTAGTATGCCACTCCCGTAGGTCGGAGTCAATGTGTAACAGCTTATGTTACTTATTGATTAATTAGTTTTCTAATCGTAAGAGAATTATTACCCTGCCAATTGTTGCTGAACATAATTGAAAACTAATCGTATCTAGCCACCGGTGTACCCTATTAGGTTAAGATTAGTCCATTACTTTCAGAGTAAATCTATTGCAAACAAACAAATTAATATTTCCTCTTTATAATATTAGTAAAGATTTCGCTACTTGACAGGTCTTAATATTAGAGAGATTAATTAATTAATAATGATAGTTAATCAGGCTGGTTAAATAAAATTAACAAGTAGGTATCTTCTGTAAACTTGAAAAAAGCTGAGCCAATATAAAAAAGGTTTCCTTACAATATTTTCTTACAACGTAAAATTTTATCTTACTAATTTATCTATATGTGCCTGTTGTACTCAAATAATAAAATATAGTAAAGCAGTCTTTTACAAATTACGAAGCAAGCAAAACCGTGTCAGAATCTTGTAGTAAGTGTACGCACCGGAACAGAAGGGTTACAGTGATAGATGTTTCGTTTACCGCGCCAAACATATTGAGAGCAACCCTACAAATATGTGTACAGGATTGTATAGTGTAGCGGTTACTAAAGGGAACTTGGGGACGTGTTGCCGTGTTCTAGCTTGGTAATGTTGTCAGGTTTAGATAATTAAGGTCTGAGGCACATGTGCGTAAAACGATCGCTTAAGATTTAATCTTACGGTATGGCTTGGTTGCTTTTTTTTAAAATTCTTAATGGCCTTACGTTTGATCGGGATCTCACCTGTTGTAAAGTGACGATGCAGTCGACATTATGTCTTTGTATGTAGACTGTATGGATGAAGTTGTGGTTTAAGTGGTCGCTAAGCCATTGTTACTACTCTGCGTGTTGTGGGCTCGAATCCACATGAGATAAAAAATGTGTAACTTACAAATAGTTGTTCCGAATCTTTGTGTGCTTTGTGTCTGTTTTTTAGAGTTCGAAAAAGCTCTTATACAACAGCTTTGTCCGTCTGTCTGTTATACAACTTTCAACTCAAGAACCGTAAGAGCTAGAGACTCGCGGTCAACGCCATTTGACTTAGCATAATCTATATACCCCGAAATTACTATGGCCTTTGTCTTCTGATCTCAAGGTCACGTGATACCATTTTTTCGAACTCTAAGATTTACGGCAATTCATTGCCATTTCTCATTTGTTAAATATCTGTATGTAAAGTCCCTCGTGGTATATGAATTTATCCTATTGCGGGAGTAGTACTTAATAATAAGAAAATAATAAAGAATATTTGGTTTATAAATTACTTTTATTCTTGTCAAAACTATGCTCCATGTTAAGAGTGAGTGTATATCAATGTGAAATCCGCTTAAAGATCCAAACCAGGGCATATCTTTTGGATTGAAGTTTCTTTAACATTAAACTATCCACCAGTTCCAAAGGGTTAAGCCCTTTAATAGATTACAAGAAGAGAAATCTTCACAATATGTTGCTTTTGGGCTTGTTCGACTAGTTTTTTCAATCGAGGTTCTTAATCATAAGCCTGACAGAGTTAGGTCTTGCACTTTTGTCGTTTCTCCTACTTAATACAGTACACTAGGGTCATTATATACATAGATCTTTATCTCAAAAATATAAATACACTTTGTTAGTTTATCTCTAAAGAGTAAGGCTATTTTTTTTTAGTCCTGCTCTCTCAGACGTAAGATCTTATACAGATTTTTAAGTGCACTGGAACTGAGATCTTAAATGGATTAAGGTCCTGTTAACAGCGTGTTATATTGATTTAAATCACAGAATATAAATATCGAAGAAAACGACATCTTTAGTTTAGTATATGATTTGACAACTGTAGTACAAGCAGAAGAGAAAATGCTGTGACGTCATTTTATTTGTAATGGTGGTATATGGACTGAGTCGAGTTGGAAACTAGTGATTGCGATTAATCAATGTCGTTGTAGAAGCAAACCTGGTCGCAACGTTGGTTACGAAACTGTTGGTTTACCCTGAGAATCTGTGGGTAGTAACTATAATCATGATTACCATTAGGTAATCATGATTATAGTTACTATTCACAAATTCTCTGAGAAAGCAATAATAATATTTGCCCTGTATTTAGCTATGCTGGGCACGGGCCTCTTCTTAGTGTGAAAAGGGTAAGACCATAGTCCACCACTCTGACTTAGTGAGTGTTTTCAGTCTCCACATAACTTCTAAAACCTTATGTAGTAATCTCAAATATCTAGGTCGACCCACAATATTTTCCTTTACTATTAAATGAAGCTAACTAATTAATATGTAATATGTACATAACTTAGAAAAGTCACTGATGTGCTTGCGATCGAATTCGAGAACTCTGCGTGGCAGTCTTATACTAAGCTATCACTGCTTATTTACAAATAATTTACTGTTAGATATTATTGCGAAATATCCTGCGCTTTAAACCCTGTACCACCTAACTTAGTCGATGAAGTTAATATCGCTTATCCATCGCTTATGCCGTCATATATTATATAAATATAGGTTCTATAATGCTTAGAGATAAATTATCATGATACTCTAATCTTAACGATGTGTTTGATATAGTGCACTATCACATGCTACATGTTATATAAGTCATGTTAAGATGTAGAATATTTTAAAATGTGTTGTAGGTATTCAGCACAAATTGTGAGATAATATTATCAAATACAGATATGGCTCAAAGCGTACTGAAGACTAGTAACATTCATCGAGTACGCGAAACTAGTTTACTCCGTTTGAAACCTCATGAATAGTACCTATTTATAAAATATCGTTTAAAACTATTTGTTGGAATATTATAGGTATAGTGGGTGTACTTTTAATATCGGAGGCCGAGAACCACTTTATGAGAACTATTTATAAAATAACCTTTAGCTAATATTGTCTTCTGTTTACGCGAATGTTATTCATTGAAATTAAACTATTATATATGGATTTTATCGCGTTGTTTATTTAACACTGTATTACATAATTTTAAATCTGTTACATTACTACTACTATTGAATTTTACTAATTTATAAGCTAATATCATTAAAACTATTTATATTTAGGTCTTCACTTTCCCCGACGTTTCGGTTGCTTAACTGTTACACGACTACTACAGTCGTGTAACAGTTTTAAAATTATGTAATACAGTGTTAAATAAACAACGCGATAAAATTCGTATATAATTTCAATGAATAACCTTTAGCTTTAATTTAAATACCATTAGTTGTATGACGGTTTCGGGAGCACAATAATAGTGTATGTGTGTACGCTACTGCTTTGGATAAGCTTTTGGATCAGGCAAAGTGTTATCGTGTTTTCTTTAAAGAAATTTTCAACAGCAGCACGGATTGTTAAACTGTGAACGACAATAGGCTCTCCCCTCCTGGAAAAGTGTGGCTTTTCAATACATTTCTGCCAACTCCTTCAGAGAGTCTAATCAGTTTCTTATTTTTTACCGTGTAATGCTATTTTTGATTAGATTCGCCATAATTACATGATGGTTTATTTTTGTACACATGCGTGAATTTTCCTTTTTCCATAAAAAAGACACCTCCCGCTATAGAAAGAACTCCTGTGTCAAGGGGAACTTTGCAAACATTCAAACAACGGACATAAAGTACACCCAGACTCGGAACAACCATTTGGACCACACAAATTGCTGTCCCGTGTGGGGATCAAACTCGGCGCAGCAGCAGTGGCGAGGCGACCTCTTAAACCACTAAGCCATCCGTTCAGATTACAATTATATAATTCTAAGGTAAGGTTCTTTGTTGCTGTATTGGGTCTGTAACCTGTAATAACAATGTGGGCTGAATAAATAAATAAATAAATTAAAAAAAAAAAAATTGAAATTTAATGTTACCAGTTGATTACTCATTCCTCATTCATTATAAACAGGTAGGATGGAAGTAACCCAGTTTTCTCGCAGCCTAGTTTTGGATGTAGCAACGTTCTATATTAGATAGCAGTTAAATGAACTTATAGTTATTATATATAATTTACATTATAACTTAGCGTGGGGCATGTTTAACAATAAATCTTAATATATATTTCGCTTCGTCACATTTATGCCAATATGTATTTTATCAATCACTTTAAAACTAGAATTAATTGAAACAGTGGAACTATATCTGGGGCCGCAAGAGGAATCAAGTACTTCACCTCGATACCGTATCGCTGATTTGTATTTAATCCCAACGAAGCATTTGAGAACGTAAAGCGATATCGGATGGTTACGTATGAGTTGGTATAAGTACGAACCCTATTCGAGTTGTATTTGAGCTGTGCTGTTTGGTCGAATATGAACTTTAATTATTGTTTCGGTTTCGGTTTGATTTCTATAGACTTAAGCGGCGGTAGCATACTGGTGCCGGCATTGAAGTTGCAATCGCGTGGTCGTGTATTCGAATCCCGCTCATTGCACGGTCGACGTGAACCCACTCTTAACACAAGAATAATCGCCAAGACGCTCGCTAATAATCTTATTAAAATAAATCTGATCTGTTAGAATATAAAATTAATGTAAAACATAATATTATACAATATATCCTTGCTATTAATTTTTATCTATCAAATTTCACAGCGATGGATAATTGTTTCTTTCTTCTAGCAGTTTTTATCTATAGCACTAATCTTGTATTTAATCACTAAGTATTAATTAACGAATATCAAGAACAGCAATAATGCGAACCAATATATTACCTAAAAATAATTGTAGGTATAGCGAACAAACACAAGGGATTCTTACGAATAGAAAAGCCTGGCGTTTTTAATTATTTATTACGGTACAAATGAGCTCGTTTGCTCGAGGAAGAACTTAAGTAGTGGAACTCTGTTACTGCGTTTAACTTGGTGAGTATCTAAGAATGATGAAGGCTACTAATACCGCCTTTTTAGTTCATTTCATCCCATCTATTGGCTCTTTTCTATAGGGTCGGACACGCGAATGATATCCATGATATTGTTGATCTTAGGCTACGGTAACCGCTTACTGTTAGATGAGTCCTACCTGTACTTTTGTAATAAAAAAGACATTATTTTTTCACACTAATGTAGTAAAGTGAAGTGACAAATGAAACTACTGCATAAACTGTGCTACCGATAGGTATATAGATATACAAAGTATCACAGATATAAACGCACAACCTCAAACACCCCAATTAGATTATTAAATCCTAATAATAATATAATCATACAACTGTTACTTTTATGTACTTAAATATTTTAATTTAACGCATTAGTTCTCCTTATTGTGCGCGGATAGTATGGGTATATTACAAGAAATCTAACATTATTGCCTTTATTGCATCAAAATCTTTATTGCCTTGAATTATAATACATTTCCGTTTCTTTCGACTGTTCAAAGAAAAGAATGACTATAATTAACGTTGTTTTAATTAGTTTAGGACAAAAAAAATACCTATATTAAAATGTCAGAAATGGATTTAGTAGCCGATTATGAACAAAGTACTTTCAGGAAGTGCGTTTAATATGTTAACTGACTAAGAGCCCATGTTCAATACATGAAACACATCGAAGAAGAAATGCACATTATTTTTGTTACACAATATTATCTTGTATACAACTGCTAATTTACGCATAAAAATTTGCCCGTTACTATAGTCAAAGTCAAAAGTTATTTATTAATTTAGGTTACAAAGTAATACGTTTCAATGTAAAAATCTGAGGTTAGTGAGATTACTAAGTTAATGAAGCTACATTTAGGTTAGTTACTAAGTTTAGACAAAGAGTTGAGACTATTAGAAGATACCGATAAGCCTATGAAAGGAAATCATGGTCACTGTCTTAAAACACCAATTAAATATAACTTCTGTATTTTACAACTTATACCAACAAGGTGTTTCATCTATTATACTATTTATTACTGACTATATTAATCTAAATTAAAACAGAAATTTCTGAAAAATAATCAGGAGATTAAAATAATTTAGGTTCGGCAGTACTATTTAATAATAAAAAATAAAAAAAATAATAAAATTAAATAATATATACTATTAAATAATAAAAAAAATAAAATAAAATAAAATAATGGATACATACAGTAACGACAACATCACCTATCGGCGACATTGTAGATCGAATTCAACAAATGACCTGACAAACTTAAGTTTATGTAGTCGACAGTGATACGTTACCTAATACTACAATGAGGAGTATTCCTGATACCTTGTTTGATAATAGTGTTGATTTGAATGACCTCCAAGAACAAATAAAATCACTTACTAAGCAGCTACTCAGTGCTCACCAAGAAATAGAAAATTTACACACTGAAAACTATCGTTTAAAATGCGATCTACAAAACAGCTTAAAAGTAAAAGATGCGTACAAAAAAATTTGCCTGACTCCGCAGCGTAGTGTTACACCACAATCAACACGAAAACGACAAATTGACCTCCAAAACCAATCACATCATGGCTCGCTTGATAAACAGCAACAAATTAACATGCACAATAAGGAGACACAGACAACACAGAATAATACTCTATCGCCGGCAAATGAACAATTAGAACCACGTCAGTCACCATCATCAATTAAACAAAAAGAAGGACAGAAGAAAATGACGAACGATACTTATCTAAACCAGGAACAAAAGAAGAACAAGCTGTGTATATTGAGCAGTAAAAATTACAAAGAGTCTTTATCAATAATTAAAGACGTCTTCTCAAGTAACTTTGATTACTGTCATTATGTAATTACCAACGGCACAGCAGAGGAACTTGTTTTTAATATTGAGACTAAGCTGAAAAGTTTCACCCTAAGCGACTATTGCATCATTTTTATTGGGGAAGAGGATATAAAAAAGGAAAGGGATTATAAAAAGACCATAACCATTATAAAAGAATCTTTGAAAAGAGTAACAAACACCAATAAAATTATTTGTATACCTACTTACATCACAGGTGCACCAATTTACAATTATAAAGTCGAAATGTTTAATAATCTTCTATGTATGGACCTACAAAATAATGACTATGCTTATCTTTTTGACAGTAACCTAGATTTAACCCTTGAAATGTTTTCTTATTCAACCGGAAAAATTAATAAACATGGTATACGAAATATATATAGCCGCATTATGGATAACATATTAATTGACATATACAAATTTGAACAAATTAACATAAATACAAACTTAAAGACTGACTCACCGATGAAACCTTTATTAAAAGAGGCAGATCAATCATATCTCCAATGTAACAAGTTTTTTCTCTTGCAAACAAATTAATGTGCTACACCAAAATATAAATGGACTCATGTCTAAATCCGATCTGTTAACGCTTAGTCTTGAATCTATGAGCAATGAACGGGGGGACATTAGTGTACTGTGCATAACGGAACATAATTTGATAGACACAGATATAAAACTCCTAAGGGTTCCAAATTATAAACTTGCATCCATATTTACTAGGAAAAGCCGCCATGGCGGATCCTGTATTTTAGTGCATAATTCGATATGCTTTAATAATATTAATAATATCGGTAAATTCTCAATTGAAAATATAATAGAATGTTCTGGAATAGAATTAGTTGACAGTCAAATATATATTGTTTGTATATACAGACCTCCCAAACAATCAATGGAAACATTAAATAAATTCTTCGTTATGCTTGACCAGTTAGTTAAAAGTTTATCCTATAATAAAAAGAAAATAATTCTATGTGGCGATTTTAATATTAATATTTTAAATAAAACCTACGAAACTTACGAATTTATACATATGATGCAAAGTTACAATCTTAAATTGGGTATAAAAAATCCTACACGTTTATCAAGTGGAACGTGTATAGATAATTTTGCATATAACATGATAGGATGTAAAGCGGAAATAATAGAATTAGCGCTGTCTGATCACACTGCTCAAATATTAACATGTCCTGTAAAACGCAGTTGTACATTAACACACTGGTACACAAAAAAACGTGACTACAGTGATGACAATATAAAGAAATTCTCAAGCTATTTAAACTCACTTAGTTTTTCAGATGTTTTTAATAACTACGATCCGAATATAGCATTCAACAATTTTTATGAAATGTTTTGTTTATTATATAACCTATGTTTTCCAAATATAACTATCAGAATATCTACAAAAATGAGACCAAAATGGATTACTAAAGGAATCGCAGTATGCTGCAAACGGAAAAGGAAACTATTGTGGGAATATAGGAAAAAGCGAAGTGTCGAAAATAAGTCACGCTTTACCGCTTTATCATGTCGACTTAATAAAATAATTAAACTGACGCAGAAGTCTCAAAACATGAACTATATAAACAATGCCAGAAACAAAAGTAAAGCGACTTGGAATGTTATCAATAACAATAATACAGTACTACCGAAAGATGATATTGAACAAATAAATGTAAATGGACATATAATTAGTGAACCGCAGCAAATAGCAAGTTATTTTAATAATTTTTTCATTGATGAAATTACCAAACTGGCTCCAAAACATTATCCGATAAATATAACGAATTATCATAGATCCATATTTATGCAACCAACAACTCCTTATGAAGTAAATAAAATTATACTTAATTTGAATAACACTCATAGTTCTGGCTATGATGATATAGTTACCAAAATACTAAAACATGTCTCTGATAAAATATCATACATATTAAGCTATATAATAAATATATGTATTGAGTATGGAGTTTTCCCTGACAAACTTAAGATTACATTAATAAAACCATTATTTAAAAAAAAAGACAGAAAAGACATGAGTTGCTACCGTCCCATTGCACTAGTACCTGTATTTTCTAAAATATTTGAAAAGGTCATCTATGATTGTGTCTACAATTTCTTTGAAATCAATAAGTTATTTTGCGAAGAACAAGTCGGATTCAGAAAAAATAAGTGCATAAATATGGCTATTTATGACTTTCTTTATACAATTTTTTATAATATGAACAAAGGTTGTCAGTCGTGTGCACTGTTCATGGACCTTACAAAAGCTTTCGACCAGGTAGATCATAAAATATTAATAAATAAATTGTACGCATACGGCATTAGGGGAAATGTCCTGGATCTTATAAAATCATACATTAGTGACAGAATACAACTAACGCAAATTACTAGGTTATGTCCAAAAACTAAAAAAGTCATTAATTATTTATCAGAAGGTAAAAAGACAATCTTCTCTGTTCCACAAGGAAGTGTGTTGGGCCCATTATTGTTTATTATATATATTAATGATTTACCAAAATTGACAAACAATAAAACTATTTTATTCGCAGACGATAGTACAATTATATTTACAGGCAAAAATGATACAACATTATTAAAACAGGACATTGACAATACTTTGCATTGTATAATTAATTGGTTGACACTAAATAACTTGAAAATTAATCTAGATAAAACAAATTTTATGACATTTAGAAATAGAATAAATAAATTAGACAAAATTGACATTAATTATTTGGGACATAAAATTGAAGAAGTAGACGAAACTAAGTTTTTAGGACTTAATATTGACTTGTTTGAATTGGACATCACATGTGGAACTTTTGTGTGCGAAAATAAATAAATTTGCATATGCCCTGTATGCGTTAGCAAAAACTGTGGATATATCAACCGTGTTAATAGCATATCATGGTCATGTAGCACCTATTCTAACATATGGAGTTATATTTTGGGGAAACTCCACAAATTGGGAAGCTGCATTTAAGGCACAAAAGAAATGCATAAGGTCCATTTGTAAATTAAAAATGATTGATAGCTGCAAACCTTATTTTTTACAATTAAAGCTACTAACGCTACCTAGTATATATATTCTCGAAATTGTCTTGTTTGTAAGGAAAAATATAAATAAATTCACACATTTAAACAGTCGAAGACACAATATGAAAATACACATCCCGGCTAACAACACTGCACAAATGAACAAAAGTATATTATGTATGGCCCCACGCATTTATAATCACTTACCAAACGAATTGCTAAATATTACAAATTTTATTATATTTAAGCGTGGTGTAAAAAAATTACTGCTTGCCAAAGCTTACTATTCTGTCAAGGAATATCTAACAGATAAATGTGTATAAAAATGTAACTGCCACATTATTTAAATTGTATGACATGTTGGATTTGTTTTTACTATATAATTTTTTATTCTGACATCCTTTGTAATTATTTAATATTTATTCATATAAGTTTTATAATAAGTGCTGACATGCTTGTGTCTAATAATGTTTTAAATTTAAATAACTTATAATGTCAAAAATGAAATGTTGCATGCTTAAAAGCTGAGTATGGTGATACCATGTATTAATTTAAGATCTGCTTAACCCATATTTCGCAAATAAATGATTTGATTTGATTTGATTTGATTTGAATAATCTATAATAGACAGTAGGATAACAGACACTTACATTTCGTGACAATACAATAACAGTTTGTGACTAAATAAGGTTATGTATATCATAAATATTTATAGGCAAGAGAAGCAGGATAATAGATAACGTCACAAAATATATGATCGCACCTCCAGTGCAATAAAGGCGTAAGTACAATTACGTCGATTTTTTTCAAAGCAGATTCGAGTTATGCTTGTAAGGAATAAGGGCTGATATTTTTTAATCATAAAGGTCTATAAATCTACTTAAATACTTAAAATTTTATAGAATACACTTAATCATACTTACTGTCTTTGTTTTACAAGATTAAACAAAGGATTATAAAAGTATTTCTTATAATAAATATATCAGATCTTTTTTTTTCTAGCAGCGATAGCTCAGTGGGGAGACCAACAGACTGCAATGCAGAGGGTCTCGGGTTCGAACCCACGTCACGCACATCTGACTTTCGGAAGCTATATGACTTTTCGAAATTATATGCGTATTGATTGACAATTATCGCCTGCTCCGTGCCTCGGAGAGCACGTTAAGCCGCCGGTCCCGGCTGCCATGAACATCTATGTCAGTCGTAACTGGGAAGTCAGTGCCCTATAATATCCTGATACTGGTCTAGCCTTAGGTTATCGTTAGCCTTCGGGTTGCGGAGGTCAGGTGGCAGCCGCTCCGTGTAAAAACTGATATCCAGTCAAATCCAGTAAGACCAGAAAAGCCGACCCCAAGTGACTTGGGAATAATAAAGGCTAGGGAGAAGAAGATCATATCAGATCTTTTTTTTTCTCTCCTCTGAAGTAAGCATATTCTTCTTACGCCTTTATTCCACTGGGGGTGCGATATATGTTACTAAAATTTAGAAGAATGCTGATATACACATGTATATGTATAATCCTTGGTAAGGCTTCAGTGATCGTAGCGGTTGGCCAGATTAATACAAATATCTTGTGTTCCATTCAAACCAAATCGTGTTCCACTAATGTACCCGGAACATGACGACAACAATGTTTTAGTTCAATCTAACTAGTAATTGTCGTGCGCCATATGGTGCTACTTAGTAGTTCGGGTTGCCTCGGCCCTTATTGACGAAACCCTTTTCTTCCTGTGTGACTGATTACTATAGTTGTTATGTATACCCTTTAGTTTATGTGTATTTTTATTGGGCCGGTACTAATGACTTCATATCAGTAGATATATAGAAGAACTGGGCGTTGTGCATTATTGGAGGTTTGGTTTTCGGAACAGTAATATTTGTAAAAGGGTCTACGGCTAATATTTAAAAAAATATGATTTATGACTTTGATTTTTGACTATGAAAAATATCTCGTATTAGGTTATATCCGTATGTCTCTAGAGACATTACAAATATTAAAAAAACAGATGCAAAGATCAACCAGTCTCGAAAAAATTGGGGATCATAAATACTCACAAAACTCAGCAGTAGTGAAACGACCACTTAAACCTATGCGCCATGCTTTTAATAGTACTTCCAGCGCAAAGAAATAATTCCTAGTTTTCCTTCTGAAGGCACACCGCGTCCTAAACGAACTTTAAATGCTCGAACAAAACAGATTCTTAACCCCCAAAACATCAAAACATCATAAAATTACCCTTTCAATGTCAGTCCTTGAATATCATCAACATGTACGCACCCTTGAAATCAAAAGCGGCATTCATTGCATTAACGATACGACACCGCATGTTCCCTCATTCATCATTTTCGTTCCATATCACTTAAATAGCGTGCTTTAAGCCACTTTATAAAATCCTGACGCTCTCATGAACATGTCTAAAACTTATTCACTTGCTAAGCTCAATCTCATAAGCAAGCTATACGATTATATGTAGGTATAACATTAAGTTTATACTAGGAAACATATCTTACTTGCGTGACGTCATTTCGTGCGATATTTTACAGACTGATTGGCATTTGTGTAATGGCTACTATGTGTAGCTGCGATATATGTATATTATACTAGATCTTGCCCGCGGTTTACTCGCGTAAATGTAGGTTGGGTTATTAACAGTAGTCTATGTGCTTTTCTGTTTCTCTGACAACATGTATGCAAAATTTCATGATGATCGGTCGAGTAGTTAAAGCGTGAAAGCGTAACAAGCAAACAAACTAACTCACATTATAGTATTAGCTAAATATATTAGTGTAATTTCGATAACTTATCGGCGAAGGTTTTAACTAATAATAAATTAGTTTTATAATTTTAGTCCTCTACTTTTGCTAGAAAGATATTTTGGTAGATCTTTTTAATGTTAATATTTAAAGCGGCCAGTTACGAACGGAAAAATAACATGAAATTTGCTTCCGACACTGACGTCAAAATCAGCTAAAAGCGTGGAACCATCTACTTATAAATGCTATTTCTGACTCACTTTCCTTAACAGAAACTTGAAAGCGAAAGTAAAGGTGCTTGGAGAAGCCTTAGGCATGTAAAAAGGACGCAACAAGGAGAGATTCTGAATTTTGAAATAGATTGACATTATTTCAAAAATAGAACGCACGTGTTGCAATATTGTGACGAAATGATAATAAAACTTTCTTACTCATAGAGCCATGTACATAATTGTCAAAAAAAATATTAATAAATAATTCTAACAATATGCTAAATTGCTTGGTACTTATTAGTTGCAACTAACGTAAAATATAAGTGAGTTATAAACGTGAATAGTTCGCGTGAGTTATTAAATTATTATTAAAGTCATGTGTAAGTGTCATCTTGCATTAAATTGTTTTTGTTTTGTAAATACAGTGAAGAAGATTCAATACAAAATAAAAGATATACATGATAATAGAAACTATCAAAAATTGGCTATGTCGCGCAATATATTGCGTAAATGTTCTATAGTGGGTGCGAGGCATTAATATTTCGAACCAAGTGCGTCATGCATCAGCTCTTACGGAGCACTCCCAGTAATGGAAACTACCATTATAAATTTTCAACACTAAGAGCATGTCAGAGGACATTGATATTTTTCCTTAGAAAATCAGTTTTTTCATCTTCAGTTCATTAGACGTCGAGTGTGTGAAACTTGAAGAACAAATTTCACGTCAACACAAACATAAAATGCCATTATTGATGCTTTGATGCTATAACAGACATTAACTTTAAATAATTTAACTTTATCTTGCGACATTAGCTACACTAGAAGATTCTAAAAGAGTTTTTTTTTTATCCTGATAAGGTCAGTACTAACAGATAATATACTTTCTGTATTTTTATTGTAGTTATAAATTATACACGAGAAAAAGACAATCCAGGAAGCAAGACTCGCCACTTTACCAACTAACAAGTTCATGGGTCTATATCACGAATTGAGATGCTTCTCTATATTCAAAGTATCTGAAACGACGCTAAGCGTTATTTAACGAAAACCTAATCCAAAGTAAACCGATTAGCCTCAAGGGGACTATGTTCTTAATAAATAAAAGGAATAAATTTTATTCTAGAATATGTGATATCCAAGTAGCGCTGCAAATGTTGTAACTTAATTCATATTTAACTTCATAGAAAATGCTCTGTATAATAAATATTACAAAGCCTGATAGAATTTACATTTCTAATGTAGTGAATAAAAAATATAGCAGAAGCATATCCCAAGAAGCCTTTAGTTATTAATAACATAGTCTATGTTAAATTAAGTTTCATATTCTTAAAGAAAACCTGTTTACGTAACGTGCTTTAGATAAATTGCTGTTATAGCAATTTCATATTTTATCGTTGCTCTTTATAGACAAAATGTTATTTAGTTTTTTTTATATTGTTTTAGTTAACGTACCTATTAGTAGCGTATAAATATTTACGCCCTCTAATAAATTGCTTTGAAAGTATTTGGTATGAAGCCAAGGCACATACTTTTTGACTTCTCAAAGTCGTGCGTAATAGAAATTAAAGTGAAATACCTGTTATTTTATGCATCAGCGTTAAAGAAATATCTTGTTTAAATATGCATGCTCCATTATTATATTCAAGTTTATATTAGAGATATGTGAAGCCTAGTATGTACCTCTACGACGTAAGTTGCTAGCACGGAGTACATGCGCAAGCTACTCGTAGCATTAGTACATGCGCAAGTTAACGGATGGCGTAGTGGTTTATCTGGTCGCCTCGCCACTGCCGTCGCGCCGAATGTTGTTGGTTCGAATCCCACACGGGACAAAAAATTGTGTGTCTGTTGTTTAAATGTTTGCAAAGTCCTCAGCGATACAGGAATTACATAACAAGTGCTAGAAATATATTTTTAAAAATTAAAAATAATGTCATATTGTTTTCTGTTTACGCGAATGTTATTCATTGAAATAAAACTAAACACTAACTAACACCAATGATTAAATTATGTTCGGGTACTTTAAAATAACTACACTGGAACATTGAGACAACTACCATCTTAGTCTCCCCGTGACCATGGCTGCTGAAAAGCAACCGAAACGTCGGGGAAAATGTAAACTTAAATATAAATAGTTTTAATAATTTAATTAGCTTAAAATTGGTAAAGTTTAATAGTAGTAGTAGTGTAACAGTTTTTAAATTATGTGATAAAATGTCAAATAAACAACGCTATAAAATCCGTATATAGTAGTTTCATTTCAATTAAAAATAAGATGTATACGAGAAACTTGCTTCGTTCGTTAACACGATGCATACAACTCGACCTGTGTGTGACTTGTGAAGTGGCCTGTCTTGCGCATGTTAGTCATCTAGTGAGGTTCATTACTGGTGATCAATGAGTACGTATCATGTACTACTTTTGCCCGCAGCTTCGCTCGTGAAAATGTAGTGTAACCTTTAGTGTGGTCATTAATTAGGGATCTGAATTAGGACAGGCCACGCCGTAGAGGCGTGGTGTTTTGAGGTATAATTGTTCAAAGATTAATCAAAGATGGTTTGACGATTAGAACTTTTAATAGTCTACTAAGCAACAAGTTATGTGTTAGACAATATTCACTGGTCTACGCGTACAATAATCAGGGCGTGGTTCGTCCAAAGGGCTTGGTCCGTGGTCCTTCCGTAATAAGGACACTTAGGTGAGTAGTGAAGCCGGCCGGAAGAGGTCACGGTCCAGGACGCGATCAGCTTATATATCCCCTACCGCCGGGCAGGAGGGGAAGAGGGGCGCCAGCCACCACTCCGACTCGCGCGCAGCCGTCAAGGCGCGCGCGGTCCGCGTGACAGTAGGTTAAGTCAATTATTTTATTTTTCTGGAAATAAGGTGTATATGTAATATGTACTTTTCTGTACTCCTGACAACGGGTTTGCAAAATTTCATAATAATCAGTTGAATAGTTAAGGCGTGAAAGCGTAACGAATAAACTCACATGCACATTTATAATATTAGTTAGGGTTAGGATATCTGTGTAGTTAGGATTAGGATAAGCCATACACAAAGGACTATTTCTAAATAAACATTCAAATTTTATTAAAATAAGGTATGAGTGTATAAACACTTCACTGTCTGTCATAATTGTGACAAATAATAATATTTGATACAATTATGACTGACAGTAAATTGAGTAAGCAATTATGTCCAAGTTATATTCAATCTATACTAATATTATAAAGCTGAAGAGTTTGTTTGTTTCGCTGAACGTGCTAATCTCGGAAACTACTGGTTCGAATTCAGAAATTTTTTTAGTGTTGGATAGTCTATTTATCAAGAAACGCTATAGGCTATATAACATCACGCTAAGACCCACGGGGGCAGCCTAGTAACGATAAAAGCGGGTGAAACCGCGGGCACATCTAGTGGTAAAATAAAGATAAGCACTTGTAAGCTCTATAATCTATGCAAATAGTTTTATTACTAAGTCAGAAGCTTCGCAGTACAAAACACTGCTAAATGTAAATACTCTACATTCGTTTGAATTTTTTAAGAGTGTGTGATTGTGTATTATCGTCAGATACGGCAGATGCCACCTTTCTTTGCAGGTTTATTAATATTACACAATACCTTTATCTAACGACGTCGAGTCATTATTGAAATTTGGTACCGTTTGACGTTTACGCGAATGTTTTACGTTGTATAACATTCGGGCAGACAGTTTCTTCGTGACCATGGCTGCTGAAAAGCAACTGAAACGTCGGGGAAAGTGTACACTTAAATGTAAAGAATTTAAATAGCTTAAATAGTTATATTTTCATAGTTTCAAAATTATGTAATAATAGTTTATTAAAACGTGATAAAATTCGTATAAAGTAGTTTAATTTTAATATTCAATGAAATTTGATTGATTCTGGAACTTGTTACGCCATATAAACAATAACTTGACTGATTCAAGAGAACACAAGCTATTGTTAACATACGGCAAGGTATTGTATCAATATATCCATCGACGGACATCGATATCTAGATACAATACTTGTATCGTTGTGTGTGGTCATTGTTAAGCTGACAGGATAACGTTTGTTTTATAAACTTAAAACTTTTAATTTAGAAGTGTTATTCAGAAATCTGGCATGGTAGCTATTATATAACTTTTTCTGTTATTGGTTATATAAGCTGTATTTCTTCAAAGGTGGTAAACTGGTTATTAGACAGCAAGAGCTTTTACCCGCTTGCTGCCGAATCCAGGGAAAACCTACAGATAAAAATAGGAGAAGTTGTCATTTAAACACTGAACATTCGATATCTCAGTTTCTTAATGACTAATCGATGACGTGTCTAAATCATATTCATGTCAAGTGATTTGATAATGCTGCTGGCCGGAGCAGATGACATGTTTTTAAAACCGAATATCTCAAGCCGTTATCATCCAAGAACCGCGGTGGTTCCCCGGGCGAACCGGCTAGTCCGTCACTAGGGATCCCAACTTTTTGTAGGAAAAATAAAGTATATAGGTCGGTGGAATAATATGAACAGTATCTTAGAAAAGCAAAAAATATTTTAGTCCTTTAGGTGAACTTATAGCTCATACGGACATGAAAATAGTATAATGGAAAAAAAACAGTATAAAGTATTAACGAGCTAAAACAGTATGATACTGTTTTCAGCAGTATGGTTGAGAACCCTAGCCATCACGCACATCAAAATGTTAGCAACCGAACTCTTTTTACCAAAAAAGTTAAGAACTAACATTCGATAGATTTCTCCCACACTAGGAGTAATTACTGAACCGTGGTGGACTAACAAACATTCAAACAACGGACACAAAGAACACCCAAACTCGAAATATGACACACAAATGTTTGTTCCGCGTGGGGATCGAACCCACAACACTCGGCACGGCGGCAGTAGCGAGGCGACCTACGCTATCCGTGCTGTAATAATCTGATTAAATTACACGACCTTAACAAACCCACAAAAAAGCTTCCGACGTTTTTTCCTAATGTAGACTTCTTACGCTGCTATTTAATTAAAATTACAATAAGACATAATTTAAGACCTTGTTACTAATTAGCTTAACAAAGCCAAGGATTTGGTTTTGTAATTTTCAACATAAACATTTCTCTAGTAATCCTGTTCGTAACAAATACAGTACATTTCATTTAAACAATATAGAACAAAAAGGTATGCATGTATTTCAGACTCGTACAATGTTTAAAAAATATTACAATGTTTAATAAAATAAAATATTTATGCTGCAAGCATGCTATTACCAAATGGAGTAGTGCCCCAATGATGAGGTGTAGTAGTAGTAGTACCTGCAGCATCAGGTCACAACTTCTGACTCAAACATCGATATGTTCAGGTCATATATTGTGTATACATCGCATTATTCGTAACAAACAAGGTAAAACTGGTCACCCAGCTAACAGCAATGGAACAGCCTGGTGGGCTTAACGTCCACACCTTCTTATAGATGAACAATTAAATATACATTTGTACGTTCTTATGTTTTTACAACATCAATAGTTGAAGGCTAGTTAAGAATAAGTACGTTATAATAATTAGAAAGTTGTAATTTATAAATAAATGTTGCAAATTATTTCAATGTTTAGCCACTGTGAACTTCCTAGCAAAGTTCAGGTATTGTCTGAGCCGTGATGAGGCCATACTTACTGAAACTAGCAAGGTTGGTACTCCAAAAATTAACTCGCCTGCTCACATTGTAAATGATATGACACGTCTCTGCTTGACCATTCAGCGATATATTAGCGTGATGCTGTGTATATTGAGTTTAAATAAAAACATGCAAATTGGAGATACAAATATATTCACGAATATAGGTCATGCTATTTTAAGAAATCTAACAGAAAATAAATGCAAACTCTGTATTTCCCAGAGGAATTTGAAAGGGTACGTATAAAGGGGATGCCTAGTGCCTTTTAGTACCCTTTATACACAGTTTACCTACAGATCAATACCAGGATTAAATCCTAATGTGAAACGAATTGATTTAAGATTGAATGGAAGCTGAAAGTTGAACATATTGAGAGTTCCTAGAATACGAAATTTGTTCCCTCTTAAAATATCGCTCAAAAGCATTTCGACATATGCCACGTACGTGCATTTTAAAATTAATAAGCTCTATGCAATGTTACATATCTCTAGATAAGGAATACCATTTCTGTAATTAATCTTTATGACACAGTACCGGCATATTTTTAGGGTCAACATTTTTACTGCAATATGTGGCTGCAATGCTTCCAGCTACAGTCTGACTAGCTTAATAACATTTAAATGCATAAGCCAGTTTAAACTTAATTCTTGGATATCCTCATGCAAAATATTGTCGAGTATCACAATGGCTGTCGTTGCCGGTATATAGCATTTAGCAGCCAAGATGTTTGTTATCGTAACTTTTCTATACTAATAATAGGGGTTCAAGTATGAAGTTGCCGTTGTATAGTAATAGATACTTTGAATTGACATAAAACCTTCATGGTGTGAGATTTTCGAGTGAAACTTTTTCACATGATACATATAAGATCCTTCTTTAAAAAAATGTGCAACATTCAATTTTAGACTTTCAATTGTATTTTTTATTCAGTCTAGACGGGAAAGATGGATACTTCGAAAATCCGAGTCATTTTTGAATACGAATTCCGACGCAGAACTAACGTGGCAGAAACGGCTCGCAATATCAACGCTGCGTTTGGAGAGAAGACTGCTAATGAACGTATCGTGCGTTTTTCGTTTAAACGCTTTCGTAATGGAAACTTCTACTTGAAGAACGAACCACGTGGAAGACCACCCACACAGGTGAATAACGCTGAATTGAAGGAGATGGTGGAAGACCCGAGTCAAACTGCAATATTGGCTCATTTGCATCAAATCAATAACATAAAAAAATATGAAAAATGGTTGCCTCATGATTTGACTGATCTGCAGGAAAAGATGCGTGTTGTAACTTGTGTTGCCTTGTTGAATCGGTACACAAATAAATGAATATTGAATCGAATTGTGACGAAAAGTGGATTCTTTACGATAACCGTAAGCGAAAAATGCAATGGCTGACCCCAGGTCAAACGCCGCAACAGTCCCCTAAAGCAAAGCTTACCAATAAAAAGGTAATGGTAACTGTTTGGTGGTCTCTTCATGGCGTTATTCACTATAGCTTTCTCAGGTCTGGTCAAGCAATAACAGCAGATGTTTACTGTGCCGAACTTCAAACAATGATGGCGAATCTGGCATTGAAACAGCCCCGACTCGTAAATCGATCTTCACCATTATTGCTCCATGATAACGCACGACTTCACACTACACGAGAAACCGTTGTAACTCTACAAGAGCTGCAGTTAGAAACCATACGTCATCCTCCATACTCGCCAGACCTTGCTCTAACAGACTACCATTTTATCGTGATTTGAACAATTTTCTACGTGATAAAAATTACTTGTCGAAAATTATATTGTATATATGATAAAATTAACACTTTTCTTTTTTATATTTATGTATATCTCAAACAATAATTTAATGTTTATTAATTGTTTCAATTGAATTATATTGTTTTAATTAAATTAATGAATTTATGTGTTGTTTAAATTAATGGATTTATGTATTAACTAAATTAATGGATTTATGTATTGATTAAATTAATGGATTAAATTGGTTAAATTTTGTGATTATTTAAATATTCTATTTCAACTTATGATTAATTTACAATTTTGATTAAATTACTATTAAATATATTATAGTTTTCAATAAACATTGAAATGCATGCTGTATTCACCTATTATTAGTTATGCAATTAGTTTTAAACCTATCAATTGTATGTGTAAATGAGTTTTTGTATATAACTGTTGGTGAATCAAATAAATAAGTTAATAAAAAATATTCTTCCCAGGAGGCAGTACAAAATGCTTTCACACAGTTTGTCGAATCTAGATCCCCAGAGTTCTGTCGTAAAGGCATAAATGAACTTCCATTTAGAAGGCAGCAATGTATAGATAATGAGGGTAAATATTACGATTAAATAAATATGGTACATCCTAGAAAAAAACGAGATTCAATTTTTCAGTACAAATCGGCAATTTCATACTTTGACCCCTAATATTGTAAAGAGGAAAGATTTGATTTTTTGTTTGTTTGTTTGTATGTTTGTTTGTTAAGGTTTAACTCAAAAAAGACAAAACCGATCTTAAAAATTCTTTCACCATTAGAAAGCTATATTATCACCGAGTAACATAGGCTTATAGCCTATGTTACCCGTATACTTTATTTAAAAAAAAGTAATGTTACTGCTAACCCTACCTTAAGCTACCCAAAGCTAGTATATAATAGAGGCGAAAGTGAGTTTGTATTATTTGTTATGCTTTTATGCCTTAATACTAGACCAGCCATTATAAAATTTAGCCGCGTAGTCAGGGATACATAAAAGAACATAGGGCATTTGTTTAATCCAGTAATAGGCAATTCCCGAACGAGTAATGTCGCGGGAAATAGCTAGTCGGCAATAATATGGAAGCTTTTGCAGGCTTGTATATAGCAGCCATACATTGCAGTAACATAATACCCTTTAGTTAGTATATTTTATATCAGGATGTCTGTTATCTTAAATACATCTGCTCCATGATGGCAAAGAGTGGATAAGGGTCCTCTATTCCATGTGCTGGATCATAGTTACCGTGGAATAAGATTGCATTTACGCTTATGTCGATCTTTAGATTCCATGTTCACTTGGACTGTCATAAATTTTACTTTGTCACGATAAATTTATTATTAATTTGATATCCGAAATGGGGCAATGTGTCGATGGCTTAATCTATTAAAAGTCTCATTAACAGCACGGATACATTAAGTCAAGATGTACAGAAATAACTTTGTGCTCGCTTCCTCCCTTGATTGCGATATCTCTCGCGAAGTATGTTTCTGAAATTAAGATCTAGTTCTAATAAAACGCTAAGCATAATTGTGTAACTAACGAGGTCGCCTAGTTACAACAACAAAATTAAAAGACTTATATTCCGACATCGTTTTACATAATTAAACGGGTAAGTAAAGTACGTCAGGTTAAAATAAAGGAATTAAAATTCATTCACACAAGCAACACGTTATTATTGTATAGTAAAAATGACAGTTATTTTGCAATGTACAAGTGCCTCAATGCGAAATTTCAGCAAATTCTCTGAGACGCATTCCATTGACGTAACAGAATTTGGCGCGTTCGATGCGATGCAAATACAGCGGCTACGCTAACCATTACTAAACTACATTAATAGGCCATCGTATTTGCGATATAGACTGGCATCAAAGGCTTAGACCACTTTTGATATAATCTTTAGGTCGAATGTTGTTGAACGTAATAACTTCATACAGCAATCTACTTGTCCAGTATAAGTTGGTACTTTAACAAAGCTAATAAAATATGGGTATACAATCTACTAAATTCTTTAGGATATGCATATGCGTGATGTTATTATATTAATCATAAATGCTGTTGTTATGTGTTCAAAACTAAACTGCAGATTTTCTTCATATAATTTACTACGCAGATAACATCACCCCAGGTTACCCAATTCAGAATTTTCAGACAAATGCTAGTATATACGTTTGTGGCAATATTTCATATACATTTAAATTCAAGTTTATAAGGACAAAGTTGAGCCAAGATAAGCATAAGTATTATAAAATATAAGTATCATAAATAGAAACTATTCTAAACAAGATACCGACAAATGCCAGTTATAGCAAAAGTTCTCAATACGATAAAATAAATCAGAGATTATTGGGCACATCGACAATTGTATCTTAACACACAATGTAGCACCGAGCATGGCGCAACTTTTACCATTTGATAGCAACTAACTCAACGCAATATGTTGTTCAGAGAAACATGTTGTATTACTTTGAAGTAATTTTATAAACTTCTGTAGATACATCTTCATGTGTTTGAGATCATTAAACTTTCACGATTTGTACAAGAAAGTTATTATGTCTGGAACAGAGGTAAATAAATTCGTCCTAGCTTATCCTCAAGTGTATTGTAGTAGGCTTTTTAGTCTTGGACAAATTCCACTGAATACAAGATTTTAAGGAGATAACTGCCATCCGACCTCCACGGTCCACATATTTCAGAATACTAGCTCGTCTTCGACTGTCCCAGATGTTTATGACGGAACGAGATAGGTCAATGGCTTTACGTGCTTCCGATGTACGGAAGGTAAGGACATCATAGGACTCTTAGCAATATAAAACATTTCCTTATTTTAAATGCATTCTGTTTAAGTAGTGAACTAGTCTAGTACCCTTACGCGAAGTTTCGCACTACACGTAATGCTTGTATCTCAGGAGACTATAAAAAGCTATGAAATTGAAACAAAGGACATAACGAATATACAGAATTAAAACCACTGCCCCATCTGTGGTGTAGAGTTGTTGTGCCATCTTTTAAACACCATTGGCTGAGCTACATATATCACTTAGTGACTATAGTTAGTGTAAAAATAGACCAAATAAGAACCGAGTTACCTAAAAATGAAAACGATTTATACTTCAGTAAAAATGTATAAAATATAAATACTAATTCCACATTTCATAGTATCATTTTCCATAGTTAAATACATTTTTATGTTTTTGTTCGGGCAAAAATGTAACGTGATTTATGGTAGAGAATATTATCAGAATAACAATTCATTGTTTCAAATATTTTTTATGCTTCTGGACGTGCAAATGTAACACGATGTGTCTTAAAAAATGCTACCAACATTTAACAGTATTGTAAATATTTGAGCTCAGTGGGGAGACCAACAGACTGCAATGCAGAAGGTCTCAGGTTCAAACCCACGTCGCGCACCTCTGACTTTTGGAAGTTATATGACTTTTCGAAATTGTGTGCATATTGATTGACAATTATCGCCTGCTCCGTGCCTCGGAGAGCACGTTAAGCCGTCGGTCCCGGCTGGTAGCCGTTACTGGGAAGTCAGTGCCCTATAATATCCTGATACTGGTCTAGCCTTAGGGTATCGTTAGCCTTCGGGTTGCGGAGGTCAGGTGGCAGCCGCTCCGTGTAAAAACTGATATCCAGTCAAATCCGGTTAGACCAGAAAAACCGACCCCAAGTGGCTTGGGAATAATAAAGGCTAGGAAGAAGAAGTAAATATTTGTACACACTACAATAACATTGAAATTGTGTTCTATTAATATCTGACAAACTACCAAAAAAATATAAGCACAAAAATAATAAAAGTGTCTCGTTAAATACTTTATTGTACGGTACCCTAGGAAGATCGTCCTGAATACCGGCTTACTTCACGCGAGCAACGAAGAAAGCTCTTCGGCAAATATCAAGAAATTCTTTCGTCGACTGTAGTTTAACAAATGTTCCCTGCTTTGGATTACGTACACGTATTTCAATGTTTAAGTTAAACTCTACACTTTGTGATAAATTGCACTGCGAGCACTTGTTAAAAGTCTTAAGAAAATTTGAACGCAATCGTAGATGGTGCACTAATGCACTGTGTGTTATTTGTTCAATAATCGTAATAAAACATGACAATATAAGCTAATAAATAATAGGTATATGTAGAGTTATATTTATACAAAGATATATACGGAAAACGTTGGACTGCCACGCAGAGGTCTCGAGTTCGATTCTAAGGCGCGCATCTCTGACTTTTCGAAGTTATGTGCGTATTAAATAGTTAGTTATCGCTCGCTTTAACGGTGAAAGGAAACATCGGGAGGAAACCTGCATGTCTGAGAGTTCTTCATAATGTTCTCGAAGATATGTGAAGTCTGCCAATCCGCACTAGGCCAGCGTAGTAGACTATGGCCTACTCCTTCTCACACTGAGAAGAGGTCCGTGCCCAGTGCGGTGCAGTGGGACAGTTTAATACAGGGCTGATATTATTATGTTTCTCTTATCACAGGTATTTTCTAACATATTATATTAGAAAAATACCTGGCCCTTACACGGAGACATGGGTCCAACGTGAAGAGGCCCTTCGAGAGTTTTAATCAAAGGTGGGATGGAACACCTACAGCGGCACTAGCCGCAGCAGGCGTAGTACTATTGCTACGTATGGATTCTAATATATGGGCTATGGGTATGGGTGTTTGGTGGACCGGTATATTGCTAACTATGGATGAAAAACGGCGTCTGCCCTGAATACTCTAATAGCATCAATGCAATAGGCAGACGTTAACTCGCCAACTCACTAGATGGGCCCCCTGAATAGCCACCATAGGCATACAAGCCAGCAGCAAAAGGCAACACCGGTGTGAGTGGCTAGGGGTGTTGAGCGGTGCGGCGCCGGTATCACCATCACGGGTCTCGAGACAACGGAGACCCGGAGCGGGTTTCCCTGTAATTATGATCTTGAAAATGACACTACCGCCCCCAAGCATATAGCTCTAGCAGCCTACCTCTGACCGGCCAACCAAGGTAAGCCAGGGTTGAGAGTCCTACGGGCGCTCTTGAAGTTCCACCCCAGCCAACCACTAACGGCAAGCCAGGGACGAGGCCCTAACCGACTCTCTGAGGTATTCAGGACCGCAGTGTCGTCAGTCACATTCAGCTCGCCATAAGCTACCCTGCGGTTATTATTATTATTAAATATATGGATGACGCTGACCATAATCGATACGTCGATTGTGGCGGATTCAATCTGTGTGTGATCTCTATGCTGTGTGTGCTTTTTAAACGTTTACAATGTTAATTACTTACGTAGTTAGAAATCAACAGTACATTATTATGTATATATAACAATGTCCTGTTTTAATTAAAAGCTCATACACATATATATAAAGTTGCCAAATGTCAAATTATCCAATCAAGCAATTAAAATTATGTTAACTCAGAACCTAATTTCCATCGTTTCATACAAAAACAGTATGACCAAGAAATTGTTTGCAAAACGAATAAGATACTTTCCAATATAATTTCAACTGTATACTTAACTGGTTATTCGTCATAGTAGTCAATCAATACGACGAACACTTAAAAAATATTGCTAACAGTGTTATAGACGCGATCCAAATCGATCGTATATACTATAATATAAATTCTCGCCTGCCTATCATAGAAGTGTTCGGCACATGAGTATCACATTTCGCTTACCTAAGCTTAATTGCTACGTAATTGGGTCAGAGTTATTACTGATAATTTTCAGGCTTAGTGCTGCTACTGAGGTTCCTAATATAACATATCTACTCGATCCGTCGATCTTTCGATCAGCAGCCTTACATATTCTATAACACGTGGTTAAAAACACTAGCGGTCGCCTAGTGGTCAAAATTCGACCAAAATGCCTAAGCTTGCTACTTTGTTTTATTTTTTCTTTATTACATATAAGTAAGGTATAGGTAACCATGGTTACAAAGAATTGTAAGACGTTAGACGAATAATACCGAAATACTACGAACGCGATTTGACTGCGTGTGTCAAATGCATGGTAGTGTGCGTGTAGTGTTTTTTCATTAATTTAATATATTTCTAATGCATATTTTATAAAAATATTAGGATTCGCCCCTCCTTCTCCATATAAACTTTAAGTGTGCCAAATTTCATACTCCTGCGACCGCGTAATTTTCGTAAAAAAAAGTTTTTGCTTCACGTATTAATATATAAATTCCTGCCTGGCCAACACTATTGCAATATAATTTTAATTAAAAATATTAAAGGCGTATCAGTTATAACTCTTGTGCCGCAGAGATTTGCAAACATTCAAACATCGGAGACAAAGAAAAACTCACACTCGGGACAACTATTTGTGCATCGCAGATATTTTTGTTCTTTCGATCGAACTCACAACACTCGGAACAATAGCAAAGACGAAATGAACACTTGAACCGCTACGCTACCCGTGCATAGCAGCTATTAATAAAAATACTGATTAAAAAGCACAGAAAACTTATCGCAGTGCCATATTTTGTTCGGTTCATTAAAGTTTGTTTGCGTCGGCGGTCGCAGCACATTGTTTTGAATCTTTTACATTGTTTATTTTCATATTAATCCTTCCCGACCCTTATTTGTATTAAAGGGTCCTCATACACTTTTAATCCTGTAGCGGCTTTGCCCATTATCATTAAGGGAATGTTTTCACTACACAAACCGAATGGGTACTATGATTTACGAATCAGCGTTTTGTATGAACAAATTGGTTTGGTGAAACTGGAGTAAATAGTTATAGTTGTTTTCACTAGATATCAAATGCTTGTAACCAGTGAGCTCACTTGTTATATGACGCAAAAATTGGTAAATATTTATTCTATACGTACTAGTACGCTCCTCTAGAAACAATAAATCTACTCGTTTGTAGTACTAAGTCCCAGTAGACCTAGCGCCTTCGAATAATTATGAACCATTTTAAAGAAAACACAAAACAATAAACATTCTGTACATAGCGTTTTTAATGTAACAAAATAGTTAGTCGACTTATAATTTATGCCAATATCAACAACAGTTCATACAAAATTAGCTAAATTGTGACAGTAAAATATAGTGAAAAGTCTAAGCCTACCACAATCGTAATAGAAACAAAATATCCTATATTTTAACCTCACGAATATTTTTCGTAATTATTTACAATGCCGTTTACCCAAAAAATCCATTATATGCCGAAAAACAATCAGTTATAACCGTTAAGGTTAGTAAAATAAGGTTTAAAGTGGCGACACAGAAATTATTTTTCCAGTGCCTCCCACACAGACTTAAAAAAAAGGTTATTCTAAAATCGCACAGTGTTTGTGTAATTCTAGAATTATACAACAATTAGATTTTGTCTGCGGCTTCGCTTGCGTAAATATAGGTTATATCAATTTTTTACCCCCAGCTAACAGTAATATTTTCCTGGATAAAATGTACTCTATGACCTTCCCTGTACCTCTGACAAAATTTCATGATTATCGGTCGAGTAGTTAAGGCGTGAAAGCGTAAAATACAAACTCACGATTACATTGATGACGTTAGGTAGGATTCGGCTGAACCATGTATTTTCGACACCATACAATCTGCTCACTTAGTGTGTATGCGCTCTAAGCCAATGCCGTAATATCGAAGTAAGGTTTTTCAACATATGTACGCAGCAGTAATTAATATTTTATATGGCACTTTCGTTGGTCGAACGTGTTAATTATAAATCGTCCAAATTTAATCTAGCTGAGAATTAGCCTGTGGGTTCTTGCAAAGAAGGTTGAAATAGATTCTATTTTCAGATACCCATCTGCTTTAAAATGCATGAGTGTTGTGAATACGAATACATCTGTACCCGGGTTCGATCGTTCGGTGAGTTCTAACTGAAGAGCTCCTTGTCTACTGACTGTCTGGTTACCAAACAATTTCTTTTAGTTTGTTGTATATTTCTTTTATTTGTGTTGTCATCTTGAAGAATCTGGCGTAGACCGCTAATTAAAAATAAGCTTCAAAAGATTTTCTTTATTGCTTAAGATATTAGACTTGGGAACAAGTGATCGTGGTTTTGAATGCCATCATCGCAAAACATCGTGATGCAACTCCTAATGTAGAACTTATAGCTTAGAGGGGTAAACAAGAATACTGTATATTTGCAAATTTGCTAGATACCTTATTTAAGTTGGTTATTTTTTATTATTAAATGTAGTTTAAATAATTATAACTTATGTTTGCACGTAGTTTACAAAGGAATGCTAAAATTTTAACAGAGATTTTGAAGCAGCAAGTTATTACCTAAATTCCCTGTGAATCCTAACTAATACAATATTGTAAATAGAATTGTGAATTTGTTTATTTGTTTATTTGTTATTATTATTTCATGTCATAACTATTCGACCGATCATCATGAAATTTCGCATATACTTTGTCAGGGGAACAAGAAAGGAGATTGGGTACCTCTCACCTCAATTTAGGTTAGTAACAGTCCTTTTACAGTACTAACCTAACTTACATTTATGCGAGTAAAGCAGCAGGCAATATATAGTATTTTATAATACACTGTTAATGTTAATTATTTGCCTATCACCTGGGAACGCGCTAAGAGGACTACTAATGCAATGTGTTCAGTCAAATACACGAAGAGACATAAATCTTATAACAGAGTAACCTGCAGAAAAAGAAATTAATGAAGACATTTTGCCGGTGAAGACGGTAGCTGACCATAAGATTTCAAATAATTTCGTATTATAAGCAAGTAAGAGAATAATACTCAACTAGTTTTGAGAGAGCGCAGTTGCCTTAATAGGAATGCTGATTATGCTGACAAGCGCCCAGCCACACAAATGTCGATGCGTGGATTGACAGGTACACAGCTTTTAAAGACACTTAAACTATACTGCAACCCACTTAGGACCAGCTATATTCGTTTACAATGAAATAGAAAGCAACGAGTTTTGTGAGTCCCTTAGTAGTTTCAAAAAAACAACTTGTCCTTCTCTGATGTTTAACGTGATGCTAATATTATCGTTTTTATATCATCAACTTTTAAAACATAAACAAAGAGAATCGTTCGCCTTCTATTAAACAAGCCCTCACGGGAATACGCAGTAGTTAATAAACTACTTACCAAGGGATAACGTAGCCAAAACAAAATATACAATCTCACGTAAAAAAAATGTTTTACTTTTTAAACAATATGTTTTACTGTCTCAATAAATTATGTGCTTGCCATTTTTTTTAGAAACAAGTTAGCAAACTACTATTATAAATGTGAATCTGAATGTGAGTTTTGTTTGTGCTTGCTTTTAAGCCTTAACTATTTGAATAATCGTTATGAAATTTTTTATACACGTTACCAGGGGTACAGACAAGGTCATAAGGTTTATCTTTCATTCGGAAAAATACACGTGCAAGAACACATACATATGTATATGAAAGAAATACGAGGACAAAAATAGTGTTGATTATTTCATTGATAAGAGCGTAATTTATAAATAAACAAGAATACACATTTTGGTCTTGGAACGAACTATCTCAACTACGCTATTGTTGACGCTTTTAATATTATATTACCTCCTCATTAATATTTATACCGATGAAATATTGATATCATGTTTATGGCGAATATGCTTGTAAAAATAATTAAATTATCTCATGTAGGCCGCAGAAACATACAAAGAAAAAGATTGCTTAGGCATGGCAAATTAAACAAGATTATTTTGACCTAAGGGAGAATAAATATGCTTCATTCTGCATTGCTAGTAGGTGACCACCCAAACCATGCGATCCGATAATAATATACCCTGCAGTTTATATTTATTAGATAACAATGTATTATGATATTCCAAATATTTTATATTTAATCTTCTGCGTTTATTAATTCCAGCTATGTAACTTTTCAAAAAAGAAATAACTGCATGCCATCCTATAAATCTGATTAAATTTAACAAGCCGTAATAAAATAGATTGAATGGTTAATAAACTGAATTTTCGCGACCTTATTTCGTCTGGAATTTCGAGCCTTCATTTCAGAAATAACAGATTCTAGACAAATGTTGAAGAATTTAACTTAATAATATCATACTCCAACTCGTAAAGAGGGCTGCGAAAAAATTTGTAGATTGTATGTCGAAAAGATTGTTTAATTCCACTCATGATATCATCCAGATAAAAAATATCCAAGAATTCAATTATAGCCCAGCTGAATATAAAAGTGAAACAATTGAGTTATTTTATTCATATACATCTCGTTTTCTATTTGTTTATTTTATCCTTGATCCAATGAATAACTGTCTCTAATATTTGGAACATCATATCTTAATCTATTTATAATCTGTTAGACAGACGATTTGTAACAGCGCAGTTCAATATTTCCTCCTTGTCATTGTCGCGCTCATGTAAGCGATTAATTTGTATAAATCGCTTACATGAGCGCGATGGTGTAGCCACACACATTTTAAAGCTTAGGTCTGACGTAAAGCCATCTGCGCCGGCTACCATAACATTTATGAGAGTCAATATGGAGAGTCAGCATCCTCAAATATATTGCCATCTAATCTAATGTGAAAATATCCATGCCAACGCTGAGGTAAAATTCTTAGAAAGCAGATATTCAGCCGAATTTTGATAAAATAGAAAGCTGACTATAGTGCACTTGGAAATATTAGGAATCTTAACTAACATTATTAATTCAAATGTAAGATTGATTGTTTGTTAGGCTTTTACGTCTTAACTACGCGACCGATCATAAAATTTAGATTTTAGACGTTGTCAGGGCCGCAGAAAAAGACATAGTACGCTTTATCTAGAAAAAAAAAAAAGTAACACATCGGAAACACAAGAGGATAAGAAAATTGACATGAAAATCTAGTAGAATGTTAATAATGTGTTAGAAATACTTTCTTGTTGGCTAAGAGGCATAAGTCACTGAGATACTGCATATGTCTAAAGTATATACATATGCATGTGTAAGCTTGTGGTTGTTTTTTCGACCATACATTTAAAATACAAGCAATAAACTCAGACATGCTGCCAATAGATTTAATTTATTGGCTATCAGCTTGCACTTGATCGATTTGTTTTTGCAACTTTCATCAGATTTTCAATTGGAACATTCACTCTGCAAAAATAACAAGTACATAATACATGAATTCGCTGAAGTGGACGAAAATACTGCTGATTTTATTCGTGCCATTTTCACGAGTGAATTATTTCAATACTTATATCTCACATTGGAGCAGAAAATGCTGAATACAGAAGTGAATAAAATATAATATGTGCTTATCGTCCCATTTCATCCTAAAAGTGTGATTGCCATATTGGAAAAGTTATGTTTTATTTTATTATATAAATAAATTCAGCGCAAGTTTCGGCTGGTATCTGGCGTTCGTCCATTCTATGGAGACAACCGTTACATGTGATTTTGTTGCTTTAACTTATAACTATTCAGAGATAAACAAGTATGACTTATCCTATCTCAATTCAATTTAGAAACCAAAACAGGATTAATATGGATTCCTTACAGACAATAAAAGCGACATCCAAAAAAAAAATACTTATGTTTATTACTCATCAATACTATTTATTAATTGCCACAGACCCTAACCATATTCATAACAAAAACTAAAAGCAATTAATTTGTGTACAGATATCGAGAATGCGAAAGCGCAAATAAATTGCTGATTTCCATCCAATAATAAAGTTGGCACAACAAAAAGTGAAGATTGCGCCAAATCTCTTTCCATTAGCAATTAATCCTTATAAGATGATACTTACAGACTCGACGTTTTTGTAACGCTTTTAAATTTTTTATACCCATGAAAATCCATTTTTATTAGGGTAGATATTTTATTTCTGATTTCTTTCTTTGTGGCGTAGGCGGGAAAATGGAACTGGTGCTTGGTACATTAAGATTACGATCATTGATTGGATCAGCAGGTACGCTAAAAATTGAAAAAGTTAAAAGATATAGCGTGTGGATTTTTTAGTCCAATAATAATACATTATTAACTTTAGATGTTACTTAACTCTGAACCTATTTTATTTTTTGTTAGATATGCAATTAGTTGGATTAATCTAGTTATATTTTATATATGTATATCATTAATAATGTACGAGGTATAAAAATGGATGCTCGTAAGCCTAATTTTGTAAAAGCTTTACAGTCTTTGGAAAAGCGGACATGAATAGCACGAAGGGCTCAAAGTTCTATATTTGGTACGCACCATTTTTGCCCATACCCGGATCAAATGGACACATTCTACAATGTACACAGTACCCTTAAACTCTTAAAAATATTGATCAACTCAATCGTATTATTTTCATTTGAACACTTTTCCAACCTCAATCAACTGCGCACCATAGATCGAAGTTTTGAATACTTTTCAGCAGTCATAGTGCCTTTAAGGCTACTGTAAAGTACGTACACAAAACGTAGTGTGACAAAAAATATTTAATGTCAAATCACTGTCTTTGGTTTAGATTATGCAACAAAGTGATGCATAATCTAAACCAAAGGCTGGAATAATCCATTTCACCACCTGCAATAGATAATTATATTAGGCTACAGTTAAGCTTTGAGGTGGATACTCCAGTATCCAATTTGGTGCGGCTCACATTCAGTCAGTTGAGGCTTGCTCTCCCCAGATTGTTTGCAGATGCCTATTCGCAGCGCTTTTAATTTACTCAAATCAATGGGTCGAAGTAATGTAATTGATTGAATTTGATTAGGATATGATTATGTTACAGCTAATAGTCGTGTTGCGGCCGATTTACCGCCTACAACTAAATGTAACCGAATGGTTAGTTTTAAGCAAATAAATCTTGGTATAGCCGAATACTACGTATTTACTATAAACATGGTGGAAGCTATTTTTGGATTCAATAAGTTAGAAGTGACAATTTTAAGGCATTATACATTTATATTATACTCGTCATTTCTAGGCGTCTTTTAATTGTACCATGTGTGAATTGTGAATTGTCATATATACACAGACAATACTAAACGGATAGGATTTAGGCAACACTATAAAACTATCAAAACCCACTGTATACGATCTATGGCACAAAAATCGGATTGTATTCTCTTTCGTTTAGAAGCAACGGCCACTACGCAAATTTCAATTTGCTGAATACTGGCGACAAAAACTGG
This sequence comes from Catocala nupta, assembly GCA_963675205.1. NCBI lineage: Eukaryota > Metazoa > Arthropoda > Insecta > Lepidoptera > Erebidae > Catocala > Catocala nupta. The sequence continues at coordinate 13,668,254 of OY776082.1, forward strand.
AATTTTAAACGTATAGGTATAACTTTGTCGTGCTATAAGAACAGTGGCTTATCATTTTTAGTTCATTGTTACTGAAACACGTCAGTACAGTATTTTTGTGACACGTTACTCAACACGCTGTTAAAAGAAGTCTTAGTATTGCAATAGCTGAGAGTCGAATCTTATCTCGATTTATATAATAATGTCTTCTGTTTACGCGAATGTTATTCATTGAAATTAAACTACTATATACGGATTTTATCGCGTTGTTTATTTAACACTGTATTACATAATTTTGAAACTGTTACACTACTAATACTATTGAATTTTACTAATTTATAAGGTAATAAAATTATTAAAACTATTTATATTTAGGTTTACACTTTCCCCGACGTTTCGGTTGCTTTTCAGCAGCCATGGTCACGGGTCTCGATTGTAAATCTGGTGTCATGAATTTGTTAACGTCACTTTTGTTTCCCAAAACTTTGTACGTGAATAGTACATTATTTTCTGTCGATATCGCTGCGCATTCTGTTAAATCTAATTGCCATACCTACTTCTGAATCGACAGTGAAAATTAGCATTCTACAATAAATCACCATGACATTTATAAATGACTAGGTTTTGCTTACTCGGGAACAGTACTTTTTCCTAAATGAAAGGTATAACCTAACCTTTTCTAGACTCCCTAAAAAGTGTATCCGAAATTACAGAATGATTCGTCGAGTAGTTAAAGCGTAAAAATCAAATAAATGCACATAAAAACTCACATTCGCATTTATAATATTAGTTAGGATTAGACACTATGGTTACAATCGAGGTGATATTACAGATCGTGATGTTTTCTTTTACAGAATAGTACAGTTTATTTATTCCGCTTAACTGAATAATCTACAACACAGAGACAAAATGAATATTTTACAGAACTAGTAACTACGGGAAATGCTTGAGACGATGTCAACTAGTTAACTGATCTACAAGATCAGTAGTAGGCGTTCTATTCAATTGAATTAATGCTTTCCAGGCAATTATAAAAGAGAAATATTTATCTCGTGGTTGCCATAACCATTAATAGAATATGACTTAAATAATTTTGTCAGATTTTATACCATTTAATAAATTGCATAATTAACAAGTCATTGATAATAATTAATTATTGAAATTTTCATGAAATAACGAGCGTAACATATGTCACACATGTTTATGTACCTTCATGGTTACATGTGTTACTGTTTGCAGTCTTCTTTTATTGCTTCATTAGGACAACACTCAACACAACAATCCTTGTGTGGTGGGAGAGAGAGAAACATACAGATCACAAACACAAAATCCACACAGGCTCAGAAAAACCATTTGTGAATCCCAAAAGTAATAATCCAGTGAGGGTATTTGAATTACAACACTCAGCGTGGAAGCAACGCCAAGACCTGTGCACTGAGTTATACACGGATGTATATAAATACTGTGCTCTTACAAAGAATTGACTGACAGAATAATCAAATGAAAGCTCAAGATCTACAGTTATCTAATCTCAAACGTTTGCTACTGAACCAATATAAGAAGCCAAGATCATAATAAAATCCTCTTAAAGGGGTAAAATTCAGCAACCCTCTTCTATATGAGAACATTCCACAGCAAAGAGAATATTTATGGACATCTTGATTAACGTTATCTTCATTACGTTGGTTGCTTCCATATCTGAATGCCTTTATCGACGTGAGCACTTATTTCTCAGCTCGAAGGGGGCTGGCAGACGGCTGGCCCGAATGATAATAGCCTGATTAAGAAAGGTCACGTCTCAACCTTGTTTTGCTTTCTCTTAGCAAAAAAGTAAAATAAAAAAACAAACAGATGTAGAGAGTTGTTCCGTAAATAATTTTAGGTTCTGCTACTGCTCAAATATTTTTATTTGAATGAACAAATTCTAGACGTGTTTGTGTTGTTAGTTTTTGGACAATAAACGTATAGTTTTATTTATTAAACAATATTGAGATTAAAGGTCAAGTAGTTTAAGCTATTTGGGTACGATCGATACGCCGTTTTTATTAATGTGATAAAGTACTCTCATCCTTTTTTCAGTGTTAGTTAGGTAGATAGGTATATTTAGTTTTATTTTTATTAAATATTGCTCGTTTGAAATACAGTGTATTGTGATTTGTGGTGATTGTCACTTATAGAGATTGAATTTTATCTTTAGGTAAAATGTAACTTGTATAAGTAAAAGTATATTTTTCATTATTACTAACATTATATAAATACATTTGGGTAATTGGTTAGTTTTTCTTTCATGTACTATTGATTCTTTGCAGACAGATATATAATTTAGAGGTTGGAGAGTGGCATAGGCTTCGTTATATCCCGAAGAAAGGGTGTGAAGCCGCAGAGATAAAGTTCCAAATCAATAAAAGGTGCAAGCAAAAACGAACGTTCGTTTTCAGTGACGTAAGAATGATATTCATCAATTTTAATAGTGCCTGTCGAGAACTATCACAACAATCGTTCATACTGATCAAGTTACTGAAAAGCAATTTGTTAATAAAGTTGCTTTTGCATCAAAAGATATAATTTTTGTCGAGCTACAAATGTAGGGATAAGCTGCGCTGTCGTATTTTGAGAAATAGTTTTCATTCGACTTTCGACCCTCAAAGTAAAATTAATGTCATACTGTGTTACACTCCATAATAATGTAAAGATTTTAAAATTAGGTATGGTTATGTAAATGAGCATCTTTTTTTAAAAATTACTTTTGTTTTATTGTAGAATAGTTGTTACATCCGATTTCTTTTTTGTTTGTTCAAGTAGCGAATGCTCTATTCCAGAGATTGAATTTTTCCATGTACATATAACAAGATTAGAAAATATACATAAAATAGTGATATATATTTTATTTTCGTTAAATTATACTCAAAATAGAGACCAAAATATTACATAAAAAAAGAAAAGAATTGTAATATTTTGAACTTTTATAAATAAATGATTCTGAAGCCACATCTGCCAACAAACTGATTTGCAGTTAGGCCTAAGTATAGCCATCTCCATCTTTTTAAATTTGAAATAAATAGTAATTGCACTGCTGCACCAAAACGTTGTTAATATGAACTCTTACAGTCTGACCGTGGTCTTCCGAACATGATTCCTGATTGAAGGATATACCTTTGTTTGGAAGTACATACGTCACAACTTTTTTCATATCATATTCAGACAGCTGTCAAGTTAGACGTATATTAATGTAACGTGTATACTCCGTTCAATGTGAAATGTCAATCATGATCTTTCTTTACAGATACCGTGTTAAGTTACTGTCACTCCAAACTCAAGGTGGAAAGCATGTGGAAAATGGTATAAATAAATTGTGTAGATCAGAGCTGATAGATTTCTTACGTTACTTATTTGTTGTATTTTTATTAAATTTTGATGTTACTGATTATTAGAATAGGTAGTATTTAACTGCACAGCAAAAAAATACTAATTGTACAGCAAAATATGCTTACCAAAAATACTAATTGCACAGCAAAACATATTTAAAGAGATCAAACTAAGTCTACGGAGCCCCGCTTCGCGCTGCTCCTATTTTTGGGTGGGTTTAAGAAGGAACCTAACATAACCTTACCCTTCCGAGACGGAATGCAGTGATTTGAGGCGTATAGGTGCTCGTTATGCTGTGCAATATTTGCTGTGCAATTAGTATTTTTGATGGTCATTATGATTGGAGTCTGTTTTAATTCCGGAATCGGCCAAAGTGTTATTACGTTTTGTTGTTAGGAAATTCTTATTAGCAACACGTAGTTTGACATTTTGCCCGATAGCTGACTACATATGTGACCTCGTGGGATCTAAATCAATGCAGATATAATGTGAGTTATATACTCTCTGTTTACCGCTGGGCGATACAGGCTGGTCGATGTTATGCTATGTTATATCCTAGTATAAGTTCTTAAGATATCAACCAGAAAGGAAATGTCTAAGGCAAGTCATGTATTTCTTGTCAACAACAAAGTGACTCAAAGATGTAAGATACAAAACCAGACTACCATTTAAGCCAGTAACCAGGCAATAACTCTTAAACATTCAACGATAGTGGTGAAGCAAGTTGTCTATGCAGTTCAATTCAAACTCGATAGATTATCTATTCTGCTCGCTACCGTAAGACTTTCCCACGAGCAACCACTTGTATAAGCAATCATGATGTTATTTTCATAATCATAGCGTATGTAGTTATCGTTATGGCAATTGCAACCTCTTCTATAAAAAGTGCGAAACGATTTTGCTTTTCTATATTTATATTAATATTAAAAGATTCGATTTTTTGTTTGTTTGTAACGATTTAACTCAAAAACGAAACAACCAGTTTTAAAAATTCTTTCTCTATTATAAAGCTATATTATCACTCAGTAATAGGCTATATTTTATTTAAAAAGAAAGTACTGTTACTAGCTTAACCTAACCTACTTATACGCGAGCGAAACCGCGTGCAAAAGCTAGTAACAAATACAATAATACATTTCTTAGTACACGCCACGATATACTTAATTACCTTCATACAAAGTAAATGCCAAAATAAACAAAAAAATATGTTGCTGTTATGGCATTGTAAAATAGAATAAAAAATATATGCAGAAAATGTTAAAATATATTATTTATTTATTTATGACTTATTAATAAAAAAAATAAAAGCTGTTTTAATGGTAGTGATGTGTGTTTTCATGAATAAATTTATCAGTAGGTATTCATGACACGCATAACTTCTGGTATATAATTACATTTGCTTCGTTTTTAATGCTTTTATAATTTTTCTTAACTACATATATAAAGTATTATTTGAAATCTGAGTTTGTTATTTGTTGTTTCTTTCTCTTTACGTTTTAATAATATAGATACAACTGACAATTTAAATAAAATTTTCCAATTTTAAGTGCAAGTATCTACAGAATAATTAAACCGACTCAGAATTGGTTAGCTTTCATTGAGAGCTTAGTTAGCAATAAAAAAGTAAATAATGTCTTCTTTTCAATACTTTTGAGAGGGAGGTTTATTTTTTGTTGGAAGTAATAATTTTAAAAATTTTCTGTTACAATTACCGAGGTCCAAACGCTTAACCAATTGATAAAGTAATCAATACAAACATACTATTGTTATTAATTTGTTTATATTAGTGTTTGCATGCTTCGCTGTCTACAGCGGTAATGAATGCGACTGCTATATATGAAGTTTAAGGTTTGATTTTCATGTAGGTCAATGTGATAAAACCCAATAGGTTTTATGAAGCAATTCTCAGTAGCAACGTGGTATCTGAAACTGAGCCAGGTGGTCAGAAATGGGCTCGCTTACTTTTCTGTTGGGTCGAAAACCTTAATTGGCTAAATATAGATATGTACGTCTTTCCACCCCGTCGGGGTAGCGTACGCGTAGACAAATGTGTCTATAAGTGAGACTATATATTTATGTTACCTGTTAAAATATATATCAGTGTTGCAATAAACGCAATAAGAATGATTAATGACCCCAAACTCTTTGCGAATAATTAGGCAAAAATTATAATAATAATAATAATCTTTATGGTAGCCATTAATAACACTTTTACATAGAAGCACTGTCCCCTGGACTAAGGTATTAACCTGTAACTCAGGAAACAGTTCTTGCCCACATTACATGTTAACTTATAATGTTATATTTACAGATAGGTACAGATTACAAAGAGAAAAAAAAGATTAAAGAAAACAAAACAATAAGGTTACAAATTATGTAAACACATATCAGTAATAGCAAATGACGTTTACTATTAAGAAGTCCATTAATACTTAATCTCTTAATCAGATCTTGACCAGGTTAATGTGAGACTACAACGTTAGTACGCCATATTGTTTAATTTTCTAGATTGATTTTTAGTGTAAAGAAAAGAGACCTTCGTCAAGCATGAATTTGCCCTTTTTTGAGATAATTCGAAAATAAACAATAATGATTCAATTCGGTTAATTTGTTACCCAGAATTAGGTGAAAATACATGTCGATAATAGTCGTATTGTGACATATATTCACGTAATGAGTGGCAACTACATACCGGCCTAGATAATAGGTTTGATTGCACGTATGGCGTAGTGGCTTATGTGGTCGTCTTGCCACCACGCCGAGTTCATAACACTCGGTGTGCTGATAGTGACGAGGCTTGCGAATCTCACATGGGACATAATATAATAAATAATATAATAATAATGTCTCCAGACCGATTTCGGTCACGGCGGCCAATCTTAACGGAGACTGGCCAACTGCGCAGGAGATATTATAGTGCACAAGCGTGTGCGCAAACACAAGTGCACTCTCTGTTCACTAACTCTCATGATCCGATGTGACGGTAATCCGACACGACCGGAGAAAGATTAAGCGCAGGACCAACGGTTACGTGCTTTCCGAGGCACGGGGGTGTCCAACACCGCCAACTTCCTAACTCCGTCCTGTTATTTATTTATTTATTAAGATTCACCAACGTTTACTACAATATCACATACACATAAGAGAAACATTTGAGTCTAACCAATTGTATAACTAATTACAGATGAAGGTTACAGGTTTTAAATATTACACAAATAATATAACATAAGAAATATCAATATAAAAGTAAAGTTTAAAATTAAATTATATCAAAATCCAGTTAATTTCATTTGTTTTACAGTCACATACATTTGTATGAATTACTTTAAATAATAAATTCTAATTACATTAACAATCAAATTATTATTGAGATTTCTTAACAGAATAACCAATAACATTTTTTTTGGCCCAACCCGGGATTCGAATCCGAGACCTCATGCACAGCAGTCACATTCCCTACTGCTGCGCCATGGAGGCAGTTACACAAGGGACAAACATATGTGTGATCCACAAATGATTGTTCCAGGTCTGGATGTTCTTTATGTACATTGGTTGAATGTTTGTAAAATTCCCCGCGATACAATAATTAATTATTCCTAGTGCGATTGTCTATTACTAAAAAGAAAAAAAAAATAGATTATGTCTGGCATTCTACCAATTGATATGATAATAATAAAAAATATTACCTTCAAAATAATAAATACTAGAAAATAGTAAGATTTGTGGTCCCTCAATTAAAAACTCGTTTCGCCTAATATGGAAAACTTAATACACCATCATATCACTCTTGGGACTTTCAATAGTGCCGAAAAATTACACGTAATTTATTGCGGAATTTAATTACTCAAAATCTTTTAGCTAATATTATGGCGCACCCAGCAAGGTTTAACAATGATTTATTTTTACTAGAGAAGACATCGCATTATTTTCCCTTCACTGGTTTGACTACATACATAAATTCAGATCTCTATTTACTTGAAGGCGTAGGCAGAACTATATTCATATTTCGGCAGCTGTGTGTTAAGTGTTTTTTGGGGAGGCAGGAGAGGCGAGGCTTTGATCGTTACTGAACGTGGACAAAAATAGTGCGTTCAGTGGACAACAATAGACACAGGCAACTACTGAGAAAGCTCTAACAAAAATGGTTATAAAACTGACTAACACGGAAATCGAACATGGGATATCATGCTCAACCGCTTATTGCGTTTATATAAGCGCAAATTTTACCACTTTTTTTTAACGAGGTGTAACTGATTGTAACTCGGTGTAACTATATTTACTAAAATAAAAAGTAGTACTTTTTATTTTGAGCGTACGGCACGAAATAATCCTCTTAAGGCTTATTTAATATAACCAGTTGGGATTTACAGATATTTTATTTGTTTATCAACGCGCCAGCTTTTGCGCGCGGCTCTTACATCAATAAAAGATCTATGTTCTTCCCCAGGTTTTAAATTATATCTGTACGAAATTACATCTAAATCGGTTGAGTGGTTTAGCCGTAAAGAGGTAACAGACAGACAGACAAGAGTTACTTTCGAATTTATAATATTAGTAAGGATTTACGTCTTCCGCTTGCTTCTACGTTAACGCCATCGACTTGTTTAATTTCAAGCTTAAAACTGAATCGGTTACAAACAGCATATCTTGGCAAGCTGGTTACCAGGGATATTTTTGCTTAGAAAGAGTACTTTAAGCTGTCAGTACTTCTTTTCATGAATAGGTTAAATGACTGAAATTTACTAATCGACTTTGGAAAAACTACTAGCGTTCAAAATGCATTATTATATAAATCAAATTGTCAGTTCTAGTAGTTCCTACATTAGAGCTTTAATGTTCACTGTTTTTAGAATTTTAATTATGACGTAGGGATCGTCCACGTTTCGTCGCGTCACGTTATGGCGTTTCATTAGCAACGTAAACAATTTTAATCGCTGGCAGCAATGTGGCCGCACCCTAAAGATAGCGTGGAAAACGACTTCGTCGTTTGTTTTGATGATTGTACTTTTTTAACCTTTGCTTGGTAAGTGGAATCGCTGTTCATTTTGTATAGCAATGTTTTAGTATATAATATATAATATTCTATCACATACACACAACACCGTCTAGCCCAAACTAAGAAGAGCTTGTATTATGCGTACTAGACAATGGATAAACATATACTTTTTTTGTAAATACATATGTACCTACATATTATACATAGAAACACCAAGACCAAGACAAACATCCATGTTCATGCACACAAATGTTTGACTTGTGAGTTTGTTGTTCTTATATTATTACTAGAAAAGAATTTGGCCAATGCGAACATGATTTCGTAATACACGGAAGACGTAGTGGTATATGTGGTCGCCTCGCCGCGCCGCTGCCACTGCGCCGATTGTCGTCAGTTCGAATCCCGCACGTGATAAAAAATGTTGTGATAGAAAAAATTTTGTTCAGAACTTGGGTGTTCTTTGTGTTCGTTGTTGAATGTTTGTAAAGTCTCCCTCGATATAGGAATTATTTCAAGCGCAGGAGTTGTCTTTTTTAAATATACATATACATACATGACATGTCTCCATACGCTAAGAGTCCATAAACCAGCCGCCAGTATATTTACCATATAATATAACACTCTATTCCTAGTTCCTGTTACTCCTTACATTTTACAACATTTATATTAATGCCTATATAAGCTACCAGCTTTTGCCGGCGGTTTCACTCGCGTAAAAGAAAGTAAAGTAGTAGAACTACTTTAAAAAAATTAAATGTTGTCTGTGTTACTCAGTGATAGAATTTTTTGGGTTAAATCGTTACAAACAATATTAGTATACATAGATATAATTAAAACCATAAGACATGTCTTTGCTTAGCCTTGGTTATAGAGCTATAGTATGTTAATCTAGAACAGTCCAGATAGATTGACTTCATACATTTTTATTACACTCCTCATAGTTATTATCTCCATTGATAGGACAGCAGTTTACGTAGTCATCTTGCTGGCTATAATGACACCGATTTAATTAAATCGTTATGCGTAATATTATATCAATATGTCATATGCCAATATTTATAAAGCCTACCTCGACGCATGGATCAACTTCTCGACTGCAAGGATACCGTGGTTGTGAGTTTGAATTCCATACGAGACAAAATTTTGTGAGATTCACAAATGGTTGTTCCGATTCTGAATGATCTTTGTGTCCGTTGTTTGTAAAGCCACCTGAGATACTTTATAAAAGGACTGTATTTCTAACGTTTTCTTTACATCAAGTCGTACTCCAATAGTCAGTTCTAGAATATAAGTTATCCGATATATAAAGCTGTCACAGCTCTCTTTCTCTTAATAGGTTAAACAAAAATGATCATTATAATGACGATAAATGCTGCTTGGAGATTGTTAGACAAGGCCTAAGTTATAATGATTACTTTATGATATTATCTTTGACTAAAACAATTTACTGTTGCGACCTACTTTAAATGTATAGTTAATACGAAAGTACATATGTTTAGTGGGCATTAATCTTGGCGAACGTGCTCTGCTAACCAGTTTCTTCAGTAAATATTTAATTATTATTTCATAAGACGTATTAGATACTTTGCTCTTATTACAGAACCATCCTAGGCCTACACATCACCTTGAAATTTAAGAGCGATTCAGTTTTCATTATTTATTTATTCAAAACGGCCCACGTAGTAATATTAATGAAGACGATTGACGGCGGTACACTACATGTTGGTACTTCAAATAATATCGAATAAATCTGTCTGAGAGTCATAATAATATGTTAAACCGGGGTTCCACTAGAATATATTTAATGTATGATCTACAAATTTGTCTTTTAACAAGTCTCCTTGCCAATATTTATGTGTTGATTTTCCATACGGGACGAAATCGCTTATGTTTAATAGTTGGTTGTTTTGAAGCAGAGTTCTAGCCAGGGGACACATATTTAACCAATTTTCAATATATGTAAGATTCTTTTCAATAGGACTTGTCTTTCATAAAAGCGCAAGAAATTGATATGTGTGTATTGCAATAGTCAAAATATTCATTTTATTGAGTCTCAACTGATGATGCACTTAGGTTGCTAATACTTATATCTATAGAGATTGTTTGGAAATATCTATCATTAAATAGTTCTACTGAGTTAGGATATCGTTAGAACATTGGCATAAGAGTGCGCGTTTGTTGAACTGTCAATCTGGAGTCTCAGGTAGAGCCTGAGCCTCCAGATCGAAAGTATGTTAATGTGTTATTATGGTTTTTTGCAGGTTATTCGCTGTAGCTTCACAGTCTTCGAAAAGACAGTAGCAGCGTTTATACCACGGTAAATACCTATGATAGTTACGGAATCTGAAGCCATCATTTACGGCTTTTAAACGTGAAGCTATTCGGGAGTATTTTGACAACAACAAAAAATATAAAGAAACATAGAAGTCCATGCCCCAATGACACTCAAACTTTAAACTCCTTTCAAACATGAACAACTGCAGAAGTGCCACCTACCTACAGAAGATCGTAGCTCAATAGGCTTTAGTTCGATGTTAGTCGAGTTTCCAGACCTAACGTCCTCTGCACGCATTTGCCCGCTGATTCCCTTCTTTACAGCGTTAAGAACGTGTTTGTCTCTCTCCAAATATTGCAAACGTAACCACTCTATCTGGCGGGTCGTATTACGTATACTTCTTTGTTTGTTTGGATTAAGCCTGACTGGATTTTATCAAAAGTCAGTTTTACGCTGACGCTTATTTCGTTGGACCATAAATGTAAAACTTAACGATGTCCTGTAGTACATGTCTCCATTTCTGCTACATATTTATGAGGCACTAAAATCGTATGAGTTTGTAGTTACAGGTGTTGATTGCGCATGATATGTTGCGTTGTTAGTATGAAACGAATGCAAAATGGAGCGTCATTTGCATTCAATGTACATGCTTGTGTGACATATAGTCGCATAATGAAGTATATTTACGAGTTTACTATTGGACTGTCTTGTCGGTTCCGTAGCATAATTTTGCGCTTTTGTTTATGATTAACTACGAGAAACCGAGTTTAGTACGCGGATTGGTTAGTATTTTTGTGTTGTTGAAAGATCGCAACGGAACAATCTTGTGTTCAGTCTGGCTAAGAATATGGTCTCCTGCTAGCAGTTTTATCAATGTGTTCCTTATTCCTTGCGCTGTCAACACAGTGACTTCCATTTATGAACGTTTGCCTCTTGGATTGCAAGAGTACGTAGTATAGTAGTAATATGCTTATTTGCCACCTCGGCACTATAAAAATATGTACGAGGATACGCATTTGTGATATACGTCTCATCATATCATACCCAATAATGGTTATTCACTCACAGTCCATTACTATAGAACAACAATAAGTATATACTGTTACAATTTTGTTTAATGTTCAGCTACTTCTGTAGCTGACTGTACACCCCGTGATTATGTTATATATTAAACTGCCCCGAGAGAATACATTAAATTTTACAATAACAGATTGCCAGAATCGTGTGACTGGTTAAGCTTCCACAAATTGTAATACATTAATATTGTACTACAATAATATTGTTGCTTTAAGCACAATATCTCAGCAATTACGACTTTAATGGTTGTCATTTATAATGCCATTCATTGAGGTGAGACTGAAGTTGTTACAAGATACCTTGTGATCGTCGCTTAAGTTCTACGCAAGTATTGGTGCAGGTTCTAAACTAACAATGTTTGTATCTAATAATAATCTCCTTCAGGTGTAACTTCGGTCACGGTGGACAATTTCGAGGGGACATGCTATCTGTGCAGGAGATATTATAGTGCACAAGTGGGTGCGCAAATACGAGTGCACTTCCTATTGTCTAACACTCGTAGTCCGATTGGACAGCAACACGACACAACCAGAGTGGTTTCCGAAATCTTTATCTATATTATTTATTATTTTGAGTGTGTGCTTAAAAAATATAATATTAAAAAGGAAATGAGAAATCAATAATTCTCCAAACTCACACGCGTATATTATGAAGAATGTAATGAGAGATGAATATGAAGAATAGAAATATCTATGTTATAATGTATAACATAGATATTTCTATTCACAATAAGATCACATAAGATCACAAATTATTATTATTATTATATTACATAGATAACTTGAACTTATCTGTAATATAATAATAATAATTTGGTTACTCTATATTCTTTGATGACCCCTTCGGCAAACATGTGTCTGTCTAGGATAGGGGCGCAAAACGGTCAGCTGTCTTTATTACAAATATAATCACATCTATTGATAGGTTTACTAAAACAACATAAAATTGGAACTATTATCACCGGCAACGCGTTACGGATATAAAAATATTTGTGTTAGTAGAGGACATGGTCTATTATCAAAATTATTTTAACAATTTTCGCGTGACTGCGCAACAAACATCCAAACATCTATACAAACTTTTACATTTACTTTATTTATAGGAAGTCACAACTTACTTGGATAGTAAAATAAAATTAAATATTGATATTAAACTACTTTAAAAGAATTTTAACGCATTGTTTATTTGAAAAATACTACTTTTACATAATTATGAAAACAGAACTACAATAACAAAATTAACTACTTAACTATTTAGATTTATCGGATACATTTCAGCAGTTTACTTTCAATATAAAAAATTCGCGTGAACATAATACAATAATATATAAATTAAAGGTCATATTAAATACTGCTGTGTACATAATTAGATTTTTATATAAACTATATGCAGATGTTACACACAGCAGTCATGATATTAAAGACTGTACGGAACATAAGTTCACGCACAAAAATTAAATTTGGGTCGTGCCGTATAATACTTTTATTTACTATTTTGTTTTAAAATTTTTCAAATGATAAAGTTCAGTTCAATATTATGCTATTCATTTCATCTCCAGTTCCTGGTATATTGTCAGTTGTTTTGTTTATTACATTCCCAATATAGGCCAGTATTACAGCGTTATATTATATCAGACCTGTTTATACACTTTCCTTCTGTTAGGCACGGTATCCGTGTGACGTTTCAGATTATATTCAATTTCAGAATTAACGTCTGGTTAATCCCTGTTTTACTAACCTGATAGACCTGTTATATTTTAGTACTAAATACGAATTCTGATATCACTTCTCAATATATTATGTGAAAAGTAGGTATGCACATACTGGCTGACCCGCACAACTTCGTTTGTTACACATAAGAGAATTTTCGCCGTTTTTACAACATTTTTTAATGATGCAGTGCTCCTATTAGTCGTAACGTGATGTTATATAGCCTTCCTCGATAAATGGGATATCCAATACTAAAAGAATTTTTCAACTCGATCCAGTAGTTCCTGAGATTAGCGCGTTCAACCAAAGAAACAAATAAACTCTTCAGCTGTATAATATTACTAGATTTTGCCCGCGGTTTCGCTCGCCTAAATGTAGGTTATGTGTAAGTTATGTCAATTTTTTATACATCGAAAACAGAACTTTTGTCTAGATGAAAACCCTATGTCCTTTTCTGTACAGCTGACAACTTGTACTATATGCGAAATTTCATAATGTTCTGTCGAGTACTTAAGGCGTTAAAGCGTAAAAAACACACAAACTCAGATGTATCACCCACGTTTATGATTACTGCGCCGGCCCCGTGAGTCGTAGCTTCATGTTATATAACCTTTAGCCATCCTCGATAAATGAGCTATCCAACACTAAAAGAATTTTGCAACTCGATCCAGTAGTTCCTGAGATGAGCGCGTTCAACCAAAGAAAAAAACAAACTCTTCAGCTTTATAATATTAGTATAGATATCAAGTATGACTTGTAAACCTAAGTCCTCTCCAATTTACCCTTCATACATCAAACATTAAGTGTCGTATTCCTGTGTGTAGATATATATATACAAACGTTGTTAGCCAGCCAGCTAATATAAATGTTGTAAGTAATAGTAAATCGAATTATTCGTAATTGGTCGTGAATGTGATTTTATCTAATTTACACGGTGGAGTCGACTAGAGTGCGTACCAACAAGTTTGGGTCCTCATACCTCTGCCGAACGATCAAGGCATGGAATTCTCTGCCAAGGCACGTGTTTCTTCCTTCAATCCTGGGTCCTTTAAGCGGGGCGTGAAAAAGCACCTTCTCAGGCCGTCAAAGTAGAGACCTCAACATCGCCTCGGCTGCTATGAGGACGATGTAGAGGCCACTGCTCTTAGACCACACGACTGCTTACCATGAGGCGGAGTGTGGTCATTTTGACGAGCAAAATAAAAAAAAAAAAAGTTTTATTATATTTAATATATTTATAGTACTTACGTCTTCCAATGTGTAGAACTAGATATATTTAATTATTTGTATATTAATCTACATAGATGAATACACAAATCCTAACTTATATTATAAATCGAATGTGTTTGTTACGCTTTCACGGATTAAGTACACCACCGATCATCATACAATTTCGCATACATGATGTCAGGGGTACAGAATAGGACACAGGGAAAAATTTTCATTCATCTAAATGAAAGGTCCTATTTTGTACTTTTCCTAGGAAAAAGTACCGTTACTAATAGATATCCAGTAATAGCGACTAAACCTACCACGGTGTTCCCGTCCCGGCCTCACCGAGGTTTCGGCCCGCCCGTAGAAAACGACAGGCCACTACACAAAACACCTACCCTTTAAGCACTTCTACATTTTAACCCTACTGTCCCCTTAAGGAGCAATCCGCCAAAGTGTGCAACGCCGTTTCTTCAACAACATCGCAGCTGTCGCCGCAGTGGTGACAACCGGGAGTCTCCTGTCGGCCTAGGCGACATAGGAACTGGCCAAAGCAACTGTGGCCAGTCATTACCTGTGTCAGCCGCAAGGTGAGGGCGCCATGCCACCTCTCCAGCCATTCCCCAAAAACGGGACTTACCGCCACGATTGTGGCATGCCCGGTTACTAATCTAACCTACATTTACGCAAGCGAAATCTAGTAAATAAATATACAAATGTATATTACGTATCGAAATTAGAAACGATCTCTGAATCAATGGATATCTTCTCTTATATCCCTTGATTACGTAATAATATGTTAGTTACAAGAATGTTCGTTCTCTGACCGAATCACAACAAAAGTCCATTAGTAGTGCTCACCATACGGATTAATTAATTCACACGATTCTCTCTCCATTTACTATAACGACCCAAGATCCACCCTATTTTGGGAACAGTGCGCAATGGTCAATGATTCCTAATAGGATTTGGTTAAACTTTATACCTACACATAGTATTTTGTAAGATTGTGTTTTAAACTTCTGTGTTTACGCGAATGTATCTATTTAGATAATTACTATTTGAATACTTTTTTGCTATTGGATTAGAGCTTGCTACTAATGATAGTATAACAGAGTTTATATGGTTATATTTTGACCCATGTAATAACATTCGATATTCATAGTTATCCAATGGCCTAGCCACAGGCAGAAACTCGACTGCAATCATAGTTAAGTCATTTATTTATTTGTCTAACTTTGTTTCTGAGGGTATTTGAGCTTGACAGCAGTGATAGCATTAGATAACGTTCTCTTCTAAAACCTTTGTACAAAGCCTTGAAATTTATAAAAGTTATAGCATTGACAATTGTTTTTGACTGCTTCGCTATATTATCATGGTATAAGTATGCGTGCACTTATAGGATCCCTGGCAGAATTTCTTAATCTAACAAAGTGTTATTAAGTTATTTTTTTTTTGGTTATTCTCAGTAGCATGTAATAAGGAATTAGAAACAGCCATAGGTTATTTTAAAGGCGTAGATCTGTATGATATACAGGGTGTCCGGTAATAAATGGATAACCTGGAAATGTCTTATAGTGGAACTGATGGCCGTTCAGAAAAAAATATGAAGAAATCTATCCTAACTACTAACCTCCTTTTTTTTTATACCACTAAAGTGGCAAACAAGCTTACCTGATGGTAAATGGTTACCGTAGCCTATCGACGCCTGCAATACCAGAGGCATCACTTGCGCGTTGCCGACCTTAAATATGTGTTCTTTTTTTAAATTACCTTGTATAACTTTCTTGTATACTACGACCATAAATGAATGAAATCCATCGGTTTTTTGTTGTTTTATTATTAAACACTAATTATGCTAATAGATAGACAGTCAAAAGTAGTAAGTTTTTTTTTCATTTTTCTGAACGGCCTTCAGTTCTTCTATAAGATATTTCAAGGTTATTTATTAATTACCGGACACCCTGTATAAAATCGTAGTTTAATTTTCTGCTTCTCACCGATGATACAATCTTTTCTAATATGACCAGGTTTCCAATGCGCTCCTGTTGGCACATTTTGGTTCGTTCGTATAAAAACAGATTCTCAAAGGACGCCCTTGCTTCTCTTTATATACCCTTGTTTTGCTAAACATGGCAACAGGCAAATGAAAAGTCACATAATGTTACTTTTATGCTTATAAGTGTTGTAATCTATATGAATAAACATACTTCGGATTTTAAGTTTTAAGAAATTTAAAAAATATATGTACTGTTATGTCATTCGCATGTATTGTTTTAAGAAGCTGTCTGTATGCGAATACGTTCTTCTGAGAATCTGTCTTCTTTTTTTTGAAGAATTAAAAGTACAAACAACATGTACATATCTCACTAAATCTAATAATATTTATCACATCATCATTATTTTATTTCCAAGTAGTTACTTCAATTATCTTATTATAAACAATAGTAAAACAATCACTACAGGTATCATAAAAGAAAAACATTATTAAAACAAATGACATAACACACACGATATTTCTGAATTTCATTCAGAGGCGTGCTCACTTATTTACTTATTCATTTTATTTATTCACTTATTTACTCTCCAATAATTAATTATCTCGTTAATTGAAACGGAATGACTTAATTAAGTTTTAAATTAATTATTAGCCCAATTCAACTTTATTATAAACGAATAAATACTACTTATTGTGTTGCTTTGTATTTTACAATCGACTTCAATTATGGACGTGTTAATAATACCGATGTGGTACAATGATATATATGGTAAAAAAAATTTAAAATGGGTAATTCAAATAATTCTTAAAATGTTAGGAGCTCTTATTTGAAATTGGACAAAATCGTCCTGTGCGTGAAGATAGTGCCGCGAACCAGAAAATGTGATGACACTTTAGGACGTATTTAGGAGTTATGCTAGTCGATATTTTTGAAGGGATACCTGCTCGCTCAAAGTAGCCGATAATCCTAGGACGCCCAAAAAACAATTCGTTTATATTTTTAGGCGAATAGGTACCGGGGTTTTCAGAAATATAATATTTTACTATGGTCCTAAATACGCCATTTTACATTAGAATTCATAAATTTCCTACAAGAAACTCCCAGTATTCAGGATTAGCTTTCTTTAAAGCAAGATACATTCTTATTGAGTATAATAGTGGAAGATCGTGAAGACGTTTCAAGGTTTGGCTGTATGTTACTTAATCACGCGTAAATACGTGGGCAAAAACTAGTATACTATTGTATTATTTTTCATAATTCATAATTTCTTAAACGCCCCAATTACGCCATACCCGTCATAATGTGACGTAATTATATAAAAACATTAATTTATTATCACGTCAATTATAACTTCCCAACAATCGTCTTTAAAGCTTCGTACCACTTTGGCCAGGTAGCCCCCTACCTTGTTCCATTGTGTTCTAAGCGATTCAGAGCGCATTGTCCAAGACAATGAGGTTCCCCATTGCGTAGGAAGTGCTAAACATCGGACATCGGATGGCATGCAAACAATACCCCTGCAAATTAGCCAGACAGGGCTGAAGCTGTGAAAAGTTTTGCTGGAAGTTTCAGCTATTGATTTAGTGGTAGACTAATGGCTAAATCAGATCGTAACTTTAAGAACTTATTTAATATTTGTACCTGTACCAGTTTCTCACAATTTATACAACTTGATTTTTTTAGCACTGGTTACACCTACGAATTTTCGGGTCTACTGCCTTGTACATAGACTTTAACAAATATAATACACCTACATTCCGGTAGCTATGGCTTCAGGTTATACTTTATAGATGCTATTGC
This sequence comes from Catocala nupta, assembly GCA_963675205.1. NCBI lineage: Eukaryota > Metazoa > Arthropoda > Insecta > Lepidoptera > Erebidae > Catocala > Catocala nupta. The sequence continues at coordinate 13,686,668 of OY776082.1, forward strand.
TGTCTTAAGGTCCAGTTGTGGCCTCCGCGTTACTATGAATATAAATACTTATGAATTTTTTGATAGATCAAGAACCTAATAAACCTTTGCCCAATCTGGATATAAAACTCGAGACCATGCAAAGCGGTCGAATCAACTACCGCTGCGCCGCCACCGAGAGAGTTAGGGTGATGTCTCATTAGTGCGTTGCGTTGCGTCGACGCTGCGTCGTTTTCCATATGTTTTTTGTGACATGCCACATTAATGCGTTGCGTCGTCGCACGCGACATTTTAACGGATCGACGGACAAGAGACGAAGCGTGGGACAGGGTGCTGCGCTGCGCTGTCGGAGCTCCGGTGCGACGACGGGCCATGTTCCGATCCATTGTGGAATTAAGACTGAAATCAGTGCGTGCGTCACCCTTTTGCGCAGATGTGGTATACAATGCGTTGATCCGTTGCGACGAAGCAACGCACTTATGAGGCACCTCCCTTAGCCTAGTGTACCTATGAAAATAATTTAAATTGTTTATTTGCATGCTCTGGTCTTTACGACTCTTATATGTTATTATGATCATGAAATATTATTTATTTAGATTATTTGGTTAAGTGTTTTAATTTTATAATATTGTGTGATATAATAATAATAATCCTCCGAATTGAATTTCGGTCATGGCGGTCAGTCTTAACGGATACTGGCCATCTGCGCAGAAGATATTATTATAGTGCACAAGTATGTGCGCAAACACAAGTGCACTCTCAGTTCCCTAACTTTCATGATCCGATGGGATGGATAATCCGACACGACCGGAGAGAAATCAGGCGCATGACCAACGGCTTTACGTGCTTTTCAAGGCACAGGGGTGTCTAACACCGCCAACTTCCGAACTCCGGGCTTGTATTGAGATTTCTTAACACAAAAACCTAATAAATTTTTGCTGGCCCGACCCGGGATTCGAACCCGAGACCTCATGCACAGCAGTCGCATTCACTATCAGCTATCATTGGGAAAATAAATAAAATCTGAAAAGTTAATCGATCGAGTCGGTCCTTGTGATGTCTTTAAACCAAAAAATATTTACTGTCATTAAAATTATCCAATGAAAGTTTAAATTTTTTTTGGTTTAAAGCATCTCCCGTTCTAGATATCATTCTTGTATCGCAAGTAACTCCAGAAACAATTAAACAACGGACACAGAGACCACTTAGGTTCGGCACAACTATTTGTGTATTACCAAATTTTTATCCTGCGTGAGGATCGAACCCATAATACTACCACGACCATAAGTGACCACGTAAATCAATACATCATCTGTGCAGTCTGATATATTAGCCCAATCACTATTACAAAACAGAGTATCGATACTAAAAGAATAGCTGGTTATCAAAGTCGTATACAAAAAGTAGTTTCGTTTTACTATCAGTAATGCGCAGTTTTACGATGTGAAAACAACTTCATCGATCTTTAGTACTTCGATTTACATGCTATTGTGTCGTAAAAACGTTGTAAAGATAGGTCTTAAAAGAAAGGATTGGCAGGTTCCCCAACCCAATGCGATTAGGAGACGCTTAAGTATACTTGTTGAAAATTCGACGGAAGCATACTAAATTCAAGAAGATAAAGCTCTAATTGAATTGCTAGTATTCAGTCTGCCTGGTAGCGCAGTGGCAGTGTATGCGACTGCTGTGACTGTGGTCACGGGTTTGATTCCCGATCAGGCGAAATGTTATTGGGTTTTTTGTCAAAAAATTCTCAGTAGCAGTATGGAGTTTAGTACTGTGCTCGGTAGGCTGAAATTGGCTCGCCCGCTTTAATATGGGACCTAAAATATAGATGACAAAATGTGGGTTAATACACCTATGTTTACCCTTTCACGAAAATATGCGTAAGACTGTGTGTGTTAATTGTTTGAATGGTTAAATGGTACCTATAATAAGTCACTCCGCCATTGCCAGTGCTCCAACGGTTGTATGATTGATCCCTATTTGTGTTGTTTTAATTTTTGTAAAGTAAGGTATTACCTTCTATTACTACAGCGAGAGAAGACACAAAAAAAATTGCCTTTTGAACGCAAATGCCTTACAGTGTTTAATAGATCAGATTATGTTTAAGATACATTTAAAAACCAAACTATAACACTGACTTATAAAGAATGAGGTGAGTCTAGTCAAATTTAAGGAGAAAACACCAGTAAACAAACTATAATATGTATATATTCCTTTTGAGAACTACACGTGCCGGTCTTCGTAATCACCGATTGACGGTTAGCACAATCTCGTCTCGCACCAAAAAGTTCAGCAATTCCTTTCTATGCCGTACCATACAACTTTGGAACAGTCTTCCGGCTCATGTGTTCCCTCCCTTCTATGACATTGGGTCCTTCAAACGTAGTGTGAAGAAGCATCTGGTCAGACCGGCTTGACACTGACGACGACTAGAAGACATCTATCTTCTCCTCTTCGTCACTGTCTTTGGACTGTAATTGGGCTTCCCATCAGGTCCGTTACAATCATTTTGCCGCGGCACGATAAAAAAAAAAAATATGGATAGAGTCAGGGAAAAGCGCTGCGAATGGAAATGCAATAAAATAGGATTATCAGTAATTAATCATGAGATATGTTTATTTCGCGACGTACAGCGGATTGCGTTCGAGTGCAATTTATATAAATATGTATAAAAAAGTAAAAGCATAACGAAAAGCATTTAACTTTTCAAAGAAAATCCGTGTTTGCTTTAAAAAGCGGAAATTACTTAACTAATCTTTGAAGTAATAAATACTTTATTTTAAAAATCTGAAGTGCGGCTATTCGACTAAGTGTTGTATTTAATAACATTGTTATTTATTCAAATAACGTGGCTCGTCGATTGAATTACGATTGATTACTAAGGAACTCATTTTTGCCCATGGCTTCACCATCTTGAATTCTACGGTAATTCATACTGATTTAAAGGTATGCTACATGTTCAAGACATTGACTATTTGCACCGAAAATCGTTGAAAAGTTGTGCCATCAACATGTGATTGAGTAACAGACATCCAAACATCCAAACCTCCAATCAAACATATTCACAAGGTTTCAAATTTATAATATAAGAATTAGTGCAAGCCCACTAAATATCGAAAAACTAGAAGATGAATCGAATAAAAAATCTTTTAAATGCTTTTAGGGCGTGCATTAGTAGTAAAGCATAGTAAAGAAATATAAATTACAACTAAGCACAAAAAATCAAGTTATATATCGCGCCTTTATCGCGTTTCGCTGTATCGCGTATACGAATATTCGGTACCGAATTTTCATTAACAATTGCGTATTTCTATTTAAAAATATATCTATAGCTGCTTATTACGAAATTTACTATGAAAACATAAGGCAACTCATGAATCATTTCGCGGTGCTTACTGGCTAGCCTATACACAAACTAATAGCCACATTAATACAACGCAAGTTTTCACAAGCGCCCGCCTCCCGTTCACTATTCAGTTATCAAAGAACAGACACCGTGAGAGTGTAACGGTTTAATGCTACTAAATTTTAGTTTCTATTATAATCTGTTTTTAAAGAGGATTACGAAAAGCCTTATTATGAGATTGGTTAGCCGCTAACTAGCCAGCAGTCGGTATGTGTTCAAAGGAACTTATTAAGATAGCGTGATGTAAGCATATGTAGGTATGTATAATTACTTCTACATATCCCAAAGGGGTAAGGCAGGTTTAAATTACTCACTCATACGCCGTGATTTTAGTTACCCCTTAAAAAAAGAACACATCCAAATTCTCTTACCATTGGAAATGTCTTAACAAAAATAACTTAAACTCTTTGTACAGCCCGAAATGTAAATCCAAAACCTCACCATCGCCTTTAAATGACCCTAGGTAAGGCTCAATGACGTCCTGTTGATTTCGAAGGGGAAATCTCTCCCTACCATTTTTTATGCTTCATTTATTTCCAATTTGCAACTGCTATTTATAACAATTCGACAGGTTACACCCAAGGGAAAGAGAAGCATTATTTATTTTGGATATTTGATTTATTTTAGTATGCGCATAATATTGCTTTATTCTTAATACGAAATGCTTAAACTGAACAAAAGATAAATTAAAATACAAAATACCGGGACATTTGGGTAACTTGTAAACTCAGGTTGTGCAATTGAATATTACGTAACACAGCACAACCTGTATTATCTGTATGATGATCAGGACAAGTCAATTGGGATCCGAAACAGTCGTCACAAACTTGTCTTATCTCCGGCGATGAGCTCTTGAATGCTGATTACCCGGCGACTCCCTCAAATGAACTGAAACGAGTCAGTGTCGAGTGGATCAGAGGCATTCGGGGGCTATCGGAGTTTGTCCCATCTCCGGAGTGTCATTAGTTAATGTTGCGGCCAGTTTCTAGGGAGATTTAATCTGGCCGCAGTCTGAGATCAGTCGATTCGCCTCTGCTTCCTCACCGACCGATGTTATCGCGGAGTCATTACCGTTCCGCCGGCGATAACACGCCCTCCCCGTTCTGTATAGCTACCGAGATTACTACAACTCTATTACTTCCAACTTTTATTACGGCCGCCGTAAGTCGCCGAAATTCTAAATTCGGTAGCCGTTCATTAATTCCGCCTACTAAACCCGTTCCATTACATGGTCAAGCGAGAGCATATCAATGTATCGCGACCGCAACGTGCGAGTATGAACGAAACAATTAACACATTCCGTCCACAAATCTGCAGCCGGTCGAGCGTTCATTTAAAACGAGGGAGCATGTTTTAAATTACGATTGTGCTGCATTAAGGCACGGAGAGGAAAATATTTGGAAACAAGGAGGCGTGCCGCCTTGGGGTTGGATCCCCTCGGAATAGAAATAGTTTCCGGGCCTGTCGTGGAATTACGACCGGGGTTCGGGTCAACGGAATGAATTTTGATTTTGCTTTTTCTATCGAACCGAAGCCGGATTATTGTGCTTCGTGTCCGCGCCCTCCGTCAGTTTACTTATGCAAACCTGCCCACCTGGCCCAGTGCTTGTATAAATTTGAATATTTATAAGTACCGCGTCGACCTCTAGAATTTTTATGACATTGCGAATTTGATACCACGTAAAATAAGGTAATTTTTCCTCATTCTTCAATTATTTTCCTTTGGTAGTCATGAGCATTCGCAAAATTCATTTTTATAAGTAATGCTTAAGGAAATACTACAAATTTTCGTAATGTACGGTAAAAATACACCAATTCGAAGTGTGAGAAAGCAATTTTTATTTCGGTGAAACATGCTGACTCAAGGTCATGCGATTTAGACATACGTCCTCCAACATTTTGTTGTGATCTGATTGTACTAAGAAAATATAAAATTCTTTTATGACTCTTTATAGTACGGAAGTACAATAAAAAGCAAACACAGGCAGTTGTTCATGTTTGGTAAAGAGTTGGCTCGTAAACAAGCAATAAACGTCTAGTATTTTATTTTAGGGAGAGACGTCCTATCTCTACCCTTTGAAAGTAAATTTGCTTGTAAAAATATCACAATACTCCAAGGTTTATTGTTTTCCTCCTAATTGTTGATTTTATGTTCGCGTGAGCACTGTGACGTTAATTGTGTTGTAAATGTAGTATGTTTTACGAATATATTACGGCTGTTGTACCTTTTAAGCCTTTCTGTAGGTCACAGAGTTACAGAAATTTGTTCCTAGACTAATGAAAAAGTAATTAAATATTACTTGTTAAATTTAAAAATAAATACGAATTATTTCTATAATACTTCTTTATTTACAATTTAATAGATACTGTGATTAATACATAACATAATTAGAATTTTAAATAAAGTAACACAAAACTTTAAATTCAAATTGAATTGTCGTCTAGATAATTCATTAGTCATGTAAATTATCTTTCATTCAAATATTATTGTTAAATGTATATTTATACGAGTTTATATAAAAAAATACCGCATATTCCCCACCGGCACCACTATATATTATCAATAAAAGCAATAAGTTATATCGACTGTATGAATGTAGATTCAGCTGTTTCATTTTATTAATTTCTCTAGGTTTAGAAATGGTTTCGATTACATGCTATAAAGAGTTAAAAGGTATATTTGTTGTCAGAATAAATATTTCGTTGAAAATAAACCTATGAAATGGTAAAACGAGCAACTTAGTCACAAATGTGTCTTTAAATTCTTAGATGATTTCATAAAACCATTAGTTATTTTAAATAACCATACAGCGTTGCAAAATAAACATTTACATTTACAAAGAGTTTGGATTAGAAACCACTTATTTAAAATTAAGTGTACTGTACAGTACCTTTTAGCGCCGTCTTACAAGATTATCGCTCAATACACATATTATGAATACTGATCTAAATCTGGACGACGTTAAAATATAGTACTGTTCAAAAGAAGAAGGCTAAGAAGGCTGGTCTTTTCTTGGCCCAAAGAATCAGCATTGCCATTCAACGTGGCAATGCTGCCAGTCTTCTGGGCACGTTACCAGTTGACAGCGATGCTAAGAGTTCTACGATGCCTAAACCATTTTTGTAAATATTTAGCATTATAATTATTTGTGTTTTTGTAATTATGTTATCTTTTTTAATACGTTTGGAAAAGTAATAGTTGTATATATGTTGTAACAAATATTTCTAATAAAATATAAATATATGGTCATAGTTCAAATATCTATACAAATAAATAAAATTAAAGTGACTGATTGTAATATCAAAATAACAGCTTTATACTAAATGCATATGAAAGTATATACGGTACTCATTCTTATTCTAAAACCAATTTTTAAATTTTTATCTTACTATCAGTCTGTCTGTTTATTCTGGCTAATATCTGAAACGGCTGGACCGATTTCGATGGGACTTTCACTGGCAGATAGCTGATGTTATACAGCGTAGCTTAGGCTACTTATATTCCAGAATAATTAGGCTGCCGCGAAAATTAAATTTAAACATTTTCGTTAAATTCCACGCAGGTGAAATCGCGGTTAACAGCTGGTATTCTAATACACGTCAAATGTGAACTGAAATTCATTTTTTGATAAAATTAAACGTTTCTTTTAATTTAGAAGAACACCACCTGTCGTATTTATGACACTGGGACTATAACGGCATTTGAATAGTTAGCTTTCAGTATCTATTAAAAGTAACAATTTAGTATCTCACCATCAGAACTCATATGAATAAACTTATATAACCGAATTCTTTGTGGAAAAAACTATGTGGGTCTGTGTGTCTGTCTGTTAATGACAGTTTGTTAGTGACAGGCATAGCTCCGGAACCACTGGACCGATTGACTTGTAATTTAGTAAACAGACACATTGGGGTCATCTCTCGGTCGAGTTTGAATATGGGCCTTGTGGGTCAAAAGACCCCCGAGATATAGAGGTCATAAGGCCACATGTATTTTAAATGCTTTTAGATTTAAGACCTTGTAACTTGGTGTGCAGACACCTTGGGGTCATACCTCAGTCGAGTTTGAATATGGGCCCTATGGGTCAAAAGATCCCCGATTTACTTTAACATTTAAGACGAAGAGGTTGAATCCTGGGTTTTTACACCCATCTCGTATTTTACACAAAACACAAAGACAAAAGCTGCCTCCTAAGCTGACTCTTAAACTAAGTAAAAATACTTGTATCTCAGGAACCATATCCATCCTAACAGGTGATCATGACAACTGCTTATACTAAATAAATAACTCATGTAAACAATAAAATGTAGGCAATTAACAGTATTTCACGTAAATTATGAACTAATTGCAAAAATAATAATAATAATATTCTACCACATACACACAACACCATCTAGCCCAAACTAAGCAGAGCTTGTACTATGGGTACTAGACAATGGATAAACATACATATATACTTTTTTTGTAATTACGTACATATTATACATAGAAACACCCAGACCAAGACAAACATCCATGTTCATGCACACAAATGTTTGATTTGTGCGGGAATTGAACCCGCGACCTCAGGCGTGACAGTCGGTTACACTAACAAATGTTTTCAGTGTCATCGAATTTACAAATAAAAAAACTACTACTTATATATACTATTTTGTTTTAAGTAAAACGCCACAAATTGGGCACTAATATTGGTAAACTATATCACCAAAATAATCAGTTCAACATTTACAGATCAAATATATGTAGAAGTCAGCTTAGATTTATGCAACAACAATCGACATCACACGTTTGCAACCACAGCGGTGGTGGTCGTAAACTTTCTAACAATAAAACGATATTATCATGACGACATAAAAAGTTTACGGCCCCTGACATAAGTGAGATGATATGATTTTTGTTAGACAAAGAAAGTGCTGTAAGCTATTGATTGAGTATTATTGAAGTAGTTTATCTATATAAAATTTTTTGGTAGAATTTTGACTACAAAATTGTAAGGTATAGATTATAACATGAAAAATATAAAGATGCTTGGATATCTGATACTCATTCGTAAGTCGCTGAACGGATTTAGATTAAACCTAGCACTCAGACCATATTCTGGCTTAACACATAATAATAATAAACCTGTTAAAAAACTGTCCCTCTGTGCTGGGCACAGGCCTCATAATGAGAAGGATTAGGTCAAAATCTACCACGCTGACCCAGTGCGAATTGACAGAAATCACTTAATTTGAGAAGATTATGAAGAACTCTCCAATTTGTAGATTTCATCACGCACATCTTTGCAATTAAAGCGAGCGGTAACGGACTATTTAATACACAAATAACTTTCAAATCAATATTTATCAATTTAAATTAGAAATATTTTGATTCAAATATAATTTAGAAATAACCCTTCGTCGCGAAAGCTTCACTAACTTTTTCACATTAGCCATGAAGCACACTCAGACTTGCAATAGTGATCCGCACTGAAATTAAATAAACTTTATACGCAATTTTATCGCGTTATTTATATTTTTATAAAACACTATTATTACAAAGTTTTGAAACTTTAAACTACTATTGTTAAACACTTTTACTAGTTACTATTTACTTCAAAATTTATTGTTACACTTTCCCCGACCTTTCGGTTGCTTTTCAGCAGCCATAGTAACGAGGAGATCCGCACTCCAGATTGAACGAAATTCAAGGTTCAATTGGAGATTACGCTGTCACCTGACAGTAGTCTGATTGTAGTCAATCGAGATCTAAATCATTCCAACACACAAACAAGATATGATACGACTATGGACTGAATACAGCAACCGTAAAATCCTAATATTATAACTGAAAAGCTTTCTCATTTCGGTATAATTTTGACTACAAAAAGTAAAGTATTGATTATCCCACTAAAATATATTCGTATTATAATATGAAAGAACGTGAAGATATTTATAACTGAATCTCACTTAAACCGTTAAACAGATTTGAATAAAATTTGGCGTGTAGATAGAACTTGGCCTGACTGAAATCTCCCGACATGGAATATATTATGTACTTTTTAGCCCATTATGCGGTACTATTGTATTCACAAATTCGCGAACAAAAACTAGTTTCCATTTTTTAAAACAGTAAATATCACATGACATGCATAACAATAATATTATCTAGTATTGGAATTGAATGTTATCTGAATTTGTATAACAAAGTGAAAACTGAGGGATATAGAATTTATCATTGTTTATCTGTTGCTAAAGCCCACGCTAACGACCTTTTGACGGCGTGTTACATGGCTGAGCGGCTGGCGTGTGTACATTGTCATTGTTCACTAGCCATTCAGAATATAAAATGACTAACGTATATAAATAGCTTGATCCGAGATATTTGTATAGTGTTAATAAAATCGACATCGTCACACAACTGTAATGGCTTTCATTAATCATCTTCCTATTACTACATATTATAAAACAAAATCCGTCGCCGCGTCTGTTTGTCCGTTTGTCTGTCTGTCTGTTCGCAATAAACTCAAAAACTTCTGCATAGGTTTTCATGCGGTTTTCACCAGGCAATAGGAAGAGTGATTCATGAGGAAGGTTTAGGTGTATAATTTGTTAACCTGTGCGAAGCTAAGGCGGGTCGCTAGTATTTAATATAATTAGTAACTGAATGACCATTTTTATTTTATATTAAACATATCAATATATTTTATAATATAAATGCTGCAAGTCAATCACAGTTAGCTATTGATAATACATCGTCATAAAGTATTGTGTTATTCACCATAAGCAATCACGCAACATTTTATTTTTTAATTAGATATCCACTTAATTGTATCGTAATCTGATTAAAAAGACTAAGTTTAATTTAAAGATATTCTAGATTCTGAGCCTTTATACTAAAAGAGAAAATCTAAAAGGCACTTAACCGTGATTATTTATCTTGCCGCAAAAATCCAATTCCGATCGAGCAATCTAATTTCGTACACAATTAGATAACACAAAGGCAGATTCCTTTAGGCTGAAACCCCAGGCCGAAATCATTTGAAAATCCGATCCACGGCGTCTTTGAAATAAAACAGTTTGTAATTTAAGCCACCAACTTTGGTTTACTCCATCAAGTCTAAAGCTAATAAATCCATCTAAGAGTCTATCTCGGCATCTTTGAAACTAGAGGAGTGATAACTAGGTGTGAAACTAGATTAGAATGACATGATGTAGTGTCATGATTGAGCTTTGTATAATTGATATCGATGGGTTTTTAAATAGGTTATCTAAGGTTATTTTGCACTAACTATCATACTTGAAAAATGCTTTTGTTATTTATCAACGTCGAAAATAATATATAGAAAATTAGCACATCGGTGGTAGTTCCTTGTAAATATAATCGTATTTTATTGAAACTTGAAATTCTCACTTTGTGTTAATAGTAAAAAATTAAGAACTTGCTTCTTACAAGGAGGAGTACTTATTATGTTTTTCCGCAACAAATTATTATTGTCTTGTCTTATCTAGAATACTGACAGTATTCTATTGTAGCTGTGCCTAAAAGAACCAATTATCTTCTATGAAGCAAGACCCAAATATTTATAGACATCATGACTTGCTTAGCTTTTAAAAAGATGTATGGCTATTTATTTCTTGTGTTAAACTGAGTTTTGATATTATGTTACTATAGTATAAGTGAGATTGCCTCAGTATCGTAGCGGTAGTGACGTATAGGGAATACTAACATAAGTTCTCGCATGCAATTTCCTTTGGTCGACAAAGTATTATTAGAATTTCTATCAAGAAATTCTCAGAAGTAGCACGAGGTTTGACTGAGCCCGGTAGACGACAATAAACACACACAACTCTTGTAGGCATAAATGTGTATAACTATGTCTATATGCAGTTATATTATATGTAACTTTAGTATAAAATACAATAAAACCAGGGAAATCTTCAACTCTACTCGTTCCCGCTTCGGTGGCAACGCGGCGCGCCGTAACGAACTTGTTATGGTCGGACATTGGATACGAACTTTACGACAGGAGGAAAGTCTACTGGCCTTTCAATACAAAGTGCAACATTGTCATTAAGCCGCCTCGTATATATGGAGCGTGGTGTCTATTTCAAGGAAATAATATCAGTCTTGTTAATAAAATGTTCCGCTGCTAAGCAAAAGATTTTTCTTACTTTAAAAGGGCTAGTTATAGTCAAACATGCTGGATCACGGATTGACGTAATCTACACATATTTTAGAACATTATCTATCTATCTATATTTATTTATCTATATACAGAATCTGACACTGTTGTTCTTTTTATAGTTATATTCCGGTGAGTTGTATTAACTCTGGGTATTAGTAGTTAACCCTTATTTATGTACCGTGTAAAAAATATTTCAGAAGCACTTACCGTATTGAAAATAGAGGCAGCCGCGTAAAGCAGGTACTGCGGCTTTTGTGCAGCTAAATGTGTAGAATATACATATGTAGAAGTAAACAAGCACCTTAATATTGTAAATGTGAGAAGTATCGCCGGGACAAGTTGTTTATGTTTTAAGACTGGCAGGTTAACTTGTCAATTGTTTGAATACCAGCCATAATAAAAACCTATTGTGCACTCAATAGGTCATTCAGGAAAGAAACAGCAACCATTGGAAAATTATGGTTAATTAAAGGCTTTTGATTCCATTACGGTATGCGGTCATTAACTATTCGAAAATATTCAAAGTCGAAGCTGTTTAGCTCAGAATATCTGGAGATATTTCATTTGTTGTATACTCTTGTGAAGGTATCTCTATAGTTATATTTCGATATATTTGCAAAGGAAAGATATACTTAACCCCTCTAACCTCATAGCGCATTTATCTGCGGGAGCAGAGTAAACTTCCTGTTAAGAACGCACCCCTATCGCGAGGGAGCCTCGAATAACGTCTACATGCATTTGGCATTACGTTTGTTATTTATTTACAGTTATGTTTTACGTACAGTTTTTCGTGGACGATTATTACTTTATACGGCTTTTATAACTGTTTATGCTAATTACAAATCTATCATCATCATCTGTGTAACTTTCTTTATATAACTTTTTGTGACTTATGTAACGAAATGCACCTTTGTGAAATACTGGTATCTGAACTAGAAAAACGTGTCAGATAAATTACCAGGCTCCCAAACTTAACATTGAATCACAGCTTGTACGGAAAATGTGAGCTATAAAAATTATATCTTGTATTTGCTAGATGCTAGCTTTGCTTCGCAATTGATAGCTTAAACTATTTATATTTACACTTTCTACGTTATTTCGACAATCCTGGTGCAGCCGTGAATATGGGGAGACTAAGGTGGTGTTCATCTAAACTTAGTTCCTAACACTGTCTAATGGCGTAGCAGGCAAGCAGTCGTCTGTACGATATCACCGCGTTGAGTATTGTGAGTCCCACACGGAATAATTATTTGTAAGATCCAGAAACGAGAGCTCCGAGTCCGTGTGCAATTTGTGTCCGTTAAATGGTATATTTGTAAAGTCTCTCGTAGCACAGGGCTTCATCGCTAAAACGGGCTTGGCTCTTGAACTACTATTTACACAGTATAAGCAAGTATCGTGGAGTTGGTGTTTCACTTACCGTTCTAAGTAGTACAATTCGTTTGTTTATTTGCATCAGCTTAAAGGTAAGCACGACCGCTGTATGAGAGGTTTTGATAATATCTAAGAAAATTTGTACTTAGATTTCTTGTTAGAAAATTGGCCGGAATGTAACAATAGACTCGCCTTCTAATTTATCTTGATGGGCATAAATACTTAAATGTGGATGAGATTGATACATCTATAACTTTTTGGGTAAATTCAAACGCCACTATGAAATAATTATTGTATGGCGGGAGCTTAACAAACAATAAACACAAGGAAAATCCAAACTTGAAACAAGCATTTTCGGAAGCCAAGGAGCCCAAAACACTTCTCATGGTGGCAATACACACCAACTGCTTAATATTTAACCTACTCCATGTTAAAAGATTGCTTTAAAACGAATTTATTTATTAAGGTACCGTTTAAATTATCACACCTAAGGGCCAGTTCCACCACTTCCGAATAGCAAAATTATCTATAAGATACAAGTCTCGCCATCTCTCTTCTTTAATCTAACAAGAGTGAGACAGCATGCGATTTATCTTTCGGGTAACTTTTACTTGATAGTGGTGAAACTGGTCGTAAGTCTCTCAAAATATTAACAAACGTATATTACATACCCACATTTTGACAGCTAGGATTTTTGGTCCGACGATACCACCTTAAACCGATATACGGAATTTACGAGACAATTTCTTGATAGGAAAACAAAAAAAAACAATTTGCGCGACTTGGTAACCGAGCCCGAGACCTTATGCATGTCTGTCGTATTCACGGCTGCGTCACTGAGGCAATCAATCCATTCAATACAATCTCACCCCCAAATTCATGTTTACTCCATAGTTTTTATGTTTCCGCAGACAATAATATATCATCAAAAGTGTCGGGATTTCTCATATTTTTATTACGCAGACGTAAAAATCAAGATCGTGTGTTGTAAGTCAAAGGGCTGTTCTGTTTTAAGGTCCCGTTGTGGTGCTTGAAAGGGGATCATCACTTTTAGGGTGGTGCTCTACGCAGTTATTACTGTGCAGAAAAATATATTGTATGCTGACTTGAAAACTATTATGTGACTGTTTATAGTATAGAAATGGGGTCTAGGACGCTACCGAGAGCGTAGCGTAGTATACAGAGTGTCCCAGAAGTCGACGTCAAGCCGGAATCAGGTAACAGGCTTAAGTTATGTACATACAATAGCTATCAGAAAAATATAAAAATAAATAAATAAAGATACGTATTTTAAAAATTAAAGGCATTTAAAAATAAAACAAAAAAATCTACACCCTGTGACGGTCTTTTCACTCCTGTTACCACAGATATTTACTTTTTGAATTATTATAATTTTTTTGTTATGTAATCTGGAATAACTGATAAAAATCGAGAGCTTAAAAAAACTTCAGGGGCACCTGTATGCGTCTACGGTGTAAGAGATCAGGTGTTTGGATTCCAAGTCGAGCAAAGTGTTATTGGGTTATACTGTCCCGAAATTCTCAGCAGCAGCATAGAGATTGGAATTGTAATAGAAAATATATTCAACGCAGATCACAAGGTCACGTGGCTCCAATAATTTGCCAGTAGAACTACTTTCCCTGTTCGGTTGTTCTAAGTTTACAGTTTCCACGGTGAACTAGTATCAAATAGAAAATAATAAAAGTTTTGTTCTTCTTTTAAATATCTTTGGAACTTTTGTAGATGATACACATGTATGTGTAGAAACAACAGTGAACAACGTTTGTTGAAAATTTATTGGATTTTCTATTAGAAAATTGTAACAGCATGAAGTATAGAAATGTGCTTGGTATATGGCAAATAGGCTTGCCACCTAATCCTAAAATAATAAGTAGGATCTAAAGTCATAGCTGGTATAACGTAGATGTACTATACTTTTTCATATGCCTTCAGCGATATAAGCATATGAATATGTATGTGTGTATGTGAGCCGGTATATTTTTTTGACATAGAGCCCATCTAAGTAATCGTTTACTTGTAACCCAAGAGCGCTTTTAACATTAGATAGATACAATATAACTCGCATGCGATATAACTTGCATGTCTTTTTTATAGGCCACCTATTATATAGGCCGGTCTATAAAAAAGACTAATACAAAAAACACAGAGCAATTGTCTCTATCTGCCTGATGGCGCAGTTGTAGTGAATGCGACTGCTGTGTGATCTTCGGTTCGATTTCCGTATCCAGAAAAATGTCATTGCGTTTTTGGATCAAAAAATTTCATTTAGCAAGTCTGTCTGAGAGAGACTCTGGAACTTTTAACAGGTTTGCCCATTTTTATGTGGAATCTTAAACTATACTAAGTGAAACATGCTTCTGCCTACTCTTTAAGGATATAGGGGTCATACTATGCATGTATATAGTATCTAAGGGAGCTCTCGTACAATATTCTTCAAAAAGTAATCGCTAGTATTAAATATATTGTCCGAAGACAAGAAAGATTTGCATTATTAAAGTTTTTTTAATTTGGTGTCTTTCTTATTTTATCTAGGTATACTTGCTTATTTAATACCACTAATGTAACTGGCAACCACTATTATATATGATAAACATTTTCTGTAAAACAGCAACGAATAATGTTTAGGATAGATAGTATTACACTTTCGATCAAATGCTTGTGGATAAAAATTCCACCCAGTATAACCTTAAAACCACTCCTACTTCACATAAAAGGTTAAGCAAAAAAAATGTGCTATCATATAACCATTCGACTTCGTATATCCTCATGTGAAAGGTGAATGGTGCAGTGCATATTTCTTAGAAACATTACAATAAATTGACACGTCCTTTCTATTAAAAACTTCAGGGAACAGTGGAAAAGCTCGCTTCTTTCAATTGTAGCGTGTACGTTAGTTTACAGCTGTTGTGGCTAGGAGATAAAGGCCTAGAGCACAAATTAAGAAGACCATACGCAAAGTGTGCGGCTAAACAATATTTCGTATGGGCCTTGTACTACCCAGTGTCTGAGAATACTTCTATAGAAGAATAGTAGTGAAGTTATTTTTTATTATTTTTTAAATAATTAAACACGCAGTTCAAATAGTAAACAATATTTAAAAACACCTGTTACTGACGTGCACGGGATCTAAGATGTATCAAGATTGCTTTTGAATCAACGGCTGAGTAATTTTCTATATAAAGGCATCTCCTGCACCAGAGTGTAACCCATGCGAATGATTGAGAGTAATTCGTACTCTCTATAAACCTTGTTTGCATCTGCATTAGCTAATTGACCTCCTGCAATACAAAAATTAAAGAGAGTAGGAGGACTCGATCGAGTAATGTAGAATTACTCTCTACTTCTGCGATCGACTTAGCCTTTCAAGCAGCACGATACAAGCGTGACGATACCTATGTATTTAGACAAGTAATATCAAGCGTAGCCTCATATTAAAATATCCTTTGGGTAAATTAAATAATAACCTATGAGCTTGAATTTTTGTCTAACAGCTAATCCTCAAAAATAATACGTAGTCTTAACTTCTGGCTTGATAATAAACTTGCATATGCAGAACCTGGGTATGTTATATATAATATCATGCTATGTTGTTTATAAAGTTTGATTTTTATACATTGGTGTTCCATATTAACAGTATAATTTACCGTCGTGATCGATTGCATTCGAATATTATTCAAATAATAATGTGGGCGGCGCGGTACCTACTTTTCATAGTCAAGAACACAATTAGTGTACATACTTATGTAGAAGAACACCTACTATGTATAATTAGTTGAACAAGTGATGAATATATAACAATCAATACATTATACTTATAAAGTGTACTACTAATCTGTGAAAGCCGTCCCATTTGAAATGTTCAAATAATTGGGTTCGCAACTAAGTGGGATTCTTCGAAACCGTCTATCATTTTTATAGCAAATATTTATGTAATAGTAGAACGTCATTTATTTCATCGGCTGCTGTATCACAGGCCGGAAGTCGGTACGTGACCGGAAATGAATTTCCCGGACGCTCTTGATACATTCAGTATACGACGCTCAAGATATTCAATATCGAAGTAACACTATCAAAGACTTAGTGTCAATATGCAAATTGAATTTTTAAATAGATGCCATAGTGTTCTCTTTTTCTAGTTTTGAAAGATTTGCAAATAGCACGAGTATTGCAGATTGAATGTTGAAAGGAAGTAGAAATATTGTAAATAAATATAAGAAAAGACAGTAAAAGCCTCTTAGAAGATAGTCTCAGTAGATTTAAACACATCTGTCAACCGAGTCTCGGCAGGCGCAGTGGAGGTATAAATGAGGTTAGCTATATCTAGGTATTGTCTAGCCGTCTCTCGATTTTCCATTATATTCAAACCGTCAATCGATCATAAAATAAACGTAATTATTATGGAGTATTATGCTTAAATTCTCCAATTATTTTATTAGGCACTGATATTAAATTTTCTAACTGAAGAACCTAAATAACACTTTGCTCGACCCGTATATCGATTCTTCTCAGAATCAGTATCGTATATTAGAAAAAGGTTTCTAAGAGATCAATATGCTACAAATATTATGTAGATTTTTAGAACAATTATATATGTATTCTAGAATCTACATATTTTTAATTACTTTCTGTTCTTTTCTTTTATTTTAATTACTAGTGTGACGACTCCGCACAGACGCCAATGTGGAGGAACAGGGTGTGAAGTCCCTCCAACACAAAGGGAGGATCCTCCAACCAGGCTGGTTGATCGTGCCTAGCGGGCCGCGGCACACTAGTATTCTTGTTAACCCCTCCAGCCAAACTACATAGAATGCTTGTATTAGGAGAGGGTTCAATTCAATGCAATAGTGGATTCGAGTCCGCGACCTACTTTCTGTCTATATCTATACTAATATTATAAAGAGAAAATATTTGATATTTTGTTTGTTTGTAAAGATTTAACTCAAAACTAATCAATTTTACCATTAGAAAACTATATATTTAGATATATGAGTAATATAGGCTATATTTTATTATCAAAAAGAAAGTACTGTTACTAATCTAACTATTAACCTTATTTGCATGTAATTCTAAATTTTATTGAGAAACAACGGTAATCATAAAAACAAGAACAAAATTTGAAGGCTATATCAGCAATTTTCTTTATTTCGGTTTAAAAGCTCAGTATAGGAATTTTTCAAAAAAAGAAATGTTTTTTATTTAAAAAATATCTCGTAGCGTGTAAAGTGGGTGAGGATGCCTAAACTATAGCAAGTGATACTCCCTTTCAGCCAATTCAATTTGGCAAACGATGTACCAAAAACTCTGTATATCGATTTCTCTTTTAAACGAGCGGAACACTGTTGCAATTTTTTCTAATACTATGGATTGACTTTTTGATTTACAGATACGAGAATGTCAGTGGGCTTGAAGGAAAGGGTTGAGTTATTGATAAAGACAAAAGAATCCATTCCTATATAAATCGCACCATGTGGCGACCAATATTTTGGTACAAAACTTATGACGCCTGTGTTATATTTGGATTATTTTATTGTGTTTTTGTTTTGTTGCTATTTCGAGTAAAGATATGATAAATCTAAGTGACTCAGGCTATTTTATATCCGAAAGTATTTATAGGCTATGCACAAGATTGAATTGAACGTTGATAGCATTAGCAGGCATTGCTATCAACGCAAGCAAAGACAATCTCTGCTCACAAGCCGGGAAAAGCTATTGAGCGCAGGAATATAACACAAGGTCAAGGTCAAAATAATCAGTGATAGCCTAGTAGGAAACCGTTGGAATGCCACGCAGAGATCTCGAGTTCGATCCCAAGGTGCACATCTCTGACTTTTCGAAGTTATGTGCGTATTAAATAGTTAATTATCACCTACTTTAACGGTGAAGGAAAACATCGTGAGAAAACCTGCAAGTTTAAGAGTTCCACATTATGTTCTCGAAGATTTGTGTAGTCTGCCAACCCGCATTGGGTCTGCGTGGTGGGCTATGGCCTAACCCTCCTCTCACGGAGAAGAGGCCCGTGCCCAGCAATGGGACAGTTTAATAGAGGGCTGATATTATTATTATAATATATTGGAGCCAATATTTTGCAGGTGAAGCCTTGGCCTTCTTTTAGTTTGAAAACAGATTCCACTGTCTTACCATTCTCAAAAAAGAAAAGAAGTAAAGATGCATCGCGTAATAACGCGGTAACTTTACTTCATTCCTTTTTTTCTTCTTTTCAATTCCTAAAAAATAATTGAGCTAAAATAATATAGCTCATTTATTTTTTACGAATTGTAGATGAAACTCAAAATAACAATTAACACTTTGTTTAAAAGCTTTCGGATTTTCTATTAGATCATTTTCAGTAGTAACACGAAGTATGGTAATGTGCCCGTTAGAGCGCTATATAATCGCCCTCAATAAGGTAAACATAGGCAATGTTTACTTTTGTACATTATTTTATACACAAGAGAAAATAATAATCAAAATAAACGTTAGGTTTTTGAATTCGATAGCAAAATATTTATTTCTTGTTATTTGGATTTAAGAAAGTGTGGTGTCATCTCACTATCTTCCTCGGACAGTTGCATTTAAATAGCACCTCGCTGATTTCAGCATGAATGGGCCGGCTCGACCGGAGAAGGACTACCCCTCTCACAGAATATCGACGTGAAATAGCAGTATTCCTGCTGTTGTGTTTCGTTCGGTGAGTGAGAGTTCCGGAGGCCCAATCTCTTCCTTACCCCCTTCCCGCTCCTTCTCCTTCCCACTTCCTTTCCTACAGGATCGGCAACGCGCAAGTGATGTTGCATGCGTCCATAGGCTACGGGTGACCACTTACCATCAGGTAGGCCATATGCTTGTTTGCCAACATAGTTGTATAAAAAAGTTTTTATCGTGCTCGCAATCTAAATTAGTTATTGTGTGTAAAAGGAATAAAATCGCCCCAAAAACATTGTGAAAGTGTTGTGTAATTCTAGTGGAACCTGTGTTAGTGTTATTTCCGCGTAAATCACTGAAATAATCGCTAAAAACTGAATAGAATCACGTTAATGACATTGGACAGTGTTAAAAATTTTCTTGCACACCCTCATCTCAGCGAATTATTATGGTTGCTGAATGACAAGGTGTTGCCAGAGAAATAAATAAAAATAAAAAAATACCAAAGAAAATGTGTACTAAAAAGGATAAGTGCGCAAAGTGCAACAAGGCCCCGAGTGGGGGAAAAACAACTGCAATTTGTGATTCCTGCAAAATACTGTTATGTGGAGATTGCCATGGATTGTCACCCACAGAGGTCCGTGTTCTCGAGCTAAAAACTGTCGCCCGCAGCATGACCTTCCTATGTGGTGATTGCAGGTCGGTCATGTCTCAACTGCCGAACATTATGAAACAGTTAAATGACCTGACTGAAGAGGTCCACAAACTGCGTCTTCGGCAGAGTATGATCGCGACTGAATCAGCGATACAGGAGATGACCGAGAGGGCCAACAGATCCACTAATCTCATCATATACGGCGTACCGGAGTCGACGAGCGATGTTGTCGACCAGAGGAAAGAGCATGACAAAAAGGAATGCGAGGCTCTCATCAAGACCGTTACCAACAAAATTAATTGCGATAGAATAAAGGTATTTCGCCTCGGTGCCCCAAAGTCCGATGCCAACGCCAGGCCGCGCCCACTTAAGGCTATCCTCAGCAGCAAGAACGACGCTCTGGAAGTCCTACGAAACAAGAGCAAGCTGAGAGAGCCTTCGTCTATTACCTCAGACCTGACTCCAATGCAAAAAGAGTATCTAAAATACCTACGGGAGGAACTTAAACAGCGCACAGACAAGGGGGAGACGGACATCACCATAAAATATGTCCGAGGACACCCCATTATCCAGAAGAATACTCAAAAAAACTAACTTCAAGCTACACCAAAACAACACACAAACAACAAGCAACTAACAAGAACCCCCCCAAAACAAAGTCTCTGCCAAGAACACTTGAGACAATAACCATACTTTATACCAACATCCAATCAGTTACTTCTAAACTTGATATTTTTATTGCTAGAGTAGATTCATTAAAACCTACCCTAATCATAATCACTGAAACATGGCTTAAACCTTATATACCGGACTCAATGGTAAAAATACCTGGATACGACATATACAGAGATGACCGGATCGGAAGACGTAGTGGTGGAGTTGCAATCTATGCCTCAAATAGGACGGGCTTTATGACAACCAAATTAAATACTACCTATAATAAGAAACACGAAGCTGCTGAATGCCTTTGGCTTGACATTAAAATTGGATATTGCAATTTTTTAATATGTGGACTATACAGGGGACAAGACTCCACATTAGAGCAAGACAACCGTTTACTTGAACAACTTAGTTTGGCCTCAGAGAATAATACGGTAGCTATAATGGGTGATTTCAACTACGGTGGAGTTAGATGGCCTCTTAAGGATTGCTCATATGTTACGCCTAGAGAAGATAACTTCACACAATGGTATGAGAGGAGCAATCTTCACCAGATAATTGACAAGCACACAAGATTTCGCCAAGGAAACCAACCATCGTTCCTAGATCTGCTCTTAACGAATGACGACTCATTAATATCCAATGTGGAGCATCATGCCCCCATTGGTAAAAGCGACCACACATGCTTATTGGCATCCATACAACTACAAGTAAGAAAACAAAACAAGGAAGCCAAAACCAGACTTAATTACAACAAGGCAGATTTTGACAAAATTAACGAAAAGCTAAACGAAAGTTTACCCAGTTCCTTGCAAGACACAAATTGCGTCAAAAGCCAATTCGAGATTATTCACAATGCAATTAGAGAAGCTATAAAGGCACACGTACCTAGAACTACAATAACTCACCACATAACGAATAAGCCCTGGGTCTCATTGGAGACCAAAAAGCTAATAAAAGAGAAACGTGCACTATGGAATAGATATGTACTGACCGGACTTGACGAACACTACACAGAATATAGAAAACTAAACAACAGATTAATAAACCAAAATAGAAAAGCTCGCTTAACTCATGAAAAGGAGATACTCAATGCCGAACCCAAGAAATTCTACTCATACATAAGGCAACAAGTGACATCAAAGGTCAGCATTCCATCCGTTCTGCTCAACAAACAAGGTGAAACTGTGACCGAACCCTGCGAAATTGCCACTGTATTTGCAGATCAGTTTGCGAGTGTTTTTCAAACAGAGACGCCAGATCTGTTGCCAATCTTAAACTCACCACATAGAGTGGTGGACTCCATTGATGAAATAATATTCACTCAAGATAAAATACAACAAGCAATAAAAGATATGAAAACAACTGCTTCACCGGGACCTGATGAAATACCTGTATCAATACTTAAGAAATGTAACATCACTGACAGCCTAGCAATAATAATGCAGACATCATTTGATACGGGAATCCTACCAGATATATGGAAGACAGCAATAGTGACACCCATATTTAAAAAGGGAAACAAACTGGAACCATCAAACTACAGACCTATCAGCTTGACTAGTGTGGTATGTAAGGTAATGGAAAAAATCATAGTTAAGCATATCAGACACTTCTTTACCAACCATAAAATTATACCAGAGCAACAGCATGGTTTCTGCCCGCATCGCTCCACAGTGTCAAACTTGCTGGCATGTCTGTCATCATGGACTAAACATTGTAACAAAAGAGAACCCGTCGATGTAATATATCTAGACTACGAAAAAGCCTTCGATAAAGTCCCAATAAGAAGACTTCTACACAAGCTGGAGTTCGTAGGAATACGCGGGCAACTATTAAAATGGATCGAAGCTTTCTTACGACAAAGAACTCTACGGGTAAGAGTGGGTGACACACTGTCTGAATACCGAGAGATACACAGTGGTGTGCCACAAGGCTCAGTGCTGGGCCCAGTGTTGTACATTCTGTACACCTTCGATCTTCCACAACACCTGGAATGTAATGTCAGCATCTTTGCAGACGACACCAAAATATTTGGCAACCCCCTTATTGATTATGATCGCCTCCAAGAGGATTTAAACAGAATAGCTAACTGGTCCAAGGAATGGCTTATTAACCTTAACGCCTCGAAATGCACTGTACTACATATAGGCAAAAACAATCCACGTCTAACTTATAATTTGAATTCCACTTCACTGATGGAGACCAAGGTGCAGACGGACCTGGGAGTGAAAATAGCGGAAGACCTTAAGTGGGAAGAACATATAACATCAACAACGAAGAAAGCAAAGACCCTTATCTATCTAATCAGGAAAGCCTTTGGAAATCTCACACCAGACATGGTGCTTCGAATACACAAAACCTTTATAAGACCAATTCTGGAGTACGCATTTCAAGCCTGGAGCCCGTATTTTGCTAAGGATATCGAACTTCTAGAAAAGGTACAGCGCAGGTTCACGAAAATACCACGAACCCTGAAACACCGAAGATACCAAGAACGCTTAAAAATGTTGAGACTCACAACCCTAAAGGATCGCAGGGCCCGTGGAGATCTGATCGAAACATATAAGATTCTAACTGGACACTACGACATTCAAGACTTTGAACACATCTTCACACGTAACGACAACACCCATCTAAGAGGCCATTCCTTAAAGCTATGTACCAGTTTCTCAAACAACAATCCACACAAGCACTTTCTGAGTAACCGAGTTGTCAGATCGTGGAATAAACTTCCAGCGCATGTCATCGCAGCTGACAACATTAACAAGTTTAAAAACCGACTGGACAAACACTTGGCTACAAGTGAAAGCGAGTAGAAGTGCGAGATACGGGCATCATCAGTTGTCTCAACTGCCTGCCTGTTTAAATGTATAATAATATAATAATAATAAATAATAGATTTAAAACAGTCGTATCTAATAAGATACAATCATATTTTAAATCTCCTCAATAATAATAAATATATTAAAGATTAGATTTCAAAAATACTTTGTATTTTAGAGTTTGAATCAAGTTCTATTAGATTTAAATACAAAAAATATGAGTCAACTATTCTATTACGTGGGTCATAGTTACTCAAATGTGGTGTTAATACATGCCCACATTTTCGGCTATACCGACATAGGAATATTTTATAGTTAAATCATAATTTTGCTGCAACATCACATTTCATTAATGTTATAAACGTTTTTACATTTAGGAAAACAATTACCAGACCATATAAGAATAATTCCTAATTCAACATGATATGGTTTTCCATTTTGCCACGTATTTAAGTGAAAATAAGGCAAGAAAAATGAGTACAGTGACTCGGAAAGGCAATGTGACGTATTTATCATGCCTTTATCTTGATGAAGGCATCATCTGCAGTCTTCAACCGAAGTATAACTGCCGGTCATAAATTCACATTTATCTCGATTGCAAATCTTCGAGCTTCGTATATGTGTGTATTATTCATTGTATTTTAAAGGAAAAGCGAAGTTACTTTTATATTTTCCAACTAGATTTTGGCGGCGGCTTCGCTCGCGTAAAAATAGGTTAGGTTATGTTAGTAACAGTACTTTTTATTTAAATAAAATGTCGCCTGCTTTATTCGGTGAAAGGCGAAAGAATTTTTAAAATCGGTTGTTTAGTTTTTGAGCTAAATTCTGACAAACAAACAGACAGCAAAAATATCAAAAAAATTCTCTTTATAATATTAGTAAGATGTACATATGAATTCGAGGTCACAACTTCAAAAATTCACAGTGATCCGACGACGGCGAATGAAGTTGTTTCGCAATACAAGATTGCCAGAATTAAAATTGCTGCTGAATAAAGCGAATTGCATTTGGAACTTCCATTAGGTGAAGCTCACAGCAACGTGCAGATTAGAGGCAGATCGGGGTACAAAAAGTGGTTAAATTTGAATGAAATAGAATATCTGATTTGAGCTAGAAACGGGTGGTAGTGGAATCCCACCCAGATTTCAGAATCAACCGTTTCTGCAACCTGTATTTAACTTACTGAGAAGTATTATTTTATCTTAATTTCTAATCTGATTATTGCAATCTGCGCAACGTCAAAACAATACAAAGTAGATATTATCTAAAGGCAGGTTTGAGGAACTACTGTATTTCGTACAATATTAGAGATGGCTAGCAAATTTAACATACACGTTGAACTTATTAACAGTTTACAGCTTATGAACAAATTTAGCAGTTCACTAAATGTCCTCTGTGCTAACCATGGAAGACTTGCCTTTGCCCGCGCCATCGTTTACTCGGGAACAGTACTTTTGTTCTGGATTAAAAAGGGACCCCATGTCCTATAAATCCTTTGTTACATGCAGCAGTTAAGAAGATAAAACATATTTTTCATGTGGCTATGAATTAGGCTAAAAAAATAATCTACTAAAAGCGAAATACATGCTATGATAGAAACATTCGGTTTCTATAACTACTTCTAAATACTTTGTTGTTAAAACTTATATAAAATTGATCCCAGCTTATTTTGCTTAATTTAATAATAATCGCCTGGCTTTAACAAGATTATTAGCACAACAAAAATGTTTCAACAAGCTCCTTACTTTAAAAGACTAATAAAATTAAACCTACTTTGTATATAATCAGATTTGTAGTACATAATAAAGTACTCAAGTCCTTAGAGAACAAAACTACAAAACCTCAGACTCTATTTAAACGTAATTTAAGTCGAAACTGATTCCACCGAGAAATAAATTTAATACGATTTAGAAGAGAGTTTGTAGTTGGAAGCGCTTAAATTTATATAACGAGTATACACTTTCTCAAATCGAGTTGGTGGTAATATAATTTATTTGGTAAATTAGTTTATTTTTAAGTAGGCTATATCTAGAATGGTTGTTACGCATTGAGTCTCAGACATTCGGACAAAAATTACCGGTTGCGTATCGTCGCTGAGCTCTAAAAACTATTGAGTTAAGTCTTTATAAACGACTAACCATCGTTTATTAACCTCTGAGTCTTCTTCGAAGAAGTTAATGAATACACTATGTGGATCTATGTGTCTGTCTGTTAGTGACAGTTTGTTAGTGACAGTCATAGCTCCGGAACCACTGGACCGATTGACTTGTAACTTGGTGTACAGACCTTGGGGTCCCTCGGTCGAGTTTGAATATGGGCCCTTTGGGTCAAAAGACCCGAGATATAGGGGTCACAATGTCATAAGGTCAGGGGATATCAACCAACAGAGTGATTTGGAAGTCTTTTGGCCAGTAGTGGGACATTACAAAAAGCTGATGGAAAAAAAACACATGAAGACGAAGAGGTTGAATCCTGGGTTTTTACACTAATCTATGTTGAAATAGTACTTTTTTAAAATTAAGTATAGCTTATGTTACTCGGTAATAATATATCTTTCTAAGGGTGAAATCTTTTAAAACTCGGTCTAGTAGTTTTTGAGTTAAATCCTTACAAACTAACAAACAAAAACAGCATATTTGTTTTTAATTGTATTAGTATTGATATTATAGATTGTCTACATTAACTACACTTTTATTATAGTAATAATATCAGCCCGGTATTAAACTGTCCCACTCCTGGTCACAGGCCTCTTCTCATTGTGAGAAGGGTTAGGCCAAGTTCACCACGCTGGCCTAGTACGGGCTGGCAGACTTCAAATATCTTCGAAAACGTTATGGACAACACTCAGACATGCAAGTTTTCTCATGAAGTTAGCCTTCATCATCAAAGCGAACGATAAACTATTTAAAATGCATATAACTGCGAAAAGTCACAGGTACTTGCTTTAGAATTGAACTCGAGACAACTGCGTGGCATTTTAACGGCCTTCCATTAGACTTTACACTATTATAATCCATAAATTTAATTCATATATCATTTCTAGTGCTATAACTTACAGACAACCAACATTGCTGGAGAGTGAAAAATAAATAGTATACTGCTCAAAGCTTACACGTGAAACAGCTGTGCACAAAAATCTGAAACTGTACCGATTTAATATAATACCATGTACGTGTGCAAATATCATCCAATCTCATTTAAACGATGAAAATTCAGTCCCAATTTCACAAGAACTTTGATTAAACCTTCTATCCAATACCGTAACATAAAGCTCGATTCACACTGTAAAATAAATAACGATTATTTGAATCGAGCGCCGCCAATGGAACCGCGTTTAACGATACGAGTGACGATAACACCTGCGGTTTTAACGATAACCCGACCAAATTCATTTGTATGCCGTACTTGTACCGAAGTTAGTACTGTAGTAACATTTAAACGAACCACATAATTAGCATGGATTGTATGTGTTATACATGCGAGTAAGGAAGCTTAAACCGCGATTACTTGACGAAAAATTCTGTGCATGGAGGATTTGCGTGGATACGCTTTGTATAAAAGGGGGGCTAAAAAGTTGTTGAAGTTGAGGATTGTTACATGTACCTACATATTAGTAGTTAGTCAGACATTATCTTTTGCATGATATAGTGATGATATATTAACCAAAAAATACTTGTTTCCTTAAATATTTAAAACTTTTAGTAACGATTTAATTTGTTATATAAGATCGTTACCTACAAAGTTTTCGACGTTTTCTTCGGCTAATTTCGTGATTCTTTAATGGATGTATTCCATGTTTAATTTTCAATTTAATTTTGATTAATTTAAATACATAGAGTTAAAACCATAAATTAAATATTACAATACTCTCTTTTCTCACTTTTCTCTATTTTTAGTAAACACACACTTTTCCTGAATATCCTTATAAAAGTAATAATATGCTTTCACCCTTGAAACTGCATTGTCATCCGTTGATATTAAAATGCGTGAATTCACACGGGAATTAAAAATTCTTTACACAAAATATGTTTCTGCCGTTTAATATGCGTTTATATGTATTTTTTATTTTAAGCACCTGCTTTCACTCCATTAACTGTTTGGCATATTATAAAACACACTCGATGGAGAAAGCTTTTCAGATAAACATCGTAACGTTTTCAGTAACGAGTCTGTTATGGCCTGTCAACCTCAGATTTTCCGTTTAATGCCCACAAAAGGAATCAGTCCTTTCATATGGAATTATAAGGATTTTACAAACATTTATACAATTAACACTATTTTAACTAGATTTTGCCCGTAGTTTCACCTGCGTAAGTCCCTTGCCGTGTGAATATCGGGATAAAAAGTAGCCTATGTGTGAATCCAAGTCTCCAGCTATCTGCATACCAGTAGTTTCATCGCAATCGGTTCAGTAGATTTTACGAGAAAGAGTAACTAACATCCATACATCTTCACAAACTTTCACATTTATAATATTAGTATAAATATAGTCGACTGCACTTATTTTAGAATTTAGTTTTATATGGACAGTGACATATGGCATAATGACTGCAACACCTGGTACATAAATGAGTTGTAAAATACTGAAATTATAAGTTGATGGCGATTTAAAAGGGTGGCCTCGAGTTTCTTGCAGGTATCTTCTCATAGGCTCAACCTTTTGCCTGAACCTTACAACTAACATAAATGTAAATTCAGTAAATATAATAAACTCACTAACCCCTTTGACGTTCATAAGTGTTACTTTGTGACCTAAGTGAATAAATTATTTTTGACTTTGACTTTGACTTTGCACGGAGATGGAGTAGTGGTCTAAGTGGTCACTATGCTGCTGCGACTGCGCCGAGTGTTGTGGGTTCGAAACCAATACGGGACAAAAAAATTATGTGATCCACAAATGGTTGTGCCGAGTCTGGATGTTCTTTGTGTCCATTATTTAAATGTTTGTAAAGTCCCCCGCGACACGGAAATTATTCCTAGTGCGGCAGTTGTTTTTTTGCATTAGCCTTGTAGGAAACTGTTGGACTGCCATTAAAGGTTCTATCTAGGTCTCAAGCTAGATGCAATAGCACACACACCTCTAAATGTTCAAAGTTATGTGCGTATTAAATAGTTTGTTAATTATCGCTCGCTTTAACAATGAAAGAAAACATTGTAAGGAAAGGTTTCCGCATATCTGAAGTTGCCCATAAAGTTGTGTATTTATGAGTATGACCTACCCTTCTTATATGCTAAGCAGGATTTTGTGACTTTGACAGTGGTACTGTTTTTAAATAGCGCTGATATCATCTAAAACTGTGTGCGTGTGTCTAAGACTATCTATTTTTATTTAATTAGGACTTGATTTTGTCTGTGGTTTTGCTCGCGTAGTAATCGCGTTAATACTTTTTTTTGGATGAAACCTTTTCTGTTCCCCTGACAACGTATAAGTATACGAAATTTCATGTTAATCGGTTAAGTAGTTAAAGTGTGAAACCGTAACAGACAAACAAATAAACTAACATTCGCGTTTATAATATTATAATTATAATAATAATATTCTACCACATACACACAACATCATCTAGCCCAAACTAAGCAGAGCTTGTACTATGAGTACTAGACAATGGATAAACATACATATATACTTTTTTTCTGTAAATACTAAAATATTTATACATAGAAATCAGGATAATACATTACAAGTGTACTAAAAATGTCGACTCGAATATTGTACGCAGCTATCCTAGTTCAATTACGATTCTCTGTCCATCTACTGTCACTCTCCGCTATCGATACGAAACCAATGTTCCATTTAAAAATGCATGGTCCAGACATTTGACCGACATAATGGAGATAGCGAGAACATTGCAGCATCCAAACATATCAACTGACAAGCCGTTACAGGACACTCAAATCCCTGGACCGATATTTTTAAGCTACCGTTTCGCGAAGAAATTTCTGCACAGATTTATCTTTGTCTGTTTGTAATTCGACGTAGTTATGCAAAATGTGTCTAACACACAAAACACTTTTATTTAATTATTGTCATAAATAGCATTAAAAATGTATCAACCCAGTTATTAAAATATATATATACACTTTACAGAAACTAGATTACAATGACCATAATTTAAAACAAATTTAAAAGCAAATTACAATTTTTAATTTATATATTTAATTTAGTGAAACTCTCTCAAAAGTAAGTTTATGATTCTGCATAACTATGTCCAATTTTAATAGTTTCTATACATACCAGAATCATGAGTTTGTTTAAAATAAATATTATGTCTCAGATTCTCGGAGACTCGATTCCACGATACAGCGAATCCTTATTTATGTCTAGGGTCTAAGACATCAAACTGTTATATTTATAACCTTTTGAATAATAAATACTTATTGTTTCATTATTATTATTACCTACAGAATACTAAGCTATACTTGACCTTTGTTGTAATCATTCTTTATATAAGTAAAATTAAACAATAATTCCTTGTATAATGGAAATTATTGTTATAACATTTACGGTTTTCATCGTGATTTATTTTGAAATCTATGTGATGTTTTAAATAACGTTTAATTAGTTTACTTTAAAATATAATTAAGTACTGAAAGTAAGCAATAATAAAATGAAGGATTAAATTTAAAAAAAATATTTTGTACTTGTTCCCAAATTTAATTTCAAAATGCTTTTGTCATCGGAGATGTAATAACTATTGTAAAATTGCATAAGAACCAAAAGAAAGAAATATTCGATAATATAGGCAAAAAGAAATTACTTATACATAATAATAACACTATATTTTAATCTGCAACCAGATCCGTTCAAAACCAACGTCACAAGAACGTGATACACTAGAGCTTCAATAGACAATTCGCAAGTGAGCACTCGCTCGTTCTTCGGGCGCGGGTAAGTAAGTTACCGGCAACATTCTCGCGAGCAGTTCTCACTTTCGCCGACAATCAACGAGTAACTGCCGGTAACCGAGTTTCCCTAACGAACTCGGCTTAACTAGATAGTAACGATGCGACGCCCCAACTTCTTAATTAGACCAACCCGACGATTGTAAACGAAATTTTTGTCCGTTCGGTATGCAATTTTGTTTGGCGAGTTACTGTTGCTACAATTGTTTTTTTTTGTTAGCTTAATGCAAGCATTAACCTAGTTTTAGAATATTAATAAAAAAACACGGTTTTATTTTTCCATGCGGCGCGCTATAACTCTTCTCTAATTGGGTTGGAAATGGATTTAAATATTGCTCGGCAGCTTACACCAACACGAATTATGTGAACAATTATTTTGTGTTTCCAAAAGTTTTTACTGGTTTTGCGTACAGCACTTTTATTTTTAAGAACATTAATCTTTTAAAATCTCAGCTCTGATAGTATATAAGTATACGTATCTTTGTTATAAAGTTATAAAATATGTTGATTTTGTATTGCAGATGATTATAATAATTATTATGATAAATTCTAAGTTATATTAGGATTTCTGAGCATTTGATATGCTCATCAATAAAGCAAAATAAAGATAGTTAAAATTCAATCCATGACGCTTTACTGGGCATCTCGTTATAAAACTCGCCATTGTATTAGCTAAGCTATTCAAGATTCTGTCAAATAGGTTTATATTCTCCTCTAACAGCAACTGAATTACAAAAGATGACTTGTTTCTATCATAACAATGATTTTAGAAATCGCTTTCATTGAAGTTATAAGTTTATAACATAAATTAATGAATAGACTCAACTAGCATATTCATCATATAGCATTCGCATTTAAGAAACTGCACGGATAGAACAGCACTTTATAAAGCCTCATCTCACTAAAGGCAGAAGACACAATAAGACAAAAAATTGTGATATCTACAAATATTTTTGTTCAGAGTCTTGGTATTAAGTGTGTTCCTTGTATAAATGTTTGTATAGCCACTGGCAACGTAGGCTACAGAGAAGAGAAGAGAGAATTATTGAAAAAACATATCCGCCAACTAACTAGAAATATAATATTGTCTTCTGTTTACGCGAATGTTATTCATTGAAATTAAACTACTATATACGGATTTTATCGCGATATCTATATATATTAAAACTATCAAATCTATTTGTTTTTAAGTTTACACTTTCCCCGACGTTTCGGTTGCTTTTCAGCAGCCATGGTCACGGGGAGAGTCTCCCCGTGTAAGTGTAAACCCGAAAGTGTAAA
The DNA here is from genome assembly GCA_963675205.1 of Catocala nupta. NCBI lineage: Eukaryota > Metazoa > Arthropoda > Insecta > Lepidoptera > Erebidae > Catocala > Catocala nupta. The sequence continues at coordinate 13,718,588 of OY776082.1, forward strand.
CTTAAAAACAACTATATTTGATAGTTTTAATAATTTAATTAGCTTAAAATTAGTAAAGTTTAATAGTATAGTATAGTAGTGTAACAGTTTCTAAATTATGTAATAGAGTGTTCTTATCTTATCTTGTGTGGGGGCCAGTCAGTACAGACCAGCGACACTTCGACCCAGTGGGATCTTTTGTGTCGACTTCCCCAATAACGACTGCCATAGATGTTCATGTCAGCCGGGACCGACGGCTTAACGTGCTCTCCGAGGCACGGAGCAGGCGATAATTGTCAATCAATACGCACATAATTTCGAAAAGTCATATAACTTCCGAAAGTCAGAGGTGCGCGACGTGGTTCGAACCCGAGACCCCCTGCATTGCAGTATGTTGGTCTCCCCACTGAGCTATCGCTGCTCCTTGTAATAGAGTGTTAAATAAACAACGCGATAAAATCCGTATATAGTAGTTTAATTTCAATAACTAGAAATAGCCAGGCAAGTCTATTACAGTTATTTACACAATGTAATGTCACGGTATTCCATTGTAAGCGAATACTGCCGACATTCAAACCATTTTCGAACGGCCGAGGCTATCTAAGCAATTTACAGGCATAGCTAAATATTCACGAACAAATTATTTAAAGGTTAAAGATTCTGTAATATGCGAACAGCAATTTAACTAGGATTCTACAATGGAATTTCAAGTGATTAAGACGTGAATAATACCTGGAATAGTGCTCTACTATATAATTATCTGTTATCAGCGACCCGCCCCGGCTTCGCAAGGGTAGTACAAGACCTTAACAAATTATACACCTAAACCTTCTTCATAAATCACTTTGCGCATTGGTGAAAACCGCATGCAAATCCGTTTAGTAGTTTTTGAGTTTATCGTGAACAGACAGACAGACGGTGGGGGAGTTTGTTTTATAATACGTAGTATATCGCTCAGTAAGTACATATGTATATCACGGCTTTATCCACGATAGGGTAGAAAGAAGTGTACTACATCCACGTTTTGTCAGCTGTGATTTTAAGTCCTACGTATATGGGGGCAACTTGGTTGCTTATTTACCGAGCACAGATTCAGACTTTACACTGCTTCTGCGAATTCATTGAGAGAAGAAACTTATATTACTTTGCAAAACACGGGCATTGAACCTGAAAATCTCATGCATAGATTTCGTATTCAGTATCACTGCATCGCCGTGGCAGTGATAAGTAAATAAATGAATAGTACATTTGACAGTAGAATATAAAGCTTGAGATCTGTTCTGGCTAGTTTTAAAACCTAATCCTAACTAATATTATAAATGTGAATATGAGTTTGTTTGTTTTTTACACTTTCACGCCTTAACTACTGGACCGATAATCATGAAATTTCACATAAACGTTGTCAGGGAAACAGAATAGAATATAGGATACCTTTCTTTCAGGAAAAGGACTGGTACTAACCTAGCTCCAACTATATTTATGCGAGTAAAACCGCAAGCAAAATCTAGTAGATGAATATAGAATCATTACTGCCCACTTTTCTATGAGCGGGCTATTACGAATTAATTCTTACTGTTCTTATAGAAAATGCTCCATATATGCTATCTACTAACTAGGAGAACACAGTTTTAAGTTATTTGGCAATAATGTTCTACAAAATACCATGGCACATCGTTTATCGGGATGCTGGAGCTTTGGAAGGATTTAGAATTTTCCCACCCTAGATCTCATATTTTAAAGAGCATCGAAGTATACACACAATATAATAATTGGCAGTATTATTTTATAATACTAGCGGTCGCTTAATGGTCAAAATTCGACCAAAATTCCTAAGCTTGCTACTTTGTTTTCTGTTTTTCTTTATTACATATACGAGTAAATAAGGTATAGGTTACCATATTTACAAAGAATTATACGTCGTCAGGCGATCAATGCCGAAATACTACGAACGCGATTCGATTGCGTGTGTCAAATGCATGGTTGTGTGTGTATTGTTTTTTCATTAATTTAATGTATTTCTAATGCATATTTTATAAAAATATTAGGATTCGCCCCTCCTTCCTCATATAAATTTTAACTGTGCCAAATTTCATTCTCCTCCGTCCAAAGGGGTACAAAGTTTTTGCTTCACGAATTAATATATAGATGTACATTTATTCTTCATAGCTTGAAGAACAAATGTACATATTAAAAAAATCATAATACAAAGCAATAGCAGATTATAGCGTTGTATTACACATATTAATAATAGTGTTTTATATAAAAAACTAGCTGTCCCGACAGACGTTGTCCTCTACAGGTGAGAAAAAAAAAACAAAAAACCATATCTAAACCATCCTCGAATCCACTTGAACACACACAAAAAAAATTCATTCAAATCGGTCCAGCCGTTTAGGAGGAGTAAAAAGAAAAGTGTAGTAAAGTATAACGAAAAGTGTCATTGATTTTTATATATATAAATAAATAACGCGATAAAAACCGTATAAATTTGTTTTATTTCAATATATAACATTCGCGTAAACGTAAGACAATATTATATCAAAGAAATAATGTCAATGTTAGACAACTATATACGGATTTTATCGCGTTGTTTATTTATCACTGTATTACAAAATTTTGAAAATATTTCACTACTACTACTATTGATTTTATTTTACTAATTTATATGCTAATAAAATTATTTAAACTATTAAATCTATTTATTTTTGGTTTACACTTTCCCCGACGTTTCGGTTGCTTTTCAGCAGCCATGGTCACGGGGAGACTAAGATGGTAGTTGTCTCAATGTTCCAGTGTAGTTATTTCAAAGTACCTGAACATAATTTAATTATGGGTGTTTCTATTTACGCAGAATGAGCTCAAAGTATCATGAAGTCTAGCTGTGGTTTGTTTCTTCTTGGGTTTGACTATTTGAAGTACTGGATCCCAGGCTGGTGGTACATTCCAACCATCTTCTCTATTGAAATTGGGATATTTTTTGATTTCAATAGCCTCGCGAAGCATCCTTGGTAGGAATCGGTGTTCTTTAGCGAGAATCTGTGGTTTGTCAAATCTCAGGTAGTGGTTGGTCCCCTGTTGTATATGTTCACACACAGCAGACTTCAACGAACGTTTGTGTTTTACGTCACCCGCATAAGCGCTGCTAGCCGCATAATAGCTGACTATTAGCTTATAAATTAGTAAAATAAAATCAATAGTAGTAGTAGTGTAATATTTTCAAAATTTTGTAATACAGTGATAAATAAACAACGCGATAAAATCCGTATATAGTAGTTTAATTCCAATGAATAACATTCGCGTAAACAGAAGACAATATTATGTAAATGTTAGACAAATAATGGAATCCTAATTAATATTATAAATGCGAATATGAGTTTGTTTATTTGTTACGCTTTTACTACTTGACCGACCATCATGAAATTTCGCTTACACGTTCAGGAGAATTAATGTCTCTAGATGTTCATAAGTCGAGCGGGCCAGACGGTATACCGGCAATGATGCTAAATCAGTGTGCTCCTGAGTTGTGTCCGGTATTGACGCGCCTCTTCTCGCTTTCCTATACCACAAAACAAGTTCCGTTTTTATGGAAGACCTCATTCGTTCACCCTGTGTCATAAAAAGGTGTCAGATCTGACCCATCGAACTACAGGCCTGTCGCCATAACTTTCCTTCTCTCCAAAGTGATGGAGCGGGTGATCAACTCTCGGCTCTTGAGGTATCTTGAGGGTCATGATTTGTTGAGTGACCGATAATACGGCGTCCGCCATTCCCGCTTAACCGACGACCTTCTCGTGTATGTATCTACACACCGATGGGCACTAGCCATAGAGAGCCAAGGTGGGGCATTGGCTGTCAGCCAGAATATGATGAAGGACTTCAATCGGGTCTATTTTTTTTTTGTTTTTCCGGTCATCACAGTGTTTTCGTACCCTCTGGCGATCGGCTAAGCCAGAGACGTTTTTACATTTTATTTATTTTTCTGCTAACTTTTATTCCTGCCTTTAAGGGGTCTTTTTCCCTAATATACACTTTCATTCCAGTTCTCTTTATCATTCCAGTTCTATAATTTATATTTCTCGCACTTTTATCCTTCCCATTCATTCGTTTCATTCCTAGCTATTGTTAGCTAAGCTAGCTTAAGGTTGGGGGGGTGGGGGCATTTGGAACTCATTAACACTTTATTTACTTTCTTAAAACTTATTTTACATAAATATTTAAATCTTAATTCTAATATTTAAATCTAGAACAGTATTTGCCTTAATCCTATTTCTTAATCTAAATACATTTATAACTGTATAAATATTAGACATAATATTTATTTGTTATTGACTTTCTGGTCTTTTTGTTTCTATTGTTTACAATATTTACAATTTTTATTACATACCTCAGGACAAGGTCTCTAGTTCTGTTTTCAATCATTAAATTAGGTAGTTCTTGCGCATCGAATTTCTGGCCCAGTTCGACTTCCAGTTCGAATCGTGCTGGGCCAAAAACGGGACATTCAAGCAGAACGTGTGCCACTGACTCGCCGACACTACGGTCATAGATGCAAGCCGGGCTCTCCTTGCATTTGAATCTAGCCAAATACTCAGAGAACCCGCCATGCCCCGTGAGGGCCTGAGCAACCTCCTTGGTCACCACCATCTTCCTGATCACCCTGTACGCCTCGGAGGCGATTGGGAAGTACAGCTTAGTGGCTGAAGCCGTTTGTTCGGCGCTGTACCTCCGGTCCCATTCGCAGAGCGAGTCCATACGGATCAGTCGCTTCGCGTATGAGACCGGACACCGGTCGTAATCTGGTTTCTTCTTCGACCCCAGAGCGGCCTCCTTAGCCAGGGCATCGGCCCTCTCGTTCCCCTCAAGTTCCGCGTGAGCCTGAATCCAAAACAATGAGACGCTCTTGCCCTGCATTCTACAGTGACTAAGAGCGCCGCTTGTCCGGACCGCAAGGACGTGAAAGGAACCGGGATCCACCACAGTCTGAAGGGCTGCCATGGAGTCGCTGAAGATGGCGAAAGCGCTCTCTTTACGCCGCTTGACCTCATTCGCCGCTTCACAGAGGGCCAAAAGCTCAGCTTGGTAGACGGTACAGTAGGGCGAGAGAGCAAGTTTGCGGGTTTTGGTCTCGGCCTCACCAGTCCATACGGATAGCGCGGCTCCGACCTTACCCTCAATCTTGCTCCCGTCTGTAAAAATACGCACCTCGTATCCTCTATGTTCGAGGTATTGTGCCTCGTCTACCAGGCTTCCCAGCTCTATCTCACTCTGCTCCGCGGGATGAGGTCCTTCGAGTGCCGATGCCACCCGCTCGATATCCCTGTCTCCGAGCGCTGGCAGGTGCGCCCCCTTCTTGGCTACGTATAGCGAGGCCATCTCACGTACGCGCAGGTCAAGAGGGAGCACCCCTGCCAGCACCAGTGCTGAGTTCAAAGATACCGTTCGGTAGGCTCGGCACATCTTCTGCGCGAAACTGCGCTGGAGTGCGTTGAGACGCTTCCGCACTCCCAGCTTGTTAACGGCCGGCGGCCATTCTGGATAGAGTATGCGAATGGGGAAGACTAAATTTAGCCGTTAAAACACTAGCCTGCGCATTTACCGCTAAAAAACCCCCATTCACTGTGTCTCCACAACTCCAGAACACGTCTTTCACCATCTCCAAGAGTATTGGAATCCTTGGCCTCGACATCTCAAATAATGTACAATACCGTAGTCATTTAGAGAGAAAGGTCAAGCTGGCTTCAAAAAAGCATGGTGTGCTCAATAGAGCTAAGCGGTACTTCACTGCGGGAGAAAGACTGCTTCTATATAAGTCCCAAGTCCGGCCTCGCATGGATTACTGCAGTCACCTCTGGGCAGGAGCACCAAAATACCAGCTTGATCTTTTTGACGCGGTACAGAGGCGAGCCTTGAGAATTGCCGATGAGTTCAAACTCACAGGCGGTTTTGAGCCACTAAGCCTTAGAAGGGACTTTCTCTTCCTTTGCGTTTTCTACCGCTTACATATATAATGCATTGTAATCTGAGGAGTTGTTTAAGATGATGCCCTCAGCTGCTTTTTACCATCGCGCCGCTCGCCATCGGCAGGAATTTCATTCTCACACCTTACAACCTAATTGGTGCCGCACCAAACGGTTCCAAAGGAATTTTCTCCCGCAGACGCTCAGGTTGTGGAATGAACTCCCTGCCGAGGTATTTCCACAAGTCTATAGTATGGGGTTTTACAAAAAGAGTGTTAAAAGGATTGGCAGGGTCGGCAACGCGCAAGTGATGCCTCTGGTGTTGCAGGCGTCCATAGGCTACGGTGACCACTTAACATCAGTGGGGCTTATGCTTGTTTGCCACTTTGGTAGTATAAAAAAACCAGGTGTACAGAATAGGACATAGAGCCTACTACCTTTTATCCAGAAAAAGTACTGTAATCTGACGTACATTTACGCGAGCGACGCTACGTGCAAGATCTAGTGACAAGTAAAAACGTAGAGTAACGATTTTAATACTTACGGTTGTTGCAATTCATAACATGATTTAATCGTATGTTGGTGATGGTGTGGGTGTAACATCGGTGTATCGTAACAAGTCAAATATATTTTTGTATTTCTATCTATTTTTTACGCTAGTCGATTCACACACATATTAAAATTGACATATGTATGTAGCGATAATGGCCATTACAAAATAGACTACCGGCGCTTTCTACAACTATGCAAACAAAGCAGTAAAGTATTTAAAATGCTTTATTCGAGATTTAATCCGATTATCAATTTTCTCGTGATCAAGTAAAATAAGATCATATAATATAAACTGAAACAGACGCCACTGCTTGCATATTAATATCGTTATAACCAACACGCTAAAGTAAGCAACAATATTTGTGATACACTTACACGTTTCACAGTTATCTTACTAAAATATTTGCACTATTTTAGTTAGGATTTTTTAAAATGGATGACGAATATAACGAAACCTAACAGAAAATGTGTTAAATAGGCCGGCGACATTAAAAATCTCATTAAGTGTAAGGATAATCAGAAGTGTTGTTGTGGATGTTCAAATGACATATTTAATGGTAGATGTACCAGTTATGATATAAATACATATTGAGCCACGACTTAATTCAGTGGTTGCGGGGAGACAACTGCCGCGCGGAACTGCTACATATTTGCGCTTGACTATATAAAACTAAAACGTCAGCAGTGTCGCTACATTAAGTATGAGAGAAGAAGTAGAATGGATATTCCAGGATGCCGGCAAGTTTAAATCGAGCATGCATGCAATTAACGGCTACGTACAAGAGATGATGGCATAGGTCCAGATTACTACAAATTGATTCATATTACAATAGACTTGCATCGTCTGCGTCTGTGCAGCATAAATCGTTTGTATCCCGGTATATGTGGGCCGCGCGACCTACTAAATTTGTCTCCACAATTTGTTCTCTTTGGAGTGAGTTAAATCAATTTGGTCACATGATTCGAGATTTAATTACGTTGTGATAAATTGATCAACGTTGGTAAAACACTTCATCAATTCATATATATAAAAGAAAGATAAAAATACGTTCACATCAGAAATCAAATCATACAACCAGATCATTTCTTTTACGAAGGAAATAACAATAAAATAGACATAAGTAAAAAAAATAAACATGGCAGATTTCTTTTCTCGAACGTTTGTTACTTTTTTATATAAAGGGGCCAATTACTGGATTTTATCGGGAAACGGGTCCTCTCGCTACAGAGTCTGCCTATCGTATTGATTTGATGAATAATTTTCCAATCGAACAGACATGAATAGGAGGAACGGTGGAAATAAAACTGAAGGTATAACCTAAAGGTTCAAGGCGTATGTTTGTGCTCAACATTGTTACGTTGAGAAGTTTGTGAATGTGCCCCGTTTGTTATTTTTTGCTTCATTGATTTAAAGGTTTTCAGCTATTTGCCAAAATATATTAGAGTTTTACCTGCTTCATGGGCGCAGAGCTACTGGATCCAACTACGATGCTGCCGATGTCCGTGTCGAGCATAGCGATATTAGGTTTACCTAAAAATGAAAAGTCTTATTACTAATAAGACTTTTTTTTTCATGGTATTTGGTACCCTGTCCGGTAGACGGCAATAGAATCTGTTATTGGATACGTAAAAGCTAAAACTAACTGACGAAATATAGATGTAATGTACTTCTACGTTGCCTACATAGGCGTAACACTATGTATGTAGTAGAGCTTTAACACAAACGTCAAGATAGTCGCTCATCATTAGCAATATCTGTCATACTTTTAAACTGTCCCTTATTAGGACTTACTTCATAATCATAGTGGCTAAGTACGGGTTGGTAAATCTTATACACTTTCATTTATTATATTGTGAAGGTTTCTGTTGTATATTCTTAACCATTGTCGGTGGCCTCTACTGATTGTTGAATGTAACCCAAATCTGTACCTCAAAGTTAGATTATATAGACTCGATCGAATTTAAAAATAGTTACTTAACTAGCCACCTATCACACAGTTAAGATGGTTTTACAATTTTTCTATCAGGTCATGAGTTGAAGTTGCTTGTCTGCTGTCAAACTGTGCGATAATTTAAGCCACATAACTTATGTATGACGAATCCCTTCGATATTTAAGCCTGTTATTTTGCTACTTAAAGCAGTCTAGTTTAATGAGATAGCCTACGGTAAAAATGTGGGCGAGCCGCTGCAACAATTAACGCATAAAACTGGGATTTTATAAATATATATAGCAATAAATAAATATAACGTATTCAATATAAAGCAAATAGAAAACAGCTACCAAAATATTTTTCACAATTCAAAAGATTTATTTACTCGGCCTTTTTAACGTTCGTTATTGAAATATGCCGAATAACAGCGTTTAGTTGCTTATTCATTCATCTCCAAAGCGTAAGCTTTTACAGGAGAATTAGTTATAAAAAACAGTGACCCCTGCGGTCGACCCTCACCTATTCACGGGCAATTTTTTCAACGACAAAAGCATTAAGGCATCTCGCGGAAAATTAATGGCATTCCCCATTAAGGTTAAGTGCCTATTTTAGCCTATGTGACTTGACAGAAAGTTGGGAACTTTGCTATATTCCAACATTTTTGTCGGACGTGCCGTCAGATACGGTCCCGTCACGCGAATTTGTTCGATTAGGCGGGTCGGCTATTGTTATCATTTTGTTAGGCAAGAATAATAAATGCTTCATATTAAAAATGTGTTTTAATTTTTTATATGGTATATGTATGTACGTATGTTAAATGGTAGCGGGCCAAGTTTGCGGCATGGTTTAAACAAGTAGGCTCATTTTGTAACAAAACCATCTATGGCGAATGCTAAAATATACGAAGAGATATCGGCATTATTAATACGTACTTTATAAGGACTCAGAGAGTATATTTTAGTATATTTAGGTTTAGGAACTTGTAATCAGAACTTGTAAGCTAGCTACATAGAAAAACATTAGTAAGGGTAATTCCACATTTAAATGAATACAAATAACGGGTTAACTACTCGGATATCAAATAACAAATAACTACATAGATATGTGAGATTTGAATGACTTATATAATGTTTCGTTCCAGTAGGCCATGAAAATGTTTATCTAAAACTTCGGGCCGAACGAAATATAAAGAAGTTGCCTACTTATATATAACTACTGTACACTTACTGCAACTTTACGTTGTTTAGACCACTTTATAGTAGGGTTACTGACGATGAAGACGTTACGTGCACTTGAATAAACGTGTTTCATGGTACGAATTGCAAGGACAATCAGTCCAAAATTTGGGCATTTATGATTAATAATAGGTCTGCAGTTTCCAGCCGTACACCACGTAATGGATGCCGAACATAGATTTCCGTCATATTATATTGTCACTACGATTCATATAATAGTTCCATCGTATTATATGTACTTATGTATATGACGTACAATCTTATACCTATCAGCTTTGTTAGATCTCTTGTCCAGCTAGGCTAAATACGTTCTTTCATATGCGTTAATCTTTTTCTTAAAAAGATAGCGCCCGCACTAAGTACAATTCATGTCTTTACAAACATTCAAACAACAGAAACAAAGAACATCTACACTTGGAAGAACTATTTGTGCATACAAATTTTTGGCGATCCCACAACACTTGGCGCCTCGGCGATAAGGCAGTGGCAAGATGACCACTTAAACCACTTCAGCATTAATACAGTCAAACGGTCAGTTGTACTGAACAAACTGACATCCGGTGGAGAAGGCAAATTCTCGAGTGGTTACCGCTCATAAATAATCGCAGCATTGGACGCCCCTTCTAACAAATAGACGATCTAGTCAACACGACAGCGACAGCAACAATATTCCTGCGATATGACACTTAATGCTAAACAAGTCGTATATTGCTGTAGTCAATCAATATTGAACCGATAACACCATTTTTTTATACAACAAAGTGGCAAACAACCGTTCGGTAAGGATAATGGCGAGCGATTACCGTTCTTTATGATCATTTGCAATATTGGAATATTACTTTCGTGGTGGAAACGAATGGCAAAAAAAAATATGAAAGCTTGGGATGAAATGAGAGGAAGAAAGGAGGTGGAAGGGCTTTTCTTCGGCACTCACTTAACAGTCGAAACGCAGTAACAGTTGTTTTGCTGGTCTTACGCCGGTTGCCTTTACTTCCCCGGGCGAGCTCGCTTATTCATATCGTTACCAAATAATAGACTACGTTGGGGTCTGCCTCTCAACACTCACTCAACTCAACTGATACAGATTTGTCTACAATAATACTGTCAATGGCGTAGTGGTTTAGCAGATCTCTCGCCACTGTTACCTCGTCAAATGTTATGGGTTTGATCCCCACACTGGACAATAATATTGTTACGGCTAATGCCCTCTGTCGGCACTGTGGGGAAGAGTCGACGGTTTCTAATAATAATTTATTACAGCACCATCTATTGACATCTTACGGAACTACGTATTTGTCGGTACGAGTTCAGTGGAGAAAGCGCTGACACATTCTCGAACCATCGCGCTGTTGCGTGCCGTGTGTGACGTTTTCTGGAAAACTCCAGAAGCACTTTACCCGCGTATAAATAGAGCGCACGCGCACCGCCGAGTCAGTTTACTATCGTAAGCGATCAAGTGTTCATCGAAGCGAACGGAAGCGAAAATACTACGGCGTTTGAAGCAGTTACAGTGGAAAAGTGTAGTATAGTGTTTGTAGTGTTTTAAATTTAATTGTGTGATAGAATAAAACGTTTTAGTCGGTAATATTGTTTTATATTCTTATCCGTCGAACTCAGCGCGTAACGATATGTGTGAGCCACAAATAGATGTTCAGAGTCTATGTGTTCTTCGTGTCCGTTGTTTGTATGTTTGTATGTTTCTTAAGTTCCTCGCGACACAGAAATTAATTCTAGGGGGCGATTTTCTTTTTAAAGAAAGAAGAATGCTGTAAAGTAAAGATCGACGTATTTTAATATTTGTATAAAGCTTACAGAACGCCGCTATTAACCGCCCACTTTTTGAAGTCTAAATTGATGGCAATGTCAAGACATTTGCTCATAAATGTCAGGCGAGCGACCCTTCTGTTTTATCTACAGACATTTTACCCTATCAACGCTTACACGTGTAACTTTACTGCCTTTAAACGAGGCTGTAAAAGGGTAAACTATACGTATGTACATATGTACGAATTCTTAATTACAGATGAAAGGCATCTTATAAAATGTGCGTAAACAAATTACAGCTCACGCCTTATACAAAGGAAAGAAAATGGCTCTAACAGCCAAATTCGTTTTACTGGCAATTAACACGTTGTAAGAAGTATGTATCGCCGAGTTCCTCCTAAGTTAAGTGAGGACTTGACATACATTGTATTAATGTGCGAAGGTACGAGCTTTGTTGGCAATTTGTATTTCATCAGAAACACGGCGCCAACAACGTCACATTATGCTTGTATTTTAATTATTATACTTTGACGCTTTTAGCATGCAAGCATCGACATAATACATCAAGGTCGTCAAAAGTCAAAGTATAAAAATGATTTATCGACGTTAAAGTCATCCAAGAACGAAAAACCTTTCTACATTTCATATTTTAAAGACTACATCAGCTCAGTAGGAATAAATCCTACATTACAGGGTGACTTTACAGACAAGGGATAGAAAGAATACCAGGACTCAACATAACTGTTTCTGTGGATAACACAAGTATGGGCATTGAACCACGCTCATTTTCCGATAGGAAAGAGATTCAATATATCATAGCTAAGTCATTATAAAAAATTATGATATGAATAAGATTCAGATAGACGGTATATAAATACATATAACATTAGTTATTTATAGGGGCGGATGAAAGGATTTCTTTTGTCGCCTTCTGCGGATACTTCCAGACTTTGCCCAAGGTGAAATCTCATTGCAGTAGACCGTCGCGACAAAACGTGATTCTATTTCCCTTCTAAGTTTCCTACTAAAACCACGCAGTGCCGCTTCCATGCAGTGCGGTCTATCTCATATGAGTTCATATAAACAATATTTGTGTCGCATTGTACCGCGTCGCTCCGCTCTAATGCAATTACGCTCTGTGCACTCATGCTGAGAGTTTCAAGATTGAAATATATATTTTTCTAACTATGCAATCGAATTAACTTCTCTAAGTGGCAAACCGCACTTGCAATATTTCACCTAAGCCGGCAAAGTAGTCAAATAATGATCCTGCTAATTTAGTGATATAAGCTTAAAAGCATTCGTGGGGAGTTAGTCTTTAAAAGAATGCAAGACTAAAGTTTTAAAATGGTCACAGACACAAAATTATGATGAGACAGAAAGTTTAATAAAATGAAAGATATGTATGTACTGATATATATGCACACGTTAAACACTTCACAACATACACGCACCGCACACACACACACACACACACACATACACACACACAAACACACACAATAAGCACACTCACATACCTTTGACATTGCCAAAGGAATATGCCATGTATGACCGATGACGTGTTACTGAAGAGCGCTAGTACCCATAACACAAGTTAGATCTTACATTGGGTACCAGAGTTCAACAAAAACACTTACTTTTTATTGTTTGTAAAATATTATTGTTTCACCAATATTATTTGTAAGTGTACTTAATTGTAATTTTTTTTGGTAAATTAATTTTATTATTATTATTATGTTTCTCTTATCACAGGTACTTTCTAACATATATATTAGAAAATACCTGGCCCTTTGGGAGGCTTACACAGAGACATGGGTCCAACGTGAAGAGGCCCTTCGAGAGTTTTAATCAAAGGTGGGATGAAACACCTACAGCGGCACTAGCTGCAGCAGGCGTAGGACTATTGCTACGTATGGATTCTAATATATGGGCTATAGGTATGGGTGTTTGGTGGACCGGTATATTGCTAACTATGGATGGAAAACGGCGTCTGCCCTGAATACTCTAATAGCATCAATGTAATGGGCAGACGGTGACTCGCCAACTCACTAGATGGGCCCCCTGAATAGCCACTATAGGCATACAAGCCAGCAGCAGAGGGCAACACCGGTGCGAGTGGCTAGGGGTGTCGAGCGGTGCGGCGCCGGTTTCACCATCACGGGTCTCGTAACAACGGAGACACGGAGCGGGTTTCCCCGTAGTTATGCCCTTGAAAATGACACTTCCACCCCCAAGCATATAGCTCTAGCGGCCCCCCTCTGACCGGCCGACCAAGGCAAGCCAGAGTTGAGAGTCCTACGGGCGCTCTTGAAGTTCCACCCCAGCCAACCAGTAACGGCAAGCCGAGGACGAGGCCCTAACTAACTCTCTGAGGCATTCAGGACCGCAGTGTCGCCACTCACATTCAGCTCGCCACAAGCTGCCCTGCGGTTTGTGCGCTTTTATTTAACCTGATGATACATTTTTTGTTTATATCACAAGGCGAAGGTGATAGTTTAAAAGCTAGTGTACTGTGCCCTCCGATATCGCGTTAGTCTCATGATGAGATAACGACTGTCCCAGAGGGTATATTATTATTATTATTAGTCTTAATTAAATATTTATAGGACGCCTCTTACCCTAGTGGTGCTGTATATAAAATTTAAAAGCACAACACTAATACATATATGTATATTATATTGAATAATTAATTTTATAAAAGAAAGCCATCTTGTGTATTCTGAATCGTTCGATAAACTTAACGAATAAAATGCTGCATATCAAACGAAATAGATCATGTGGCAAAAGAAGCATGAGAGCTGAATAAATGCTGTAGAAATTAAAGCTCTAAGAAACATGTGTGGTGTCATTAGAGAGAGATGCGGCATGAAAGTGAATATATTGACAAGAATAGAAAAGGGTATGTTGAGCTGGTTTAGGCATATAGAAAGAATGGACGAGAAAAGAATGATTAAGAAAGTTTATAAGGCTAGTGTGAATGGAACAGTCGCAAGGGGAAGATCTAGGCGAAGGTTTTCGATCAGATCGGAGACGTTCTGGACGAAGGCCAGATTAAGAGCACCTTATACTAGCGAGCGTGTATTAGGAATGTGATGAAAGTGAATGAAGCCAGAGAAGTGGGTCAGGATCGTAGCAAATGGAAATCCGTAGTTTCTGCCTACCCCTCTGGCAAACAGGCGTGAATCTATGTATGTCATATATATTATGCATCCTCTGAGTACCTTTTACAAAAACGCGCGTAAAATATCCCACATTATTTTCTTATAATGCTAACTCCACCTAAGCACCCAAATAATCCGTAAAACTTAATTCAACTACATTTTTCTTTTTCCTTGAAAATACTTTATCCATCTCGGAGGCCGCGCTTTGCATGATAAGATAGTCCTTGACTGACGTCAAACTATCTCGTACTATTGAATATTTTAGCGTGGAGCCAAGTGCCACCTGCCTAGAACTACATATATGAGAAAGCTTGAGATCAAAGTTCGTATTGGTTTTCTGCGTATTTAAGGAGCGAATGTGAATTGAATTATCGTAAAAACAATGTTATGCGACACTAATGTGTTAAGTGAAACTGAAAAATGTGATTATATTTAAGAATTGTTTAATGTTTATCTACGACCAAGTCGAATGCCAAAGAACAATATATATTATATACATCTATGGCGGCCTCGATGGCGTAGTGGTTAGTGTAACCGGTTGCCACACCTGAGATCACGGGTTCGATGCCCACACAAGTCAAACATTTGTGTGCATGGACATGGATGTTTGTCTTGGTCTAGGTGTTTCTATGTATAATATGTAAGTATTTACAAAAAAAAAGTATATACGTATGTTTATCCATTGTCTAGTATCCATAGTACAAGCTCTGCTTAGTTTGGGCTAGATGGTGTTTTGTTTATGTGATAGAATATTATTACTATTATAATTATTATCTATATATAAAATGTCTAATGTCTGTAGGAACAATACTTGTTTTCTGGGTGCAACGGTACACTATGTTCTTTTCTGTACCCCTGACGACGAGTATGCGGCATTGCATGATAATCGGTTCAGTAGTTTAAGCGTGAAAGCGTAACAAACGAACAAACTTGGATGTGAGTTTGTTTGTTTGCATTTATAATATTAGGTAAGATTATTAGTACTATACAAGAAAATAAATCGTAACTATAAAAATATAAGTAACAATAATTTATTTATTCGAGTTATCGATATGGCGGTACATTATTTTATGTATTTTTGTATTAAACATTGTGTTTTTACTTTACGTATTTGCAAATATGGTTTTCATTATTGATATTGGATAAATACTTTGAATATTTTGATTAAAATTCAGAATCTGCATTTTGCATCAATATAATATCATTATACAAAAATAGCTTCCACGTTTAAATATTTAAGTTATGCATATTTTCATACATACCGTTGTATTATTCTATGCATAATTAAAAATTTACATAATTAATTCTGAACATATTATTACATAAAATTTGGTAACGTTAAATACAATCTATATTTGATTGAGTAACTATTTAAAAACATAAATACAAAGCTTTGAAATTAAATCATCGCTGCATTGTATAATTATACACAATAATACCAGTCCTGTATTGAACTGTCCCACTGCTGGGCACGGGCGAGGTGGAAAATAACCTAACCCTTCTCAATGTGAGAAGATTTAAGTTATAGTCCACCTCGCTACCCCAGTGCAGGCTGTTAGACTTTATATATCTTCGGGAACATAATGGAGAACTCTCAGACATGCAGGTTTTGTCACAATGTTTTGCTTCGCCCTTAAAGCAAGCGATATAGTAACCGTGGCAAATAGTTTCGAAATGTAAAGCGCGCTTTGGGATCGAACTTGAGACCTCTGCGTGGCAGTTTATCGATCTCCCACTAGGTTATCGCTTTTATTATGTGAAAAATATATCACTCTGGCGGACCCGCGAGTAGCCGCTACATATTTATTATACAAATTATTCAATTCATCTTACTTAGACCCTGGAGCTGATATGTTATACAAAAATAATTAATCATACATTTATACATCATGCCCAGACCTTCGTTTTAAATTCCATTCTAATAAAAAATTGAAAATATTTTATTTCATAGTTTGAAGTTGGCTTTATTTTACACTGAAATTGTGATGTAAGATCTCAAGGTCAAAACTATGACTTCTACAGTTAATATGTGATATGTAGTTAAACTTTGTATGCATAAGTACTAGTTTTTGTCTGGAGCTGAAAGGCAGACGGAGCTGGCCACTTACAGTCTTAGAATAGTCACAGCTATCTCTTATCTAAATAGCTCTTATACTCTTAATCAATGTGTAACTTTTCTTTACTTATAAACCAATTTTAAAGGTCTCTCAGCTGATACCTCGCAAAAAAAAAACAAATTCAATTTTATTCTTGCAACACTTAAACAGTCATCACAGACCATTGCCAAATTAATCTACTAAATAATTAAAGAAATATGTCGTGTATTATTGTCATTTTTGTAAGTTTAAATACATGTGACGACTTTAACAAGTCACAACAATAAGATTACCACTTAGCATAAATATAACTAGTTCACTTTACGTAAATAAATTTATCACCTGGTTTGTATGATAGAGGCGGTAATTAAAATAACACTTCATCATTTGGAATGATTAGGCAGCGTATTTCTAAATAAACATAATAATATATAATTGTGTTCCAATGAATAACAACAACAATACTATGCTATTTTTAAAAGTTAATTTATTAAAAGCAATAAAAAATAACAGTTGCTGAATGTTTATATATTCCAAAGTTTTTGTTAATCTATTCATGATGTGTGTATTTATTTAAATTTCTACAAATCACTATACTCATGATTTCATACTGGCACATGACTCATTTAAAAATAAATATTTCAGCAAATATTTCCTCTTATGATATAGACGAAATTTAGCATCACAAGTATCATGAAGCGGATTGAACTGATGGAACCGCGCACAATTTTTTTCTTCATCTCCAAGCTGTAAAACACCGAATTATTTTATATAATTTTGAATATCACACAGTATAGAGAAAACTTCTTCAAGTGCCTCTCCGACTAGCGATGGTTGGCAATCAGCTCTGCATATTTCTTTCCTCGCGAGGCGAAAAACTGAGAAAATAGAGAAAGGTGCGCAATTTTTTTCTTTGGAATAAGTTCTATTCGACCGACGATACATGTGACACCTATTTTATTTTATACGAAATAATATTTTCATAAACCATTGACATTAATGTCAATTCTGTCCCAGCTGATCGGAAAGTGTGCCATATTGCCTCTTAGATATGTTTAAACAAGAGCCCGCCGGTGTTTAGATTTCGTTACTGTTTATCTATTGATTAAATAGCTATTAATGCTAACTTATGTTTATAAGTAAGATTTTTCTAATCAGTCACTATACAATAGCGTCGCCATATATTAACTACCTGTCAAATATTTAAGATGGGTTTATAAGTAAGGCTGATAGATGATTATATAAGTTACATAAGTATTAAACCTCAGGTTTAATACTTATTTATCTTAACTTCCATTACAGTAGCAACCAGAATACCATACGAATTAAAAACAAATAAATCGAATACGATGTTGTATTCCTACATTTAATTTATTAACCTCATCTTAATGAAATTCATTTCACTTAATTTGTCTTTTCCTTGCATCAAAATGAGCAATTAAACTATGGTTTTTATGGTTTTAGAGAGGCATAATAACAGAATCGCTACATTACTTAGCGCCAAATGTTTGGCCAAGTCAATGGAATAAAATTTATGACTAACAGCTATTGCTTACAGTTTTGCTCAAGCAAAATTATAAGCAAAAGCTAGCCTAAAATATGCTTTGAATATTTCAAAGTAAATTTACAAAAATAGCTCCATTTAAATTTCGAAATGGAATTACTGTTCCAACCGCATTTTTACAACGTCACGAATAAATCCGACAGAAAAGGTGACGTCATCAAAGTGTGCGCGCAAACACGTCAGTCGAACCAACAGACCATACGCAACCAAATTGGCTCGCTACAGTATATACCAGAACTGAACTGCGTATACAGAGTATAGAACAAGTGTTAACCGCCAGTGCTAACGAACCACAACTTTTAATTACCAAACTTAAACCAGAGACACGAGGAAAACACCGAGAAATGTTTTACACTTGCTTTTATTAGGCTGACAATAAGCCGCGTATTATTTGCTGCCTGCTTTATTTTAAAATGTATTTCTTTTATAAACTTTATAACGACGTTTTTGATATTTGTCTCCAGTCACCTCGAAGAAATTTCTTTGAAGTAGCTACTATCACGCATCATCTCTCAACCAATGTTAGGACGCCGGCATCCGTGCTTAACCAGACTAGTTAACACATAAATGTTGTTATGATAGTCTTCTTTTTGCTGGTAATAAAGTGAATGGCGCTCTACGCGCTTTTATGAACAGTCGAAATGTATCTGAAAAGGCACGTTCGGCTGTTCATAGAGGTCTATTAGTGCCTACACTTATGCATGGAAGTGAAAGTTGGGTATGGCATAAGAAGCATGAGAGCAGAATAAATGCTGTAGAAATGAGAGCGCTGAGAGACATACATATGTATGTGGTGTGACGCTAAAAGATAGAATAAGAAATAATGTAAAATTAGAGAGAGATGCGGCATGAAAGTGGATACAGTGACAAGAATAGAAAAGGGTATAACATACCCTGGCTGGTTTGGGCATGTAAAAATAATGGACAAGAAAAGACTGACTAAGAAAGTTTATAAGGCTAGTGTGAATGGAACAGTGGCAAGAGGCAGATCTAGGCGAACGTTTCTTGTTCAGATCGGATACGTTCTGGACAAGGCTAGAACACCTTAAACCAGCGAATGTGTATGAGGAATATGATGAAAGTTAAGGAAGCCAGAGTAGTGTGTAAGGATCGTAGCAAATGGAAATCCGTAGTCTTTGCCTACCCCTTTGGGAAACAGGCGTGAACCTATGTATGTAATAAAAAAATATGTATCTTTTATTTGATTACCTTTTTTGTATTTTCGTATTTTTGATAACTGGGTTGGTTGAGAGGTTAACTTATCACGAAATTCAACACATTTAAATTTTTTGTACGTTTTGATAACACAGCATCAGCTATATGTACCTGGTAATAACTTCGCGCTTTAAGTGATTGAGGCAGGTATTCCATAAATAAAATTAATGTGTAAAAGTGCTCGAAACATCGTGATAAGCGTACATAAAAATGAATATAAATCAGCCTCAATAAGATTTGTGAAGAGCTGACTTATTTTAATAAACGCCGATATCTCAGTTATAAGATAAAAGTTATTCAACAAACAAATTATAACCTGACTGAATATAAAAGTTATACAATTAAAATCTTTTATTTATGAAACTAAGCTAACTAAAAAATTTGCCTAAGCAGCTAACCAATAAATAATATTCTATGTAATTTTGCTTATTGTGCTTATTCAATACATTTAGTGACCTGAGCTTATATTTACGCTCTGCTACCGGTACGCTTACAGTAAGCAAACAAATAGTTTGCATAATGGATTGACGATCTAAAATTCACAAGTTCTTTTTATTAAGATAATAAAACTCGGTATTGCAGCTCTCGGCGCCATAACTTAGTCGTCTTGCCGCAACACAATTTCAATTAGGTATTTTTTCATATAAATCTGGGTAAGTGAAAACCTTTGGAAAGTTTGTGCAAAGTTGCTCTAGGTTTCGTGTGAGCGGCCAAATTACGTCGGCGATTAAAAAGTTATATTCAGCGTGTAACAGAAAGGTGAGGTCGTATTAATAGTTTTTATTACGATGTCCCTGCATAAAGCGATGTTTAAAATTATGTCAAAATGATTCATTTCATATTCGTAAGTTTAACTATTTGACTCATAAATTGTTTGATAAACACATAAGTAAGTAAGTCATACACGTGCTTGGTATGGTAATAAATCTAATAAACATGACTCAGTTAAGTACGAAAAAAAAGGCAACGCATAGGCAGTGTCTAATACAACAATCATAAAAATAAAGCTTACAAAATATATAATAAATAATAGCCTTCAGAGTTAACATGAAACATTAAAAAAGGTATTATTTTATATTAGAGTTTGTAAGTCGTATTTACTATGAGCCTACCGGATATCATATTGCAAGGCAAAAAGATCGACCTCCCTTTAGTCCTTTACCCGTTTCTCTCTGTTTACTGTAAAAAATAAGGAACCCCGATTCCATAAGGAAATTGAATCTACAACACTTCATATCCTAGTAGTATGCGAACAGCCACGATTTGCCAAACTTTCTCGAAAGAAACTGTACACGCTTTTAATATAATTCTTCACATAAAATAACAGAAATCTCGAGAAACAAACAACTTTGGGAACCTATTTAGAAAACAAGATTTTTTGGCTGAAAGAGCAACATCATATTTTGAAACAATACCGCTGTTCGCACCACATTTGGGTGAAGTTTTAAAGCAAGCGAAGCAGTTAACGGCATACACCATCTTTATGCTTCAAAGTTTCAGAAGCACACATTAGGGTACCCACACACCATACGCGACGAAGCGATTTTCATTGTGCATACATGAAGGACTGGAAATTAATTTAATCGTTTGTTTTCCTGGGTGTTGAGGTCACAGTTTAATTAAATTTTGATTCTTAATCTGAGTAAAGTGAAGTGTATTTTTGAATTTTCTATTAAAACAATTACTACTAATTGTGTGTATCTACACACGAGGCGTTTAATGCAGTGTATGCTTTGTCGACAACCGTCTCCACTGTTCTCAAAATTAATTATTGTTTAGTGTTCTTAGACAGAAACTATTGTTTATGTTAGGCACTAGTCTTCTCTAAAAATACACGTTATTATTTTATATTTTCAATTTATACTATTGTTTCATTATATTTCTTACAGCTCTGTTACGTACACACAGCGAGGCATCAACCTAGACTGTTTGGACTTTGAATTATTAGAAGTTGAACGCTGTGAATCGTTAGAAATCGAAATCGAGAGAATTTTCGAATTTTTGCTACGCTCTATCCTTACCGTTACATCGACACCACTATGCACTGTCCCTTTCCGATAATTCTCTATTTTGTATGTAACATAATTATGCGTATATAGGGTGTCTAACTTGATGTGTAGCCGTGTGTACGTACGTACGTAATATTAAAGTCATGAGTGTTTCTAGTCTGCGTAGGCCTTTATAATGAAATACTTTCTCAGTATTGAGGTTAGCTCCTGCTTTTCATAATGGCTTTGGGAAACTTTCTTTGCTTAAATTTTTAAACGCCGTTTAACACGATAACTTTTGTTAGAAATACCGATCTTTGTGAAATATTGCATGTACTTAGAACCAAGTTAAAATAGTTGATGAGGCCGGTATTCCAACATTTGGAAGCATTTAAGCACGCAACGTTATTACAGATGTTAATTTTTATGTTAGCAAGAGTTTGGTACCATAAATATTTTGAAGGTTTATAAAGCCGGAGAATTATTGTGCTACTCTATTTGTTAAGTTACATATAAAAGAGCATGCTTAATGTCAGAGTAGTACTAATGCATTCTACAATATACAATAATATGTATTTGACAGTCTTATTGTATAATGTAGTATTAAAAGTAGGACAAAAATAAATTAAAGAAAATTTGTAGGATTACTATATTTTCTTAAATGCTAGTAAAATTATCTTATGTCGTGTTCCCACGCGCGCCTCTGTGTCGTATGTCTGTCCTTTTTCAGGGGGACAGTAGGGATTAAAGTAGCAGTGACCAAAGAGTAGGTCTATTCGGATATTGGCCTGCCGTTTCATACGGCGAGCCCAATCCTTGGCGTAGTCGCGATTGCATGTGAAACTGATTCGCGCGGCACCGCCGATTGCGGTTTTGTTGAAGAACACCGTGGAAGGTTAAGTCGGTATTAACGGGATGTCTCTAGTTACCATATTTCTTTGTCCCGGTGAATCCGACATAACCCCTACACTGGCCCCCACGTTCATTCACCCACGTAAAAAATACAGAATCTTATGTTTACTTAAAAGAAGTTGGTGCTGCAACTACAACTCATCAATAAAACTTAAGCTAGTAAGTAAAGTACGCTGGCAAACAAAAATGAATCGATAGAACTAACTAAAGTTCTAGAAGAGCATACAAAGCTCTTACAAGAAACTTCGGACAAAATGAAAACCCTACAAGAGTGCTTGGACAAACAGCAGTCAAGCTACGTGAGTGTGGCAGCGACGCCGAGGAGGCAGCCATTCGGGGCGACCGCGCTGCACTCACTGATTATTTCGTCGAAAGACGAAAATGATACGGGTGAGGACGTCCTTAAAAAGGTCAGAGATTCTGTGAGAGCAAAAGAAGGCGGCATCGCAATAGAAAGGGTGCGAAAAGGCAGGGATCGGAAAATTATCGTTGGCTGTCACAGCAAGGACGAAACTGACACATTACGGGAGCGGCTGAAGGGCACAGAGGATCACCTCCTGGTTGAGGGCGTGAAGAACCAAGACCCACTGATCGTCCTTAGGGACGTGCTGACGTGCTTCAGTGATGAGGACGTCATCATGGCCCTGAGGAACCAGAATAGGGCGGTCTTTCGCGACCTTAAAAAGGGGACGGTCGCGCAGTTGTGCGCTACAGGCGTAAAGCGAGGAACCCCCACCTTTGCCATATCGTGCTGAGGGTGTCGCCCTCAGTGTGGTCAAGGGCCATAGGCCTAGGAGCACTGCACATCGACGTGCAAAAAGTCAGGGTGGAGGACCAATCTCCGCTCGTGCAGTGCTCCATGTGCCTGGGTTACGGTCACAGCAGATGTTTCTGTAAGGAGACCGTACCCAGGTGCAGCCATTGTGGGGGGCTGCACCTGAAGGACAAGTGCGCTGACTGGCTCGCTGGCGCAGCCCCTACCTGTTGCAACTATACCTCGGTGAAGATGGGTGCTATCGAGCATGGCGCCTTCAGCGTCGAGTGTGCGGTGTGGCGGAAGTGGGACGCGCTAGCCAGAGCAAAAGTCGCGTACTACTAAGGTGGTACCTAGCAGTTCTCGAGCTTTGTACGAAGCTGTGCAGGCCAATCTCCAGCGGAAAGAACTGGCCACTACAGAACTTATGCTCGAAGCGCGAAAGCGCAAGTACGCGTTCGCTCTCATACAGGAACCCTATGTGGGAGGTATCAAGGCGATGAAGGCGTATAGGGGGGTGAGGATATTCCAGAAGACCGGTAGCAGTGGGGGCACTGCGAAGGCCGCAATTGCCGTGTTTGATGACGGCATTTGGGTGGTACAGTGCCCTCAATTCACCACCGACAATATCGTGGTGGTGAAAATGCAAACCGAAGCCTGGGAGCTCCTTGCCGTCTCGTATTACTTAGAGCCGGACCTCCCCATAGAAGCGTACCTAGAGCAACTAATTAATATAATACGCGCAACAGGCCATTCAAAAATCATTATTGGCGGAGACGCGAATGCAAAGAGTCCGTGGTGGTGCAGTATAAACAAGACTCAAGAGGTGAGCTAATGGCCGGAATCTTGGCTGAGCTGGGCTTCCACGTGCTCAACAACGGCACAACCCCCACTTTTGATACTGTGAGAGGGGGTAAGCGACTGACAAGTTATGTGGACGTTACCACTTGCAGCGAGGACCTGATGGACCTGGTTGACGACTGGAGAGTCGTGGAGGACCTGACTAGCTCGGATCACAATGGAATGGAATTTAAAATTAGACTGCGGTGTGACAAAAATAAAGAGATTAAAAGAACTACTAGAAAATACAACTCCAGGAACGCCAATTGAGCACTTTTCAACAGCAAACTGGTTGAGACTTTTGAACAAAAATGTATAAACATGAATATAATAGGAAACATTCATTCTAAACACGACCTAGGTACACTTATAGGAAATATAATAACATCAATTACATCCGCATGCAAAGCGTCAATGCCGCAAAAGTCACAGAAACAAAAATTAGCCATTCCATGGTGGTCCGAGGAGTTGGAGGCCATGAAACGTGTGGTCGTCACCAGAAAACGCAGAATCTGATGCGCAGCGACTGTCCGCAGAGCTGCAGTTGTTGATGACTACCTGGAAGCAAAAGCTCGATACGAGACTGAGGTCAAGGCTGCACAGATCCGAAGCTGGAAGTCTTTTTATGAACGCCAAGACAAGGAAAGCCTTTGGGAAGGCATATACCGTGTGATAAAATGCACTGGGAAAAGAGAGGAGGACTCACCGCTGGCCAAAGACGGGAGAATGGTAGAGCAGTAGGTGTCCGCGAGAATGTTAGCGGAAGCATTTTATCCGGATGACAAGGAGGAGGAAAATGATTCTGACCATCGCCGAATAAGAATTAAAGCGGACTGGCTAAATGAACTGGCTCAAAATGAGTTTTGTGACCAAGCATTTACAGAGGAGGAGCTCAGATCGGCGATGGTCAGCTTTAATCGAATAAAAGCCCCTGGTGCAGACGGCTTCACAGCGGACATCTGTTCGCGTGTCATCCTGGGTGACTTGCGGCTACATCACGCGGTCTTCAACAAATGCCTCCACTTAAAATATTTTCCACGTGAGTGGAAAGAAGCCACCGTGGTCATTATAAGAAAACCAGGAAAGGACAACTACACCAATCCCAAGGCATACAGACCGATAGGCCTATTACCACTAATGGAGAAAGTCCTTGAGAAAATGATGGTTCGGAGACTGATTTGGCATCTGGTGCCACGGACAAGCCCTCACTAGTACGGCTTTACACCACAACGTAGCACCGAGGACGCCCTCTACGACCTAGTGGCCCATGTGAGGGGTGAACTCAAAAAGAGGAAACTCATCACAATGGTGTCGCTGGACATAGAGGGCGCCTTCGATAGCGCATGCTGGCCTGCCATACAGGTCAGGTTGGCTGAGGAGCAGTGTCCCGGGGCACTCAGATGCCTCATCAATAGCTACGTCACTGACCGACGTGTCCGACTTAGGTATGCTGGTTGTGAATATACTAAGTCGACACAGAAAGGATGCGTGCAGGGTTCAATAAGTAGTGCGGTCGATGGCCCTTTATGGGTCGCCCATTTGGGCTGGCGCCCTGGATCGCCGAAACGTCGCCCTCCTAAGGAGACCTCAGAGGGCGATGGCGATCAGGGTGTCGCGGGCGTACCGCACCGTCTCCTACGAGGCGGCGTGCGTTTTGGCGGCATCGCCGCCCTGGGATTTGGAGGCGGAGGTCCAAGCGTCAGTGTATTATAGGCGCGCTGACCTCCGGCTCCAGGGCGAGGAGCCCACGCACAGGGCGGTGGAGACGCGAAGGTCCCAGGCTCGACTGGTCCTGGAGGCCAAATGGCGGGAGAGGCTGGCCCAGCCCCACTATGGGGTGAGGACAGTCGAGGCTGTCCGTCCAGTGTTAAGGGAGTGGACGGACAGACGGCGCGGACCACTCACCTACCGGCTTACTCAGGTGCTCTCCGGACACGGGTGTTTCGGAGAGTACCTCTGCAAGATAGCCGGTAGGGAGCCGACAACCAGATGTCACCATTCTGAGTTGTGTGACCGGGACACGGCGCAGCACACGCTTGAGGAGTGCCCGGCATGGGCCGAGGAGCGCTGTGTCCTGGTCACCGTGATTGGCCCCGACCTCTCGTTGCCGACCGTCATATCCAAGATGGTCGGCGACGACAGGTGCTGGGGCGCAATGAGGTCCTTCTGCGAGGCTGTCATCTCGCAGAAGGAGGCGGCGGAGCGGTGGCGTGAGGACGATCCTTACGCCCCGGACGTCCGCCGCCGGAGGAGAGGGCGCAGGAGACGCGCTTATGTCGCTCTCCTGCCCCCCACCTAGGGGCTCCGAGTGGCGGGGCCTCAGGGGACCCCGCCACCCGTAAATTAAAAGCCCCGAGAGGGCGCGCGCGGTGTTCCCGCGCGCCTTCCAACGACGAAAGGGGAGAGCGTTCAGGCTCTCCCCTGGGGACGAGAGGTGGTAGGGTCCGAAAAAAAAAAAATGACCCGGCCGGCACCCACACGGGAGGGCCTGCTATGGTTGAATCTTGTAAGTTCCCAACTGGCCCCCCCCATTTGGTGAGAGAGGGAACACCCCAGGTTTTTTAGTGGGTATACCAGCGCATACTTCGTGCTGGGAGTCCCACACGCCCCGCCGGTGCCGTCCCCTAGCCGGCGGGTAGTGCATGAAGCATTTTTCTTGGGAATCAAAAAAAAAAAAAAAATGGTTTCAGTAAGTAGTCCCATACTGTGGAATCTCCTACTGGACCCATTGCTGCGGGGCCTTAAGAAACGAGATGACTACTGTCAAGCCTTTGCGGACGACATAGTCCTCGTGTTCTCGGGAGACTCAGCAATGGAGATCCAGAGACAGGGTAATGCCACTCTCGAATGTGTTCGGAGGTAGGGGATCGTAAACAAGCTGAAGTTTGCGCCACACAAAACTTGTGCCATGTAATAACCCACAAGCTAAAGTACGACACCCCACATCTGAGCATGGCGGGAGTGGACATTACCATATCTAAGGAGATTAAACTTCTGGGGCTAACGATAGACAGCAGGTTGACGTTCAATGCACACACTGCAAATGTCTGCAGAAAAGCATTGGGCGTCTCCCGCTTGACATACGCATAAGGGAGAACGCCTCTCTGTACGTGGCCAAGAGGGGGGTGACCGAGTCGACACCAGGGCACGCTGAGGTTGAGACCCAGGTTGCGTACTCCACGAGACCCCACCCTGCAAAGCATATACGCCGACAATTCGTTAGCCTGCAAAGTGACGCGGAAGTCGCCGAGTACACTCGGGACTGTACAGTGATTTATACTGACGGCAGTAAGATTGGTGGCGGGGTTGGCGCCTCATTATCCGTATGGATAAATGGGGTGGAAACTAAAGCAGCCAAACTAAAACTGCCATCTTACTGTACCTTGTACCAGGCAGAATTGTTGGCTATATGTGAAGCATCAAGGGTGGCGTCTACAGGAGCCCAAACAAAATACGCAATCGTTAGCGACTCACGATCGGCATTAGAGTCCGTGATCAGCTACGATGCCCTCCATCCCCTAGCCAGCCAAGCCAGGCTACATTTAGATATGGACAAAAGCCAGAACAAGGATATATCCTTGTTCTGGATCAAAGCACATGCCGGGTTGGAGGGTAATGAAAGAGCTGACCAATTGGCCAAAGAGGCTGCACAGAGACTTAAAACTCAGCCGACATATGATAAGTGCCCGGTTTCATTCGTCAAGCGACAGATCCGGAAGGACTCGCTTGACGAATGGAATCGGAGGTATCAGGACGCGGAGGTCGCTGGGACCACAAAGGTCATTTTCCTAGATCCCATAGAGGCATACAAAATTGTTAGGAGGGTGGACCTGAGCAACAGTCTTACACAAGTTTTTACGGGGCACGGTGGATTCTCCGAATATTTGCACAGCTTCAAGTGTAAGGAGAGTCCATCGTGTGCCTGTGAACCGAGCAAAGGTGAGAGTATTACCCATCTGTTGATTGACTGCCCCCTCTTCACAAGCGACAGTGTGGGAGTAGTACTAAGTAAAGACAAAAGTAGAACCATGTTTATTAAATACTGTATAAAAATTGCAAAAATAGTCGCAAAGAGAAATAAAAGCACATAACTTATGCTAATTAACATATAAGTATATATGTAAATATAGTATAGAAATTTTTCGTTTTGTAAATAAGCAATATAAACATCACATAGGTTAAGTATCATATATTCTAATGTATAAAATTTGCTCTTATATGTTTATAAATGCATTCCACTAATTCACCCGAATGGCTATTAGTATTAGGTGGATAAAATATAAGTAAACTATAAATTAGTATAAAAACTTGTTAGAATAAGTTAGAATAAGGCACCGGGCACGCCACGATCGTGGCGGTAAGTCCCGTGTTTGAGGAGTGGCTGGAGAGGCGGCATGGCGCCCTCACCTTCCGGCTGACACAGGTACTGACTGGCCACGGTTGTTTTGGCCGGTTCCTGTGTCGTATACGCCGGCAAGAGACGCCCGGTTGTCACCACTGCGGCGACTGCCGCGGCGTTGTAGAGGACACGGCGCTGCACACTTTGGCGGTTTGCCCCGCCTGGGCATCGCAGCGCCGTGATTTGATCGCGGCAGTCGGATCGGTTGCACTCTCGCTCCCGGCCGTAGTTCAGTCTATGGTCCGGAGTGAGAGGTCGTGGAACGCCGTCGCCTCCTTCTGCGAGGAAGTGATTTCCATCAAGGAGGCGGCGGGGCGGGAGAGGGAGCGTATAAACCCTCTCCCCAACCGCAGAGCCGGGCGCCGGAGGGCGCGAGACGACCTCCAGCCACCCTGAGGTTTGACCTGGGGGTGGCGGGCTTTGTGGGCCTGCCCGCCATCCGTTCAGCACCAGGTCCGAGAGGCGGCGTGCGTGTTCCCACGCGCGCCTCTGTGTCGTGTCCGTCTCCCCCCCTTTAGGGGGAGACAGTAGGGCTTTTATTTTGTAGAACCTATCTTGGGTAGGTCTTATTGCATAGGGGCCTGCCGTTTCATACGGCGGGCCGAAACCTCGGCGGGGTCGCGACCGTATGCGCAAGTGATTCGCGCGGCCCCGTCGATAGTGGTTTTGTCGAGGAACACCGTGGTAGGTTTAGTCGGTATCCCGGGAGGTACATTATCTTTTCAAAATCTTTCTTTTACCCCGGCGAGTCCGACATAATCCCTCCGCCCGCCCCCGCGGAGGGATATGCGTCACAGCATTCCCCCACGTAAAAAAAAAAAAAAAAAAAAAAGGCATGTTTCAGAAAGTAGTAAATAACAGAATATTGTAACTAATATAATAACTTAAAATAAAGTCTCTTATCCTCATGTCAGAGAAGGCTGCAACAACCTGCGATGGACGGTGCCTTTAAAAATAAATGTTAGTAAAGTATGAATAATACTTTCCTACTAAGATGGTTAACAAGCATACGTCTCGTCTGATGATAAGCGATTACCGTAGCCTCTGTGCTTAAAAAATATTTGCTTAAGTGTTTATGTTTCCACGGCTGGGTGGTACCAACGTGGGTTCTACAAACAATTAAACAAACTACACACAAAACAACTATTTACGTTTCATATACATTTTTCTCTCGTGCAGTTAACTAAGAACATGTACGTTTTCATACTTAATGTGTGTGAGTTTCATAACTAATGCACAGAACGATCCACACGGTATATATTTCCAAATGATAAAACAAGCAAAACATATCCGAAAATGACAAAGTTCCATGTTAAATGTAAGTACAAAACCAACCAAGTGCCAAACTTCCTCACAATTGTCCTTCTGTTTTAGCATGTTTATTTCAAATGCCCAAAGGCCTTACATTTGGGGCCACAGCGGTACGACGACACAGGTCAACAGACACAGTATGGCCTAAACAATTTTCTGGTACATCCGTATAGAAACATCTATACGGATGTCGGTCGACTGGCAATACGGAAAGTTGCGTGTTCGATTTGCACAGAGCCTACAGTTATTTGTTTCGCGTCAGAATGTTTGCATATCCGATTTGTGTGAATAACGGCGCCTATGTTGTAGAAAATCCTAACGCGTACTGTGGAATAAAAGGAATACAAAAATATACCAAGATCATAAATGGAATCATGGGAAATCAAATGAAATCTATGTATTTTATATTATAAACCTGTTGATTATATTACTTTAACATTTATCCCTCCGGTAGTAAAATTATATGAATACGATTTAAAAGTGTGGCCGTGAGTTTCTAGAACCTAGCATCTAACCTAAATGTAAATTCAGTAACCTCGCTAAACTCACTAACTCATAAACGTTGATGTTCATAAGTGTTACTTTGTGACCTAAATGAATAAATAATGTTTAACTCGACTTTGACTATAATAATTTAAATTTAAACATTTGTGGCAGAATGAGAAGTATGAGAAGAAGCGCGCATTTTAAAACAAGTGATGGAATGATAGAGCCTTTTAATGTTTGTAACCTTTTGATATGGAATAGACGAAAACCTAATCGCAATGTGTCGCACACACATTTTACGTGTGCCTTCAATTTCATCAGATTTTTATAAGGGCCTCTGTTTTACATCTATCAAAATAGCTTGATTTGTAAACAACTAAGAAACTGTGTAAACAAACATGTGCGTTGACGTAGTTCTAATTTCGTATCAATTAAAAAGTATCCAAGTATATCTCATGAACTCACACACACGCACGCAAGCACGCACACACGCATGCACGCTCGCTCACTCGCACGCCGCACGCTCGCACGCACGCACGCATTCACGCACGCACGCACGCACGCATGCACGCACGCACGCACGCACAAACACACACACGCACACATAAAACACATTAGCTTAGTTAAAACTTATTATAATTTAAAGCTATTACTTATGTTAAACCACGGCATCATTACTCTATGTAACCTTTGTTATGGAAGAGGGGGGTATCCTAACACAGTTATCATTTTATACGTAAAAGGACATCCTTAGATATAAGTACTTATGTAAGTGATATCGAAATAATACATTTTTAATTTTAATTCTAATTTTAATATCTTAAAGGCAATGCAATAATTTGGTACCATCATACTATAAACCTGATAGTGCAGCCAGGATGTGGTTCACACCTATATCCCCGTATCATTGGCAGAGGTGTAATACACCCACATTTCGTCAGCTGTGACCGTTACCTGGGTACAGAATATGAACTCCGTGTCGCTGCTGCTAGAGTACCAGAACAACGCAAAAAAACTTAACCTAATCTGAGAATCAAACTCGAGATCTTATGCACATCAGTAACATTCAGTACCCTTTTTTTTTTTTTTTTTTTTACGTGGGGGAATGAAATGACGCATATACCACTATCGACGGGGCCGCGCGAATCACTTTCGCATACGGTCGCGACCCCGCCGAGGTTTCGGCCCGCCGTACACGAAAGACCTATCCAAAATAGGCACTACTTCACCTACTGTCTCCCCCCTAGAGGGGAGACGGACTCCACACAGAGGCGCGCGTGGGAACACGCACGCCGCCTCTCGGACCTGGTGCTGAACGGATGGCGGGCAGGCCCACAAAGCCCGCCACCCCCAGGTCAATCCTCAGGGTGGCTGGAGGTCATCGCGCGCCCTCCGGCGCCCGGCTCTGCGGTTGGGGAGAGGGTTTAAACGCTCCTTCTCCCGCTCCGCCGCCTCCTTGATGGAAATCACTTCCTCGCAAAAGGAGGCGACGGCGTTCCACGACCTCTCACTCTGGATCATAGACTGAACTACGGCCGAGAGCGAGAGGGCAACCGATCCGACTGCCGCGATCAAATCACGACGCTGCGATGCCCAGGCGGGGCAAACCGCCAAAGTGTGCAGCGCCGTGTCCTCAACAACGTCGCGGCAGTCGCCGCAGTGGTGACAACCGGGCGTCTCTTGCCGGCGTATACGACACAGGAACCGGCCAAAACATCCGTGGCCAGTCAGAACCTGTGTCAGCCGGAAGGTGAGGGCGCCATGCCGCCTCTCCAGCCACTCCTCAAACACGGGACTTAACGCCACGATCGTGGCGTGCCCGAACATTCAGTACCCTTGCGCCAACGTGTGTAACTTATGGAAGTTATTGAAACTTTGAAATCTAATCGATCAAAGCTTCGTCTCAACTACATTTATGCAAAATTCGAGCAAGAACGGTAACGCTAAAACGATTATGAGCCATTTAATACTAAAATACATTTTCTACTTAAAGATACTTACGTGAAAGCGTCTTTGAGAATAGTTTATAAAGAGAACAAGCCAAGAAGCCCGCGTTCATAAAACTATGTCGGAGACAAACTCAACGTGATCAAAGCTTATTGAATAAAATTATAAATCTCAGGAACAGGTATATTATTCCTAGACTTTGTTTACGTAATAACAATTCAGATTGAATTAAAATTCGTAAAGATTCTTTACACCATGTGAGGTAATAAATAATACATTGAATATTTGTTGAAAATACACGTTTAAAATTTACAGCTCCTTTATTTATTTAATGTATCGGCGCTGAATTGAACGATTCGTGGAGATTCTGGTATCTCTTTTTTACATTTTACAATTTCAATTAACGAAGTGTTATTTTTGCGTCCGTCGAAATCTAATATTTTTTAAGAATTGCCCATGCTAAAATAGAATATAAAGAACACGCAGTTTCAATCAAAACTCAGTGATTTGTTTTTTAAGCATTGCCCATGATAAAATAGAATGTAAAGAAAATCTTAATATACTATAATACATCATCATTTTTAACAGCAACTGTTACTTTCCGTATATGTACTTCCTGATCGCATAATTCTATAAATAGGCAACTAAAATAAAATCAATGAAAACATTAGCTAGTGTAAAAATTAATTAGAGGTTAACACCATTTGCAAAATTAATTAATGATGTGTATAGTATAATACATCATTTTAAGATTCCAATTTGACATAAATTATTATTGATTGCCGTGTATCATATTAATAGAACATAACTAGATGACACATAGCATAGCTGTAGAAGCGAAACACCGAGGTAAATTTCAATCCCAGACGTAGGACTATGAATAGCTTAGTTGGTAATGCGTAGACACGATTTGCCGAGGTCTCAGGTTTGAGTCCTGCATCATGGATTATTTTTTCCTAGTTTATAATTTATAAAACTAATTATATTACTCATAGCGATCTGATTGTCATACGACAGCTATGTCAAATGACTATTAAAAGTTCAATTAAACGAGTTGCACTAATACCAAGCACTACAGAGATTGGACCTTTACTGTTGCTAGTACCTAGTTTATTAATAAATAATTCATTTCCTTTTTTTGGTTATTGCCAAGCACTTTTACAGTTGTCCACTTTCAGCTCATCATAGATTCTGTCATTTTGTTCTTAAACAGAGTTTTGTACCAGTTCCTTTAAATAAACTTTCACATTAGTAATCACTCTGGGCTTTCATTTTTAATATAAAAATGGATTCATTTATTTGAAACACCAATTTGTAATTTTTCTCACATTGCTGAGGCCTCTTCAAAAAGCATACCAAAATAAATAAATTCCAAGACAGTTTATGAAAATTTATAATTAAATACATAGGTGTTGTTAAAATATTTTTATTCTTGTATATTATATTTATATTCTTGTCCAATATATTTATTACTCATTAGACGTGGTACCGGCATATAATTAAATTAAAATCAATCAGTCCTTCCCTTTTTTATTCTAGCCGTTAAATTTTTTTGACTGATTGATATATATAGTAGATCGGAATGTATCCCGGTTATATACCCGTAATAGATTCCGATCTACTACTATCCTTCTATGTGACCCTACCACATGTCTAACGCTTTATACATTTATACCATAACATAGATTTAAAGATCCACGGCTTTAAACCACCAGAGATACGCAAAAGCACACTCTCATTATACCAGCTATGTTTTTGAGGCCCAAGTATCACTGGCTATTCTGCAAGCCAATTGCTGTCTACTGACATTGTCAGACCCCATACTTCTACTGAGAATATCATAACTGAAAAAGCCAATAACTCTTGTGCTCACGTTCGCACGTAAATACAAGTTCATACTTATGCCCGGCGGCATAAGTTTCGTCGGTTCCAACGACAAGGCAGTCCATCACACATACACCTACATCCTTCCACATTTAATTGAATTATAAATCTCACAACACGTAACTTAAGACCTTTTCCATTTCATACATCACACCCGAAATCCGGACATATTTACACCGTAATACCTTTTGTTTATAAATATTTCCGTACCTATCCGTATATGCTGGACAACTAATATTTTCAGTTTGCAGCGTCCATAAAATGTTTGTCTTTGTCGGAAGGGGTGCGGTGTGACAGATGACTAATGTTGTTTGTTGAAACTGAAATGGTCCAGGGTTCGTTCCGGGTTTCACTTTATTGT
Organism: Catocala nupta; assembly: GCA_963675205.1. Classification (NCBI taxonomy): domain Eukaryota; kingdom Metazoa; phylum Arthropoda; class Insecta; order Lepidoptera; family Erebidae; genus Catocala; species Catocala nupta. The sequence goes on from OY776082.1 coordinate 13,752,928, forward strand.
TTACTTTCAATAGACGACTTTGATTAATAGCTAATATCTCTATGGACGTTTGTTATCTTGGGGCTAAATACGTGTCTAGGAATTGCTATACTGTTGTTCTTTACAATCTTAAATAACTACCTATATTTATTTACGACGGTATATCTTGTAAGTAGGTATAGGTATCTTACACCTACATTTATCCAAATATGATTTTCAGGGCCATGTAATATAGGATAAGCCTAAAACAGTTTGCAGCGTCCAGACTCCGAGCTGCTATTGAGACTTTTTATCAGAATACTCTAAGATTATGAGCTGGGAAATGAACCCGATATTTCATAATTCTAAGCGCAGATTTATACCATGTAACCAGTTATCGTTAGTCCGTGTCGCAGTAATTGTCTTATATTTTATGGGTACAGAGCGGGCAATGTTAACCGAGTTATGGTAACATTCGTCAGGTCAGAAAATGTACAGATGGACATGTATGGCGATAAAGATACGACATGTTTGTATAGACACTTTAAATACCCCAGTAAATGAAATATAGCCCCATTCCGAGAACCGCATTCACAATGATAAACGAATTTTATATATATTAATTATAGTTATATAGTTTTAATCAACTTTCCACTTGGCTAATAAATTTGTGCGGTCAACGGCAAATTTATTTTAATTATATATTTCGGCGAAAATTACAGTAGGCTCACATTTTGGCAATTAAAATCCCTGAAATTGGGTTGTTTTTGATTCTGAAGTTAAATGCCAATAATTATGCCACGATCCGCAACTGTGTCCAATTATAATTGATGACGCTGCCTGTACTTTGACCTTACTATGCTGTAACATAGTTTCGTATGCCTTGCGGTGGCCAGTGTGATTCTGTAGTTAGAACTTCTTATAGAATTATCCTGATAGCAGAACACTCCAAGAAATTCATTGCAAACAGAGCCACGAGCTTCACCCGGAAGTTCTGCGGGTACAACAAGGGCCAAATGCGCCTGCTCACAGGAGCGTTTACTGGTAATTTTGGCACCAACGACTTCCTGTGCAGATTGAGATTGTCAAATAATTCGATCTGCAGAGCCTGTGATGACCAAGACGAGTCCATATCACACCTACTGTGTGAATGTGACGCGTTGGCCGGACTAAGGATGGGTCTGATGGGATTGGCATATCCGAACCCTGAAGACTTTAGGCTTCTCCCTCTGAAGTGTACGTTGCGACTGATGCAGTACATTTATAGGGAGATAGCTCAGGGATAGACCTTGGAGCCGACACAAAAGATCCCACTGGGTCGAAGTGTCGCCGGTCTACACTGACTGGCCTCCGAATTAAAATAAGATAAGATAAGATCCTGATAGCAGAGGTACCCGGTCTAAACAAATATCATTTATTTACTTAGGTCACAAAGTAACAGTTATGAACTTTCTGTAGTCTTATACCTTATGTTGTCAAAGCGCAGTAAATGTTCTAATGTTATAACTATTCACAAACGGGCCGAACACAAGCTATCAGCATATAAATAGAAAATAATTTTACATTTAATATATAAACAATCTCTATGGGCTAGAACTCTAATCATTCTATGAAGGTACAAATAATTTAATTGTCACTTGTTATGTCTTTATACAAACTCCTTACGTCACTGTCTACTATGTTAACATAACATCTATAAATTCATACTGCCCTGTAATGTAACTCAGTTTTATACAGCAGAAAAATAAATAAAGAAGACCATTTAAGATCGTGTAGAAGGTGAACGTTATAGTAAAAGATCGTACAAGTAAGGCAAGTTTAATCTCACGTAATTACCGCTAATGTACTTAAATACAAATATTGTTATAAAGAGGTGCGCACACTGTTCCCAGGGGCATTCATCAATCATAATTTATTACAGCATTGTTATCGTGGGGCTGAATAATCGCTCATATCCGATACACCTTCCTAGGGACGCAACCACACTTGGGACCAGATGTTTAATAAATTGATGCTTCCCACCTGTTTTGTAACTCGTAATTGCTTAATTTTGCAGAACTCGTAAACTTGTGCGGTATTATTAAATTTTTTTATTTTATTTTTTGACCTGTTTTTGTTTATAACAGTCGCAGGTTGTAGCGTCGGAGATATGAATATCACAAAATAAAAAAGTATAAGTACTATTATCAAATATTAAGTTAGAAGTTTTACAAAGATCGTAGCTTTTTGTCATTAAGAAATTATAATGAAAGACGAAGGATAATGCGCTATACAAAATCTTGTTTGACAATTTATAAAGGAGTGTTCATGAATGTTCAGCTCGCAATAAATATCTCGATTATTAATCGATACAGTTGTTTAACTAGCCAGTCCAAAAACAATAATAAAACCATAATATTTATTGTTTACAAATTTCAAACGCATACACATTTCAGCAGCTCTGTTTGATTATTGTATCGATATGAAACCTTCAGGGAATCGCAATATGATTATACGTCTTTTTATTTACTCCTATTTTACAAACCTACAATACCTTTATCTCGACAATACCTAAATAATCATTATCTTTTATTACTAAATGGACTTTCAGTTACCTTTCAATGTAGTAAACTAATAAATACTTAATTACTCAATCTTCTCATCCAACTTCACTAAAATAAGCAACAATACAAATTAAATTATGTAAGAAGCCTACCTCAGCTTACATTAGCCTTTTTAAGTCATGAACGACACTTAAGAGCTTTCAAATTAATTGACTTAGTTATTGATGAGACCGTCTGTCCTTCGATAATTCTCTTCATTAGATTTCACCTTCGAATGAAATTCAGTTTTAGTTCGGTGCATTTTTATGCTCTGAATGTAAAGGCACGTTTATCCGTACTAGTCTTTGCGCAGTGGTCGACATTCGATCCTAATTATTATTGAAAATTTGAGGATTACATACACATATGCATTTATATATATTCTGAAGAATACATATATTCAGAGCAGTAGAGCCTCGCTGATTTCAGCATGAATGGGCCGGCTCGACCGGGGAAGGACTACCATCTCACAGAATATCGACATGAAATAGCAGTGTTCCTACTGTTGTGTTTCGTTCGATGAATGAGAGTGCCGGAGGCCCAATCATCCTCTTTCCCCCTTCCCGCCCCTTCACCTTCCCACTTCCTTTCTCTCTTCTTCCTTTCCTAAAGGGTCGGCAACGCGCAAGTGATACCTCTAGTGTTGCAGACGTCCATAGGCTACGGTGACCACTTACGATCAGGTGGACCATATGCCTTTGCCACCTTAGTAGTATAAAAAAAACATTGATCTGCCAAGTCTTAGAATACCAAACATTATTAAAAATATATTGTGTCTAGCACTCGATGTGCCGCTGCAACTCAATAGGTTAAAAAGAGAACTGTTATCACTTTTTTATTGATAACACTAAACTAAATCAATAACTACTAAACAAAGTACAACAGAAGAATATTGGTTGACAAACAGAGGACAAAAAGGCCTTGAACTCTTTATTATTTACCTATTATATATATTATTATATAGAGACTAGCTGACTCAGCAAACGTTGTTCTGCCATATAAATCATTTCTTAACTAGTAGTACAACAGTATGAAATATACTTTACGACCTATTCTCGTACCTACCAAATATACATTAAAAATTATAAAATCGGTCGAGCCGTTTCGGAGTAGCGCGACCACAAACACCGAGATTTTTATATATATGTATATGTAGATTACTAGTGATTTTATTAACACGAGTTGTAGTCAGTTAGTTGGATGTTTAGCAGCTTTAAAACCTATAAAGGTGCTCTGTATACAATTTTAATGGTTTGTAGACTGACTCAGATGTTGTATTGAAATTAAACTACTATATACGGATTTTATCGCGTTGTTTATTTATCACTGTATTACAAAATTTTGAAAATATTACTCTACTACTACTATTGATTTTATTTGACTAATTTATAAGCTAATAAAATTATTTAAACTATTAAATCTATTTATTTTTGGTTTACACTTTCCCCGACGTTTCGGGTGCTTTTCAGCAGCCATGGTCACGGGGAGACTAAGATGGTAGTTGTCTCAATGTTCCAGTGTAGTTATTTCAAAGTACCTGAACATAATTTAATTATTGGTGTTTCTATTTACGCAGAATGAGCTCAAAGTATCATGAAGTCTAGCTGTGGTTTGTTTCTTCTTGGGTTTGACTATTTGAAGTACTGGATCCCAAGCTGGTGGTACATTCCAAGCATCTTCTCTATTGAAATTGGGATGTTTTTTAATTTCAATAGCCTCGCGAAGCATCCTTGGCAGGAATCGGTGTTCTTTAGCGAGAATCTGTGGTTTGTCAAATCTCAGGTAGTGATTGGTCCCCTGTAGTTTAATTTCAATGAATAACATTCGCGTAAACAGAAGACAATATTATGTAAATCAGATGTTGTAATTATCATTCAGTGCTATGTTTGTATTTTGAGTACATTCGTATAACTTTGGTGTAACTATGAACGCAAAACTTTAACTTAATAATTGAGCTCAGATAATTATTGTGTTCGCCTCTACGTAAGTTTAGAACTAAAACATCCTATTTCATTTAGTATTTCGGACTGTAAATGTATGTTTAAGCTCATGTTTCGAGACTTGACTGCGCGGTATGGCGTATTGGTTTAATTAGACGCCTTGTCACTGTCACTATGCTGAGTGTTATGGGTTCAAATCCCACACGGGACAAAAATTTGTGTGATCCACATAATATGATTGTGCCGAGTCTGGATGTTCTTTGTGTCCATTGTTTTATCCCAACAACGGAAGATGTCTTTTAAAAAAATAGAAACTAAAGAAGAATAGAAAATAAAAAGATTTATAACATTGAAGTTTTAGTTTAGTTTAGTAATATTATTGTACTTAATAATGCAAGACTACCCAGAAGACCCACAGGAACACGGACATAGTCTATCTGTGTGCGAAGTTTCATCTAAAACTGTTCTGATAGAAATGATTGAAAAACACACATTTAAACTTCTACACAAACTTTCACATTTATAATATTAGTAGCCTTTACGACGAGAAATATAATAGTAGGCTATTGAATCATTAGAGTCAAAGTGATAAAAAATTCTTAAAATGACCATATTAAGCTATTAAATCGCACCAGAACACCGGTTGCCAGATACAATAAATGTTTAATTGTGTCTGGCATTCTAAAACTTGATCGGTTAACAATTATGATCGTCTTATATAATATACCTATTCAACCACATTAAAAGAATACGGAACAATATTTATTTAAGCAATCTGATTTTAATTGATATTAAATTTCCTTAGAATTTCTATTACACTTTTAACCTTCACGATTTCCCTTAGTAAAACCGACAAAACCCTTCGGTGAAAATAACTCGGCATAAAATATAAATGTAGTCATAACCGTTGCCGCGCCATGTCCTATATGACCCATATTACCTTCATCTCTTCACAGAGATTTACATTTCATAGTATAACATGAGATATCATCTGAATAGTCCCAGTGTGAACGAGGGCTGAAGCAACCTCCTTTCGTCCCTCCGCGTAATGCAAGCTAAGGAAATTGGATTTTTCTTTATTCTCGCGCGGGTAACTTGATATTGTGTGAATTATGGAAATTGCCCCGCTAAATTGTTGATTTATTACTTACGATCTATACGATTGGGTGCCGACGAATTGTTTTAAGTAAACCGTTTGTTATTATTAACCAAATATCCTTACTTCTATACTTACTAATATTATAAAAAGGAAAGATTTGATATTTTGTTTTTTGTTTGTAAAGATTTAACTCAAAAACTACCCAACCGATTTTAATTATTTCAACATTAGAAAGCTATATTATTACTTAGTAACATTTACGCTATTTTATTTCTAAAAGGAATTCTGTTACTAACTTAACCTAACCTTCTTTTACGCGAGCGAAGCAGCGGGCAAAAGCTAGTAATAATATTAATGCGACTGCGAATGCGAGTTTGTTTGTTTGTTATGCTTTTATGCCATAACTACTCGACCGATCAGCGTCCGTGGTGCAGTGGTAGTGAATGCGACTGCTATGCATGAGGTCTCGGGTTCGAATCCCGGGTCGGGCCAACAAAAAGATATTGGATTTTTCTGTTTAGCAATCTCAATACGAACCCAGAGTTAGGCACGCCTCTAAAAGCACGTAAAGCCGTTGGTCGTGCGCCTGATCTCTCTCGGGTCGTGTTGGATTACCGTCCCATCGGATCTTGAGAGTTACGGAACAGAAAGTACACTTGTGTTTGCGCACATACTTGTGCACTATAATATCTCCTGCGCAGATGGCCAGTCTCCAGGCCGCCGTGGTCGAAATTCGGTCTGGAGGACATTATTATTACTCGACCGATCTTCATGAAATTTCACATACACTTTGTCAGGGTACAGAAAATAATATACGAGGGTATCTTTAATACAGAAATAAGTACTGTTGCCGAGGTATAGGAATTTCTTGACAAAATTTACATTAACGAGAGCAATGCCGCGGGCAAAGCCTAATGTAAAAATAAAGTGACAATTATTGTGAACGAGGAGTTTAGGCTAATATTATATTAGAATGGGCTAATACGTTTGGGATTACTGTTACTAATGTGTATATTCGTATGTTGGGAAGTAGGCGAAATCCCAAACGGTATTGGATATTAGAGTGAGTGACAGCTACAAGACGTGGAACGTTCTACGTACTAATACATACGTTGTATCAATATTGAATTAATTTGTTTGATACAGAACGTTTAACAGGACGACTTGTTTATATTAAGGAATCATATAATGCCTTCTAAGGATAAGGTTAATCTTTAAGTTGACATTTATGTATTTATAGCTATTACCCGCAACTTCGTCCGCATAGATATGATATTCGCAGTGCTCTATTTAAAAAAAAATAGCTTCCTGCCTAACCTACTAGAGAAACGCCCGCCAAAATCGGGGCAGCCGTTTCAGAGATTAGTTAAGACAAACATTTAAACAAAAATTTTAAAAATTGATTTTTTTTATATATAAGTACCGTATATACTATCGTGTGCATTTATTATAAAGCTGTTATTTTGACATTGTAAACAGACAACTTTTATTTCCAAGCACCCAACCAAGCAATCGGTTCACCTGATGGTAAGTGGCCACCGTAGCCTATGGACGCCCGCAATACCAGAGGTATCACTTGCGCGTTACCGACCATTCAGGAAAGGAAGAAGGGAAAAAGAAGTGGGAAGGAGAAGGAGCGGTAAGGGGGAAAGAGGGTGAATGGGCCTTTAGCACTCTTACTCATTGAACGAAACACAACAGTAGGAATACTGTTATTTTATGTCCATATTCTGAGAGAGGGTAGTCCTCGGTTGACCCAGCCCATCCATGCTGAAATCAGCGAGGCAGCGAGACTTGTAAAAAGTATTTTACTAAATACTCCAAAATAAATAAGTATGATGTCGGGATATGTCTTAGCATACTTGCTGAGCCAACATAAGAAATGGCGGTCATGCTTAATAAAATTCTTGACAAATAAAGCCATTCTGTCTTAATATAATATTCTATATAATATTCTATCACATACACACAACACCATCTAGCCCAAACTAAGCAGAGCTTGTACTATGGCTACTAGACAATGGATAAACATACATATATACTTTTTTTTTGTAAATACACAGTTATTATACATAGAAACACCCAGACCAAGACAAACATCCATGTTCATGCGCACAAATGTTTGACTTGTGCGGGAATCGAACCCGCGACCTCAGGCGTGGCAGTCGGTTACACTAACCACTACGCCATCGAGGCCGACATTGTCTTAAGAAGAGTGACATACCCGTGGGCAAAAATTCCCTAAAAAAATAGAAAAATAAAAACCAGGTAGTTCTCTCAAGTATGTGTATATATGTATAGATTTCAGCTAGTACCTATTGTCCCACTGCAAGGCAAATGCCTCCCTCTCGCTGTTCTACATCTCCCTGTTAAGCGTTAGTATACAACAGACTCTCTACTACCTATCTAATTCGTCGCCTCGGTCTACCATGTTGTCGCTTAACGCCATCTGGGATCCGTCTGTGCTGATTTTAGCCCAAATTTCCTTCGACATGCGCTATCGTGTCCAGCTCAAACCCGTTTGAGTTTTGCTGCTTTCTGGGTGACATCTACGATCTGCGTTTTATGGTATTACATGGAGCAGTTGACATGTACTTAATTATTTTTAGAAGGCTTTATAACTAAACACTATCGACTTATAGATCTGCTCTTATTACGAATAATGGTTACAACTGCAAATAATAATTCGTTATTAGGTGAAAATCAGATAATTTTGATTAACCATTCAGATTTTCCAAAATTATACACATAAATAAAATATATCTCTAATAAATATTTGTTTACATGTATGGCAAAACAACATAATTATCATAACTATAACTCATTAATGAGCTGAAAACCAGATGCAATAAAAAAGCATTATGTCAGCATAATGTTTGTATCTTGCCCCAAAAGTATAAATAGAAGGTACCTAGGTAATCATTTTAGACTGCATGTTTTTTGAAGTCGAGGCTATGGATGACTATTGAGCGTTAGCGCCTAGATTTTTGAAGTTACATAAATATTTTTTTACCTGGGAGCTCAGTATCAGCAGCTGTATGCAAGTCTGTTTACCTGAGAATATTTTGAGCGTTGGCCAGTAGGCATGGGTCTTCCTTACTCTGAATCTTATTCCTACCATTTGGAAGGCAGTCGAATTGCTCAATACTATAATGTATATATTATAATAGGTATAATATCTATACTAACTAAACATACATACATAGTCCGTTAGGCCTGTATCCGCGAAAGGATAGGTAGCAATGATCTTCATGGTTTAAACCACCCGTGACGGCTTATTGCGATTACCGATCCCAGTTCTAGACACCAGGCTGCTACTTGAATTTATTGACAAAAAGCCAACAACACATTGCCCGCTCCGAAAACCTAACCCGAGACCTCTATATACTATATACTCTATATACTATAGACCTATATCTGATACTACTAAAACAATTAAATAATATCCTTCACTTAAATAAAGCTACACGCTCCCGTAGTAGCATAGGCTACATACATAATTATGTCAGTACATACCACACATCGAATCTGCAGGCAGCAGGTAGCTTTAAACAAAAGCAATAGACAGCACACAATATGAAACGAATTAATAATATGTTCACATAAGAACACTTCAAGTTGGTACTGGGACGAATAAACAAGCGTACACCTTGTTATCTGACTTGTTAGCTATCAAATTACGTTTAGTTACGACCTCCTTGTAGTACGGCCTTCGTTAGTTTCAAAATCTTACAAAGGAGCGTCATATTTTCATGTTGTTAGTGATTTGATTTATTTACTTTGATATCTAAGTGCGGGTTTTACTTTTTGTAAGAAGTACAAGAATTATAACAAATACAGAAATTTTAATAAAGTTGTTCACTGATCAAGTAAGCTTAAGAAGTTTTCTCTTACGAACCGCCTTTTTAAAAAGAAAACCGTAATTTTTTTAATGGAAAAGTTATGTATCCGAACCGTCAGAGACTAAAGGCTCAGAATGTAAACATATAAAATAGTTTACAAAATAAAATCGATAAAAAGATAGAAAAATTGTGTAATGTACAATATAATTATAAACCCACCAATATTTTAATGGTTTTATGTTGTTAAAAAAGTACGTTTTTCTTAACAAAAAGAAACTTTGATAAAAAAAAATTTGCAGTTTATTTTTTTAATGTAGACAACTGCAACTAACTAGTAATAGGCTTCGACGATACAATAAAATATGCTTGAGTTGGGATCAGGACAAATCAGAAGGAATCGAACCCAGCCTCTTGGTTGCAAGTCCCATACCTTAACCACAGAGCCACCGCTGCTATCTGAATTTAATTCAATGGAACCAGTCATGCAGTTATTTACATATAGGAGGAAAAATGTTGCTACAGTCAAGTTCGTATGAAGAAGACGAATTACAAAAATGTTTTATCGCAGATGATGTACATATCAGCCCAGTTCCGCTAAATATGTATACGTTATGGTACAAATCGATGGGACTTAAACCGTATCGTCAAATATTGAGACACTACATACAGCCTTGCCTTACAATCACATTGTTATTTTTCTAGGTAATATATGTTAGAGCGGTTTCTAAATAGACTACAATGCGAAATACTACAAACTACGACTACAAAGCCTAATAAGATTAAAACAGTAGATAAACGATCAATTTGTTTTTTAATCTGTTGTCCATTTTCTTCGATAGACTTAGAGGCAGACGGACTATACAATAATACACGGTGATAAAATCGTCATTCATTTTATGTAAATATCCTACTTTCATGCTTATTCAACCTAAGCTTATTTGATTTAACAAAGCTGATCAATTATTATAGAGATCATAAAATTATTCATTTATAGAATTCAAGTTATACCGAGAACATTTAGAATATAAAATAACGGTAAGGTGTTTTAATAAAAAAAACGAACTTATAATATTATAAATGTGAATGGGAGTTGGTTGATTAGTTTGTTACGCTTTCACGTACGCTTTTTACCTAACTACACAACCGATTATCATGAAATTTCGCAAACTCGTTGTCGGGTACAGAAAAGGAGATAGTGTAAAAATTATTGTTACCAAGGGATAAAAATTTTATGGCAAAATCCGGATTAACGCTAGCAAGCCGAGCCATGGGCAAAATTTCTCTAAAGTAAACCAGTACATATTATTATAACAATAAAATTTATATAAGATTTTGTATTTCTGTTGGCTCTATTTCGAATAGAGCCTTTACACTAAACACGAGGGAAATGGATTGTATAAGTTTCAGAATACGTCCTTGAAGTTAATAGGTACCTACTTGCCTAGGCAAATTTTCTGTAATCAACCAACTTTAAATTAGTTTACTTCAATTTTGAACTCACTGAAGACATTTAAAGCATCAACGAAAGCTACTAATTGGATGAAATTATCTTTTGAACTTATCACTACATAAGATAATATTTCTTTGAGATTTATTTAATGTCTGCAAAATCCAAAGAAATTAATGATTTGTTCTTGTTTCAAAAGCGTCGTCTTTTGTGGTTAGACGGATCATTAGTTAGGATTCCTAGTATCGAAAAGAGGGATTCTCTTGACACATAATTGAACGAGTAATTTGTACAATATAGCCTAATTGAGAAATTGGGTAGCTGTGCCTATATGCACGTGCTTTTGTATTATAGCCTTTATATTTTCTCATAAGGTCTTTGTCTGAATCTGGCCACTAACCTAAAATTTACTACGATAAACATACTAATAAGTCAAATTTGACATACATAGGTATTATTTTGTGACTTAAATTTTGTGAATTAAACGGATTGACATTGACTTTGATATATGTACAATTTGTAACATAAAAATGTGCTCATACATATTAACTGAAACGAAGATAAAATACGAGAGCTAAGAGTACCCTAGAATATTATATGCGCCAACAACTATTTTGTAGCTTATTACTATTATAATGGTTTTCAAAAAGATTCACAGCTTTCATCATGAAACGTTGAATTACTTTCTTCTTTCCTTTCAATATCAATCCGATCTTAAATAGCTCAATAAATTCTGTGTCTTACAAGCAGTGCAACAAGGTTCGTTGATTTCCTCCGTAAAAAAGGCTCTATCGGTGAACAATCGACGTGTATAATATTAATGTAGGTTTTATATGCAAACAAAAGTCAAATATTTGAAAACGGAAGACACAAAAATATTTTATAACTTTATATATTAACTGGATTTTCCTTTATTTTCATACAGCATCTGACTTTAGCCTAGAACTTTACATTTACATACAAAACACGAGAAAACTTGAAAACCAGTTCCATTTCCACCAAACTGATTTTGAATACAATAATATCGTACAAGCCTGTTATATGGAAGCAAATTGTAGATACACTCGCCTACGATCTTAGCCGCTGCGCCTCGTACCACGAGCTTGTACAGTACTCGATCTATGTAGTTAACGTTTACCGTAAAGAACGTAACATTATTTTATTTTCTATTTCTTATATTATTTTAGTTATTAGCTGATACCAGTGACAATACTTGCATTTTGTCATGCAGCCAATTCAATTGACAAACAATGGGTTTGAAATTTAAAATTTGACAAGCAGACTAAATAACTTTCGCATAAATTATAAGAAGCTAACGAAAATGCTAACAGCATTTTCGTTGACTTCTAACTATTTTTACTTCCACAATTGTATATAGATATTTTTCAAGTACTTAATTATTATATCTAATGAGATTTCTATATTCCTTTGATAAATAAGACAGTAATATCGGTGGTTGACACTTTATCAAAATGCGTAGAAAAATGTATTGCAGGTGCGTGGCACTTTATGATGAAGTCATTACAAATCGCTCTGTGTATGAAGATTCCTATAATCATGTTGCAAGAGATATCATATTACTAACCCATTTATTATATTTCAGAAGGTTAAAATAATTATAGCGACATCTAACATATCGGCTGTGCTTAACCATATAACGCAAGGTTTAGAAAATTATAGTTAGCAAAAGGTTTTGGTATCAGATCCTGATTTTACAATTGACGTACAAAGTAGCCAGTCGAAAAATAAATATATGTATAATTTACTAAAACTTGTAATTGCCCCATATCTCCAACATTAGGCGTGGCGGCAGCGGTGCGGAGACCGCCTGACTGCTATGCAATTGTGTAATCGAAAATAAATAAACAAAAATATCAAATTGTAAAACATATCTTTAAAAGTTTGTCTTTATAGATACCTAATCGAAATTTCTTTGAACCTTATTTAATGACTCCCCATTGAATTCAAACCTATAGGATGTTTTACGTTGACTTTAAATCATATAAGAGTGCGCATTTAGCCTGTTCTTGTTATATAAATATTGTCATGTTTTAATTAAGTTTCGTACAATGTAACTGATAGTCGAGATAGCCCATGCTTTAAGTTGTTAATACCTAGATTATCTTTGTTCATACCATAATTTATTAAGACAAAGGGCTTTATTCCTAATAATATTACTTAAAGCATTAGTTATCACTCAAATATATAGACATTTTAATTACTTATGTATGATCTTTGCACTTAGTATTAGACAGTTAGTTTAGAATGTGTCACAGACATAAATATGTTTATAGAGATTCTTATGATGTTTAATAGTTATTCCCAGTATAACATGGCTTTAAATTGTATAAATAACTTAGATACATACCAATACGTATACATATGGATAAAAATGGTGATACACGAATGACATGATATAAATGTTTACTTTGCAGGATCCAAAGTACACACGGCTACACATCAAGTTAAACACCTTATATACGCATAACTACGCTACATACAAAGTAGATAATTGTCGTAAAGGAACAGTGCGTAGTGGTGTCGATGTCATGGTAAGGATAAAGCGTCGCGTCCCATTCAGCGTGAGTGAGACAAAATAACAAAAATATAATGCACTCTCTCGCACGATTTGCTGCGTTCAATTTCTAATAGTTCTAAGTCTAAACAGTCTAAGTTGATGTGTCGCTGTGTGTACTATAGATTCAAATTCACACAAAGCAAACTACTATATTATGGTCCACAATAGTTGGACCTAGTTTGGGTGTTCTTTGTTTATTGTTTCATCTTAGTAAAGATCCCCGCGGTAAAGGAACTAAGCCTAGTACGGAAATAGTATTTAATAAAACAAAATAAAATTAAGAAACTATGAACTCATGGTAGGAGTTCTCTATTCGTGATCGTTGTACTAAACCGACCATAATAACTGTAGTAAGTTTGGTAGATGATTCTAAACAATTTATCGCGGCGGTACAAAATGGTTTAATTCCAAATACTCATGAGTGGATTGGCACAATGCCATTGTAACATAGCTAAGTAGCAAACATGTTAAATTTGTAACGTTTAGTGCCAGGACTATATAGTATCACGCGTTAATTAAATTAATTAAGATTTTAGCTATACATAGTCTCAGTAATTATTATATATTTGGTACTTTTGTAGAATATCAGTATTTACTGGCGAATTTGTCTATATGAATTTCGACTCACCCACAATTTCATTACTATGAGTCATCGTATGAACCATATTATTTAACAAAATCCGTTTCCATTCTAGATAAAAGTCGAAAAAGAATTCTAAATACCATTATTTTGGGTCAGACACCTCTAAATAGACGACCCAATTAGTATTTCAGAAATATCTCTAATGTGCAGACACAGACAAATGCCAGTTTTATAACAATATAGTTCTATATTTGGTTTGCAAACTACTAATACTTTTGCTAAGCTAAATTTAATACAAAATAAGTAAATACACACATAATCACATGCCTATATTCTATCTCATGCTCACAGATGTGTATTACCGGATTACACCTGTATTTAGTCAGCTATATTTTAAGTCCAATATTATCCAGGCCAGTTAACTTCTATCTATCAGGCACATATCTTGACGCGGGTGACTGCAAAAAGGTCATTCTACTATTGATATGGTTCACAGAGGCATTTTGGAACATAACATTGGAAGCACGATCTGTTTTTTTAGTTAAAATGAAAGGCTCCTTAAAAAGGAACATAAAACAACATTTGTAAAACATACATGAAATAATCACCAAACAAATTCCTAGTTAAGAAGCAAGAAGCCTCAATGAAAGTTTGAGATAAAGTTCACACACATTTCGCACGAAGCTTAACACAGTCCTAACTTAGTACTTCGTCTATTCACAAAGCCGTAAGCGGAATACAGAATGTTACTACACTACAATTTCATACGTTTTTAGTTGAAAATTCATTTTATGTGCATACGTTACTGCTGTCTAGTAACTGTGAACAGGTTTCCAAGTTATCACACATTTATTTACTTGTTAAAGTAATCTTATTTCATGTATGAAGCCTTTCTTATCTCCTTAAAAGCTTTTCAAGTCATTTAGATTTTCTCTATATATACACTTAACTTAGATTATGTGTATGTTGACGAGTATAATTTAAACTAGTCTATCGGATATTTACTAAAAATATTATGTATAAAGTTTTTATAAAGTAATAGACGTTTTCTGTTGATTTTTGTACTAAATAATAATATCAGCTGCTGGGCACGAGTCTCTATTCGGTGGATAATGGGTAAGGCTATAGTCCATAGTCTTTCAGTGCGAGTTGGCAGACTTCACACATCTTTAAAAGCTTGCATACGTGCAGGTTACACGAAGATATTTTCCTATACTATTAAAACAAGCGATAAATCAAATATTTGACATAATATGTAGAATTTTAAATTTCGGAGTTGCGTGCTTCTTATCGTACTTCTGCATGGCATCCAACGGTCTACTACTATACTATCATTACTTTTATGAACTACAAAACGGATAAATAAGCATACGCTTTACTTAATGGTAAGCGGTTACCGTAGCCTATGATCGCTAGCAATACCAGAGTCAATACTATAGCGATGAAGATCCCAAAAAAACGGAATTAAAGGTGGGATGAAAATAAAGAAACGGAATTAGTAAGTATAGGATCCTCCACGACGCTTATGATATGCCTAAGAAGGCATATCATAATAATATTAGTACCTATTTTTACTCCAGGTTCCCATAACAGGTTGCCACAACGTCTTTAATTAATTCGCAACGATAAGATCATCCAAATAAAGTTGTAGGATGTTGACTGGATGGATGTTATGCTTTAAGTTAGATAAGTTAGATTAGATAGTGATTAGCTACGTAGATGACACATTTCTTACTTATATTATAAATGCGAATGTGAGTTTGTTCATTACGCTTTCACGCCTTAACTACTCGACCGATTATCATGAAATTCTCTCGAACTCTAGCTCCGACAATGTGTATTCTTACATTGTCGGAGCTAGAGTACAATACATAGGGTGCCTTTTATCCAGAGAAGCTGTAAAGTACTGTTCCTGAACAAGCGGAGCCGCGGGGAAAGGCTAGTGTTTAAATAATATCAATACTACCAAATCGCCAAACAGTTGCGGGATGGCTGTTTCATTTCCAAAGACGACCAATGGATAGTCCTATCAAATGCGTTATACATTTTATATAGTAGTCTATTGGTTTGTACCAAGTACCTATAACTTGCGATACTACTACTGTTAAAAACATAGTAGCTTGTTCTATATCCATATAGACATATAAACGTAATTATACGTTTATCAATCTCCTTAATATTTAATGAGAAAATCTATATAATCCACAGTACCAGCTAGTTTAATTACATCCACATACAATTAATTATTTCCCACACGACCTAGATATCCAATGCCTTGCTATCAAATAAATAATTACTTTAATTATATTCCCGGTACCCTGTAATATGGTACTCACGGTCCTACGAAAACCCACAGGGAGTAAAACGAACTTCCAACATAATTATTATAACAAGACACTTAAAATTAGGGGGCGAAAACTTCAAGATAACCCACGTCACATTACTTGTAGAAGTTAGTTCGTGACGTATCTGGGACCCCGTACGCTAACTATTGAATTTACTTATGAAAGTGTACATATATATAATATGTATATCTAGAGGATAAAGTAAGTACATATATGCAAGATATGCAATGTTTAGTTATATGTGGTGAATGGTCTGGATTTGTTTACATTTATCTAAATAAAATACTTTTAACAGTCGACAATAATATTGAGAATAAATCAGTTAAAATAAAAGTTATGTTTCATAATATGAAATACAATACTCTCTCACAAGTTAACATTTTATATAATTAAAAGATCGAGATAATAAGATGCCACTTTATAATCGTTTTTTATTGTTATCTGGGTCTAATGTACCTTAGGCCACACTATCGGGTTAGAGGCGTATAAAATTATATTTCACAAATTATTCAATTTTTAAAAGTCAGTGATATGGCCATTTAGATATCGATGAACCAACCCTAGGCTATAACTATTTATAGCCTGACCTAGCTGAGAATATGACACAGTCACTCAGTTCTTTGAAATTCAAAACCATTCATCGTAGACATAGACCAACAAACCTCAATCTATCATTGCTTTTAACCTGGAATGAAATGTCAAAATCTCTCGGTTGTTCGAATTTCAAAACCAATGACGTCACTTTTGCAAATATCAGCAACCCCCTTTCCCGTAAGCACCGAACCATGATCCAACACATTCACGTCACCGCATACGAAGTCATGTGTGGCTCAACTTCCGACGTCAAACAACTCTGCATGTAAACACCCGCGCCGTAGAATTCGTGTTATCGCACTCCGTGTGAAATTTCACAGTTTACACCTAACTTTCCGACGCCAGGATTGTTAGAATAGTTGTGAAGCTAAGTTTATTGGCAAATTACAATCACAGTGATTTCGTCATAAAAGCTTTTTGTGATTGTTTGGGATTTACGCGGAAATTGTTCATCGACTGTGTAAGCCTTTAAATTGAACCCTACCATAAAGTGATTCTATATGATATATCAACTATGTTGTAAAACTGTAACTTATAATTATACCTATTCCGTTTTACAACTCTAGATGAGATGAAGGAAAGTGACAAACTAATTCATTCATTTTGTATATATACCTGATCTGAAAAGCGATGCAAGTTCATTAATTGTACTATACCATATTATATCAGCCTTATTGAGCCCGTAGCATAGATTTGAACTTATATTTGTTTTCCTCTTCAAATATTCTCAGTAATAGTAGCTAACAGTCAGGAACTTTGCCTGATAGGCGGCAATAGACTCGGCCACTATTTCGTGGGACCTGAAATCATAGTTAACGAAATGTATATGTATATAATACTTATATTTCACCAACGACAGTTTAATATTTGCCTCAGTCTTCCTCTTCAATAATATACAGGGGTGAGTAAATATACGTACATA
Source organism: Catocala nupta (assembly GCA_963675205.1). Lineage (NCBI taxonomy): Eukaryota > Metazoa > Arthropoda > Insecta > Lepidoptera > Erebidae > Catocala > Catocala nupta. The sequence goes on from OY776082.1 coordinate 13,770,818, forward strand.
ATCAATATCAAATCAATAAGAAATTGTATGATGTAGATGAAAATGTAGTAATAGCTTTAAATAAATTGGTGACGTTGTTGTTTCGTTGTTCTATTCCCAATATAATATTAATTTTCAACTTTATTGAACTAATCATATAGTCATTATTGTATAAAAGCCTCAAGTACCGCAGCATAAAAATATCTGAAATAATCACCTAAAGTAAACATCTATTTCTGGTCGAACTGTTTGTTAAAGTTTTCGCAAGTGCCTACTGTAAACTATATATTTTATTTACTTGTTATGTTACACCACAAATTGCTACGAATCCCCCAGACGAATAAATGTTATTATTTGTTCGATGTCAATCTGCAAGAAAATTGGTCAACGTCAACAGTCGACGAACCAAATTACTTGGTGAAAACCAAATAAAGCAAATTTGATAGTATCGGGTGTTTATTCGATATATCAAACAAAATATAGTTTATAGCAGCCATTACCTTTAACAAGTCTAAAACAGAATTATTCACTCTGTTTATACACATAGTAACCAATGTTATAAAATGGTACAGTAATATAAAGTTTCGTTATAGGTAAACTTGAAAATAATTAAATCTCCTGATTAACTGCAACACTTATTGTTAGCATAGGTACACAATTCTCGAATCATGAATTAATTAATAGAGATTTGCAATGTGATTTTTCTCACTTAACCTATCGATTGTTGGAATGCCATAATTAAAAACTTATTATTGTTTCTGGCCGACGGTGTGCCCCCGCGACTCAATAAGTAAAATACACAACGTTAAGCCAATACCTTTTCAGAAAGGTAATAAAAATATATATCTATATAGAAAAGTAAAATATGTTGTTATGATGATAAGCCTCAAGAGCGAAGCCATGTGTGAAAGTTAGTATTGAAGTGTTTTTGTTTGTATTGTATGCTTTCCTATACCATTCAGCCGATTGTGATGAAACTTTATAACCGTGAAACTGAAAGAGGCACGACACGAAAAGCGTGTCGGACAATAGGCAAGCTTTTGAATCGTTGTTTTTGTTATTTTATTAAAAGAGTTGCACTTTTTTGATAAGTTGAGTTTTAATTTTCTATATAACTAAATATAAACTTATGCCTTTATATGCCATCATCAAACTTTGGCGGCTACGTTTTAGGGCCGGAGATATTTCCAGTTTCAACGACTAAAATCAAAACATTGTTCGACCTGGATATGATAACTGGAACTTCACTATCAGGCGCACACATAAGCGTAAACTTACGCCACAGAATCAAAGATACAGTCAATCGTTAAATGAAAATATGTAGTTAGAAACACTTACATGTAGTTACAAGAGCGCCTGTTTAAGACACGTACTCGGCGTAATACCTAAATACTCTCAAAAGGTTGCATTAACTAAATGTATTGCAGCGAGACGGCGGCAGCAGTGCCTTCACAAAGTTGGTCTCTTCACGTAATAAATCTGTCGATATCTCAGCTCTCGACTCAATCACGCCGAGTCTCCGAGAGTCTCTTAAGAAGATTGTTCAGGCTCTCATCGTTCTTGTTAGCTCCAATCTACGACGCTTATTTTTATTATTAAACTTGAATTAAATTGCTCAGATTCTTATTTTCGTATTTTTTTCTTGGTCATATTTTAATATAAATGATTTATATGAGGAAAATATATCTTTAAAATATTGTTAAGGCAGTTTATGAATGTCATGTATTTTATTGTAAAAGATTGATATTTTCAAGTATTGTGTCCAGAGTATCAAAATAAGTGGAAGTTGACATATATTTTAATGGTAAATGAAGTGTTATCCATATAGTTTCCTCTTTATTCTTAAATTCCAATTACATATAGTAAGCTTCTCAGTAACAATGACGGGGTTCGAGTGCTAAATTTAATATACATACATGTATTATATATTTTTAATCTAGCATTTTAATAACGCAAGCCTATATTATAAAATTACTACCTCTGAGTTTTTGACAGTACTTAGTCATACATATTTCTGTTTACATGTGTGTATATGTGTATGCTCACACAATATTGTAATATAAATACTCTCTTAATGATCACATAAAGAAGCATGCTGAACATGCAATCGTAGTTTCCACTACAGTTGTTTGATGAACTAAGACATTAACTATTATAGCCTATATATTTAAGCATAAAGCAACAATGACTTTTAAATTATAATAATGAATCATTTATTAACTTGTGATGTAAATAATAAAAACACTTTCCCTTTTTTGTCTCTAAATTAAAATAAATATATAATATATAATAATTCATGACAATTAGACAAATGTTACATTTATTTTAATATTATCCTTATTTTAGTCAATAATGCAGTTTGATAATTGTTTATTCTTACCTCTCGCAGGAGCAGCCCGTCTGAGGAAGTACCTCCACTCTACAGAAGACCGCAGCCAAAATAACCGTGTGTTGTGTTCCTGCGGTGCGTAGGGGTGCCAGTGCTCCTTGAGGAGGCGGTGGACTGTCAGTGACGGGACGAATGATTATGTGAGCGTCATTGCCTACAGGCGCGAAGTGTCGGCGCCGCGGTCCCAAGAGACCCGGTGAACCGGCTGTCCGCTGGCCGCCCGCAGGCTGAACGGGTTCCCGTACCCAAGGATTACTTAATCTCCGCCCTGGGAGGCTGAACGGCCAGCCCGTGTAAAGTTCCCGATGCAGTAGTTGTTGCCAGAGGAGGAGACCGGAGTGAACTCGCCTACTGTATCGGGAGGGGACCGAGGGCCCTTCCGGATGCCGCGTCGGCAATCGCTCTACCTGTGCCAGGTTTCTGGTGAGACGTAAACTTGTTTTTGTCCCTTGCGCTGATATAACAGCATCTCCTGATATCCTTTATATCCCCTTTTTTAAATATGGCCAAAAGAATAGAAGAAGTGTTTATTCAGCGGCATCCTCATCCACATTACAGTTGGATTTCTGCAACATAAGAGGATGTCACTCGAACATCAACGCTGTCCATCAACACATGGAGACAGCGAAGCCGGCCTTGTTTTTCCTTACGGAGACGCAAGTATCATGCTCGACCGATACATTGTATCTCCTATACCCTGGTTACAAGTTAGAGCACAACATTGTGCGTCGTGCTGAGGTCTGTGTATACATCCGTAATGATATTTGCTGTCGCCATCTTATTGGCCTTGAATACAGAGACCTGTCGACTTTGTGGGTACGCGTAGATAGAGGCCACACCTATATCTATGCGTGTCTTTACAGGTCTCATAGCGGTGACGCAGACACGACCCGACTTTTTGAGCACCTGCAATCGTCGACTAACAAAGCTCTTGAGCAGTACCCTTCTGCAGAATTAGTGATCTTAGGAGACTTTAACGCCCACCACGTAGAGTGGCTTGGTTCTCAGTCTACTGACTTTCTGGCCCGTAGTGCCAAAGAGAAGGCCGATTTACTGGGTTTAGCTCTCTTTGCCTCAAACTCGACTATGAGCGATGGAGGCGCCATCCCACCCACCATCCCGTGGTGCGGTCATTCCATGCCAGAAATGTCAATTTCACAACGTGAGGTCCGGCAGGATCTAATGTCTCTAGATGTTCATAAGTCGAGCGGGCCAGATAGCATATACCGGCAATGGTGCTAAAGCAGTGTGCTCCTAAATTGTGTCCATTATTGACGCGCCTCTTCTTGCTTTCCTATTCCACAAGACAAATTCCGTCTTCATGGCAGACCTCATTCGTTCACCCAGTGCCAAAAAGAGGTGATAGATTTGAGCCATCGAACTACAGGCCTATCGCCATAACTTCCCTTCTCTCCAAGGTGATGGAGCGGGTGATCAACTCTCGGCTCCTTAGGTACCTTGAGGGTCACGATTTGTTGAGTGACCGATAATACGGCTTCCGCCATCGTCGCTCAACTGGCGACCTTCTCGTGTATCTCACACACCGATGGGCACTAGCCATTGAGAGCCAAGGTGAGGCATTGGCTGTCAGCCTGGACATGGCGAAGGGCTTTAATCGGGTCCGGCACAAAGGTCTTCTATGTTAGTTACCATCTTACGGACTGCCCAAGGGATTATGCGAATGGGTTGCCAGCTTTTTATCCAGCAGATGCATCCAAACTGTAGTTGACGGTGATTGCTCTAACCGCATGGACATAAATGCTGGTGAGGCAAGGCTCTGTGTTGTCCCCGACGCTGTTCCTACTGCATGTCAATGATATGTTGTCAATTGATGGCATTGCGTCATTGCTATGCGGATGACAGTACTGGGGATACTTATTACACGGTATACCGCGCTAATATCCCTTGGTCCACAGTGGAGGAAAGCCGCGAACGGCTTTTGTCTGAAATTGGAAATACTCTGGATAGAGCATCTGAATGGGGAAGACTAAATTTAGTCGTGTTTAACCCAGCTAAGACACAAGCCTGCGCATTCACCGCTAAGAAAACCCCATTTACTGTGTCTCTACAACTCCAGAACACGTCTCTCACCATCTCCAAGTATTGGAATCCTTGGCCTCGACATCTCCAGTGATGTTCAGTTCCGCAGTCATTTAGAGAGCAAAGTCAAGCTGGCTCCCAAAAAGCTTGGTGTGCCCAATAAAGCTACGCGGTACTTCACTGCGGGGCAAAGATTGCTTCTATATAAGTCGCAAGTCCGACCTCGCATGGAGTACTGCAGTCATCTTTGGGTAGGAGCACCAAAATACCAGCTTGATCCTTTTGACGCGGTACAGAAACGAACTTTGAGAATTGTCGATGAGCCCAAACACACAGCCGGTATTGGGCCACTAAGTCTTAGACGGGACTTCGCCTCCCTTTGTGTGTTCTACCGCTTGTATAATGAATTGTGTTCTGATGAGTTGTTTGAGATGATGCCCTCAGCCACTTTTTATCATCGCACAGCTCGCCATCGACAGGTTTTTCATTCTCACACCTTACGTGGTACGATACCTAACTGGTGCCGCATCAAGCGGTTCCAAAGAAATTTTTCCCGCGGACGCTCAGGTTGTGGAATGAACTCCCTGCCCAGGTTCTCCCACAAGACTACAGTATGGGGTTCTTCAAAAAGAGCGTTAATAGGTTTTTACAAGGTCAGCAACGTGCAAGTGATACCTCTGGTGTTGCAGGCGTCGATGGGCTACGGTGACCACTTACCATCAGGTGGGCCATATGCTTGTTTGCCAATTTAGTAGTATAAAATTAAAAGACAAAGATTTTTAGTTATTTAATTGAAGTGAAAACTTCTTTAGGCGAGTTGGGCACTTTTTGGGTTAACAAAAATCATGGAACTCGCGTCACCATCACCGAACGCTTTCCATGAGCTATATGTATACTGTATATATGTATACTTTTTGGGTGAACGAAAAGCGTGAAACTCGCGTCATCGTTACCGCGCGCTAGTTACTTAGTTTTCACTTCTATCGGCAGTCACCAAAGACTTCGCATGTTATTTTTTATTTTTTATTTTCATCGGCCTAAGCTTTTAACAGGGCTCTTAAAACATGACAAACTAGCATATTTCCATAAGAAACGCGAAAAAAAAATTAATTTTATATAAATAATACCAATAGCCCCTCTTTCCTGTAACCTAAATACTTTTCGATCAACATTTATTTCTCTTCGTATTTAAAATACACTTGTATTTTTTAATGAATTAACAATTTACTTATTTAAAAGCAATATTCATTAATTAATGTATTTTAGCTTATTAATTAATGTATCAGGTAAATAAATTACTTGTTCTAACCTGGTATTGACGTTATTCTAATATTGCACAAGTAAAAGAGCGTAATTAAGTAAAATGCATCGTTTACGCGTTTTAATTAAGAATATGTTATAATCAAAGCTTTCCGATATTAGATTCGACGTGCGAGGTAATTATAAACAAGGAAGGTTTACCTGCAACCAACGGCGGTACGCCATCTTGTCAATATACGATATAAATATTAATCGAATTTACGTATGTAAACTCACTTCTATATATGCTACCGTGTGCAAGACTGCCTTTGTGGCGCAGCGGTAGTGAATGCAATTGCAATTGCTGAACATGAGGTCTCGGAATCGTTTCCCAAATCGGGCAAAGCGTTATTGGGTTTTTCTGACAAGAAATTCTCAGAGATTTTGGAATTTTGCAGTAGACAGCAACGGGTTCGCATCCTATTACCTGCGACCCAAAAGCTTTACTAGCGAAATGTGTGTATAATGCGCCTCTGACTACTCTTACGGTGATATAAGCCTGACCGTGTATGTATGTAGACATATATAGATTGTCTCACGCTTATACATACATACATATATATTACAACTAATTCTTAGTACTATACTAGGCGTTATATATGCATGCGTATCACACTTACACATTTACTGTAGGAAAACAGTGATGGTTCCTTATATATAAGATCTGTCAAGTGCGAGTCTAACCCGTGTACGGAAGCTACCGTACGACGATAGGAAAGTAAAAAGCAAAAAAATTAAAACTACTGAAAGATATTTAGGCCTAATCTTAGATAGCTCCCTGAGCTGGAAGCCTCACATATACAGGGAGATTTTGAAATCGTGTAATTCCTTTTAACCACGCATTCTACTGGTGATATAGAATAACCCTGACAATATTTTTTCTTAATTAGAATAATGGTTTCGGCAAAATTAGAGTACAGATTTTTTTCATGAAATGATTTCAAATAGTCATATTTTAACCACCTGACACAATCTTAAGATTTTGCTAATTTAAAAATAATAACATAACAATAACTGATGTCGTAAATAATAGGGGGCAATAAAAAGGACCGCCCGTTATTATTTACGACATTAATTATTAATATGTTTTTTTATTTTAATTAGTAAAAAATTAAAATTGCCTCGGTTGGTTAACATATGACTATCTGACACCATTTCACGAAAAAAATGGAACAATAATTTTTCAAAAAACATAATTCTAATTAAATAAAAATATGGTCAGGGTTATTCTATATCACCAGTAGAATGCGTGGTTAAAAGGAATTACACGATTTCAAAATCACCCTGTATAGTGTCAGATATATATTAATATCACTCACGGGGGCACTCCACAATATAAAAAAATGTCTCCCCTATAAAGTAAGATTCTTAATATATAATTCATTAATAAAACCTCACATTGATTATTTAATAGAGGTCTGGGGGACGGCGGCTAAAACTAATCCACCAAACCTTGAACCTATCCAAACGGCACAAAACAGACTGATAAAAATCTTATATAACTATAAATATCGGACTTCCACACAAAAAATATATAACGACATAAAGATAATGAACATAACAAAAACTTACACATACTATACATGCATACTAATACGAAAAATATTAAACAAAGACATTCACACAACTTTGTCATTTACAAAAAAAAGAGAAGCCCAAAAAAAAAAAATCAAGCTACGTAACTCTAACTACGTAGTAACACGTCCACCCAGAACTAACTACGGCAAAAAAGCATAGAATACAAAGGAGTTTAATTGCACAATGCGCTGCCCTTGATAATAAAAGAATCTGCTTGAAAGACTGTTTTAAAAAAAAAGGCTTAATTCATATATCTTTGACAAAACATAAAATAAATAATCATAATAAAAAATAATAAAACCTATACATAATTATAAACACTATATAACAATAAACATCAAATTATATAGAGTCAATATCTAAAAAAAATGGTTATATATATATAAACGAAAATGTAATATATTTTTAAGAGCAGTGCGTAGCCGTGCGTGCCACATCCAGTAGCGGTGTAGTTACAACATCCGTGTACTGTTGACAACGTTCGAGCGTTTAGATATAATTTGTTTGAATATACCCACTTTGTAGCATTTTGTTATTAACTTCCATGATACGTTCTTTTGTTGTTTACTAAGCTTATGTTGTGAAAAATTGTTTCTCAGTAAGTGAATCATTGTAAATTCTTATAAAAATCTTAAACCGTAAAAAGCTTATTGAGCTCAATTCAATAATTCAAGAACCGTTTGAATACCGAACGCATAACTAAGTTTTGAAAATCGATGTTAGCTGAAATGTCTTAAAAAATATGCAACTTTTGAATTTTTTTTTTATTTTCAGCTTAATGACATTATTTTTCCTATAATCTTTATGTATCAATCCTAATTATCTACATATATATATATATATATATATATATATATACACATATATATATATATATATATATATATTATATATATATATATATATCAAATTGAATAACTGTTTCCCTTGGTCACGCCATAACTTGAGAATGACTTTACCGATTTCAGTCATCTTTTTTTTAAGTTTCCTTATACTTTGTATAGGGTTCTTACGGAAAGAAAAGTTAAGAAAATTGCGCAGAAAATTAAATAATTTCAGAAAACTTAACTACTATTTTAACTTCGCGAGTTTGATAGTTTGGTAGTTTCTAAGATAAGACAACGTCTGTCGGGATAGCTTCAAATATTTATTTACACTTCGGTGATAAGAGGGGTCTACTAATTACATTAACAATACAAAAGCCGTTTTACATTATGACATGACTTAGTAATCAAACGTAAAATTTTTGACCTCACGTTTATTAATTTTTTTTGTAAAGCGCTCGAACAAGCATATATATTTAAAGAATTGAGGCGATAACATAAGTATTTGCTGAGATAAACAGTGATAACTGAGAGAAGGAAGGACAGATAGACAGCGTCAAACCATAAAGTTTTTATAGTTTCAGTACGGAACCCTAAAAATTATAAAAATACACGTCAAATCCATGTACATTTTCCTTTATCAATATTACACTTCCATAGTCAAACCACAGATATAGCCAATTAATCTTACAAAATAACATTCTATCGTTCCAAATACCAATATACGTCACAGGTTCATGCTTGTCAAGTGTCTCGAATAGCCGGACCGGCAGTAACGCGTGTTCCAAGGAAGACTTATGACAACCCTCGTCAAATACTTGGGGTAGACGGGGCTGTCACACAACACGAAAAACGTTTTACTTGTACCAGCATTTTATTGGTTTCAATTTCAGTGCCGCGTTGTCGCGGATAATACAGCAACGGTTTTGGCTCCACACGCCGACTATTAGTGCAGGATGCCGGATTTTGTGCGATGAGTCATGAGTTTATAATACGGTACGTATATTGGCCGTCGGATTGCTGTTCCAGTTTATTTTCGTTGGCTATTTTGGCATCGATGGGTCAGTTTTTTACAGGTGAGCTTTCTGTGGGAGTGAAATGTATACACGGTGTATAATTGTATTATCCGTCGCTGTTTCACTCGGCCATTAGGAAAGCTGCCGAAATAGAATGCTTTTAATTTGAATGATAGGCCTAGTGTTTACGCCGGTATTAAACCAACAATCGTGTCAAATATGCTGATCTAAAATTGGTTGTACATGATATTTTGGCTAAAATATTAACAAACTTAAGCAATATATGAATCAGCTAGTCTGTGCATACAATTATAGTGAAATAATTTCAAATGACACAACTCTATAGTCTCCAAACTTGAAGTTGGACACGGGTACATATCTTGATGCTTTCTAAATAAGAATGTGATAATAGTCAAACCATAAAATAGGAAAAATTACAAGATATGTGCGAAATAAATAGTTGATTATCGCTCATTTCAACGGTGAAGAAAATATCGTGAAGTGACCTGCATATCTGCGAGTTCCCTATAATGTTTTCGAAGTTGAGTGAAGTCTTTAAATCCGTTACCAGCGTGGACTGTATCGTAAATCTTCTTAAAGTGAGGTCTGTGTCTAATAGTGGACAGTTTTTAGTTAAGGCAGATATTATTCTTTTTCTATTATCCTATATCAATACTAATTACATTTTAAATGTCCTAACTAATATTATCAATGCGAATGTGAGATTGTTTGCTTCTTTGTAATGCTCTCGCGCCCTAATTACTAGACCGGTCATCATGAAAGGGGCATGCCGGTTTTAGGCCAAGAGGTGCACAAGAAATTGGCTATACTAAAAATATATATAATTATTTATCCTAGTTTTTTCTTGTATTTATTATTCTGTACAAGTCGGTAATATTTTCTAAAATATTAAACAAGAGAACGACAAACAATGTAATAGAACTTGGAAGCAAGAACATTAACGTGAAAACGTTACCATTATACAAAATATGTTGGCAGGTAATTAATCGAAATAGTAATTTACCATTGCTATATTATATAATTATTATTTTAATCGTTCATTTCATTTTTTATACAAAGATAATACAAAAACTAATAATTATCATTATTTTTATCTTAGCAAGTTTGCTTTATAATAATAATATCAGCCCTGTATTAAACTGTCCCACTGCTGGGCGCGGGCCTCTTCTCACTGTGAGAAGGGTTAGGCTATAGTCCACCACGCAAATAATGTATATTATCGATGTATCGAGGTTTTGTGTTTATTATGGCAGCACCATCTTTAACTTGTATGACGCCGGAAAACGTAAATGTCAATATAATTGCTTGTTTTGCCACTCCATTGTAACGGTTAGTGTTTATTTATTGCGGTTAATATCGACGACTTTTACCTAGAAGATATAAAACTGAAATGTATTCTGTTTTATTTCATTCCTAATAGATTGTACTCATAAATAAATTAAAATAATGTGTAAAATAATATAGCACATATTTAATATAAATTGTATTGATGAGATATAAAAAGATTTGATAACTTTAAAATGCCAAGTTTTTGTAAATCACTTCTTATGCTAATTAATTATTGGCATTGCTTACTATTATTATCAATAGCCTTTATAGGTGTGCACTGTGGGCCCGAATTACTATGGCGTCTTGGCATGCCCCTTTCACATATACGTTGACAGCGGCACAAAAAAGATGAAGAAGAAGTATGTTACTAACTTTACCTACAATTACGCGATCGAAGCCGCGGGTAAAATCTAGTATTATTATAAAACAAACACATTTAAGATGTATGAAGACACACCGACATTTAGAACAGGGTCCAAGCTACCGTTGGTTAGGGCTTTAGACAGAGGAACCTACTCGTGTCATGTCAAGCAATACAGCCTTCTGTATCAAAGGCTTAATCCAGCTGTCTAACGTAAACTTCATTAGTTGGAGATCGAGGCTCTTGACAATCACGTAAATATTATTATTGCATTATCAGATACATTTTTATCATTTACACTCTGGTCATTAACCAAAACAACCAACCGACCAAAAACGTTTCTCTGTTCCATAGAATGTTTAGTCTATTATTCTAATCGGCGGATATCAGTTTTCAGTCTACTATGATATGACTGATTGCTTATGATAATACATAATAAGTTATATATTATTCATTACCTAAACATTACACGACCCCTAGCCAATACATTATATTCTTTACCCCAAAAACAAACCAGACAGGCCTACCCAAACATGTTTAATTATTCATACATCTCTCGTAATTATAACACCTAACGATAACACAATATTTTCTCAATTACCAACTACTTTTGTGACAGAAATGAATAAAACATATAGTTTCAAACTTTGCGTATAAGTTCGTGTGAGAGTACGACAAATTAACATCATGTTTCATCTTACAAACATGCTAATAAGCACTCTATTATTACTAGTAGTAAGAGCTAAAATAGCGTATATGCCTATCGTAAAATAACACTATTACCAGTACATTACGGGGTGTACTTGTGACAGCGTGTTTACACAGTGACAGGAACTAATTTAGTTGAACGCGAGCTCTTCGGAATGTTATTAATTTTGTCACAATCCCATTGTCACGTACATTCGTTATAATTTAATTAACCCCAGCCAATGGAATGATTATTATAATTAGGCGTGTGGTGACGGCAAATATTTAAAACATATCATTTTGTCGTAATGTTGCAAGTTGAATGGAAAACAATGAACGAATTGATTTTACGGTTTCATTCGTTCAATTTATGGACAGTCCGGAAGTGTTCGTAGGGTATCGGAATAATGCATTGTTATTCCAATAACTTACGTGCGCTGATATAATTATATTTATTTAAACATTTGTGCTCCTGGCCAAGCTTTTGGGTATGTATGATGTTATCAAAACTGTGTAAGGATTTTTTTATTTAATTTAACCTGTCAGGTATTGGAATGCCAGACGTAATTAAACAAAAATTGTATTTGGTCGCCGGTGTGCTACTGCGAGTGAATAGTCTAGTGTAGTAGTCATAAACCCGATATCGTAACGTAGTTCATAAACATTAAAAGAACTGGTACAAAGTATGCTCAGAGTTTGTAACTGTAAGTGTTGGGCACGGTCCGCTAAAAATGAGACACATTAGGCCGTAATGTACGGTTGGCATTTTCGAGAACATTTATGTAGATCTTCCAGTCACGCTCTTGTTTTGTTTTACCACTAAGCAAGAAAACTTTTAAAATTACTTTTATACTATAACTGCCTCGATAGCATAGTGATAGTCTATGCGACTGTTGTTAATGAGGTATAGGGTGCGATTGCTGGGTTATGCAAAATGTTACTGGGTTTTATGTCACCGAGCTTTGTGCTGTGCTCGATAAACGGCAATAGGCCCAGCTGAGCTGCTGAAGTGTGTTTGTTATACTAGATATAGGTGTGAGACTATATATGTATATCCTTGGAAATTCAGGGGTGCGTGATGTTGCTACAATCATAAGAGGTCTAACACCATCTATACTAATATTATAAAGCTGAAGAGATTGTTTGTTTGTTTGGTTGAACGCTCTAATTTCAGAAACTACTGGTTCAAATTAAAAAATATTTTAGTGTTGGATAGCCCATTTATCGAGAAAGTATATGACCAACATCACGCTACGACCAATCGGACCGGGCATCAATAAAATGTTTCAAAACGAGGAAAACAAAATTGCACAGGTTGTCCATATGTCTCACTAGTCTGTCTACTACATGACGGTTATACAACGTACCTGTTATACAGTATGTATAATAAACCCTATCCGATTCTTAAAGGTGTTATACGGTAGCTTATTATAAGTACTTAAGTGACATCCTTTTATAAAAATGGATCAAAAAAATTACCCCAGTAAATTTAATTTATTTAAAATAATATGTTAATAGATTACCCATGGCTACACCGACAACTTATTAATCATAATACCTAGGTATCACTAAAGTTCATAAAGGTTCACCGATGCTGCGCCGCGCTACGCCGCGCCTACCTACCTACGCCTTAGACAAATGCCACCAAAAGTATGCCACGCTCCGCGTCCTTGTCAAGTTGTGTGGAGTGTTGCTAGACTGAAAAAATGCTGATCAATACTATACTTAAAAATAATATGAAGACGTTTTACGATGAAAGAGTTATTTTTGTTATTTTTCTTAGCATGTTTGTTAAGAGAGAAACATGCCCTTAATGGATCGGACAGGGTTTATTATACACACTGTATAATGCACCAATCCGAAGGCTACACATCAAGGTGCCCACAACTAGCCAAACAGTTATCTTTAGACTTTATGTAATAGAACATCCAAAGGCAAACTCCCAGACTTCGTGAATAGATATGTTATATAATACATACACATACACACTAAAAGGATTAAGCATCGGACTCCAACTGAAACTTGACTAGCTATGTTTAAATTCTGAGCTTACATATCGCCGGTCTCAGTTCTAGAATACGTTATGGAAGATTTCTTATAGAAAAGCCAATATCAATTTATATGTAAAATAAGTACTGTACTTACTTTAAAATGCATTGTAATTATTAATATTATTTTAGTGTATTTTCAAAAGTAAATATATGATTGTGTCTTTTGAAATAGTATGGTATACGCATAATTTCTGGTTGCTTATGAATATAGTTAAACCATATCCTTGACAACAACATACGACTTTGTCTATCCGTCGGTTCGTCTGTTTAATACAAATGTTTATCGCAAGCAACTTATAATGCTAAAATGCTAAAATTTCTAATTTGTCCGACTATCGTACAAATAAAAAATATACAAAATATGCTCTATAATATTTTCCAAAATGTATGAAGTCTGTCAAACTGCCGCAAGTCAGCGTGGTGGACTATGATTGTCTTATACTACGAAGAGATATGAACTTTTCAGGTTATGTGCAGGACCATTATTATTTTAAACGTTCTGTACTTTTTATCCTAACCGTCAGTGAGCGCGTCGCCCTTGACCGGTGCTTCTTTTAATAGCTCTACTTAATACGCACAGTAACGACACCCAAGTGGATTCTTTGGCCTGCTACGCAGAAGTCTCGAGTTCGATCACAAGATAAAAATAAAGCAAAGGTAACTCTGACTTGTTAAAATTATTTGCTAATCATCGCTCACTTTAACGGTTAATAAAAAAAACATCGTGAGGAAACCTACATTTCTAAGAGTTATTACATGCTTAATATAAACCTGGCTTAATCTTTTTTGCCACTTCATAATTAATTGATTTGCTAAGCTGCCTGGTTCTTGTTAGGCAGTTTACACTACATAATATTATCATTACTATAAAGGCTTGAAACGAATACCTAGATAAAATGTTCCACACGAACTATCACAATACTATCTCAACAGTATAAATAGACATTCTCATTTAGTTTCTAAACACTACTTGGAAGTCACAGATGCATAAATACGCCGAGTGCAGCACTAACATAGTTGCACTACGTACTGACAAGTAAATTACAACGTTACATTGCACGTGCACTAATGTATGCACACTTATTTAAATTGAATATACTATTTTAATCTACATAAATACGTTAGCTTTTGCATTTAAAAAGGAAATGCTGCAAGGGAAACATAGGCTTTCAAATGGCTGCTACATGATCGAAGAGCGTTGTGTCACAAATTACATAGTATACAGAAGCCCAGCTTAATATAAATTGCGATAACAGACTTTATTATTTATAAATGCACGCGTACAGTGATTTGTAATCAAGTTGACCGAAAGACTTACAAGATGCATCGAGCTGGACACCTATATATTGTATTGTGTGTACCATGTCCCTAACAAAAGTTGCGGATTTGTTAGTTATTGTTAGATATAAGTAACACTCGATTGGCTTAAATAACTAGATAACCCGCACAACTTCGTCTGCGTCACATAAGAAAATTTTCCCCGTGTTTGCAACATTTTTCATTGATGCTCTGCTCCTATTGGTCAAAGCGTGATGTTATATAGCTTATAGCCTTCCTCGATAAATGGGCTATATAACACTAAAAGAGAGATTTTTTCAATTCCAACCAGTTGTTCCTGAGATTAGCGCGTTCAACCAAACAAACAAAAAATCAAACAAACAAACTCTTCAGCTTTATAATAATAGTATATATAGCTTTAGCCCGCGACTTCGATTGCTCAGGAACAATACCTTTTTCACTTTTTCAAGGTATCCTTTTCTGTAGGTACCCCTGACAAGGTATATGATAGATCGAGTAGTTAAGGCACGACAGAGTAAGAAACAAACAAACGGGCATTTGCATTTATAAGTAACGATTTTGAGGATCTATGGAGAACCAATTACGTACAATGATAACTATGTATTTACAGCAATATTAGAATAAAATTGTTTAGCTATTAGAAACAATTTGGTTCCGTTCATGTTGTTACTATATACGTGTGAAATATGCTGACAGCTTTTTCTCCAGTAAGTTGTTCGCTTTATCTATAGCTTAAATAATATCGTCGATATGACTTTGCACTAGCGCTTAGCAATTTAGCAAACTTCCATGTAAAATAATACGTTTTAATTAGCATTATCTCTAACATGAACATACTAGTCTCACGCCTATGTCCTCCAAGTTGTACAAGACATGTATTACACTCACATTTCGCGAAAAATAAATAGTTTTAGGTTTCACGTAATAGAGAGCAAGAAAATTGTCATCTACAGAATAGTTCAAGATGATGAAGATGATGTTTGTGATGCTATGGAGAATTTCTTAAAATATCTTTACTCTAAACATGTGCATATATTTTTTTTAAATTGGTTTAGCCAATAATACTTTCCCCCGCCCGGAAATCAAACATGGTACTCTTGAGGAACCACCAGTCCAATCTGAAAAATATTTGCATTAGATAGCCTGTTTTTGTGTCCATTTATCATTTCGCTACGCAGCACAGGGTGGGGGAGCGGTACCCATACCTTAATACAATTTAAAGCAGCTAAAGCTGTGGTTTTATCGCACCTCACACAACTAGTATTTAATAACAATAATAATAAACATGAAATGTAAACAGCGTTGCAGTGAGATGCTAATTTTCAATGCTTATTGTAAGTAGAATAATACGCCGCGTCATCGTCTACGTTATGCTTGCATCCAAAGATTCAGGCCAATACCGCGCTCTTGTTAAAGTTGTCCTACCTCGAGTCTGACAAGAATCCACTTCAAGTGAAACGTATCTTAGTAGTGCCGCGGTTGTAAGCAATAAGTCAAGTTAACGATGTCTTTAAAAACTCAGTACCAACAGTAACTGCTTTAGTACTGCTTTACTGAATCGAACCAATAAAATGCTATTGGTATTCTGTTATAAATTTTCAAGACCAGCCTGAAGTATCCGTTACTCCGCAATGCTGCACCTGTCCTACTCCTGACCTTTCTCCAGTCCTGTCGGACGGCCGTCTCATCGAACTATGAAAGTGAGCTTATAGAGTGTACTTGTGTTTAAGCATATAACTAAGTGTATGAATGCATAAACATGATATAGTATAATGCATACCTATAAGTTTACACTATAATATCTCTTGCACAGATTTCCCTTCGTTAAGATTTCTGCCACGACAGAAAATTCAGTCTCGAAGTTTCCTGACAAAAAAGGACCAAACTAGTCAGAAAGTTAATTCCACTTTACAGAAGTCCAGAGTATCCAAATCTACCTCAAATTCTTGTTACAGATTTAACAATTACGTGGTCCTTAAAACTATTGCTGGATGTCGCGGAATGTGTGTATAATTTACCCTTTTTTTCTGAAATATGAGACTATGTATGTTGAGTAGAATCACCTTCATTTTGACACGAATCCACTTATATAAGACAAGCAGTGGTGCAATGTACAGTAGCTTAAGTCAGCTTCGTCTTTTCATAACTGAAAGTAACACACAAACATGCTAATGAGTCGCCCTCAGTTAGCCCAGAAGTTATGCACTAACACGGAGATCTAAGTCTAACTAACACTCTAGCTAAAGTTGAATTATCAGCCTGACATTAATCCAGTTTATATGAGACGGATCTTAGACATAACTGCAAGCAGTACAGTAGGTCAGCTTTGTCTTTTGAAATCTAATTTCTTACAAATACTAATAACTTAAATTCTGAATGTTATTGAATGTTGTTAGTTAACAACATTCAATAACATAAAGAATTTAAGTCGATATATTATATATTCTTTTGATGGTTTTCATAGAGTTCTATGAAAACCATCAAAATAATATATTTAACAAGACTTTATAGTATTTATTTATTTAATATAGTAAATAATTTACGCAATTTTAAAATCAGCCTCTACGCATAATAGAGACTCCTTGATACTTCAAGGACAATCAACGTAAGTAGAAACAAAGAATAAAATTAAACGGTATTTCACAATAACTTCACACGTCTACGTTACCACGCTTGTTAAAAAGTATCAAAATGTGGAGAAAACTGTAGGTGTACAAACTTGTAAACGAAATATACCGCGATGAAATCCGTTAAAAGTAGTAATTTTAGTTTGAAATTGAAATGGTTTTTAATGCTCTGTTTGCTTTAGAATGGAAATTGGAGCAACACATACCTACTTGCTTCAAAAGTGATCTCATGGATTTTCATATCGCTGAATTAGGAAGAATACAATAGATTTAAGAAGAATTAGAAATTAAAATGATCTGGTATTCTAAGATTTGACAAGTTAAGACAAAATAGCTTAAGGAATCATCTATATACTATATCCCAATCTGAACCTTTGATTTAACCTTATACCACCCGCATCATCCGGTGATGCTTTTGTGTATAAGAGTGAGCATGATTCCTCTTGCCTTACAAGGAAACCTAGATTTAGTAACGACATTGGCTTAATTACTAAGTTTCTAAAACATGGATCAACACAAAAATTTGTTAGCTGACGATCAAACGCGTGTTAACTGCTGCAATTGGCTGACTGCGTTAGCAAAAACCAATCGAACGACTTGACATTCATTTAATTTTGAGATTTGATTAATCAATCACGTGTCAAAATTAAATTAATGTCAAGTATTCTAGAAATTATTGTCGAAAATTATCGTCCGGTTTCAGAAAAGTTCATTATGTTTTCTGATGATGGATAATAATCTATTCATTAGAATTAAACTATTTTAGAATCAGATCACAAAATTGGTTTGATAGGATTATTACTTTAGTTATAAACTACTTTATTTGAAAGCTGGATTTATTTATTTATTCATAGGTTCGCCTACAATTGTTGCATCAATGTTAAATATTAAGATTATATTTAAACTCGACATTAGACTACTGAACCTTAAATTTAGCTGAATAAATTGAAATGAAATAACTTTATACGGATTTTATAAAGTTGTTTATTTTTTTTAAACACAATTATTATATCATTTTGGAACTTTAAACTACTATTGTTAAACACTTTTACTAGTTACTTACTTAACTACTTCTATTTAAGTTATTTAATTTATAAAAGACTATTTAGATTTAATTTTACACTTTCTCTGACGTTTTGATTGCTTTTCAGCAGCCTTGTTCACAGGGAGACTAAGATCTTGGTTGTCTCACTTAAAACATTGAGACAACCATCCTAGTCATGTCAGTCATCAAAAGTGTTTTATAAAAAATAAACTCGATAAAGTCAGTATAAAGTTGTTTAATTCAGTGTATAACATTTGCGTAAATGTAAAACAATATTATGAATAAATTGATTTATTACTTTTATGTTGAGTTACTTTACGTCGCGTCGTAAGATAATACAAGCAATCTCATAAATCTATATCGAACGTTGTTATTGAATGATTAATCAAGTATCTACTTGGTTTTAAATCCGTTCAACGGCTTACGCGTGATTGAGTAACAAATATTCAAATTTCATCACAGAATTCATATTAATAATATCAGAAGGATTAATCTTATAGATCCGTCGTGTAATTATAATAAAGAAAGAAAGAAGAAAGAAACATTATAAATAGGTACGCTTACGAATACTTGTCTATGCTTCAACAATTTACGTTAGTAGCAGAATCGATAAATGATGTCTGTTGTCTTTCTGAAAAGTAAAGATAACTGAAGGGAATTTTACATAATTTGTATACTCTACTCTACTCTTTCTCTCTCTCTCTCTCTCTCTCCCTCTCTCTCTCCCTCTCTCCCTCTCCCTCTCTCTCTCTACAAAACAACAAAAAATTATTGGTTTTTGGGATTCATTACTTCTCAAATAAATTTTACTAATACATTTAGTAGAAAGCAGCAATAGCCTATTGGTAGGCCATCGGATTGCCATGAAGCGGTCTCGGTTTGTTACCATCTTTGACTTTTCATAATTATGTCAGTATAAATAGTTAGTTATCGCTAGCTTTAACGGGAAAGGAAAACGTCGTGAAGATTCCATCTATTATTATTAGACTATGGCTATCCCTTCTCGTGCACATAAGGGGCCTTGGTCTAGCAGTAAATCAGATTTTAAATAGGTCTGATATAATATTAAAATAATTTTATTTAATTCGACAACATTATTACATATAGTGATATAAGCATCTAATAATCTGCCAAGTCTTAGAATCCCAGAAATAATTGAAAATGTATTGTGCCAGGCCACCAGTGTGCCACTGTGATTCAATAGGTTAATATCCTCTATCTAGACACTCATATACACTATCTACATCAAATAAAAAACATTGAATTGTCTAAGTTAAGTTAAATTAAAGGCTTCTACTCGACTGTGGCATTGCGTTGCGATTCTTAAACATCCAATTATAACAATGTAAACCATTTGTCTATAGTTAATTTCACTAAACCTACTGTTCTTCTCTGCACTACGTAATGTTAGTAAGTGAAACTATACCCACGGTGGATAGCTGCCGGGACATGTCACAAAGTTGCCTCTGTCCTTGTACAACTTTCAACTTGACGTACTGAACCACACTCAACTTCAACACACAAATCAAACACAAATCCATTTCAATTGACAACTTTTAATAATTATTGATCATATTAATGTGTGATTGAGCTTGTTAGCATATAAAGTAATATCCAAATAATGAAAAAATTATATTATAAAATATTTTAATATTTTATTCATTGCTTTCTGCGTATTATTGGCGTGGACATGACGTATCAATCACGCGTGTGTATTTACTACGTGGTACTCTTACATTTCATGAAAATTTACATCGAGTGAAATTGTATTAACTGGCTCGCCTGGTGAAGCGCTTTCTTACAGGAATCCGGTAGTAGGTTTAAAACTTGCTGGGTAAAACGCAATAATACTGTTACTACTGTTTACCCAGAAACTTCTTTCTTGTCGGAAGCTGACCGGAAAGGAATGGATCAGTCGGTTAGACTGATCCATTCCTTTCCTTTTACCTCAACTTTAACTTAGTAATAATATGTATTTTTACAAAGTTGGATTTAATTTTACACTTTCTCGGATGTTTCGGTTGCTTTTCAGCAGCCATGTTCAAAGGGAGTGTAAAATTAAATATAAATAGTATTTTAGTTTAAATAGCTTAAATAGAAGTTAACAATAGAAAGTTTCAAAATTATAAAATAATAGTGTATTATAAAAAATAAACAACGCGATAAAATCCGTATAAATTTGTTTAATTTCAATAGTCTACTAGATTTTGCCCGCTCGCGTTAATCTAAATGTTGCTAATAAAATCAGTACTTTTTATGGATGAAAGGTAAACAATATATCTACAACATGTCAGACAAAGACATATGCAATGGGTAAAATTCCCTTGGGATACCACCACTATATAACATTAACATTACTTACATCATTTTTAAGTTGATTAGCAATGTAGGGGGAGAATAATCTACGGACTATCAAAATATAAGACTCACAAAGGACCAGAAATAACAACTGTGATCAGACAAACATAAATACACCCACATAACTATATTTAACGTTAACATTCAAAAATTATATAACTGCTTTAAAACGAACAGTAAATGCTACGAATATTCTAGATTGTATAGTTTCGTATGTTAACAGGCAATTAAGGAGCTGTTATAATATTCAATATGGATAGTCGTCTAATCGTCGCCCTGACAGTTCACTGGAACTATCAAAAGGAAATGCAACACTACACGCCTTTGTCTTAGCCGAGATTATCCTTCCAACATCTCGAGTCATGTGCACTTGTGCCCTCTATTTAGGAAATTGGAGCTTATGTAATAAATTAATACATATATGTATATAATTAAAATTATATGGATGAGTTGAATTTAAGTCTATTCTTTGTTTAGGATACAAGCATATTATTATGAATAAACAGTTAAGAAAAAAATATTTGGTTATTTTTATATCACAACACGTTCCTCACGTCGAAATTCCTAAAGCGGTAAACAGAGAAATTAAACTCTGCATTTTGCTAGCTGTTGTTTTAGGTCCTGCGTAATACCTACGTTCTACCAAGTCAAAATTCTGAGTGCTGCTGAAAATTTCTTAAAAATAAAACCTCGTAACCATATGATCGACTGGGGAATCACACATGCAAAGAAAGCCTTTAGTGTTAGGTGTTTAAAATAAGTTGACAGAATCTGGTATTTATTGGTTCCAGCCTTCGTTTTACTGTGTATTTTTCTGTTGTGTAATAACTACTTATTCTTTAGTTTCACTGTATTTATATTATCTCCAAACTGAATTGATAAAAAGAACTAAATGATTATCTACAGTCTGTACAGGAGCAGACTGTAAATAATCATTTTGCTTTTTTTAATAATTTAAAGAATAATATATATTATTCTTTTATTGGTACATCCTTCAAGCAAAATAAAATCTAGGCAATGCAATGTCGTACTTTTGTCTCTATTCAGGCAATAGTGTGAACATAAATAAACACTACCATTCTCTCTTCGATATCTTATTATTGCACTATTTACTGTAAAACTTAAGTTATGAATAGCTCATACACTTTTAAGCCTTTGTACACAAAAATCTAATAAGCTCATAAAACGCAGTTTTCTGAAAACTTTGTAAGCACAATTTAATACAATTTCATACAAACAACGCAACTTCAGCGCTCAAAGAAACCCGTAATTATATTACAGAGCAAGTTCATTTCGTTGTCGTTCGCAAAATTTTCAAGACACAAATTGTCTGCGAGGTCAGTTACACAAATAAACAGAAACATCCAGCACATTGGACGAAACAATTCCAAGTTACAAT
Organism: Catocala nupta; assembly: GCA_963675205.1. NCBI lineage: Eukaryota > Metazoa > Arthropoda > Insecta > Lepidoptera > Erebidae > Catocala > Catocala nupta. The sequence goes on from OY776082.1 coordinate 13,793,120, forward strand.
TCACCAACATCTTAACGTCTACTTCGCTTTACTTGCAATGTTGGTGCTACATAAGCACCATATTTGAACAAACTTGTTTGTACCAACTAGTTTGTTTAAAGTCATAGTTTTACCAAAGAGACTACAAGGAATAATCATGCTCAGAACTATTACGGAAACTTATTTTCTGACAGATACTGAATGGAAATATAAGATAAGTTGGCATTCTATACAAAATACTTACGTTCAAATATAAGTATATGCCATGTCCTCAGTAAAGCTATGAGTTCACCAATAAAATTTTGGAATGCTAAGCTGACACATCCGAGCATGTGCTTAAGAAGAAAAACATGAGCCGCCGTTTTGGCTTTTATTCAGAACGCAAATCTACGACTGGGATACACAGAATGATAGTGCCAGTCTGCTAAGAACAGCATTAAGTAGACTAAAATAGAAAATATCCAGGTCCTTGGATGGGACAATAGAGATAACTTGAGATACCTGGGTCGCATAACCGAGTCACCTATTCTCATTGTACCTTGCATATCATTAGGTAAAGATCTCTGGCAAAAAATTTAGTTCTCTTTGTTTTTTTCTTTAAAGTAAAGCCGTGTAGCTTCTCGTATATATTACTTTAGAGATAGGCAGTGATGCACGGTGTAATACACACCTACAAATTGTCAGCTACGTTTAACCCGAGGACCTACGTAATATAGACCACCAAATCCCATGCTGCTACTAACGAAACTAAAATTTGTTTAAATTATATAAAATTGCTATGCCGCTGTCTCAAATAAAACACGAATCCTTAAATAGTTAATAGAAAGGATATTTACATGAAAAATGCAGTAATTCCCTTTTATATATACCAATCCGCAATTGAAAATTAATCGTCTTAACGTCCCAACTAAAATGTACAAATATTATTTTGAGCGAAAGTTTCTTACATAAAGTGATTACTTATCTAGAATACCTATACAATACTATATGAATACCCTCACTCTTTATATCAATGATTCTGTAGGACTTGAAACAAAGCATCACCCCAGTCAACATTAGTTGCGTCAATAACTGTTCCAGACAATTGGCTATTTCTCATTACAAGCCAACATTTGCCACAAATACTTCTTACGGTATAACATTAGGTATTTCACAAATGGAAATGAGGGTGCAAGACAATGGTGTAGTTTGGGCAAATGAGCACGAGAGGAAAATTTAGTTTGGGCATACCTACACGCGTACGGCTTCTCAGACAAAGTTGGGTGCAAACTTTACGTGAAAAGCGGCCGCTACCGCTGTGCGAACGGGTGCATGAATGGTTCAACGTTATGGAATGTTAGTGTACGTTGGATAACTCCCCAGTCGAGTTTGGATTAAAACATGTTTATCTGTTGTCGAGAGGTATTTAGGTTTGCTATGTGGCCTTTTGCAAGTGTATCCCGTAATGACGTGAAAATAAATAAATGGCTGTGTAGTTCTGCGGCGAGATTGCATTTTAAGCTGGCGATTATGATAATCGAAAATGTATCGGCACTATTGCCGATAATAGAAAGCTATGACTAACAAAAATAAATATTGCTTTTGGAATTTCTGTGATAAATATTTACTATAGTGAATGAGAGTATTTTTATAAGTTTGCGTATAGAAACTGTGTCAAATGCTTTTGAGTTACAAGTAAAACAATTATTCCAAATGTAAAATATATTAGTTCAGTATTAATCTCATCTCTTTTTTAAATATTTCTACAAATATAGTACCTAAGACCTAAAGTCAAACCGCTTAATTTTAACTTAAGAGAGTTCTATGGCATTTTTCCATTTCCATAAAAAGAGATACTGATGATGATCGATACAAAGATGTGCTTTTCTAAAGATTCTCGAATTCAATATTGCATATATAGGTAACTAGTTATTAACTAGCGTTTATTGCACAATATTTACATTGTGGAAAAGTGAAGTTGAGTAAAAATACTGCAAAAATACAAAATAAAACAAATATATTATAATACGCCCCCACGTTGAGATAATAGTCTTTGTTTTTTAGTATAAACATATACGTGCTGAATTGTTTCTCAAAGCAAATTCATAAAGTAAATGCACTATACATAAGCTCTTGAACTAAACTTTGTAGTGAGTGAAAGTCTATCACAAAGGTCTATTCAATCGCGACTATTCTAAATAAATCCGGAGACAACACAGACGGATTGTACAAAACACTTTTAAAGACTTTTACTTTTATTTAGAAGAAAATACAAAACATTTACGCTCCTAATGTCTGAGCATATAGCTGTCTAGATTGTTTTAGTTTCAAATGTACATAAATTTTTGTAGACGCAAACAAAAGTGGTAATTGTCTTTTTGTTTATACATTCAAAGGTTATGTAGCTAAAGCTACAAACGTTTAAAACGGTACATACATATTACAAAGAAAATCATATGAACTTTTTAAATAAAAGATGTTTATGACACAATGTATGATTTATTATTTATTCTCTTTTATATTTTTCTAATCTCTGCTACTAGATGTTTTTAAAACCTCAATATTAAAAGCATAATCTTATTTCTCGTTTATTAAGCAGTATTAAATAAACTAAACTGCTACACAAGGAGTGAGCGTATCAATGCAATGTATACGCATATTAAAGAATGAATTCAGGTACCTTCAGTCTACCAAAGCAGTATTGCTTTTAAGTAAGTTTAGGTTCATCATATGCAAGTAAGGTTGAACAAGACTCATTTTACAAGTAAATGTCCGTCATTGGCAATCGCGCGTAAAAATATCATTATAGAAGTCTGACTTAAGATTAGTAACTGTTACTGTATTATACTTGGTGAGTATGACTTCCAAAGAGTCACATACCTCTGCCGTGCGTTTCCTCTCATACCGTATTTAATTTGTTTGCCTACGACTCGTCGATACGAGTTAAACTCAGACAACAAATATAGACTACGGTTATCAATTATTATCAATGCAAACGAGCCGAATCCTTGTTTACCAAGTTCAAGGTACACATTAATAAACACAATTTAAAATGTAAGTAAATTTATTTTCTTAAATACATACTGTCTACAAATAGAACTCACTCAGTGTTATACCTATACTTTGACAAGTACCGTTTTAGTTCCTAAGTGTGTCCCGGGCGGGGGAGCGAGTCTATTGCCTTCTATTGGGCATATTACCAGACTCCGTGCTTGAGACCTTACGCACAGCAGTCGTTCTCATTACCGCAGAGATACCGAGGCTTACATAACTGATTTGAATCGTAAACCAAAAGACAGAATATATACACCCCGCTAAAAACTTGAGTAAGATATAAAGCAGAATTGTCACCAGTAATTCTTAGTCTCGATCCTACAATTCCTTTTTTACCAACCTAGTTCACGTCAGACGAGAAAAACATGCCGTCCACGTAAAACAAAATAAGCATCCTTCAGCAGAGACAATGTAAAGCAGGTGGCAGTTAACAAGAGCCGCCGATAGTAAAAATAACAAATTCTATTCACGTGGCGCCACGAGAGGTACTGCTGATTCCTACACCCGAGTACCCCTGCATATATATTAAGGACAGGTGAACCCGACTCTTGAAAAGCTCCTTGGACTTGATAAAGACGTGGCGTCTAATTATGTTTGTACGTAGATAGTGTTGATAAGTTGACATGTTATTTAACTAACTATGTAACTTTATACGTATGTATATGATATTAGCAATGGGTATTGATAAATAATTAGTTGACTTTTTTCCCAATGTTGAACTATATTGCTAGTTGGGGGCAGACGTGACATATATATATACATATGTACATTTATACAGGCTTGTGTGTTTTAGGTTATATTGTCATGGTTATTTTTGTTATTTTTGTGAGGTATTTATTTTTCTTTTATAAGAATTTTATACCGAAATTATTACTTTTATGTAATTTAGCAGTTATCAGGATCGAATATAAGAATATAATAATACTGCGTATAAAAACAGAAAACTGGAATTAAATAAAATAAATACGCTAAACTAGCGCAAATGAATAAGCTAGTTTTATAAACCACAGTCTCAAAAATACAACTATTATTCACTACATTTGATTTAAAATTAAAGGAATAAACTCCAACAATAACGTACCTAACTGTTAATTTTACAATACTTAAAAAACTTCAGACGATTCAATGAGCGGTCTAATAACGTATTTTTTGCAAGAAAATTACTTATTATTTGTTATACGATGCACTAAACAAACCTATTTCCGTAAAGAAGAAAATTAAAGTACCCGATAAACACCAACCTACATACATCGCCGTAATCGATACAGGCGTGCGCTAAAATCGAAAGCGATTATCTTACAATTAGTCGTCCAATCCGATACGTAATACGACACACGTACTAGGTATTATTGCGCTCGACTTCACTTGATCCTCTCGGCCGGCTTACTGGCTACTTTTTAAATGGAACTGTGTAATGTCACACTGCTAGTATTGAAGGTCGGGGGTTGATCGAAATTAGTTGGACAGCTAGATTATTGGCTTGTGGCCATCGTATGGAGCTAATTACAGTGATATATGATATGAAGACAGTATATTATATCGCTTTAATTAGCTTCTTAAGATTTCAGCAAAATATATATTTTTCGACGTGTAGACACATGTCGAAAAGTGCGACTAGAATTCACAAGTTATTTCATACCTGAAAGGTTTTAATTAACTTAAGATAAAATTCTATAAGATATTTACGATCTTACACACCACGTTCGACAGACTTTGCAATCACGCGTACATTCCGGCATCAATAAGGTAATTATGGATCTTATAAGTTATAATTATGTAATATTATAATCGGATAAACCGAATATGGGCTCATACAAGTATGAAAAGGCCTTTTAAAATTTACCACATATATTTGATTAGCTATAACTAATGTGATATCAGAATTGGACTGGAACTGGACATGGCAATTGTTCTTGGAATATTGCTAAGATTTTTTTTAGTATCCTGCGACATACAGGTATACACTTGTCTTTTGGTGTTAATATCAGCCCTCTTTATAAACTGCCCCATTAGTGGGTACTTGCCTCCTCTTAGTAGGCCATCACACTGGCCCAGTGCGGTTTGGTAGGCTCTATGTAACTTCTAGACATTATTGGCAACTCTCTGGCATATATATATGACAGAGAGTTAGCTATAATATCATGTTGCTACGAAGTTTTCCTTCACCCTTTAAGCGAGCGTTAAATAACTTTAATCTCATTTGTATTTTCCATTTCTATTAGTATAAGATAGTAATTTGAAAGAATCGTTCACATAATAAATTGCCTTAAGAATAGCAATAATTGACTAAAATGAGCGCTTATTGTTGTATGTTCCATGTTCTATAATCACGTACTCATTATCGTACCAATAAATTGTTATATCGCCATATATATCACAAAAACATCATTTCTCGTTGCCCTATTATGTATAATAGTAGATGTTACCCGCGACTTTGCCTGCATAGAATATAGCAAAAAAAAATCTAAAATAAAAGTATTGTTAGTTACTCCTTATAACATCAGCTATCTGCAAGTCCCTTCAAATTGGTCCAACCGTTTCAGAAAACCGGTAGCCGAAACAAACAGATGGACAGACAGAGTCAAAAATTTCAAACATTGTTTTTTTTATATATGTTTGTACTGTATATACTTTCATATGCATTTAGTAAAACGCTGTTATTTTAACATTACAAACAGACACTTTAATTTGATATATTTTTAGTATAGATAACAGAAGACGTATTCGCATTACTGCCTCTTTGTTTGTATCGTAATTTTGTCTTTGCGATAAGTTTAGAACCAACCAATTACGTTTGTATGTCGTCCTGCTTCGCAATTCCCAATAGCCATTTGCACCCAATAATGCAGATTTAGCATAGCAGTTGGTAATGATTATGCTACACTATAATTACATACTAGTCCTACCGCCGCGTCTGTCTTTCTGTCTGTCTCTCTGTTCGCAATAAACTCAAAAACTACTGAACGGATTTTCATGCGATTTTCACCAATAAATTATACACCTTCCTCGTGGAAGGTGTATAATGTACCCGTGCAAAGTTGCCCCGACTCGTCGCTAGTGTAAAAATACAATAAATCTAATTGGCAATTTTCTGCAGATGACTTATTTCTTTATCCTTTTCACGAAAATCACTCCATGATGACAACTTATTGACTTACCTTGAATTTTTAACCACGGTTTACGAAATTGGGAAACAGCCTGCAATCCAACGAAGGTTAAAATAATTAACAAACCCTGTCGTCTATTGTTGAGTCGGTTGGCTTATTCCCAAAGGAGATTAGAACGGTTGGCAGATGAATTGATGAAGAAAGCAAATTGAAAGAGCGCAGAGATGAAGCTTCTGCTCAAAGAAATATTTCGGTTTATTTTGCAGAAATTGAGATAAACTTAGTCAGCTGATAGAATTGTTATAGTGTCTAGATTATGGCAAACCAATGAAGCTAGCGGCATAACCACTTATTTAATTTTACTTTTGTTTATTGTTACTGCTTTTATTGGTATCAGTCAATACGTTCTAACGGTTAACTTTGCACCTACATCATAACTAATATTATAAATACGATGGTAGGTCTGTTTGCTTGTTAAGTTTTCACGTCTAAAATACTTGACCTATCATCATAAAGTTTCGCATACATGTTGTTAGGGGTACGAAAAACGACATGGGATACGATGGATGGGATCGAACCCGCGGGCAAAAGCAAGTGGAAACTCACCTCAAGGGGATTTTAATAGAATGTCCAAATATAACTAAATCGATTAAGAGTAAAAATTACAACAAATTAAAAGAGATAATAATAATAATGTTTATTTCTCAAAAATGCACATTATAAACAGAAATATGGCTTATATATAATTATGTACTATTATTAAAAACGTTGATCTCTAAACTAGGTATATACCTGTATCTTAGAGACCAGTGCTACCCGTGAGTCTTGTAACAATAACAAGCCATTATTTGAAAACTACAGAAGAAAACAATAATAATGAAACGTTTATTTAAAATAAGAAATTATAAATAAAATTAATGCGTCTTTCTATGTAAGCGCGCGCATGTATACGTTATATATCTATAATCGTCATAAATTATATTAAAATCATAACTAAAAAAACTAAATTTTCGTTACCCATTATCTGTGATAAAAAACAACCTTTGCCATGATAAACAACCCTTACAATCTAAGTGGCATTACCGTGACGTAAGCCAGCTTATATCCTTTATAATTTTCATACGCAAATCTGTCGTGGTGTCCTAAAACCGGCTCAGACGTAAGCCGGAACCTGAGGCGTTATTCCAAAATGTGTGCATTAGCTCCCTTGACATTCGAGTCTCACGTCAACTAGACACCCTTTCGCATTTACACTGTGAAGTTCCCGTTGAATTTAATGTTTTGAATTGGTGTTTGTGTGGTGTATAAGATTATTTGGAGCAGTTGGAGTAGTTGTTTAATACAAGTATGATTGTAAGGATTGAACGTCAATAAATGTATAGTGTTTGATCTTTCAAATTCAGAAACAGCTGCTGAAATAACGCTTACCTGCGATACAGTTTTGAAGTGACAGGTATAAAAATGAAAAATGTTTATGTAGAATTATATATATGGTTTAGTTTGGGTTTGGGCATGTAGAAAGAATGGACGAAAAAAGACTGACTAAGAAAGTTTATAAGGCTAGTGTGAATGGAACAGTCTCAAGGGGAAGGCCTAGGCGAACGTTTATTGATCAGATCGGAGAGCACCTTAAACCGGCGAGCATGTATGAGGAAAGTTATGAAAGTGAATGAAGCCAGAGAAGTGTGTCAGGATACCACTCTGGGAAACAGGCGTGAATCTATGCATATGCATGTGTACAGCCAAAATATTTTGATAATCGGGTACTATTTTTCTTCTTCTATATTCAACCCTTATAAAATATATAATCATATTACGTATTTCTCATATTAAGTTCGACAATATGTTACTATAACAATTTATTTTGTGGTAACCTACATATATTATGTATGGAAATGATAAGGTATATGGTAAAATACTGTTCCTTTTCTATTGTTGCTGTCATGTGGTTCTTTAGAATCGACAATTTATGTAGGTACAAATAATGAATGATGACTCACACAGAAAATCCTCGCTTGATATGTATTGCACAACATTGCTCAGAGTCAATCTTTATTACGCAATGTATGTAGTTGCAAGTTTTACATGTGTGGCAACATAATTTTGATATTTCATTAAAATGATATTATCAATCAACTTCGTCATGCACTGCGTCACTGTTTATAAATAAGTATGTAAGAATGTGTTTTATTGATGAATAGGTCTTTGTGTATCGATATTCGTAGGGGTTAAACAGAATTCTAGGCCAGACTTGGAGCCTGGGTAGGAAAATACTTCCACCTTATAGAAGACCAAATAACTTTCCTGAGGCCTAAGTTAGATCTCTTAAAGCATTATTATGCGCGAATAAGATAGCTCGACACTTTGTAATTGTCTTATGCTTGTGTATACTTTATGAGATGATTATAGCCATGAGATAAATATAATCCCAATACCCATTCAGTTATATTATGATTATACAAAGTGATTATAAAACAAAAATACCAATTTGTATTCTGATAATGTCATTAAAAATACAAGACACTTCATTTGCTACAATTTAGAACAAATGTTTAAGCTGTGCATAAAAATATTAATTATATAGGTACATAATTATAAAGTTCATAATGCTTGTGATGCCAAGCATACCTATACCTATAATTAGTTAAACTCTTTACATACTTTTTAAGGATATTGCGCGCACACCAATTGCCATGTCACATGCTCATAATTAAGAAAAAGGATTGCGAAAAGCTAAATTACAATGGGTTTAACCACCTACTGTACCATACTCACTGACTACTGTAAACTATATAGGTTGTAAACAATTACACGGTCTTCTGCCTGACGGCCAACAATTGCCGTAGAAGTAAAGGGACAAGAAAGTGATACAACCTCTGACTCTCTCACTCACCGAACGATACACAGCAGTACGTATACTATTGCTTTACACTGTAATCAGCAAGACTCTACTATAAAATAGGTTAGCAAAGTTATGTTGACCTCTATAGTATCAATTATACGAACATTTTAAAAGTAACAGAGCAACAAAATGTAATTTGTTTGCGTGACTAGAATTATAAAGCTTTGTTGTCCAACGCGTGTAGTAAGTATATATTTATACAATTAAAGATATAACTTATTATATAACCTAAATAGGGCTAAAATAAAAAAATATCGTTGAAATGTAAAGTAAATAATATTACTTGAGAAGAAAGAAGAAAGAAGAAGAAGAAAAACACCCTTTGCGTCGCGATGTACAGTTAATATCAAAGCACTTACAAATGTATAAAATATAGTACATATTATATCGAAATTGATAGTACTCTACGACACATAACAAATTTAAATAAATAATGTAAGAATATCAGCCTTGTATATAAATTTTCCCTTTGCGGGATACGGTTCACTTTTCAGTGCGAGAAGGCAAAGGTATGTCAGCCAACTGCCAAGTCTGCTAACCAGCACTAGGCCAGTGTGGTAATAATGTACCACGCTGGCCTAGTGCTGGTTGACAGACTTCATATATCTTCGAGAACAATATAACGAACTTTCGGACATGCGGGTTTTCTCACGATGTTTTCTATTACAATTGAATTCATATAATAGGCCTTGGATTTTGCATAATCGCCAGCATAGCTTTGATTATGTTTAAGTTTCATACAATAAAGCCTAATATCTAGTGATTGATATGTTTTCCTACAATATCAAAAAATAAAAAATAATATATTGAGAACAGAAAAATACATATTATATATCAATCACCCGAGGACACCGCCCTCTCCGTGTTCAAATAAGAATGTGTATACATTTATTTTACCTGTGAAATTGTATTTTGTTTAAAAAGTGATCCATCTATGTCATACATATTATTTTATTTCGTTTATACGATTATTATAATATGAGAAAATATGTTGTATGCGTAAAAATGGGGCATTTTTATTTTACTATACGTATTGAATACGTGTTTTTATATTCGATTTAGATTATTTTTATATTTATATGAACAATGACGCAATAGCATTATGCATTAGGTGGTTTTTTTGCAAATACCAATGTAGTCTTAGAGGCAGACGAGGTAGGTAAAATACATATGTCTTACAATTAGTTTATAAAACACAAACTGACTCGCGCAAATTCGTTTGCTTCACATAAGAGAATATTTCCCGTTTTGCAAAATTTTTAATTTATGCTCTGCTCCTTTTGGTCGTAGTGTGATATTATATAGCTTATAGCCTTCCTCGATAAATGGGCTATCCAACACTGACATAATTTTTCAATTGGAACCAGTAGTTTCTGAAATTAGCGCGTTCAACCAAACAAATAAACAAACAAACAAATTCGTTAGCTTTATAATATAAGTATAGATTGGTCGTTTTTGTGTCTGTTGTTGTTAAATATATGTTAAAGACCCTAAGTGATTTATAAATTACTAGATTTTGCGCGCGTCTTCGCTCACGTAAATGTACATAGGTTAGGTTGTTTTATTTTGGATGAAAGGTACCCTATGTCCATTTCTATACCTTGAACAACGTGTATGTAAAATTCATGATGATCTGTTGAGTAATTAAGGAGTGAACGCGTAAGTAACGAACAAACTCACATTCACATTTATAATGATAATTAGGACTAATCAGGATACATGATGTAAGAGTATTTCATAACAATTGTAATTCGACATTTTTAATCTAATTGGTAACTATGTAATTAATTTGATAAAAACACCTGCTTCCATAAATTAAACTAAACTTATACTAGTTGCTTAACCATATCTAAACAAAATAATAAAATCATTATGTCTAGACGCTGCGCCGCGCACCGGCGTTCGTACGCCGATGGCTGAATTAAATAAGCTATATGACCTATCTGAAATTGGTACAAAACTTACATTGTAAAATTCATACCCCTCTGGGACAGTCCTTAAATCATCATGAGACTAACGCGATATCGAAGGGCACAGTGCACTAGCTTTTAAACTTGTGATATAAACAAAAAATGTATCACCAGGTTAATTAAAAGCGCACAAACCGCAGGGTAGCTTGCGGCGCGCTGAATGTGAATGTTTGGCGACACTGCGGTCGTGAATGCCTCAGAGAGTCGGTTAGGGCCTCGTCCCCGGCTTGCCGTTACTGGTTGGCTGGGATGGAACTTCAAGAACGCTTCTCGCGGGCTCTTAACTCTGGCTTTCCATGGTCGGCCGGTCAGAGGGAGGCCACTAGAGCTATATACTTGGGGGTAGAAGTGTAATTTTCAAGGGTATAACTATGGGGAAACCCGCTCCGGGTCTCCGTTGTCACGAGACCCGTAATGGTAAAACCGGCGCCGCAGCGCTCAACACTCCTAGCCACTCGTAGCGGTATTCCTCTCTGCTGCTGGATTGTACGCCTATGGTGGCTGTTCAGGGGGCCCATCTAGTGAGTTGGCGAGTCACCGTCTACCTATTGCATTGATGCTGTTAGAGTTTATTTAGTTAGTTTATTTGCTATTCAGGACATATGCCGTTTTTCATCCATAGTTAGCAATATACCGCTCCACCAAACACCCATACCTATAGCCCTTATATTAGAATTCATACGTAGCAATAGTCCTACGCTACGCCTGCTGCGGCTAGTGCCGCAGTAGGTGTTCCATCCCACCTTTGATTAAAACTTCCGAAGGGCCCCTTCACGTTGGACCCAGGCCTTAGTGTAAGCCTCCCAAAAGGCCAGGTATTTTTCTAATAAACCTATTAGAAAAATACAGAAATATGTTAGAAAATACCTGTGATAAGAGATACAAAATAAATTTACATTCAGCTAAGTCAGACATTTTACATCTTTCGAAATGGCCATAATATATTCGCCTTCAATTTTTCACACAACATTTCCGTATACACGTATACACGGTCATCAAAATAGTCTGGAAACCTATATTGACACCTATAGCCGAAACAAAATATTTCTGTATTAGAGTGTTGACAATGAATGACCACTTATTAATTCGTCTGCCGACAAAATTGCACAAGCCAGTAATAATATAGAGAGAGTAATAACTAATCGAAATCATTATTTTATGAAGGAGTAAAACAAAATTCAATCCATCAGTAAAGGCTACGTCAACATTAAAATGGACTAATGAGATTAAAACTAATATCTCAGTGTTGGAAGTTTGTCATTGCCTCGGACCAATACGTAACCAACGATCATTTGATCGATGGCCTCCGGCGAGGTTTAGCCTGTATTTGTGTTATGTGAGAACTAATTAAAACCTGTAACACGTTATTTTTGTTTGTAATATTGTACATCACAATATTATTGTTAGATCTCTGCAAATAAAATATTATTAGGGTTACAGTAATACTAGATTTTGCCCGCAGCTTCTCTCGAGGAAATGTAGACTAGTAACAGTACTTTTTCTGGATGAAAGGCTTTGTCCTTACCAGTTCTCCTGACAACGGGTATGCGAAATTTGATGATGATCCATTCAGTAGTTAAGGCGTGAAACAAACAAATAAAGAAACTCACATATGCATTTATAATATTAGTTAGAAAGTTAGAACAGTTAGAATTTTGAATCTTAAGTAAGTAATCAACAACTAAAGATTTTTGATATCTCTCCGAAACAAATATTTATATAATCCGCAAACGGTAGAAGATATTGTGGAATTCATTTTAATGTATTGTTAATTACTAATGTCTGCACGTGACTTCACCGCTTCAAACCCACGTTCTCTTTATATCCTGGTTGGCTAACAAGGTTACTTCGTTCTTCTGTGATTAACTAACAATCGTATTTTTTTTATTTAATCTTTTTTAATAATAGTATTATCAGTAATAAGCCTAATTGTATTCGAAAGCTATTCGAATACAGTCTAGCACAACCCGATAAACCTAACAACATGTAAGTTTGTTAGTTTATTACGCTTTCACGCCTAAACTGCTCGATCGATCATTATGTAATTTCGCAAACACGTTGTCAGGGATATAAAAAGAATATGAAATAGGTACATTTCATCCAGAAAAAAATAACTGTTCCCGAGTGAAACCGCGGGCATCAAATCAATAAATTCAAATGCAATTGCGGAAATTCGCTCCTGGTAGTAAATGCGGACATTAAGGCATTTAAAGAATAAAGATAAATAAAATTCATTTAAAGAAAAGGCCTTCAACAAATCTATAGTTGTCGCGCTGACCCAATCAAATTATAATTTTGCAAGACAGATAACTACAGCTCCTACTAATGATACCTCATACGCATATCATGAACTAATATTCCCCCGGGTACTCCTCCAAAAGTTAACCTTTATTAAATATTTTCCATAAATAATATGATAAGAGTTATTTATTTTATAAGTTTCGTTAAATATTTTTAATGACTATTAGAAAACAACGATATAACCGAACGAACTGTGTAATTCTCAAGGATACTAGTCCTCATAATAATAAAATTACGAAAAAAAAAAGACACATATGTGTCTGTTTTCTTTTTTTACTGATATCAGTGGTAGATATAATAATAATATTCTATCACCTATGCATCATATCTTAATTTTTTACACTCTTAATAGAGAAATATATTTTATTATAATTATGAACTAAATGCTCTCCAGATTTCCTCTTATCTACCTTTGTTTATAACACTAAAACCTGTGGAGGCGTTACCTCTTTTGATAAATATTATTTGTTCGTTTAACCTTTATATTATAAAAATTATAACTTTACTTTCACTGCATATTTCATTTATTAACAAGTACCTCTTGGCCGCAGCTTCGTTGGCGTAAAGGATGGTAACCGTACTTTTTAAATAAAATATAGCCTATGTTACCTTGTGATAATATAGCTTTCTAATGGTGAAATCCTTGCAAACAAATCTGAGTATAATCTATACGAACAAAAAAATTAAAAATTAAATCTAGCCTCTTTATAATAAATAAAAGTATAGAAGTATACATAGATTATCAAAGATGTTCATCGATTTTAGTTTTATATCATAAGTTCGTATACGCTATGCCCATCGACTAAAAAGGGCAGCTATTAAAAGCATGAATACGAAATAGTCGACGGTGCCGATAGCGGTGCCCCTCGCGGCTCGACAGATACGAATAGGTTTTTATTACGTTGGTCCATTTATATGGACAGGGTAATTGAAATCTATTCTATATTCAAATACTCAAATCAACTTCTGAATGGCCTTTTGCATAACTTATGTTTGTGAATAAAGCTTCTGGATAGCCTGGCCTGTCATAAACTGTATATTTAGAAAAACAAATCTGTTCACCGATCTTCTTAGTTAAATAATTAAAAAAGGAAATATTAAGATTCACGATAGCAGAGCAGCGATAGTGGGAGACCGGTGGACTACCACGCAGAGATCGAGTCCGATCCCAAGGCGCGTATCTCTGTCTTTTCGAAGTTATGTGTGTATTATATATGTAGTTGATTATTGCTCGCTTCAACGGTGACGGGAAACGTCGTGAGGAAACCTGGATGGCCGAAAGTTCTCTATAGTTCCGAAAGTTCTCGAAGATATGTGAAGTCAACCCGCACCTGGGCTAGCGTAGCGGACTGTGGCCTAACTCTTCACACACTGACAAGACGCCCAGCAGTGGGACAGTTTAATACAGGGCTGTTATTATTATTTAGTTTTACGTCTGTTTATAACGTTGAGCGGTATATTGTACACACATAGCTAGATGTGTCTTAGACAGATACCTACGAAACAGGGGCCGATTGCCATTGATTGGACACATTTCCAGGCCCCGAAAATTACATTTTCCCGTTCATACAATAAAAACCACGCTCCGCTAAGACGCAGTCTGATATTTTAAATAAATTGCCTAGGATAAAAAGTATATGAGAACACTTATATAGAAATGCCATGTCGTATACAAATTTCAAGTTAATCCCGGTGGATTAACTTGAAATTTGTATTCTTTTCGAGTTTTGAGAGATAAGTAAAACGAATTTTAAACATTAATATTGATACCAAAATAAACTGCAATAAAACCGTTTAAAATAGTTTAATGTTGATAGGAAAGTATCTATCAAATAAATTGTCTAAAAGAAGAGGTGACATTAATCTACTTGAACATACAACATGTAATGAATTCTGATGAGGTGGATAGATCGTTACGTGCAGCGCTTGTCATTTGCCCAATCAATCATTATGAATGTAAATGCAAGTACATAGTACATCTGTACCGATAAACAAACACACCTTTGCATTCTATTAGTTAAAATAATGTCGATTCATTTCACGTTTTCAATGTCTCACGCCTATATTTCTTAAGAAAGGTATTACAGCCACATTTCGCAAGTTATGGTTTAAGATCCCATGTGAAAAAGGTCGAGCCTATTACGAGTGAGTCTACCGAGCACAGTTATAGATTCAGAATTTCTTGACGGAATAATTCGATAACGCTTTACCTGACCCCAGAATCGCACCCGATTCACAACAGTCGCATTTACTACCGCTGCACCAACGAGACTGCGGCCCTGCACTTTTGGTTAACCAGTAAGATAGACTGCAGTCGTATATCCCCGTAAATGTCGTAAACTCTTCGGTTCTAAAAATACTAATTAGTAATAACGCTAGTAAAAGCAACAAGCATAAAGTGTCAAATATAGTCATAACAATACATATTTAAATATCCGAAATGAAGGAGTATTATATGTTATCATACACAAGTCCTCCGAAGCCTACTTTCAGTGGACCACCGCAGACTGATTGTACTATGTCATCTACGAACCGCACACCCTTAAGGAGGACATACATAATATAAATGACTATAAATATTTAATATCACCACTGTAAATAGTCCTACTGCTGGGCACGGTCCTCTTCTCAGTTTAAGAATTGTTATTAGGCCATAGTCCACTACGCTAGACCAGCGCAGGTTAGCAGACTTCACAAATATTTAAAAATATTATATAGAACTCACAGATGCAAGTTGCCTTGCGACGATTTCCTTCACGGTTACTTAATATCTATTTAGTAATATATTATTTAATTTCCCTGAGGGTCTCAGGGCGGGTACTCAGTATATCAAGCCAAAGCTCGAGAAGAGGAAATACTCTAACAACTATATTATTTAATACCCACGTAACTTAGAAGAGGAAGAAGTCAAAGATGCGTGCATTGGAATCGAACTAAGACCTCTGCGTGGCATTCCAAATGTGTCCTTATGCTTTCGCTTTTTTATATAACCACACCTTTTTACTATACATCATGTTATAAAAGCAATCAGACCGAAAGCATATTTCTTTATTAACATTTCTACTAAGCTTACCATTCTTCAAGTTACGTAATAATGGAAATAGGTTAGCGAAATGAGTCATTTATTTTGATCGCGATACCGCCTTACGATGGCTATCGACCGTCATCAGTTGTTGTAATTAGTAGGCTAATCTAATACGCCTTGATTGAAGTGTTTACTTTTACAGTTTTCTTGGGCAACATACTCTAGTTTCACAAGAGTTATTTAAAAATTGGCTATGTTGATTGTTTTTAAGGGCTTCCAAATGTGCATTATTTTGCTGTTATTTGTGGTAGCAATACCTGGCCGACTATAAAAGTCATATGAAAGAACATACGACTTTATATAACATAGAGCCATCCAAAGAATTATATTTGGAATAGTCGATGCATTCAATTGTTTTTGAGCTGGCCGGGCTATAGTTAGTGTTATATATAAGCGTTTAGTTTCATAGGGCAACCACATATTGCAGTAAAATAACGACCGTTTAGCACAATATACATAACCTTATCACAAAACTTAAATAGCAGTAATGCTAATGATATACAGGCATTTGCTATGTTTTATTACTATAACTAATACTTTATAATAGATATACATATATTTAACTGCATGGATAGAACAGTGTATTAAGTAATCAATTGTCCTTTGCATGTGCGCCAGTCTTGTGGCTTTAATTCCTGTATGTGACAATTCAAATTTAATATTTGTTCAGGATCAGTGTGTTCTTTGTATCCATAATTTAAATAGTCATACAGGTCTCCGCGAAACGGAGGATAAAATATATTGCGAGTTATACTTGCATATGTTTTCTAATGACTTGCTTATCGGCTAACGAATGTAATGGTTAACAAAACAATCCAAAAGCATCTTATATGTAAATGAATAATAATAAAGACACATTAAGACATTTATATTGCCAGTGTACATCATCCATAAGCCTAAGATACTTTAACAACAAGGATAGAGTAAGTTTAAGTCTATTTTTTTAAACTGTAGACACTTCCGCTTTACCTTACTTAGGTACTTAAATTAATGTCGTAATTATCGGTATAGAGACAAATTTAACGATATAGGTAAAAAGCCGCTATAATTACCCGTGCAATCCGTCACTAGCACTAGGCTGATGGAATATTGGCAAGAGCTGTTTTTACCTTACAGGCTAATGAAAATTATCCCGTCCACTGAATGAACATTCTCTGCTGTGGGATTGGAAAATTTGCCGCTCACTATAAAGCGGCTAATTTGCTAATACCAGTGCGGTATTACTGACCTCTGGGTTCGACGATAAGAGTGCTAAATGCAATTTAGTTTCGGTTTTGGAGGTCTTAGTTATATTGGAGAGTGCTCATTGAAAGGATAAAATTTCTACGGTTAGCAAAGTTGTTAAATAGCTAATTTTACAAAAAAAGGTAATACTAAAATATTCTCTTACATTTATGCGACTGTTATACATCAAAACTAAACTTCTTTATACGGATTTTAACGCGTTGTGTATTAACACTTTAAATGCGTATAAAGTAATTTAATTTCTAAGTACTACGTTTTAATATGGTGGATTCGATGTACGGGCATAATTCCGGGTTTTCCATATATAGATGTGCTCGGTTACTTACGTTACAAGAATGCTCAAATCTTATATAAACAAATGGATTTTCTTTTTAGAGTTCGAAAAACTCTTATACAACAGCTTTGTCCGTCCGTCTGTTATACAACTTTCAACTCAAAAACCGTAAGAGCTAGACTCACGGTTAACGCCATTCGACTCAGCATAGTCGATATACCCCCGAAATGACTATGATCTTTGATCTCACTTTAACCTTTAATTTTTCGAACTCCAAGATTTACGGCAGTTCATTGCCGTTTCTAACTTGTTATAGTCCTGTTGTTGGATGACCGCAGCGTAGTTTTAAAGGTAATATAAATTTAGAATATTTAATAATTGTAAAAGAATTATTTTATCTGACTTTAACGGACTAAAACGTGAAACATTATCGTAACTAAATGATGAGTTGCCAAATTGCGCACTAACATTAATATAGACGCTATATCACCGATGCTCAAAGTAACATATGTGCGGTCTACTGAGCACATTACTAGGCTTCTATTGGAGAAAACGTAACAGATACCCTAATAATCAAGCATGTATCATGTATAGCAGTTATCAAAGAGTAAATGTATCAGGCATGTCACCCTTTATCGCATTCTATAAGTAATAGGACGATATCATCAACAACACACACTCAAAATTACAAAATCATCAATCTTAATACACGAACGCGTGCTCGCTGTGACGTCACAAGTTATTATAAAAATGAACGCGTCCAGTGTCGCGCGATTATGTACCGGATGTTGTTCCGGGGGAGGGCGCTGACGTCAATTTCCGGCGCGGGCGCCCGTACCGGAAACTGCGAAAAACACTTCACTCTCCATACGATTATAATGCAGTCCGGTGGAAACCGGAATGACGCAAGGGAAATTAGTTTACGCTCGTTTTAATAATCGTTTGATTAAAATATGTCTTGGCTTTCCATCATCCATCACCCTGGCGTTAGCCCTTGTCTACTTAACTATTCAATATTAATATACATATTTTTTAGAATAGGAGGCTTCCGTTAAATCTCTTTTTAAATTATGAATTTGCTAATTGTAGGGCAATGAAGAGATATTACAGCCCTATAGAAGGTCGGGCTATTCCACATCTTGCCACAGATTTCCCCCATCAATGGGAAACTGTGAACTGTAAATATGTGAAATTTGCCATAAATCCCCATTGACCGGTCATTACCTTCATCGCAGCTGAGTAATTTGTTGTGTAAGCTGATAAATTAAAGACTCGTGGTGTAATAGTCACTAGACCGTCACATCCTTAGTTCGGTAACGATATTCTAAGGTTAAATTATTAGAAAAGTTTTACTTTTACCGATATTGACGTAAAGGAGAACTTTTTATGTTTTCTAACTCAAAAAGAAGATAACATTTACCATTTATAATCCATATCACCTCAAATTGGTTCTATTTCTGTATGTGGTAATCGATCTAAGTGATATTATACGACGATGTTCCTAAATATCAGCAATGCTATTGACGAATTTCTTTTACTCATATATATATAAAGTAAACCTTGAAAGTCGACTCATAATAATTATCTTCATTCAAATAAGAAGTTCATTCACAGACATGATTTATTTACAAAACCGTTACCCGCGGCAATTTTAAAGGGTTTTAAGCATATTTAACCTTAACAACCACACATAATCGTCAGACAGACCTTTGTAGTCATAATATCCATGTGAATATATTATGAAATAATAATTCTACTGCCATGAAATACTTACATTAGTCTACAAAAAGAACATCTGACATGGAATTTAATCTACCTAATAAACGCTAAGCCCCGAAACGTTGATGGCAAGTTAGTTGTTTTTGTTTTCATTAACAACACATTTGCTAATTAATCTAAATGTGAAAATGTGTTTTCGTTTGTACTTTCTACAAGTCAAAAGGAACAACGAAACATGCGGCTATTTATGCAGACAGCTAAACCAACGGAGAGTGATGTTGGTTTGTTTCTAGGCAAATACCTAAATCATGTACGTTATAACGTTCATATGTTTATTGTGGCCGCTTTAGAAACAATGTGTAACTTATAAAGATACAATCATTATAATTAATACGAATATTACGCTTCTGATCCGCAAGCTTTTCGCAGGCTTGCTTGTGCTTGCTAACTTCGTATCGATAGTCACGGAAATTGACGTCACACTCGCCCAGTTCACATGATACCCGCCACCGAAGGCGCGAGAAGCGGCAATATCGATACCTTACAGCCTGAAATAAATGACGATGATGCTAACTTAGATAGTGTTACGTGTGTAACACCATGTTGTGTTATGTATCTTATTACGAACAAAGGTGATTGATCACAGACGAAACAGTCGCTGCCAAACTATCGCAAATATGATGTAGATATGAAAAGGTGAAACACGTGTAATAATTTATAAAATTTGTTACTACTACTGTAAATTATTTAATATAAGGCGCCCATTTTACTGTCGTATAATAGAGGGAGAGCTTTCGATCATCAAGATGTTCCATTTGCATTTTAATCACCATTTTACACCACACGCCAATTCTGTTCTGATGGTAATGAGCTTAACTTTTTTGTTCTGCCTATCTGGTTGGCTTATAATTATATATTTGGATATTTCCTCTGAAGGTTATCAGCGCGTTTAGTATTTGTAGGTATTATCTAATATGCCTGCCGTGTATTTACATAACTTAGAATTAAATTTGACTGTTATATGAAATCAGTTCTATCTAAGTAATCAGGCGTATCTTTTTGCTAAAACGACATTAATCAAGCCATGTTAGCAAAGATGCGAATGACCTAGATACCTCTCCAGAGACCCGTAAAATGTTTTACTACTTCAGCATAAAAATTAAGCCTCGTCAAGTAATGTTTAAACGCCTATCTTTTGAAACATTAAAACATTATCACAGTTTTAATCCTTATGTGCAAAACAATATTAAAAACGTGATTGAAATTGATCGAATACATCGCTCACCTGAATCAATTAATAAACCGGGTACGTTGAGCGATGTGTACGGACCGTGATAAGCCCGTGACATATTAAGTTTTCATCTAAGCTTTAGCATACCAAATTAGCGCAAGTAGGTACTAGTTATCTGTACTTAAATAATAATAATAATATAAATAGGAAAGATTTGATTTTGTTTTTTATAGTTTATTTGCTTGGATTTTTTTTGCTCGTTGAAATGATCACACGCCGCCTGATGTTAAGTAATCATGTGGTCTTAAAGCAGTGGCCTCCACACGATCATCATAGCAGCTGAGGCGATGTTGTGGTCCCTACTTTGACGGTCTAAGAAGATGATTTTCACGCCCCGCTTAAAGTTATATATGGAGTTAACACAAAAACCACTCAACCGATATAAACATTTTTACACCATTAGAAAGCTATATTATCAGCGAGTAGCATAAGCTATAATTTCTTTGAAAAACCACTTTACTAACCTACTTTTACGCGAAGCCACGGGCAAAAGCTTATTTTTGATACGCGCTTATTACATTTAAAATCTTAGAAGTTCTGATGGTGAGATAGAGATCTCTGGTCAATAACCTGACCCGGGAACTGCTCTTACGATCGGTTCGACCTTCTGGTCATTGCAGGTATCACATGTCTTAGGAAACTTAATCGTAAGTTTTTCACATAACTAAGATCGTATGTATTTCAATTCCCTTACATTAATATTGTTATGTTTAAATTATATTAATTTGATAAGTAAAATACAATTGTAGAAATTTATACTACACTTCAATTAAGTTTTGCCAATAAGCGTCTAAGCGGTTTGTAAGGAGTCCTTCTAAGAATTCATAACTAACGATTGACTTAATCACTTATCGAGCTAGACTCTCACTTATAACGTCACACAAACACTTCAATTGTGACGAAAATTACACAGAAGTAAGTTATTTGAGCGTTGAAATATAATATGGGCTTAAATTAAATAAAATAAAATTGACATCTTGTTACTCATCTTGTTACTCAACATATGCCTGGTCTACCGAGAAACGCAGGTTCAATATTGCCTTCATTTTTCAAGCTATTGATATTGTCGCCAACAAGTATCTGCTTGCATAGAGCGAAGGTAATATTGTTTGGGAACATCCATCCGCAAGTTACTTGACCATACTCGTCTTTCAAGTCTTTCTACCATATTGGTCTTCGGACTTTCACAACTTAACTGTTTTATTTCACTACATGAAGACACTAGCTTTACCGCGCAACTTCGTCTGCGTTATTGCAACATTTTTCATTTATGCTCTGCTCCTATTGATTGGTAGCAGCGTGATGTTATATAGCATATAGCCTTCCTCGAGAGAGATTGAGAATAGCGCGTTCAACCAAGCAAACAAATAAACAAACAAACGAACTCTTTAGCTTTATAGTATTAGTATAGATAATACTTTATGAAATGATTAGTTTCTGCCCACGTTGCTGCCCACGTGAATCCTACGGGGATGTCTACCGTGATGAAAATTTAGTCAGTGTACCGAGTTTAAATCAGATCTGTTTGTCTGGTTTACGCGTGATTGAGAAACAAACGTTTATAAAGCTACACATTTTATTTCTAGTATTAGTAATAATACTTTACCGGTCGTCATAAGCTTATCAACCTAATGTAAAGTATACAAAACAGACCATTTAACATTGTAAATTAAAATAATTAATAATTGACTGCACGGATGATGGCTAATCTAGATGTAGTGGCTAAAGTCACCTTGCACTGCGACTGCAGCAAGTGTTGTGGGTTCGATCCCCACACGGGAATAAATATATGTTATCCATAAATAGTAGAGGATCACATAAACTTTTCGAATTTCAACAACGGAGACAAAACACACATTCTTTGTCTCCATTGTTTTAACGTGAAAAATGTCTGAGTTTCTAAATTCCTCTGTAACACTAATATTATCGCTAATAGGCGTATTTAAAAAAATAATGACAATAACAGATCACAATGCGAACCAAATATGCCAGATGCATTTTTCACTTAATAGACACCATACACACCGTATCTGAATTGTTTACTTTTCAGAAAGCCTCAAACAGGGCAACGAGCAATATTTTCTCATCGAATACGAACACGAAACACCGCATTGCACAGTGGAAAAATACGTGAAAATTTAAAAGCTGAAAAATTGGCGACAGTACCGCCGGAACTGAGGTTTAAAAAACAATTTTACGGTTTCGTATGCTTTTTATAGGAGACTCCATCCAATCAAAACCTAACTGTGTATCGGAGCGGAGAGGAAAAATGAGCAAGATGGATGACGTGTCATTGCAGACAGATACTGTCGGGCACGCTTCTCTGATCTTTCGCGACGATTTTCTGCTGATATAAAGGAAAGCAGCGATGTATCCCCAGCTGTGTAAAAAGAAATTTGACGTTTTTAACAAAGACACGGCAGTAAACGTTTGGTCCACAGTCTAAAATATGAAATTAATATAGTCAAGTCATAGGATAATGTGCCTAGGCTCACAAAATTCAATTTAAATGTATAACTATCGTTTATATGCCATTACGTTGTTTTTGTTTTTACTGCCTTAAAGCAGTAGCGGTAGTGAATATGATTGCTGTGTATGAGATCTTATGTCCGATGTTGTATAGGTACAGAGTCTGAAAGTTTGTCAACTGGCTTGCCACTTATTACGTGATTAAATCGTCGCTAGTGAAAAGCAAGTGTAATAGATCTCTGCCTATCCATTCATTAATATAGGCGTGAGAATATGTATGTATGTTTCCATGAACTCAAGCCAAAGATCAAGCCTTGTACACGATTACAAGGATGTTTAATATAATTAACACAATAAAACAAACACGTGCATATTTTTTTCAAAAACGAATCCTGACTAATATTTTTATTTGTTTGTTTATTATGCTTTCACGCGTTAGCTACTCGACTGATTCTCATGAAATTTGGCATAGACGTTATCAATAGTACAGAAAAGGACATATGGTACCTTTCATACAGAAAAAAGTATTATTAATAACATAACCTAACCTACATTTAGGCGAGCTAAGCCGTGGGCAAAATCTAGTTAATAATAAAGTAACATTTGTATATACATACGACTCCATGTTTTAAAAAAAGTATCTCAATCAATAACATCCTACATTTAGTGCGATTCTGTGGCGAAACAATAAAATCCTTGTTGCAGTGTTGTTCTTTTTAGTTTTACAAAAATAATATCGTTTAAAAGCCATTTCACTGTCGGGCATCTTTTTTCTTTCCAGAGATGAAGTGATGTAATAGTTTAATTAGTAGCCGGGAGAATGGCTCATCTCGATTCTTCTTTGTGCTTTTCTAGTTATTATTTTACCAATTTCAGTTGAATTATTCGAACAGTCAAATAATATAAGTGTATATCGGTGACGATAAGTAACGCTATATTGGATAATGGTTATGAAATACATCAACTGTAACGGTAAGGCCCGAAATATTTCCTTATAAAGATAAAAATAATCTTCAATTCCATCTGTTTAAACTGCAATCCCCGATAAGCATAACGCATATATGTATAAAAGATAAGGTAAAAGAGATTGTATAAGGCACAAGTGCGCCCTTGCGTGGAGTACTGTTCTCATCTTTGGGATGGCTCCGCGCAGTACTTGCTAGACGCTCTTGACAGGTTACAGCGGCGGGCTGTCCGTATCATCGGAGATCCAGAGGTCACGAGTTCACTGGAACCTCTGCAACTCCGTAGGGATATTGCCTCTTTGGCATGTTTCTACAGAATATACCACGGGGAGTGCTCTGAAGAGTTATTCCACCTTATCCCGCCCTCCCCTTTCCTATCCAGAACAACGCGTGCTGGGCTCAGATGCCATCCTTACACGGTGGAGTCGACTAGAGTGCGTACCAACAAGTTTGGGTCCTCATACCTCTGCCGAACGATCAAGGCATGGAATTCTCTGCCAAGGCACGTGTTTCCTTCTTCCTTCAATCCTGGGTCCTTTAAGCGGGGCGTGAAAAAGCACCTTCTCAGGCCGTCAAAGTAGAGACCTCAACATCGCCTCGGCTGCTATGAGGACGATGTGGAAGCCACTGCTCTTAGACCACACGACTGCTTACCATCAGGCGGAGTGTGGTCATTTTGACGAGCTAAATAAAAAAATAAAAAAAATAAAATTTTTTTTTATAAAAATGGACTAAGTTGATTAAATAATCTTGCCCGGTACACGCATTGTGCATTTCTTTTTATGTAGGTCCATGTGTGATCCTGATCTCAAACTATTTTATAAATTCAACAGGTCCTATTAATTTCTTCTATAAATGTAAAAGTTCATTGAAATTAAACTACTGTATACGGATTTTATCGCGTTGTTTATTTATCACTGTATTACATAATTTTGAAACTATTACACTACTACTACTAGGTATTGAATTTTACTAATTTATAAGCTAATAAAATTATTTAAACTATTAAATCTATTTATATTTAGGTTTACACTGTCCCCGACGTTTTGGTTGCTTTTCAGCAGCCATGGTCGCGGCTCGTGACCAGACTGTTGAAAAGTGATAAATAAACAACGCGATAAAATCCGTATATAGTAGTTTAATTTCAATGAATAACATTCGCATAAACAGAAGATAATATAATGTAAAAGTTTGTAAAATATTCTTACTCAATCACAAGACTGCCGAACGATTTGGTCATCCAAACCGCCTTGAGATTCAGATAAGATCATATTTCGGATTAACACATGGGATACTTTTTATTCCGGTGAGGCATTCTCGCAGGCAAAGCTGCACGCAGAAACTAGTTCATTCATAAATGTATATAGTGCCTTTAGCTACGGTTCTGTAATTCCACCGCTCACAGTCAAAAGTAGACTGTTCATAATAACTACATATGAAATCGACACAATATAAAATTGAGTCAGGGTCGTCAAATATCTCAACGTTAATACAATCGTTAGACATTCTAGACATCGTATTACATCATAACTAACATACCAATCAAACTTATTAATATGACATCATAGCTTGAATCAGTTCAAAGCAATTAGTTGTCAGTTGCCATATTAAATTGTCTCTTGACGATACACATTAATTAGTACTGATGCAAATCTAGGCACATCAATTGAAACCAATATTTAATAAGGAGCCGACAACGCCTTGTGTCTAATTGATATCAATGTTAATTATGAATAGCTAAATATTATAATAAGAATAATATACATGTAAGTGTGTATGTGTCTTTAAATTTAAATGCAATAATACATTTACAATATTATGATAATATCTTAATTTGGTAGTGGAAAGTAGCAAATTAATTACCTAATGGACAAAAAGTTAATAAAAATTTTTGCATTTTAGAACAATTGTTTGCATAAACTATGTAAAAGGCATTGGGATAACAAAACGTCGTATGAGACTTTTTTTAAAGAATTTGAACTACTTTCTTACTTTAAATTTGCTTTAAATACACAATAATGTACTATATTCCCATTCGCGGTCTGTGCATTTATAGCATCGGCTATGTAGCCCAGTTCTACAAACAAAAACGAATCGGTAGTGCTATTCTGTGAAAAAAGACTTTCAGAACTTTATAGTTCAATTGACCAGTACCTAACCATAGTAACCATCTATTATTGCCATGGGTAATCGAGAAAAACTAAACATTTTTACTGATGACTCAATATATTGCCAGTGAGATTTCATAAAATTGTACGGCTTGTTTGCAGCATGGCTTGTGTTCCAACTGTAAGTACGGCAGCCACAGTTCCTTTAGGAAGCGCTGTCAGAGTTACCACTGGTCAATCTTTATCAAATCGACTGTATAAAAATAGTAAATTCATAAATATGTCTCTTACGACTATCGTGGTCTAGATCAATATATTTATAACTCACATTACATGCTACGGAACTAATTAATTGCCTTGTACTCAACTATTCTTGCAAAAACCTAATAATCTTTACTTATTTTTTCTTTCTAATAAACTGTTGAAAGAGTCAAAGTTGTAAGCATAATAACACAAGGCAACATCATCCGTCCCGAAATGATACCGACATCGAAAATTAAATACTATACGACAAACGTAACCCCAATCGAAATCACACAAGCAAACAGACCCAGATACCCGTATATCATTCGCAAGGAGCTCTCGTTGCAATGTTTCGAAAGCGAATTTGTGCTCTAACGTCGATCACGTTTTATGTAGCGAAGCGAAAACGAATCGATGCGGATGAGGGATGTTAGCGAATACAGAGATAAGTCACGTCCCAGCCCCTACTACTGATGATGGATTAACCGTTTAACGGTTTAACTTGAGTCTATTAATACGCTTTTTGTATGGAGAAATCATTTTGGAGAGAAAAGCGTGCAACCATTTATAACTTCTTTGAAATATTATACTTATTAACGTAATGAGTATAATATGTAGACCGTGTATAAATATGTATAAAAGGACTATAATTAATTATAAGCTTTAACCGCGGCTTCGTTCTAAGAAAAACATTATACTAGAATTATGCGTTTACGGTCTTCACAAACATTCAAATAGCACTCACAGAAAGCACCCAACACAAGTATTTGTAGACCATATAATTTTTGCCACGTGTGGGTATCGAACCCATATAACTCGCCAAGGTTGCAGCGGCCACACGACATCTTAAACCACTACGACATCCGTTTAGTCAATGATATATATACCAAAAACAGCCTATTACATCACCTAAATATTAATTAACACATTTCATACAAAAACCACAGTGTCCATGCCGCGTAATTTCATTACGTAACCTTTAAAGGGACTATATAATTTGTCACTTAAACATAATTTTGTTAACAAAACTTGTAGTAAAGCCACAGAAGTCCTCACTCGTAGTAGGAGCAGTAATCTTGCAAGACAGCTGGTTGCTTACATCGCTAATGTTCTGAACGGGTACAAATCTGTGATGATACAGCTACCTGACTGTAGTAAGGAGCTACTTAGACAAATGACACATCATAATGCACGTTACTCTGCGGCAACCTCTTTATTTTTATGAGATCCTTGTATTTTCTTGAGAATTTATTTAAACTAGTGTTAAAACCAATTCGCAAGAAGAACAATCATTTGAGGATCATAAAAATATTTGTGAAGAGAACAAATATTTATGTGATCCACACATTGTTTTTCCGAGTCTGTTCTTTGTGACATTTATTCGATATTTTGTAAAAACCCCGTGATAAAGGTATTATTTCTAGCCAGATACTTATGTTTTTTTAAGAAGATTAAGAAAAATACAACTTCTCTTACCAGTATAAAGACGGAATTCTATATCCTTTGCTGATACAAATAAACAATAATGTATAGATAAACAGCAAGGCTTTTAAATGCTACAAGCATACAAAGTGTCACGCCTATATTCCCGATCAGGGATGTTGCGGATGCAGATTTTTTGACATCCGCGGATATGGATACGGATATTTGAAGACTCACTTCCGCGGATGCGGATACGGATGCGGATGTCCAAATCGATACGGAAACTTCGCAATTGCGGATGCGAATGTTGATGAAAATTGATCATCTTATTTAATAAAAAGTATCTAATATCACCGCCTTCGTAGGTTGAAGCCTGTTTTGCAAAGGTTCTTAAATTAAACACGTACTACTGAACAACTGATTGCTTTTTTATCGTAACCTACGCTATATCTGGATCCGCATTAACATCCGCGTTGATTATTGCGGATGCGGATGCAGATGTCCAAATCGATGCGGCAGCTCCGCAATTGCAGATGCGGATGCAAATATTCGCAACATCCCACACCCAATGCATATACCGAGCTGTATTGCCAGCTTTGGTGTAAGGTTCTATGTAACAGGGTATAAACTAGTGCCGCCTGTTGGAGTCAGAGCCAGACTCAGTGCTACTATCAGAATTTCATAACAGTTATAACTAATACTGACTGCACGGATGACCTAGTGACTTAAGCCTCGTCTCCACTAGGTAACATTTGACGCACGACATGTTGCACGACATGTTGCACGACAATGTTGTTCACGGCAACTCGGCACTTTGTTTAGCAACGTTGTCTGTCCACGTATAACCAGTCGTCGGCAACATGTCGCCAGAGTTATTTTAGTGTTGATTTCAACACACTACGGACATTATTACGCGTCACGTCTCCACTTGACAACATTTGATGCTTAACTGCATGTTGCATGGAAACAAACAACAAGCTGTGCATCATGTTGCGCGCCAGCTAGCAACGTCACGCGATGTTGTGCAACGTTGCTGATCTTGTTGTGCGTCAATTGTTGCCTAGTGGATACGAGGCTTTAAGTGGTCACCTCGCCACTACTGCCGCACCGAGTGATGTGGGTTCGATTCCCACACGAGACAAAAATTTGCTTGATCCACAAATAGTTGTTCCAAGTCTTAATGTTCTTTGTGTCCGTTGTTTGAATATTTTAAAGTTCCTCGCTATACAGTAATTATTCTTAGTTGGGGTGTTGTCTTTAAAACAGAATTGAATTGAATTAATAACAGCTAACCAAGGAATCGAACTCCGTGCCTTAACCGCAGTAGACGTATTTAGTACCGCTGTTCTACCAAAGCATTCATAGCCTATACAAAATTCTATAGCGGTATAAAACGCGAAGAAACTGTCACCTACATATTTAACATAATAAGAGTGTTAGCAAACTTAACACACTTTCAAGAATATTAAGGAACTCGTACCGCGCAAGTTGCTTCACGAACTATCAAGTGACAGTAATTTGTAATATACCTATTAATTTATAAGACGTGCCTTGAGTACGTAATTGTAAGCAATTTTAGTTTTAATTATACATACATAGTCTTCTATATGCTAATATTGAGAAGATAGACATAAAACTTTCGCTAATCTTCTGACCAAAAATCAAATGATAATGAACCTGCAAAATGTAGGTTTAGTGCACTCCGCTCATATTAGGGTATTATCGGCTAGAAGTGAGAAGGGAGGTCGCTCTCAGCGTCTACGTATTCAAAGTAATGCGAGGCAAAATACACAATCCGAACGTGTTGGAGGTGCTCAGGCTATACGTCCCGGACGGGTACGTGGGACGGCGGCGGCGGCCGGAGCTGCTGGTGGTGCCACGCGCACGCACCTGCCTGCTGTAGCGCGCGCCGCTCACGCGTGCGCTGCGGGCGCTCAACACGTTGGCTCACAAAATTGATCTCTTTTCGTGTACGCTGAATGAATTCACACAAGCTGCTTACTGTGCAATTTGTTTAGATTAGTTACCATTTTTGTTTTTGTTTGTTTTTTAATATAGAATTACATAGGCTATTGCATTAGGTTAAGTACCTGTAAAGATAGCATTTATGTGTGTTTTAAATAAATAAATAAATAAAAATAAATAAATAAAATATTTTTTCAGCGATGGTGTTTGGTTCTACGTAAAGGGGCCAGACTACTGTCTACCGTTCATGTTCATGTGCTGTTAGCCTCCCCTTAGTTAGAGGCGACCGAGGGCTCTTTTTGCACAACCATCTGCTTAGCTTTGTGGTAGGCATTGCCGACTGGATAGCGACCACAGTACATTAAGCAATAAACCCTCCATAGAGCACATAATCTCAGGGTCGGTCGTCGTGCCGGATAGTGACCGAAATTTGGGATCCCAGCGTCCGATTCTGGGGGGGTATGGGTGCCCTTCCGTCCGGCGGTTCAACTGTACGTTCTCTGCCAGGGTAACGGCATATCATTTCTCCTCTACATTATCATGTCGAAAGTTCTCCGATTCACACTACAACCTCCCTAAACCCACCATGACAGCGCCCATAAAGAAAAACAGTTTTACAGCGGTGACTAACCCCCTCACCGTTCTTTTGGAGTTCAGCAACATCCGGGGACTCCACTCCAATCTGAAAGCCGTCCATCATTACCTGGAGACGGTCCGGCCTGCCCTGCTGTTCTTGACAGAGACGCAGATTTGTCGTCCTAACGATTACGCCTACCTGCTTTACCCCAGCTACACGCTCGAGGAAAATTTTCGGGCCAAAGCTGGGGTCTGTGCGTATTCGTTCAGACGTATGCTGTCGATATCTGCGCTGTCTGGAGGACCCTTCCTTTTCTACTATGTGGGTGTTCGTAGAAACTAGCGGTCTCAGTACAATTTGCGGGTGCCTATATAGATCCCACAATGGGGATGCTGAGACAACTAGGCTCTTTGAACACCTGAGCCTTGCGACTTTAGATGCGCAAGCGCAGTCTCCTTCTGCGGAATTGGTTGTATTGGAGGACTTTAACGCACACCACGAGTCGTGACTGGGTTCCTCCAAAACAGACCATGCAGGACGAACTGCCCATGCGTTTGCTCTCACGCATGACCACTCCCAACTAGTGACCCAGCCCACCCGAGTCCCAGATGTTTTAGGTCAGACACCCTCTTTGCTTGACCTTTTACTGGCGAATTATCCAAATAAGTGCGCTATATCTATCAGTGCCCCGTTGGGCAATTCAAATCACAGCTTGGTTGTATGTAGAGTGTCAAGTGCGCCGCCTTCTACTAGAAAGGCGATCAAGCGACGTATTTGGCACTACTCGTCAGCGGATTGGGACGGTGTGCGCGACTATTTTGCGTCCGTCCCTTGGTTGCAACGCTGTTTTGAGGAGAAAGATACCTCAGCGAGTGTCGCCGCGATTGCTGACGACGTTGGCCATGGAATACTATATCCCGGCCTCTAATATCATCATCAATCGTAGAGGTCGCTCTTGGTTCAATCGTGAATGCCAGGACGCTGTCAACCATAGACAAGCTGCGTATCGTACTTGGATCAGGGGTCGTGCTGCAAACGATCAGAACCTTGCGTCCCTCAAAACAGTTTACAACAAAGCAACCAAGACATGCAAGAGGGCTTACTTAAGATGCTCAGCACGTCTCACGGATTGGCC
Source organism: Catocala nupta (assembly GCA_963675205.1). Taxonomy (NCBI): domain Eukaryota; kingdom Metazoa; phylum Arthropoda; class Insecta; order Lepidoptera; family Erebidae; genus Catocala; species Catocala nupta. Next base: position 13,824,910 of record OY776082.1, read on the forward strand.
AGCAGCTGGCTGCCCACCCTACGGGTAACCGAGCATACTGGAGCATACTGGAGCCTTGCCAAAGCCGTGCAATAAAATTTTTGTCGCCCGTCGCTTGCAACTTTGAGGTACCCTGATGGAATTGTCAATTGTAACCCCGAAGAGTAAGCCAATTTATTGGTTAACCTTTTCGAGGCTAATTCGCGCATCTGTGACAATAACGTGCAGCCGCCGACAATTCCAAGATGCGGACCCTCAATGCCTGATATCATCATCAGGCAATGTGATGTCCGCAGGGAATTGAAGTCACTAGATGTGCGAAAGTCCACGGGGCCAAACGGGATACCTCCTATAGTGCTTAAAAATGCGCGGCAGAGTTGTCTCTAGTGCTGACGAGACTATATCGCCACTCCTACCTCTCTGGTAGTGTGCCTCAATCTAGGAGAGAAGCCAACGTGCAACCTATCCCGAAAAAAGGGGACCAGTCCGATCCATCAACCTACCGCCCAATAGCAGTCACCTCAATGATCTGCAAGGTAATGGAGCGGATTCTTAACAACCAGGTAATCCGCTACCTTGAGTGTCACTCCATCATCAATGATCGCCAATATGGATTTCAACCAAATCGGTCAACGGGTGCTATTCTTGCTTATCTAATGCACTTCTGGGGTGAGGCTATTGATAAGCAAGGCGAAGCCTTGGCAATCGGGCTGGACATTGCTAAAGCCTTTGATCGGGTCTGGCACCACGATCTTCTCCCCAAGCTGCCGGCATATGGTCTTGCCAGCCGCCTAATTCAATGGGTCTCCAGTTTTTTACACGAGCGAATAATGCTAGTCTTAGTGGACGGTTGCTTTTCACCCTTCGTAAGGATCCGTGCTCTCTCCCACTCTATTTCTTCTGCATATCAATGACATGCTACCTCTTGGTGGCATTCATTGCTATGCAAACGATAGCACGGTTCATGGTTACCATCCATAAACACCTAGCAACCGGCAGGATACTGAGAGGAGGCGAGTAAAGGTTGTCACTGACCTCAACAGGGTGTTGGATGACATATCTGCTTGGGTTTCATCTAACCTGGTTGAGTTCAGTGCTAAGAAAACTTAGGTGTGCGCGTTCAGCTAAAAAAAAACCCTATTCTCTCCACTTCCCACTCTTTGGGGCACCACGCTGCCACTGCAGGATAGTCGTAACATCCTAGGCATAGACATCTGCCACGATGGAGTATGTGCAAAACTGCACGCAAACTCAGGATTCTAAATAAGGTGCGGCGTTTCTTTACTCCTGAACAGCGGTATTTGCTGTACAAGGCCCAAGTCTGTAGCAGCATGGAGTACTGTTCGCACCTTTGGAATGGTTCTGCTAAGTACTTACTCGATGCCTTAGATAAACTGCAGCGTCATGCCATACGTATAATCGACAGCCAGGACGTTACAAAGGACCTCGAACCGCTACAACTTCGTAGGAACATTGCGTACCTTAGCGTATTCTATCGCCTCTATCATGGCGAATGCTCCGAAGATTATTTGACTTCATTCCACCTTCCCCCTTCCTTTTGAGAACCACACGTGCCGGTCTTCGTAATCACCGATTGACGGTTAGCACAATCCCGTCTCGCACCAAAAGGTTCAGCAATTCCTTTTTATGCCATACCATACAACTTTGGAACAGTCTTCCGGCTCATGTGTTCCCTCCCTTCTATGACATTGTGTCCTTCAAACGTAGTGTGAAGAAGCATCTGGTCAGACCGGCTTGACGCTGACGACGACTAGAAGACATCTATCTTCTCCTCATCGTCACTGTCTCTGGACAGTAATTGGGCTTTCCATCAGGTCCGATACAATCACTTTGCCGCGTCACAATAAAAAAAATATAAATACTTTGCCTGGCTTAGCAATCACACCCGAGACTTCATGCACAGTAGACATTCATGCCACCGAGGCATCTATTACCATTTTACATAAACCGTATGTATAAATGATTTATTGTATTCGAATAATACTTGAATACAATTGTCCGCACCGCGATATTAATCTACTTTTTATAATCAAGTATCAAGCGCACGTACCTATAGACGAGTTAGTTAATATTAAAAACTAAGCTGAAAAAATAATAAATAGGTTAAAATTAACATATCCTTACTATATATTTTGAAGCATATTATATACAAACTCTAATGTACTTTGGTTATAGTGTTATTAAGTACATATTCGAATGCAATTCTGCACATCGCTAGTATATTTGTAAATATACTACTATATGAAGACGATGTAGTATCGAAGACAGACGCTTTGAATTCGCATGTATTGTGAAGGATTATTAGCAATTTGTATTGCAAATTACTAATATTCTTGCTAGTTTCTACGGCTAATCCATTTATTGTAGGAGATTAAAGGATTGTGATTTGATGACATTATTCTTGTGTCAATTATAGTGAAATATATATTCTAACTTATTGTGTAACTAACAATTTCTCGCGACTGTGTTAAGGTAAGTAACGTTTTATCCACGATTTCATTTATGTGTATGTTATGCGCTATATCTCTGGTGTAAACGCAATATTTTATAATAGTTGGACTTTAAGCTACAATGTAAATCGGAACAAATACATACATAATCTTAAATATAAACAATATACATATATGCCTTTATCTCATTAATAACCCTCCGCAATGAGACTAATCCCTAGGTAATGGGGACTTTACAAACGTTGGAATGATGGACTCAAAAAACAACCAGACTTAAAACAAATATTTGTGGACCACACAAGTATTTTTCCCATACAGGGCTCACAGTCGGTGTACAGTCTAGGTACAATTTACAGACTAAATGAAAAGCTTGTTTCAGTTTTTACTTACCTTTTGTTAAAAGATCTGTCCATATAATTGAGTTACTACTTAAGTAACTTTTTAGTTCGATCAATTATAAGGACTAATGTAAGTAAGATGTATCCGTACAGTAATTAAAATTAATCCGTTCTTTGAATAACTTCTTAAATGATAGAGGATCTTTGAGATATTGCAAGTCATCACGATTTCATCTGCTATGCCATTTCATGAACATATATGTAGATGCCTATTATTCAAATGCGATAGCTTGAAAGCGTGTTTGCGTGCGATCTTGAACTCTCAGGTTTAATTTTTGGTCCGGATAGAGTATTTAGTGTTACTAACTAATATTAAAAATGCTATTAAAATTTGTTAAGCTTTCATACCTTAACTGCTCGACCGATCATCATGAAATTTCGCATACACGTTATCAAAAATCGTAAAATGTGGATTTAGTACACCTCTGTCCACTCCTACGTAGATATACAAGTGTTAATATATTAATATATTTTGGTTAGGTTAAGGCACGATTCTATTAGGCAACACTTGCATGCAAGTATGACGTCACATTTGCGTACAAGTTGCTTGCATTGGAAACATGTTTTCGAGAGTGTGCAAATTGCATATAGGTTTCACTTGCATACAAGTGGAGATGTTCAACAATGGTTTAGGCCATGGGTGGAAGACATGCTCCTCAATAAAAATGATTATTTTCTCGTGCGCCCACATAAATGACATTATGTTTAGATAATTTGTACAGCGATAGAATACACAAGTCACTCGTTCGAAATTCAAAACGTGCAACTAACGTTTGAGCGTTCAATTTGCAGGTGACTTGAATAAAAATATGTACAAGTTCAAACTACCCCATACAAGTTGTATCTTGTATGCAGGTTTGTACAAGTTGTATGCAACTTGCAACTTGCATGCAAGTAACTTACCTAATCGAATCGCGCCTTTAAATTAGTAACAGTACTTTTTCTAAATGAAAGTTACCCTATGTCATATTCCGTACCCCTGACGACTATACGAAATTTCATGATGATCGGACGAGTAGTTAAGGCCTGAAAGCATAACAAACAAACTTACATTCGCATTTATAATACCACAACTTCTTACTCATTCGTCATTCTTATTCAAGCGTCAAATATTTTCTCAACACTTCAATATCTAGGTATACACAGAGCGATACATACATCAAAAATCCATAAAACTTGAGTGCCGAAGTGCTACCAATATCAGCTAATGCACACCCCGCACTATTTTTATCCTTAATCCTCGAAATATGCATGGCCATATTTTAAGGTAGGGGCTCACTTAGGGTGCACCTGCAGATAAGGGGCCATCAATCACACTTTGCTATAAACAGCACCGAACATTACCCCTCGTAGATAGAAACCTTTCACAGGCTGTATTTCATTGCGTTGTTTATGACCGAGCGCGGGTGATTTTTGTACGAAGTCACGTGTAAAATTAGCTGTGTATAAGAGTGGATTATATTGCTGATGTCTAAGGGTATTCTTTAGATTTTATATTTTAAGTTTATTTAGGTGTGAGCAGAAGCTTAATAATATTAAGTCATAAAAATAAACTTAAGTAAAGAATTATTAAAGTTTATTTTTATGACTTAAAATTATATTAGTTGGGTTTAGAAACTATACGGTTTGGAATATTAAGATTTGGCCCTATAGATCATATAGTAGTGCCCAGGAATAAGTTACATTTATTTGTAAATTAAGAGCTTTCCTATAGAGACATCTCACAATAATATTGATTCATAATATAAACGGAACATTTTTATCAATGCTTTTTTATTATTTATTATATTATTTTTTATTTCAATTAGAATTCTCTATGTTACGACTATTATAGTATAGTACAAGTTTTTGAAGATGTTGGGATGTTTGTTACTCAAGCATAAGCATGCTTCAGTAACAAACATCATGGCTTAATAAATTTGATTGAAACTTGGCAAACAAATAGACCATATCCTATATCCTAAATTCATACATTAAGTACTTTCTATCTCGGTAATACGCTCCTCGGAGTGCAAAACCGCGGACAGAAACTAGTAAGTAATAAATGTCGAAGATGTTGTAAATTTGTCAAACACTACTAGTATGGTCAGTAAAGTACTAGTAGTAAAATTTTACATAATATCAAGTTACGAAATAGTAAAGCTAGATAGATGAATGATATCTTAGGATACTCAGGCTAATACCTAATTATGTATGTCAACATTGATATAATATCACCAACAAGTTCATATACAGATATAACACTCAAAGAAAACCACGTCTTTGACTTACGCTTACAAAAATTAAAATATTCACGAAGGAACGTCGCCTTTAGTATCCATTTCTTTACTATACCTAACTATAAAATGCCTATAAAAGTTACATATACCTTGAAAAGATATTATTTGTTCAAGGTACTTCAATTTCGAGCAGTGACACTAATAATATCATCATACATAGACAAAGCAGCTTCCATCCCATTTCGAAGCAATTTTAAATTGAAAATTTTACTCGAATATCAAAAAGTATAGTGCGTCATATCATGTAGGAGGTAGAATATTGCGGCCCTCTCTAGTTTGGAACTGTCTGCCGCATGCCTGGAGAAATTCTAGTGGCAATATCCGAGCAGCAAAATACATGAGTAAGGTATGTATTATATAGTAAAGTACTAGAGAATGTTAAGAGAATGTTGCGACTAGAATGCCTAGTGTGAGTATGTTTTACGTTAACGCGATCGACACGTTTATGACGTTCGGCGCTCCGATTGGCCCGCTCCAAGCTTTTAATCAATCAGAGAGCTAAACGCGGTAAACGTTTCGATCGCGTTAACAGAAAAGCAATTCATTCGTACTAGGCACCTAGTTCATCGTAACTAGACGTCGTCCGTATCTAATCTTAATTCTTACCACTATCCGACTTCAACATTTATTATTGTTTAAATTTCTTTATATGGCTAATTTCTAATACCCATAGTCCGATTTTGAGGTTTATTTTTGTTGTTATAGACTACACGGATGGCACAGATGTTTAAGTGGTAGCGTCGCCACTGCCACCGCACCGAGTGTTGTGGGTTCGATCCCCACGCGGGACAAAAATTTGTATGATCCACAAATAATTGTTTCGAGCATCTAGGTGTTATTTGTGTCCGTTATTTGAATGTTTAATAATAATAATAATATTAATATTATAATCGATCTATTATCACAGACAGGACTGTTGTTACCAACAAGCCTGATATTGTGGTAATAGATCGATCAGAGCGCCGTGCAATGATTGTCGATATTACCATCCCTCATGATGGCAACCTCGTGAAAGCTGAGAAGGAAAAAGAACTAAAATACCTGGACTTAACACACGAGGTCGTCGATATGTGGGATGTGGACTCGGCAATCATTGTACCGATAGTCGTTACGGTAAACGATCTAATAGCCAAGAGCCTCAACCAACATCTTAGGAGGCTCGCGTTAGGTGCTTGGGTCAAGGGTCAGATGCAGAAGGTGGTCCTCCTCGATACGGCACGCATAGTGAGGAGATTCCTCTCTCTGGACCCCTAACCACCGACAGCTTGGACCTTGTCTCGATGTAGGTGGGCATCCATAATTTTTATATTTTTAAATGTGTTTTTTTATAATTATATATTTAAAAATGTAATTTTTATTGATAAATATTGAATAAATGTGAATAATAATAATAATTTGTTTTAGTATAAATTCTTAGTTTTACAATTGCATCTTAACAATAACATAAAGTGCACTTCTACATAGATATTTGACCGAACTAGGTTAAACCTGTGTTTCGAGCGACAAACTGCTTACGTACTATTATCAGTATAAATAAAATTACATTAAAATAACTTTTATTAAACTAAAGGTAAAAGTAAAAACAATTAAATTAAGTTTAATATTCTACTTTAAAACTAAATAAGCAAAATTTTATTTACAGATTGCAACTAACTGCTCGGTTTGGTCATATGACTAAGTTTAAAAATAAGTAGAAATTAAGTTTTTACAGCTAAAATGAGTTAATTTATAAATACTTAATTCTCTATTTAGCCTATTGTATAAAAATGGCCCTAGAAATGCAAATAATCTATTTGTAAAAATATATTTTGTGCAGACTATATCTTGCCGACGCTTGTTAATTATGTCAGCGTTATAGGTAAGCATCGCATGTTGTTTTAGTATTGTGTGCATAATGAAGATTTGACGGACAGTCATTATTTTGCAGGATTTATATAATAAGCTTGTAGGAAATAGGAAAGGACGGCGGGTGGCTACTCTTAGTAAGTTTACGTTTGTAAGGTCTCAAACAATACAGGAATTATTCCTAGTGCAGAATTTGTTTTTTTACATACATACATACATTCACGCTTGTTTCCCAGAGGGGTAGGCAGAGACTACGGATTTCCATTTGCTACAATCCTGACACACTTCTCTGGCTTCATTTGCTTTCATAACATTCCTCATACACGGTCGCCGGTTTAAGGTGCTCTTAACCTGGCCTTTATCCAGAACGTCTTCGATCTGATCAAGAAACGTTCGCCTAGGTCTTCTCCTTGCGACTGTTCCATTCACACTAGCCTTATAAACTTTCTTAGTCAGTCTATTCTCGCCCATTCTTTCTACATGCTGGTTTTTAAAGAAAGAAAATAGAAAGAAAAGTTTTTTTAAGAAACTTATTTTGTTCTACACAATACAAGTTTCATAATATTGTCTTCTGTTTACGCGAATGTTATTTTATCGCGTTGTTTATTTGACATTCTATTACATAATTTAGAAACTGTTACACTACATACTACTACTAGGTATTAAACTTTAATAATTTTTAAGCTAATTAAATTATTAAAACTATTTAGATTTAATTTTACCCTTTTCGTGACCATGGCTGCTGAAAAGCAACCGAAACTTCGGGGAAAGTGTAAAATTAAATCGGTTAAATTGCCTTAATTCGGACCCGTTGTCTTATCTATATGCTTAAATAAAAATCAAATGTCACATGTATGACAGAGCATCCCTTAAGAACGGCTCGACTGATTTGGCTGTTCTCTTTTATATTTGTAATTGCCAGCACAAGGATTCTATGAAAGGAAATTTTCAAAAAAGCCGCGAGCAATATCGAATATTTAATTGGAATGTTTATAAGTAAAAAAAAATTGACGGTTTGGAATAATATATATGTATATATAATTATTGAATTTAATAATGAGAAATGTATTTTTGTATAGACTGACAGGACAATGACTATCAACCTATACAAAAATATCTTAAACTTGAAAAAGTACTTTTGTATAATATTTATTATGTCTTATAAGAAATTCTCAGTACCTAGAAATGTATACGCTAGGCGGATAGGTTTATCCCCTATTACGTTACTTACAAAGGTAGAGAAACATGAATGTAATACAACACCATTTGTAGCCTCGGGGATATCCAAACACAAGTCTATGTAGTTCTGACGTCAGAATAGACTATAATAGAATATAAATAGGCTTATGTACCTATAAACTCTTGTAAATATTAACAGCCAGCTACCAGCTCGTAAAACAAGTGACCTGTGCCAGTCGTGAGTGGTTTGTGTTGTTTTTTTATTGTTTATTAACTAGCCTGAGATATTTGCATTTTGCTGCATATCTTTAAGACAATACAAATATGACATTGAATAGCAAATAAAATAATAATTACATCCATTATACAGGTTGTCCGGTAATTAATGGATAACCTGGAAATGTCTTACAGTGGAACTGATGGCCGTTCAGAAAAAAATATGAAAAAAATCTATCCTAACTACTACCTGAGCTATGTGTTATTTTTTTATTTACATAGTAATTACGTGGCTGTAACGCGGCCACGACAAATGTTAAGTTATCACTTACCAGCGCTCGGCGGCTAAATCTTCATTCGAAAAGGCAGCTGAAAGGCTTGATCTTTTTCACTAAGTGGCTTTAAATTGAAGTGGAAACCTGGATATACAGGGTGTCCGGTAATAAATGGATAACCTTGAAATGTTTTATAGTGAAACTGAAGGCCGTTCAGAAAAAAATATGAAAAAAAATCCATCCTAACTACTACCTGATAGATATGAGATATGTGTTTTTTTTTAATTATCATGTGTAACTTTCTTGTATATTACGACCGTAAATAAATGAAATCCATCGGTTTTTTGTTGTTTTATTATTAAACACTAATTATGCTAATAGATAGACAGTCAAAAGTATGCTATGCTAATATAGCTTGCACTTTTTAATATATATATATTTTTTTCATTTTTCTTTTTTTCATTTTTCCTAACGGCCTTCACTTCTACTATAAGACATTTCAAGGTTATCCATTAATTACCGGACACCCTGTATAAACAAAAGGGTTTTCATTTCAAAGTCACGACGAATAATACTTGTGATTATTTTTGGTTGATATATATTGCCCGCGCCTACATTAACAAGAAAAATACTGTCATATCGATTGTCATATGAAATCGACATATCTGAATATATGTTATCAAAGAATTCCTTTAAACCTAAAACCTCTACATCGACTTTTTAACAAGAACGCCCACCCTGCAAATCCAAGTCAATATTTCGTAATGTGAAAAATAATTCAGAGCAATTCGAAACGGAATCGAAAGGAGCGGATAGCGACGATGGATCTATCCGCATTTACTCGGAATTCCGCAAGATTAACGTCTGCTCGGTAGGAAGCACAACCCACAACCTAGCCCCCTCCTCGCACTCCTCCCTGTTCCACCCCCGGACCTATTGTGGTCCGTTATTATTACAAATGCCAATTGAGATGACAGATCAAACAATAGAGCCCAGCTAATTGCGATGCAGAAATAATCTATACAAATAGTAGAGTTGTGCGTAATTGGGTAAGTTTGTTTTGAAGGTTGTTTATGGTATTTATTAGACTATTATGCTTAAAGTTTGGCCCAGATTTATTGATGTTGTAAAGCAGATTAAAATTTGAATACAGGTTACATAATTCAGGCTAATTAAACAAAGGAATTATGGATATTTTCATTTGGAAGGTGTGACAGTGATGGTGTTTGTAGGACACTCATCAGAGTGTTTTGGATCTAAATTGCACACTGCTGCAATTTAGGTCCAATATTTGCAATAAAGGTAAGGAAGTCTCCACAATTAGGGTCAATATAAAAACCAACGTGAATAGTACACGGCTTTATGTTGACAGACGCAAATTATTCAAAGACGAAGAACAACGGGAATTCAAAAAAAAATTTTTGACCTATGCAGGCACTTTTTGATTAACAGCTAGATTTAGAAAAGCTTAATCCGACAAACGTGCTACATTTCACAAAAATATATGAAAAATGGAATTAGTACCTACGTACGTAGTTTCATGATATAGTTATCTAAAAATTGGCCAAGGTGGAAATCTATAAAGTCAGCGAAACCCTTCGAAACAATATGAAGCTATGTATGTTTTAATTCGGCTTTTTGCCTATTTTCGGACTGGCGTTATCCTTTTCGTGATGAGAAGAGCCCGTGCCCAGCAGTGACAATATAAGAACAGAGCTGGCCATTTTTCTTCTTATTATGGTTTTTTAAAAACAAGGACCATATAGTTTCTTCATATTTAGAAACCTTATGTATACCCCAAAGTATGGATGTCATAAATGAAAGTCAAACCAAAGTTTTATATAAAGCTTGTTTATTAACGTCATGTTTTGCAAAATAGACAAATATACACTTTTAAATTGTCATTTCACTTAAAAATTCCGCATCAACATTTAACAATTAATATAATACATAGTTACACACGCATACACGCTAACTTTAACGCAGTAAATACATTTAGTATACGTTACAAGAAATTACGTCATAATACTCTGGCCGCACGAACAGTACAAATAAATTCTCATAAACACCCTTAACGTAACATAATGTTTACCATGTATAATGTATGTACTTTTTCCAGTACAATAAAGAAGTTCGCTTACCAGCACAGAGAGTCTTGTAACATATAATAAATGGATTTTAGCCTTTAAGATAAATACACTTTATACAAACTCATTGCTATACATTAATTACATATTTATATTCATTTACTGTTAATAAAGATTCAATATTTTATAAAAGAACATAACAGATGGTTTTTAAAAGAAATTAAAATATACTTAAAGTTACAACACTAATTATTGTCGTGGGTCCTTAAATTTTGATTCAATTTTATCCACACGAAAAATTTTGATTAGCGAAAGCAAAGCTAACAGAAATCAAAAACAGCGAGGAGGCTTAAAAACTGCGTATTCTGTAGAGGACTAAAGGTTACGTCACATCACTTGACATTTGTAATATTACGGTCTGTTTATTAAACTTAAAAATCCGCTGAGTGTGAAAGTTTATTCGATATTATGTTACACATTTCGTCGTAATAAAAAGTAAATTTGCTATTGATTACCTAAATGATACTACTGTACATATTAATTTAGACCGCTTGAGGATATTTACGTAAAATACATTTTATAAAAAAATTGATGTTTCTTTGTGTTAGCATATTAATTTTAATTACATAAAATCCCATCAATTCAATATTTTATCTACAAGTAATGCTACCAGTACATACAACATCGACCAACGCATGTTTAATTTTTCTAACCTCTAAAGGTCTCTCACAAAGAAAGGACTCTGTGGATGAGACAAATAAATAAGTAAGAAATCGTCGATTCGCGTGTGTTAATTTTAATTCTTAATTTGACACTCAATGTTCTTTAGTGAATCAAAACTTGATCACAATTCAATTCACTACTTCCAAAATAGCGTAACGTCAAGATGTTTTAAAATATTGCGTGAAACCATGATGCGCAACGTTTGGTCCCTACCGAATACGTTTTATTTACATGATTCCCTTCATCCGTCAAGCCTTACATTAACTTTCCTTATCTACACGTAATGGTACTTTAATAACGTTATTACGTATTCCCGTTTCATTATTCATACGACCAGTCTTATCCAGAATATTATTTTAATTTAGTACCGTTATTGCAAATTAGTTCCGTGTCAATAAACAATTAACTGGTAGAAGTTTGTGACAAAATAAAATGAAGTTGAGAGAGTTAAGCGCTCTGAGGGTTAAAATGTTCTAATTCAATTGTTACATAATATTTGTTCTATACTTTTGTTCTAATGGATCGTGTTCGACCCTCGACTTACAGAATTAAGATCAACCGTTTTAATTTGTGTTTTCCGATGAATGTGTTAACATATTTTCGACATGTATATTTTTATCAGAATCAACCAGTGATTCTTAAAGGTTATGATTTTCTAAAAACTTGAATAAAGATATACCTAAATAATATGTCAATTAAATATTTTTCGTGGTTAGTGATTTACAAAACTACTTCCACGTATTGTGTTGCGTTCATAATTCTCAGGTAATTGCTATGAGGTAGCTTGGGACATACCCGAAGGTAAAACCAAAATACACCAACAACTTAAACAGTTTAAATCAAACTACGTATATACTATACTGGTCCAAAGAGGAATTTCCTGTCTCTGTCAAAAATATAATCGCTTTATAATAATTGCATGCATAACTACACATCGAGTTTGGTTTCATGATGAGATAAGGATAACTATAAATATTCTTGCATCGCTCAATTGCATTGAAGAAAATTACACATCCGTGTCATTAAAAGATCATTTACCGTATACTTCGTATAACTATGATTATTAAATATTTTGAGAGTTCTTGGTGGACATTTTGCTATGGCAATTTGTTGTTGTTACTTTTGGTTTCTACTTTAAGAATATTTGTTATTAGATGTATTGCAACTTATCACTTAGTAAAACAGCTGATCTAATTCATTTACAAACATTCTATTCCAAATCCGTTACCAGATTGTAATCCATCTTAATCTTATGAAAATAAATTATATAACCTATACGTAACATTCATTATTATACAATATTATGACTAGCTCTCATCAAGGAAATCAAATGCACCACATAGTTATTTTACTATTTTATATCGTATGGCACTACTCGTCTATCAAGAATGTAGGTTCCGTAGCTGATGCTATGTCAGCCAATGCTTAGTTAAAATCATTAACTTGGTCATGTACTTTATAAAAATATTCAATTTTCTTACGCTAAGTATTAACAACCGTACATTTAACAAGCAGGCTGGGAATAGGTAGGCCTCTGAATATTTTACGTTAGACAACAACAACACGAGTTAGTGAACAAATCAAGATCATAATAATTGTATGAGCTTTATAATATCATTTGAAATAAACATACTCAACGTAGTGTCGTTTAATATACAATCACCTATTCTCGATAAAATTCAATCAATTAAAGAATACAACAATATTGCTTTAAACAAACTTAAAAATATTAGGCCTTACATTGATCGTACGTCCAGCCTTATAAACGGTAACTTATAATCTTAAAATAAAATAAAATTTGTTATTTGTTATCTCCATATTAAGCTAGTTATAAACAAGACACAAGCGAAACAATAAGAAATAGAACTCTTCGCAAAATAATAATATTATAAACAAGTTTAAGGCGCTATCACAGGAATGAAATTATGAATGAACTTTGTACACCTTCAGTTCTGCGATGCAACTTTGAAGATTTATAAGTGGGAGTGGCTCTGCATTTACATAATAATACTTCAACACGAGTTGCTTCCATAAGTTAATAATTATACATTACAAGTTAAAATTAAAGACGTCATCAGCAGAACGTATACATTTTGTCCATTTAACGATGCGAGATTTTAGCTAATACCTAAATGCTATGCTTCATAGTGAAGTTTAAAGAAAGAAACAACGTAGAGTATTTTATCACTCTATAATACCATGATACAAAAATCAGTTTTAAAAGTTTAGGCCACTCACCACAAAACCTTCAAAACGATTAATACTTTTACTTTTATCAGTCTCGAGCGTATTACTTCAAATGATTTCTTCGTCAGTATTATAATATCAGTTACCAATAGTCATTTGCACTGCACTACACATAGTCTCTTCTACCAGCCCCCATGATGCTGTTGCTTTCACTCACCACAGAGACTTCGGAACCATCTGCTTTCCTTTTACCCAATGTGAAGAGTTTTGAGGACTGCGCAAAAAATAAAATACGTTAATAAACCAGTACTTATAAAACAAATCGTACTAGTAGTAATTGTAGTACTAATCTGTATTATCTAATATACCCATACATACTATGCATCTGATGACATAACATTGTTACGTTATTGTAAACGAATGCCAGTCTATGTAACTCGTCTTAACGTTAATTATTATGATCTACCTCAACATAAGACATAAATAACATAATACATTATTATTATATAAGTACACTCGAGGGAAAAATAATCAATGTCTTAATACTAGTTGCAATACAGTTTATGATATTTTATGATATTTCTGATAAATGATAATGTAGGAGCATGTTCACTCTTTAAAATATTTTTATATTATAACACAAATTTTATTAGCACAAGAAAACAACAAAATAGGTAACAGTAGGATGAAGAACTTCGTAGAAGACTAAAAAGTAGCATATTTCATGCTCCTTAAAGAATTTATATGATACTATATTTAAAGACTGCAGTGACTAAAAAGAAAGAAAAGCTAAAAGCAAGAACACTATTAGCGCAACAACCAGATTATAACAATATAACTTTTATTTTTAATTTCATCAAATTTAAATTTCTTACCTTAACAGTAGAACGGACGGGTTGTTGGAGAACAAATATGGCGAAGATGACGACGCCTTGCAGTGCATTAATGAGATCGAACACCGACCACACAGACGCTGCGGAGTCTCCAGCCCCGGCTGCCCATGACACCACTTCCAGCACCCAGGAAAGACCCATGGTGAAGCACAGGATACAGCTCATATGGAATCTGATGACAAAGGTTACTTTACGTTCCTAAGTTGATTTATTGTCAAGGTCTTTTGCTTAACAGTCGAGAGATATGAGCCATTGTAGATATACTCATATCACGTTAACACCACAAAATGGTAGACGACGTTTTGTATTTAATTATTATAGCATTTGAAAGTATAAATATTCTCGCTAGCCAAGAATGTTGTATCTCTTTCATTGCTGCTCTTCTCGTTATATCTGTAATTGTCGGAAAAAGGTCATATTATAGGCAAATATACCATTTAATAATGTCGTCAATTATTGCGTTTTTAGGTTAAGGTTATCTTATTTGCTTTGTTATAACTTTTTTTAGTTTAAGACGACTAATCTCAATTGCTCGTATATCAGACATTATTGGATACAATCGTATCTGGTTGCTGGTGTACCGGTGCAGCATTATATTAAAGTAAGTAAGGTCATATATTACCAAAAACAATATACATGTAATTCTATTTTCCAATAATTATATATTTTCCAACAATTTTACAATTACATTAATAGGCAGGCAGCTTACTACGTTAATTAGAGAGATCCGTTCGGTTTTAAATTCGAGGGTATCATGAGAATGCTTACAACTTTCTTGTATCGAATTGAGTAGGTCTACTTACATTTTCTTGTACTTCTTCAACATCTGATTGGAATTGACGGATTCTTCTCTAGGTGGTGATGACGTTTGTTCCTGCACTGGTGGTGGGTTTTTAAACGCATTGTTCAGGCGCGACCATTCGTCTGATGTGCTGAAGTCTGAGTGTATCAAGTCCAATGCTGTTGAACAATAACAATCTATTAATTACTAGCGTTTAGATGCTACAACGGTGGCTAAGCATAAATGTATTGTCTACACGAGATCTTGCTGTGAAAATGTGACAAAAAGCAGTAACCTATTGCATTAAAGTTATAAGCACTGATTTTTTTTATGAATTTCTTTGTCAATTGTCGTAAACTCACAAAACGTAGGTGCTACATTAATGCAAACTTATTCCACGATACTAAAGAGGCAATCTCTCACACTAACGAGTTTCCATAACATAATTAATATACATAAATACTAGTAGATCAGATTCTGGTTTGCACGCGCTTACGTATTAACTATTGATTGCATAAGTTTCTGCTAGTCTTTGGTTCAGTAAATATAAATCCAGGGTTACAAAAAAGTAGAATTTTCTATTCATCTGTCTTCACTTCAGAGAGCTGGAGAACAGTGGGCAACTAGCTTAAACCTCGCCTTTTACTCAGCAATCTGGCTGGGTTGCATCAAAAAAAAAATTAAAAAGGATTCAACAAACATCTGGTTTACAAACCAAGTCGCGTCAATGTGCATCAACCAGCTCGTGACCACGGCCGGTGTATAAAGTTAAATGCCTAAAACTTGACCGATTTAATTCCAGCGCAGTGTTTATGTAGGTACATACTTTCATTACAACTGTATATTCATCATAAAGTACGTCTTGTAGGCTACGTGTTAAGTGGTATCATCTGTTCGAATTGATTTATATGTGGTTTTATTGGAATTGTAATTTTAACATAATTTTAATTAACCATTGCCTCATTCATATGGTTAGCATCTTCCTGATCTGTGAAGTCTTAGAATACCAGACATTATTGAAAATCTATTGTGTCTGACCGCCGGTGTGCCGCTACGACTCAACAGGTAAAACAGTATTTCTGCGCTTCAAAAGATCATATCGTGTAAAATAACAAAGACACTGAAAATAAATATGTATACATATTTTTTAAATTGTAATTCGTGCATTAAGACAGCATAAGTGCATCTTAGAATTATGTAAGGTCAATGTTTTCTACAATAAAGATCCTACTGGTTATCTTTAAGGACAAAACATTGAAACAACTACGTGCACATTCAATCACTGTATGTGCATAAACATTTAACAAGGACCTGCCAATCATTGTTCAAACATTTGATTACCATAGTATAATAGTTTTATGGCAGGCGGTGTGACAAATAGGACGAATACGATGTCTTGTAATGCTACAACAGAATTTATAACAAATATATTATGTTCTACATAAATGATAGGAAGAAACTAAGGCTTCAGCATAAACTTTAGGTAATCGCATTTGTTTACTCATAGTAGATATTGATTAATATTATACAATCGCTGATATAAAGATATTTTTTTATCTACGTGGCAGTGGCACGCCCACTGCCACGTAGATAAAAAAAAAATATCTTGTTTGTCCTTTGTATGTTTATATCGACTGTTTGGAATTCACATTTTTATCTTATCATATTATTTAGCATTATAATCTGATTCACAAATACAAAAACTGAGAAAGCTATTTAAACGATATCTATACTAATATTATAAAGCTGAAGAGTTCGTTTGTTGGATAGCCTATTTATCGAGGACGGCTATAGGCTAAAGCTAGTGAAACCGCGGGCACATCTAGTTTTCTATATACATATAAAAAATCTCGTGTCAGGGTGTTTGTGGTCGCACTCTTCCGAAACGGCTCGACCGATTTAATTTATGTGGCAGGACAACGTTTTCCAGGTTAGTTAGTGTCATAATAACGAAGCCAGTAAGCTTTAATACCTACATAGGTATCAGAACTCACTGGTTTCGTAATAATTACGAAGTTACCAAACCGTCATTAACACAGTCATTAACAAAATAGGTTATCTAGGTATTTTTAAACATTAACTGTTTTTCTAAATCACTCGCTTAACTGATTGTTTATTAATCCTGTGATATAATTAAAACCAGCTCCGTCAAGCCAAATGTCATCCTAATCCTGCCAACCCCAACGTGCAAGCGAGAGAACCAGAATACAAAACAGATAGAAAAGGACAAAAGCATACTATAGATATAATGTGGTAGGATATTTTACGAGCCATCGTAAAACTGTAAATAGGTATGTAAACTTACGGGTGACATCCTTCATTTTATCGTAATGCACAGCGATGGCTCTTGAGGTGAGGATAAATATAACGACGTTGCTTAGTAGGATTAGTGCCACCGGCCCGTAGAAATATGGTAGAGCTGCTTTATCCGCTGCAAAATAATGTATAGTTAGTATACGTAATTATTTTATTTAATGAGTTATATAAACTGGCTTGTGTGCGCAGTGGTAGTGTGATTGCTTTGAATGCGTTTTTTTCGCATTGGAGACAAACAAGCAGACAGTTCGCCTGATGGTAAGCAATTACCGCCGCCCGTGGACACCCGCAACACCTCAATGTCACAAGTAAGTTGCCGAGCTTTTTAAAAGGAGTACGGTCTTTTCTTAAAGGTCGTATTGGTTCGGAAATATTGCAGGCGACAGTTCATTTCACGGTTTTTTTGTGTTGTATTGTGCTGATTACCTAAAATAGATATTCTGTCATAAAATTCACACGTAGAGTTTGGAACTGTGTGTAGTAAACGCAACACGCTCGTTGCTATTATGTGGAACCTATAAACATAGTTGGCGAAATGTGGGTGTAATACATATCTGCCTACAACTTTGATGACATAGGCACAAGACTATGTATATGTACATACTCAAATATCTTCGGAGGAGTATCAATGTATCCTAGATATATTTTGGTCTCACGTAACAGATGATAAAACTATAACTGCCTACCAGACATAATATAATGCCAATAAGTCTCCATATATATGGTCTCTATATATATGGTCTCCATATATATGGTCTCCAAATATACTTATGCCACGGAATCTTATGCCATATGGTAAAGATAAATCAAAGATGTTGGATTATAGATTTTAGATCTAATTCAATCAAAGGATGAAATAAAGATTCATCCTTTGAATTGTCCATGGCAACTGACCCAGAAAAGCAGTTAACTGCTAAATCCTTCCAGTCACGAGACAATAAAGATAACTGATGCTGTTATAATGTCTATATCTTCGGAGAGGCGAGCAGTAGAGCTTTTTATTTATTGGATAAGAAAAATGATTTTAAATCACATGTGATAGTGATGAAACTTGAACTCCATATTGCTACTGAGAGTTACTGGACGGAAAACCCATAACGCATTGCTCGACTCAGGTATCAAACTTGAGACCTCATACACAGCTGCCATATTTACTTTGCTACGGAGGCAATGCAATAGTGCATTTTAAAATATATCTAGATATAAAGTTTCTTTATGTAGAGCATTCCTTTTAGATTTCAGAGCAACTTTGTGACGTCAAAGAAATAAAATCATAGCCTGACTACCGCAGTATCTTAATGAAACCTACTGCAAGTGACAGTAATCCAATTTCGCTAACGAACATTCGCTTTATAAACAGACGAAATATTTAAAGAAATATAAGTTGCCACTTCAGTTCGAGTGACTCTTTCGAATACCGACCTCCTCGGGACTTCTTTGAAGAGGTCTTGATTTCAAGTCTAAAATTAAAACGTCTCTAGAGCGTGCCAGGTAACTTTAAAATTCGAAAATATTTGTAAGAAGTACTTGCAAATTTGACTTTCGTCAAATTTGTAATACGTAGATACAGACACTCACAGCTGTTTCCAAGACTTCAGCAGACCTAACATGAACCGTAAATGCCTAAATTTCAGGCGGACTCTTCATACCGTGTAACACATTTATGCTGGAATTCATCCTAAATTTAGGTACGTAAGTTTTTGATTGTCATAAACCCTTACACGAAGCAGTCTGAACAACGGAGTAATGTAATTTTCAAAGAAAGTAGGTAGGTCCGATGATTCGGACAGACATTTTCAAAGTAGACCTATATATTTCCAATTTCTCTCTTTGTCCTTCATTCATAGTCACATCCAAGCACGCGCGTCAGTTTAGGATACTCGTGAATTAGATTTTTTATAGCAAATTGTTGTTGGGCAATTTGCAGAGTACAATGGCAAGATTTGTTTCATCATCACTTGTCCTTTACATTAACATTGGAATAACAGTCGCTGCAATCTTATCCCATAGTTATCAATCGCTAGCCGAATTTAAAACTTATCCTAATGAATGAACAGTTAGATATGTGTAAGAAGATAATCAATAAATGAGCTTACTTTTAAACCAGCATCCTTTAACGCCAAATTTAGGCTTTAAATAAGTGCTAGGTACTGAGGGAGACAAATCCATTATAATGGTGATCACTAAAAGAAGTACGGGTAACAGTATCGCATACACACAGTACCACGAGAATCTCCGTCGCATGCTTTGTATTGAGGCTGAAGAGTTTATATACTTCCTGTGGACAAAATATGGCGATTTTAAATATAGACCTTTAAATGTAAACAATACAAAATATAATGATTTTGAGGTGTTAGAGTTACCTCATTGTATATCAGAAAATTACCTTACTAATATATAAATGCGAATGTAAGTTTGTTTGTTACGTTTTCACACCTTAACTACTCAGCGAATCATCATTACATTTTGTATACACGTGGTCAGGAGTACAGAAAAGAACATAGGGTACCTTTTATCCAGAAAAAACTGTTCTGTACCCAAGCAAGCGAAGCCGCTGGCGGATGCTAGTATTTTTATAAGTATCAGTTTGGCCACTGGCTGCCTTGGTGACAGTGAAAGGCAAACCGAACAATGCATCATCCTAGTCGATAGTTAGATGTTCTATTAGCGGGTTATGGTCTCGGTTTGCATATCCGCATCATCTGATCACAACCGCGGGCGCCATCGCTGCCCGCAATGAAGATGTATCATTTTGCGTTTCGCTCTATTAGACCATAACACAAAACGATACAGTTCAGATTACTATTGTGGCTCAGTATTTTTATCAATTTGCCACAAATAGGCTATCAATCTTAGTTTACTATAGTCACCTGTAAATCGTTAGCTTAGTTGAAATAGTATCCCAAAGGCGTATAAATCTACACTCACCGAATGTTTAGGAACGTATCAAAGCACATTACATTCAACCAGAAGAAGCAGGACACGAAGGAAAATTGGATGAGATATGCTGAAACAAAAGTTCATATTTATATAGAACACACTGTTATCTAAAACAATATATTATTCAAAAACCACATAAACGACGGTTATACCTGCTGCATACTATCAAAAGCTATATAATTAACCTAAAAAGCCACTACAAAAAGACACTATAATTTTCTCTACTTACCCATTATACTACACACTACTGTTGGGAAGGCGTGTCCAGCCAGTTGGGTAGTCGCTAAGCACGTGAAGGCTACAGCAAGACACACTGTGTGGCAGGCAAGCGCCTTGCCGTGAGTGTCCCGAAGCGTCGTAATAAATAAGTAAACACAAGCCGTGGCTAACAAAAACGGCACCGATATTAGGAGACCTGAAAAGAAAGAGCTTATTCAATTTATACGTTTAAGGAGTGTAAATTGTAGTACATCAAACCATTAGTCAATGCAAATAAAATATGTCCATTTATTACTTGGTATATCTGTCAGACTAAGTATTGTTATATATACAGAACAGATTTGAAACTGCCTATAATTAATGTTAAATATTTAGATCCACAGTTCTATCAGTAGGTATCACTTGCTGTTAATCAGAACAGCCTGCAATCTTTAAAATTATCATAGCCTCTCATGGTCATTCTAACGAAGTAGTCCTACATTAAGGGCTGATTTATCAATAGTCAGTTAACTGACTTTTGATACACTTTGATAGATTTTCTATACAAGACAAAAAAGTATTTATTTCTCCGTTAAGGATTATTATGTGATTGAAAAATCAGTAGTAAGTAAAATTAAAAAGAGGCACCTAGTATTTCAATTAGACCTTGGATATTTTCTTAAATTGTAGAAATAGACCGCAAGTTTTATTTGCATTAATTAAACAATATTTATATAGGTATTTCTACATTACATTAAAATGGTTAAGGAAATGTATAGTACATAGACTATACAGTTCCTTAACCATTTTAAGTATACCTTTTTACAAGTAGGCACCTAATTCCAGTTATAGTGATACTAAAGTGATTCATAACAATAATAAAAAAACACCATGTAGCCAAGGACATCAACTGCTCCACTTTGTAACTAACAAAGCTTGAAATAATAAAAAATAAATGGCTACAATAAACTATTTCCAGCTATAATTTCTCATACTAACTTGGGCAAGGAAACTTAGTTTTTTGGAGACGATGAATGTAACGATCAAGTAGTAACTTTCTCAACTAAATAGACTGTCGTAATAAAGTTAACAATTTGTCGCGAGGCAACAATTCGGCAACAAAAAGTGGAATTAATTAATTAATGACGAACTCTGTTAAGCACTGTTTATTTTAACCAAAATACCTACAGCTGAATGTATTCTCACACAAGTCGATATAAAGGGTTGCTGCTGTCTTTTATGTGTTAATAATAAATGATAAACCATTACGTAACAATAATGTTACGTTATCATTTATTAATGCAACAGTATTTATTTATTTGTTGGCCTCGATGGCCTTAGGTTGCGGGTTTGATTCCCGCACAAGTCAAACATTTGTGTGCATGAATATGGATGTTTATCTTGGTTTGGGTGTTTCTATGTATAATATGTATGTATTAAAAAAAAAGTATATGCCTATGTATGTTTATCCATTGCCTAGTACCCATAGTATAAGCTCTGCTTAGTTTGGGCTAGATGGTGTTGTGTGTATGTGATAGAATATTATTATTATTATCTATGTAAATTTTACACGAGGCAGACCGAAAGTTTTATTTTTATTACTTCTAAATGCAATCTCATATTCTTTCATTTATAATTGTTATGTGTATATAAATAATTACATCAAACAGTAAGTTATTATATCTACATAATTAAACAGCTTCCCACATTCGAAACTTATAAGATTGTAATAATAACTCCTTAGCCATTATGGTTTATAGTAAATTAGTTTGCAACTAATATTTATCCCAAAGTTGTATAGGTATGGAATAATTATTGGTTGCGATTGGGAATTATAAGGCTCGGGCTATCCTAAGGGCGATTTCGTATAATGCTTAGTTCCTAATATAATTTGATATTACAATTAAATAGAACTATATGTAGGTACACGTTACAACACATATGTACATACATAGGCACCATGTCAATATAAGTAATAAAATGTATAATAAATAAAATAGAATTCCGATCTAGTCTAATAAACGTCAAATGTGAACTGAAAAGCAATTTATGATAAACTAGGGATCTGCCCCGGCTTCGCAAGAAAACGGTTTAAACCTTGACAAATTATATACCTGAACCTTCCTCGTGAATCACTCTATCTATTGGTGAAAACCGCATGAAAATCTATTCAGTAGTTTTTGAGTTCATCGCGAACAGACAGACAGACGCGGCGGGAGACTTTGTTTTATAATATGTAGTGATAAAAGTAACATGTGAACATGTTACGTTTATTTTAATTAAGAAGAATACTATTACATTTACGTCATTCACATTACATCCTTCACATAAGACGTATATGAAAATAGAAGAGAGTTAGAATAACACTATTTGTGATATATACATATGTTAGTGAAACTATATCAGAACTCTATTTAAAACAATCTTTATAAATCAAATGGTACTCAGATTTCCACATACTAAAATCAGGCACATCATTCTTCACAACGTATATAAATCTAACAAATGTAATAATAAATTATAAAACACAAACCTGTAGCATAAACAATAAGCGTTGCCGACGTCTTAATTTCCTCCGGCGGAGTCGTAAAGCACTTAACTGGTAATGTAATGCCGGCTGGGACTGATTCGTTCCAGAATGTCTCCATGCAGTAGTCCCGAGTGCCCAGCAATGGGGGCTTGGAGTATGGGACGAAGAGGGAACCGTTCAGGAGGAGGTAATACTCGTCTTGGCTGTACACATCTGGCTGTAGTTTATATCTGTAAGCAAAATATATGTGTAAGTAAAGTTAGATTCATAAAAGATACGTTGTAAGACAACTATGACGATCAAATGCATGGAAGTAAATTGTATAATATATGCAGCGCAGCCTTAAAGACATAATTTATAAAATAAGTAGCATTGTAAAATTGGCGTTAAAAAGTGGGCGTAATTTTTTTTATTGGTTCTACGCCCTTGCTTTCCTAGACATAGCAACCGGTTCATGTAAATTAATAGTATACTTTAGTAAGTGTAACTTTGTCGTTCATAAGTGTTACTTTGTGATATAAATAGAACATTGAAAGAAACACTTTTTGCCGTAGGCATCGTTAATAATAACTTTGCCTATGCCTCATATATATGCCTCATATAATACATTTCATTATCTTAATGGATTGTTATAAGCTATTTATATACGATTCTAATGAATCACACTTACTAAAGTACGTTTATTTAATTACAAAAATAATTAAATATAGGTTGACCGCAATCTAAACATGAAGTCACACTTGTCAAATTGACTAAATGACTAATGAACGTAAAAAGTAAAGTAACTAAACGTAAAGTAAATGCCTTATTAAATGTAAAAAACAAACTGTCAAGACAAACCTGCGCAATTTAAGTTTAGTGTCATGATTGATGATAATAAGCTATTATTCGCAACATAATACTCATTACTGATAGAACTTGTTTATTCATACTATAAATATACATGATAATTTATTTTGCAAATCATGTACGCTTTACTACATGTACTAATGTTTTAAACATTCTTCTCCTTACTTTAAGTACGAGAAGGCAATAAGTGTATATTTCAATAAAGCTAAACCATTGAAAATGCCAAAATATGTTTACCAATTTGCGCCCGCTATGTTTTCAGGCCACACGTCATAGAGAACAAATCCTTTTTCGTCTACTAATATGTACAGACTGCTTGCTTTTGAGATTTTTCTTGGCAAAAATGTTTAATAAAGAATTCGTTTAATACAGAGATCGAACATAATATTGTCTTATGTTTACGCGAATGTTATACATTGAAATTAAACTACTTTATACGTTTCGGTTGCTTTACAGCAGCTGCCTCCCCGTGAACATGGCTGCTGTAAACCAGTCCAAACGTCGGAGCAAAGTGTTAAATATTACTAGCTTTTAATTAATCTAGATAAAATAGCTTAAATTGTAGTAAAGTTTAATAACAGTAGTATTAGAGTCTCAAAATGCTGTACCTAATAATAGTGTTTTAAAATAAACAACGCAAAAAATTTCCGTATAAAGTAGTTTAATTTCAATAGATATCGATATATAATACTATATAATAATATAGCAGTCGCATTCACTACTTTTACGCCACCGACGCAATAATTACATATTACATAAAGCTATATATTTCGTTATGTCCTCAATAGAATCTTATAGTTTTAGTTTGTTTGGCCTAGTAGGCAATTATAGTTAGTCAAAAATTAAACCTCGCAATGCTTTACTTCAAATTCGAGCAGCGTTGACATTAATAAAGGCATTAAAATAGAATATATAAAACATCTCCATCCTCATAAACATTACAGGATTTTATGTTAAATAGGACAAACAGTACAAAATAATTCACTATGAACATCACCACGCTTAGATAATTAACCTACTTCCATACGTGGTAAAGTAGTCTTACATAAAAACAAAAAATATATGAGGAACAAAATCGCTCTGAAAGAATCTCAAGAAATAATTCCTCTATTATTCCTTAAGACTCTAAACTATACAAGGATACTTATTATCTTGTTATAAGGTTTTACGTCATACTAAACGTAGGACGTAAGTTAGTGACGTGCAGTATATGTATAATTAATTGAAACCAAGATCTTTACTCTTTATATCAGTAACCCAGAAAGCTAAAACTAAAAAGCATTTTTGAAAGCATATGAATGTTAATCACGGATATGCACGTCATATTTTATCATTTAACCAAAATAAAACACGACATCATCTCAGCCAAAAGATGTTTACTGCTGGACATATGCCTCCCCCAAGGTTTTTCAAATAGACCGGTCTTGGGCCACCCGCATCCACACGCTTTTTCACCCTTAAGGGTCACCCTTACCAAGTCGTTGGTACACCTTGGGGAAGCCTACCCCTACTGCGTCTAAATAAATAAATGACGTAAAATTGTAAAATTTATAGACACATAAAAGTAAAATCTTTATTTACTTTTCGTATCGGCAGGGGTTGCCAACGATAGTCTCGTAGACATTGCTATCGTAGCCGAAGATGTGTGTCTCGTTGGCCTGGTGGAATTTTGGTTGGAATGTCAACGTGGAGCGGGTGCAGATCGTCTTGGTGTTCCCATCTTCTATGGTGACTGTGAGATTCTGTCCACTTGGACAGCATTTCGGCACCACTGGCAGCTCTTTTGCATCTTCATCCTGTTGACAAGAGATAAATATGTCAGCCTTTTGATTTCCAAAATCAATTACTTATACAGTATAATCGTAAATTATAATTAGTTATGCGAAAACTTATTAAATATTTTCTTTTGTGATAATGAGATAATTAACATTACATAATATTGTCTTCTGTAAGTGTAAGTATATTTGACAAACCACAGATTCTTGCTAAAGAATACCG
The DNA here is from genome assembly GCA_963675205.1 of Catocala nupta. Lineage (NCBI taxonomy): Eukaryota > Metazoa > Arthropoda > Insecta > Lepidoptera > Erebidae > Catocala > Catocala nupta. The sequence goes on from OY776082.1 coordinate 13,851,054, forward strand.
ATTCCTACCAAGGATGCTGCGCGAGGCTATTGAAATCAAAAAACATCCTAATTTCAATAGAGAAGATGGTTGGAATGTACCACCAGCTAGGGATCCAGTAATTCAAATAGTCAAACCCAAGAAGAAGCAAACCACAGCTAGACTTAATGATACTTTGAGCTCATTCTGCGTAAATAGAAACACCATTGATTAAATTATATTCGGGTACTTTGAAATAACTACACTGGAACATTGAGACCACTACCATCTTAGTCTCCCCGTGACCATGGCTGCTGAAAAGCAACCGAAACGTCGTGGAAAGTGTAAACTTAAATATAAATAGTTTTAATAATTTATAGCTTAAACATTAGTAAAGTTTAATAGTAGTAATAGTGTAACAGTTTCTAAATTATGTAATAAAGTGTCAAATAAACAATGCGATAAAATCCGTATATAGTAGTTTAATTTAAATAATTAACATTACAGTCAAATAAACTGTGATATTAAAGTAAAACTTATAAAAGTCTTAAAATTATAAAAGGTCAATAGAGACCATACTAAACCCATAAAAATCCAAGCAAATGTCAAAATAGCAACTAAATGCCCTTGATAAAAATAAATAACCTTGATATTAATAAAATTACCATATACTTTAAAATATATTAAAGGACACTTTGGTCACGATTCCTCGATATCGCACTTATTAGAGTCACATACACAAGACGGTTTATTTTAAATTGGGTCACGCCACAAACACAAGGTAAGGACAGGCTAATTATGACGTCATTCAAACAATGATAAATTGCACGAGCCACATCAATATTCAACATGAGTTTTGAACTTTGACGTGTTCATAAAAGAAATTCGTCTAAGGTTAGTGATGTAATACGTGACTATGATTGGTCACGTATTTTATGGGTAATGCAAACAAATATAATGTCAAAACTAATGAGATGATTCTGGTGCTATTGAATTTTGAAAAGCGAAATTGAAGTACGAATAGCTTCGATAATAAAAACGATATTTCGTACCGGCCAGCACGTGATCAATCTTTATACAAATAGGTAAAGTCAAAACAGTTCAGTAGCCTTTTCTAATTTATATTATTTTTTTTGTTTTGTATATATGACGAGCATTCATGTTAACAATTAAAAATATATAAATGATAATTTTTTATAAAGATGGGTAAAGGCAAAACAGCTTATGGTCGAATTTCGTTTCCGTAACTGTATTGATTTAAATTCAGCAGAAGAGTCTAAAAAATCGACGTACTTTTAATAAAACATAATTGTGATATTTATTATGTGCTATTTTATTTAATTAAACCAAGACAATCGCTTCATTATATTATCATAAAATACAATAATCAAAAGCTAATTACATTTTTTTAAAAGAAACATAAAATATCTTAATCTGTCTTATAAAGAAATGTTATACCTACTATTCTTTCTCTCAATCACACTTCACAACAGTGTTCAAAAGTAGATAAAATATGAAACAGTGTTCATTAAACGTAGATCAGCATCAGCTGTTCTTAAAATAAAACTTGTACCAAGTTGTTCGAAACAAATATACACATACATTATTCTCTCAAAATCAAATACTATTCGGATTAAAAGCAGTTTTACTATACTTCTCATGGCTTAGACATTAGATATTTCTATTTCGATGTCTATAAATATTAAAACTGTCAAATAAGTAATTTCACATCAGTTATAGCTATAATGTTCTATAACAGGAGGAGGCAGGAATATTTTAAAATGTTTTGAAGTATAGATTAGGCAATAGAATATAAATAGGATCTATTTTTGGCGATTACTCACTAGTTTCTGCCCGCGGCGTTGCATACGTGAATCTCACAGGAACACATACCGGGTTAAAAGTATTCTACGTATTAATCCAAAATAGTATAGTATTATATTATATGAGTCCAATCTCTGTGCCAATCGTAGTCACATCGTCACATCGTAATCTGTTTAACAGTTTTGACGTGATTGAGTTACAAACATGTAAAAAAATTTATAAGTTTTCGTATTTGTATTTGTAGTAATAATAGGGTCCAAGAATAGGATTTATTGTAGGTACTTTAGTTGCGTCACTCATACTGTAAACTCACATAACTAATTTGCAATCTTATTAAAATAACAGTAAGAATTTATTCCCGATCTATTCCAGTTTTAGTCTAGGCAATCATAATTAGGCACATCCATCAAGATATGATCACCATACTGCCAACTGAAGATTGTGTATCCTCAATTTACATGTTTATTTATTTATTTGATTCACCAACAGTTATATACAAAAATTCATTTACACATAATACAATTGATAGGTTTAAAACTAATTGCATAACTAATAACATGTGAATACAGCATGCATTTCAATGTTTATTAAAAACTATAATATATTTAATAGTAATCAATCATAATTATAAATTAATCACAAGTTAAAATAGAATATTTAAATAATCTCAAAATTTAAGTCAAAATAATTCAATCACTCAATGCATAAATCCATTAATTTAAACAAAACAAATTCATTAATTCAATTGAAACAAATTAATACAGAATAAAATATTGTTTGACATATATATGAATATAAAACAGAAAAGAGTTAATTTTTATCATAAATACAATTTAATTGAATTTTTTATATTTGACAAGTAACTAATTGGGCAAGTTTTCAAATAGTAATTTGCGAAACTTATTCAATTTAACAGCAAAGATGTCAATCGAATTTGTACAATATCTATTCACCGCTCTACATAGTCTGGGAATAGGCGAATTATATCCTAAAATCGTGCTTCTAAAAGGATGCACCATTATTGCCATTGCTTTACGGGGCATGCGGTTGGGGGCGTTAAATTTTAGGCTTCCAAGCAGAGCTGAACAATCTAAATGGCTGTGCAAAACTTTGTAAATAAAATTTAGATCCAAAAGCGTTCTTCTCTTTTCAAGCGATGGTATCTTGAAAAACGATAGTCTTTCATCATACCTCTTGTGAGTTTTGGAGATTCCGACAGAGAAGGCTAAATGCCACATAAAACGCTTCTGGATTCGTTCCAATCTTAAAATGTGAGTTGAATAATGCGGTCTCCACACAGTGGGACAGTATTCGAGTATACTACGAACCAGAGTGTTGAACAAAAGTATCTTTGTTTGCGGCTTACGGAATATTCTAGCATTTCTTATAACAAATCCCAGCATTTTGGATGCTTTTTTAACTATGTGATCCAAATGAGGTTGAAAAGTGAGTTTACTATCTAAAATGATACCTAAGTCCCTTATAGTATCAACTTCTTGTACGGGCATGCCCTCCACAAAGTACCTTGAGTCAATGTAGTTTAGTTTGCGGGTGAATTTCATGTGGTAGCATTTTTTAATGTTAAGGCACATCTGGTTGTTGCTACACCACTGGCTTATGTGTTCTATGTCTTGTTGTAGAAGGGCTACGTCGTGAGAACTATTAATTGTTCGTGAAATTTTTAGATCGTCAGCATACATGGACGGTTTAGAGTACAAGAGGCAGTCAGGTAGGTCATTAATAAAGATATTAAAGAGGATAGGCCCCAAATGTGATCCCTGCGGCACGCCAGAAAAGGTGGGGAATAGATTTGACCTAAAGCCATTTACCACGACGTAGGAAGACCGATTGACTAGATATGACTCAATCCATTTATAGAGACTGCCAGTAAATCCATATACTGATAATTTCTGCTTCAATATTGTATGAGACACTTTGTCGAAAGCTTTGCTGAAGTCAGTATATATCACGTCTACCTGTTGACGATGGTCAATTGCTTCGGCCAAGCGTTCGACAAATGTGACCAAGTTCGTAGAAGTAGACCTTGCCTTGATGAATCCATGTTGATGAGTGGACAGGTATCGGCTGAAATACTTTTGTATATAAGGACAAACAATAGACTCAAACACCTTCGCCATCGTGGAGATTATCGAAATTGGACGATAGTTATTAACATCATCTTTGCTACCTGATTTATAAATAGGTACTATTTTTGCAAATTTCCACTCATTTGGAAATACTCCAGACGATATCGATGTCGCAAAGATTATGTGTAGCGGTAATGTCAATAGGGACGCACATTTTTTTAAAAAAATAGGCGCTATACCGTCTGGTCCTGCACTCTTAGCTATATCTAGACCATTCAACTTCTTTGTAATCATTGTTTGGTCCAAAACCAACGAACCAAAATTAGAGCTGAATTCATCAATAGACTTTAGATCATTCGACAGTATGAAGTTATTGTTAGAAGTCGCATTTTTGTAATCCTGAGAAAACAAGGCTGCAAAAAGATTACAAATCCCTTCACCATCTGAGCTGACAGAAGTTCCATCAGTCATTGAGCTGGGGTAATAACTAGATTCGTCTCTTTTAGTTTTAACAAATGACCAGAAGTACTTAGCGTTGTTAGATATTTTGTGCTCCACGTCGCCTATGTATTGGTTGTAACATGTTTCGGCTATTTTTGAACATCTTTTACTTAATAATTTAAATTCTATTCTGTCCATAGGATTCCGGTACTTTTTGAATCGAGAACGTATGTTGTTTTTTTCTTTTAATATAGCAATCAGGGATTTATTAAACCACGGTGGATATTTGCGCTTTACAGTTGTTTTGCGAGGCATGTATTTGTTAATTATTTCATTGAGTCTAGCATAGAATATGGCTACCATGGAATTAACATTTGTGCATTGCGCAAACTCTGAATTCCAATCAATCAATGATAAAGCTTTCTGAATAGCTTCGTAATCTGCTTTATGGTAAATTAGCCTTCGATTATTAAGATTGACATCAAGGTCTTTACTATCAACGATCGAAATGTGGGCCTCAAGTGGTGGATGTAAGGGATCCATCTGAGTAAGCACGTCGTGGGCCGCGGACACTGTACAAGATGGTAAGTCCGAAAGAACAAGATCGAGTATTCTATGCCTACTATTTTGAATATGATTTAGTTGGTTAAAGTTGGCAACCTGCACAAAATCGTACAAAAACTGACCCGATTTCGAACACTGGCTAGTTGAAGCTACATTCCAATCAATATTACCAAGGTTAAAATCACCCAATATGCAAGAATGGCCGTCATAATGATCCAATACTGAGTTACAATTTTGAATATAATGTTTTAACATTAGAGTAGGTACAGGAGGAGGGAGGTAGACAGCGCAAATAGCTAACTGTTTAATTGATTTGGAACGCGGTATGTTTACCAAAACCCAGACATCTTCACAAGTACTCTCCCAGGCACTCATTCGCTTACTCGTCAGATGTTTTGATACAGCGACTAATACTCCACCACCCTCCTTACCTGTATGAAAACCTGATGACTCTCTATCACGTCTGTATACAATATAACGGTCGTCGAAAAGCTCAGTGCTTAAGACGGAAGAATTCAGCCATGTTTTCGGTTAATACAATTATGTCATAGTTGCTAATGGCTAAATTTCGAAAAAATACATGTGTTTTGGTTCTAAGGCCACAGGTGTTTTGATAATATACTTTTATCTGTTTGAATGTTATAGCATTGGCTCACAGTTCTTGCGCAGTTCAGTATAATGGGTCACTACTTCAGATTATCCAAAACAATCGTGTCCTTTATTACAATATACCTGTCCTGCTCGCTCTTGCGAACAAGGATACGACCGTTTCTGACCCACACAAACTTATATCCCTTTTCCTTTGCTACTTGTCTCGCTGCTGCATGTAATGATTTGTTTGAAGGAGACAGATGTTCTGTGACGTATATTGGTAGCTTTGCGCCGCTGCACCCCGCATGAGAGCTGTTGAGCTTGTTCGTAGGGTTGGCTCTGTTGTAATTTATGGATGCCGCCAAAAATTGATCTCGCTTACTTAAGCTATTAAATTCAACAATAATCGATCGTGGGCGTGTGTTCTCCGAGTTAATTTTGGCGGTTCTAGTTATACGCATGATATTTTCATCCTTGATTTCGCATTCAATAATTTTCCCTAACTCCTGCATGATAGACACAAGATTCTCTGTCTTTTTTTCAGGGAGACATTGTAACTCAATATTTTTGCACCGTGCATTTTGTTCTAGCTGGTTTATGCGTGATTTCAAGTCAGTTATAGTTGAATGCATTGTGGTATTTTCTTCTTGTATTTTTTTAACACAGATCTGACTTGTTTTATGCTCCTTTACGATGTCCTCGAACTGTTCATTCACAAATTGCATGGCTTGTTTTACGTCTTGAAGCTCATCCTTTACTTGTCGAAGTTCGATATCCAAAATCGCGCGCATTTTCACACTAAACTGATTAATCAACTCGCTTAAATGAGTTTTCAAAGCGTCATCGATAATGATACGAATCTCCTCGCGTGTCACTGGGAAATCCTCATTGCTAGGGGGAGATGATAGCGCCTGTCTTTTGGTGGCACGTACGTGTTGTGTTAGTATAAGCAATGCCATAAGACCGTGACATTTTTATCTGTTACTAAATCTAAATCTCTATAGATAAAACGCATCGCACATGTATGCAATCAAAGGCATTGTATTTGTAATTATTGATGTTTTGATTACATTGTATGTGAACCAGAACTTTTGTAATTTTTACTCGAACTAACATATCGTACATTATAGACACGTTGCTATCGGTTAAAAGTGTTCATAATAACCTTTACTACGAATCGACTGAACAAATAGCACTTAATACATATTATATGTTTGTCAACGAAGCAGTCATGGTCATAGGGAGGAGTTACCCCGTGACCATGGCTGCTGAAAGACGAAACGCTGGGTAAAGAGTAAATATAATAGTTTAAAATTGTAAAATTAAGTAAGTCCGATGAAATCAATTTTAAATATTAACGTTTGTTAGTTGAATATACCAATAAAGACTCAATTCAATTTGGAAACCAACTATCTATCATAAAAGTTACTGAAATACAAAACGTAGAAATATCAAAACCTGTTCCTTCTGAAATGTTGCGTTTCAATCGAAAATGATATACATATATCATAAGAGGTGTCTTAGGTGTAGCTATACAAGAAGGTGAATGGAGTAGAGTACATTGGCGTTTGCCAACTGTGAAATTTTGGATCCAATACCCGAGTCACTGCGATAACGTTTCAAAAACCCAGCATTTAGAAGAAGCGGAGAGGCTCTCTGCAGCAAGCAAACAAACTGGAAATTCCTGCTATGACCTTTTTATAGTGAGTCAGTACCCTCAAAAATATCCTGTTTGTCTCCCATGGAATCGAAGAATCCTTCTGCTAAGGACTAATGACGCCAGATTTCTTAGTAAACACTCGAAATAAGGAAAAAAACATATACAAACAAGAATATTTCGATCATACTTGGAATACATTTTCTACGTGGCCTCTGAGAGCTGCCACTATATTTCTGGTACACTAAGGTGAATAAAAAGCTCAATATTGAAGGCGCCACGTCTGTCACGCGTCTTGTTAAGGACGTGCCCGTCGCGGTAATGAGACGACTGCTGACGTACATCGCTTAATAGAGTAACGATGATACGTTGCACCACGGAACAGGCAGGCGGCCCATTTTTGGTAAAATATAAATAAGTATAGTCATTATTAAGACGACACTGTGTGTGTATATTGAGATGACAGCTGCGCTATGTGGTTTTGGTCACGTTCGTCAACTACGTTATTTTTTGTCAACTCCCGCGCTACGCATATGTTTGTCGACATAGTGGCTTCGAATGTAGGCTACATATAATTCAACGAGAGTTTTTCAGATAGCTTTAGATGTTAGAAAACGAAGAAGAGTATCGAGGTTCACTTGTACATACGTCTATATTAATATTATTATTATAATATTATTAAGAAGGAATGCGAATTTTGTGAGTATACGTGTATGTGAAGAGAAATCTTCGGAACTACTGCACCTATTTGAAAATTTCTTTCACTATTTGAAAGATACATAATTCCAGATGGAGATAGGCTAGATATTATATTTAATCCAAGTGAAGTTGGAGCGGGCTGCTATTATTTCATTAATATAGGCACAAAATATACCCAGGTTTGGCAAAGCTATTTCAAAAAGCTTGATAGTTAACAAATCCTTTGCAATCTATAGACCTAGGCAGTGACATTTATGGCATCGAAATGACGTTTTTATTGCATTTAATAGAGCTATAATTATTTAAATTTGCTCTATATAAATCAAATCGGGTGGTTTGATTGTAAAATTGTAAACTGATGTTGACTATGTATTTAAGCTTAAAAGTTGTTACTGCAATTAAAAAATTTTACTCAGGTCGGTACGCATAAATTATTCGCTTTAGTAAGTTTAAGTTGAAGATACCAAATAAAACAGTATAAAACTGATATAAAAAATGATATCATAACAAGCGAATCAGAAGTCCAAAAGAAAATAAGAAAAGAATATAATGTAAAAGCCAACAAGTTAGTTGCCGAGTGCTCCTCACTTCGAAGTAAAAGGGCACCTTGCGGGCTTTCGCAGAACGTTCAGATAAACTTCTATTATTTACTTATCATATAAGAAAACTTGTCTAAGTGGGCGATCATGCTCCTCTTAAGTTGTTTGTAAATCCTGTGTGTTCAGGGAAAGTTGTGATTTTTCTTGTAAACACGTCTAAGTATCAGATTAGGTGGTGTTTGTACTAACAATTTGTGGAGATTGGACCTCACGTCGTCATACCGGACGGGTTTACTGCCGGAACGAGTTGCGCAACATTGAATTACGTAGGCACTAAGACCGTACACCGAAAAAGGGAAGATTTTCTTTAGGCTTTTGCTAGAAAATACGAGCTTAGGGAGTTGTTGTCTTAATCGCCACAAATCTTTGTCCTTTGGGTACGAAATATTTTGTTATCAAAGGAAGACATGCAAGAATTAAGTATCTACCTAAAAGAATGTAATCTTTTTTGCTTATAAAAGGTCTGAAAGTGATGTTAGTTTATGGTTGTCCTAGAATATTGTTATTAATATGATCGAGATTTACATTGATGGTCAAGTTCCCTTATCTATAATTTATCCGCAATCATTGTTTTACACTACAACTATTGTGGAGGATCAACAACCTCTGCAGAGCATCTCTGTTCCTGTCTTCTGTCAGGCACCTATCATCACTAGACAAGAATAGTATAATTATTTTTGTCTCTAATAGAAACGCAGCTCACCGTAGTCCGTCCTCTGTTGTGACTTCTTTTTTACAATGAACGATAAAATAAGCTTATATTCTCTAAGTCAAATCAAACTGTAAAGCCAGTTCATTACGAACTTTGACCAATCTAATGTAAAATAAAATTCTTGAGGACCCCAATGAAACAGCTAAACAAAAATTACGAAACGAAAACTTTTCTTAGACAAAAACAAAGGTCCAGAGACCCGTCCAAGTACACAACTTTCTGAATTTGTAAATGTTAAAACAATTTGTTTTATAAGGCTTCTTTATGGAAATATCCTGAGTAGGAAGGCCGAAACGTCAGTGACAACTTCTAGGAACATTTACCAGGGCAAGCCTTAGAAGCATTTACCTATTTATTTTATTTTCCAGAGAGATTTGTTTTTTTCAAATATGTTAGTATGTTAGTGTACATATATATAGGTAGTAGATATGATGATGCATGTGATAAGGAATAAATCCATGCAAATGCGAAGTCCTTCTATTCCCGAGTCGGCATAAGGGTAATTGCGCTAAGTCCCATCTTTAAGCATTAGAGCTGTTGTACATTCATGAAAACCTTCGTGTAGATTCATGCATTTAGTTGCATAAAAAACGTCGGTAGTTTTGATAGGGTCAGAGTCCAAGACATTATGACCTCTAAAACGTAAGCTCAATAAGTATAATTTTTGTTTTCTGTAATGTAATATATTTTAGCAGGACTAGGTTTCGTATTTTTGGTTGTTCTCCCATGTACCGTTCGTAAATCTTTTTTAGGTGAATTTTCATTTTCTTAGAAAACATATTTTAGCTTGGTAATATGTAATAAAATGTGCTATGTATGGTAACGTAAGGAATTCAAAGGAGAATGTCGAATTACGTTGAAATTATAACCGACTTCATGAATATTCAGGCAAGTTTTCCAGCGAAAAGGTTCTTTCATGTAGTGAAACCCGCACATTAAAAGAAGAGCGGCCTGAGAAGGTACTTTTCCACGCCCCGCTTAAAGGATTAAAGGTAGAAGGAAACAACACGTGCCTTGGCAGACCCAAACTTGTTGGTACGCACTCTATTACGTTAGATCTATCCTTTATTACGTTAGACCTAACAACATAGCTGGCAAATTGTAGGCTAATTACACCTATGTCTACCTTACCAAGGAAGGGTTTGAGTCTATGTATAATATAAACTATGTATATAAATTTAAAATAAAATATTTAATCTTTGTGCCACGCAAAGTGTTGCCGTGCAAAGATCACTCTCAAAAGCTCACCATGTCATTGTAGAATATTTTCTTTTCTTTTTGAGGAAACCAGGAAATATATATAAATTCTGGGTCATGGATATATTTACAAACATTCAAAACATACAGAACATCTTATCACATATTATGTGATTCACACAAATGTTTGTACCGTATGGGAACGAGCCCACGACACTAGGTGTAGCGAGAATGGCGAGGCGACTACTGAAACCACTACACCACCAGCGCATTCTTGCAGTCATGAAGCCATCAAACTTGGAGCGAACTAATAACGTAGTAGATATACAAGTGAGTTTGATTACCAAAGGTGCAGTATAGTTCACAGAAGTCGATAACAGGTCGGCACGTATCAGGGAAGTTATTTAACGTCCTTCACCGCGCACGTACCAATTATTCATTGAGTGTTTTTATAGTACGAAAAAAGGCAATTTATATTGAACCCGTTGATTACTAGATTGCTATACTGACATGCTATTATTATAACATACCATCACACCTTTACTCGATCAAGGGAACAAACAGAGATAGGACAAATACATTCCGCTAATTCTGTTTTAAATTTTCCTTTTATTTGTGTTTATTTTGATAAAATACTGCTAATTATACCACCAGCAAGTAAAACAAACACTACACATATATACCACACACATTTATATATAGAGCTTCAGATAATTATTTATTATGATATTCCCTTCGGATTAATTAGCGCGTTTATAAATACTTGGAAGATCAAAGAGAGATATTGCTTTGGTTCGAATATTCACAAAATTATTATATATTTTAGTACATCTTTATCATACCACGTAAAACAAATAGACCATATTTAGCGACATTTTATGTTAAATATATCAACGCGTTAAATTAAATGTGTTTATATAGACCAGCGCTTTATATTGCTTATGCAACAAGTTTAACAAGTACGAATCCATGAACAAAATTTGTTTTGAATTCCGCGTGAATTTCACGGGCACGCATAAACTGTATTGTCAGTCCAGAACAGAAGTCTATCTGTGCGCCAATTTTCTTCAAAATCCTTTTTAACGATTTATCTTTCATGTTCCTTATGCAACTCTTGTTCTGGTGATAATCTTTAAGATTTTGGCTTTTAGGAATTTTAGGCTTTAATAACACCACGAAAATCTAAACTTGGAATAATAATTGATCAGACTTGTAAATTATTGTGTCCACGATTGTAACAATATATCACTACGACACATAAATGTCCTGCCTGAATGATTCGAAAACCTAATAAGAAATATTCAAAGTTAAATATATTTTTGCGTTTAACTGGTGATTTGAACTGATAAATAAATAAATACACCTTCCTCTTTAAAGCCCACGCTGTCTCTCTATACTTTACAATTGATCAAATAAAACGCAATATACAAAAAGCCGCATTTTAAAATCTCCATTGTTAGGTTTTATAACTACACAGCCGACAGTCACATTTTTGTCGCTAGTAAAAAATCTATGAAAATAAATGTATAAATCCGTGCTATCCATGTAACTCACTCAAAATATATACAAATCCCAACAACCAAATAAAAAAACTACAATTCTAACTTTAAAATATTGTTGCCAATTTGCTCATAACAGACATAATCATTTATTTAACATAAAAATAAAAAGTTTCTTCGATGACGTTCGGCCGAATTTTAAAACGTGTAGGGCGGATAAAACAAACATTCTTAAGCGCTCTTGAAATTAGCCGTTGTTATACAATAAAGCTTACCATTCGACGAAGCAATATTGCCAGTCTTTTAGGCACGCTGCCAATTAAAAACGACACTAAGAAGTTTTATGACGACTCTAAAATTTTATTTTTGTATATTTAAAATATATTAACATAGGATGTGCATAGTTGCTTCGGAATTTAATTAAGCTATAATACATTGATCTTATATATATTAATACCGCACTTTATAACAAAAAAATGATGCTAAAATAAAATCTGAATGTTTTCTAAAAGTGAGGTCATACGTGTATTTAAAATAAGTGTTTTTCTCGGAACTGACATACATTTTCTTGGCACTTATTACAGCACTTTTTTATCTCTACGTTACTATCGTCACGTTTAATGATAGTAGCGTTATGCCGATAATTTATACTGAGAAATGTTTCATCGTATTTGTAAAGTATTTATGTATTATATAGCAGTTGGATTTGCCGCCAGATATTATATTGAATCTTATCAAAAAAATACAAGATACATAGGTACTTAAATTTTCTGTGAGTTTCTAACAAATATATTAAATGCAATTTGATTGATAATGCAGTCTGTACTCTGTATTGTGTATTGTAATACATAGCACTGATAACTCGAATCCATTAGTTGATTAAAAATAACAATTATTGTTTGTGACGTATTTCCAACAAATACAAGGAAAATAACAATGAATAACAAACATATTCAAATGAAATGTAAAGAAGGATAAACTACTAACTAATAACAATAACTAAATGATCAAAATAAACTACGTCATTTATTCAGTAGCTTAAGTGTAAGAACGTGCACCATGGCCAATCATGATGTGCCAGATTCAATACTGGGGTCAAGTAAAGTATCTAATATTTAACGATAGTAAAGAGGCAAAATAAACATGCCTAGTGATCCTACTAGTGTTATATTTATGTAACTCGTTGCTTTATACAAATCTAACATTAATTAGGTTTTGCCCGCGCCTTTGCTCGCTTCTGAATGAAAAGTAAATACTCTAGTCCTAAGTAACATATGTCCTTTTCTGTGCCCAAAATGTGTATGCGAAATTTCATGATGATCGGTCGTGTAGTTAAGGCGTGAAAGCGTAACAAACAACTTGCTCGTTTGCCAAAAATGGCAATAAAACAGAACTCACGTTCGCATTTATAATATTAGTTAGTAAGTTATGATTATATATTGAAATTAAACACTTTATACGGATTTTGTCGCGTTGTTTATTTTACTTTAAAACACTGTTATTATATAATTTTGAAAACTCTAACACTACTATTATTCTCTCTGAACTTCAAAACGTTGGGACAATTACCATCTTAGTCTCACCGTGAACATGGCTGCTGTAAAGCAACCGAAATATAAATAGTTTTAATTAAAAAGTATATAGCTTAAATAGTAGTAAAGTTCAATAAACGCGCAATAATAAAACTTTAGCGAAATTTCTCGTGCAAATTTACGTAATTTTGTGGGCGAAAATATTAATTATTTAAAGTTTTTTACACGGAGTAATTGTAAATACATTCATTGTTATGATAAATGTATATTTTATATTTGTATAAAACAAAAAGTGTTGATTTTATCAACTTAACTGTGACGGCCTGTTTTGGCACATTTTGCTCGCCTTTGAGCCGCCGCGCCGCGGTCTCTCCGTCGCTTCGCCGCTGCCACTGCATCGAGTGATATGGGCTCGAATCCCATACGAGACAAATATTTGTGTAATCCACAAATAGTTGTACCAAGTCTGGGTGTTCTTTGTGTCCGTTGTTTGAATGTTTGTAAAATTCCCCGCGAAACAGGAATTATTCGAAGTGCGGCAGAGGTCTTAAAAAAGGAATCTATACGTATTCATTGTGTCCGTGACTATAAGTTTCATTTACTATACGTATCCTTATTCATTGGTAGGCTATCATAATTTTACATATTTTCTATCTGTCAAGCGATACAAATGAACTGTACTGAACACATTAATTTAAATTTAAACGTATTTAAATACAGATACATCCCTGAAAATGCAAAACACTTGCAAGTTGGTTTGACCATTGTAGAGTTTAACACGCCCGATAAATAGACAAATTTTTGTTAAATTCCCTTTTCAATAAGTTCTAATTTATTCTATTGATATCAATTAACAAAACGTCTTGAGCGTCAATTGGCAGGTTTGTTACTTTGCCAATAACATGCCACCAATTTATAATACGGCTACAATTAACCTGAATAGAAAAGTTCAATATTTTTAATGGTGTGCCTTTTTAAATTCTTACGAGTACAAGGTAAGACAACAAAATATAGGAAGAAGAATTGCGTGACAGCTGCGAATATATGCACTTTGGTTATACAAAACCAAGCTTTTAGCTGCAATAGATTGATATCATACTTGTAAAAGCACGCATGAAATAGAACCGCATCAGTTTAATTTTATATTTCTAGAGATTTGGTTTACAGATTACAAGTATTTTTGTTAACCCTTTCTGCTAAATTAATTTACTTGTGTTAGAAGTAGTTTTGCGTCGGCAGTGCTATGGGTGAAACACACTATCACTCTATCGAAAGTCCGATGCCTTATCCATTCGGCTTCAACAACTTTTGAATAACATTATTAAGGCAAATATACAAAACATAAAGAGTTTCTGCATTGCAGTACCTGTAAATAAAATAAATCATTGCTCCGTAATCTATCTACACATAATTGCACCGCAATTGAGTGATCCTAGTTTCAATGTTTCTATAGTTTCGCGCGATACAAATCAACCAACCAGCATTAGCAACTCCGTTCACACTCAAAATTATTTATCAGTAACAAATTGAATCGTAAAGCCATTATTCTATGTCTATATCATTATAAAGATACATTATTTAGTTAATTTAGACTGTCTACAATATTTCTATAGTTCAGACTTCAGACTGTATAAGGACGAGGGGTATCATGGGATTTATTCGGCAGACCATTTTCCGTCACTGGAGGCCCGCGGCAGGTAATAGAAAATAAATATTTTCGCTACTAGCCCTCTAAAGGCCTCGCCGATGCTACACTAGGTACAAGAACAGATCAGAATAAAGTCAATATTAATATTGGATGTCTGTCGTAAGTTGTTAAGGGCATAAGGGTTGTTGAGCTTGTGTGGCTTTTGTGTTTTGGTAATGTTATGTTAGCAAGATTAAATTGTATGATTAATTTAATCTCGATAACATTTCTTAAGAACATTTTCTGTGTTCTTAAGATTTTAAAAGATTCTGTTTGTTGAACCTCAAGATGCCTATTATGTGATAGAAGCCTGCAGATGCTTTAGGCATGTTCTTTGCCTGTCCGTGAACCATTTGATTTCTTCCGTTCGGTAATCGTTTCTTAATGAGGTACATTAATCTACACCATTCTCACATTTTTATAAGAATGGTCTGTATGGTTGCTGGGACGGTTTATATTATAATACAAATTGTGAAATACGTACGAACAAAAGTATTTACAATAAAGTGAGAGAAAATATTATAATAACTAAAATGTTAAAACATAATAGTTTTAAGACAAATTCTCTGTAATAAAATAATTATAACTCAACTTTGTATAACAAAACATAACACTAAAGCAATACAGTACCCAAATAAAACATAAATGTACTAAGTAAATCATGTTATGAGTAGATTGAATCACAATACGTCTGACCCTTCAAATTGCGACCCATTCAACCTGAAAACACCATTTAAAGTAGTCAAAACATAATATATTTATTTAATCCGAGTACTGAAAGGGACTTGGAGAGGCCCTTTTTATTATCAAACAACATTATCTTTTCCCGGCGCAGATATATCAGGACATTCACCAACAGACGGTCTCTCAGAGTGCTTAACAATATTTATTTCGGCACTAGGGGCAGTATATTTTTTGCAGAGAATGCTCATATTAACTGAATCCTATCTTGAGAGAATGAATGTGCTGCGTGGAGGCCTCAGAGCAATCTCTTTAAGTGGCCCTCGCCATAGTACAGAGAGACGACAGTAATACTATGATCCAAATATAACGTCTTCTGCAGAGTCCGCTGAGACGCGCTCGTAAACAAAACTCCAAGTGAAGTGCTTTTCCTATTTGCTGAATATAATCGAATTCGTTACAAGACGTTTCTTTGTCACAACTAGGTACTGCAACCAGTACATAAAGGCAAGCCATTTCTTGGATTACATTAATATCAATGAGCATGTATATTGTATATCATTAACATAATTATGTTCTTCATTCTGTTATTATGGCGAGAAAATAAACCTTATTATTATTATTACAATATATGTTTAAGAATTTTAGTAAATGAACTATTAACAAGTACATACATTGTTCATCTAACAAAATTTAATTTAAATCTTAATACGTGTAATTTTTGCTATCAGCATTCGAGAACTATCATATTACTCGTTTTTGTCCATCGAAATAAAGATGCTTTAGAATTTTGTAGTAAATTGACTTATTTTCGGCTACATACGAATATATGTATAAAGATACATATTTTTTGTTTTTATTGTTTTGTTTCTTTATATGCCGCCCCCATTATATATTATCTATTACTTAACACAAAGAGTTGGATTGTATTAACTGAATCCTAAAATCCCCTGCTGATCATGTCTTTAAATTTGTGTACGAATTTCGACTTCTGTTTCATCCCTTTCTCTATGCCTACGCAGCGACTATCTTATCGAGGTTTATTAGTTATTTATCCTCACACGGCCTAAGGTCTCGAGTTGTCCCCCATGTAAATTGCACTTAAATTTTGTTTCCCGCAACTTACCCTGGTGACCTAGTTCTCTAAAAGAAAGCCGGCTCCACAATTAAATAGTTTTCTAAAACAATTTGCAGTATAGTCACGCGAAACTAAAAAAAACTGTGCATTTTCTCTGGTTATATTGGCTAGGTAATTGCATGGCAAGATGCAATTATAAAAACTGAAAGCGAAATGCTAAATCCAATTAAATAATTAAAATTACGCTCGCTGAAGCAATTGTGTAACTAATCAAGAACATTGGCTAGTTGCATATAACGTCTTATTTGTAGCAGTGCAATGGTTATTAGCATAACATCACGACAAGCACGCACGACACGATTTTTGTAGAAAGGGAAGGCATAGAGGGTGTAATTATCACCTTAGCTTTATATACCTTATTATCACTGAAAATCTTCAACAAAATATTATACTTTAAGCTCAAGTTTTATTTTAATGGGTGTTTCTCTGCATATGTTTGTATTGAGTAGAGTTCCAGACTATATAACTAGTAAGAATAACATTAAAATTTAATAATATTTATTCTAATACCATCCAATGTCTACTAACTAACCAACGTATCAGTTAGATCACGAGTGGCACCTTTGTGGGTCACCTTTAAACCAATAAACCTGGAAACGAAATGGCGCTCACCTCAGGTTTATGATATTAAAAATGTCATTTGCACTCTCTAGAATGGGTCACATTTATAACAAACTTATGATGTCAAAGAAACCTGGATAACACAAAATACTTTACCATTTTCGTGAACATGTATGGAAACTAACCACTTGGGCTTAACTATTCCCACTTCGTAGGCTAAAAGAATGAACGTGAAAATACTGACCAAGACATTATGTAAGGCAAACGTGATCTGGAAAGTGGAAACCTCGGCAATCTTTCTCGGACCACGTCTAGGACATTCTTGAAAAAGGCGTAGACTACCCTAAACAGAGAAGATGGCATAAAGGATATAATGAAAGTGGATAAAGATTAAGAGAAATGCCAGAATCATAGCACGTGGCAATCCATCGTCTCTGCCCACAAATTCTAGGTTTTATACTTCACTAGATAATACCCGCGGCTTCGCTCGCGTTAGCCTAAATTTTTCAATAAATTTCTTTCCCTAAGGAACAGTTCTTTTTCCCTGGATGAAAAGTCCTTTTCTGTTTTTGTTTGCTACGCTTTCACGCCGTAACTAATCAACCATTCATCATGAAATTTTCCCCACATGTTGTCAGGAGCCCAAAAGTGGACACAGGGTACCATTCATCCAGAAAAAGTAATGTTGCCAAGGGATAAAATTTTATCGACAAAATCTACAATAACGCCAGGAAAGACAAGCAAAATCTAGTAGGTACTTGATAATTAAGGCAATTACTATGTAATTCTGTCGTACTCCTTGCTGCACTAAATATACGAAGATCGTTGTAAGAATTGTTTGTTTCGCGTAAACACTTGGCTGTTGACTTTCTCAGTTACGTTGTATGTACAACTGGTTGGCTGGAAGGCGGTCTGTTATCTAACACAACGTTTACAAGAGTATCCTTTTATTGGAACACTTTTTATTACTTCCGCAGAATAATAAGAATTTGATATTTTTCCTGCGCGTATCATACGTTATATCTTACATGTATAAGCAGAGATAGCCCAGTGGAAAACCATTGGACTGCCACGCAGAGGGCTCGAGTTCGATCCTAAGGCATGCAATTTTCAAAGCTATGTACGTATTTATTAGTTAATTATCGCTTTATTTAACAGTGAAGTAATGTTTTCCTTGCCTGCACGCATGACCTATGCCATAAGTGGTTTCCTCGCCACTACAAAATGGGTTCGATTCCTGAACGAAATGTAAATGTGTAGTCCACAAGTTGTTGTTGTCCCTTGTCCCTTGCGATACAGTGTTACTACTCGTACAACTATTTCCTGCAACAGAATGGTACCATGCTATCTGTCAGGTTGTATGCCACTTTTGTTGTAATAAAACGAACATTGTTGGCTAACAAAAGCATAAAGATCACCCAGAAGAGTTTGCTGACGGACATGTAGTATATCAATCAGTAATCTAGAAAATTCTAATACAAACGCACTTCAATTGTAAACACATTGAACCAATATAAGTACTTATACAACTGATTCATTCGCTCAGCTACTTCAATTTACTTTTCAGCGGGAATGTAAAAGTCGTTCTGTATACACGTCGTGGGCGGCCAACGTTCACCACACACGTTTCTGTATGAACAGTTTTACGCTACAACTGCCCAACATATGGTGCGTAAACCATACTGCGGATGAATGAAAACATACGATATTTAGGTAAGACTATAAAATAGTAAACAGTACGTATTCGCTGTGCAAACCCGAAGCTGGGTGAATAAAAAACTAGATTTGTATTTAGAACGACGAATATGTTCATGATTTTTTATTGCAATCTTCCAAATTTAACTAAACTTTTATTAAACATGATTACATTGTTTCAATAGCGTGTGTGAGCGCTTTCGCTACAACAACTAATCGAGAAGTCACATGTTTGTTTTCTGGTGATACAGAATCGCAAAATGTATGTGTTCTGAACCTTTGCGGTTTGTCTAATAGCGTATTTAATTAAACTAAAGTAGAAAATAAATTGAATGTAATAAAAAGTACATTATATTTAAAGACTGCCCTTTCCACAGCAAAGTGATCGCCTTCAAGCTAAATTAAAAAGTATATCTTATAGATACGTTACATTAAAAATATTTTTTTATAAATAGCACTCCATAATACTCAACTGAACATAGAATACTATTACAACATAATATATTTCTCGTTGTTTTTGTTGAACCCACAGTCAAACTGTTTGTTTTGTGGGACAATATATTCATGTACAAGCCTAGTGACAAAGTACTTTGTAAAACTAAATAAATTATGTTATCTAGAATCCTTTGTTGAAGCATAATTATTATGTTATAAATCGCTCAAAATCGGTCCGCATGTGATATTCGTATAATGAGAACAAGAAATTTCATCACCATATACATTTATATAAGGACAATATAAATATATTAAACATTTATCAGTCAATTGTAACACATAAATAAACGTGTTAACAGTAAGTAAGTAGTTAAGATAAGCAGACGGCAGTCCTCGTACTAAACACTTTAATTCCAACACCAGGAAGCGATCAACAGTTCCATCCTACTCATTGACTTGTTACACTTAAATGAAGGTAGAAATAAAACTAATAAGGTTATTTTCACACTAGAGATCGTAGAATACCCTTTTCGACATCTACCTTTACCCATAAAATTGTATTTGTAAACCGCAAAACTAATTTAGAAATCTATTCTCGCTCACCAAGTGTCTTTTTCTTTTATCACATTAATTTCAAACGCTTTGTGAATCTTTACAGTTCTAATATGAAATAGTAGTAAAATATGAGACAATGGAACCATATTTGTAGTCGTTTAATGGAATTCAAATTCATGGAATAGTTTAATTAATGTAAGTGCCTAGGTTTATACATAATGATAATTGAGGATATTATGAAAAAATGTCGACAGCGTCCGCAACGCAAACTGCCAAATGCCACCCAGGTTGTAATTAAAGTGTAGCGAAAATATTCTGAGTGTATGAATGCCGCAGCGTCTAGTGTTATAAGTAGCGAGTATAATTGTAATACTTTTGAAATAGTCCGACGCGTGTCTAATGGATACTAAAATAATGTTGTGCACAGTGCGGCATTATGTTGATTACTCAGCTCTTGAAATAAAACTGTACAGAATACGTGTTTGTAGAGTTACATTATGCTGAAGCCAAAATTGAATATCCGCACATTGATAGCTTGTACTATGTTGGATGTTTGAGTAATGGTTTCTCTCAAACCTATAGTGGTTTGTATTGTTCTAGATTTACCAATAATCACTTGGCACCTTATTCATTGAAATTTGTACAGAGAGATGAATTTTTAGGAGTAGCGCATTTGAATGAAAATTGTAGCTATTAATGGCAGCATTACGAAGATAAGTAAAAGATCAGCCCTATATATAACCTGTCCTACGTCTAAGCACGAGCCTCTTCTCAGTGTGAGAAGACACAACGCTGGCTAGTCCAGTGCAGGTTGGCAAACTTCGTATATCTTCGATACCATGGAGAACTCTCTGACATGCAGGTCTCCTCACGGTGATTTCCTACACCGAAAATGCGAGCGATAATTAACTATTTAATACACACATAACATCCAAAGCCAGAGGTGCGTGCCTCGGGGTCGAACTCGAGACCTGTGCGTGACAGTTAAACGGTCTTTAGGCTATCGCTTTAATTATAAGGATCATTTGCATAAAATTTCTTATTACATAGTTATAAAACGTATGATATTTTAATTTACCATACCTATCCACCCAAACCTTTAATTTGGTTTTTTTCCTTTTTCTTTTTGGTCAATATAATTACTACATCGTATTGTATTTACATTAAAATGTCAAATAAAATAGTTACGAAAAAGTTGAATACCTAGCCGTTTACTTTAATTTAGAGGATTACCCTCTCAATAAAAGCATAGGGGCTTGAAAATTCATATATAATATTTTATGTAAGTCTAAAGTATTCACAATAATTAATATTTTCAATTTAGGGTCGTATCACGTCGCTATGTTTTACAGACAAATGAATATATATTGATTATGAAATGAATATATATATTATGTGAAGAACTTTTGTGACCACAACGTGCTTGTGACCACGGCCAGTGCAACCTGACCGAAACTTCAAACTTCCAAAAAGGCATGTTAATACCGAGCATGATGGCGTTAATATTTTCTTTTTGTTATATTCAAAAATATTGTATAATACAAAACTTATATTACATTAGTTGCGTTTATTTATCAAAAAAACACATGCGTTTAACATGACTTTGTACATTTACAATAAAGATCTCGATATAGACTTTTAAAATCAATAAAACTATGTTTCGAAAACTTTATCCACTTAATACATGCCGCTATAACGTGATATCAAAAGCGAAGTAATCAAATGAGACAATCGCGGTAGAACAAAGAGCTGTGCATTCGAGCCTTTATTAAGATGGTGTAGGTAACGAGACGTGGGCGCGCAACTTGTACTGAAAAATGATATCGAACTAATGCTTGACAGTTTTACCGAGGCTGTACATTTTGTTCGCGTTGGCCGGTATTGTTGTTCTAGAAGTTTTATTGTTTTCATGTTTCAACGTGATTAGAAGCCTACGCGAAAGACCTTGTCTTCACATATTATTAGTTTCCTGGATATTACTCTGTCTTGTTGAATTTAGAAAAGTTGAATACATTTTGTAGGATATATCATATCGTATTTAATAATAGTGCAACTACTTATTTTAAATTCAAACTTATTTTATGCTTATTAATTTCCCTTATAGAAACAAACTTTATTTTTTTAATAGATACTGACTCAATTATAGCGATGAGAATTTAAATATAATAATATAATATAATATAATATTTTATACATACACACAACACCATCTAGCCCAAACTAAGCAGAGCTTGTACTATGGGTACTAGATAATGGATAAACATACATATATACTTTTTTTTTGTAAATACATACATATTATACATTGAAACACCCAGAACATTTGCTTGAGTATTTTTAATGCACAATTTTCAGTTAACTTGATTCAAGCACTTTTTTTGTTAAGGGATTCATTAAGCGGTTACTTCAAAGTACAAATTTAAATTGTGATCAAAATACGTAAATTTTATAGACTTTAAAAGAGATTCAAATTTGCAGTCTTTATACATGTGCAACATTTAAATGTTAATGTATTATTCTCGTATACGTTAGTATCGAAAATACATACATACATACATAAATTCACACCTGTTTCCCAGAGGTGTAGGCAGAGACTACGGAAATACTGCACAAAATATAAAATAAACATCGATCCAAATTAAAATGTATAGTTATAGTATTAACAGGTTAATCGTGAATAGATTATCTTTCGTTCCATTAGTTGGCATCTATTGTTCCTGTCTCATTTCAATTATAACCTTTATGACGATATTTGTTTAAGAACCAATTTAGTGAGATTTTCATCAAAAGTTATTATTTATTTAGTTTTATAGTCTAACACGCAATAACAAAACAATGAAATTTATAATGGCGGCGTTATAAAAATCTTTTGCATAAAATATCTTATTATCACAATGTGTACGCAAAAATGTTAAACAAATCTACCTAAATGCTACCAGTGTGGCCACATTTCTGCATTTATTTGATTAATTACAAATTTTGATATAAATAAAGTAAGATCAAATTTGAAACAAATGTAAATTGAAGACCACTCAAATTTTACTCGCACACAAAGTTAATTGGAGTAATCTTTACAGGTCTTATTACTATTATTCATTATCTTGTTTATTCAGCAATACGCAAACTATCCTGTTAATACGCCATTTATCTTAAAGATACGTAATAAAACGTAAAATATTTATATTATTCTCAAAGAAAACAAACTTGAGTGAGAGATAGTGTTAGTAGGTCAACGCAGATATCTCAGGACCTTTGGAACAACGCGATCAAAAGGACGCAAGCAAAATAGCCGGATAATGAAGCCGGACGCTTTCTTGATTAACAATCTAAATAAATGTAATATATCTTAACTTTCTCGACGAATTTAAGCGAGTATATTCCATTTTAATTGTAGGTGTGTCTAAAACATAACCGCTAAATAATAACCGTTATTACAAGCTTCGGCTTATTTTATAGTAGAGTATTTTTTCTGTATTATGGAGGCGTACGCTTTTAATGTTTAAAATAATAAAATATTTAAGAATATAATTGCTGAACTGACTATATTAATACTAAGTACTAAAAGCTGTGTAAAGAGTACCTATGTCTTTATTCTATACATCTGCTATTAGTAAGAACATCTAAGCTGTTGTTTACAACGCTGGCCTAGTGCATAAGTATAATAAGTAACTATTGTTTATAATACTTTAGTCCTTTAACCAATTTAATACACGTTCGAGAATGTGATAGAGAACCCTCAGGCATACAGGGTAATTAAAAATATTATCACAAAATATAAACAACGTATAACAAATAACAACTTTGACATTTATTTATGGTATAAATAAATTTCCAAGATAAACTATTTGTTATCTATATTGAAAGCTCAGAGACTAGAAGTTAACATATAAAATTATAAGTACTAAAATAAATTCTCTAAAATCACGTCTTCTTTGTTGAGCACAATTTTAAAAGTGAAAACGTATAGATATAGTGCCTACTTATCTAAAACTATTTCGTAAATTTATCGAATCACTGCCGTCCCGTTGCTCTTAAAGCGAGTCTCATAAAGTGAGTATTTAATAGCTTGTACCCGTTTATCAGCGGGACATGACGAGCGAGATATCGATGTGAGACTTGCGTCGTCGACTTCGGTAGCTAGTCCCTGACAGCCGAAGATAAGATACACCCACACAACACTGGCTACCTCTAACGGAACGCTTATAAATCACGAACTTCACTATTGACAAGGAATTCATTCCAAATTTGAATGTTTTATAATATTATACGGAATTTCAAATATCTTAATTTGAATCGATAAATTTTATCAGTGCTTAATTAATTATTTGTTTTTTTTTTCGGATAGATACTTTAAGGTAATATCGTAAATTAGTATTGTTTTAGTTTTTAAATGAGGCTAAAGAAATATACGTCTATAGTAAAGTTTGTTTTGTTTGTTTGTTGTTAAAAATCATTATATAGATAATGAATTTTAATGTATTTCCTATTAAGATTAATATTTTAGCAGAAACCAAAAATTCGGTATTGATGTTAGATACACTTTTTAATAACGTTGACATAATATGAAGCAACATAGTTTATTCTATTTATCGCAATGTTGACAATTATTTGTTGGCGCAGAAAATTAAAAAAGTTTTCAATTACTACCTTTTTAAATCACTTGGTAAATAGTGTAGGATATTATAATATCAGTAAACTATAAAACATATTATTTTCAAGAGGTAATTCAATAAATATAAAACTAGAAGTGCATATTTTATTTAACCAATTATGTAGATTATATAAGACCTAGGACCTAAGACTCTTGAAACCTTTTGGTTAATTCATTCTCATTTTCATAGATCCACAGGTTATTCAACAAATACCAAATTTTAATAACAAAGCAATGAATAGACCGAAACCCCGGCTACGCTATAGGCCCCAGATTGTTTAAAATTAGTTTGTTAGTTACTACCCTTAGTTGTTAAGAAACATTTAGACAAAAATTACTGTATACCTAATTCCCCAAATCTCGCTTAGATTTTCAATTTAGACTAAAATTGTTCTTGAGAATGGGCGAGTATGTTGATTGCAGAGTAGTTTTCGTGTATGTAGTATCTAGACCTCTAGATACTACACGAATCAACATACCTATACCATAACATACCTATGTTATCGAATCATAAGTATTTTATCTTACATAATGAGTTTATCCTTTATCAACATATTATTTACATACATATGTTATTACTCACCTAAAGTTAGATGTGCATTAAAGGAAATACTATGCAGCCTATACTTTAAACGTATTAGAAATTAATTTGCACTCTTTTTAACAGTGTAGGAAAAATGTATTATTTGATGTGTAATGATTTATTACTAGGGTTGCTAGTTATGTTTATACATAGAGTGAGATGATTATAGAGTGCAGCCTTGGTGTTGGGCTCTTGAACATTTTGCACTGCATACCTAATATTGTAGTAGGCCTCTTCAAGTGACGTCATTAGTGACATTGCTAGTTCTATGAAACAAGCTGTTGCTGGCTTGGCTGGCAATGGCTTTGTGATGTGATGTATATAAATAACATAAAATATTAGTAATCTATTGCAATATTAGATAGGTTGTGAAGCGCTTTAGTACTTCAAGGTATAATTGTAATGTACAATTGAAATGACGATGGTATATAGAGTAAAAACACAAATATGTAGTAACCCAACAATTATGTTTCCTTAAACTTTTAATTTGTTTCTTTTTTATGATTTCTAATTTTCACTTACCATTCTGTAACTTAATTAATGCGTAGGAAATATACATATAATTAATAACATTAGTCCTTGTGATTGGATTATGTTATTCCCAAAGAAAGTAAACGAATCCCTAATAACATAAACGGAGCGACAACCCTAACGAATCTTATTTATAAGTCTCTACCGCGGCCCACTACATAAATATCCCGAGACCTCAAGATGTGACACTCGCCTTTTTTTAAATTAAATAACATTTTGACGTCACATGTCAATTTCTCCGACATGACAAGCTGATTAAATTTTATTGGTACCACAAACATTTATAGGGTATCGATTCTATTGACGTAAGTAGAATAGACTAGTAACTACAGTGAATATGTGTTTGTAATATTAATGTCAGAAATAAATACTGATACGACTGATGGGAACCTACATAATTAATATCTTAAGGGATACCTTATTTATTCTCGTTTTTCTATATTGCTTTTGTATATCGATAAAGAACAGAATTATTTAGTGTAATTGATAGTTTGCTATCAGTTTATCAACCATTTAGATTTTAATTATTATGTGTAATAGGATTATGTATGTCCAAACAACATTTTTAGCAATAGATTTAAACGATACAGATTTTACACGAATTCTTTTTCAAATAAATGAAGTGAAAAGGTACTTTTAATAATTAGTCTCTAGGGTCGGCGATAATTAATATCGGAGATTGTTCTAATTTACCCAAAATTTATATTAACAACTGTTACCCACGGTCGGGTATACTAACAGTATATTCGTTTAACTGTTCTTATATTTAGTTAGGTAATTAGGTATTTAAAACTAACATTGTCGGTATAATGAAGAAGTTTAGGTATTTCATTCATTTTGACTTTATAGAGTCTATTTGCAAACTCTATAAAGTCAAAAATATACTTCACAGCTAAATGGACCGATACATGTATTATCAGGTTTTTATTAGAAAAATTGCTTTTTTTCTTTTTAAATTACAAACAGCATTTTACAATGCTTACTTGAAAGTCAACTAAAATCGTTTTTGATACACTGTATTACTTCTGTAGGCCTTATCTATTAGACTTAATCAAAGATAAATAGATTTAGTGACTATAATTAGATGTACATACTTGAATACGCGCCTCCTATATTTTACTTTTATTCTCTATCCTCCTCGCTTGCTTTTTCAAAATTTACATACACTAATTTATCGCAACAACTAGGTACGCGAAATCTTAGGATATTAATACCGCGTTCCTAATCTAATCTTTTTTACAGGTATTAGAATGTTATTGGAAAGATATTTGTCTAACTAAGTCTAAACATTGATAAGGAGATATAGATAATATAATATATTTCAAGGTAATCTTATTTATTGTACGTCATAACCGATAAAATTACGAGTAATAAGATAATTTAGTTTATTTTAATACTTACCCTTAAATTCTTTGCCTTACCTTAGAAACGCGTGCTTGACTTACGATATTAGGTACTTCAAATAGAATACGTAAGTATATAAACTAATAATATAATATATTCGACCTAAGTATGCAGTAAATAAGGTTGAAATTTATTTTTATAGAACGAATATTTTGCCGAATATCGTTTGTATTATTCATCCTTATGTTAATTTCAATGTGAAAGAAAAGCACTGTACCGACTTAATAGAATTGGATTTCTTGTATTTACGTACATAATAATTAATAAGTTATGCTGTCTAGTTGTGGTAAGTTTGTGCTAACAGTTGCCAGGTCGGGGAAGGTACTCTTAGGATTATTCGGTCACGAAATTCTTGGTAGTAGCACAGAGCCAGAGAATCTGTTAGACGGCAAAATACCCTCTTCTGGGAGTTAAGCCACAGCTGATGAGATGTGGGTGTAATGCGCCTCTGCCGATCGCCTACGGAGATATAGAAACATGACTATGTATTCGTATGTAATAGGTTTACTAAGTGTTTATTTAATGAATTAAAGTACCCGTTTCGCTAAGTTACTTACTTTGGCGCAGCAATTCCATATACGGGCAATTTGTTGTGATTTGTTGAATTTTAATAAAATTAATGTATATTTAACACTATCAAAGTGGTTGTGCGATAGATAATGCTATAGACTCACTCCTTGTTAAGTGAAACCTAAACACATGCCTGGCGAAATAAGCAGTGTATTTCTGTATTCCTCTGCCTACCCTTTCGGGAATACAGATTTAAGGCTATACAGGTACATTGTATGTTACGTTTTCGATAAACCGACCGCTCAAAACATGAAATATCGAACAGTAGTTATCTGATATAAGTCATAACTATATCAGTTAAACATCTTGCATTGCTACAACTTGCTTTGAATTTATATACAAATATTTTTCTGGTTAGTCAAAAAGAGTATCTGCATATTGCTGCAGGTACTCTTATTATCTCCAACATTTTACTGTGGTACAGAAACTAAGAAGTTGATATTATCACTTTTGCCGGACATAATATTGCTTTCTACCCAACAAAAATAAACTATAAAATCTCTAATATCAACACATAACTCAAAGTTATCAATCACAACAGCATACTTGTTTTCACAACACTCATCGGAATCATCTTTCACTCATTGCGAGTTGATTTACAATCTCTTAAACTCTAACCCTAGCTCGCGGCGTTTAGAGAATTCAATAACGTTTTGATCGCTGCACAGATTGCCCACACCCCTGCGGCTGAGAAATGGGAATTCTCGATCTGTTTAACGCATGACCCATAAAGCTGCGTTTCCACTGAAAGTCTGTATACGTTACGTGCGAGTCACAACGTCATAATGTCACAACATAACATTTTGAGTTTGCGGGACATAGTGAGCACTCCCCAGATTACTTATAAAGTAACTTTTGTGACCAAATAGAGGTTATGTAATATTTATTATCTGACGTTTTTATTTTGGAAGAGAAGTATGGACTGGTTAGAGCGGGAAAGATCATAGTGATGTATAACTAGCATTATAGAAATGCATGGTAATAATTTAGAACCATTGAGTAAACATCAAACAGAAATATTTTGGAAATTAAAATATATAAATGTAAACATATATAAAAAAAGTATGCGTGCATGTATTATAATTGAGCACATAAGCGAAGTTAGTTTATTGCGATTACATAAAAAGCGAAGGCAGTGCTAGAATCTAAATATAAAACAAGAGAGGTTTGAAAGAATGTACTGATCTATTCCTCTATTGAGTATATATAACAATGATACTTTATAGCAATCTGACTGCTTCGTACACGTTGTTATCTGGATTATGCGAGCAGTTTAGATTATATGATATTTTAATGTATGAAACTTTGACGCGTAAGAAAAAAATACAGTATAAATCTATCATGACGCACAATCATTATATAGTACATATATTAAAAAATGCCGTATAATCTAGCAATATCACGCGATTTCTACTCGCTTTGTGGCGTACTAGCCCGCTCGTGAATACAAGGCCTAGACAGCCGTAGTGCCTAAACCGAACCGCCCACTCAACTCGAAACTATATTAGCCTAAACAAAATATACTTTGGCACGCAGTCGGACGTTATAAATGTAGATTGAAAGTAATTGCTTCACGTTGCGTGAAAATTGAGAAAATATTTATCATGGAAATGAGAAAACAGTGAGCCAAAGTTAAAATAAACCAAATTGAGCCGGTGTTCATTTACCAGCACGAAAATATGATATTACTAATTGTTTTAATCTCAGTGTAATATGGATATAAGCAAAATTTTGAACATGTTTTTAGCTGCTTTTAAGTAGAAACAATTATTTTACATTAATCCGTAAGTTGTCTGGTTTACCGACACTTACATAAGCGAAAGTTCAAACGGCGTTCAAATTAAATTACAAACCTGAAATAAAGGGCATATTTATAGTACTAGGGATCATAGAATTATGCCTGCTATGGTACTAGGGATCATAGACGTCAATAATATAGAATTATTCATAAGTTGTTATCTAAAAAGTAGCATAGTTATTTACACTCTTCATAATAGTCATACCTACAGTATATACTGTTCGGCTAATTTCGGACAATATTTAGAAGATTCCAGAGGCCAGGACTACGTCACTTGGGCAACCTTCATTTTTCTATAGAGGAAACGTTGACCACATCAATAAAGTACGTGACTCTAAAAAGCTAAAGTAAGCGATACTCTAAGTTGCAGATGGCTTCAAAGATAATAGAAGGTAAACATTTGCTAAGGTTGGCAACACCACGCACGCGCTCACGCTAGGGATGCTATGTTTAATACATATATAAAAAAGTTATTATTATAATAAATTCTATTTGCTTTCTGAAAGGATATTCATAGTCTCTATATTCCCAAATGCTGATCATTGTTTTGTCATAATTATCCAAACATATTAACCAACATATAAAATGAAAACTAACGGACATTATTTATTAAAACATCACGATGGCTTCGAACGCAGATTCCTTTTTCTTTCACCTTTCGTTTTTATAATGCTAGAAAACTATTTCGTAATTAAAAATTCAGCAACTTATTAAAAACTTATGATACAACTATGCTAGTTCTTTACGCTATTATTTCTGCAGCCTCCTACTATAAACTGGTATAAAAATGTAATATTAGATCCCTCTTATGAAGAATAAATAAATTATTCCGATAAATCGATTGACCTTAAAAGGAATGGAAGAATCGCATTACACCGTTATTCTCATATTGTGTCAGTCATACAACATTTATGATGAATATCTTATTAGTACGCTATAGAGACCAAGTATTCTATAATAGCGTGTTCTATCCCTATTACGTCAGTGTAATACCTTCATCAGTACACCTCTTTAACCCTCCAGCGATCCCCTGGTAATTATTTATTTCCATTCACATGAATCTCATAATATCGCAGTCTATAGAAAGTTGCGGGCAGCCCTAACCGAGGGGTGACACTCGGGAACTCGTTCGTTTCATTTCATTTCCCATCTGATGTTTGCTGAGTCAACACGTCCCGAGTATATGACGTTCTTTTCAATCCATCCCGTCCTCTTGAATAAAATGCTTTAACGTTTTGATTGAGAGCACCTAAATGCGGTCCGCCTTTTAACGGTCAATGTAACGGTGTTGAATTTTAATGAGACCAATTAACTGAAGACGCTTGTAAAGTTTAAAAAAAGGGATTCCTTCGGCATTCCAATTAGGGTGTTTGTTTTTAAATCGGGAATACATATTTTAAATCTTCCACCAGAATCTTTGTACAGCCAAGTATCTTAATAGTATCTACTTTATTCTAACAGGAATTTAAACATCTTGGTAGAGAATATTTATTTATATCGATTTTTAAGAAGCGAAATTACCATGGTAAAATCATAATATTGTCTTCTGTTTACGCGAATGTTATTCATTGAAATTAAACTACCATATACGGATTTTATCGCGTTGTTTATTTATCACTGGATTACATAATTTGGAACTTTTACACTACTACTACTATTGAATTTTACTAATTTTTAAGCTAATAAAATTATTCAAAATATTCAATCTAATTATATTTAGATTTACACTTTCCCCGACGTTTCGGTTGCTTTCTCAGCAGCCATGGTCACGGGGAGACTAAGATGGTAGTTGTCTCAATGTTCCAGTGTAGTTATTTCAAAGTACCCGAACATAATTTAGTTATTGGTGTTTCTATTTACGCAGAATGAGCTCAAAGTATCATGAAGTCTAGCTGTGGTTTGTTTCTTCTTGGGTTTGACTATTTGAAGTACTGGATCCCAAGCTGGTGGTACATTTCAACCATCTTCTTTATTGAAATTAGGATGCAAAAAAA
This sequence comes from Catocala nupta, assembly GCA_963675205.1. Classification (NCBI taxonomy): domain Eukaryota; kingdom Metazoa; phylum Arthropoda; class Insecta; order Lepidoptera; family Erebidae; genus Catocala; species Catocala nupta. The sequence goes on from OY776082.1 coordinate 13,882,697, forward strand.
AAACATCTTTCAATGGTAAAGTCAGCCCAAAACGAATGAGCAATAAATAATTGATAAAGAATTTTGACCCTATAAAAAGTTATCCTCATTCGTTATGCACACCTATGCTGGTTGATATAAGTAGTCAGTACCCTCAAACATACTCGCCTAGTTTTATCTTAGAAAAATTATATTATCATAATTGCGGCGATTAGATCGCAACCAGTCCTTCGTAAAGTTAATATTCTTCCATAAGTATTCGATTATACCAATATTCGATACCAATACGCACGGGAATAAGAAGTATTGGAAGATTTTCGTAGCTAAACAAAATGAAATCCATCTCGCCAATATTAATATTGTGTGATAATTGCCTTAAACAATGTATCGAAGTTAGCAGACACGAAATGCTGATACAGTTATCTATTTTGCTCCAATATCGACGCCCAGATATACCAGACAATTGCATTATCTTGGTCGATTTTATCGAGTCGAAGCCTGTAATATTATGTCTGGAGTGTTTCGAGATAAGCCGAGAGTTAACGATATTAGTGACAAGGGGACCACGTAACTATCAATGGGGACGCTTTTTCCTTATAGGGAGAAGCACTTTGTAACCAGACGTTATAAATAAGGTGCTGTTCCTTTGTTCTGCTAACAGTACTGCAGTATTTTACTGAATTTTGCTATGTTGATAGACTGCGGACAGCTGTCAACGGAGATAGATTATTTGGATGGCAAATTGTTAGGGTTTCTGAATTTTCGGTAATGGTGTATTGACTTCCTCGTCATTTGATGGCTTTCTGAATAGGTTTACTAGAGTTTTGAAATATGTCCATTAAACATCACTATAATCTGGATCCTTATGTTAGAACTAAAGATACATCATTGGCAAGAAACACAGCAAAGGCAGAAATAGAATCTGTAAGTAAGAAATGTAGTAAACTGAAATAAAACAATAGATATAAAATGTGAATGATGGAAATATTAAATAAAGTATTTGTTATCACCATAGACTGGGCACCAAATAGCAAACGGCCCCACGGCAGGCCCAGAATGAGATGGTGGGATGAATTGCATGCGTTCAACCGGGATTGGAGACAATTGACGCTGGACAGAGGGGAGTGGAAAGATCGAAGGGAGGCCTTTACCCTGCAGTTCGATGGTACAGGCTAAAAATAAATAAATTAGTTAATACAACAACATTTCAAGATATAAATTATTTCCTATTATTACTTTTAACGGCTAAACAACTAAACCAATTTTAGGAGTTTTTGCTAGTGTAATATATAAATAATAAACTTAAAGCTCCTGATTAAATAAAAGCTAGTTACTGTGACTGAAACCAAGAACAAAATAAAACTTAAACAAATAACACTTCGGTGAGACAAAGGACAACATTTGCCGAGAGGAATGAAAGTCTTGATTAAGATCAGAATATTGCATCGTTAGCTATTGTTTGCAGATCGTCTCAATGGGCGCTAAGCGGTGCACGAAGATGACGATATGTATTTGCATAGAAGAGCTAGTAAGCTCTATATAACTATCTAAGTCGAAATCTCCTTTATCATTTTGTTTTAGATCTTAATTTAGAACCTTACTTTTGTTTTCACCAACTACGAGGCCAATATTAATATATTATTGTTAGTTTAGACATACTTTGCTTTTACGAATGAAAAATAAAAATTATTACGAAATCATTTTTATTTTTCATTTACAAAAAACATCGTCGGTTACATCGTTTCTTTTTTAAATAACTACATAAAATAATAATTCATCAAAAAATGTCAGTGCCAGATTGTATTTATAAAATATTATACCTAATGTTAATTATTGCTTTCTTCTACAATAAAGGAAAATGTCGTAACAAAACCTGTATGCGTATTCGTAAGTTGTGTGCAATCTACGAGTAGACATTTTGGTCAGAATGCTATACACTGCCCTTACTTTTTATTTCTATCTCGATGAGCAATAAAACACTATTACATATTTTAATGTTCATGGGCCATTATTTTCCATTTTGTTATATTTTATTAAACCACTGGACGAATATAAAAATCATGAATAGGCAGAATAAGCACCGAAAACTTACCAAGGATTACTCTCATGAATTTTAATTAATTGGTGTTCAATAAAAAATAATTCAATTTGTTCTTCGATAATTGCAGTGAAGTTCGCTGTAGGGGAAGCTTCGGTTGGGGCTGATAAAAAAATCTTTAAATGATTGATGAGTTCCCGGGGGCGGACGAACCAACGAAATTATACAGTTTATACGTATTTATCGGATTAACCGCTCTAATCTCCAATCTTTCGTAAAAATTTCGCCCTGCCTCTAAGTAATTAATTATGTTATTTGGGTATTATTGGAAGTGAGGTATTTTTGCATGCCGCTAATTTATTTGAAATACGATAATTTGAGCATCACTTTGATGTTTAATAAATGTCCTTTTGCTTCGCTATTTTGTGAATATTTTGCGAAGTGCGGTTATTACATGTGTTAGTCAAGTATTACAGGTGCTAGTTTTAACACAATATTTAGTAAAGAAAATTGACAAATACCACATGTTGGTGGGTCTTTTATGAAGGGCACAAAATATAAGGTATTTTACAAATTTAGTTACTAAGTAATTGGAAAAGTTACAAGTGAAACTTCGCAAAAGTAAGGAATTAGAAAGTTATATATATATTTTGATCACTATCATTATCTTAATGCCGCAAAGAGTACCTATTTTTACAAACACTAAAAGAATGTACGCAACAACACCCCGACTAAATTTAAATCAACAGCGTATTCATTTATGTCATTACATAATAAATTATAAAACTAAAGTTACTAAAATATTGTAAGAATGCATGCTGTTGGATTTTGTTATTCGGAAGGACGTTCGACGGTCATTATGCGCCTGAAGGCCGCGGCCGAGGAGGCGGTCGCCGGCGGCGGTGTTCTGTTGGCGGTGTCTTTAGACATCGCCAACGCGTTTAATAGTCTGCCATACAGCTGTGTCCAGGGGGCGCTCCGATATCACGGGGTACCTTTTTACCTGGAGCGGCTGGTGGCAGACTATCTGAGAGGCAGGAGTGTCCTCCTCGAGGTTCAAGGCGAGGTTTGGCGGTGGCCCATGTCGTGCGGTGTCCCGCAGGGATCGGTTCTTGGTCCGCTCCTGTGGGACATGGGGTACGACTGGGTCCTACGTGCTATCCTACCCCCCGGGCTGAGCGCCATCAGTTACGCTGACGACACCCTCGTCACAGCCCGTGGGGGTACCTTCGAGGAGGCGGCCCGTTTGGCTACCGTGGGTGTTTCCCAAGTGGTCGGGCGTATCGAGGCGCTAAGTTTACGGGTGGCTATTAACAAGACGGAGGCCCTGGTCTTTCATGGGTCTCATCGCAGTCCACCCCGCGGCGCCTCGATAATGGTGGGCTCGACGCGCGTTCCCGTCCAGGCCCACATGAAATATCTGGGCTTGGTGCTGGACGGAAGGTGGCACTTCGACGAGCATTTCAGACAGCTCGCCCCGAAGCTTCTCGGCACTGCGTCCGCCCTTGGGCGGTTATTGCCAAATTTGGGCGGGCCCAGTGCTGGTTGCCGGCGACTCTACACGGGGGTTATCCGGTCGATGGCGCTTCACGGCACACCGGTGTGGGCGGACTCCCTGACCGCTCAGTGCAGGACTCTCTTGCGAAGGCCGCAGAGAGTCATAGTGGTCAAGGTAATACATGGATACCGCACGGTGTCTGCCAACGCAGCTTGTGTGTTGGCCAGAACACCCCCGTGGGATTTGGAGGCTGAAGTGCTCGCCGAAGTGTTTGCAGTGAGTGAGGCGTTGCGGGAGAAGACGGGTTGTCGTCCCCTCCCGACAGTGATTGAGTGCGCGCGCAATCGAGCCCATCACGGCATGATTTTAAAGTGGAAGGCGCGGCTGGAGGTGCCCTTGGCCGGTTTCAGAACCGTTGGGGCCCTCCAGCCGGTGTTGGAGCGGTGGACAGGGCGGCAGCATGGGACCCTTTCCTTCCGGCTAGTGCAGGTGTTGTCAGGGCACGGTTGCTTTGGCAAATAACTGCACACGGTCGCTAGGAGGGAACCGGGTCCCGTCTGCCACCACTGCGACTGTGAGGAGGACACGGCGCAGCACACGCTCGAGCAATGTCCTGCTTGGGCGGTGCAGCGCCGCGAACTCATTGAGGTTGTGGGTGAAGATCTCTCGCTGCTGGCCGTGATCAAAGCCATGGTCGACAGCGAGAGGAAGTGGGCAGCGGTCGCGTCCTTCTGCGAGGACGTCATCTCGCAAAAGAAGGCGGCGGAATGGATCCGTGAAGAAAGTATCCTTGCGGATCCGAGCCGTCGCCGGCGAACCGGGCGGCGCAGGCGCGCTTACGCGCGCCTAATGCCGCCATAATGAAGGCCGCGGGCGGGAGAACGGGGATCGCCCGCCCTCCCAGTGCCGGGGCGTCACCGAGGAGTTGTAGACTGCTGGGTGGGTCGCTGAGGTAGTAATTTTGCCAGCGGCCCATCCACTATACAAGGCAGCGAGCATGCACACCGTGGGATTTTGGTCTGTAGGTCCGAAGTAAGGGAGAGCCGGACATAACCCTTTCACCTCCCCTTGTGGCGAGAGGATATGAATAAGGTGCAGTTCCCCACAAAAATAAAAAAAAATAAAGTGGTTCACTTTGTGTTAAACGGTAATCGTCGCTTAAATATATGTTGTTGTTCTTTTGGCATGCTAATGTAAGGCCATGAAAATACAACTAAGAAACGGTCTCACGACATAGCTTAAAAATATTAATACGCAGTCTGTCTGTGTAAGTCTCAGCTCTGAACTACATACATCAACCTCTCTAGCAGTCACTCCTATGTTTAAGGTTGTAACTACGTATAAAACTGTAAACATGTAAGCGCCGTTGACCACACCTTAAGCTAAACATTTACCTACTAACATAACCGATCCATACCCTCCACCCACAAGAAAGGTGTTAATTGTATACAAACTTCTAAACCAGAGACATGTCAGTTATTCGTTCATAGACTGCTAATACCATAAACCTTTACTTCACCTTTGTAGTCACATACGATAAACATAAAACAAAAAGCCCTCAAGCTTACAAATAGCATCCATCAAAAAAGTAAATAGCGTTTTACAAAACTGGATATAAAAGCGCGGTGTGGGGTACTACTAATATCCTATGACTACCTTTTGACATAAAGAGTGTATCATCAATAAGGAATTTATTGGACACACTGTGAACTCTACATTAAATTCACATAACTTTTTTTCATTTCCATTGAGAATGTAGTCGATTCATATTTAAATTAGACATCATTTATACAGGTTTAAGGCGTTATGAACGTCAAATAAGTCGGTGTATTGTTGTTCGTGTATATTTTATAGTTGTTTAGTGGTATTGTTGGCATTGTCGGATATGCAGCGCCTTCCGTGCTTCAATGGGACTTCTGTTCAATGTTCGTTTGGCTGCGTGAAGTTGTACTACCTGTTTGCGTGATTTATGCTGACATTTTTTGTTAGTGAAATTACTTCTGATTGTTCGGTTTGTGACGCTGAATGGCTTAGAGCGTCTAATCAAAAAGGCTGTAGGTAGTAAGTTACGACATGTTCTATTTTAAATATTTTATCATGGCTTTATCAAATAATATTTTCCTGCATGCCACTTACAATAATTATAGTGATAGAATGACAAACTCAATAAACTGTAAGTTTGGATATTGTTATCATATTCGCATTGTTTCACTTTAATAACATAGCCTTTACTCCTTAAAATGAGTGATATCTTTTAATTAAAATGAAGCAGAAACTAAAACGATCACATCGCGTGCAGCAACAGAGAAGAAAAGATGATTAGAAAAAGCAAGTAGCAGTTTCTATACGAGTCCTATAACGCTGGCCACATGAACTTCATTGACGAATCTCGGCCGCAATCAGACTACATGCAATTGTATATCTAAACAAAACTAAATAGAGTACAATTTTGAATATCAGCATTAGCACAGACATGCTTAAATTATTGTATACCAATATGATCGGTCTAATGTAACGTATAATGAGTGCTTCCGCTGCGCGCTGCCGTGCTGCGCTGCTGATATTGTTTTCACATCAAAACCAATATACTAATCTCGTATACCGCAAATATAACAACTCAGTAAGACAATCACATATTTGTTGGATCCTAAATAATATTATAAATTCGAAAGTGAGTTTCTTTGTTACGCTTTCACGCTTTAACTACTTGACCGATCATCATGAAAGAACAATGCCTATTACTGGCCCAGTTTTGAAGCTCATGGACAGCACTATAGGATTTAAGTTGGTTGTGGAATAATTATTGTATAATATTATATCATTTATAGATATTACTTAAGGTGTGCCAAGAAACTTATTCATAATTTCTATTGAAAAAGGTGTTTCAATGTCAATTTCTGGACGATGTTCTGTGCCATTTTAATAATGAATATATAGAAGACATCTAAAAGCTGTGTGTGTGTGTATTGCACTTATCCATCATCCGCTTACTGTGAATCCCTATCCATTCCTTTTTATCCAGAACAACTAAATAACGCTGAAGTCTAACTTCGATACTTTATTAAAAGCATGTGCAAGCATAAATACTTTTTTCAATTAAAATATTAACGTGGCAGACCTCTAATCAATCTCAGATTATTAGTTAAGCTCTCATTTATCTAATGCAATAACAACTAGTACAATTGTTGACTGTCCACTTCCAGGCCGGTGGCATTATGAAGGGTGAGCATTGTTCTTTCGCACACACGTTGTCAAGGGAAGAGAAAAGGACATAAATAGGTAGAACGGATGCATAAAATTATAAAACATTAAGGAACATTACACACAAAAATATACATTAGGTATATTTATTATGATTAGTTATTTTACATCAAAGACTGCTTAAAATATACAATGTAGCCTATAGAGAGAGCTTATATTCTGCAACCCACCCAGTAAAATTTTCCGTGCGTCACTCAACATTTCGTAATCATATGCATTACGCCATCCATTGATATTAACACAAGCGTATACTCTCCCAAAGCACTAAGCTTACAGTCGATGCACATTAAACAAACAGTTATCCACACTCCAAACTGAACTAAAACTACAGAAGCTTGTAACGAAGATGTCACCAAACAATGTAACTGCTAATCAAATAATACGAAGAACGGGAGCCACTTTGGAGCAAACATTGGTGCAAACAGATAATGCTATGTTTGAAGAGGCGAGCAAACAACGCGCCAACTAACACCAACATTAAGCAATTTGTTTTGCGACTTGCGAAAGTGAAGCTTTGAATGCTTATTTGGTAACAAAGCAACAATATTTGGATATGGTCAAGTCAAGTGGAGAGGTCTGGATAGTTTGTAGTCTTTGAGATACGAATTTGTATACAGTTGAATGCTGGGCTAATTGATAATAGCGCGCATTAGGATGTTGCTAACTAGTTTTAATCCCACTTTACTCGGCCATTTTCTGATTATAGATAACGATATTTATTTAAGGTTCTGTTAATCTGAGTGTAAGTAAGTAAGTAAGTAATCATTTATTTGTATAGAATGTAGGTGTTTACAATTGGTGTTATAGATATATACAGAATCCTTGTACATTCTGCCTACTTAGGCATACAAACATTTATGAGCGACATTTGCTCACGATAACCTTAAAACTAATATAACGTTAGTAACATAAATTTTAATTAATAGAAGGATCATTTAAGAATTCTTGAATCGAGTAATAACAATTATTTAACAATAAGGTGGTGAGACTCTTTTTAAAAACTTTTAAAGTTTGATCCTTTATGCAATTAGGAATTTTATTAAAAATAACAGGGGCCATTCCCATAACACTTTTTTTAAACAAAGCTGTTTTACATTTACCTTCATACAATAAGTTTTGGTACTGTGATCTCATAGAGACTGTGTGATATCGAGCTTCTTTTAAAGTAAAGAAGTTAAAGTTAAAGTTAAAAATAATTGAGGATTGATCTTAACAAATATTGCCATTTCTAAAATATAAATACATGGGAATGTTAATAATTTATGTTCTCTAAAAACAGGAACACAACTGTCTGTAACTTTAATATTGAACATTGAACGGATGCAGCGTTTTTGAGCACGAAATATGTCTTCCCTATAAGTACAATTGCCCCAAAAAATAATCCCAAATCTTAGTATCGAGACCACCAAGCCATGATAGGCTACTAGTACTGTCTTAATATTTACTTTTTTCGAAAGGTTATATAATGCATAAGCAGATGTACTTAGTTTCTTACATATTCTTTCAGCTTGAGCTTTCCATGTTAATTGGCTATCTAATGTAATGCCTAAAAATTTAGCGACTTCTACTCTTTCAATGGTTTGACTATTATAATTTATGTTTAAGGTTACAATACGCAGTCTTTGGTAGAAGTGCATTATGTTTGTTTTATTTAAATTAATTAGTAAGTTATTATGATTTAACCAGTTAATTAGTACTTTTAGTGTGTCGTTTACGTTGCTTTCGTACGTTTGTTTATCATGGCATTTTATTAATGCTGTGCTGTCGTCTGCGTATAAAACCATTGGGTGATTGATTTGCCGAGGGAGATCATTAATATAGAGAAGAAATAAAAGTGGTCCCAGGACACTGCCCTGTGGAACTCCGAATTTTATTTCTCTCGAGGTAGATTTATATGTTTGTTCAATTCTAGTTTTAGTGCAAACCCTTGTAATTTCTGTGTATTGCTTACGACCGCTGATATATGATTTGATTAAATCTAAGGCATTTCCGCGTATTCCGTAAGCATATAGTTTTCCAAATAAAAGTATATGATTGACATAGTCGAAAGCTTTCGACATATCTGTAAAAATTGTACATATAGGAATTTTATTATCAACATTTTTCATTATTGTAACGAGCAAATCATATATAGCCATATTTTATTTTTATTTTTCATGAAACCATTTTGTTCTTTACATAGAATATTAAATTTAATTAAAAAGTTAAAAATTATTTCATATATGATTTTTTCTATAACTTTGGAGAAGACGGGAATCAATGCAATTGGCCTATAATTGGTCATATCATCCTTCGCGTTCTTTTTATGTACTGGTTTTATAACAGTCATTTTTAAATTATCGGGAAATATACCCGTAGTTATACTATTATTTATGATATGTGTTAGTGGGCCAGCTATTATATGTGATACAAATTTTATCACTTCAGTCGATATACCATCATAGCCAACGCTCTTTTTAGATTTTAACTGGTGTATAGTTTTAATTACATCTTGAGGTACAATAGGTGATATAAATATTGAATGTGGGTTGTATTCAATTCTTTTGACTTCCAAAGTTTTATTATTTGGTATTTGACCTATTTGATCTATAAAATAGTTGTTAAACGATTCTGCAATTTCTTTTGGGTCATTTATTGTTAAATCTTGGTTTTTAATTCGCATAATAGGTTCACTTATTTTTTTGCTATTATTTATTATTTGCCAAGACGTCTTTGTTTTATTTTTTGAATTGTTAATCAAATGATTATTTTGAGCCTTTTGTGTTAATTAAACAATTTTTTTAAACCTTTTAGTATAATTTTTGAATTTATTTTTATTTTCATCAGTTGGTTTTAATCTCATTTTCCATAACAGATGGCGTTGTCTCTTGCTACATATTCGAATACCTTTTGATACCCATTTAATTTTATTTTCTGATCTAACTGTTACTGTTTTATACGGAAAACATAAATTGTACAGTAAAAGAAAGATGTCGAGGAAGTTGTTATATGCTATGTTTGGGTCTGGTGTATTGTATGCATCTGAAAAAGTTAGATTTTTAAGGTGGTCACTGAATTTAACTAGGTTTTCTTTGGATATGACTCTTATTCTTTTACGCCAGGATTTTATGTTTTTAGATTTATTAACTGGGATTTTTAATATTTGTGCGGTGTGGTCTGATAAGGCTAATTCAATAATTTTATATTCGCATTTCGGACGTATATTATGAGCAAAATTATCTAAGCATGTTTTACTGCCAAGCCTTGTCGGCTGCATAATTTCTAATTTTAGATTATAGCTCAAAAGAAATGATTCGAATTCTATTGATAATTTATTCCGTTTCAGTGTGTCTATATTAAAGTCACCACACAGTATTACAGTATTTTTATGATTATTGAACACTTTTTTCAAAATAACTTCTAGGTTCTCATAAAATTTATATAAGTTACATGGTTTTGGAGGCCTATATATACATATAACAATTAAATTAAATTTAGTTAGTTTTATAGCACAGCATTCCATGATTCCAGATAAAGAGTATTTTGATATTTCTGTTAAAGTTTCGTATTCAATACCTTTCTTTACTAAAATACATGAGCCTCCACGTTTAATATTATCTCTTGAGTAAAATGCTGACAGTTTATAATTAGTTATTTCTACTAAACTTTCTTGCCCAGACATTATAAAATGCTCGGTTATGCATAAAATATCTACATTTATTTATCTATCTAATAATTCATGAATATGAACTGTTAAAATATCGGACTTATTTAGAAGCCCAGCAATATTTTGATGCATAATACACAAATTAGGAACGAAAAAGATTAGAGTTAGTACTATTTGAATTTACTGCACTTAATTGGGTAACATTGGTGTTTTTAACAGTATGAGCATTACTGACAATTAAAAGAAAAAGGTTTTTCATAATGTTTCTCATGCCATGATCATTTAATTTGCCTGTGTATTTAGAAAACATAATATAGTCATATGATAAATGTAGATTTGAATCTAGTATAGTGGCATATTTATGCGTATCCACATCAAGATATAATAAGTAGCTAAATGTTTCTATTCTCCAGTTAAACATACCGGAATAGTTATTACATTTGAATGTTGGGAGACATATTATTATATTAGTGTTTTGAATATTACACAGACAATTTCTTAATCCAATTATTATCTCGTGATAATTATTTGTGTTTTTAAAATCTTCTTATCCTATCATAATTATGCAATAATCTTCTTTCGTGTATGATTCTACTTTATTTTGTAAATTGTTAATTATTTGAAGTGTTCCACAATATGGTGTAATATAATGATAAATTTCAGTATTTTGAAAAGTATCCTCAGCAATAGACGTTATCATATTTGATTTGTTTGAACTTATTATGCATAATTTATTCTTCCTTATATTCTGTAAATTAACGGTGACTGGTGCTGTAGTATTTCCTTCTGTGCCATTCGTCCCCTGTATTGTTTTACTTAAAGTGTGTACTATCTGTGTACGTGAGCCGTCATCGCTTTCAGTTTTGCCGCCTTGAGTTATAGAAGTACTCGACGTTGAAGTTTTAAAACTATCTACATCTGTTTGTGTTTGCTTGGTTTGTCTAGACTGTTTTTTTTTGGGTGTTACTGACTTATGCTTGACAGGAGAGGTAGCAATTTTTTTAAAGATATTGTTTTTTCTGGATAATTTTTCATTATTTTTTTTCAAATTGCTATTTTCTAAAGATAATATTTCGATTTCCCTATGTGCGCTATTTAATATATATATATGCGCTATGTAATATTTGAACATATTTTAACGTTACTTCACAGAACAGAGACAGGAGTAAAGCAGGCGTAAAAAGACGTAACTCATATGTTTAATTAAAAAACATATTAAATATGTCATCACTCATCACACTTATCAGTTTATCACCAAATAAAATTGTTTGTAATTTTTACAGAATAACAGCCTTTTAATTAAACTATCTCCAAATCTGTTAAACCTACTGATTCGCAGCGGCTCGCTGGCGGCTAAACACAATAGGTTTTTAATTATATCTGGTATTTCAACAATTAACAGTTTAAAATACTTTTTCTTTACTCAATATAAAAGCTAACTGAATATCTAACACAAAATATAGACAAAATTCACGCCTGGAAGAATGAACAGAGATTATTAATAAGTGTTTCAGAATAACGCCACTGTAGTTTATTAAAATAGAAGTACAAGTTAATATTAGAACCGCTTACAACACAGATAATGGTAGCTAAAAAAATATATTTACAATAGACTATCTCTATTAAATGTGATAGGTACATTTGGTTTTAACTCGAGGAATTAATAGATTACTATTTATTTGCAACCCAAATTTCTAGTAAAATCATAAAAAAGATGTGTACACTACAAATACATTTTATTAACCAGTGAGTATTGACAGTTGGTTAAGCATTATATGTAAGAACACTTCGACCGTCAATTTTCATTTACAAGCGCTGCGAAGATATTCGTCATAACGTACAACAGGCGCCGTTACCAATTGTCAATATAAAGCTCATAAATTATAATTATGACATTGGTTTTTAAATAGTCATTAACTCGACTGGCACCAAAGAGACCTTTACATTAAACATAACAAACATGTGACATCAAATAGATATTATTTTGTTTCCTTCATGCAATCATACCTAGTTTAATTACCTTCTTTTTACCTTAGTTATACTGGTAATACCAACAATATGTTAGACGTTATTTCGAAATAAGTAAGATTGTTTACACGAGCATAGTAAACACGAAAACATGGTTAACAAGTTAAGGTATTAAAACATTATTACACAAACAAACTGGTGCATCTATAATATTTGTTTTGTCTCTTTAATTACAAAGGAAAGCAGTTAACCCAATACGAAGAACCAAACCGCCATGTAATCCTTTAAAAAGGTTCTCAGAAATGGAAGTTGGGGTAGAACGTATACGTCGTAGGTGTAAAGGTGTTTTGGCGTTAGTTGCAAGAACAAACAAACAAGACGCTCCATTAGCACTAATTGTGTTAGCTGAGGCTAGGGTTACCATCGATATAAAAAATGTACACCCGTACGCGGACGAAGTTTTCAATCCATCTTGTAGATGGTTGGCGAGACTGTATAAAGGCTATCACAGCATTTAAAATGTAACTATTATTATTTTTAATACTTAATTAAAAATATAGGTGTAGCTTTTTCTGTTGTGGAACTATTACTTGTAAAACGTGGGTGGGTTTGTTTAATTTCCAATTTCATGAAAATGTTCTATTTCATGATATTAATATTCAACAAGAGCCTTGATTTTACTAGTTATTTTTATGCGGGTTTAACTCATTGACCGCCACGTCAATAAAGCAAAAGCGTTTAATTTGTCATGTAGTCGTGACCGTGGCATGCTCGACACATTTTGCTTAGTCATGTATACATGACTATGGTGATCAAAAGGTTTAATATAATATCAAAGGCTTTACTTTTTTACATTCACATTACGTACTATCCAAAATGATTTCTGTTTAGCAATCTATATTTTACTGCTTTATTGTTACATTATGCCAAATTTTTTATACCTTTACGTAACTAACGCTTTGGACACAATCTCAAGGTTAATCGCATTAGTGATTTTACACTTTCTAAAGCTGTTGTGTGACACCCCTAGCCGTGGCTCGTGCCCTCAGCGTTACTTCCGCAGGTACTTCTTCATAGATCATTGTGAACAGAGCGGGGGGTATTGTGGTAGGTACATCTCGTACATTTATTAGTTTACTTTGGATATTCGCGGCGTGTATGTAGCTAAATTAAATGAGCTCGTATCACGTGATAGTAATTTTAAAATATGGTTTAATAAAGCTTGCAATTAACTAACTTATTTCGAAAATATATTAGTTTTGAATTAGGCTGATGAGTATAGCCTTGACGATTATATATTTACAAGTACGGCCAAGATAACATACCTATACCGTCTAATAGATTTAGCGAACTGAAATGTTACGTGTATATCTTCGTAAAGGGTAAAACACAATCGTCACTTGTCGATTCCATTGGCGTAACTGACAAAACTCGAGTTAAACACAAACTGTAACACTATCTATCAATTAAATCATGTACAAAAACTGATTCAACCCATTGTTGCACGCGTAGCTGATAACAACATGTTGATGTTTTATTAGCTACATTTGCAAGTGACAATATTGCACGCACAATTCGTCTGCCACGTACAAAATAGTGCGTATAAATATTATCATCTCTACCTAGTACTACCTACTTCCCAGTCCATCCAGTAGTGCCCGGTAATAGTTCAAACTCAATTCGAGACTGATATCTTAACCTCATCGGCTGTAATTATACTTTCTTCATGTTACATAGAAAGGAGGCAGTTTTAAAATTCATAAAGGCGGTTAAATAAATTCTCAACAGAGAATAACTCTTGTTCTGTTATTTTCAATTTGTTCTAACAGTATTTAGCTTACTAATTATTATACACCTGGTGGCTTCGTGCAGTAAATTAGCCAGTATATAAATATTAGTTCTACAATATTTTTATTAGCCAGTCACGAACGACGCGTCACAAACGAGGCTCAACATCGGTAGCTAAATATCCTCATTACGTAGGATAAATAAGATAAAGATATGAAGAAATACGTAGCTTGTAGAGCAAATATGCATACTAGGTATATTAAAATATAAAGAAATACGTTTTTGCGTGCTTGCAAATAAGTACACTACATTAAACCACTTGTCAACAAAATGTTTAATGTGTTCAGTGAAGGTGATTGACATTGACGCATTGTAATTGTTGACACAATTGGTCCATTGTCATTTGTCGGTCCCGTGGCATAAGATTTATTTTACGTTTACGGCTGCTACTAACTCTGATACCGAGTTTGATTCTTGAGTGCAGCAAAATATTTTATATAAAATTCTACGATTGTATGTCACTGAAATCCTAAAATGACGCAACCGATGTTGATAAAATTTAGTTTATTTTATGGGCCCTGGATTATAAAGCCGATTAGATTGGACAATTAGGTGGCGCCGCAATCGGGTTGTTCGAGTAGGACAATGTCTGTCAAGTTCGGCAATTTATAATTACATATAATTGTTAAGAAAATCTCCGCAGCAAACTTGAAAATAACCCGATATACATTATTGCTATAATAATAATATACTATTATTATAGGTTTATTTTTAATATAATATATGGTACATCAATATATTTGGCAATACACGTTCGCCAAACTAAACTATACGTAAAAATAATCATAGTATCACTCCTACGAATAAACATAGACGATAACTTTGATTCTAAAAACATTAATAAGCAAAGTATTTAATAAACTTTTATATTAACTTGCGTTCAATGCAACCTTTTTTGTTTAAAACTTTTTATCTACCGTCTTACTTAAAAACAGGACTAAAGTTAGACTCAGTTTACATTCACCTGTCCCAGGGTTTGTGTGTAAACAAATCTTGCAGGATTAATTTGACCCACTTACCGATGTTCAATTTACCTGAAATTTTGCATACACATGTTGACAACAATCCTAACTAATATTATAAATGCGAATGCGAGTTGTTTGTTTGTTTGTTACAAAAAGTAATGTGCCCGAGGGATGGCTATTTATTGACAAAATGTAGATTAAAGCAAGCGACATCGCGGGCAAAATCTAGTACATTTATTAAAAGTAAAAATAAAGTAAGCAGATATATAGAAAACATTTATACTTAAACATATGTATATTAATATTCTACGCATACACACAACACCATCTAGCCCAAACTAAGCAGAGCTTGTACTATGGGTACTAGACAATGGATAAACATAAATATGTACAATTTTTTTTGTAAATACATACTCATTATACATAGAAACACCCAGACCAAGTCAAACATCCATGTTCATGCACACAAATGTTTGACTTGTGCAGAAATCGAACTCACGACCTCAGGCGTGACAGTCGGTTACATTAATCACTACGCCATCGAGGCCGAAACTGTTTATTGACAATAATGTTTAATAGGGAGAGACAATATTAAACAACCGTTAAACCGATGTTTAGCATAAGTACCGTTTTGTGGTTAAAACTACCATGTTTACAAATTCATTTAAACATGATGTAGGTAATTATTAAAACCAGTGTTTTCTAGGGTCGTTGACCTTTATAAAAAGATAACACTGCACTTCAATATATTCTTTAGTGTTCATTCTCTTATCTTTATATATAAAAATATTCTGTGAGTGTGTTTGTAATTAAACTCCTCCTAAACGGCTGGACCGATTTTGATGATATTTTTTGTGTGTTCAAGTGGATTCGAGAAAGGTATAGATTTGGTTTTTAATTATTATTTTTTTCCTTTTGTACAAGACAATGTCTGTCGGGACAGCTAGTTCTATATAAGAACTGGTTCTTCTTGTATTTATACATAATACTAGATTTTGCCCCCGGCTTCGCTTGCCTAAATGTAGGTTATATCAATTTGCTATCCCTCGGGAACAAAACATTTTTGCTGGATAAGGTACCCTATGTCCTTTCCTGTACTCCTGACAACGTATACGCGAAATTTCATGATACTCGTAATAAACAAACTCACATTCGCATTTATAATATTAGTTAGAGTAACATAAACTTTACACACAACACACGTCACACACGCAGACACACACACAAACAGACACGCACACACACGCACACAGACACACGTACTTATTCAACTTTTATAATACACTTACCACAAAATTATTGTTATTGTATTGCTTTAGAACTGTAACTCAGAGCGGAGACCTGGTGACCTTATAACACAGGTTTCTACCTAGCTTAAACACCAGTCCTCCACGATATTGTCTTGAGAAACTGTATTACTAACTAAGCATAATATTTGTAAATACCTGAAATATTGTGGTAAGAAAATAAACATATTTTTATTTATTATTATTATTATTTTTATTATAAACCTGGAATAAAACAAAAAAAATTAGAAATAGCCCTGCTTCGAAGTAAGCTTTACAGATATTGAATCATCGTACACATAATGCATCCAGACTCGGCCGTGAATCATGTAAATTTTTGTCCCATATGGGTATCGGATTCACAACACTCGGTACACTGACACTGGCAAGACAATTATTTAAACCGCCATGCAATCCGTTCAATCTTTACTCCTCACTATAAATATATACTACATTAATATTACAAATTCGAAAGTAACTCTGTCTGTCTGTCTATTACCTATTCACGGCTAAACCACTCAACCGATTAAGATGAAATTTGATACAGAGGTATTGTAAAACCTGGGAAAGGACATAGGCTACTTTTTATTGATACCACACGGGCGGAGCCTCGCGCAAAGGCTAGTTCTTTTTCTATGTATGAATTTACAGAAAAATTTATATGTATGTATATCCATTGTCTATTACTCATAGTACAAGCACTGCTTAGTTTGCGCTAGATGGTGTTATGTGTATGTGATAGAATATTATTATTATTATTTATAATATGAAATCAAAGCACTAAAAATAAAGCCAAGAGTTTCTTAACAGAATTACCGATTACGAAGATGTAATGGCACTTTTATATAATTTATATACATGTATTATTATAAAATGTTGATATATTGTAATCTTATCGTTCGATTGCGAAACAATAAAACGTCTACTGTATTATTTCCCGAAGTGTACTTTAACTTTTTACGTAATTGCCTCGTTGAGTTCTGGATATCCGACATTAAACATGCCTACGTATGACTTTACGAAAATAATTTGATATTTTTGTACGAGGACTTATATGACACGGTGTATTTATAAATCCAAAACGCTGCGTTATTTTATTTATATTTTTATCTGTATAAAAATAATATGTATCTTAAATAAAACCGGAATTTGATTCTAGATGCTATAAACATATTATTGTAATATTGATCTCTAGCTTCCTTGGTATTATGTCATAGCTTTGCGCTTATCATCATGAGAACCGGTATGCAGTTCCCAGGTCAGACAAAATGTTGTTGAGTGCATCTGTTAGGCAAACTACTAGCATCACGGCTACTATAAATGTAGACCTTAATGGTGGCCATTGCCGGTAGACGGTAATGGTTTCGTTCCACGTTACAGGGGGCGAGTCTATTGTCGTGTATCAGGCACAATTATTATTACAGACAATGTTCTACTACTGAGAACATCTTGGCTAGCCTGACCCATGAATCGAAGAATCGAGACCTCATGCACAACAGTCGCATTCAATATCGTCTATACCTAGGCTACACCAAGGTTAAATATAATAACTAATAATTAATTACTTTTAATAAATATTTGTTCAATAAAACGCAATACTTGTAACAAATTATAAAGTTGTTAGGATTTTTCCTTATAACAGAATGTAGAATAACTCTAAGAGGATTATTTATCGATCTCAACTTATATGGCTTCTTTTATTGCCACAGTTCGTCATCCTTAATCCGTTCGTCCATATTAAGTAAATGGGTAGAACACATTTATATTAGTCAGTGCAACATTATCAGACATACAATAGAATGATAAGGAGAACATGATATGGCGGAACTTACCTACGCCAACACTTAAAGTAAATATTTATTATTCACCGTAGTAAGTAGTTGAGCATAAAGTATTAAATTTTATTGGGTACTATTTTCATGTTTGTTTTTATGATTATACATAATGTTTATATATTATAATTCTCTTACCCTGATCTCTACTCAATCAGGGTCGACACAGTATGTCTTCTCTCAAGATTATCAGTCATCATCTTTTCTTTCATATGATTAGTAACGATCCATAATTCTTTTCTTTGACCTTCCTCTACCTTTCTGTCCATTTACATTCCTGTTTATAACTTTTTTACACACATGCATTTAATGTATACTTATAACATGTTTTTTTAACGTGGGTGTTTGCCATTTACCTTCCTATTAGCGGGAAAAGGGGTATGTCAGTCTCACCCAAGTAAAAATGGAAGGTTCCGGGTCCTACCAACTAAACTTAACATGGTGTGCCAATGCGTTGCCTTGCATGGTGAGTGGGTCGCTGGAAATGCATTTATTACAGTGACCTTTTATAACTTGCCTACACCAACATAAACGATAATCTTTCAACTTTTAAACCTGTGGTGTCACTTTCAAACTACTACTGTACTATATCCAGCGAAGTTTACGCTTGCCATCAGATACAATCACTTACAGACTCATCACATTGACTCGTAGAGTCACGTAATGCTAATACTCACCTGCCGTAATGATTCGTCAAGGCATAAGTTTAGTGTTACGCTTCTCTCCTGACTCCAGAATGGTATTTAATATTACCGGACATAAACTAACACTTCGCTCGGCTAGAGATTCAAATAACAAGTATCTAAGATATACCTACACAAATATTTGCAGAAGCAAACCCGCTTTATCAAAGCACCTGTGTTTAAACCGGGGTACTACCAACTGCAATATTGCAAACTGGAACGAGCATTAAACGAAATAACTACAATTTAATAACATTTTGCATCAAACTCTAGTGTCAAGCGGCCATGTTTGGATCGAGTGCCCTATTTTTACGACCTCATCAACTAATGATTAAACCACTCAATTTTGTACAAAATTTCGCTTTGATTTCCGTAATGGATCGCACGCCCCGTTATATAATTTTATGTCGCTTTAATAGACTCGTAACTACATAAAACTGGTCACAATAAAATATCCGTCAACAAGCCCACAAAAAGTCGACCAGTATACACTACACGTTATACATATATATATAGACAGAGATTCCCCACTATATATGAACTAATAAGGCCGTGTATATTTGGTATGTGGTATATACGTATACTTATGCCAATACTTATAATAGACGATGGCTACTGGTAATTATTTATCGTAAACATTTTATTTATTTGTGGCTATAGTTGCATTTTGGCTTGCAAATTATTTTTTAACTGAATTGTTTTTTGGCTTACAAATTACTATTATTCTTGTTATCTCCTCCAGCTAAGCTAATATGCTTATATTAGAAGTGTTTTTAAGGCATCGTCCAATGGGTAATATTTGAATCGACAACCTCTTGATCGTTAATCCCATGACTTATCCACATTCTAGTTTATTTAAGAGCCTATAATTTACCGGTTACCGGCAACAGAATGTCTATTTACATAGGCTATTCTGACTAAACCGATAGCCCTAGAACTCGAGAACATCATTCGCTACTCCACATCTGCTTACAACAAACAAAACTACGCGTATTCAATGTCATTGCTTTAAATATTGAGGGTTATCAGTTCTTCGAAATCCAACCGACGAAATAGGCTAGGCACTAAACGAATACTAAAAATACGACACCTCATAAATATTAAGCCGGTACATTATTGATTCATCTCTATTATATACAAGTCGTAAAAGTTAAAACAATTACAAATCACCTTGACATCCAAAACTGAAGACAAAATCTAAGAATCGTTTGCTAAATCATTTCCTAGGTCACAACGACCATCAAATTTGATGCCGATGAATCAACTGTTGAGAAAATAATCTATGACTCAGTACCATTACTCGTAACGGGTTATAACAGTAATCCTTCTCCTGGAACCCTTGCCGTGACATTGATGTATCTACTTCATCTCCTGTCTAAGACAACGGTACACAACATTATTTTCTCGGAACTCCGGTCATTATATACCAATCCAGTAAATAATTTCGAGACGGATATTTTCGTGAGATATAAATGTCAATTTTATTCCGTTTTCGATTCTCAGAAAGCGTTTAGATTGCACTTGTTTGGTGTTATAAGCTGTGATGTCATTTGAGACGCTTGTGGTAGAAATAGAGATGGCGTAGTTCGATCGACTTAAGTAATTAGTATCACTTGATCGGATTATCGACTCAACAAATCGAGATGACGACCGAAATCTTTAAATCTCATATAAAAATAGTCCTCGGTATTTTACATGTAATTGACTTTATATAACATGCAAGAGACAGGTGTGTAATTGTAACTACCCGTAACGTATTCTTTATTATAAGTATTGTAACGAGAGCTGAATTAATATTAAATTATGTTGTGCTTATTAGTAGTAGTTAGTAAAAGACTTCGTAAAATCGAAACTAAGCATTTTGTTTATGCATTCGATCTATATTCCCTTTGTATTCTATTTATATTAACAACTTGGCAACATACATATTTAACCCAGTCACTCTTTATGTTGCTACTTAAAAGTGTACTAAATGTTTATAATTCCATATAGATTTATTTACATTAATCTAATCGCGTCTGCTTGTGTGGTCTTATTAAGACTTGTATTATGGCATACGCACAGGCAAAACAATCAAGTCATAAATAATTAAATCATTTTAGTCACAATCAGTTCATTGTTTAGAGAGGTTACTGAAGTTACATTTAGATAAGTTGTTATGATTTAGATAAGTTAATAACCCTAATGCCTGAACTAATCAGGAAAGCGGAGCATAATAGTTTAAATAATTGTATTAGCTCATAAATTAGTAAAATAAAATCAATAGTAGTAATAGTGTAATATTTTCAAAATTTTGTAAACAGTGATAAATAAACAACGCGATAAAATCCGTATATAGTAGTTTAATTTCAATTTAGATTTCTGCTATATTATTTATCTATTAATATTATAAAGCTGAAGAGTTTGTTTGTTTATTTGAACGCACTAATCTCAGAAACTACAGGTTCGAATTCAAAAAATATTTAAGTGTTGGATAGCCTATTTATCGAGGAAGGTTATAAGGCTATATAAAATCACGCTACAACCCACGGGACAGCGCAGTAACTATAAACGCGGGTGAAACCGCGGGCACAGCTAGTAAGTGATATAGCGGAACAACCTCCATACATATACATACACACTATATGCACCAATCAGGCTCTGCATATTCGCAAAGAGCTAGTCTTAAGTATATTACAATGTTAAGTAAAGACCTCTTAAAGTCAAATCGTATACAATGCTACTGCCAGACATAATGTTAGTATTGAGAATTTCTTCATAGAAAATTCAAATAACACTTTGCTCGATGCCGGAACCAAACTTGGCCGTAAACATAAGCGTAAAATTATGCACCGGCACTGTGTAACTTATACACCTTTTTACCATACATTTTATACATTAATATATTCACTTTATAACACAACTATTAATTACCAGTTTAGCATGAAATTAGGGTTAGATAATAAAATAAATTAACCCATTAGGTTAAAGCTTGACTCCAAATAAATATATACCTAGTTAAATTAATAGGGTTGAGACAAGATCGTTGTGATAAGCACCTGTTTTATAGCTGAGGCTTTTGGGCTATTAACTAATTTGACTGCACCTGCCGATGTCAATAACCAGGAAGGTAATACATTAAATTACTTGAACATTAAAGTATCATGACGATGTGAAATTGGCCGTGAGGTACGTTCGTTGAAATACTGTGCACCTTTCTTGTTTATAATATCAAACCTTGCTTGTCTTGTTCGTGTATACAATAATATAAATGTAAGCATTAGCTAGACAATCGAATGGTTTTGAAAGCTAAGACAGATATAAGATTTTTCTTTTTGTTTAAAAAGACCTTGCCGCACTGATATTTGTAATAAGGGACACATATAATTCGCAGGCTAGGAGCTACTATTATTAGTGGATTACACACATTGTTCTACTATGTAAGGATCAAAACCCCAACATTCGGCGCATGACGAAGAGACTATTTTAACAATTACGTCATCCGTGGAGTCATCATTATTACTGGAATTCTTGTCAATAAATTTAAATGGTACCACAAAGTCTAGCACCAACAGCTTTCTATTATAAGAAATGAACATAGCTGAAGTAGTTAGAGTATGATAGATCCTTGCTTGGCCTGATGGAGATATATCGAAGGTGAGCAAGAAATTGCCGCATGTCCTTAGATCTATATATCAAACAGAGGCTTTGAATAGGCGACATTATTTTTTGTAATTATTTATATGCCGAAAACCGTTTCAGCGAACCGTGAAACCGTGGTCAATTGACGGGTATCGATATTCATGGTACAAAACGTTAAGTAAATGAAGTAAAGGATGATATTACTAAACACTTTATTGCTACTCATAATTAGCCACTAAAAGTACTATTTGATGTTTACAATTTTACACATGCATCGTTAAAATATCATAAAATTCTCCGTAGCTAATGGACGTTGTAACCACAATAAGCTTGCTCATAAATACATCAACTAGATATATTTTTAAATATCAGGTGTTTACAAACATTAATTTACTATTTAACGATAAATCTTGACAAGTCAGATGGCACTACGATTTAATTGCCTCGCCACTACCAGTGCACCTGGTCTTGTAGGTTTAATAGTCACACGGAACAAGAATTTGCATAATCCACAAATATTTGTTACAAGTCTAGATATTATGCGTTAAATTTGTGAAGATGTTGGCAGTTTGAACGTTGGTTCATCACGCGTAAACCATTGAACTAATTTGGATGGAACTTAACACACAAATTACCTACATACGTCCTGGATTAAATCTTAGGATTCTTTTATCCTAGTATGCGTTCCCATGGGAATCACGAGAGCGAAGTCGCAGCCAGAAATTAGTATACAACAATTCAATATTTAAATGATATTTATGTAAATATTACGTGTTACAAAGTTTAAGCAGGCATGCCACTATTAATGCGCCAAGGGACAAACATTATGAGGTCAACATATAAATAGTTGTTCTTAGTCCCAGTAATCTGGCGTCCGTTGCTTTAATGTTTATAAGACCCCTGTGATACAGGGATTAACTGTAACGCGAGAGAATCCTTTAAATTATTATTATAAGTAATAAGCAGATGTCTCATATAATTGATAAAATAATCAATAAGCGGTACAGTGGGCCAAACGTCATATGAGGCACGTAATTATAAAATGATAAGCGACTCATGCCCTATTAAAACTATTAAAATCTTTCTTAATATGAAGTTATTAGCGGCCGATGCCTTTTTTGATCTTGTGGCTTAAATTTGCATTCAAGGTAGCATGCTGTGGTAAGTCCCAGTCAGGTCGTACCATAGCATACTAACAAAAAGTCCCATCCCCCTGCCCATGCCGGTCGGAAAAATTATTTATTGTATATAATAAGAAATTCTTAAAAGCAGTACGCAGTCTGAAAACAGGAATGCGAGATCGCAAACGGCTAGCCTCTTGTTACCTTAGATATATCAAGCGGCAAGTACATAAGTGTGACCACCACTGCCTAATTCGGGAATATTCAGGCGTGAGTCCGTAAATGTTATTATTTAGTTATCTAGCAACATTTTCATACTGATAGTACACTGTGTTAATTTATTGCACTACGGCCACTCAAATAGATAAAGATTATAAACTTAAACAAACACAATAAAACAATGCGAATGTACTCTTAGGCCAATGCGTAACAGTGTTTTTCAAAACAACACGAGCGTGTTCTATCTCGCAATACAAAACGCGCCCATCCATCTAGGGAACGTATTATCAAAGGTGCGTCCGACCGACCGACGGACGAACCAATTTATCAGCAGCACAGTTCTACGAACAACTATTTGAACCACATTTGTTCACAGCACACCAGGACCATCATACAATGAGCCACGTCGTCGCAACCATTACGCTGACAGGCGGAACAAATGATAGATAATTTTTATAACGTCAGAGCTTAACTTAAACTGGCAGGTAGATAATAAGTGGATACGTTCGAAAGGTAATGACGTAATAGCCCAGTTTAAGTTACATGTAGAGTTTTTTATGAAGAATCTTAATGAATTTGAATAGTCAGTGTTTGGCCGGATATTTGAACTTATCTTTACGCGAGAGCCACTGAGTAATATACCGGTATACACTTGACCAACTAGTTATAAATTCGGCTAAAACAAAAAATGAACATGTTTTGAATGATAAAGGTAAACGTCTAATGTAATTATTCTCGATTGGATGGGTTTGGGACAAAATTAATGTATTTTTTTTTTATATTTTTTTATTTTGCTCTTCAAAATGACCACACTCCTCCTGGTGGTAAGCAGTCGTGTGGTCTAAGAGCAGTGGCCTCCACATCGTCCTCATAGCAGCCGAGGCGATGTTGAGGTCTCTACTTTGACGGCCTGAGAAGGTGCTTTTTCACGCCCCGCTTAAAGGACCCAGGATTAAAGGAAGAAGGAAACATTGTCTTATTTGTCTTGTTACCAAAAGCTAAAGAGCGCTGCTTTTCAAAAATAATAATGGTACTAGAATAAAAACAAACTTTAAAGATAGTCGTAGCAACTAGCCGTGGGAAGCTTTGTTATTTATTTTATTAACGAGAACAAGAATTTGCATCTATAAAAACATTCTAGATAATTGAGTTGTTTATGTTTGCAACTTCGCTCGTTATGGTGTATGCTTAACGTTATAATTTAACCTAAGTTATCTTCTAGATACCTTAACAACCTTTACAATCACCTTATCGTTCTGGCTGACTCGGCGTCTATTTCGTGGAAAAGTCCACGTGTCCACAAAAAGTCTTAATGTCCATAAAACTGTACCAGTTATTACCGTAATATACCGTAAATTATAATTTACTTCAATATCGGATCTTTGTCATTAGTCATTACAAATAGAAATATAAAATAACTATATAATATGCATTAGGGATATCCCTAAAAGGAAGACAAATTTATCACCGATAAAATAAAACCCAGGCTCAGAACACACATAATCATACGACAACAAGGCGATTATTATATTGTCATGCAAACAGATAATATTATTTATATAAACATTAGAAAATTAACTTGGAAATCCCATCGTAGATAATTAGAAATATTAATTTGATGCTACATCATTTATTGTGGCTAATCGTTATTCATACCTCGTCGACACTAAATCTGCAATAAACCCGACAGGTTTCACCGAGTAATCAGGGAATTATCTAACATTGATATCTGCGGCATATTAATTGACAAACGTGAGGAGTTTTGCTTGCGTCGTTTAGTAGATTATGACAGTAACTGCGCGTCGCGATACAAGGAAATTGAGTAATAAATATGAAGGATTAGGTATATCCAACCTATGTAGGTTGGGTATACCTAATGTGTATATACCTGTGTATGTACACAGTCTAACATCATCTCAGCCGAAAGACGTCTACTGCTGGACTTAGGCCTCCTCCAAGGTTTTCCACACAGACTGGTACTAGGCCACCCGCATCCAACCACTTCCAGCGACCCTTACCAATACTAATAAGCTAATAACTATCTTGATAGAAAAACCCAATGTCACTTTACCCATGTGTGAATCAACATGTTAATAAAACTAAGAAAGGTAGTAAAACTAGTGTCTTAAAACAGCATTACCTCATTTACAAGATTAATATTCTTCTTTTATTTTCTCCTTAGTTGTTTTTCAAAGAAATTTATTAAAAACTTATCGCTATTCAAATCTTATGACCTTGTTCGCTAAGTGAGCTCAGCCACCAAGGAATTCCCTAATATCGTCAGTCAAAGCATAGTTATTGGCTAACACGTACATATATGTAGGTATTTTGTATGCGTCATAGGAGTTTGATTAGGCGCTCCACCCTTTACGTGATTGACGTAACATTAAGTTATATGAATAAGTATTTGACGTCAAATAACTATAGTTATCTACTTGAAGCTACATTTCTGTGCGTATTATTTTGCTGAGTTTCCTTAAATGTATTCTGGTATATACTACAACCATAGTTCTTACTATAATAATGTAAAGTAATCTGTAAATGTTATTCTACACTTACGAAAATATATATAAAGGGCAGTGCATCGAGCCTATTATTATGGCGGTCAATCACATAAAAAATTGCGATGATGTGACATGATTAATTATACGTTTATATAAACCTCAATATAAGCATGTTAAAACCCATTAAGTAAAAAGTACTAAAACAAATTATAACACATGACTTACACTTAGAATACGATGAATATTTGAATCTTCAACAGTTTAAAATATCTTGGACTATATTTTAAGTCTAAGAAATATATAAATAAATTACTAAAAAACGATGACACTGTTTTTTATCTACATAACTTCCAATACACCACGCAGATAAAGCGTTAGTTGCTGGCTAATGCAGAATCATAATACATTTGTACAATACCTTTTTATTCTTATAGATGAGATATTTCGTCTGGCAATATGTCTTTAACGTACCTGTAACAAAAATAAAAATGGATATAAGATTATTTATACATAGTCCTAGTTAAAATCTACAATATATAAATTCTTGTTTTAATCTTACATGTTAAAAATGACTAAGGTAAAAATTATATACCTTATGTAATTAACATATAATTTAACGTATCCCTCTTGTATTCATATTATACAATGGTCACATTTTCTACTACTAATATGGTGTAGTATACTTCTGATGAATATTCAGATGTATTAGTACACAATTACTCTTAGCATTTTAATGAGTGACCATATTTTCTTTTAATTGTAAAAGTTTTAAGAATTGACTCTAAATAAAGGGAATAGATGGAATTTTAGCATTTGTTTTTCACTGTTCCTTAATTAATTTGTTTAAATATTATGAGGCATAAGATATATAAGAGAAGATCCTGTACATTTAAAAGAAAGATTTTACTGCAGTCTGAAGTCAATAAAAATATTTTAATGCGCTGTCAAGTATTTTCCAACGAGTAAGGTCACATACCATATGTAAATTGATATTAAATATTTTACATAGAAGCGTAACACACTATTCCACAAACTAATGCAATAATGTATTTGTTTTCCAGTTAATCAATGTCAAAGTGGGTTAATGTTGCAAATTACTAAGAAATTTTCAAACATAGAATGTTGCAAACTGGAAATTTTAAATGCAAGTAACATATCCATAAGCATTAGCGTTTCTGACTACATACATTTGTGGAAATCCCGCGCGCAATATAAGCCAAGCTAAAACTAAATGAACGTTCAAACGAGGTCAATTACTTGATTAACATATTATTATTGCCACTGTCACATTAACAAGATTGAAAGCACATAATCCGACGGTTATTATACCACTATACTCCAGAACCATGTATTTTTTATTTATATCATACAGGTGTGGTCGTATAGAGCTACGTCCTATCGGTCAGGACTAGCGGCAAACGATTTGATCTAGAATCTAGTAAGAAGTTGGCGAGCAAGGGATTGTGTATTTAGGATAAGTTTGTTACATGGTGTACATGTGGACCCTCCAGCAAATAAAACCCAGAAAAGGACGAGCTATGTCTGCTAGTATCTGAAGAAAATGGGCAAGTTGAGCAATGGTAAACTGGTAGGAAGCTGCAAAATGTAGGACAAAATGGAAACATACTGTTGTTGTTGTAATGTTTCCATTTTGGTAATTTTGGTTAGTAGTTTGGTGGTATTTTGGTTAGTATCTTAGCGCACAATCCGTTGTGGGTTTGTTTCACTACACTAAGATACTTTGTGGATCTTGTTCTCAAAAGGAAATAAGGAGAAAATAAGTAGAATTGCGTGCATTCGCGTTGGATAATTAAATCGCCAGGCCAAGCAATTTGTTTGATGAATTTTGGTAGATTTCTCCACTAGTTAGTAAGACCAACCATCTACCAAAATTTATAAAAGACAACGTTATTCTCTCCCCAGTAATCCTACGATTATAAGAGAGAGGTCTGCTGTACAAGCCGGAGCCTAAAATAGCACCTCCTGGAACCAGACCAGACATAAGCTATGGCGGTTTATTGAACACATCTTTTGAGGCCCTTGTCGGCGCTGCTGTACTACCAGTGTATGTACGTATACTCGGGTTTAGCGAACAGTTAAAGACCAACTATCCGATATAATTTATTTGGTTAACATGACGTTTTAGCTCTACGTCCGTTTCTTTATCAAGATAAATAATAATCGATCGCCAATCGCTGCCTCGTTAGCGGTGGGACATGTGCCTAAAGATCGTATATGCCATGAATAAAGCCAAAAGTCGTATGACAATAATTTTTTATACACTCTTGTCGATTACTATCGACTTGTAACTTTATCTACTACAACAAACTACAATGTCTCAAAAAGAATAAATTCACAGGAGTGATGTGACGCAGTAAGTACATAAATCTATAACAAACAACAAATATTTGGATAAAGCCGTAAATATAACAAAAAATGTGTTTGAAAAATACTAACACATATTTCGATTGATTTTCTGTAGGATATATTAGGCTGTTAATAATATTTTCACAATTTTGTACCAGCGTTAATAGGATTGTTATTTTTTTGCATATGTGTATATGTTTGTCTATTTTCGTAGCACGCCACGTATAGTAATAAGACTATTAGCATAGTAACTGTTAACCTATTGAGTTGAATATAGCAGTTGTTAACCTATTTAGTCGCAGTGGCACACCGGTGGCTAGACAAAATAGATTTTTGATTATGTCTCGTATTCTAAAACTTGACAGATTAACGGATGCTACAATAGGTATCATACTGACTGATATATGGATGCTGCAATAGGTATCATCCTGACAGATGTACGGAAGCTGCAATAGATATCATACTGACAGATGTACGGATACTACAATAGGTATCATACTGACAGATGTACGGATGCTACAATAGGTATCATACTGACAGATGTACGGATACTACAATAGGTATCATACTGACAGATGTACGGATGCTGCAATAGGTATCATACTGACAGATGTATGGATGCTACAATAGCTATCATACTAACAGTTGTTCGGATGCTGCAATAGGTATCATACTGACTGATATGTGGATGCTGCAATAGGTATCATACTGACAGATGTACGGATGCTACAATAGGTATCATACTGACAGATGTACGGATGCTACAATAGATATCATACTGACAGATGTACGGATGCTACAATAGGTATCATACTGACAGATGTACGGATGGCGCAGTGGTTTAAGAGGTCACCTCGTCACTACCAATGCACCGAAAGTTCTGAGTTAGATACCCACATGAGACAATTATGATCCATAAACAGATGCATCGAGTGTGGGTATCCTTTCTAAGTGTTGTATTTTTAAAACTTAACTTTCAAAAGTCTATATCTCATACGTCACGATTATTAATTTTATATAAACAGGTTCTAGACCCATTTTGAGTTTCTACGAAATAACCAATTAAGCATTGAGCAGTGTTTAACGAATCATCACATCGCGGCATCAGTGCATATGAGTCACAGAAATCATACACGACATGTAACTGTACTTGTATGTGTCATTCAATACCGAGATATCAAGACGCGGTGTGAAATGACGTTAATGGTAAACATTGCATGTTGTATACATCCTTTTCTTATATACATACATATACAAGGTTGATTAAACAGTGAGGCTTTATTTATATCTACATAGTGTATGTACCACATACAAGCTCTACACCAAATTTCAGTTCAATAGGAGCAGCAGTTTAGCCACAGGATAGATTTTAGTTTTTGCTAAATTGCAACGTGTTGTATCTGCCCTAACAGCTGACCGAGAGTCTAAGCATAGGTCATGCACTTTAAAGCGACAAAAATGTAGTAGGCGTTACCCCTCTGATACTTAGTAAACATTATTACCAACGATCACGCCAAAGTGAGTCTTAAATTTACCGCAATAAGAATGAAAACACAAGCATAACATTAGTTTGTAACACAAACAAGGAAGCAATAAATAAACCCGTGAAAACAATGAAACAATGAAAGAAAAACAACAATGAAACAATGAAAGACAACAGATGTTTATAAAATATGGTGTTTGCGTATTAAATTGATTTAATTTGTTTGAAAAAGTAATTTTCTATTTTTATCTTTATCGAGTTTTTAACCGTTTCGAATTAACACTGAGCCCATATGGAATACTCTGTCCATTTTATTGTCCATGGATCATAGCAACCTTGTATACTTCTATAAGTTTTGATTTTTTGTTTGTTTGTAAGGGTTTCACTCAAAAACTACGAAACCGATTTTGAAAATTCTTTCACCATTAGAAAGTTACATATTATATAAAAAGAATACTGTTACCAACATAACCTAACCTAACGTATCCTACTTTTAAGCAGGCGAATCCGCGGGCAAAAGATGCTGGTATCGTATATGGACACGTCTGTATATCTTAGAAGAGTAGATATAAGATCGACACATATTGCAACCACATTTATTTTGTTGTTACCTGGTGATTTGTAACACAGGCATTCCATGCCTATCACAGACACCAGCTCCTCACATATTAATATAATAAAGAATGTACAATGTAACTAGTTGTAAGTAACTTTTTGTGAGGAGAAATAAATAAATAAATAAATAAAAAAAAATTATTATTTATTTATTTTTATGACAAGTTGTTCATAGATATGTAGGTATATAAAGGTAAGAGAAAGGTGTAGTCATATGTTAGGGTCGAAATGTTTTCTTCTCCCTAGCTCACTTGTCACTAGTCACTTGGGGTCATCTTTTCTAGTCTAACCGGATTTGACTAGATATCAGTTTTTACACGGAGCGGCTGCCACCTGGCCTCCGCAACCCCAAGGCTAACGATACCCTAAGGCTAGACCAGTGTCAGGATATTATAGGGCACTGACTTCCCAATGACGACTATCATAGATGTTCATGGCAGCCGGGACCGACGGTTTAACGTGCTCTCCGAGGCACAGAGCAAGCGATAATTGTCAATCAATACGCACATAATTTCGAAAAGTCATATAATTTCCGAAAGTCAGAGGTGCGCGACGTGGGTTCAAACTCGAGACCCTCTGCATTGCAGTCTGTTGGTCTCCCTGTTAGGGTCGTAATGTATATTTTAGAAATGAACTATCAAGTGCAAATTTTCTGTAAATTTTCCACATTTTATATATTTATTATTCAAACATCGAGATAATTGCATTAGATTAGTATCAAATTGCTCCTGGTTATTTATTGGTTCACGGAGGTCACTCAAGTCAGCGGAAGAAGAATGCTATATCTTAGTGAAAATAAGGCTTCATCCAGTAGGATCCCCTGTAAACAGATATATTTGTCCATTGCACATTGGCTATATTATATTATAACGTTTATATACGACCACACTTTTCTGTTACACGCTGTATATTTCTTAGTCCCACAAAATCGTGTAGGCAGTTTGACTGTGGTATTTCACGAACTATGTCTTGAAGCCACACATAATAAATAGGAGACTCAAGTCCTATATCGCATTTCCAGACATTGCTACTGAGAATAGAAATACATTATAACGCTTCATCCGACCCGAGTAGCGAAGACCATAACATGCAAACATAAGAGCAGATTTATACTACGGTACTAAAGAAGCAGCCCTTCACGAAACATCCATTTTAAAAATCCCGATATGCTAATTCTCAAATGAGTAACATAGGTTGTAATCATTCCAGCGATACGGCACGCGAATTAAATCACGATGAAATATACATGTTACGTCATATTTCCTGGAATGGCGGCGAAGTACGGAAGGCCCCTAGGACTTGCGTCATAGTGCCTAAAAGTTTTTGTGCCACCAAATATTAAGTACATACGAACTTTTAAGTACGGATGCGAGAGTGATTGTGAGTCCTCGCCACAGCTAAACCGCTGAGCGTAGTGATTTCGATCCCCACACACAAGAAAATATGTGTGAGCTACAATTAGAGACTAGGTTTTTTTGGAGTCCGTTGTTTGAATTTTATAAAGCCATTATCATACAGGCATGATCCGTCCAATCTCACTTATGTTACAAATATAAAAGTTCGTGTAGATGTATGGATGCTTGTTACTCAATCATGCGAAAACTGAACGGGTTTGGATCAAACTTAGCACATAGATAGACCAGCTCCAGAATTAACATATAGGATAGTTTGCCTTGCCCTTCAGAGATATAAATATAAAACTAAGTCCAAAGACTAAGTATGTAAGAATGTATCTAAGTGTAATCTGGTATATAAGGATTTCAAAATATATATGCTTTTTTTATGTGATAGGAGGCAAACAAGGATTTGATTTATTTCGATTGCCTGATGGTAAGCGATTACCGCCGCCCATGGACACCCACAACACCAGAGGAGTTACAAGTGGGCTGCCAGCCTTTTAAAAAGGAGTACGCTCTTTTCTTGAAGGTTTGTAGGTCGTATTAGTCCGGAAACACCGCAGGCGGCAGTTCATTCCACAGTTTAGTTGTGCGAGGGAGAATATTTGTTACTGTAGTAAAATGTTACTGCAGTCGTGTCACGTCACGCGTCATAATAGTGACATGTCGGTGAGTAGGTACCCGTGTCCATATATCGTTTAATCAATACATATGTTATTATAATCATCATTCCTTGTTGCTTTAATAGTCATGGCACCTGGCACAGCCATAAGTAACCAAGTGTCGCAGTAGATATAATTCTCGAATATACGCAATTACAATAATAATAGTAATTAATTAATTAGATAGTAATTTATTAATTATATACTAATTGAGTTTAAATGTATATTTACGAATGTATTAAAAAGAAATACAACAGTTAATAGAAAAAGAAAAAGAAAGAAGAAAAAGAAAAATAAAAACAAATTGTATCTACTAAACAGCTTGTAACTATTTTGATTTAAATTGTCTTTGGGAAGGAACTGACTCCCAACATACAGCTCACGCTAGTTTGGGAATCAGAGCTGCATAATGTTTGTATTCACCTTGCTGTTACAAATAAAGAATTATTATTATTAAATAATAATTATTATTAAAGAATTATTATAATAAATATAAAAATGCTAAATATTTACAGAACCAATTTATTCAGCTTTGTATAGAAAGCATTTATTAACCTTTTTGTTGCCTAATTCCATGAATTCAAAACCCGTTTAATTGATAAATAAATTATACCTAGCTTATAAAGCAAGTACAAGAATACCTAGCAATGTAGCAATAAAGCAAAATGGTTCAAATCCATTAATAATCCAAATTAGTATTCAAAAGCCACCTTAATCCAACCGCTAAACGTTCTTTGTAAACAAGTCGAATGTACGAGGCACATAATACTATTAATTGTGCTCAATTAGTGGAAACCATACATTAGCTCTGCAGAACGCCTCATTAAATGCTCTAACAAATCCTGAATATTGTTCTATTTCAATGTAAACGGCGAAAGATTGAATGACGCAGCATAAACCTCCATTTACATTAATAAAGGTTCACGAGAACGTAAAATGTTCAATACTTGGCTTACATGCTCACAAATGTGCTGCTTTGAATGGTTTTCTGGTTAAATAAAATTTTACGTGTGAAGTAATAGGTTCTTGAGTTCACCAGAGTACATTTACATCGATTTTAATATCGACGAATCCTGTTATGGGGATAATCTCCATATCTTACAAGCTTTTCAAGCATTGGAACCATAGACGCACAGAAGAGCCAGACAAATAATAATTAACTTACGTAGAGTACACAAAAATCTAAATCTTAAATACTTCACTGCATGAAAACTGTTTAAAATTGTGTAATTTGCGTGTTTTGCTTGTTAGTTGGAAGTTTACTAGTATTACTATTCTAAAATTGAAGCTGTCACTAGATTTTACTGTAACTGCGATCAACAAAGTTACTTTACGATAAACTTTTTTTTCTTCTGATATTATGTATTTTGCACGAGAACTTATACTGTAATAAAAATATGCTATACAGGGTGTCCGGTAATTAATGGATAACCTTGAAATGTCTTATAGTAGAACAGAAGGCCGTTCAGAAAAAAGAAAAATATATGTATATTAAAAAGTGCAAGCTATATTAGCATAGTATACTTTTGACTGTCTATCTATTAGCATAATTAGTGTTTAATAATAAAACAACAAAAACCAAAGGATTTCATTCATTTATGGTCGTAGTATACAAGAAAGTTATACATGATAATTAAAAAAAACACATCTCTCAGGTAGTAGTTAGGATAGATATAATTTCATATTTTTTTCTGAACGTCCATCAGTTCCACTATAAGACATTTCCAGGTTAACCATTAATTACCGGACAACCTGTATATCGTTACATTTCCTAAAAGCCATAAAAAATCCACTTATACTATTTGACTTGTGGATAAAATGACGCATAAACTTCCCAAATGTCTAGAAGCGTAAGCTATCACAAAATATCTCAATATATACGTATCGTATCTTTATTGACGCAAGTTCCGTGTACACAGAATGAGCTCGATAACGTTAAGATAACGTTAATATTTCCGGAATATGAATCCATGCTAATACGATATGTACAAAAGTAACCATCCGCCTGGTATCTCGTCACTACGCAATTGAATGCGATTAAAGAACACGAATGAATCTCATTTCTTATTTAAAATGACAACTGCCGCTCTATGAATAATTCCTGTACCTCGGGGGACTTTACAAACATTCAAACAACGGACACTAAGAACACCTAAACTTGGAAGAACTATTTGTGGATTATTGAATATTTATTAATAAAAAATTAAATAATGTATGAAGGCAACAATCATTACATACAACTAATCTAATAATTTCAGACCTAACTTATAATAAAAAATTAAAGGAAATTGCACAAAAAATATAATAATCTTTTTTTTTGTGGATGTAACACATGTTTGTTTTGCGTGGGATTCGAGCCCACAACACTTGGCACGGCGGCATTGGCAAGACGAACTCTAAAGCCATTGAAAAAAGACTTGTATGAAGATAGCTTTGTACCCAAGATATAAAACAGAAACCTTTTATATTGCTCAACATAACTTATGGCGCTTGATGCACGAGTTATTAACCAGTACATTGCCTAACGTCAGAAAATCTCATTATGAAAATTGCATTGACAATGTATTATATTGCATCATGTTGCTGTGTATGCAGCACCATGATGCAACGCATCACATCGTCATGCGCGAAAACGTCGATACGATACACTCGTCGAGCAGAACACTCGAACATTAAAAGTGTCAAGAACGAACTCAGAAACTGTGCCACAAACGATTAAAAGAAGTTCATATTGTGGTACGATTTCAAGTTGTTATATCTTACCGTCTACTTGGTCTTACTACGTACATATGTTGTGAGTGCAAACATATACACTGCAATATATCTTCGATCATCGTAAATCTTTTATAATATAAAAGTTTTAAACACATATATATATATATAAACTTACTCCATAATAGCATTGTATGTACATTGTATATCCTTACTAATATTATAAATGCGGATTTGAGTTTGTTTGTTTTTTACGTCTTTACGCCTTAACTATTAAACCGATCATGATGAAATGTCGCATACTAACCTTTCATCCAGAAAAAGCACTGTTACTAGCTTACATTTACCTACGTGAGCGGAGCTGCCGGCAAAATCTAGGTATTAAATACTTTCAAGCAATGAACCAACATTTTAAAATTTCCTTCGTTTTAATTATAACTAATAGATCATACTCGCGACTTCACCCGCATTTTTAAAATACCATATCTCTTCTCGGTGTTAAAACTATCTCGTTACTAAAATTTATCAACGTCTTTAATCTTGAATTGCGTTTCAGCTCTTGATTGCAGCTATATATTAGTGTTATGGCACTATTAAACATAGTATCGTTTGATGTCGTAGATGAATATGAGCTATATGAAGGACTGCAATAATTTCGAATGATTATCGTCATAAATCTTATAGGGAACCATTTATTAGGATTTTATTTTATGGTTTATAGAACCTATGTGATTGCATGGATTGTATTACCACGACAACAGCAATGGCCTGACTATGGCAAGTTTTGATTCACATAACAACAATTTGTTACCTTTATAAATTTTATGATTTTCTAATGTACTCTAGCCATCTGATTTATAATTTACAAGCTATTGCCCGCGGCTTCACTCGCGTAAAAGTTGGTTAGATTATGTTAGTACCAGTACCTACTTTCTTAAATAAAATATTACCTATCTTATTCGGTGATAATAAAGCTCTCTAATGGTGAAAGAATTTTTAAAATCGGTTACGTAGTGTTTGAGTTATACGAACAAATAAAAATCTAATCATTCTTTTATATAATATAAGTATAGATACACCAAATAAGGACGACAGTCCTCTGTATTTATCATATTTTCGTCTGTAACATGTAATGTGAATTATTAACCAAATAAAACTGTTAAAACACTCGAAGTTAATTGCGTTTATTTTCAACCAAGTATTTTATATCCCTAGGTTATATAATTTACAGATAATTTAAAATATGATTTCGTTTATTTTGAATAGGTATCGAAATACGAAAGTTTCGAAAACGAAATTATTTTACTTTAAAATCTCTTATCTCACTTAAGCGCGATTATAAAACTATAAAAGCAATCATATTTACCCATATTTACACAGAGCTCATTTCTTAAAAGACAAGATTATTCTACTTTATGACACCATAGTATCCAATTATGGCTATAATTACAATGTCCATAAGACTTTACTAAGTGTAATTGAAGTCAAATTGCTTATTAAACTGTCGCCTAATGTAATTAAAAATAATATGGCATAAACCTTACAACGCCATAAAAAAATAGGATTGTAGGATCAAGATTCCATAGTTTATTCGTTATGTCTAGGCATATTCAAGGAACTATGGAGAATGGATGCGATAAATCTCTGCGTGTGTTATGGGTTTATTTATAACAATAGATACAAACTGTTCTATACAGTTTGTATCTATTCTAAGGCAAAAAATATTTTTATCAACAATTGATCGAAATGTGTAACCAAAATTTGTCGTCACGTTGCACGTAAATTTGTGTAAATAAACTGGCATGCATCTTGTATTATACTCGACATGAGATAACTCATCTAAAACAATGTAGGTATGTATCTCACATGGTTCGTCTGCCATTTCGTTTATTTCTGTCATAATTAATATTTTATATATCACAATTATTATTTTTATCTTAAAATATACTTTGTAATTATCCATGAAAATAATAATCAAGTTTATTTAAGTTATAAAAGTTTTTTTTTATTTATACTGTCTAGTCTGTTTGTTAGACTCGGAAACAGTAATTTTCTTATCTGTACCCTGACAACGTACCTATATGCGAAATTTCATGATAATCGGTCGAGTAGTTAAAGCGTGAAAGCGTCACAAACAAATTCACATACGCCTTTACAATATCAGTTAGGTTTTCATTTTCAATAACAATAATGACACCCAAGAGACCTTATAGGACTTTTAACAATTAAAGATGGATATTAAATTAAAGAAACTATATGCAAAATTGAATTCAGAGGACAAAAATTTCCAAATAATTCTACATATACCGCATAAACATATCATAACGGTAAATATACCTGCGGTTTGTTTACATAAATTCTACATCCCATTCTGTATATCTATACCACAAACGGACATATTGAATGGAACATAATTTTCTATTATCTAATACGTTGAACACAAGCTCGATTGTGAATAAACAACAATCAATGTTGTGTTTGTTTTCAAACAGCCATAAATGTTTTAATAGAAGCGCTGTTTAACAAAATTTACGTATAGGGATTAAATTTTATATCGCTTTGTGAAACAAACGTTTTGTTCGCACGGTTAAACTAATTCACATCAATACTGAGCTTAAAAGGGACTACACACACAGGTGTTTACCCACTTTAGCTTTTTAGAATTACGTTTTGGTATTTATTTTTAACGAGGCAACTCCTGCACTAGTATATGCCTGTGTCGTGACTTCTTTCACACAACGGACACAAAGGACAGGCAGATTTAGAGCATTGGATCATACAAATTATGTGTGTGTTTCGAACCCACAACATTCTCTACTGCTATTGGCAGTGGCACATACGCAGTCAAAAGAAATTCTTTCGTTGTCTGTTAACATGACGTACTCCAGAAAGCTTGATAGTGTCAAATGACTCCTTAAAAAAGACTAAAGGTATCAATCAGGTTTTAGTTGCATAACAATAACAAATAATTTTAATGTATATTTTTATACTGGCAAGGTAGGAAACAACCATAGGTTTGCCTGATGCTTAGTGGTAACACTAGCCCATAGAGAACCTTAATAAGGCACTGCCGCCACAAGTAGCAAGAATGGCACGCCGTGCTAATAGCACACCATCTCTGCAATAAACCTAAATTCGCTAATCACAGCAGGAACACAGAACAAGATTAGTTAGTTGTGATTTTCTGTAGGTAATAGATTCTTACCAGTTCGTGCGAATTCCCATTAAGTTGAATTTCGGCTGTGTGCGCTGCATGAGATAGGTACATCACAATTTGCGACTTTTGAAACATATGTACATTTGTTGTACTAAGTATACAAAAATTATAAAGTGCATTGACTGGTTACAACAAGCTATAAAGTACTTTGTAGTTGTTGTTAACCTAGAATTTTGCAAGTTTCGTGAAGGTTAAGTCTTATAGCGCAAGGATCTAAACTGAAACATTGTAAACTACAGTGCTATAAATATAATTATAATCTTTACTAAGTGTACCTGGCTGATACCTGAAGAGCGTTTTAGGGGTTTATTTTTCATTGCAACGGTAAAAATTAAGTACAAATTCATCATAACCTAATGACGATTACCACATACGGGGTTCACTTCACAGTATATCTAGTAATCAGACAGTAACATGAAAAACAAATATAAAATGTACGCAGCGTGCTCGAATACGTGTTATTTCACTTAAAAATAGTCAGCAACGACGTTCTTGTTTGTATTAAGTATAGGTAGCTAATTAGTGTCGAAAATAAAATGATTGCCCAAACAATCCTGTCGTCTGAGGATAACAAAAATAATTCATTTTATAAATTCGGATATTAAATTCCTTATTTCTTACTTTGCAAACAGTACATATAATATTTAACGTGCGAAATATGGGCATTTCCGAGCAAAAAACATTTGAGTAGAGCAGTCACCGAAGCTTATATGACGACACTGAATCTGACGAGTGTGAACGAATTCGTGCAAAATGTACCCGCGAATATTTTCCCACGCCCCGGGCATAGCTCGGATTTGTGTAGTCGGACCTTAAATTTGTATAAACGGACCGGAACGGACCGTGTGGGTGTAGACGCACGAAAACTCACGTTTCGTTTCATTTAACACACTTTTAGTAAGTGCGACGAAGGGACAACCTTTACTTGTACTTAATGTAGAATAAATAATGGTAAATCTTTGAATAATGGCTATCCAAAACCTACGATATTTATTAGTTGCGAGTGATATTACTTTTATTTTAAGAATAAAAATAATTACAGTGAGTTCTTGGACGACCTAATAGCATAAACGAACGCATGCACTCGTTTTATCTTGAGGAGGTCTTAGTAGATTTTGTTTACCTAGTAGAATCATATTGAGTAATACTACTCCTTAGTTTACTATATGTATAAAAAATTATGAAGTATAGACATTACTTATTATGGTTGCGCCTTATTACGACTCCTAAAATTGACTGCGTAACGAAAAATAGGTGTAATAAATTAACCTTTAACAAACTTTATGGAGATATACATACAGTAATAAGTACATTTTTTTATTTGATAAAGTTGGCAAAAAATATATGGCTTGCCTATTAGTAAGTGGTTGTCCTTGGAGGCGTTATAGGTATTGTCATATGTAAATTTTGTCTTTATAAGTCGTTAACATGCGGATGGTTACTTTGGTATTTCGTACTTTTTTCATTTTAACATGTGGAAATGCATTTACGCATACCTTTACGCAGAAAAAGGCAGTGGAGAGATTATATCGGGCTCACCCGGTAAAAGATGGAACGTCCCGGGTACTACTGACTAAACCTACCACGGTGTGCCAAGTCGCTGCTTTGTATGGTGGGTGGGTTAATAACTGAAATTGGTATTATAACGTACGTTTTTTCCTAGATGGCACCACTACCAGCCTTACTGATGATAACTCAGACGACGAAGACTAATGTAAACAAATACAAAAGCTAAAGGAACAAATCAACAAACTAACAGCTGATCTGAATAGTGTACATAATGAAATTGAAATACTTACTATATAAAATAATGAACTACGGCAGAATAATAACGAAATAACGAAAAGGAATGACGTGCTTAAAACAATTATGAGTAGCCCTGCGAAATTAAAAATACATAGGTACATCAAATGGGAAACGAACACCAAATAAAACAAACATAAAAATAACACAGAACTATGTAAAATTCTAAATAGAGTATTGATAATATCTCAAAATATACTAAAAATACTACATACTGATTGGCGAAAAGAAAATAATGGGCACTTACAAAATGGAATAATTATAAACGTGAATAGTACGTCTACTCCGAATATGAAAAATAAAAAATCGCTATTTTAAGCACAAATAAAAACAATAAAATACTGTCAATAGCCCAAACGACAATTTACAACTACAACATCTGCCTTTACCTAATGCCCAACTGGCAGTTAAAACATTATTACAGGGTTTCAGATCTGAACTTGAACACTACACAATGGAAGATTATTGCGTGATTATTATATGCGATGAGGACTTAACTACGACAAAGGATTATCTACATATAATATTACACACCAGAAATATCCTCAAAGACATCACTAACACAAATTTGATTATATGTCTACCTACTTTCAAGTTTAATAATAAATCACTCAAATAATTATTTTGGGCTAGATGGTGTTGTGTGTATGTGGTAGAATATATTATTATTATTATTACTCATACACAACTGCCGAGTAGAAATTTTTAATAATTTACTATATCTGGACATATTGACTCACGAACACGCATACCTACTGGACTTAAACCTAAACCTTAAATACGACAAAAGTATGTTTAACACATGGTCAGGACAGAACAATTAAACAACACAGGCATGAAAAACATATTTGAAGACTTGCGATATCTATTACAAGACTTAAACGTATTCTACAACGAAAACATAACAAAACGCAATATAATCACTGACGGTGAATTGGATAACAATATGTTTTTCCTGTGATTAGTTACACATAATGCACCAAAACATTGCAGGCTTGTTAAATAAGTGCAATAGTCTTGCAGTAAGCGTACAGGAATTAACAGAGAAAAGTGTTAGTGTTGATGTAATCTGTGTAACCGAGCATTTTATAATGTCAGGAATGGAAACGCACCTCTCGTTACCTAACTATCGACTGGCTAGTACATATAGTAGGAAAGATAGTAAAAGAGGTGGAGCGTGTATTTTAGTCAAGAAAGGCCTTCAATGGCAAGAATTGACGGCAATCGCGAAATTATCGATACTGGGAATATTTTAATGTTGCGCCATAAAATTAAATAATTGTAAATTAATTATAGCATATGTATACAGGGTTCCCAAATTTAGTAA
The DNA here is from genome assembly GCA_963675205.1 of Catocala nupta. Lineage (NCBI taxonomy): Eukaryota > Metazoa > Arthropoda > Insecta > Lepidoptera > Erebidae > Catocala > Catocala nupta. Next base: position 13,924,749 of record OY776082.1, read on the forward strand.
TTTGGATACTTTCTTTGAAATAATGGCAACACTTTTAAAATGTACATGTAAAAGGTATAAAAAAGGTTGTAATTGCGGGTGACTTTAATACAGACATATTAAAAAGGAATAGTACTACATTGGAATTCGAATGACTATTATCTCAATTCAATCTAAAATTAGAAATTTGGCAACCTACTAGAATAATAAGCAAGTCGTGCATTGATAATTTTTGCATAATTTTGGCAACCACTGTAAATCCCATATAATATTTGCATTATCATTGTCTGACCACACGGCCCAAATAATTGAATGTCTTATACGAAAAGAAGGGGAAATACAGTTTTGGCGAATAACACAACGTGATTATTGTATGGATAATTTAAATAAATTCAAATCATGTATAAATAGTCTCTCGTTTAATGACATATATGTCCAATCAGATCCAAATAATGCTTATGATACATTCATTCAGACATTAAAATTATTTTACGATCTTTGCTTCTCTTATAAATTAGTTACCTTAAAATCAGCAAAACCACCTCATTGGATATCCCAAGGCAACAAACTATGCAGTAAGAATAAAATAAAATTACTTTGGAAATACAGGTTGCAACCTACTAAAATTAATAAATTGAATTATAAAAAATATACATCAAGGTATAAAAATATTATTAGGTTAACTCAAAGTGCCCAAAATATTCACAGTATAAAAACATCACAGAATATTTTGAAATTAAACACTTTATACGGATTTTGTCGCGTTGTTTATTTTACTTTATAACACTGTTATTACATATTTTTGAAAAACTCTACCACTACTATTATTGAACTTTACTACTATTTAAGCTATATATTTTTAATTAAAACTATTTATATTTGAGTTTTGAGTTTACATTTTGCCCCGACGCCGACGTTTCGGTTGCTTTACAGCAGCCATGTTCACGGGGAGTTCATCTCCCCGTGAAAGTGGCTGCTGTAAAGCAACCATGTTCAAGGGGAGATTTGTTTGATTTGATTTCCATGTTTTAATTAAAAATATATAGCTTAAATAGTAGTAAAGTTCAATAATAGTAGTGTTAGAGTTTTTCAAAATTATGTAATAACAGTGTTATAAAGTAAAATAAACAACGCGACAAAATCCGTATAAAGTGTTTAATTTCAATGTATAACAGTCGCGTAAACATAAGACAATATTATCACAGAATATTGCCAAAACTACATGGAAGATTATGAATAAATCAAATCAGAACCAAATAAAAGACATGATTACAAAAATTAGAACTAATGATAACATAATTATTACGCCCACAAAACATATCGAATGCTTTTAATGATTATTTTATAAATAAGATTGTATCTGTTTCTAACTATGGTAACAAAACTACACAATTTATAGACAAACAAAGTAGGTCTCTATTTATGCAGCCATGTATACCGTCTGACATAAAAACCATAATAAGCTCATTAAAATATACTAATAGTGCAGGTCATGACGGTATTTCAACTAAAGTTAGAAAATTTGTGGGTGAAGCGATATCAAAACATATTAGCCACATTATTAACCTAAGCATCTGTACAGGCATATACCCTAATGGGCTAAAAACATCTGACGTCAAACCGCTCTTTAAAAAACAAGGTAGGGAAAGAATGGAATTCTATAGACCAATTACGCTCATACCAGTATTCTCAAAAGTTTTTGAGAAATACATATATAAGCAATAATATAGTTTTATAGAAAAAGAGAACATTGTTGCGTCTGAATAAAAAGGATTTCGACAAAATAAGAGCATAAACGGCAATATACAACTTCTTAAATGTAATAATAACAAATGTCGACAGTAAAATACTAGTCTGCGGCATATTCTGCGATATAACGCAGGCATTTGATTATGTAGATCATAATATATTAATAAAAAAGCTAGATATGTATGGCATAAGAGGCAATATATTAAACATAATAAAATCTTACCTAGAGAATAGGTAACAATATACTGAGCTTGAAATATAAATTACAGGAACAAGAACCTGGAATCCTACATTTCTCACATCCAAACTGTAAGTTATGGCGTGGGATAGGACAGCGTTTTAGCTCCATTGCTATTTAATTTATATATAAACGATTTGCCTAGAATAACCCCCAACCCAGTAACATTACTTGTCCGCAAACAGCACCGTTGATATTTATTGCAAAAATACGAATACATATGAAAATGACATTAATTATACATTATTAAAAATTATGCAATCGATGGACAATAATAATTTAAAGATAAATATTTCTAAAACTAACCTAATATAATTCTCACCAAGACCCTCTGTAATAAATCTTGACATCAACTATAATTCTATTAAAATTAATTAAATTGACACTGCACAATTTTAGGAGTTAATATTGATAACAAAATTAATTGGAAATGCCATACAGAAGATTTATTTAAAAAAAATAGTAATACTGCATATGCTCTCTTTAATCTCGCACGTATTCTAAGCGATGACGCATTACTCATGGCATACCATGGTACAGCTGCCTCAAAACTGAGGTATGCCATAATATTCTGGGGCAACTCAACAAACAAAGACATCGTATTCAAGGCACAAAAACGATGCATCAGAGCAATGTTTAAACTAAAATGCATGTCTATGCAAAATAAATTTTGTATTTTATAAAATATTGTTCACAATTGTCTAATTGTGAACAATATTTTATAAAATACAAAATTTTAACACTGCCCTGCTTGTACGTATACGAAACAGCTGTTTTTGTAAGGTCTAATGCAGATCTATTCGAAAAGCTAGGGGATAAAGTTATACGAAACAGACGTAACAATACTTGTAATAGTCTTCGTTTACGAAAAGCTAGTACGGCCCTAATGCACAAAAGTATCTTTTGCATGGCGCCTATAATATATAATAAACTACCAAACAGTACGTCTGAATACAAATATGTTCAAAAAACATCTAAATAATTTCCTGATAAATAAATGTTATTATACCATTACTGAATTTTGACATGACATATTGAAAAATACTATTGTGACTTTTTTATTATGATTATTACTTTTTATATTATTTCTGACTTAAGTAATTAAAATTCACTAGCATGACTTATTATAATGATGACATTGTTACTATAATTCTTATTAGGATTTGTTGATGAACACTATTAGGTACAATTTATGTTGTCTTAAGAAAGCTTGTTAATTAACCATACCTACTTTATTAATTATTATTGTAAAGTAAATAGTATGTGTACTTTTATTAATGTTTGCATGTCTATAAGGCAGAACAAAGAGTTCTAATTTGAATAAATTGCAAGAATAATAGTATTAACCTTTGTTCAGCAAATAAAGTGATTAAATAAAGTGATTATTTAAACTATGGTTAATGTTGACCATTTGCATTTGAGACTATAAAAATACCCTGCCAACTTATATCAACTAATTGATACACAAATTCTCTAACCAAATAATATTTTAATAAACACCATTAAAACCTAAAACAAACTTAATCAATTAACAGTTATTAAATAAAATGTTGAAATACAAAGTTCCGTGTTTGAAACTTTGGTAATAGAGGTTTTGCGGTCAGCAGTAGTCAAATGTAATTATTAACAAGACCACTCGACTCAAAGGGCTTCTCCGAGCCGATAATAAATATTCCCCCCTTACACTAATAACCGCCGTTCGACGGTTGATTAGTTTAAACAGTGGTTTTACTCTTTGACAGTGAAGTACTCAACAAATTCTATACCATTCACTAATCTATATTTGGCACTATAAAACTGTTAGTACATTGGATATATTTGTGGCAAAGGGATTGGGTTAGACTATTTATCTGAATCCTAACCAATGCTTTGTCTTGTGTTGTCAACTGTCTGTCTGTTTGATCCGGCATCGCGCAAAAATTACTGAACTACTAAATTCACTAGGAATATAGACATCGCACTGGTTAATCAAATTGTAGAAATCTTATCGTTTGTTACGTTTACGCTAACTACGAAACGTAAGAGCCTAGCTTCAATTCCCACACCAACAAAAATGTGCTTGATTTTGTTTGTTAGAGAATTCCCATAACTTCGTGAGGCCCGGAAAATCACGATGAACTCGCTTCCTATTACGTTGGACATAAAAACATAGTTAGGCTAAATATAATTGTAATAAACTCTCTGCTTACCCCTTCGAGGTATTACAAGCGTTATTCTATGTATAGGTATATATATGTTATCATATCTCATTTGTTGTATGTACTATTACTAAGTCACCGCGACGTCGTTAAATTAGCCATCTAATGACTTTGTTGAGGTTTTGCTGGTAATAATGACGCATTGCACACTGTCGTTATTTATATGATAAAAGTGACAAACATATGACTCGTCTAATGGTAAGCGGGTATCGTAGCATATTATCACTTGCAATATTAGTGGCACCACTCATGCGTTGGGAACGATCTTTTTTCCATTAATACGAAATAAGAAAATATGGTATAGGTAGGTATGTCACTTGCGGACTTTCGTAACTTTTAGTTAGTTGGCGAAATGCAGTAAGGTTTTTTTAAATCCATACCGTCACCAAATAATTGATGTACTGACTCATTCGTACTACGAAGTCATTGGCAGATGCGCGGCGGGCTCTTTCACTCATACAAAAATGAGTTTGGACAAAACAATTACAATTACCTTTAAACTTAGTCATTAGCTCATATAACTGCCGCAGATTAGCTAAATTGAAATTGTGTTAAACAAAACAAAACATAAAGTGTAATAGAAATGATCCTTTAGCCGTAAATTCCTTTATTTACATGCAAGCCTTTCCACAAACACATATGACAGACAGACAGACATCAAGGTCATTAGTTTAGCGTTATTTTTTATGTAAAACGTTATCAACTGTTTACTTTAACTAAACATGTGATTTAAAAATAATATTTGTAAAGCGTACAGACATACACAGCAGATAAATAAATAACTGAAAATGTTTTATCAAAACAAAGACAGACAATGTTTGAAACTACGGGTTTATATACAGATAATAAATCTCCGCCTTGTTTTAACAAGAATAAAACTCAATGCATACATATAAATCAGGCATAGAAGCTTTCATGTGCATGTGTGTGTGTCTTACGTAAGTATATAACCCACACATTGAAAATGTGTCCCACAATCTTCTGTGGCCCTGTATTTCATATCTGTACTGTTCATATTATTAAATAAAAATCAGTTCTATCAGTTGCAGTCTAGTTATAAAGAACTCTACAGTGAATAGACAAAAAAAATTCATTTGACTTTATACTTTTTTTTTGAGTTATAAATACTGAAATTATAATTAAATGGCGATTTAAAAGTGGTTCCTGAGTTTCTAGCAAAAACATTCTTAAACGTTTAGCCCTTTTCCTAAATCTAGTAACTAAGACAAAAGTATATTCACTAACTTTAGCAACTCACTGCCCGATACATATTGTTATTAAATTAAAAGTTTTCCTTCGTATTGAAATTAAACACTGTATACGGATTTTGACCCGTTGTTTCTTTTAAAGTAAAATAAACAACGTGACAAAATCCGTATAAAGTGTTTAATTTCAATGTATAACATTCGCGTAAACATAAGATAATATTTTCCTTAGTATCTATAAATAAATTAATTTTGACTTTGACGTCAAAATATCTTATGTTCTCGACCAGGAAATCAACTTGGGATACGATAGCACTTACTTCACAGCTTCAATGAATCAGTATACTAAATAAACAGACGGGTACTTGTCCACTAAAGAAGTAGAGAAAGAGCCCTATCAAAATCCTTTATAAAATATGTAACATTTGGATCCGCTGAGCAAATTGAATCGCCTCAGCACTATTTACGGAATCATTTATTCGGACCTTACGACAAGTAATCCTAGTTTGTGTCGGTATAGGGATTTTCGAATTTCCATAAGCAGTATTTTTTCCGATCGGCTCTGAAACATATATCTAGCTCGTGGCGTTGGATAAAATTGTGTCAGTCGCGAATGAAATAATAAATGAAGGTTTAAGCTTACCACCGTAAAAGTGATAAATGTATTAGATATCTGTTTTATCACACTTATAAGACCTTGAAGGTTTTATATACATAGATGCTGTTATGACTATATCTCTTATGGGGTATGCAGATAAATAGCATGAACCTACTGCCGTCTACCGCCCAGTGCTGGACTGCTATTAGACAGTGCTGCTACTGAGAAGTTCTAGGCAGGAAAGCTTCACACATTTTGCCCGGGAAACGAACAGCAATCGCAACCACTATCGCTACTTCACCGAGGAGGCTTAGTACAAACGATTGGTAGAGATTAGGTACCTATCTACAATATTATATGGATACAGTGGGGCCACATAATAGAGATTTTTTGTATGACTTGATCGGTTAACTTCATTTTCACGCCATATATTTGTTGGGGCGCAACGTTTATATATATGTAATATAAGCCCTGTATTAAACTGTCCCACTATTGGGCACGGGCTTCTTCTCAGTGTGAGAACATTTAGGCTATAGTCCACCGCGCTGGCCCAGTGCGGGTTGGCAGACTTCACATATCTTCGAGAACATTATTAAGAACTCTTAGACATGCAGGTTTCCTCACGATGTTTTCCTTCACCGGTAAAGCAAGCGATAATTAACTATTTAATACGCACATAACTTCGGTAAGTCAGAGATGCGCGCCTTGGGATCAAAATCGAGACCACCGCGTAGCAGTCCAACGGTCTCCCACTAGGCGCGCACATTTGTTAATTGTTATACTAGGATGCGAGAATTCAAGTAAAAATGCATAAAGCATGTACATATAAAACCTAAGATCTAAACACGTATTTTTATCAAACATTTAAAGAACCAAGAAACAACCGAGATTCTCGCTGTCCAATCACAAGAAAATACGTGTTGAAAACTGGCACACTCGTACCGATGCATTTACTTCACAACACTTCATCTTAACATACGATACCCTTGAGAAATACTCTGAAATACTGAGACGTAGCCGCAGTATAGGACTGCCTTGATATCTGCACTCCGATGCTTAATAAATCAAATGCAGCGAGAGTTATCGGACGTCCGCATCGATACATACTATGAATTTATTGCTTCAACTCTTGGAGTTAAAGAAAACTTGCAAATTAAACGAATAAATAACGTGCGATTGCACGGATGGTTGAAGTTGTCGCACGCTCTTCTATTGAGCCGAGTGACGCGTGTTCAATCCTCATATGGGCCAAAAAATGGTGTTATCCACAAATAGTTGTTCCGAGTCCCGATGTTCTTTGTGTCCGCTGTTTGAATGCTGGTAAAGATCCCCGTGATGTAGTATTTATAGCAAGCAAATTAAGTAAAATTAAATTACAACAATTTTCTGTTTGAAACTGTCGTATTACGTGAAATAATATTGTCGTAAGTACGGTTACTCCACATAAAATAGATTGTGAAATTACTTTCTTAAATATAACAGATTAGTGTAATTAAGAACTTTTATATTGAACTTTAGAAAACTATTAAGTTGAAACTTGAAAGTATTGCCTGTTAAATAAATTGCCTTGAACGCTTATAACAATAACTGCCTCAATTATTTATTAAAATTTCGGCACGCGACATTTTCTGTATCTTAAATAACTAAAAAATACCAATTATAAAAACCTCGTAGTTATTTATTCTAATGTATATGCTATGTAAATATATTAAAAAACCAAAGAAAAACAACAGATATTATTTATGGGACTGCATTTATTAACCTAAGGTAGTTTCGATCAGATTGCTCTGACCGTAGTCGCAAGATAACTGGAATTCCAGTTTCATAATAAAATTTACTATGAGCAATAAGAAACCCTTACAGCTACTAACGGTATAATTTTAAATTATATTATTTATTTTATTGATGACGGAAAATTAAAAGATATTATTAAAACTACACGTTGTGCCGATACAGTTTAAATTAATGATAGATTACTATATCTTTTAATCATATTAGTCTTCTAACAAATTTTCCCTAATAGTCAATATATTACCAATTATAATTAGTGGTAAGTTTATCCTTACTTATATATTAAAAATGCGAATATAACTTCGTTTGTTTGTTAGGGTTTCACGCCTTAACTACTCGACCAATTATATTGCGCATACACGTTGTCAGGGACTATTTATTTTATACTTTTCATCCAGTAAAATATACTGTTCCCTAGGGATAAAAAATATTGACAAAATCTACATAAACGCAATGCAAAAACTAGTAATAACATAAATAGCACTATAAGTATTGATTTGATTAATATGCTTGCTTTTATCCGTAAATTACCAATTATTTCACTAATAGGTAGGCACACATCACATGACAGTGAATGAGGTATAATAATAAAACCAACAACACAGTAATTTGACAATTAGGCATAAATCAGACACTCTTACCCTGTGTAATTATTATTGTGAAGTTCGTAAATAACGTATGCTTTGCTTACTGAAGTGTTAAATGTTCCTAAGTCGTATTGAGTGGTTCAATACCAACTAATACGACTCCAAATGCTATTAGCTAGACTTATTTTTAGAATTCAATTATGGAAGCCAAATGATTGTTCTGAGTCAGAGTGTTCCTTGAGGCCATTTTCAAAATGTCTGTTAAGAAAGTAATCAATTTAATTTAGCATAACTTACATCTTAGCCTTATTTTAACCGTTTCAGCTGTGTTGGTGTTGGCAACGCATTTTAGTTTACCGAGAAATTGTCGTATTCCGTGCAACGTCTGGCATCCGACCACAGTTCGTAACAATATTCTAGGATTAGTCTCGAATTCATAATACATATTTGGTAGTACCGTGAATGCCTATACTGTAGTTGTAGGAACAATCGACTAAAAAACTAATTAATTAATAACATACTCATCACTTATAAATACAAACATCTACATTGGTACATAATAAATACTTGTAAATGATTTGGCAGTTGTGAATGACGTCATCGGATTGTGTAGCGGTTGTTCGCACAAAATGTAGAGCGGTCGCGACGCACTCCTTCAGATGACGAGGGTCGTCACAGCGCTTTCATTCCGTACCGCCAAGTAGAGACCGAGCTAGGGCTGCCAGATAGATTGACGAGTTTTGCTGTAGCAAAACTCGTAATATTTGCTCTGTAGAGCAAATATTACATTTGTGAAGTCAAAAAACAACTCTATTGTCATTGCTATGCTTTTATTAACAGTTATATTTATAATAATAATAATAAATAACGTTTATTTGCGTAAAATGCTTACACATGAATAGTTCAAGTTTTTGAGCTAGGTAAGGTATAGATTTTTTATATTTATTCTACCAACAATCAAAAATATAATGTGTACTTAAATTGTATATAAATAAGAGATAATGGTGTGAAATTTTGAATTTAAAGTTACATTAAAAATACCAGGTCTCGTGATCTGGCAGCGATTTTGTATTGTGAGTACATTATGTAAGCACGTATGGTTTGCAATGTTTCGTAATTCTGCCGTTTTGTGATACTCTGCAGGTTGCAATTACGGCAGTTTCATGCAAATCGTTACAATATTTTTACTGTAAACCTTTAACATAATATTTTAGTTAAGTCGCGATACAAGTTATATTATTTCGTCAAAATAACCTATACCCAAACGTAAAATAAAATGTGTATATAAAGAATGCTAATTTCATGGTAAACATATACATCGTAATCTATTATAAAAATTATAGTTGCTTAGCAAATAGTTAAAATAGTTAATGATGTCTACGGTGTTTTTAAAGGCAATTATTCATCAAAAATAACAACGTTAAAATATAATACATACATACCTATATGTCAGATGTCAACCCTACGTCCTCGGGTGGTCTTTGGTTACATAATCGTCACCGCTGCGGGGCATTGGGACTCTTAACTTCAACTTGACATGGCCTATTTCTGTGGAATTTGACATCTTTGCCACTTCCAAGCGGCCCAAGCGCTCCTTTGGAAAGAATGGGCCTGTGGCGGAAAGAAATGAAACTTCTATCATTTCGTTTGAAGATTGCACTGGCTGTAGTTCGAGACTAATTTGAAATGATTTCTTATGCACTTACTTATACAACGTACGTAACACGAATCTTAGCTATTTAATTATTTTAAAAGGCGTAATTAAGTATCTAATGAAACTTGAAAGAAATATTCGATTTGTCAATGTTGCACAATGGTATGATACCGTCACGTATACATATCTTTTTTTACACAGGCTATAATTATAATCTGCCTTACATATAAAAGTTAATCACGATTTATTATTGAAATAATTAAATAATTACCATAATATATACACAAATTATTTACAAGAAATATAAACTAAAAAGAAAACTAAAAGTTCCAAATTAAAAAGAAAATAAAATAAATAATAATATAAAAGTCATTGACCTAAGTATTAGCGGACAGAGGCAAACACAAACAATAATAACAACGTAACCACACGAATCGGTATAGATTATAGATATATTAGATTACACAAATATACAGTCAACCACAACAAATACGCAAACAATAAGTTAATTCCATCTTAATTTGGGATGAATCTGAGTGTTAGGCCCTTCGTCCCTTGAGCCCTGTCTAAAATGCCTTTATTCCAATTCGAACGTCACCGCTCCATAATTTATGGGACGTAAGCTTAGAGCTTGTTTATGGTATGAGTTATTGTCTATCGAATGCATTATGTTTGGAATACGGCAACACGTTTCGGCAAGCTATTGAATTTAAAAGCTTTGAATCTCATTCGAATTTCAAAGCCGATATACATTTTCAATACTCTGTTACCTTAGTAATAGTGTTACCAAAAACTGCCAATAGACAGTGCAAAATATTATATGTATTATATAGCATGTTATTACGCGACCTAAATTTGAACTAGGCCCTGAACAATTAAAAATCGTTACTTTAAATAAAAAGGTAATAATAAAGGTATATTTTTCAACCTTGTCGTATCGAAAACTGACAATGATTTTAATAATCCAATCTTAGAATCTTAAACTGGACACATCGTACAAAGCTTGTTCAAAGCCTATTTTTGTAAACAGAAGTAAAACCACCATTTGCCGTCTATTTTGCTTCTAAAGTAATTTTAAAACACTATACCGTATGTTTGGACACTTGTCTTAATATACTGTATATAATAATGATGTTCAGATTTAGTGCCTATAATTAAGTATATTAGAGTATTGACAATGTTCATGCCTTCGCTTAGCTGCTCGTGGTTTACTTTAATACGCGCGCTTTATAGTTTAATTTTACTTATGTACTTAAGATTTGGAACCACTTCTAAAATTGATAAAAGTACGTATCATAAAGCATAAAATGCTATGATAACATGATAATGAGTTTGTTGCCTAAATCTTTGCAGTGTTAAAATTATTTTACTGTTACATATTTCAAAATTTTTACATATCTATAAGTTTGTAATGGAACATTATAAAAACGTCATTTATTATTGGGCAAAAATAATTTATACCGACATTTTCTCCTTCAACACATCAAACGACATATACATACAATACCATGGGAATACGTTAAACATGGAATCAAAGACTCAGATTTATAAATCCTTAGAAGAAAAACGCTCAACGACACATGTGCATTTATTCATTCCTGTTATATAGAATATCAAAATGTAGTTCCTATTGTCATGTAGCATAAACTATGTGCACTATTGCCTATAATTGTAAAAATAAAACAGAATCGTTCGTACAGTCATCGTGCGTTTCATTATAATTCCAAATTTGAATTATCGTGTGCTCATAAGTAGAATATAGAAAAAAAACGTAAGTAATGGTGTGGTAATGGTAAAATATGGCCAGTAATAAAATACCAACACGTCTACATTCGATGAAAGATTAGTCGTTCGATAATAAAATTATTACTCGGTTATTACGCTTATCTTGTGAGAATTCTCAGTTAAAACAAGAAATGGATAATAAAAAGTATTCGATTACGATGTCGGTAGCATGTCGGGAATGTCAACTGATAATCGTTGCGCGTTTAATAGAATAACAAGCTAATAAGACCGCGGTTTTACTGCTTATCATTTGAGCTTTTATCTGTAAGTTTAAATGTTAATTAAATCTGTGATATAGAAACGTTATTTACATTCTAGTTTTAACGTTCTGTGGGTTTCTATGAAACTGGTCTTAAGATGTCTTCGTAAGATAATTTTATTGATTTTCCACTTTCCTTGGGAATTGAAAGGGTGTATTAAAATGTATAAGCATTTTACAATTGACATTACAGCTTCTCTCAGCTGCATATTTATTCATACTAATATAACATGTATATATCATACTAATGTGAAAGCAACGTACATACAGTCATATGTGCCGTAAGCACGGCTTAAGCGATGAACCGAATTTAATAACATTTTACTATGAAGTTGTGTTTAACCACGAGGAAAAGCATAAATATGGGCATGCAAATAATACAAACGACTTAACTGTGATTAGTACATTTATTTCTTTATTAATCGCAAAAACATTGTAAAATTACAATGAATATTGTTTCACGAATGTAATATTTAAAAACATACTATAATTATTTAAACCGTAACAAAGCCTACTATTATTTGATTAGAAATGTGTATGACCATTTTAGCGATATTGCAATATTATATTTCTAAACCACGTTGCTTTTCCCTATATTAAACAAAAAACAATAACACACCTGGGTGAGGGAGCCTTAAACCGAGGTACTTAACCTCGCCTCCTTATGATATTTTCTTTCGACAACGTTATTTGCTCAACCTTCCCCTTGCTTATTGCTTACGTCTGCCTAACTGTACTTCTTTTAAATAAAGTCAAATAAGAAAACAATCAGTAGTATTTGCAAATCTATTATCTATACCTACTTATATTATTAAAAGAAAATATTTGATATTTTTATTTGTTTGTAAGGATTTAACTTAAAAACTACTAAACCGATTTTAAAAACTTTTTCACTGTTAGAATAGTATATTATCACAGGGTAACATAGGCAAAATTTTATTTTAAAAAATTTCCTTCCCTAATCTACTCTTACGCAAGCGAAGTCGCGAAGTCGCGAAGTCGTCGTAACCTAGTCTAAAATAATCTGAGAATGAGACAAGTACGTGTTTAAAAAACTGCATTAGAATGGCTTCAGCAAAACCATAACGAAAGTAGGTACTGGGTGTTTCTTAGTATAGTAAAAACCTCTCAGAGGATGATTATACTTGTTATTATGAACAACTTTTGTTCTGGGACATTGCCGAAATCGTGAAAAAAAACAGCTGTGCCATACATTTTGTCGAGGTCAAAGTCCAATTTTGTATGGAACAACTGTTTCTTTTCGCGATTTCGGCAATGTCCCCGAACAAAAGTTGTTAATAATAACAAGTTTAATCACCCCTTAGAGGTTTTCACTATACTAAGAAACACCTAGTATATATTTTGTAATAATCGACAAACACATCGTCTATTAGTTTTTATCTGAACGAATCAATATACTATAATAGCCTCGCCCCATATACCGGGGCACCTAAAATTATAACTGGCGAAAAGTAAATGTTATATATATAATATATCTTATATACATTTACGCGGGAGAGTAATACATATGTATAAAACTTTAAAATGCATCTCAAATTTCTAAAATAGTCGCTTAGTTTGAATGCAAGTGCCTATTAAATTGTCTCAGTGTTAACAATAATGGTATATCTTGAATTCAAAATATAAATATAATCATGACTGCAACTTTTCCTTCGTAATACAATAATATACTAGAAACCTGTTATAGATTTCATCAGACTGATATCTCGATATTTGTTATCATTGCACTTAAAAATACCTATATTATTTTAATTGATAATTAAATCTTATCTGATAAAGCTATTATGTAGGAGATGCTTCGGCGATGAGTCGGTAATTTGCAATAAATTGTGTGATGGAAACGAATGGTTATAAATGGACTTTGTTGATCATATAGGCCTTGGACTACTATATTATTTAGGAAACTTATTATTGTGACTGGGCTAGTATGGAATCTATGCTATCCGAGGCAATGCCTGTTTTGAATGTCAAACTTACCTATATTATGATATATTACGGTTCAATGCCAATCATTGCAAGGTTCATCATTATATTATTTCAGCATAATATTATTTATTGGCTAGTGTAGGGTAGTCGGCATTTTTGCTTAGGTCAAAAATGTGTATAATCTATACTAATATTATAAAGCTGAAGAGTTTGTTTGTTTGGTTGAACGCGCTAATCTCAGGAATTACTGGTACGAATTGAAAAATATTTTTGTGTTGCATAGCCTATTTATCGAGGAAGGCTATAGGCTATATAACATTTTTAATTTTAAGTTATGAAACATATTACACATTTCTTAATTAAAATATATAATCACACTTTTAAAAGGCATGCGGCTTTTTTATAGGCTCGCAATAATGCTGCAATGCAATAGTAGTAGCACATGAATATAAATGATATATTTTTTTATATATAATACAGGCTCCATATTCGACGCAGAAAAGTGTATCCAATACATCGACACTATGCGCCGCTTACATCAAATGTACAGTATACCGACGCTCTAGAGATCCAGATAATACTTCGTGTTCTATTAAATTTAAATGCGTCAAGAGTTTTCCACAACACATCATTGCACACTACACGAATCAACAAGACCGTTAATTACCCTGTCTGCTGAATCACTACAGGAAACATAAAGAAAGAAAAACATCGTGAAGATTAATAGCAACAGCAGAAAAAAGTCATTCGCGACGGTCACGGAGTTTCGGTTAAAAAGCCAACCAGCGTGCACTTTAAGTACACTATTAAATGTTAACAAAACCACATTGAAGCGTGTTAGCTAGTGAAAAGGAAGATCCCACCACTAGCAAGCTTTATTTGTTTTTAGCCTTAATTACATCACACAATTAATGGTACGTCATTTGCAACGGCGAGTGGGAGACCGCCTTTTATTATAAAAAGTTAATTTCCTTAATTTGGCCTCTTCCCTTTCGTCGGTCCTATTCTTTAGATTCCCATAATGAGAAAAGTCCTGCTTATTCACATTTAGGCATTCTCTTTTACGTATATTTTCTTAAGCGGAATTCGTTGGAAATTAAAAATCTCTGTTGTGATTTTTCGTCTTGAGTCTAATTTTTACGGTCTGCGCTCGCCTTTAATTACTTAAACTTACATTATTTAAAATGAGAGGATTGTAATTTAGATAATAACTTAAGTGTTATACATTTTTTAAGCTATTAAAATGCTTGTAGATACGTAAAAACTAAGTGATCGTATCCCATTACCTGACAAAACAGTAGTAATGTCACGGTATACATACATTGGTGTAAAAGGTCCATGCTTTAATGTATAATGACCATTGGTGGAATAGATATAATAGCAATTATTTTGGTAGCTCTATGCCTCATTCGAATTCTAAACTATATTCTTAAAATCAGAATTAAATAACTGTAGGTATGTCTCAGTGTCTCACGTCTCTGATAGGGAAGCGTCGCTATCTTCACTTAAGAAGGTTCATTCCCACTTTACCCTAGATAGATCCCCTATAGAGATATACCCCCAAAACACCTCACATGCGTTCGATTGACACATTTTCCTCACATCCAGAGCATAATGTACTATTAATATGTTAATCATATCGTTAGCCTTACACCCTTTGTCGTATACTTCTAAGTAAATGCATAATTACTTAGTAACGTGAAATATAATTTCGCGTAACGTTAAGCAGTTATTTAAACATTACGCTATTTTTAATTACCACTTATTTATATTTATTTTCCTTTGTCAGGTTAAAAGCTATGGTACATTTACAACAATGCTTTGATAGCATGGCGCAGTGATTTTAGTTATACCTAATCTCGCCAATTATTATATTGGATAACTGTACTGGACAAAAATGCATAAATACTATTATAAGATAACTCTCACACTATGGACAATTCTTATATAGACAATCACATAGAAATAACTGATATAGAAAATACTCATCGGCGTGGCGGCATTTGCGAGGCAACCAAACAACTAAATCTATTTTTTTCTTTTTTTTTATACAACTATGTTAGCAAACAAGCACACGGCCCACCTGATGGTAAGTGGTCACCGTAGCCTATGAACGCCTGCAATACCAAAGGTATCACTTGCGCGTTGCCGACCCTTTAGGAAAAAAAAGAAAGTGGGAATAAGAAGGAGCGGGAAGGGGGAAAGAGGGAGATTGGGCCTTCGGCACTCTAACTCACCAAACGGAACACAACAGTAGGAACACTGCTATTTTACGTCGATATTCAGTGAGAGGGTAGTACTTCCCCGGTCAAGCCGGCCCATTCATGCTGAGCTTTCTAACATTAATAGACGTATTATAATATAACAAGTATGAAATTTCTACGTAGTTATTAAATAAATGTCATTATACCTACAGTTTGATATATTATTTATAACTAGAAATGTTATTATAACCTATACATCATTGTCTAGACGCAATAATTGTTACAGAATTCGCTCGAGCGTAGCTCCGGCTAATATGTTTAGGAATAATGAAATAAGTACAAATGTTATTTGTTACCTGAGCGATTATCTTTGTGGTAAGTATAATTATCAATAATAAAATTCAGAGTCAAATAATCTCACATATGTATGTGTGTATCAAAGTACCACGTGTATTATCGATTAAATATTCGTATCGTAACATCGATTATATTTCATTATAAATGATTCGAATAGTGTCGATAGTTATTTAAATGCTAGTAGCTATAGCTATTTAATAAATGTATTATCAATGCGTTATCATCACCTTAATGAAATGAATTCATGGGTAAATAGAAAAAAAGTTCATCAAAATAATAGGCCGTAACGACATTTTATCAATGCATCATAAGCACAATTTTTGATTTTATTTATATTTTGCTGTCCTTCGCGCGTCGCTGCCATTATATCCACGGAATTTTAAAAACATCAACGAAATATTGAGTTTTATTTCATTTTATACTTTACTAGCGTGTCAAATATAATTAAAGCTCAATATTTGATTCCCTTTTCACGGGAGCTATACAATATTTTTATAGAATTAACCTTTATCTATTTTTAGCGACTGATGTTAAGTACCCCTATAATAATTTAAAAGTAGAGAAGTTATGATTATAGTGTGATATTTTTGTTGTAAAATATACTTAGTTATCAATTGTTATTAAGAGTATTAAGAGGTTCTGCATATGGAAATCATTTGAATTATCAAAGGCCTGGTAAAGCGAAGGTTGAATATCCTATATTATCTCCATCGTTCTATACATATGTATGTATTTCATATATTGTAAACATTAATTAAACTATTTACGCAACAACCATTAAAACTTGAACTCGTGTTTAGCCAAACAATTATTTTTTATAAAATAACTACAACATTCAAAGTTATAGGAGACCACACCAAGTGCCGTCATAAAAAATAATTTGCACCATCTTCAAACTTACAATTTCACCCTCAAAATACTAGTAAGAAGTAATAAACATAGAACCAATCTTGCTCAATATCCAACGTTACATCCCATGGGCTCGTAAAAATCCCGTATAATAAATATCACATCACCCTTACTTCATAAAATGCGACCCCAAAAAAAAGCAAACATTTGTGAGCCAAATTACTTCCTTCTAGCAGGCTAATGTTGTAAAGATTACACTGGTTTGCTTGTAGACGCGTTTTTCTAAACATATGAAGGAAATATGTATCATTTTCTCTTTGGTAGCATATGAGGTAGATGTAAGGTAATGTGTGTTTAGGATCGATAATTGCTTTTGCCTGTTTTGCTGGCCCGATGGCGTCATCGGTTATGCAAGACTGTCGTATATAAGAATCGAATATTATACTCGACTTTGATAGTAATAGAAAGCTATACATATATATATGTATATATGTATATATTCTTTTAAATAGGACTGAAATCAGTAACCGCTAAGCGGCACTTAACCAGCTCGCTAACCTAACAGCCTTATTCCGAGAATCATACCGTATTTAGCGGGTTAGGTTAACGGAATTAATGTTAAAAGATCTAACAAAATCAAGGTATGCTATGCTTTTATGTTATGTATGTCTATGAAGACTGTAATGCGAGTATATACAGCAAGAAAAATGAACCTGAATCGTAGCAAATGGTAATCCGTAGACTCTCTTAACCCCTTCAGAAACAGGCGTCAGTCTATGTATGTATGTCAATAACTCACGTTAAAAGATAAATACATATGTATTGTACTCTCAGCTATGTAGATCGTTACTATAGCAACGATAAATAACACAATTTGGCATTTATGATTTAAATATCGAATGTGCGTGGGCCGAAACACGTGTCAAGCACTGTTTTAATATTTAAATTAGTTCATGTCAAACTTAATAAAGTGTTCTACTTTCTAAGGGAAACGAGTTTTTGGCAGTTGCTTGTGATTAGATTACGTAACAAGCTGTCCTTTTATATCGGTGACCGAGATTAATAAAAGTGGGTTTGTTTAAAAAGTTACTTAGCTTATCAAGTTGGATTCAATTGAAGCATACTTAAATTGCAGCTTACTTAAATCGTTTGTACCTTCAAGCCTATACAAAAAATTTAGTAGCAAAATAGGAAATTCAAATATTGAATGGTCCTCGAGACCAAATTTCGTTCACGGCAGCCAATCTTAACGGACACTGGCCATCTACGCAGGAGATATTATAATTCACAAATGTACTTATGCGCTAACATACTCATAGGTGCACTCTGATTCCTTACTCTCATAATCCGAAGGAATGATAGGCCACCACGACCGGAGGGAGATCAAACGTAAGACCAATAGCTTTACATGCTTGACTAACACCGGCAGCTTCCTTACGACAGGCTGAGAATAATATACTGAGAACTGAATACTGAGAATTCCTTGTCAGAAAAACCCAGTATCTATATGTATGTGCGTCAGACCCGAGAATGAACAGAATTTTTAATATATTTACATGTCATAGCTATTTCTAATCAATCACTTATACTTATTTAATAATAGACATACTAAGACCAGATTTTAAAGGCCTAATTATAAGTTTTAAACGGCACAACTGTTATCTTTATAACCTTCGGTATTCTTATAATTAAATACTATACGTGATTGTAATGTCATTGGCAATCTATCATACTAAGAAGTCATGTAATAAATCAAACAACTTTCAATAAAAGCAAACCTGTAATCATAAAATAATATTGGCCTTAAATTTTGAATAGTACAGTAGACTTAGTTGCAACGATTTAGAAAGTGTTTTATACTGCGCGTAAATGATAAAAATTAGGTCTTGTCATATTTTAAGGGTCGAAAAATCATAGATTTTTTCACTTTTAAAGATATCCTATATATTTTAAAGATAGCCCGCAATAGGAATAAATCCTATGTCGTAAATAATAATAATAATAATATAATATATTCTACCATATACACACAACACCATCTAGCCCAAACTAAGCAGAGCTTGTACTACGTGTACTAGACAATGGATAAACATACATATATACCTTTTTCTTTTGTAAATACATACATATTATACATAGACACACCCAGTCCAAGACAAACATCCATGTTCATGCACACAAATGTTTGACTTGTGCGGGAATCGAACCCGCGACCTTAGGCGTGGCAGTCGGTTACACTAACCACTACGCCATCGAGGCCGACTTTACGACTAAATGACTTTACGCACATTCAAACAGCGGACACAAAGAAGACACAGATTCGTAACAACTGTTTGTGGATCCCACACATCGTGTCCCGTATGAACCCACAACACTTGGCGTAGAGACAATGGTGAGGCAAACGCTTTAAATTGAAGAATGCAGATAAATAATATATAATACAAACTGGAAAATGCCGATACAAATAATTTAATATCAGATAGATCTGCTGATTCATTTACAATAGGAGTAGTTGTACTTGATGGAAAAGATAGCATGTCTTAATATGTCCGAAAACGCACAGGTAAAATATTAAGTAACTAAAATGCAAACATTATAATCTATGTATGCTCAGAAGAAGAAAGAAATGACAGAACAATATTTTTTATTAAACCACCACCATCCAAAGAAACGCTCTACACGATCTAAAATATGACCACAATTTACTGTTACAC
Source organism: Catocala nupta (assembly GCA_963675205.1). NCBI lineage: Eukaryota > Metazoa > Arthropoda > Insecta > Lepidoptera > Erebidae > Catocala > Catocala nupta. Next base: position 13,944,863 of record OY776082.1, read on the forward strand.
TCTGAATAAAAGTCGTGGGCGCTATCCTATCTCGATTTTTCCTTTAAAATATTACCAATAACGTAACAATTTCTCAGCATGTCAATATATGTATGTATGAAGGTACCCGCCAAATCAAATGTGGCAGACGGGACCAAGTTCTCGTTAGAAGTGGAGCAGTTGCCTTTTTTATATATGGCCACACATCTAATAACTTGAACTTAGCTACATTACTTAACCTCTCTTGTCCTTATATTCGGTATTACGCACATGTTTCCATAAAAATAGGTATATATTAACATCCATTTAAACATCGCGCGCCGAGGGCTTCGTACACTAGAAGATCAAGTAGGTATACAAGATAATTTAGTTAAATTCATCAATTCGAGCACCTTGAGTACCGATCGCATAACTAAATTATTTGCTGTAGATATTTCCTAATTTCTTAACATCTGTCTATAAAAATTATAAATTATTACATAAGCTTCTAAAATTCTGATTGTTTCTGAGATGTTGCTTTGTTTCAAATGTTGTTAATTCATTCATATAAAACCCCACGAGACCTAATCATTATATATTATAATATTATTTGTATATTACTTTCCGATCGCTCTTGCACTTAATTCGTTCATTGCCTATTAAATATATATTTTTTAAATATAAATTTTCATTGCAAGAATTAAATATATATTTTATAACTAGTTACTGAGATATGCAGTTGTAACAAACAGTCAAAGTAAAAGACAAAGTCGCATAAGGGTATTTTTGGGTTTTTCATTTTAATCCTACACTCTAAAAAGACATGCATCATTACGTCAACCTTATAACAATGCCTAAATCTTAAAAAGCAGTTATACGTTATTATAAAAAATACTTAACAATGTAACAACTACTAACCCAACATACCTACATACAACCACAACCATCTTCGGCTGTTCTTTTTCCTTATAACAAGACCCTAAGTAAGATAGTAATTACGTCACCCAATTACTAACAAATTACTTACGACACGTCACGAGATGGGTAGACCATCATCAATAATTTATTCGGCTCCATTCCTTTGGCGTACTTTTACAAGAAACGAATTACAGAGCAGTCCGGTGTGGCAGATATTAGCTACTACGTATTCGGGTGAAAGAAGACTAGAATTTTAAACGAAGCATGACCTATTTTGCAAATGAGTAGTTATAATGATTCCTGCAGAGTATAAGCTACTATTAAAAGTTCTTATAGGATTTAAATGTGAGTATTACCTTATATTTTAGTATTTAACGCTATTATAATATTCATAAGATTAATTATGTTAGCTCTTTTAGAGAGATAACTATATATTTTTACTGTATTAATAACTATTAAATTATATTTTCAAAATCATTCTACATACCTATTTAATTAGTTATATAATTAGATTTAGGTCCTTGAAATTATATTATTAGTGTATAGTAATATGACTTTATTAAATTAATGTATAATAATAATATAAAAATTTACAACTTCATAGATTAATCTTACTAAAACACTCATACTTATCAATTATGATATAAACGATGCGACTGTACCGGATATTAAAACATCTTAGGTACCTACGTAATCATAAATAACTGATATAATGATCTATTTAACACTTCAAACTCTTCAGTAATGCCGGTATGATTCATTAAGTAGTGAGCATCCTATTGCGTATATAATTTTAGTAGCACATAACGTCTATGCCATGTAGTTCGAACCACAATGGTGTAAATACTTATAATATCTAAAACGTCGATTTAGCAGTTCAAAATATCCTAACGTGTTGTCAGGCTGTTTAACTAAGGTAGAAAGTATTATCACTATGTTACCTACCAACCATATGCATAAGAGAACAAAAATTTATATTAATTCATTAAAAACGTGAGCTAATAAACTCTTGTGCCATCGATCAAATGCTTTGTGCAACAAAGAGATGTAAACAAACAGAGTTGAATAAATTGTTCCAAAACATGCAAGTGCCGTAATGTGATTGGGTCAGATGCGTTTTCAATATAAGCGTGTTATTTTGGTCCATAACTAGGGCCAAAATAACTACAACATGAATCCTGAGATAGCGGAGCGGCGTTGTCGCGCATGGATCGACAAGAAAGATAAAATAGATAAAAACTGGTCGACAGGGAAAGTCTTTGTTCAACACCGGTATGATGAAGGCCGACAGTAACATTATCTGCTGTCGGATAGCGAAAGATATAATATATTGCTTATACAATAACCTGGAAAAATATATCTATATTGGAATATTGAATAAAACAAAATACCTTATGATATACATGTACCCCATGATTTTCAAATGCTATTTTTAAAGAAGTCTTTATCCAGCCTCAGGATTAAATCTTTTAATTTTTATATGTCGGTTCGGCAGTCTAACAAGCAGACAGAAATACGCATTTTATTATTAATAACTAAAAAATTAGTAGAGATCATTGTCGAAGACCATATAAACACGTAATTACAGGCAATATATAATGACAATAATTACAAAGACAACTATCATAATTCAATATGCATGCAGTTAATTGTGAAATTATTTAATACTGTTTATGGAATTTCTCTAAGAAATCCTGAGAAACCTAATGACATAATAATAGCGTGCCTACTAAACATACAAGCCTGTTGTATATAGCGGTTTCCTGTAAAGCTAAAATAGGTACACTTTTACAGCTGCCTTAATATATTCTGATCACGGAATACTATAAGCCGCAAGAACTTTTATAAACTTTGTACAACTCACTCCTGCCACGATCATGTTTGCTTAAAAGTATCGTCAATGTCGTGATTAGCACAAATAACCGCAACCAAAAAAGATATTACAAACGAATTATTGTTACGTTCCTTTAAAATGTTATCAACGTCCTTCTAAAAAGTAATGTTTCTCTTCCCAACATGCCTTCACGATCCATTGAGTTCGCAAACTAATCGAATGTGCCTGTCCGATGATCTAGCTACGTCGAACACACAATAAGCCGGGCAATCCCCAGAGGTTGGCAAGCCTGCTAAAACAATACAGGAATTCTGGCTAGTTTCGTACCTATCAAGCTACGTTCAATGTCTAAGTTTTCGAAGGCAGTGTTCAAGTTCTGTTTGGCCCATATTGGGAGTAAAGTGTGTGTCGTTTGATATATTGGAGTGGCTAGTGACTTTGCTAAAGTTTGACTAATGAATGGACCTAGTTTTCGTTCAAAGGTTGATTCTTGAATGACGGTAGTTCGGTGAATCGTACTGTCGTATTAATCAATTCAGTTCATAGATTACAAGAACATAGCTATGTAATTGCATATGTTTAAAAATGATAAAAGATTTTTTAATGCAGCTTATTTTTTTTTACGTATTAAATTTTAATTTACGTTGGTGATAATTACTTGTTTATTACTTGAGGGTTTTCAGTATATTTATATAAGACAAAACTTCAACGTCATTTCATTACGAAAAGGTAGTTAGTGCCAATAACGTCAATTTAGAAACGTCTTTCTGATAAATCCTTTACCCCTTCATTTGCTGCATCCATCCTTAAATAACACTCTTAATTCATTGTTAATTTATTCCATGTCTTAGCAAGGAACAATGAGATTTAACTACATGTAATTCTCATCATATATCTGCTTTGTTGTTGCCGACATATATAAATATAGCAATAAAAATGTGAATGTCATTGTAATTATGTCTTTGGTACATTATTCACACTCAATTCGTATTCGTAGTTTCAACACTTCCATCGATTTACTTCCCATTTTGATCAATAAACATATTCATAATGAGGAGAGCTACTTTACACCACCGGACGTATGACATCACTATTTCATGAATACTACTATGTTGCACCTTATCCATAATGCAAACGTGAAAATATTATGTCATGGTGTGAAAATGTAGGATTGACGTCATAACATGTAACTACATTGTTTGTAGTTCACGAAACAACATAAATAAGAAAAAAGAGTATACAATAAACCTCGAGGAATCAGTATCTTTGTATGTTGTAATTTGTTTGTGTTGTAATACACTCGCTAATAACATGGGGTCTTGGTTGTGTAAGGGATCTGTTTCATTACTTTATTTAAATTTGGCTGCTCCTTTGCGATAATCGAGATCTATTATTCGAAATCTGAAAAAAAGAGACACTTGAATATTATATCTTATGTTCACACATACAAGTAGCACCGCAAAACTTATCTCCTTATTTAATCGTAATGAACTTGTAAATTCTTTTTGATTTTTGTACATAATACAATTCGTGATATGCACCTATCTATTGTCCTATAACTAGCACTTAACAACAACAATCATTCCACTAAACAGTGAACAATCACCATGACTACAAATTGTAACGAGATAGTTGAGAGATAATAAGATCACATAAAGATCATGTTCATTTGATTAGCAATAAGTTTTACGAATGGTAATATGTTTCTACAAATTAAGCATTGATATCATCTGTCGGGCATTTTGCTCTCTATCAATATCAACTCAACTCAACTTAATTCCCTAATACTAGTGTATTTGAATAATACAACATTTACGATATATTTACATTATTCATATTAAAACTAATTAATCTAATATATATTTACAATCCTATTAAAAAAATAACATATGTATAAAAAATTAAAATACTAATAATTATAATTTTATAATACTAAATATTTACAAAAATGGTTTAGGCGTAGTAGAATTCGTCAGCATCGCTGTCAACTGGTAACGTGCCCAGAAGACTGGCAGCATTATTTAATAGTATATTGAATGCCCTCTTTGTACGTCGTTATTAGTACTATAAAAAGTACCAACTATTCGAAATCTTACACACTAAGGCGATTTTCGCTAATTGAAAATGATCGCCTAATTATTTTTTCACTCGTTTCAAATACGCAATGTACTAAACAAGCGTTTCTAGTTTTCCACGACAGCATTTTCCCCAAACTGAACTGAATAACTCAAGAGAACAGGTAATATCCACAAAGTATATGTTCTCATACACTTACTTTTAACGCTTGTAAGTGGAGATAAAAAGGAATTTTCAATAGTGACCAAACCAGAAGCGGATAGGAGGCGGAACGACGGGAACCAATAAAGAAACTGGAAGAATTCTATTCAACGCATTCCGACCTCTCGAATGTGTTGTCGCTCGTGCTTGTTAGGACGCATATTCAGCGGCGTTGCTTACATACTTTGTATGTAATAAATAGGAGTACCTAATGTGAACGAAATGGCATGAAAATCGCGTCGTTTTGTATTCGTTTCGTACGTTTTGTATTAATAGATTAGGAGATAATAATCTCCTCCAGACCGAATTTCGATCACGATGACCAATTTTTACGAAGACTGCAAGAGATATTATAGTACACAGTTAGTACACAGTGTACGCAAACACTAGTGCACTCTCAATTCCCTAACTCATATTCCGATGGCACGGCAATCCGACAAGATCGGAGAGATCAGGCGGAGGTCCAACACCTTTACGTTCTTTATGGGACACGGGGATATCTAACACCGCAAACCTAACTCCGGGCTGCTATTAAGATTACTTGGCCGAAATATCCAATAACTTTTTAAAATTCGAATCCTGCCTCATACACAGCCCTCGCATTGACTATCGCTGCCCTACGGAGGCAGATAGGGAATACAGAGTATTACGTCCTAACTGCATTCCAACTGAAACAATTATAAGCCGTTAAGCAATAGAGCTGCATCACGACACAAGTAATAGGGCAGTTAGCTTCAACTTCACGTAGCAGAGTCACAAATTTGCCGTCGCTGCATAGACACGTAGCACCTTTACATGTTTTTTGAGAATCTAGTTCACTACTCTGAATGGCTGGCGGCGTAAAGAGCCCTGAGGCTTTCTGTCTTGTGATAAAAAATGGTTGCGGTTTTGAACTTTACCGTTTGTAATAGTTGCACAATGTAAGTTTAGTACTGAGCAATGTAGTTACATCGCTAATAGATATCATATTATAAGTCACATGCTTAAAAATAATGTATAATGAAGTTTCTGATTATAAGCCAAGCCAAGCTCGCATAATGTAAATCACAATCTAAGGTATTATCAACAAATTAATTTGTTTTTGTGACAATTTAAAAACTATCTTTTACAGGCAGATTTGCTTGCTTATCTCGTTAAAATATAGCTATTACTACTAAGTGATCGTACAGCTTTCTAAGTAATAGTTTTTTTAGGTATGAGTCAGTAGTTCCAGATAATATCTATAGCGATAATAGTTTGTGCAATTAACGTTCCACAGATATTATCGAACGAATTATTTTAAATGAATCTTAAACAAGCATATTCTGATAAAATACATTTTTCATCGAATTTGGTTATACAATAATTTACCTAGATGTCGGTAGAGCAGAAACTTAGAAACAAAGAGAAGATAAGCAATGTAAGTAAAATCAAAATCATTCGATTTAAAGGCAATGCTGACAAGCGATTTGAGGCTATAAATAACAGCGATTACATTGCCGCTGTTGTCAGTAAAAGGAATAAAATAAAGTTAAACTAATAGCACATATCTACGGATCTATTACATCCAACACGCTGCAGTGTAAAGTTGCTTATATATGACGCAAGTAGCAAGCAAGACGCAAACCATATGTACGGGCTACTTGCGCGAGAGTCCACAGAATATACCACGTTTTTGCCACATCTTGCACATGTTCGCCGCTTCGTGTTTAAAAACATTAGTTTTAATAAACTACGAGAGCAACATTTACTTAATCCATGCAAGTACGGAGTGCTTAATGGTTTAGGTGATCATCTCGCCAATTTCCAAACGCGGAGAGTAGTGGGTTTGATCCCCATTTGGGCAAAATGTGTAATCCACAAATAGTTGCTCCGAATCTGGGTTTTACTTGTGTCCGTTGTATGAACGTTTGTAAAGCGACACTGAATTTAATCTTAGTGCGTGTTGTTCTTCAAAAACATGTTATTAACATACGTATCTGTTTCTCATTCCCGCTTAAAATGATAAACAAGTTTGGATGAAACTTTTCACGCAGAAAGTAAATGCCCTGAATTAATATATTTATAAGTAGGATACTTTTATTCCTGTGTGCATTTCCGTGTGTTTCCTGTGTGATACATGTGTGTACATGCAGAAGATAATTATTGCATGTACCTATATGATTACTCTCATAACTGACTTCTACTTTCATGATATACCTACCTATCATCAATATTAACCCTAACTAATTAGGATTAGTTTGTCGGCCTCGATGGCGTAGTGGTTAGTGTAACCGACTGCTACGCCTGAGGTCGCGGGTTCGATTCCCGCACAAGACAAATATTTGTGTGCATGAACATGGATGTTTGTCTTGGTCTGGGTGTTTCTATGTATAATATGTATGTATTTACAAAAAAAAAAAAAAAAGTATATATGTATGTTTATCCATTGTCTAGTACCCATAGTACAAGCTCTGCTTAGTTTGGGCTAGATAGTGTTGTGTGTATGTGGTAGAATATTATATTATATATATATATATTAATATCATAAATGCGATGGGAGTTTGTTTGTTTGTTACGCTTTTACGTCTTAACTACTCAACCGATTATCATGTAATTTCGCAAACACGTTGTCAGGGGTATAGAAAAGGACATAGGGTACCTTTCATCCAGAAAAAGTACTGTTACTAACCTAACCTACTATAAACCTACAATTACGAGAGCGAAGTCGCAGGCATAATCTAGTGTCTTATAAATACTGTATGTGCAACGCATATTGTCTAAAGATCACCTTTATAATACGATGATTTATCATTATTAGATTTATCAACGTGATTTTCAGCGGTCTTTATTATCAGAATCAGCGTTTATCTCCAAGGAAATGTTATCAATGATACGGTATGCAGTGATAGCATAAGAAGGAAGTAATATCTGGTGTGTGATAATATTGGGTAACTCGGCTAAGTTTAAAATAGTAGTAAATATGTATATACTCATAGAAAACACTGGCGTTCTAAATTTACCTGCTTAAACAGAAACTGTTCGAACGGGAAAGTGCCGTAGCCTTTGGAAGATCACAGAAGATCTTTGCTGTTTAAGCTGGCTGTTAGTCTATGGGTATTTGCAACACCAAGGATATTACTTGCGGGTAGTCAACCCATAAAAAGAAGTAGATTTGCAGTAACCGCTATCCATCAGGCAGGTCAGCGACTAGTTTGTCTCATCAAAAGTTTAAAAATTTTTTTTTTTTTTGATGCCCAGGAAGAAATGCTTGTTGCACTACCCGCCGGCTAGGGGACGGCACCGGCGGGGCGTGTGTGACTCACCAGCCTAGTGCTGATATACCCACTAAAAAAACCTGGGGTGTTCCCTCTCTCACCCAATGGGGGGGGCCAGTTGGGAGTCTAAAAAGATTCATCCATAGCAGGCCCCCCCGTGTGGGTGCCGGCCGGGTCAATGGGATCCGACCTCCTCTCGTCCCCGGGGGAGAGCATTTCACTGCTCTCCCCTTTCGACGTTAGGAGGCGCGCGGGAACACCGCGCGCACCCTCTATGGGTTCTTACTCACGGGTGGCAGGGTCCCCTGAGGCCTTGCCACCCAGAACCCTTAGGTGGGGGGCAGGAGAGCGACATAAGCGCGTCTCCTGCGCCCCCTCCTCCGACGGCGGATGTCCGGGGCGTAAGGATCTTCCTCACGCCCCCGCTCCGCCGCCTCCTTCTGCGAGATGACAGCCTCGCAGAAGGACCTCATTGCGCCCCAGCACCTGTCGTCGCCGACCATCATGGATACGACGGTCGGCAACGAGAGGTCGGGGCCAATCACGGCGACCAGGGCACAGCGCTCCTCGGCCCACGCTGGACACTCCTCCAGCGTGTGCTGCGCCGTGTCCCGGTCGCACTCCTCGCAGTGGTGACACCTGGTTGTCGGCTCCCTACCAGCTATCTTGCACAGGTACTCTCCGAAACAGCCGTGTCCGGAGAGCACCTGAGTAAGCCGGTAGGTGAGCGGTCCGCGCCGTCTGTCCGTCCATTGCCTTAGCACCGGACGGACAGCCTCGACTGTCCTCACCCCGTAGCGGGGCTGGGCCAGCCTTTCCCCCCACTTGGCCTCGAGGACCAGTCGAGCCTAGGACCTTCGCGTCTCCACCGCCCCGTGAGTGGGTTCCTCACCATGGAGCCGGCGGTCCACGCGCCAGTGATACACCGACGCGTTGGACCTCCGCCTCCAAATCCCAGGGCGGCGATGCCGCCAGGACGCACGCCGCCTCAAAGGAGACGGTGCGGTACGCCCGCGACACCCTGATCGCCATCGCCCTCTGAGGTTTCCTCAAGAGGGCGATGTTTCGGCGATCGAGGGCGCCGGCCCAAATGGGCGACCCGTAAAGGGCCATCGACCGCACACTGTTTCTATCCTAACCTAACTTACATTTACGCGAGTGGAGACGCGGGCAAAATTTAGTAATAAATAAACTCTTATATTTCTAAATTCGAATATATAATTACAGTTTAAAACAAGAACTTATTTAAAAATACGTTACCATCTTTTTTCAGTTCCGCGTAATCGATGTATGATTTCGCATATCACACACGTATATTCAGCCCACTGAACTCTTTACGCCAGTTGGCAACGGGTCATGCTGCTACGGAAGCAAAATTTTTGTTTTGTGCCTCTTATGGCAGACGAGCCAATGACCCACTTAAGGCCATACTATATACACCATACATAGGACCATTGTTTACGTGAAAACAAGACAGTGAGTTAGAGCATATAGCTTAATTTCGTCATCGCGTATGCAATAGTATTTAAAAGCTATTTTTAAAATGAGTAGGTACGGCTCGTGGTGATTATAAATAATTACAACTGCTTATTAACTTCATGAATGCTAAAGACACATTCAAAGCGTGCTATCATCTAACGCTCTGTTTAAAATAAGAAAAAGCTGTGGACATACTAGGCTTTAATAATCTATTAGCGCAGTATTACTCCGAGATGCCACTATCTGACGCAACAGAAAAGCCATTGACATTATTCAAACTTGAACATTCGAGTATTGATTCGAAACACCGCAATCAGGGTTTGTTATCATGGAAACTGATCAGAAGACAAAGGTGCAAAACAAAATAAAATAACAGCAAAATGTTACATGGGTATTACGCAAAATATCATGAGGCTTGTTAGTAGGCAAGGGAAATTCCCGAAGGGATTCACAATGATGTAGATAGGTACTGCATTACTCATTCTGTGGCAATTAATGAGGTTATTAAACCCCGTTGCGGCATAAAATGTAAGAACGTCATTTATTACTTTAGTACAAATTATGATAACATTATTCACAAAACAATACACGAAGTTCACCTTACGCAAATATCTGGACTCCGGACGATATAGGTTTAGTTTATCTAAAAAACTAAATTCATATTTCTTTAGTATCAGCTTCGGTACCGGTGACATGATCTGATTAAGATCGCAGCTTATAAAATGAGTCGTACATAACACTCATAATATGGCCAATCTAATATTTTCGGAGGAGTATGGTGAACAACTACATTGCAAATTGTCTTCTGTTTACGCGAATGTTATTCATTGAAATTAAACTACTATATACGGATTTTATCGCGTTGTTTATTTAGCACTGTATTACAACATTTTGAAAATATTACACTACTACTACTATTGATTTTATTTTACTAAATTATAAGCTAAATAGATAAATAGATTTAATAGTTTAAATAATTTTATTAGCTTATAAATTAGTAAAATAAAATCAATAGTAGTAGTAGTGTAATATTTTCAAAATTTTGTAATACAGTGCTAAATAAACAACGCGATAAAATCCGTATATAGTAGTTTAATTTCAATACATTGCAAATTGTTAACGCAACTATTAAGATAATATTAAAAATATACATGTTTTCTGTTTTACATATTAGACAATACAAAGTAATTATCATAGAATATGATATATGTAGGTACATATGTATTGGAATTTTAAAATTCATGTAATGAATATATGAATATGTAAGAAAGTATGTCTGGCGTAGGTATGTGCAAACATACGTGTGGTGAGTTGTCGATAACACTATGTAGTCTTGTAAACACTAATGTAAACAATTAATAAAGTGACAGCTTCAGAACTTTATTATTACTGTGGCGAATAAGCAAGTTATCGTTTAGCATTGGATAACGAGTCACCGAGGGTCATATTATATTATTATTAATAATAAACTATAGTAATTATATCTTCAAGCATTTATTTTAAAGGCTCTAGATATTGCAATCCATGCCGCTTATCTACAGTAATGAGTATTTTAGAAGAACAGTTTAGATTTGTTTTAGGTATTTAAATCGTAAAACTAATTGTAGAATTCACTGTATGACACATTTATATTTTAAATCTTATCTCAATACCAAAATAAAATTACACGCATACCTTATGAATTAAGCAAAAGAGGCCCTGGATCCAACAAAAAAAACAATACATAAACTAGGACTAAGTTAAAGGGGTAACGTGAAACTTTTCTTCCCAAATCACTTAACAAAAAGTTATATTGACAATGTGATATTGAGGCAAGGAAGAAAGCCTACACGGGCTATTACCGAATAAAATTTCATAGAAAGCTTGGCAAACAGAGGCTGATGGAGCGGCCCATTAGGGGCCATGCATAAATTGTTAGTTTAGTGACAACAAATGGCGTGAGCCCGTTTTGTTGCGCATTGTTTTTGCGACGAATTTTCCCCTTGTATTTTTGCATTTCATCGAGGTACGGCTTTATCCAGCTTATAACGTCTAACGCCTTTGTTTCGACATAATGTTACTTTTATGGAAAAGTGTAAAATATTGTTGTGTTGCCATAAAACGAAATTAAAACCCATAATATTTCGTTTAAAAAGATTATAATTTCTTTCTTTTAGAAATTATTCTGATACAAAAGGGTTTTTACCCACATTACCTCTGCGGCAATGGATATCGCAAATAATTTCATCTTAAATACACCTTTTAATAATAATTAACAATAGCCAAAAGCTTAGGTATACTTTTTCCTTCGCATAAAAAGTTACGAAGAACTTTTATAGCTCTATTTTCATTTAGGACTGCTTTAAACTTTTTATAGCTATAACAATGTTAATCATAATACGCAACAGAAACTTCCTTCAAAGCATTTTACAAAATATTTTTCGTTGGAAAAAGTAGAAGCTAATACAGCAAATCAGTATAACCGATGTTTAACACCGCAGAGCGACCTAAATAGATCGTAAAACTCTATAAAGGTCAGACGTAAATCTTGGGACCGATTACGTAACTTGATCGAAATCGCCGACGTCGCCGAACGTTCACCGCGAATTTAAAAAGTGAATTTTTGTCATTGATCTCTTACAACCGATAAAATGATAGCTACGCAGCTTATTACACGTATTTGTGTACAAGTTATTTTGTACAGCATGCAGCAATAATGTACAATCATAATGACAATATGATAATAATAAGAAGTGGATATTGCCGCACATTCCATAAATTGCCTCTAGCTCATGTTTAATACGTGTATATCACTCAATACTACATATAAACATTATATTATGTGAATAAAAACTACTATTCACCATCTTTTTATAAAACTAGGATGATTTAAGCTTTAAAAAATATGACAGCAGCTTTCTATTACATTCGTAGTCATAAATAACAATTAAGCGGCTTGATTACCGATGAGCAGATGAATATTGGAAAAGGAAGGGCTTAATCTGTTTGTCATGAAACACCACCTACCACCACCAAGACTGTCTTATAATTCAGAAGTCATATAATATGATTAATAATGAAATTTCATTTAAGCTGGCCATTACATTTTATCACTAAGGTGACAAGCAAGCACATGGCTTATATGTATTATTGGGTAACTATAGCCTGTATAACTATCAAATAACACCACTATCACTAGTATTTGGGACTCTATAAAAGCGCGGCCAGCGCAAGGCAAATATCACTTGCCTCGCGGTACAATGCCTACTTCAAACATCTGGAACCCTATTCACCGCAGGAACATAATACGAGGCTATTTCTTAGCGAGCTTCTGCAGGGAGCTGGCATTTCTCAGTGAGGATTCCGCGAATTGCGTTGTATTCTTCCTTTCTTTGAATACAAACTAAATATTGTAAATATATAAAATATCGTCAAAGTAAACTCTAGGGATGTTTGAGATCTTAACAGACTTGCTTCAACAGCAATCAAATCATGCATATAAGATACACAGTCTATCACTTATCCTCCCAAAGTATCGCTTCTTCTTCTTCTGCTCTTTTCATGACCTTGTTTTTGAATTCAAGAGTACTTACTTTACTGATACGCGTTTGTATCTTGCAAATTGTTTGCCTCCATTGCCTCATCTGTGACTTCACCACAAAACTAGCACAATCTTTTACAGTTGATGACGTTGAAGGTCCAGTTTCTTCAAGGCGACGTTTAGCTGCTGCTATTGAACTTTTACTGGCGCACGATTTTCGACACTCAATATGAGCGTTCACAGAGGACAAAGCATTTAGGTAGTTTATGTGCCCATCATTTCTCTCAATACCTGCTTCTTTTAAAGTCTTTATACCGTGCACAACAGTCACAGAATCACCTTCAGAAAGTAACTTATTGCAAATAAAACACAAATCAGCCATATAGGAACAATATTATTATTTATTATTATTATTACGTCCGTCTTTGCTAAGATAAACTTTAAAACTGAGAAATGAACTTGTCCAGTAGGTAGTAGTGCCTTGAGAAAGAAACAGGCCTCCTCTATATAATAGAACATCTGCCCCAACTTGCTATAAATAGAAAGGTCGGGTAGTGGAGTTAGTATTTCCAGGTCTGTAATTTTATAAGCAATACCTGGATCCATGAGATGACATTTTTAAAACAAATTCATTTAATGTATTTTCCACTTAAAATACAATTATACTTAATTAAAATAACATGAAAATATATTTAGAATGATACACTTTATTATTTATATGTCAAAGGTAAGTGAAATTTGATAACTATTTGATTTAAAAAAATATAAATATCATTATAAGGTATTACATTGTTATTTTAGTAATATTTAATAAATAATTAAGCAATAAAACGGTATAATAGATTGTGATACAGGATTTACCTTGTGCTAAGGAACGAGTATGTATGGCTGAGCACTCCACACTCTGCGCCCTCTTTCTCAAAAACGGCTCGACATATAAAAAAGGTCCAAAATAAAATTTGTAGAGAATTTTATCCGCTACAACTTTCATAATGAATCAAGTTTGTCTGATATAGCCATTAGGCAAAAGAAACTGTTGCGGGATACATGCGCAAGATGAACTAAAAGCGTGGTTAATCAAATGGGTAACAGATAGTTCACAAAGGGTGATAGTATACACACGAAGCATACCATCTGCGCAAACTCACCTTGCGTTTATTATTCGCGACTTACATTATAGTGCTAGTTTACCGACGCTCTCACTCATATTAAAATTTTATATTATTGAATTGAATAACGTATTACGCAAGTTGTAATTTTAATTATAGGAATCACTGTCCAACATTTTTCTTGAACGATAAAAGAAGCCTCGTTTATTAAAAATTACATCTTTGTTATTTTTATGTATAAAAGCTTGAGCTATATATATACCCATTTATTCAGCAGACCTAATCAAAATGAAGCAGAAAATAACTTTACTATAAAATTCGGGTAAAGAATTTAAAGCTTCTTCGTAAAAATAAACGCACATATTTAAGCCTCAAAGCATTTTCAAGTACCTAAATAATCGACATTCCAATTTATCAGATGCTGGTCCGTCGATTACAGCTTACCATTTTCCTTATTTGACACTTACAAATTGTAAGTAACTGTGAACAAACCGATTCACTGAGACGGATTTTCCTCCGTGATTACCTGCTTGAGAATTTTACTAACATTACCATGACGCGACTACGAAATATAAGGAAAGTAAGTGCACACTGGCGACAAGAATCAGATTTCGCATAATAAGATACCATAGCAGAATACTAAGCAGTACTACTTTATATCCTGTGCTTGTTTAGCTGTGGAAATATGATTTACTAATACGCGTGTCGTCTACAAGGTGGCAAGTGTTTTAAGTGGGGAAAACATGTGTCTGCAGTGAATGGAATAATATTATTATTCAACAATATACGGCGTTAGAGTTATCTCACACGAATACAGATTTCAGGTAAATTTATGAATATTAATAAAATTGTGGGTAACAAGTATGTATATAATAGTATAAGTTCCAGATAAAGAAATTCTTTTGTAATATTAAATAAGTTTATTAAGACATATCCGCTTGGGGTTCATCTAACCTGGTTGAGTTCAGTGCTAAGAAAACTCAGGTGTGCGCGTTCAGCTCAAAAAAGACCCTATTCTCTCCACTTTCCACTCTTCGGGGCACCACGCTGTCACTGCAAGATAGTCTTAACATCCTAGGCATAGACATCCGCCACGACCTTAACTCTAGGGATTACATCGAGAGTGTAATAGCCACAACTGCACGCAAACTCGGGATTCTAAACAAGGTGCGGCGTTTCTTTACTCCTGAACAGCGGTATTTGCTGTACAAGGCCCAAGTCCGTAGCAGCATGGAGTACTGTTCGCACCTTTGGAATGGTGCCGCTAAGTACCTACTCGATGCCTTAGATAAACTGCAGCGTCATGCCGTACGTATCATCGACAACCAGGAGGTTACGAAGGACATCGAACCGCTACAACTTCGTAGAAACATTGTGTCCCTTAGCGTATTCTATCGCCTCTATCATGGCGAATGCTTCGAAGAGTTATTTGACCTTATCCCACCTTCCCCCTTCCTTTTGAGAACCACACGTGCCGGTCTTCGTAATCACTGATTGACGGTTAGCACAATCCCGTCTCGCACCAAAAGGTTCAGCAATTCCTTTTTATGCCATACCATACAACTTTGGAACAGCCTTCCGGCTCATGTGTTCCCTCCCTTCTATGACATTGGGTCCTTCAAACGTAGTGTGAAGCAGCATCTGGTCAGACCGGCTTGACACTGACGACGACTAGAAGACATCTATCTTCTCCTCGTCGTCACTGTCTCTGGCCTGTAATTGCGCTTTCCATCAGGTACGTTACAATCACGTTGCCGTGTCACGATAAAAAAAACCTTGACAGTACACAAATAAATACGGTGTGATATAAAAATAAAATGCCAAAATATCATATATCTGAGGTACCTATCTATATTACTGTCTTCAATAAAATACATAATTTTAACATAAATAATTGTTTAGGGCATATTAAATATGCAAATAAATATAAATAGGTACTGAATAGAATAAAAACATAATAATCATAACAATCTCAACGCAGTCATTTTTATTTGATATCATTAGTGAGGAGCCCATTCTAAATCGTATCATAAATCATAACGAATCGATCGACTTGTTGCGTCACTATGTTCTTATTACACGAAACAATAGTGAATACAAACGACAACATTTTAATCTACATCTTGTCCATTAAAGCTTACGTTTATGTAACAAGAAGTCACAATGATAAATGAAATTCAACGTTTGTCTATGGAATATCGTGCAAAGTACATCAAAACGAAAACAATATGTTTAGGAAATTCCGTTTTATGTTTACATTGAAATTAAAATACTCATTACCAACTGATTTGTTAATAACAGACAAATACAAGTTATCCTAATTGTTTAAATATTTCAAAATAGTGAAAGAAGATAATCTATGATGAAATTTATAAAACTAGTTTAATTTAAATTAATTGATAGGTGACCTAGGTTAATGTCTTATTTTGCATCTTAAATCATTTTTGGTTTCGTGCAGTAGGTAACCGTAGTGATTAGTGTAACCGATCGCCACGCCTGAGGTCGCGGGTTCGATTCCCGCGCAAGTCAAACATTTGTGTGAATATGGATGTTTGTCTTGGTCTGGGTGTTTATATGTATAATATGTATGTATTTACAAAACTAAAGTATATATGTATGTTTATCCATTGTCTAGTACCCATAGTACAAGCTCTGCTTGGTTTGGACTAGATGGTGTTGTGTGTATGTAGTAGAATATTAGGTATATATTATTAGAATATTATTTAGTTTATGTAACTTAAAATAAATATTATATTAGAAAAGGCAAGAGATACCTGCTACCGGAAATATTGTTAATGTTAAAATCTCGTGATTTGTAAGCCGAGACCTCGCTCCCTAACTTTGAAAGTAGTGTATCATCCACGCTTCTAATACCTACTTGCGCAAAATTTATATTTATGCTTACGCAGTACGCGGCGCCGCGCATGCGTAGTAAAACTTTGCGTATACTTTGGCCGCATGACTAAAGCCAATGCGTAAATCTTAAGTAATTCTATACTATAGTATTATAAAGTGAAAATAATTGTTTATTTATAATCGATAAAATCGATTAAACTACTGAATCAAGTTTAATCATTATTTCAGCGTTAGAAAGATGCCTTATCCAAAAGTATTATAGGTTATTAAGATCACGCTATGAGCCACATGAGCGAAGCAATAATCATAAATGTGGGTGAAACCGACAAAAACAGCTAGTACCTAATATAGTTATTCGTCAGTATTTTGGAAATGTTAAAAAACCATGTGCTACTTACAGACACTAGAATTGAGAGGCCTATAATAGAACAATGTATGTTTTTCAAGGTACAGTTGATTTTACGCTCTCTTTATTGTAAAGTAAAATGTTGTTGGATCGTCTTTCTGTAGGTGATTCTGATGTAAATTATAATCGTAGTACCTAATATTATGCCTGCTTATCATGGCCATATTGGTTTATTGATTTAATAGTTTATTTTGTATTTTTAATGTTGTTAAAACAAGGCCTTTTAACCATATACATTTCTAGATTCAAACTGTTGCGGTATCTTAGGTATTCCGTTTGTTTGTTTTAAATAATCTACATTGAAATAATCTACTTTATTCTTTAAAAGCAATTGCAGCTCTATTTCGTAAAATATTTAAAATACATATTCGTCACCATTCCGCTTGCTTTTCAGCAATAACGAGTAGACTAAGATGGTCGTCGACACATTGTCTTAATGTGTAGTTATTTCAAAGTAAATACTCATGCTTTTTAAAATTAAACGTGTCAAATCCATATAAAGTATTTAAATATCAATGTGTAACATTCACGTTAACGCTATACAATATCCTAACTTGGAACAGTTATCCGTGCTGCTACTAAGAATTAGCTTTAAAAAGTAATAACATAATACGCGACCCGGGTTCCAAACCCACCATCACAACAAGCATTTGCGCAAACGCTTACATCTATCCATCACACAAACAATAGTTCATAGCTACTACAAAAAAGATTGACACAAGCTATAGACACACAAATCCTATCAAGTAATAACGAGACAGGTAAGAACACAAGTTTGACAAATTGTCCACTCGAAGCATTGTTTAGAAACGAAACAGTGCATACGACCCAACATTGTTTACTAGTACAATTATTGATCACCGTGATTTAAGATGGCCGCCAACCAACGTGCTGGAGGTCCTGTGGTCTTATAATTAAGTGCGTTCGTGATACAGATGGTAAATGGCTACTATCAGGAACCACCTATGAAGCCATAATTAAGTACTTTTATGAGAGATCCAGTCTAATACGTAGGTAACTAAATAATTTAGTGGTTACCGAAATATACGTAATATGTATATTATTTCACATAGATTTGATTTATTTATTACATAGTATGTTGAGATAAAACTACTTTGTAAGCAAATAGTTTGTAATAGAGACAGACAGGGTTTTCGTGATTGGCAGATATTCCGAACTAGGGACAAGCTCTGTATCGTGGGGTCTTTATAAAGTTTGTAACAACAGCCAAAAAGAACACCTAGATTCGGAACAACTATTTGTGGATAGAACAAATGTTTGCTACTCATGGGGATCAAACCTACAACACTCGGTGTTTAGCGGCGAAGTCACAATCTCAACTGCTGCGCCATCCGTGCAATCAAAAATAATTTAATAATATAGTATATCTTTTTCCATAACTACACCCATTTTATAGAGTATCACAATTGCACGATACTTTATAACATTTCAAATGAGAGAATCAAGGGTCTCAAAGACCACCCTCTCTTATAACAATGACCAGTGATTCATATAATGCTTTGACCCGCGATGTTCAGAACGGCACGATTGGCTCATTGTGATTGAACTAACCACATAAACCTCGCTATCAGTGTAATCAGTGTGCTTAGTTAGTAAAGCGATAGCAAGCTATACTAAGGTCGCCAGCTCAAGTCCTGCTATATAGTAGACGTCTTAACATTAAAAAATAATTGTTACTCTTTCTTAGTATATCTTTATATACCGATCTAATGAGTATGTTTCTTAACGTCTACATAAATATGATCGTTAGAGCTTCGTTCAATATTTATATAAGTGGGTATATAATTTGAAACGATTTACCTAGAATCGTAATAAATTATCCACTTAACCACCAAAAATAAAATAGTCTAGACGGAATGGTATCATTTAATTTCAAGTAATAAGCAAGAAATAAATTTGTTCTACTAATATAATAATAATGAATAAAGTAGGAGTAGGCTGTAACGAAACTTTCAAATACTTTAAAATACTTTTTACAAATCGACTTGGTTTTTGACTAAATCGTTGTTTCGATCCATTGATTCAAATCGATCTGAATATATTTTAGCCCGATAGAATCATTTATTCGGTTAATTGATCTCAGCTCGCTGTACCTAGTAAAGTCATAATTCATTTTTACTAACCCCAACATCTGAGCCCTATTTGTTTTAGCTCAATCATTTCGGTGATAGATTCGCGTAGGAATCATGAAATTATTAAATATATTAAAACTAGTTCCCGGAGCATGGACAGTACCAATATCATAAGGCAAGCATGTATTATCATGAATATAGAACAAAATGCAGTTTCGCATGGCCGCTGAGAAATCAACCTCTATGATTTAAGATCGTTAGTGTGCTCTCCGAGGAGGTCCAATATCTAATGCAGTTTCATAAAGTACCGGTTCCACTGTCATATTTATGTTGATACAACTACCTACATATGCGGTGGGAGAAGGTACATAGACATTTTAAAATATAGATAGTAGAATTAAAATATTCTATTCTCGTTATACGAATGAATTGTTAATTGAGCTATTAATTACTTCGAAGAATACTAAAAACTTATTTGAATAAAAAAATTTAATGATATCTTGTACCCACGTACCTATTAACCTTTAAAATTCATACCAATAAATATAAAAGAAAGGTACCCTTTTATATTGGTACCATTAATAACATATTTCATACGAGAATTTTCATTAGCATTATCAA
Organism: Catocala nupta; assembly: GCA_963675205.1. Lineage (NCBI taxonomy): Eukaryota > Metazoa > Arthropoda > Insecta > Lepidoptera > Erebidae > Catocala > Catocala nupta. The sequence goes on from OY776082.1 coordinate 13,965,170, forward strand.
TTATTAAAATAGAGTCAGCTTCAAGCAACTAAATATTATGAATTTGCATAAGAAATTTATAATCCCTATTGATTCCAACGCAATAGCCATTTTATGACTGTTCACATAGAGGTTATGTTGCTTTATCAATAAAATCCTGGATCGTTAAGATGGGATATCAGTCGCCCACGCGACGTCCGGACTCACAAGAACTTAATTAGTCGCTTCTCAACGAGTCCCTGAATGTTATTTATTATCTGACAGACAATTCAACTGATTGTGCACTATAATGTATATCTCCACAGTCCACAACTATTTCAAAAGAAGACGAATGCGTCGCGCTCCAATGATACGGTCATTATTACGAAATAAACATATATCCGTTTTGACCGTTCTTAATAATCTGTGTAAAACTATGAAAATATGTCATTTACATATAACGAAACGTGATTTAATTTAGTGATATGTAGACTTTATTCGGCACGATTGTCGTAAAATATAGCGGATCGTAATGACGAAGTTTCATTTGAATCAGTCAAGCACAGCGCGGTGAAACATTTACACGTAATAAACGTTTATACTTAATCTCCTACGTATGTAGGTATTAATGTAATATTGCCCGACATTCAAGCGTAAATAACTGAGCTATAAACCGATGATAATAATCATATGCAGCAAATTTCATAGAAATGGATTGCACTCAACCGCAGACACAAATGGCTAAATACAATATAAGATATTCTGAACAAATCATTGACTACATAAATGTGAATGTTTGTTAGATTGTTTCTTTGTTTGTATAACGTTAAAATTTCGATTGCAGTTTAATTTTGGTGAGTTGTTGCGGCCGTGTATGATGCTGACAAAAACGTTTCTTTTTAAGTCTGTTTATTAATCATCGGCCATAGAATCTAACAATAGACATTTAAAGAGTTTAGAAGATAATCAAAGTCAGAATTCACGGAACATTATAAAGCTTGTCCGGAAATAGTTACCAATTGAAATGTCTCGACCTACGCTGACATTTCGTGTGGCTTGAGCCTTACGTGAAAGAAAGTACGATTCGCGTTTCACATGTTCATGTCATAATGTTGGAAATAATGAACTTATGTTGTACGTCCCATACAAACACGAGTACATATAATTTGTAAAATAATGACGTGGTCATGTTTAAGAGTTTTAACGTATAAGCTTTGTTTTATCATGCAAGTGACAAATAAGCAGACGATCCGAATGATGGTGAACTGTCACCGTGGCCTATGAAAGCTATCATATATCATCATGGCATATCAGGTACAGATAGCATATTGCACAATGAAAGTACACACACATAGTGTGTGTGTACAACAGAATGTCACTAAATTATGTTTGTAAATACACTAAACATTTAAAATTCAACTAGAATATAAATCAATAGTATAGATATTTGAATGAGTAAACATAAGCAAGTATCAATGGAAGTATTGACAGCTCGAATGGCGCACCGGTCACCTCGTAATTGTGCCGAAACATCCACAAATAGTTGTTTCATGTCTGGGTATTATTTGCGTCAGATGTATTAATGTCTGGTAAAACCATCGATATACAAGCATTATACCAAGTGCGAAAAATTTACTTTTAAATCAAAGCATGAAATTGTATGTGCTTTAGAATAATTTATGTACATAAGCCTCAAAGACATCGACTGGAGGCAGAGAGCGACATCGTGCGAAAACATTTACCCAACTACCGTTGTATAAATTGAACAAGTACATAAAATCAAATCACCGTTCAATAAGCCGCATAGTGATTATAACTTGTTCAATTATAAGAATTTTGCGCTATTAAAAAAGCATTATGAAATCAGAAACATTTTTAATATGGCTGATACTTCTATACTGGGCGAAGTGGAGATAATATCGAACGAACTTGCTCCGTGAACATCATTTCCACATCCTGGCAGATCTCTATCTTTATAACAGATGTGCGTTATTTACTAACCCCCGCATTAACGTGACTTAATGTCAGGGCTACCACGTATATAATATTACAACATTTTCGAATATTATCTCCTATTTTTTATAATGTGTCACGTAACACGTGACACATTGTAAAAAAGCCTCTATAATAAAACTACTGAAATAACACATTAAGTACTTACCTACTTTCTTTTTTGTTTTGTGAATAGCTAATGTATTCGATTGAACAACATGTCATCTAATGATTGAAAAGGGCACAACAGCAACTGTATTAAAATTTTAAGAGTGAAAGTAGCTGGTTAAATTCTGATACGGTCATCATGTCTCAAATTAAATTGAAACTAAACAATTAATTTTTAGATTTATATGTTGCTTTGTTTTAAAAACCTTAATATAGTAAAACTTTATCTGATTAAATTATAAAACAAGCAAGTTAGAGTCTGCAACAGATTATATTAACCAGCTTGCAACTTTACTGCTCAAGTAAAATGAAACAATTTTCCTAGGAATCACTTGTCTATGCATTATAATACCCACGAAGTAGTAAACACCGCATACGGAAACTAGCCTAAGCCATGTCAGTAACCTACCTCTGTTTATGTTCAAGGATAAACCCGACTAACCAATGAATACAATTTCAAGTTGGTTATGTTTACTTATTCTCACCAGTTAAGAATTTAGCAACAAATACAAAACTTAGTAAATGCTTTGATATGCTACATAATATTATGCAATAATTATAATATAATATTTTATATGAAGGTAATAATCTAATAATTATGAGAATGTTCAAGGTTTAATAAATACATTCACTTAGTTCTGTTTTATAGACTAGACCAAATTTGTAACAAGCTTATTTAAAGAAAATTGTAATATCCTGAATTCACACAACCTTAAGAATATTATGGTGAATTCTAAGGTGTTCTGTGTTGCTAGAAATGTTTTCTTCACCGTTCTAGCTAATGAATATTAATATTATATTGTTAATTGTAACGTTATAGTTGGTAGATCTGGTTTTTAGGGACTAGATCGACCAAGGTAGTAAGTAGCGGCGATAATATAAATAATATACTTCGCAATTACAAGGTTTTTAATTAAAATTTACCAAACTCGGCACAGTAACAACAGTAATTCTACACCATACATATTAACCACACGTTAACAAGAGAAACAGGGCGTGGTTCTAGAAGGCTCGTGACGTGGTCTTCGATAGCTCGAAAGACCACTTAACTGAGCATGCAGCACGGCAGGTAGAGGAAGTGAGGCTGGAACCAGGCGCGGTCGCGTTTATATAGCGGCTACCACCGGCAAGAGGAGAAGAGGGTCGCCACCTCCACTCTGACTCGCGCGCAGCCGCCATGGCGCGAGCGGTTCGCGTGACAATATATAACAAAATATCTAATAAAAGTGCTTAAACTTATAGCCGAGACCTCTAAATTATCGATTTCATACTTATATTATGTCTTCAAGATAATTGAAATATTTATGATGATACTAAAAGTAATTTTCCATTTTGAATCCTGAGCTGTGTATTACAGACGATCTCTATAAGTCCCAATTGAATCTTAAATTCTTCAGATTGATTTCGCTAACTACATTCAGTGACATAACGTAACCAAACTCCAAATAACCAGAAAGTGAATAACACAATAATGGCGAATTTCACAGTACTTCAAGCTATTATTCGGTCGTTACGGCCTGTTAATAAAAGATAATCATTTTCAATTCAGTCAGCGGAAATGTGAATATTATTACGGTTTTATACTTTAGACGGTTTATTATGCAATATTCTTTCATTATTGCTGTTCGCGGTTTGAGCAATAAAACATCATAATCCTCCTTCTATGAGGTAGTTAAAAATATACGCTCGTAATAGATGTTTTATGCATATTTATAACTTCTCAGGAAACGTCCTTAAGCTTAATTACGATGGTTTAAATACATTAAATTATAATATGAACTGTAAATTTCTAAAGTTAATCCATTTATACTGACATATTAGTTAGGTATTGTCAAATATTCATGAGATATATTTCAGATATTCATTATCATATATAACATTATTTACATTATAAGAATAACAGAATATATAAATATTAATGTGACATAAGCCATGTAAAACCTGGAGCGATGTGCAATCACTGGCTAACTTTATTATTATAAAATAAAATAAAAAAGGCTTTTCCAAATTGAGTTATACTGCGGACAACCCTAAGCAATGCCGATACCTAAAATCATCCATAAAATCTCAGGTTATCAAAAACAGGTTCCCGGTACAACCTCTCGCGTGTTTTAATAACATAATCATTATACTTAAAATTAAAAAATCACTTTAATTTAATAGATTACTATTATGTTAACTTGCAAGTTATAACAAATTGATTAAATAAACGTATCCAAAACCATTAAAAAATTAATTAATACGTACAAGTTGAATATGTACAAGTTGAGTTATCAAAATTAAAAATCGACGTGAGAATAAGATGTTTTTATTTGTTGTCGTTTTATTATCATTGCCTCGGATGTTTTAAAAAGACTCCGATTGTTTGTACAACTTCTCTCTAAGTAGGTACACAATAAATATTATGTTGAAATACTCCGGATGCAGTTATAACAAGTATAAGGCTTGTTTCACACGTACCACAACCACACCACGTGGGCGGGCGCAATTATGTATTGAAAATGAATAGTAGAATTTACACGGACCACATTTTGCCGTCATTATCGACCACGTTGTGGTTGCGATGTGGTCGGTATCACATCGCAACCACAACGCAACCACCTGCGACACCGCGAACTAGCGTCCGACCACATCACAGACACAGCGCTGCGTCGACGCACCGACACTGCGCGCACGCCTGCACCGTCATGCATTCTGCATTGTACTAGATAGCAACAACAACGTTTCCTCTTCGAATTCTATGAGTTTATTCAGTCAAGGCGTGTTTCCTCAACGAAAACCGGTGTCGAACTGTCTGTGTGCACTCGTGAACGTCATTGCATCGTCGCAACCACATCGTAACTACTAACGACAACTCAACAACATCCACATTTTGAGGAACCACAACGCAACTGCAAAAAGCTGCAGCGACACTATTCGCATGTAACCACTGCTTGATCACCTTTTTTCGCGTCGATGTGGTGTGGTTGTGCTACACACGGCTACCATCTAGTTAGACAACCTATATACGCATAACTACATTACATACAAAATAGAGAATTGTCAGAAAGGGACCGTGCATAGTGGTGTCGATGTAATGGTGAGGATAGAGCGTAACAAAAATATAACGCACTCTCTCGCACGATTTGCAGCGTTCAACTTCTAATAGTTCAAAGTCTAAACAGTCTAGGTTGATGTGTCGCTGTGTGTACGTGTGAATGAAGCCTAATGGTTTACAATAAACGACTTACTATAATATTATCCAAATACAGGTATTTTTATTAATTGGTATCTTGGAATCCAGCATTGATTCCAACAAAATCAGTTATGATTCGTATATGCATTCATTTCTATACACATAATATATAGGTACGTGTAGTATTACTTATAAGTATCACATGTTAAATCCTCGCAATTAATTAGCCGATACTATATATTGAAACAAAGTATTATCATGTTACCCAAATAACAGGACTATTTAAACATGTTATTGTGTCACAACTAATGTTCTTTATACCATGTGTATACGAATATATAAACATAATAATGTATATGCATATACGCCCAGTGCACCTCTATACGACACGACGGCGACGTATAAAACATGTGCCATGTAAAACTATAAAATGCCGTTTGATATTAAAATTCATATTACTCGAATACGTAGGAAAGGCGTATTGTCTGAGCGTGTTAACAAGACTGCGGCGACTCCCACATAGTCCGCTGATAGAGACATTAAACTGCCGACATATTTTATACGTACCTACCTACATGGAAACAGACATTACATGTCTCACACTTGAGACTCCTTTGTAATTGTGTTGAGTTATTTATTTTGTAAATAAAGGTACCACGGTTTATCAACTATTATTTCCCGTTGTATTACAATATTTTATACCATTTATCAATTACAGTGAACTGTCGTTCAAGCTAAAAATAAGTCATAATCAAACAGACGAGGCAGTTTAAACAAATGTTTACAAGCTGTCAGCAATAAAAAAGTAGCATGTTTAATTTGTGTCAAACTGTCTCTCTTTGTAACGAGTTCCTTAATGACTGCGTGTAAGTATTCACATTTTAATCTTAGCAGGTAGAAGTCGCCAGTAGCAATCTATGTACAGTATTACGATCGTACCTACACGTTCGTAATACTTCCGTACCACATGAGCGTTTCTTCATAAATCTTTGTGAACATCCCTCTGACGACACGACATAGTAAATTAGCTGTCTTCGGCGGTAATCCCACAACGTGTCAGCGACAGTTTCAACGGAAACGAATCGAACGCATTGCAAATTATATAGGCACGGTTTATACACTTCTTTATCATATATCTTTTATCCACGGTATTATATAATTCTATACATATATCCCCTTGTGGGAAAAGGGAAAATATTATCATATGCAATATTGAAGATGAAAGCAAGGTAAAGGTAAGAAAAATATTTCGTTATCCGAAGCTATGACATGAGATATTTAATCAAATAAAAGCGTTGTCGTCACAGTTTTATATTTGTATAGTATATCATATCGGTACAGTAATCGTAGACCGACTGTAAAGCGGAGATTTACGGTTTAAATTCCTGTTAGGCATATATTTATTTTATGTTATGTTTGTTAGCAGCGCGACATGTCGATCTTAATTACATAGGATTAGATAATATCTATGTAATTAGGTTCATAAGTAGCGAAATAAGTCACGTCTGCCTCACCGTGCTATTAATTTCTCATTAAGTCTATGTCGCCTATAATGTAATCCCGCTGACGATTACATTGAATTAAAGAATTACCTGGGTATTGCGTAGATTATTACGAAGATACGTTCCTAACAATAGCTTCTAACATGCTACATTCGGCTTACACCGACAGATCGGAAGTAAAACATAACTTTCCTTTGTAACGAGCGTGGTCCGCCGGAACACATTCGATAAAGATAAATTAAGCGATAAACGTCATCGTATTGATTTATGACTGGTGCAATAAGCATCACTAATTCTGATATAGCGATAACATGAATCTCTTGTCAATATATCTGCTTTATTACTATTCATGTCAAATAAATCTATTTCCTATGTTGTTTTGGGGAAACAAAGAAAAAGTTAATCAGCCGCGAAGAGGGTTCTGCGAGTTTCGCTAAACCGTGACCAGAGAAACGTTTCGGTCTCATATCTTATACAACTACTTTTATGTGAAAAAATGTTGCTACTTATTTTTACCGATCATACGTTTCATTTCACCTGTTAGTTAATGTAAGTTACCTTAGCAAGGACGCCTTGAACTCATTTGATAAACCGAAACTGCGTGCCAAGCATCGATTTTTTCGTACATTATTCAACATTTATGTTATTCTCAATCAAAAGTTTCAGCCCTCTTTAAAAGTTGGTGAGGTCCGTTAATTAAATGTTTGTAAAGTGCCATACATAAAAATATAAACTGAAAACATGATGGTTTTCAATTGTTGTTATTTAAGAAATTCAAGCTATTATTGGCTTGTCCTAAAACATAAAGGCATCAGATAGAACACTAGCATCGGGGCGATAGACAGCATTTGATTACGTGCTTATACGTAATTTCACATAAAATAAAAATAAAATGTATATACGTAACATTTATGGTATTCTAGTAGGATATATGTATTTATTAACATAGAAAAGGCATGATAGTTTATATTAGATAAACAAGTATACATATAGATCGATGAGTATATGATTCGACCCTTATATTAAGCACCACTTCGATTTTGTTCCTCTGGATAAATAAAAACAGCCCTATAGCGTATCACTAACATAAATAACACTACGTTTTCTAAATAAATTACCACTATTCCGCAATTTTCCTTCCATGAAAATACTGAATCTCGTTAAGCCGTTGAGTGCAAAATGTGGTTCCAGATCGCGGAACCTTTCAATCAGTGTTCGTTTATCTACCAAGTTATCTATCAACGTCCAAATAGCTGGCAACTACTAATTGATAATACAAAGTTGGGAGTTATCTGGTATACGGATAAAAATATTGGATGTAGTTATTTCGTAGGTAGGTATGTACAAAATATCAATAATGATAGAATATTAACATCGGTGCAAGAAATTATCACCATTCGTAATAAATATATATGAATAAGTATTATGTCATTTTCGCGTGGGACCCACCAATATTTGTCAATAAATTGGACATAAACAAAACTGTACGTATAGCCAGCTTTAATAATATCATGATTTGACGTATTGTATACCTTATTTCAATTCCATTACTAAAAAAAAACTAGCTTTAATTTTATAAAAACAATAATTAAATTTAATATCAGTACTACCGTTATAATTAGCAGTTATGGAAGAAAATAGATACGGTATTTTCATTCATTAATTGTCAGTATTGTAATAATTTTAATAAGTAAGATTATATTAAAGAATTTAGAGCATATACATACATATGTTACTACCGTTTAAAACATACAATCCACATTTAGAGCCTTTCCCTTTATAAAGACTATTAGCGAACATGGTACACGTACACAAGAACACCTAAATCCATAAAACTATCAAATCCATAAAGATTACACGAATTTTATACATACATTATTTAAAATGTTTAGCTCTACACAACGAGTTGATACTATAACGAGAACTATTGAATAACAAGACATGAAACGTGCCTATCAGTGAGTCACACTTTTTGTTATTACTTTATTACCTAATACCACTACACTCGTAAGTGCCACAACCATTGATAGGGTTTAGACTTGGCATTGAAGATAATAAACGCTAGTTTATAATGTAAAGTCTAGGTTTATGCTATTATCTATGTTCAAAGGCAGGATGTTACTGTTACCATACGACTGGGCAGCCGCTATGTCATTTACGAGTACAAGTCATAATTTGCTACTTGAAAACTATATTTACTTCAATTTTAGTCCAACAGGAAAGAAACTAATCCATTTACATTCCTTGTTTCTGTTTCCACTGAAGATTATTACGTAAAACACGAAAAGTTTTCTATTTATATTTTCCTACAGGTTGGGAAACGTTCCGGCTGTCGCGAAATTTTTCTTACTCAAAAGCAATGTTTGCAAGTAGTCACAGGTGCAATGAGCGAGTAGGTTTACGTACGGAAGTTAAATCATAGATATTCGCAAAAGTATTCGCTTCATCGCCCTTAACGATCAGGGGACGGAGAACAGATAATTATTTTGGTTGACGACTGACAATATTTCAAAGGCAGATGTTTGATTCAGTAAGGAATTACATCTCCCTTTTTATAATGCCCTCACAAAGGGGAACGTCATTATTATTACTTTTTGTTACGGTTTTCTTACGCTAGCCTACGTTTCATAAAGATTTTTATAGAAATAATAAATTTAAGGAGGATAATTAACTTTTAAGCGCCTACTATGGATCATTACGTTGTAAATTGAGAGCGGTAAGAACAAGTTCTAAATTAGTCATTTAAGGAAATTACTTGGGATTGTTATTTGTATGGATTCAGGTGTACGTCAGCGAGTGTAATGACGAAACTTTAATTGTTACCTATTTTGTTTTGTTACCATGTTGCTATTCTTGCGCAGAATGAGACTTTAAATGTTTATTATCTATCTATCCATTACATCAATGCAAGTCTTATTTCAGGTCTAGAAAACCGATTCACCTACCTCTGTATTATCGTAGCACATAAGTACTATAAATTAGAGATGTGTAAGTACTATGCTAATATTTTATACACAGTAGTGTTTAGCCGCTATTGACATAGGCAGATCCTACAAGTCAAGTTCACGAAGATGCCAAAATAAAGTTGTATATGACACATAAAAATTATTAAGTAGATTGGTACGCTCTTTCTGTAAACGAATCCCTCGAATACTTAACTTCTAACTCATATACCTGGCTACGGTACTTAGTTCACGAAGAAATTACACACTTCGTTAGTCTAACATTAAATTGGTATAGTAACGTAACGAAGATGGGGAGACTTAATAACATGCCACAATAATATGTGGGCTTAAATGTGTCCGCAAGGTGCAATAACGTATACTTAATTACACACCTGATCCTTTACTTTATAAATTAATTAACGTTTGAGTGATGAATGTATGAATTATGGAACTACACTAGAAAAGGTATGAAATACTGGGAATTACATTTTCATGTGATATTAATGAGTGATATCACGAAGTAACGTATGTACCTACTGGCTATTTGTATCGCGTTATTATAATGTGCAGTATTTTTTATGCCTGCTTATACATCGGTTTATGTTCATGGATGCGATTTTATGTTTATAGTATCATCAATAGCGTGCATACTACCTACGGATTAAACGCTTTAGAGGTACCTACTTGACTATAGCTAATTTCGGGCACTTTTCAATTAAGCGAGCCACACTGATGTTGATTGAAATTTCGCTTCTCTCATAGCCGGCAGACGAGTCAATCAGACTCTATTAGCGTACATCACGTACTGGACAGTATTGACTGGGAAATTATTGATTTGTGCCTAATTTCCGGTTGATTGGCGCCCGCACCGGCCTGCGGGCGACGGGCGTGGACGCGGTCAGGGCTGTAACTTACCACACGTGAACGATTAACTCAGACATAAACGAGATAACATGCGATTCGATACCCACTGATTGGATATCGTAATCGTATCGTACGCGCCGCTCAATTTAGATTGATGTATCCTTTGGTTTACTCAGACAGCGCAAAGAGATGTAAGACTCAACGCTGATACAATCAAGAATGTTTGTGAGTGAAGTTGTAATGTTTGTTGTCAAAAATACATTTGGGTATTACGGAAGCGTTAGACCGGAGCTTATGAAATTTAAATCACACAAACTAACCGTAAATGTGAATTTAAGCGAGTGGAAGCACTAAAAGAGTTGTTAATGCTGGAACAAGATGCGAGTGAATAAATGTGAATGTGTAATAGTGTGAGGTAGTAACCCTCCGCGCATTTATACGACCCTCGGTTAGTTTCGCGAAAAGTTAACAATATAAAGGTCGAATACTAAAAACCGGTCATGTATGCGCCTAATTTAGTTCGCTAGGGACGCATATTTTACGTCTTCTTGGCCGCAAGTAGGATATTTACGAAGTACAGAGTTGTGCATAAATGATAATTGTTATGTGTGTTAAGCATCTTTCTTTAGTAACTACTGACGGCATTCCACAACAGGCACTCTTCAACTATTTATAAGTTTTTTTAACACGTTTAATAATATACTAATATATTCTTACGTTTACATGAATGTTACACATTGATTAATAAAAATTAGACTAATTTCGTCCGGGGAGTTTTTGCACGCCCACGGGATCATGGCTGCTGAATAGCAACCAGTCTGGGGAAGTGACGAACATTAAAAAAGTACTTCAATTGTGATTTCCAGTCCTATCATATCCAGTGATCAATTTTAACTTTTTAATTTATATCTACTTTGAATCGGTACGTTTGGATGCGTAGATGATATAAGTTCAAGATCGCGGGTAAAGCTAGTAGACATATTAAGATATTTACCTACCAACGGATAATAAATGTCAATTTAGCAAAGTGCAAAAACATTATAACTATTATTAATCACGTATTTATAAAACTTGACCTCGTTACCCAATAATCCGAAAACTAGTGTTAGCATAAAACATAATATATGATCTATAACTTTTACAACCAACAACTGATAATGACTATATTTTCGGTGCCATGTAATAAATTTATCAGCAGATTGAAAACGTAAACAATGTCTATAACAAACAGATAATCGGCACAATATATCTCGTGATAAGGGACTGTGAGCCAATCTCCCCTTGAAAATTATTTTTCACGCGCGTCCGTCCGACACGATACCATCTACATACAACCGGCGAGAAAATATTTTAAAAACAATGAAGGGCATTCACTTTTATCAACGCATCGTCGCCCGAGGGGTTATGCTGAAAAGGAGCGGTGAATAGAAATCCCTACGGCAATGCCGGCAGGCTATCAGTACTGTGAATGGCTATTAACCACCTCGGGGCGACGATAACGTTGAAAGGCGACGTTACATTAATGTATACGGTGTTTGCCCTCACTCATTACCTCGTCCTCGGGCTGACGCAGCAACATCGGCGGCCCCACGTCCCGCTGCTCATTCACTGTGGAACTGGCACTCTCACTCACTGCACTGACGTTCACGAGCGTCCCGGAACTGTCACCCTCGACAACTTCCCACGGCACGTCGTCGTTGTACACGGCCACGTTCATCACCTGGTCCCCCGAGTGGAACCTCCACGGCAGGTCGGTCCCGCTCTGCCGCGGGCGGCGCCGCTTGTGTCGCACTTTGTGCCGCGTGAACCTGCCAAACCCACCACTCCGGCTTTCCTCCAACATAGCATCATATAAAGAGTCCAAGTTCACTTTTAACTTATGACGCCGGGTGGTTATCGGAGCCGACGTGGTGGTGGGCGCCGGCGTAGTGATAGGATCCCTGCTGAGACCCTCAGCGTCCCACAATTGTATTCTGAGGATATTATCGTGAGAGGGTATGTGGGCGCGCGCGGAAGCGAGCGCGAACACCGCGAGTACAAGAGCGAGCGCGCGCGCGGACCCGTCCATGTCTGTCGGCGGGCGCGAGCCTACTGAAGCGAGCGCTCGGCGCCGCGATTTTCCCGCGCTTTCCCGATAACGCTACGAGCTAAGTACTACGAGCGACGAGTTGCACGCATTCGACATCAACGCCGCGCCTCCGCTCGACTCACTTCACTACATTATTGCGTACTCTTTATCGCGATATGATTAATTTGATAAGGGCAAACATTACACGTATCGCAGCGCGCCCTGATAGCGATTACGACACGCAATTACCTCATGAACGAGTAAATAAAACAATATATTCCAACTAAATAAATTCTATTCCCATAATTTAACACAACTTGTGACAATTACAAATTAATCATTTTGTACTAAAATCTTAACAGCATTTGAAATGCAACGTTACTTCACGATACATATTTACGGAAAATTTGGTAACTAATTAATAACAAAACAATCTCATGAAATGGATTTCCATTAACAGTACTCTAAACGGCATAAATCAACTCCAATAACAATAATTAGGTACAAATACAAAGTACAGTTACCGTTAACCGCAAAATTAATACAAATACATTTCCATCATGGCGTCCAATTAAACAAAGATATTTAAAGCTTGTTATACATGCTGCACTAAATAATAGCTATTTGATTACCTTGAATATTGCATCGGTAAATTCGAATAAACTTACGGGTCATTTCAGTTCACATATTGTCACAATATGTAGGTATATCAAGCTAATTGTAAGAAATATAATTTTCGGCAATATCATATTTTCACAAACCATCTAGGCACTAAGGCAACCCAGCTTCATTATAACCTAGCTAGAGTTAATAAATAATTTAATTATAAAATTAACTAGAAGCAAACTTTAACACAGACTTAAACGGAAAATAAGTGCTATTTTTATCCCTTATATTGCATCCTACAACCTAATAAGTACGTCAAAAAATAATGGTAAATGGCAAGTATGAAGAGGCAACGATAAAATAAAGCGAACTAATAATCTCTATTAAAAATAATAAACCATAGATAAAACTGTACCTAACATATTCATTATTTTGTCCAAAGACAAGACAGGAGCCAAAGAACATTATTTATTATCACTATTGTCATACTTATTGTTAATGAATTATCTGCCGTATCGAAATATAACTTTATTGTTTTCGATTCGGCTTATTACGCATTGTACCCTAAAGTACACGAGGCTCGTGGCCAACTCAAGAGAAGTTGAATTTTGCTAACGTATTTTCTATTACAATTAATAAGGCGCAGAATGGTGGTGGGTTGTTTTATGTAAGGAGAGATCTCTAAGCAAGGCAAGTTAGCTAGATCCATTGCATTTCTTGCGAGCCGATATGCATACAATATAACAAGAATACTAACCACCAACAAAATTTTGTAACTGTCTTTGTAATACTTAAATTTTGTACAGCAATGAACAAATAATGCATTCATACAATTTTTAAATATGAATAAATAAACAACGAGTGGGTTTTGAACGCAAAGTTGAACCACGAATATTCTTTTGTTATATTGTAAAGTTAATCATTTGTAAAAAGTCCTATTAGGACACAGGTATCCCTGGCGTACTGGAGGGCAAACGAAAATCCATACATTTAATTTTCACGAAATTGAAAAACGGTTTATAAAGAAAAGAAATGTTAAATTTCAAAAATATGGAATGAGCAACAAATGATATAAACTGAGTTTAAAAGCTTTTTTTCTACGTATCTATATTTACTATTTTATTTATTTATTTCAAATTCATTGTAACGGTGTATGATTATAATATTGCCTTACATCAAAACATGTATAAATACGCTGAAAATATTTATATGAATTATATGAAGATACAAACATTACGTGGTCGTTCAATAAATGTAGGTACAAAGACTAAGTTACAAATCGTAGTAATAGTTTTGATAGAAAATCGGTAGTTTTACTAAAGAGGTTTTAAACAATTTTAGGACTAAGGTGATAGATAATATTGGTGTAAATTATTTTAATTAATTATGACAAAACCATTATTTACGCTTTTGGTACCATTTCTCAAATTGACATTTCAGTTTGATTGAGCAGGCTAAAGCTTTAATAAAAACGTTAAGTAGGGCTCTATTAAACTACAAAACAAAATGGCTTCATATATATATAAATCACAACACTTAACTAACAAGTTTATTGTCTTTATTGACTGAGCTAATATTGAGCTCTAAGTACTAAAAGCACACTGACCAACATTTATTACACAAAGAATTTACCAAAAATGTGTTAAATAAAATAGGTATGTCAGGACCGTGGCAAATGAAAATCTATATTATACCGAGAAGCGAGCGTGAATCTAGCACTGTATATATTTTACTGTGTTCAGTGAGGAATCTTCATAGCCCGAATACTATGAAAATTCTTAGTACATTAAATATACCCGTCTTGCAACACATCTATTCATACATTATATTAACGCATGGTAATCCATATAATAGAAGTTAAACGAGAGCTAAAAAGCTACACACGTAACGCACTTAACTAGTTAGATAAAAGTATATTTCGTAAATGAGAGTCACCTAGGCAACGAAATATAGTTTAATATTTTTTATTGATCATCTAGATTCTGCTCGGTTACAGTGTGTAAGGCCATATCGATTAACATACACACATAAAAGGTTAGGTACTTTATATAAAATAGTAACATCGACTAAAATAGAGATGTCCATAATTCAGGAACTACCCAAGTAGATTTTTTTAGTGTTATTGTTATTTATTATGTTAATTAATACAACAACGCAACTTAAACTAATATTTATAATTTCTAAACTATGAAAAGCAGTGAAAGCTTGGAATATTTATTGTTCTTATTGCAATGTGACATAAAACTTCATTAATACTTTTTACAGGAATGTTAGTTAAATAGTTCGGTTAGAATGGTCATGGATTATACGTACATCGATTATAATAATTATTATTATTATTATTTAACCAAAACTCTATCCTTTATTAATACTGCCTAAACTGTGACACACATACTCGTACATGTCCTATGCTATCCCAGTCTATGGATTATTATGTTATATTATTATATTAACGCCGAAACCACTGAACACTATACAAAGATTTATATATAACATTACAAATTGTACTAATATAATCACTCAACAAATATTTATTTACATACATTGTATATCAATTCCTGATACGTTATATATGATATTGATTGCGTAAAGCCGATTTACACATCACCGTATTACTAATGATATAATTAGTTCCATATAACTATATTTAGTACTATCTCATAACATAACATTATTGTATATCTCTTAGGCATTGGCCCACCTTTTTAACCTTAATAGTATACATCTACACCTCATGTAATGTATAAATCGACCTTTTATGATAAAAAGCTGTTTTCAACTACGTTAAAATGCAGTAATTTATTTTATACTTACATTACATTTGAACAATAATAATGGCAACACTCAGTATGTGTAACATGTATAATGTCTATGGTTAGAGAGCACCGGCCTCAATGCTCTATTTTTTACAGCACGTCGACTAGACAGACATTACGAGTATTACATAAAATACGAAAAATTAAAAAAAAATACAAATGTACATCTTTTTTGCAAATAAATAAAATATTCTCCAATAAATTGAAAATGTCTTTAAAATAATCTTGATTCCAGTACCTCAACAAATTTTTGGAGGAAATCAAAAAGCTTTGTATTTATTTAATTTAGTTAAACAAATGAATCTTTTTTATTCAATTACGCTTAGGCCTTTCATTTCATACTAACTTGTGACAATCCTCGTACAATCACGCAACAATATGTTAACTACGAAACACCATAAATATTATTTTTATTATAACTGTTACCCACAAATATACCGAAGTAAACAGTTCTTCTCATGACTGTACATTATACTTAAAGCTAAGAGAACATTTACGAGTTAAACATACTAGTTAGTATTGTTAAAAAATTTCACGATACGAATTTAAAAGGAGGACGTGTATCTTCTCTATGGATAATGAAACACATGAGCTAATAAGAGGACAATTCAAAAATATCGATATATGGCTGCTGGAAATCCAAATTCCAATTTTACAATTCAAAATCGGAACTAAATCTTGGAATTCATGTATGATTTCTAGTGCAAACCAAGGCAATATATCAAATGGTTTACTGTACAATTTCACTAAGTATAGTAATTTGAGATTGCTAGTCAACTGCGAGATTGTTGAACGTCTCTCTTCGAATTTCATTTAACCATGTGGTAAATACTTGTTAATTTATCGTATTATTTTATCGCATGACATAATTACATGGTTTTTTCGTGCTTTCTTTGCGGACTGTACCTACTAAAATCACAAACAGCAAGTGAAGTTATCCACTTATAATATTAGTTGACGTCGAAAGTTGACTAAATTACTATTGTATAAAAATAACATAAATTTATTATAAATTTAGAATTCGTGTCATGTCCATAAGAGTAGTGGTCGATATATCGTGATAATTTAATAACAATGTTTAACTAGCTTGTTTGAAATCTTAGACACCATTATTCTTTCTAATGTTTGCCGGCGAGCCAGGCAAGTAGGTCTTTAGTCAGTCAATGCTGAGATCGTTAGAGAAATGTCGCGAGAGCTTCGCCACGTCGAGGCCAGTGAAGTCGGTGAATATGTCCGTGGTGGCCGTGGAAGGCTTCGACCGTCCGGGGGAAGTGCTAGTGGAGGCTTGCTCGCTAGGTTCTATCGTCACTAACCTGTCTTCCTTGCTGCTTACTTCGAAAGGATCGGATATACCTGTAAAACAAATATTTCTGTTAGTGTGTTGAATATTTGGTGGTTCTCTTTAATGACACAATTCTCAAGCTCAAAGATATCCAGAATCGTCCTGTGGCCAGGCATAATATGTTTTTTATTGAATCAGTTTCATTTGGCTATACAATGCCGAAACAGTAAACGTAAGCATCCACTAAAACCGCTGGATAGTCAGAGTATAATTCAAGTCAAGTCATAATGTTTGTATGTATTGCATTTCTTGTAATTAATTGCTTGACTGATCCTAGTCTGCATCATAGTATTTATTTATTTGGCTCACAAAACAAATTACAATCAAAGAGAAACAAAGTATTGCCATCCATAACCGATCAAAATTATTTATTTTTATTGTGGCATACTAACCGAGAACACTTCTGACGTCATGATTAGGCTGGCTAAAGTATATAAATCTGTAGAATCCGGGTGTCCTCACGCCGCTGCCCACGGGGAAGCTGAGCGTGATCGTGTGCGGCTGGCCGCTCGCCGACGGAGTCTGCTGCAGGCTTACTTTGGCCAGGTA
This sequence comes from Catocala nupta, assembly GCA_963675205.1. Lineage (NCBI taxonomy): Eukaryota > Metazoa > Arthropoda > Insecta > Lepidoptera > Erebidae > Catocala > Catocala nupta. The sequence goes on from OY776082.1 coordinate 13,983,155, forward strand.
TTCGTACGCTATGTAGTCGTCTAAGTTGTGGAAATTGGCCTGTGAAAAAAGTAACGAATTATTTTGAATTTTTTTTTTCATTTCATGTTATAGTGACGCGTTTACTGAGTTTTAATATATAAGTACAAGATAGTGAGGACGAAAGACGAAAAAGGATAAACAAGTACAATATTATTACTTGCTTTGTTTTCGTCGACTGCCATTATCGCATTCTTTAAAAGCACTGTTTTGTCTATCCTCGCAGCTTAAAGTATTTAAACACAAATTTAAAAAAAACTTGTTTTGACCGTGAAAACTTCAGAAACAGACAATTGCCATCTCATTTATAATATTAGTATAGATTATGTATACTTGTAGTATTAGTAGTACTAGTGCTAATTTTACGATAGGCCATAACTAAAACTGGATGGAAATGAGGTTGGAGCCACATCGGCGCCTGACTCGATGTTTGTATCATTATCAAAACGCACCTAACCGGGCCATGGACACATTGGCGCCAAAACTTATGTCTAATCTGTTGTGCGTGTGCGCACACATACATTACTCATACAATACTAGCTACAATAACCGGCTTCGCCTTTTTGTTATATCGACAGCCGCAGTGCAGCTAAATCAATATTGCCAGACGGGAAAATAAGACAAATATTGTGTATTATACCGTTGTTAAATTAGATACATAAGTAGGTACCCGTCTGTGTCACATAGGGATAGGTAAAGACGACGGATTTCTACTTAGCGCAATATTTTATTTTATAGGTAAACAAACAATTGTACAAGTTATATTAGAAACAGTTAGATATGAGTTACACAGTGAATACATGAACAATCCACAAAGATTTCACATATTACTACTCAGTTAAAAGTTAACTTTATTAAAAAATATTGGCTATGTTAGTAGTTACGAATTCTAGTTATCTTTCAAGACTTTAAAGATTTTAAGGTATTCCTGGCTAATGCTATGAACAAGATGATGATATAAAATCATATTTCAGTGTTATTTTAGCTGGTGCACTTCATCACCATACAATATAAAGCGCACTACAAATTAAAGTTACTAATACTTACGTCATAAATACCAATCCAGTCGTTTGGGTTGACCTGAACATCGGGTGTCAACATGCACTGAGTCCTGAAATCCGCATCACCAATGTACCAGATGCGGCTGATCGGGGCAAACTCCACCGTCTTCTCCGTGTAGTTGGAAAATGCCTGTCGAAAGAAATCTTTTCAATATTCTATCCTTGTAAAATTTTGTCGTTGCTAGTGGCAATGACAACCTTATTTAAAGGTACAGCGATAACATAAAAGTCGTAAACGCGGCTTTCTTTTAAATACTCTATGGTTATTTGGTGCATATTTGTACACTTGGCTGAATGAATCCAACTATTACGACATAATGGAATTTTTGGATTCAAAAATGTAATGGTTTTGTAACCAATAATTAAAACTTGGCATGCTATGATCTTGCAAAACATGTTTGTATTATACTATTGTAACAACATCAAATACCTTTTTTAATGCAAATAAATGATTATTCTCTTATTTTATTAGGTATGTTTTGACGGACGTAGGGTACTTTAAAAGTCCACGTATACTTATAATGTCTACGTTAGTGACATGATACGATAGCGTTAAACAGTTGTAATTAAATTATTTTACAATTAAATCAGTGTCAGCAGAACATATGATTATAATGATATAGTATCTTCGTGTTTAAAAACAGATCAGGTACGGGTATATTCAACAATAAACAAGCGGTAAACACTATGAAGTACTTGGCATACCTATGAAGCTTATTTTAGTGCGAAAAATCGTGCATAAATAACTACAAATTTTAATCTCTAATGGCCACAACCAGTAAATTAATTTAAGATATAACCACAACCAGCTAATGCTAATTCTTAGTCTTGCCAGCGCATTAAAACAATTGGGCATATGGTAACGTTTATAGGTAGTGCGACAAATAAGTAATCTAAAGTAATAATTTATCGAAAATCATTTATATTTTAATAGTCTCATTCTAACATCAACGTCAGTATAATATAATATTGGCAATCAATCATAGACAAGCAAATATGTGAAAATAACGTCTAAAATTAATCAGACGCAATAATTTTGCCGTCACAGATTATTGCATGTTTGCTATATTACAATCCACCAAAGACAATTGTTTCATTTTTAAACAAATATGATACATCGGGAGTAAATATTTCTCGCAGCAAGATGTTTTGGAGTGATAATCGCTAATGCTTTATACTTACAGAAGTACTCGCATCATTTATAGTCTCCTTTGGCAATGCCTCCGCTGTCAACATAGCAATGTTAGATTGGATAGGAGCAGAGCACACCGTCTGAGCTTCTCCAAACATTGGAGTCGCCATGTCCTCTCGGCCACCACCCGGTGGTATCATCGCCGACCGCATGCGAATAGATGATCGCACATCCTTACGTGCGTCGGCGACTACTGAGCGTGTGAAGCCGTTACGTATCTAGCATGCAAGCGTGCAATAATGAGATTAATTAAAGCAGTTCGATAAAGGTTTATGCGTGTGTGCGACATTTTATCTATAGCCAGGCAACCGATGATATTAGATATACACTAGGTACCTATGTCACTTTCATAGTAATGTACGTTGAAAACCTGATCCTTGTACACACAGCGACACATCTAGACTGTTTAGACTTTAAACTACTAGAAGAAGCGCTGCGAATCGTGCGAGAGAGTGCGTTATATTTTTGTTACGCTCTATCCTTACCATTACATCGACACCACTGTCTCTTTCCGACAATTCTCTATTTTGTATATAGCATAGTTATGTGTATATAGGGTATATATATTTATCTTGATGTGTAGACGTGTGTAGGTACTTCTGCAATCGATTACTAAAGAATTTACGTGAAAGAAATAATAATAATTGGAACAATTGTGCTTTGACTGTTTTACAAAGAGTTTTGTTGAAACAATTTTGTTTTGAGAACGATAGAAAACCGACTGATTTGGGTTGTATCGGCGTCTTCGCTTCTCGTGCTCTAGTAAGATATCTGCTTCTTTTCTGTATATAATATCATTGCAGGTGACCCATAGTTTATATAAAGTTTATATCATACTCAAACTTCATAATGATTGATTTTATGATTAATCTAACCCATAAAAATTAACTCAGCAAATCAAACCAAGATTAATTGTTTTTATAGTAGTTTCATTTTGATTAATCATAATGTTGATTAACTTTAACATACAAAATTATTTATTTCGGAGTGCTGTAAGTTAATTACGTTATTTCTTAATGATAGCTTTTTATTATCTGTGATGTTATTCATAGATAATAAAAAACTATAGGCCAAAGGTAGTATTTACAGCTATCCAAACTATAGAGTAAACCTACGAAGTTACACCTGGTTCCATATACCAACACAAGCAGTACAATTAACATCAAACCGTAAACTAAATTAGGATAAGGCTACAAGTTCAAATACCATAAACAGCCAGATACGTATTTGTTCAATACGATACCGTTGTGTACATCAATAGCGTGATAATTAATTGTAAATGCACTTTCCGACCTGCCCTACCCACGAATTTCGAGAACATAAAACTTAAGGCAACGAGGTACCAAACGCATCCGAAGGTCGACTTAGAAAATAATGACAATAACTAAATTCTCAAATGTTATTTAATCGCGTGTATGTGTATAGCTAGTGATCTGTCAGAAATGTGCATAGTTACTCACTGTGTGTGAGTATAGGATGTCCGGTAATTAATGGATAACCTGGAAATGTCTTATAGTGGAAATGATGGCCGTTCAGAAAAAAATATGAAAATAATCTATCCTAACTACTACCTGAGATATGTGTTTTTTTTTATATTACTTTCTTGTATACTACGACCATAAATGAATGAAATCCATCGGTTTTTTGTTGTTTTATTATTAAACACTAATTATGCTAATAGATAGACTGTCAAAAGTATGCTTTGCTAATATAGCTTGCACTTTTTAATATATATATATATATATTTTATTATTTTACTTTTCTTTTTTTTGAACGGCCTTCAGTTTAACTATAAGACATTTCAAGGTTATCCATTAATTACCGGACTCCCTGTATATATATAGGATATATTATATAGCACATATATATAGCATAGCAACTACTGCACACATTTCTAATGTATAATATAAGCTTAATCTATGGATTTCGGTACTCGATTAGCCAATAGTTATTGGCAACTCGTGATCAGTGGAGTAATAACAACTCTTAAATAATATTTTAGAATTATTAGTAGATACAATAACTTCGCCTATATTGTATATGTATATGCAATAATGCAATAATAAAATTGCAGATGTTATATAAAAATCTATGTAATATTCGATAGTAAACCGCCTTTGCGACAACTCATAAAAAAAACCGAACCACAGATAAAACATCATAATTAGTCAAGGGCGTCACTATACAGCCAATAGTGACGTCCATTAGTCGACATTGTAGTTTTAAGGACAGGTCGGATTTCTAATGAGCAAACTAACCTACAATTACTACGTCATGCGATACTACGTAATGGCATACTGACCTAAAGAATAAAGTGATATGTACTGACCTTTATATTGAGTTGCGCGATCACGGGCTTGTGGTCACTTACTGTGTAGTGAGGTATGTGGTTATATGATACCACCTCGGCCCTTAGCGTGACGTTCTCGTAATTGTTTGCGTTTACTTTGTAGAGTATTCTGTCCGTCCATGACGGTTTTCTCCTGGTAAACAAGACGTGACGACGAATTAATGTTATGTAAATAGATGTAATATTTTTGGCGGGATGTGAGGGCATATACCGTTTGTCACTGATTTGTCACAAAGGAGCGTATATAAAGTCGTCATGGTAAATAGGAAAGTCGTCTATCAAGTGTTAGCGTTACCTCAAAGCCATGAGAGGCAAGGGACGGTTATAATATTTTATTACAAATACCTAATGTTAACACTCTAGTCTCTATAAGTATAGAGATACGAAGACTTGTTTATGTTGTTTGTCTACATGCTGCCTACATTTCTACTAAATAGCCTAATATTTTTTGGAATTATAATTGTCATACGTAAAACTTCTATCACCTATTATTAGTTGTAAAGATTACCTAAAAACTGTTATGATGTACTTAGAATAATGTAATTTAATATATGTATACAATATGCTGTAAACAACGTAACGGAACGTATTGAGATAAAAGTCGAAACGGTATATAGATAAATGTATCAATCCCATTGTACAAGCTGTCTATAGATCTATATAACATTATGACATATTTGTTCTAGTACCAAGGTTGTATGTTGGCTATGCTGATACTTGTAGCCCATGGAAGCTTGCACACAAGGAATGACAACACAACTTCCCTTCAAGGAGCATGGAAACGCTATCCAATCTCTACACTCACTACACTACACTATTATCTACACTACATAGGGTTATTTGGTTCCATTCTAATGTGGGTACGTACAGCCAGTAGAACCTTGATATCTTTGGACATATCATCCGCAACGAAAAGTCATCAGGACGATTGATGGTACAAGGAAGAATAAAAGGTCAAGAGACAGAAGGCGGACAGACCTTATTAAATCGTCAAGTGTTCCCTTATGAAATATACATGAGGTGCAACAAATTGAGAGAGATGGAGAAGTCTCGCAATAACCGCAACCAACTTTTCAGATAATCCATGACCATGACCACTCCGCCAGGAGTGTACGACTAAGAAGAAGACAGCCAGTAAATAGGTACAGCCCGAATGTAAAATTATGCCGTTTGCTAACTAAAAATACGTTAAGCCGTATGCGTTCCTTAGCACTTAACGTCCTTTAGTTCAAAATCAATGTAGGAATATCGCACATTACAGTAGGTAAAAGGAAATATAAGAGATATTGTTATTCATATATCTATGGCACTAATAAATTTGTTATATGACTATGTATAAGAAAAATAAGTAAATAAATTAAGTTGTATTCCAAAAATCAAAGATTGAAAAAGTAAGTAACCCTGAGTTTCTTGCCAGCTTCTTCTTGTGAGAGCTCTACTTCGCGAGAAGGTATTTTAAATTAAAATACCTTCTCGCGAAGTAGAGCTCTTTTATATAAACATTGCATTAAAATTTTTAATGCAATGTTTATATTTCCTTTTTATTTTATTGTAATATTAATTGAATATGTTAATGAACGTGACCGAGAAGTGTCCTTATATTTTAATTAAAATAAATGTGAAAGTCTTTGTCTTTTAAAAACTATTCTTGTACCTAATTAACTTTAAGATAAACAGCATAGACGGTCGAAAAACCATGCTTTATATCTTACTAGCTTTTGCCGGCGACTTCTTCCACGTAGAATAGTTAAAATGTGCAGCATTTTTAATTTTACGAAGATTTTTGCGAATAATATTTACTCATATAAATGCTGTGGTTTACTGCAAATAGCTTCTCTTAACTACGTTTTTGTTTTGCCATCCTTTGCTAAAACAAATTTTTTTGCGGGTTTTCAAACTAGTGAACAAGCCACATAGAGATGCCCATGGAAAACAGTTTTGTTTATTATTATCCTGACTAATTGCTGCTTTTAGGGGAATCTGCACTCTTTTAAACTGAAATGGCAAATCGTTCGGAATTATCCTAATACGGGGAATTAAAACATTTTCTCCTTTTGCCATTCTAGTCATGACTATAGCTTGTATTATATTGCGTCCTAGATGAGTAATTTCTTGCCGTGTACCATTACATAGCCTTGGTGTGTCAAGATTTCTGATTAACAGAAAATGATGATGATGATGATAGAAAGAAAACAGAACTGGAATACCAGCTCTCAGCCTTAACTTACGGGAAGGTACTCCTGATAATTCTAAAAAGTTAAGAAACTCTATAGGGTACTCCTTCACTTGTTCAGTGTCCATAATATTGTATACTGTGAGCTACACGACATCTCCCTTAACATCCGCCATAATTTGTTCGATTATCTAGCCTACACTGTCTCATTTGTCGGCGCCTAGATTAACCTATCACACAACCATTCTCGATTGCCCATTCTTATTTGTAGATCTAGATAGACATTATTATTTGAATCATCTGTGTTATGAACAATTTGACAGAATTTACGTCTTAGTGTAATTATGCCGTTACTGTCTGTTAGCATACAATCTTCTCCGACTTTTAGAACAGCAGCCGCATATTACCCTGCGTGAGAATCGTTGTGTAGTTGTAATCGCATATTTATAGTCAGACAAAACTTTTTTACGTATACATACAGAACGCCTTCAAACAGGCATTTATTTCATCTGCCGGTGTACCCCTAGTAATAACCGGCAGGGTCTGTCTTAAGTCACTAGCTAAAAGTACCATCTCTCCCATGATACCCTGGTAGCTCTTGATATCTTTCATGGTGCGGTATAGTGTCTCGATTGCTCTTTTGTGGGATATTGTACATTCATGCCAAACCAACAGCTTACACTGCTGCAACATTATTCCGCGCTCACAGTTTTTGCTAATGTTACAGACTCCTTCACTACGTCGCGCAGCGCCGCCGCCGGCGTATCGTTCTTTGTGTATGGCGCTTGGCGTAACCCGCACTCGCGCGACATGTATATTATATTAAGATGGCATATTTACTAATTATATACCTAATGTTTCCGATAAATATACGTATTGTAAAAATAGACAGATTTGCTTGGGCTTCCATACGATCTTTCGTCACCTATTTCATCCCCATGTAGGAACGTCGAAATTTCAAAATCGCTGGAAAATGTTAACTTTATTGCCTTCTTATCAAGTGCCTAAATACAGTCTCATGGTTTTATTGTCGATACTGGCGAATTTCCATACATATGTCTAGGTAGCCTATGTCCTTTCCCAAGGTCTAGTCTATCTCTGTACCATATTTCATCAAAATCGGTTCAGTGGTTTCAGCGTGAAAGCGTAACAGACCGTCAGACAGACAGAGTTACTTTCGCATTTATAATATTAGTAAGGATGATTGTCACGTGATATGCCCAGCTACCGATAGAGAAAGGTCCACTCAGCCGTCAATACTTTGTTAAAGATCGATTGCAACATCTATCGTACGGCAAATGCGCAAACACAGTTGCATTCTTATGCAACGGGACCAAGGAAGTAGGTAAACAAACAATATAACTATTATTAATATGTAGGTATAAAATGGTCAGTTCTATGAACTTCATTTTTAAATTAAACTGGCTAAACATTCAACAATTCTGTTATCTAATTATCATCACGTACGAACTGTATTGAGCAATATTTTACTTAATTTGTCTCGATTGCAGTGTATGCACGTCTGACGCGCTCTAGTTAAACCGTCTGTAACATACATATATAGCTACAAAATAAATGTGTACGGAGAACGATCTTATTTTAACAGTCAGTATTCATAATAGGCTGTCAACCCGTAATGAACCAGCGTGATGGATTATGGCCTAACCTTCATACTGAGAAGCCCGTGCCCAAACGTGGAATAGTCTATAAAAAGGGCTGTTATTATTATTAACCTATTGCGTCGCAGTAGCACACCGGCGGCCAAACACAGTAAATTTTCAATTATATCTGTCATGCCAACAATTGACAGGTTAATAATAATAATAATAACAGCTGGGACTGGAACATAGTGGAAGATCGTTGTACAGCCGAAGAAATCTCGAGTTCGATCTTAAAGCACGCAACTCTGACTTTGCCCAGTGACGTGCATAATTGTTAACTATCACTCGCTTTAATGATGAAGAAAAACATCGTAGGGAAGCCTACTCGCCTGAGAGTTCCTCATATTTTTCCTTTTGGAAACATTTTGTGTGAAGTCTGCCAACCCGTGCGGGCCATGCCAGCATTATGACCTATGGCCTTACTCTTCCTATAGTGACAAGAAGCCTGTGCCCTGAATTGTCACACTTATAAGACAGAGCTGATATAGTAAATAGGCTTATTAATAATATCAAATTAGTAATAGGTCTTATTAATAGGAATAAAACCAATTCGTATATTATTTGGCTGTATGTAAAAGACGAAAGAACAGATGTAACACCTGTTCGTGTGCGATTCCTACGATACGGCATCCAAGTGTTAACTAATTTCTTTTCACTAATTATTATTCAAATCATGATTAAATATTCGAAACTCGATTTGAGAGTAACATTGGAGACGTATTATATTTTACCGTAATCGTTTCGTTGACCGTCTTTTTTAAATTTACTACGATTTATATTACAAATTATTTATTTTAACTACTATTAGTTAAATTAAATGAATATTTGCAATTTCCCAAGGCTATCATTGCTTTGCCGCTGAGGTAAGGAGGAATTTTTAACATTACTGGGATTCGTCTATATTCTTGTTACAAATTGGTAGTGCGTAATCAATATCTTTATGAATATCGCATTCTTAATAAAACAGAGACCTATCTGAGTATTTTGGATCAAACTAATTTGAACTCTGTTGCAATAATTTAATACGTATATATTATTAGAATTTATAGTCAGAAGTCGAGTTAAGTCGCTGTTTTGTTAAGCATGCGATATGTTGAATCATTCAAACACCAAAATTCTTACATAGTTTCACCCCTGCAATCCCGAAAGAGAAAGCAGAGGTAGGAAGAGTACATGGCGAAGCTTGGTTGGTAAAGCAAGCTTCGTCAGCTATGGTTGTAACAATTTATTACGAATAACTATTTGTTTACCTACTATGCTTAGACAAAAAGCAAAATGCAGGTTACGCAACAGCGGAATCCTTGTTTAAATTTCGAATTGTGATCAAACTACGACGATCTAGTTGAGAAAGTATAAAACATACACTTTTGGTCTTGCAAGTGTCCATAGTCTATGGTATCCACCTATAATAAGGAGAGCTATATGGCATATTTTTATTTGAATACCAAAACTCAAAGCATGTTTCTAAATGATATTAACATTCATACGCCTGTGTATATGTCGAAAGGGCTAAGCAGAACTATGTTACAACCAAATTTTGCCAAGTACAGCCTATATACCGAGTATGTAGCCAGATTCCAAAAGTGCTATGAGAAATTTCTAACAGATAAAGCCGATAACATTTTGCCCGACTCGAGTGTCATCCAACTCAGAACCTCACTATTATTCATCAACATAAACGCAAACTTATATGAAGGGCCAAGCCGAACAAGCCACAAGCTCTGTGTTGTCCCCGACGCTGTTTCTGCTGCATGTCAATGATATGTTGTCAATTGATGGCATTCATTGCTATGCGGATGACAGTACTGGGGATACTTATTACACGGGCCGCGCTAATATCCCTCGGTCCACAGTGGAGGAAAGCCGCGAACGGCTTGTGTCTGAAATCGTAAATACTCTGGATAGAGTATCTGAATGGGGAAGACTAAATTTAGTCGTGTTTAACCCAGCTAAGACACAAGCCTGCGCGTTCACCGCTAAGAAAACTCCATTTACTGTGTCTCCACAACTCCAGAACACGCCCCTCACCATCTCCAAGAGTATTGGAATCCTTGGCCTCGACATATCAAGTGATGTACAGTTCCGCAGTCATTTAGAGAGCAAGGTCAAGCTGGCTTCCAAAAAGCTTGGTGTGCTCAATAGAGCTAAGCGGTACTTCACTGCTGGGCAAAGACTGCTTCTATATAAGTCGCAAGTCCGGCCTCACGTGGAGTACTGCAGTCATCTCTGGGCAGGAGCACCAAAATACCAACTTGATCCTTTTGACGCTGTACAGAGACAAGCATTGAGAATTGTCGATGAGCCCAAACTCACAGACGGTATTGAGCCACTAAGTCTCAGACGAGACTTTGCCTCCCTTTGTGTGTTCTACCGCTTATATAATGGATTGTGTTCTGACGAGTTGTTTGAGATGATGCCCTCAGCTACTTTTTATCATCGCACCGCTCGCCATCGGCAGGGATGTCATTCTCACACCTTACAAGCTAATTGGTGCCGCACTAAACGGTTCCAAAGGAATTTTCTCCCGCGGACGCTCAGGTTGTGGAATGAACTCCCTGCCCAGGTTTTCCCACAAGACTACAGTATGGGGTTCTTCAAAAAGGGCGTTAAAAGGTTTTTACAAGGTCGGCAACGCGCAAGTGATGCCTCTGGTATTGCAGGCGTCGATAGGCTACGGTAACCATTTACCATCAGGTGGGCCGTAAGCTTGTTTGCCACTTTAGTAGTATAAAAAAAATAAAAAATAATAAGCCAGTCAGATTGAAAATGCAGTCAGATTAGCGAGAAGCTAAAATATAATAAGCCTCGCATGTTACCCTCAAATCGAGTTTCGAATATTTAATCATGATTTGAATAATAATTAGTGAAAAGTAGTACATATCTATGTATATAATATATCTAATATATATATACATACAAATCTATGTACATATATATATATATATATATATATATATATATATATTATATACATAGATATGTTCATATTGTTTTATGGCTGCCCTTTGTTTATGTACCTACGAATGTAAATTAAGTTTGTATATAAATACATAATTTTAAATGTCAATTTTGGCTTCTCGTTGATCTGACTGATGTGATGTCTGATGCCACACGTTAATATAAAGATTTGATATTTTATACTCACATAAATATACATTCAACATTCGTTTTGACTTTTAAATATTCATGATCACCTGAGTCGTGTTTAATTTTATTATTTTCTATCAGTTTAACGTGCATGCAAATGACCTTGGCCATTCATTTAAATTTTAAACTGTCAGCTTTGCAGTAAATACTTACTTAATATCATACTCATCGCCGCCAATCGAAAACTTATATGTCGGTGGGAACCGAATTTCGGGTTCGGTAAACTCCGAGAATGCTTCTCCAGTCTCTCTTACGGCGATTAACTGGTCATGCTTCAGCAAGTTGGTGTATTTGTCCTTCTCTATCTTCTGTAGGGCAGCGATTATCTCTTCTGATGTTGGACTGCTGCCCGATGGGTGGTCAGTGCGAAAGTTCAGGTCGCCGATCCATATGACGTAACTAGAAAAAGTAAAATGAATCAAAATCAATACTGTTTTCCGGTCAAATAAATCTCTTGGCCAACGGAGACCCGATACAACGTTTTTCAATGTCTGGCTTCGAATTAATTAAGAATTTAAATTACAATTATATTTTAAGAGTAATCTCTGTGTCAGGAAAACTTTCAAATCTAAGTCTTGGTGTAGTTTTTGTCAGCTGCGGGAATCGAAACCCGTAATACTAGGCTTGATGATAGTGACAGTTGCACTATCGTTCTAATCAATCATTCGAAACCCGGGTCAGGCCAACAAACAAATATTAAGTTTTTCTGTTAAGAAATCTCAATAGCAGCCCGGCGTTAGGAAGTTGGCGGTGTTAAAGACCCCCGTGCCCCGGAAAGCACGTAAAGCCGTTGCTCCTGCGCCTGATCTCTCTCCGGTTGTGTCGGATTAGAGTCCCTTCGGATCATGAGAATTAGGGAACAGAGAGTGCTCTTGTGTTTACGCACTATAATGTCTCCTGCGCAGTTGGCCATTCTCCGTTAAACTTGGCCGCCGTGGCCGAAATTCGGTCGCGGGGATATTATTATTAAAATCAATATTATACGATCGATTTATATACCTATATAATTATGTCGCCTTAATTGATTCGAATCATGCAAAACAATTAAACGCTTAATTACTTTTTTATAGTAACGCGATAAACAATGGTGTGTGATGCCAGTAATGCGTTACGACTCTAACACATATACCTTAAGTATGTTAAACACGCACAGGCAATACCTATAGTGCCGCAAACTTTCAGAGAAGAAAGGTTTTAAGCGGCGACCACAAACAACCTATTTGGTAGTTTTAGGGTAGAATACTATGCGAGGCATCCCTTCTTCACTAACTAATGAATTGGGTAGTTTTGCGTCATACTGGAGTTACGCTTGAAACAGGTCAAGTACTAATACCGGTCGTTGCGGCCATCTTTAGAATCTACGCAGCGTCGGCATTAGTAGGTATATACATATACTATGATATGCGCCTTATAAAGGTCATATTACTTTAATTTCAGTTTAAGTCTAAAATAATGGTAGGAAATAGCTAGCAAACAAAGCAAAGGACCGTCAAAGGGTTCACAGTACAGGGCGCCACGATTAATAGTGCAACCTCTATGGCGCCTAGGACAGCATAATCGCCTTTATTTAGGCAATACACCCCTTGAGCGAATAAGAGAGATCGCCGCTAGTGTCAAAGAAGTCACACTACGCCTATGTTCAATAGGACTGCTAATTATCAATGATATTATTAACTCGCCAACGACGTAAAAACTGTAACTATATGAAAATAAATTGCATCGATAAGCTAGTTCAATTAATTTCATGGTTTTCGTTTAAGTAAACATTACCAATTGATTACACCTACAATTAATAATTAAACAGTATACAAATAAAAGTAGCAACTAACAATAACGACAGAAAAATGAATAGCTTTGTTTTATAATAACGAGAGCTTAATCGCATCATAAAAAGCCAATAAAGATAAGATCTAAACGTATTGAACTGCTCGATAAATATTGAAAGTAACGATAACTTATATTACACGAACAGTTAAAAGTTAACAGTACGTCTAATCTTATCTAATCTAGAATGAGCCTTGTTTTTATGTAATCGAATTTTTATGCTTAAATGCCAGATGTATTAACATGAAATTGATTTTTATGAGGTAGAATGATGTAGTGTAGCCGTTCAAATTTGTTGCACCTGGAAAATTTCTGCAACGATTCCATCACTGTTTAAAAAAGGAATTCGCAAATAAACTTGCATGACACCTCAGTAGCTATGTTTATATTGGAATATACTAACAATACTAAAATGTACCTATAATGCTGTTAAAACAATTTGTAAATTATTTGTCGAGATGTGGACAATTGTATCCGAATGTAATTCGATTGCAATTATACGCACTATACGGCTGTAACAATTTCAGGAGGTCTGTGATCTAGTTCTTTACGCTGATACGATGTCAGACCAAAAAACAACTTTTCTTGTTGATGGTAAGTTACCGTAGCCTATTAAGGCTTTATCACCAAGGATGTCACTAACACTTCAATTACAACACACACTTCAATTCACATCAATTATGCAAAAGAGGACATCAGCAGGAAGCCTTTGCTCTAGCCACAGAACTCCGTTGCCAAAGCGAGGAATACTGGTGGTATTACAGTATGCTTGTCCTTTAGGATAGATATCTCAAAGGACAAGAATACAATGGTACCGCTTTTGACAGCGAAACACTTTCTAAGGGAAGACTGAAATTAAATTTTTGTCTATATTTGGACGCAATTAAATTATTTTTTGCTACATATTGGATGAAATTGATTTCATAAACTGTAATTAGTATTTATTACCTACATGGTTAGGTAGCAGAGATAGCCTACTGGAGGACTGCTGGATTGCCACGATATATATCATATCTCGAGTTCGAACCCAAGACACACGCAACTCTGACTTTTCGAAGTTATGTGAGTAGGTACTTATTAAATAATTCGTTCACTTTAAAGGTGAAGAAAAACATCATGAGGAAATCTGCATGTCTGAGAGGTCTCCATAATGTTCTCGAATATATGTGAAATCTACCAAGCCGCAGTAAGCCAGCGTGGTTGACTATGGCCTGACCTTACTCTGAGCAGTGTGACAATTTAATACAGGGCGTATATTAATTTTACTATTATATCTACATGAACAACAGCCTAGTGGGAAACTGTTGGACTGCCACGCAGAGGTATCGGGTTCGAACCCAAGGCGCGCATCTCTGACTTTTCGAAGTTATATGCGTATTAAATAATAAATTACCGCTTGCTTTAACGGTGAAGGAAAACATCGTGAGGAAACCTGCATGTCTGAGAGTTCTCCATAATGTTCTCGAAGATATGTGAAGTCTGCCAACCCGCACTGGAGCAGCGTGGTAGACTATGGCCTAACCCTTCTCATACTGAGAAGAGGCCCATGCCCAGCAGTGGTACAGTTTAATACAAGGCTGATATTAATTTTATTATTATATCTACATGAACTGCACAGATGGCATAATAGTTTAACTAGACACACTGTCGCGCCGTGATTTGGTTATTCTATTTATTTATTTGATTAACACATACTTCGAATGGATGTGAACTCAAATAGTACCTACCCGGAACAAAAATATTTGCCTACCATATTTGTAAGGTTTATGGGTATTTTTTGTACAGTCCTCCGCGACTAGCGAGACTTGTCTTTCTAAATAAGAAATAGAAAAGTATAGCTGCCCAAGGTTAAGTTAAAGCGTGGTAAACATAGTTTCGTTTCTTTAAAAATCAATATCGTCTACGTAATAGTTCGCCCGAACACTGCGCAACTTATTGATTCTATAAAAATAACTACCTGCATAGGCACTGCTATTAATAATTTAATAGATAGAACGTTCGATTTTCTTGTTATTAGTACGATGTTGACCTGTATAAAACGGTATTTTGCCCAAGAACTAGAAGGAGGTTCATTACACCCACATTTTCCAGTTATATTTAGGTCTAAGCAGAAGTGGTTTACGGTTCGGCTATGTTAGTAACTTTAATGAAAACCCAAAACCAACCAAAGCATTTACTTCGAACCTGGATTTGGACCATGTACTAAAGAATTAAAGAAACCCTCTCTAGAGATAATTTTGGATGTTGATTTACTTATATATGATTTTGAAAGACATTGACTTAGAATAATTTCGCTACGTTCAAAGATAACAAGTCACTGTCTTAAACTGACATTACAATTGTTAGTCAATACGCACACTAATATTATAAAAAGGAAAGAAACTCAAAACTACAGTGCTGATTTTAGACATTATTTAGCCATTAAAAGCCACTTTATCTAAAAGTAAAACATCACGCTACGAGCTCAGTAATCATAAACGTGGACGTAACCACAAAAGACATCTAGGTCTTATAAATAATTATAAGAGAGATTCACTTGCAATCTACACTAATATTATAAAGCTGAAGAGTTTGTTTGTTTGGTTGAACGCGCTAATCTCACGAACTACTGGTTCGAATTGAAATATTATTTTAGTGTTGGATAGCCCATTTATCGAGAAAGGCTATAGGCTATATAACATTACGCTACGACCCACGGGGGCGGCGCAGTAATCATAAACGCGGGTGAAACCGCGGACACATCTAGTGCAATATAAAAGTTGTATATCTGATAAATATTATATAAATAGTGGTTATACGTGATTAGTTGTTACTTCCGCATTCCACAAGTATAATAACAAATATACATAATCTCACGCCCATACGTGTAGGCAATGATAGCTACATTTCACCAGTTAGTAGTTTTTAAATCCCCCTTAATAGAGAGTGGACCTACTACTGTCTATCGGACATAGTTCCAAACTCCGTGCTGCTACTCAGTAGACAGGGTGTCCGGTAATTAATGGATAACCTGGAAATGTCTTATAGTGGAACTGATGGCCGTTCAGAAAAAATTTGAAAAAAAATCTATCCTAACTACTTTTTTTTTAATTACCATGTATGACTTTCTTGTATAATACGACCGACCATAAATTAATGAAATCCATCGGTTTTTTGTTGTTTTATTATTAAACACTAATTATGCTAATAGATAGGCAGTCAAAAGTATGCTATGCTTATATAGCTTGCACTTTTTAATACATGTATATTTTTATTAATTTTTCATTTTTTCTGAACGGCCTTCAGTTCTACTATAAGACATTTCAAGGTTATCCATTAAGTACCGGACACCCTGTATAACTGGCACCACAAGCTACCGAACTCAAATACCTATGTACTTTTAATATTATACTACCAACCCGCCTCGACTTCGCAGGGTAGCACATAAGTTTAACAAATTATATACCTAAGGTTTAGGTGTATAATTTGTTATCATCATGAATCACTCTGTCTATTGGTGGAAACCGCATGGAAAGCTGTTCAGTAGTTTTTGAGTTTATCGCGAGCAGACAGCCAGACGCGGCGCGGGACTTTGTTTTATAATATGTAGTCATGTAATGATAGCGATTTTTGTGTGATGTCGGAGTAAACAGGCAAGATTCTATAAAATATTGTTATGGTTGCAAATCCCTAAAATATCTCATTCGATTTCCATTCAAAAATATATGATAATTATAAATAATATATATAATATATTATTCTACCACATACACACATCACCATCTAGCCCAAACTAAGCAGAGCTTGTACTATGGGTACTAGACAATGGATAAACATACATATATCGTTTTTTTTACTATACTTACATAATATACATAGAAACGCCCAGGCCAAGACAGACATCCATGTTCATGCACACAAATGTTTGACTTGTGCGGGAATCGAACCCGCGGCCTCAGGCGTGGCAGTCGGTTACACCAACCACTACGCCACCGAGGCCGACAATATGTTATGGTATAGTCAGCGACATATCTCTATGAACACAAAAATGGTAATGTCTCATCTTTTACTGATTGCAATACCCTTTAATTGTTAACGAACAGTTAAAGGAGTACTCTTTAACTACCCAATTTATAATCACAATGTATTACAATAGAACTATAGTAAATTTTAATAAATATATAAGTACTGTTACAAATGTCGCTGACTACATAAATAACCTCGTTACAATTACATGGTAGCATATACAACTTACTCATGAAATAGAATGTTCGTGGTCTCACTGACGTGATACACGTGTTGCTTTATAATAGTGTTGTAATCATTGACGCGGTCTGCCAATAGATGCTCGTGCGCAGTCAAGTGACAGTTCACCAAGCACACAGAACAACCGTAGATGTTGAACCGTATACTGACCGCGCCTTTGTTGCCCTGTAACAACATTGTGTGAATATTAACATATAAGAATCTTTAAAATGTATCCTGCTATAAATAGCATACATTTATTCTTTACGGGACACCATGTATATATACAGGATGTCCCGTAAATAATTTATAATGCCATCAATGCCTTAAAATTACAACAACTGAACTCAGCAGGTGTATTTTCTATTTTCAAAAGACTATCTTTATTTTTATCTTTCATCATGAAATGTGGTTAAAATATATCAGTAAAAGTTTATGAAGTGGCTAACAATATTATAAAATGTATTTATGCTTCCAATTGCTCTACTGTGAGTTCTTTACGAGACACGCTGTACATTTCTTTAAAACAACACAGGAACAGGCGATATTAAAATTAAAAACATTTAGAAAGTGGGTTTTCATTGTATGGTTTTGTGACCATTTTTATACTTGAGTCTATACTTAGAGTATTAAACATTTAGAGAGTAAGCCTACAAGCACACCGGCGCAAAACGCAACCGCGATCAGCACTTATCCCGCAACCATACTTCGAGCGCCAATCAGATCACATTAAGAAGCGAAGACGTTATTTTCAGCTAATTGTTTTGAAAATGTAAACTTAAGAGCACGCGGATCCAAGTATAAAGTGTGAGCAACTTAGCACAAGAATGACCACTGTAGACACTTTACATATAATATGTATAATTAGATTCTGCCTGCGGCGTAGCTCGCTTAAATTTAGGTTAGTAACAGCCCTTTTTCTGAATAAAAGGTATCCTATATCTTTTTTCTGTGCCCCTGACAACCTGTATGCGGAATTTCATGATGATCGGTCGAGTAGTTACGGTTTGAAAGGCTTTTAGTGCACCAAGCTGCTCACGGTCGATGCTGTAGGTCGCGAGTGATGTGCGCGATCTATGTATTTATATATACCCTAAGGTCATGGATATCCGAGTCATTGTCATGGGTATCTATGATACAATCGATAATGGTACAACTTGATGACCCTAGATGTAAATAAATGTTGTCTACATCCTAACTAATATTATAAATGCGAATGTGAATTTGTTTGTCTATTTGTCTGCAACGTAACAAACGCTGTCACGCCTTAACTACTCAACCGATCAACGTGAAATTTCAGATACACGTTGCGAGGGGTACAGAATAGGACATAGGGTACCTGATTCACCCAGAAAAAGTGCTGTTGTAATAGAAATTTATTGATCAAATTTAGATTAACGCGAGCGACTCTGCGGGTTAAATATTGCAATGCTATTTTCGAAAAATGGTCTTATACGCCGTTAGAATCAAAGCTATTTACTTCACAATGCAACTCCGCCGAAATATCGTATTCCGATCGGCTTGCAATGTAAGCCGTCTTTTAAAATAGTTGATGACAAAATAAAAGATTGCTGTTACAGAGAAGTCAGCACGGCACTTAGTCTGTGAGCAGTCCATATTCCATAAAGTTATGAAGCTCTCTCGATAAAAGTGAACGCTAGAGATGCGCACGATTGCATTCGAATGTATTAAGAGGTAACACAAGGACCGTTTTCCCATACAAACGTAGTCCCCTGTTTCCTCCTTGGATAATGCCCGTAGAGCAACATTTTTCCAAAAAATGTATGGCTTTTATTGGCATGTCCCTACGTTTTCCTTTTTTTCATAAATTAAAAGAGACATGAACCTTCAAAACCTGAAAAAATGGCCAGATTTGCCGCTGTGTTCAAACATCCAGAAAACAAATTTGACTAGATTATATAAAAAAAGGAAAACATAGGAACACGGCCAAAGCGTTTTGTTGATTTTATTGAAAAACGTAGTTAAATCGTTCAAGTTTTGGAGAAGGAATCAGGGAACTACGAAACGTTGATTTTGTGTACTTTTAATAGGTATTTTCGGTCCAAGCTATTGTTGTCTCTATCGCGCTCTGCGGGCACTGCGCGACAGCAATAGATTTTACAAATACCTATTTTTAAATTCTCTCACCCCACTGTAATTCCGCCCTAGGCCATAAATTGAAAAATTTCATTGTCTTACTCCAGTAAGATCACCTCATTAAGTCATTAGCTAGTTCACATACTTCCAAAAACTATAAATACCAACGTAATTAGGTCAAGGTATCATTCACTTTTGTGCAGCGGAAGTGAGCGCATCGCGATACTAATTAACGCTACGTGTGAGTCATTAAAACTTAATCACGTTGTTTTTGAGTGTCACCATTTCAAATCAAGTGTTTACGTATTGTGAAGGTATGGATGTTCAAGAGCAAGGTATGTACTTTTATTATCAACCACTTTTTATTTTTTTTATGCACATATTATTTTGTATCATTTTATTATTAAGGGTAGTTTTCTTTTTAAAAAATGTGATGTATATTTATATCTTTTGGACCTACAACTTTTCGCTGTACTTTGCTGCCCTTGAAGCATATCTTTTTAGAATAAGGAGAACATCCTTATAAAGGGCTATAAGTTTCATCTGCCTCTTCCTGCCTCTTCTTACGTTAGTGGGCTGTCAAAGTATGTATGCCCATAGAATAAAAATAAAGTCATTTTTTTAAGTTCAGTTTTTTTATTGTTTCAGGTACATTTTTCAAATGTTCTGTATCGAGGATGTCAATTTTTAACATTTGGTACTCTAAAGTGGGTAAACCAAATGAAAAATCACAGCATGTCCTGAACACTTTGACTGAAACATCATGCCTTTCTGATTACATCGAAAACATTAACCTAGAACCTTTAAACCTTAGAATTACGAATGTATGTAAACGAATTTCTCATTACTGGGCCAAGTCGAATCGTACTAAATCTAAATTCTTAGAAATGTGTTCAGATTGGCTGCATGAAATTGAAAATATTGATGTAGAGCGAACTAAGGTACGTGTATCTCTGAACTTTGACGAAGTTGAAGCATCAACATCTTCATCGTCTGGCCGTCCGAAAATGAACTTTGACGAGACCAGTAAACGTACAAAAAGGAGAAGATTAGCTAATTTGTCTAAGCAAGACCCTTCTCTTGTACATTCATTGCTTAGTGCTTCCGATGATAGTTTATTAACTTTTCCTGAAATCGATGCTAACGAAGTTTTATCGCTCATTATCGAAGCTCACTTAACTCGACATCAATATTTATTAGTAAAGAAATTTATAAACAATAAGTTTTCAAAAAGCATTTTGCCATCTTACCAAATTGTTGTGGAATCGAAAAAACACTGTTATCCTCCAGATATAACTGTTAGCGAATCATCTGCCGAAGTCGAACTTCAAAGTTTATTAGATCATACAGCCAATCGGATTCTCAAGTCTCAAAAGGTTGTTTTGGATAGGGTACCTAAAGAATCCCAGGATAAGATAGCTTTGATAGGGAAATGGGGTTTCGATGGCAGTACAGGGCATTCTGAATATAAACAGTGTTTTTCTGACGCCACTATTGAAGACGGTAGCTTGTTTCTTACTTCATATGTGCCACTTCAGCTTGTTTTGAAATTAGATACTGGAGAAAATACCGTAGTTTTGTGGAAAAATCCTCGTCCTTCGTCAACTAGATACTGTAAGCCTGTACGCTTTCGATATTTGAAAGAATCGACTGCAGTATCAGTTGAGGAAGAAGCATATTTTAAAGAGAAAATAAGTAACTTACAGCAAACTGTTTTCAAAAAAGAAGATTAGGAATACCGCGTTACTCATTGCTTGCAATTTACTATGGTAGATGGCAAAGTGTGTAATGCACTTAGCAGTGTTTCCTCGTCTAAATGTTATATTTGTAATGCCTTGCCCAGCGAAATGAACCAAATTGACAAATGTTTAAACAAGAAAGTCGATGAGAGTAAATATGAATTTGGTTTATCACCTCTTCACGCGTTAATACGCTTCTTTGAATATTTTGTTCATGTCGCATACAAGTTAGATGTTAAAAAATGGCAAGCTAGATCTGAAAATGACAAAATTCTTGTTGCAGCAAAAAAAACTTATATTCAGACTCAATTTAGAGAAAGATTAGGTCTTATAGTGGATAAGCCCAAAAGTGGCGGAAGCAGGACCTCAAACGATGGTAATACCGCCAGACGGTTTTTCTCGAACTCAGAAATTTCAGCTGAAATTACTGGGATCAAGAAAGATCTCCTAGATCGTTGCTGGATCATACTTCAATGTTTGAATTCGGGATATAACATTAATAAGACGAACTTCGAAGAGTTCGCATTAGAGACAGCTCGGCAATTAGTTGCCGAGTATCCGTGGTATAACATGCCTGCTTCCGTTCACAAAGTCCTAGTTCATGGTGCTAATGTTATTGATCACGCTTTATTGTCAATCGGAGAGCTGTCTGAAGAAGCAGCTGAAGCAACTAACAAACACATCAAATCATTTAGGAGAAATCACACGCGAAAAATGAGTCGCATTTTGACCAATACTGATTTAATTAATAGGCTTCTTCATTCAGATCTCTTCATAACAGGTCTACGAAAGTTACCTGTCAAAAAAAAGAGTGTACTGTCAAAAGCTGTTTTAGATTTGTTATGTATTTAAAGGTAATTTTGCCAATATTTCGTATAGTTTGTAGGTTGTTTGTATTTAGAAAATAAACTTATTTTATGTATTTTTGCTATTTTATTTTATTCTTTTGTGGTTATTGTTAATACAAATAACCATTATTTACAGTTTTACTATTAAAATTCGCAATATAAAATGTTTTAGATACATCGATCGTCTAAAATAAAATTACTGCGAGACATTTTTACACCTAAATGTTGTTAAGAATTTTTTAAACTTATATAATATATTATAATTTTAATTATTTACGTTTACCTAAATATATTCCAACGTGTAAAATAATAAAATACTTTTTATAACGGATTTGTGTATTTATGACCGCCTTTGTATGAAACCTGAATCACTGTGCAATGCACTGTGTGTGTTTCCTTAGTGTTTCCTCTTAATAGTAGTGCACACAGTTGCGAGAGCTATGATCCCTTGACTACGCAAGTAAGGTATCATGTTGCGTACAATTGTAGTCACATATCAATCAAATGCAATAACACACGCCGCTTGTAAATACTAGTATAAGTACAATAGTGTTATGCTTATTCAATAACCTACAAAACCGATGTTATCAAGGAGTATACAAATATATCAATCGGCAAATCACACAGATTATTTGATGAGCAATAATACTTAACAAGACTGTTACTACCTAGTGATACAAATATTTATATTTGTCAATTCTGACTATCAACAATCATCGGGTGATATAATTCAACTACAACATGGCTGATATGTATCAGTTCGATCATCTGACTGAATATTTCTAATACTTACCTTTAATAGATGTGTATCTAATTATCAATAAGCCCAGCAGTAAAAATACATCATGATAGTATGTAATATTAATCTATTGGTTAACGAAGGTTATGCGTATTTCAGGATATGCCCAAGAAGGTGATAACCTCAGTTAGGATTTTATATGTATACATAGTATAACATAGACGTGACACATTCCGGCGCGTAAATTAGGCAGATAAACAACGTCTTCTTTCGCAGTTTTTTGTGTTTCGTACCTTTATACGCGAAGAGTCTCGAAGACGAATAATGTACTAAAACGACCAACTCGGTCGTTTTAGTACATTATTTGTTTGGTACGTGTGAGATTCATCATTCAATATACCATTAAGTAAACACTGGCCATTAGACTTCTTTATGGTCCGTGGATGGTTGTTTATATAATAGAATCTCAAAGTATATAATTATCATCAGGAACTGCCTACTGCCTGCCTTTTGAGAAACAAATTAGTAAAAGTTTTATCTTCAACTTACATAATTATTATTATACATATCCTATTTGAAATATTTCTAATCATTGCACTGATAACAAGTAAGACATCTACCTCGATAGGTAGCTATATCATGTGAACACCAGATAGTCATGAGTAAACATGTCATACAGATATTTTTTTAATAAATTATCTAATATTGCTTGCAATATTCAAATTACGTCATCAGTATCGCTTATAAAGTAGGTACATATTAGTACCTACTAAAGAAGCTACGAAAACCAAGGCTTGCAAGTCCTTTATAAGTACGAATTTTTACTTGCAATAAGGTACCTATTCAATAAAGCCATAAATATCGTAATATAATCCGCATAGTGAAAGGCTTGGCCGCATATAAGGCATATGATAACCCAGTTACAAGTGGCTACGCATTACGCATGACTAAGATGACAAATAAATGAACACTGGCACGAAACAAAAACCGTTTTATGTAAGAAAGAGAAAATAGTGAAATCAATGAATACTATTAAAATTTGTGGTATGAGAGGCTGAGACAAAACTAACGTACAATTCTCATAAGAAAAATTGAAGCGAAAAAACGATAAACTCTATTCTAAAACAACATTCATTGATGTTGTTACTTACATAGCATTGCAAGTAACTACTTCAGTAAATGTTGTGATGCAATAGTATCTGCAATAATATGGTTAATATGTGTATTTGTTATAAATTCACATAATAATATGTCAAAACCTAACTTTCGGCTGTATTTTGTCAAAGAATGAGGTAGAACATTATCACACTATAGGTCTCACATAGAACGAGGTGAACTTATTGCGGTCAACAGGCCAGGGTCCTACACTTTGTACTACTACTGTTTATGAGACTGGCTGACAGAAAAATACAAAGAAAAGGCCTGACACATTTATAATATTATGTATAAGTCGAATTAAGACAATCAATACACTTATGTGGTGGTCGTCTCAGCGCAAGTTTCAAATTCGACAACATATGGGTTCAAAATAGATAGCGAAGTGATCTAGATCATATAGGCAATTGAAAAACTGATGTAGACGGCGAAAGATTAAAAGGCATGCTTTTAATATTACTTCAAGCTACTGGTACTGGCAATGCAGATATCTTTTTATAGGTATTATAAGGAAAAATGTATTCATTATTATTTCCGCAATTACGATCCTAGGAGCTAAAGAGACATTAATAAATTCAATCCATCCGTTGCGTCCTACGTAGTTATATTACAAAACCGCAATTATAGTTACGTGTTTACGACCTAAGTAGTCTTCGTGACATTTTGTATTACCTATTGTTAGCATTATAGACGAACAACTCCTATAAACTATTTTTGTTCCTATGTACTTAATCAAAGGGGCCCTTCGTAAGCCAACCGAAAACAATGTACAAATGTATGAAACTTTGACACTACAGGTATGGTGAAAAGGTATCGCCAAAGTGTACTCTGCAGAAAAGCTAAGCGTTTCAAGTAATTGTAAGTACGCAATGTTATGACTTCGGCACATTTTAATGAAGCAAAATATCACAAATCATTGATTTTAGACATTGTGTCTTCAATAAAATACAATTTATAAAATACGAGATGTTTAGGCTTCTAATTAACTACGATCTTTTTTTTTAAATGACTATCTCCTAGTAGGTTCGAGAGCAGATGACCAAAAAGTCGAACTATTAGGTGTCTGGTTTTGGCTTTCGGTACAATTTTGGCACACGTAGTAGATAAGTTAACAAGCGTTCTTCTTGGAATATGGCAATCTAAATTATATGTCACTCCAGAGTTTGGCTACGAGTATTGCTTTTTCGAAGCTTCCTAAATATATGCATACCGAATGTTATCTTGATTACTCTGTATTTATTGTTGATAAACTATACCTGAACTTTCACAAAAACTAAAAGAATACAGATTTCATTTACTCGATAATTTATTGAAATTAAACTACTATATACGAATTTTATCGCGTTGTTTATTTAACACTGTACTACACTATTACTACTATTAAACTTTACTAATATTTAAGCTATAAATTATTAAAAGTATAACTATAACTAATATTTAAGTTTACACTTTCCCCGACGTTTCGGTTGCTTTTCAGCAGCCATAGTCACGGGGAGACTAAGATGGTAGTTGTCTGAATGTTCCAGTGTAGTTATTTCAAAGTACCCGAACATAATTTAATCTTTGGTGTTTCTATTTACGCAGAATAAACTCAAAGTATCATGAAGTCTAGCTGTGGTTTGCTTCTTCTTGGGTTTCACTATTTGAATTACTGGATCCCAAGTTGGTGGTACATTTCAACCATCTTCTCTATTGAAATTGGGATGTTTTTTGATTTCAATAGCCTCGCGAAGCATCCTTGGTAGGAATCGGTGTGCTTTAGCGAGAATCTGTGGTTTGTCAAATCTCAGGTAGTGGTTGGTCCCCTGTTGTACATGTTCACACACAGCAGACTTCAACGAGCGTTGGTGTTTTACATCAGCTATGTGCTCTTTTATGCGGGTGCCCGTGCTTCTCTTGGTTTGACCAATGTATGAGCGTCCGCAGTCACAATCTATTTTATAAACCCCTGCATCTTGCAAAGGTAATTGGCACTTGACGGATAGTAAAAATTTACTTATCTTCGTTGGCGGCTTGTAGTATATGTTGATTGAAGCTCGCTTCAAGAAGTAGCCAATCTTGTCAGTGACACCCCTTACATAAGGCAGTATAGCAGGCTGGCGCTCGACTGTGGCTGGCTTTTCTTGAGATCTGTGACAGCGGCGCGGGTGTTGGAGCTTGTTGTCTTGCAGTACTTGCTTGACATGTTGAAGCTCGGCGTCCAAGTGTTTCTTGTCACAGATCCATGTATATAGTAGTTTAATTTCAATGAATAACATTCGCGTAAACAGAAGACAATATTCGATAATTTATATTTATATTCGAGGCGTTTATGTGTTGCCAATGAATATCGTTGCATATTGCATGTCAATATCAGATACACATCTTAACACCGGAATGAATTTAGTATTCATGCGATAACATTGTTATCGTTAGATTTATTTTTCCATACCGTGCCTATATTTATTATTTCTACAAAATGTTTATACACATTTTTTTATATTTTCCTTTCTAAAGAACTTTGTGTAGTATCAAGCCAATCACGTGTCAATATAATTCTAGTAAACACAAAATAACACCTTATTTGTCTTAGAGCCAGTAAAACTCAACACAGAACACAAACTAGGAAAATGATCTCTAAATATACCTCCGTGACCTAGTTGCTACAGTTCTGTATAAATTCATCTAGTATGTACCTATACATAACTGTATATACACCGTACATAGCGTTCATCTGACCTTCTACAAGGACATCATACATAAGATCGTAGTCCATCTATACTTATATTTAGGAACAATGGTATTATATTTTTTTGTATAAGTATCATTAGTATTTATTACAATCCTTGAATATTTTATGTGAGTTGAAGGTTAACTGGCTAAGAAAAACCTAGATAAGAGTGTCCTTATTAACATATAAACCAGTCAGCAAATGAATAAATAAATTTAATGTGCGACGAGATCGTAAATTGCAAATATAAGCGTGGAACTGAATTTCTAATTACTATATTCTCGTCTTTTCTGACGTCAAATGGTGTTTTTGTACTACTATGGTGGGCAACAAGGTTATGAATAGGCTTGGTTAATACAAGTAGGTACTTCTGGTGTTTTAAATGTCTGTAAACTGTTTGTGACTGCACAAGAATCCCTCGTTAGTGATCCTGTAAAATTGGGTAATGTGCGCCTAGCGCAGGCAACGAGCCCATAAAGGGTATAAAGTCTCCTTTCCAAAGCTTTGGAAACTTTACTCCCTGTACCAAAACAACAAAATGTTACTTGATTGTGTTGTATTCTGCAATTGGCCTTAAGATATCTAGTATTCCAATAGAGTCGCTGCAGGTTTGAACGGCAATACCACTGTACCTATCTCGCCAAATATATAATACTTACTTAATCACACATTATTTAGTATTGTTCGTTTGTAAAAACATTGGACAGCGACAAACGTATGACGTAAAGTTTTACTATGACGTGGTTCCAACTCACAATTAATTAAGTTTAATATAGGTTTTTCTTTTAGTAAATAGTTTGTTACATATATTACTAACGACCCGCCCCGGCTTCGCACGGGTAGTAGAACCTTAACAAATTATACACCTAAACCTTCCTCATGAATCACTCTGTCTATTGGTGAAAATCGCATGTAAATCCGTTTAGTAATTTTTGAGTTTATCACATACAGACTTTGCGGACTTTTTTTATGATACGTAGTGATAGTGATTGCAAATTACCAATTACCTTTACAAGATGCAGGGGTCTATAAAATAGATTGTGACTGCGGACTCTCATACATTAGTCAAACCAATAGAAACATAGGCACTCGCTTAAAAGAACACATAGCTGATGTAAAACAGCAACGCTCGTTGAAGTCTCGGCAACATACATTGTTATGCGGACGACAGTACCGTGCATGAGCGATATCTCGGACGTCCTGGAGCCAAACAGGCTGAGGTTGAGGTGGAAAAGGCAGGATCTTGTCGTTGAACTTGACCAGACCTGGGACCGCATCTCTGAATGGGGTGCCAAGAACTTAGTCCAATTCAACGCCAAGAAGACCCAGGTATGCGCGTTCTCAACAAAAAAGTCTCCATTCCTTCCCCTCCCTTTTCTGAGGAACTCTCCACTGGTGATACGTGACAGCCTCTCCATCTTAGGTATGAATCTTTGCCGCTCCCTTAATACCAAAACCTACATCAATAGCGTCATTAAGCAAGCTTCGCGATATCTTGAAGTTCTGAACAGGGTGAGGCGGTTCTTCGCGCCAGGGCAGCTGTGCCTATTGTATAAGGCACAAGTGCGCCCTTGCGTGGAGTACTGTTCTCATCTTTAGGATGGCTCCGCGCAGTACTTGCTAGACGCTCTTGGCAGATTACAGCGACGGGCTGTCCGTATCATCGAAGATCCAGAGGTCACGAGTACACTGGAACCTCTGCAACTCCGTAGAGACATTGCCTCATTGGCATGTTTCTACAGAATATACCACGGAGAGTGCTCTGAAGAGTTATTCCACCTTATTCCGCCCTTCCCTTTTCTATCCAGAACAAAGCGTGCTGGGCTCAGATGCCATCCTTACACGGTGGAGTCGACTAGAGTGCGTACCTACAACGTCCTCATACCTCTGCTGAACGATCAAGGCATGGAATTCTCTGCCAAGGCATCTCTTTCCTTCTTCCTTCAATCCTGGGTCCTTTAAGCGGGGCGTGAAAAAGCACCTTTTCAGGCCGTCAAGGTAGAGACCTCAACATCGCCTCGGCTGCTATGAGGACCATGTGGAGGCCACTGCTCTTAGACCACACGACTGCTTACCATCAGGCGGAGTGTGGTCATACTAACGAATAAAAATTTAGAAAAAAATCTGCTGTGTGTGAACATGTACAACAGGAGACCAACCACTACCTGAGATTTGACAAACGACAGATTCTCGCTAAATAACACCGATTCCTACGAGGATGCTTCGCGAGGCTATTGAAATCAAAAAACATCCTAATTTCAATAGAGAAGATGGTTGGAATGTACCACCAGTTTGGGATCCAGTATTTCAAATAGTCAAACCCAAGAAGAAACAAACCACAGCTAGACTTCATGATACTTTGAGCTCATTTTGCGTAAATAGAAACACCAATGATTAAATTATGTTCGGGTACTTCGAAATAACTACACTGGAACATTGAGACAACTACCATCTTAAGGCTCCAGTACACAATGGCGTATGCTGGCCCACTTCAGGCGATCGCCACTGTGTACAGGGGGTAATTGTATATAGTGGCGGACAATTGTCAATTGTGGCGCGCAATCGGAATGTTGTCGGTTTTTTGGACACACTTCAAAGGAATCGTGGCGTAGCGTGGCCTGTGGTGTTCACACAATCGCCCATTGTTTAGTTCGTCACCCATCTCAGACCGGGATAGTGCACTTTTAAAATATATTCAAAATCACTAGATGACATACGAACAAAGTTATTAAATTCCCCTGATGATTCTGCAACAAGGTCGCATAGCAGATTGTTCATGGTTTGCCTGAAAACGATAAAAAAATACTTAGTTATGTACGTTAACATTCTATACGTATTTAAAATAAGGCCAAACCAACTTAGAAATACACCTAAATAACATTAAAAATCTACGTACCTTGTCCTGTTACGATGAATGGTCAGCATCCACCATCGCCTTTTGAGTCATTATTTTTTTATTACTTTGTGGCGGTACACACTTTTGTAATACTTGTAAGCATTATATAAATAAATAGCTGCGGCCATAATTACTTCCACGTCCATCGCAAGTGTTTCGCCAGGCAGCAATGAGCCATGCGCAATTGTGTGAACACCAAGTGGTCGTGGCCTACAGTTGTGCATTGCAAAGCATGGCCCATCACAAGCCATTGTGTACTGGGGCCTTTAGTTAATCTCCCCGTGACCATGGCTGCTGAACAGCAACTGAAACGTCGGGGAAAGTGTAAACCTAAATATAAATAGTTTTAATAATTTTATGAGCTTAAAAATTAGTAAAATTCTATAGTAGTAGTAGTGTAACAGCTTCAAAATTATGTAATACAGTGTTAAATAAACAACGCGATAAAATCCGTATAAATGACTTTAATTTTAATGAATAACATTCGCGTAAACAGAAGACAATATTATGCAAATCGATTTTAAAATCCATAATCTACGCGTATGGTCAATGGCAATTAATAAGTCATTAATTTTCATTCTGTCACATTGCTTATTTTCTTAGTATCAGAAATAAATAATCAACAACCCGCTCGACTACAACGGCGAGACGATTAATTAAAACATGTACCTAGAAACTGTTTACTCATGCAAATTAAAAACAACACTGCTGTCACGTGTTTATCAATGAAATACGTATTATACTGTAGCTAACAGTATTAAAACATCTTTAGTTATTACAGTTTCATTCAAAATTATGAGACAGTTAGTTCTTCACGGTACGTTAAAATTATGTAATGTCGCGTGTTTTGTGACTTTTAAACGATGTAACACATTGAATAGACAAAGCACATGGTTCAGTTGCACTGTAACAAATGGATTCGTGCGTTTTAATTTGCTATGTTACAATGCAATCCCATTTTATGGATAGTTTCATATTATATTTCAGATGATGATGAATACACTTGTGGACTTGACATTATATGAACACTATGTATAAGCTGCTGACACAACATAGGCGTTATATCCCAGAAAGATATAAAGGTCTGAGAAGTGTTACACCCACATTCAGCAGCTATGTTTATGCCCTAATATAAAGAGCAAGCCTATTGTCGACTACCGGGCACATTTCCCGACTTTGTGCTACTGCTGAGAATTTCTAAACCGGAAAATATCACTGTCAGACCCGGCAATAAAACACGCCATCTCAAAATGCACGCAATCTTATGTGCCGAAACCGCGCTGCCTAGCAATCGAGCCTGTATGTCACAAAATATGTAATATAGAAACATGTAATACTATATAAGATTGAAAATAAGTTCAGCTGAATTGTATTATAGCGTAACAAAATGATGCCTGCTTCTATTAGTCTTTTCCATTCTTATATGGTCTGGACACTATTAAACTGGCTCTCTGTTGTAAATCCTTCAACAAAATGCTTAAAATCGAATTCAGGCATGTTTCAATCAATTCCATCTCACCTCATTTCACACAAGTTATGTTTAACAATTGCATAATTCAGGTGGTGTTACTTCTACAATAGTTTATTATCTTGGCCAGCACAGTGTCTCTAGGTCAGAAACACAATGCTTGATTAAATATGTCTTGTTTTGGTTAATTGATTCATGGGGCAAACTTCTTCAGTTGTTTTGACTGACTAATAAAATAATCCCTGAAATTAAACTCATTTAAACGGATTTTATTGCGTTGTTTATTTAACACTATATTACATAATTTTGAAACTGTTACACTACTACTACTATTAAACTTTCCTAATTTTTAAGCTAATAAAATTATTAAAACTATTACAACTATTTATATTTAGGTTTACATTTTCCCCAATGTTTTGGTTGCTTTTCAGCAACCATGGCCATGTGAAGACTAAGATGGTAGTTGTCTCAATGTTCCAGTGTAGTTATGTCAAAGTACCCGAACATAATTTAATTGTTGGTGTTTCTATTTATGCAGAATGACCTCAAAGTATCATGAAGTCTAGCTGTGGTTTGCTTCTTCTTGTGTTTGACTATTTGAATTACTAGATTCCAAGCTGGTGGTACATTCCAACCATCTTCTCTATTGAAATTAGGATGTTTTTTGATTTCAATAGCCTCGCAAAGCATCCTTGGTAGGAATCGGTGTCCTTTAGCGAGAATCTGTGGTTTGTCAAATCTCAGGTAGTGGTTGGTCCCCCTGTTGTACATGTTCACACACAGCAGACTTCAACGAGCATTGGTGTTTTGCATCAGCTATGTTTTCTTTTATGCCTGTGCTTCTTTTATAAATAAATTCCAAGAACTGTTGTTGTTGTTGTTACTTGTATTAGTAACTGACCTTCATTCAATACTTAGAATGTATTTATTGTATCAACATGTTATTAAATGGGCATTTTATATTCTCTAACAAAAAGGGGATTTTTAGACAAAAAGTATGTCATCAATAATAATTGTTTAAATTGAAATGTACAAATTGTTGTAGCAGCAATAGGCTAGTGGGAGACCATTGAACTGCCACACAGGGGTCTCAAGTTTAATCCCAAGTAGCATCTCTGACTTTTCAAAGCTATGTGCATATTAAATAATGAATTATTGTTTGCTTTAACAATGTGAAAAACATTGTGAGGAAACCGGTGTGTCTGAGAGGGCAGAGGAAGTCAATATACAGCAGTCACATAAAGAAACCTGCCTTATGTGAATTGGTGTTAAACATGTATTTTGTACTCACCCACATTCCTCCGAGTCCAGTTTTGGTATATTGTGCTTCAATATCTCTAAGATGTGTGACATGTTTCATCTGAGTGTATACCAGTAATAAAATGCCTTGTAGCCTGGTGCTCTTGGCGATGATGAATCCTTGCCGGCACAGTATTTTGTTAAAGCATGCTGTCCACGAGTCAGTGAACAGAGAATCCATCAACATGTTCTGTGGTTGGGACTTGACCTCTTGAAGCCTAAAAGATGTTATGAAATTATATGAGAAGACATAAGCACACAACTATGATGATAGAATATTATATTTATATATAGAGATAAATTTTATAAAATGCCATTAACTAGGAGTTATTTTGTGGAAAACTTATCACTTGTAAAATTCATTATTATTTTCATTGTGACATGGTAGATATTAATTATAATATTCTATACTAAAATTAAAAAACAGAGTTTATAGTGGTATAAAATTTAATATGCATCTTTACAAAGTTTATAACTTACAAGGCAAGTGAATGCTAAAATTTTTGGTGATATCTGATAACCAAAAGACTTTCTTTATTATTAATTTAGCACAGGATTTTTGATGAAGTTTTGGTCACTTTAAAGGGTGCTCATATATTGATGACTTACCTAGCCAAATGTAAGGTGTTCCTAGGTTCATAAAAATATTGTACTATTCAAATTGAAATCTTTATTGCTTTGCCACAATGTAGTAGGTATATAATAATAGATGGTATACATAGCTAAGAATCAATTGTGGACCCTCCCAGGCACAGCATACTAAATATATTAGAAGAAGAAGAGGGCTTTTCCCTTAATATTTTTATTATATTAATAAATTATTATTAAAAATTATTTATGCTATTTATTAATGTTTGAAAATAAACAGTCTATGAGGATTTTGGGGCTGATGGGTGATTGAAAGGCATCAAACTAAATTAAATACTTAATTTGATGAATAGTAAATTATGAAAACAAACAAATTAACTAGTACTAACAAGACTTGGCATCCAAGGATATCGACATATCCCATATAAATATTTTCTATTTATAAACAACAGTGTAGTGTAAAGCATAGATAAAAATATAGTTTGACCTTTATAATTATGTACATAATTATAAACGTCTGTAAACATAAAAGTATCTTTTTAGCTTTCATTATCTATTTAAATAGTTAAGTAATGACAACAAAAAGAAATCCCTACAATGTACATTAAAAAGTAATAAATATATTAATATACAGCCAAGAAAAAAATCAATAATATAATGTTCTTAGTATAATATCATAAGCAGTTACTAGCATAAAGCATACTATACCATTTACTTACATTTTAATAAAAATTATCTAATATGTACATACCTTTATATAAGTACATATTATTATATTAAATACATTATAGTAAAAAAATACAAAATAAGGAAATAGTTATATTGTATGGTATATTGAAATAATATTGTAACTATTTGATTAAATATAATATTATAAAAGAAACATGTTTTGTAATGTGTCACATTGACCTAGAAAATCATTCAATATATTTTACTTAAGCTAGCAATAATAAAGTCATGCACTACTTACCCAATAACATAGAAATCTGGTAAAGGCTTATTTTTATTGAACTGTGATGGGAAGTCTAACAGGGCATTTAAATCTTGCCCTGGAGACTTTGTAGCCACATTCCATGTTACGAAATAGTATCTGAAAAATCCATATGTATAAATGCGAATTCAAAACATGACCGTAAAAACATCAGGTTTAACAAACGTTTAAATATAACCTTGACTCCTTTTGACGCACGTACTCTAAAGTACTTTAATACGTATCTATTGATAACTTTCGTACGTTTATATATCTACTCACCTGAGGGTATCCATTTTTATAATGATTACACTGTTTCTAACAAGGCCTTTTTTGGAATAGTTGCACTGCCACAATAGATAAAAATGTACTCCAGGTAGAGATAAGATATGGTTCAAATATAATTTTAATTAATTACATTTAATGACACCAGTCCCATTTTAATATTTTAGTAACATTACAATGATTAAATTTAATAGTACAGATTCAATAGCTGGTACTATTCTATGCATTAGATAATAAAATAAATAATTCACACTATCAGCTCACTTCCCCAACGAACGTAATTGAATGACTGTCAAATATGACAACTGAGAACTGACATGTTATTATTAGGGTGCGTTCCACTTGACGTTCCTTTAGGGTGCGTTCCACTTGGCGTTCACGACGCCTAATATGCTCGTTTAGCCGTTCCACATGACGACTACGATCGTTGTGGTCGCGGCGAAAACGTCACTCATGACGTCATTACTCACGCTCACGTAACTCCATTATCACTCCATTATCCGTTCCACTTGAGTTTGCAGTTGTAACGCTCGGAAGCAAGTGGAACGGGAAAAGCCGTGATCGTGAGCGTGAGCGTCGTGAGCGCTAAGGGTGCGTTCCACTTTCGTAACCAGTTTCGTAAGTTTCGTAAGCATAAATATGGAAACTTCGTCCGAACAAGCCGCTCAAATTGTAGTATTGGTGCGGGAAGACTTGGATCAACGAACGATTGCTAGAAATTTAAATTTAAACCAGTCTACGGTTTCTAGAGTATTCCGAAGGTTTGTAGAGACAGGTTCTTACAAAAGGAGACCCGGTACCGGCAGAACTCGAACAACTACCCGTCGCGTCGTGACGACCGATTTATTGTTTCAACTTCCCTATGAAATCGTTTCCTTACGTCAGTAAACATCAAAACAGAGCTGAATGAAGTGCGTGGAGTAAACGTGAGTGCACGAACAATGAGAAGGAGCCTTAAGGAAGCGCCAATAACCTCTTTTAGACCAGCAAATGGTCCAAAGCTGTCTGCAACTCACAGACAAGCTCGTTTAAGATTTGCGAGTGAACATCTTAATTGGACTAAAGAGCAATGGGCCTCCATATTGTTCACCGATTAGTGTGGGACATGTTTATATGGTGCAGACGGTCGCAGAAGAGTCTATCGTCGATGTGGGGAGAAATATGCTCAAAGTTGCATTGAGGAGCGTGTTCCTTTTGGACGCGATTCGTGGCATTTCGATGATTGGCCGAACGGAAATTGTTTTCATTGACACGGTTTGTCAAAACGGTAAAAGAGGTGGTTTGACGGCATAACGTTAAATAACAGAGGTTTTAAAAGCTCACGTGGTACCTAACACGGAATTAATAGGTGAAAATTTTACTCTAATACAAGATAATGCCCGACCCCACGCCGCTGCACAAGTTCAACAATATTGCGAAGTGGTTGGGTTACGTACCATGAATTGGCCCGGACGCAGCTCGGATCTTAATCCCATTGAGCATGTTTGGGACAGTTTAAAAAAACTGTATAATTATGCGAGAAATCTTGTGCCCACAACAGTGGCAGCACTAAGAACAGCGTTTTCACAAGAATGGAACAATATTCCGGAAGACCGTTTAATAACCCTAGTCAGATCTATGCGGAACCGATTGAAATCTGTAAAAAGGGCACGCGGAGGCAATAAACCTTATTAAAAGAAAAATAAACCTGTGATGTCACTTTTTTTTTTATTGTTTAAACCAATTTTCAATAAACCAACCAAAGCCAAATTTACATTTATAGCTTTTGTTCAAAAAAATTGAATGGCCCGTTCCAGTAGTGTAAGTGTGTACTGTATCATATCCTTAAGTGTATGTTTGTAACATACGCTTAAGAGGAAACACAAGGGCCATTTTTCCATACAAATGTAGTCCCCCGTTTCTTCCCTGGATAATGCCAGTAGAACAATAATATGTTAAAAGAACATGTATAGCCTCTATTGGCATGTCCCTATGTTTTCCTTTTTTTCGTTAATTAATTATTAAAAGAGATATGAGCCTTCAAAAACCTCAAAGATTGGTCAGATTTTCCGCTGTGTTCAAACATCCAGAAAATAAATTTGAGTAGATTATATAAAAAAAGAAAAACATAGAAACACGGCCAAAGCCTTTCTTCAATTTTTAATGAAATATGTAGTTAAATCGGTCAAGTGTTGGAGAAGGAATCAGGGGACTACGAAACGTTGATTTTGTGTACTTTTATAGGTATTTTCGGTCCAAGGTGCAGTTGTCTCTATCACGCTCTGCGGGCACTGCGCGACAGCAATAGATTTTACAAATACCTATTTTTCAATTCTCTCGCCCGTGGTGTTTCCTCTTAAGGATATGATACTACGCTGTTATGAAGTTAACGAACCAAACTATAGGTTTTAATTTAAATTTGTATTAAAAGTTTGAATACTTGGTGAAAATGTTTATTTCAAAGGCGTCTTGAACATTGATGCAGTTTATGACTCCGTCAGTGTATTTCATTCTGTATCATGGAAGACTTTACTAACATTCAAGCAATGGGCACAAAGAATACGAAACTTGAATCACTTTAATTTGTAAGCCTACATGCACCTAGCTCGGCAGTGGTAACGTAAACAACTGCGCAATCTGCCTATCTTCATTTCTATTGCTTGCCGATTAAGGCTACGAACAGGCTATTTGATATTACAAAAAATGCTATATATAAATTTTTGCTTACTTTTCTTTATTTCCTTAATAATTCATGCCAAAATGATTCACAGTGATGCGTGGCTCCGTCTGATATAAGTAATCCTATAATGCAGTGTTGTCTCAGTATTTAGTATTAAAATAAAAACAGAATGACTAGATTAAAAACGTAGCTACTGCAATATTTTGCTCACAGTATTTATTTGGTATCAGTTCTAATTTTTAATAAATCCAACCGATATAATATACTAAGTTCCTTTTTAACACGCTTTTATTAGCTTGGTATGTATGTATCTATGTAACGGAATCTTTGAACGTGATTTTCATCCCTTTCAAACCGATGGAGATTGATTTGAAACTTTGCACATTTATCGAGGACCGATGATAATACAATAGTTTAGAAAAAAACAATAATAATAAATAATAGTTTAAAAAACTAAAAACACGCTGTAATAAAAAACCAAACTAATAAAAGCGTGGATTGCTTTGATATTATAACCCCACGCTTCTTTACATTAAAATTATTAAATTACTTTCTACTTCTTTTAGCTAGCTTTTTTTTAAATAAAATGTGTTTTAATTTTTTGAACTATTATTAATTATTTGATATAATTTTAACCGAGTCAAGATTTTTATAAACATTGCAAGCAAAACGATTATCTGACACACCTTTAAACATCTTTATTGTAACTGTATTCATACAAATAAATGTTTCTTTCTTTCTTTCTCAAAAGTTGTCAACTAACCGTGCTTATTACAGCCAATACGTAGGTATATACACTACTACATAGGTAGGTAGATATAAAAGAAATAGTGTATACCTACCGACATATTATATGTATACGTACTTAATCTACGCTTAGTATTTATAAGTAGTTGTTGCTTAAAATGCCTTGCTACAAACAATACAAAAAAAAACATCTAATTGATCAGTTTGGCGGGAAATATTGTTGTCAATATTGTCATTACTGTCACCTATGACTGTGATAACTGAATTGTGCGATCTGTTGTCGAGTGAATTGTGGTGTTTGTGCTAAGTGAACCCGAAAATATTAAGAAGGTACTTTTTGGTATATTGTATCTTGCAGTTCCAGGGGCACATACTACGGCACAATGAGCACTCAAGATCACCTGGTTCGTACTTTTATCTTATATGTAGACGATTTCCGTTCTTTGCGTCATCAGTGAATTTAACCGGTGCTCTAAATTCGCGTTATGACTTCAAAACTATATTAGCATTGTTTTCTTTTCAAGGAAACTACAAGAATGACGAGAAAGTCTCTTAAAACTCTTCAACACACTGCTTCTGATAGAGAAAATCTAGTGGGTAGGCCCTCAAAAAGTTTGAAGCATCAACTCAGTCAGGAGTCGCTTGCGTAAGTTGTAATTTTCTTTTCCTGTATGGAACTTATTATTATATTTATAAAGTAGAAGTCATCACAACAATATTCATGTGTAAACAGTGCCAATCACAGTTACTTTTTATTTATTTATTTGGATCGCCAACAAATGATACACATTTCTTACATTTCAATAATAATTTACAGACATGCCTTGTGCTCATTCACTTACAGGCAACCATATCTAACAATATATTAACCTATTGAGCCACTGCAGCACACCAATGGCCAGCCACAAGATGTGTTCAATTGTCTTGTATTCTAAGACATGACAGACTAAAATTTTCCTAACAATAATGACAAAAATGTATGTTTGTTTGTATTCATGTCTTATATAATTTTGCAGAGATGTTGAAGTTAAGAGGAAGAACTTATCTACCAAAGAAACTCAAGCAA
Organism: Catocala nupta; assembly: GCA_963675205.1. Lineage (NCBI taxonomy): Eukaryota > Metazoa > Arthropoda > Insecta > Lepidoptera > Erebidae > Catocala > Catocala nupta. The sequence continues at coordinate 14,022,071 of OY776082.1, forward strand.
ACCTTGACACTAAAATCACTGTTGATGACCTTACCAATCCAGAGGGTCCATCAGAAAAGTACTGGCAATTATTAGCTGAAAAGCGTCAGTAAGTATTCTTTTTAAACTACCTTCATACTTGTCTTATTATACCAAAGTCCATTGGGGTTGGCTTTTGACTTAAGATAGATTAACCTGAAGAAGTTTGTATATAGATAAACTACCACCATCTCTATAACCCAAAGGGATAACTATTCTATGAGAAGATCAAAGGACAAGGTGTGAATATTGGATGGTACTAATTTCTCCTATTGACTATCATGGTTATACACAGAAGTCATGTTCATCATATGTATACATAAAGGCCTAGCTACATCCTTTATTGTCTGACAGTATACTGTAACATTTTGTAACTTTCTTACATGTAAGACTTTTACGGTCTGTTGGTGTTAATGTTCATAAACCTTATGGATCCAGTAATCTTTGTCTAATGTAAAGTTACTACTCTTATTCTTTTTAATACCTACCCTCAACCATTATTTATATTGTGTTGTTATCATCAAATATGCTGGCATATGTGTACAAATATATTGATGTATAGAGTAGAGTATAGTATAGATAGTAGTATAGTATAGATATGTCTTGTAATACACAAGTAGTAAATCTGTAAACTAAAGAGTGGCCTAGAAAGTTTGGAACACATTCAGAATATACCTATCATAAATAAATTGGCAATTTTGAATATTGACTAAGTGCGCCTACTTGGCCAACAGAATAAGATGTGCTATTTAAGTAGCAATAACTGCTACTGTGCAAGTATAAAGTAGGTATAATATGTGCACCTAAAACTCAATGAAATATATTTTTACTGGTCAGAATAAATTTCATAGCACAAAAACTGTATTGTTGTAATACAAAAAAGTGAGTATTAATTATTATCAATCAAATTTTTCAGAGTAGCTTTACAAGAGGCATTGGATGAAAATGAGAAGCTTCGTAAAATTATAGAAGATCTCAAAGAAGAAAATGCCTTGTTCAAACAGATGTTAGATGAAGCAAACAGTTTTGTTGAAGTTATTAAGGTAAGTGGTTACATGGATCTGCTATTCTCTAGTTTTAGTATAAAAAAATTGTATATTTATAAAGAGATAATTGGTGCAATACTAAAGCAACATAAGCTATGTTTATAAGCATGTGGATATATTGTGTAAACCATGCAGTTTTATACTTGTTTATAGTTAGATTAGTTTTATTATATATTAAGTGCTTTCATTTCCATATCAAATTATAGTTAATTAACTATAGGCAGTGCTTACTGCTTTGTTGCTTTCATTGGACAGCATATTACTTATGCTCTTTTGTATTATATCAAATGAACATTTTCAATATACACCTAGCATTGTGTATATTTAAATTTTCCAAACACAATATTTGATTAGACTAAAGCTTGGTCTCTTGTCTCTTTATTACTTCTTAAATATAATCCCTTTAAGGAGTAATATATCTATCTATCTATCTTGATCCGGGGGCCAGTCATTGTAGACCGGCGACACTTCGACCCAGTGGGATCTTTTGTGTCGGCCCCGAGGTTTATCCTTGAGCTATCTCCCTATGAATGTACTGCATCAGTCGCAGCGTACACCTCAGAGGGAGAAGCCTGAAGTCTTCAGGGTTCGGATATGCCAATCCCATCAGACCCATCCTTAGTCCGGCCAACGCGTCACATTCACACAGTAGGTGTGATATGGACTCGTCCTGTTCACCACAGGCTCTGCAGATCGAATTGTTTGACAATCTCAATCTGCACAGGAAGTCATTGGTGCCAAAATGACCAGTAAACGCTCCTGTGAGTAGGCGTATTTGGCCCTTGTTGTACCCGCAGAACTTCCGGGTAAAGCCCGTGGCTCTGTTTGCAATGAATTTCTTGGAGTGTTCCAGACCCCTAAGGGCCATCCACTCCAGCCTGTGTTTATCATTGCCATGTGCATTCAAAGCTGCCTTGACGGTACTCTCAGAGAGACCTACGAATGGCTCGGGGCCCACAAATTGTTGCTCCGAGCCCTTTTTGGCTAATACATCAGCCTCCTCATTACCCTGCACCCCTGCATGCCCCGGAACCCACACCAGCCTGACTGTGTTTTTCCTGCCAAGCTTGTTAAGGGCTTTAACACAGTTCAGGACTAGTGCTGAGTCCACCCTACAGGAGTTCAGAGCCTTAAGAGCAGCTTGACTGTCACTGAGTATATAAACAATCTTGTCAGTGACATTGTTGTTAATATTCTCCTGCGCACAGGCAATTATAGCATAGGTTTCCGCCTGGAAGACCGTTGCATATTTGCCCATGCTTTGGTTCACCTTGCAGTCGTTGGCATAAATACCAGCGCCTGATCCTGTTTCCATTTTGGAACCATCGGTGTACCATATGAGACAACCCTTGTCAGGGGATCGTAGACCTCGTCTCCATTCGTCCCTTGTGGGGACCTTTATTTTAAAATTCTTTTTGAATATGTGCATTGGTTGCATTTTGTCACATCCCATGCTCATAATCTCTTTAAGATCCTTCGAGATCTCCAGTTTTGTGTGTCGAGTTACTGGCATGTTGACGCTCCACAGCCCATGTATAGATAGTCTATGTAGCGCCTTCATCGCCTCTAACTCCACAACAATGTGTAGCGGCGTTAGGTCCAGCAGGATCTCTAACGCAGCCGTTGGCGTAGTAGGGAACGCCCCTGTTATAGCCATGCAGGCTAATCGCTGCACCTTCGACAGCGCTTTCCTGCATGTTGCTAGATTGGTTCTTGGCCACCAGACAACGCTTCCATATGTGATTATGGGTCTTATCATCATCGTGTATAGCCACTTGATGACCTTGGGCTTCAGGCCCCAGGTCTTCCCATAAGTAGAACGAATCATACCGAAGACCCGCTGGGCCTTCATTATGACTTTGTCTACATGAGGTTTCCACGTTAGCTTGTTATCTAAGGTCATGCCTAGATACTTCACCTCCGTGGACCATTGTAGCTGTGTACCATACATGGATAGAGTTCCCAAGCCAGTCGGATCTCTCATCCTAGTAAACGGCACGACAGTAGTTTTCCCTGGGTTGATCGATAAATGGTTACTACTGCACCATTTTTCTACCATACTCAGGGCCCTCTGCATGAGACTGGATACTGTGCTCGGAAATTTTCCATTGACAAGTATCACCAAGTCATCCGCATATCCGACCGTTAAGTACGGACCTTTGTTGAGTTGTTCTAAGAGTGAATTAACCACCAAGCACCATAAGAGCGGTGAGAGTACTCCACCCTGAGGGCAGCCTTTGGTGGTCATTGCAGTCATTTCATCCCCTAACAACTCAGACCTAATAATTCTTCCTCTGAGCATACAATCGATCCACTTGCAAATGGTTGGCTCTATGCCGTGATTTGCTGATGCCACACTAATGGCATCAAAGGTGGTCCGATCGAAAGCTCCCTAAATATCCAGGAATGCAGCAATGCATACTTCCCGGTTATCTAATGCATGTTCTGCCTTATTTACCACAAAATGCAGTGCCGTCTCAGTGGATTTTCCCGACTGGTAGGCACATTGTAGCCCGTGGAGGGGAAATTTTCTCAATGCTCCCTCCCTGATATGTCTATCTACTAACTTCTCCAGGGCTTTCAAGAAGAACGACTCGAGGCTAATAGGTCGGTATGCCTTGGCTTCTTTGTAGTCTTCTTTGCCCGGCTTCGGTATGTAGATGACTTTAACTCGCCTCCATATCTTTGGAATGTATCCAAAAGCTATGCAGGCTCTGTATAGTCTGCACAAATGCGGAACCAAGAGTGCAGCTCCCTGTTGTAGGATAATGGGATAAACCATGTCTGGACCAGGTGACTTGAACGGTTGAAAACCATTTAGAGCCGTAAGGAGTAATATAAGAAACACTTAGAAAGTTTAATGTGAATACATATTACTTCATAATTTAAGTCAAAAGAAATCCTACTAATATTATAAATGCGAAAGTTTGTGAGGATGAATGTATGTATGTTTGTTACTCTTCACGCAAAAACTATTAGACCGATTGCCATGAAACTTGGTATGTAGATAGCTGGAGACCTGGATTCACACATAGGCTACTTTTTATCCCGATATTCCCACGGGAACGGGATTTACGCGGGTGGAACCGCAGAGAAAACTAGTGTTAAATAAGTTATAATCTAAGTGAATAGTATAGAACTTATTTTAAATGTGTAGTATTGACTGAATATTTGTTTAAATTTACAGGAAGAACTTGCAAACAACAGCAGAGATGACACTGGCATTGATGTAAATGATGTCAGCACTGCTGATGAGACAGCTGAAGATATTGTGGAGACCAAGACTGGCAAGAACAATTAGGCTAATATAGGCACAATCCTTATTGCATTATATACACCTATTGTAAGGTGTAAATAAAACAAAGATCTATTTCTATAAACATTAAGAAATTCTAAATAAAACTCTGCCAAAAGGATACAAATAGTAAAAGTCTCCCCAAAGGTTCATATATGTACAAATAACAAATTAAATATTAACAAGCTGTCTTTATTACTTATGATACTTTAATACTTACATAATCATTTTTTTAATATATATGCACTTGTAACTTAATTATAATTCTTATTATATACTTTCTCAAGTTTTGTCTAAAAACTTTAGTAATGTTTAATTGGTATAATATAATTTTCATGAAATTTAATATCAGATATCTTTGTAAACTAGAGATAATTGTTACTGTGTTCCTCAAATATTTGGGACCAACATGGATTCAGGTTCCTTGGAATGAACATTCACATTTTTTATCGGACTACTTATCTATTGTGTGCTATTGTTCCTGAAAAAGTGCTCTGATTCCTGGTCCATATTCAAGAATGCTCTTAGTTATGTTAAGTAGCAATATTTAATAAGTATTAAACTGGTAACTATGTAACAGTTTGTATTTTCGATTTTAATATCTGAGAATTAAAATAAATTCAAAAATAAAAAGTTGGTTTCTTTAAACATTTTTTTATTGTAGGCCATAACATCAGGTACGTTTAAGTTCAATACAAAAATATATAATTATACAGTTATTACTTATTAGAGATGCAATCTTGGTTGGTGTTAAATACTAATAATCCAAATAACCATCATTTTATGGCGATGAGACATAAAAAGACAAATAAAAAATTTAACAACCATAAGTACTTAACCAAGGATAATTTAAATAGTTATATCTGTGGTATTTCTCAAGTATTGTCATCAATTACTTTTTATAAAGATATAACTTAATTTTAACCTCCTATCTGCTGGAATCTGTGATACTATTCTGGTCGAAAGGAGCTTAAAGACATACACATAACATTGTATATGTATGTTTACTGTTAATATTAAATATAATCAATAAAAATTGGATAATTCTTTTTAAATGAATTCATTGTACTTAATCATACTGCCAAATATTATTTTATCCTTTATTAACACGTTCACTGTCCAGCCAAAATGTGGAAATTAGCTCTCACGTCTAATTTAGTTTTTCGTTCCTATATAGGTACCTACTGAGGTACTTGCTTTTATAACATTTCAGGTCTATAAAGGCCATAAAAGTTAAGAGGGGGAACCCTTAACTCCCATTGTCAGATTGACCCACATGTATGTTACGGACGCACAAGCTAACAATTCAGTGACACACTCGTGTGTCATGGAGGCTAGAGGTCATAACTTATGGAAAATTACGTTACATAACTAAATAAACGAGAAATAAGGTTTTGTTTTTTACGTAGGTATTATACCTATAACTACTTTTTGCAACTTTTGTTTAAGTTTATATTTTGGCGATTATGTGACTTTTTGAACTAATAATGAATAGATCACTGCAAGACGATGAAGTATAGATATAGCCGGTCAGCTAGCTAGCTATAACTCACCAGTTTGTAACATGCATCTGGTATACCTAAGAAGATTGCAGCTGATTTTGATAGCAGTTATAAATGCAGTTCTTATTTACAAGGACATTATTGCAAACAACAAATTACCTCTGTTGGCATGAAATAATTATAAAAAGCCTATTGAGAATTGAGGAACCAGGGCCGTCACGTGGAACTTCATTGGCGTCATTTTCACTTGCATCATCCACATACATAATATCTTCACCTACACCCATGAGAAGTTCAACTACCACAGAGGTTATAAAATTAGAAAGGCAGCTAAATGGCAGAATCCACTGACAAAAGTGCAGTGGAAGCTACAAAAAACTGAAAGACAAAGGTCTTTTAGTTGCTGATGCACAACTGAAACCAAAAAAGACAGATACAGAATGCTGTTTCTGTAAGAAACCCCTTCGTTTTGCATATTTTAATTAAGCTCATTAGAATAACATCATTCATAATTGAATATTTTAAGTACAATTTTCAAAACTTCGTAAGAACTAAATATATTTAAAAAAGTCGATAGCTCATTGGTTTTTTATTCTACATATATAATTGATCATATGTTCATGTACAATACTAGTATGTTTATTTTACATCCACAAAGTAAGAACCCATTATGTATGAAAAGTGCAGTGACCCACATGTATAGCATGGACGTGCCGATGTGGGTTATGGACAGTTAACATGTTAATTATTATTATCATTGAGTTAATAATATATTGTAAATGTATTGACCAAATGGTTGCATCCATAATAATTACATAAATTTTATTCTAAAAATCAGTTCAATTTCATCTTGGTGTAAATTAGAGTTATCTATAAAACAAATGGCAAGAGAAAATATAGTATAGAAGATCTGGAAAATGTGGAAAACTTACTAGCTTTCCACATTTTCCAAATCTTTGATGTTTCTTTAAATAGATTTTCAACTATTTGTTCTTCAAGAAAGCTTTAAAATGCTCATCAAAATAACTTTCATAGGTCCATGGTGTTAAATCTGGGTAAATAGCTAGTCGCTGAAATAAGTCAGCAGTTGCATTCTGAGGCATCACACTCCTTACTTTCTTGTTAACACAACGGGTACCATAGATGTATTGATTTGCTATCAAGTTATAAATGAAATTTGCATATTTATGGTCCATGTTTTCTGAAGTATTGGAGGCTATAGGGTTGTGTGATTTTATTTCTTCCAAGTAACCATGTGAGATAATGGGTATGATAAGATCAGCCTGAAAAATAAATTATAGCAATTATTGGTTGGTTAACAAATTATTCAATAAAACAATAATAGTTATTAGTTTAAGAGTAGTAAAGGTTTAGTTTATATATAACACAAATTATTTATACCCCACAAATACCTTCCTATAAATAACAGTCATCTTGAAAATAGTAGATAAATATAATATAACATTCTACCACATACACACAACACCATCTAGCCCAAACTAAGCAGAGCTTGTACTATGGGTACTAGACAATGGATATACAAAAAATATATATACAACCTTTTTGTAAATACGTACATATTATACATAGAAACACCCAGACCAAAACAAACATCCATGCTCATGTATACAAATGTTTGACTTCTGCAGGAATCGAACCTGCGACCGCAGACGTGGCAGTCGGTTATACTAACCACTATGCCATCGAGGCCGAAATGTTTTGTCTGTGACAACAAAAAATAAAGAAAATAAAATACCACTGACCTTTTCAAAATACTCTCTAATGAACTTCTCAGGGTTCTGATATAGCTCTTCTCTTCTATTATTCAAAGTGATAACAGTAACATTCGGTACATCTTCCCAGTTTTGAACATACTCTTGTATATTTATTGCTGTTGGAATTGCATCTTGTGTATAAGTTAAAAATAAAATTGGGCTATCATTTACTATAGCTTCATCTGTATCGACTGGTGGTCTTAATGATGGCTGTTTTGGCTTTTTAGGATCTTTGTCTTTAATGACATTTTTTTTGCTTAAAGCTGGTGGTAAGTCATTTGGTAGATTTTTAAGGCTAACAATCTCTCTGTGTCCTGTACTTTTGCCTTTGCTCTGATAACCACTGTCGGGTAATGCTGTATCTTTATTGAAGTACTGTGCTATGTCACAGAGTGGTTCTTCAACTGATTTCAGTATGTCATACCTCTTCATAGTCACAAAAGCATCGAGTATTTTATCTATTGTTGCATTCTCATTTTGTCTGAATACCTTTATCACCATGTCAACAGGATCTTCTCTCACTGAATGCATAATATACTGCAAAAGAGTTGGGTAAATGACTTTATTAATTATTCTTATTTAGCAGTGAGTATTTTGTTAGGTAGATTTTTGGATCAGTGCTTGATAGACTACACTGGTCTTATCTCATATTAAATTAAATAAAAAAAAGCAATTTAGAACAAGTAAGTAACTAAGAAATCAGGTTTTAGAGAAAACAGGTTTTGCATGCTTTGCACCATTTTTAGTACATGTTCTTTTAACATAGCACTACCTTATATTTGAAGCTGGTGTTATCGGATCATTCATTCATTTTCTGGAATGGGTTAATAAGGCTTGAAAAATGTATTATAGTTAATTTTATAACTTACATCTAAATCTTCCTGTGCAATGCCTAGAGAATAGCCAAGCTCTTGCCAACCATTAGGAGTGCCTCCGACTTTTTTTACCAAAATCTTCCATGCGTTATAGCAAGCTTTGCCCATGGCAGATTTTGGATGTCGATAATACAATAAGTCTGTGTGTAGGAAACTGACTTTTTCACTTAAAGAATGTAGCTGCGTTATCTCTTTTGCCCGTTCCTGTAGAACCATTTGTTCTAAAGCTAATGTGTCAACACTGAGGGTATCCGCATCCTCGTAGTCATTTCGTCCTTCCCTGTAAATTGTTAAAAATACGTATATAATTTCTTGGAAATCCCTAGTACAGAATAAGTAAGAACTAATACAGCATTTTAATTTATGTAATAAAATTAAAAACTTACATTGTGATGTGATATTGTCTTGTACCTTAAAACTTGTAATTTGAAAAACAATAACGAAAATTAGTCTTACATTTCGACTTTAACTTCACTGCTATTAATTTTGAATAAGGAAAATGACCACGAAAATAATGTATTTGACAATCTTGACATTTGAGTATTCCTGTAGACAAAATATGTACTCTGTGCATTTGAGTTCAGAATTGACAGCTGATTTAAACATGTTTCACATGTTGATCTGACGTCGACCAATTGAATGATCGATAATTATAATAGGTTGATCTCAGCTCAACTTAGTTTTTAAATTAATTACCATAAGTATTACAACAATTAGGGTACAAAATGTGTATATGTGTATGTTCAGTACAGAAGGTTGCCTTACATTATTGGTTTCTATATATAGTGCCGGGCAAGACGATTTTAGAAAATAAATAATGTGATTCTACTTTATCAAAGTAGATTCCCATAATTTGGTACCGCTAATGCTGGGCTAGTATGAAATAAATAGACGAAAACAATAATTTAATAAAGGAAAATTCTAACGTAACATTCAGTCCCCTAATCTATTCATGCCGTTAATATTTGATGCCGTTAAAGAAGACTACATTCCATTAAAAAAAAAACTGTTTAGAATAATCTTAGACTCTATGGATATTAAAGAAAAATATTGGCGGGATAAATCATAAATGACAAAACACAAAATTTTTGTAATTTGGAATATAATTTGATAATTAGGTCATTATTAGATAACGTGATCGTTTTATGTTAAATTGCACGTTAATGATGGATAACACTCTGTAAGTTATTAATTATTTTTGTATTTAGGTACCTACCTGATCTTAAAATTTATTTATCATTAAAATTAGTCACAATCATAATCATTATTAAAATTTACTGTAAAATAATGATTGCTTATCTACTTTATATTTACATAATTATTCTTTCTTAAATTTGTTTTTTTACCTACTACATGACCGTAAATAAGAATTCATATAAGCCTATTCTGCTGTTATTAATAATTAAGTAACATAGATCTAACATTTTAATTTTAGTGCAAGTTTTACTGATGTTTTGGACGAAGAAATATGTGACTCACAGCCGATGTCGTTGACATTATCTAATAATAGTAGAGCTGCAGCAAACAGTGACCAGAATTTGATAAGGATTCGTGCTCGTCCTGCTAAAGGCACTGGCCAACGTGGGCTTTTTCGTAGCACTGAGGAGATAGGTAAATACAGAGACGAAAAATATAAATACATGAGACTGTGGTTTAGTGTATTTAACCACTAATATTTATGTAGGTATACCTTGCGCCACAGTTTAAACCCATTCTACACGGTCGGGTCAACCGCCCAACCACCGTGACCTTGCTTGTGTCAACCAAACTGCACGGCGCGGCGCTACACCATCGCGTGGTTGGAAAAAACTTCAGTTTTAACGAGAGCGGCGAGCAGTATGCACGTCTATGGCACCCCTTTCAAATACGCAAAACAGTACGATAAAGTCTATCTACCTAATAAAAAGAAAGTCAATAAAAACCTTCATTTAATTTTATTCTTCTATGTCGTTTCACTCTTGACAGAGTGGTCATCTTTAAGGTTGTGTAGCATGCTTGACAATCCGTCGCAACTCTTCACGCATCTTTGCCTTTCTGGTGCACTCATACAAGGGACCATTGTCTAATGCTGCCTTAATTTGGTCGGTACAGCGCATAGGCGATCTACCACGTGCTCGTTTGCTCTCGACGTTTCCTTGTACCACAAGGCGCTCTATGGAGACATCTGTACGTCTTGATACTTGCCCGACAAAAGTTAGAATTCGAGCTTGAACGATAGAAAATAGAATATTATCAATTTGCCAGGCGCTTAATAATTTCTAAATATTATTTTCTAATTCCGCTATAACAATTCCTTAGATTTAATATTTGTTTGTAGTATTGTAAGGTAGTATAAAGGTGGATTTATATGGAAGTGAATCCATACTTAAACAATTTGTATTTCGTTCAGAAACAGAAATACACCCGCGGACCTGACGTCGGGTTGGCGGCTCACTTTCTTTTTGAGCTATCTCTGAACTTAAAGAGGTAGAATTGCTTTCTTTATAGGTAGATTCAAAGTAGATTTGATACATTCTTATTTCATGCTGATTCGTAACATTACACTCGCCATTCTGATGCACACGTGTTTTGCGTCTTTGATATCTGCTGCAGGTTCAAGAACTTTTAACCTTTCTGCCAGCAATTTCCATCATGCTTGAGTTTTATTTTTATCCCTATAATCATCAAAACTTAAGTCCCACAAACAGGGAAGATCTCTGTATAGTTCTAAAAATTCCGACAATATTGCATTATGCGTCCACTTCGCGCAACGCCTCGATCAAAATACATACGCGCGGTCTGGCAACAAACTTCCACACGTTTGGTTTGCCAACTCAACGTCTTCTATTCGCACTTTGTTGCGAGCGCAGCGCTGGCAATCAAGGTCGTTGGATGTCAACTGAATTTGGTTATCCGACCAACGACCACACGATAAATTTTGGCGTCAAGTCAACCAAGTTCGACGTGAGCGTAGTTGAGTTGGGCGGTTGACCCGACCGGTAAGGCGTTTTACTTGTGAAGTTGCTATAGTGTGCGCAGTTCCACCCGCTTTTACCCTATGCGCCTGTTTTTCTCATTACACCTAGCAGTGTATTACAATTAGCATTGAAGCAACTTCAGAAGGAGCTTGATGTATGGTGCAAGGTATATTATTCTTTTATTAAATTCATTGAGAGTTTATATCTTATGAGGATGATCTTCGTGAATGGAATGGGATGGCGACAGAATTATATGTGTTTATATAGTTCTCGTAGGAGGATACCTTTGAGTATTTTATTGAATTTCGTATTCTCGATTTCAGATCCAAAGTACCGAGATGTGTTTACGTATCCATACTTTAATCTAGTACAATCTAATGTTATTGATGATGCTATATATTCAGGTAAGTTCAAAACGATACTTTAAATATATATTTCAGTTATATGACTTACATACGAGACATCGGCTACGTTTATCACGAGTTAGAAAGACAAAACACAAAAATTTTGTAATTTGGACATCTGTATCTGTTCGTGTCATAATGTGTGTAGATTTGATTGCCGCAGAATACAGCTGCTTGTCTGTAAAATTTGCAATTTTTTATTAGAATGACACAGTTTGATATTTTGTGAACATATATCACGCATTAGTTTCATTGAATTTTGTTCAATTTTAAGCTAGGCTAGACCGTAGCCTGAGCCTATGCTGTAAAATTACATACCATTCATCATTTGAATAGCAGAATGACATTAGCATTTTATGTAAAACTAGATGTGGCCGCGGTTTCACCCGCATTTATGATTACTGCGCCGCCCCCGTGGGTCGTAGCGTGATGTTATATAGCCTATATAGCCTTCCTCGATAAATGAGCTATCCAACACGAAAATAATTTTTCAATTCGGATCAGTAATTCCTGAGATTAGCGCGTTCAAGCAAACAAACAAACTCTTCAGCTTTATTATATTAGTATAGATTTATTATTTTCATGTGAATCTCTGGCACTACTAAACCGATTCTAAAATTTATTTTACCAATATAAAGCTACAATATCGTGATGTATATGCTATTTTAATAACATATTATCCAAGCGAAGCTGCGAGTGGACGTTAGTATTATAACATTTTCGGTTCCAGATAAATCCATTGTCGTATGCGCACCAACAGGATCAGGAAAAACCGTTATTTTTGAAATGGCTATTGTGCAACTACTGATGGAACTAGAAGACAAACAATATACTGAGGATTTTAAAATTATTTACAGTAAGTCCTATATTTATATAGGTATGTTGAATCACGCCCGTAGCCCGTAAAAGGGTCGGCAGTTATTAATTCTACGTGCATTTCGCCAGTTATGTGTCAGGTTGGTAATGTGGACGAGCCTAATAATTGACCTACCGGCTACAACTGCCAACATTACACTGTTACTGTAAATTTACTAACATAAAAATTCTACATGGCTTTGCTGTTGTTTAGGTTATAAGCCCAAACCCATAGTCCGTTTGGCTGTAATTAATCACACAATTGGTTGCCACGGGATTACGAGGCAAACTTGTATTAAGTAGATAGTTTTTATTCCTATTTGATTTTGCCAAACTGTGAAACTTGTTTCATATGACGGACGATCTTTGGAAGAAACAAATATATTTTATGAATTTGTAATGTATTTTGTATTAAAATGTAATTACAGTAGGGAATAATATAAACTATATAAACGTAATAAATTCATATTAATAACAAATCTTGATAATGCATTGGCAAAAGAACATGCGTTGAACGATAAATACTCGTCTATTCTATCATTTCTATTTACGAAAAAAATATAAAATTATAAACCCTTTGTCTGTTTGTTTGTGAGTTTGTGCACCTTAGTCTCCACGATAGCCATATAAATATAACCAATTTGATTGTGATTTTAGTACCTATGTATTGACATAAGCCTGGGCCAGCTTTAACATTTTACATTGTCATCAATTTGCCGGCAAGTGTATTCCTTATATTATGATCTATACCCTTCGTTCCCAAAGTGGTCCAGGTGGACCTCCAGTGGTTCACGGGAGACTCGACGGGGTTCTACGTAGGCGTGACAAATGGGGGTTCACAATTCGTAAGCGAGAGTCCACAAAAATTTATTTGCTTTCGATAGTGGAGAACTAAAATGTTGCCTTAACTTCACCTATCAATGTAGGCAGATAAATGAAGACCCGAGAATTTCTAAAAAAAAGGTCATCCGTTGAGAGAAGATATATTTTAAATTTTAACCTAATTTAACTTTTGGTTCGAATTTAGGTACCAATTTTCCTTGGCGGATTAAATTTCTAGCTGCAAGGGGTCCACCAGAACCAGCTCGATTTTGAAATTGGTCTATAAGCGAAAAGTCTGGAAACCTCTGATCTATACGGTCGGAGCGTTTGCTATAGTCGGTATAAATTACTTCAACCTGATGGTGTCATTACATATAAGCAGGTTAGAAGTAGTGGACCGATGTTTAATAAAGCCATGCTGCTGATTACCGAATGATCGGTTTAGTGTTGGGTAAACTTCTGCAAAGACTACTCGCTCCAGAACTTTGGAGAACAGACAACACAACTCAACGTCCGCTTTGTGTCCCTTTTTAAAGATTGGCGAAATATAGTCCTATTTCCATACGTTTTGCAAAATACCCTGTTTGAGAGATCTTTCAAATAAAATACACACGGGAGCTACTAAGCTTTCAGCACAATTAATGATAAAAATAGGAGGAATCATATCTGGCCCGCCTGATTTAGACGGATCAAGGCCTTTGAGGAGCCGTAGTACACTATCCGGTGTCGTGGTAATAGAGATTAAATTTGTTGAATGCGTATAATTAGTACTTACATGAACATAACTGTTGTTATGTGAAGCCGGTTGCTGGTATATTAAATGAAAATAAGAAGCAAACAAATTTATTATATCCTCACCATTGTCTGCTGAACTGCCTTGATAGTGCATGACATTCGGTATGTTGTTACAGTTTCTTTTATTTTTAATATAGGACCAAAACGCTTTAGGGTTAGCCTTAGTTTAGGGTTATTGAATTTTCAGTATGTTGAAGGTATTGTTTATAACAATGTTCCTCTAAACGTTTAGCTCTATTGCGCAATAACGAGAAAGTATTTTAGTCTGATATGTTACCGTTATTGTTTAAACTTTCTATGGTATTTGTATTTTTCTTTAAGCACTTTAATTAACGTCTTAGTATACGAAACGGGATGAGATAACTAATAATGTAATATTATATAAAAAACATGAAAAAGAACCGAATTGCATATGTTTAATTTTTATAATTTTATATGTACAGGACTAGGACAGTAAACATTTGTGTTTTTGTTCGATAATAAGCCTCTCTATCACTCAAACTCCAATGGTCCACTACTTATGGGGCATCCTGCATAGAAATAGAAGATCGGTCCCAATGCATTGCCTAAAAATGGCCGATGTCTTGCGCGTTCTCTCCTAAATGAATAAGAGTAAGGGCCTTCGCACACGGGTCGTAAGCGTATCGTTACGACGCTACGCGTACGAGACCTGCAGTTTTGCACAAACGAATCGCCGCGCGCCGCGTAGACGTATCGTTTTGGATATACACTTCTCATCAGAAAAATCGAAACACCTTGGGAGTTTATATTTTGTAAGGATTATCAGAAAAATGTGTATATTTATGAATACATGTCAAATGTCATTTAATAGTGAATAATATGAGGTTTTGAAATCCTAATGTTAATGTTCTAAATTCAAATTAAATTTTCATAGGTTTCGTATTTTGTTTAATAAGTCATTTTTACCCTGTATGGAGTGTGTAGGAAATTGATAAAAACACACACGTACGAGGGGCGTTCAATGTATTCTCGGTATCGAGGTGATATACTAATGATGAGGGTAATTAAATTATCTCATTAATTAAAGACACTCTTTGAGGGTATAAGTAGAAATTTTTATTTAATTGTCACCATTAATATTCAAGATATCATTACGAAAAGGCAACTACGATGACAGATGCGACAATGTTGAAAAAAATCGAGCATCGCGCTGTGATAAAATTCCTTACAAAACAAGGAAAGACTCAAAAAGTAATTCACAAAGAAATGGTGGCTGTTTACCAAGATTCTGCTCCTTGATTATCTACTATTCAAAAGTGATTTAGTGAATTTAGATGGGGTAGAGAGAGTATTGAACTCATGGCCAATGTGTTTTGAGATTCTAAGGGTATCTTACTGATTGAGTACACAAAAAAGGGTTAAAGTATTACTGCCGCATCTTACGCAAACACCCTACGTAATTTAAAGGAGGCAGTAAAAGGAAAAGTCTTCGAAAATTGACCGCAGGTGTCTTGCTTCTTCACGACAACACGCCGGTTCACACAGGGCGCGTTACTAAGGCTGCTGTGCGGGAATGCGGATTTGAAGAAATCAATCATCCACCCTACAGCCCAGATCTGGCCCCTAGTGATTACTTTTTGTTCCTAAACCTTAAGAAAGATGTTCGAGGTAAACGTTTTTCCGACGATAAAGAGTTGCAGGAGGCAATTGATGATCATTTTTCAGACAAGGAAGAAAAAATATTTTTAGGGGTTTTGAAATGTTACTTTCCCGCTCTAATAAGTGTATTGTGGTGATGGGGGACTACATGGAAAATATAAAATTTTTTTCAGAATTTTCTGCTTATTCTTTCATGCCTATACCGGGAATACATTGAACACCCCTCGTAAATGAAAAATAAGCTAAGAGACGTTTATTTAATAACTTGTATTCCCTCCCCGAGCTCTTATTACTGCTTCCATACGGTTCTTCATCGATCGGATGAGAGTCACGATCAAATGTTGTGGCATATCATTCCATTCCTCTTGGATTGCATTTTGCAGCTGGCTAAGTGTTTCTGGGGCAGGATCTCTTGCACGAATTCGTCTCTTTAATTCATCCCGTAGATGTTCAATCGGATTCATGGCCGGGATTCTTGCTGGCCATTACATAATGGAGATACCGACTTCGGTAGCATAATCTCGTACGACGCTCGCGGTGTGAGCCCTAGCATTGTCGTGCATGAATATGAAACCGTTGACAATAAAATGTGCATAGGGCATCACGTGAGGCTCAAGACACTGTTCGATGTACCGATGACTGTTTAGTGCAGGTAGACGTGGCCCAGACACAAAGACAAGCTCTGTCTTACCGTCAGCGCTGATTCCTTCCCAAACGGTCTACGAACCGCCACCATAACTGACCTTTTCTTCAATGCCGCATTGTGCAAAGCGTTCTCCATCTCTTCTGTAGACTTTGTTCCTTCCGTCGTTACCATACAGCATAATTTTACACTCATCAGAAAAGAGGACTTTGTTCCACTGGAGGTATAACCAATTTAGGTGCTCACGTGCAAAGTTAAGGCGCGCTCTTCGATGGTCTGCAGTTAATTTCGGCCCATTTGCTGGCTTGTGCGGTATCAGTCCACGTTCCTTCAACCTTTTTCTAACTGTAGAGTCACTTACAGCCACCCTACGTACAACATGAAGCTGCTGCTGCAGTTGAAAAGCATTAAGACGTCGATTTCGTAAATAAGTTGTTACAATAAATCGATCTCCCTCAGAAGTGACCCGATTCCTGCCAGATCCTGAACGGCGCGTAAACAAACCAGTCTCCCGATAGCGTTTGTAGACTCTATGAACGGATGACAGGCTTAGATGCAATCTTTCAGCCACAACACGCTGACTAAGTCCAGAATCCAGCAATGCCATCACTTGGGCGGCTTCTGCGGGCGAAGTGTCCATATATATTAGAAAAAAACTTTTTCAGACGTCCCAAAGTCACAGTACACACACAGTATACAGAATACAGAACAAAAAGTTTTAAGATAAGCGCTAATTTTTAGTTTTCAAAGGTAAAATGTACTCCAACTCTAAACATACATTTGTCTCAAAACAATGAATCATTTCATTTATAGGATAAACAAATGAAATTCTAATTTTGAATTTAGAATTTTCGCTTATCACTGTACTGGCCAAACTGCCAGCTATACAATCATGTGATTTTTTTCATGGAATGAAAACTCTTTTCTATTAAATTAGGACAGAAACCATAAAAACGGAAGTGTTTCGATTTTTCTGATGAGAAGTGTATAATAAAATATATCTGTGTACTTCACAATTTGATCCGAAAACATGAAGCAGTTCATTACGAATTCAACCAAACTGAAGACCGTGAACCACGCTGCTGCAACCAACTAATAATTGTTCCAGAATATGATGAAAATTACCAAACCAGCTTCGTGATTATTTGGCAAATTACTTTTTGAAACCCAGTAATTCTTTAATACTGTCTTATGTTTACACGAATGTTATACATTGAAATTAAACACTTTATACGGATTTTTTCGCGTTTTTTATTTTACTTTAGTTTTGTTTCTACATAATTTTGAAAACTCTAAGACTTCTATTATTGAACTTTACTACTATTTAAGCTATATACTTTTAATTAAAACTTTGCCCCGACGTTTCGGTTGCTTTACAGCAGCCATGTTCACGGGGAGACTAAGATGGTAGTTGTCCCAACGTTCTGAAGTGCAAGTAAGTAAGTGCAAGAAGTAAAATAAACAACGCGACAAAATCCGTATAAAGTGTTTAATTTCAACCCAGTAATTCTCTTCCGTGGCAGTGGCAACATTGTGTATAAGTAATTGTTATTTAAAAATATATATATTTTATTATATTTCTTACCTGTCCAGTTCATTTTTAACGATATTTCTGCCCAAGCTTTGTCTGTAACATCTTTTCTTGAATATTCGCTTAATGAATGATCTTATAGACAAGAGTAGCCTTCAACCAGTTTGACGAATTAAATAATTTTTCAGTCATATTGAAAGTTAAAAGTCATAAAAAATTGGAATTCATTTAAATTCAGGTGTTTTTTTAAAGAAAATAATGAAAAATATAACTTTTTACGCTTGTGTTTTTACGCCAGTACGTTACGACTATCGTAATGACAATAAACACCTCCTACGATTCGCTACAACACCGCTTCGTGTGCGGACTTGTTTGAACATGTTCATGCTTGGGCTCACCCAGGGAGAATGGAAAGTCCCGGATCCTACCGACTAAATCCACCATGGTGTGCCATCTCGCTGCCTTGAATGGTGGGTGGATCGCTGGAACTGAAACTACATTAGCGACATACCAATCAATACCTAACTCAATCTGCAATATTGCTCCTGCTTTTTAATTGCCTTCTGCCTGTCTTTTAATTTTACCACCTTTTAACCTTACCTATTAAATCTGAATATTCGTATACAAAACCTTGCAGTACAATACCAATACGGTGAAACGTGCAAGGCGCTTAAATGGCATGGCCTATATAAAATTATATACCTAATATTACTTTTGAAAGCCCATGGTGGCACAAATTAAATTGAAAGGTTTGTTCTATAAATTCCCATTATATGTATTAATTTGTATTCACATTAGATATTACTTAACTTTGTATTTAATATGTAAATAAAAATAATTAACTTAAAGAGCCGTACAGATTTAATGAAATAAGCATATATTATTTATGCTCTATTAATTAATTGGCTGCAGTGCTTGGGGGCCACGGTAAAATATTATGTAAGGTTAAATTTGCATAAGCAACAGTAAGTACTCTTGCTACTGTATACTGCATCAAGCATTTCAGCTTAATCATATCAAGACTTAGGGTCTGTGTCTGGACACCGGCGTCCGTACACAGATAGATGCATTAAACTTTGAGTTTACGGTAACTAACGTTCTATAAGATCTTATTGAAGCATACTTATTCCAAGGGCATAAGATATCACCAGATCGATCATACGTTTCTGGGTTCGATTGGCAAATAGGCTAACATATTATCAAGCATGCTGTTAAGATGTTTTGGTTACCTCGGTTCTTAGAAATGGGTCTCGTACAATAATGAACTCGACTACTATTATAGAACCTAAAGTGAAGCTAGCAAAATGTGAATATGCTGGTGTGAGTACAAGTATTGTAATGATCTGCGACTATCTTTAGGCTAGCTACTTTATCTACATAGCTATCGAAATATACAGTTACTATAGTATATTTTCGCGAAATTTTACATTAGTTATTTGTTAGCACGAGTATTTTAACGAGAGGTATAAACTATTATGCATTCAAAGAAATAAATCATATTTCTTATCTTGTCTTTGTGTCCAGTGGCACCTGTAAAGGCACTTTGCACGGAGAGATTGACAGAATGGTACCCGAAGTTCACAAAATTAGGACTGTTATGTATAGAAGCGACTGGAGACACTGATGTTGATTTCACACAGCTGAAGCCCTACAAGTAAGATCCCTGTGGGTTTTTCTATTTTGTTAATTGCAACCGAGTTTTAAATTCAAATTGTTTTATTGTGACCACCATATACCGCATTTTGGTAATAATGTTAGATCGTATAAATATTTTGATATCTAATTTCTTTTGCATATCGTTATTCCTCTGGATTACGGTCTGATGGCAGTAACTCCAAGAAAAACTGAAATATTCATTTATAGAATGGATAGCAGATACCAATAGAATTAGAAATATAATTATTTCCAACTCTATGACCTAGAGTTGCTAGTTTTATTGTAAATTATGGCTGGGTAGGAAAAAGAAGATTTCGGCCGTAATTAATAAAAATATTATCATTTGCTGTAGTCAGCATATTTTATTACAATAATAATTAGTAACCGAGCGAAAAGCAGCTTTTGCTTAATTTTGCGTTTTACCGAAACTCCTATAGTTTTATGCTGTGACATACCTTTATGTATTCCTTAAGCAAGGAAATTCGATAGCGGCAGATGTATCGTCCAGATGACTGCACGATCGATACTGAATGGAAGCCTTTAGACTGGAGGGAATATTACTGTCAAATGTACTTGTACTCTAGCTTAGGAACTTACCAACATGTTTTTAGTTAATGTAGCTACGACTACCAGATTTTTTCGACCAGAATCTTATTCCTAACGACTTTTCCCCTTCCAAAAGGATTATTATAACGACTCCGGAGAAATGGGACATGTTGACTCGACGATGGCGCGATCACAGAAGCCTGGTGGAAGTTATCAAACTGTTCTTGATCGACGAAGTTCATATTCTCAACGATGCAGTGCGAGGGCCTGTACTTGAAGCCGTAGTCAGTAGGATGAAGACTATTGAAGTATGTGATATTATTGTACAATTTTCCTTATAGCTAGAAGAGCTCTTAGGAAAATTGTCATTTTTGTAGACAGGAATAGTGTATGTTTCTATCGCTATCTACGTTTGGCAACCGAAGTTTCGTCTTGTAAACTTATATCTACAATGCGACTAAATTGATTGCCCTAGTGACGCAGCGGTAGTGTGCGTATGCGACTGCTATGATAGTCTCGGGTTCGAATCCCGGATCGGACAATGTTTTATTGGATTTTCTGTTAAGAAATTAGCAGCATGGAGTCTGAAACTATCTGATAACCGGCAATAAGATCGCCCCCTATTACGTAGGTCATAAAACCATACATGCCGTAATATTGGTGTGCAACACCTCTGGCTTAGTTACTTTTCGAGGATATAGGCGTTCCCCCGCGTATATACATAGTCTTCGTAAACATTGTGCGGCACTAAATCAACCGTTCTTTACTCCCAGAGTTCAGCTCAATCAGTCTATCGTATAGAAAAGCTTCAAAACCAACTCCATGGTACCGAGATGACACATAAAACAGCTCCGAGCATTCGGTTTGTTGCTGTGTCAGCGACTGTAAGCAACCCAGAAGATGTTGCCAACTGGTTGGGGACCACTAACAAACCTGCTGTGTTCCATAAGTAAGTAGAAACAAGATAACATAAATATCGTATTTTCGAGAAGCTATAATAATATCATACTATTATTCGATATCTATATGTGATCCTTAAGATCATAGCCATCGATACAATAATATTAATCGCAATTGTTATATAAAGTCGCCGAGACTAATATTTTGTTTCTGACAGGGCATTTATCTAAAAAATAGTTAAAATATTTTAATTTGTTATATAGTTACAAAGGAGTGTTGCAAGGCACTGTTTGTTTACTTTGAAGACTAGTGTAAGTCTCCACCAAATACGAGAAAATCAGCGTTTTACCCATGTATACATTACACCAAAGTTTAAGTTCCCCCTAAAGTTACTTCGCGTAGCGCCTCTAAACTGTTTTTGATGACGAGTGAAAAAGCCAGGCGTATAGAGTAAACGCGGGGAGTGGTAGGGGCGGAACTGCGCGCATTTAACTAATTTCAGAGCGAACTAGAAGTTTGGCAAAATGTTTAGCAGATAGACTTTGATGATAACTTTTCGAACTGTCTCATCGACGCTTGCTTTTAGGTTCGGTGACGAGTGTCGTCCAGTGAGACTGAAGAGAGTCGTCGAAGGCTACCCCTGTCCGGATGGCTGTAATATTTTCAAGTTTGATATCATTCTTAATTACAAACTGTGGCCTATCATACAGAAGTATCATTCCGGCAAACCGACTTTGGTAGGTGTCAATTAGATTATTAAAGTCGTTTTTAATTCAAATGCCACTTTGGTTCCGAATACTCTATACCCTATACCTAAATGAATGCTTATGCTCACGGTCAGGTGTGTATGTTTACCGATGAGCAAACGTATGAAAGTCTTTAAGAAAAAACTCCTTAGAAAATTTCAACTGCACGGGTGGCGTATTGGTTTATGTGGTCTCCTCGCTTCTCCTTCTCGATACATACACGGGAAAAAAAAATCGTGTGATCTACAAAATAGTTATTCCCAGTTTAGGTGTTCTTTGTTTGAATGCTTGTATAGCCCCATGGCACAGGAAAAATCCGAGTGCCGGTGTGCAGCTTTGAAATTGAAAATATACTGTTATGGCAGACACATGGTGACTTTGTTTCTGATCTTTCTGCCAAAACACCTATGTTTATATTTTGTAGACTGATCCATGTGTTTCTCCAAAGAGGTAGACAGAGCTATATAATAGGTGTGTATCTTTACCGTTAATAAAACGTGTCAATATTCTGGGGAGTACCTATAAGGCTCTTTTGGCGACATACGCACATATAATGTTACAGATATTCTGCAACACTCGCAAAAGCGTAGCTTTAACAGCAGAAACATTATCAAAAGAGCTCACAATTAACTTCAGTGCGGAACAAAAGGCAAAGTTAACCGCATTAGCGTCGACCATTAAGAACAAGAAGTTGCAGGTAGGTTAGACACGGCTTACACTTATTAAGATATTTAACGATTGCAGCTGAACATATGGCGTGATAATTTGTAATAATTTTTTGCGTTTATACATGCCAATTATACATAATTACTGGTGTTAAAGGTGAAGGCTTTGGCGTATCTAGGTTTATTTTTCAGGGCATATCCTGAACAGCGATGGCCAACAGACAACCCCAGAATTTGTGATAAAACTAAGTTCTGGGGTTGGAACAAGTGTTTACGATACATCGTTTATTTCTATTAAGGTTGATGGCTCGAAGAAGAAATATATAGTACACTACTATTTATTTTTTGTACCTCATAGTAACGTAAAATAAATATGAATATTTAATATATTTTAATAGATAGGAAGGAACCTGAATTAAAAACTGTGAGTCACTCCGTTCCCAAATGTAAACAGATAATTATTATTGTAAAAATGCAACACAAACTTCATCATTTCAATGCAATAAACGTCCGTGTGTTAACTTTTTATAACTTACTATACCTTGATACCATGACACCATAATCGTGTATGATAAAAAAATTCCAAGCCTTGCAAAAGTTTATCAACTTATGTTACTGATTGCACTTTATTGCTGCTTTTGAATTCTTACTTATGACAGTCGTTGGTGATGTGTGGTGTGGGATGCCACCACGCCGGACTGCTGTATGAAGAGAGGCAGAATATAGAACTCGCCTTCAGGAACAGGGACTTGCCTATACTGATTACTACAACTACTTTAGGTAAGGGTATACTTAGAAGCAGCTATACCTTACCAATAACGCCTCATTTACAAGGAGTTATCTGCCAACTTTGGCGTGCTGAAAATACCTCGGTCTAAAAGGTGCTTACGTAGAGGCGGCTCTTGCTTTCGGCTTGCCTTGGACTTAGACGACTAAGTCCAAGTCCAAGTAGAGTCGATTCGCTTTGTCCAAAAGGACAGAAGACTAGGTGTTTACATTGGGTCGTTGGATGACTTCTAGCGTCCGACGGAGTCGTATTGTAGACTTAATGCAAGTGAGCCATGCTGTAGTACATAAGTAGACGTATGGTGGTAAGCATTTACTATAGTCTACAGAAGTTTACAACATCGTGTCAATTACGTGTTGAATAACAACGTGCATACTTCCATTCGACTTATATTCAAATGCGTTACAACTACTTTTTACCTTGCCTTTGGAAAATAGATACCATATTTTGCACCAATGTATTCGTATCTGATTCGAATGTAATAATGCGAAGGATTACCATTGTTGACTCCATTAAGCGGATTGCTGTTGTATAACTTCGTCTCAGATAGTTTTCAATTGAATCTAGCCAATGTGGACTCCAAATTAGTTATATAGGATTGGAATTTTAGTTCAGACTAAAAATATAATTCAACTTTAGATGTCGGTTTGTTTTAGATGTCGGTGTTTTATAATTTGTTATTCTATATGACTCCCGTGGGATTAAACCCCAAGAATGAGACACGTAGCAACATTCGCGGTTAAACCCTATGTTGCTAATATGAACATAAAAACATACGTGTTAGTAAATAGCAAATCTCCTTCTGTTTTGACAAAAAAAAGTTTGGTTAAAAACCTTCAAGTCATTGTAATACAAGTGACTGCCAGTATTTACGTTATTCATGGACTTCACTATAGGCTCTTAAGAATGCCCATAGTACGCTGTATATGGGTACAATTGTAGCCAAAGCTAATTAATTATATACTTAACATATTGTACATTTCCAGCTATGGGCGTCAATTTGCCGGCTCATCTCGTGATTATCAAGAATACACAGCAGTACGTTAACGGCGCTTACCAAGTAATTATTTTTAATGCGTTTATAAGTGTAGTATTAAAGTACCTTCTATTATCAGTTAATTACTATAGTAAAATGTGAATTCTAATGCCTAAGGTAGGAAAATCTAGCATCTACAGTATAACCATAAATTAAATAAGCACAGTTTCGGTTGCTTTACAGCAGCCATGTTCACAAAGAGTTATTTGTGGCTTGAGCTAGTCATGCTTATTATATATTAACAGTGTGTGCGTGTATACGCTTATATACAATAAATATACTTTTGCCAAATTGCTCATTATTACTTTATGTGCACATAAAATAGGAACGAGGGATCAATTTTGACCAAAGTTTACATTTAACTCTTGCTACAAATATTACCGTTAATTATGTTTTCAGCACCTCTTTAAAAGAGCCCATAGGGTGCTATTGCTAAATACGTATTACTTCCTAGTAAACTACTACTAGAAAATGATGCCATAAAATATGCTTTATTGTTTTAATTGAATTAAAAATAAAATAAAGTCTGAGAGTACAAATTCTAGACCGAGCATTTAGTTAGTGAAGTCTGGGCTCATAATTATGACGAGAGGCATTTACTATCGCCAGCCATCCAACATCTTTTAAAGGAGTCTGACAATATTGATTGACTTTATTTTTTTTCTAGAGTGGTAGCCAGTTAGGCGCCCTGGTTTGATCTAAAATCTTTATTTAAAAATTATTGTATCAGAATACCTGCTTATTTTAGTAAACAATTGATTCGTATGTCTATGTATGTATAATGTTCTCCAGTCCGAATTTACACGGTCATGGCGGCCAATCTTAACCCAGACTCGCCATCTGCGTAGGAGCTATTATAGTGCACAAGTATGTGCTCAAACACAAGTGCACTCTCTATTCCTTAACTGTCAGGATCCGATGGGACGGTAATCCGACACGATCGGAGAGAGATAATACGCAGGGCCAACGGCTTTCTGTGCTTCTATGTATTTGTATATAAAAAGAAAATAATACATATATTCGTATTACAAACAGGAATACAGCATCAGTACAGTACTGCAGATGGTGGGGCGCGCGGGTCGACCGCAGTTCGACACTGAAGCGACCGCTGTCATCATGACGCGCCTCGCCGATAAGGTCAGTCCATACTTCTACGTACTGCAGGTAACAAACCTTGACACAGTGGTGGCGACGTCTCGGATATAAAATGGATGGATGGAAGAATAAAAGTTTTTAATTGGCCACCTGAAACTCCATGTCCTCATTGACAGATATCCCAGTCTTCTTCGATCAAAAAATTGCCATTCTAAATATGAATTCCCTTGTAACCTAATTTGTTCACTATTGATGTGGGGTTGACTAATATTGTCCATTAGCCCGCGTTATCGTTTGCATAGATTACAATTTGTCTGCCTATGTAACACTGCACTATATAACCTATCAGTCCAACGAAACGGCCAAAAGCAGTCAAACTAAAATATCGCATGAATATCCGTTTCATGCTTTCTACGTGATGTCAAGTCAAACTCCCAGATCGACAAACATAATTTTCTCTTCTTAAAAGTTTTGTTTTAGATTCAAACTATCAGTTAGTCAAACCTAATACGTTTTTTAAATATTCTCAATGTCGAGACAGAATCTCATTACAGTTTAAAGTATAATAGAATAGATAGAAAGATTCTCATAGCACAGGGCACAATTCACTGAACAACATAATTACTTAATTAATTCAATAGTATTATCTTACAGCATCACTGCCGCATCCTTATTAAAAACTGTTATTTAAATTGTATGTTGAACTCAAGTTAAACTGCATACCTTAACGCTAAAAACGTCAACAAGTCTAATTATGACGTTGTTTTTGGTAACATACAATGTGATGAGATGAATCATAATTATTGTGATACATTTAAGTATGATAATGTTTACTTCCTTATTACAGTTTTCCGTATTCGACAGAGTATGTCAAGTAATTAGGACCGATATCATATTATTATAATATGACAAATATATTAAAATATAGGTAGTTGTTTAAGCCATGAATTGCCACCCATAAACCTGTCCATCGGTTGCATTATTATAGTATCTCGACTGCACAAGCGCCTGTGATTTGAGGGTGTTGTAAATGCTATAGGTGATCAAAACTATTAAATATAATTGACGACTTTTATACAACACGTTTGTTTAATTATATCATCAAAGATACGTTCTCGTTACATTGATAGTTTGTAATAGGTATTATCATCATTACACTGTATACATATAAGTTATTATTTATAATATCAGCAAGGCTACGATGCGGCTCAAGTTGGGTTATAAATATTATCAGTGCCTTAGTTAATCCAGTTGACGAGAGTTTATGGTTAGGTGCTAGCTTGAAAAACCTTCTCCTTGATGGACTTAAAATGCCCACTCTTTGACGATTAGACGTTATTTTCTAAGGTAGTATATAAGTAGTATCACAGAAAATGATATAATTATGTTCACGGTACACGTCGAAAGAAACCCATTAAAATCTTAAAAATATAAAATATCTCTTCTTGCAGTCACGCGTCGTCATGGGGTTATTATAAGATAAGATCATCTGAAAATCAGATTTTAATATATCTTATCTTATCTTGTGTGGGGGCCAGTCAGTACAGACCGGCGATACTTCGACCCAGTGGGAGATTTTAATATAACTTGGATATTAATAAAATAAAACAACATAGTACATTTCAATATAAAAATAATTATAAAAAAGTTTATTATCAAAATCTACGTGAAATTAATTGCTAATTGATACATAAAATATATTCTAGGTTAAAATTTGTTTACATTTAATGGCCTGGCCTATATTTAATCGTTTGATCACAGTATCGGTAACTCGATATTTGCGTACACCAATGTATTAGAGATCGCTGACTGTACATCATCTTATGCGAATGAGTTTTCACTAGTATCTAAATTATAATCTACAGTTAGATATATTATTATGTATAAGTATTCGATATTTCGGATAGAGTGAGGCTGAAAAAAGTTACTTTCGTTTTCTTAGGTCTAAACATTGTTGCCTGAAATCGTGGCAGTTTTTCAGATATCATCATTAAACTCCCAATATTTTCATTAAAATATTAGTAATCTGGAATTTAGATTTGAATTTAACGATTTTATTATCGAAAAAGAAAATAATTTTCTTCGTTATCGTTTCGATTTTTGAATATCATGCATTGTAATAATTACATTGAGAAAATATCCTCAAATATTCCTACATGTACATGGTTTTGTTGTACATAAAGTTGGCATGAAATTCACAAATCATTCAGCAGTTAGTATTTGAACTATCATCGGAAAGCTAGTCTTACAGACATGAGTTTACTTCTTTCCTTTGCCGAAGGGATTAGCGTTGTCTTCGAAGCTGATCTTGGGAACAAATCCACTCTCTCCTTCAACACTATATTCCACTGTCATAAGACGACCGTCGGGAAGTAATACACGGTATCCGCCGATGACCTTGCCCTGGGCGTCTCCAGCTTCGTTTGCTCCGAAATAGAGAGCCTTCTCTTGATCTTCAACGTCGTATTTGTATTCGTACTGTGGAAAAAAAAAAGAATATATATATAGTGTAATGTACCGAAGACAAGATGTTTTCTTTAAGATAGGAATTTTAAGATAAAGATGAGGGTTCTATGTCTGTATTGGTATATTATTTCGGTGTACTCTGTAGACATATCTGGGGCTGGCATAAATTAGAAATTACACACATCAGTAAATAGATTATATGCTATGATAAAAGTCATTTATGCACGAAGAAGGATTAATATAAATACAGATCGCACGCTTACATACTTTCTTAAAAGGTTGTATATTATGTTGCATAAAATGCTTTTAAATAAAGCACGGTAAGTACGTATATATCATATTATGTTCTTTAATGCATAAAACTTGGGCAAAATATTACGATTAGAACTAACCGCAACTCAGAACCTCTTGTACAAAAGGACGCGTTGATGTCTATTGTTCTAAAATTTATTTTAAGAATATGTTGTATTTAATTAAGTGCGTATGTCCTGATTCTCAGATAAAATAATGCATAATAAATATATCCATGGATAGTAATTATCGTTAATTACTTTTGTTTTAACTAATGTTCAGGTCGATAGGGCATGGCAGAATTTCCATATGAATCTGAGATTTTGCTTAAACTGGGACAAACAACCTTGTGATTAAATTCTAAGATCAGTAGGGTTTACCAGGTTCCTTAGTGAGCCAGTGTGCTATCGGCAAGGATAACGAATGATCTTTACATCTTTATCTTTATTATTATTATTATTTTATCCATTCCCATGATGTGCAAGTACAGATAGGATGGCATAATCGCTTGCCATAGAAGTATAGAGTACAATACTAGAGGTACACACAAACACAAAACACATCAACCAATGATTTTAAATCTTAATTTTGAGTTAACTATAATTTAAATCCAAATCGACCAAACTAAAGAATATAAGACTATTAAAACAGTTCCTAGTTTACACAGTAATATCGTTTGTTTTAATGATGCATCTCGCAGAAAGTAAGCTCATAATGATGAACTATCTGATAGCCTGAGATAATAAAACGTCAGAATTTTACTACTTTTTACAATGTATTCATAATTGCACTCGTCAACTTCCTATAACATAGTTCCAAGAATTGTAATAATAAGCAAACGTATCTTGATAACTCATTTGAAAGTATATAGTATTTCATTAACTAAATTTAAACAAACTACTTGCTTAATCTTGTTTAGAAAATACCTCATTATAATTTTAAGTATTTTAATGATTTCATGGATTATATTTGCATAATGGCATCTATAAAATAAAGTAGAATATATGTTTTATGTTGCATTCAACTGCTTGAGATAAATATACCTCTTACATCACGTGTCACAACAACCCAGTACTTATTCTGATATTTACAACTGAATGAAAACATACATTAAAGTTTTTATTAATACCCACATAAACAAGATATTTTTTGCTGATATTATCGCAATACTTTATTGTTGTAAGTAATGGTGTCTTCATTTGTCTTACAACCTTTAGCAATTTATGTGTCGGCCCCGCTGTAGCTCAGATTGTTCGTCATTACACTTATATCAATACAACAAAAAAAATTTTTCAGTACCATTGAAATAGCTTAATTGGTGAAGTCACATTTAAAATTGCCTATTTAGTGTGCTGAGCCAATGTCGATTGAAGTTCTTCATAATTATAATTAACCTTTTTCTATGATTTACATAATATTGTCTTCTGTTTACGCGAATGTTATTCATTGAAATTAAACTACTATATACGAATTTTATCGCGTTGTTTATATACCACCGTTTACAAAATTTTGAAAATATTACACTACTACTACTATTGATTTTATTTTACTAATTTATAAGCTAATAAAATTATTTAAACTATTAAATCTATTTTTTTTTGGTTTCCACTTTCCCCGACGTTTCGGTTGCTTTTCAGCAGCCATGGTCACGGGGAGACTAAGATGGTAGTTGTCTCAATGTTCCAGTGTAGTTATTTCAAAGTACCCGAATTTAATCATTGGTGTTTCTATTTACGCAGAATGAGCTCAAAGTATCATGAAGTCTAGCTGTGGTTTGTTTCTTCTTGGGTTTGACTATTTGAAGTACAGGATCCCAAGCTGGTGGTACATTCCAACCATCTTCTCTATTGAAATTGGGATGATTTTTGATTTCAATAGCCTCGCGAAGCATCCTCGGTAGGAATCGGTGTTCTTTAGCGAGAATCTGTGGTTTGTCAAATCCCATATGAATCCGTCCATTTCATCTGTCATACCCGTATTATACACTGGTGTAATAGATTATGTATTCGCCGGTATTATTACCGAGTCTGGATGTTCTTTGTGTCCTTTGTTTGAATGTTTGTAAAGTCCCACATTATACAGGAATCATTCCAAGTGCGGGCGTTGTCGTTAAAAAAATATATTTTTGTGGATAAAGAATCGTACCTAAATATATAAATAAAAAGCAACCATATTGCCGGCCTCCTATTTTAAACACAGACCTCCAACCGTAAGACCTCTGTAGCGTAGATCAATGTTATGCTAGACAATTAATATATTTACTACTTGTGATTACGACATCTTTCCTTCACAATAATGCCAAACGGTAATTTATACGACATTGCGCGATGTAACTAAGGCATTTGAATTTTACTCACGAGTTAATATTTGAATATTTATCATACGTAAGTAACATTATTCGGTGTTAACTATTTATTCTGTAATCGTACTTTCATCTATGACTGCCTTTATATATGTAACTGTTATAAATTAAATAATTATTTTGTAAGTATCGTAATTTTGGTCAAAGTAAGTAGTAGTAGTTTTCTTGGTCAATACTATTTGTTCTGTTCTCAGGCTTATGAATAAAACTTGATATTGATACTTTACGGCATGTCTGCTAAAAGATGAAAACTGAGCATTTACTAAAATATTGAACTAGCTCGATATTCGTATAATTCTTCTTAAAGAGATAAAGCGAAGATTATGAACGTAAGGAAATATGTATAAACATTTTAACTATACCTGAATAGGGTTTAAATCAGTATAAAAACCAGTGGTATTAACTAGGATTTTATCAGTAATATTCGTTGACCAAAAACGTGCCACATCTTTTTATGTAGTTTCTACTTGTTTTAATTTAATAAACGCAGAATTTTGCCATTCCCATCTATGACGGCGCCCGCGCAAGATACGGCACATGAAGTTTTGCAAGTCTCATTCTTATACAAAAGACACAAGTAATATGAAATAATTGTTATAGTAGACACAATTAGTATTATAAACTAAACATAATAAGAATAAAATTACAATTTTTGAGTACGTTAGCAGAACACGTGATACGATTAGTTTTTATTGTGTAGCGTTTGCAATTAATCGAGATAAGCCGGTGTAACGCGCACAAAGGCGGTTAAACGCAATTGCGTCCAATTAGTTGAGTTTGCGTTGTAATGTTCACATGGTTAACATAATGTTGGCAAGATGCGTCTGATAGTGCACGGACGTGCCACGGTATACTTGGCTGCGGACGAACAATACTATATCGATGCTATGAGCACAGAATAGGTAACGTCGTTATGTTAATGTTACCTACCTTGTTTTAATATGCATTATACATTTGATCTTCAATTCAAAATTTATAAGTATTTTTTTAAATATGGCATATATATATAATATATTATTTTATTTTATTTTTTTTATTTTTTTTTAAATATGGCATCAAAACCGAAACAATATTTAAATTTATTTTTACGTCTTTTTCTTAGTTGCGTTTTAATTGTAGACCAAGACGTGTTCCGTGGCATAAATATAACATTACGCTTACGACGAAGTGTTTTTCGGTTTTACCCATATGCCAAATGGCACAGATTTTACAGAACCTCTATTATGTAAAAGTTTCAGCCGAGCTGGCAAAAACTTGGTGAAGTACATCATGGCTTACTACACCTTCTGGTTAGTACAGACCAAAGTATAGAGAATATGTTTATATTCTCTATACTTTAGTCTGTAATTGGCAGTAATTATGATTTATGTTCAACATAAACACCAAGAAAAAGACAGAGGTCTTCTATGTAAACAGTTTAACTACCTAATTTGTTTACTTTGATAAACCCTGACTTATTCTTGTTGTTTATGGTGAACATAAATCATGTTAACTGCTCAAGGAAATGTTAATATTCTATGAAGAACGTTGTAAACATGTGTTAAAACTGATAATTGAGTAGCTTAATAGCAAATGTTATAATGACTATGATTACGCGACCTATCTTATCGTATTAAAGCGCACCGCCCAATTAGGTCTTTGTTTTCTGTGATAAAATGGCTGATCTCCTAAAACATTTTATTTTCGTGTCTACGAGCTTAATATTCATCGACTTCAAAAGTTTTTCTCAGACATAGATCAGACCGTAAAAAGGTAACGTAATCAGCACTAAGATCTTGACATTATCTTTGCGTGTCGTCCTTGAGAATCTAAATTGTTCCGCTAGTTCAGGCTCAGTAAAAAATCTACTTAAATAGAAAAAATAAAAGCTAAACCTACGTTTGTAAAAATACTAACTACGCATTTATAGTGCTATTATATCAAGGTATCACTGAGATGTGAATGACTTGCTAAACGACGTTTTAGTGAGCAAATAAAAATATCATACTCGCTAATAAGCGTACTATAACTGTAAATTTTGGAAGTACTTTTGTAGTACTGTTTATTTTACTTAATTTCAATTAAGGTATACAAATTAGACATATGACAAATACTGTGCTCTGTTGTGATTGTACGTTATTCAGCTCTCCTTGACTTCAGCTAGGGTTGCCAACAAAGGCCTCGAAAATCTATCAATCTTAATGGTAATTAATATTTAGCTATTTGTTTTAAAATGATTTTATTAAAATTATTTTTAAAATAACCTTTCTTATACAGGACAAATCCCTACTCAATAAACGACCACATAAATTTACATAATGGCATTGTTTTTCTTACCATGCACCGTTTAATTATTTATTAATGCTAATGCCCCTTTATCTTATAATAAAGTTTTGGACAGATATTGTCCTTTAAGAGTTATTGCCTAGCGATCATGATGCCTGATTAAAAACGATAATTTTTCCTTCGACATTCATTGACGTGTTGTTAACATTTTTAAATTATGTACAGTTGAAGAAAACCAGCTATGAAATTGTACATCAAAGTTTTATTGACGCTTAATTACCCTTCTTAGATGGTACAGCTGAAGGATTTAATTGTTAAGTCACAGCTTTTTATTTTATTTTAAGAAGTTTATAACTAATGTTATAAAATAAATAATGATAATCGATGGATGATCATACCCTAACAGCAAAATAATTAAAAATAATTAAGGATAAAAAAAATGATAATCGATGTATATTTTTATTAAAACTCGTGCTGTTATAATCAAGTAATTAAATATATTTTGATGTGGGTGCATCATTTACATAAATTTACATTTATTGCTACAAAGCAACGAAAATAAAAGATATTAATAATCATTCAATTGTATTATATTTAGCAACTTAGCATAATTTTCAATATACCTATGAAACTACTTAATTACCTCATCCACCCAGTACCTATCGATGAATCCCCGTGTTGTTTGCGTTTTATTGTTAGCTCGAATATGTCGTAATTTACATGTACCGAGTTAAACTTGCCATAGTCATAATGCCGCAGGTCAAAGGTATTCACGTTTTGTTTAAATTATTGCCGACGAACATCCTTGCAGACTCGCTTATATGTTAAGGTAGACAACTTTTAAATGTAAAAACAACTATTAAGTATACTGTAGTATAATAATTTAGCTTTAATGACACGTTTAATTGCACGTTAAAATGTCTCCGTGACTCGATATTTTATTAATATTTTCATGTATTAGGGTTGAACGTTAGATCTCGTAAGAACTCATTAGAGGAGAATGAAGAAAAATAATTAAGAAAACGAAGGCCAAGCATGTTGTTTATATACCTATCACATTTTCAAAGATCATGCTATGTAAACATTATGATTGAAAATTCAATAAAATTGTGTACGTATCAGAGACTTCATTGACAGTCACACTTCAGTCAGTAAGCTCAAGGTAAATGTGGCGCTATATAATAGAAGTTTTAGTTACCTACTTACTAATGACCTAAAGCCATAGATATCATTTTCAGTAGCAGTTTGGCGTTAAGGCCGGCTTTCAATTTTGAATACTTCCACTATAGTATATTTAATCGTAATATTCATTTTATTGTTAGGTATGTATTTTTAACATAAACTTTGCAAAATATGGTAGGGTTATACATAATCACCGGAACATTACAACACAGACGAACGGATATTCAAAGTAGAAATGTAACTACACATTATTTAACGATGGTTATAAATTTAAATATTTTATAGTATTTACATTGAAATTATAAAACAGTTTACAGATAACATAATTTGTAATAATATAAATAAAAATAATAAAAATATTATGGGTCGGGCAACACAACATTTTTATAGTACCATTATTATCCATTATTTTAATAACGGAACAATAATCGTTCCGTTATTTAAATAATGTACAGGGTAACAATAAAATGTTATTATTATATTCAAGATGAAGTAGGTAGTATATAGCAGGTTAATAAAAAAGTCAGCTCATCTCCATTACCACAAGTTAACCTTATATTACACAGAATATAAGGTATTTAAGAATGGTCACTCATTGTCATTTGAACAAAACGAGATAATATATTCGTTCAATAGCATTGTAGCTACGTTCTTGTAATCTTAGAACAATTAAGGCACAATTAAAGGTGCCATCTGTCTACATTCTTCAAATGGACAAAGAATTCGTGTTCTATGCGTGTAAAAAACATGAAAGAATTTATCACAGATTAAATATCTGTGATAAATTCTTTCATGTTTCATCAAGATGGCCCTTAACATGATCAACGAGAGTTTTTATGTAACTCTCATTGACATCTACAAATAGTAATTATCTATATTTATATTTAATTCCATAATTTACTATAATGAATCAAACTCGTTACCTGGGTTACAGATTAATGCACGTTACCAATTAGGTAAATAATTGTACGAGCAGTTACGCATATATGAATGTTATGGTCTCCCGATCAGTGAAGCATTAATGTAATCTACAGAGTATAAGGGATTAGACCCTACATGACATGGAGGATACTCACACTATAGCTGGTCTTAAAAAGTATTAAATATTGTCAATGAAATGTGGTATGATATTGTGTTACGTTTACGCGAATGAAATACATTCAAATTAAACTGCTTTATACGGATTTTATCGCGTTATTAAAACTTTTATTAGCAGCCATGTTTACGGAGAGACTCACGTCTCCCCGTGAACAGGGCTCCCCGTGGCTGCTGAAAAGCAATCGAAACGTCGGGGTAGGTGTAAACTTAAATAGTTTTAATACTTTTAAATAGCTATAATAGTATTATATGTAGGTTCAGTAGTAACGTAATATTTTCAATATTTTGTCATAAAAGTGTTGATATACAACGCGAGTAAATCCATATAAAGCAGTTTAATATCAATGAAATGTGGTAGTCAATCTTACTGGCATTGGTGGATATTCCTGCTCTTGTGGCGCAGGCGCAGCAGAGGTTTGCCTCACGCTGACACACACGATGACAAGCGCACACACTATCCACTTTGTTGACGACATCTAAAATAATACAAACGTATTAATAAATTTTTCATTCATGTACGTAATACAGCAACATATTGTTGTTTGTTAATCCCTATAGAATAAGCCGAAAACATATAAACAAAAGAAACAGAAGTTCTACGCTGACAATGAAAACAAGGTAATCTATCAATATATTGAAAATACAAACGAGTTTAAAAATAATAATAAACAAAAAATACTGATATCATGTTTAAACGAGCTCAGAATTGCACACAATACATATTCTAAATCAATTCTGACACTTCGGGTTTCTGTATTTAACATGATATTCGCATTAGTAATACTTTGATTATTTTTATTCGTATAGTCTCGTTTTAATATATTGGTGCACATTTTAGGTCGTATAATGGTTTTATTATACTACTGTAGCAGATTTATAGGTTTGCATTGCCCCAGAATTTTTCAAGGGGATTATTGTCGTTTAAATACTTACAAGTTTTCTTTTTTGTTTTTGCTTTGACAACATAATCTACCAGACTTTGATTCTCCTTTTAAATTTGTGATTATATTTAATCTGTTAAGTCTTAGAATACCAGATATAACGAAAAATCTATTGTGTCCGGCCACCGGTGTGCCGCTACGCCTCAATAGGTTAAAACATGTTTCGAAATGGTAGCTTGCACATTACTGGTATTCTTCTTAACGTCTTCGATCGAGCATAGATACTTGTACAATAAGTAATTACGTGACTATATATAGTTAAAATTTGCAAACGCTGACAACATATGTATCTATACTAATATTATAAAGCAGAAGAGTTTGTTTGTTTGGTTGTACGCACTAATTTCAGGAACTACTAGCTCGAATTGAAAATTTCTGTTAGTGTTGGATAGCCCATTTATCGATTTGGCTACATAACATCACGCTACGACCAATAGGAGCGGCGCATCAATGGAAAATATTGCAAAATCAGGGCAAAGTCACTTATGTAAAGCAGACTAAGTTGCGCAGGAAAGCTAGTCCGTTATATATCCGATAATATAACTGACGGACTACAGTCGCCCTATATGAATGTAATTAAGTGGCAAAATAACTACATTAATATATTTTTTTGGGGCTTACACCAAAAGTTCCATATTTGAATCTACGCTTAGGAGAAGTTATTACCAATTTCATTTAAATTGATATTGTTAAAATTCTTGTCCCACGCTGCAGTTTCTTTGCTAGTCGACTCTGCATTATTTAGAATAGCAATCTTCTTTAATGATTTAATTCCTAGTAATGAAAAGAGAACACCAAAATACTGCAGACGTTGGCGTTATCGCGACACTTATCTAATTTAGTGCATATCTTATGAGCCAACGACCACTAACAAAATAAAAGGAATTGTAAGTCTTTATCTCCAACAGCATTTATGAACACGAATAAATTAAAAAGGTTTAAAAAAGCTTAAAATCGGTATCCGAGATACAAATTGAAACTTCTACCTTAAAAACATGGATATACATTACCGATTCTATTTTTTCTTTTAACAAAGACAACTCCCGCACTAGAAATAATTCCTGTGTCGCAGGGGACTTTACAAACATTCAAACAACGGATACAAAGAACACCCAGACTCGGAACGACCATTAGTGGATGACACAAAGTTTTGTTCCGTGTGGGATTCGAACCCAACAACATTTGGCGCAGTGTCAGTCGCGAGGCGACCACTTAACCCTACTACTACTACTTCAGACGTATAAGTATAATGACGCTTACAATTCTGATCAAAAGGTCGGGTTTTAATCCCGTGTCGCATGTCGCACAAAGTGCTACATAGAGAAACTGACGAATTATTTCATTACAATCAAATTATCCTAATATTAAAAAAAAAACAATATCCTAAGTACTTTTAATACATATGTATACACTATATATAAACAACCACAATGATTACCTACTTTGAAAAATTAAGTAACGATTATATAATTTAGCTGCGGGCGTCGTCAGGACTACAACGGACGTCAAATGATTAAATAAATAAAACGACTTGATGAAGATAATAAACTCGCCACTAATTCTCTGTAACCGACAACACATACTATAATTACCGTTACATACCATAATAGACTTGAGTATTATTTTAATTTCATAATTATACATCTTAATTCCTTGGACGATGTTCATGATTTAATATGCATTTAACATTTCCGTGGATTCTTCTTCAATTACAACAATACATAATTAATAAGTTAATGTGGGTAAAAAATGACAAATTTTAATCTGTTGTACATAAATCTATGTTTTAATATAAAATACAATATTATCTGTTTGTAATAAATGCAATACAATTTGATATTTCAATTAATTTGCTTTTTAAAATAATAGCGAATAGGCAATGCTAATCTTCGAATACTACTTAGAAACTATTTCTATCAATAGGCGTAATCAAACAAATGTATTAAAAACACATCACATTCATATGAACACAGTAATGCATACAATTTTACAGTTACCACGTCCATAAAAGTGCGGCTATTTTTAGTTATTAAAACAGTATTCCGACATTTTATATTTATACAAATCCAGTATATCCAAAGTAAACGAAGCATGAAGACATACGCCTTGGCCAAAAGTATGGAGCACTCCATTTATTTTTCAGTAGGAAACAGAAAATTTTGTTTAAATATGCATTAGGCAGCATCTAAAATGGTATTAAAACAATAGTGTACCCAATTTGGGTTAATAAAACATCTGTTGCAAACCATCTTATCCGTTTAGTAATTGCTAAACTTTTTTTCAGTTCACTTTTTCGCGTCGTTGTGTACACATTCCGTGATCTAGCGCACTACTTGTATTATTTTGTGTTCGGTTATATTAATTTCGATACATAATGCCTAAAACATCCGAACTGTCTGTTGAAATACGTGTGCAAATACAACTTTTTCATGAATAAGGATAATCCCAAGTTGAGATATCCAGAACTGTTAAGTCTTCGCTCCGAGCGGTGTAACTTACCATTGAGCGACTCACTGCTACCGGTATGCACAGCGATAGGCCCAGAACTCGACATAAGCGTACTACCAGTGACCGTGAAAATCGAAAATTAGTGAGAGAGTCTTTGAAAATATGAAAAATAGTCTGCTGAGTTCTCAGTGGCGAGTAACAAAACAATTTCTGCCAGAACGACTCGTCGAAGACTTCAGGAAGCTGGCCTCAAAGCCATTGATCTCTGACAATAACAAAAAGGCTCGCGATGCATGAGCCTTAATGTACCAACGTTACACCGAAGAAGACTGGTTAAATATTGTGTGGTCAGACGAATCAAACTTTGCGGTAAGTTAGATAATATGAATGTCCATATGGATAAATAAGTATTATTGAAATTTAAAAAGCTATATGTTGTCTTTCTATGATTAGTAAAACTCTATTTCTTTTATTTTTATTAGGTCTTTGGAACCCCTGGTGCTACCTTCGTGCGTCGCTGTGGGGGAGAAGAATTTCAGCCAGAGTGTGTAGTGCCGACTGTAAAACACGGCGGAGGTAGCGGAATGACCTAGGGCTGCATGCCTGATACAGGAGTCGGCGAAATGTTTGTGTGTGAAGGCCGAATGGACTCTACAAAATACACAAATATTTTGGATTAAGCTTTATTGCCTTCGTTTTCTTTACTTTTTGGTGACATAAATATGGATAGAGTGAAATTTCAAAAAAATAACGCATCATGCCATTAATCGGCCCGCACAATCTCATGGTTTCGTGAAAATTCCATTGAGCTACTGAAATGGCCTGCACAGTCGCCGGACCTCAACCATATAGAACATTTATGGGTAATCCTAAAGCGTAAGGTCCAGCGTCACATAATAACAACAAAAGAAGAACTAAAATACGCCTCCGCCAAGAATGGAATGCCATAACTGAAGAACAATGTAAAAATCTAGTAGGCTCTATGCCCAGATGAATAGCTGCTGTGATAGCGGCAAAGGGTGGGCCGATAAAATATTGATTTTATATCAAAGTAAAGATCATTTAAATTGTACAAAAAATGTTTCATTTCATTCTATACAAAACTTTATACGAAATGCAGTTTTTATAGGGCTATATACTTTTGGCCAAGGCTTATAGTTGGACAATGTCCTAATTAATAATTAATTATAATATGAATTTCGCCACATATCTCACTTGCAGGAATATGATTTCAAACTTTTCGGTAAGCGGTTCACATGGCTAGAACATCATGTAAATGCATATAATCTTGTAGATTTCCAACCGTGAGCCCGAGTTTAGTAATTGGAACATTTTGTATAAAGTTACAGTGAACTGGGTTTTCCAATTCAATGTCTATAAAACGAGTTGTTCTTTAATAATACTCACAAGAATAGGTGTATGGCCACCGTTTACATAGCAGGTCCGGTTGTTCATTGTACTAAATAGGATCCTTTATAAAATGATAAAAACAGGTCATTGAATAGATAGCGATAATCTACCCATGGAACGAACACCTCATTATCGTCATGGCTATAGAGTGACAATTACTGTAATTATCGTCAGTTTTATGTTTTTGTATCACGCATGTTTCTATTTGGCCTTTCTCACACTGCACACTGGCTAGAATGAAGTATTAAGTAATCACTCATGTTAAGCACACATTAATTATTACATGCCGCGACTAAGCTACTCCTAAACTAAAACTTATATGCATCTATTATATAGAATATTAAGCTTTTCGGTAAAGATTCACGTCAGTAATTCCTGAAAAATTAATAAAACAGCTAAAATTCAATAACGATGATGTTTTCCTTGTGCTGTTTTTAAATACTAAACACAAAGTGGTCAATGACTTGGAACGGACCGATGCGCGACATGAGAAATACTTTCCTAGAACAGATGATATTACCCTACAGGTAATTTCAGCCACAAATTCACAGTCTTGTTTTATCATATTCTTGTGATAGACAGGGACTCCAAAGCAACAAAAAGATATTGTCAGCGAGGATACCCAATCTACTAATTTACCCTTTACGCTTGCAGAGCTAGCACTGCTTGTATATCCTTTCTGACTCCGATTGTCATAAGACTTCCACTGTGCTTGTTTCGTCCAAGCAATAATAAAACATATTCGACATTTATAAACACAAATATTTACTTTGATGTAACGACGAAATATGCCAAATGGTTATAATTTTAATTCCTGTTTAATATGCTTGTACCAAGAGCGTCGTTTGATCGCAATAGTTCAACGGGATTGACCTGTGAACTCGCATATGGCAACAGTCATGTGGTTTGTGACCCACATAAAATGTATCCATGCGATTCTCGTAAGCATTGCAAATGTATTTGAAATAAACTTTTTGGTAGTGCTACTGGCAGGTGATGGGCAAGGCTGTGTTCCTTCCCTGAGTATTGCGAAAACAATGAAAAATATCACACATATGACGGCACCTGCAATGCAGGGTGCAAATCTCTATTTATAATAGCAATTGGGTATATAAAATGTGGCTCTAATCCGTGCAAGATCAGCATTCAGTAGACAAGGTCATTTGATAGGGGACACTATAAGCTGTGATCGTCGAAGGGGAAGGGCTAGAGACTAATATTGCGTGAGGAAAAGTTTGCAGTATCGATGGCTTGAGAAGCCGTGATCGCATACCTGAGTCACTTCTTTCGATTTAACTTGAATGAAAACCTAACACAAAGTACACTATACTATATGTATTTACGATATCATGAAGAATATCGTAAATACACAATGCAATAGAAAGACAACCAGTCCTAACCGTGTTGGTAAGTAAGTATTTTTCTCAACAAGTTGGGTTAAGGATTGCCAATATCTATACAAGTCGGTCAAAACGTAATCACGAAATAGATAGGTACTTATACATCAAATCTTTTTGTTTGTGACATCTTCCACATTTGGAATATTCGCGGATCGAATCTACAGCACTCAGCGCGGCGGCAGTGGCGCGGCGACTACTTAATCCGCTACGCCATCCTTGCAGCCAGTTTTAAACAGTTACCAACGCGATTAAGATCCTTTGTCTAGTATAAATTTACTGTATTCATATGTAGACCAAAATTATTCAAATTAAATAAAAAACGACTATGTTAGTCGTTTTTTACGTCAACAAGTTACGTGACTTGTTAAAATTCCATATTGTTCGCATAATACAACATAATTGCCATCTAATCAAAATATTTGATGAGAAGCGATTGTAGATTTATAAAATTGAATGATTTCAATAACCAATTATGATATCGTAGCATAATTTGTTAATTTTCATAAAGCTAATTGCAGATTTATATGGAAATAAATAAATTACACTATGATTACATTAATCAGATATTCACAAAAAGGCTAATTATTATAAACAATGCTTGATAGGGAACTTTGTCGGCAATCTGCATAAAACATTGAGGCAGGTATGCCATTGCCAATAATTGAGATTTGCCTGGCCTCGCGTGATCGATTCCTGTGGGGAATTGCTTTGTGTTTTCGCGCTCCGCAATCTCTTATGCGGACGTGAGATTGCGCACCTATTCGGCGGTTTTTGTTAATGAAAAGCCGAGGAAATATGCAATGTCTCAAGAAATTTTCTTATTTATAGGCGTTGTTTTATTGTGAACAATAGTGTTGCTTGAAGGGTTTACGTTTTACTAGTAATGCCGTATTTATTTTAAATGGAGGACAGAAATTCATATGTCTGTTAAGAATTTTATGTTCAAGGTAGGATTACTTATATGAATAACGCATATAAATTATTATAGTCTTTATTATTATATTTTTCTTTTTTATGAGAGTAATCGTCTCAAGATTTTCTTAAAATAGTATATAATATAGCGTATAACAATTATAGTTAAAGGTACGTTTTGAAAATATTGTAAATTTCTTATTAGATAAATGAGCAGATATGTGCAAAATAGTTAAGAAATCACTGAGAAAAATAATTTATAAGTTAAATTATTGATAACTATTGACATACAAACATATTCAGCTCCGGTTAGTATTATATATCTTAATAGGAAACGAATTTAACAAAAATATTTGTCTTGCGATATTCTGAAGATTGAGTGAAATGTCAGGCAGTGATTTCGACATAAAACTTTTAAAATATATAATACATAAAGGCTATGTAAATTATATATTTTATAAAAAAAATATAATCATTTGTTTATCAAGATTAAAATACAAATTATTTAAAGGTCACGAATTGCCCAACAAAGCGTAAAAATGTCATTGAAGTTAGGTTCTTAAAATTTTTTGAACATTCTTTCTCATGGTTCAACTTGACAGCCATTGAATTTTGATAGTCCTTGCTCTCAATTAACAAAACAAAAAATCCCATGAGCTAAAATGCAGCGTTATCGTGCGTGATCTGTCTATGGCAGCGAGCAAAATGTCATTCTCACTGTTTCTAGGTTTATGATAGCAAGTTAATGAACAGCGCGTGC
Organism: Catocala nupta; assembly: GCA_963675205.1. NCBI lineage: Eukaryota > Metazoa > Arthropoda > Insecta > Lepidoptera > Erebidae > Catocala > Catocala nupta. The sequence goes on from OY776082.1 coordinate 14,065,175, forward strand.
GAACTAATCGTTTACGTCGCGTCACGGGTAATTGTTGTGTATTTTTACTATTTGACGAAACGTATAGCGTAAATAACTGTACAATTCGCATAATTTTAAAATTATTGTCTATGTCTCTATGAGGTTTAGCAGGACATGATACAGCGCGATGTTGATCTATCATCTTGTCTATAAAAAATAAGGTCAGCTGCCTTGTTGTATACTTAGAATAGCTTATTAAATTGGTAGTTATTGTATACCTACTTGTAAATACTAATACATTTGCCGTTTTTAATCATGAATACCGCTTATAGATAACCTAATTTCATGAACATATTTTGAGATTGGAGATTTCTTATTTACCAATAGACAGAAGTAGATACTAACGTCTACTACCATCTATCGTATCGCAGAGAAAAGAAATAAGCTGCTTACTAAACGATTTATATTGTACATTATGTGGCTTAGTAAGTACCCGATTTATTTTAAAATAATTGATAATTTAATTTCAGTTATTAATGTAAATTAATTTATTTTAATTTGTTAATTGTATATATGAGTTAGGTACAATATCATAGTACCTTCAATATCTGAAAATACATTTCGTAGAATCATTTTAATTCAGCATTTCATTAAATTACCATAGCATTTTGCCAAAAAATTCACTTCTGAGTTTTACAAATTTCGATATGATAAAAGAGAGATGGTCAGATTGCATTTCATCGTTTTAGTTTAAATATATTATGGATCTGTTTAGACTCCTTAAATATATGGTTTGCCAAAAAAAATTAAACTTCAATTATCTTAACGTTTTTCGTCTTGATAGATACTTAAGATATTAAAAATATTTCATTTGATACCGAATCATCAATATTTTTATATTACAATGTATATATATTTTTATAAGATGAGCTGTTAAAAGTCATTCTTTTAAATCACGAGATAATCGAATCATGTTTTAGTTGTCTATCCATCAGGTACCTCAAATTTTTTACACTAAACGTACTTTATAGCCCGGTTTTACCGTGGGAAATGCTACTGAATCAGCGGCCTGCAGCCTCTGTTGTAGGAAGAAATGGCAAATGTGACGACATTGCATTTTCGCAGTTGTTTGCTAAGTTGCCTATGGTGCGCAATAAATCAATATTGTAAAACATAATATATATACATTCACACGTTTTTTCTCGACATGTCAATGTGCGGCTGATAACAACCTGATTAAATTGTGATTCACGTCGTCGTGTTGTTTCAAAAAGGAAGTTCACTTCTCATCTCGGTTTTCTGGTAGAAGTAGCAAAGACTCATCTCCGTACAATCTAATTTACATTTTAACTAGAGCATCTTATTATAATAAACTCATAAAAAATACTCGAAGCGAGCGTGAATAGGCAAACAGAATAACATAATATCATTATTTAAGTAGATATGTCATTACGACACTGTGCCCCATCCATATTTTAAAGTTTAAGTATCTAATATATAATTATATTTTTTTGCCGCTTTGTACCGTTGCATATCACAATATATTTTGGTAATAAAATTATATAATCAATTATATGTAATTATATAAAATATTGACACTGATATTTTAAGATATTTCTTTAATAATACCTCATGTCAAATAAAATACAACAATTATAACTTCGATTTTCTGAGAAAACTCACCTTAGAAGGCACGTACGTACACAAATAGCACGACACTGTACACAACTTGTAACAATCGGTACCGGTGACAATGATCGTTGTTTAGAGTGCAAAGCTAACTGGTGGCGCGCCCCGACCTCCTCCGCGTCTTATATACGCACCCCACGGCTCCCCGGCGGCGCAGCGAAGATGCCGCAATGTCGCCCTATCGTGATGGATGGCCCTCCAAACGTACAGAACTCGGCGCTGATACTACGTCAATAACCGTGACTAAATATCACCAGTTTCTGCTTACGTATCATACAATTAACATGGCTAAATTGCTGGTTATAGAATCTCGAGAATACCCATCTAGTACCGTCAAGCGTCAATGAGCTTAATTCTATCGCGTGATCAAACTTTACCAAACGTTAGTTTTTCGTAACACATGTATGCCTTTTGTTGGCATTGTAGCGGTAATTATTTCATAATGTGATCACTTTGGTCTGCCGTCTCGGTTATAAACCAATTAAAATACCAAATTAAGTGGCCGTGAACCTTAATTTTAATTATTTTAAGGTTCTATTGCGTGGATAGAAATCCTTGACAAAATATTAAGAATACTACTTGTCTGGATTTTTGTGGATAAGTTAACTTTGTCTTGGTGAATTACCGTTATGCAGGCTAAAAAGTATTTATACAAAATAAATAATTTAAAAGCCATTGCATAAACAAGTACCTACTTAAAATATTTATATACTTTTTATTACATATATTTAGCCGGAAAGCCAAGCAAGCATTGGCATTTTAATTGTTATATAATAAAAAATATCATACCAAAGTACAAATGTATTTGCATTAGGCGCTGAAAACGCTGTAAAGGCTATAATTTAAACAAGGAAGCCGACCTTTATAGTAATTTTTCAAATCTTTGTATCACAAGTCGTGATTACATTTGCAACATTACACATCAGATTTCAAAGAGTGGATAGAAGACTCGCTTCGTGTAGATTACAATACAGATGCCAAACTAGCACAATATACTTCATTATTACAAGTAGGGCAAACCTTCTTCCTCGTATCTATCCTTGCTGCATCTAGCGGTGAAAGCTTTATCTGTCATTTTATGATCATGATGAGGAAGTGGATCACACATCTGAGCTTTTATAATCTTTTGCACGTTACCAACCCAGCGTATTCTGATAATTATTAAGTCATACATTGCATTATTTATTGCGTTTCAAACAAAACAATTTAAAATATTAAATAATAAGATTATACAGATGGGTTTGATTTATTTTGAAACTTATTTTATTTACATAATATTGTCTTACGCTAATAGGAATGTTATACATTGAAATTAAACCACTTCATACGGTCTCCCCCTGACCATGGCTACTGAAAAGCAACCATTAATGGTATGATAATCATTTAAATAGATTAATCTAAACATCACAATCAAAATTATCTAAAAGTAATGATTTCAAATAACTTTGTAAAGCAGTTTAATTTCAATTATTTTTATTTAAATGTTATAGGATTTTACCATGCGGTATAAATCGACGGGTATGAAGACGATATTGCTTTATTATCAATGATAAGTTGTAATTATATTGTCCTAAAGCGCATTTCAGTTTTCGTAATCTCGTACGAAATTATTAATGTATGCATAATATAATTCGGTACATTTGCGATGAGGTTGATGCAATTATTCCTTTTGTTGTTGCTAGAAAATTAAAGATATTTTCTTTTTTGGCAGTAGCAAAAGAAGACTTGATTTAATATATAAAGCTAATTACTGGCCTACTCTTTAAAATATTCTAAATCGTACCGGTATTAAAAGAAGCTCTCGGTTTTAATCGCACACTTAAAAAACAACATTATAATTATCTAAAGACATTCCACAAACGCTATGTTTATCGATGCAGCTATATGAATAATAATAATAATATTCTACTACATACACACAACATCATCTAGCCCAAACTAAGCAGAGCTTGTACTATGGGTACTAGACAATGGATAAACATACATATACACTTTTTTTGTAAATACATCCATATTATACATAGAAACACCCAGACCAAGACAAACATCCATATTCATGCACACAAATGTTTGACTTGTGCGGGAATCGAACCCGTGACCTCAGGCGTGGCAGTCAGTTACATTAACCACAACGCCATCGAGGCCGACAAATAAATATGTATATTGTATATGCTTTAATTAAAATAAAGCCTTACTGGTTTTAGACCGGGCAATTGGACCCCTACACACCAAACGATACAGCTACCATTCACCTTTTCACAGAATATCAAAGTAAAATACTGTTGAGTTCGTTCGGTGAATAAGAGCTCCTAAGAGAGAGTTAGTCCGTAGTCGTGTAATAACGAGGTACGACAGATTGCTCTGAAATAGCTTAATTTAGTTTAAAAACGTAATTTATGTTCTCGCATTAACTGCCACAGAAATATTAATAAAACCTTTATACGAATATTCCAATGTAAAATTACCTAAAAATAACTTGCAAAAGCGTTTTTTTCGCAGTTATTTAGTTAGTATATGTATCTTGGTATTACTACGAGGTACGTACATACGGGCAACGTTTAAAGTTTAAGGTCGTGGCAATGTTTTATATTATACATGGTCTAATTTAATGTAGCATGTGAACTTGGCTATCCACCAAATCATCCATTGCCGTTCCTCATAAGAATAATTATATGAACATATCGCTTTTCTTTCTTCCTTCTTAACGCCCGCACTAGGAACAAGATGGGTGTAAAAACCCAGGATTCAACCTCTTCGTCTTCACGTGACCGACTTGACCGAGGGATGACCCCAAGGTGTATGTACACCAAGTTACAAGTCAATCGGGCCAATGGTTCTGGAGCTATGCCTGTCAATAACAAACTGTCACTAACAGACAGACACACAGACCCACATAGTGTATTCATTAACCTCTTCAAAGGAGACTCAGAGGTTAATAAATCCTGTTACGCGGAAGACTTGACAAACATTCAAACAACGGACACAAAGAACAACCGCAGTCTGGAGCAACTCGTGGAGCACAGATTTTTTTGTCCTGTTTTGCGATCGATCTCACAACATTCGGCGCAGTAGTAGTGCCATTCATTTAATGTAAAATAATATTTGATGTAATGTCTTAATAGTACCTAATGTCTAAAACCTCCATGGAACTTCTAGGTAGACTTACTAACCTAAATTATATGTAGTTTACTTAAATTAATATAATTTGTATTAATCAGGATTTAATATTAACTGCCTTGTGATTAAATTAAGTTTGTAGTTGATTTACCTAGAAGTTTGGTATATTATGATTTTTGCTGCCAATTTATACGTATATAGTAGAGATATAATTAACATATACCTATACCTACTGGCTATTTGGCATTGGCTATTTCGTTACCGATGTATTTCATGCTGGTGGTTATTAAATTGAAAATTTGAATATTTGCACTTTAACTAAGGTTCTGCTATTATTTGTATTATTATTATGACTCTGAAAGATAGAATAAGGAATAGTGTGATTAGAGAGAGATGCGGCATAAAAGTAGATATAGTGACGAAAATAGAAAAGGGTATATTAAGTTGGTTTGGGCATGTAGAAAGAATGGACGAGAACAGACTGACTAAGAAAAATTTATAAGGTTAGTGTGAATGGAACAGTCGCAGGGGGAAGACCTAGACGAAAGTTTCTTGATCAGATCGGAGACATTCTGGATAAAGGCCAGGTTAAGAGCACCTTAAACCGTCGAGCGTGTATGAGGAATGTTATGAAAGTGAATGAAGCCAGAGAAGTGTGTCAGGATCGTAGCAAATGAAAATCCGTAGTCTCTGCCTACCCCTCTGGGAAACAGGCGTGAATTTATGTATGTATGTATTATTATAAAATGCGAATGCTCAAGCTGAAAATAATCATATTGCACATATTCTAGAGGTGTTGCTACGCATCCAATCACGTTCATGGGTCTTTAAAATAGATTTTATAATTGTTCTCGACGATTAAATTCTTACGGGAATCTAAATGAATTTAAAATTAATAGCTAATTAACGTTCGCTCACATATACATTTATATGTATGTGTAGGGTAGGCGATCCTTAATTAATATTTATTTTTTGCGTTTGTGAATGCTTTGTCGCATACCTCTCCGCGGGGCGACGGAGAGGTTATGTCGAGCTCACCGGGGAAAAGATACCCCGACTAAACCTACTACGGTGTTCCTTGACATAACCATAGACGGCGAGGCCGCGCGAATCGCTTTCACATGCAATCACGACCCCGCCGTGGTTTCGGCCCGCGCCGTGTGAAACGGCAGGCCACTACAGAAAAATACTACCCCCACCGTCCCCCTGGGGGAAGGGGGGTGCCACGCCGCCTCTCGGACCTGGTGCTGATTGGGTGGTGAGCAGTCCCACACAGCCCACCACCGCCAGGTCAAACCTCAGGGTGGCTGGAGCTCATCTCGCGCCCTCCGGCGCCCGGTTCTGCGGTTGAGGAGAGGGTTTAAGCGCTCCCTCTCCCGGTCCGCCACCTCCTTGATGGAAATCACTTCCTCACAGAAGGAGGCGACGGCGTTCCACGATCTCTCACTCCGGACCATGGACTGAGCCGGGAGCGAGAGGGCAACCAGTCCGACTGCCGCGATCAACTCACGGCGCTGCGATGCCCAGGCGGGGCATTCCGCCAATGTGTGCAGCACCGTGTCCACAACAACATCGCGGCAGTCACCGCAGTGATGACATCCGGGCGTCTCCTGCCAGCCTATGCGACACAGGAACTGGCCAAAGGAATCGTGGCCAGTCATTACCTGTGTCAGCCGGAAGGTGAGAGAGCCATGCCGCCTCTCCAGCCACTTCTCACAAACGGGCCGTACCGCCTCAATCGTGGCGTGCCCGATCCTTAATTAATACCTTACCTTAACTTTAATATTAAGCCTATCATAACTTATGATAGGCTTAATACATTTTCACTGATAAGTTCAATATAAATATGAGAGTAAATTTAAAGTAACTTAAATACACAATATAATATTTACATTAACGAGCGTCATGAACTAGTAGGCGGGTGATTAGTATTTTTGCTTAACACTATCCTGCGGAAAGTAAAAGTAAATATATATCAAAGCTGACTTATTATCATTTTAGCTTGAATCTTCTCTATAGATTAAATGTCATTATTTAAATCGATGTATAATATATACACGTGAACTTTGTTTCCAACCTTAGAATCATGATTATTATTACACACCTCCACAATAATATGCGAAAGTATTTTTTAATTTAACAAAACGTCATAAAAATCCATGCCTAACAGTTGTCATAATCAGAGTGTAGTTTCCATTGCGCCATTATGGAACGGTAATAATACTTCCATGTTTTAATTGCGTATAATGTATAAGTTCTATATATACATACATGTTCCACGATATAACAACAGGCGAGTAATGTCAAAGTGGCAATTGCACCGCGCGAGGGTCTTGTGTCATTGCAACATGCGCGTGCGACGATACTCGCGCTTGCTGCGACATGATCGACGAAATAAACGCAAACTCACATGAGGACACTGTGAATCTGCAGAATGTTATGTCACAATTTTACCTATGACGGAAGAGTTTTGATGAGCATCGTGATGCTTAAACACGAAAACCAGGTACCGGTAAAAGTAACAATTATATTTATTAAAATATTAAAATAAAACAAGGAAACTACATAAAATGCTGAGATCGATGATAGCTACTGCCAATTAATTGCAGATTTAATTTGTTAGTTTCTGCAGTACCTTCTATAGCCACGGGCTGTATTACACTGCTAGCAGAAGATTTATGTTGATTTTCTTTCGTGCATATGCATTTATATGCATCTGGTCTTATGTCGTTCTCATTCATAGTTTCTAATTGCTGTGATAAAAATGCGTTTTCTTCCTCTAACAACATTTTTTCGCGATACAGGGCTCTTTTTGTTAATTCTGCTTTAGATATCCTATGCCATAATCTTGTTAAACCGCTCGTTGCAGCCATAGCATTGACAACTATTGTATCATCGAACTGTTGGCGTCGCGTAGATAACTTCGATTGATGGGGTGAGTGAGGCGTACATGAACCAAACGGTAATACTTTTTCACGGCGCGTTTCAAATTTTCTACAAAGCGCCGCCATACGCAGTATCTTTTCAACTTTATTAAATCCTGCTTCTAGCCATTCAACAGCATCATCAGAAACTTTTACTAATCTTGCCAACTGTTTCATATCGGTTCCAACTCCATCATACATGTTCTTTTTCAATCTGAAACAAGCCTCCCTATGTCTATTGCGACGTTCTCGAAACACAGCTTGTTTTGTACCTGATTCGTATGCTGCTAATTCTGCGCGCAACCTTCTAAGTAGTCCATCACTATTAGCAATTTTCTTACCTTGGGAATCGATTATATCAGCCATTAAATTTTCTTTACGGCGTAATCTACGTACTTGTTTCTGATTCTCGGCCGTATCTACGACGTATGCTCGAAGTACGGCCTTATATTGATCCCAGGTAGCATTGTAGCAGTTTTCAAGAAAAGAGCGTAAGTTTTCGCGTTCATCTTCAAATTTGCTGCGATCCTCATCCTGTCTTACCAAATTTTCACCTCGAGCCGTCCATGCCATCGTATCTGCTGTAGTGTGAGCATGATATAACAGCAATTGTAAATGAGTTTCAGCTGCGTCGTGATCCTGCATAATTTTATTAGACTCATCATCGGTTCGTTTTAGTAGTTCAGAGGTTCTACGATCATTTTCTTTAGATAATTCTTCCAAATCACTTAAAAATTTGTTAATCATACTGTCAATCGTATTGCAAAAGCTAGCTACAGTCCTTTGAAACTGATCATCGGCAGTGTCCATAAGTTTCATAATGTATTTAATGACATGATCTTTTTTATCGTATACCCTTTCGAGTACAGACCGCATCACTTCAATGTCTTTTATAAATAAAGGTTCTTTAATTTTAAGCATCATTTCACGCCAGTTCTTCTCAATAACTCCTCGTCGTCTAGCATGAGCAGCAAGCTCACGCGTGAGTTCATCACGTTTCAGTTGTCTTCGTGCTTCCTCCTCTTGTTTCAATTTTTCTAGTAATTTCGCTTGCTTTTTAGCTTTCTTTTCCTCTTTAGACAACCCCATTCTCTGTAAAATATATATTACTATCTAATTATATGTAAAAAAAATATCGTTTTGTGCAAATATGTTAAGTATAAGATATTTTCTTGATTTTTTTGTATGAATTGTTTCGTACTAACCAGCCAGTTTCTCCGAAAAAGGTGACATTACTATATAACAACCTTGTAGGTTTTCTTCGCAGCTTTGTTACAGACTATTTTGGTTGAAATCTAGCACACTATTATAAAACTGTTTTTTTGTGATTATAATTGCTTTTTATAGGCACCTTATAAAATGTTATACCTGTAGCATGCTATACCACCCGGGAATTTAGCTGAGAAAGTAGATCCGGAATATAAATATGATTTTAAATTATTGTTTTCAATAAATTAGTGTATGGCGGCCATATATTGTTTGACCACAGCTCTAAATGTATCTAGTTATCTTCATGTTTACTATTACTGTAGTACATCGTAAAATCAACAGAAATTTATTGAATTTTAACCGTCTTTAAAAGAAGAGAAAGTTTTCAATTCGACTGTTTTTATCACGCTCTTATTAGCTTCAAACTTATGTTAGTATGTATGTTATTATGTATGTAACGGTAACTTTGAACATGATTTTGACCCCCTTCAAAATGTCGGATTGAGTCGAAATTTGGCATACTTATCAAGGACCGATGACAATACAAAAATTTTGAAAAATAATAATAGAAAAAATGTTAAAAAAAAATTAATAATAGTTTAAAAAATCTAAAAGAGTAGAAAATAATTAAATAATTTTAATGTAAAAAAGTTATCACAATATCTTAGAAAGCTTATTGAGGACACGGCGCTGCACACTTTGGCGGTTTGCCCCGCCTGGGCATCGCAGCGTCGTGATTTGATCGCGGCAGTCGGATCGGTTGCCCTCTCGCTCCGTAGTTCAGTCTATGGTCCGGAGTGAGAGGTCGTGGAACGCTGTCGCCTCCTTTTGCGAGGAAGTGATTTCCATCAAGGAGGCGGCGGAGCGGGAGAGGGAGCGTTTAAACCCTCTCCCCAACCGCAGAGCCGGGCGCCGGAGGGCGCGAGATGACCTCCAGCCACCCTGAGGTTTGACCTGGGGGTGGCGGGCTTTGTGGGCCTGCCCGCCATCCGTTCAGCACCAGGTCCGAGAGGCGGCGTGCGTGTTCCCACGCGCGCCTCTGTGTCGAGTCCGTCTCCCCTCTATGGGGGAGACAGTAGGGTTTTATGTGCAGTAGTGCCTATTTTGGGTAGGTCTTTCGTGTAGTGGCCTGCCGTTTCATACGGCGGGCCGTAACCTCGGCGGGGTCGCGACCGCATGCGAAAGCGATTCGCGCGGCCCCGTCAATAGTGGTTGTGTCGAGGAACACCGTGGTAGGTTTAGTCGGTATTCCGGGAGGTACATTATCTTTTTTTTAACATCTTTATTTTACCCCGGCGAGTCCGACATAATCTCTCCGCCCGCCCCCGCGGAGGGATATGCGTCATTGCATTCCCACACGTAAAAAAAAAAAAAAAAAAAAATCTTAGAAAGCACCCGACGCTTTTTTACATTAAAATTATTAAATTTAATTCTTCTTTTTTAGTTTGTTTTTTTAATAAAGCGTGTTTTTTTAGGTTTTTTTTTATGTGTTACCTCAGTACTTTTTTAGGTGAACCGATTTTGTAACTACCATTATCGACTATTGGAAAACAGCCATAATTCTGAAACTAGTACCCTTACCCTTGTAAGGTTACTTACATGATCAAAAATATGTTTGACATATAAAATTACCACCAGCTGCTACTTCTATAAAATACCTAATAGAATATAAAGAATTTATAAAAGAAGTAGTAAGATATTTTTATGTTTCTGCAACAGGCTCGTTATCAGGCACTGGTAGGTGGTTGCGAACCTCTCCAAAGCTATTTACATAAGCGATTGGCAGAAAACTTGAACAGCGAAGCAGCCTTAGGAACTGTGGGGGACGTGGCTCAATGTGTGCAATGGTTGCGTTCTACTTTCTTGTATGTACGCGCTGCTCGAGATCCTAAGAAGTAAGTTGTTTGTTTATATTCTTCTTAGAGCTGGACAAATAAAAACCAAAAAGAGCATCAAGACGTAATTTTAGTACCAATTACTAAATGAAACCCTTTTTATTTTGCAGATATCTCAACTTACCACAAAATTCGCCTCAACACCTAATATCCAAAAAAATAGAAGGTAAGTTTTATCACTTGTAAAATTGCATTACATTTAGACTTGTGACAAATTGGGTCATAAATTAGGTTCGTAACAGATACCTGATAAATAAAAGTGTCTGTCTAAAAAAGACTGGCCAGACATTTAGTTGAAAATGTATCTTTCCCGTCCACATACACAATTTCTTACATAAAGCGACAATTTTCCATACAAATTTCAATAGTGTGTTCCTTTATTATTTTAAACGGCTCTTTGTAGACAAATCAGCACGCTCCGTTCAATAACTACGAGGTTTATTACAAGATTATTTAAGACATTTGGTTACTTCATATTCGCTATTCATTCCCAAAGAGTATAATTGCATACTTTATATGAGTCGTGTATTGTAATGTTATTTAAGAATTAAATATGTAATGTAATTGGTACTTTAAGATCCCTCAATATATTACTTTTTGTTCCACATTGTTGTATATAATAGTAACATGTTTAACTGATTTAACCATTTAGGTACTCTAAAACACTACTCTGCACTATTGTTAGTATTAGATCAATTGACATTTATAATAGGCCCTTGACTTTGAATTGATGGGCATTCTGCGGTTACAGATGACACGGTCATTGTATATCCGCATTAAGCAGGATCTTATATCATTTCAGTAGTATTATCAATAAAAATACTGTGGCCTTTGCCCAGCCGTGGACGGCTATTGTTTGAAACGATCGACTAAATTAGGAAAAGCCCTGGTTATCTCAATCTTATAGGGTACATATAAACTAAAAGTATATGGTAACTAACCCATCTCATATTAAATTCGTAAATTATTTGTGGTGTTCCTTCTCACAATCTATGGCCGGGGCGCAGGGATCACTCGCGCATTCATCCTGCAGCCCCGGCAGATTTGGGCTGCCACTTGGTCGTGGCGGGCTCGTCGCATTTTTATTATACTCATTCATTGAGAGGCGCGCACGGAACACGACGCGCCGCCGTCTCGAGCCTGCTTCTGCACGGACGACAGACCGCCATAGTCTGTCGCCCCAGACCAGCGCTCATGGGGGCCGGAGATCGTTTAGCGCCCTACGGCGCCCGGTGCGTCGACTGTGGGCCGGGATGATGGTGTTCACCGCCCGTTCCCTTTCCGCTACCTCCTAAGCGAACATTACTACCTCGCAAACAGAGGCACCCCAGTAACCACCTACCGTTAGGCGGATCGTATTCATGTTTACCAACTTAGTTGTAAACCATGCGCCATATAATATACCTATATATAGCGTAGTTAATAATTTTAACTGTATCAATTAACCATTTAAAGCTATAAATGTTAATTTTTTTGTGCATATATGAACTCATTTGTCTATTTGACACCTATAACTAAGGGATGGTTAAGTTAACAGAAATAAGTAAGTATTTCATATCATCATACATTTATAAATAAACATTAATTTGTTTGTAGTTTTAATAGTAGCATAGCAGTTATATTACATTTCAGTCTTAAAATCAATACTAGTTTGTAGTATATATATCAAGCCACTAAGCTAGAAGATTTACTAACCACAGCATGTACTGTTGTGAGCCAATCGGTTGTAGAACTGTAGAAAAAACGGCCGAATCTCTGTTCCCATTTTCCCTGTCGACCGTGACCTATCATTTTTATATTATCTCTGCTGATATTAGTGAAGCATAATTTCCATAGTTGTCACTAATATTGACATGACCTTTGCCATACCATCTCTACCATCCTGACATCCCGACTATTTTTCTTTAGTTATTCATTCTCGTGGTACATTTAGTCTTGATGAGCGTTTCTTTATTTAACCTGGCTTTCTCCAGAAAGAGTCTGATCTGGCTAGACAACTTTCCACCGAGTCTGCCGCTTCCGATTGTCTCATTTACAAATGTTTTATATATGGGTCAAATCTTGAAGTTTGGGTCGTTATTTTATTAACAAACACAATTTTCGTGACACAATTACTTTTTCAAAGCAATGCGTGTTCGTTTAATCAGTCAAATTTATAAAACAAGTTTCAATTCATTAGTTTTGTCGGCAGAATTCATCAAAGGAAAATTACTGATGTAATTGTTATGATAACAATATTTTTATCACACAAACATAGACCATTCAAATTAAAATTAATTTTGTAAATCTATGCTTTTTTTTCGAAAGATGACGTCATGAGTGAGATTATTATACATGATTATACATAACAACATAATATTTTGATACTTACCTCGTTTAGCGGTTTTAACGAGACGATGGCAGTTATACAGATATATTATAAACATCTTTTACAATAATATTTTTTGTAATTTGAATTAATGTTTTCACAGCGAAGGTATCTTTATTTAGTATCTTTTTAAATAATACAAGAAACCATGTAGAATTAAGTCCTCTAGAAAATGGTAACACTATATGTTTTACCTCAGAATTTATACTAGTGCATTTATTCTAACTCTGCGCCAACAAAATTTCTTTAGTGGCGTGCTATTTACAATAGACTCGAATTTTGTTAAGAAAAATGGAAACTTAAACTCAAAGGAAAAAAAGGAGTTGAGTAGATAGTAAGATGGATATACTTTTTATAACTATAGCTGCACATATCTGAATATATATTATCAAAAAGGAGAGGTACTTCACATGCTTATGTGCTCTGCTGGTATTTTACATGCTCTAGCTACAAGTGTGGATTGTTGCCCACAAATTATATTATATGATAAAGTGGTGAGGAATGAACTTTGGTCGGTTTTGTCCATGTATGGAGTGAATAGCAACCTCACACGAGCTCTGAAATCTCTTTATAAAGATTCCAGAGCTTGTGTTAGGATAAATGGGACTTACACAGAATGGTTTAATATCGAAAAAGGTGTTAGACAAGGATGTGTAGCGTCACCCTGGCTGTTTAACCTATACATGGACAATTGTTTGAAAGATTTAAAAGATTGTGAATGGGGATTAAGAATGAATGAGTTACTTGTCAAATGTCTACTTTATGCCGACGACCAAGTAATACTTGCGTCATCGGCGGAAGAGTTACAGGCGATGGCAACTATTATGCATGGTGCTTTTGAGAGTAAAGGAATGAAAATGAATGTAAGCAAGACGAAAGTAATGGTATTTGAAAGGGAAGGGTGCATGACGATATGCAATATTATGATTGATGGAGAAAAAGTGGAGCAAGTGAAAGAGTTTGTATATTTGGGTACTCTGTTTATAAGGGATGGTACACATGAGGGAGATATTGAAAGAAGAACGATTGCTGGCAATAAAGTGAATGGCGCTCTACGCGCTTTTATGAACAGTCGAAATGTATCCGAAAAGGCACGTTTGGCTGTTCATAGAGGACTATTAGTGCCTACACTTATGCATGGAAGTGAAAGTTGGGTATGGCAAAAGAAGCATGAGAGCAGAATAAATGCTGTAGAAATGAGAGCGCTGAGAAATATATGTGGTGTGACTCTGAAAGATAGAATAAGGAATAGTGTGATTAGAGAGAGATGCGGCATAAAAGTGGATATAGTGACGAGAATAGAAAAGGGTATGTTAAGTTGGTTTGGGCATGTAGAAAGAATGGACGAGAACAGACTGACTAAGAAAGTTTATAAGGCTAGTGTGAATGGAACAAGTGCAAGGGGAAGACCTAGGCGAACGTTTCCAGATCGGAGACGTTCTGGATAAAGGCCAGGTTAAGAGCACCTTAAACCGGCGAGCGTGTATGAGGAATTTTATGAAAGTGAATGAAGCCAGAGAAGTGTGTCAGGATCGTAGCAAATGGAAATCCGTAGTCTCTGCCTACCCCTCTGGGAAACAGGCGTGAATTTATGTATGTATGTAAATTATATTCGCAAATTTACTCACATCACTTTATAACGGCTTCTTGAATAAACCTTTAAAATTTAATTTATTATTATATTGGCAACATTATTTAAATAAAATGAATTGGATTGTGTTTAAATTGTCGATTTTGCCTTCTTAAACTCAAAAAACCACTTCAAACAAGTTTTTGTTTGAGGATTGTGTACCCTCAATATAACTAAACTACTTAGAACTTTATACTTTAATTTCCAAACATTAGTAAGCTTGAGTATACGGTAAAATCAGATTAAACAATATTTTACCAAAGAATATTAGTATCCACCGACCGTAGGGTAGTATTAAGCCGAAATTAGGCAGACATTTTTGAAGCCAACGTCAAGTAATCACTATCGGCTTAGAAAATTTGAAGCGCTAAGCCGGAATTCAAACTCATACATTTTTAAACACTTTAAATAAGTAACCTTTCAAAATAATAAACGCTGTTTAATAAAAAATATATATTTATACATTAAAAAATGAAAGTAATGAGCGTGTAAGCTCAGCCAATTTCTATGCCACAATACTCTGCTAAAAAACAGCGAGCGCACTGCTTTTACGTTAGTCATTTTTTGGTGGTCAATTATTTTGGCCGATACTTAAATATTCGAATCCGGCCGATTCGAATACTTAAGTTTCGGCCAAAATATTTGATTTGACCGAAGTCGTTCGATTAAACTCTAAATAGCAACAAAATATCAAATTACATTGAACAAATATATTAGGTACCTACCTACCTCGCTCACGCATTCTTAATTTTAATATAAAAATGTTAGGAATCTATATGACTGCCTGATTTGTTGATTGGTTGGACAACTGCAGATCTCATATTTGGTTTTATTAATTACTTTTCACGAAATTTAAACTACATTTTCAAAACAAAAATGTAATTTGTATAGGATACACAAAATTAGATAATAAGAATAGGCACCAGCTTCGTGCTAACTCACCATTATATAATTAATTAATTAATAAAATTGGTGATATCTCAAGGAATTGTCTAAATAGATAAATATGCAAAAAATATTTTCAAAAAGTTAGTTAACTAGACTAAACTGACTGGTAATGGAAACAAAGCTTTATAGCACATTAAAAATATGCATTATCTAATTGAAAATTGCACCAAATTTTAATAATTAGACGAAATAAACTGAGGAATAAATTAGAGGACCTGAAAAAACGCCTTCGGCCGTCTACGAAACCGTAGTTTAGTAACTGGTTTCGGTGGAGGAATTATTCTTCCTTGTACGTTACTAGTTTCGGACGTTTAAAATCTTTAACGTTTATTCGACCTTTATTACATCGAACGTTAGTAAATCAAAACAGCGATAAACTAACATAAAGTTTTATTCCTAAGTATTAGAAATGCCGAATGAATACCCACAATATAATTGCACAATATTTACGATTAGGCAATATTATTGACCGTTTAGGTGTTTAACATTGGAAACTGCGCAATGAATAAATAAAAACATGCGCGGTTTTAAATATTATTGCATAATATTTATTAATTGTACCGTGTGAAGGGTATATTGTAATGTATTTTTCCGACGATAAGAATCGGTCCTATTTTTTGCGTTCATATTGTGTGTAAATCCAGCAGCATCTTTAAGATTTGTTATTTATTTAAAATGCATGACCGCTGTTCTTCTTGAATTTTTTTGGTGACAATTTCTAATTTGATATTATTAATTAACTTATCAGTTTGTCATAGCATACCTTATTCAAGGTACATGATGTTAACCCTAAATATTATATTGACACATTAGATAAATTATTGTTACGATAGTAACTGTGTACTCACAGCATGTATGCAACAGTAAGGTAAGGTAAGTAAGGAGAGCATGTTGGAGCTGGATAATCCATAGAGGCAATCTAGGCAACTGGCATATTATAACTATTTATTATTAAACTGTCCCACTGCTGGCCTCTTCTCAGTGTGGTAAGGGTTAGGCCATAATCCACCATGCTAGTCCGGTGGGTTGGCAGACTTCACATACACACATATCTTCGAGAACATTATGACAGACACAGGTTTTCTCACGATGTTTTCCATTCACCGGTAAAGCGAGCCACAATTAACTATTTAATACGCACATAACTTCGAAAAGTCAAAGATGCAACTATCTACTTCTAACATACAGTAAAGTTTTGTTTAATATTCTTTGTTTACATCAAATTCTGCGCGAGCGAAGCTTATATTGTATTACATTGCGATCAATGATATATTTAAGTAAAACCGAAATAAATTTATAATTTCATTTGTTTGCGTGACGGATCCTTCTTTAAAACATATAAATATACATATGTAAGGAGCGTATATAATTGAAACGCAAAGGTAGACAACTAAAGTTATAATTTGGGTACATGAGAATGAGAAGCATACAATACACATTATATCACAATTAACGAGAAGAGATTCGTGTTTCCCAAGCGCGCCGCGTCGCGTGACCCACGCTACCGGACATCTTGCCATCCTTCTTCCCCGCGACTCGCTGTGCTGCAGCGCGCGGCCAATGCGCGCTCCTATTGGTCGTTATCACGGCACGTCTGGAGTGATAGGTGCGGATCATCGCTAACACGCCAAACGATTGCCCGCGCGTTTAGATAATTGGCGTAATATCGAGGACACTCTGGCGGAATATTAAAACCGGAAGTTCGCCTTACAACCTCCCCCTCTAGTCCAAACAACGCAACCTAGCGTTTGGAATAGCGACGACAATAATTATATAATCATATACAGGAAAATAAGACACATACAGTAGGTATATAATCATACACAACAAAATAAGACACAGGCAGTATGTATATAATAATACACAACAAAATAAGACACAGGCAGTATGTATATAATGATACACAACAAAATAAGACACAGGCAGTATGTATATAATGATACACAACAAAATAAGACACAGGCAGTATGTATATAATGATACACAACAAAATAAGACACAGGCAGTTTGTATATAATGATACACAACAAAATAAGACACAGGCAGTATGTATATAATAATACACAACAAAATAAGACACAGGCAGTATGTATATAATGATACACAACAAAATAAGACACAGGCAGTATGTATATAATAATACACAACAAAATAAGACACAGGCAGTATGTATATAATGATACACAACAAAATAAGACACAGGCAGTATGTATATAATGATACACAACAAAATAAGACACAGGCAGTATGTATATAATGATACACAACAAAATAAGACACAGGCAGTTTGTATATAATGATACACAACAAAATAAGACACAGGCAGTATGTATATAATAATACACAACAAAATAAGACACAGGCAGTATGTATATAATAATACACAACAAAATAAGACACAGGCAGTATGTATATAATGATACACAACAAAATAAGACACAGGCAGTATGTATATAATGATACACAACAAAATATTGTTTACCAAACGTTTGCGCGGGCGACCTCTCTTTCGTTTCTCCTGCAATGGAGCTTGTACCTGCCCTACAAAAGGGATAAGCTGAGAGACATGATATTTTCCTAGCACCTCTCCATTAACACGTTCGAGACAATACGAGGAACTACTTAAAATCTCGCGTATACGATACGGTCCGTCTCGCCTAGGAATGAACTTGGGAGTCTGTCCACTACCAGCATCATTAGGCCCTTGCGTCTTGAGCAATACCAAATCACCTACCCTATAATCAGGTGACGGACGTCTGTGCTCATCAGCATACTTTTTCTGCATCTCCTGCGCTTTCTCATGCACATCTCTGGCGTCTAGAAGTATAGTCGACAATTGTTTAAGGTATGATGTAACGTTAGCTACAAACCTGTCGCCATCTACGATAGCGCGCATGTCGTTTATAACATCCGCAGGGGCGCGCAACTCACGTCCGAATGTTAGCATCGCGGGTGAGTAACCTGTACTGTGTGTAACAGCCGAGTTCATAGCAAATCTTACCGCTGCCAAGTGGGTATCCCATGTCGAGTGGTCTTGACCGACGTGTATGGATAACTGTGGCTTTACGTCGCGATTCTTACGTTCCACAGGATTCGCTTCGGGGTGGTAATAGGGAGTTAAAGATTGATCAATGCCAAACACATGGCATACTTGTTGCATTACTTCACTTATAAACTGCACTCCGTTATCGCTAATCATGCGACGTGGGACTCCGAAACGCAAGAAGATTTCATTGACTAGAACTCCGACGCAATCAAAGCTAGTTGCGGCTTTTAAAGGAAATAGCTCAACCTACCGTGAACATACATCCTCAACTATAAAGATCCAGCGATTACCTGATTTCGTCTCTGGCAAAGGTCCAAAAAGGTCTACAGCGACTACTTCAAACCGTTGAGCCACTGCTGGTGACTGCACGAGTCCAGCAGGCTTGCGGGTATCCACCTTGTACCTTTACAACAAGGGATACACTCCTTAATGTGTTCTGCTACCGATGCACGCATACCTGGCCAATAGAACTTCGAGGAAATACGCTGCAACGTGCGCTCCGCTCCTAAGTGTCCAGCAGTAGGCTAGTAGCAGTACTCAGCGAGAACCTTGTGTCTCTCGCTTGAAGGCACCACTAGGCAAGCGTCATCGTTCTCGTTCGGCTCTGGACCATACCTGTATAACACGCCATCAGAGATGACGTAACCACGGTCCGCCCATGGTCTCCCCCTTAACGGTTCGTCTACCGCCTCCAGGTCTCGCATAATTTTAGAGACTTCGGGGTTTTGCAACTGAGATTCGCGATAATCTCGCGCCTTTCTCGATGGATAGTCAACAATAGTTTGACATAAATCAGCATCGGAATCATCTACAGGGGCTGGACGAGAAAGTGTATCGGCTATCACATTGGACTTCCCAGGGGTGTACTCAATCCGCAAATTGTATGATTGGAGAGTTAGCGCCCACCTAGTTAATCGTCCATTCGGTGATCTTACATTCATCAACCACCTCAAAGGCTAGTGATCAGATTTTATAACAATCTCAGCGCCCTCTATATAACCACGGAATTTGGTTACTGCCCATACTACTGCTAAAGCCTCCCTTTCCGTCGTAGTGTAGTTACGTTCAGCTTGGGTAAGAAGGCGGCTCGCATATTCAATGGGGCGTTCGTCAGGCCCCTCCCCCTGCATTAAAACTGCTCCGAGGCAATGACCACTGCTATCTGTCCTCAGGATGAAAGGTATGGCCTCGTCCGCTTGACGCAATATAGGCGCAGACGTCAATAATTGCTTTATGCCCTCGAAAGCAGACTGCTGATCGGAAGACCAATGCCAATTGCTGTCTTTCTTTAACAGAAAGGTCAGCGGTCTCGCCATTTCGGCATAATTAGGTATAAAGCGCCTAAAACAACTAGACGTCTGCAGAAAGCACTTTAAATGCGTCAGGTTCTTAGGTACGGCCATGTTATTTATGGCCGCCGTTTTATCGGGATCAACCTGTATCCCTCCAGGTACAATAAAGTGTCCAAGGAACTTAACAGAATCCCGGGCGAAGAAGCTCTTTTCCCGATTGATTCTCAAACTAAAGAGCTCTAATCTCTCGAATACAGCTCCGAGGTCATCCAGGTGGTTTTGGAAGCTGTCTGACAGCACTACTAGGTCATCGAGATAGCAGAGAAGTGACATATTTTAAAGGTTAGATTTAAACCTATCCATCAATCGCTGAAAAGTGGCGCCTGAATTGCGTAGGCCCATTGGCATACGTTTAAAACGAAATGTACCCAATCGTGTAACGAACGCAGTCTTGTCACGATCCTCATTAGCTACGGAGACGTGGAAGTAGCCTGACCGAAGGTCAAGGGTTGTCATGTAGTTGCTTGTCTTCGCCGCGTGAAGAATTTCATCCATCCTAGGGAGTGGATACCTATCCGGTTCTGTGACAGCGTTCAACTTACGGTAGTCGATACAGAGCCGCGTACCACCATCTTTCTTGGCAACCAAAACTACGTTGGCAGCCCATGGAGATTCACACTCTTCTATCACACCTGCAGATAACAACTTTTCTAGCTCCGTCTCTAAAATCAGTTTCTTAGCTGGTGACATGCGATACGGAGGGGAAGCAATAGGTTTCTGCCTCTCACTTACCTTAATGCGGTGTGTTGCAAATGTAGTGGCCTCGCCTTGAGCGGCGAAATGATTGGCCTTCCTGGTGATCAGTTCATTCAACTGGGCCCGCTGATCAGCTGACAGTTTCGCACCTTCGTCGTCTCTCAATAGTAAGTGAGGGGACCCGAGGCGGCACATCGCTGTATCATCTGTGGTCGTAATGGTAGAAGATTGTACAAAATCGTACTTACAACCTGGTTTGTCAGCAAAGTACCACAAACACTGTGGTAAATTTAACACTATCGCAGCATCCGTGATGAAATCACGTCCTAAAAGGGTCTTGGTATCTGCTCTAGGAATCACAAGGAATGTGGTAGGTATCTTACGACCTTGCAGGGTAACATTAACCTTACCTGCGACTATGTTGCGCGTAGACTTCGTCCCGTCAGCCAGACTGATACATCGTTGAGTTTCTGTAAACTCAACACCACCATCCACCAGCACACGGTAAAGCGATGGGCTAGCGAGGCAATGTGAGGCACCGGTGTCGATAAAAACTACACCTTCATAGCTTAAAACGTTAATGTTTACTAAAGGGGAACACTGGTCGGGATCGATATCCGCGTTATAATTCGTCACAGGGTTAAGCCTATCGGAAGACCACTGATGGCCAACCGACTCATCGTTATCACACGATAAAATATTAAAACCTTCAATGTGATCAAAATAAACACAATCGATATAAGAATTCGTTACGGTCGAATACGGCCCTGTACCTGAGTACGGCCCTGTCGCTTTATCATTTGAATTATGCGCCATACTATCCCGAACGCGAGAATGAAAAGGTTGGCGACAATGACGCGCTTTAATATCACCGCTGATCACATTATTTTGTGACCTAATGTTTATAGAATTAAATCTATCACACTTAGGTCTATCTTTCTTTATTTGTGTACAATTACTACACTTGGATCGGACAATACCTTGTTGTCCGCATCCATAACAAAACAAGCCCTTATTATTGTTATTACGGTTCTTTCGTACATTAACTAAAGGCGTAGAAGTGTTTTTTTTTTTTTTTTTTTTTTTTATTTTGCTCGTCAAAATGACCACACTCTGCCTGATGGTAAGCAGTCGTGTGGTCTAAGAGCAGTGGCCTCCACATCGTCCTCATAGCAGCCGAGGCGATGTTGCGGTCTCTACTTTGACGGCCTGAGAAGGTGCTTTTTCACGCCCCGCTTAAAGGACCCAGGATTGAAGGAAGAAGGAAACACGTGCCTTGGCAGAGAATTCCATGCCTTGATCGTTCGGCAGAGGTATGAGGACCCAAACTTGTTGGTACGCACTCTAGTCGACTCCACCGTGTAAGGATGGCATCTGAGCCCAGCACGCGTTGTTCTGGATAGGAAAGGGGAGGGCGGGATAAGGTGGAATAACTCTTCAGAGCACTCCCCGTAGTATATTCTGTAGAAACATGCCAAAGAGGCAATATCCCTACGGAGTTGCAGAGGTTCCAGTGAACTCGTGACCTCTGGATCTCCGATGATAGGGACAGCCCGCCGCTGTAACCTGTCAAGAGCGTCTAGCAAGTACTGCGCGGAGCCATCCCAAAGATGAGAACAGTACTCCACGCAAGGGCGCACTTGTGCCTTATACAATAGGCAAAGCTGCCCAGGCGCGAAGAACCACCTCACCCTGTTCAGAACTCCGAGTTTTTGCGAAGCTTGCCGAATGACACTCTCGATGTAGGTTTTGGGATTAAGGGAGCGGCAAAGATCCATACCTAAGATGGAGAGGCTGTCACGTATCACCAGTGGAGTGTTCTTCAGAGAAGGGAGGAGAAGGAACGGAGACTTTTTTGTTGAGAACGCGCATGCCTGGGTCTTCTTGGCGTTGAACTGGACCAAGTTCTTGGCACCCCATTCAGAGATGCGGTTCAAGGTCTGGTCAAGTTCAACGACAAGATCCTGCCTTTGCCCCCCAACCTCAGCCTGTTTGGCTCCAGGACGTCCGAGATATCGCCCATACACGGTACTGTTGTCTGCATAACAATGTATGTCGCCGAGATTCAACATATCATTGATATGCAGAAGAAAGAGCGTAGGGGATAAGACGGACCCCTGAGGCACTCCTGCATTGACCTGCATAAATTTGGAAGCGCGACCGTCGCAAAGGACCCGAATACGAAGCTTCTGCAGGAAACTTGCAATCCAGGTGCACAGTTGAGGGGGCAAGCCATAGGCCGGAAGCTTGGAAAGAAGAGACCGGTGCCAGACTCTATTGAAAGCTTTGGCTATGTCTAGGCTGACAGCCAAAGACTCGCCGTGCTTGTCCATAGCCTCACCCCAGAGGTGCGTGACGAACGCTAGAAGATCACCCGTTGATCGTTTAGCCCGAAAGCCGTATTGGCGATCATTGATCAACGAGTGATCCTCCAGGTAGCGGACAATTTGGGTGTTAATAATCCGCTCGAACATCTTGGAGAGCACTGAGGTGATAGCTATGGGTCGATAAATGCCTGACTCGGAACGGTCCCCCTTTTTGGGAATCGGTTGAACGTTCACCTCCTTCCAAGCCTCAGGCACAGTGCCTGCGGCGTAAGACGTCCGGTATAGGCGCGTAAGTGTGGGAGACAACTCCGCTGCACATTTTTTGAGGACCACAGCTGGGATGCCGTTAGGTCCACTGGCTTTCCGAACATCGAGAGACTGCAGTATCGCACGAACGTCACGTTGCCTGATACGTATATCAGCCATGGTGTAGCCGCAGTTGGCAATGTTAGGCGGCTGCGAACCGCAGTCATCGATTCGGGAGTTGGCCGCAAAGAGATTTGCAAGCAGATCTGCTTTCTCTTGCGGCCGATGAGCCAGTGATCCATTCGGATATCTCAGAGGGAGCAGCGAGGTCTGGCAGAAGTTGGACTGCACGGCTTTGGCCAGGCGCCAATAGCTACGACTGCCCGTAAGATGGGCCATGAGCTCCTGGCCGAACCGTGCGACGCGCTGGGCATCCGCTCTTAAGTATGCCCTCTTGCAGACCTTTGTGGCTTGGTTGAACGCTGACTTCAGGTGATCCACGTTAGAGTCGTGGAGAGTGCGTTTGAACTAGAGGAGGCATGTTGTGTCGGAATGCTACTACTGGGCGTATCCATAACATCGCCCCTGTTAGATTTAGGTTTACTCACGGCTTTAGATATATGTACCTCCGCCATTGACTCCTCGACGTGACGCAACTTACATATCATCTCATCGAGAGAGCTTATAGATTCGCGCGGTAAACGTTTACGTACTTTACGATCTAGGAGTCCGTACACAATATCAAATCTAGCATCTTCACACAAAGAATAAGGTAACTGGCTCATGAGAGCACGTATTTTACACACAAACACTTCACTGCGTTGTGGAGCCGTATGCTCCTTCGCGAATATTTCGCGGAACACTTTATAACCTGGTTTCGTTGTACCGTACATAGCACGCAGGTGACCGATGGCGTCATCCCAGTCGCGGACTCTTTTATTAATACCCTGCCACCATACTGCCGCGTCGCCGGTGAGCAGCATGGCATGGGTAACCCGCGCAGCGCGTGCTCGTCGCTGACGCCAGTGCAGTCCTTGTATACCAGCACGGCATCGATGAAAGCCTCCAACACTTCGACGTCTCTCTTCTCGCCGTCAAAGCGGGCCGAGCACTTACTGAAGTTGCCGCCTTCGCGTGAAGCGGCAGGCCCCGAGCTCGTCGTGGCGGACGCGTCGGCAGTCATTGGGGTCGAAGATCGCGCTTGCGCGATCGATGCAGACAGAAGCGACTCGATCAGCTTCTTATTGGCCTCTGCCTGAGACCTAGCGAATGCTTCTATAAACGAAGATAAATCGTTGAGCTGAAGCGACGGTGAATCCGATTGTGGCTGTTGCTGCGTCGGCGCCTCCCTAGGCGTCTCAACGCGGGGACCCTCGCGAATGTCATCGTCCGTGTTGCTCTGCTCCTGGTCGTCGGCATGATGGCGACGGCCACCCGTTCGTCTCGGTACAAACGGCATGGTGCGGCAACAGCAGTCCCGCCTGTATCCCAACAGGCTAGCAGACAGTCGGTATACGTTGCACGCGAACCCTCACTCTTCTTTCTTGAAAACGACGCCACCCGTAAAAAATGGCGACAGCGCAAGCTATTAGAATTCTCTTCTCACGGCCACTAGTTGAGCGCCAGTGTAAGGAGCGTATATAATTGAAACGCAAAGGTAGACAACAAAAGTTATAATTTGGGTACATGAGAATGAGAAGCATACAATACACATTATATCACAATTAACGAGAAGGGATTCGTGTTTCCCAAGCGCGCCGCGTCGCGTGACCCACGCTACCGGACATCTTGCCATCCTTCTTCCCCGCGACTCGCTGTGCTGCAGCGTGCGCCCAACGCGCGCTCCTATTGGTCGTTATCACGGCACGTCTGGAGTGATAGGTGCGGATCATCGCTAACACGCCAAACGATTGCCCGCGCGTTTAGATAATTGGCGTAATATCGAGGACACTGGCGGAATATTAAAACCGGAAGTTCGCCTTACACATATACTTTTAAATTAAAATTAGTTTAATAAATACTACCTACCTAAATAAGTGGAAAGCCGAGAAAGGCCTGAAATCTTGCATTGTCTAAAATATGTATATGGCTTAATCCGGCCCTGGATCATGTTTTAGGATTTAATACCCAAAAATAATATACTTCATATTCACAATTTTTCTTCCAACTAGACATTAAGATGTCTTAGTGATAAAAAATATAATGACCTAGAACTATTGTTGGAGGCATACACCATAACTTTTATTTGTTTTTCTATAATTATACATATCTTTGAACACTGTTTATTAATTTAATGTTTTTACGTTTTTTTGTAAATTAATATTTGATTTTTTATTTATCTACATTATCATGATACATGATCACAATGCAATGAAACAGATTTATTCAAATGTGCGTACACGGATGCGATTAAAATCCTTTATATTTTCTATTCGTCCTTAGAGGATGTTATTATTACTATAAAATGTAATATTATTTTCTTGCAATAGTAATTCACATTTTTATATAGGTAATTTTATCAATAGGTGTCGGTGTGGTAGCTCGTAATAGACTTCTAGTATTCAACGGATGTGCTAATGAAATATTCATTTTGCCTTATCTATCTGTATTATCTATGAATGTATTAAATTCATAACTACACATGAGAATCTATTGGCATTATAACTATCATATAATTGCTGTTTTATTAATACAAAAAATAAAGATAATAATTGAGTTTATAACTACAATACCGTAGCCTCAAAACAAATCTATATATTAATACGTGAAGTAAAAACTTTGTACTCCTGCCTACGAAAATTACGCGGACGGAGGAGTATGAAATTTAACACAGTTAAAGTTTATATGGAGAAGGAGTGGCGAATTCAAATATTTTTATAAAATATGCATTTAAAATACATTAAATTAATGAAAAAACACGACACGCACACAACCATACATTTGGCACACGAGTCGAATCGCGTTCGTAGTATTTCGGCATTGTTCGTCTGACGTCGTACAATTCTTCGTAACTATGGTTACATATTATATACCTTATTTATATGTAAACTATTAAAGAAAAAAGAAAACAAAGTAGGAAGCGAATATCGTCAATGAAAGAGTATAGTTAAGTAAATAATTTGTTTGAAAAAGATAGGTAAATTAACTTGTATAGCCTCAGCGAAATCTAAATGAAATATCATTATAACGGTATATATAGTTATAGAGAATAAAAAACCTTAATAACGATCAAACTCAAAATTTAAATAAATTATGGTCGAATTTTGACCACTAGGCGACCGCTAGTATTAATAATTATACGATATTAACTTAAGTACTTAGATTTAAAGGTGTAGAACTTACGTATTTACGGAACGCGTAGAATAACCAGAAAAGCAATTCCCATAATAAATATATGTCAAAAATAAATTACAATGTAGTCAAATGTGACCTGAAATGTAATTAGGTTCACATTACTCGTAATTTAAATACAAATTTGTACAATGTTATTTATATTTTTATGATCATGTAAATATTTTGGGTAATAATAAATAATATGCTTAGAAAATTATTGTAACCAAATATACATTTTTAAATATTTTAGGCTATGTCCTTGTTTTTGACAATCTTTAACATTCAATCTATACTTTATGTATAGCAATGAATGTTAAAGATTGTTATAAGATATATAATTTTGTAATATTTTGTTTATTAAACTGAAGAGGATTTATTATACATATATGTAGTAGGAAAGTTAGTACTTTTATACTTACAGCTGTAATGTAGATTTGTTGTAGTTTTCAACGCACACAAACAATCACAAGACAAAAAGTAAAAAGAAATAAGAATTTCTATATACCTATCATAACCTCGTCAAAAACCGCATTCATTAGATTTGGTATTACTTTATGATATTGTTCACAGCTCTTTAAACTTGGACTAGCCATTGCACCATTAATAGATAATATATAATACAAAAACTTGTTGAATATCTCTCCTTACAAATAACACAGTTGAACAATAATATTTCATGAAGAAACAAAATTAAGTGTATTTGTGAAAAGGTAACATCTAACTTACTTGTTATGGGTACCAGGAAATAGAATATATCATGACAATCTTGCATGGTTACATGTCCTTTGGAGTGCGAAGAACTTAAGCATTTCTGTATAAAATAATATCTACATTTTAGTCTGTACAGCTCGTACTCGATAATCAGACATTATAAAAAACATTTAAAAAAGAATATTCTGAAATAATTTCAGATTTTGGATTATTGACTGCAAATTTTGTTTTAGTCAATTAAGTATTAAGGACTATAATATACTTTTAATCAATAATATGGTTTTTAATGCAATTGGTAAGCAAGTAGGTACATAAAGAAGAATGCGTGGCACTCAAGTTCGCTATCCCTGGTCCTGGATGGCCTCGCTTAGTTCCGGATCGTGATTGATGGATGAGTCTTGTCGACACGCGCTGATCCTTAGCATTTGTCGTTGCACGCGATCTCCTTATCCTTGGAGCAAGTGAAAGGCTTAACGCGATAAATATCACATACGTTATCATTTAGATCACTACAGAATGAACATTTCAATTTAAATCAAATTTAAATAACTTATTGGAAAATGGTGCTTTGTATAACATTAGTAAAAACAATCTTATGAACAATTCTTGTAATAAAAACTGTCCAAAATACAGTTGCGGTTTAGTCTTTCATTTACTTATAGTTATTTTTAATTTGGGAGTATATGATTTATGGTATATCGTTACTCTATTTTGAACAATTTTCATCACAAAAATTGGCCTACTGGTATCCAAAATGCTTTTAGGGTAAGCAAATACAAATATTGCCGAAGCTTACCTTTAATGCAGTAATACTTTCGATCATTGTATTTACGCATAAATTTGTCTCAAAGAACTAGCTTCGAGTGAGCTGTGTAGAAACTTCTGAAGGTAAAGGACTTACAATTTATAGTAAGTGTGAACGAATTTCAAGTCATCGTAGTGGCATAAACAACATTTTTATTTGTTTATTTCATTTGCCGCGGTGTAGGTATATTTGACATTTTAATGGCTTAATAACTATGAGAAATATCGCATCCTCTTGAGTTATATTCGCCAAGTCCTTTTACCTTACAGTGCCTTCTTGCCCTTTAAACGTAAAGCTATTTCTGATGTCGTCGAAGGCAACTTAACGTGTGTGTTTGTGCTAAATTGTAGTAAATGCTTGTAAATATCACGTCATTGGAATGCCAATTACATTTATTCATCTTCACTTCAGATAATAATTGCTGTTGGCCCTTGATTGTATCTAATACACGCATATGCTACGTTGTTATAGTCCATATGTGGAAAAGTTGAAAGGCGCGCGATGCATCTTCGCACCATATCCGTAATGGACATTTGACCTATATAACTTGTTTATCATGAATAATGATCATTAGAATTGTAATAAGTGTACCTATTAAGAACTTTACTAAGAACATTTAATTCTATGACAAATCTTTCTTGAACTTTATCATTTTAATCAGTAAATGTATAAAAAGTAGCTTTACAAAATATATGTACACTTCACAGAGTACTTTTAACTGTCATACCATGTTTAAATGTATGACTATTTATTTACTAAGTTTATTTATTGATTTACATTTTATTTCATACAAAATAATTAAAAAGAAATACGGTTATTTCAGTTATATTGTACGGAAAATATGTCTTATGACAAGGATATTTTATTAGATAGCAGTTATAGGAATAATTTTGTAGATATAAGTAAAATTATTTACATTTGTTCGACGGTAATTACTCTTGCGATATTTATCCGCAAACTATTTGATAATAGTTGTTATGTATATTTACCTACCTAGGAACGACAATAAAATTAAATAACAGCAATTAGTACGGTCTTCCGTTAAAAAAATACATGTGCGCGGCATAAAAATCTATAGTTAATCTCATACAATACCAAATAAAAAGGTTTTCAAGACAGAAACTCTTAGTTTCACGAATCTCATTTTAGTAACTTTTGATTGAAATAATAAAAAGGTGGCCATTAATAATATTGATTACTCGGCTATTACCTTCCTAAAATATGAACTAATTGAATTCATCAATCAAAACGTTGCTGGACTAACTACCAATTTTGTTTTATAAGGCTCGTAGTAGGATGACCATTGTCTATGCGGGTTATTCAGGTAATAAAACGCAGTTACAACTTTTATATTATTTATTATACAGGGTGTCCGGTAATTAATGGATAACCTGGAAATGTCTTATAGTGGAACTGATGACCGTTCAGAAAAAAATATGAAAAATAACTATCCTAACTACTACCTAAGATATGTGTTTTTTTTTTAATTACCATATATAACTTTCTTCTATACTACGACCATAAATGAATGAAATCCATCGGTTTTTTGTTGTTTTATTATTAAACACTAATTATGTTAATAGATAGACAGTCAAAAGTATGCTATGCTAATATAGCTTGCACATTTCAATATATTTTTTTTATTTTTCTGAACGGCTTTCAGTTCTACTATAAGACATTTCAAGGTTATCAATTAATTACCGGACACCCTAGAGACTGTTTTTGCGTTAACGGAACTTACTTGCAGTATAATGTTCTTTTATGCCTGCAATGTTGAATATATTATAATCTTTTATCGCTTTGACGGTCTGATCTATGTTTTACTAATTGCTTTCTTTACTATACATTTATCGCGTTGCTATACTACTATAATATAATCTTGGTATAACTCACTTGCTTTATTCGTTTTTCTTGGTCAATCTATTGTTGTTCCTCACCTTGTCCAAAATACAACTGAAATCATGTTTTCATATCGCCTACCCCGCGACTACGAACTACTTAATTATGATATAAAATTTTACAGAGCTATGCGTAAGAGCCATGAATGGCTTGGCTTCTGCCGGCCTAATAACTATGGACGAAGCTAGCTGCATAGAATCCACCGAAGCCGGACGTCTTATGTCCATTTTCTATTTGGATTTAGAAACAATGAAACAATTAATGAAGGTATGTACTTTTTTGTAGTCTGAAGGCAATAAAAAATTATCTAACTTGGGTTGGATAATACTTGTAGTTTAATCTCATGGCATCCCAAGTGCTGCCACATAAGTAATAATAATAATACCAGCCCTGTTTTAAACTATTACACTGCTGGGCACCGGCCTCTTCTCAGTGTGAGAAGGGTTAGGCCATAGTGGACTATGTCCACCAAGCTAGTGCGGGTTGGCAGATTTCTCGTATTGTCGAGAACATTATAGAGAACTCTCAGAGATGCAGGTTTTCTCACAATGTTTTCCTTCATCGTTAAAGCGACAAAAGTAGGTTCACATTAAAAAGGAATAGTAGACGTCGCTCCGCTTTACATTCAATTTTTTGCTATCATGTATGAACCAAGGTACCTATTGTATATACATAGTTCTAATAACTTTGGTATAAGCACTCCGCTTAAGTTAGGGCTATTGTCATTGCTTGTGATAGTGGGGCTGTGGCGTCATTATTGACTTAATCTCAATAGGCCTTGTGTTCCGAGTCATCCCGTTTCCTATAATATAGATAGCGACGTTGGCTAGTCTATGCGCCATATTGTGAAGCGCTATTAAAGGTAATTGGTTGGCCTTAGTAAAGCCTCGGGAACTAGATAATGACTTAATGTTGCAGCTTAATTTTTACCTAAGACAACCATCATGCTGCATATTGTTTTTATATTTTGTGACGTAAGCGAATGTGAAAATGTTCTGCGTACCAAAATAGTCGATGTATGGCAGTCCATACGTCAGTATGCGTCAGTCACTTTTATTAGATATCCATGACACAAAAAATGTGGTGTTCTACAAGTCTTAGTAGTCCTCCGAGTCTGGATGATTTTGATTTATTTGTCATAGATGACAGGGTCCGGTATTATAATAGTTAGGATTTGTCACTCTTCAATGCTGACGCACGTGAATTGGCAACATCATTCCGTCTATTTCAGCCGCCAAGCTACGTTTTGACTGAATGGTAGAATAGTCGTTCCTATTGTCCTCACTAGGTTAGTAAGCGGTTGGACTGCTACCTTGATATTGTTTCGGCCATAAAAGCAGCCATGTCAATGAGCCACGTTTACTGCTTGCTATGAGGTGAGCCTCTAACTCGTATGAAAGCTCAAGCAATAACAAACTGTGACGTACAATAAATAGACGGATTGTCTATATATTCATTTGTGTGCTTGGTTAGAGTATTAATACTGTTTGTTACTACTTCACTTCACACTTCACTTGGTAGGTACGTAGCAATTAGGTCATTTAAATTCTTTTCGATAATTTCGTTACAAAAAAGTAATTCTCGAGGATACAGGATCATCATCCACACCCACGTACTGTAAAGTTCAGTATTTAAAGTGTCATCTTATAAGTACATTTAATTGACCTTTTTGCAAAGGTCGAAATGATCTCCTGTGCTTAATTGAAGAATAATGTAATACCTATTTTATGTGACAACGCGTGCAACTTTTTGCACTGAGATTACGTTAGTTGACTTTATAATAGAAAAATAAAGATTGTTTGATTTCATTTTCAATATTTTTATATTACGAAAGATATTGTCAAGCTGGCAGGTCAACTAAGAAAATATAACACTGCTGTCTGATGAAGCAATTCCGCATCTTTGATCACAAGAATTTTGCTGTTAGTTTATTGATGATTATAAAATCTATAAGCTAACAGCTAAATTCTATCTTTAAATCTATACTCTAAGGCGGACTTTGATTTAATAATAATAATAGCCTGAGTGGATTTAATCAAAACTTATTTTACGCATGGCCTCTGCCATTTGCGACAATCTAGCCTAAATAGCCTACCTACCTCTAAACGGTCACCCAGTCATTTTGAGAGAGGTACATAATTTGTTACGCCGATTTTGTTGCATTGTCTAAAATACCCATTGAAAACACTACATTTTGAAACTAAAACCGGTAGGTACAATGCCATCTATCGAGTGCTGATGTTATCTTTTATATATTCCTGAAAACTTTAATAACAGCAATATATAACAAAAAAGCCTTTTTTGATACTTTACTTACATCTTTATGTACATACTTATCCATGTATGTATGTACATAAATATGTAAGTAGGTATGTTATCAAAACTACCGATTTCAAGTCTAGCTGTTTAGTCTCGTCAGCATATGCCTTATATTATATTTTATTGGAATATAGATACATATAAATGCTTTCGTAGGGGTTAAATTGTCAAGAACCACGAAGCATGTGATTTTTATAGCTGTATTGTAGTTTTTAACTACAATACCGACATACATAAACGTAACTTCTAAATTGACAGAATTCTCACCCTGTGTTTATGCCACTTAAGGTCCAAATTTTGTAATACAACGTGTATGCAGAAGTTGTATACTCATGATGTTATATTTCTAACTGAAAGGTTACTTAACCGCCGCGTGATCGTTGTTTTCTTAGAGAAGTATGAAAATATTACAGAAATGTATTATTATATTATTGTTTGAAAAAGTTAGTATCCCTTTTAAGATTTAATCTGCTGTATCAGAACATAGATAGCGTAAAAGTCGAAAGCAGTTTCACCCTAAATCTTAACTAATATTATAAATGCGAATGTGAGTTTATTTGCTTGCTTTTACGCCTCAACTACTTGACCGATCATCATGAAATTTCGCATACACGTTGTCAGGGGTAGGGGAATAGGATATAGGATACCTCTCTGTCATAAAAAGTACTCTTACTTACTTATGTAACTTAAACTAACTAGTAACGAAGCCGCGAGCAAAATCTAGAATATTATAAAATGTACTTGTCACAACAGATTGAAGGCTCGGAATCTTTAGACCGTCTGCTAACATTAATATGCGAGAGCCATGAATTAGCCGACATGCATTTACGAGTAGACGAGCGACGATGTCTGAACGCGTTAAACAGGAACAACGCCGCTGCTACCATACGTTTCCCTATGAAGGGCAGGATCACTACGAGACAGATGAAGCTTAACTGGTAAGTCTATGTATATTTTTATAACTTCGAAAGAATATTCAAAGTTAAGTACCTACATGTCGCCAAAGTAAATGTTGTTTGATATTAAAAGGTTAAAAACCTTTTTTAACACACTTTTATTAGCTTGGTATGTATGTATCTACATTTATATGTGTCTATGTATCTATGAATCTATGTAACGGAATCTTTGAACGAGATTTTCACCCCTTTCAAACCGACGGATTGATTTGAAACTTTGCACACTTATCGAGGACCGATGACAATACAATAATTTAAAAAGTATATAAAAGAAAATAAAATTAAATAATAATTTAAAATTAAAATAAATAAGAGTTTACATTTAAATTATTAAATTAATTTCTCCTTTTTTAGTTTGGTTTTTTAATAATTAATTAATAATATATAAAGCGTATAATTAATACAGAGTGTGTTTTAGTTTTTAAGCTATTATAGGTATCCCTTGAACAAAGTGGCATGGAAGGAGAGTAAAAGATCTTTATAAGACTGTAAGATATATACATATCTAATATTGTCTTATGTTTACGCGAAAGTTATAAAATTAAATCTAAATAGTTGTATAATTTAAATAGTTAAAATGGAAGTAAACAGTAACTAGTAAAAGTGTTTAATAATAGTAGTTTAGAGTTTCAAAATTATATAATAATAGAGTTTTATAAAAAAAATTAACAACGCGTAAAATCCATATAAAGTTTGTTTAATTTCAATATACAATTCATGTCCTTAGAGAGAAAAAGTTTTCTGTATTTTTGTGTTACAATATTGTCACGCTGTTTCCCACATTAGATCACCCTGTGTCGTGGGAAGCAGGCTCAATACAAACGAGTATTAAAAAACAGAATTTGTCTTGAATCTATTAGTCTTAAATCTATTACAGATATTTACGTAGGTAATAGGTAGGTAAGAGTGTGTGTGCGTGCGTGTGTTTATGTAGGTATATGTCGGTGTAGGGCCCGTGGCATTTTGCTTATATATTTGTTACAAACCTATTCGATATCTGAGTCGGTAGCATTGGCGTATTTTCCAGGGAAAGAGCAGACGCTAAACAGGGATGACGTATAATCTTAGAACTTTTAATTGTAACCTTTAGGTTACAATTAAAAATCTTGGAGCTGGCACCAGACAGGCTAGCGCCATACGTTATCTAATTGTGTGCGTTCGCGCAGCGGCATGTTGTTGAATTTAAAGATTTTAATTATGCAGATATTTAGTGTATGACGTCGTATAA
Organism: Catocala nupta; assembly: GCA_963675205.1. Lineage (NCBI taxonomy): Eukaryota > Metazoa > Arthropoda > Insecta > Lepidoptera > Erebidae > Catocala > Catocala nupta. The sequence goes on from OY776082.1 coordinate 14,099,834, forward strand.
CTGTGTATGGTAAAAAAAAAATGTGCACGCAGCCATTGTGGAGAAATTCACCAAAAACTGATTCCGCTGGGCGAACGTTGTCCTGGCGGAACTTTTTTTAATCCATAGACTTTAGAAGAAAAGAGATGTGTCCAAAAATTAGTGTGTATTTGTGTGTAATTGTGTATGTATGAATAAAATTAGTGCATGCATAAACTTCGGAGAAATTCAAGTTTCCGCTACGCGAACGTTTGGCCATTAGCTAGTTTTCATATAAAGCGCTTACATAGAGAGCTGTAGATTTTTACATACGTTGTTTTGAATTTGTTTATATTTGTTTAAAAAACAGATTTAGAAAAAATCGTAGGCCTTAAAAGATAAAAATATAAACGTAAAATACGCTTATTAGGTCTTAGTTCTTAAAGTATGCACTTTGGGTCTAGATTTTCACGTTTATACAAACCTTGTAAGTGTCTGCAACATGTTGCCAAGTATCAATGATATTCCGTTAGTAATTAAAGAGTTATAGGACAATTTACCATGAATAGATCACTGTTTACAAAGCAGTCAAATATCACAACGTTCTAAAGGAATTGCATGGTAAAATGTATGCCAATAATTAGTTTATTCATTCAACTATTCACATGCAAAATTTCATGTCATTAAATTCAGTAATTAAAGAAAAACAATTATAATACTGACGAAGCATCGAAAACCTACATAACCCGACCAAGTTCAGATGGCTACAAAAAAGCGGCCGTGCCATATATCTAAGAAACGTTCTTAACCTTCCAATATAGTATTTATTAATATGGTACAGTTGCGTACACAAGCGTTAGGAAAAAATAAAACAATTGCATTTCTTGATTGAAAAATATTTTTTTAATAATAACGCCACTATCTACGATAAAAATAAATCTTCAATTAACAAGTACTTCTCTATTTAAATATCCGTGTACAAAAATATTTTTAATTATATATAATACTTAATTATGTAATTGTAATAACGTTAACAAACGCTTGCAACGACAGCAATAGACTTAAATGTGTTTTAACTAAAATAGGTTTAATAAACGATTATGAATATAAGGGTAAGTATAATATTTCGAGCTTCAATAAAAATTTAAATCACATCACATAACTAGACTATTCAGTTGTTTAGATTTGATCAACATTAAATAAGTGCTTATAAACTAAAACATTAGTATAAAAAAGGTATTTTCAAGAAAATATTCTTAAATGAGTAGCAACAATGATGATGTATGATTGCTAATACTACTAAAGATATCACTAACCTGTTTGCTAGGCAGTTCTCGTCAGTGTATAATCATGCTAGCCATGACGATTCATCAATTAACAATACAATGTCAATTTCGATAAAGCCGAAGATTGATGCCTTTTGCATCAGTGAGGAATCTATAAGGAAAAAGCTTTCTGGGCTAGACCTGGGAAAGGGCGCTGGTCCTGACAATATACCCCCAATATATTGGTCACGGTGCGCACATCAACTCTCCGCCCCACTGGCAGAGATCTTTAATACGTCTCTTAAGTCAGGCATATTTCCTAGTAAATGGAAACTTGCTAGAATTGTACCAATCTTTAAAAGTGGTAAGCGCGAAATGGTCTTTAATTACCGCCCCATTGCCATTCTTTCTACTTTGTCGAAAGTCTTTGAATCACTTGTATACCCCATATTTTACAATCACATCAAAAACTTCTTATCTAACAATCAGCATGGTTTTATGAAAAACAGGTCAACTAACACAAATCTTGTCAGCTACATTACTGAGGTTACTGCGGCTGTTGATCGGGGACTTCAGGTTGACGCAATCTATACTGACTTTTCAAAGGCTTTCGACAAAGTGAACCATAGCATACTTCTTCAGAAACTCCAGTCCATGGGCATCACCAATAAGGCCTTTAGCTGGTGCGAGTCATATCTTACCAGTAGACCTTCTAAAGTAGTAGTAGATGGAGAAGAGTCTGAACTATATTTTTCTTATTCTGGGGTGCCGCAGGGATCGAATTTAGGACCGCTATTTTTTAATATTTTTATTGATGACTTATTGGACACATTTAAACATTCGTCATCTTTCCTATTTGCCGACGACCTAAAGTTGATTAATGTAATAGAAAATGAATGTGATTCGCATCTGCTTCAAACAGACATAGACAACTTATGCCAGTGGTGCGTAGTTAATAAAATGAATCTTAACCACGGTAAATGCTATCATATAAAGTTTGGTAGGAAACGGAAACAGTTCCAGACTACATATAATATGCGAGGAAGCAAACTTACTGAACTTGCTTCAATCAGAGATCTGGGTGTTCATTTGGACAGTCAATTGCGATTCACTGAGCATTACGACGAAATGATTGGTGCTGCGTACCGAGCACTCGGATTTGTTCTACGTTCATCAAAAGAATTCCGAAAGCCTTCAACATTACTGATACTTTATAATAGTTATGTGCGTAGCCGTTTAGAATATTGCAGTACGGCTTGGAACCCCACTTATCAAATCCATGTAAAGAGAATTGAGAATATACAAAAAAGATTTGTTCGTCATTTGGCTTATCGATTTAAAATAGGTACGCCAATTATTAAATCATACGAAGAAAAACTAAAATATTTCGAGATGGTGTCTCTTGAATCGCGTCGCATGGTTGCTGACCTAATGTTTCTACACAAGCTACTGAACAATAAAATTGACTGTCCGAATCTTCTGAGCAAATTCTCCATCAATGTACCTTATAGAGTCCCGCGTCATCCTAGCTCTCTTTTCAATATTCCTCGTCATCGTACAAATCTTGGTAAATACTCACCCATTGCAAGACTGTCGAGGCAATATAATAGCATGGTCACAATCGCGGTAGACATAGACATATTTGATGACGAATTAATGAAATTCAAAAGAAAAATCTACGATAACATTTCCGTGTTTATATTGACAAACTTCTATTACTGACTTTATTATTATTATTATTTTGATATTTGTGTTTTTATTTTTATTTTTTAATTGCAGTACTTAATTTTATTTGATTTATTAGTAATATAACATTTACAATATATTTACGTTATTAATTTTATATTTTAATTTGATTTTTAATGTAATTAGAATTTATTATTTAAAGTAACTCGTACTAATTTGTGACTGTAAAACAAATGAAGTTTACTGGATATTGATTTAATTTAATTTTAAATATAATATAATTTAATTCTAAACTTAACTTTTATATTGATATTTCTTAACTTTTATCTTTGTTTCTTATGTCACATTATCGTCGGCCTCGGTGGCGTAGTGGTTAGTGTAACCGACTGCCACGCCTAAGGTCGCGGGTTCGATTCCCGCACAAGTCAAACATTTTGTGTGCATGAACATGGATGTTTGTCTTGGTCTGGGTGTTTCTATGTATAATAAGTATGTATTTACAAAAAAAAAAAGTATATATGTATGTTTATCCATTGTCTAGTACCCATAGTACAAGCTCTGCTTAGTTTGGGCTAGATGGTGTTGTGTGTATGTGGTAGAATATTATTATTATTATGATCGATTTTTTGTTTTTCTCAGCATTTTAGGAATGCCGGTAGTCTAATGAAACCACGGGCCTAGGCCAAGTGAGATTCATTTAGGGGGTTTGGTTCAATATTTGCATCTTCTTGTAAAAATTTGCGAACTATTCTACACGTGTTTAGTATGGCGGCTTTTTGCATGGTTATGTATGTATTCGTTGGCAATTCAAGTTGTTGTAGGTAATGAAGAAGGTGTGTCGGTATTATACCGGTGCTAGAAAGCACCAGAGGCACAATATATACTTTGTCCATCTTCCAGATTCTAATTATTTCCTCTTTTAAATCTGTGTATTTATTTATTTTTTCAGTGATTGTCTTTTGTAGGTTGTGAGTGTTAGGGACTGCTATGTCTATAATGTATGCATGTTTATTTTGTTTATCTATCATGGTTATATCCGGCCTATTGTTGTGTATCGTTTTATCAGTTAGTATAGCTCTGTCGTAATATATTTTGTGATATTGATTCTCCAGCACCGGTTTGGGATTATATTGATAATAGGGTACAACTTTAGGTGGTAAAAGGTTATGTTTTATAGCTAACTTCTGGTGAATAATATGGGTAACTTGATTGTGTCTGTGGGTATAATCGGTTTGAGCCAAGTTTGGACAGGCACTGGTGATATGTTGAATAGTTTCGGAGGCGCGGTGACATTTCCTGCATTTATCATTCTGAACGGTTGGATCTTTAAGTATATGTTTTTTGTAATTTTTTGTATTTATGACCTGGTCTTGTATGGAAATCATAAAGCCCTCGGTCTCTGGAAACAGTGAACCTAATTTCAACCAAGCATTTGAGGCGTCTATATCGACGTGTGGCTGTTCTAGATCATGTAGATGTCTTCCATGCAGTTCTTTGGAACGCCATTTATTGATCTTGTCAGTGACATGAATCTGTGGAGTTTTATAAGCAATGTTTCTATTGGATAAATTTAGTGGAGTATAATTTTTATCGGTATCAACTATTGCTGAATGAATACTGCTAGTGGTAATTTTGTTGAAGAAAAAATCTCGCAGGTTTTGTATTTGCCCTTCCCATAGCACATTTAGGTCTATGAGTCCCCTTCCTCCTTTTTCTCTCTTCGCAGAAATTCTTTCGATAGCTGACTTGGGGTGTAGGTATTTGTGTTTGGTTAATGTGGTCCTAACTTTAATTTCTAAATTACGGATATCTGTGCGTGTCCATTTAACTACACCAAACGAAAATGTCAACACAGGTATTGCAAATGTATTAATAGCTTTAAAGAGATTTTTTGAATATAATTGTTTTTTGCATATTGAATTCAATCTTTTAGTGAAATTTAAACATAGATCTTTCTTTATTTTACTGTGGTCAATTATGTTAGACTGGTGAATACCTAGATATTTATAAGTATCTGTCGGTCCCATGAATTCAAATGTATCAGGTTCGTCTACATGATCAACGTTACTAACTATTTTACCTTTCTGAATGTGTATTGTGCGACATTTATCTAGGCCAAATGACATGTTTATATCTCTACTGTACAGGGCGGTTATTTCTATAAGAGATTTTAAGCATTTCTGGGACTTAGCAAATAATTTGATGTCATCCATATACATGAGATGTGTGATGGCTGTATCTGAATTTAATTTGTAACCATTTGCAGTCCTGTTAAGAAGGTGAGATAATGGATTCAGGGCAAGGCAAAACCATAGCGGACTGAGAGAGTCTCCCTGGAAAATGCCATTTCTAATATAAATTTCATCTGTTGTAATAGACTCTGTACCATTATTAAGGTGTAAAGTCGTTCTCCATTCTGACATAGCATTCTTCAAGAAGTTAATGATGGTGGGGTTTATTTTGTATACCTGTAAGATTTTAAGTAACCAAGAATGCGGCACGCTATCGAATGCTTTCTTGTAATCTGTGTATGATATAAATAAGTTTCTCTTTTGGTTATGAGCACATTTTAGAATGGTAGAGTCTATTACAAGTTGTTCTTTACATCCTCTATGATTTCGCCTACATCCTTTCTGTTCTTCTGACAATATATTGTTTCTATGGAGGTGACTATTGATGTTTCGTGTAATGAGTGAAGTGATAAGTTTGTAGATTGTTGGGAGGCATGTAATGGGGCGGTATTGAGAGGGGTTTGATGTATCACTACTTTTAGGGAGCATATAAGTGATTCCTTTTGTAATAAATTGAGGTAACGGTTGTTCGCCTGCAATAAGTTCTGTGATGTTTTTAGCTAGTATGTGATGTAATGTGAAAAGCTTTTTATACCAAAAGTTGTGAACGTTATCTATGCCGGCTGCCTTCCAATTTTTCATTTTTCTAGTGGCAATTGCTACATCTTCTGGCGTGATATCCATTAATTCCATATCATCTACATGAATCATTCTATTTCTTTCTTCATCAATCCATATTGCATCCTCGTTATGATTGTTTCGTTTTTCCCACAAATCGGCCCAGTAGTTTTTGAGTTCACTTTTTCCAGGTATTATATTGTTGTTTTCACTCTGTATTTTATTTTCTCTGCATGACCTGTAAAAATTCTTCTCATTTATTGTAAAAAGTTTATTGTCTTCCTTCCGTTGTAGCGCTTTTAAATATCTTGCTAATCGTTGTGATTTTAAAATTAATTTTTGCTTTAACGTGTCTAAATATTCTATTGGCCTAACATTATTTGGTTCATGTATACTATGTACTTTTGTTGTTTTGAATATAGTTTCAACTGCTTTCAATACCTTTCTTGATCTATTGTTATTTATGTATTGACTCAATCTACCAATATCTGCCCTTAAATTGTTAATATCTAGTTCGAGTCTTATTTGCCAAGCAGGTTTATTATTTTTTCGTGTTTTCTTTTGATTGCCTAGGTTATGTGTTCGTATTTTATATCCCAAATTTTGACATATAACGTATGCACTGCAATATATTAGTGTGTGAATAGAAACTAAATCGGAATCAACAGAATAAAACCGATCTAGTATGTGTTTGTTAAAAATATCAATAAATCCATAAAGTTTCTTATTTTCTCTCAATTTCGGTAACTTAGGACGTGTTGTAGGGTCTGTGCCTGTGTATTTGATAAGAGCTGTTTCTAGTTGATTAATTAATTCATGTGTAGTTGTGTCTATTTCTGTCGTTTCACTGGGCTGTGTGATTAGAGTGAGTTGTGGTACGGAATCGGGTGAGAGATTTGTCTGAGTGGATGCATGTTGAGTGAATGTTTCGTACTGTGTACGTGATATGTTTGATGTTACTGTCTGTGTATTTGGGCTGGCGCCTAATGTGGTCGCTGAAACGTGTTCTAGGTTTAATGAATGGGATTGTTCTGTAGACTGCGATTGCTGGAGTGATTGAAGAGGAATGTTATGTGTATTATGTGACGTGTTTATGAGGTTGTAATCTTCACTCGTTTCTTCTTCTAAGCTTCTACGTACTTCTTCTTTTAGTTGATCTAAGGTGTCCTGTGAAAGTCGCTTATTTCTAACTATTGTTCTCATTTGGTCTGACACGCGCTGTTCAGAAACTGAGATTTGTGGGTACTGTCGTGAGAATAGTTCGTGCAATCGCTTCCTATAGGTTGTCATATCAGTCTCTAATTTCGTAATATAATAATAGGTACGCATGATAAATATATTGACATCCTTGCTCCAAGACATGCGCACCCTTGCTTTGCCAGCTTTGGTGGACGCGGGTAAAAAGGTATTTACCTCCCGCGCAACATCCAAGGCTGGTGTGAATGGATCACTAAAATGAACTGTATGTGGTGATGTATTAGTTGACGAAGGTAACGATTGCAATTAGGGTGTATATGAAACGGTGCTTGGGCTATACGGCTCAATCGGGCTATTTGTAATAAAGTCAGTCTGTCTGTCAGAATAGTCTTGGTCGGCTGAAGTATCTTCGGGTGACCCGGTGGGAGCCCGCCTGCTCAACTCCTCACCACTGACGGCTTGCATGCTGTGACACCCAGCGTCAGCTCCAGGTGTGCCCCGGCGATTGCCCCCGGGAAGCGGTCCTCTCAATTTTCTTTTCGAACGTGTCTCCATGGTGAATGGGTTTCCAGAGCCATGTTGGCCGCGCCAGTAACATATAAGTCGCGTGTCCGCCCCCCACGTGAATCTGATGGTCGATTCGGACGTATGGTTGGATTTGGGGGGCTTATTATTATTATTATTATTATTATTATTTATGTAATATTTAAAACGCATGCTGAATTCACCTGTAATTAGTTATACAATTGGTTAGATTCAAAATGTTTATCCTATGTGTATGTGGTATTGTAGTAACTGTTGGTGAATCTTAATAAATAAATAAAAATAAAATAAATAAAAAAGAACAATTGTGTTATCACCTATACCAATTCAATACCGGTATTATACTGTAAATTTTGGGATGTTACCTAAATATATTGCACGGCCGCTTTTTTGTAGCTATCCGAACTTGGTCGGGTTATGTAGGTTTTCGATGCTTCGTCAGTATTATAATTGTTTTTCTTTAATTACTGAATTTAATGACATAAAATTTTGCATGTGAATATTTGAATGAATAAACTAATTATTGGCATACATTTTACCATGCAATTCCTTTAGAACGTCGTGATATTTGACTGCTTTGTAAACAGTGATCTATTCATGGTAAATTGTCCTATAACTCTTTAATTACTAACGGAACATTATTGATACTTGGCAACATGTTGCAGACACTTACAAGGTTTGTATAAACGTGAAAATCTAGACCCAAAGTGCATACTTTAAGAACTAAGATCTAATAAGCGTATTTTACGTTTATATTTTTATCTTTTAAGCCCTTCGATTTTTTCAAAATCTTTTTTTTTAAACAAATATAAACAAATTCAAAACAATGTATGTAAAAATCTACAGCTTTCTATATAAGCGCTTTATATGAAAACTAGCTAATGGCCAAACGTTCGCGTAGCGGAAACTTGAATTTCTCCGAAGTTTATGCATGCACTAATTTTATTCATACATACACAATTACACACAAATACACACTAATTTTTGGACACATCTCGTTTCTTCTAAAGTCTATGGATTAAAAAAAGTTCCGCTAGGACAACTATCGCCCAGCGGAATCAGTTTTTGGTGAATTTCTCCACAATGGCTGCGTGCACAATTTTTTTTTTACCATACACAGTTATACGACGTCATACACTAAATATTTGCATAATTAAAATCTTTAAATTCAACAACATTCCGCTGCGCGAACGCACACTATCTAATTGTTTTTAACCTCATAAAAAATGTATAAGTTTCAATATTACAGTAGTCAAAATCGTGTGATATTTTTGTGTTTATCAATGAATTTATTACGTTTAACTATTAGGTTTTTTAACCCTATGAAACTCTTTTAATACTATACTTATCTATTTTATACATTATAAAATATGTTTCAAAGAATATAGGTGTGGTCATAATCGTAATAGTGCGCTATACAGTTAAAGTCAAACTTTTAAGTAAAAGCTGTCACCTGTCGTGACAAGCCACTGTTTACATTAGAGGCAGCTTCTCTGCTGGGACAATATCTCGGTGTCATCACCTAGGGAAGCTAAGCCCAGAGATGAAACAATAGGCTGAATAATCTAAATCAACTGAATAATCGCGACTAACTAATATTTATGAATGCGCGCTTTTTGACGATTGGCGCTTTATTTGTTATGTTTTCTGCCAATCGTGAAGCCACAAGTTTAAAAGCTCGGTCGGGCAGTGTTATTGGTTTACAAGTAGAATATATGTATCCTCTAAGTAATAGAAATATAGAAGAAAAAACATTGCACTACAAATTAATAGTTAAGCATATTTGAGCTGATCTTACCAATTACCTGCGCATCAGAACAATAATATTATTACATGATACAACTCCTCCTATCGTTTATTGCCATTGTCATGTCACCGATATAATAGCGATATTTTTCATCGAAAGATAATTGTCTACTTTTCCTTATCGTTTAATGAATTATTTATATCGTCAGCATTGTATTTCCTTACAGTATTATTCAAGCCGTGCTTGGGTGTATCGCAATCCCTGATCCGTCGTTAAACCAAGAGGCTATGAAAGTTATGAGAATCGCCGATAGAGTTTGTAAATGTCAGTACTTTATATCTTTGACTTTAACCTATTAACACATATAATATATGACACATGGCTTCTTCATTAATCCCGCGACCTTAGTCTCTACCTATGTTGCGACAGATCTTGAGGTGCCGGGGTTAATGCCCGAGGTGGGGATAATTTTATTGGATTCTCTGCTGGAAAATAATAGATAACTGCCTCGCTGGTCCCGCGATTTAGCTTTGTGCTTATGTTGCGGCTAATTGTGGAGTTTCAGGTTCGATTTCTGGGATGGATAAAATTTACCGAGTCTTGTCTATGTGTCTGGTAGATCACAATAGGGTCACCCCGAGTTAAGTGGACTTAAATCATACCTGGCGGAATGTTGGTGACATACCGCTATCTATCCTCTTGGATAAACAAGGGCGAATATATTTTTTGCTTTCTACAATAGAGTCCACAGAGGACAATTTCATTAATACATTTCATTTTATTCCGTCATCATGGCAGATTAGCATATTAACCTATTGGTAAATGTTTAAGTAGGTTATAATAAAAAATTATCTTCCTCTTTTCTTTCTCAGGTTTAGTAGCATATGTGACGCGGCTTGACCTAATATCTCGCCAACCTCAATTCTATTTAGCTGTACTAAACTCTATAATACTAGCTAAATGTATAGAAGCTCATCTGTGGGAGAACTCGCCGTTTGTAAGCAAACAGTTGAGAGGCATCGGACCTACATTCAGCACGTTGCTAGCAACAGCAGGTAAAGTTAATTTCATGTTGCTGGAGGAAAGTCATCCGAGGGACTTAGAAAGGGTAAGATTTTGTTTAATTTAATTTTATAATCTATTAATACCGCACTAGGTACGCGTAGTCAGGACCTTTAAAACTTATAAGTCTCATCCAAAATGTGTATGGATAAAATATATTAGTTGGTCATGGCGATATTATAAGGAATTTCTCATTATTTATTCTATTTTTTTTATTCATTATTTATTCTCGTTTTAATTAATAATTTTTTTATCCGTATATTATATATCCATAAAAATACAGAGAATCCGTCAATGCGGCCAGAGTGCTCTGTACAGCATGATCACCCTTTTAGAAAAGAACTACCTACCAAGATTTAGAATCTTTCTTTCAGCACGCGTTATTTAACGGCAACAATGTACTTGCCTGCTGTACGTAAGTATTTATTTATTCCATGCTTAATTCCTAATTCCAGATAATGAATAAAGGTCCCCCAGCCGGTAATATTCTACGTAAACAAGTAAGCTTACTTCCAAAGTACCAACTATCTATGGTACCGGTAGACGAGAGCACTGTCATGCTGCAACTAGTGCTCCTAAATCAAAACTTTTTGGCCGAGCACTTAGAAGAATTGACTCCAGGAAGTACCCACAAAAGTTATATTGTTGTAGGCGATTCTAACAATAATCTTTTACTGCTGGTATCTTTCAAGTAAGACTTTCTAAATATTAAAAACAAAAATCTACCGAAAAGCAACCGGTACGTCGGGAGCGTGTTTATAAATAGGTTTCAATAATGATAAATACTTTTAAAAATTGTGCTTAGAATAGACTGCGCTATAACTGTATAGAGTACTTCTCAAATGCTTTCTTTCTAAAACTCACAAAAAGTTTTAAATGGCAAATCTGCAAATAGTTTTATCATAAATAACATTTGACAAAAATCATAGCCAGGACCTAGTAGTCTCTCTTTCGAGCCTATTGCACCACTTTTTACACGTGCGGCTTGTAGGCCAGATATACGCAGAAGTCGTACAGCGCTTTCCGTGTTCAATACAACAACAAGTTCCGGGTGCTGATGGGGCTGCCTCGTTTCTGCAGCGCATCAGGGATGTTCGCAGACGCTCAAGTCAATTGTTTCTATACAATTATGCGAAAGAGGTGTACGTCTCTAGTGTGCAGAGTGCGGGGTAGCCCCAATAGCATTCTAAACATGATTGCTGGTCGGTTGGACTGTATATACGTGAATCGGTGCGGTGCCATCTCTCAGCGAATGGTACAGAGGTGAGTCGCGTGTATGCAGTCCAGCCGACAAGATAACTAACTTAGTAGTTAGTGATTTAATAGTACAGTATAATAGTTAGTTTATACACACACTAACATAGTTTGTAAGTTAAACTAACAATTTAATTATTATTTTATTTTGAGTCCTAGTTACTTGAATAAATGAAATGTATTATTATTATTATAGTTAAGTAATAAGTTTTTTTGTAAACTTATCGTTACCTAATAATCTTGTAGGGTTGTACACACAGCGACGTATCAACCTAGACTGTTTGGACTTTGAACTATTAGAAGTTGAACGCTGCGAATCGTGCGAGAGAGTGCGTTATACTTTTGTTACGCTCTATCCTTACCATTACATCGATACCACTATGTACTGTCCCTTTCCGACAATTCTCTATTTTGTATTTAGCGTATTATGCGTATATAGGATGTCTAACTTGATGTGTAGCCGTGTGTACCTAGAGGTTAATAGATTAAGGTATAATCAACATTTTGAATTCATGAAATTTAGGTCACTTATGACAATATTATTTATTTGGAACATTACATAGATTAAACGGAATTTTATATTTTAGTTAAGTTTCAAATTGTAAAGAGATGCACAATAATAGCTAATTAATCTAGTTATAGATATAATTGAAGACAGGTAGTCAAAATCGGCACATTATATAGTTTAGTGCGTTTACAGTCAGTAGGCAGCAATTTAAGCATTTTTTGCTGTTATGAAATTTAAACTGTAGTAATTTTACAGAGACAAGGATTTGTTAAGCGTATTTGATGGAACCTTAAGTCACGAAATAAGACGTAAACTTCATTATGAACATAAAATAGTAGCTCACTGCATTAGTTCTACTTTTGGTAAGCATACTTATTATAAGAATATGTTTGTATACTTATATCATGATATTTAATTTGTTTTGAATTGTATTTAAATAATTTACTATAGTACCGTTTATTTCTTTTCAGTTGGTATTGACGTTCACACGGAATACGTATTTAATGATCTGAACCAATTCTTTGTACGGACGTGTACAAATTACAATAAAAGCGAGACCCCACTAAAAGAAACAGGAAAATGGCAAACATGTATAACAGATACATTCAAAGAGCGTAAAAGAAAGAACACAGCTGATTTAGATAAAACACAATCGAAAGAAAAAAAGAAACGTGACAACGCTATCATTGAAAACTTTAAATACTTAAAGAAAACGTTTGAGACTAAATCTAAAAATATTAGAGAATATGTGAATGCATCTACTAACACATGTAAATTACCTAATTATACAGTTAATGAAATGCCGGAAAAGGACATTGTTAAAAAAGACACAGTAAATGACGAATTTAATAAAATAGCAACTGAAATCAATGTTGTTGAACATATAGATAGTGATGATTATATAGATGATGAAAAGGTCGATAACATCTTAACAGAAATTGAAAACAAAATGTTCAAGGGCAAAATAAACCCAATAAATAATAAATCCAGTAGTATTCAACAAACCTATGTGGGCGTAACATCGGCGTTATCAAAAATACAAAAAGATTCAGTAAATAATACCCAAGCTACGGTAAAAATGAATTGTCATAAACCAGTTAGTGATAAGCAGAAACGAAAGCCTTCTGTGAAATCAAATTATACTTTCATAGAGTTACTAGAAAGAAATTTAGATCTGAGTGACAATGAAGAGAGCTCTGTTGCTACTACTAAAAGTGATGCATTTTCAGAAACGATTAAAAGACAAATTAATAATTATATACACAAAACAGAAAAGAAAGGTAAGACACCTAACACAAATTTACAGTTATTATTAGAAAACGAAGATAAACTTAAATTAAATAATAATATAAACGCAAATCATAAAGAAGTTCTGGATACTGAAGAAGTGTTAACTCCTACACAAAAACTACAAACGCATTATGAGATCAAGGACATATTAAGTGGTCATAATACAATTGAAGCTCATACAGAATGCAGGCTTATTAGTCCGGAAAAAGTTGACAAACAAAGTTTAGTGAGTGAAGTTAACAATATGAGCTACACACATACACCTTACAATAATAATATAATAATACCATTGGATAACACACAAAATACGCCAACATATATCACTAATTGTAATTCACAACCCAAGATTGATGAATTAAACATAACAGAAATAAACGTATCAAAGGAATATTACCAAAAACAAATTAATCAAGATAATAATGATAAAAACCATAACTCAAATATATTTTATGTAAATGACTTTCAAAGTAAGGCAAGTAATGGAAGTGATATATTCGAGCATGATCTTAAGGTTGACTCTAGTTGGGATGGAAGGTCTGAAATTATTTATAGTCAATTATGCGTAGGAAAGCAAAAGTTCATTGGCATTATGGAAAATTACCAGAATAAACTAGATTTTACTGCAACAGAAAGTAAAAATAATAGCAGTGTTGAACAATGTGTTAACAAAGATTCGTATTACAACTACGAATCGAAACCAAAAGACACATTAGAAAATGATATAACAAGGGTCAAAGGTAGTAATAAGGCTATATTACTATACAGTAATAACAAAAACACTACAAATTCATCAATAAGAACAGCAAACGAATCTAGTATTGTTTCTAACCAAGCTCACTGCAGCGAAAGCAATTACAGCACGTCAAATTTTATGACTGATTGTTTGCATGCAAACTTAAGCTTTTGCTCCAACAACTCATGCAATGAACAAGAAAAAACCAACGGTTATTCTAAAAATTACTCATATTTCGCAACTAAAATTGGTATTTTTTCTAAACAAATGCCTAAATATTGTGTTCAAGTTGTAAAGAAAGTTGAAGTGGATTTAAATATAACAAAATTGCTGTCTGCTAATCTATGTCAAAATACTGATATTTCAAATATAAAAACTGTACTAGACAATAATAATGCAATTGCATGTTTCGTTCAAAATCCAGAATATTATACATTGCAAAATTCATACCAAAATATAAATAAATTAAATACAATAAATTATAAAGACGGAATATCAAATAAAGATTTACTAGATGACAAGAAGAAAGGTGGAACATCACAAAAATTAAATTCTAAAATTACTAGTAAAGAAAGTGTTAGTTGCTTACCATATACACAAGAGAATGCTCTGCAAAATCAATGTTTGCATTCCCCAAGAGATAATAATAAAGAACCAAATAGCGACGCGAAAGAAAATATAGAGGTCGATGTCATTGAAACGGCAAGTGACCGCTGTGAAATAAAAAAGGAAACATCTGAACGATTAAATCAATTTGAGAATGTAAATACCAATGCAATTGAAACTGGATTTAAAAAAGTACAAAACATATTAAAAAAGTACAGCGAACTTTTAACGTGAGTATTGTTTTATATTGGTATCGGTAATATTTATATTTTATTTTGAATATTATAAGCCCCTTTTTATTTACAGAAAAGATTCAACTAGAATTCAAACATCAAACTGTCCAGAAACAAGTAGACAAATTACTTTAAAAAAGACACCTAAACCAAATTGTATAAAACCGTTTAAAATGTGTGATATTCATAAACAATATCCTGTTTTACCAAATTTTATAATAGATTGTAACAAACAAGCTGTTGGGCAAATTGTAACAGCAACAAAAAATGTTGAATATGAACCTAAAGATAAAAAATACTTTCTACCAGAACATTACGCACCACTGAATTACAATACTGATCTTATAGATAAAGATATTTCGTATCAATCTAATGCCGATATAAATTTAGAACCAATTCTATTGCCTGATAAGATAGATGTAGAACCTGTTACAGATGTAGAAATAGACCAGTCAATGTTTGATCCAAAAACTCTTTTACAATGCACATCTGATTGTGACAAAATTATTCCCCCACCACCTCAGTTTTCTGACTATCCTTCATGTTCACCTAATTATAATGATATTGAGGATGCAAATGTAGCTTCTAGCTACAGCCAGAATGAGGAAGTGGAGTATGAACACATTACGAATAAAAAACATAACTACGGTAAAAATATATTTAAAGACCAATCTATCACGGACCTAACACCATCTAGAGAAATTGAAACATGGACATTAGCCGAAGAAGACCCCTGGGAAAATAGATACTCATCGCCAAATGCTTCGAAATCTTTCACAGTTATGCGCAAAAACGTGCCTAGTTACTGCCATTTCTCGGGCAACAGCTCTGTATCTAGACAGGCAAAATTGGGACACTTTAAATTCAACCAAAAGAATAAGCTACGAAAATGGCAATAGATCTTACAAGCATTGTTATGAATAATAATCTGTTTAAATCTGTAATTTGCGTTTTAATGTGGATGCGATTTTTTAGCAGGTAAATGCCTGTGCGCCCGTGGGGTCTGTATTATTGTTCAACTGTTGTTCTTCCATATAACTAACATGCTGACTGCCTGTATTATCCGTTGTTGTGTAGGCAGTATTTACTGCCTGGCCATTTGGCCGTCGAACAATCTGCGGCTAAGCGTGCCAAAATTAGGAAGAAATGACAGAGACTTGTCGCATAGGTACCTACCTATCTCTCAAACAGGTCCTAAGAATGGCAAGGCAAATTTAAAAAAGCTATTATATTGACAAGTGTATCGCTATTTCTTTAGTTCTTATTAGCTCTGGACACTCCTCTGCTGATAAAAGATAGCCTTAATTTAGGTTTAGACAGACAAAGCTCTTTCAACAGTCCATTTAGAATACCCACCAATTCAGTTCTTGAGGCTTCAGCTTTAGCCTACACTGATTGGCGTCAGAGAGCATGCGTGACACAAACAATTTGTTTCGTGGCATAAGAAATAGAAAATATTTATGATACTTATGGTGACACGTACATATTAATGTATCAAGCATAGTATGTGGCGTTCCTATTAGCAATAAAATTATCAAAATGGAATTGGGAATGTGCGATATACAGCAATAGGCACGCCTCCTACTCTCCTCTAGTATAGCTTGTATATGTGCCTATAGATGACATGTAGAACTGAATGTTGCCACTTCTTTAGCATGTTATCCACAACTCCTTTCGCATTTATTTTACTAATTATTTATTCCTAAGGTTTAAACTATCTGCACACCTATAGACATACTTTTAATCGGTTTTCACTCATAAAGTCATAAATTAACACACATAGGTAGGTACCTAATATCTATCTATGGTTTTAGTTACATCAAAACTTAACTTTAAAATCTCGAATGTCCTAGTTTCAAGACGAACTATTATTAATTTATTATACAGTATATTATTATTGTGTCCTTTGTATAGTAAAATATATTGTCGAAAGTTGCTCGTTAGGCTCGTACATCCATTTGTTCTTTGTGATCGTTATTCCAACGTTTTCCTTCAGATTTTAATAATTCATGTACGTGTTTCCACTTACATATCTTTATTTTTTAAATACTCCTGAGATTATCCTAGTTCTGGGTCCAAATGTTGGGCGAGTTGCGTGTAAGCTTCTAAGCTGAGTTTACACTAGGCACTCACGCACAGAAGAACATAAATTAACATAATCTTTCATATTATAATTTATCTACATTCGATTTAGAAGTCATTATTATACCAGAAATAAGTTAGGTACCATGGCTTAACGGATGAAGTACTAGGTCCTTATATATTATTTATAATGCTATTTGGCGGCTGGTCCTTGGTCTCCGATCGAAGGCATCAGTCTCTTGAAATCGTCTGTATACTCTGGATACAGCAGACTCGCTCAAGTGAAGCTGGGCAGCGACTGCTCGCCGACTTAGCCCTCGTTGCAACAGGGCAACAGCTTGAGCAACTTCTTCAGGTGTGGTATCCATATTTTTGTAAAAACAATGCTATTTACAGAGATGTGTACCGGTCAACTTGTGATAAGTAGCTGATAAGGGTAGCCGGTTGTGGGGAGGTTTTATAGCGGGGTAAATAGCGCAAGTCGTGAGTAGCTTATGGAGCAAGTTTACTGTATCGCCCAATTATATTGCATAAATAAATAAGGGCTTTTTTATAGGGTATTGATGCTCATTAAAAGGTTTAATTTTAAACTTTTAAATTACATATTGTTGTTATAATGCCACGTAAATTTTGTACAATTGGTGTTAGTGTGCGCAGTGAAAGGTGGAGTCGATTTGGTTGCTCGAGAATGTAGATAAAAGATGAGTAAAAATATCGCAATATCATAAGTAGTATTTTTATGAAAGATCATTGATACAACTGTTCCAGGCGGCACTGGAAACCAATGCAAAGTACAATGGTGATCATGTGATCACTTTGATGTCTCTCTCTAGTCAGCAAGCATCGTTTCTCGATTCCATTTCGCCAATCGAAAACTGATGCTCAAATACTCAACTTTATCGGGTATTCCCAATGCATCGAGCATTATGCCAGATTCAGAGATATAGATTCTTTATGCCAGATTCGAATAAACAACACGAAAAAATTAGGTGCCCACTTATATTAAGACTGCATCGACTTGCCTACATAAAACTGGGAATAATATGACTAGGAAAATACATAAAAACACGTCTTGTCATAAGCAACATCGAATTTATATTCAAATTAGCGCAGAAATAATTCATAGCAAAAATTAAGTTATATGTTCAAAAAAACTTTTACATAAATGTGTGAGAAGTGTGATAATGTCCAAAAAGTGACAATAATCTAATTTAATACTATTTAATTATCTTGAGATTAATCACAAGAACAAGTAAAACCAAGACTCACTAAACATAAAAATAATACATGAAATTTAATGTCTCAACAATTGGACATTATAATTTTATTTAGTTGGTCTTGGTTGAACGGAACTCCAATCCTTTACTCGAGTAGTCTTTTCTAACTTGAACAGTGCGATGTTTTACAAGGGCAGGTTGAACTCACACCATTCAATTTAAAAGAAACTTGGTGCGTGCAGGATCCTCGTCTTTGCCCGTTCATTGAAAAGCAAGCACTGACGACGACACTGTACAGTTAGAAATTGTTACAACCTCTATACTTTGCATTAAAATAATGCCCATTTTCACAGGCAAGGGATCCTAACTTCGCAACCACTAATTCCAGTGATATATTCACTCTAGCACGTAGTTCTCAGCTTCCCTGCAAAGTTATCCATCTTGTATTCAAAAGAAAACCTAGAATCACTGGTTCAAATTTAAATAAAAACACTGCAATCCTGCCTCACATGATTCATCCACAAATTCCAACCCTTGCGTTTTGTAAAAAGTTCTTAAGTTCAAGTTTAGCGCAAGTTGGAGCTTGTTACAAAGCAAAGGTCGGGCAGTTCGTCAACAAGACAATACTAGCTGAGAATATTTTGTTTTCCGTTTAATGCTCAGCATGTTAGATAGCTTCTTAACACACGACACTTAACTAAATTTATGTATAATAAGTATATATCTGGTTTAACAAAAATGGAAAAATATGACTGGCTATGCCATGATTATAATATACATTAAAAGCTAAGACTTCAACTTTTGTCTGATAAGTATACATTTTTATTAATATGAATGCAAAAACATGCCTAAATAATGCTGAATATTAAACTGGAAATATCCACACTTTTTTTATTATTTTTATATTTTATTTATTTTTTTGTATTTTTTATTTATTTTTTATTAAGTAATTTCCACGCTGGGAAAATTACACTAATTCTATGCAAAGTATAGCTTGTATTTTGTTATGTAACCACTCCATACTTTGTTTCATTTAAATTTACGGGCTATGCCATTTACCCTCGCACATTGGCAGTAATAGTACAAGTGAGAAATCACTTGTGGGCATTAGATTAGGCGTAAACAAAAAAAGAGGTTAGTAGGTACGCAATAAAATGCACTGATAAAGATGTACAAGTGCAACATGGAAAAGATGTAGAAAAGAATCACAAGTAAGATACTGCAAACATGCCAGTTATAAAGCATAGCCCGAAGTGCTGTTGGCACATTGGCATAATGCCATATTCAAATGGGAAGTGGTGATAAAGATAAGTGTAGGCTCAAAACCTGGCGACATCAGTCACATGCCTAAATATAGCACACCACTAATTAGTTTTAAGTAAACATTAACTGTTTAAAATCATATGCATTTTGTGGAGCACTTTGCAAGTGGAACTGATATCGCAAGATAATGAGGCATTCACTTTTTGGTCATGATCTTGAGGTACTCAAGAGCATTTTGAGCCGCCGAGGACTGAGCATCCTTGCTGGTGAGTCCTGATCCGTAACAAACAGCAACTGGCAAAGTAGAAAGCTGAACCAGGCATTGGCAGCGCCCGGTCATTGACTTCTCTTCAATGTCCACATAAGTCACTTCAAATGACTGCTCAGATGCTATCTCTTGCAAAAATTGAACAAAGTTGAAGTCCTTGTTGTTCAATGGAGTCACCTGTTATAGAAAGGAAACAGTTATATATTTTGGTCCTTTAATATAATTAACAACATATATCTATTAGCTTAATCTTATTAACACAATTTATTACATGCACCCAATAAACAACACTTTCCATTCCACTTTTAAATGATAACACTGCACAACAAAATTGCAAGTTTTGTCTGATGAATGACTTTTGTCAATGTTTACTACTTCGACGTCGCAGATTCTACATATACCCACCCTCATTATTTTTTGTAACAGCTTCTTGTTTACGAGTATTAGCTTCCATTAAATTTGCTTTTAACTAGAACAATATTATCTTAATATAATTTGATATGGCATCATCAAGACGTGTTTGTGTGAATAATCTGAATCATATTTGTTTCATTTGCGGAGAATATATAAAATAATAATAATAAGCTCAGCTCTCTACCTTCAGCTTCAGCAAATAAAATTAAATAAATTATACAAATAAAATAAAGATTTTTCAACCTAAGGACTAAATAAAATAAGATAATCCTTAAATATAGTGTTTTATTATAAAAAGACCCAATTGTCATATTTCGTTAACTAGACCTGATAGAGAAATTTCAATCACAGATTTGGTTGGACTAATATCATATAACATAACCCAATCATCAGACATGCTGTTGTGCAGTGTAATTTCAACAATTTTACATAACATTCATGCATAATAAATCAAATATAGCGTACCTGCAACTTGGCCAGGTTAGGGCCGACAGACTGTTTGAGATGTTTGTGAAACTGCGACACCTTGTGGCTGTGACTTGTAGTCAGAGTGGAGATTTTACTATCTTTCAAGTCGGCATATCGGGCCGCGACTCCGCCCTAGAAAATAACACGGAATATTATATCAACATCTATTTAAACGCGATTAACCCTTCTGTCCATTCACGCCTGCTGGAGCCGACCGAAAGATAGTAAAATACCTGGCCAAGTGCTAGCAATTCTTTCAGGAAATGATACAAAAGAACCACTCAGACAACATGTGGCTGTGGTTGCTATTCTAGTGGATCTGTTATCACTTCTGGAGATAAACATGTGTAATGTAAAGTAACATAATAATTAATAAATATACATTTATTTACAGTTTTCACCAAAACTATTAGGCACCATTATTATTATAGATTGATTTTAACCCATTGATGAGCAGTCTTATAATGTGTTATTATTATCAATAACAATAAAATTTATCTCTATGCATGTATAGAAGTAAAAACAAATTTATTTTTACACTAGATGTGCCCGCGGTTTCACCTGCATTTATAATTACTGCGCCGCCCCCGTGGGCTGTAGCGTTATGTTATAAAGCCTTCCTCGATAAATGGGCCATCCAACACTAAAAGTTTTTTCAATTCAAACCAGTAGTTCCTGAGATTAGCGTGTTCAACCAACAAACTCTTCAGCTTTATAATATTAGTATAGATTAGGTAATTTACATTAGTAATGCTAGTCATTTGACATGTCTTATATTTAATTACTTCTATATTGATTTGTAGATTTATATATATCTTTATTTACTTACATCAACCTTAATTACATTATTTATTATATTTCCAGTTGGTTTACATTTTTTTTCTACATAATATTGTTTTCAATTATAGGGTGCCTAATATTTTTGTTTGCTATTACAATAGTATATATTCAAACAGTTGAATTAAATTTTGAAATGAAAATCTTGTGCAAGGTGATTTGAAAATATTATTGTTGTTTTAATGTTTTAAATCAAGATGGTAAAGAGATATTTATATTATCATTCCATAATTATGTATTTATTATGTTATTCAAAGACAAGGCTTGTATCTAATTAATGTTTGAGAGTTTAGTCAATTTAAGGTGTGTATTTCATTACCTCTTCCTCGGGTTGGAAGGATTCTGGTGGGTTATCCTGAAGAGCTTGCCACATCTTGTAAGCTGCTTGGCGTTTAGCAAGCTTTTTAGACTTGCCAGTGCCTACTTCACGGCGCTTCAGTAGAGTGCATACAATAGTGAACTGGCGCTCATGCGGGAGACCTGCAAAAATAAAATAAAATATTTTGAGATGTTCTAAATTTACAGTTTTCTATAGGAAATTAACTATGTTATTGATTTCCATGCGATTATATTTACTTACGCCTGTTCACATTATCATCATTCTCAGCATGGTAGGATGGTGGTGGCCAAAAGCGAGACATGCATAACTCTTGCAGCCAACCAACAGGATTGCCCATCAATTTATCTTCAAATGATGACACCACAGTTCCACTGTAAACAGAATTATAAAATCAGATAAATCAGTTGACATCCAGCAACCAAATCTCTTAATTTAATTACAAACATGTAATTACTTACGTCTCAGGGACATTTCCATTGGTGTTTTGATCCGCAGGTGCAGCTCCAGTCAATTTGTCAAGTAAGGCCTTAGCGGCAGAGTGCTTGGCTTCCTTCTTAGAACGTCCAGTGCCCATTGCTGTAAACACTTCTGTTATTAAATTGTTGTAAACATGAATATATCAAATGTCCCCGTCTCAAGTACATACCAACTAGATCAGCCACAGTGACTCTATAGCGGAAAGTAGGCTCGTGAATCATTCCCTCTATCTGAACCAGTTCATACTTGGGTACAGTTCCACGACGGGCCAGCAGCTCTTGAAGGACAGACACAGGAGTTTTTAAAGGAAGTGCCTCCATTTCCTGCAATAGGATGTATTTACATAAATTGTGTTTATTGATATTATTTACCATTGTCTATTTATTACAAATAATATCATATTATTTTGAAATACTTAATAAATAGGCATCGGTAAAACCTGATAATTATATATATTTTTATATATTGAAATACCCTCTTAGCAGCTTCATCAAGTGGTAGCCGTTCTAAATTGTTTGGAGGTTTGGGTCGGTTCTGGTATCGACGGCGAGGGCCATGGGGGGCATGCTCGCCATCTGGGCCGGCACCGTGCACCGCCATCCCATGCACTACGCCTGGGATACCACCCGCAACCACTCCAGGGTGCGGGTGTACTACGTTACCGTCCATCTAGAAAATAACGATGACATGGTTACGAGTGTATGTAATCATTGCAATCCAATTAAATATCTAGTTGGATTACGAAAAATCATGCAATATTACGTGACCGGCTTGGATATACATCGCTAATTATAACACACAAGGATACAATTAGGCACTTACCCGAGCCCTAATAACAAACATCGAAACTACAGAATTATGATCGTAGGTACAAATTAGACTTTTTTTATTATCAAGGAGTAGTAATTAGTGTTGTGATATTTTATTTTAAATAGAATCTAACAATAAATAACACATAAAACTAATTATTATTAATAAAATGAGCTCTTTTCAAAAGCATGTGATTTTACAGGAATATTTTAAGTTCAGTGACATGGCGGCCGCCAGCCATTACAGTTGCTCAAAATGGCTACACCACATGCCGGCATCCGGCATCTATCTCAAAACAAACTTCGTGATATTATATTCTGTTTTATGGTTCCGTCATTGAAATTTGTATGCATAAATTACTACGTAGGTGCGTTATTTAAATAGATTTCAATTAACAAATAATCAGCAGTAGGTACAACTTACCATTTTACAAGTTGCCGTAAATTCTGCAGGTACTTGTAAAACACTGAAAATATTGAATAGGTAACTTTACTTATACACAGACTCAGTTTTAGCAGGTATAAATTGCAAATAAAATTAATACAGACCACTAAAGGTGTCCTTTAACTCTCTTCAAAACGAATTGGAATCAGATAGACCGGTTGTCAGACTAAAAATTGCGCATACCCAAATCCAATAGATAAAAAGGTATTCTTAGCTTAATTAGATGTTATTATATATTTTATAGATAAGTAATACGCCAGTTTGTTTTTCTATATATTCAGATCAGTTAAATACTTATCTAAAAATATTCTGTTTAAAAAATATTTGTACCAACTACATAATCTATAATTACTTAATATATTTATGGTATATAACAATTGTTATATATAATTTAGAGAACACTTTAAATAAGTACAATATTCGAGCAATTCTTTATATAACAACTATCTACTTATTATTATTTTTCTCATAACATGAAGAACAGGGTAAGTTTTTTAATCTGGTAATTCAGGCAAATTACCAGATCAAATAAATATATGTTTTTAATTTTAAGCCAACACTGAGTCGTAATAAACATTATAAAGTTATGGGTTATATTACATAGATACAGAGATTTTTTTATTTTTTATTTACTGCTATTGTAGTTGTAGTAATATAAGTGAACATAAAAAAATTTGATACAAAATGATATCCTCTCGGCTTTATTCTTAAATAAGTACTTAAAAAAAAAAAAATCATATCATCTTATATTTATATTTCATTTAGATTTCGATCTATACAGGTTAATTTACCTATCTTTGTCAAACAAATTATTATATTGATATGTAACCATAATTACGAAGAATTGCACAACGTCAGACGAACAATTCCGAAATACTACGAACGCGATTCGACTGCGTGTGTAAAATTTCATACTGCTCCGTCCGCGCAATTTCGTAAAAAGGGGTACAAAGTTTTTGCTTATTAATATACACGGTGGAATCTAATTCACTGTTTTCCCGAAAAGTATGTACTCAGTCCATGATATAGAAGATTTCTATTGCAATTATTCTTCGTAAAAAAATTAAAAAATAGTTTTAAAATCCGGTCTTTTCATCAAAATCAATATTTTACTGCGCTACGACGCGACGCGAGGTGTCTTCGTATAAAATACCTAGAGCGGAGTAAAGCCCGATTTACACGTATTAAGTTGTCAAGTAGTTAACTAAATTTTAACTTATTTTTAAATCACTTAATGAATGTAAACAATGAATCTATACTAATATAATAAAGCTGAAGAGTTTGTTTGTTTGTTTGCTTGAACACGCTAATCTCAGGAACTATTCATCCGAATTGAAAAAAATATTTTAGCGTTGGATAGCTTATTTATCGAGGAAGGCTATAGGCTTTATAACATCACGCTACGACCCATGGGGCTGTGCAGTAATCACTATACTAATATAATAAAGCTGAATAGTTTGTTTGTTTGTTTGCTTGAACGCGCTAATCTCAGGAACTACTCATCCGAATTGAAAAATTCTTTTAGCGTTGGATAGCTCATTTATCGAGGAAGGCTATAAGGCTATATAACATCTATCTAACATCCCGCTACGATCCACAGGGGCGGCGCAGTAATCATAAATGCGGGTGAAACCGCGGCCACATCTAGTTTAGTAATAAGTATAAGTAGCGTGCAACTTAACAGGCAGATTAGAAATGTTTCTAAAGGAGACCGTCCGTATTCGGCTTGAATGTGGACAATCGTCTTATAAACAAACTATAATATTAAAAGTTTTATTTTAATATACATATAATAAATATTGGTTACTATCCAGTAGTATGAAATTGACGAATAATAAATTTTTAAAATATTTTCATTTGATTTAAAATTTGTAACTGAAATGGACAATACAAATGGCTTGTTTGTGTGGCCTTATAAAAAAATAGTAGAGAAAATTGGGACAAAGTGGTGTTTAAAAATCACATTAAATTATAAATATTAACGAAATCTGAAAATATGCTGATATTTTTTTCATTATTCACTATATTCATATTTTGAATTCTACAATAATAATTAATTAAAAATGATATGATATTTGATAAAATATAAAAAATGTAAAGTGTGTTACGTAATTGCGTAGTCGGCCGAAGGACTGTTGCTCGCTGTGCTCACATAATGTCTATAATATGGTACCTAAGCTGGGCAAGATATGAAAATGTCACTCCACCAGCCCCGTTTTTAGAAAATATTTTAATAACTTATGAAGGTAATGGTAACACATAAAAATAATATTTATTTTAAACAATGTGTTTTATTTTATTATTTAACAAACTTGATACTATTATTGAACTAAACTTCATAGGATAATGTTTTCTACTTAGTTTAGGCTACTGAAAATTAATATTGTTATTACAATATAAAATTGTTCACGCTCAGGCCAGGGTCCCATACAAGGTGGTCGGTCTCCTTTCGGTTAAGTTCTAACTTAACCGAAAGGAGACTTCGTCTTTAACTTCATCTAGAATCTCCCTGAGTACAAAACAAATAATATCCGAACGTTGTTGATCGTCCAGAATTCAGATGTTCCCAGACTTTTTTGTCATAGACCACTTTCAAAATTTAGCTGGTTCCAGTGAACCCTCTACAGCTAGGAATTTTATTTATATTTAATTTAACTTTTTGGTCCAGAAGTTAAATTGGACTAAATAATTTTTTTCATTAAATCTCTACGGGCTGACCTCAAAATATCCATCGACCGACGTTTAAACAAGTAACAGTCGCTAAGCTTCTTAAAATATTATCTGCCTACATTGATAGGTGAAGTCAATCCAACATTTTAGTTCTTCATTATCGAAAGCAAATACATTTTCGTGGATCCCCGCTTACGAATTGTGAACACCCATTTTTTTGTCACGCCAACGTAGACCCCGTCGAGTCTCCCGTGGACCCCTGGGGGTCCACCTGGACTACTTTTGGAACTACGGGTCCAGATCAACAACGTTCGGATCGGATTCAGATATTGATATTGATCTTGACAGAACTAAAGAGCTTAACTATTAGGTACGGCTGGATACTTGCTAAAAATTAAGTGTCTTAATCTCATGACAACTTAATACGTGTAAATCAGCCTTAAACGATACGGCGATCGCGCGCTCGATGCCTGTTCGATGAACCTTATTACCTACTCTACCAAAAAATGATTCCAATTTCTCCTTCAAGCCCGTCACAGACGTAGCTATAATATATATTAATATATCGAGATATATATTATAGTATAGCAAGCTATCACACACGGGAGCTATACTATAATATATATTTTGCCCTCACTCGGTCTGCGGTCGCCCTTGCAAGCGCACGATTTTAAAGCTTAATTTCTGTACAGGTTGTTCAAATATTGAAATAACACTGTAATCAATCTAGGTACTTAAATGAATTTGACAAGAGCACTTCTTTTAGATCTAATTGAAAATACCTCAGAGGATGATTCCGATGCTGAATTTGATATGCATGTTGGCTTGTCAGAAACGAAAAATAGAACCATCTGGGTTTAGTCGCATATAAAACAAAAGAGAACTCGTGGCGAATTTAATTTGTATCATGATTAAAATTTATCATCGAATAAATTTGCACAGTATTTTAAAAGTTCAAGATCGGCATTTATCGAGCTTCATGAATTGATAAAAAATGATTTAATAAAATGCGATACGGTTATGTGCAAAAGCATTAGTTCTGAAGAACGTCTTGCAGTATGCTTGAAGAAAGAAGTAAAAACAAATCATATTTCAATCATTTATTATAATTGCAACACTTGTATTTTAATTAAATAAAGTACGTAATTTAGGCTCGTGCGCATCGAGCACGGACGTCGGGCAGGCGTTCGGTGAAAAAATGGAACACCCCTATCCTCAAAATATATCAAAATATATATTAATATACCAAAATATATTTTAATATGCCAAAATATACCGAGATATATATGTCGACATATTTTGGTGACGTCATAGAAATATATATTATAGCTGCGTGTGTGGTCACTCGAAAATTTATATCGAAAATATGCCGTAATATGCCTTGCTATGATTCATATTAATATATATTATAGCTACGTCTGTGACGGGCTTTATACTTTACCGGGCTTAGGACCGTCTGAATTAATTATTGGTGATGCGACATAATAAAATAAGTACCTAGTAATAAATAAATTAAATAATAGGTAATAAGATAACAAAAGAAAATTATCTAATAGGTATTGTTAGTTGTCATTACCGTTACCGTACCGGCGTATTAAAAAAATTGGAATCGGCTTTCTTATTTACAACGATTAGATGAATCAAATCACTTACCCTATGAATGACATATTTTAATTCTTAAAACGACCTGTACTGAAGCAATTGTTCGAAGTGTTGACCGTTTTACTTCAATACCTACACAATCTTGCGCGTTTGACCAAGTTTTCTTTCAACAAACGTTATGTATTTGTGTCCCTTTTGACTTTGTTAAAAGCACGCACAATTTTTCTTTTTAAATGTTCCGCACTACGAACTTCCATACACAATTCTCTTGATTTCAGACCACAAACACAAGTCTAGCGATGTTAAATCCGACTTCTCGGTGGTCACGCTACTGGTCCCCCTCGCCGCCCAATCCACTTTTCACCGAATTCTTCGTTTAGATAAGTACGTACACTGCCTTCGTAACGTGCAGGGCATCCGTAATGCTGGAAGAACATATCACGAGTGTATGATAAATGGCACATTCATGAACAGTAGCGATACCGTTTCCCTTATTAATTCTATATAGTTGAGGCCGTTCAAATGTCCGTCAATAAAAATCGGTCCAATGATGGCGTTATTCACTATCCCGGCCCAAACATTAACACTAAACCTCACGTAATGTGAATGTTCCATAATCACATGGGGATTATTAAAATAATGTTCATTGTGGATATTAAAAAGTCCCACTCTCGTAAATGTTGACTCGTCTGTCCATAAAATGTTTATGTTTTGGTGCTCTAATATGCACTGACATAAACTAATACGTAATTGTGGGTCACTATCATGAAGAGCTTGTGTACGTCTGAAGTGGAAGGGATGCATTCCGATCTGATGCAATAGTCTCCACACACACGAAGTAGTGACTAACACCAAATCGTCTCCCTGCTTCTCTAGTACTGCGCCGCGCGCCGTGGATCTTCATCAAAAAGTGATAAAATATCCTCTTCCAATTGAGGAGTGTTGGTGAGGTCATCCTCAAGCCTGAGTATGTGTTGGCACTCGGAACAGCCCATATCTCAACAGGCGCTGTATGGCTGACAGTATGGTCGCAGGTGTAGGAACAAGTGGATTCCTGATGCCGCGTCGGCGCAACGAATTCAAGTGATCTGGCCGAGCGTAGAGGTGCCTAGCCTTCACCAAATTGTCTCCAGCAATGGCATAAAACCGCACCATGTCTAACCACTCTACGTTAGAATACGAAGACGTTTTACCAACTCACTTACGCGCGGGATTTAATTGAGGTATAGTCTATAGACGCACTACGGTTAACGTCTATCCCGTTTAGCAAAAAATGGAACACTGACACTGACGGCTGACCTACTTACATAGACGAAAGTTGGACAAACAAAAGGGATGCGGGGAGCGGAGAGAGGGGGTACGAGCTCCATGCGTTCGCGCTGGTCGGGCGGGCGGCCGTTGATGCCTAAACTTTGTGTTTACCTTTATTACCTATACTATACCTACATTGAATTGTGCCGCGCATCTTTATTATTGTTATGCATTACTGTGCTGCAGTCATATTTAAAATAAAAACAGGTGTTTACGACAAAAATGATTGAATTGATTTATGATTGAACGAATCTATTCTTGATTAATTTTCATTAAGTGTTTTTGTATAATTAACGATACAGAAATATTCTATATCTTTGACTGACTACATACGTTTTGGGAAAACTCAAAACAGTGAATTAAATTACACGGTGTACAGATATTCTCACTTTAAAGACACTTTTGACACACGTCAATATTGTGTTCACGACACGACATATTGCCTTCTTACACTTGATGCACACTGAATTTGTCTTTCGCTGTTTTTTTTATATGAACAATACAAACATACAAACAAAAAGCGACGATTATTGGTTTCTGATTCATCTGTGAGATCAATTGGCCACGATTGTGGCTCACTTTGAAGGATTTTGGTGATATTGTCACGTACCTAATGAACGCTTTAAAGTAGGAGCTTCCAGCCGCTTATCCATCCACGGCGAGATCAAATCAGTGCTCAATTTTTTTATAAAATTTTCACGATTTAATGGCTTTTCTTTATTAGTCAGCTTGTTATAACAGTAAATTACGTAGGCATTAACAAAAGCCACGTTGAGCATCCCGTAAAACACAGCCGTGTGGGCCACCGATTTATCTTTCTATTAGTGGACATAGAGGAACACATTTGATCGAAAGAATCATCGCCTCCTTTCGTCTGATTGTAAAATAAGATCAAGTCTGACTTTCCATATATTATGTCTGTGTTTCATCGCAAACGGTTCAGTAGATTTCACGTGAAAGAGTAACAAACATCCATACATCCTCACGAACTTTCACATTTATAATATTAGTATAGATGTAAGTTAAAGTTTAGTTATTTACTTATATAACTAATTATTAAAATGGGATCCCTTCTTTTCGCATAATGTTCTTCGTCCTAATATATTTCGGCATAACGATTTTGGCACAATTTGTTTTGGCATAATAATACTTCTGCATAATTTTTCTAGGCATACATTTTATGTTGGTATAATCATCTTAAAGACTAATTTGTTTTGGCATAAATTTGATTCGCATAAATAACGCAATATTCGCACAAAAGTTAGTGACAGAACCGAATTGCTGCAAAACCGACTCTAAGTAGTCTTGTTTGTCCTACCCCTAGAGTGTAATTTAAAATCGTGTAGAAGCGTGGGGCCGCCGGAGGCCCGCAGCGCCGGAGCCGTGACAGAAGCTCTGCCTGCTGCATGCTTGCTTGCATGCTGCATGCTTGCTTGTTTGCTGCATGAATATTATGCTTAATCATTATTATGGTTAGAGAAATTATGCTTAAAAAATTATGCGTAAGCTGTTATGCGTAATTATATTATGCGAAAATATAATTATGCTAAACAAAATTATGCTAAGTTATATTAGGTCTTAAAATTTTATGCTAATGGATAGGGATCCGTTTCATGCACATCATAATAGCATTTTACACTATAGTTTCAATGAATATCTGCAAATAAAAACAAACGCGCAAGAACATAAGTCTAAGCGGTCCCACACAAACGAGACTCGCGTGATGCAACAAGCTGATGCTCTACTACCCGAGCGAAGCCGGGGCGGGTCGCTAGTATATTTTAATAGGATTGTGTGGGATTAATACTATCTCTGTCTAAATAGTTTTAAAATTACCACATTTTAAGTTACCATTTTTGTAGAAGTTAGAATGTGTATAATAAGCTCAAGACATCTCGGATTTATTTTCGTCCATCTATAAAAGAGGAACAATTCCACCATACATTGTTTTGTTATACTTATTTTCATTTTATTTTAACATTTTAGGAAAACTTACAGCTGAAAATACAATTTGTTAACATAATAGGTACTAATAAGGTGATGGCCAATTAAAAGTTTCCACTGATAAAATAGATAATCGTGACTATAGTAATACGTTAAAGCATGTTGTGTTATCACACTTATCACTCGGTTAGATCTAGTTAAAGAACTCGTTGTACAATTATTTTTTAATTTAGCGGCGCTACTAAAATTATAACTTTAAATTTAATTGACCGCAGTATTCCATGTTAATGTGGCGAATTAGTTAACTTTAAGATTTGGTAGGATAATATTTATAAAGTAAATTAAGTGATGTTTTAGTCCGTTACTGTTCGGTTTCTCATGTACGAAAAACTACTGCTGTGCTCAGTGCTACCGGCGCGCCGGTAGCACTGAGCACAGCACGGCGCGGCGGCGGCGCGAACGTGATTTTACTGTCACTTGAATAGCTGGGGTCACTCGAACGCATAGTGGTTCGCGAGGAAAGCTTAGCAGTCGTACCTACCTACGTATTTTCGGTTTAATCTCTTTTAAAGGCTTTACCAATATCAATTCAAATATAAAAAAGTTTAGGCAGTGACAACAAAGTAATTAATTCGGATGCATTATCAATTAGGTATCATAAAAATGTTGAATATTTGTAGCATTTGTACAGTATTATTGTTAACTTATCCTACTAATATTATAAATGTGAAAGTTTGTGAGGATGGGTGGATAGGTGGATGGATGTTTGTTAGTCTTTCACTGTTAGATTTTGATGAAACTTTAGAGTATTATTGTTAATACACCAGGATAACACATCGACTACTAAAAGTCTATCTTAACATAAATGTACATAAACGCGATCGAAGCCACGGGCATAATCTAGCAATTTAATAATATCAACCTTCACTTTGGTATATGAAAGGGATAGCGATAAAATACAACTATGCCCTATTCAATCATCTTTACCGTTTTGTATAATAGCAAAATGATCCTAAATGTTTCCAAAGCAATAAAACGAATGTGTCAAGTATTCACTTATTTAATATATTTTTCCAATGGTTTAAATCCATTTAGCTTAATATAGATAACGCCATATTACTCTGCATTGGTTTTACTCTTATCAAACTGTATAAGAATTATCATGTACATCGCAGAAGATGAAATTATCTGAAAAAAAAGAGATAAGTTGTTTTTCTTTGATCAAGAACAAAAATGTCGCTTATGGTCTCTCTAAAACAAACACAATTATTGTAGTAGAAAAAAGTCAGTAGAGTCTAAGAGATATTTAATATTATTAGGTATATGAACATTCTCTACGTGTTTCATTTCAACATTTTAACATAATAGGTACTAATATGTTCCAAATTTAATGAATTATTTTTAGTTAATTATTGATAATCAATAGGAACTACAGACACATTTAATGTTGCTGCCATATTATGATAATTATGATAACCTGTACCTCGGCTACTTATTTTAACAAACATAGCAGTACCGGCTATGAGACTCATATAGGTGCTCAAAGTATATAGGCATTCATATACTCGCAATATGATTACATGAATTCCTATAACATTTTAACGCTGTGGTCCTCTTAAAATAATAACTTAAGTAGTAGTAATATAAAATAATAAAATTGAAATGGCCTAAAATAAAAAATTACGATTATAAGGGGTAATACAAACCCTAGAGAAAAGTGTAGCGTCCACTGCGAATAGTCCATAGGCAGTAATGCCATTGTTTTGACATGTCATCAGCGACGCGAAATGTTGTATCTGTGAATAATATTTACTACTTATTACGTACTTAATGATAAATTTAACTGCACGGATTGGAGCGGCGCAGTGGTTTAAATGGTCGTCTCGGTACTGCGTCGATCCCCATACGGGACAAAAATTTGTGTGATCCACAAATGGTTGTTCCGAGTCTAGGTGTTCTTTGTGTCCGATGTTTGAATGTCTGTAAACTCCACCGCGACACAGGATTATTCTTGGTGCAAAAGTTATCTTTTAAAAAATAAATAAACTCAATAAATAGTAGTAAAACTGCAAATAAAGATAAGTTGTACTGGCCAAGATATGTTATTTTAAGGAGATCCGAACTTAACTTGATCCGACGGATTTCTCTGATTGGAATGCATGCAGTGCCTACGAAAACATAGTATCATGTGAAGAATGGTTTCTTAGTGTAACACAAATTGGCGACATCCAGACTTGGAACAGCTATTTACTATTAATTAAACCATTGCGTCATGCGTGCGGTAGATTGTTCTAAAACGTTGAAGGATATTTTTACCTCTAACAACAATCGAAAATCATGTGTCTGAACAGGAATACTGTGTAGTTTTACTCCTATTTTTTGTACCTGCGAGTGTAAAAATGACATAAATTAATCAAAAATAATCAAAATGTTACACTTGTGTCATCCTAACTGGGTTGTAGTTGTCTATAATATGCTTGCTAAATCGTCTTAAATAGGTAAATTTTGGAACTGCTCGCAATACAATACTTTTCGGTAAAATGGTGCGCGCTCACTTATGTTTATCAATATATTATATAAAGTTTTAAAATGCTTAAAGCAGACTGCACTACGTTAGTAAAGCGCGATGTATCTTTACTTTTACATTGCCTTTATTTATTTATTAAAATTATTATAATATACCACTGGTTTAAATTTTAAGACCAGTAATTCCGACATTATAACCTACTAGTTTCTGCCCATGGCTTTGCTCGCGTAGTTTTTATCTGGATAGGGACACACTAATTACCTAGCGGTATGAAATATAATTTACGACCTATTCTCATACCCACCAAATATACATGAAAATTTCATAAAATCCGTCGAGCCGTTTCGGAAGATTTCGACCTCAAACACCGTGACACGAGATACTTATATACATATATATAGATATGCCACGACTTCCTTGCAGCTTAGCCAAATGATTACACTTCAAAAATTTAAGCAGACAGCCATCAAAGAGTCCTCAAGCATATTAAAATGCAATATATTTAATAAGCATTTAAACAATAATTTTACCTCTTGCTTCAGCAAAGTACCCGAACATGCCAAAATAAATATTTTAATAATCTGATAAATAATCCAAATTGAGCAGTTGATTAAAGGATGTAACTTAAAGTCTTTCTCGATCGCTAATCCGTGGTAAATGATGTGGGCCTCGCTAACCATGGCGTGGAAACATTGCATGGTGGTCACAACGATCGGCGCAGCGAATGCGTCGTTAATAATATTTTTTATATCAAACGCTTTTATATACAAAGCCTCCAAATATTGCAATGTTAATATTTTTGTATTCACAGTTAAGCCGCAATCCAAGGAGTCGATTTTGTTTTTTGCTATGTTCGCTATTTGTATTCTAATGTGCATTAAGAGTACCACTAACATTGAAATTAACAAGTAATAAAAACATAGCATAGTGAACTGTATCAGTTGAGGCAACATGAAAGTCACGAAAACTAAAATCATCTTCCAAAATGAATCATCTCGAGTGAAATTAACACACACTTGCAGCATTAAGACAACGAACAGAAAACCCATAATTAAAACATTGACTTTAAACCGGAGTATTTTAAGAATGTGCTCCATGTTTGCATTTACTGGTTCAATCATATTCGCTATATCATTTATAATTTTTACAAATGTACAACGATTTTTGTATGCACAGATATAGACAGATACACAGAACACTAGACTAACAATTAGTTCTAAAATATAGTTCATTTGTGTGACTACTTCATTAGTCATAGAGGTGTCGCCGAGAGCGTCGTATATGTATCTAATGTGTAGAGCTAAAAATGAGGACATGAATAATACATAAGAAACGGCACACAGCGAGTTTATATAGATCGACTTCTGTACGATAGTAAGTCCACGCTTATTGTTAAATTGAATACTGTAAGGAAATAGACCGAATAATGAAAGCACAACATAAAGAGGTTTGAAAATATTACGTAAAGAGAAATGTTTATTTGTTTTTCCATAAAAGTAAGTTTTGATGCCCGAAAACATTATGAGAAGCCTGTAAGTTGCAACAGGCAAACGTCTGCGATACGCTATTGTTGACATCTATTACACAAATGAACTAGCGGGAATATTGGCGATGAAAAATATAAAAACTGACCATTACTATCGATAAGATACCATCTTTGCGCATTATTTATTTACAAAGTTTTCATGTCTAAATTTACAACGTAACATTAAATGTCTATCAAACCTATAGAAGTAATATACATCTACCCATTATGTGCTACAGTAGCATGTATGTACGTAAGTAATTATTAATTCTATGACTACTAATAATCTACTAATCTTTTTCGCTTGTTTTCTAATCGATACTTTTACAGGATATATATACATATTATGTGCGATGTAAATATATATTTTAATGATATACATAGATGTTTTTGAAATATTATGGAGGTTTTTAAAAGAGGCTTGGAAATAACTGATACGCATATGCAGCTTGTCTTGGAAATTATCTATAAAATCTCGGAGGTCTGCCAAGGGAAAAGTGTCAAGCCGGCTCGAAGTAATATTCCCGGTGCCTGGTAGCATTAATCATACTGGTCTAATCTAGACCATGACCCCTGGGGGCGCCCATATCGCGCGGCGCTGAACAAGCTCCGTGCGTGCCCCCCTCCCTTACGGAGACCCTCCAGCCCAACTTCCTCTCCGAAGTGGTCGCGGAGTTATTTCCTGACCGGGCAGAGCACGTGCCCCCGGCAATGGCCTCATTGGGAGGCCGACATCGTGAGGCAGACCTCAGTGCTCCCCCGGTTACAGATGCGGAGATGGGGGCAGCTGTCTTGCGGATCCGCTCCAAGACGAGCGCTTCTGGACCTGACGGTGTGCCGGCGCGAGCTCTCGCGCTGGCCCTTGATCACCTGGATGTCCGCCTCAGGGAACTTTTCGACGCGAGCCTGGTGTCGGGACGATTCCCTGAGTGCTGGAAGGAGGGGAAGTTGGTACTGCTGGCCAAGCCGGGACGGCCTCCAGAGTCAGCCGCGGCGTACAGGCCCATAATGCTGCTGGACGAGGCGTCGGCACCTGAGCACGGTCGGTCCCGACCTGTCGGACGCTCAGTTCGGATTCCGGAAAGGACGTTCGACGGTCGGGGCCATTCTGCGCCTGAAGGCCGCGGCTGAGGAGGCGGTCGCCGGTGGCGGTGTTCTGTTGGCGGTGTCTTTAGACATCGCCAACGCGTTTAATAGTCTGCCATACAGCTGTGTCCAGGGGGGGCTCCGATATCACGGGGTACGTTTTTACCTAGAGCGGCTGGTGGCAGACTATCTGAGAGGTAGGAGTGTCCTCCTCGAGGTTCGAGGCGATGATTGGCGGCGGCCTTTGTCGTGCGGTGTCCCGCAGGGATCGGTTCTTGGTCCGCTCCTGTGGGTACGACTGGGTCCTACGTGCTGTCCTACCCCCCGGGCTGAGCATCATCAGTTACGCTGACGACACCCTCGTCCAGCCCGTGGGGGTACCTTCGAGGAGGCGGCCCGTTTGGCTACCGTGAGGGTTTCCCAGGTGGTCGGGCGTATCGAGGCACTGGGTTTACGGGTGGCTATTAACAAGACTGAGGCCCTGGTCTTTCATGGGCCTCGTCGCAGTCCACCCCGCGGCGCCTCGATAATGGTGGGCTCGACGCGCGTTCCCGTCCAGGCCCACATGAAATATCTGGGCTTGGTGCTGGACGGAAGGTGGCACTTCGACGATCATTTCAGACAGCTCGCCCAGAAGCTACTCAGCACTGCGTCCGCCCTTGGGCGGTTATTGCCAAATTTGGGCTATCCCAGTGCTGGTTGCCGGCGACTCTACACGGGGGTTATCCGGTCGATGGCGCTTTACGGCGCAACGGTGTGGGCGGACTCCCTGACTGCTTAGTGCAGGACTCTCTTGCGGAGGCCGCAGAGAGTCATAGCGGTCAGGGTAATACGTGGATACCGCACGGTGTCGGCCGACGCAGCTTGTGCGTTGGTTGGGGCACCCCCGTGGGATTTGGAGGCTGAAGTGCTCGCCGAAGTGTTTGCAGTGAGTGAGGCGGTGCGAGAGGAGACGGGTTGTCGTCCTTTCCCGACAGTGATTGAGTGCGCGCGCAATAGAGCCCATCAGGGTATGATTTTAAAGTGGAAGGCGCAGCTGGAGGTGCCCTTGGCCGGTTTCAGAACCGTTGGGCCCTCCAGCCGGTATTGGAGCATTGGGCAGGGCGGCAGCATGGGACCCTTTCCTTCCGACTAGTGCAGGTGTTGTCAGGGCACGGTTGCTTTGGCAAATACCTGCACACGGTCGCTAGGAGGGAACCGAGTCCCGTATGCCACCACTACGATTGTGAGGAGGACACGGCGTAGCACACGCTCGAGCAATGTTCTGCTTGGGCGGTGCAGCGCCGTGAACTCATTGAGGTTGTGTGTGAGGATCTCTCGCTGCGGGCCGTGATCAAAACCATGGTCGACAGCGAGAGGAAGTGGGCAGCGGTCACGTCATTACATTACATCAATTATATTACATTGTCATTATTTACATCGCGAGATGACGTCCTCGCAGAAGGAGACGGCGGAGCGGATCCGTGAAGAAAGTATCCGTACGGATCCGAGCCGTCGCCGGCGAACCGGGCGGCGCAGGCGCGCTTACGCGCGCCTAATGCCACCATAATAAGGGCCGTGGGCGGGAGAACGGGGATCTCCCGTCCGCCAGCTATTGAGCCGGTCTCTATGTAGTGCCGGGGCGTCGCCGAGGAGTTGTAGACTGCTGGGTGGGTCGCTAAAGTAGTAATCTTGCCAGCGGCCCATCGACTATACAAGGCAGCGAGCGTGCACACCGTGGGGTTTTGGTCCGTAGGCCCGAAGTACGGGAGAGCCGGACATAACCCTCTCGCCTCCCCTTGTGGCGAGGTATGCATGAGGCGGATTTCCCAACGAAAAAAAAAAAAAACGACGGCGTATGTGTTAATTGCTTTTATTGTATTTCTACCTGATAACTCTATCTTTAATATTGTATTTAACCTATCAATATATTTTATCTTAAGTTCTTCCTTTATCTTATTATGATCTAATCCTATATTTTGTGCATACCGTAAAATGCTGCAACATTGCCGTCACTGCTCAACATTGCCTAAATTCAAAAATGTTAAATTATTGCCGTTGTGAAATGTTTTTATTATCTATGGTATTACTAAAAGCAATCCAATATTGTATTGCAATGGAAATAATATATGACATTCTTTAAGCTTGAGGATTTATCGAGTAAAACTTGAAAATCCGGGCAAAGTTGTAGCATTTTACGGTACCCTAAGTATTTATATGTATTTGTTATTTCCATTTTATCAATAAGTAAATTCTGCTGTGAGTGAAGTATGTATGGGTCGGTGTCGTGGTGTTTTCCCTTAATTATGCTATTAATTTTACATTTATCTGTTTCTAACTTCATTTTAATGTCTGAACTAAAATTTTCAATTAGTTCTAATAGTCGGTTCATTTGTTGCCTATTAGCAGAATATAGTTTAATGTCGTCCATGAATAATAAATGTGATATTTTTATGTTACTTTCTCTGTGTATTATGTATCCTTGTCCAGACTTATTTAGGATTCGAGATAACGGATTTAAAGACATACAAAAGGAAAGAGGACTTAACGAATCCCCTTGGAATATACCTCTAGCTATTTTTATAAGATTGGACTTCATTGATCCTTTTTCTGTTTTTATGTGGAGCACTGTAGTCCAGTTTTGCATCGTCTTACAAAGGAACTCTACTAGTTTAACATCTATCTTATATATTTTTAAAACTTGAAGTAACCATGATGGGGTACACTATCAAATGCCTTTTGATAATCTATGTATGCATAATAAAGATTTCTGTGAGACTGCCTAACCTGATTATGTATTTCGGTATCTATAATTTTGGTATTTAATGAAAACCACGGGTCTAGACCAAGTTCATTTGGGGCATTATTTATTACAAGGGGCTCGTCCTGCTAAAACTTACGAACTATACGGCAAGTATTGAGTATAGCGGACTTCTGCATAATGATCTAAAGGTTGGTGGGTAGCTCTATCTGTCGTAGATAGTGAAGAAGGTGTTTGGGTATGACGCCTGTGCTGGAGAGCACCAGGGGCATAATGTATACTTTGTTCATTTTCCATATTCTACTTATTTCTTCTTTTAATTCTGTATATTTATGTATTTTTCCTGTTATGGTTTTCTGTAAATTGTGTGTATTGGGTACCGCTATGTCTATTAAATATATATATTTATTTAATTTTTCTATCATAGTTATGTCAGGCCTATTGTTATGTATAGTTTTATCTGTAAGTATTGCTCTATCAAAGTATATTTTGTGGCTGCTACTCTCTAACACTGGTTTTGGGTTATGTTGGTAGTAGGGAACAGTTTTTGGTATTCGGTTATATTTTACGGCTAGTTTTTGGTGAACAATATTAGCAATTTGGTTGTGTCTGTGGGTGTAATCTGTTTGAGCAAGAGATGAGCAGGCCCCTGTAACATGTTGGATGGTTTCAGATGCGTGATGACACTTTCTACATTTGTCATTTTGTGTATTAGGGTCTTTAAGAATGAATTTACTATAATTTTTTGTATGTATAACCTGATCTTGTATTGCTAGCATAAATCCTTCCGTTTCAGGGAACAGTGAGCCCAAATTAAGCCACTTGTTTGAGCTGTCCGAATCTACATGCGGTTGTTCTAAATCGTGTATATGTCTGCCGTGTAATTCCTTACCTCGCCATCTACATATTTTTTCATGCCTGTGGTCATCTAAACTTTTAAAAATAGTATCTCTGTTGTATAGATTTAGAGGAGTAAAGTTATTGTCTATTTCTGTAATCGCTGAGTGAATTTTACTTTTTTTGGCTCTATCATAAAAAAAATCTCTAAGCTTTCGAATCTGTCCTTCCCACAGCATGTTCAAGTCAATTAGTCCTCTACCGCCCTTTTGCCTGCTTACTGTAATTCTCTCTATTGCTGCTTTAGGATGTGCGTAGTTGTGTTTAGTTAGTGTGGTTCTGGTCTTAATCTCTAATCTATTTAAGTCAGTGCGTGTCCATTTAATTAATCCAAATGAATACGTTAATATGGGTATGGCAAATGTGTTGATTGCTTTAAATAGATTTTTTGAGTGTAACTGCTTTTTACATATTAAATTTAGTCTCTTAGTATATTCTGATAGAAGCTGTTCCTTGATTTGTGTATGGTTAATGATATTAGACTGGTATATTCCTAAATATTTATATGTATCTGATGGTTGCATAAGCATAAATATGTTAGTATCAGTAGCGTTGTTTTGATACTTTATTATCTTCCCCTGTTGTATATGTAGTGTACGACATTTATCTAATCCAAATGACATATCTATATCTTTGCTAAATTGGGTTGTACTTTTTATTAGATTATCAAGGCAATTGTAAGTTCTAGCAAACAGTTTAATATCGTCCATATACATTAGATGTGTAATGAATGATTCAGAGTTTAATTTATATCCACTAGTGGTGCTGTTGAGGAGGTTAGATAGAGGATTCAATGCGAGGCAGAACCATAGTGGACTAAGAGAGTCTCCCTGGAAAATGCCATTTCCGATGCTGATTTCATCTGTAGTGATTGTATCTGTACCATTAGAAAGTTGTAATGTTGTTCTCCAGTCAGAAATGGCATTTTTCAGAAAGCTGATTATCATAGGGTTGATTTTGTAGATGTGAAGGACTCGAATTAACCAGGAATGAGGTACACTGTCAAAGGCTTTTTTATAATCTATATATGAGATATACAGGTCCCTTTTGTGACTATGGGCGTATTTTAGAATTACGGAGTCTATAACTAGTTGTTCCTTACATCCTCTATGTCCTTGCCTACAGCCTTTCTGCTCTTCAGACATAATGTTATTGCATTCTAAGTGTTTGTTAATTTTATGTGTAATTAATGATGTAATAATTTTATAAATAGTTGGTAAACATGTAATGGGACGATATTGTGATGGGTTTACAATGTCACTACTTTTGGGTAGCATATAAGTGATGCCTATTGTTACGAATTTGGGTAGAACTTGTTCACCTTTGATGATTTCTGTAATGTTCTTTGCCAAAAAATTTTGTAAAGTATGTAATTTTTTATACCAAAAATTATGTAGCTTGTCTGTTCCTGCTGCCTTCCAGTTTTAATTTTTCTTGTAGCTATCTCTACATCCTCTACCGTAATATCACAGAATTCCATATTTTCCGCATTCATCATTCTACATTCTTCATCTTTTATCCATCCTGCTGAGTCATTATGATCATGCCGTTTCTTCCAGAGATTGGTCCAGTAGTTTTTTAGGTCTTCTGAGTTAGGCAATTCTTGTGTTCTTTGTATGTTATTCTTTCTAACCTTTCTATAAAAACTTTTTCATTTGTAATAAACAATTTGTTGTCTTCCTTTCTTTGCAATGCTTTCATATATCTGGCTAACCGTTGTGATTTTACTGTAAGTTTTTGTTTTAATGTGTCTACATATTCCTCTGGTCTAATGTTATTACGTTCGTGAATTGTGTGTACTTTTGTTCTTCTGAAAATTACCTCGACTGCTGCAACTACTTTTCTACTTCTATTATTATTAATGTACTGGGTTAACCTGCCTATATCAGCTCTTAAATTTTTAATGTCATTTTCTATCCGTAATTGCCATGCGGGCTTTAGAGATATATAGGTTTTATGCGGAGTATTAGCGTTAGGAGCTCGAATTTTATATCTCAGATTCTCGGCAATTACAAGTGCGCTACAGTAGATCAAAGTGTGAATATGATTTAAATCGGAATCAATCGAGAAAAATCTGCTTAATATTTGCTTGTTAAAAATATCTACATATGCGTAAAGATTTCAGCATTCTCTAAGTTTTGATACTTTAGGACGGACTGTTGGGTCGGTACCATTGTATATGTAAGTGCGGTCTCTACTTGATTTATTAATTCTTGTGCCGTTGTGTCTATTTGTGTAATTTGATGCGATTGTGTATATTCTGTTAGTTGTGTGTCTAGATCAGACCCCGTCTGAGTAGAAACATGCCTGAGTAAGTGATGCCATCCGCGAATTTGTTATCGTAGTAGAGGATTTTTGTGTAAGTGAGATGTTGCATGATGTGATTGATGTAGGTTGCAAAATATATTCTGGAGGAGTTGGTACGGGTGGTAATACTGAATCTGATGCTAAATACAGTGTACTTTCTAATTCTTCTGTCCTGAGTTGTTCTGATACTTCATATTTTAACTAATGACATCGTCAGATAATCTTTTATTTCTAATTATCACCCTTCTTTGATCTGCAATTCGTTGTGCTGATACTTGTAAGTGTGGATATTTTATAACAAATTCGTCGTGAAGTTTTTTGCAGTACATAGTCCTATCCGTCTCTAATTTAGTAATATAAAAGTAAGTGCGCATGATAAAAGTATTGATTTCGTCATTCCATTGCATACGCACTCTGGGTTTGCCAGCTTTGGTGGTAGCAGGACAGGGGGTGATGCCTCCTGCGAAACATCCTCAGCCGGGGTTACGACTCTAATAGTGTTACTAGTAAGTGGATCTGTATTATTCTGTTCGTTTTAATTACTAGTGATTGAAGGTAATTTTGGGACTGATGGTGTATAAGAAATGGTACTTGGGCTATATGGTTCAATTGGGTAACTTGTCCTATCTGTCAGTCTGTCAATATTGTCTGCGGGTTCGGCTGTACCAACTTTATCTGTGGGAGCCCGCCTGTTCAGCCCCTCACCGCTGACGGTTCGCATGCTGAAACACCCAGCGTCAGCTCCAGGTGTGCCCCGGCGATCGCCCCGGGGCAGCGGTCCTCTCAGTTTCTTTTTAGAACGGGTCTCCATGTTGAATGTGTTACCATTGCCATGTTAGCCACGCCAGTAAAAATGTTCGTGTGTCCGCCCCCTACGTGTGTCAGGTGTTCGACTCGGACGTATGGTTGGGATTTAGGGGGCTTATTATTATTATTATGGGTTATAAAATATTTCAATTCTCAGCTTTGATGCTGGTGAGTGTGAACCTGTCACGGGCTTATGCCAAGTGGGTCGGTTCATTGAGTATTGTTGTAGGTGTCTGAGTAGTCGGCGGGGTCGCGACCGTATGCGA
Source organism: Catocala nupta (assembly GCA_963675205.1). Classification (NCBI taxonomy): domain Eukaryota; kingdom Metazoa; phylum Arthropoda; class Insecta; order Lepidoptera; family Erebidae; genus Catocala; species Catocala nupta. The sequence continues at coordinate 14,143,127 of OY776082.1, forward strand.
AAGTGATTCGCGCGACCCCGTCGATAGTGGTTTTGTCGAGGAACACCGTGGTAGGTTTAGTCGGTATTCCGGGAGGTACATTATCTTTTAACATCTTTCTTTTACCCCCCGGCGAGTCCGACATAATCCCTCCGCCCGCTCCCGCGGAGGGATATGCGTCATAGCATTCCCCCACGTAAAAAAAAAAAAAAAAATTTCTGAGTAGTGGATGTTAGAAATCGCCGGACTATAGAGCAAGTATCGATGATAACGGATTTCTGTACTTTTATATATGAATTTTTATGTAAGCCTAATTCTTTTAGTGATGTATGTAGTGACTTTGGAATGAGTCCTGTAGATGAAATTATTATTATTATTTATACTTTGCATGTATGAATTATCGAAAGCTATTTATGACATAAAAATTTCTGACAGGCTGTGGAAAATGTTGTTTATTTCGAAGAATATTCTAGGCATGTTCTTTTTTTTCGTACAAAATTGACTTTAATAGGAAGATTAGCTCGTAAACTGATTCATAATAAGTGAGCCAAAGATTAACTATAACCATTTTTGTAATAAATACATCCGATTAGATCATATGGACTGCTGGCGTAAGAATGTGCTTGCGCGGCAGACATGTCGAACCTTGGGGTGTGGTATAATATTACTAGGTCTTGTTGCAAGACTGTTCTCAGCAGCAACACGGTGTCTGTGCTCGGTTGACGCAAAGAGGCTAATTGCATAACGTGTAACGTAAGGTAATTATGTCTCATTCCTGTTTCCCAAAAGGGTAGTCAGATACCACTGATTTCTGTTCGCCGCAATCGTGGCATATCTCTCTTATTTAAATTAACTCTCATCACGCTCTTTATTAATAAGATTTAACATATTATTACCTAATCTATGATAAAAAGGTATGGTGCTATTTTTTGTGAAGACTACGTTAATATCTACTATAGTTCTTATTATTTAATAAGAACTATAGTAGATATTAACTGGTTATAAAAAAAAGTAAAATAAGAGAATATACTTTTATGATAATCATCTGGACATAAACAACAAAGCATAGGGAAAAAAAATTAATGTCAAGATGAGAATTCTAAAAGTCATGTAAAAATATAAAATGTTTTATTGGTAACTGTTTGAAATAAAATTTTACATAAAAAAGGTTTAAAAAAATATGCTTGTCTGGAGATCCATTTTGTGTGCGTGTCGCTCGACTGGACGGCTTCTGAATGGTTCCTTATGGGGACCCGTGGCCGGCAGCCAAAAGTACTGTACTTGTCCATCAGGGATGAAGGTCACTATCTGCGGGGCTGCTGGATGCACGGGTAACTATATATATAAATTTAGTTAGTTATCACAAGAATATAAAAATAACAACACATCACTGCTATGCCATGCAAAGTTGGTCATGGCTATTCTTACGAGACAGTCTTAATTAATAGTTTACGACATACAATAAAATAAGTAAATCGACCATACCACGTTCTTTGTATTCATACACATACAAATAAAGGTGATGAATATTTGATTCTTTTTCTGTATTGTTTATCTTAAATATCAGCTACTAATATTTTGTTGAATACGTTCGTAAGCGATGTTTATCTATATTCTATATGAATCTGCTATCTTGTAAGTTTAAATGGTCAATAGAACGATATTTACATACATTACAATTAAATACCCACGTAATAAATAAGCCCACACTTTGTAGGTCAGTCTGCTGGTCTGAACCAGCATCTTGACACTGCCATAGCAGTACGAAAACTCTCCGATCGCCAACATCTACTGTTCCGTCTGTATTACACAGTTTACCTCTGAACATCTATGGAACTCTTTTGATCCTATTTTCGTGCCGAAAACTGCCATTTTCAGCAAATTTTAGATATTAAGGTGACTACTGCGTCTTACGTTAAGTGAAGTATCTTTCCTTGTTTTGTCCAGGTCAACCTTTAGCACTATTATTGAAACAATGTCCCCTGTTAGATGAGGTAGCGCTATACGACCAATGCTACACTTGTGGATATGCCATGGAGCTGAGTCACGTAGACACCAAGTGTAAAGTGACATCTTACTCTGGCAGACATATGTTGTGCGATGCACTCAAGGTACATGATTAGTTTTTGTATTTTAGAGTCGTTTGTAGTACCTATTTTCATCACATCGCTCTTCACAATGTAACTTTTTTTTAATTTCCCCTTTCCGCTCTCACTAGTGACAGGGCAAACATTAAGTTTTCTATTCTGTCTGCTTCGCTTTAAAATCGACGTGTTTATAGAAAGAGCACCATGTTCAACTGTCATCCGAGAAAAGTAAAAAAAAATATTGTTAATTTGTGTCAATAATTATTTTTATTACTTTTACTAACTTTCTTATCCTTACTAGTTAATATTATGAATGGAATAGTGTGTTTGTTAGTTTGTCCTTCTTTCACGTAGCAACTGAACAACAGATTGATGTGATTTTTTGTGTAGCTGTAGTTTATGGCCCGAAGATAGTTGAAGGTTACTTTTCATCGCGATTCCTATTTGATACATTCTTATAATATATAAAAGCTACGTGTGAAAGCTGGTTAACTATGTATATGTATGGAAATAGAAGTAAACTCAATTTTTGAAAAGTTGACTCTCGTTGTGTATAATTAATTTATAGAATACAATATGACGTACCTACATGTACACATTGTACACAGTACAATTACAATATACAATTATTAAGAAAACCTACATAGTCTTAATAATTGTAATCCACCCCGGAAATAATAACTTTTGTACCTATAGGGTTGTACGAATGAACACTAGTCGAGGACGTTACATATTTATGCATTTACTTGTTTTATTAATAAATGCCAGCCTTTTAAAATAATTATCGTAATGGGAATAGTTCACTTTTTGCTTTCTAGATCTTTATCGTTTTTCCACAAACAATATTGCCGTATGCTATGAATCAATACATGGAAGCTTTTAGTGTAATATGTGATTGCAGGGTTCAAAAATAGTGATTATCGTGGCGCGTAACCAAGTGGACTCGTTCGAACAGAGCGCACCAATCATCACAGAAATTGCGCTGCAGATATGTAACACGTGTCCGGCGGTAAGTTATCTAAAGATTACAATAAATATATCTATCAGTGTCATTAAATTAACTATATTTAAATTAATAAATTTATTGCTAAATAAAGCACACTCTCATTTTTTGCCACACAAACAATTCGACAGATCGGCGGACGTATTGTTTTAGCCTGCCAAATGTGGATTCAAGCAGAATGAAAATATTCTTGGACGCGAAATGCAAACCCAACTGCGTTTATGTACCACTAAATTGTGAGCTGGTTACTATGGTACTGGGTACAACACAATTCAAGCTCCTGAAATAATTTATTAGTAAAGTTCAATAACAGATTGCTCGATGATATTTCATAATAGCTTACATATTTTATCAAAACTTTCAGTGTTTCACGATAGTGGCAACAGAGCCAGTAGAGAGCATGGTGCCACTTGTGGGAGAAATTCAGCGTCTCCGAGGAGTGTACAATCCTCGCACGTTACTTGGGTCCGTAGAACTAAACTCTGTGAGAGCCAACACAGTATTAGCGGACTTCCTGAGGGTGCCTCCTGAGTCTGTTAGAGTGCCCGTGATCGGCGGTGCCACGCCCTTTACGATGGTGCCTGTGCTGTCCGCCGCTATACATCCCGGTAGTTTGACTCAAGAACAAGTGAGTTCATTTATAATACACATATAATATAGAATAGTTTTAGAATATAATATTTTATTTATTTACCAAATCAATATTTAAAAACTTTTTTAATCTACATTTACTTAATATACAACAATGATGTTTATAATCTTAGAGAAATGCGTTGACGACTGTACTAGTGTAAATTGTGTCATAGTCGCCGGCGTCTTCCACCCTGGATGGATACATATTAGAACATTGTTTATTTGTTTACAAGATTTAAAAAAAAGAGTAAATATTAAATCAAAGCCTTGTGAGAAAATGATAGGTACAATAATATTACAAAACAACAGCAACTAACAATAAGTACAAATAGAGAAGGGGATAATAATATAATAATAATATAATATATTCTACCACATACACACAACACCATCTAGCCCAAACTAAGCAGAGCTTGTACTACGGGTACTAGACAATGGATAAACATACATATATACCTTTTTCTTTTGTAAATACATACATATTATACATTGAAACACCCAGTCCAAGACAAACATCCATGTTCATGCACACAAATGTTTGACTTGTGCGGGAATCGAACCCGCGACCTTAGGCGTGGCAGTCGGTTACACTAACCACTACGCCATCGTGTTTCGTGCTGGGTTCGACGGATAAGAATATAAAACAATATTACCGACTAAAACATGTTTTATTCTCACAATTAACTTTAAAACACAACAATACAACGTTTGTGTTTTAACCTGTTGATAAAGAAATAAAGTATTTTATCATTATTATTATTATACTACACTTTTCCACTGTAACAGCTTCAAACTTCGTAGTATTTTCGCTTCCGTTCGCTTCGATGAAAACTTAACCGCTTACGATTGTAAACTGACTCGGCGATGCGCATGCGCTCTATTTATACGCGGGTAAAGCGTTTCTGGGGTTTTTTAGAAAAGCCATACCCGGCGTGCAACAGCACGATGATTCGAGAATGTGTCAACGCTCTCTCTACTGTACTCGCTCCGACAACTACGTAGTTCCGTAAGATGTCAATAGATGGTGCTGTAATAAATTATAAGAAGGGACTGCCGGGTCTTCCCACAGTACCGTCAGATGGCACTAGCCGTAACAATAGGTAATTGGGATATATAGTACATTGTATGCACACGTGTGTTCAAGTGAATGTGTATGTGTGTGTGTGTGTATATTTGTGTTTATTTACCTATAGGTTTTTATTAATTTACAATTTGCTCTGTTTCGGTATAAATTAAACTTCTAAGCCATCAACGTATTTTTCTTTACATGTTTAGATTGTCAGGGGATAGATAATGGTTAATATGTTTACTGTGGTATAGAATTTGCAGCTAATTACGTAATACTGTTGACTAGCCAGGGTTGTTCTGTGTGGAACCAGTGAAAACTCTTGATTTATCACGTTTTAAAATTCTTTCCGTAAACGACATTTATTCAATAAAATATCCGCGAGATTTGAATTTGACATTACATTTATCTATATGTATAAGTCTATATTTTATATTAGTTAATAGTATAATGCAGATGCACCTCCCTAAAAGTAATCCTGGCGGCGTCCATGTATGTATCGACCTATCTATGCCGAGATAGTGTTATGAGTTATGACATATGACACAAGACATGTATAATCAACACGCAGTACTTTAAAATTTCAGGTGGAATGTGTGACGTCATGCATAATGAGCGGAAACGAAGCAGTTTGCGCGGCTAAGGGCTGCACCTCAGCGACCGCTTGCTTAGCAGGCGCCTTCGCCATCGCACGCAACGTCATCAATGTTGTGAAAGGACTGCAGGGCAAACATATTATACAGTGTGGTTACGTCGATAGCCTCGGGACTTGCGCGCCTTGCTGCCAGTTCTTTGCAAGCGATGTAAGTAATATTCAGCGTCCTAGAGTTAGTTGATTACAGACTCTAAATCCTAACTAATATTATAAATGCGAGTTTGTTTGTCACACTTTCATGCCTTAATTACTCGATCGATCATCATGAAATTTCGCATACACGTTCAAGAGTACAGGATGGGACATAGTGTACCTTTTATCCAGAAATAACTACTGTTACTAACCTTACCTAATCTACCTACCGCGGACATCATCTGGTACCTAATGCTATACATACGTATAATAATATCAGTGCTGTACATATATAAACTGACCCACTGCTGGACCCGAGCCTATTCTCAGTGTGAGAAGAATTAGGTCATGGTCCACCAGGCTAGCCCAGTGCAAGTTGGCAGACTTCATAAACATTATGTAGAGCTCTCATAAATGTAGGTATCCTCGTGATGTTTTTCGTCACCGTTAATGCAAGCGATAATTAACTGTTTAATTATAAGTATCGAACTTAAGCTGGGCCCGAGCCTATTCTCAGTGTGAAAAGGATTAGGTCATGGTCCACCACGCTAGCCCAGTGCAAGCTGGCAGACTTCATATATCTTCGAGAACATTATGTAGAGCTGTCAAAAATGTAGGTTTAACGTGATGTTATTCGTCACCGTTAATGCAAGCGATAATTAACTATTTAATTATAAGTATCGAACTTGAGACCTCTGTGTGGCAGTCTAACGATCTTCTACTAAGCTTGTACATAATATTTGTATCTTTGACCTACGCAGACCGCTATGTTACTATTTTAGAGCGGACCAGTTGTATTGCGATTTTTATAATAATTATGTTATGTTAGCACTATATTAAACTTTCCCATCCCTGGGCACGGGCCTCTTCTCTGTGTGAGAAGGGTTCTCAGTGCGGGTTGGCAGGCTTAAAATTAATATTTGAGTGAGTGCCTTTGGGTAGATCTCGACCGTAGGTCGCGACCGTATGCGAAAGTGATTCGCGCGGCCCCGTCGATAGTGGTTTTGTCGAGGAACACCGTGGTAGGTTTAGTCGGTATTCCGGGAGGTACATTATTCTTATTCCATCTTTCTTTTACCCCGGCGAGTCCGACATAATCCCTCCGCACGCCCCCGCGGAGGGATATGCGTCAAAAGAATTATCCCACGTAAAAAAAAGGCGTAAAATTACCTTCAATCAAATACCTTCGAGAACTTTATGTAGAGATCTCATATATGCATATTTCTCCACGATGATTTCCTTCACCGTTAATATACTAATCAATATATTATATAGTCATATCTCACAATCGACAAGAATTTAGCTATTGAGAACATACAATAGTTTCCGTCTACAAATCGCCTCGTCCGGGGAAAGACGTTCATATACAAAATCGACAGAGGAGTAATAGGGTATTTTACTCTATATGAGCAAAATCTAAAATATATTATTGAGATAGCTTAGGCAAAAAGCAGTCGGAAAACTTTAGTTTTATTTCATAAAAAAACAAAATAAATATTAAAATTAAATTTAAAGTTTTCAGTTTATTAACCGTTTCATAACACCATTAAATAGTAGTCGCCATGTTATTACGTCATACGGCTATGTAAACTAAGAAGTATCAACTGTCAACAGTGTCAACTTATCAGTGTACCTTTAATCTCTATAGGCTTTTAATTATTTTTATTTTTGCACTCAGGAACAGCACACCAACCATAAGTAGAACAATAACTCATTTTTAAAATATAAACAATTAACATAACACACAAAATATCACTGCATTTGTTTACACAGCCAACTGACGTCATGACCACAGAGCAATAAGGCGTCCACTGCGTCCAGAGTTTTCGTCAAAGTACGCGCGAAATTTAAAAATGCATAATTTAAATGCCTTTTTATGGCACTTATCGATTGACATAATATTATCTTCTGTTTACGCGAATGTTATTCATTGAAATTAAACTACCATATACGGATTTTATATTGCTTTTCAGCAGCCATGGTCACGGGGAGAGTCTCCCCGTGACCATGGCTGCTGAAAAGCAACCGAAACGTCGGGAAAAGTGGAAACCAAAAAAAAATAGATTTAATAGTTTAAATACCTTTATTAGCTTATAAATTAGTAAAATAAAATCAATAGCAGTAGTAGTGTAATATTTTCAAAATTTTGTAATACAGTGATAAATAAACAACGCGATAAAATCCGTATATAGTAGTTTAATTTCAACCTATCGATTGAATAAAAATTTTGAAAATTTTTTAGTGCCTTATTAGCACCATAGAATCTAATTGAGACACTTTTAAAAATGGGTTTAACTAACGCTGATGACGCTAACTTTAATGTGATGTGTTTGCGGATGAATGGAAGAAGCTTATGCGAGAGTGCTTAATTTTCTGCGAGAAGAGGTATGAGAGGGAATCAACAATTCCATATTAATTTTTATGTTATGTTTCTGTTTTTGTTGTAATTATTATAGTCTTTTATTGTATTTCTTTCTTTTTATGTTTTATGTTTGTAATATGATTTTTATTGTCTCTATGTTAATTAATGTAATTGGTGTACTGTTTTAATTAACTATAATAAATAAATAAATAAATAAATAAATAAACGCTAACAATGTAATAGGGTATTACATTGTTAGCGCGTTAATAAGAATGTGGAAGATTTATTTGGCTCCCTAGTTCCTATTTCCTAGGCTTGGTAACCGCTAAATGCACGCCATCATAGACTATGGTAACAAGTCACTGGTAGGTGAGATGTATGCTCGCTTATCACCTTTGCAGTAAAAAAGGATTTATATACTTTCAGGTTATACTTGGACCGTCAGGCATTGAGAAGAACATGGGTATACCGGAGTTGACCAAATTTGAGAACTGTCTCCTGAGCAATTGCTTACCTTACATCCGGAACGAGATAGCAAGAGCTGTGTGGCTGGTACGATATGATTTTTATTTTATCTATTAACTTTTCATTATGCCAACTAGTTTAATTTACAAGTAAGTTTTCTAATAAATTAAATAATAATTCTTCTGCAAGTTGTCAAATGCATTACATATATCGTGGAGCCGGAGTGAAAACCGTATTGTATCGATTTTGTGCCGTTGCTTATTTTTCGCATATGTTTGCATTAGATCACGGGGTCCTATTTAATTCCTACGACACGAATAATGGCAAAATTATTTTAAAAAATCTTAGACGCAGTATGATGTCTGAGTATATGATAAACGATAATAGCGTTATTGCTTGTGACCTAAATCATAATGTCCTCCAGACCTTTTCGGAAAGAAGAGACAGAATTTCGACCTCGGCAGCCAATATTAACTTAGACTGGCCATCTACGCAGGAGACCGTAAAGTGCACAAGTGTGTGCGCAAACACAAGTGCACTGTCTTTTTCCTAACTCTCATGATCCGATGGGACGGTAATCTAACACGATCGGAGAGATCTAGCGCAGGACATACGGCTTTAAATGCTTTCCGAGGCACGGGATATCTCATGACGCCAACTTCCTAACTCCGGCCCCGAGCTGCTATTGAGATTTCTTAACAGAAAATTCCTTTGCCTTTCTGTTGGCTCACCTGGGATTCGAATACGAGACCTCATACACAGTAGTAATATGCACTACCTGCTCTGCCTACCCGGGTTGAAACAATATCGATGTTGTGAGGGTGTGTTCCAGGTGTACACGATGTGCCAGCAGTGCTGTTCGACGTGGTACCCGCACCCGTGCAACTGCTTCACGACACCCGTGTGCCCGTGCGTGCCGCCCACCAACTGGACCTGCGACTGGCCCGACGCCTGCAGAGACGAGTACCTCGCCTCGGTCTGTACTGCTTTATCACTTAACTAATATTATACACATTAAAACTATGCAAAAATGCATAGTATTTAATGTGTAAAATTAGTATTATTGTCTTATTTATATTATATTATGTATACTTAGCTTATAATATAGTTTTAGGCAATCCAGTAGATATATCAACTATGTATAACTAGCGCCCTAAAACACTCATTTTATAAATAACCATTTCTGAAAATGTCTATCTCTAAATATGACTTACTAAGCCAAACTAATATCATAAAAACGGACATGAGTTTCTTTGTTTGTTACGCTTTCATGTCTTAACTACTCGATCGATAATCATTTCGCATACACGTTGTCAGGGGTACAAAGACATAGGGTACGCTAGCACATGTTAGTTATTTAAATTATTATAGGTGTTATGAATGTTATGATACTACACGTGAGCATTACAAATGTTACAATCGAAAGATCCAAGTTTCTAACCTACCTTACTCAAGCTTAATATAAGTATATGCGTTTCCGTGGGATTGACGGAAGTCCGTAACGTATACATTTAAGCTTATTCGATTGGGTAGTATGCCATTAGTAGTTGTTAGTCTTTTAAATTGGTTGTTCTTTATTTTTATACAGAATCCTTAGAGACACTAGAAATTATTGGTTTTTGCGCAAATTTCTCGTCATAACATGTTTTGTCTTAATCAGGTGATTTAGGTAGCTTCTGTGCCGAGGGAGTCACGAAACATAATATGTAGGTATCTACGTTTCAATCGATAACGCTAAAGAATTAGCGTGGCAAAATCGTGTATTGGGCGTCAGATACAAATTAATGCAATGTATGTTCAGTTGAAATATAGATTTTGCGGACCTCGGCTAGGACTGACTTCGTCATCCATATTGTGCTATAATTTTAGCTGATAGCGATAGGCTATTTTAATAGCTCGTTCTCAAAACAGCTTACAACAAAGCAACCAAGACATGCAAGAGGGCTTACTTAAGAGCAGATGCTCAGCGCGTCTCACGGATTGGCCAGCAGCTGGCTGCCCACCTTGCGGATAGCCGAGCATACTGGAGCCTCGCCAAAGCCGTGCAATCAAATTTTTGTCGCCCGTCGCTTGCACCTTTGAGGTACCCTGATGGAACCTTGGCCAATGACAAAGCTAATTTATTGGTTAACCTTTTCGGGGCTAATTCGCGCATCTGTGACAATAACGTGCAGCCGCCGACAATTCCAAGTTGCGGACTCTCGATGCCTGATATCATCATCAGGCAATGTGATGTCCGCAGGGAATTGATGTCACTAGATGTGTGAAAGTCCACGGGGCCGGACGGGATACCTCCTATAGTGCTCAAAAAATGAGCGGCAGGGTTGTCTCTAGTGCTGACGAGACTATATCGCCACTCCTATCTCTCTGGTAGTGTGTCTCAATCTTGCCGAAAAGCCAACGTGCAACCTAGCCCTAAAAAAGGGGACTGGTCCGATCCATCATACTACCGCCCAATAGCAATCACCTCAGTTATCTGCAAGGTGATGGAGCGGATTCTTAACAACCAGCTAATCCGCTACCTTGAGTGTCACTCCATCATCAATGATCGCCTATATGAGTTTCGACCAAATCGGTCAACGAGTGATATTCTTGCTTATCTAATGCACATCTGGGGTGAGGCTATTGATTAGTAAGGCGAAGCTTTGGCAATCGGGCTGGACATTGCTAAAGTTTTTGATCAGGTCTGGCACCGTGGTCTTCTCTCCAAGCTGCTGCCATATGGTCTGCCCAGCCGGCTAGTTCAATGGGTCTCCAGCTTTTTACATGAGCGAAAAATGCGTGTCCTAGTGGAGGGATGCTCTTCACATTTCGTAAGTGTAAATGCTGGAGTCCAACAAGGTTCCGTGCTCTCTCCCACTCTATTTCTTCTGCATATCAATGACATGCTACCCATTGGTGGCATTCATTGCTATGCAGACGATAGCACGGTTCATGGTTGTTACCATTCACAACCACCTAGCAACCGGCAGGATACTGAGAGAAGGCGGGTAAAACTTGTCACTGACCTCAACAGGGTGTTGGATGACATATCCGCTTGGGGTTCATCTAACCTGGTTGAGTTCAGTGTTAAGAAAACTCAGGTGTGCGCGTTCAGCTTAAAATAAATCCTATTCTCTCCACTTCCCACTCTTCGCGGCACCACGCTGGCCACTGCAGGATAGTCTTAACATCCTAGGCATAGACATTCGCCACGACATTAACTCTAGGGATTACATCGAGCGTGTGATAACCACAACTGCACGCAAACTCGGGATTCTAAACAAGGTGCGGCGTTTCTTTACTCCTGAACAGCGGTATTTGCTGTACAAGGCCCAGGTCCGTAGCAGCTTGGAGTACTGTTCGCACCTTTGGAATGGTGCCGCTAAGTACCTACTCGATGCCTTAGATAAACTGCAGCGTCATGCCCTACGTATCATCGACAACCAGGAGGTTACGAAGGACATCGAACCGCTACAACTTCGTAGAAACATTGTGTCCCTTAGCGTATTCTATCGCCTCTATCAAGGCGAATGCTCCGAAGAGTTATTTGACTTCATACCACTTTACCCCTTCCTTTTGAGAACCACACGTGCCGGTCTTCGTAACCACCGTTGGACGATTAGCACAATCCCGCCTCGCACCAAAAGGTACAGCAATTCCTTTTTATGCCATACCATACAACTTCGGAACAGTCTTCCGGCTCATGTGTTCCCTCCCTTCTATGACATTAGGTCCTTCAAACGTAGTTTGAAGAAGCATCTGGTCAGACCGGTTTGACGCTGACGATGACTAGAAGACATCTATCTTCTCCTCGTCGTCACTGTCTCTTGGACTGTAATTGAGCTTCCTATCAGGTCCTTTACAATCACTTTACCGTGTCAAGATAAAAAAAGAAAAAACCACTAAACGTTTTTGTATGGCAATAGTGTGCCATTGTGCTACATCTAAATGTATATAAAATAGCTAACCTAAACCTACAATTCTCATAAAAGTACATATAAGTCTCATAATGAAACGTTGATAGCTTCACAAATTCCTTAATGTTAATAAGCAATAGCCTAGTGGGAGACCGTTGGACTGCTACGCAGAGGTCTCAAGTTCGATCCCAAGGCACGCATCTCTGACATTTCGAAGTAATGTGCGTATTAAATAATAATTTATCACTCGCTTTCACGGCGAAGGAAAACATCGTGAGGAAAGCTGCATGTCTAGGGATCACCATGTTCTAGAAAATATGTGAACCCGTACTGGGCAAGCGTGGTGGATAATAAGCCTTATCTTTCTCACTCGTGTCCAGCAATGGGATAGATAATAAACAAAGAAGACATCTTGGTGGGCAGACATAAAAAAAATTATAAGCATTATAAATGAACGAATCTTTCCCCAACAGATCTGTAAGGAGATGACATGCAGGTGCGGCAGCACGGAGCTGTGCTGGCGGCCGCGCGACGCGGACTACGACGCCGCGCGCGCCGCCAACCTCACGCACCAGATACCGTTCAAAGGCACCGCCTGCTCCATATGCAACGTGCCAAGGAGTGTCCGCATCGAAAAAGAGTTGCGGGATAGAGCTAGTAAACCTTGCAAGTGCTAAACTTATCATTGCATAATGTCTAGTATCTCTCGCCGTTTTCAGCTTAGCAACTACTCAGTTTGTTGCTTTAACGGCGAACATCAAACGACACCATGTTTCAAATATAAGTTCCTGTATCGCATCCCCACTGTAACTTTTATACGATGATATATTGTTTAGCACTTCCGATAAAGAAGAAGTTACGATTATTACGATTCGATTTTGTATAGTCAAATTTTTTAAGTGTTGTTAAATGTAGTTTAGAAATTTTTTGGTCATGAGGCTGACCTTGAACATGTGTAACAAATCTAAAAGGCATTGTATCGGTCATTTTATTAGTGTCACAAAATTGTTATTTTCCAGTGGAAGCAGTTTACACAGTCTTGCAAAAAATATACGCAGCTCAAACTAATACAGTATTTTATTAAAAGACATACTAGCAAATATTTGACAAACATACGTCAATAAATATAAAAAATAGGTTATGAACGTAAAACGTATCAAAACTTTGTTATATATGTAAAACATGCTTAATACGTCCGCACAGGTTATCCAATTTTCCTCTGAGATTGGCACAGTAATTTGAGTACCAATCTTCTTTGATCTGAAAACAAGATTAACATTTTCTTTATACAGGTTGTCCGGTAATTAATGGATAACGTTGAAATGTCTTATAGAACTGATGGCCGTTAACAAAAAAATATAAAAAATATCTATCCTAACTACAACCTGAGACATGTTTTTTTTTTTTAATTATCATATTTAATTTTCTTGTACACTACGACCATAAATGAATGAATTCCATCAATTTTTTGTTGTTTTTTTATTAAACACTAATTATGCTAATAGAAAGACAGTCGAAAGTATGACTAGTTTTTTTTCTGAACGGCCATCCTTTCTTCTCTAAAACATTTCAAGGTTATCCATTAATTACCGGACACCTGTATATTTAGAACAACATATCGTGCTTAGTACATCATCGTCACTATTTTTATCACAGAACTTTCCTTTTTTTATACTTTTATCAAGATTGTCATTACGATAATGGCAATTAGATAGCAGTTAAATAGACGTACAAAAAGAATATTCAACCCGCGATCTTAGCAAACTAATTTATTAAGCATCAAATCACCTATCACCTGATGAAGAACCCGACAGATTTAAAACGTAACATACATTTTATTACTGTATATAATATACTCGTATAAAGTTATAACGAAGAATCGTATAGGGCAGGTAATGTATACCTACGTAACAGTATCTCTTGTTTGTCAGTATTCAGGTACACAAAAAGCTATAAACTCAATCATTTTTTCAATTACTATCTCGTAGAACTTAATCGTGAAACTGTCTTCTTTGTTTTGATGTATATTCGATATAATGGGCAAAAGAAAATATAACAGTTACTTTGAATTCAATGTCACTATCCATTTTCAACGTGGATTCAACCGTAGCTCTTCTAACTTCTAATTCAAATGGTTCAAAAGGCTTTGATTTGTGGTCGAAACATCTCTGTAATATAATACGAAAGATTACAAAATAAATAATAGTAACACAGTTGTATTTTATATCCTAGATCCAATTTTAAGTATTCGTTTCTTGAATTGCCCAAAATTAAATCGTGTTAGCTAAATGCTAGTAGTTGAAAACGATCTAATTAAGAAAAAAGTAATGCAACAAAACCTCTCGTGCTTGCGCTATTTTATTGCCATTGTAAAAAAATAAAAAGTATTGCGAAATGTGAAAGAGTCTAGGTGATCGTTACCTTGGTGCATTTCCCTTGCGACAAAAGCATAACTACGATCTTGGAAGTTGTCTTAGAAAATAAGTCACGAGAGAGTAAGTTTAATCATATTATGCTAGATTGGAAATCAACCAAGACTTCTTATAATTAAATGTTCATAATTTGTTATATATTGTTTAATAATACATAACATAATATCATGTAATTAATAACCTTAGATACAGTAATGCTGATCCCAGATTTAACTGCTGTGCACTCATCCAGCGAAATATTTACTTTTCTTGAAGATTTCTGAAATACGAAAAATAATGCGTATCTGATCAATTTAAAAGCCATTTTGAATTTTTGGCTGAATTTGCATACCTTATACAATTTGTGTCACTTATACTCCTAAGCAAAACTAGCTAGACAATCATCCTTTTGACACCTACTTAAATGATCTATATAAAAATTTAACTTCATGCACCTACACGTTCAATACCTTGATTGCATTTCGTTATCATTCCTCTATAAATAGAATCTATATTAGAATATTCCGAAAGACAAAAGGCTAAAATGAAACATACAGTTGCTTTCGTTTTTGTTAAATTAAATATCAATATGTTTTAAGTTTCTCTTATTCTATTTCTTATGTTTTATTTACTTAGCTAGTTGTATTTTGTATGCCTGACTACACTTTGGTTTCTAACAAAAAAATACATATAATCTGAGGCCTTGCTCATTACACGCGCGAAAACAGGACAAAGCTCAACATTCTGTAACGAGCTCTTTCATTCTGCGCCTTTGATTTACCCATAGTACAGTTCAGTTTACAACTGTACTACGGGTAAAAGATGGCGCCTTTAGCCTTTATGACTGAGATAATGGTTGTGCATTAAAAGTGAATGTTGTGCACAATGCGATACCTACATTTGCACGATTAAAGGCGTGCATAATTAGTGTCCTTAACACATTCGAATGCAAATTAGTATGTTGATATACAATGAAATGAAAGTTTTCCACTGTCAAAACGTGAAGTTTCACGAGAGACACAGATGAAAATATTAAAATGTTGGTTGTATACTCTTGGCGTAAACCCCACTATATATTAAACTGAATACACTTAGGTATATCAAATCTAATTAATAGTACAAGCCTGCATTTGCACCTTTGGTAAACATATGGTGATACCCGATGGTTCTGTGAAGGGCATGCCTCGTCTAAAACAAGGCCCAACTGATGTTTTCCGTTCTAACATCCACGTCGCACTGCGCACCTTCAAATCCTGTAATAGTAAGCATCATATTTTGTACGATTTAAGTAAAATTAATTATTTTTAATGACCGGATGAAGAGAGAGAGAGAGACCGGCATAAAGAGTGCATTATGACAAGTTGTGTACCTCTAGTTGTACTTTTTTCAGGTATGTCTCATCGCTCCAAGTAATTTCCTTTCTCTTAAACTCCGAACTAGTGCACGGGTCAATCAGAGTATCATTATTCATAATGAGCTGCAGGACGAATAAAATAAATTCTAGTGAAACTATACAAACTTAGATAAAAATAATAATAATAAGTTTATTTAGTTCATAAAAAATATAGATAAAAAGCTATCAAACAATAGTAGAACGTTTTCAAGAGGCTCTCTAAAAGCAAAGGCTTACAAGAATATGCAACATCACCAGGGCGCTAAAATAAATAAATAATTCAATTAGTATTTATTATAGGTCAAGAAAATAATAAATCTACAATCAGATAAGACGAATTTACTTTTTGTAAAAAGTTTATAAATTATGCTTATATTTAAGATTTTCCAAAATACAAAATGCAACGAACATCATTATGATGTACCTAAAACATAGTTCTTATATTTTTGATTAATTATTCTTGCATCTAAAATACAAAATGTTATTAAAATATTTACTTACGCTAGCGTTTAATATCTCATTTCCGAATTTTCTCTGCAACGGAACAGGTGCTTCCACCTCTTCTTGTATATTATTATCCATTATATCTTTTTCATTCACCTAAAACATCTGAGGCTTACACAAGATACAAATATTTAAAAAAAAACTGATATTTAAAGAAACGGCGTAATATCGATTGTATTACCACGGGTATCTCTTCAAAATTAAGAGAACATTAAAGCAGAGTGACATGATATGTTTAGCAGAACTAGCAACAAACTGTCCTTCGTTAGTTATTGCTATGTAGAACAACCAATCAGCTGCGGCCGAGATCGCCGTATACCCCTGAGAACCCCTTCGGTCTCGTGTCTACCCTGATGGCCTCCTTCGGGGAAATATCAGAATTTTTCCAGTCTTGTTGTCTCCCGTAGACACATCACATGTGTCACATGGGAGACATCAGAACTTGCTTTTGAAATTATATTTTGTGTATTCGTATATCCCCTTCGTATATGTCAAGCGTTACATTAAAATCATAAAAGAAAAATACGTGTTAAGCATGATGCACGTACTTATTCACTTTCGTCTATGCGATCTTCAGACGAAACTACCTAAAAGTGTGTCCAAACACAGCGCGCAAGGTGTGCGGCAGCTGCGGACGTCATTCGCGGGACGCAAAATTGCTGCGTGACTAGTTTAAGGTGTGTCCAAACACAACGCGTAAGGTGTGCGGCAGCTGCGGGCGTCATTCGCGGGACACAAAATTGCTGCGTGACTAGTTTAAGGTGTGTCCAAACACAACGCGCAAGGTGCGCGGCAGCTGCGGGCGTCATTCGCGGGACGCAAAATTGCTGCGTGACTAGTTTAAGGTGTGTCCAAACACAACGCGCAAGGTGCGCGGCAGCTGCGGGCGGCATTCGCGGGACGCAAAATTGCTGCGTGACTAGTTTAAGGTGTGTCCAAACACTGCGGGCAATGTGCGCGGCAGCTGCGGGATGCAAATTTGCCGCGTGACTAGTTTAGGCCTTCTGCGCGACAGTACTGCGTGGTATGTCCGAGACACGCCGCGCTCTTTATTTCGTATTCAAACCACAATGAAAGCGGCCGCGTGTGTTCCAGCTCTTCTTATTATTCGTAAATTACTTAGAAGAAGAAATATAAGAAAATGTATTAAAAAAAGGCAATGTTGGATGCGACCACTCTATCAACAGAGGATACAAAATCTAGAAGTGATCAGTTACGAAATCAACTACCGAACGCCACAGTTTTTAAGATTAACTTTGGAAAAAAATCGAACACATTCAGTGGTACCATGGTTGAACCATTTATAAAAAAAAGGATACTCACTGGCGCGCACGGCAATAATGACGAAAGAGAGACTTGCAATAACTTTATGATATTTGGCTACAGGAGACTCTTATTCTAGCCTACAATACACATTTCACGTATCAAAGCAAACAATATCAACAATAATTCCAGAGATGTGTGCGATGCCATAGTGAGAGCTCTTTAGGACATGGTACAGGTAAAAATGAATAAATTAATTACTTATATTATTTTTATTATACATTTGAATATTTTAAACAACAGATTGATCATAATTAAGATACAGTACACAGTAATCAGTCATAGCTGTTTTCAACACAATTGAATCACATTAATAAACCATATCCGTGTCCAAATCGTGGATCACTTGAGTAAAGCCAGATCCCATGTTACTAGAGGATGAGGAATCTGAGAGATCGGTAAACTGTGAAGTAAAATATCCATAGACATGCCATATCAGCTTTGTATATTATAGTATTTATTGAATGTTTAACTCTCGTTAAAGTTGTAGCATCATATTTTCTTAACTCGGCTGCTATGTGCATGCCAAAAGCAACGTAGAGATCATTACTACTACTATCTTTTTGTTTTCGCATTATTTCTAATACTTCTTCCATCATTTGATTTTCAGTTTCACACTTCGACTCTTGATATATCCTCTTCTTGGTTGGCTTTACTTTTCTTGAAGACTTTTTAGTATTTGTATCTTGTTCTCGAGAGCCTTGTTCCGGAGTGCCTTTTCTGAAATGCCTTGTTCTGGAATAACTTGTTCTGTTTTACCCGGCTCTGAGGGTGAGCCACAATCCTGTTGTCCTACTGTTGAGTCGTTGGTTATAGCCTTTTGGGCTATAACCAACAAACATCTTAACGTTATTAACAAAATTTAATTTTTCAGCTACCAGTGTCAGAGCAAGATTGGAAGGCAGTATCTAAAGACTTTGAGAAAATGTGCAATTTGCCGCATACCATTGATGCGTTAAATGGAAAACAAATAACTATTGAAGCACCTTTTCGAAGCGGCACTGAATATTTTAATTATAAAAAGTTCTTTAGTATCGTGCTTCTAGCATTAGTAGACTCAAACTACAACTTTATGTATGTTAACGTAGGAAGCCAAGGTCGAATTTCAGACGTAGGAGTTTATAAACATTCTGAATTGTATCGAAAGTTAGAAAATAATCAACTTAAGACTGCGCCTAGCGAAATGTGCCAAAACAGGCGGTCACAGTTAAGTTGATAAAATCAACACTTTTTGTTTAATACAAATATAAAATACACATTTACCATAATAATGAATGTGTTTACAATTACTACGTGTTAAAAACTTAAAATAATTAATATATTCGCCTACAAAATTACGTAAATTTGCACGAAAAATGCAAAAACGTAAGCTCGTGTTAAGTGATTTTTAGATTATAATAGTAGAAATCTATCCTATTTTACAGTTTAAACGAAACATAAATAGTTATGTTACAATTTGTCCGTCCCAAATATTTAAGTTATTGGTTGACAATAAAGATACATATTTATCAAAAAAGCACTTCAAATCCTTCATAGATACAATTTAACTATGGCGGCCGCGAGCCGATTTGTATATCGAGCTCTGTCATTCAGTCCAACCGCGTCTTACGCTCGGCGCAGTCTTAATGTACCAGCCCCAGAAATTTTAAATATACCCTACATAACTAAGATACCATTCGTAATATTAGGAGCTTTTGCGTTAAGTACACACTTGGTGACAACTTTTGCAGGAATTCATCCAAAAGGGTCAAAGGAAAGGATTTTCAACTAAAGACTATCAAGAGCACGCCTAGTAGAAGAAAATGCTTTGGAATCAATATTTGGAAGCAAAATCCGCCAAAACCGTAGTTCTAGCTACTGTTCATTTGCATAACTTTCTTCGCAGAGACACTTCAATAAATCACTCAAATATCTCACCGAATGAAGCAGCTACCTTTATTCCGAACCAATTTATTACTACTTCTTCTGATATTCGTAATTTTTATCAAGATATTTTATGACTAACGGATCAATTGATTGGCAAGAAAGATATTGAATAATTATTTTTATTTGAATAAAATATTAGTTTTCAATTTTGTTTAAGTATAGTAGGCAGTGCGAGTTTAAAGGATTGTGTACCGCGCTGGCTTCCTACAAACGGAGCTACCGTTTTTCTAAATCTGAACATTATCTGATTTCATATGTTTGTAGTATGCGAGCTGTAATATGTATAACACGGCCGTTACACAACCTGCGAGTGAGCAATACCTCAAATGTCGAATGGCGACGATTAGTTAAGGAGATATGAGGGTGCAACCAAATGTTATATTCCATACAAACAAAAAATAAATTAAGTATATTATTATTCCTGTCATGCAAAAAACTGAATGCGTCATAAGCAAACCATTTGGATTTATAGGCAACCTGCAACAGAAAAAGAGCATTATTTAAATATTACGTTTTAATTATTTTAAAAAGGTTCAATTAGGATTAACTTTAATATTATGTACTGTTAATAAAAGGGTCGGGCGATAAATGCCACTAGCGCTAATTGTCGCAGTCGTTATAATGACTAATACTGCTTACGTCCACTTATCAATATGTTATAAACGCATTTAGACTTAGTCGCAGAATGTCTAATATTTTAAATGTACAAAGATTATGGTACAGTCGATTGCAATAGATTTATGGCCTAGATACTCATAGTACCTATATATTTGTAACGGAAGGCTTGCATATAATATACAAACTTATAAACTTTTTGTTAAATAATACTGGCCAGTTGTTAATGAAGAATATAGGTACAGATGCACAATTGTCATATTTTTTCCTTCCTTGTGTCAATCATAAGTCTCTTGCTAGTTGTGTAGTGATGGATTTTAACAAGGGAAATCTACATTTTGTTGATAACCAAAAAGGAAAATCTTCACTCTTATTCAATGGACATCAATATAATTGGGGCAATAACAATAAAAATGGTAACTCTCTATGGAGGTGTGCCAATCGAAAGGAATGTAGTGCGTCTGTTACATTAAACAGCGAAAGGAACGCTATCGTTCGGCAAAGCTCCCATACGTGCAAATCACATCATGAGAAGAACATGAGGGCTTATGTGATGGATTCTTGTAAAAAGGCAGTGTGTAAAAAAATGAAATCTATAAAATCTATTTTTTAAAAAGAAATTTCTAAATTTAACTCAAAAGTACCAATGCCTTCATATAAAGAAAAAAAAGATGTTCTGTACAGAGCAAGGAATAAATATTTGAAAGTTAAAATGACTGAATGCAATCATTTAAGAGATGTAAAGATTCCTCAATTACTGGCCAATGATTTTCTCGTCGTAGAAGATCGCGATGAAAACAAAATTGTTATCTTTGTTCTAAAATTTGTAGAAAAGCCGTACAACGTTTTGAAAATAAGTTATACTTCGGGGATGGAACATTTAAGAGGACGCCAAAGCCCTTTAAACAATTTTTTTCGATCCATGTGGACCTATACAGTTACGAAAACTATACTAACATCGTACCTGTACTGTATGCTCTTCTACCAAACAAAGAAGAAATTACCTACTACAGATTATTTTCATTGCTTAAGGCCAATTTAGGAATTGAAATAACTAAATTCAAATGTGATTTCGAAGCAACGTTGATTAACGGGTACAAATCGGTATTTCTAGATGGAGTCGTTAATGGTTGCTATTTTCACTATAATAGGGCAATTTGGAAGAAGGCAAGAGAGGTAAAGTTGACAGAATCGAGAGTTGGTAAAAGAATTACGAGAATGATAGCAAATTTGGCTCTCGTGCCTTTAGAAAAATGAATGACGCATGGTTGTCTATAGTCGAAATATCCCCTAAAACGATTGAAATGGAAAAATACATAAAATATTTCAACAAGCAATGGCTGAAGTCCACCACTATGATTAATTGTGCAACAGATCGGCACCGCACTAACAACAGTGTGGAAGCGTGGCACCGGCGATTAAACGTCAGGGTGCCACACAAAGCCAGTTTGATTTTATTTTTATATTTATTAAGAAAGGAGGCAAAACTTGTAGACAAAAGAATTAACCGATTTTATTTTGAACAACGGCACCGGAAAAGAGCGGACATTATGTTTGACAAACGCTATAAAGAAGAAGT
The DNA here is from genome assembly GCA_963675205.1 of Catocala nupta. Lineage (NCBI taxonomy): Eukaryota > Metazoa > Arthropoda > Insecta > Lepidoptera > Erebidae > Catocala > Catocala nupta. Next base: position 14,165,159 of record OY776082.1, read on the forward strand.
AAACAGTTTAAATGAAGGTCACTTAACAATTATCGAATTTTTAAATAATATAGGATTATTGAAATATAAGGCCCAAGCATGGTGTATGATCATTGAATAAAAAATAGATTAACTTTAAATTTGTTTTTTTTTTAGTCGGATTGCCATGACTTTGTCGGGTTCCTAAGTGGGTGAATTTCCCAAACGACTTTTTTGTGTCTTGGGTGAAATTCGCATTCTATAATCTATACAAATAATGAATCCCATATTCTTAACCACTGGACCAACGAGACAATTAGGAAGACACCAAAAAACTTACACATTTAAAAACTGTAAAAATTTTTGTTCATCAAAAACAAAATCTATGCAATTAATGTGGATATTTTTTTCTACGACTGCACATTTGATGACAAACTTTTTTAGACATTCTGCGACTAAGTCTAAATGCGTTTATAACATATTGATAAGTGGACGTAAGCAGTATTAGTCATTATAACGACTGCAACAATTAGCGCTAGTGGCATTTATCGCCCGACCCTAATAAAATACCTATATAAAGATTAAACTTACCACATCCAGTGATATTACTTATTTTTCTCTGTTTCTCTCCCTTCTATATGAACTCAAAAGACTTTCCATTTTCACTTTTAAAACTGCTTTCGGTTGTACGAATTTTGCTATTTCATCCCATAGATTTTCTCGTACGTTATTATTATGATTTTTTTACGCCTAGTATCCCATAATGTACTATGGGAGCCATATATTTCAATAAGACTAATAGCTGTTTCATTATCCATTTTATTTGATAAAATACGTCCACACACAATCACCGGCGAAAGTTCGCGCGCGGCAGGTAGCTCGCGGCTGTCATGCGCGGTAATCGTCAAATCACAGCGCGGCTAGCCGCGCTCTGTTTAGACACACCTTAAGTGAGATCGCTTTTTTTACGTAAGCATGTACCTACCCATATTCGTAAAGTAAAACCTGATAATATCTAACAATTTATCGTTAACGGTGTATGTAACGGAAATAATAAATAATTCGAGACTTATTTATTTTAAAAAGGAGAAAATGTTAGTGCGATTCTATATACCATTTGTTACCAACGACACCACTGAACGACACCCCAGTGGTAACGAATGATTTAATTGACATTCCCAACGATACCACTAATAGTGTTGGATATTTTCCTAGTGTAATAATATGATCTATTTCCAGAATAAACTTAGGAATCACCTTTAACTATATATATATCCAACTAGTTGTACCACGGGGATAGATAACTAAAATAAGTTAAAAAAATTGTGTAAATGACTATCAGAAAGTGATCAGCCATCGATAGTGCTTACAAAAAACAGGTGCATGCGATTTTCGACTTTATTGACATTGGCGAAATAAACTAAGTAATAAAAAGGAAAAAATTCAATCGGGGATGCGGGGTAAAATATTCCCGCTCCTCCTACTAATCGGAGTTCTGATCGGAGGATAGGGAAAACCACTAATGAGTAAGATCTATGAGCGGCCGGAAATCACTCTGAGGAAAATCGAGTGATAATGATTGAAGATTATTATTTATAAAACTTAACAATTTATTTATACATATTAGGTACATAATATTGATATCAAAAGGTTATTAGATAATAATTATGTTGAGCATGTTTTAATGTGTATCTGGAAATGATATTTCAATCTGTAGCACGAAGAGGAAATGAAATTCCTTCTCGTACCACTGGTGGCACGAATTGGTGGTACGACGAGGAGGACGCCATACATTAATACTTATTTATTTAGAAGTGGCCAGTATATCCAAACATGATATAGCTGTGACAGGAGATATACGAGTACTCAAAATATAATTTTAAAAGTAAGTTCAGATATCTCCCCAGCCTAGGGGAGATAACAAGATTTAAAAATTCCTGATGTCACCCCGAGGGGGATCATTTGGGGAGACACGAGACAGAAACCCTAAGAACGTGTATGCAAAATTTCATTATGATCGATCGAGTAGTTAAGGCGTGAAATCATAAGTCATAACAAACTCACATTTGTATTTATAATATTAGTCAGGATTATGCTTAGTTAAAGGGAAACATTTTCAGAAATGGTTATTTACAATATAAGCGTTTTTGGAATTAGCCATTTGTGGCATTAGGATTAAGTATGTACAATTATTAGCAGAATATGTTGTTAAGACATTGTATAATCAACATAGTCAATTATTTTTCAAACCTTTATATATTTTCAGAGATGTGCCGACTAAACTCTAGCAGATTATTATTAAAATATGTATTGGTTTGAAAAGTTACTTTAATCTTCAACAATCTTACAGTTTGCATGTTATTCTTTATTTTAATTTTTGCTAATAATGATAATGAAAATAATAGTTGAGAAGAAAGCTATTATTGCAGATTTAAATGATCAAAACAGGCATCATAATAAAATCAACATATCACACATCTTACACAATGTGAACGTTTGATATATAATCTATAGGCCGATACCTCAGCTTGCTTAAGTGAAGTAACAACCATTATTAGTAATTTTATTAACACATTAAGTACAAAGGTATGATTTCATGACGCACGTTTGCCATTCGTTCAACTGACCATCTCCGACCGTCGCCGTCGTAACCTACAGACCCCTCAGTAGCACTTCTTAGAGTGCACTTACAATCTAGCCGCTGAACCATACGTTGTCGTCTTGACTTAATGAATTTGACTTAACATTTATAGCTTAATCGCTAAAAAGTAAACTAAGATAGAAACGTGTCGTTCGGAAAAGGCCAGCTGACGTCAAATAATGCTTGAAGACACAGGTCTTGTTCGGCTGTCAGGGCGAGTTTAAATGCCACTCCTGAAGAAACCTTCACGTGGTGAGGACATGTTGTCCTCGGAGGGTACTTCCAGTTGCACGCCGCAGCAGAACAACTCGCGCACTGCGCGCGTCACGCGCGTCGCGCGCGACGTCCGTGACTCGCTGCGCGACAGCCCGCCCGCCTCTTCTTCGTCCGACTACAACCAACCAACAACAAAGTTACACACGCACCACGTACGTTAAACACCATAATACTGCGAGCTTTTTGTTAGATCGGTACTGTAACTAATTGTCATAATTATTTAATTTTAAAGGGCGACGAAGCGAATCGTTTAATAGCTAGGATGCGTGCGGGCTGCCGCGATTGCCTTCTGAATATCTACCTCAGAAAACATGCGCTTAGTACATATTAAACATGTGTATAAAAGTAATTCTAACTATTATTATAAATGTGAACGGAGTTTGTTTGTTTGATATGCTTTCACGCCTTAACCATATGCCTTAATCATCATGAAATTTCGCATACACGTTGTCAGGAGACAGAAAAGGACATGCTTTCACGGTAAAAGGGTACCTTTCATCCAGAAAAAGGTACTGTTACTAAACTAACCTATAGTTACGCTCGTGGAAATGTATATCTAGTTTAATTATAAGAATTAAAATTAAGAAAAGTACGATGTTAAAGAAATAATCGAATATAATATTCGTACCCATTCTTTATATTTTTTGGCAGCTTCGGGGCTCCGCAACTCTGTAATTTCCGACGTTATGCTGTCGAGATTGGGCTTTTCCTCTAAAATTTCGTTCTTCGTGTCTGTGTCCGTGTCCGTGTCTATGTCAGGTATGGGCGCCACTATTGAGCTCGTCGGCAGCACTATTGAACTCGCTGGCGCCAGTGTTGTGATTATGTTAGATTTCTAAAACACAACACAATTCATAAACATTCACAGTATCGCGTGAGGCTATTTAATTGTAATAGAGCTTTCCTATAAACATATTACGTGCAGAATTGAACCATTTATCACACGAAAATAATGGTATGATGGAAATGATAAAAACAGAACGTGCGGATGTTGTAATAAGGGACCTGACAGTAATGTTCACGTATCAATGACCTCACCGTTGATTCATTTTCGATAGGTGCCATTGCTATTTCAACTGCTGGCGTAGATTCTCGCTTGCTGCTTAAAATATGTGAAGACAATTTTTTTGCGACGTGCTTGTGCTTTTCGGATTTCACTTCTGTAAGTTGAAATTACTTCAATAATTATTTGATAGTATAAAACAATAAGCATATTTTATTGTGCTCTCACCATATTCGCTTTCTATTTGTTCTTTATTGACAGGTATCACCGGTGACTCTTTCAAATTTTCAGGACCAGATGCAACAGCTGAAATGATATTTAAAAATTAAAATTAAGTAAAATGGAGGTCAATTTTCTTTTTTAATAATAATTATAATTTATTTTCATCATTTGATTTTAACAATTTTTCTCTTAATCTAATACATAAATTTTTTTAAAGCGTTTTAATATGGAAAGAGAATTCGATGACGACCGTACTAGTCTAAACTGTGCTACAGTCGCCAGCGCCTTCCACCCTGAGATTGTTACAAAAAATTTCATTGTTTAGGCACATTAAGAAAAGAGAGAAATGGAATTAAAATCTAAAACATTTTAGTAGTATAATATTTAAAAATATATATAATATTGTCTTCTGTTTACGCGAATGTTATTCATTGAAATTAAACTACTATATACGGATTTTATCGCGTTGTTTATTTATCACTGTCTTACAAAATTTTGAAAATATTACACTACTACTACTATTGATTTTATTTTACTAATTTATAAGCTAATAAAATTATTTAAACTATTAAATCTATAAATTTTTGGTTTACACTTTCCCCGACGTTTCGGTTGCTTTTCAGCAGCCATGGTCACGGGGAGACTCAATCAAAGGGGAAAATCAATAGTAGTAGTAGTATAATATTTTCAAATTTTTGTAAGTCAGTGATAAATAAACAACGCGATAAAATCCGTATATAGTAGTTTAATTTCAATAAAAATATATAGTTAAAAACTGTTACCACTCGGGGGACCAAGATCTAAATAAAGGTAATTACAAATAATTGTCAATGTGAGTTAGTGTTATGTGTGTGAATGTATGTATGTGTGTGTAAATGTAAATGTGTGGAAGGTGTGAGTGCGTGATGTGTGAGGAATGAATATGTTACTAATATATGGTTTAAGTATAGGAATTTAATAGTTCCTCTGTTTGACTATAGCTCAAGCCTAACAACCACTTACGTAGAGTATCCTTGCATTTATTAGTGGGTAGTGTATAAATGTTATTTGCTCGATTTGCCGCATTATATAATTTATTATTTATAACATAAAATTGATTTCTGGCTAGAGTTATACGATGCGGAGTAACTGAGCAAACTTTCGTTTTGTTTCGCTTTGTAATCAGGTTATAGGTAATACTTTAATGCTTCCGGAGTACAGCTGATAATATAAAAAGTTGTCTGACGATTAGCACAGAACATTCGGTGTACAGAAGACTAGTGTTGTATCTACGTGGTTTACCTAGTATCACCTTCAATATGGCCCTCTGTGCACATTCTAAAGGCAGTAGTATAGTCTTGCTAATACCACCCCATATCGCAAACACAGTATTGGAGTAGGCACTGAGCAAGAGCATGATAAACACATAGAAGTGTCTCGATATTGGCAGAAGCTCTGAGTTTTCTAAAAATTGGAATCAATCGCTTTACACGGGTTGTTAATAGCTTTATGTGAGGTAACCAATTAAGAGAGCAATCTATTATGAGACCCAGATATTTTATATTTTCAGTACGGGTTAATTGAGGGCAACCGCATCCATTCTGTAGTTCACAGGTATGTGCAGTTATTTCAAAATCAGAAGGCGGCTGAGTGTTTGTCCGGGGTGTAAAAGTTACGTATTTTGTTTTGTTAACCTTAAATATAGGTAATATTAAAGGTTAACAGATTATCGCTCAGCCACTTCGTCACCTCCCTCCCTAAACCTAATTCTACATACATAGTCAAAACATGTGAGTCTGTACTTTCATGGTGGACAAAGTAGAACCACGTTTCGCCTACTACGTCCTAAGTCTTACATAATAGAAGGCGAGCCTATTAAATTATATTAGGAATATTACCAGATTCTGTAAAAGTTGGTGTGTTCCTTTCTATTTACTAGTCTTCCTGTACACGTCTTATTCTTGTAAGATGTATGTAGGTTAGCTGAAGCTCCTTTAAGTAAAAACTTTAACCCTATTGGTGATAACAATATACACACATCAAATGAGTCTAGGGATCAAATACGTTTTAGAGGCTCACCGCAATTGAGAATTATTATTTTAACTTTTATTGATTGTAATTGGTTCTTTTTAGTGATCTTCATTAAATGAAAATATAATTTTCTTTAAATTTCGATAAAAATTGAAAATCAACCGTCAATCAGGATTTCTATAAAAGTGTTTAATTGCATTTTTATAAAACCGTTACTATTTCTGCATCAGTATTAAAAAAAACTGCATCATTATGGAGCGAAGACATCATTTAACACGAGAAGAGATGATGGGAGCCGTCGGAATGTTGCAAGTTGGTTCCGGGCAACGTACTGTAGCTGTGCTCTTGGCACTACACAGAGCGTTATAAGTCGTCTCTGGACACGCTATCGTATCACGGACAGCGTGGCCGAACCACATAGAGGACGATCTCGCATCACCACTCGGAGACAGAACCGGTACATCCAAAATACTGCTTGACGGAATTGTAACATGACCGCCATGATGTTAGCTACGAGGCTCCACAGCTCTTCAGGCTTGCTAATAAGCGACCAAACCATCTGAAATCGTTTATGTGAAGTCGGTCTGCGTTCCCAAAGGGCGCTGAGGGTTCCACCTATAGCACCCTACAATCGTAGGTCCCGTTTGCTATGGGCTCGCGAACACAGAAATTGGGAGGAATAAGATTGGCGTTGTGTTTGTTTTTCCGATGAATCTCGTTTCAGTGTGAGACCAGATACAAGACGAACTCGGATTTGGAGGACTTCTGGATGTCAAGAACGTTTGAAATTTTCTCAGGAAGTTCGTTCATATGGAGGTGGAACAATAATGGTTTGGGCCGGTATTTGGATCGGTGGAAGAACCGATCTCACTTGGATCAGGGGCAACCTCAATGCTTAGATTTATGCGGAGAGGATTGTTTCAGGCGTGATCATCAAACGTTATATTTGTTTTAAATTATTTTTAATCAAACGAACATTATATTTCATAATCTATATGAGAAAATATACCAAATACGAAGGTACTCCGAACGAACGTACCCAAAATAACCGCAACAGCAATCGCTTTGACTCTGTTTATATATTTTTACAGAGCAAGCGTATGTCTATATAGACGTAGTATGTGCGTATTATATAATACGTAAATACTAAATGATAATGATCATATCTAATTTTTTTTTATAATAAACAAATATCATCAAGTTCAGTCTAAAAATCAACCGAGTAAAATAAAAACAAATGTTTTATTTACTAACTTTTATCATGCTGTTAACTGAAGAGAGAGAACCATCAGACCGTTATCTGAATTCATTTTAGAGAGTTATCATCAAAACTAACTTTGTGTCCTACGTTTTTAAAGTCTTATGATCTTATTTATAGAAACTTACAAAAGGCTTATAACGCCGTTTTAAAGAAAATTCAAAAAGGTATTTTTTGTAAACGCATATTACTCATAAAATGTTCCTTGTTGTTAAACCTTCAATAAAACGTCCACAATTTAAAGTGGCCCAGACCTCACTTTATGTCAGTCGTAAACCTATTTTAGCTAATATTTATAATATTATTATGGCAGATTGTTAACTTGTTTGTCTGATATAATGTCGGTCAGGCGACCCAGTTCTGCTGTTCCCAGTTCCTATATTCAAAAAACGGGTCGTTTTAGCAACGGGCAGTTAAATTTTGACACGTTCTTAAAAAGTATGCCTAAATTTAACTGACCGTAGCTTGTTTTTGACTTCTTGAAACTATGTTTCAATCATTTTCAATATATATATATATCATATAAGATTTCAGCACTTATTGAATTGGTAGAAATAATGCATATTTGGAAAATTATATATGTACATGATAATGTTTATTTACGAATAAAAATTTTGTATTAATTATAAAAATATTTATTTAATATATTATCAAAATATATATTCTAATATGAAAATACATAATACTTGTTATTATAAAATAGCTATGGCCAGCTGATAATTTATAACGATATGTATTTTTTAACTTTATAATTCTTTCATTTTGTACACTCTTATCTGGCAACACTCTTTATTTTACTATTGTTTGACAAGGCAACTGGGTTTCGTTTTTTTATAGTACCTAAACAGTGATAGTTTACTGTAGAGAATCTTTTTTAAATCATCAATAACTTTATCCTTTATTTAAGATGTTAATATAGCTGGAATTTCTGTTTTCATTAGATAATACAGCTGTCTTTTTCAATTTCATATTTCATATTGTTCACGTTTCATGACCTGAAATTAATAATAAAACCTTAAACAATATATGTCGTTTTGTAGGGTCCAAGTAGTCAGTAAATTAGTCAAACACATCGGATTTCTATAATTGCTTACCTGTATAATTGTTTTTTTAATCCTGTTCTTTGCAGTATAGCACGTAATCTTGCAATACCATTCGTTCTACTGATATTGAACCTCAGCGGTAATTCCCATTGATTACTATGTGCATTCTCCTTAGAAAACGAATGCAGTCTACTACATATATACCTATGCAATTAAACGAACTTGATCAAAACATTTTGATTCTAATTATTTTAGATAAAAGGAGAGCTATACCTAGTTATTTATTTCTAAGTAACTATATAATTTGATGGCTGTTGTCGAAGAGAGTAGAGAATAATATAAACGTATAGGTACAGTATACTCGTAGTACAGGTAAGATTTTGTCAATGTTTACGTCAAGATGACAAAATCAAAATGTTAATGTGTTCATTACCGATGTTGTAGCCGTTGAAGGATTACAGAACTTTTATTAATAATGATTTTTACTGAACGTATGTATAATAAGCTTACTGAGCATTTTAGCTACTGGACGTATTAAGCCTTCAGTAAGTATTTTTATGAATTAAGCTGTTATTTTGTGATGATACATTAAGCGTGGTTGTGTCTATATACAATTTAGTGTCTAACATACTTAGGATATTAAAGTAAACATACTAGCTACGACTGGCGCACATTTTTGGTGTGAGACTGGTGGCTCTGCGTCTTGTAGCTCGGTGGGCTTGAATGGCACCGAACGTTTACTCAAGGCGGATTCCACCATCACCACAGGAGACACACGGTCGATAAGCTCCCCGCTAGGATTTTCTTCCTCCGACATTATCCACGATAGCTTATGCAGCCATACGTGTACACTTTAATACCTTATTGATTTTATCAATATATAATTGTTGTTGTTGCTATTTTTAGGAATGCACAAATGACTGCAACGTCATACTTTATAAATTTTGACAGTTAACTTCCTTGTTTTTTTTTGACTCCTTCTATTTTCGAAAGAGTAGTTACCACATAAAAAGTATTGCAATATTGTAGACTAAACGTTTCTACGCTACGTTACGAAGTCTATCTAGACTGAAGCAAAATTAAATGTATTGTCAATACATTTAATTTTGCTACAGTACATACAACAAATGCGACTCTCACCTTATTTCCAAATTAAAACAAATGGTATTATTTCTATATTCTTTTAACTAGTAATAAGCATCATTCGATACCACAAATAATTTAATACAAAACATTGATCAGTTTAATATTTCTATCCCTGTTTCTTGTGAACCGGAGGAATGCATCTCACATCTTCAACATCCTAAACGATATCTAAATATTTTACAACAGAATATCCGTAGCCTAAACTGCAACTTCAAGGAGTTACAGGTTCTCTTTAAACGATTGAAATTGTCTTGTGACATTATTGTGCTATTAGAATGCTGGCTATCTCATGTCGTGAGCTTGCCGTTGCTTGAAAGATATAAATCGTTTAAAACCAATGACAACTACAATCAAAACGATGGCCTTGTGTCTATACCAACAGCAACCTGGAATGTATTGTAGACAAACCATCCCTATCTGATGCCAATTGCCTGACAATTAAAATACAAAATCATACAATATTAATAACGATTTATAGGCCACCCAGTTACAGAACACCTGATACTTTCATAGATTCCTTCCAGAAAATTCGAGCCCCACGTTGGGCGCCATTGTAACCTTTAGGGTTTTCTTTATGAGAAATGTAGATTTTAGAGGAACAGGCCACGCCGTAGGGGCGTGGTGTCCCTAGGTGAATTTAATTAAAAGATACAATAAGAGAAGGTGTGGCAATTACACTTTTAATGCGTTTAGTTCACATGTACAACTTTAACAATATAAAATAGACAGGGCGTGGGTCACTTAAAGGCTTGCTGCGTGTCCTCGTAGTTAGGAACACTTAACTGAAGATGTGGAGCCGGGCCGCAAGGAGAACGTCCAGGACGCGATCGGGCTTATATATGGCTACCGCCGGGCAGGAGGGGAAGGGGGGACGCCAGCCACCACTCCGACGCGCGCGCAGCCGTCAAGGTCGCGCGGTCCGCGTCACAACATACACTATTATAAGGGTATTCGTCTTTTAAAAATGTTATAATAGTTGGCGACATAAATATTAATCTTAAGAAAACAAGCCCTATTAACCCTAGATAACTAAACTAGTTTTACAGAAACATAATAACTAATCATTCGTCGAGTGGACTACGCATTAAAAACGTCATTATTATCAAAATTGTTTATTAAACATAGGAACTTGTTACATGACACAATATTTTGTGTAAATAGGAACTAATTAAGAATAAAAAACATGATAAATATTATTACAGACAGTTGGTAGACATGTCAACATTATGAGGGTCACAGACATCGACTTAAGTATATATTACAAGCGTAACAGATCGCTTTTTTACATTTTACACAATAGTGTTTAATCATTCGGCGAGCTTTTGACGGACATAAATAACATATTTTGCGTACATTCGATGCAGAAGGAGCAGAAAATTCTTCATTTGTTGATTCACCTAAAATATCCTGGGTCATAGTTTTTATTTCCCGCCTCAAAGTCAATGTTTGTAATCGTTGTCGTAGCCAGGGTTGCATGAGTTGGTCTCCCATCTTCATGACAAAATCTCGCCGAGACACAGGTTTTTCGTTGTCTCTAACATTATTAGAGACATAGATAGCATAACTATTGATAGCTGACAGGTTCAGCATATTATAGAATATACATAATGGCCACCTTTTACTAAAATCTTTTAAGTCTTTCTGTTAGTACTCATGTTAGAATACAGTTGGTCTACCGTGTCGACTGCACCCTTCGTACTATTATAAAAATGAATTATTTCAGGTTTTCCTGTACTCTCATTGATGTTGGGCTGATCATGAATAGTTGAAAAAAACATAAACATGTACGAAACAAACGTCTTATCTCCGTCGTAACAAAATACCGATGTATGTACAAACCGCACGTGATTTGGAAAACTAAATTTTTCTGGCATGTCTCGTTTGTTACCACTTCTGCATTAATCCATTGGCTTATTTGCTCCTCTTGCCTTCTCAAATCCAACAATACAACAACAATGAAAAAGATTACAGCAAAAATATCTATTTAGTCACTATATTTTCATAATTTCATTTAAATTATATTTAAATAATATTATTCCTAAAAATAGAAATAAGCATTACATTATTACCCTGAAATAAAAAAGTAACGAAAAATATAAAGTACATACCTTTGCAGAAAAGTTACGTAGTAACTAAACTTTTGTCGAGCGGGCGACACGATACCTGGTAACTTCCTAATAGACGTGTGCACGCAACCAGGGCACGCGCTGCACTGTTTTTAAGGTATTAAAGGTAAACAAATAGAGGAACGCGAGGGGCGCGGGGAAGTTTGCAAACGACACATTCGAACTTAAGTGCGGCGTCGCCGTCGCGTCGACGAATGTTTAAGTTATCTAGGGATAACACAGACTACATGGACTTTTAAAAATTACTGTCAATCACAAAGAGGCGGTCAAACAAAACCAATGAATACTTCTCTAATATCGGTAAACGCCTATCTGGTATGATTTCACCTACTCGCTTTCCAAACTTCAAGAAAGTTATTGAGCTTCCTGTGAAATCTTTTGTTCTTCTACCAACGGACAATGACGAAGTCAAGAGAACAATACAACTTCTAAAAAGTGACTGTGCTCCAGGTTGGGATCAGATCAGTGCCGAGATTCTTAAGATAACATCCAAGTCTGTAACACCCGTGCTAACTGATGTGATAAATCGCTGTTTCGAGGCTGGGCTTTTTTAGAATTCTTTAAAAAGTGCTGTAATACACCCGATATACAAGGCGGGTAGATAGAGCCAGTGTCAGTATCTTATCTTATGTGTGGGGGCCAGTCAGTACAGACCGGCGACACTTCGACCCATTGGGATCTTTTGTGTCGGCCCCAAGATTTATCTCTTAGCTATCTCCCTATGAATGTACTGCATCAGTCATAGCGTACACTTCAGAGAGAGAAGCCTGAAGTCCTCAGGGTTTGGATATGCCAATCCCATCAGACCGATCCTCAATCTAGCCAACGCGTCACATTCACATAGTAGGTGCGATATGGACTCGTCCTGTTCACCACAGGCTCTGCAGATTGAATTGTGTGCCAATCTCAATCTGCACAGGAAGTCGTTGATGCCAAAATGGCCAGTGAACGCTCCTGTGAGCAGGCGTATTTGGCTCTTGTTATACCCGCAGAACTTCCGGATGAAGCCTCTGGCTCTGTTTGAATTGAATTTCTTGGAGTGTTCCAGACACGACCCTAAGGGCCATCCACTCTAGCCTGTGTTTATCATTGCCATATGCATTCAAAGCTGCCTTGACGGTACTGTTAGAGAGTCCCACGAATGGCTCGGGGCCCACAAACAGTTGCTGCGAGCCCTTTCTGTCTAATTCATCAGCCTCCTCATTGCCCTGCACCCCTGCATGCCCCGGAACCCACACCAGTCTGACTGTGTTCTTTCTGCCAAGTTTGTTTAGGGTCTTAACACAGTTCAGGACCAGCCTGGAGTCCACTCTACACGAGTCCAGAGTCTTGTGAGCAGCTTGACTGTCACTGAGAATATACACAGTCCTGTCAGTGACATTACTGTTGCAGAGGCAGTTATAGCATAGGTTTCCGCTTGGAAGACTGTTGCATATTTGCCCATGCTTTGGCTCACCTTGCAGTCGTTGGTATAGATTCCATTCATTCCATTTGAATATGTGCAATGGTTGTGTGGCGGACCCAGGCATATAATACATCATTATATATTAAATACAAGTAAATAATGTTTATATATCATACGCACATCCACAAAACATTCATACATAAGTACTTACTCACACACCTATACAGTACAACCTTACATATTATATCTATCTATATTTATGTAGTTATAAAATATTATTTATTACTCTGTCTGCCGTGCATTAATAACGGTTTCTCGTGACGTAGTGCATTCCAAGCGCGGCGCGGCCGCAGCGACCGTTAGACCGCCCGCCAGTCACTTCTTATGTCTAACGCTGGACGCACGTTCGATCTGTGCTCGCGACATACGACACGAATGTCATAAAACCTCACGTAATATTGCTTACTGGACTCTGCTATATATATATATATATATATATATATATATGTTGTCAACTGCTTCTTTACCACTGTTACTCTCCTGTGCCTTTAATAAATTATACGCTTCAAAACTGTTAAGCTCTTTCTCCTTCATCTCTCTACGCATATACAAACCCTTCTCCAAAGTTGCATTTTGTCGCATCCCATGCTCATAATCCTTTTGAGATCCTTTGAAATCTCCAATTTTGTGTGTCAAGTTACCGGCATGTTGACGCTCCACAGCCCATGCACAGATAATCTGTGTAGCGCCTTTATCGCGTCTGACTCCACAACAATGTGTAGCGGCGTTAGATCCAGCAGGACCTCTAACGCTGCCGTTGGCGTAGTCGGGAACGCCCCTGTAATAGCCATGCAGGCCAATCGCTGCACCTTCGACAGCGCGGTCCTGCATGTAGCTAGTTTAGTTCTTGGCCACCAGACAATGCTTCCATACGTAAGTATGGGTCTTATCATCATCGTGTATAGCCACTTGATGACCTTAGGCTTTAGCCCCCAGGTCTTCCCATAAGTAGAACGAATCATGCCGAAGACCCGCAGGGCCTTCTCTATGACTTTGTCTACATGAGGTTTCCACATTAGTTTGCTATCTAAGGTCATGCCTAGATACTTTACCTCTATGGACCATTGTAACTGCGTACCATACATGGAGAGAGTTTCCAACCCTGTCAGATCTCTCATCCTAGTAAACGGCACGACAGTAGTTTTCCCTGGGTTGATCGATAAATTATTGCTACTGCACCATTTTTCCACCATAATCAGGGCCTTCTGCATGAGACTAGATACCGTACTCGGGAACTTTCCATTGACGTGTATCACCAAGTCATCCGCAAATCCGACCGTTAAGTACGGACCTTTGTTGAGTTGTTCTAGGAGTGAATTGACTACCAAGCACCATAAGAGTGGTAAGGGTACTCCAGCCTGAGGGCAGCCCTTGGTTGTCGTTGCATACATTTCATCTCCTAACAACTCAGTCCTAATGATTCTACCCCTGAGCATACAATCGATCCACTTGCAAATGGTTGGCTCTATGCCGTGATTTGCCGATGCCACACTGATGGCATCAAAGGTGGTCCGATCGAAAGCTACCTCAATATCCAGGAAAGCAGCAATGCAAACTTCCCGGTTCTCTAATGCATGTTCTGCCTTATTTACCACAAAATGTAGTGCCGTCTCAGTGGATTTTTCCGACTGGTAGGCACATTGTAGCCTGTGGAGGGGGAATTTCCATAATGCTCCCTCCCTGACATGTCTATCTACTAACTTCTCCAGAGCTTTCAAGAAGAACGACTCAAGACTGATAGCCGCTTTGCCCGGTTTCGGGATGTAGATGACTTTAACACGCCTCTATATCTTTGGAATGTATCCAAAAGCTATGCAGGCTCTATATAATCTGCACAAATGCGGAACCAAAAGTGCAGCTCCCTGTTGTAGGATGATGGGATAAACCATGTCTGGATCAGGTGACTTGAATGGTTGAAAACCATTTAGAGCCCAGCCGACCTTCCCTTCATCCACTACCTTCCTAGCAGTGTCCCAATCTGCTTTGGTTGTACGACAGCTTAGTTCAAACAGGCTGATCGGGTCCTCCTGCTCATTTTCTATTATCTTACAGTCTGGAAAGTGTGTGTTTAGCATCATTGCTAGTGTCTCCTTATCAGACCCTGTTCGCTGCCCATTGCCATCCTTAATGGTTGTCAATGGGTGTGCCCTGACAGTTGAGATAGCTTTGGAGAGCCTCATTCCTTCAGGAATCGTACTGATGTTTTCACAGTGTGCTCTCCAAGCCTTCCGTTTGGCTTTCCGCACAGCTTTGTTATAGTTAGTCAAACAACGAGCGTAACTACTGTAGTCCCTACTGGTCCTAGCATTGTTAAACGCTCGTCTGGCTTCTAGCCGCAGTTTGACCAACTCTGGCGTCCACCACGGTACCCTTTTGGGCTTAAGTTCCCTCTCAGAGCAGTTGTTTGTCCAGGCCGTATTCAAAGTCTGGACCAATTTGTCTGCTGTAAACTCGATGTCTAATATAGAATTGAGCTTACCCTTAGAATCCTCCAGATCTATTCTGAGGTCACTCCTAAAGAAGTTCCAGTCCGTATTTCTGGGATTCCTTCTACGTGCTGTAGGAGCTGGCACCAGCGTCCTGTACTTAAAGCATATGTAATTATGCTCTGACAAGGTAATCTCATCAGACACATGCCATTCGACAATCTTTGTGATAGCCCTGTTGGAGGCTAACGCGATGTCAATTACCTCTGCTCGCCTACAGTCAGCGAACGTTGGCCTGTTTCCTTTATTTAGAATTTGTAAAGAGGTACTTACCACATACTCCAGTAGTTTTCCCCACTTACATTCACATCCGTGCTCCCCCAGACTGTGTGGTGTGCGTTGGCATCGCATCACAGGATCATGTCCAGGTTCTCCCGGCTGTCATATTCAACAAGGTCCTTTATCTTCCAGATAATATTTCCTTGTCCATGTAGTCGAAGTATGCAGAGGTCAGGATTACAGTATCCCGCCCTCCGCTTCCTCGCACATTGATCTTAACTGTCATAAGATCCCTAGAACAAAAATTGTATAAGGGCATTGCTTTTATGCCATTTCTGACATACACACATGTCCTTATATCATTAGTGGAACAGTTGTGATCAATTACACCTCCCGTCCCACCCAAACCTCTGATCTTTCCCTCTTTAACATAAGGTTCCTGGATCAGGGCAATATCATATTCCTTCATCCGCAGGTGGCGGGTCAGAACGGCCATCGCCCCGATGCAGTGATGAAGGTTTATTTGTACGCACCTTAGTCCCGCCATTCGGTCTGCCTATGGTGGCGTCTACGGTGGCAGACACTGCTGGCCGCCCCCTCGCTCCTTTCCTCCGTCAGCGCCCCCGCAGCCTCCAGCGACGATAGATCTAGACAATCTATATGTCCGATTATGTCGTCGGTCTTCGGAGACATGCATGGCGATGATGTGTAGAGAGCCGTACCTGGTTCAACCACCACTGGGTTCGCGGGCTCTTCCCCGTCCCCCACCTGTGGTGCCGTCGCCGCAAGGGCCTCCTTCCCCACACTGGCACTCACTGACACCTTCGGCACGTTCAGATCCTCAAGGACCTTGTACGTGCTTTTGTCCGTGCCAGCATGGAGACAGAAGCTGCCTGCTTTTATGGCCGCAGCCGACACGTTGTCCACCAGGACAATGCGCCTGGTGTGCGTCTCCTCGACCTGCGTGCTCAGCACCTTCCACTCGCAGGTCCTCAGAGAGGGGTTGAAGCGCTGCAGCATGGTCAGCACCCTGGAGGCATCTAGGCACCAGGTATTCCTGGTCTTCCAGGCCATCTTTATTGGCCTTGGAAGCTCCTTGGCGCTGACCACTCTGAGCTTCACGTTCCCAACGGTTAAGGCCGCGAAGCCACTCTGCGGCTCTCTCACCCTCACACGTCACGTGCAGAGCTCCACCAAGCAGTGCACCGACACTAATGACCGGCAGAGGATCAGGTGTGGCCTCCAGCTGATCCCATATGGCCGCCCTTATGGGTTCCACCAGCTCTACATTAAGCAGAGCGTCAGGGAAGTTGTCGGTAACAACGGCCATTTTAACTCCCGTCAGCGCCTCCCTGTAGAAGTCGCCTTGGGTCTTGGCACGTTTATTGCCATCTGCCTGAGCAACAGTATCGTCGCTCGCTTCCCTGACCCTTTTTGAAGAGACTGCATCGGGTGCCAGTGCCAACTGCCGCTGCAGCTCACGCCGCTTGCGGTTGGCACACCCACTGAGCCTCTTCCTGCCCCGGGTATGGTCTGCGGAGTGTGCAGCCGAGTTTGGCTCCCCCTTAGGGTGTGCCTCGCCCGTCTGCTCCTTTCTGGCCTCCCCAATCCTGGAGGGCAGACACCCACTCCCCGAGGGTGTCACGCTGGAATCCCCCTTCGGGTATTCCCTGCATGACAGACCCCCTCTGTGGCTGCCACGCCCTCTATATTGGTTGCCCTTTCCAGGGTTACCCCCTCTCCATTTCTTAAAACTGCCCGTGTAAGCACCACTCCCCTGGCTCATGCTCGGACGGCTACTGGGGCCATCACGACCATGCAGCTTGGGTATATAAGTGCTCCAATGTGCAGCTCCTACACTATTACTGACCTCTCCCCCTAAGGGTCCAGAGGTCCTTTGTTGCTCGCCTTTATCGGTCAAGCCCTTGGTTTTCTTGTGACAGAGTCCATTTTAGTCTATCTTACTTTTCACCTGCTGGCTCCCCACCCACCATGAAGCCCGCAACGTTAGGGATGCCTTGTTCAGGCACCAGGGCTACCAGCTAGGTAAAGCACCCCCTAGTGAGCTGTCCCCGAGACATACAGCACTAATCACTCCACCCCAAACCACTGAGGTGGGAGACGAGCACTGCCGGCTGGAGACCTTTTCACCCAAGGGCACTCGCCTGGCGGCCGCATGAGCGGACACCGCAGCCGATTGATCGCAGCTGGCTAGACTACGACCTCCCGTGTGAGAGGAAATCCGGACGAAACGGGCGTGTTGCAGATCAGCAGCACTACCATCGCCACATCACCACTCAACCCCCAGGACTCCTTCATCCCTCCGTAAGGGTCCCCGCGCACGGCACAAACACGCGGGATGTCATTACTATCCATCGTCTGTCGTTCGACGATGGACTCGCCGGAACATGACCTCTCCATCCCAGGCAGTGATCGACTGGTGGTTTTAGTTGCGTCTATTTCATAGGGAACTAGACCAATAACAGGGGGCAACCACGTGAAGGATTCCCCACCAGACTTGTCTTAGGAATCTACACGACTGTTGCGCTCTCCCCTAAGACCATTGGTACCTTACTCGTCTTGAAGAGTCGAGTAAAGTGGGTTTGTATCTATACTACACAAGCAGCCAATCCAGTGAAGCTAGAAAGCAAAGAAAGCAAGCTAGGCAGTGCAACTATTAAAGCATAAATACAAATCCCCCCCGCCAGTGTCAGTAACTATAGACCTATTGCAATCTTAACTACGTTATCAAAATTATTTGAGCGCATAATTAACACCAGGCTTACTAAATACTTAGAAAACGGCAATCTATTTTTCAAACTCGCAATATGGTTTTAGATCTGGCTGCAGTTACACAAATCACGACAGACACAGTCGAACTTAAGTGCTTCGACGATTGATTAGTTATCTAGGGTACATGTACCAAAATTACCTCCACTAAATGTATTAAATATCTAGGAATTGAAATTGACGCTAATTTAAAATTGATGGTTAATTTGAAAACCACATACAAACTTTATCCAATAGAATGCATTAACTAACATACATATTTAAAGCACTACGTGATGTAGCTGACAAACAGACCATAAAATTAGTATACGAGGCCTTGGCGCAGTCAATCATATCCTATTGCATCACTTACCTGGGGAGGAGCTTGTAAAACAAAAATGATAATCCTTGAAAGAGCTCAAAGAATGACACTGAAAGTTATTCTATCAATACCTCGGCTATTTCCTACTTCTAAACTTTACGAAGAAGCGCAAGTCCTTACTGTGCGCCAGCTTTACATAATGCTATCTATACTTCATAAACTGAGTGACTTACCAGAGGACAGAAGAAAGCACATAGCTCGGACTAGAAGAAACTACGCAGTTTGTGAGCCGACTGCCGTATACACCTCATTTGCACAAAGATTTTTTTCATACCGAGGAGGTATGTTGTTCAATAAAATAAATAAAATAGTTCGCTTGTCCAACTATTGTAAAACTGAATGCAAAAATAGAATTTATAAATGGTTGCAGAAACTTAGTTACGCAGAAACAGAAAAAATCCTTGAGGTAAGTATATAAATTGTACAATATATGTATACATATACTGTACAATACGATATATTATATCTATACTCTTAATTTTATATATCACATTAGGTATTTTATTATATATTACATTTATTTACAACTATTAAATCATACATTTATCTACATATTACCCACAATGATTAAGAAACCTATTAATAAAGAAATATGTTAAAACATGCAAAACTGTTATTTAACTAAATTATTTATCCCTTAAACAAACACACATGCACATTCCTATATACATACACATACATACACACACATATGTACATACAGATGCACACAAACACACACTCACTCACAAATATATCATTATTATACACCGAAACGTGTTCCCGTTTACTCATTCACAACTCTCATATACCTACGCTTTCCACATGTTGACAATCCATACAATATTATGAAATGGGGAGTCTGGAGATCTATAGTAGAGGCCTTGGCTTAGTCTAGAGTCCAGATCTCCCACAAATTACGAATTACTGACTATTGTTCGTATCAACTACGTACTGTATAACATGATTTAATTTGTGGAGATGAAATAAACATTATTATTATTATCATTTTATGTTTCTCTTATCACAGGTATTTTGTAACATATTATATAAGAAAGTGGCCCTTCGAGAGTTTTTATCAAAGGTGGGATGGAACACTGACAGCGGCACTAGCCGCAGTAGGCGTAGGATTATTGCTACGTATGGATTCTAATATATGGGCTATGGGTATGGGTGTTTGATGAACCGGTATATTAGTAACTAGGGAATAGTAACCAGGGGCGTGCACAAAGATTTCTGGTAGGGTATGCACGCCCTACCCGAAACCTCTGCGAGGGCACTACATTTCATTTACAAATGTTTTTGTGTGTATATATCTGTGTATAATAAATAAACAAAATGTCTTACCAAATTCAATTCAGCGACTTTTCGATATGGCACAATTGATGATTGCGTGTGTGGCCACCATGAATATCCAAATAACTGACTGATGGTGAAAACAAGTCACCTAAATGATATCCATTGTGGCCTTGTAGGTATTACAAGGCCGTGAGATGTTAAGAGTGTTTTTTGCGCAAATTAACAAAAATAAATGAACGAAATTACTAACATACTTGACTGTAAGTATTATTTTAATTTTTATAAATCAAATCAACGCGCCTATCTGTTTTAAAATAATTCTGTGAAACGTCTTCGTAAAAATTACAAGATCGTTTTAAAATCATTAAAAGTTCTTTTTCAATTGAAATCATAGACAAATCAGTGAGTCTGCTTTTGCCCCTGTGTTTCGTAGATATGTATGGATTCTTTTTAAGCAAGAAAATGATCGTTCAGCCGATGCGCTACTAACTGGAACCGTAACTTCCTATTCATTTTGCAAATTTGTGAACTTCGGGAAATATGGCTGTTAAATTGTTTGTATGTAAATATTGAATAAGATCAAATATTTCTAACGTTTTTAATTCGTCTGATTTATAAACGCATCGGAGCTCATTCCTAAGGCGACCCGCGTTAAAGGAATGTTCATGCGAATTAATGAGTTCGACGATCGATTGCTCTGAAAAATTATTACAATACAAAGTATAATATTCATACGAAAGTAGATTGAAAAACTTAAGGTCTTTTAAGTTTTCATAACGACTACGACACTCGTTCAAGACATTGTCAATTATAATATCTTTAAACACGCGCCTGTAATATTGTTGAACATTGTCAAAACCTCGTTTTCTTTTCGGTCGATCGCAATATGGTTAACAAACAAAATAGTTTATTTGTGTGTACACAGCCCGCTAGCCAGTTATAAATAATAGTAATAATATTAAGCCATTCGCATCCAACCCGCAGTTACGCAACTATCACCTCGTGCGACGCGGACGGGCAATAGTGCCAGCATGGAGGTGGATGACATGACAAATGATGATGTAAGTATTCAGTACAAGGAGGAGGTAAAGGATGCTTTGGAAAGTGCGATTCAGGAATACTGGTACATGCAATTTACGATTCGGCCCCGTCTGCCTCGGTTACCTATGCATAGAAAAAATATAGCATTGGTGAGTGTCCTGGACTCGCTATTATCTAGTTATTTAGATAATAGCGAGAATCTCGCCGATACTCATTCGATCCTGTACTGTGCTGCTGTGGCGGCAAGTCGTATAGCGGGCATCAAGTTACCCACACATGTCCCTGCTATACGACAAACATCTGTCACCCCGGCCTGGCAGTGCAGGATTGAACGGCGTATTGCTGAGGCAAGGACACTCATCGGTAAGCTGATCTGCTTCAGGGCAGGGAACACACGGCCCAGGGTAATGCGCTATGTAGGCCGGGCTTTTCTGGGGACTGGTGTCAGTCCTCATGAATACGTATCTCGGGCCACAGAGCGCATTGACTTCCTGAAGCAGAAAGTCTATGCATGGGCAAATCGACTGCGCAGATATAAAAAACGCGTGCACCGGTATGTCATCAACCGCACGTTTCAAAGTGGCCAAAGATGGGTTTATAGAACCTGGGAACGACCAGATCAATGTGTGGCCGATGTGGGGCTACCAGATGCTAATGCTACAAATACGTTTTGGAGGAACATCTGGTCGGTACCCGTCGGCCACACTGAGGGGGAATGGATGCGGGAGGTAAAGCGAGCAAGTGAGCTAATTCCAGAAATGGAAAACGTGGTCATTGATAGCCAGGATGTAATTAGTGCGGTCCGATCCTTATTAAATTGGAAATCGCCCAGGACCGGACGGACTGCACAATTTCTGGCTGAAATGGCTGCGTAGCTCACATGCTTGTTTGGCTGCTCAATTTCAATCTGCCCTAGAATCTGGATCGTTACCAGATTTTATGACCACGGGAATAACCCACCTACTCCATAAAACAGGTAGTAGTATAAAGTAAATGCAACTCTGCATACCTTTTTGAAGTCATGCATGGGGCAATGGAAAACGGTTCTTAGCTATCCAGGATGTCGACAGATCCCTGGGAATGGCGAATTGATAAAAATTGAGCGGGGTATATTTCAGGGCGACAGCCTGAGTCCTCTTTGGTTCTGCCTAGCATTGAATCCTCTTAGTACATTACTAGAGGGTTCAGGGCTAGATTACAGGTTACATAGAGGGGGTGGAGTGATATCCCACTTGTTGTATATGGATGACTTAAAGTTGTTTGCCCACACTAAATTACAGCTGATGGATTGACTTAAAGTAACTGAAACTTTTAGTAAGTCTATCAGTATGGATTTTGGTGTGGACAAATGTGCTGTCATCCATGTAAAGCAAGGAAGGATAGTGAAATCCGAAGGAACACAACTTTCGGATTCCATTAACCTTCGATCAATTCTTGTAACCGATACTTACAAGTACTTGGGTATGTCACAGGCGTTAAGTATCAATGAGGCTGACATGAAGCAATCGTTGCAGGAGCGTTTCTTTGGTCGCCTGAAAAAAGTTTTAAATAGTCTTTTATCAGGTGGCAACAAGGTGCGCGCTTGTAACGGTTGGGTCATGCCGGTGCTCATGTACTCCTTTGGCATACTTAAGTGGACTCAGACTGAACTAGATGTCCTGGACCGGCGGATCCGTACACTCTTGACGGCATACCGTATGCATCACCCACGTTCGTCTGTGATGAGACTGTATATCCCGCGGAAATGTGGAGGCCGAGGCTTTCTGAATGCCAAGGCCCTTCATAACCGCGAGGTATGCAACCTCAGAGAATACTTTCTCCAGGCAGACGTGGGTATGCGTCGGGATGTAGTTGCTGTAGACATCGGACTCACCCCGCTCAGTTTGGCTAAAGAGAACTGGCGCAAGCCTGTAGTACTTAGCACTAACGATCGCAGGGATGTATGGCAGAGCAAGGAGCTTCACGGTAGGTTCTACAAGGCTCTATATGGAGCTGATGTAGATCTGTTAGCCTCCGTGAACTGGCTACGTTTCGGTGACCTCTTTGGGGAAACCGAAGGGTTTGTCTGTGCTATTGCGGACGAAGTTATCAAGACGAATAACTACCGGAGATATATCTTGAGGGATGGTACGGTTGACATTTGTCGAGCGTGCCACCTACCTGGTGAGTCCCTCAGGCATATAGTTTCCGGTTGTTCTCGTCTTGCTAACGACGAGTACTTGCACAGACATAACATAACCAAGTAGCCAGGATTATTCACCAGCAACTTGCTCTGAAATACAAACTTGTAGATGTTGAAGTGCCGTACTACAGGTATGTAGCTGAATCAGTTCTCGAAAATGGTCATGTCACGTTGTACTGGGATCGAACTATCATCACAGACAGGACTGTTGTGGCCAACAAACCTGACATTGTGGTAATAGATCGATCAGAGCGCCGCGCATTGATTATCGATGTCACCATTCCGCATGACGGCAATCTCGCGAAAGCTGAAAAATATAAGCAAATTAAATATCTCGATTTGGCTCGCGAGGTTGTCGACATGTGGGATGTTGATTCGGCAATCATTGTGCCGATAGTCATATCTGTCAATGGTCTAATAGCCAAGAGTCTCGATCACCATCTAAAGAGGCTCGCGTTGGGTGCTTGGATCAAGGGTTTGATGCAGAAGGCAGTGCTTTTAGATACAGCACGCATTGTGAGGAGGTTCCTATCTCTGGAATCCTAACCACCGGCAGCTTGGACCCTGTTCCCGATGCCGGTGGGGTACCATATATTTTATATTTTAAATGTATTATTATAGATATATGTATATTTAAAAATGAAAAGTATATTGAAAATATTTGAATAAAGAGAATAATAATAATATTCTATCACATGTACACACAACACCATCTAGCCCAAACTAAGCAGAGCTTGTACTATGGTTACTAGACAATGGATAAACATACATATATACTTTTTTTTTGTAAATACATACATATTATACATAGAAACACCCAGACTAAGACAAACATCCGTGTTCATGCACACAAATGTTTGACTTGTGCGGGAATCGAACCCGCGACCTCAGGCGTGGCAGTCGGTTACATTAACCACTACGCCATCGAGGCCGACAATCATAATACTTTTTATTAAAAGAATGTGTCGTCGAACCTTTCTGTTGTTTTAGATCTAAATCGCGAACACAGCGTGCAAGAGTAATTATTTTATTTTTGTCATCAAAAGACAACGTTGAGAAAACACCAGTTTTAATTTATTTAATTTATATAATCATTATATAAATTAAATTACCTGTGTAGGTGATGTGTGTCATCACCAACACAGGTCTCACAAGTATAATTTTCCATAATTTACAGTAATTCCGGTAATTTCACTAATTATTTAGTAATCAATTACAAAGCGCTCAAAATCCCCTCGACAGCTCTGAGAAATAATTAATAATGGCGTACGATGCTTTATTGCTAAAATAATAGGCCTATAATAAACAACAATTATGATGTTTTTGACAACTATTTAAACTGGTTGGATTTTCGTTGTAGGCAGTGCCTTCAGTCGGCGATCACACACGCTGCCTACAAGCAAAATCTTTGTCTCGTAGGCAGCGTAATCGATTGACGTCTAAATGTACTGCTAATAAGCACGATTCTTTTTGCTTCCAGATACCTCTCTATTATATATTCTATTTGTTTAGTAGTTCGCTCAAGGGCCAATAGATGGCAGTGGCACAAACTATTTGTTTAGTAGTTTGCTCACGGACCAATAGATGGCAGTGGCACAAGCTCTTATTGTATCTGATAATTTTTTAGTGTATTTATTATTATTCAGCTTATAGTATTTAATAAATAGATTTCAATTATATAGATTTACATAGGCCAGCGGACTAGGGTATGCAGTGCTTATTTGCTTGCATGAAGCGCACGCGCCTGATAGTAACTAATGAAAAACGCCAACTCACTAGATGTGCCCCATGAATAGCCACCATAGGCATACAAGCCAGCAGCAGAGGGCAACACACTTGAAAATGACACTTCCACCCCCAAGCATGTAGCTCTAGCGGCCCTCTTTGTACGGCCGACCAAGGCAAGCCAGAGTTGAGAGTCCTACGGGCGCTCTTGAAGTTCTTTATAATTTTAATACCTGCGAACTAAATAAATAATCAAAGTAATAACATTATTTATGGTCTTTATGGTCTTTTTGTAAATAGTTGTACTTCGTTTTACTCGTATCAGCGCCAGACTATACTAATTTAGTAAAGATCTTGAAAAACAAATATAATATTACGTGTCACAATAAATTATTTTGTGTAAACAAAAAGTGACAGCAAAGTTGTTAGCTCTCTAGACGTTGTAAAAAGACGTTAAATCAAAATCGTGTTAAATCCTATCTTATATTATAAATGCGAATAAGAGTTTGTTTGTTACGCTTTTACGCCTTAAATAAACGACCGATCATCATGAAATTTCGTATACACTTTGTCAGGGGTACAGAAAAGGACAAAGGGGTTTTTATCCAGAAAAGTTACTGTTACTAACATAACCTAATCCACATTTACGCGAGCAAAACCGCAGGCAAAATGTAGTCGTACACAGAAGCCTAGCATAAACTAATGTGCAATTTACACACAAATCGTTACGTCACAAGGATGGTGTAGTGGTTTACATGCTCCCTTCGCTACGGCCTCTGCTCTGAGTGTTGCGTGATCTATCTACTTCTTATATTATATCTGTGGTTCGCCACTAGATAAAGGTTTGTGTCTTCTTCTTCTTCTTTCTTTTCGTGTGGTTAGTGGCCAACCTGTTGTCAAGAGTTGTACAAGCTACCCGTAGGCCTCTAACATGGTTTAACGACTGCTATCAATTTGACAACAAACCGGACCGACTTTTTACGTGCCCTCCGAAGCAGGGAGACGCTCGGATGAAATACCTCTAAGCGGTTATTTCTTGGTGATTCGAGTCCAAATGTTGTTTAAAGATTTGTTAAAATCCCCGCGACACCGAAATTATTATTCTTTGTGGGAGCTGTCTTTTTAAATAATAGATAAATAAAGAAACAAATTGATAACTTAGTTTCTTAATTATTCATTTCATTTCATAAGTATTTTTGTTTAATTTCACCCTAACATAGTTCGGACTACATCCAGACCACAGATATATAAGATGTAGCAGACCAAACATTTTTTACGTATAACTTTTTTTATACTCATGCTTTTGTTGGCTTGTTCCCAGTCGTCACCACTGGCTTCGTTGCCACTGGGGACAAACGAGAAAAAAAATACCATTTGTTGCCAGTGGTGACGAAAGGTAAAATGAAATATTAGCTGTCACCAGTGGTGACGATCGGGATATAGGAAAATCCCAATCGTATCCAGTGGTGACGCTCGAGATTATGAATTCCCGATTATTGTCAGTGGTAAAGTAACATATACAAGATGTATTTAAAGAGATCAAACTAAGTCGACGGCGCCCCGCTTCGCGGGGCTCCTATTTTTGGGTGGGTTTAAGAAGGAACCTAACATAACCTAACCCTTCCGAGACGGAATGGCAGAACGGAATTTTTAATTTCTTCTTCTTTCATAATTACTATAGCATCCCCAGTGGGAACGAAGCCAGTGGTGACGACTGGGAACAAGCTCTTTTGTTCATGTAAATTGTAGACATTAATATAATAAAATAAATTATCAGTCATATCTTATTCTTATTACTCTTACCGTTTTTGTATAAAGCTATCTCTTTTTTACACGTGTAACAACACACTCACAAAGTTACAGTTGCGTAGCATGTTTTCCTCAATGATTTCTCTTGATTATTAACGTCAGCTGACGAGAGAGGCAAATTATAATTTATTTTGTATTATAACGTAAAACGCTGTAATCTATGAAAAATTGTACTGTTTATAAGTGTGACAGTTCAAAACACAATAAATTACCTGATATCACTTTATATCGGTAAGTTTTGATTTCGTTACTAACGAGAAATATTGTGTTTTCAATCATGATGGTTAATTGCGCTAGCTGATACTGTAGAAGTGTTCGAATATATTTATTTGGAAGCTGTTAATTTTGATGCTGCCGTAAAATAATATGTACTTAAAATGTTCAATATTTAATTTTTACGCATTGTTTATATAACATTAACAGATTATCATGTTTTTGGGATTCAGATCAGCCGAGTTCCTAAATATATTGTTATATTTTTATAATTATAATAATGCATTCTTCTTATATTTATTGTTCTTATTATTGTATCCTTCTATTTGGCGTTGCCCAAATTTGGTTGCTGACAAAACTGCCACATGTGATATTTATTTTGTTTTTCCTATGTTAGATTGCCAAAGGATGACGCACTGAAAAGTGCTTCTTTGAATAACATGGTAAACAAAATCCAGCAGCGTTTCATATTCAAGACTTTTTAAATCACACTTGTTGGTTCCAAGTTTATTTTGTACAAGATCGTGAGTTGGTGCAATCATCACTCTATTTCTTGAATTTCTACAAGTTATTTTATTATAGGTACTCTATTGGTACTTATTTAATTAACTTTGTAACTTTATATATTGTGTCATGATGTGTGTGATACATCGTCATCGGTCAATTTTAATTACTCTCTACATAATATTGAATAGTATTAATTATCACCACCAGTCAATTAACACATCAAATATTCTTAATAAATGAATTAATAACACCGTACAAAATTTATTACTATGAGACTTTCGAATGCTTATACCGTAGAGCAAAATATTATCTTTGAGGTATTAAAGATAATATTTAGTAGAGTTTTAGATTATTATTATTCACTTAAATTATGTAACAGTATTCATTAGTTTTATATTTATTAAATATAAGAAATAAAATAAGATATTTAATTTGTTTTTAAACATCAATAACTGATCATTGCCTATTATTCCTAAACCCAAAGCAAAGAAAAATTAAATTCAAAAATCTAAAATTAATACAAACTTCAACATCGCGCTAAAATCTTAAGCTGATCAAAATCTTAACAAATAAAATTTCTTAAGCTCTAAAAGAAAACACGACTAAAATTAATATTCCGAAAAGCAAACAAACTATAAAACCTTGGATCATCCCGGGTATATTGCGTTGTATAAGAAACAGAAACAAAATGCAAATTAAATATTAAATTGAACCCCATAATGACGTACTCAATATAAGTTACAAAAGATATCGAAACTATCGTAATCAATTAATTAAGAAACTTAAACGTAAATACGAAAGAGAACAACTAGCAAACTCGACAAATAACACTAAAAAGCTATGGTTTAACATTAAAAATATGACTCATCTTAATCAAACGAAAACAGATAACACGAAACCTTTAAACCAAAAGCCAACTCCTGATAAAGCAGTCATCTATGTAAATGAATACTTTGTAGGAATAGGTAAACAGCTTGCTGAGAACATTATGCTAAACACAAGTGCTCGCGATGAACACGTATTTGACGCAGACACACCACTAACATCATTTGTACTCCTGAGTACAGACGTCGCTGAAGTACATGATATACTAATGAATCTAAATTCTAGTAGCGCTTCTGGTTGGGATAATAATCCTACAAGTTTCCTTAAACTAGCTTAAGATCAAATAATCCCAATTATTGTTCATCTCGCTAAATTGTGTTTTGATAAAGGTATATTTCCTATGCTACTGAAGAAGTCTATTATAACGCCAGTTTACAAAAATGGACCAAAAGATGAAATCAATAATTATAGGCCAATTTCCGTGCTACCAGCTATAAAAAAAATTAGAGAAATTATTTAATAAACGATTAGTAAACTATTTAAATAAAAATCATATAATTTCAGACACACAGTATAGATTTAGGTTAGGTAAATCGACTGAAGATGCAGTGATAGCTATAATTTCTCTTATCACTAAGCAACTTAATCAAGGTAAAAAAAAGCCTCTCGGTGTTTCTAGACTTAAAAAAGGCGTTTGACACTGTATATGTACCGATACTCGTACGCAAACTAGAATCTGTAGGGATTAGGGTTACAGCTCTACAGTTATTTGAAGATTACCGATCTGATCGAACACAGATGGTTAAGATTGGTCAGTATATTAGCAGGCATTCCAATATCGCATACGAAGTCCCACAAGGGAGTGTTCTTGGGCCCACACTGTTTCTGATTTACATTAATAATCTATGTAAACTAGAGTCAGATGGTGCCCGAGATTTGAGATTGCATTTTTTTTTATGATATAAGTGGCTAACGAGCATACGGATCGTCTGATGTTAAGCGATTATCGCCGCCCATGGACACCCGCAACACCAGAGGAGTTACAAATACGTTGCCCGCCTTTTAAAAAGAAGTACGCTCTTCTCTTGATGGTTTGTAGGTCGTATTGGTCCGACTATATACTGCAATTGTTTTTACCGGTGATCACTGGGCAGATGTATGAATTAACAGGGAGTTAGAAATGTCTTTTGAAATTGAAATGTCTCAGCGTGCTCTTCTGAAGACCATGTTTTTCAAATCATATCGTTACATTGAAATTAAACGAATGATATCTGAACTGAACTTTGTTAGCCGTTGCTACGGTCCAGTCATATATATTAACTCGCTCACGGAGACAATTCCACAGTCCATGTACTTTTTAAAATTTCATATATCTCACTTAACTTAGTTAAGCTTTGGGAGCTTAACTAAGTTATATATATATATATCTTATATGGCAAAATTATTTTATTAATTATTATTAAACCTATTTCGTCTCCACCAATAATTTAATTTTATCAAATAGATTATACTATAAGTTTCGCTGGCCGGCTGCATTCTCATCAATAACAGCAGTAATAAGTGGTCACTAAGTTGTGTTAAGATAAACTATTGCCCCATCGGGGGCTTATCACTAACATGATTTATCTTAGCATATATCTAACCTGTTTCTACACATAGAGTATTTAACATAACCTAAAAGTTCCCTTGTCTTAAACCTCAAGAGCACGGACAGAAATCAATTGTAATAAAAACTTTATAGCGTAAATGCCATAAATTCAGGTAGCTCAAAGGAAGAAAAAGAACTGCAGTCAAAACATCTGTCAGAATAATGTAAAATTTTCTTTATTTTTTGTGTAAATTATTTAAATTATTGTATTTGCCACATATCATTATAGTTAAGGCGGGTTGATTTTAGAACTATGCAGGGGAAGAGGAAAATAAAATGTGATGGAAAATAAACAGTCTCCATCCAAGAAGAAGTTATTGTCCATCCAAGAAGAGAAGTTGATACGTGAGGTTGACTACGATTATCTCGCAGGAGGGTCGACCCGCCTGCCCAAGAAACAACTTCTTTTGGGTAAATATACCACTAGAACTGAGGTTAATTAATTTCGAGCAGTGAAAATAAACATTTTCTCTTTCTTAGACTTGGAGATACTTCAGAGAGGAACATCACATAACCAAACTTCACAAAGAGTACTCGTTTCTATAAAACCGAGAGCGCCCGCCATCAAAACTTTGTATATCGCAGAAAAGAGTCGTTTCCACTCTAAAAAGGTACATACAACACCTAATAAGAATTTATTGGAGCTCTCACGCCCCCACAGCTTGCATTGTGCTTATCTATAAATCGGATCTTTTCAGGGTTCAGATAAGTCGGGATCACGTCTTGCTATTGGCGACCATTCATCTTTTACGACTCGTAAGTTTATACTGTCATGTAATCTTGAGGCTACATTATGTTATCTTTATATTCAATGATAATTTATTCTTGCAGATTTCAGTGAGGATGATCAAAATATTGTGAATTCAATTGCTTGCGGTACTGAGCAGGACTATACGAAAAGTGAATTAGAAACAGACAGAGCTTCATCCGTCACTCTTCAGGTAGAAAGCTCAACAGTAGTTTCGAAATGTTCGCACACTGACAGTCAACCTCGTAAGGTTAATGTGTATAACACTAAACAAAGATCTGCGGAAAAATGCTATGTCTATACTCAACCACCACTAAATATGAATCTGCCTAAAACGGAGGCAAACATAGATAGAGATAATAAGGTTCCAAATCCCAATAAAGTTGATATTGCCACGTTAATAATAACGAATACATCATCCGAAGCTTCAGCAGCACCACCACCACTTTCATATACAACAATTCACACACTAAACAAGAGAATAGATCATTTGGAACGTAAAATTATGAGACAAGAAATGGTATTCCGTTCTATTGATCCTAACATACCCCTATCTTCGTCAGATGAGGAATCTAAAGATAATATTATGAAGACTTCATCTGGGACTGGGCGAGCCGGCTGTAGCTACATACAACAGTACAGTCATGTTCCTGAGACGTCTGCATTTCAGCGATATGCGCAGCAAGCAGCGCCGTTGTCACCGAGCAAAGCTACTACTTTGGAAAAAGAACATAATTCTGAGCAATATGGGCGAGACTTCACCGCTTACGACGGTATAACAGCTCGAGGTCGTCGGCAATGCGCGTCTGTGCCGTGCAAACGAGACGATATCCCAAAAATGGCTGCCGAACGGGTGCACAAAATTCGGCATAAGCTCAACCCGGTGCGCGATTATCGATTAATGGATACAGTGCATTATTTAGCGCAAGGTGAATTTGCTCCACGTGATGACGGTATTAAACTAACACCGTCACGAGAAGCTGTACTAAGTGACATTATTTGGGAAGATGTTTGTCGCACTCATTGGCCGAACGCTCGACTGGGGCGTCGAGTGGCACATCCTGAAAGATTTAACACAAGATGTGAACTCCAGCGACTAATTGACAGCTTATTGCGAGAGCGTGTTGCGCACGTAGAGCGAAGAAGACGACGTCATTATAGAATAGTAAAATTAAATCATCGCCATGAAAACTGTAGACCGATGGGCAAAACGGGCGATATCATCGTAGCCAGTCACAAAAACAGACAGGGTGACGAAATTGCAATAAGTGACCACACAGCTGCAAGTGTTATGATGTCTGAACGAAAAAAGGAGGAAGGCTGCTCTCGCAAAACTCCCAGAAGCCATGATCGCTTGGGATCAGAGCTGCGACAGTACCGTCACCCTCAAGATCGGAGTTACGGTTATGATGATTGCCCTCCGGGGCCTAGTTATGCAGCAAACAGATCCCCACCTACAAGAGAGCCAACTTGTTGCTACCAGACATCCAGTCCTATGAAGTCCAGCAAAACTAGTGGAAGCCCAAAGAAAAGACGCAATGGAAGTCATGAATTAACAAGTGCCAGCAGTTCTGGTTGCAAAACGAAGTCTCCTAGGCTAGTTGTCAAAAAAGATGGGGGTCATCGCAAGCATCATACTAAAGATGAACCAAATCTTGAACATTACATATTGCTGCCAACTTTGGTTGTACGAACGCCGTCTAATATGAAACGCCAGAAGAAATTCAATGAACTATATCATCGCATTCTCAATGTTCAGATGGATACCGGTAAGAAATGTAAGTTGTATTCCTGATATTAATAAATCAACATTTTGAATCTTACAAAATGCGGCGGTAGCCCAATGGATAAGGCATGGGTCACGGGTTCACACACTAGTCACGGTTTCGAATCCCAACCATTGCACTACTAACACGAACACACTCCTAATACTAGCATTCTACCTTAGTTGGAGGGGTTAACAATAATACTAGTAATTTGAAACCCAAATTACTAGAAATCATTTAGAAAGAAAAAAAAACTCAAATTAACCAAATTCTTTTTTTATTTCAGTTCAAAATTGTGCCGTTGGCTCTGATCCTATATTCATTAACACAACACAGAATTCGCCTAAGAAAGATATTGGACTTAACATCAAAATAACTCTCTCTAATAGTTCGGAGCAAATAAGTCAAGGAGACTCGTGAATATCAAGCCGTGATACCTGCTGCACCCAAAGTAAATTCCATATAATGTGATTTAAATATTTTTTTAATATATTTATCTTTCAGCAAACTGTAAATTTTTACTGATGATCATCATTATCATCATTAATCAGAGATTTCGATAACAATGTATACCACTCTGCAAAGCCACGATATAGCTATCTCTTATGTACGAATAATGATAAGTGCCTACACCTTGGCACTAGCAAAAGCTGGACATAAGACATCAGCGTCTTACAAAACTGCGAAGAGCTCAAGTGATTGTGAGGTGCCAGTGTCTTGTAGTTATAGACTGGGATGGGACCTAATATTTTTGATATGTTCAATTTACTGTCGCTAAACCCTTTGAGATAGTTCTACACATATAAATATCATATAATGGTTTAACGAAAGTAAATTGAACACATATGTTTTGTCTGTGTTTAACAACACACATAATTATTCGTCACAAGAAGTCATAAGGGGAATACTATTTTACCAATAAAGTGCCCAATAAACATGTAATATGTATACCTAGCCAATCGACGTACACTATTAATGGTATGATCGTGTGTTGCTGACTCCATATAAAAAGGGGTACAGCCTATACATACGACTAGGTCCCTTGTTGTGGTGATTAGGTGTTGTGGCTATCCACAGCACCTAATCACCATAGAAGTATAACAATATCTATGTGGATTAAGATGAAAACGAAGGTTGAAAACGAAGCTAACTCACTTTAGTATTTATTTAGAGTAGGACAACAGTTTAATATGAAGGCAAAATTCTGAAATTTGTAGAAATATAATACGGTTGATTGTCTTTTCTAGGATAAAGGTACACATGTATTTGGCCTGTGCAAGCAATCTAGACTTACGCCTGTATAAAGGCTTTAAGCAGAAGTATTTTTCGTCAACCATGTATTTAGGTAATAGGAGGCGAGAATATTATTGTACTATCTTTCCTAACTCCGCCTTATAGCCACTGAGAGAATATTACGTCATCAACAGCAGTCCTAGTTACCTACTACACTTATTCAAATATAATAAGTAGCATTGATTGAGGAAACTATAAGTCGTGACACTAAATAATGTAGCAGAGGTGAAACAAGGCCGATCTCGAGAAACATCGCATTCATTGCACATGGCGCTGGCCAACTGTTTGCTCAGCCATAATAACATCTTTATATTTTATGATAGCTGGGGTTACAACTCTGGTTGTGAGTGAATTTTCCACTAACTGATTAGGAATATTACTTATATATATGTTACTATCTTCGTGATTTGTCATGAAGATCAAATGACGTATCTATTATTGTAAATGACGATTACCTAGATCCTCGTCAATATGTTATGTTTGTAATTATGGATGACTAAATTTTGCCTACGGCTTCACTTGCATACATGTGGTTTAGACAAGATTAGGAGCAATAAATTTTATTGGATAAAAAGTATCCTATGTCTCTTTCCGATTCCCTGACAACATGTATGCGAAATTTCTGGCCGATGCGTCAATTGCGAACGATTTATGGTGTAGTCTCTGTTAAACACCGCTGTATTTTTTATTTTTTTATTTGCTCGTCAATATATAACTGGTGGCACCAGTAGCACAGTTAATATATTAACTGTGCTACTGGTAGTACTAACTGGTATTAAGAAAATTGAGTCCTTTTGCATACAACAAAGATATTGCTCTATATCTTTGCTTATCAAATACATTATATAATAATGCACTAATTTAGTAATGTATGAGAATAATGTAATGTAGAAGTTATTATACATCTTGTAATGAGTTCACGACTTTAACAGCTGCAAGAGCAGCAATAGCTCAGTGGGGAGACCAACAGACTTCAATGCAGAGGGTCTCGGGTTCGAACCTACGTCTCGCACCTCTGACTTTCGGAAGTTATGACTTTTCGAAATTATGTGCGTATTGATTGACAATTATCGCCTGCTCCGTGCCTCGGAGAGCACGTTAAGTCGTTGGTCCCGGCTGCCAGGAACATCTATGGCAGTCGTTATTGGGGAAGTCGACACAAAAGATCCCACTGGGTCGAAGTGTCGCCGGTTTGTACTGACTGGCCCCCACACAAGATAACAGCTGCAAACTTACGCTTAATGTCTTTATAATATGTTTAAGGGCAGAATAATAACTTAGCTTTAGGTATTATTCTGCCCTTAAACATATTATTAAAAAATCTTCAGAACTATTTAGTTGTGGTGATTACCACATAGTAATTTCATAAAAGCACCACATGATTCACGGTTTTTGCCAACCCAGAAACTAGTACTTGATACAGGTTTCTTCACTGCATTTTTAAGCACATGCCAGTGGTACTACTGATAGCCACCAGAGGACCCGTTAACAGAAATCATATTATACTGAACCAAGTATAAAAAAGGATTTTACTATAGTTTATGATTATATGCGACACCATGAGACTCGCACATGGGTACCCTAGAACAAGGAATTAAAATGGAATAAAAGGAATGTTATAGAAGAGGTATTTGAGCCTCCAGAACTCTTACAGTATGCAGTAACGGTGTCACTACCTAACGTTGGTTTTCCATCAGAGGATGGTTGTTCTACGTGCACGACGGTAATGGTTTGGTAATGGTATGAATATACCATTACCAAATTATTGACAACGAACCCGCAAGCCAAATAAAGAAAGTACTCAAATCAATATTTTAAAATTTTACAAAAGCAATCTCTGCCCTAAGGTTCGAGCCCGATACAAATAAACAATTTACGGACACAAAGAATTTTCAGACACAGAACAATCATTTTTGGATGACACAAATGATTCACGTGTGTGATTCGGACCCGCAACACTTAGCGCGGCGGTAACGGCGTGGTGTCCACTTACCGCTGTGCGTTTCGCGCAATCTATATGGCTTGGTCTGATAGAGTTATTCACGGTATAAACTATATAAGTTTTTATTATTATGTCGTGCTATGCTAATTTCTTTAAACTTGTGACCTTAGGAGTCATTACAAGAAGAAAGGCGGGAGGCGCTGTGTGATCATTAATAAAAATGTCAGCTGCCTTTGTGTCCTCAAGCTATATATTTATTTTTTTCGCTGAATCAGGTACAACGGTGACCTAAAGTTCCTCAAAAGTCTTCGCTCGATAAATACAAATGCGTCTATGAAATAGGTTGCAACTACAGCAAAAGTACCGATGATAAAAACTATCTGTTTACCGGATCCCTGTTTCATAGACTATCCCTTGCAACCTGTAATTTCAGCTCATATCATACATATTTACGTAACTGCATAAAATATCAGATGTTCACATAACTCTTGGAACTATCAGCCTTGCTATAAAAGTAGTAGAAGTTTAATTCGTACTCGTATAACTACATAATATATACGAATATTCATTCGTAGTAAGTTAGACCAGATCTCAGGTATTGTATTAAAACAATGTTTTTAGGTCTTATAAGCGGTTTTGAACTGTTTAAGCAGATTGAAGAGTTAGTAATAAGGATGAGAGATAGATTTACAATGTTTGGATGGCAAATTTCTTATTTTTATTACCGAGGTTTACAAAATATGTACTGATATAATAGTCTGATATTATACTATCGCCTGCTATCAGGTGTAACTATTTTTGGAAACAGATAAAAGGAAATCCAAAATAAGACAGGTATATAATGTCGACACCTTCACTCTCAACTTCTTTAACGGTAGATATTAACTTGTGTTGAAGAGTGTACACATTGTTGCACAGCTAGAAACTACGTGATGGGAAACCACAGACAAGTCCAGTTGAACACACACCTGCTGCCGTACTTCATGTTCCTTTATCGCGTTTAATTTTAAACTAATATCTGCGTTCTGTTTACAAACGTGATTTCGATTTTAATATTTGTGGGTAAAGTTCAAAGTGTTGTCCGTGTAGAATAAGTGAAGTAAATGCAATATTTTGAGTTTTCTAATAGCTTCATCTTAAAATACTTGTTAAGAAAATCAATTGTAAGTAGCTTCTTCAATTTTGAAATGCTATTGAACTTTGGATTCAAATATAATTATCATGTTGTGAATATAGTTTGAAACGTAATTTTCGGTCCCAAGTCTAGTAAACGGTGTTAGTCGGGCGCGGGTAAATATTTTATATGCAACATTTTCGATCGTACCATTCGCTAAGCGAGCGATCGATATGGGCTTTTACAAAGTCTATGTATATTCGTGAATTATATATGTATGTTCTAGGTTCTTATATTTCAACTTAATTCGAAGTGATTATCTATTTTGTACGCCATTGAACGTCTAGGTAACAATTTGATCGAAAGTTCTGGTGGGTTTAATAGGTCGTCGACAGTGCGCCAAGTAGTGTAGATTCGATCCTTACTCGGACAAAATATAAGATCTACAAATAATTGGTCTCACTCTGGATGGTATTTATATCTGGTGCTTGTATTTTTGTGAAGTCTCCCAAAAGTAGTCGATGGATTGCACAACATCGCATTTCTATATCCGATTGTTTTTACTTTTTATCCCGAAGTTTCCACGGCAAATAAAATAATTATATTATATACTTCCCTTAGACCGATCCACACTGAATTATGGCCGACTTTAGTTAGTATAAGATACAACTGCGTAAATGTCATAAACAAATGAAGTATTATGTAGGTAATTTTCTCATTTCTAATGATCTCGACATATCCTTATCAATTAAAACTGCTCTATTTGTTGGAATCAAATCAATAACACAATTACACCCAATAGCTATATAAGTAATACGTTGTAGAATTATTAACTTCCTTTGTGAATAGTTGATTGTCTGTCGATTGGAATCGTGAACTGAAACTAGTTTTTGATGACAATGGAGTGACGGTGATTGTGTAAGACTATGGAAAGTGTCAAGAAATGGTTAAATGAGCGAACAGTTAAGAAGAACGGGATATATGTGCACTACAGCCCGCCTAAAGGTAAGTCGGTCTTGGTTTTTACAAATGGCTAAGTAGTTTAAATATTCACTTTGCCACGGTTTGTAAGGAGTGTGATCCCTGCGCAGGACACACATTGACATGAGCCACAGTCAAAGTTTTCTATGTTCGCTTCCACAAATACTGATATGTCTCGTGGCGTAAGACTGCGCTAATGTTATATGGTTTACGAAATTCTTAATTACACCAGGACGTTATGGAGTGTGCAAATGCTCGGTAGACTATAGACTATAGACTCGGTAAATGACTCCACCTCTAATACATGGAAGCTAAAACGTGAAATCCGGGTATGATACACATCTGCCTACTTGTCCGGGGACGACAGAAGTCTAAAGCTGTGTATATATAGATCATAAATGTGAAGTAAAACACAACAGATTTATCACTGTCGTAAAATAATTTCCGATTTCGCGATACTGCGTTTATTTTCGTCGTTATTTTCTAAGTATATATCGATTGAAACTGTATTCAAGGCAGTATGTTCTCACAACAGCTGACAATTCACAATCTATGACAAGTTGTTTCTATCGCCATGAATATTTAAAGATTCAAGAAATGTTGTCCTCGTGACATCGTTAAACAATACCTATTGTGCCCACCAAAATATAATAGAAACGTACTCATCTATTAATATTTGTAAATCATTATATAACAGTGAATATATAGAGTATTTCCTCTCTTTCTTCGTTTCAGGTTCACCTTGAGTTGATTTTGCTTTAGAATATGAACATTCAAAAGAAAAGCAAGTCACGGTAAATCTAATTAACGTGTGCCATATTAAACACTAGATTATGGTCGTGTATCTGCATTTAGTAGTTTCCCCCTTAATATAGTTAATGTTATCATTGCTGATTAGGTATATTTCACACATTTATTTTGTGTAATGACAGAAGAATATACTACAACATCCAAAACAAAAAAAATTACTTTGTCCACCCTATGACACTAAACACAATATGCTTATGAGACGGTTATTACAAAGATTACTTTACAAAAGCTTATTGTTTCTAACGAGTGTAAACATATATCATATTTAAAATTAAAGGTTACTGTTAAAAACTTAAACTTAGTGTTTAACTTATAGAATTTGAAAATATAACACGTTTGAGGTAAGTCTTTAAAATTTCAGTTCAGCTATATTTAATTTAGCTGACGCCGAAGAGTTAGCAAATATATCAAGGGACGCCCTGCTACCAATATAACGAGAAAGTATTTGATTTGAGGATGCATGCTGCCCTATGTTGGTTCAACAACAAGGCAAGGACCTATAGAAGATTTGGTTTGTCTTCAAATGAAACCAGACAACTTTGACGCGTAGCTGATCATAGAATCATAGTCACTTCTAAAACTTAGAGAA
Organism: Catocala nupta; assembly: GCA_963675205.1. NCBI lineage: Eukaryota > Metazoa > Arthropoda > Insecta > Lepidoptera > Erebidae > Catocala > Catocala nupta. Next base: position 14,204,634 of record OY776082.1, read on the forward strand.
GAATCCAAAACTACGCACAAGTCACGAACATGGGTCACCTCTTTACAAACTGTGTTATTAAGATACATAGTTTTCTTTAACTTCTTTTTCGGGAGAACTTTATATAACTTTAAAAGCATGTTATTTGTGGAGCACCAGTTATAAACTTTTTAAATCTCATTTTGATATACAACGACCTCACTGTTATCTTTAATAATATTATAAAGTTTTCAATCATCTGCATACATCTTAAATTTACAATTAATAATAAAGTAAGATAAAACGTATAATAATAAAGTAAAAGTACCTATCAAAATCCGTTAAGTAGTTTTAACACGAAGATTAACAGAAGTGCTTTTTATTTTTAAACTTCTTAAATATTTTAGCAGGTTTTGGTGTATATTTAGATTGGTCTTGCCGGCAAAATCACTCAAGTGATAAATCCGAAACAGACTTTCAAATCTAAATTGTTAATGAGTGATTATTTTTCAACGCAATTCATACCAGCCGTAAAAATAAAACTTGTTTAATGATTTGATTTCCAATTTATTTGTATGTTATCTGAATTACTTATTTTCATAATAAAATAATTTGAGACTGAGTTTAATTGTAGTTGCAAGTTGGGCAAAAAATTTTAGCTATAAAACTATTCATTTATTCACTAAAACTTGTTTATTTATTTTATTTATTTATTTATTTAGAACTGCTACGTTACCAAGTACAATAATTAAACTAAATCAATTAGCAACTACCTTCTTAATTAAACACTCCTAAAACACGTTAGAATAAGCAATTAAATAATAATTAAAGATAAATGTTGAGTATGTGCTACTGAATATTATCAAAAGTTCGAGAAACTAATAAAGGACTACGACGTAGAACTGCTACGACCGTAGCAGACTTTTCATCGCCGTAGATCTTAGCTACGATATTACTCAAGCGAATGCCATTTACGACAATATTACACATACAATCGTAAATGGCATTCGTTTGAGTTTGGAGAAGCTAGCTTTTACTTACGACTTCATATGTTTAAATCGCATATAATAATAGATGTTACTATTTCGATCTATATTTATTAAAGTTTAGGTTATTAGGCAAGAGCGTGGGGCAGAATTTTGTGATTGTTTTGTTTCTCAAAACATAGTACCGAATTATTTTCTTTCTATCTTAATCATTATAAAACACAACAGATACACACTTATTATATTGCTTGCCTGTATGGCGTAGTAGTTAAGGCCACCTTCTAAACGAGACAACACAATACAGACATCAACAACAACTGTTACAATTGACATGATCAAAATGTCTGCGTTTTTAATCTATAATACCTTTAAATTTTCAAGTGTCAAGGCAAACAAGAAAACTATTAACATACATACGTACATAGTGTCATGTCAACATCCCCGAAGAGGTGGGCAGAATACTATAACACACACATTTTGTTATTGTTTTAGGTCGCACGTTATGCGCAACGAATCTATTTATGTCTACAAGGTAAAGATCCAGATTCCATGTAGCTACTGAAAACTTCTTAACATAAAATGCCAATAAAATTTAGCCGATCCGACAAGACTTACTGCACAGCAATCGCAGTACTACCGCCTCACCTCTAAAATCATGTAAATCTATTAAATAAGTTCTCCTTCTTCACATTCGTTATACTTTTAATACATAAGTATCTACTTCCCATACAAAGTACAATTTAACGCTTACAAAACCGAGCGAGCTCCGTATCGGAAATCGATAGCTAGAAGAAAAAATGAGGTCGTTTAAACATACCCGTCGAAAGCATATGTAAAAATAGACTAAGGCTGTCTGGAAAATGTACAGGACATCGCGTGTTACAGGGAAACGAACGAATCTAAAGCCTGAAGTCTATTTCAAAATAAAATCAGTGTGTGGATATTTGGTTTCCTTCTTCTTTCTATTTTACATAAATACATACATAGATTCACGCCTGTTTCCCAGAGGGCGGTAGGCAGAGACTACGGATTTCCATTTGCTCCGATCCTGACACACTTCTCTGGCTTCATTCACTTTCTTGACATTCCTCATACACGCCTGTCGGTTCAAGGTGCTCTTAACCTGGCCTTTATCCAGAACGCCTCTAATCTGAGCGAGAAACGTTCGCCTAGCATCCATTTTACTTAAATTAAATGAATGTCGCATTTATTGTTAATGCGCTGTGTACATATAAAAGACTTAAATTTTTTAGCCGATAATAAGCTTTAGTTTACAATCATAACCTGCTTCGGTGGTGCAGTGGTAATAAATTCGACTGTTGTGCATGAGGTCTTGAGTTCGAATCCCGGGACGTGCAATTAAAAAGTTATTGTAACTTTTTGTTTAGAAATTCTTAGTAACAGCACGGAGTCTGAAAAGTTAGTTAGATTTTCTTGACCTTAATTATTTCATTATGAAATACATACATAGCATTTGATGTCAAGTGCAATATTTTGGCTTGCCTCTTTTAATCCCGCTTCTACTCTATATAAACTTTATGAATATCAAATCTCCCATTGCTCTATGCGCGCAATATACGTATTTTAAAATTGCAAAAGAAAATTGTTTACGTAGGTAATATTAATCATTAATATTGACGCAATGTTACTAGCTTTGGTGTAAAGAATTAACGATATACATATATTATAATGATTAATATTATATTTTACAAATTAAATCTATAAAGTACTGCAACAAAATTAACTTGGGTTCTGTAATACTTAAACCAGGAAAACATCCCCTTTACAAACGCCAGCACCCTTTAAAACGTATAAAATTGCCATGTAATGGTAAAAGCTTTTTCTGCAATTTGCCTGTCCAACATTGTTTTAAAATAGTGTTTGAAATATACCAGCAGGTAATCACACGTCATGTTACAATTGTGTTTGGTCTTTAAAGATTCAGAAAGTAGGGAAACTAAGCAATAGCAGGTTCAGGTAGGTTTAAGTAGGTATCTATGTATAAACAGATACATAGGGAAATTTATAAGTAACTCTGTTTTTGGGTTATGATAATAAAGTACAAAAAAGTAGCCCGTCGGACATTTTATCAAAATGTGTACCAGAAACAGAGAAATAAGGTCAAGTAAGATTCAACTCGTTTAGCATTTAGTTACACGTACATAAATTAGTCTACAAGGTATTTTCTTTAAATTCTTTCTTTTTAGTAAAGGTAAATATAACTTACTTAAAACCACGCAACTTTATTTTACGAAGTGATTTTAGAATATAAATAAACTAAGAGACAATGTGAAATAGCTCTGGGTTAAAATGTTCATGCCAAAACTAGTCGTAATTTATTTTATACCGAGGCTTAAATTGTACCATCACTAAAATGGGGTTATAAACATATCACATGACGGTTAATGTTAACGACCTACAACTCAACGTGACCAGACGACTCGGACGATTATACAATAACTCAGTCTATCTCGGGCGGGTCACGGTAAAAAAGGAATATATAAATAAAAGAAAATAATGTACTTCAACAAGTTACGACGTGGGTGCGGTGCGACCTTAGCGTGATGTCGTGAGTCCGACATTTTGCATTAAACGTCATACATTTGCAATTACAGTATGTTATATAAACACATATTAATAATATTTACTAAGCTTCTTTACAAAATGATTTCAATATCATATACAGACAACCTATTTTGTTAACGTGGTGCCTTTACACATCTCTCTCCATGGGAGAAGCGGACAGAGTGGGTATATCGCGCTCACCCGGTAAAAGATGGTAAGTCCCGGCTCCTACCGACTAAACCTACCACGGTGAGCCTACCTCGCTACCCTAAATGTTGGACATACAGACAACCAAAAGGTTAACCTATTCAGGCGCAGCGGGACACAGGTGGCAAGACACAATAATTATATGTTTAATTATGTCTTGTATTCTAAGACGTGTCAGATCGATATATTAAAAAAGCATCCGATACATAAGTTGCATAGCATCAAGATCCCATTTAAATAATAATGATTCAGGCATGTGCATAGACAAAATTACAAATGTGTTAAACTCTTTACATCTCATGTTTTCGCGCAATAGATGGAAAATATTCCATTTTATACCGTGGAAATCACCATAATGATTTAAAAAAGATATAATAACTCTCATAACTATTACAGTTAGAAATTTGTTGGGCGTGATGCAGGATTATTCATTTGACACGTTTTTTAACCTATCAGTTGTTGGAATACCAGACGTAATGAAATACTTATTGGCTGGCAACCGGTGTGCCGCTGCGATTCATTAGGTTAAATAGTAAGTTAGAATAAATTAACCACCTTGCAATGTATCTATAGGCTTGATTCTGAACCTGTTCAAATGTCAAACATACAGCAATTCTTTATTTTTTTAAACTATGCGATCCTTGTTTTTGATGTCCTATAAACCAATAAAGTTTGTTCGATCGAATTAATACGATATCATTGTACGCTCAAGTCTATGTATCTATTTCTGCGCTGTATTGAAACGTGTTTCTGTATCAGGCTATTTTGAGTGAGTCCAATAAAATTGGTAAGTATTTACGTGAGTGATTATTAATTCCATGCTAAGTACTGCGTCTGATAGATAGCGATAGAAGAAACAATGACATATAATGTTTCAATAAAACTATGAAAACATAAAAATAGTAACTTACATAGTTACAAGCAAGAATAAATTATAACGTCATCGGTAGGTGAACCCTCGGACATTGAGGACATTTTTGGGGAGTCAGTAATAAATAAATCAAACTCTTTGGCATAGATAATAATGTGTCTCTATGTTGAATAATAGGATATAGTCGTTGATCACTATTGTACTAACTTATTACTATCTTAAGATAAGCAATTTAATTTGGAAGATGTATTAACTAACAAAAGTAACTAGCTAACTGTAAGGTAAGGATTACAAACAAAAAATAAAAATAATATTGTAAGCTCAGTTTTTTAAAGTCCATATATTTTAGGAAATTATTTTCTCTCAGTATTTCATTCAATTTTGGAATTCAACGATTTGTTATCACGCCGATGCGCGTATACATATATATATACATATGCGCGACATATGACAATAATTGTTTCAGTAACTATCTGCTATGTATGGTATTCAAATAAATCTGAAATAAAATATGTATAATTATATCTCATCTCTATGACCAATAATTTATTGTCATTGGAAGATTGCCATGAAATATGAAAGCGATTAATAACTGTAAATGATTTTTAAATCCAAAGGAGAGCTCTATTTTTTGACTACGACTTAACACTATTTTCCGGGATTTGTATTAAAAAAGGAAATGTAAATATTAGCTGCATAGTCAAAACTTCAATAACTTATTAGGCAACTCGCTCTATAATGAAACACTTAACAAAAAGGTTTCAATCAAATTAAAAATAACATTAAATTAAGTACATAGGTACATATTGAAACACCTACACATAACTTTGTTATGTAGTACGCAGGACACATATTATACGCGAGCGCCGATGTAGCACAAATTAGTCGTTTAAACATTGTACCGACATGAATACGGGTTCGATACCCGCGGCTGTTCACCTGTAACGATCCACCAATTATGTCAACATGCCGACGTGTCCCGCTTTAATACAGCCATAAACTCTAATCGTACTAGTCACACACATTATACTGTATTATTTTATTCATACTTATTAAAGACATATTGAAACATTCAATTTATATACAGAAAAGAAGCGGGTATATTACTAGCGTACGAGAAGTGAAGACACAAAAACGTTTCAATTCGGTAGTTTTGCTATAGTTCTCAAAACAACATTGGTTCATCAAAGTCCCTTGCAAAATCTTTCAAATGATAGCTTAGTTTTCTTTTAGTCTTTATTTATTTAGGGGCTTGTAGTCACAAGTAAGACCATGTCAGCCCCTATTTTTTTTTTTCAATTTTTTTTTTTTTTTTTACATGGTGGAATGCAATGACGCATATCCCTCCGCGGGGGCGGGCGGAGGGATTATGTCAGACTCGCCGGGGTAAAATAAGATGTTAAAAAGATAATGTACCTCCCGGAATACCGACTAAACCTACCACGGTGTTCCTCGACAAAACCACTATCGACGGGGCCGCGCGAATCACTTTCGCATACGGTCGCGACCCCGCCGAGGTTCCGGCCCACCGTATGAAGCGACAGGCCCCTACGCAATAAGACCTACCCAAGATAGGTACTTACTCAAAATAAAACCCTACTGGACACGAAACAGAGGCGCGCGTGGGAACACGCACGCCGCCTCTCGGACCTGGTGCTGAACGGATGGCGGGCAGGCCCACAAAGCCCGCCACCCCCAGGTCAAACCTCAGGGTGGCTGGAGGTCATCTCGCGCCCTCCGGCGCCCGGCTCTGCGGTTGGGGAGAGGGTTTAAACGCTCCCTCTCCCGCTCCGCCGCCTCCTTGATGGAAATCACTTCCTCGCAAAAGGAGGCGACGGCGTTCCACGACCTCTCACTCCGGACCATAGACTGAACTACGGCCGGGAGCGAGAGAGCAACCGATCCGACTGCCGCGATCAAATCACGGCGCTGCGATGCCCAGGCGGGGCAAACCGCCAAAGTGTGCAGCGCCCGTGTCCTCTATAACGTCGCGGCAGTCGCCGCAGTGGTGACAACCGGGCGTCTCTTGCCGGCGTATACGACACAGGAACCGGCCAAAACATCCGTGGCCAGTCAGAACCTGTGTCAGCCGGAAGGTGAGGGCGCCATGCCGCCTCTCCAGCCACTCCTCAAACACGGGACTTACCGCCACGATCGTGGCGTGCCCACCATGTCAGCCCCATCGTAACCTAAATATAAGGACTTATTTTTAATTATATTTTATCATTCTAATAACTAAAATTTCTGATTCGGACTATGGTTAGGACAGTATACTTTGAAAATACCCACATCAAATAAGTTTATGTAAAATCTATTTATTAGCTCTTGTCTCATAGCCTGACATATTTTCCTAACAAGTGGTATCCATTTACCACAATGCCACAATCTTTACAATTCGGAGTAGAACTTATTTTCAACGTAAGTGAAGTAAATAATGATCTGATTTTTCACACGTCCATTACTCTCAATATGACATAGGTACTTATTGTATGTAGTCATTAATAATAATTTAAAACCTTTGAATTTACGAAATTTGTGTCCATATTTTATAGTATTGTTTAATATGTACCTAATACGTAGTAGACTAGTATTTAAATATAAATAATTGTATTGTAAATAATTGTATTGTAAATAATTTTATTGCCTGCATGAATGACGTTGTAGTTTAATGTGGTCACCTCGCCATTGCTACTGCGCCGAGTGTTGAATGAATTTGATCCCCATACGGGACAAAAAATAGTATGATCGGCGAATAATTATACCGAGTACTTATAATAATGTTCTTTATGTATATTGAATATTTATAAAGTCTCGCGCGATACAAAAATAACCTAATACTGTCTTTGAAAGTTGTAGCTAAAGTCAATGTCATAACCTTGCCTACTTTTGATACCCAGCAATCACGTTTTCCTACTAAATCATAATTACACAATTCACTTAGAATTTGCGCGCCTGAAAGCACTTTTCAATCGCAGCATAATTAAAAACACTTAATCATAATTAACCTACTTTCGTAATGCTAAATTCATGCAAACATAGAAGTGTTAGCATGACCATATGTATAATAAACAACTATTTATTAATACTTATAGCATGACATTGTCGCATATTGTAATTAACATATTACACTCCGTTATTAGATTAATAATTATATTAAAACAATCAACTGAAACCATGACACATAGTTTTATAATATACAATTTTATTTTAATTAGACTGCCTCATTGGTGCATTCGTATTGACTGCGCCTGCAGTGCATAAACTCGCGATTTCAATGTCCGTGTCAATCAAAGTATTACTAGTTGTTCTTTCACAAAATGTTTAGTAGCAGCACGGATTTTGGAACTGTGCCTGGCAGAGAGTAATGCGCTTTTCCCGTATTAATAAACCTAAATCCTCCAAACCAAACAAACAGAAAAACATAAATAAAAAAAAACAGCCATGGCGGTCAATCTTAACGGAGACTGACCATCTGCGCAGGAGATATTATAGTGCAAAAGTATGTGTGCAAACACAAGTGCACTCTCTGTTCCCTAACCCTCATAATCCGATAGGACGGATAATCCGACACGGCCGGAGAGAGATCAGACGCAGGACCAGACTTTACGTACTTTCCGAGGCACAAGGGTATCTAACACCGCCAACTTCCTAACTCCGGGCTGTTATTGAGATTTCTTAATAGAAAATTCCAATAACTTTTTCTTGAATTTGAACCTGATACTTCAAGCACAGCAGTCGCATTTACTACCGCTGCGCCACGGAGGACCTAAATTCATAACTGATGAAATATATCTTATTCACCTCTATCTTTCCCTTTGGCCACAGAGGCGTGAGATTATGTATGTATATTTGTACACGGCTTTGTTTGAGTATAATGTTATTTACGACGATCATTCTATATATTATGTATATCTCACTATATCACTAGTTTAGTGTAACTTACTATTACCCACTTCTCATAAACTCATAAGGTAAAACTAACTTGACTGCACGGATAAGTGGTCGCCTCACAAAGAAATGTACGCCAAGAGTAAAAAAAAATAGTGTACAGTACGCGTCAAAGTAAAGGTACCCCAGTAAGACTTAAAGAATATCGGCCGAGCGAGAACGGCGCGGCGCGGCACCGCGTCGACGACGCTCGGGTAGGCTCGCCACGTGACTCACGCGTCGATCAATGCCCTCCCCCTGCCGCCTCGCTCGCGCCTCTCCCCGCACCCATCTGTGCTCGAGCATTCAATAATTCCACACAAATATTGTTTCTTGTTTCTGTATGATTTAACAACTATTTACTTACATATTTCGGCTTCTAGCTGAACATATTAAGAATAACATACAAAAAGACGTCTCGCAGCCAGGATTCGATCTTCGAACCATGCGCGCAATGTTTCCTATTCCGAGCCTCAAACCATTAGGCTACCGGTATACCTACGTTTGGTGACAAAAATTGGAATAGCATTCCGCCTTTTATTGAATAAAATTGATAATAAGTCTAATTACCTAAGCATTAAGGTTTAATTTGGAATTTCCACAATGCGTGATAATAGTTTTGTTCTAAACTTGCACTTTAGATTGTTTTTTCAAAAATATTATGTTACAAAAATTACACACGGAAATTCTGTCTTGTTTGTAAAAAAAATATTAGTAATAATTAACAAAACTGAACAAATTAATAAAAAGAAAAAAAAACACATTAAAAAAGTAATAAAAAAAACTTATACCTTAAAAAAATATAAAGGATTTTTTTAAATCATTAGAAAATAGCGATAAAATAACTAAAAAACTAATGATAAAAAAATCACAAAAAGTTAAAAACTAACAAAAAGAAAAATTGTTGGAAGGATTCGAACCAGGTGACTCAGATTTAAGAAGCGAAAGTATAAACCACACGACCAGTATGCAGATTGCTAACTACGTCGAATAACGTAAATAGTTTTGAGATTAAACTACAATAAAGACTAAGACTGTAATTTGCTAAACTTGTGATTGAGGGTAACTTTATAATAATTACTCTTCAAATCGTTTCGATTCTTACCGAGTCACTTGCGTGTCATCGTCGTAACATTATTCAGTTTATTAAATGTCGAGTAATATTTACTTTATTAACCGTTAAAATGGTTCGATTAACAGCTTTTTTAAAAGCTAAAATTGTTGTTCTGTATGAACAGCAACATAGCATAAAGAAAATAGCACGAGATATGGGCATAACGGTAAGATTGACGTTTCACACATATCATCTTATATTTATTGTTAAATATAACTTTGACTTTTACATAATGTTTTTAATAATCATCACTTTCATTACAGAGAAAAACAGTTCGTAGATGGATAGAGAGATATCAAGCGACGGGTGATGTGAAATGTAATCGCCAAGGTCCTCGCCCCCTTGCTTTTACCAATGAATCGGAGCGGCACCGTAGTATTGTGGAAGCTCACACACTGGACCCTTTCAAAACTACGCGTTCTAGTGCTGAAACTTTTGGAGTGTCGCTTAGCACTGTTCGACGACATTTGCATGCTGCGAATATCCATAATTATAAGCCAGCTAGAAAAATTAAGCTGACGGACGCTCACCGCACCAAAAGAGTCGAATTTGCCAATCGATACCTAAATTTCGATTGGGAAAACGAAATCGTCATATTTACGGACGAAAAATGCTTCAAGTCGGATAAGGATGGGCGAAATATTTTATGGAGAAGAAGTGGGGAGAGGTTCAACCCTAAAAACGTATTAGATTTGAGAACAAGCGGGCGGTTAACACTAGGTAAATATAAAATAATAAATTATCATTTTAATTCAAATTATGCTTATACTTGTAATTTTTATTGTTGACATTTACTTGAATTACGTATTGCAATAGATTTTTATAAAATTTATTGTTTTAGGTTATTGGGGATGGATGTCATCTATGGGCCCAGGCGAGCTGGTAGAAATAGGCGGTCGCATGAACAGTGAGCGATATTTGGAAGTGTTGAGGGACGTAATGCTACCGTCAGTGCGGGTCGCATACCCAGAAGGCCAAATTTACTTGGTTCAAGACAATTCTGCAGTGCATCGGTCACGAATCGTGCAAGATTGGCTAAAGGCCCAATCCGACATAACGATATTTGAGTGGCCGGCTAAAAGCCCGGACCTAAATCCAATAGAAAACTTGTGGGTCAGATGGTTTTGAATTGGGACTCCAGCGAAATAAAAACAAAAATAAATTTAGATAGTGAGGTAAATCGAACTTGGGAATTCATTCGTAAGAGTGATATGTGTTCCAAAATGGTCTCAAGCATGAAAAGTCGACTACAACAAGTTATAGATAGTGACGGCTATCCTCTCCGGTATTGAATAGCAAATTATTGAGCCGCTTATTCAGGTAACTCTCTAATAAGCAAGTGTAAATATTTTATAATATTCTAATTTTTGTGTAGTCATTGATTCATAATTTCTTATTCAAAAATAAACAACTTTTATTAATATAAATCCAAATTGCTCTTGTTTACAATCGTGCACCATCTGACCATCTGACCTCACATTATCTAATGTTGTGTTAAAGGGTTATTAGAAAATTTGATCTAAGAGAAAGATATATATTGCTATATTTTAAATTAGCATGTTGGTTCTTCCTCTATGATTCATATGCGCAAATGACAACACTTATCATTTTATTCAGGCGTTATTTTAAAACTATAAAGAATGCAATAAATTATAAGTAATGTTTTTGAAAAACGTTTTATTAATAAATTTAGTTCAGTGAATATTCTAAGTAAGTCACCCTAATTTAACACTGACAATTTAGATAGAAATCAGTATTCTGTATATAAATGTGTGGTTCAAGAAGTAAATGAATATTGTTATATGACATGCCTATCTTTATTTAAAAACCTCATACCCACTTTATCATATAGTTTCTATAACAATTATGAAAGACGAATTTTACTTTTCATTTTAATTGTTTTCTAGTTTTATAGAAAACAATAAAAAATAAAGCAAAAATAAAAACAAAAGGTAATTAAACAACAAAAATTAAAAGAAAAAACATCGTCCCTACAAGATTTGATCCTGTGACCCTCGTCGTATCAAGTGGATACGGTAGCCACTAGACCAACTCAACTCTTATCTGGTTATCTAAAAAACTTAAATAGATTCAATTACTGCCAAGGGGGGTATCCGTTTCTTTGCAGCCGTCTGTACGTATGATTGTTCTAAGTTTGGATGTTCTTTGTGGCCATTGTTTGAAAATTTGTATAGCCACCGCGACACAGAAATTAATCCTAGTGCGGCAGTAGCTAAAAACTTACTTCTAAGTAGTAGAGCCTTGCTGGCTTCAGCATGAATGTGCTCAGCCAACTCGATGGGAAAGTCCAACGGTCTAACAGAATATCAACGTAAAGTATCTTATCTTGTGTGGGGGCCAGTCAGTACAGACCGGCGACACTTCGACCCAGTGGGATCTTTTGTGTCGACTTCCCCAATAACGATTGCCATAGATGTTCATGGCAGCCGGGTCCAACGGCTTAACGTGCTCTCCGAGGCACGGAGCAGGCGATAATTGTCAATCAATATGCACATAATTTCGAAAAGTCATATAACTTCCGAAAGTCAGAGGTGCGCGACGTGGGTTCGAACCCGAGACCCTCTGCATTGCAGTCTGTTGGTCTCCCCACTGAGCTATCGCTGCTCTATAGTAAAGTAACAGACGGTATAAATTCTGTTACGTTTCGATCGGTGAGTAGAAGCACTAAAAGACTAGTCATCCCCGTAGTCTTTTTCTTTCCCAACCCCTTTGTCCCCCGTTCCGTTCCTATAGTCTTCGGTAACACATACAATACACATAACACACTGTGTACTTATTAGTCACTTATGTGGTTTTTGATAGGTAGCAATGTACCGTTGGAGTTACTTCTATGAAGCTATATCTATGACAGGCCGTTATCCATGGGCCACAGTCTCGTGTCTCCCCAAACAGGAACAAAAATCATGAATTTTGTAAAGAAGACGCAAGCTACTTAAATGTACCGCATAATAAATATCTAGCGGTTGTATGTGATGTCAAAATAAATGAACAGATAGTCAAATATCCACAGCTATTATTTTAGGTTCAATAGCCTCGACTAAATCGAATACAATCAGTTTTCTGAAAATATCTCTAATGTATAGATCTATAGACACGGCGCACAGATACAGTTTTATATACTTACTTACGTTTTATATGACCGTAATTTATAAAACTGTTTTTTATGTAGCAGTAATAGTCTAGTGGGATACCATTGAAGTGCCACACAGACGACTCGAATAGTTAATTAATTTACGCTCGCTTTAACGGTCAAGGAAATCATCGTGAGGAAACCTGCATGTCTGAGAGTTCTACATAATGTTCAAGGATGTGTTAGACCTAACAACCCGCACTGGGCCAGCGTAGTGGACTATGGCCTAGTCTTTTTTTTATTTTTTTTATACAACTAAATTGGCAAACAAGCATACGGTCCACCTGATGGTAAGTGGTCACCGTAGCCTATGGACGTCTGCAAAACCAGAGGCATCACTTGCGCGTTGCCGACCCTTAGGAAAGGAAGTGGGAAGGAGAAGGAGCGGGAAGGGGGAACGAGGGTGATTGGGCCTCCGGCACTCTCACTCACCGAACGAAACACAACAGTAGGAATACTGGTATTTGACGTCGATATTCTGTGAGAGGACTTCCCCGGTCGAGCCAGCCCATTCATGCTGAAATCAGCGAGGCTCTACTACTCATAAATCCTCCGCACACTGAAAAGAGGCCAGTGCCCAGCTGCGGGACAGTTTATAGGCTTCTTTTTTAACTATGCTAAATCTCAAACACATCTGTGATCAATTTGAGTAGTCGTGAGTTGAAACCAAATTTTCTTCAATCTTACATTATACTCTTACATTGTTACAACATCTAGTTTCACAGATTAAACTTAGTAAGTGTAACCTTGACTTTCATAATCATAATTTGTGACCTAAATGATAATGAAAAAATACTGATTTTGCCAAACTGTATTACCTAGTTTTGATGTCACTTCAGAGAGCCAATCCTCGTAATTAAATATGTTTTAAATTTAATAAAGTCCCAATCCAGTCTAATAATTTAAACAGCTTTTATTACGAAAATTAGTACTCAAATAATCTACCTAATGATAAAAATTATGTATTCCATAGATTTTACTTATGTGCGCATTAGAAATAATCATAGTGCGAGTTTTATAATTCTTCAGTGATATTATAAAACCCGCACTAGGATTATTTCTAAAGCGGGTTATTATAACATAACAGACTTAAAAATATAACAGGTATTTAGATACCTGTTATGTTTTAACATCTTTATTATAAAATCACATGAAACAGCTATAAATACATTATCATGATTATAATCTAATGAAACTCAGGCTAATAAAAATAATATACTAAATATTACTTTTTAAATATTACCCCGCAGTTAAAAGTAATTTACGTCCATTTTAAAGTAATAAGAATGAAATTACCATATATCCTACGTTGAAATAGAATCTGCATTTATAAAGTCTCGAAAAAAATAAAACTTTTTTTGTACTATAGCGGAGAGTAGTGTATTTATGTAATGGTAGTGTATTAAAGTAATGTTTGCCATTTGTTGAATGTGAAATCAAATGTAGTGCAATCTTAGGTGCCGGTATGATATCGGTGATATAAATTGCAAAAATGAGACTTATAATAAATTCGCACACACTTTTTGTTTGTTTACCCGTTTATATTTATCGTGCATTCTTAAAATTGTTGTCAGACGAACTTTTCATGTATCTTGGCCATAAGCAACTAGCGGCCATGCACACGCAATTCTTAAACAAAATCACTCTTAAAACCATGCACTTTGCTAGGATAAAAGGCCCAGGTCAAACAAATTTACGCAATATATAGGACAGGTACTTTTGCTGCTTGAAATATGATAAATCTGAATGGCATATTTGTGTCGAAATCCTGTTATTAATAATCAGAATCGTTTGGGGCAATCATCGCGTCGCCAAATTAATATGACCACATCTCAAATTGAGTGAATAACAGTTGTTTGTGACAGTATGGTAGACTTGTATGATGGATAGTATCTATTACAGCTTCGTAAGACTTGGTCGCATGTCGCAACAATTACTGCGATGTTGTGACATTGATAGGTGGTTTGTATCTGTATCCTTGAAGCTCACCAATGGTGATGGACAGGTTTGCTACCATCCGAGACTTATAAACGGAGTCTCACTCTCTCGGCTCTAGTTCACTGTATAACTGACTACAGTAAAACTACAGGAACTTTGATTGCAAACTATTAAGCTAAGACACCCGCTCGATCTTACTACGACTAAATTTGGACAAGGTAGATTTTGGTTGGAACAAGGAAGAAATCTTGATTCCGATGTGATATGAGTTTTTGTCCACCTGGAATTTCATAATACAAGCTTCAGTGAATATCCTTTAATCCATAAAAACGGCAAAATTGTGTCAAAAATACTGGCTAATATCTTATTAAATATATGTATTTTTAATAAATAAGAAATATAGCAAACTTATTATGTAACAATTTTACAAATTAAACTCGATATATAAATAAATATTGCAAAACAAGATGTAAAGGGAAATGATTTTTAAATAAAAACCGTTTTTAAAGCTTCCCCGCCACGCAAATAGCCTCGTATTCAACGGTTTTTGATTGCATTAGTCTACATTTTTAAAAAGATACATTATTACTTATACGTACATTACGTATCTCATGTAAAAACAAATCAGAACATGATACAAATCAAAGAAACGAGAGCTTAAATCGTGCCTACATTTAAACATACATTTTCAGAATTAACGAAAATTAACATTTACAAAAACAATATATTCTATCGAGGGACTCAATGCTCATGTTAGTAGACGATCAATAGTATAATTTCGCATGTATGTGTTTACCCTAAGAGTGTAAGGTCAGCAGATGTCGCGATAAGTTCTTACAGCCGGCTGTTAGCGCATAAATCTTGTAATCTAACACCAGAAATAGACGCACAAACAGGATGTTTCATGTGCACTCTACAACTAAGAATATATTACTAATACCTAATACTAAAAAATACCTGATCCTTTGGGAGGCATACACAAAGACATGGCTATAAGAGGCCCTTCGAGAGTTTTGATTAAAGGTTGGATGGAACACCTAAAGCGGCACTAGCCGCAGCTGGCGTAGGACTATTGCTACATATGGATTCTAATATATGGACTATGGGTATGAGTGTTTGGTGGACTGGTATATTGGTAACTATGGATGAAAAACGGCGTCTGCCCTGAATACTCTAATAGCATCAATGCAATGGGCAGACGGTGACTTGCCAACTCACAGAATCTCTTCTGAATAGCCACCATAGGCATACAAGCCAGCAGCAGAGGGCAATACCGGTGCGAGCGGCTAGGGGGGTATCGAGCGATGCGGCGCCGTTTTCACCATCACAGGTCTCGTGAGAACGGAGACCAGAAGCGGGTTTCCCCGTAGTTATGCCCTTGAAAATGACACTTCCAACCCCAAGCATATAGCTTTAGCGGCACTTCTCTGATCGGCCAACCAAGGCAAGCCAGTGTTGAGAGTCCTATGGGCGCTCTTAAAGTTCCACCTCAGCCAACCAGTAACAGCAAGCCGGGGACGAGGCCCTAATCAACTCTCTGAGGCATTCATGACCGCAGTATCGCCACTCACATTCAGCTCGCCATTAGCTGCCCTGCCGATTGTGCGCTTTTATTTAATCTATGATATATTTTTGTTTATATCACAAGGCGAAGGTGATAGTTTAAAAGCTAGTGTACTGTGCCCTCCGATATTGCGTTAGTCTCATGATGAGATAACGACTGTCCCAGGGAGGTTTATTATTATTATTATATATTAATAGTAGTAGCATAATATACATATTTTAAACAAAATCTATATGCAGATAATTCAGTAAATATATTGTACTTTGTATATTGTATCTTGCAAGCCGTAACTTTGTGAAGTCTGAGCTAGAAGGCACTAAACTTCTCAGGTAGATTGTAGACTAGCGGCCAAGATGTGCATTGAATTGTTTATCTGAAACGAGAGGTTTATTTTTCAGTAGGTTTTGTCATCGATGTATTAAAGTAAAATTGATAGGTTAAGATCTTAACAATAGAAATATATAGTCTGGTTGTAATAACTTTACAGAAAAAACACCTCATGTATATAGCTATTCATTTATTTTAATTTTATATTTTAGCATATAACTCATTTTATTAGTATATACATAATGTATTTACTCTGCAACAGACTAATGCTTACTAATATTATAAATGCGTATGTCAGATTGTTTGTTTGTTACGCTATCACGCTTTAACTAGTCGACCGATCATCATCAAATTTACATACACGTGGTCAGGAACATATAAGAACATAGGGTAACTTTCATCCAAAAACTTTTTGTTGCTAATCTAACCTAACCTACATTTACTCGAGCAAAACCGCGGGCAAAATCTAGTAAATTATTAAATATAACTTGTTTTGAATAACATTTACTAACAACTTACATTGGCCTAAAAGGATAAGTACATGTACATGATGCTACTATGTATCGCCTAACAAAAATCTCATTAATACTTTGTCCAAACAGGGAAATAAATCCTTGATGGTCTAAGCTGCAAACATAAACTTATGCCACGAGAACAACGGGGCAGTTTTGATTAAAAATGAATTGATTGCAATTGTATACCACTTCTTCTCAAGACATTTCTAGAAAATATATCTTTCATCGTTCATAAAATACAGCAATATACATTTATTGATACATGAATAATTAATTATAATTGCATTACGCGATAATATATAATGCCTCGCTAAGTTGACCTTCTATAATTTTATAATTACATAGGTATTGATTAAAGAAACTAGTCACTTATAAGTTCAAATGAATTATCTGCCTATTATCGTTTATTATAATAATGACAAACACGTTTAACTACTGCAGTTAAAAACTAAAAGATTTTAAGGACTTAAAAATATTTCTAGGGTACGAAATATACCCGATACTAGCTAACAGCAAAACCAAAGAAAGTATTTGTTTTGCTGTTGAAACAAGATTTTACCGTATATTTGGACAACCATCGCTGTCATGTTTCTTTTTTTGATAAAGTTTATTTCGAAGGCACCCTGTACAGAGTCAATCAGTTAATCAGCCATCGCAACATCGTTGGCGATAAGTCGGACTGCGCCGACTCTTTCAGTTTGTGAGCTTTTGTTGCCGACTAACATTGGCACGTTGGAGCTTAAGCGCCTCTAGAGAAACTGAATATTCTTGGAGACCGCTACGTGGAACAAGCGTACGTGATACAAACCAAAAACTACTGACTAAATATATATTTTACATGCAACTATTTATTCTTCCTCTGTTTATTTGTAGACATATTTAATTTGGTAGCAAACTTCATTTTTATATATAAGCAGTATCTAAGACTAAGCTGTGTTAGCAAGTGATTTTCTTTCGAAACAAACAACACTTAAAAACAGAAACCTCAACAAATTATATAACATTCTTCATATACAAGTTAGTTACTTACATTTGTAATAAAATTAACATATTTTATAGAGAGTTTAAAAAGCAGTGTTATCAAGGCTAACAACCTGTACTTAATCCTTAACGTCCCATGACACAGCTCAGTGAATAAACGAACATGTTTTAGTAATTAGTACCACGTCTCCCCATCTTTGCTTTTTTATTACACAAGATCGTAAAAGATTCTAGAAAGCAGCGCTTGAGAAATCCTTTTAGTCTCACTACATTAACGAAGTCATACGGTAGTCCCTTTGTGCTGATCTACTCGCTTTGTAAAACATCTAAATGTAAACCTACATACAGTTAACATTTAGAGTACTAGATAGATTTCAGTGAACAACTTTTCGTATAGTAAATTTTATGAATTGGAAATACATTCGTTTCAATTGCTTTAAGCCCAACTGGATTCGTTATTTTCTATTTATTCGTTATATTTCGTATCGTTTGGGTGGAGGAATATGAGATATATTCAAGACGTAGTAGGAAAATAAATGTATAATAACAAAAATAAAGTTATATACGTAGTATCGATACAAAAACTTATTTCTTTTTCTACTTAGTGGTTGGCGTAGTATCAGCAGCACAGCTGCGGCAGTGGGCTCGCGGAGGCGCCGACAACAGACTGGAGCGAGCGGTGCTGGCTGGCCAGGGCCGACGGCTTCTGGCCGAGGCCGAGGTTTTGCCTATCTCTAACCACCTTCCGCACCTGATCGCCAAGTGCGATGCCCTCCACGCAGCCGTCGAGAGAGGCTCACTGCTTGAGCTCCAGGTATTACTGGTAATAACGAGTTTTAGAGTAGTGAGGAAAGTTTTGGTATAGCATTCAAGCCCAGGATGAATACAACACGCTTTTTGGATAAAGCTGTATTATCTCTATATTTGACAGTATGATCCAGATTTTTCCGAGCTGAATACTGAAAATGCTGTATATCAGGTGGTAATGAAGCTCTTATGCTACAACGTAGTAAATCAGTATTGTTATCTTTTTTCCTATCACTACAACTTACTTACCTTTTTTCCTATCGCTAACTTATCCTTTTTTCTATCGCTATCGCCAAGGGTAACTGTTGGTGTTGGCTATCCGAGGTAGACTATAAGATCCGTCTTATGGAGCATTATTTTAAGCACAAAACGTTCTCGAGGCGTTGTACGATAGACGGTGTAGAATGCACAATACAAAAAGGTTTTCTAGGTAAAGTTAAGTATTCGATTATGTTTTTTTTTTATTGAATGCAGATCTTGTCGGGCATAACTAAATGTTTCATCAACATTATCTAGTTGTACAACATACGATAAATTTTATAAAGATATTTGCCAGTGAGTAATTACTTATTGAGTAATTGCTGAACTGTGCTGAACTTTCTTGTGATTGCCGAGTCATATCTCACATACGGAATCCACTATACAACTTTTAAATACTTTAAATTTTACTACACATCAATATCATTATGTTGTATAACTTAAGTAAAATATTCAACAAATATCATATAGTCGTTTTAATTAATAGATTTTTAGATAGCGATGTCAATACAATGTCACCTTTAACATTAAAATTCTATCATGATTACAAGAACAACGAAATACGAAAATAATGTATGTACATATTTGTATTAATTTAGATAATATTACGTTCGAGGCTTCTTTCGTTTATATTCCTCGACTTGAAACTCAAACACATGAGCTACGCTAACATCGTAGCGCGTAGCGCCGATATTAGGCTACGGTCAATGTTTGTATAACATACTGTATACTCGTAGTTATAATAGATTTTGTTATTTCGTTCTACATAATCAAAATAGAGTACGTAGTGAAATCACAACGTACTTTTGATGATACTAAAACTAAATAAAATAGTTATGAATTACCTTATTTGCAATTGCAATCCTATTTCGTTGTGTTCATTATTACACTGAGATTACTGGCTTAAATTAATAATTTAAAAGAAAAAGATAAATACCAATACCTCAAAATAATACAAGGCTCAACAATCTCCTTTAATAGCAACATCGTCTAGTCAATTACATAATGTAACTTTGGAATAGTTCACCAGCGATAAATTCAAAGATTACCGCAAAAGTACTATTACTTTAATAGGAAGCACTAGGATTAAATTGAAAATGTTATATTTTTATTTAAACTAGAATTTAAAACAGAAGTAGGAGGTGTGGGTGCTCAAGATCAGTGTGATATATACAAGAGTTATATCCCAGTTTTAACTAGATTATACTATTTATATATTTAGTATAATGGCTGTTGTACACGATGCAAGTAATATAAGCAAATTAAGGCACTTATACAACAGGCGCAAGTCAATCGCGTAAGTAACCCATATGATTAACTCGCGCATGTAGCCCGCGCGAGTAGCTCGCATCGTGTAAAGTAAAGCAACTTAACTTATGTATTCTCGTAGCTTAAATATCGTAGCAGCTTGCTACGTCGTAGGAGTGCTACAACTTCGTAGCTAACGTTGTTTAGTGAAATTGATGTTGAATGTTTAACTGCTCAGCAGTTATTGGAGAGTTACGACAATTCTCTTAAATATGCGATGCTTAAAGTCTATTATTCATTGAGAAACTTTCGTAGCTTAACATTTTATGAAGTAGCGAGACATTCTACGTCATTATATTACGAGCTTTTAAACAACTATGACAACGATTATAATGTGTCTACTATACTTTGGCTTCAGCGTTCAGGAAAATACAGATCTATAATATCAGCTTTGTATAAACTATCCCACTGCTGGGGTATTCTTTTCGGTATGAGATGGGAAAGGCTATATAGTCCATATCACTGACCCAGTGCGAATCAATCATTGAGAACATTATGTAGAACTCTCAGACATGTAGTTGTCCTCACGATGATTTTCTTGACCGTTAAACCGAGTAAATAACTATTTAATACGCCCATAACTTCGAAATCTCAGAAGTGCGTGGCTTGGGATCAAACTCGAGACCACTGCGGGCCAGACCAATGGTGCACATACAGGCCTATTGGTATGAAAATATAAGCGAACGGATGCAAATAGAGTAGGTAGGTATTAAAATGCATTAGAATTATAATATAATGCGAAGCTATTAACATTTCTGATTGAATAACATGTTTATTTTTATTTTGTAGCAATTGTATTACACAGTACTTTTGTGTTCAGGAGTTGTTGGAGAGCGACTACAATCGTCGAAAGTACGTGACGTGTCGGGACGAGGCGGGTGTTGGGCTGCTACACAAGGCTGTGTTCTACGACTTCATGGAGATAGCTGACTACCTCGTCCAGAACTACCCACAGCTCGTACATCAGAAAGACTCGGTATTTTATACTTGCATAAGCAACAGAGATATCAGCACATATGTATATTCTATGACAAAGAAGTCAAAATTTAACTGTCCGTAGCTAAAACAACCTGTTTCTTGATACAGGAACAAGGACATAGTTGTCATAGTATAATGCTTACTTTTCATTCAATGTGCTTTCTTGTCATTTTATATTATAGTTTTTGTCACGATGTAACCAAACGTACTCAACGTAATGCACCACCAACCATAGTATATAGTGTCTTATCTATGACCAACCAGAATGGCCGTCGCCTTTTATATATCCATAATAGCATGATCAACATAACAACATATAACAATACATCATTGGCATTCACACATAAAAATAAACAAAACACGCCTATACTCTTAACAATAATTTAGTATGAATTATAAGTACGTATAATAATTAATTAATCTAAGATTAGTAATAAAATAATAATCAGTTAGTGCGATGACGCAGCGGAAGTTGAGGTGCTAGTTCGAATACTAAGGCGGTGGTGGTAACATTACCTTTACTTTATTTTATTAGCTTATTTTATCCTATGGTATAAGATAGCGCTTATGTTTGTAGCTGATCGTGACGTATTCCGATACGGAGCAACCCATATATATGCATACGACTTCATTCAATTTTCATATCGAGTAAAGTGTTACTGAGGTTTAGACAGACAAATCTACACAAAGTGTAAAACGGCACGGATAGGTTTTACTAACAGATGAAACCACCTAAAATAATTCGTCTAGTGTGATGATGTTATCAACGAATGCTTTTAAATAAACTAAACAGTCAAAGGAGTTTATCATCTCAGCCAAAAGACTTCCACTGCTGGACACAGGCCTCCTCTAAGATATTCTATACAAATCAGCAGTTAGTTTCGACATGAATTAGTTCTTAAACTTTCGCGATTTGTACACATACTTAATATAATGTACAAGAACAACGGGTTTTACTCGCGATAAAGATTTCTATAAATTCCCCCATCAGCGTACATATGGACAAAGTCATCCAGACTCAATACTTTTATCACTATTTCTGGTTATGTTTAATCTGGCAGGTTAAACTTAATGCTTGTTATACCATCTGATTACTCAACGTTTGACACAAATTGTATTCAAAAAGATACTTATGTTGACCTGCCATTTCCGTAATATGAGCTTATTGATTTTTAAACTATAATCGGTTTGTTGAACAATTTATACGCCGTCTGGGTCATTGGTTGCCCCGAACAATAAGATTTCTATTATGGCTGGTAAATGGCGTTCGGCGTAATAATTATGCCTCACAATTTTAACCAGAAATAAAATGTTTTATTTTTATATATATGCTGCGAAGGCAAAATGATGTATCTTGTATAGTGCGATCTACAAATAGTTATTCTTTATTCTGAGTCTAAATGTACTTTGTGTGCGGTAACTGGCTGTTTATAAAGTCCCCCACGACTCAGGAGCACAACAAAATGCTGGATATAGTATTAAAATAAATTTCAAAGTAAACTAACTAAACTATTAACTTACGCTTATAAAATTATGTTGGTAAGGTAAACTATACTTATATGGCTTTGCTTATACACCTTTGTGAATTTGATAGGATAATTAGGCATCCATCGATAGGTCAGATTAAAGGATTGTTGATTTTTCTCTCTTGCTAATATTAATGTATGTTACCAACAATACGTGTGCCATGCATTTGAATCAGGACAAAGTTAGGCACTAAAATTAGTGAAGATGATATTGTTTCAATACAGGGCACACATCTGAAGGTTATATTAGCGATTATAAAAAAATAACATTATCAGTGCTTATTATATTTGCTTGGACAATAAGAAATAATAAAATAAACGTACAGCAAAGCCCTTAAACCGAAAATGCACGATGCCAATTCTTTTTCGCATCAAATTTTTGCAGCAATTATTTGATTGATTTGCAGCAAGCTTTTACTCCAAAGCAAACACATGGTTCAGTTCACTCGTACAATTGTTTGGCTACATCATTATCGTTAACGCATGCGATCGATTCGAATAATATATGTATTACTAAACATATGTCATCCTTGACATTCACATTTTTCTATTTTACTTTAATTAAATGGCACTTTATTTTATGGTAGCGTGGAATAATATGGATGCATCACATTTAACATCACACGTGTATTAATTATATTTCTCTATTCACAATATATACTTTTATTTTAAGCTGCGGCCTGTCCCGACTTTGTTCGGTTTAAATATAATAAGTATATAACCTGTCCGTAATATATTATATACATATTATTATAATTATGTAAGTCGGATGAGATGATGATGATGATTACGTAGATCACTTCCGTACAATCCTATTTACATCGAAACTTACAAACTTTACCTGTTTATAATATTGATATCTATTAGTAATCCCTACATCAGGGACCAAAATCGACAACGGGACAATTTTGAGTCGAGTTACAGATACATGGGGCTTGAATCTAACACGGCGCTTTGGCAATAGCAAGTTAAGTACACCATCCATGGAGCCGATAAAGAATCACCTGCACATAGCCTACTCTGAGGAAAATGAATTAAATATTGGATCAAATGTATCACCTATGCGCAGTATGTTGTGGCATGGAATCCCACACGGAACAAAAATCAGTGTAATCTACAAATTATTGTACCGAGTTATTCTTTGTAATCGTTGTTTAGATGTCTGTAATGAACTCCGCGATACAAGAATTATTCATAATGCAAGAGTTGCCCTTTTTTAATAACAAAAAACAATGAAAGTATTGAGTAAGGTAGGTATATTAGCCTATGGAACTCTTATTCGCCGGACGAAAAGCAGTAACAGTGTTTCTACTAATACACGGGTTTTCTGTGAGGGATGGGCTTTCCAAAGCGACGCGACGCATCGGTACTGCCATCAAATAATGGATAACGGCTGTGTGCTCATGCATTCAATACTCATTGCATTGATCGAAAATCACTGTATGCACCTTTTTATCTGTGATTGTGCCTAGAATAACCTTGGGCCTCTTGTATCTGTGTTTTGGTTTGCATTAATGTGCTGGCAGCATAGCAGAGGTGTGTTATGCCTACATATAGCAAGGACCAAGCCCAATAGTAAATATGTATGATACATGCAGTTCTGGGTTATGTGTATGTTGCAGGAGGGTCGCACGCCGCTGCACTACGCAGCGGTGTGTCGCGAGCCGGCGGGCGCGGCGGCGCTGCTGGAGGGCGCGGGGGCGGCGCGGGGCGCGAGAGACGCGGCCGGCCGCACGCCGGCACACTACCGCGGCACCGCGCGAGAGCTGCTCGCGCTCCCTGACACTACCATGGCGCGCGACAACAAAAACGCACCAGGTCAGTACATACAATTATTTATACAAGTTTAAATTTCGAAATAATTATTCTATTTTCGAAAATTATTCTTTTCAGTTTATTTTTGAATAAATATCTAAATAACGTTTGTTATAAGTACGTTAATTAAATATTTATTTTTGTTTAAACAGCCAACGCTAAATTAATCGAATAAAAAAAATATATCGAAATATTTATCAATCTTCAAATCCGATAAAATTAATTTACAACACAGATACAATTGAAGCATAGTTTATTTTGTTTACAACTTTTTGAAATATTTTTATTTACCCTTGCTCCGAATTAAATATAAATAATTATAAAAAGGGTACTAGACTTACTAGACTTGAAACTAAATAAATACTGATAAAACTTTTGTAGCATTCACGTAAACACTTTTCATTACTGTGTTAAGAGAGCAGTTAAAACGAACAACACAACATACTTAATTGTATTGTACTTTATATTTAAGTATACTTACAAACTTTTCTGTTTCTATAAATGTATTTAATCATTTAAGAATCGAGGCTTATATATTAAGTTGTCGCTTTGTATAAAAAATTCGGTAACGTTTTGGTTTTTATACAAATTAATTCATTAATTTTTTTTTATTAACTATTTCGACTTCTAGTTTTTATTCATCTATAGTTATTTGTATTTAGGCTACTATGGTTAGTCGTAAATTAAAAAAAACATCAGCAATCCGGCAATTATGGCGAATTGCAACAACGAATACGAGCGGACATTAAGCGATATAACTTTAAGTACAAATTGCAAAAATGGTTACTGATATTAACTATGAATAATACGTTAATAATATATACATATAATCTGTTCTCAAAAATTCATGATTTTTAAATAACCATTACATTTTGTATAGAAACCACGAAATTAGATGCAGGACGTAAATGGCAATATCTTAGCTAAAAGCCTAATATTAAATCCTGAATTTGATTGTAGGTTCCATGTAAGGAACAATCAAGCTCAATATTTAATATCCACTCACAACAACAACAATAAATATTATACACTAGAACAACATAAAATGGACGCTGTATACTGTAAAGGGCCGGCGTAGCACCATTCAATACTAACTCTAATGATAAACAAATAGAAAGTTCACTTGGCTGACGCGCCGTCGGCTACTGATAAATGTTTCCTTCGTTAACTCGACTACATTAAAAACAGAGGCAATTTTAACCGGACACAGCCTAGATAAGGTTTTACTATAAATAGAAAAAGTAAATAGGCAAATGTTTGTTTTTACACGAAAACGGTTCGCGTTTGACCGTCACCTCACCTGATGATAAGCTATGGTGCAGTCGACGAAGCCCAAACATGAATAAATTAACAAAAAACATTTTGTTCATTCTACCGTATATCATTGCTGTGTCCCTCATTAATTCAAGGTCACAAATAGCTCTATTGGTTTGTAAGGAGATCCCTGATGATAGCATTAATGTATATACGTGTATGTATGCACGGTTGGCGTAGTGGTTTAGACGGCCGCCTCGCCGCTTGACACTGCGCCGTGTTGTGGGTTCGATCCCCACACGAGACAACACTTTGTGTGATTCATAAATTGTTGTTTCGAGTCTGGGTGTTCATTGTGTCCGTTAGTTGTATGTTTGTAAAGTCCCCCGCGACACAGGATTTAGTCCTAATGCGGGAGTTGTCTTTTTTAAACAAAAAAAAAAAAAAAAAAAAAAACTTTCTTTGCTCAGAAGAATTATTAATTCTGATGACTAAATATCTTCTGCTACCGCTAAAAACTCCTAAAACAAGCATTATAGCTTAGCTAGGGGCTAACAAAAATACTAATCAGTTGTAGTTAACAGAACTGGCTAGAAATCTTGGAAAGAAGTTTTTGTTTTCGACATTATTTATTTTGTTATAACTACTTTCTATGAAAATGTAATGATAAATAAACAGCAAATTTTGTTGCTACCAAATAATCACATAACATAAATACGGATCCCTGCCAACACTTAATTACCTGTATATGTAAAATAAATTATAGTAAAGATAATTTGTGCGATACTTTATCAGCATATAGAATATTTTTTATTGAAGTTCGGTGTCGATATCAAGTCGTTATTATATATATTTAGGTACGGGCAGTTAATTTTTGACATATTTTTCATAGAATAGGTGTCAAAAATTAACTGCCCGTAGATAAAACAATTCGTTTCTTGATATAGAAAATAGGCTTATGTAAATGACTATCAAGGCTTTTAATTGCAAGAAACAAATTACTTTCGAGTTGAAACGTAGTGAAAATCAACATATTGAAAAATGTCTTTGTCTGCAATAAATAGTAAAATAGAGTAGTATGTTGCTCTCTTAATTATATTAACTAGATTTTGCCTGCAGCTTCGCTCGCGTAAATGTAGGTTATGTTAATGGTCTATTTCTTGCATGCAGTACTTTTTCTAGAAATGTATCCTATGATCTATTCAGTACCCCCGATAACTTGTATGCAAATTTTCATGATGATGATCGGTCGAAAAATTAAGAATAGAAAACATAACAAACAAGCAAACTCACATTCGCAATTATAGTATTAAGTTAGGATAACGAACGAACAAACGGGTATTGACACTCTAAAAATAAAACAGTCCCTTTGAATGAGACTAAACTTTTAACACCCGTTGTACTCCCTTTTTGCCGACAAACTCCTTCAGTCTCGTTCCATACCTACCAATTTAAAATTCGAACTGGCTATTATTTTATTTATAAATTCGCTGCAGCTACTAAACCCGCCATGAACACATAGCAAGTAATCACCTAATTTGTCGCATACGTCCTTTTCATGTCCAAACAACATGCATATTTTATAAGCTATATGAAATAATGTACTTAGCTAGTAAAGCCTTGGCAACGTTTTAATATTGGTACATTATTTTATATTCATTTTATTATACTACGTAATAACTATTACACTAATCGGCCAAAATGAAAGTATCGTAAATTAAAATATTAATTACGTGCTCACGTGCCTTATTATTTCCGGTACGTACTAACAATAGACTTTTCTGTAGTTCCTCACATAGGTATTATATCGAAAATAGTTACATAATATACTTATATGACTGCCATGTTACAATTGTATATAGAAAGTTATAGCGCGATTGCCAATCAGGTGCTTTAATAGACGCGTGAAAACAAGACAAAACTATACACTTGCACTCTCGCATGTAATGACTATCGCTTTAAGAGATGGATCGGATGGTCGGATCCCAAGTTCGGTTATCAGATCACGCAAAGATTGTTTCACTGCGCTTTGTAGAGGACATGGTTACTCCTTATTACATTGCATTTAAAGCTGGCGTAATATATGGTATATCTCCATCCAATTCTATGGTAAAACCAGTCGTGATCATATGTAACGTTTAAATGATCAAGACTATAAAGCATTTAAACTCCCTAACAACAATATTAACATATGTATCAACATATTATGTACAAGTCAAGCCAAATTTATCCACGGCTTCCTTCCCTTCTTTCTAAAGATTCATCTCACAAAAACGTGCGCGATAGAAAATCACTCTCCGGTCGTAGAGCCACAAGCGTTCTCTATGCCAATAATTATATTATGTTGCGCACTCACTGCATGAAAGAAAAAACTAGCGAGCACCCACGCATTGAATATAAGTGAAAGCTTTGGGTTTGGAAAAAGATTTCTAAAGAAGCTAACTTCTTTTGGAGCCTCCGAGGCCTGAACCAACCTTATTCAGTAAGTTTCTTAAAGATATGTGCTGACATCAGAGAAACCAATACTCTTTTTTTCTTATATTAGCATCGCAGCGACTCCTCTTTTGCAGGATCTACATCGTGCTACTGACACCCCTGATGTCGTTAAAGTACCTATGTAGGCTACGGCAACTGTTGACCGGTAGGCATGTCAGAGGCTTGTTTACCAGCCAGTTAGGTATTTAGTATTGTTGATGTAAAACCGATTCCTGCTTTTATAATAATGCCTGTGTCTCGGAAGATTTTACAAACCTTTAAGCAACGGACACAAATAACACCGAGACTCAGTATATCTATTTGTGAATCACAATTTATTTGTCCCTTGAGGGGTACTGGTATCAAATTTGCAGCAGTAACTGGGTGGCTGGTTAAAGTAAAGATATATCTAATATTAATA
The DNA here is from genome assembly GCA_963675205.1 of Catocala nupta. Taxonomy (NCBI): domain Eukaryota; kingdom Metazoa; phylum Arthropoda; class Insecta; order Lepidoptera; family Erebidae; genus Catocala; species Catocala nupta. Next base: position 14,233,580 of record OY776082.1, read on the forward strand.
ATCTCGGTATATTATTTGCTTCACTATTAATTCCGTAATAAAAAGTAGTAAAACGTCCAATTTAATTTACATCAGTCAGCTGTTGTTACCTAAATGTAACGTAGTGAAAGCAAATTTTCAGTTATGAACACGTATAGCGTAGTGGTTAGTGTAACCGACTGCCACGCCTGAGGTCGCGGGTTCGATTCCCGCACAAGACAAATATTTGTGTGCATGAACATGGATGTTTGTCTTGGTCTGGGTGTTTCTATGTATAATATGTATGTATTTACAAAAAAAAGTATATATGTATGTTTATCCATTGTCTAGTACCCATAGTACAAGCTCTGCTTAGTTTGGGCTAGATAGTGTTGTGTGTATGTGGTAGAATACTACTTTGTGACCAAACTGTAATGTTAAAATTGTATATGGAATTGGTTGAAGGTCGCCACGGTATTCCGTGTTTGCCATATTTGCCAGATTAATGGTATATTAAATTAAATCAACAATACCTATATTAAAAATGCGAATATTATTATGTCTATTGTTTTGTGTTGTTGCAAATGCGACGTGAACTTACATTGTTTTCTTGTATTTACAACAACTTCTTTACAGTACGTAAGAGACAAAAAATAAATTATATTATAAAAAATTATAAAGCAACTTCGCTTGTCTGTTACATTTTCAAGACTTAACCACTGAACCAAATTTGAGAAAATTTGGTTGAATATACATACATATATGAAAATGCCTGTTTCCCAGAGAGGTAGACAGAGACTACAAATTTCCATTTGCTAAGATCCCGACACACTTCACTGGCTTCATTTACTTTTATCACATTCCTCATACATGCTCGCCGGTTTAAGGTGCTTTTAACCTGGCCTTTGTCCAGAACGTTTTCGATCTGATCGAGAAACGTTCGCCTGGGTCCTTCCTTCGCGACTGTTCCATTCATACTAGCCTTATAAACTTTCTTAGTCAGTCTTTTCTCGTCCATTCTTTCTACAAGCCCAAACCATCTTCTCATGCCGCATCTCTCTCTGGTTGAATTATATATAACATAATTCTGTCCGAAATAATTGTTTTATTTATTAATATAAAAATATAACAATAATTTGGTATGTAATTGTGTATACACCAAATACATTTCGTTTAAATCTTTTCTCAGTTGACGGCAATAAACTCTTCTCCTACAAAGGACCATAGATAACGTTCACAAAATCTAAAGCACCTTAAAAATTCCTTAAATAAGCGTAAAAGTTTAATTTATTATGGATTCAATATACTTTTATAAAACAAAGAGGACGCATATTCTGCTCGTGGACATTTTATACCATGGTTATAAGTATAAATATGCTTTACATATCATTATCGAGAATAAAAACGCAGGTAATATATGGAAATGGAACAATCGCTCTAGTACACAAGCATCTAAATACAGATTGCCTGTTGTTAGTCAATTTCCTGCATGCGATTTAACTGCCCGCTCCTTTCAGTCCACTGATTGACTTTTACAAATTGCTCGACAAATATACTCTTGTTAGACTTCCATTTGACTACTTACCGAGGGATTCTAAAGGGAATTTTTCTAGAACTTTCAACTGTCGATTTTCTAGTCATATTCTTCATGCATGTGGTTTTCGTCGGTTTGAGCTTTAATGAGCATTTAATCGTGTCGTCCCCGATTCATTTCTCAATTTGGGTAGATCGGTTTTGAGATTATCTGTTTATACGTTTATATCAGCAGCATTACGGGGTCTGCCAGTATGCTTGAACTGCTTCATTATTTACCAATAGATAGAAGATAGTTGAAACTTACACGTGCTATAGTTATAATACGTAATTAAAAACAAAGAGGCTAATGATAAGGCCCGCGTTATAAAAAAACCTATAATCCACAAATGGTTGTTCCAAGAATGGGCTTCTATAGCGTCCAATTTTAAATTTTTGTTTACTCATCGGCAATACAGAAATCATTCCTATTGCGTGATTGCTACTTAAAAATAAATAAAAATTATTGTTGAGTACAGCTTTCTCGAGTACATAATAATTAAAACTACAAATGACTATAATATCATCCAGATATAACACAAGTGAAGTGTATTTTCAATAGTGCCGCAGTATTATCTGATAGTATCGTATTGATTACATGTTATTATGAAAGTTCACGTGGCGTCGGTGTACCGGTGACAACGTCAACACACCACGTTCCCAATCGGCAATTATAATGGCTCCTATTTCAGCTTTAAAAACATATTGAACCAAGGTCTATCTTATCTATACATTCACAAAGTGCGTTAATTTGCTTTGTATCAATTCGTGTGTAATTGAATATCAACACAAATGGATAAACAAAAGTAGGTACACATATCACACCCATTGCTATTTACTAGCAATGCAAAATTTGCTACAAAATTCTAACACTCTGACATCACGAATAAATTACAGATTTAATTCTTACTAGCTGTAGTCTAGCAGTCAAACTTTGACAAGTCATTGATAAAATGGTTTTAGTTAATTTTAATTTTCTTCACTTCTTCACCCTATAAACTTTAACTATGTTAAAATCCACACTCTTCCGTGCGCAATTTGCTTAATAAGCTCTCTTCACGAGTTAATATATAGATTCCCATAAAGATGACCGAAAAAAATGCGCACTGATGTTTGCGTACCAAGATTTTGGATCGAACCGGTCGAATGTCAATTATTGCATTTGAGGAACTTGATCCAAAATCGCTGGAAATACTCCCTTACGGCCAAAGACAATGGCGAGGTATGTTTCCTTGTCAATAGGTACTTAGCCTGACCAGATATACATAACTACTACAGAGCTGTTAAAACATTAATAATTGACTTTTCAGGTGAGTTTACCTATTGGTGCAGTACTAGGCAATTATTTTTCCGGGATATTTTCTGCCCGTGTCTTTCAGTTTGCTTGAACATATACCTATGTATAATCCCTGGCAAGTATTAGCATTATTTCGATTACTGAGGTCATGAAAAATGCTATGTTTTTTGTTATAGAAGGTTCTCGCTTATTATTCATTATACACGACTGCATGGAATTAGTCTAAAGTCCTAACTTTGGTTATGTTTGTAGGTATGATACATAAAGTTATATTCAGAAAATCTAATAGACTATTTTTTTCGTTTTCATTAAAAGAAGAATTCGATTAAGTAATAATTAATGACGAAAGTTATAAAATATAAAGAAAGTGTAAGTGTAATACCAAGTAAACTTACACATTTTCTTTATCTTTTCAGCTCTTTGCATTTGAATTTCAATATAAATTGAAATTGAATCAGAATTTAAATTACGAACCATCGTAGTTCCTTCATTGTTTCAAGAAAGACAAACACTGCCGGCGCTGCTATTATTCGTATAAACACATTAACTGAAACTATATACGAACAAACAGAGCAAAAGTTGGCAATCTATTTGACTACGAGTTTTCCAATAAGATTTTAGGTGCATGCAAATTCGGAATGCAGTTTTAAAATCTATTTGACGCTCGAAGTTCGGCGCATTTAAATTCGAGTTCCATTTATCGGTGATATCGACAGTTTTACGTTAGCGCTACTTTTAGCACACTTTACTTAAACTTGTCAGCTTATAAAGTAGCTGCTTGCATGCCTTTAGCGCCTTTATTATATAGATTAAAGAATTATGCAAATAAAAGTAGAGATTATTCTACGACATAAAATTATACTATTGCATAAATATACATACATGCTTACTGGATGTCACATTCGTAAACGATAATAAGCGAAATTACTTATATATTTAAACCCAGATATTTTAGAAGTATTTTCTGCCGCGTTTGTTATAATTCTTAGTGCATATGTTGCGGACTTTAGAAAATTAGACCCATAAAAAAATTGTTGAATAGATATTCTCTTTACTTAACAGACATAAATGACTGCACGAATGGCATAGAGGTTTAAGCGAGCACCTCGCCACAGCGCCGCTGCGTGTTGTAGGTTCAAATCCTACACAGGCCGACAACAACAAACAAATTTGTGTAATCTATAAATGGTTGTTCGGAGTTTGGTTGTTCTTATGTCCGTTGTTTGAACTTTTGTAAAGTCCTATGCGATACAGGATTTATTTCTAGTGCGAAACTTTTCTTATAAAAAATAAACTTTGTTATGTGAGAGGTAGGTATTAGGACTCTATAAGATTTTAACATGCCGTATTATATTCAATCCAGTACTAGTAAGCCTTTAGCGTGTCTTATGAGCTCATCCACGATACGTAGTACATACGTATATTATGTGAAATGTAAACAGAAGTAGGGAAGAAAGTGTATCTCCCTTTATATACTGTAAAAAACACATATTGAGCTCGCTTTATGCACGCCATTTCATTTGATGAACCGTATTCATATTCGTGATAAACTAAATTCTAATTTAATTAAAAACTTATCATCTTGGCATAATTAAAAGAAGATGACTAAGCTGTTTATCCCTTTGTATACCCAAATCTTCATATAACCTAAGTAACAGTAAATCTAGTAATACGACTCGTGAAAAACAGATAACATTATGTTAATTAGGTCATACCATTTAAAAGTCGATGTCTTCTTGTATCCATAATTTATAATCTGGAGTTCTAGATAGTTAAGAATTATTGTCGACGACTTTGCTAACTGTCTGGAATTAACGTTGACTTAAGTAAGAATCAACATAATTTGTTACCATCTTATATCTAATAGGTATAATGGTGCTTACACGTCTGGGATACAATTTAATTGTTGTACCCAATAATACTAAATGTAACCTATTGGAATGAGCTCTTCGGTTTCCTCTGATTGCTTTGTGCTTATTAAATAGTCATTTATCATTTAATTTCAACGGCGAAAAATAGATTGGAATCGCAAGAAAACCTATACGTCCTATAGATACATATAATGTTCCTGAAATATACGTGAAATTTACCGTACCTCTAGCATGGTTATTCATGTCATACTGAGTCGCGTTTCATGTTATATAATATGTGCCAAGTATTGGAACAGTTTTCTAACGGGATAGTTATTATTATATTTCTGTTTTTATTTCTGAGAGGTTATGATGACGCGATGACTTCACTCGCAAACATTCTTAGAATTTCAATATAAAATGGGATGAATCACTTCTAGTAGGTGCCCCATGCTCCCAACTGCACTATTCAGTACAGTCAAGAAATAGCCATGGTACGTGTAAAACTTGTTTCACACATTGGAACTAATAAAAACGCTTTATGGTGTTTAATTATTATATATTATTATTATTAGTATGTGTGTTTAATGATGTTGACTCCGTTATGCGATTGAAAAACAACAACACTAGTCTTGCAATCGGTGGGATTGTTCTCATTTATTCATCGTCACTGTTTACATATTATCAATTTCTAAAATATCATAACTGTATCTAATTCTATGTAGTCCGGATTTTGTTCGATGCCCCGATGCATTATTTTGTCACTCAAATCCAAAAAGCAATACATATGTAAATCTTCTTTTCTCCACGGTAGGTATCAATTAACATTACAGCAATTAACTTGAAAAGCTCGATGCATGTGCGGTACCCATTTTCTACTAGCTTATGGGCCAAAAGCACGGCTTGCACTATCTGTATAATTACGATCACGTCACATAGCTGCATGAAGCGATAGTCACGACACACGCTGTCATCGGCATGACCACAAGCAATGGATGATGAATTACAGATATGTACATTTTCGGTCGAGCCAAGAATTGACTCACTTCGACAAAACTATAGAGATGTATTTCGATTATCGCGGATCTGTGAAATCGAGGGTTGTTCCGGATTCATCCGATGACGTTTCATCCTACGCTGTTTTTTTTTCCTAACTAATCTAACTAACTAACAACCTATTTACGTGCTTACTCAACCGACAGCAAATATTTATTTTTTTAATTCTTGATTCATCCTATAAGTATTCCTAGCTCGAACGATTACGAAATCACCTAAAAGCTCTAAGTTTTGTTTTGACGGTTTGAACAAAATATACTGCTTTCGTAATCTAAACATAAAAATAAATAAAATTGAAGTGTCTGTTTGTAATGTCAAAATAAGAGCTTTTTACTAAACGCATATGAAAGTATATACGGTACTTATATAAAAACGAGTAGTATTTAACTACACATCAAAAAAATACTAATTGCACAGCAAAATATATTTAAAGAGATCAAACTAAGTCGACAGGCTCCTATTTTTGGGTTTGGTTTAATAAGGAATCTAACGTAACCTAATATTGACTGTACATGTGAAGCAAATATTTTATTTATACAAATAGGAAAATAACTATTCGTTATACAATATTCTAATAAAATATTAAAGATTGTTTTACTATCCATATTATTTTCGGTAATATTTGTTATAGGTAGAGTAAGAAACACATTTCGGTTGCAAAAAGGAACTTTATTAAAATATTGTTACGTGCTGGGCTCGACAGATAAGAATATAAAACAATATTACCGACTAAAACACGTTTTATTCTAGTACAAAATTAACTTTAACACACAACGAAAGCTATACTACACTTTTCCACTGTAATTGCTTCAAACTCCGTAGTATTGTCGCTTCCGTTCGCTTCGATGAACACTTGACCGCTTACGATAGTAAACTGACTCGGCGGTGCGCGTGCGCTCTATTTATACGCGGGTAAAGCGCTTCTGGAGTTTTCCAGAAAACGTCACACACGGCACGCAACAGCGCGATGGTTCGAGAATGTGCCAGCGCTTTCTCCACTGAACTCGTACCGACAAATATGTAGTTCCGTAAGATGTCAATAGATGGTGCTGTAATAAATTATTATTAGAAACTGCCGACTCTTCCCCACAGTGCCGACAGAAGGCATTAGCCGTAACAATATTGTAATCGGACCAGTTAGGAATACTAGTTTAGGATGAGTATAGAAATATAATGAGACGTCATAGAATGAATACGGAACAACCGAAATCGAGTTATTAATCGTATTTATAATTAACTTGATTTTGCTCGTGGCTAAGTTCGAGTTAATATAGATTTCATTAATAAATGTATATTGAAACAATCCTTTTTCTGGATGAAACCTACCCTATGTGCTTTTCTGTACCCCTGACAAGATGTATGCGATGATCGGTCCAGTAGTATCCAAACGTAACAAACAAACGAACTCATTTGCGCATTTATAATACGAGTTAGAATTAGATTAAACAACGCGTTTTACACCTGTTGTCTAATATTATCATAAGTATTTGTACATATCATGAAAGTCTAAAAACGTCTATCCACAATTTTATCGATCTAAATATGCTAAGTGCGAGAGCACACCTACGAAATTTTATAACAATCGATTTATACAGTAATATCTCGGTATCGCTCATCGCTAATGTCCGGCCCGATATTACACATTCATACAATTACTTTGATTAGCGTGAGGCTCGGCTTTCAGGTGGGGTTGACGTTGCGTGGTCATGAATATGTATTTTTGTAGAAGCCTTTCCATTCTAAGGCACACCCCTTTATTATGTTTTATTTGAGTCCGCCGAAAACGATTGGTCACTCTGTAATCTGCGGAGGTCATCGATGTATTTGTTACGTGTTATTGTTTTGCATTTACAAAGAACTGAAATGTGCACGAAATTATGATAAGAATAACTCTTGAAATTTATACTTTGATTTACTCCGCTGCTCTATGACGTATGACGGGCAAGCTAATGATGTAGGAAAACTAATTTCGTTTTATTAGTTCGTGATATATATTTCATTTAATAATTTATAACTAACTAGATATTGCCCACGGCTTTGCTCGCGTAAAATGTAGGTTATGTCAATTTTAAATCCCTCGGAGAAAGTACTTTTTCCTGGTTGAAAGTTTAGTTTTACGTCAACTTTACGTATCTACGCCAGAAGTCCAAGAACATGCCAAGAGTGCAGCTGCTGGAGTCGCGTCGCAACGTCAACTTGCTTTCTACATGTATTTATGAAGGAGGACTTTTGGCCGAAGGGTGTGGTGTATCGTCGCTTCCGCGGATAAGTGCCATATGACAGCACAACAACAGAGTGCAAGTGAGGCATTACTAACATAGTTAATAAGTTATATAAATACTAACAAAATTGTATGTATGTTAGTCTATAAGGTATTTATCTATGCGTCTATGCCACGCGGAATAAAATCGTTACTGTCATATATTTTAATCAGAAAAAAAGGATTTCCTTTTTTGTACCCCTGACAACATATATGCGAAAGAGTATGATGATTGGTCTAATAGTTAAGGCTGAAAGCGTAACAAATAAACAAACAAACACACACACACACATTCGCATTTATAATATTAATTAGGATAAGGATATAAATAAAATTTAAGTCTATCTACATTATCGTAATGATAACCTTTGATTAAACTTAGGTAGTTAGAAATAAAATAAAATGTTGGAGCATGCAAATACCCGTTATTTGCATTCTACAACTGATGTTGGCCTACTAAACAAAGAAGGTTTGCAGTCACTCCCTAAAAGAGAGAGTTACCCCGGTAGCCTAGATAATTCTAGATTAAATTAGCTAGAGTACCGGGTAACTATAATTAAGTCATTAAAATTATATGGTTGTGATGATTTTCATAAACATCATTTAATGCATAATGCTTGTCACCAATATTCTTATTATGTCTAAAAGTTAAGTAACATTTTGCAAAAAGAGTCTGTTTGAGGCCAACTACCTTGCCATAGGGTTTAAATAAAGTCTGTAACGAAATGCTATAATTATTGTAAATATATTTATCAAAACTTCCCTAGAGGATACACTTAAAAAGATCTTAATTCACGCTCCATATCACAGAAAAGGTAAAATAAAACCTTCATGAAATATTTATTTATAGATTTATAATACTTACTTTTTAACCATTACAGAAATATGACGACCTCTTTCAGTTTTATAGCCCAAAAATATAAGATTGTATTAGCCGTAACAATAGCCCGGACATTTCAAGGTTTTTATTTGACTACTCTACGACTATCGGCCTAGTGAAGTAATACCTATTGCTCAGTTAAAGACAGGCTGTACCTTCAAGAATTTTCCGATACCTAAATTAATACTTGTAGTATTGAACATTATTAACATAACTACATAATTGATAAGCGGCGCAGCGAGGTTAGTATGTGGGAATCCTCGCATAAGCCTGGATTTTTGCAGTAGCGAAATCTAGAAGTAACTGACACAATCCCTCCCGTTATAGAATATTGCAATCACACAATATTTTGTAGCATTCTTGCGATTTGGATGGTATCCAGATTCCTGAAGGAACCGCTTTATTTCCAGCAGGAAATTTAGTTTTTGCGCTGGCAGCACAGTGACGGCTTTTTAAAAGCTTAGGAGCGCACGAGTCCTTTCCCTATAGACCATAGGCTCATAATACTTGTTTGCGTCATAGGTAACTCTCAATTAACCGTTAAACTTTTCGTTCAAAGAAAACTAACACTTTTATACTTACATATTTTAGCGTGATCCATAATAACAATAAAACCGGACAAGTGCGAGTCGCACTCGCTCACCGAGGGTTCCGTACAAATTTGTAGGTATATATTATAAAAAATTACAAGACCCTGTTTTTTATGATTTAATTACAAATGTATAGTTTTCAGATTTTTTCCTATACTTGTATTATAAGACAGTATTACTTGCCAAATTTCATAGTTCTAGGTCAACGGAAAATACATGTCGAAATATACGTTTTTTGCGGCATAAACAGCCCTAGCTTTTTTTTAACGTTAATTTAGAGGTTTGGTTTTTTTACAGCTTCAAGAGACTGTAGACCTAAGTATATAATTTTAATTTCAACTCGATACCTCCACGAGTTTCCGAGATAAAGGGTCTTGACAGACAGACAGACGGTCGGACGGGCGAACGAACGGACGGACAAAAGGACAACAAAGTGATCTTATAAGGGTTCCGTTTTATCCTTTTGAAGTACGGAACCCTAAAAAATTGCGGCGTATCCGGGGCGTTTGATGTATTACAACATTTATTCTAGCAATAACCCACCTTAGTAGGATTTATATACTAAGCACCCTAATATTGATACCCAATCCATTCATAATACTCTAAAGACAACTTGAAGTATTCTAACACTTGAAAATTTAAATATTCGGTAATGAATGTTATCGTGCGTACAATCTAGTTTGTTTTCGGAGTGTTTTGTTGGACGCCATTATGTTAATCTCGTTCTACAGCCGAACACGCGAACTTGTTGCTTTAACAGTTTTGCCTGTCTTTATTACCGCAGTGCAATAAAATTTGACGACTTTTGACGACTGTTCGAGGGTTTCGTTGATAGTTATGTTTTAACTTGCCAAGTATTTTTATCATATCTGTGTTGGCATGAAGCAACGTATGACATGTGTTGCTACGGTTCACTTAAAACGACAAAGTGCTCGCGAGTTACTTGTTATTGTTTTTCTTCATGCAAGAAATTTAACTTAGTAGATGTATTTTTACATTTACGATTAGCTGATGTACTTGATATATGAACCGAAAGTCTTAGACACTCGCGAGGGTTGACAAAGTATTCTTTGCTAAATTGCAGAGGATGCTTTCTTTCACCGTTTCGAAAGATAAATTCTATAATTAATGATTGTGGTATCCATATCAACCCGGTTATTTCTCCATCACTGTATATTGCAGATGGATGCATAATATTAATCTTAAAATCTTATATAATAATTAGAGAATAATAATATTGTTTTAACAGAGAACAATAACCTCACTTTTTATGTATATGTATTATAATATACGCTAAGAAACACGGACCAAATTATATTTTTATATTGATATTCAGCAACTGACTGCATATACCATAGCTCAATAAAGTAAATCGATTATTCAATTGCCCACCCTCGTTACCACCTACATTGAATTCTGTACAAAAGAGTTCGCAGTTAAAGTAATGATTGGCCCACATTAGAAGGTATATGTTCCGAAGGGCATGACACCAGGTGTTTGTCATCGATCGATGGCCAAGTCATTAAACATTAAAACCTGTCTGTCTGAGTTTCAGTTTGAATAATACACGGTTCGTCCTTGACACTTAAACAGTCACTACCGTGGTTGGTCATCAATATTTACAAAAAGCTGCCGAGCCGAATGTGGACTTAACATTTATGTATTATTTAATATTTAATGGTAAACGATATTCATTTCTATGGCCAAGATATATACAGTTGCCTTTTACAATAATTTTTATAAATTATTCTATACAAAGCCTCTAGTAACAGTTTGAACGGACTAAAATCGATAAGAAGACGATAATTGTATAAAACTTTAGGTACTTAGTTTTCGTTAACCATCAAATGTCTTTTAAATTTATAATAAACAGAACATAATGTTTTTCAATTTACAAGCTTTCAAATTCAGCAACGATATTACTACAATATAATTATAATATTATATGAAAAAGTACCCGGTACTTGTTCCATAACGTATTAAAAGCTTATAATAATTAAACTAGTATTAGAGGTATGAATATATTTCTTCTAAATCTGCTCCTTTTTAAGGTAAAAGATTTCTTGACTTGAAGTAATGTAAACGCGTAGAAAAGCAGATATCTAGAAACCGCTATTATTGGCGGGTATCACGGTAAAAATCGTGGGCAAGAGAACTGAAAAAACAAAGCCTAATAATGACAGTAGGCAGCATATTTACAGTTTTATTGATTGCTACTATACTTCTACATATCTACTGGAATAAGGCAACATAGTAATTAAATACAGTCATAGTATTCTAATATAAAATGTTTTACTTCAACGAACTCATCCACCAAGTTCGATAAATTAAATGACACATCAGTTTTATTCATACATTTGTCAATATTAACTTTTATTAAAATAGACACGCATAACCTTTAAACTTATCTAATATATCTATAAACTACCAACATTTCATTAAAATAATTAATACTAAACTATCATACGCGTTTGCTTTATGGTATTCATGATATATTACAACATTGCCGACATGTTGCTTGACGTTGTTGTCGAATAAGTTATAAAAAATATATATATTGCATATAGTATGACATCTTAAGTTGCAACAGTCAGCCGGCGGGCAGCCAAACACCGTTCAATGACTTATTTTTATTTATATACGAATATATGTAGGGCGGACCTAAACGGAGATGACGAGATGACTTGGACGGCTTCGAAAAGGACTGGCAGGGAGTGTCTTCAAACCGAGTGGTTTGAAAGTCCAAGCTTTTGCCCTGCAGTGGGACATCACAAACGGCTAAGGAAAAAAAAGGAATATACATATGTATATCGGTTCGGTTATAACAATTCTATATATTATATATATTCCGTGCATATATATATTTGAGACTGTTTTATTTATTAAAATGAATCTTCATTTGTTTGATCAATGGAAAAGAATACGGAATGCCGATAAATTATGTATTAGACCTTCAAAAACTGCTCTTTTGCATAAGAGTGTGTTATGCATGGGGCCTAAATTATACAATAAGATACCACTAGCTTTAGGAAATGAAAATAATATTAATGTATTTAAAAAGAAGTTAAAACATCTACTTGTAACAAAAACTTTTTACTCATTGTTTGAATTTTTGAACGATACAAACATTTAATTTAATTGTTATTTAGTTTTGATATAATTTTATTACCTTTTGACAATTAAAATTGACCGAATAGTTTTTATTTTTATTTTTTGTAACTTGTATATTTATTTATTATTGATATTGTGATAAAATTTTAATGTAGCAAATTTTTGCATGCTGAACGACTGAATATGGCGATACTATTAAGTAATGTTGTAATACCTATTGTTAAACCCATATTATGCAAATAAATGAATTGAATTGAATTTCATCGTACTCTATGATCTCTAACAATTGATAGGTTACAGCGAAACTTCTCGTAAGTTGTTGGCCATGCTACAGAGTTAAGATAAATTAATTGCTTAAACGATATCAATCATCGTTTAGCGGTTGATTGAGCCCTGTGAGCGTAGCAAAGACAAGAATATGCTACGCTCACACGGCTCTTAAAAGTCAAAAATAGATATCAACATGATCAATGATGGCTTGCCAAATAAATGCCGTGCAGAACCGTCAAATGCTACTACATCTAACATAATTCAACTGCATAAAGAAAATATGTGTCCGACGGCGGCACGGCGTTAAAATTTTCGCCAGATTTACTTATGGGGTGACTTACCAAGTGAACCATGTGTATGCATTCTAGGAATGTCACTAACTCTATGTTCATGTTGCACGACATTTAGGAAGTTCTCGACTAAACTGCTCGTATATTAAGTGTTTGTTTTTTGTGTGGTTTGTTCAAGTCGCCCAAACGGACTATTATAACTTATGCAATTGTGAGTCTTGAAATTACCCGGGATTTAATTCGCGTTTTAAAGTAGCGTTTGTTTTGATAATTAATTTATTTATTGCCTCTTTCATCACCTCCAAATAAGATTTATCTATAAGATAAAAATCTCGCTATCTCTCTTTTTTAACATAACAAGAGTGAGACAGCATGCGATTTATCTTTCGAATACTTGATAGTTGTGAAACTGGAAACCATAAACCTATTAGAATAGCAGATAAGTATTTTGTCGAAATATTCTCAACAACACCGTCGTGTATATAATCCTAATCGGTCCATTTATTCAAAAGTGACACGATTACTAACTTACACATTTGATAAAATAAAGATATGTGAATGCATCTGCTGTACTCAACGGTTCAGTTTTTTGTTCTCGAGTCGGACAAAGTGTAATTAAGTTGACAAGTCGTGAAGTTCTCAGTAGCAGCATGGAGTCGGTAATGTACGGCCCGGTGAACAGCAATAGATTCGCATCATATTAAGTGGGACTTAAAGGCATGGTCATATATGACTGTAACACATATCTGACTATCCTCCCGTAATAAAGACGTCAGACTATTATCCCTACTAATATTATAAATGCGAAATTAACTCTGTCTGTCTGACTGTCTGTTACGCTTTCACGTCTAAACCAATAAACCGATCTTGATGAAATTTGGTATAGTGGTAGAATAGACCTTGAGAAAGGACATAGGCAACGATTTGTTGTAATAAAGGGCATGAAAGGGTTCAAATAAGGGATGAAAGTTTGAATGGTAATTCGTCATTATCGTAGATAAAACCATTTATAATGTATTAAAATAAGCTATTTGCTGTAAACCACAGCAGTTTGTATGTGTATTTTTTGGAAAATAAGTATCCTACAAAAAGTTATTAAGCTGCAACATAACTATTCCACGCAGACGAAGTCGCGGGCAAAAGCTAGTACCTACACATGCAGATAAACGCAACGGCTTATAGGGTACTAAGCGACTAAGACATTTTGCGTCACAAATGTTCGCTATTGTTTGCAAGGAAGTAGTCAATATAAGGCAGTAAGCTAAGTTACTCCACCCCTTTAGATCTTAAGACTGCGTCGAGCGAAATGTACCAAAACAGGCGGTCACAGTTAAGTCGATAAAATCAACACTTTTTGTTTATTACAAATATAAAATATACATTTACCATAACAATGAATGTGTTTACAATTACTCCATGTAAAAAACTTAAAATAATTAATATTGTCGCCTACAAAATTATGTAAATTTGCACGAAAAATGCAAAACCGTAAGCTCGTGTTACGTGATTTTTAGATTATAACAGTAGAAATCTATCCTATTTTACAGCTTAAACGAAACATAAATAGTTATATTACAAATTGTCAGTCCCAAATATTTAAGTTATTGGTTGATAATAAAAATACATATTTATCAAAAAAGCACTTCAAATCCTCCATACAATTTTACTATGGCGGCCGCGCGCCGATTTGAATATCGAGCTCTGTCATTCAGTCCAACAGTGTCTTACTCTCGGGGCAGTCTTAAAAATATGTAACTACGAGTATATACCAGTTTACTTATATATTTGATAACATAATGATTCGACATGACCACAATGTTGTTTCATTGTGTGCCGTGGATGACGGCCATTGAAGGGTAACCAAGTGATTTTAATTTCTAAACGAAATTATGAAATATTTATAAGAATTAGTGTTTGTTGCACTTACAACTTCAACGAAGACATACAGCTGGCGACGCGCGACGCCCAATATTACAGACACCTATTTTTATCACTCCTTTGGAATCAGAATGTTCTAGTTTCAATTACCTATCGTCCGTCACTCGAACGTTCGATTGATACAAATCAATGCGTTGATTGGCACGCACCTCGTTAATCGAACTGTTAAACTTGTATTACCTTTTAAATAGCCATGATGAGCTTAACATTAAACGATTCGAATCGATTATATCGAAAGCTTAAAACGAGTTTAACGTTGTTTTGTGTGAGTACGTACTAATAACGCAATCGTTATTAATGTTAGTATTGGCTACATGATTCATTCGATTTTTGAACATCAATCATTGGGTGTCATCGTTTGATTAATTGACGTGTTCGTTTTAAAATGAAATGTACTTTTATATACTAAATACATGCCATGCCAGTTCCTAGCATTTAATACATGCAAGGATAGTTGTTTGTTTTAAAGTAAGTAGTGAGGAAATCGAGATAAAGCCTATAGGAATTTCGTAACAAAGGCATATTACCTGTATCGTGTACAAGGTGCTTGTAACCAACGCAAGCTACTTGCAGGGATAAAACGTACATATTTGATTAGAATCAGTCCAGTCAGCTTTAGCAGTCCATAACATAGATATATCTCGATGTAAACAGTTATTCTATTAGATAAATCATCGTCTTAATCAAACGTCATGGTCATGTCTATAAAGCAGATTACTTGCGCCTTGCTTTAGGAGATACATAACTTGGCTGGACCACCGCACTTAGTTCGTAGTTTAACATGACTATGATACTTATGGCTTGAATGAGCTTATAAAGCCATTTGGTGTTTTAGGTATGTTAGAGATTTAACTCAAAGTTTAACTTTACAAGATTTATTAGACCGATGAGATTATGATTATTAAATATGGATTTTAGTTCAGAGTAAACTTAATATAGTAAACTTAATATGGGCCTGGATATTATCTTTTCAAATTTTACAATTATTGTAGTAGAAGCATTTACCAAAGTAATAGGTAAGTTATGGTCAAGTCTGCAGACTGTCTCGTTTGTACAAACCGAAAGAACCAAAGTAAATGAGTTAACAATCATCGCTCCTAACAAGTTATAGATAATTAGCATCAGAACATTTAAAAGTATAAGCGCATATTATATTTTTTGAGCTGACAAGACATAGTTATGTCTAAGCATCTATGCTAGGATTACGAAGATCGCACGTTTAATATATCGTTACTCATTCATCAGCCTTATAATATCTGCTACTACGTCCACAATAAATAAATTACATAATACTTCACAAGCAGGTAACTCACAACAATATCTTTTACGCGTACGGCACGCACTACTCCTTTGAAAGGAAGTCTATTAACCGTCCACAACAGTTAATGAATTCAACCCATTCAAAATGCTAAATTATTTTCCACCATTTTTCTTGTGAATAGCGTTTACCTTGAACTTTTCAATCGATTGCAATTCCAAGTACAAGCTGTGGCATATATTCGACGTTCTTTTCAAACCAATGGTGTCCGTTATACGATACCTCAGTACTATCTGGCATGGCACTAGAGGAAACGAGCCATGGCGACGAAGTCACTACCGGAGGCCGGTTTGTATTTCATTTGAAATTGAAAGAATTTTGCTTGTGTATGTACGTGTAGATAGGAACACAAATTTTAAACGTACTATGCAAGGTATTAATTAAATGATCACGACCTAAAAGGAAACGAATAGTTTTATTTTCAAGGGATGTCTTAGAGTCAATTATTTAAAACGTTGTATATGAAGGTAATCTATGTATGTTCGCCTTACACGGTCTTCTATAATCTTTTATACATATGTATGTATACAAACGTGAGTCTATGTAGACTCACGCCTATATCCGAAGAAGTAGGTAGAAGTGTGTTACACCGATATTTCGCCATCTAAAAAGATCGGAAGTAATAGTAAATATGCCTTTTGTCGTTTACCGAGCAAAGTGCCCGGTTCAGTGCTGCTACGAGTGCTAAGGATTTCTTGACAGAAAAGCCCAATAATCGAGAATCAGACCTAAGACCTCATGCACATCAGTCACATGCACTATCGGTGCGCCACCGAGTCAGCTTTTCCAAGTTTTTTTTTTATAATAAATAACATACGACATATAACATATACAACGAATATAACAAATGCTTGTATATATTGCCATAACTTGTGAATACAAGTTGCGGTCTCAATTACATTACACTGCAATTTTCCGTCAATTATAGACATTCCAGCGACCTCTTAGAGATTAATCACCAATTGGTAATTTAATCAATCACCCTCTTTCCCCCTTCCCGCTCCTTCTCCATCCCACTTGCTTTCCTAAAGGGTCGGCAACGCGCAAGTGATGCCTCTGGTGTTACATGCGTCCATAGGCTACGGTGACCACTTACCATCAGGTGAGCCGTATGGTTGTTTGCCACCATAGTAGTATAAAAAAAAAGAAACACCAATATAATGCGGAATATAACACGCTGTATATGTATGTATATATCAAAACTATTAAGTATACATAACTAAACTAAAACAGATACATAAACCATAGTAAAAAAGATGATTATCACTTTATCACACACAAACACCGAGCTAGACTCGTTAGGGCTTAGTTCCTATATTAAAAAATCGAGTCGTTTTAGGTACCGATAGTTAAATTTGATATATTTTTCATAAAATATGTGTCAAAAATCAACTCTCAATAAGTAAAACGACTCGTTTATCAGGCTCAAATATTTAACGATAGCTCTAGCATAGACTTACCGACTTACAGAATGATTTAGCTACAAGCGCTAGAGTGTATAGGTGTTCCGTCTTTTGCATCAGGTCTGGTGATCAAGCGACACAACATTCGGATATGGTGCCACGACTGCGACATGGCGCGGCTACAGCGCGTGGTGTGGGAGGGCCACGGCTCCAGGCTGCTTAGCGAAGTCTCCAACCAGCACGTCGTTAAGCGGTTCTTGGAAGCTGTGCCCTATATTATGGTTAGTTGAGTAGACACAACGTTTTGTGACCAATAACATATATGTAAATAACACATAAGTTTTATGTCTATCATACCTAAAGTGACTGTACTTACAGTTCTGCATACTCATTAAACGGGTTAAATATTAAAATTAAATAAAATATTAAGGAAGTCCGATAGGAAAAAATAATAAGCTCTATCTATGTTTTCCAATAACTGCAAAGCAAAACATAAACAGAACTAAATTCGATATCGTTTCTATTAAACATTTATAAATTGCACACAAATGAAAAATATTTATATTGATACACCAAACTTAACTTTGTAGTAAGTCCTTTATAGACTTCCTCAGAAAACTTAATTTGGACAGATTAATTGATCAGAATATTTTAATATTTTCAGAACACAATCCGAGACATACACAATGATGTCGTGCAAAATGATTTGGAAGGTTTGATGAAGCACTCCGGGGATCCTGTGCCGCCTCAGGCGCTGTCGAGCAGAGACGCCAACAACATGACTGTTATGCACAAAGTATACCGACTATGAAAAAAATCCTTATAGACATAGTTTTATTACACGGCTACACATAGTGATTGTTGGATAAGGAACATTAAAGACATCCTGTGGGATCGATTGCCACTAATTTCTTAGTCAAATGCAAATGCGTACAACATCGGCAAAATCAAAAATATATCTGTAATTTTTATAATATTTGGATACATGATTCGTAAAATAACTTCATTATGTATAATATCTCGCGTGCTTATTGTAATCATCCAAAGTAACGGCAAATACCTTGAAGTGAAAATAATCAGATTAAGTATACAGTTTTAGTACATTCCTAAATTAAAATAAACTTTACAAAGAATTTAAAAGGTCAACAGGCCACTTATATTATGCTAAAGCATAATTCCTAAAACACGCTTGTTAAAACCTATTTGATTTAAGTTCAGTATTGATGGATAGTCATTTTAATGACTTTTAAAGTAAACTGTTATTATAAAAAACATAATTTAATTTACACAGGCCGCAGGTCTGGGACATGGCGGTATTCTCAAATACATTGCGGAGAGGTATCCACAAGGTATAAATGACGTAGACAACGATGGCCGTACTCCTCTCCATTACGCTGCAGCCGTCAGAGACGATCAACATACGTATAATACTTTAGTCAGTCTAGGTGCTGACGAAAGCGTTGTTGACAACGTAAGTATTGTGATTCAATTCAAAGAGTCCTGAATTCATAGAAACACTGCATTATTTGACAATCCATAAGTTTTTGATATCACGTATTTGTAAAACATTTAATTCTATGAACACGAGTTTTTATTCAATTGATACCTTGATTTTAGAAAAATAAAACTCCAGGTTATTACGTAAATAGACCCCAAGAGATAGATAAAAATATTCTCAAAACGTTGCCTGATGCACCTAGAACGCCATCGAGTGCATATCCAACTTCTTGGGACTGGAAGCTATTGGACATTGAAGTCATAGCAGAATTAAACAAAAAATCTAGGAGGAGGAATTTGAAAGCTTCTAACGAAAATATTTCATCAAAAGATACAAATACTAATACTATCTCTGATAGCACTGACAATCGAATTATTGGTGGAATGAAGGGCAGCAGCACGCATGAGCTGATTAATAATTTGCCTGAATTAGATGATGCAAAACAAACTAAAGACAGTATTGAAAATCACATTGCTAACGTAGAAAGTAATAAGGTGAGCATTGCATGTCACACTGTCACGGAATGTTTATACCGTTGAGTTGCGCCGCTTTTTAACAAACATTTGCATGAACATTTATTTTGTGCATTTTAGGAATCAGAAGTAATGGAGGAAAATCATGGGGAAGGGAATGTTGAGCCAGAAAACAATGAAGAAGAGGAAGAGAAAGATGACAATGCTGGCGCAGATGAAAATGATAGTCATGAACATGAAGAAGATAATAATGTAAATGAAGAAGAGAATAATGTAAATGAAGAGGTGATTGATAACAAAGAAGGTGAAGAAAATCTTGAAAATAATGAAGAGCCTACAGAAAAAAATGAAGACGCAAAAGATGACATCGAAAACTCAGAAAAACATGTCACCGAAGAAACTGATAACAATGAATATTCAACGGTAAATAATGTTAAGTTCGATGAAATACAAGCAGAGGCTGAAGAAAATGAAGCTATTTCAGAAAAAGAAAGTGATCATGCACAAGACCATCATGTAAATGAGCCTCATAATGACAAAGATAATGAAGAAGAGGATGGAAATGAAAATTCTAATTCCGATGATGAAGAAACAAAATTCGAAGATAAAAAAGAAGATGACCAAGTGAGGCCTGAATCTAGTGCCGAGACACCAGTAAATGAAAATAAACAAACAGATTCACACAATAATTCTGAAAATGATAATCACATAGAGGATTCTGTAGAGCACGCTGATGATCACAAAGAGGAAATTGTACAAAATAAGGATGAGCATAATTCCAATAAAGTTGAAGTGCAGGATGATGAGCCTCATACTAATAAGGAAAATAATGAAGTTGCAGAGGATGGTGCTACAACAAATGAAGGTAATACTAATGGTGACCACAGTGAAGATGATGACGATGTTCAAGTGCAAGGAGAAACACATTCTGAATATAGTGATTCGAACCTTAAGAGCACAGCGGAACTGTCTGACTTGGGAAGTGCCAAGAGAGGTAAAGCCGAAATCTCTTCTGGCACTATACACGCAACTATCAAAATATAATCCTCTTAATTTTAATCAATTATAAAAGGGTCCCTGACAAGTTCAATATTTATGATTATTTTGCTAATTAAGGAAACGTGACCAACGGCCGAAGTACACAAGAAAGTCTTATAGAAGGTCTCGTGAGTGCCGATGCCGAGCAGGATTCGCAAGATGCAAGTATGACGCAAAGAGAGGAATCAGTACACGGAGAAGTTCTCGTTGTTGTAAGTATATCTGTAACTAGTACCATCAAGTAAGAATCGACCAACTAAAGAAGGTAATAAGTAAATTAATTAGTTGATTGTGGTGTTTTAGATTAGAAGCATCATTGTAGCACTGTGTAATTCTCACAGACACCTCGTAACACCACTGTCATGAATTGATTTGCCAGCTTCTTAGTTATTTGTATTTTCTGACAAGTAAATACTTTTAGTCAGCCATTGTAGTTCACAGCTCATTTAAAATCGGAAACCAATACCAATTACAACTTGTAACTTAACAGGACAATGAGATTGACCCAGAAGTAACGGATTTAATCAATAATGCAAATATGGAAATGTTGGCTACATTAGTATTAAACGGTGAAGGATCAAGGCTTATTGGAAGACATTCAAGAAATTCTGAACTACAGGCATTTCTTGATAATGTTCCAATATATATGGTAACGCAAAAAGCATTTGTTAGCAATGAAACATTTTATTTATTTAGAGTAAAAAACAAATGCACTAATTTAAATTGTTGTTTCAGCAAAAAATTAACAAGGTTCACGTGGCTGCAAGGGAAGGAAATATTAGAGATCTTCAAGCAGCATTGGATAGACGAAAATTTGCCATAGCGCGGGATCCAATATCACCAAATGGAACTACACCATTGCACGTAGCAACAATATTTGGCAAAACCAATATCATGAAATATTTAGGAGGAAGGTCAGTAGTTCTATAATTACATTTAATAAAATTAATGATACTGCATTAAATATACTATTAAAGCGATTCTAATATAAGGTTCCCAGAAACTCTTTCGGCGGTTGATTTTGAAGGACGAACAGCATTACACTACGCGGCAATCCTACCAGATAATGGCCATTATTACAATTTACTGCAACAACTCGGTGCCAATTCGAAAGATTTAGACGATGTAAGTTTTGACACAAACTTGCCATTAACTTAAAAGAATTATATAACCATATTATTTATATAATCCGATTTTTTACAGAATGGCAGGTCGGCCGAAGATTACCAAAGGGATCCATCTGCATTACCATTTGAGCAACTTTTATCAGATTATGGTATAAGTGAAGATGCAGTGCAAAATATGTTTTCTGATAAAGGTATGTAATAATCATAAAACTTATGTTACTATTCAAAAAAAAAAAGAGCACTTTATTCAACTTATGGCAAAATTGCTTTGATAATTTTATACACATAAATATATTTTAATCTGAGTATGTCCAGTGCCTGAGGACCACGTATCGTCTCGCCGCATTTTGGAAGCACCTGAAGCATTAGATACATTGGAACGATGTTACCGTCTCCTCGCATCAGCTAGACCAGCTCGAACTCCTTTGTCAGCCTCTTCAAATAGAGCCACGCCACCTATAGTTCTTGGTAGATTTCTGAAAAGAAATATTTTCGATATTGTAAAATCCAGAGTAACAAAACTTGACCATGATCTTTTTGATGTTATTTGGCCTGCTGTTAAGAAGCTTCCTGATAACAGAAATATAATTCAAACAGTCGAAGAGGACTTTCCGGGTGGAATAACTGCTCCTGATTATTATGTTTATGAAGTATTTCATGAATTTTTGGTGCCACTCGTAAAAGATCTTCACAATATAAGCGTAAATTCAGATTTACCAATTCATCCTAAATCAGACTTCATAAAAACGTCTTCAGCAAAGTTATATACAGAACCACTTGTGGAGTTAAATATTGATCCAAACGACGAATTCGTGCTCTCTGGAACCATTGAATGTTCCAGAAATTTAGATGGCGTTGAACTTCCTTTAAACTTAAAAGTAGGAAAATTAGAAACAATTGAAAGGATAATAACAACAATATTAATGCAAGAAGACTTTTCAAAATTTAGCGAACAGCCTAATCCTGAGTCTGATCAAAAGGGAGGCACTTATTACACTATGAACGAAGTTTTAGAAAAACCTTCTGAGATTTGTGCAACATTGGCTTCATGTGGTTTATTGATAGCTCTTTGCGATCGAGAAGAGATTGATGATAGTTTAAGATTACATGGCAGGCATTGGCCTTACGGACGAGGAGTATTTGTAAGTGATGATAAAAGTGTAGCAGTTTGGGTTAACGTGCACGATCATCTTCGGGTACTCGTATCTACATCGCAAGATTCACCTGGAGAAATTGGCCTGCCATTCAGTAAATTGTCTTACATTATGACTTACCTTCATGAGAAAATTGATTTTGTGATGGATCCGAAGCTAGGACACTTATCTGCCAGGCCTACATTTTTAGGCGCTGGCATTCGTTTAAGTCTCATTGTCAATTTTCCTGGACTATCAAAGGACCCAGACAACATGAAACATTTATGTGCAATGAGGGGCCTGCAATACCGTGAAACTTTAAGTACTGATATCGCCAGAATTAGCAACTATCAATGTTTAAGTGTGACTGAAACAAATTGTTTTAATGATTTTGCTACAGCTGCTTCAAACTTACTCCATTTGGAAAAGGATTTATCGATGCAAAATTCAGCGCACGTAGCTACTATGCTTTCAAATATTTTCCGCAGGAAAAGAAGCAGCTTAACTGGTCAAGAAAGTCCAGAGAAAAGAGGAAAGCAATAAATATCAAATTTATTAATGTTAAATGTTAATTCACCATCACACAAGCCTTCACATTTCACTTTTAATTTTATCGAATGTTGGAAAGATTGTAGGTACTGAAACTGTATCTACGAATGGTTATAGCTGAGCAACATAACATCTTAATATATCTTTGCATCTATAACGTTTTAGGTCAGTACTATATTATTTTCTACGTTTCCTTGTGCGGTGGCGTGTTCGTGTGAGTTTTACACCAAAGTAATTTCATTACAAACGTTCACGCTTACACACTAAACAGTCAAAACAATGCTTTACAATGTACTGCACGCTCACCATCAACCATCTGTCTTTCCAACATTAGATACTATTGGTGTGATGTATATTTCTTATGTGTATTTCTTAACCTAGTATTTAGCGTAGCCTTTTCTTCTTATACTTGAATTAAAAAATAATAGGGGTCACGTAAATTTCGACACAACTTCTATTAATAATAGATTATAACCGTTGATATGCTTTTAAAATGTGTATTTGTACACACAGCAGTTTCAGTAAAAAATCAATCAATCGATACAAATAGCCTATATCAATTATGACTGGTGAGTGCTAATAGAGCCCTTGTTTCTGCCCAACCACTACCACCAGGGGCTTAATAATCCACCCACTGCCCCCACCAGGTGTTCACGTTCGCGTAAAAACTCACGTGTTTGATGTATTCTCGCACCCCTCCCCCTCCCACATAATAGGTCGAAGGCCGTCACAATGAATAATTGATCGGTTTCAGGCACGAGCCACCCCGACAACGGCCACATGGACATTCCCATCTTTCGTACCGAAGAGGGCAGATACCTTGCTAAGTGTAAGCTCCTATTAAAGATTTAAAATAGTTTAATCAATGACAAAATGGAGATACCGAGTGTTGACAAGAGCGTTCATATGGACGATGTGTTTACAGCTCTCGGGGATCCTTTAATCAAAGGTCTAACCGAAGTGGCTAACATTAAGCCTAAGGATCCGGTCGCGTTCCTAGCGAGTTTTCTTCATAACTTTCCGGAGCGCGAGAAGCCAATCTTAGGTATCCAGGTAAGCAAATCAGTTGATGTTTCTACAGTGAAAAGATTTAGTGAATGGTGATGGCGGCATTATAATTAAACATTAGTGTGGTGATTCAAGGACAGGAAACAAGATTTAATCTTTATTATTTCCTCGTGCTGTATTCAGCTCTAATAATTGTGTTCTAATAGGAAACGAATTTAATGGTGACGCAAGAACCGGCCGAAGTTGAGAACGAGCATCCTCCTCCCGTACCAGAACCAGTACCTTCAAAAGAGATTAGAAACAGAACAGCCACGCGGCCGGGGCGGCCTATTGATGTTGTCACCGTCGACCCTCAAACTGTCACCAGCCCTGACGCACCGGAGACTGCTTTTAGCAGTGCCAGTAGGGTAAGCATTTAAATAAGTGTTACTTAGCGAATTATACAAAAACACTATTTTGTTCCATAAGAGCCGCAATACAGTATAAGATGCATTTTAAGTATAAAACTTTTTGGTTATGGTACGTCTCAGTTCCGCAGAGAAATAAAATAATATATAAATCGTGACCATAAAAAGATTTGATATATTTCTCTAACAATTAGTTTAACACAAATATAAGTAATGTTAAGAGTGTTTCTGGATTTTCACTTTGTATTCTGAACTTGCGACTCGATCGACTGCAATCGATCCGTATCAATAAAATGGTAGCTTTGTTTAAAAATGAACAACCCATGTTTAAAGACAATTTGCCGATATACTTTAGTTGACAGCAATTGAAATACTGGGCATTCGTTCTTCTAAGTTTTTGGTGAAAACAATATTTAAATTTCCATATTTCATAATATTTTTAGGATGAACACGGACAATCGATGCTGCACTTCGCCGCTGCTCGTACACATGCACGGAACGCCCTGTTCCAACTTCTTCAAGAGTCAGACATTAGTTTGGGCTACAGGGACGAGTTGTACAGAACCGCACGAGATGTTTCTATCCAAGCCAACGTACCAGAAAATACTAGCGAGATAGACAAATGGGTGTTGCATTTAGCGGCGAGAGGTAAGTACTTTCAAATAAGTTAACATTAATGAATCATGTCCACCTTTGCCTTGTTAGACCCAACCTTGCACCTACATATGTATGAGTCCAACCGTGAGGTTGGGTGGATTATCGGATCGGACAAAGTATTAATTCGGTTTAATGTTAAGAGATTCTTCTGTAGTAATACAAAGTCTGGGAATGTTTTGCAATAGGCTCGACGGCATTATTTTCTCTAAATCATGTTCGATTTGTTATAGGCAACACGGAAAAGATAATGGAGTTACTTTTGGAAGGATATGACCACATCCTCGATGTGATGGATGAAGATGGAGTGACAATTACAGAAGTGATTGCTCAGCGCGGCGACGCCGATATGAGCAACTTACTCGCTTCTATACCCGCGTTTGAGGTATCTTCGTGTTTTAGTAACTTTTTAATGCTCGGTATTGCAAGCAAGCTAGCTGCTTACCTCATAGTAAAATCATGGGCATCAACGTCCAAAGCTACTTAGAGTACCAAAAGAGAATCTTTATGTGTCGTATTAAGGACATGCCATTTTATGATAATTTAAGTAGGTGATGATGATTTTAAATTTGATGGATGATTCTAAATAGGTTACTTAGAGGAGGTTAAGTCTGCACTGCCAAGGCGCCGAATGTTGCTACGGTCGTAATTTGAGCCAATAACTGTTATGATGCAAAAAGTTGAACCAACACCGGATGGTTTTTATATCCCTCATTTAATGTTGTTAAAATCTTCTTTATCTCTGATGTTTAAGTTATTTTTTAAGATCCAGTTTCTTTATTTATAAAACAAGTCGTTTTATCTACGGATAGTCAATTTCTGAGTCATATTCCATGAAAAAATTGTAAAAATTTAACTGTCTGTAGCTAAAATGACTCGTTTTTTACAATAGGAACCGGGCCTAAATAAAGAAGACCTCTAATAGAGCACTGTTAATAATGACCTGACAATTCCATTAACATTTTTGCTAATGTTGTGTTGTTTGTTTAGGAGTCTCGAGACACTTTACACGGTGCCGTTCGGAGAGGCGATCTAGCGGCTGTACAAACTGCCCTGTCAGGGGAAGGTGCTCGTACTCTTGCTCGAGGTCAAAACTCCTTTGGAAGGACCGCCCTTCATGTCGCTGTCTTAGCCCAACATGAAGAAGTTGTTGCGTATTTGGCGCAAACATTCCCGGAGCTACTACGTCTTGGAGATAACGTGAGATGTGATATTAAAGTAGTTTTATTAAAATGTCAATGTTTTGTATGTGCATTCAATGTTTTTCTATTGACAGCTGGAACGCACCCCGCTCCATTACGCCATGGGAGTAGAGAAGATAGAATCGCTGAGCCGAGTCCTGATCCGAGCCGGAGCTAAACGTGTCCTCAAAGACCTCAAGGGTCGCCAGCCTACCTACTACTTCATGAACAAATCAGAAATCTTGAGACTTAAGGAGGAGGAGGAGGTTTACTGATAAATGCAAAACATAGTTAATAAATCCCTCTGAATATAAAATACTCAGGTGTAGTACAAAATATGACTTAGGCATCAAAGATGGCTGTGGCTTGTGCGGAAAATTTTATAAAATGGGCTGTCTGGATAGTACCTACATGTAAGGGACATTTCTTTGCTTCTTATTATTACGCACATATTGCAACTTGCAATAGTTTAGTTATAAATCATGTTAGAGTTATCTTTAGGAGAAATTATCGCGTGCCGAATAGTAGAGTAATTATTGTGAATTTTCTATGGGTATGTATTTATATTATACTTGACGGGACCCTAATATATACCTTAAAATAATTAATTAAATAAAACAACATGTCGAAATAATTTTTTTTTTTGTTTTATTTAAACGAGCTTCGAGGTTGTCTATTTTATATCAATAATATAGAAAACACAATTGCCACAGAACATTAATCTAAAACATCGAAAATTTAATCTAAAATTAAGTACAATTATTAAAGAATTTGCAATGTACAACAATATGTTGTGATTTTGACGCACGTACATAGAATTACCGGATATTAAGAAACCTAGTTAAGGTACCTACGATTCATTACAATAATATGTATAATCTATTCTTACGTCGGAAACTGCCAAGGAACAGGGTTTATATACATTTGTGACACGGAACCACGCATACCTAGAAAGAAAGAGAATATACATTTTTTATTATCCGTTAAATAATAATCAAAGCATACCCAGTTGCCAAAGTAAAATAATCTAACAATCACTACTATAATTTTGTAAGACTTGGGACAAAATTTAAAATCAAAGAGATAAATGGCACAAACATTTGTCCACTAGCCTGATTTATTTATCAAATATGGCGACCGATACTTATTGTTTATCGCCTGTAAAGTCGCTTCAAATTAGAAGCTAGCAACATACTTTCTTATCGAATGTATTTAAGTAACCAGCGTTAATATTGCAGTTCACTATCTCGGCAGAATTCAAGGAAGAAACCTCATTAATCGAATGCTTCAAAACAGATGAACAATGAAAACAATTTTTATGCTTTAACAGGCTACATATTGTATTATAGATATCAATATAAAATAATAATATCAGCCCTGTACTAAACTGTCCCACTGCTGGGCACGGGCCTCTTCTTAGTGTGAGAATGGTTAGGCCATAGTCTACCACGCCGACCCAGTGCGGGTTGGTAGATTTCACATACCTTTGAGAACATTATAGCGAACTCAATCGAACAATACATTTTCTATCGTGTCTGCTACATGGCATTGAATGTGTTAAAATACATAGAGTATTTCTAAATTATATGAAAATGCCTTTGTTTTTTTTTGCGATAGTGTTCATTGCGAGTCCTATGTATTAAACTGTTAATGCTTGGATAGCCAGATATAATCAAAAACCTATTGTGTCTGGCCGCTGAAGTGCCGCTGCGATTTAATAGGTTTTAGTATAACTTTGCCCGCGAGTCTTTTCTGGCAATACTTCTTGTAGGAGAGACGTGGCATCGACATAAACAACGAGTACACCTTGCAGAATCTACAACTTATACCAGGTGATAAATGCATCGATCTCCAGATGAATTTGGATATTTAACTATTTAATAACTACATATCGTTAACAATATACTTCTCTAATGTTTTTAGTACTTAGTATTGTATAGTAGGAATTTACTTACATTTTTTAGTATGCTCAAGTTAAGTATAACTAATAAAGGTAAAAATAACAATTCAAAAGCCCGTACGTAGTTTGTAATTTACAAATCTGTATATTTTAGTAACTATAACGTCATTTTCAAGGCAGCCTTTAACTAATACGTCCTGCCCATAAGTTTCAAGTTTTGAATATAGAGCATTACTTATTTCAACATGAATAAACCAGTAAAGTAGAGCACTCTCTTAGAATATGGATGTAGAGAACAGTTACGTTTCACTCAGAGTAGATTATTTCTGCAGGCTATGGGAAAACCTATGCTTAGTGCAAGCTGTGGTCATCCGAGAGATAACCGAAGCTATCGATATAATGTCCTCCAGGCCGAATTTCGGTCACAACGGCCAATCTTAACGGAGACTAACTATCTATTTAATAAAAAAATAAAAATAAATAAATCTGCGCAGGAGATATTATAGTGCACAACTATCTACGCAAACATAAGTGCACTCAATGTTCCCTAACTCCAGTGATCCGATGGGAGGGCAATCCCACACGACCGGAGAGAGGTCAGGCGCAGGGCCAAGGACTTTACGTGTTATTACGTGCTTTCATCGGGGTGCTAACACCACCAAGTTCCTAACTCCGGGCTGGTATTGAGATTTCCCTCAATAACTTTGTTAGCCCGACCCGGGATTTGAACCCGAGATCTCATGTACAGCAGTCGCATTGACTATCGCTGCGCCACGGATGTAGTTATCGATATAGACTGAGGAATTAGCCAATTGTAATGGTAATGTACTGATATAAAGCTCATCGATCACAGGCTATGTTTTGTTGTGAGCTGAGTAGGCTGTTAAAGATGTAAATGATGTGCTACTATTATCTTTTAAAATGTGCAGTGGTATTGGTAGAGTTATAAAAGTATTAAAAATATCAATATAATAGATTTTCCTATAATGGCCTCGTATGGGTAATCAACTGAGTGAGGTTTTTGTAAGTAAAACAAACACGGTGAATCCGTGTGCTATGTACTAAAGTAAGGTATTCATTTCATCTACACATTAAACGCCATGCCGGTCATAAATGACCGCGAACAATACATTTTCTATTGTGTCTGCTAAATGGCATCCAAGGTGAAATCAAAACTTGATTTCGATTCTAGAATTTTCAGTTTTATCTAATAGATATGTACGTCTTGTATTGAACCTTATGCAGTTTCATATCATAAAAAGTAAGTATTAGATTGAACTCACTAAGTTCTCCCTGGTTGAGTGGTACAGGCAACGGTTTGTTCTTGCTAGTTCGCAGCCAATCCCGGTACGCACGCTCACCTTCCGCACGCCGTTGTTTCATGTTGATCGCAGCGCGCGCCGCTCTACGTTCCTCGCGAGTTTTCATCACTGTAGCAAAAACACATTAATATTACTTTTCAATAATGCTTAAATGTATTAAAGAAAGGAAACTGTGCTTCGGCTTCTCCTTTTCACGCAATAACGGAAAGACATGATTTCTATTTAAAAATAGTTTTTGGGTCGACAAGTAAATCAGACCAACAAAAAAATTGTAATTCCTTTTAAATAGACAGGTATTCAATCCTGCGGTTCTTAAGTGCACCGTACTAGTTTTTACCAGAAGTTGAAGCTTCTTGCGAAAACTCAACTTAAAGTATTTATATTTGGTCAAAGTGCAAAAAATTCAAAGACCTTTCATTTCTTCTTCCTTCTTTCGTATCCATTCCGCCAGTTTCTCATCTTTCGCCTTCTCCCGCTTGTTTCTGTCTCTTTCGATTTGCTCGTTAATATGGTACTGGCGCAAAATTTCCTCAGCACGTTGCCGTTCCGTTTCAATGCGTTTGCGCTCCAGCCACCTTCGGTATGACTCCTCCCGTTGTTCCTGTGACGTAGACGCGACCACCTGCCGCTTAATTTTTTCAAGACGAGCCTTCTCACGTTTCTGTCAACGACAAAATGACAATATATCTTTCAGTATAGAAAGAAAGAAAGAAAGAAAATACATTTATTTTGACAGAAAACACAACACATACTGCAGACAGCATAAACGTAGTATACAGTAGTAGACAGGCAAAGACAATGGGACACTAGGACAAAAGTAAATGACAATTTAAAATATAATAATATAAAATGGCATCATTAATTAAAATAAATATTACAATAATAAACAATATAAAAACAAAAAAGAAATAGACACAAATAGGAAATAAAAAAATAAAAATATGCAAATTAAAAATAAGAATTAAAAAATATTTAATCCTTGGCTCGATCCATTTAATAAATATATAACCTAGCGTATGCAGTGTGCGTCGCAGTGTCTGTCAAAAAAAGATGTTGCTCAGCCTGAAGCTGTATCCGCATAAGCGAAACAGCGCTGATTTTCAGCAACATCTTGGTGACCGATGTTTATGTACCTAGTGCGTTTGAGTGTGGAGCAAATAATCAATTTTTGCACTGCGTTTTTTATAAGAATTTAAAAAATCTTATTGAAACAATATTGCATAATATAATTATAATTATTGATAATAATAATATCATTTATCGTCGATATGTGTATAGCATAAATAAATTATAAAATAAAATAAAAATAAAAATTCTTTAATATCATAATTATTTAAGTAGGTATATTAATTAATTATTATTTTAAAAGGCAGGCTATTTAAGACGATTTTTGTGAATTTAAAAGAAGTCCTTTCATATTTACTTTAAAGTTGGCAATAGTTTTCAACTTACGAAGGGGTGGAGGGAGGTCATTCCAACATCGTGTAGCCGCGTATTTAAAACTTCCTCTAAAGGCTGACGTATTGTGACTCGGGATGCTTAAAGCATGATTGGGTCTCAATGAATATGTGCAATAGTCATGCGTCCAAGTTAGTTTCTCATACAAGTATGTCGATTTCTGATTGAATATGAGACGATAGACCAATGTGGCGAAATGCAACTTCCTTGTAGCTCATCTTGAGTATGTTATTTTCATTGAGAAATGGCGTTACATGACTTCGTTTAGGTATTTCGTAACAGTATCTTGCACATGCGTTTTGTATATGCTGTAGCAGTTTTTCTGTTCTAGCCAGAAGGCATGGCCCGTATACAACGTCGCCATAGTTAATAATACTAGCGTATCTACAAGACTGCCTTAATTCTACATGGAGGAATTCACGTACTCTGTATAATATCTTCAGTCTATAAAAACAAACACTCAGTGCATTATTTATGTGAGATTCAAATCGTAATACAGGGTCAATTTTTATACCTAAGTTACAAGCCTCAAACACTCTTTCAATGTCATCTCCCATAATTTTCAAGGAAGGTTGGGTTTCTGCTATAACATTTATCTGATTTTTGCTACCCAGTATCATATATGTGGACTTAGTAGGATTAAAACCAGTGCGTTTCTTTGGGCCCATTGAAATATCCTGTCCAGATCACCATTTATAAACTGCACTGCAGTTGACATTGATGGCACTGTTGGTTCAAAGGAGAAGTAAACTTGTATGTCATCAGCATAAATATGATAATTGCAGTGTTTTATGCAGTTTGTGATATCGGCACTGTACAAAATAAATAGCAAAGGACCTAATATTGATCCCTGAGGCACGCCCCGGGATATCAAGCTAGATGAAGAAAATAATGATGTACCATCCTCATTTAAAATGTGTACGACCTGTGATCGATTTGTCAAGTAGCTTTCAAACCATTTAACCACTTCCACGTCAAACCTTAGAAAGGAGTAATGTTATATTTATGCAGTCGAATGCGCGAGTAAAGTCTAATAAGACCAATAGAGTACCTTTACCCTTATCACGCACCTCTAGAATATTACCTACAACGTCCAATAAGACAGTAGAAGTACTACGTCCCTTACGAAATCCAGACTGAAGGTCCGGCAAGATGTTATTTACCTCTAGATAGTCCATAACTTGCATGTGTACTACTTTTTCTAGAACTTTTGACAAGCATGGTAATAAACTGATTGGTTGCAAGTCCCTAATACATTGTGGGTTAGAGTGCTTAGGTATAGGGCGCACCATTGCCTCGCGCCAAACTTGTGGAAAGGAGTGCGAAGCAATAGATTTATTAATGATATTAGTTATAGTTTTTAGTGATTGAGGCAAAGTCAATTTAAGCATATCAAGCGAAATACCATCCGCACCCTGAGCATTTGATTTTAAGTTATTTAGTATCTTGAGTACACATGCTTCACTGACTGTTTTCAACGAGAAAACGGTTTGTTGGAATCGACTAAACTCAAAATAAGTAAGGTCAGAAATATTTATCTGACATTGACCCGGTACGTTTAAAAAGGTATTATTAATTTCATCCGCGTTGTTAAAATAATCTGGTAGGCTATTACTTTTACTGGGTAACACATCTCATTTAAGATTCCTCCACAGTATTTTTGAATCTTTTAAGTTTTTGTTAATGTTGTGCGTAAAATATGCCTTTTTCTCGTTGAATAAAGCAGTGGCAGTATTTCGTTTTAGGTCTTTATAATATAACTTATGATCTTCTCGTTTAGTAGATTGGTATCTGTCCTGAGCCCTATTCCGTAACTTTATCATTAGCTTAATATTTTCCGTGATCCAGGGGGTGAATCGATCTTTGAAAATTTTTGTTTGAATTGAAGCATGGAGGTCAAATAAAGTTGTTATTTGTGAATTAAATGTTTGTACCATACCATTAATATCATTCATGCTGTCAATAACTCTCCAGGTCACAGAGTCTAGGTCTGCTTCAAAATATTCAGGAATGATATCTTTTAATGGTCGGAATATCACGTGTTTCATAGGAATCTTATCTTATTTAAGGAGGACTTCGGAAGTAAGAAAAGCGTGATGACCAAGTTCGCTCACTCTATCGACCGTCATATTCCGAGTTCGAGCATTAGTACAAATCACATCGATTAATGTTTCACTGCAATTAGTAAAATGAGTAGGTTTATCGATAATCTGAGCTAGGTTAAAGTGCTTTAAAAATTCACTCATCTTTCTAGCTTTCGGGTTGTTTTTATCTAACAAGTTAATATTCATGTCACCTAATGCTACTGAGTAGTCTCTGTATGAAAAAGAACTAAGACTATCAGAAATGGCATCAAAGTACAAGTCACTGCTAAGCCATGGCGGACGGTAGGCCGTACCTATGATATTTTTTTTTGTATTGATGTTTTAACTTATCCACATTTGTTCGACTTGTGTATGAATAGGGTAAGCTCGTACTCGTGCATTGATACCATTCCTGATGTAGAATCCAACTCCACCACCTCGTCCACGGCGTACGTTGTTGGTCTAGGTATATGACCTAACCGATATCCAGCAATAGCAGGAGCTCGTCCATCTTCCCCAGGCCGCAGCCAAGTTTCGTTGATCGCCATTATGTCGACCGAGTGGTGATTTATAGCTATTATAAATTCGTCATGATTCGTAGACAAGGACCCCGCATTAAAAAAAACAATTTTAGATTTTTACTGTTAGTCATTTTTTAGCATAAATATCTCCGAGACAGACACCAAAAAACATAATATTATGTAATAAATGTCCCTCAGGCACACAGGCAGAAAGTTATACTCCAAAAATAAAACCCTAAATACTTAAATATGGTACACACACGATCAGCATAGGTGACTAAGTACACATTAATGAAATATAATAATTGGAAATAAATATGATTAATATAAAATTGAGATATAAAACTGTAAATTTCAAGACCATAAAACAACATATACAATACATATCACAATAAAAACTTATTAAAGCACATGGAACAAATAGTTTATAACCTAGACAAATATTGTGACGCACGCCGCATACTGTATCAATTTTAGAAAAGTAACAATTAAATATAACATAGCAATAAAACAAACTTATTGTGAACCAAAAATCCGAATGACATCAGCCTCTGACCTTATGAGCACAGCAGGCCGTCATGTTTCTTTACGAGCTAAGATTCTTCCCTCTTTGTTCCAAACATATCGCCATTTCAAACGGCCACCAGCTTCCCGCGCCTTATAAAAGAGATGGCGATTGAAGCGTGTCAGCCGTTCATTCACATAAAGCCGCTGCGACGGCTCCGCTCTCACCTCTAACTCCGCTGACGACAGTGAACGACGCACGCGAGCTGCGTGCAGAACACTATTTCTGACAGTCCGATGCGTGAAACGCAACGCAATAGTGCGCGGGCGTCGCGTAATGTCACTGTCTTTGTCCTCGTGGTGACGTACCATGCCAACTCATTCTACATAAACAATGTCACGTTCATCTATATTCACGCCGAGTTTTGCACCTATTAATGACAGTATGTGATATGGTTGCTCCTCTTTGGACTCAGGAACTCCTACTACTTCTATATCATTCATAAAAGACTCCTGCTCCTTATCGTTGAGCTGTTGCTTTAAATTGTCAATGGTACTATGCAAGTCGTCCTGCAGTACCACTTCTTGCTGCTCGAAACGCTTCTCAAGGCTATTGACTCGTTCATTAAGGTTGTCGACTCTGTTGTTACATGTTTGTATTGCATTCTTAAACTCGGCCATTTCATCACGCAGTCCCCGCAATTCCGACCTCATTTCACTTAGCTCAGTACGGAAGTTACGTATTTCTGAAGCGATATTTAATTCCTTTGTGTCGTCACTTACATCCGATGGACTTATTATGCGAGTTTTAGTTTGATCGAGTTTACAGTTCTGGCAATGCCATGCCGGAGAACCATGTCCTGAAGGAGCATTGGGTATACACGTTCGATGAAAAACCCCTTGACATTTTGTGCACTTAATGCGGTCATTGGTTGCCAGAAACTTACCACAAGCTCTACATTTACGCATGTTTCTATTGATAGGAATTTTTATATTTTTTAATAAGTTAGCTTGTTTGCAGATAAATTCGTAGAAATAATACAAAATTATCATTCAAACAATGACTAGAACGTTATAAAATTTTGACAGAAGTGCGGTTCGAACTACCGACCTCCATCTCGGAGTAGGTATCACGTTAAACAACTCCGCCGCGGTTGATATACAAGTTACGTTGAAATAGTTGACTAGTAGAAGCAACGTTGTGCGCGTAATGTAAGCGACGGCGGGGGCTGCGAAGGCACGCGCGGGGGCTATCGAGCAGTCTGCGGGTTGTCGTAGGTCAGGAACTCGGACAGTACGCACAGTTTTTAAATTTTAACAGTTTTCTAACACACTTTTTCCCAATAACTTTTGATAATACAGACATATCACAGTCAAACTTCACAATAAAACAAGTCACTTAATTATCTACAAATGTCTTTCAAAATTATAAGCAAATGTTCACTATTTACCACTTTTATAATTTTAAACCGACGAGTACAAAAACATAGCTGTGTCTTAAACAATTAATCAGAATTACTTGACGAAAGAAACAAAGAAAGTAATCGCAAACGCAAAGCGACAATGTTCACTTTTATATTATGTTACTGTAGAAAATCGAGTGAATCAAGCACTTACCTCTTGATCTTTCCGCGCTAACCATTGCTTATAAGCTTCATGTTTTTTCTTATCATTGAGCTCTTTTTCTAATTGAGCCGTTGTGGTTGTAGATGCAGATGCTACCGATAATCTAAAAGTATCAGGGCCATCTTCACGATATGTGAGGTCAAACCGTGGTGTTTCTTCACTTCTTCCAATATCTTCTAGATTACCTGGGCCCGTCAATCTGCATGATTTTCTTTTGATGCTACTTGATGTGCTTGACTCTCGACCACTCAAAAATGGTGTTGAGTTACTTCTGTAGCTGCTGTGTGGATGTGGTGTTATGTCAGAAATACTAGAGTCAGCTTGAAGTGATGTCACAGAATGCGTAGACTCAATTTGCTCAACGTAAATAGCTGGATTAATAAAACGTGTTTTACTCTTTCTCGAATCAATTGACTCCGAATCACTGTAATATTGTACATTTTCACCGGCACCATCAAAAATATGATTCGATTTTTTAGATTTGAAATCATACTTTGGTTTGTTTCGGGCGCTGTCACCAAAGTTGCCTTTATCAATATCACTCGCCATTATCTCAAATACCTTTAACAATTTATTATCATAATTAAATAATCACAACTAAGATAAAATACAGGAAATAGAAAAACATATGTCGTGAGAAATACTGTCAAAATATCTTACCAAGGACGAGACGTCAAAACACACATAATAATAATTCTGAAAACAAAATTCATTTGACTTTTGTTGATGACCAGTTATAATTTATTTATTTATTTTATTTATAAGTTTATATTTTGCATTAAATATGGTAAGTATAATACTTACTGCCGTTATAAGCAAAAAGTCGCATCTGGTAGTATTTTATATTTAATATAAAAATACTGGCAGGTGTGTATTTTTTTCTGCTTCCAAATACGTAAAAAACATAATTTAGAAGAAAATATATAACGTCTTCTTTCCTTATGACGGCAGAATAGATGTTACATTTAGTTTGTTGAACAAAGACACATTTTGCCATTTAACGGTATACAAATATTATTTATGTGCGTTAAAGTTAAGTTATTTTAAATAATTTTAACATATTACCTAACAATGTATTACTTTAGGAATTAACACAATTAACAATAATATTCCTTTAATTAATTCAATTTCTCTAACCTGAAAATAAATAACTTTAAAGAAATGAAATTATCTCTATGAATGGCTGAGTTCATGTTCCTGAGTTAGTTTACGCCTACCCACTGCACACTTATGAAGAACAAATCTTCTCGATGTACCTCTAGCGAGAACAACGTGCAGACAAAATTCACATATTGTTAGAGCATGTCGTACGTTTAATGGGGAGTGTCAGAGAGTCGATCTTGACTTGTTTGCATCAAGCATTGCTTATGTAAAAAAATTCATTAGCAATAAATTTTTTTAATACCTAGTGTTAGATTTTCTTTTAGGTATAATCTTTGTATGAAAACATCGTTGTCTACGTTAAAAACAATATATATTATATTATTCATGAGTGAAATCTTGTAATTGGCCTTTTGCTAATATATTTCTATAAGTTTTCCTGAAATAATAAAATAAAATAAAATAAAAATATTATTGAAAATTTCTTTACAATACACTAAGTATACAATGCATTCCAGTGAGGGTAGGACCGAAATAGTGTTTTTTTTCAAAAAGTCCTCAACTGAATATAAACTTTCTGTTAAAACTTATTGTTGGTAGGTACACACAGCGACACATCAACCTAGACTGTTTGGACTTTGAACTATTAGAAGTTGAACGCTGCGAATCATGCGAGAGAGTGCGTTATATTTTTGTTACGCTCTATCCTTACCATTACATCGACACCACTATGCACCGTTCCTTTCCGACAATATTCTACTTTGTATGTAGCGTAGTAATGCGTATATAGGGTGTTTAACTTGATATATAGCCGTGAGTACCTACGATAAATTTGCGATACATTTCGGAATCTTGCTGCAAATGAGCGGTGCCATATACACGATGCTACGTCTAAATAGCTCTAGATTATAGTTATCGATAGATTTTTAGAGACAAGTGAGTTATTGTACGCTTGTTTGTATTATTTTTGGATTCATTACTAATACGCAAGCATAATTCACTACAAGATTATGTTTTAACTTGAAAATTCGGGTGTTTTATGAAATACTAGTTTTTCCCGCGGTTTTACATTGTATAAAGGTATTACATAGTAATCTAAAGTTCCAAAGTACGCAAGTAAATTATTTGTATCATCGGTGAGGATTACTTCAGATACTGAACGAGCTTGTGTCTGCAGTTTCTAAGCATAGAATTCGTTCAGAATTAATTGCATATTAACTTGTTATAGCATGTACGTGACTTATCTTCATTACTATTTTAAAATAGCTTTTCCAGATTTAACTAAATAAATATTTAGAATGTAGAGAGTCCAACTCATTTTAAAAACCTCTTTTGTATCAAATAGGCCTAGAATAAAATCGACTTTATATACAAAGATTTTACAAAATATTTCTCTTATCTTAAAAATATCTTGAAAATACCGCCGTACTTACATATGTGTGCATGTTTTATAATACCAAGATTCATAGTATATTCATTTTTAATATTTATTTGAGTTTTAATATTTTGCAGCGGCTACAAACTATATAACTTATGTTAGAACTAGCTTTTGCCAGCGTCTTTGATCACATGGGTTACGTAAACTTTTAGTTGAACCGTAAACTACCTAAATTATATATCACAATTTGCGTGAAGACACAATCCACACAGATGGACAGACAAGCTATATCCGAATACCGACGTTTAGCCCAAAGATATAGACAGTGGTGTATGCTTAAATTTCACCAAGTATAGTCGACCATATATTTGCACTACCAGTTTTAACAAATTTTCTATCAGAATTTAAATTCAATAAGACTCATGTGATATTGACGTAATTGGTTGACCGAAATCCAATCAATGCTTAGATTAAAAGTGCAATCTATTTTAACCTTTCTTATCGAAACAATACATAACAATTTTCACTAACACTTTACAAATGTCGCTATATTACACTGTGGAGTTTATGTATGAAAAACCACAAAAATAATAAAAAACTAAACTCAACTTTATACTTGTGACATTACTAACTTGTCATATCAGAAAAACTGAAAATGTCACGCATTTTATGCCACGACCACACGCTTGCCGCAAACTCCAAACCTCCACAATAAAATTCTGAAGAGGCAAGCATGACGGACGTGATAGACAGCGAGCTTGTATCGGCCATAACATTTGGCTTAAGTTATTTTTATTATAAAAACAAAAAAATAATTAAAAGGAAACGAAAAATACGGCAAAAAAGATGGTGGATATTAAAAATTCATAAAATCCGGACCAGGTAATTATGAAATTACTTTATTATAGGTACCTCACTGATCTCAATATACATGGACTGGCTTTGTTGCGATAAAAATGTGTTTTTTTGATATTCGCCAGTTTGGCGCTGTTTACTTAACAGTTTTTGTATCCCAGAACATCATCTCTGTATTTACGTATGCATGTATGTATTTAATTCCATAATCAATATGTATGTATAAAACGCTTGCGTTACTGACTGACAGACAACGCACAGCTGAAACTACTGGGCGTACAATAGGAAGCTGAAATTTGGCATGTAGGTTCCTTGGAGATATATTTTTTTAAAATTTAATATTCATTTTTTTTTTCATTGCTTTACAGGGAGTATATGGAAGAAAAATTTTATGAACTTCTTTATGAACCATCTGGACAATTTGCTAACTTCTGCCGGATGAGCTATAGTGTTTTTGAATTTTTACTAAAAGTAATTGCACCCATGATTTCAAAGAAAATACAGACTTCAGAGAAGCTATACCAGCTAAATATCGTCTGGCAATAACTTTAAGATATTTAGCAACTGGTGACAGTTACAAAAGTCTACACTATTTGTTTAAAACATCTACCCAAGTTATATCACTAATTATACCTGAAGTCGGCAAAGCTATTAATGAAGTTCTGAAAGTTGAAATAAAGGTAAAGTAAAATATGTATGATTTTTATAAAATATATTTTAGGTTGCCAAAAATATTAATTAATGTTTCAATCAATGTTATTATTTATTCACTTGTATTATACTGCTCAAAATCTTCGTATGCCTTCAATAATGCTGTATGAATTTTATTTTGCCTTGGGGGTATGATGATTTCATCAGGTATTATATTAACAGTAGGTACTGGGTTTGAGGAGTTCGGCTCATTGGAGTAAATAATTGGTCCTGGGTTTGAGGAGTTAGGCTCATTGGAGTAAATAATTGGTACTGTGTTTGAGGAGTTAGGCTCATTGGAGTAAATAATTATGTTGTCATCAATAATAATTTGAGGCGTCGGTGGTGGTAAAGGAGTGGAGGTTCTCTCAAAATTTGAAATTTCATTCGTCATCAAGGAACTACGGTGTGACGTGGAATAAGGCTCTGAAAATGACGACTGACCACGTGAAGGTCGGTTTGGTAATATGTATCCATTTGATGATGATGGTCTAGAATGGTGATAATATTGAGGGGATGGTGTTTCTCGCGAAAATGACCTCGGTTTAATTCTTTGGATGAATAATCCATTTATTTCATACATTATTAACCTCCTCTCGTCCTTAAGAAGTTCCCTGATCTTTTTGGCCAGAAGCTTAGCATACAATAATAATCACATTCATCTTCGTTATCTGCGTCTGAAGGTTTTGATTGACGTTGACTTAGTGCGTTCGTTAATTGGCTAAACGCTGTGGCCATTTGTTGTTCAGCTAAGTCTGGAGCAGATCGGCTGCGAGATTTATCCGTGCTTTTTTTATATTAATGGTGCAGAAGTCGAGGAACCCACCAAGCTGTTATCATTTTCCATTTCTTCAGTTTCAATAACCATTTCTTCAACAGCTGTTTCTGATGATCTTGATTGCTGTAAGAATTTGAATCTATTAAAAACTCTGCAGCACGTAAAAAAAATGTTCATGATTATTTTAACATAATATTTAATAATTTCAGATGCCTTCATCAGGGGAAGATTGGATTAATATAGAAAGAGGATACAGAAATAAATTTCCGCATTGTGTAGGTTCGATGGATGGCAAACATATAGTTATAGAGAACCCCACCTCACAGCGGAAGTGAATATTTTAACTACAAGAAAACTATATAGTTCTTTTGGCATTAGTCGACAGCAATTATAAATTTACTTTCCTTGACATAGGATGTCAAGGAAGAATCAGTGATGGTGGTATTTTTAACAATTCATTATTATGGCAAAAAAATTCTAGAAAAAGAATGAACTTTCCCGCGCCATGCCTACTTCCAGCAGCGAATAATAACATGAGCGTACCATACGTGTTTTTAGCAGATGGTGCTTTTACTCTAAGTACGCATGTTATGAAGCCCTACCCTGGAAATCATGAGATTGGATCGCCAAAAAGAATATTTAATCAACATTTAAGTAGATCTCGGGTTGTAGTGGAGAATACATTTGGCATTTTATCTTCGGTATTCAGAATTTTTCGAAGGCCTATTAATTTAAAACTTGAAACAATGAAAGAAATTACTATGACCTGTGTTCTACTACATAACTTTCTCAGAAAAAGTAAAACATCTTCAGAAATGTATACACCCCAGGAATGTTGGATGTATATGATAATAATGATAATCTGATAACGCGTGGTGCATGGCGAAATATAAATGGATATAATGCAATACAAAATCTGCCATTTGTACCTCGAAGACCACCACTGAATGCTGTCAAGATTAGAGACGAATTCACTTCTTATTTTTGTAGGGGTACGAATAATAATTAATTGTAGGTACCTATACCAAACTTTGCCTACTGTATAACTTAACTTGTAACTTTATTTTCATAACGTATGTACTTAATATAGTAGGTAAAAACCACAAACACTATAGAAATATACTATAACTGTAATAATAATGTAAATATATATTTAAGTACCTAATTCCTAACTTTTGAAGTATAACCACAAAACACTATAGAAATATACTATAACTGTAATAATAATGTAAATATATATTTAAGTACCTATTTCCTAACTTTTGAAGTATTTTACTTACCGTTTCTGAGTTTATGCCCAACATCACAGTATATATCGGCAGAAGAAAAGATTCCATCAGTTTATAAGCAAACCAGGTTGGTTCACAAATATCTCCGATTCCTGAAAAAAACGTTTATCATTTTATATTTAATGTAGATAAATATTTGTACTGAATTAAAAAGACATTTTAAAACCAACAAGTTTTTTTATTTTTAATCCTGGTCTATTGGCTAGTGCTAATAATATTCTATGTTGAAACTTGAAATATAACACATTCGTAATTAATAAAGCAATAAAAAAAGTACCTACCTGCGCCAGAACGAATACATTCCTGCTTTTTTTTAAGTGCTTCCTGAAAGCGACCATAAGGATCTCATTCTTATTCTTTAACTCTTTCACTGCCTTGTTTAATAAGGTGCTGAGGCGACTTCATGCATCGGCTACTTATTTTTTATCTTTGTGATAAATATTTCCTGGGTCCCAAATGCAGGGCTCTGCCTGGTAACACTCCAGGAAGTTCAACACTTCGTCAGTAGACCAGTCACTCATTCTTTTTTAGAACGTATGTAGTTACGTCTGTTCGCCACCGGTACACCACAGAGTACATTTGTATATAGGAAGATAGAGACGTCACTCAATGCATTGGCGATACTAGCGCTAACTGGCGTTCGGTTCAAGCAACTTTTTCAAATACATACATATGCGTGGGTATATAATATATCTATTTTAATGATGTAGTGATTAATTATGTGAATTTTCAGACTAGCGAAGTTTATAGTTAAGAATGTGTATACTTAACTATAAAATTCGCTAGCCTGTACATTCACTTAAAAATGAAAACCAAGATCAGGGCAAGTATGGAATTGTAAAAAAAAACATGGTCTTGAGTCTAATAACCAGAAAGATTAACGGAATGATACAATGTCAAATTTGACAACAGCTTTATATAATGTGACAGGTCCGAATCGTTTGAAAATAAATAACATTAATCAAATATAGTAAGCGATAACTTTAGAACTTTCTTTTTAAAAACAAAATTATTGTTTGATAATAGTTTTATGTATTAAACGCAAAAAATTGTTACGATAATTAAAAAATTGGTAATAAAGTAAAATTTTCAGAAACTGATTTCCCCGTCATCTAGCGGTTGTCACATGCAACTTTGATGAGTGTAATAGAACTAAATTGAATTTCACTTAGTTATCTTATAGAAAGCCAACATGGTAACCTATGTAATTTGATTACGTTATAATTCAACTGTTTTCTTCTAAGTTTTAACACCATGACTGAGTGCGCGCAAGCGTGTGGACCTTAGAGTATACATACCAATAGAGTGCGCGCATCGCATTTCTTCCGTTGTGCCAAACGTAAGCAGATGTTTTATAGATACTTACAATAGATGTAGCGGTCAAATAGTGATGCG
The DNA here is from genome assembly GCA_963675205.1 of Catocala nupta. NCBI lineage: Eukaryota > Metazoa > Arthropoda > Insecta > Lepidoptera > Erebidae > Catocala > Catocala nupta. The sequence continues at coordinate 14,277,342 of OY776082.1, forward strand.
CCACGGTTTTCGGGAACACATTTAGTCATTAGTAAATATGCTATTAGATTTTTAACTACGTGAATATAAATAAAAAAAACAGTGATGTCTTATTAAACAATATTTAATCATCAAACTAAATATCAAATATAATCCACATTGGTTATCCACATCCATAATATCCACGTTGGTTCAGGCATTTAGAAGTTATGGTGGAACTTACATACATATACATATACTAACATACATACATGAACGCTAAAAATATTACACTCCTTTTTTGGCAGTCGTGTAAAATTTTATCCTACAGAATTCTATACATAAAGTGCAGTAAAATGTTATAATATATAAATTACACTCCCATAGAAATAATAATAATTATCACACAAAGGTTTGTCCTGGTTAGCCATCGAAACATATTTTTTTAATTACGGTAATATCTCATTATCACTACTTATTATGAAATTATATTTTTACAAACAAATCAAGTTCAGCGTGGCACAACACTATTCCTATTGCGGGGAAAATGTGAAGCGGGAGGCGCGGGAGCATGTGCGAAGTTGACCCACTCGCGCGCCTCTCGCAACCCCCTTTCACACCTTGAGTAATTTCTTTAAAATCAGTGTTTTCTGTTAAAATAATACTTATCTATGAAAAGAAATTGCAATATTTCTTTTCGTTTCTTTCCTTGAATCATTTTTACAACTGAAAACTACTCATTTCACCATATTAACATTAATTTCAAATAAAAACCGGCGGGAGAAAGATTCAACGCGCGCGCTTATTTGTGACTAATGAACGTCAAGTGTAGTTTTCCGAACTGTTCATACCCGTGCTTACAGTTCGTACTCGGATATGAGTGCTCTATTGGTTATGTATACTCTAAGGTGTGGACGCATCGCAAGCGCTTGCGGCAAATTCCCTTTTATTTGTGACAAAAAACCGACACTCGATCGGATCGGCCACAAGCGCTTGCAAACCTACACAAACCAAGGCAAACTCTGTATCCACACGCTTGCGCTTGTCGAGGCTTGTTGAGGATTGGCAAGCGTGTGGTCGCGTCATTAAATATTGTCGAAATGGCAAAAATTATAACATTACGCAGAGCAGGATACAACATAAGTCAAATTTCCAGAGATTTAAATATCACGCTATACTGTACGGTTCTGGATTAATCAAGAAGGTGAAGAGGGCAGTCTTCAAAGTCACAGGCGTAGTGGTCGACGGCCTACGGCAACGACAGCGCAAAGGGAAGAAATGAGACGTGCATTTCAAGAAAATGGTTTACATCAACATTTCATGTTGCCGAAGAATTCGACGTGAGCACTGAGACTGTTAGACGCCATCTGCATAACACGGGGTTGCACTATAGACGATACGCTAAAAAAGTTCATTTAACTGATATAATAAAGCCCATAAAGCTCGGTTGCTTTTTGCCAGGGATTTTTTAGACTTTGATTGGTCAACCACAATATTTACCGATGAAAAGACATTCAAATCTAATCAGCACGGTGGATTAAATCTCTCACGATATGACAATACAAGATATTATGATGAAAATCATATAGTAATCCGTAAGTAGTCCGGTCCGTAAGTGTAAGTAGTAAGTAATCAGGACACGGAGTCTGGTAGAATCAGTGTAAAAGTTTGGGGCTGGATGACGGCTGATGGTGTCGGTGAATAATATGCATTACCTTCAAAAGCAACAGCGCAAAATTATACTGACACTAGAAAATGTCATGTTACCAACTGTTCGCAACGTTTACCCAGAAGATGATATCGCCGAACTTCACTTCTTACAAGACAACTGTCGGTTACACACTGCTGCTGTTACTCGCGAGTGGATCCGTCAACATCAATGCTTTGGACTGATACCATGGCCTTCAAATCTCCAGACTTAAACCCGATCGAAAATCTTTGGGGACTTATGATGTAAAAATGGACACATCGCAATGAGAGAACTAAAGAAGCAATTGAGAGTCATTTCAGAAAGATTTGGGAGGCTATGCGGGGTACAGATATTTGTGAGCGACTTGTGGTATCAATGAGAAGCCGATTGTTGTCAGTAATCGAATCAAATGGCAGAAATACAAGTTACTAATTAACGTATTATTAAACGTGATAACTTTATTATTTATCACATTTTATGTTATTATCTGCTAAGAGGATTTTTTAATTTCCGGTTTTAATATATTTATTTTAATTTCATAAATATAGTTAGTTAATAAATTGTTATTAAATTCGTATTCATCGTTTGCACTCCATCTATTTATAACTAGCTATCCCTACTCCGCTCCCATGGATTATAGTGTGGTGTTATATATCCTCGATAAATAAATGGACTATACAAAAATGGTAGTTGAGCTTATTAGGTAAGAAACTTCTAGGCAGCTTGACTATTTCCAACATTTTCATCAATTATCCCCATATTTTAATCGTGAATAACTCTGTTTATTAGTGAAAATCGCATTAAAATCAATTCGTAGTTTTAGAGTATCTCATAAAAAAAGACAGACAAAAAATTGTTTTAAAATACCTATGTAGTGAGACTATTTTAATTGATAAATAGTTCTACGTCTTTGACGTCGCGCATTGATAACAACTGTCACTGTACTGATGTCACTTGCAAGCAAAAATAGACATTATTGTTTCTACATGACGTGCACGTATCTAATCAAAGATGTCACGTAATAAAGGGCTACCTTACATATTGCCGTGTAATGAGCACAGTTTGGGATTCCGTGCTGTTACTTAGAATTTCTTCACAGAAAAACCCAATAACAGATGCCTAATCCGGCAATCGAACCTAAGACCTTGTGTAAATCAACGGATAAGGCCATGTCTGTGGCAAAATTTTGGACGCACAAAATCTACTGTTCAACCCTTGACATGAAGAAGAATATGCATGTTAATACATACATTGAACCGCGTTTTCAACCACATTTAGTTGCCTTATGAAGTTCGCCATCTATATCTGGTTGAAAATGCGACCAGTGTAAATGGCAAACTTCTTTAATAAACGAGTATTTAACTTCTTAATTTAGTTTTGTGATGATTAATAATAATAGTAGTGTCAGCCCTTTATTAAACAGTCTTACTGCTGCACACGGGCCTCTTTTTCAGTGTGAGAAGGGTTAGGCCATAGTCCATCATGGCAGCCCAGTGCGTGTCGGCAGACTTCACATATATTTGAGAACATTATGAAAAACTCTCAAGACTAGTAGGTTTCCTCACGATGTTTTTCATCACCGTTAAAACGACCGATAATTAACTGGATAATACGCACATAAGTTCAAAAAGTGAATGTGCGTCTTGAGCTCTTGGACACCTCTGCGTGGCAATCCGACGATCTCCCACTAGGCTATCGAGGATTAATGTTGGATAATAATGTAAAATATAAAAACAAACTACAATAATACACATTCATAGAAATGTATTCATTTTTGCTATCGACATTGGGTACATTATTAAATTAAATATTGACTATAAGCCAATCATATCACTTTTGTAGGTAAAGTCAAGTCAAGTCAACCTGTAATATCTTATGTATACATATTTCAAACTGAAATTTTAACAATGTTTTTGTATACATTTGAAACAACTTAGAAAGTTCACTGTAGTGTGTATTATTAAGTAACAACATAATATTTTAGCTTAATTAAAACCTATTATGAATAGTTTTGGAACAACTGGCGGTACAAATTTATCACATTGTAGTTTCATAGCAAGTTAAAATGTCTATTCACTAGATGTTTGATGATATGGTAATGTTAGAAATGTAATCTCAACTATGCAATATTGCTATGATGGTCCATCACAAATGATGATTCAATACACAAGTCAGTCTCACTTTATAATACGAGTTTTATCCTCTCATCTCCATCTTGCTATAAGACTACAATGCGAAACACGAATTATATTTTACTCACTAGAAAGTCAGCACCTAAAATTAAAATAAATCATTTAAAATTTTGTATAAATCTGGGTAAACTTATGTCGAAAATACATCTTCGTCACAAAATATTAAACACTCCTAGGTATAACAAATTAACCATTTGTTGTCGTCTGTTTTGGTTACGAAAATCGTTTACAGAACACCCTCTAGTGAATAAAAAATAAACCACAAAAGACAGTTTTATTATTACTCTTAAATTCACAATGTATTCTTACAATTGCATGTGACTAAAGAGATACTAATTGAGATTGAAATAGGGCCTAGTATAGATTCTCTGCATTAGATGAACGAGGCTTTTTGATCTTCTCGAGGTTCTTGATGACAATGTCGTGCAGTGAACAGTAGCGATTACGGATCTCGCACATCACCAGCCATAATGACAGGTATTCTTTTTCATCCAGTTCCTGTGGCAACAAACATTCAGAAATAAAGACATGACTTGGCATATTAGGTAGGGGTCCAGTGAGTACACAATCATGACATAATACTGCTTGCCCACAATCCTTATCATTTATCGCAAATACGTACTGTTGCTTTAACACATTATAAATCGTTTTACGCGTTTTCTATTTCCTATAGCAAACAAAAGGAGGATTATTAAATGACAATTTTTACTAAGAAGTATTGTTTTTTTGTTTTAAAAGAGAACTCCCGCACTAGAAATTAGTCCTGTGTCGCGGTTGATATTTACACACATTCAAACGACTGACAAAGAACACCCAGTCTCGGAACAACTATTTGGAACACACAAAATATTGTACCGTGTAGGAATCGAGACCACAACACTCGACGCAGCGAGAATGGCGAGGCGTCTGCTTAAACCACTACCTCCAGAGCAGTCGAGTAAAAATCTAGTAAAATGGTTATCACATAGTAGTCCTTCATTAGTGAATAAATAATAATATATTCATAAATGAAAAAGTTATGCCTGTGGCTTCCCCATCATATAATTGCCTGGGATAAAAGTACTACATGTGCTATGAAACACCTGTTTTAAAGTGCGTCCATGTGGTTGCAAGTCTTCAAGACACAATGAAAACTGTTGTGTCCAGATCAAGAGTTGGCCAACAGATTTAACCTCTTAGCTTATGAGAGCATGGTTGCATGACATTGTCCGAGACTAAATTCACTGTATTTTTGGTGGAAGAGTTTAAGTGATTATCTTGCCACTACCAATACACAAAATGATGAAGGTTTTATTTATGCATAGGCCAGATTACTCTGTTATACACATATAGTTGTTTTAAATCTGTCATCTTTGTGTTTCTTGTTTAACTGTTTGTGAATTTGCCCCTCCACTGTTTTGCTTTTAAATTATTCTTAGTAGGTCCAAAATTATAGATTTCTGGACATTCTTAAGCAATGTCTTATTTGATACTTTTAAATAATGTAAAACCCTATGATTGATAAAATACGGGTGTACCCATCTTATAGGTCTAGACAACAGAAGAAAACGGCAAATGACACGTAAGAGCATACCCTACCGGCCAAAAGTTTGAGACCACAAGTTAAAATATTGTTTCACAATAAAATTTGTTAAAAATACATATGATAAACAATTAATTTGAACACCTGCATATACAATGGATATTTAACTATTTTTCGAAGTCATTATTTCTATTTATTTTTGTGTAATCGTCGTACTATCTAATCGTCTAGAAACATCAATGGGCGCCGCGTGCGGACCGCGCGCTAAAGTCATTGTAATATTATTGTTACCTGACTATTATTCATTATTTGGGCTTTGTTTTGTGTTAACAGAATTTTAGGAAATTTTAACTTCCTAAAACACTGTGAACACCTGAGTTTCCATGGAGTAAATATTTCTTAATCTTGGTTAGTCCGAGCTCGTCGTTCTTACAGTGAAGACATCTCATTATGGGAAAAGTACGCCAAATTAGCGGTGAAACTCGTGCTGTCATCATTGCTTTACACAACGAAAGCAAATCTGAACGTGCGATTGCTACTCAGCTCAAGTTGTCGAAGACTTGTGTTCATAACACAATAACCCGATACAAGGAGACTGGCAATAATCAATTTCGTTCGCGGTCGGGAAGGCCGAGAGCTACCACTTCTAGCGAGGATAAGTTCATCGTGGTAACAAGCAAGCGGAATAGACGCCTGACAGCACTAGAAATCCGCGCTGAAGTGAACAAATCCCGGTCTACACCTGTGTCATTGACCACAGTGAAAAGAAGACTAAGAGACGCTAAGTTATTTGGTCGCGTAGCAGTGCGAAAACCTCTCTTAAGGCCACAAAACAAAAAGGGCCCTTACCCATCGAGACTGGAGTGAAGAAGACTTCAAAAGAGTTCTTTGGACAGATGAGTCCAAATTTGAAGTGTTTGGGAGCAAAAGACGTGTTTTTGTTCGGCGGAGTGCCGAGGAAAAGATGATGCCAGACTGTGTCCTGCCCACAGTGAAGCATGGCGGTGGTTCCGTTATGGTTTGGGGTTGTTTCTCGAGCCGTGGAACTGGAGATTTGGTACGAGTCGAAGGAATTATGAAAAAGGAGCAGTACAAAGCAATATTGGAGTGTAATGCTGTACCATCGGGACTTCGGCTAGTTGGAGATGGCTTTATTTTCCAACAAGACAACGACCCTAAACACAGCTCCAAATTATGCCGGGGTTATTTAGATACAAAAGAAGCAGAAGGGGTTTTAAAAAACATGGTGTGGCCCGCTCAGAGCCCCGACCTTAACCCTATAGAACTTTTGTGGGAAGAGCTGGACAGAAACGTGCGCAGTTGTTGTCCCAGCTCACAAGAAGATTTGTGGAGAGCATTGCAAGAAAGCTGGAACAATATTTCACAAGAAACAATCGACAAATTGATTGCCCGCATGCCAAGACTTGTCAACAAAGTGATTCAATGCAAGGGAGGGTTTTTTGATGGAAAAGCTGTTTAGCTTGTCAACATATATTTTAAGTTAAATTGTCGAAATATTTAATATTTTTTATTTATATTTAATTGCATTTGCCATACTTAATAAATATCACAATAAATCCTTTCATGTTTAGCTTTTTATTTTGAGTTTTACATCCATTTGCAACTTTGATGTAGGTGGTCTCAAACTTTAGACCGGCAGTGTACATCTTCATAATTAGACAAATAAAATAAAAATCTAAGAAAGAAACACATTTTAATTTTCATCAAGTAGATACCCCCCATATCAAAAGGTTGCCCTTCAGACTGAGACACTAGTATGACCAAATAATAAATGGTGTACTTACTCTAACAGCTCTTCTGTAGTCGTCAATATGTGGGTATTTGGCGACCTTGGACACAATCTTCGCCCGCGAGATAAAGTACCGTGAGATTTGATCGAAGAACGCAGCAGCCTCTGACTCAACTGACTGGATCTCAGCAAGTGTGTCCTCTTGTATTGATACACCAAAATTATTGCCATCTTCAATTTTGGGAATCATGAATGAAATCCACATTTTGAGCTGAAATTATATTTGTTCATTTAAGTATATATTAGTTATATATTTACTGTAAATATAAACTTGAGCCTATGGTAGAGATATGCACCTAAACTGAGGGACAAAATGTTCTTTCCTGATAGTGATATATAGGTATGTAGGGTTCTATAGATGAACAAGGAACAGAATTATAACTTTGTTCATTCAGAACTTTGGATCCTTTGAAAGTCCTGAATAAAGCTGTCAAAACAGTGAGTAGATGTGTTGCAATGGCTTAAAAAGCTGGAGCCTCATATCTGAGTTATTGCCACCACTCAAATAACAATTAGCATAGCCCTTATACTGATATCATAACAAATATGATTGAATTATGAATAGAATTGCTCAATACTATATATTATTAACTAAAAAGACCCGTAATAATGTATATAGGTGGACTTAATGCCAATAGGCAATACCAGTCAATCTTTTGGTGGTGCAGAGTCTAATTAAGTTTAGTTCTTCATTAAGCCTACACTGTACCATTGTATATTACAGTTGTTATTAAACATGTGTTTTGAGAAATATTAACAACTGCCTTGGTGGCACTGCAGTTTGCTTATGTAACTTCTTTGCATGAAGTCTTGGGTTGATTCCCAGGTTGGACCAAGGGTGTTATTGAGTTTTCTACCAATAAATTCTCAGTATCAGCTTTGAGTCTGAAACAGTGCCTGGTAAATGGCAATAGAAATGCCCTCTGTTATGTAGAACCTAAAAACAATAGCTGGCAAAACATGGTTGTAATACACTGCTATCTACCACTTTAAAGATAAAGTGTGAGTATGTATCTTGTATTAAGAAATTGTATATTATAAACATACCAACTTAGAAATTTAATACTTAGCAATACAATAATACCAAATATGCAAGTTCATCTAAATGATAATAGTTATATAAAGGAATTTGATAACTAACATTAAATTAATCAATAAACAATATTATTACAAGGTCATCCAACATATTATATTATTCAAAAAGATTCATGTTATCAGTTGTAAGTCCTATGTAAAAAAAGGAAAAAATCAATTGACCCATATATTACTTTTAACTCATTTAATGATGATGGCTTTAAAAGTACAATGAATAACAATTTAAAGTAAATGTTTATGTTGTTTTCATTTCCTTCCTTGTGTTGTATTCTCAGAATTCTAAAAGACTGTCTGAGCCACAATTACACTTTTCTAGACTGGCTAATTCATCAATTTTGTGTCTACAAACCACAATAGATGAAATTTTCTATATCATTTGATTCATGATGTCAGAAAAGCTACATTTATTGATAGATACATACATAGATTCATGCCTGTTTCACAGAGGCGTATTTGCTACAATCCTGACACACTTCTCTGGCTTCATTCACTTTCATCACATTCCTCATACATGCCCGTTGTCTATGTCATATGTATCTATTGATATACTAGATTAATATATATATATATATATAATATATTGTTATTACATAATATTGTTATTACATAATATTGTTATTACAGGTTATAAGGTTCTAATATAGTCCATAGTTGGTGCTCACCAGGTTAGAATCTTCAACCAGTTCCCTAATGTGTGGTTTGACAAGATATATGAGGTCACTGAGAGGCTTGTTGCATGGTACTGTGCCATTGGGCAGAGCATACACCCTGGTACCCTCTACCGATGCATTGCTTGATGTCAACTCAGACGAGTCCATCCGCTGACGCTTGGCATTTGGCTCATTTGAACCTGCTGATGGAGGTGGCACTGGAATGTTTAAGTCCTGAAATAATGTATTAATTGATTACCAATTAAGTAAGTAGCTTAAGTTGTTTCTATTGATGAGTAAATATTGTATGATAATATTATATCACCCATAATCATAAGCAGCCATGACACAGCCATCAATCATATTAGGATAACCACCTAATTATAACTTTGTCCATATTGATAACATCCATAATAGTAGGAAAACAATAATTAGTTATCAACTTTAAAATTATTAAGATTCTAGTTATTGAACTGATATCATACCTGGTGGACGTCAGATAAATCGCGATTTTGGAAATTTGACGTTTCTAAGAGCTCATTCAATTTTACTATTTTTTCTGGAAAACCCTTTATTATTAAATGCTCAGCCTTCTGCTTGAGGGAATCCTTGTAGTCCTGCACCTGCAAAAACATGTGCCCAATTACACCACCCGCATTAAAAACTTGCCATATCTTGTCGGTGCTTGTTACGCCTCAGACACCCCACGGCCGCACAATATGTTGAGGTTATGTTGTTTCAAACACAAAACTTACCGCTGCCATTGCTGTTATCACTAGTTAATATACTTCCTCTAGCTCAAATCTTTGTCCAGAATGAAACACTGCCACGAGACTATTGTATTTGAAGGTAATTATAGAGAAAACTGTGAAGTCACACACATTAATCAAAGTACGTTACTCGTGTCAAACAAAGCGACGTATCACGTATCATAAAAATTAATTAAAGTTTTACCTTTTTTGCTACGTCTGTCATTGTCTTAAAATTACTTTTACTGGGATTATAACTTTAATAAAACCCGTTTTCTTACAAAATACTGTAAAAACGGTCACAACTTTTACACTAACAACTCGTGTATATGAATGAATGAAATGAATTTCGTTTTGTTAATTTGGATGCATTCATTCGCCAAAAACGACGAGTTACAAACTAAAAAAATTATAACACGGCCGTACCGATTTCATAAGTTCTTCATTTACATCACATTTAGTTTCCATTATAAATTATAATTTATTACAATATTTTTACAACGTTACGACAATATGACGTAACGAATTTTTTACTTTTTTAAAAAATACTGGCTTATATCATTGTGTATAACTATATGCTCTATAATATAAACTGAAAAAGTATTTAGTATTATATTTTACGACTTTGATACACACATTGCTTGAATCTTCAAGATTACGGATACCATAATTTATTACGACAACAATGTCCCTTCATTAATGAATATGTATACTCTATTCATAAATGTATTAATAAAGATCCCTCAAAACAGCAACTAAACTTTGAGTGCCTTTAGGTTTTTATCTTGTGTACTAAATTAGGATTAGAGTGTATGTGCGAGCGTGATAATCTATACTAATATTATAAAGCTGAAGAGTTTGTTTGTTTGCTTGAACGCGCTAATCTCAGGAACTACTAGTTCAAATTGCAAAATTCTTTTATAGTTGGATAGCCCATTCATCCAGGAAGGCTATAGGCTATATAACATCACGCTACGACCAATTGGAGCGGAGCATTAATGAAAAATGTTGCAAAAACGGGGTAAATTCTCTTATTTTATATGAAGCAGACGAAGTTGCGCGGGTCAGCTAGTAATATATAATATTGTCTTATGTTTACGCGAATGTTATACATTGAAATCAAACACTTTATACGGATTTTGTCGCGTTGTTTACCTTACTTTAAAACTCTGATATTACATAATTTTGAAAACTATAACACTAATATTATTGAACTTTACTACTATTTAAGCTATAATATTATATTTTAATTAAAATTATTTATATTTAAGTTTACATTTTCCTCGATCTTTCGGTTGCTTTACAGCAACCATGTTCACGGGGACATGTTCATCAGTGTTTTAAAGTAAAATAAACAACGCGACGAAATCCGTATAAAGTGTTTAATTTCAGTGATAATAATCACTAAACAAAGCCTTACAGACACATAGGAAATAGATAGTCTACTCTGGTTACGAGTTATGGCTTTAAATTAAAATTACATAATTTTTAAACCTACATAGACTATTATTTTACCTTTCTACATTTAAAATACTCTGTCTAGGATATAAAAATGTAAACTCATCTTAACTGTTGTCTACCAGTGTGTGTACCTACCGTCCATGGTACCTACGATGTGTGCCATGAAATTGATAAGTACTTATGTATTCTTTAACCAATGAGTCTACCATGTTTCTGTTGTACTCTACCAACAGAAACATGGTAGACTCATTGATGGATTACCTGTATTTTGACGCAATTATAATTATTATATATATTACACAATTGTTATCTAATAGTAGTTATTGGTTTGCATTACCGCATCTTATCTTATCTTAATTCGAGGGCCAGTCAGTGTAGACCGGTGACACTTCGACCCAGTGGGATCTTTTGTGTTGGCCCCGAGGTCTATCCCTGAGCTATCTCCATATGAATGTACTGCATCAGTCGCAGCGTACACTTCAGAGGGAGAAGCCTGAAGTCTTCAGGGTTCAGATATGCCAATCCTATCAGACCCATCCTTAGCCCGGCCAACGCGTCACATTCACACAGTAGGTGTGATATGGACTCGTCCTGTTCACAGGAAGTCGTTGGAGCCAAAATGACCAGTAAACGCTCTTGTGAGCCGGCGTATTTGGCCCTTGTTGTACCCGCAGAACTTCCGGGTGAAGCCCGTGACTCTGTTTGCAATGAATTTCTTGGAGTGTTCACGACCCCTAAGAGCCATACACTCTAGCCTGTGTTTATTATTGCCATTTGCATTCAAAGCTGCCTTGACGGTACTCTCAGAGAGACCTACGAATGGCTCGGGGCCCACAAATAGTTGCTCCGAGCCATTCTTGGCTAATACATCAGCCGCCTCATTACCTTGCACCCCTGCATGCCTCGGAACCCACACTAGCCCGACTGTGATTTTCCTGCTAAGTTTGTTAAGGGCTTTAACACAGTTCAGGGCCAGTGCTGAGTCCACCCTGCAGGAGTTCAGAGCCTTAAGAGTAGCTTGACTGTCACTGAGAATATAAACAATCTTGTCAGTGACATTGTTGTTAATATTCGCCTGCGCACAGGCAATTATAGCATAGGTTTTCGCCTGAAAGACCGTTGCATATTTGCCCATGCTTTCGTTCACCTTGCAGTCGTTGGCATAAATACCAGCGCCTGATCCTGTTTCCATTTTGGAACCATCGGTGTAACAGATGAGACAACCCTTGTCAGGGGATTGTAGACCTTGTCTCCATTCGTCCCTTGTGAGAACCTTTATTTTAAAATTATTTTTGAATATGTGCATTGGTTGCATTTTGTCTCATCCCATGCTCATAATCTCTTTGAGATCCTTCGAGATCTCCAGTTTTGTGTGTCGAGTTTCTGGCATGTTGACGCTCTACAGCCCATGTATAGATAGTCTATGAAGCGCCTTTATCGCCTCTAGCTCCACAACAATGTGTAGCGGCGTTAGGTCCAGCAGGATCTCTAACGCAGCCATTGGCGTAGTCGGGAACGCCTCTGTTATAGCTATGCAGGCTCATCGCTGCACCTTCGACAGCACTTTCCTGCATGTTGCTAGTTTAGTTCTTGGCCACCAGATAATGCTTCCATATGTGATTATAGGTCTTCTCATCATCGTGTATAGCCATTTGATGACCTTGGGATTCAGGCACCAGGTCTCCTCATAAGTAGAACGAATCATTCCGAAGACTCGTTGGGCCTTCATTATGGCTTTGTCTACATGACGTTCCACGTTAGCTTGTTATCTAAGGTCATGCCTAGGTACTTCACCTCCGTGGACCATTGTAGCTGTGTACCATACATGGATAGAGTTCCCAAGCCAGTCAGATTCCTCATCCTAGTAAACGGCACGACAGTAGTTTTCCCTGGATTGATCGATAAATGGTTACTACTGCACCATTTTTCTACCATACTCAGGACCTCTGCATGAGACTGGATACTGTGCTCAGAAATTTTCCATTGACGAGTATCACCAAGTCATCCGCATATCCGACCGTTAAGTATGGACCTTTGTTGAGTTGTTCTAAGAGTGAATTAACCACCAAGCATCATAATAGTGGTGAGAGTACTCCACCCTGAGGGCAGCCTTTGGTGGTCAGTGCAATAATTTCATCTCCTAACAACTCAGACCTAATAATTCTTCCTTTGAGCATAATCGATCCACTTGCAAATGGTTGTCGTGATTTGCCGATGGCACACTAATGGCATCAAAGGTGGTCCAATCGAAAGCCCCCTCAATATCCAGGAATGCAGCAATGCATACTTCCCGATTATCTAATGCATGTTTTGACTTATTTACCACAAAATGCAGTGCCGTCTCAGTGGATTTTCCCGACTGGTAGGCACATTATAGCCCGTGGAGGGAGAATTTCCTCAATGCTCCCTCCCTGATATGTCTATCTACTAACTTCCCCAGGGCTTTCAAGAAGAACGACTCAAGACTGATAGGGCGGTATGCCTTCGCTTCTTCGTAGTCCTCATTGCCCGGCTTCGATATGTAGATGACTTTATCTTATCTTATCTTATCTTGTGTGGGGGCCAGTCAGTACAGACCGGCGACACTTCGACCCAGTGGGATCTTTTGTGTCGAGACTTCCCCAATAACGACTGCCATAGATGTTCATGGCAGCCGGGACCGACGGCTTAACGTGCTCTCCGAGGCACGGAGCAGGCGATAATTGTCAATCAATACGCACATAATTTCGAAAAGTCATATAACTTCCGAAAGTCAGAGGTGCGCGACGTGGGTTCGAACCCGAGACCCCCTGCATTGCAGTCTGTTGGTCTCCCCACTGAGCTATCGCTGCTCTAGATGACTTTAACTCGCCTCTATATCTTTGAAATGTATCCAAAAACTATGCAGGCTCTGTATAGTCTGCACAAATGCGTAACCAAGAGTGCAGCTCCCTGTTGTAGGATAATGGGATAAACCATGTTTGGACGAGGTGACTTATAGTCATATAATATTCAATGGGAATATTATTTTATTTAAAAGATATATTTATTTCAGTTATATACTCTACATATTGCACTTCTGCGTTTTATTGTATGGCTAGCCGGTTGAAAACCATTTAGAGCCCAGCCGACCTTCTCTTCATCCACTACCTTCCTTGCAGTGTCCCAATCTGCTTTGGTTGTACGGTAGCTTAGTTCAACCAGGCTGACCGGGTTCTCTTGCTCCTTTTCTATTATCTTACAGTCCGGAATGTGTGTGTTTAGCATCATTGCTAGTGTCTCCTTAGCAGACCCTGTTCGCTGCCCATTGCCATCTCTAATGGTTGTCAATCAAATTACCCGCATAATTTTTAGTCCAATTTTCGTAGTGCCACATTTTCACTTCGTGGACACCGCACTTTACCGACTAAGTAAGAACTTGCTTAGTATAAAAGACGTTCTAAATTTTGAAAATATCATATATCCTAATATGACTAAATCTTATTGTTACATGCTTTATTATATTCGAAGATATAAGCACTTAATCACAGGTCAGTCGTCATGTGACTTTCTAATATCGACGTTTACCCTTTGACTAAATGGCTGGATGCCAATATTCAAGCTATCACTTTAACAAGCTACACTTACATAAGCTTCTTGTCTTTTATTAATAAGTGTAAAAACAAAATTGGAAATGATGAATATCAATTGGACTTGTTCTAATATAATAATGTCCTCCAGGCTGAATTTCGATTATGGCGGATAATCTTAACTGAGACTGGACGCAACCTGCGCAGAACAAGTGCATTCTCTGTTCCCTAAAACGCCTTCTACACGGTCGGGTCAACCCCCCAACTCAACTACGGTCACGTCAAACTTGGTTGAGTTGACGCCAAAATTGATCGTGTGGTCGTTGGTCGGACAACCAAATTGAGTTGACATACAAACGACCTTAATTGCCAGCGCTGCGCTCGCAACAAAGGGCGAATAGAAGGCGTTGAGTTGACAAATCAAACGTGTGGAAGCTTGTTGCCCGACCGCGCGTATTAATTTTGATCGAGGCGTTGCGCGAAGTAGACGTGTAATGGCGAGCGAGCGTGCAACATTGTCGGTGTTTTATTACTCTACAGAGACCTTCCCTGTTTGTGGGATTTAAATTTTAATGATTATAAAATTAAATAATATCAGCCCTGTATTAAACTGTCCCACGGCTGGGCACGGGCCTCTTCTCAGAGTGAGAAGGGTTAGGCCATAGTCCACCACGCTGGCTTAGTGCGGGTTGACGGACTTCACATATCTTCGAGAACATTATGGAGAACTCTTAGACATGCAGGTTTCCTCACGATGTTTTCCTTCACCGTTAGAACAAGCCATAATTAACTATTAAATACACATAATAATATAACTTCGAAAAGTCAGAGATGCGCGCCTTGGGTTCGAACCCGAGATCTCTGCGTGGCAGTCCAACAGTTTATCACTAGACTATAAATAAATCTTACTGTATACTATCATACAATACTACAAAAAATATTAAATCTAAGGAATTAATAAAGCGGAAATGGAGAATAATATTTAGAAATTATTAAGCGCAATTAGAATGAGTAAGTGTTGAAAAATTAAGACTTACGATTGCATTCAAACTGGTGCGTCGTGCATTTTACAGCAAAACGATGCATAAAGTAACTGACTTATATCGTTTTACACCATTTTCCATTTGTTGCGACAATTAATATCTTGTAATATGATTTATTTATTCATAACTTAATTTATCACACTTTTGAGTTGGTATTTTATGTACCTAACATATAGATTATTAAACTTTAGTATCTATCCGGATAACTTTCTATCTGCACCCTAAACAATGAATGCGGCGATAGCATTCTTGTTATACATTCGTCAGTGGCAAATTTCTCGGGATCTGTGACAGCGGCGCGGCTGTTGCATAAAAGAACACATAGCTGACGTAAAACACAAACGCTCGTTGAAGTCTGCTGTGTGTGAACATGTACAACAGGGGACCAACCACTACCTGAGATTTGACAAACCACAGATTCTCGCTAAAGAACACCGATTCCTACCAAGGATGCTTCGCGAGGCTATTGAAATCAAAAAACATCCCAATTTCAATAGAGAAGATGGTTGGAATGTACCACCAGCTTGGGATCCAGTACTTCAAATAGTCAAACCCAAGAAGAAACAAACCACAGCTAGACTTCATGATACTTTGCGCTCGTTGTGCGTAAATAGAAACACCAATGATTAAATTATGTTCGGTTCGGGTACTTTAAAATTTAAATAAACTACACTTTAGAACATTGAAACAACTACCATCTTAGCCACCCTCTGAACATGGCTGCTGAAAAGCAACCGAAATGTCGGGGAAAGTGTAAACTCAAATATAAATAGTTAATTTAATTAGGTAACTCAAAATGTAGTTAACTTTAGTAAATGTTAAATAAACAACGCGATAAAATCCTTATAAAGTAGTTTAATTTCAATTACCGGTATCATTTATTTGATTTCGTATACTAATTATTTAATTACCGTTTATTCTTCAGAAAATAATGAAAACTCGCATTATTAAAATTATGAAGCGTATCGAAAAAAGAACACGAATGTAATGTGAACAAATTAAATCGATAAGATTAAAATGATATGAACTGGATGGAAGAATTAATTATTGTTACATAGGAAGAATATCATAATAAAATAAAAGAAAATAACTATAATAGAGGAAGATAATCAACATGAAGAGAAAATGGACAAAATAATAAGCGTGATGAAAGAAGAGATCAGTTTTAGAGAACTAATGAAAAAAGCAAGCGTGATGCAGAAATTAGAATAAGTAGAATGGAAAGTAAGCCTGTTAGAGGAAGAGGACCAGAATGGACAGAGGATGGCAGTGAAATTAAGCGCAATATAAAAAGAGGATCAAGATAAATAAAATATTGAACAAAATTAAAGCATATTATGCAGTACAGCGTCTCAAACTGAATTGTCAATAAGACCTGATTTATTAGTTTATACTCGTAGAATATGCTTCTTTATTACGTAGGTGTATACAAAAAAAAATACTGATTTCATGAGATTCCCATTATGTTTTAAATGCAATAATACGCAACTATTGATTTAATATGAATATTTAATAGAACGCAAATTGCAAATCTTTTCAATATTGTCAATGTCAAACATGAATGACGTTCAGAAGTCGTGCTAAATCAAAACAATGCAATTACCTATATTCAGGGTTGCCAATTTGTGGGGCATTCCCCAAACTGCGGGGAATCTCAAGTTGGTTGGGGATTTATTGGGGATTGGCATTATGCGGGGTTTTGAAATATTCGTTGTTTTTTATTAATATATATTATAAATAGTAATAAATATAAAAATTTATAAAGAAAGAATACTTTGGCAGCACCTAGTAGCTACTGTAAATATTAAAAACGGTGAATAATGTTCGCAAACATAAAAATTATGACGTTATTGCTCATGCTACCATTTTCAAATGCATTGGTCGAACGTAAATTTAGGGAGCTTAAAAATTAAAATACAGGTATCCGCAATCGGCTAAATACAGATACTGTAATATCTTTAATGGCAGCAAGAGACGGAAATAAAAAATTTGGCGGCAGTGTTAACTTTAACCCTTTGAGTAAAATGGTTGCAACAAATATGTATATGAGAAAAGTGTAACGGTACAATACGTAAAAATAGTTAAAACGTTTTTCATTCATCAACAGATTTTTGTTCCCAAAATTGGGGAATTTTATTTGAATTTTTGGGGAATTACTATTTATTACATAAGAATTGGCAACCCTTCCTGTATTATACTGCCAATGGCCGCAGCGCAATTTTATTTTCAGTCTTCACAGAGTACTTTATATAATTATGTATACTGTTTAGTGTTTATACTTTATTTTACATACATATTTTACATGGTTAAGGTTATGATTCATGATTTCATGTTTTTATCTCAAATTATTATATATATATCTGATAAAATATGACTAGCTTCAGGTTCAACTTTTCTGGCGAAGACACGAATGTGTTTGAAACAGGTGATGCGGATTTAACAAGTTTGACTATTTAACATTTTTAAAACACCACACAAATTAATATACCTCTTTAATTTTCCGGTTTTCTATAACAGGTAGCAAAGATAATATTCAATGGCTTGAAAGTGAAGAAGTTATACCAGAAAACCAATTAAAAAATCTGGATGATAAAGTTACTCGAGCAAAAATGTTTGTTTGTGGCGATGTTGAAATTGGTCATGTAGTCGTCAGCGAAGCATTAGCTAGTATTGAAGAAAGTGGATTTAAAAACGCTGTCGAGCTTGCAGAAAAAGAACATAGCGATCTTGTCGCTGGCACATATGAAGGCACGTAATTCTGCTAACCCTTTATTATAGGTGATGTGAATACATTTTCTTTAAAATTGGACCAATGAATGTGTAATTGTGTATTTCTTCGCTTTCATTCTTTCATCTGGAAAGATGCAGAAAACTATAGAGGGAAATAGCATTGAAGAGACAGATTGATAATAGGTTTGTCTATAAATGATATTTTCATCATAAAGATTCAATTTAGTACATAATTACATCTCATAGATATTTCTTCTTCATAGTTCATTTATAAAAACTGCTTATTGTTTTAGGTGGCTTGAAAATTTGGGAATGTACATATGACTTAGTGGAACATCTTGAAAGTCAGACTGAAGTAGATTTAAAAAATAAAAGAGTGCTTGATTTGGGATGTGGTGCTGGGATATTAGGAATCTATGCATTAATGAAAGGTTCTAATGTTACATTCCAAGATTATGTAAGCAAATACATAAAATTCTTTGTCTTTAGTATTCCTGCCCATGATAAAATTGATATTAATCTGCAAATATATTTTTTAGAATAGAGAAGTGCTGGAACATGTCACAATACCAAATGTTTTATTGAATATTGAGGAAGAAGATGAAAGGGAAAGGGAGATAAAGAAGTGTACATTTTACTCTGGTGACTGGCAGTCATTTCTCAAGAAACTACCTGACACAGATGTCTATGACATAATCCTTACATCAGAGACTATATACAATGAAAATAATTATGACAAACTTATTTCCCTTTTTGTGGAAAAATTGAGTAATGATGGAATAGTATATGTAGCAGCCAAAACATACTACTTTGGTGTAGGTGGTGGTGCCAGACAGTTTGAACAAGCAATTAAGAAAAATGGCCAATTAAAAAGTGAAGTCTGTTGGAAGAGCACAGGTGGCATTCAGAGAGAAATATTAAAAATAACACTGAACAATAACTTTTAATAAAATTATTTGAACAACAACTTTTACCATTGTACTCTTATATATTAAATATTGGAAGACAGTTGTATATATAAAGTATTCTCTTTGTTTTATTCTAGGGTGATAGACGTTCATACACCCATCCATCCTCTCCTTCATGCAACAGCTTCCCATCTGGAACTTCATTATCTTTGGGTCTTCTGAACTTGATTCTGTCATGAAGTCTATCCCGCTGACCTTGCCAGAACTCGACAGCTCTTGGGCGAATAATGTAACCTCCCCTATAAATATAATTGTAGCAATGAAATATACAAATAGGTGACAGACCTCAATATTGTGATTGATAATCAATATTAAAGTTGCCTGGGTTAGCTAGGCCTTTAACCCTTTGACTGGCACGTCACAAAAGCAAGTGTGCTTTAATTTGTCATGTAGTCGACTGGTGTGCTGGGCACATTTTGCTTTGTCATGTACACATGACTGTTGTGGTCAAAAGGTTAAGTCTTTTACCAGTCAATATAATACAAATAAATAAGTACCAGTATGCAGGCTTCGGAACTTCCTTCTCAGGTATCAAATATGTCTTTTCCAAGACCGATTCTCTTTCACATAGAACATCTCTAGATTCAATGGGAGTACTTTGATAGCTTGCACATGCTGCAATCTGGCTGGGTACAGGCCTTGAGTGGAAATAAGTTGTAGATTCTTCTTCAGGTAATTTTTCTACACACCCTTCAATTCGTACAGATCTATTTAAACTTTCCCAGTAGAATGTTGCGGCCACATTTGGATTAACAGCCTACAAAATTAAATACGTTATTTTATAAATCTTACTTATTACTACAAATGAAAATGTGAGTTTGTTTGTTATAATTTCATGCCTTAACTACTTGATTAGTCAAGTAGTTAAGGCATGAAATTATAAAATTTCACATTCACGTTGTCAGGGGAACAGAAAAGGACTTTTATTTAGAGAAAATACTGTTACTTATCTAACTTAGCTTAACTAACATTTAGAGCGAAGGTGAGGGAAAATCTAGTAATTATGTATTTGACAAAGTCAATATGGGAGAGAATTCACTAGTGAATACCCGGTGGTTGCAATTCGACAGTAACTCATTACATATAAAAATAAATAAATTCACTAGTTTCTGCATTCCTCCTCTATAATTATAAAATTTTACTATGCCACTTGTATGTGCATAATATGCTTTAGAATCATAGATGCTATTAAAAATAAAACTACTATTACATTACCATTTCTCTAGACTTCCTACTTTCATAGTTTGTGAAGAATTTAAAACCTTCTTTACCATATCCTTTGCATAACACAAATCTAGCTGATGGGACACCTTTCCTAAAAAATAATAATAACATATAATATAATAAAAAATAATAATATAATAATGGTCATGAATTATCATAGTTACAATATATGATTTATCTTTAGGTGATAACACTAGAGAAAAGTATTATAGTATTATCTTATAAGATAATGGAAGATAATTTACTCAGTAGCAGTTGCCAAGCACATAGCATTTGGTTCTAGTATCTCTTTCTTATTACAAGCTTCTTCAAACCATGCCTTGAACTGCCCAAAAGGTTCTTTTGCAACTAAATGTTTCTCCAAGAAGGTTTCATCCTTGTCTTTATATCTTATTCTCATGCCTGAAATCATAACATTCATGATGGTAAATCTGAATAAAACAACCAGTTAGATAACTGATATACTTTTCATTACAATTAACACTAACATCTGGGCCTGAAATCGAGAGAATTTCTGGCTCCTTGGCAGAATTCATTGTCTGGTTTACAGATAATAATATGTAATCGTAGCAATATACATATTTTTAAATATAATTAACATAATACCCATACAAATTAAGCTCTGCATATTATAGCAATATTAAATTAATAATTATAGGTATGTAGAGAAATTATAGATTTAAAATAAAATTGTTATACTTTATTGAATTAATATCATAAATACTTACTTACCTCCAATATCAATGCTCATGTTTCTGACGGTATTCGACGTTAATACAGAAGAGTGCAATGGATTTATTAATCTTTTCAAACCAGCATACATTTACTTCAGTGTCTTCTGAGTGGAAAACGTTCAATTATGTATGGTATTCAAACCAAGCAGAATAATATATAAATTATCTACTTCGTAGAGCTAACGCTGCAATAACTTGTATTTTGACTAGACGGAAAGTGTATGGCATAAGTAAATAGTCAATTATAATCAGTTACTTAGGATCAAATCTAAATTGTACCTAATTATGACAAGTTTTTTAGTTTGCGGTCGATTAGGCACGTAGAAAGAGTATAGTATACTTTTCTCTGTCTACGATTAGGCAGTACGAGTACATGTAGTAAAAAAGCAATACGAGGCACGTTACCGGTAGACAATTTAAAAAATCGATTATAAAATCGACTCCGTGTATCAATCTGGGTACATGCTACTAACACTCAACGGTAGACACCGTATGACACCGATGGAGACCAATTCACGTTATCTATCACAAGGACATAGAACGTTATAATAACGTTATAAATGGTGGCAGACTAGTGGTGGTTAATATAGCACGTAGCGTCATAACGTAGCACGCTATATTTACTCAACGCATAGCGCGCGCTAAATACGCTACGCTCTTTAAGTATTTAGTCGCCGCATGCTACCGCTCGCTGTATGACGTATTATCTTTGTTTACGTTTCTGTACTATTGCGGCCGGCTCATGTGATTTATGTATTAATGAACTTTTAAATCGCCTATAATTGCTTTATTATTATCGAACATATAATTATTATTATTCAGTAGTCACAGTCAATTAATTATAGACAGTCCTAAGTCTCAAAAGTATGAAGGCGAGTTCATTGAATTTATTTTGCCTATTACTTATTAGGTTATATAGTTTTACAAAACACGCTCCACAGTTAAAGTAGCGCATTTCAAGGTTATATTCTCTAAGGCTCCACGCTACCATATTCTGTGACGCTACTAGCGTGCCTACGCAGCGCGCTATAACATAGCGTATAAAATAGCGCGCAAAAAAATATAGTTTCTAGTCCGAAGCGTGCTATCTTAATATAGCGGATTGGAACACTACTATGGCAGACATATCGTTTTCAATCGTTTTACGAGTAGCAGAACGAAATTATGACAGCAAGTTAACGTTATTATAACAATAAATACGCAACGCTGCCAGATCGCGTGATGTCTTCCCGGGGCTCACTAGGGGAAAGCGCGAACTGGCAACGCTATAAAGTGCATGGTCATTTATTTGTAAACATCAACCACTTGCGACGTATTTTAGTTGAATATTGCAATATTTATAATTAATTAAGCCCGCTAAGTTGATTCAAGTAAACTTTATTACATGAGTTGGTTACGGACATGGGTCGTAAAAAAAATTATAAAGCTTATAAATATTTTAATCTGGATAAAATTAATAAAACTGCAAAATGTTTAGTTGCTGGATGCAAAAAACTTTTGAAGGTGAAGTAGGTATAATAACGCGTAGAATGTGTTTTCAGCCTGTTTTTAGGATTCCGTAGTAAACAACAAGGACCCAACAAACCCATAAGGTTTCGGCATGTCCGTCCCCGGCCGTCCCTCCATCATCCATGCGTCCGGTCGGTCCACGGTTTATCTCAAAGACTATTATCTATCACAGAATTCACAGATTAAATAGCTATAGCAACAGAGTAGTTATTTATGATGGTAATACGATAAAATAACGCCGACAAAATAGTGGAATAAAGTTTTCAAAAATGTTTATATTTTTGGTAGGTACCATCCATATTATTTTTTACACTTCAATTATATCGTGTGTTTATAATGGCAGTTCACATTGGTTCTGTGTCCTTTAAGGATTTCTAATTTCATATCCAGAAGAAAGTGTAACTTACTATTTGAAAAAGTATAAAATATAAAGTAACAAGACATTTCTGTACCTATTCATGTTGCGAGACTTAGGTCAAATACTTGATTAGAAATAATACTAGTATGTCTACGTTACCAATATTTTTTTATTAAATTCTTACTGTCAAAAGGTTTTAATTGTATGATTTTCATGACAGTCAGGCGTGATAATACGTACACACATATCAACTGCACCCCAAAACACTTACAAAATTCAATCACAATCTATTTCCTGTTAATAGTTAAGGAGTTCCTTCAATTATTTCCAAAACCCAATGTGAGATCTTGACCAAACTTATATGGGACCACCATCGAGATATACGCTATACCAGAGGCTCCTAACCTTTTCCAGTCCACGGCGCACTTACAAGATAGAAATTTCTCACTCTGCCCTAACATGACCTAGACCTAGACACCACCCGGTGCGTCGTCCTTGGAGGTGATGCAAATGCGAAGAGCACATGGTGGGGACACCGTTTTGAGGACAGCAGAGGCGAGGTGCTGAGAGGGGTGCTCGAGGAATTGGACCTCCATGTCCTGAACAGCGGAGGCACTCCAACTTTCGACACTGTGAGGGGTAGAAAGAGGTATTGCAGCTATGTGGACATCACGGCATGCACGAGCGATATGCTCGCCTGGGTCAGCGCCTGGAGGGTCGACGAGAGCCTCGTGAGCTCGGACCACAACGGAGTAGTATTTGACATTGCCCTCGAAAAAGCCAAAGGGATTAGTACCAAACGTACTACGTATAATACTAAGAAGGCCAACTGGGCCGGCTTCAGGGAAAGCGTCACTCAACTGCTCCCGGAATGTGTAAATATAGGCGAAACGAGTTCTAAATACGAGCTGGGCACTCTAGTCTGCGCATATACGGGAGTGGTTGAGGAGGCATGCGATAGACACATCCCAAAGCTAAAAGAGAGAGGGATACCTACTTCACCGTGGCGGTCGGAGAAACTAGCTGAACTAAAGAGAGGCGTCAACACCAAAAGGCGTCGAATCAGGAACGTAGCGCCGTGTCGTAGGGAATGGGTGATAGCGCAATACCTGGAACAAAAGGAGAAGTACGAAACAGAGGTAAACAAGGCACAGGTCGAAAGTTGGAAGGCATTCTGCGAAAAGCAGGACAGGGAGGGAGTGTGGGAGGGTATATATAGGGTTTTAAATAGGGCCACAGTGAGAGAGGAAGAACTGCCGCTGAACCTTAACGGCACAACCTTGGACGCAAAGGGTTCGGCAGAGTTATTTGTCGGATCCTTCTACCCAACGGATCGGATTGCTGAGGACACCTTTGAGCACAAAAACATACGTGACAAAGCGTCAAAATTTGATGATAAAGAGGGTCATCATATGGATGACCTACCTTTTACGCAGTGCGAGCTCAAAGATGTCCTTAGCAAATTCAATCCAAAGAAGGCCCCTGGATCGGATGGTTTCACTACGGACGTCTACGCCCACGCCATAGCGGCCGACCCTCACTCTTTCTGGAGCTGCTAAATCGTTGCCTCCGTCACAGCTACTTTCCTAAGATATGGAAGGAGGCCGTGGTGGTGGCATTGAGAAAGCCAGGAAAGGACTCGTACGCCGTCCCCAAGTCGTACAGGCCGATTGGGCTATTGCCTGTCCTGGAGAAGGTGTACGAGAAGATGCTGGTTGCTCGTCTCAAGTTTTATTTGCTGCCGAGGATGAGTACTCGCCAGTATGACTTTATGCCCCAGAGAATCACCGAAGACGCCCTCCATGACCTCATGGGTCACATAAGGGCAAAACTTGATGCAAAGAGAATAGTCCTTATGGTGTCCATGGACATAGAGGGTGCCTTCGATAGTGCCTGGTGGCCGGCAATAAAGGTACGACTGGCTGAGGAAAGATGTCCGGCGAACTTGAGGCGAGTAATCGGTAACTACCTTAGCGACAGAGAGGTGAGGGTGAGGTACGCGGGCGAGGAGTGCAGACGTTCCACTGAAAAGGGCTGCGTCCAGGGTTCCATAGGCGGTCCACTCCTGTGGAACAATTTATTGGATCCCATTCTCCACAGCCTAAATGGCAGGGCAGTACACGTGCAGGCATTCGCGGACGACGTGGTGTTGGTGTTCGATGGTGACACAGCCCTGGAGATTGAGCCAATGCCTCTCTCAAGCATGTGCGGGAGTGGGGCGTCGGAATGAAGCTGAAATTCGCATCGCACAACACCTGTGCGATGGTAATCACACGGAGGCTGAAGTACGACGTCCCGCGCCTCAGCATGGGCGGGATAGACATTGGAATGTCCAATGAAATCAAAATCCTGGGGCTCACCATCGACCACAAACTCACATTTAACACACACGTCACAAATGTATGCAAAAAGGCGATCGGCATCTACCACAAGCTGGCGCGGATGGCCAAGATCAGCTGGGGGCTACATCCCGAGGTGGTCAGGGCCATCTACGTAGCGGCGGTGGAGCCGACGGTGCTGTATTGTGCCAGTAGTTGGTATGCGGCGGTAAATAAGCTTGGTGTCCGAAAACAGCTGAACGTGGTACAGCGCGGATTCGCCCAAAAGCTGTGCAAGAGCTATCGCACGGTCTCCCTGCACTCAGCACTGACCCTGGCTGGTTTGCTCCCTCTGGACCTCAGAGTTCGCGAGGTGGCCTCGCTATACGAGGCCAAGAGAGGTGTGACCCAGCCATGGATGGGAGACAGGGATATCGAGCGAATGGCTCCGGCTATGGAGGCACCTCACCCCGCGGAGCATATGACCCTGGAGTTCGTGAGTCTGGTAGACGAGGAACAACTTCAGCGCATCAATACTATCGAGGTGCGCATCTTCACAGACGGGAGCAAGATTGAGGGCCGGGTCGGTGCCGCGTTATCCATATGTCCGTTATCCATGTGACCGGACCGAAACCAAGGCCCTCAAGCTTGCTCTGTCGTCTCACTGTACCGTCTACCAGGCTGATCTCCTGGCAATATGCAAAGCGGCCAGTGAGATCTTCAGGCGAGGCGCGTCCACGTTTGGTATCTTCAGCGACAGCTGAGCCGCCCTCCTGACGGTAATAAACCGTAATGCCCTCCACCCCCTGGCGGTGGAGGCCAGAAAAGCCATTCGGCAAGGCATGGCTCAGGGCAAGGAAATATCCTTGTTCTAGGTCAAGGCCCACGCAGGACTGGAGGGCAACGAGCGGGCTGATGAGCTCGCTAAGGAGGCGGCTCTGAGGTTGAAGAAGGCACCGGACTACGGTCTGTATCCGGTTTCATTCGCGAAGCGGAGTCTGCAACAGGCTTCGCTTGGCGAGTGGAGCAAGAGGTACAGAGAGGGCGAGACCGCCTCCGTCACCAGGCTGTTTTTCCCGTGCGCGATGGCAGCGTACAGCATCGTCCGCAAGATGAAGGTCGCCGGCATTACGACCCAGCTGCTGACAGGGCACGGTGGGTTCTCCGGATACTTGACTCGTTTCAAGTGTAAGGAGGACCCATCGTGTGCCTGCGAGCCGGGCGTCGAGGAGACGGTCCAACACCTTCTAATGGACTGCCCAATACACGGCAGAGATAGGATAGCATTAGAGAAAGAAACGGGAGTCAAAATAACAATAGAAAACTTAACTGTATTAATTAAAGAAAATAAAGAAGAATTCATTAAATATGCACAAAAAATTGTAAATATAAACCAAAATTAAAAAAAATAGACCTAGACACCGATTAGTTAAGCAGAGAGGCATCCTCATAGCGCCCCTCTGTGCTTTCCACGGCGTTCTAGACTCTAGAGCGCCGCGACGCACTGGTCCGTATTTCGAAATTAGTGGAGTTAGGGATTAAAGTTGACCTACCGCGTTGGATTTTTTTTGCTCACTCGTTTTGATAATAGAAATAACTTTTGTTTCAGCATTTTTGCTGTAAAGTACATTTTCATACTAAAAAAAATATTGTATTTTTTTTTGTATAGAGATAAAGTAGGTAATAATTGTGAAAATCTCTGAAACGCTAATAGTGTTAAGCAGGGCGGTTAATAGGCGTTATAATAGGCATAATCTTTGATATTTCGTGTCTTGGGATCATTATTGTTACACCCAGTGCTATCTCTCGGCATTGTGTGGAAGACTCGGCAGTTCCGTCTAATAATGTATTACAGCGAGCAGCTAATAATTTAGCCATCTATTGAATACTTAAGGAACTACGTAGATTCGTCGGTGCGAGTAGAGTAGAGAGAACGCTGGCACATTCTCGAATCTTTGTATTTTTTACATACCGGGTATGCGTTTCTAGAAAACTCCGGAAACGCTTTAACCGCGTTTAAAAGGGGAAGGCCAGCGCTCACCGAGTCAGTTTACAATCGTAAGCGGTCAAGTATTCATCGAAGCGAACGGAAGCGAAAATATTACGGAGTTCAAAGCTAGTTATAGTGGAAAAGTGAGTATAAATGTGCACTGTAAGGGAGGGAATGGTCGAGTGGTTCGGCGGTCGGGTGGTGAGGGTTATTTAGCGTACCATGTGTGTATACTGTACGGCTTCATTTGATAACCGACCGTGAACCAATAAGCACATAAGAATAAAAATACTGAACGTGGCATGCTCAAACAATGAATTTTTAAATTCCAAGGTTGAATTATAAACCCTGACCAGTAAGCATGACTCCAACTTGCATTTTAAACCGGTTTTATACTTATAAATGCAATATTCAGGCAATGATAAATTGAT
The DNA here is from genome assembly GCA_963675205.1 of Catocala nupta. Taxonomy (NCBI): domain Eukaryota; kingdom Metazoa; phylum Arthropoda; class Insecta; order Lepidoptera; family Erebidae; genus Catocala; species Catocala nupta. The sequence goes on from OY776082.1 coordinate 14,305,322, forward strand.
TCTACACATATATTTGGCATGGAAAGTTTCTAAGTGTTCTGGACGCCAAAGCGGCAGTGATATCATGATGATCCCAAGGCATGTAATGTCAAGGATTATGCCTATTATAATGCCTACTAACCGCCCTGCTTAACACTATTACCGTTTTAGAGACTATCAAAATTAATACTTTTCTCCATACAAAAAAAAATACAATATATTTTTTTAGTATGAAAAAGTACTTTATAGCAAAAATGCTGGCACAAAAGTTATTTCTATAAACAAAACGAATAAGCAAAAAAAATTCAATGGGTCAACTTTGATCCCTAAGTCCACTAATTTTGAAATTCGGACCAGTCTGCGGCGCCCAGATTGGGAAACTCTGCGCTATACCTACATTAAAAAAATCATTACCTAGCCGGGTTTATAAAAAAAAAGTTATGTGAAAACATACATTAAAAAATATACATTCGAATTGAGTGAAACCCGTTACGTACTGTTTTTGGAGTCGGTAAATATTCAAAATTAACAACAATTTACCATTTATATTGTTCATACGTTCTTATTACTTAAACAATTCTGAACCTTGGAACACTTGTAGCGTATCATATTGGAATAAGTATTTTTTCACAGTTTCACACTTAAGTAAAATCTTGTCTCAGTTGAATTCCTGCGCTGTCGACTACAAAACGTACACTTTAGCATAAGAGCACTGCGCTCGGTTCGGATAGAACATACGAAAAAAAGAGTAAACAGTGAACAAACAGTGACCGGTGCGGCTGCCCGGGGCGCCAAGTTACATAAGAGCCGTGCGCCAGCTCAACTTAACCACTGGCAACATTCTCATTGATTCCGCCATTTTGAAAAGGTTGTCAGGTCAGAAAGTAAGTTTAAAAGTTATTCGTGTCGAAACTTGCATCGCGTTCCTGTGCTCATTTTTTTCGTCCTGTTTGTAACCGTGATTTCTGCTGGTAAGTTAGTGTTTTTATTTATCAAATAGTTAAAAATGATTAGGTAAATCACTACAAAAGTAAATAATCTACTCTAACTTACTGAATGACTCATAGCAATTAAGTAAAGATACGGGAAATTTTATCTTGGCGGGCAGTGAAACATAACTTCCATTTTGTTTAGTTACGTAGGTATATAAGGAACGTCGAAGTTTACAAAATGGAATTGTAAGAGCAAGTTCTCATACATAATTCTGCTTACTAAAGCTAGAAGCTAAATTTGTCACGTGGTACACAATTTTTACGGTGTACTCGACAAAGAATTTCAACAAAATGTTAAAAATTAAATACTTACTACGTTTGTTTTTTTCGTTAAAAGAGATTAGATAATTGAACTTTCATATTTATTATAAACAACTTAATTACCTGACTGCCCAAAAGGAGGGTAATGCTTGAATAAAGAGTGTATGTTTGTATGTAACTATGTATGATTATTTGATTCTTTATGACAACCTAAACAGATGGACCGATTTTGATGTGCGAGGTGTTGTTGGATTTGTATTTATTTCTCTATTGACATGGTCCACATTAGTTGCGCCCCCACGGTTTAACTCGTTAAGTAAAATTTTCGTTGTCGTTACTGTAGTTAGGATTTTGTTCTCTTTTGAATAATATACTTATTAGATAAATTCAGTATGTATAAATTCATATAATTTCTGTTTGTAGTAATTCAGTATGCCTCTTACAAATACAGAAAAGCAACGACGCTATCGAGAAAGATTAAAAAATAATCCGGAAAAACAAGAAGAAATACGAAAAAAGAATCTAGAAAGAATTAAAAAACAGACAAAAAGGATTCAAGATATGACGGAAGAAGACAAAAAATTAAAAAAGAGGCAGCAGTAGTAGAAGAAAATTATGTAGAAAATTTTAAGAACACTGTGAGTGAAGCTTTATTAATTCCATTGCTTTACTGCACCATTCCAATTTGTTACTGTCATATGTTTTGTATTGAATAATAATAATAATAATCATTTATTGCGATAATAAATATATTTAGTTTAAATTGTACGGTACCAACCTATTTTTTTTATTTTAAGGATAGCAGACTAATTCTTGTTATTTAAGCATTATTGTGAGCTTCAAAGTAGTTTAAGCGCTTTCATAACCAAAAAATAACGAGGCTGTTTTATCCAAAATTTACAAATTGGATGTATTTTAAGAGCAAACGTTTAATTCATAAATGTTAGACGAATATATTTGATGAATACAGTTAGAATATTATAATTATTTTTCAGTAAAGGAAAGTCGTTCAATAAGTATCACTGTTTTATTATTAAATTTTGTTTCATAATTTTAAAGTTACAAAATGGAACTCTCAATCCCTTTTCTGTATCATAAAAGTATATTTGTCTCTTTGGATTTACTGTTACATATTCATTACACTTTAAGTCAATGTGCGTCCATACAATATTTGTTATAGTATATTTACATATTGTTATTTACATATTGTTATGTTATAGTATATTTATTATACATAATATTTTTATTTATTTTATTTTATTCCATTTTGTAACCGCGACCTATTTTTATGAAATCGCTCTCTCACTAAATAATGTAGAATGAAATAGAGGCAATAGGCGAGAAATTGCAACTCGTATTAGATCCCCTGCATTATACATACATACTTTTCTTACTTTGATTATTACATAGTCGTAAGTTCACAAGTAAATCAAAAAACCGTTTTGAAAAATCATAATAAAGAAGAACTAACTACTAACTGTGACATTGTTCTTTACTGCAAGAAAGGTTCAATTTTAAATCTGATATTGATTGACTTTTGTTCTGCGATGAACTTTTGGTTTGTAAATACAGTCAGACAACTCCTATCGAAACATAAACTGTATCAAAAAACACAATCTTCAAGAGTTATATCCTAACATTTGGATGTCGCTGCGTATTCTGTTAACAATACCAATGGCGAACGAAGTTTTTCAAAACTAAACTTGATAAAAACTTATTTGCGGTCTACAACGACGTCTCAAACAAGATTGTCTAGTTTGGCCGCGCTATCTATTTAAAATTATCAAGTTCCACATAATCTAGGTTTTGCTAGTCTTATCAGAGAATTTGCTGACAAAAAAGCTAGAAATAAAATATATTTTTTTAATGGTTTGTGACGTGACTGACAGACAATATAGATAATATGGTAGTAAGGTGCATTGTTTAGAGAATTAATGATTAAAATATGTTATTATTGATAATCGGGCACGCCGTGATCGTGGTAGTAAGTTCCGTGTTAGAGGAGTGGCTGGAGACTGGAGAGGCGGCATGGCACCCTCATCTTCCGGCTGACACAGACAATGACTGGCCACGGTTGTTTTGGCCAGTTCTTGTATCGCATGGACCGGCAGAAGACGCCCGGATGTAATCACTGCGGCGACTGCCACGATGTCGTTGTGCACACGGCGCTGCACACTTTGGCGGATTGCCCCGCCTGGGCATCGCAGCGCCGTGAGTTGCTTACGGCAGTCGGATTGGTTGCTCTCTCACTCCCGGCCGTGGTTCAGGCTATGGTCCAGAGCGAGAGATCATGGAACGCCGTCGCCTCCGTCAGTGAGGAAGTAATTTCCATCAAGTAGGTGACAAAGCGGGTGAGGGAGCGTTTGAATACTCTTCCTAACCGCAGAAGGGCGCGAGATGACCTCCAGCCACCCTGAGGTTTTACCTGGGGGTGGTAAGCTTCATGGGTCTGCCCGCCACCTGATCGGCACCAGGTGGCGGCGTGCGTGTTCCCACGCGAGCCTTTGTGACGTTTTGTCTACGTCCTCCTACAAGGGGACATCCCCTCTTTCTACGACTAGTCCAGTTTATGATATAGCGTTCCCCTACACCAACCGTCAAGGTTATATTAGGTTGAGCCGCTGTACCTTCCAGTGCCCCAGAGCACCTTCCGGGACCAGTTATAGATAGGTCTTGTCCCCAAATCTCCACCCTAACCTTAGAGACCCAGTTCTCGTAAGCGAGCTACCTCGTGCCCAAGTGATACTACCTATTCTCCAGATAGGTACCGGAGCAATAAAGCCGCTCACCACCCGCAACTCTGGGAGTTGCTAACGAAAACCTCGCTGAAGCCGACGGAGAAGCCGCCTCCCATATCTCCAGTATGGTACCGGAGCTGGGTAAGGCACGCTCACTTCCCGACGTACATCTATACGCCTACCCAAATACGCCTACAAGCCGGGTGTGGCCCGAGTCACTCCAGCTATGACTCTTACTTGCTGAGCAGGCAAGCGCCCGAGATGCGTTGCGGCAGTGAAACCACACTGCCACTTCGCTAAAGACAACTCCGTGCCTCGCGCGACCGACTGGTTCGCACTAGCCGCGCCTGAGTCGGACGCTCGAACGCCACGTTCTTGCCGAGCAACGAACATGTCGTCCTCAGCGGCTAACCACATACCCTACCTACATACCTGCGAGTCCAACACCAATGTCAGGCACCGCGCACTCTAATCAGCGCGGTCGATAGAACACGCCTTTCGGGGCGCAGTGGGCTGCCTGACCACGCAGTACCCTGGTCCAAAGGGGGAGACCCGTAGTTCTCCCCCCGAAACCCTATCTACTCGGGTTCTGAAGATAGGATTTTTTTTATTAAATAGTGTTGTCATATTTGTGTAGTTGCCTACCGTTTCATACGGCGCGCCGAAACCTCGACAGGGTCGCTGTTGCATGTGAAAGTGATTCGCCTGGCCTCGCCGAATCTGGTTATGTCAAGGAACACCGTGGTAGGTTTAGTCGGTATTACCCGGATATTTTTCCACGGTGAGTCCGACATAACCTCTCCCGTTGCCCCGCGGAGAAGTATGCGTCAATGCATTCCTCCATGTAAAAAATGTTATTGTAAATAATAATAAATACATTTGTGATGTTTGTAGTTTTCTATTAATTCAATAAAAGAAATGGTACAAATTCAAAATTAGTTTTTAAATTGTTATGAGTATACCTAAATGGGCGCCAACGGCATGACTCGTCCGGGGCGCCTAGATGGCTATCGCCGGCCCTGCTATCATGTGACATGTCTGTGTGGGTAGGTAACCACCACAACACTAACGAAGAAGATGCTTGGCTATGTGCTTAAAATAAGAACCTATTTCTTCTACCTATCTAATAAGACTGTAAATCCTTAGTAGGTATCCTTACCTCTACATATACATACGTTCTCCTCTATGTGTAGTCATGGACAAGACATTGCAGCTAATTATTACCTCGTAATCTAAGTAAATGTTATCTCAAATACATCTCTCAATCTTTAACATAAAGTCTGCTTAAAAATATAAAATCCTCCACATATTACACTGTATAGACTTTGACAGTGCCTAGACGCTTTGCTGTCGATAAGCTTAGGGTGGGTCCACATTAGTGATATTTCGCCGAACCGAACACCGTGACATCGCCGCGGACTTGTTACGGATAGTGTGCACGGGTGGAGGTTTGCATCGGATCGGACTCCGGTGCTGGCACTGATACGGTCGAACGAATCGATGGATACCATTTTGCAGCTTTAACCAACGCAGTGATGTCGTTAAAGTATTGTTTATGCTTAGGATGCCACAGTATTTCCTTATTGCGAGAAAGTTATATAAACAAAAAAAAAACTTGATTCCATTGTATACAGGCTGTCCGGTAATTAATGGATAACCTGGAAATGTCTTATAGTGGAACTGATAGCCGTTCAGGAAAAAATATGAAAAAAATCTATCCTAACTACTACCTGAGATATGTGTTTTTTTTAAATTACCATGTATAGCTTTCTTGTATGCTACGACCATAAATGAATGAAATTCATCAGTTTTTTGTTGTTTTATTATTAAACACTAATTATGCTAATAGATAGACAGTCAAAAGTATGCTATGCTAATATAGCTTGCACTTTTTAATATATACATATATTTTTCTTTTTCTTTCTTTTCATTTTTTCTGAACGGCCTTCAGTTCTACTATAAGACATTTCAAGGTTATCCATCAATTACCGGACATCCTGTATTTCGAACGAACAAATCGTTTCAATACTACGTATAAATACTTAAATTAATTACTTATCGACACCTTCAAAAACGTTGTTGCAATGATTTCTCGGAGAGGAGCGGGTTTTATCTTGTCACGATATGCATTTGCCCGATCCATCAATCCCGTGTGACACGCGTGACAAAAATGGCAGTGTGGACGTCTCCCGCACACCGAGACAGTACCGGACATCCTTTGAAATATACCGTCTTTGGATGGATCGGCCCGTGACCCGTGTCATTTGACCGTGACAAAACTAAAACACCGTCCACATTTGTGACTAGCAGTACGTACAATGTTCAGGCGTATATTTCGATTGAAATATTTTGTATGTGAGTATGAGAAGGATAAATGAACGTAAAATTTGTACGCGTAACAAATCCCGTCCACACTAACGGTACAGACCCCCGACTTTGTCACGGTCACGGTGTTCGGTTCGGCGAAATGTCACTAATATGGACCCACCTTTAAGCCGTCTGCTGAATCTGCACTTAACCTTTATGAAATTATTTGTCTAATCACTAATGACTAATCAAAGTGCAAACTTTCAAACGAATAATGAAATTCTGAGTAAATGTAGTTGGAACCTAGCTAAAATGGAATACCTACGATGATAAGTGCCGTTTCTAGTGAAGTCTCATCACTATTATATATGAGTGTAGTTCGTTCTCAGGATAAAGTAAACTCTCAGTACAAATCTATCACTATCACTACATACCGCGTCTGTGTTCGCGATAAATACAAAATCTACTGAACCAATAGACAGAGTGATTCATGAGGAAGGTTTAGGTGTATAATTTGTTAAGGTTTTGTACTACCCGTGAGAAGCCGGGTCGCTAGTATAAAATAAAATATAAAAAAATATACTTATTTTATATTATTATATACATACTTTTTATTTTTATAATATCTTTACGGTAGAATTTATAACTGATAGGTACATCAAATGAATTTTGTACATTTCGACTAATGATTCTAAGGAGATAAACGCTCATACACCCACCCATCTACACCTTTATGCAATAAATTGCCATCAGGAACTTCGTGCTCTTTGGGCCTCCTGAATCTAATTCTGTCGTGAAGACGGTCATCCTGTCCTTGCCAGAATTCAATAGCTCTTGGACGAATAGTATAGCCTCCCCTACAAAAGTAGTAATGAATTAATAAATACGAAAGTAACTTTGTACGTTTGTCACGTTGTTACGACCAAACCACTGACCTGATCCTAATGAAATTACAGTAAGTTACTGGAGCGTTTATTTTAATACTAATTGGGTGAGTGGCTTTTCTAGCATTAAATAAATCGATAACACGTCGTTTTGTAGCATGCGCTGCCTAAATGGTTTGATAAAAGTTAAAGCAAAAATATTGGATATGATCTAACGTTTACGCGAATTATACATTGAAATTAAACAACTTTATACGGCTTTTACCGCGTTTTTATTTTTTAACTCACTATTATTACATAATTTAGAAACTTCAAACTACTATTGCTAAACACTGTTACTAGTTACTGCTTTTCAGCAGTCATGTTCACGGTTCCCCGTGAAAGCAACCGAAACGTCGGGCAAGTTTAAAATTAAAATTAAATATATATAGCTTTTATATAGCTTTATAGGAGTACCTACACAGTAACTAGCAATAGTGTTTAACAAAAGTAGTCTAAAATTGCAAAATTTTGAAATAATAGTGTTTTAAAAATAAAAACGTGATCAAAGCCGTATAAAGTAGTTTAAAATAACAAAAATACTTGTTCAAAATATCACTATACCTAACTAAATACAAAAATATGCGACATACTACGAATTGGCTGTAAAAAGCAAAAATATTGTTTTAAAACCGACTCTCATTCTAGAGAATAGCGCGCTCAAACAAAAAACAAGCGCTGTAGCTTTATTGTCTTAGTTGAGATTATTTAGTAGATTATTGAGAAAGTACCAATATGTAGGCTTCGGTATTTGTAACTCAGGGATTAGATAGGTATGTTCCAACTCAGCCTCTCTTTCTAACAAAACATCTCTGGATGCAATTGGTGTACTTTGGTGACTTGCACACGCAGTTATTTGGCTGGGGATAGGTCGTGAATGAAAATAGATTGTAGATTCTTCTTCTGACAATTTCTCTACAAAGCCTTCAATTCTTATGGATTTGTATAAACTCTCCCAGTAGAATGTCGCAGCCACGTTGGGATTGTTATCCTAAAAAATGACAGCTAAATATTAGATTGGTGAGAATGATCTGATGTATGATATAGCTAAGTGAAAATTCTGAAATTTTATTTGTTTGTCACTTTAGCCGCGTGCCATAAATTTGCATGTTATCGCAATTTCGAATCCCAGTTTTATGCAATGGATTATTGTGATTTAACTGATAATCAAATCACAGTAGCAGGCCAGCCATACGGAATCGGGAAATGTGCGCCTATTGGTGTCCGGTAGACACCAACAGGCGCGTTCCTGTTACATATACCTAACCTTAAATATATTTAGCAAAGTGTGAGTATATTTCTATACATATTTCTATACTTTCGGGAATATACAAGCGTAAGTCTATGCTATATTAATATACAGTGTGAGTTTTCATAAAGTGCACATAAGAAAATGAGTGAAACTGGACATCATTTTTCCGCCAGGAAAAATAAAAAAATTAAAAAAAATATTCTTCGATTTATACCTATTTATATTTTTCTTTAGTAGTTATGGACCTTGTACCAAGAAAACCTTGTAAATTTTGAACCAGGTGGTTAATCGTGTTGAAACAAAAACAGTAATAATACGCAATGTGTAGACAATAACGACGGTATACTATTCACATCCAAAAAAATACCGCTGGCATAAAAATAAGGAACATTTTAGACCAAAACTGAGTTTCGCACAATGTTTTTTTAAACATTGTTAAAATACTCAAGAAAACATCCACATTGCCCTTAGTTTTTATTAATTGACGTTAATCTGTATCTAATAAGCTTTAAAACAACAAAAAAACCACACCTGTATCCCAAACAAAATAGTTTTTATGAAGAGCTAAACAAAGACCTTGCCGCCACCACGTGCATATTTTTTCGAAAATTGCATTATTTATCGCAGGTAAAAAATTAGGTCTTGTCTAATCCTTTGCCATAAATGACTAAACATACACTTGGGCTGCAAGTGCCACTTATTTTTCTGTAAAGGTACGAAAGGTATAAGTAATAAATAAAAAATATCAAGTAGAAATCAACACGTTTATTCAGTTTCATCAACCTACAATAAAACTTTTAATGTAGCAAGTTTTCAAAATGACTACCACGTTGTTGTAAACACATAGTACTTCGCAGAAAAATTTGTTGCGTTGCTCGTCTTATCATTGTTGGATTTTCCTTTATGGCACTGGCGCAGTTGAAAATCTTCTCCTGCAGTTCTGCCTCACTATTGATGGGAGAGTTATAAATTCTCTGCTTCATTGTCCCCCACAGAAAATAATCAAGGGGTGTCAGATCGGGTGAACGCGCAGGCCACCCGACAGGCCCATGCCTACCAATCCATCGATTGGGATAGCTTTCATTTAAATAATTGCGAACTATTCTTGCATAATGTGCAGGGCATCAGTCCATTTGCAAAAACATTCTACGTCGTGTTCGTCCCCTACGAACTTAGATATATGGCACGGCCGCTTTTTGTAGCTATCCGAACTTGGTCGTGTTATGTAGGTTTTCGATGCTTCGTCAGTATTATAATTGTTTTTCTTTAATTACTGAATTTAATGACATGAAATTTTGCATGTGAATAGTTGAATGAATAAACTAATTACTGGCATACATTTTACCATGCAATTTCTTTAGAACGTCGTGATATTTGACTGCTTTGTAAACAGTGATCTAATCATGGTAAATTGTCCTATAACTCTTTAATTACTAACGGAACATCATTGATACTTGGCAACATGTTGCAGACACTTACAAGGTTTGTATAAACGTGAAAATCTAGACCCCAAAGTGCATACTTTAAGAACTAAGACCTAATAAGCGTATTTTACGTTTATATTTTTATCTTTTAAGCCCTACGATTGTTTCTAAATCTGTTTTTTAAACAAATATAAACAAATTCAAAACAACGTATGTAAAAATCTACAGCTCTCTATGTAAGCGCTTTATATGAAAACTAGCTAATGGCCGCCAAACGTTCGCGTAGCGGAAGTTAAATTTCTCCGAAGTTTATGCATGCACTAATTTTATTCATACATACACAATTACACACAAATACACACTAATTTTTGGACACATCTCTTTTCTTCTAAAGTCTATGGATTAAAAAAAGTTCCGCCAGGACAACGTTCGCCCAGCGGAATCAGTTTTTGGTGAATTTCTCCACAATGGCTGCATGCACAATTTTTTTTTATCATACACAATTAAACGACGTCATACACTAAATATCTGCATAATTAAAATCTTTAAATTCAACAACATTCCGCTGCGCGAACGCACACGAAATCTGTCTGCAGTTAATGTTTTTGGGAGTATTAAGGGACCAATCAACATATCATCAATAAGAGCTGCCCAAACATTGATCGAAAACTTAACTTGAAAAGTGGAAGCTCTTTTTAGCTTCGGGTTCTCTCCTTTAGAACTCCAAAAATGTAAATTTCTGCGTTTTGTAATACCGTCTCTTGTAAATTGGGCTTCATGCATCCAAAGAATAGTTTTTGCAAACACCGGGTTATCTCTTGTTTGTCTCTGAATCCATGCGGACATAACACACCTTAGGATTGCATCAGTTCCTTCATGCAAATGTTGCACTCGCTGAAAGTGATGGGGATGTAGACCTTGTTTCTTTAAAATGCGCCACACAGAAGTTTGCAATATGCCATGTACCATAACTAATCGTCTTGTACTGATATTTGGATCAGCAAACAAATCACGCAGTACAGCTTCTTCACAAGAGTCGTTGATTATAGCACTTGCTTCGCGAAGATCTCTACTTGGTCCAAGTCCAGTAGTAGCCAATCTTCTATGAACATCTTGAAAGTTACGAGCAGATGGTACTGGTCGTCTCGTTGGAAACGTAGCTAAATAAGTTGTACGAGCACCTCTTGCACTTCCATTACACAGTCCATAATAAAAATGCATATCGGCGATATGCACCGGAGGAAAATCACTCAAACGGGGCATCACAAAACAAGAAGACCTTGTGTCTTCAGCAGCGGCGAATGATTCGGAGCGACTGATTCTTTCTGTAGACCTGGCCCGCAATTTATCCCTTACCCTGCACCTCAATCCCACCCCAAACTACCTGAGATAGATAATGCAATTTTCGAAAAAAGATGCACGTGGTGGCGGCAAGGTCTTTGTTTAGCTTTTCATAAAAACTGTTGTTTGGGATACAGGTGTGGTATTTTTGTTGTTTTAAAGCTTATTAGATACAGATTAACGTCAATTAATAAAAACTAGGGGCAATGTGGACGTTTTCTTGAGTATTTTAACAATGTTTAAAAAAACATTGTGCGAAACTCAGTTTTGGTCTAAAATGTTCCTTATTTTTATGCCAGCAGTATTTTTTTGGATGTGAATAGTATACCGTCATTATTGTCTACACATTGCGTATTATTACTGTTTTTGTTTCAACACGATTAACCACCTGGCTCAAAAGTTACAAGGTTTTCTTGGTACAAGGTCCATAACTACTAAAGAAAAATATAAATAGGTATAAATCGAAGAATTTTTTTTTTCCTTGCGGAAAAATGATATCCAGTTTCACTCATTTTCATATGTACACTTTATGAAAACTTACACTGTATTAAAATCTTAACTGTTATACAGGGCGCCGAAATAATCATTTGCGATTTTAAAATAGGTGAATCAGACCATATTGTAAGTTATCAATATTAGAAAGAAAGTACATTAATTATAATTATAAAAATATCCATTAATTAAATTACTCAATCACTCCAGTAAGGGTTCATACGCACTATGCGGTTACCCGCAATGTGGCTAGCCGTCCGGCTGACCGCAGGATGCGGTTGCGAATGCGGCCAGCCGGATCGCGGGCAGCCGCATTCGCAACCGCAACGTGCGGTTGAAGAACCGTTGCGATTTGCGGTCATATCGATCCATTTCAAAGATGGACGTGGACGAAGTTGCAGCTATTTACTACATTTACACACGTTACGTAAAGAAGAAAAAACAAAGAAAGAAGTACTGGGTGCATCCTTATTTGCAAACACGAGATGAGAGCAAGCACTTTGAAATATTTTTCGAAGAACTAAAAAAATATGAAGATCAGTTTTTCGGATTTACTAGAATGAGCATAAAAACGTTTGAAGAATTATTGAACATTTTAAAAACATTTATAACGAAGCAAGACACACAATTTCGCAATAGTATTAAACCGGAAGCAAAGTTAATAATAGTGCTACGGTAAGTAAAATAAATATTTATAATTAAATTTTTATTAAAATAATGTAGGTACACATTTCAAGCATCATCGTCAGTGATGGAATTAAAAAGTTCCAGATAATCACTATCCTGAGATTTTTCGCTTTCGAGAGTTGAAATTGGCGATTGTGCATTCGTCGGATTCCTCACAATTTCTTGAGACGTGTCTCGTCCAAACTCCGAAGACTGCACAGGCTGCATGTAGACATTACTTCCTGAATACTGTGCCGTTTGATATCCATGATGGGTATTCCCTCGTCCAACCTCCGAGAAGTTTGTACGGTGAGAATAGGGACTATTACCAGAATAATGTGACGTTTGATATCCCCGGTAAGAATTAGGCCTTGGATAATCAATGTTCGAATAATTGGAAATCTGCGCATCTCTAATTACCTTTAAAATATCTAATTTACTTTGCATTTGCATATGCTCTGGAATTTTTTTAAATTCTTTTACTAGAGACAAGAAAAAGAGGCGATCCTCGTCATCTTCAACACTCTTTCTTTCTAAATTTCTATTCAAGGCCCCGACTAACTCTCTACCGATAAGATCATCACTATTATTTTTCTTGCTTCTCTTTGGTGCCCATGAAGTATTTGATGGAAGTGTTTCTTCATTTTGCATAGCTGTGTTACCATCTTCATTTTCTGTAGTTACATTCCCCGTTGTGCTATTGACAGTTACAGTATCTTTTAAAAATAACAAACTATCGTAGAAAACATATGAAGTCTTTTTTTTTGCCGCTGATCCGCTCTTAGTCTCTTTCGCTTTATGGGCCTTCACAAAACAGTCGCGAATATTTCTCCATTTTTTTTGAATACTCAAACCTAGAAAAAAACATTGTTTCAGATATTTGGCGTCAGGCTGTTCATTCGCAGAATTGCATTATATGTTTAAGATTGGAATTAGTACTATCGCCGAAATATTTCGAGAAGTATGTGCAGCTATATGGTTTTGCTTAAAAAATATATGCCTACCACAAGCAACCAAAGATATGTGGCTTCAAATTGCAAATGGTTTCTCTACTAGAGCACATTTTCCAAACTGTATAGGTGCTTGTGACGGAAAACATATTAGAATTATAGCACCTAACAATAGTGGATCAATGTGCTTCAATTATAAAGGATATTTTTCTTTGGTATTGCTAGCAATTTGTGACAGCAGCTACAAATTTGTGATGATTGATGTTGGAGCATATGGAAGATTCGGTGACTCAGCAATCTTTCAAAACTCAAACTTTTATTAAAAAATTCAAGAGAACCGCTTGAACATTCCTGAACCAGCACCTATTTCAGGAAACAATGCAACTTGTTTTCCCTTCGTTTTTGTAGGAGACGAGGCATTTGCTTTAAGTACGAGTATGATGCGCCCTTATCCGAGAAATAATTTAAATATTACAAAAAGAATATTCAATTATAGACTTTGTGTGGCTAGACGTTACATTGAATGTACTTTTGGCATACTTGCGAATAAGTGGCGCATTTTTCACAGACCAATTAATGTTCACATCGATTTAGTTAGTGATATTATTAAGTCTGCTTGCATTTTACACAACTTTGTAAGAGACAGAGACGGATATTCTTTTAGAGACTCATTAAGTAATCCACTAACTGAAACTATTACTCGAGATAACGTGCGAAGAAACAATAGAACTGCTTTCGGATATCGAGAATTATTTGCAGAATATTTTATGCATGAAGGGAGGGTAGAATGGCAGGATAATTACATTTAAATAAAATGATTTTGATAATTACCTAGTTTTTGTTTTTCCTCCTTTGTCAATTCCGTACCGTGATAAATATGCACTAACTCTTCCCATGCTCTTTGTTTTAATATTCTATCAGAATACTCTGGTAATTTGGTGTTCCAAATTGCTGGCCGACTCTGGATTTCGATGATAAATTTTTCGGTATCGAATTCCATTTTACCAGACGTACCACGTGCACACTCAAAGGCGGGCAGCCGCAAACTGAGCCGCACAGTGCGTATAGCAACCGTGCGGGTGGCCGTCACTCGGGCCGCAGCACTCCGAACGACCGGAGCGGTCTGCGGGCAGCCGCATCGCAGTGCGCATAGAAATGAATATTACGTACATAATTGTACTTGCGGTCAGCCGGACGGCTAGCCGCATTGCGGGTAACCGCATAGTGCGTATGAACCCTTAATCCTGATATTACGAGGACGACGATCATACGGTAGCTCGCGTATGGTCAATAAGCACAAGTACGATAAAGAATCGAGTCAATGTATAATTAGGTCTTCAATTACCTACATCATCTTATTTTCATACAATTATAAAAATATATTTATTTATATTTGAACACGTGCTACACCATATTATTCAAACATTGCAGGTTATTAAATTGGCACCTTGTATAATACAATAACGATATGTAGGAATCTTGGCAGTCGTTTTATGTCAAATTAGATATTGCAGAAAGGGCTATATAAAACTATTCTAAACGGCGCGTGTACATGAAGAATCTGATAAACAAATCAAAATGCATGCATATTTTCTGTCTTATGAGTTATGACATGACTAAGAATACCTAATGTATTGTGTAGGTATACATACACAATACATTACTACTATAAACATATTATTTTAAATTTCAGTAATATGACAGATGTTAGGACTATTTCATTTTGTAAACAAGAAATGAAAGTCACAATAATTGTGGTATCTTATAAAAAATAAATACATACCATTTCTAAGGCCTTTCTACTTTCATAGTTAGTGAAAAACTTGAAGCCGTCTTTGCTATATCCTTTGCACAACACAAATCTAGCGGATGGTACACCTTGCCTAAAAATAATATGTCATTCTAATAATTTGACTACCGCAAATACCTATACCTTATTTTAGTGGCTAACGTATACTCTGCGGGTCATGAAGATCCGGTAATTAATTCTAGGTGTGATATTCTCTGAAGCAAATTCTTACGTGCTCTGCTACAGCAGTTTAACTGCGATTAGTAGAAAGATTATGTTGATATGATTATATCGTATAATAATTGAATATATTCCGCGAACTGAATTTCGGTATATATTTTAGAATAAATGTTTGACGGTAGGGTTTGAGTGATAAATGTATCACTCACTCAAACACAATACCTACCATAGTCTGCCTACAAATTGTATTTAAGATAATTTAAGGCAGGAAAAAATTGCACAATTGCATGCTGTAATATGTAACCAAATGATTAAATATCAATTACTTAGTGGCAGTTGCCAAGCACATAGCATTGGGCTCTAGAATCTCCTCTTTACTACAAGCTTCATCAAACCATGCTTTGAACTGTCCAATTGGCTCTTTTGATACCAGATGTTTCTCCAGAAAGGTTTTATTCCTATCCATGTACCTTAATCTCTTGCCTGTAGACAAAACATACGTATAAGAAAATCTATTAAGAAAACCTTAGGAATCAACAAAAAAGGACCATGATGAACCAAAATGCCGGCTGCACGCAAGACTTTCACTTCTACAGCTTGCTTTTTAGACACGTAGGCGTTTCGATCCCCATCACAGGTGGTAGACCGTCATGTACTAATAAAGATAGTATACCTTAAATTGGCTTAGACAAGGTGTTATTCCCTACTTACTATTATTATATTATAATATACATATATTTCAGTTGCTTAGCAGTATTACCTCTGATGGATAAAATATTGTTCCTGTTTTCCTTCCTATGCAGCGTGATTGTGTTAGGAACCTTTATAATATAATATATCAATAAACGTTTTTTAACTTTGATTGAAACACTTCATAAAATATTCGATAAATAATACAAAATACATTGTTTTACTAAAAAAGAGTTGCTTAGATGGTAACTGCTTCTTAGAAAGTAGACAGCATTACTTCTAAATAGACGGACTAGCCTATACATGGATAAAATACTTCTAAGAATTCTGCATCATAAAAGGCATGAAGCAGGAGGTAGAATATCTCGCGAGCTGGTTCAACTCCATACATCCTCACTTTTCTTTCAGTTAGCCTTTCTCGATGTCAAGATACATAACAAACACATGTTCAGATTGTATTTAGGCGCAAAAGATTCAAGTGCAAGATACACCGTTCGAAGAGAATAAAGTGTGAACCTGGGGTTCAACACAGTGTGGGCATACAAGCCGTATTTAAAAACAGTGACGAACAAGGCTTGAACTGTACTGATGAAGTAGTTGCTGTTAGCTAGTGTGTAGATAGTGTAGCAGACATTATATATCGGACAAACCAAACAGTAAAAAATCGTCAAATAAACAATATTGGACAACTCTACCAAAGCCGAACATTTGCTGAAGTCTGAACTAAACCAGTCAAATTTTATCCAGTATGAAACTTGACCAACCACCACCACCAAACGTGACTATTACTCCTATAATAAGTACATAAAGCTATTAAAATTGAAAATTATCGAAATTTCAACCGGGACGATGGATCGTTCATCTATAATATTTTGGAATCCAGACATCAGCAAATGTAAACTTCGCTCAGTCACTCAGTTCGTTGGTGTTCGACGTCGTTAGTGCTGTGTATCGAAACACAGAGAGTACGACTGTTAATAAAAATTATTCTGTTAATATTCAAGTAGTAGTAGGGTAGTTGCTAGTTGCCGAGAAATAAATAGATATATATACCTTAAAATTTATCAATGCGATTACGTCCCATTGTCAAGCATTGTATTACATTCATAACGCTTCTGTAACACAGAGCTTCTTATATAAATACTATATTGTCGAAAGGAAGACCAGTGATATGTGCACTGGTAGGGCAACCGATCTAATTCTTGCAGAAAACGACACATGCGTGTGGTAACTCTAGTACAGCAATTGTCCCTAAGCTTCAAAAAACTGCTAAGCATTAGGCTAACTGTATTTAGTTGCTATCAACTTTAGTATTATAAATTTAAAAATATCTAACCTCCAGTATCAAAACTCATGGCTGCGAAGGCTTCAGACGGTTATAAAATTAATCAAAAAATACATCTTTGAAAAATAGTACAGTCTAAAACTTATTCTTCTGAGGTCTAAAAGTATAATCTATGATCTGCAGCACAAATAGACATATTGTCTATAATCATAATCTACTTGACACACTATCAAAAAGTATATACTACAAATACTAGCAGTTAGAATGGACTTGAAAAGGTATTTACATTTGAATTTTAATAGTTGGTCTGAGTCAACGACAATAATCTATGACCATTATGGAATTAAAAATAACATTAAATAAAATATAATATTTACTTTTTCATAAAGTATTACTTTCTTCGCTTACCGTTAATTGTGCATGCTAATACCAGATCCATTATTTTATTCGATTACTCGACTATTTGAGTTTAGTGCTATTTTAATATGTCATTACATCGCTATTGCCTAAAAGCTGTGTTGGAGTTTAGCTGAAAATTGCGTTAGACATTGTTTTTGAGAAGTGATTGTGAGAGACAGATTTAAATTTATATTTTATAAATAAACATGGAGTCGGAAGTAATTAAGGAAAAGATTCATACAGAACCAATGTTAAATGATCCCCGGTATATAACCTTATTGAGCGTTATCGTCCTACTTTTTACTTTGAGTAAGTCATGTACCATGTAATATAAATAATATAAATATGTCTTTTAATATGAAATAAATTCTATTTATCTGGTATTTACACTCTTAAAATTTAAATTAATTTACTAGAGGAAAAAATTGCTTGTAATAAATTAGATAAGTACGCCTACTGCCATTACTTGTAAGTGTGATAAAACATATGTTATTTACAACATTAACATACAATTATCATAATTTATTATAAGATGTGTATTTATGAAGCATCCTAAGGCTATCTAATAAGGATCTTCATTTTATGGTTATATTCCTCTCAGTAAATATGTAAAATTTATATGTTTCAGTATTCTGGTGGTGTTTCTCAAGACGTCGTCAATTGCGTAGATCAGTGTTATTGATGGGTTTGTCAGACTCTGGCAAAACTCTGTTGTTTGTGAGGCTTGCATACTCTCTGTATAGACAGACATTTACATCTTTGAGAGAGAATGCTGAAGAATATATAACATCTAATGTAAGTACTTGGTACTGTTGCTAATAGGTTGTCCGGTCCAGTAACCTATATGTAGTATGCAAACATAAGGGAAGTGGTTTAGAATTTGTAGCAGAGTATATTGTTATAACAGTATATATTGTGCTCTAATGAGCAGTACTTAACCCGTCACGTGATTGCCTTAAAAAAACAAAGATCAAGTCAAGTGTCGTCATTTGATCGAACCGGTCATTGGGAGACATTTGACGCCAAAATTTTCTGCGGCCAGTGTCTGGGCGCATGTTGCGTGACAGGTTAATGTATTGACATTAAGTAATATTTTATTAGAGTAGGTAAAAATAATTTGCTATTGTTGCCTATTTTAATAAACCTATGTTATATGTACTAGCATATAATATAAGTTTTAGAATTTTACAATTATGTCACAGCATGAGTTGAAGAATGCATTTTGCATCAGAGAATTGCCCATCTGAAAAATCTTATAGTACTTCTCAGTGTCATAATATTGAGAAGCTGACTATCAACAGTTGCCTATGCAGTCCTCCATACGCAATAAGATCATGACCCGTTCCCAAGATATACTTATATATTTTACGCACTATCATTATAACCTAAGTGGAACTTATGCAACTGGACATAGGAGAACATAGTTTGTTTAACATAATTATATTACATAAATTAATTTACAGCATGCCCTGAGGCTTGTAGACTTGCCTGGCCAAGAGAGACTTAGAAACAAATACTTTGACCAGTACAAGAATAGTGCAAAGGCTATAGTCTATGTTATTGACTCTGTTACTATTCAGAAGGAAATAAGAGATGTGGCTGAGTAAGTAACAACTTTAAATTATTTTAAATTTAATTTTCATTTCAGTTGGAGGCAGGGTTGCAAAAAAATGTGTTTTTTTTTTAATTTTATGAAACACAGTTTAAATTGTTTTAAACAAGTGATTTTTTTATTTATATGTGTTTTTCTTTTTAGTTTAGGCCATTAATTTCAAATCAAATAGTTAGTGTTTTCAAATTCGCCATGGTAACCCCAATATTTATATTATTTTATATTTAAATAAGGGGAATACCCACTAGTCCGTTGAAATACTTTCTTTCGACGGCCGACATAGGGACTTTCCTAGCGGGACTTTACCGGCGGAAACTTACCTATGAATTCTATAAATAGAAGTGCCTTTATTTCTAATGTTTCATTTCATTATTAATTCTGTGACTGATAACATCTTTATTAAAATGTCAACTGCAGGACGTAAAAAACATGCAATTTGGGAACAATTCACATTAATTCCTCAAGAAAATACCACATTGAAGACCAATACATTTTCAAAATGTAAGTAAAAACTAGTTGGACTTGTGAAAAGAATGGAGGTACACTTCCAGCAATGGAGCACCACTGGTTCTACTGATGCAAATCTTGGCGCGGTCGTGGACTTTGTGGTGGAGGAGCTGTTGATGTTGAGCGATGCTGATACTTCCCGATCTTCAGATAATTCTTCCGCCAGTTCTGCCACACCCACACCTGTTACTACTGTTCAATCTAAAAATGCCAGTACCAGCAGCAGTGCAAGCGTGAACATTTCAATGAAAAAATTTACTATTGCCACAAGTCGAGAAGATTTGATTTACAATTATCTCATTATATGTTTGCTACCAACACGCCTTTTAACAAAGTAGAACACCCACAGTTCCTGAAATTAATGGAAATTTTACGCCCAGGATATATACCTCCAAACCGCAAACAAATTGCTGGTAATCTACTCGACGACATCTACAACTCGACTCAAGAAAACGTAAAAAATGAGTTAAATAATAAAGTTGTCAATCTGTCAATTAATGGTTTGAGTAACTTTAGGCAGTACTCGATAATCTGTGTCTGTGTCACAGATGTGTTGACAAACTCAACTTATTTAATTGATACAATAGATACAGGCGCCGAAAGCCATACAGCCGACTACTTGGTTAAAGTTAGGACTATGGCAATAAAACAATGTGAAACTTTCAACTGCATGGTGCAAAGCGTAGTGACAGACAATGCAGCAAATATGAGTCATATGAGACGAGATTTGGCTCAGCAGGAAGGACTAGCTTCTCACAAGGATATACTTACATACGGCTGTTTGTCACACCTGTTAAACCTTCTAGCAAAGGATTTGAATGCAGAAGACATTACTGAGAAAGTTAAATCGATAATGTGGTACTTCAAATACACTCATTTTGCATCTGCCAAATACAAAGAAGCTGGTGGAAAAGCAATTGTTATACCACAACAGGTACAGTGGAATACAATGGCTGACTGTTTAAAAGATTTTTTGGGAAATTGGCATATAATGTCAGACATATGCTTAAATAATGCAACTGCTATAGATTTGTCAATTTCATTGAAAGTAAATGACATGGCACTGAAGCAACAAGCCCAGGCTTTCTACAAAAAACTGGAAAATATTGCAGTTACACTTGACATCTCCCAGAAGACATCCTGTTGTATTAGTGCATGGATAGAGCTTAAAAATATATTTGAGGGTGAGAATGTACGACTGTGTGATAACGAATATTCACTGGATGATTTAAGTAAGTTCTATGCCCGGCTTGAAATGGCAATGTCTCCAGCTCATTTTGCAGCAAACTTACTACTTCCTAAGTACAGGGGCGAAAAACTCACCAGTGAAAATATTTCTGAAGCTTTATCATTTATAGAAGTTTATCACAAAGAGGCAATGCCCTATGTTGTAAAATACAGGGTAATGACAGATCCCTTTCATAACTTTCTATTTGAAGGTCATGTAGTAAATCAGGTTGGACCTCTCGAATAATGGCTATAATTAAAAAAACAAATTAATGGCCAAACAATGGACTTAGTGACTCAGCTTCATACTGCTGTAGCTTCAAGTGCTGGTATCGAAAGACTGTTTTCAACATTTGGATTTATTAATTCTGACCTACGAAATAAACTGGGTACCGAGAAAACTGCAAAACTTGTCACAGTTTAACCTAAATAAGAAAAAGTTATTGTTGTCTTGTCATATTGTCTGACTCTCACTGACCTGACTGACACATGATAATTTTGATTTTATAATAACTAGTTTTTATTGCTTATTAATTGAAATTGTTATTATTATAACTTTGATTGTTTTGAACTGAATATTACAATGTATGTTTTAAAAATACGTGTTGTCTTGTCCTATAAATGCATGCACCAAATATTGTTTCTTAATTAATGGTACTTTGATCTTTGTTTGATTGAATAAATTACATGTCATAAAAGTAATATGTTTTATTTAATTACAATGCCAAAAGAATTACATAAGTACAAAAAAATAAATAATATAGCATAGACTCAACTGGTTTTATGTCAAGCTATTTAGAATCCTAAATATTAATTTTATTTTCATTTATTTCCATTCATTTGCTACGAAAAGTAGTTTTTAATTATTTCTTAATGATTTATACATTGTTTAAAACTCTTTTTAATCTTTGTTTTTAAACACGTGATAAAAAACACGGTTTTAATTCAAACTTTTCTGGATGAAAGGTATGCTGTGTCCTAATCTGTACCTCTGTCAATGTGTATGTTAAATTTCATGATGATCAGTGTAGTAGTTAAGGCATGAAAGGGTAACAAGCAAATAAACAAACCCACTTTCGCATTTGTAATATTAGTTAGGGTGGAGCCAATTAAAGATAGAAGAATTATTATTGTTTTATGATAAAATAAATAGGATACAAATGCAAATAATATTTGTACAAATGTAAGGACTACATAATTTTTTTTTATTGGATGTACTTATGTGTCTTTGTGTATTTAAGTGGTCACCCACCTCGGCTAATGCACCAATAGTACAAAACTTTGTGAGATTATCAAAATATATTATAATAAGTCTGAAGTATTTTGTGTATGTTGTGTCAGTCCTTTGTTCTCATATTATTACATTCGCAAAATATTATATTCGCAAAATATTATATTCTCGAATTATTATATTCTCAAAATATTAGAAGTACAATCAAACACAGTGAAAAATAAAAATTAATTTATTTAAATCAAAATCTCTTTATTCCAATACCTAGGCATCATGGAAACGCTTTCGAACGTAATACAATATTAAAATAAAAATTAATTGCAGTATCATACAGTATTGCAAAATTATTTGCATTTATCATTAATAAAATATAATTATTAATAACTGAAACTAAACAAATCCCGAGTGATCAAGTGCATACAAGTTTTCACAAGTGGCATCTGTTTCCAAGCACGACGATTGGTACTGCCGCTCAACAATAAAAATTGTAAAAGTATATACATCATGGAAAATTTATGGGAGCTTATTCAACGCCGCTAACATGGTTAAGCATTCTACTGATTGAATTTTGTTGGATAAACAGTCTGTGATAATGCAATTAATTTTTCTATCATTTTCAATGTATTTTAAAGATCTTTTTTTATCAGGGCAGTGGAAAGCACTTTTTAGCAATCTTTTATTTTGAATTTGAGCTTCTACTTTTAATGCTACTAAAAATTGGAAAATGGTTGGTCGAGATGGAATTCGAGAGTTAATTCTTCTGTGCCATCCTTCCACTGCATTCGTAGTGCGGTTCTTTTCACCATAACAGCTAAAAATATCTTTGGTAATGGTTTGTATCCACTGGTTATTAAAATAGTCTAGAAATTTCTGTGAAACTTCCGTCTCTGGTGCGATTTCATTTATAGCAAGATATGCTTCTGGAATTAGATTGGGTGGTAACAGAGCCAAACTTGTGCACAACTGTGTGATTTTGCGACCTAAGTGAGTTTCGTTGAAATTCAATTTTTTACTCATTCTAAACACAGCATATTTTATAAAATGGTAATAACAGCCTTTTAGTTTTATTTCTGGATATACCTCACGTATAGCATTAATTGCAGCAATTTCGTAATCGCATTTGTATGAACTAATATTCATACGAAATTGATTTCTAAGTACAGAAAAGAACCTTTTGTATGTATTTGTGTTCTTATTTGGTAACAAGCCATAGACAATAGGTACAAAACTAATTGTGTTTTGGTCTCGTGCGATATCAATATGTAAGGTGTACAATTGGTAAAAAGGCGACGGTGTCACCTTAAATGTACCATCTCCGTATACAATATCAATTGTCTGGAATAATTCTTGTAGCTTTTGAGCAGGTAACATCGAAAATATTATAATTCTATCATCCGTTTCACCATCATAATCATCAAATAAAAAAAAGTCTTGCACAATGTGGTGTGGCAATCTCACATTACTTGTAGTCTTTGATGCACCAACATTCAAAAAATTATTTCGTTTCCTGTACAGCGTATCCTTTTTGGACGTAAATGATGGGATCAGAAACTCTTTATTTTGAAAAACTTGGTTTCCCAAGAAGTGCTTTTCAAATATTTTTGGAATGGGTTCAAAATTTTTGCACACTTCTTTTTTGCACTCCTCCATTGCCATATCAATTATATTTCTTTCAAAATCAACGCTGCAATTATGTTTGGGCTGTCTAACGACTTTCTTATCCAAACTTAATGTAATCGAAGTCTTGCACTCCCTTTGGTTGCAACATCTCCAGTTGGTTGTACCATTTTTATTTTTCATGAAGAAGTTGTATTTGTAACCGTTATATAAAAAAACAGACTTGCCTTTTTGACTCGTTATAAACTTGCCTTCACTATCTTCAGACATTTTTATTTTAATATTTATTTATTTATTTATTTATTTATCAGAATGCAAAATTTATTCCCAATAACTATTTTTCACAATGTCACATTATACATCAAAAACAATTGATAAATAAAAACTGACACTAGTACAAACATAGGTTTTTCATTGTAATCTGACAGGAACTACTAGCAAAGAGTTTATCTATTAAAACTTCAATATAAATGCACATAATATTATATTAATGCATATCTTCAGGATTACCTACTACTGGGTGATATAAAATCATTAGTTAGATTTATTTTACAAAAGGTAGATAAACCTTAAACCAGAGATTCCTAAACTTTTAAAATAACGGAACCCTCACCAAATATCTTTTATTTTATGGAACCTCATATCAAATGATTACAAATTAAAGACACTGTAATTTAAATAAGAACAAAAACTTAACTTCGCCTCACATATTTTGCGCTATTTCAAAATAATATTTGGTATCATTTAACTGCCAAAAATAAATGATTTCGTGGAACCCTGGTGACTTTCCAAAGAAATCCCTAGGTTCCGCGGAACCCACTTTAGGAATCGCTGCCTTAAACAAAAGGGTTGTAGATTTGATTCCCATCCGAGACAAATATATGTGATGAATAACCTATGTGATGATGTCAAATATTTATTATTGTTTCCCTCAAATTAAAAACATTTTTCGCAGTGATTGTTCTTTGTGTAATATTTTGAGAATATAATAATTCGAGAATATAATATTTTGCGAATATAATATTTTGCGAATGTAATAATATGAGAACAAAGGGTGTCAGTATAGGTAAAATCTCCTGCATAGGGATTTATATCTTTGTGAGTAACTGGTGAGTCCCAATAACATATTCCATGAGTAAAGTGATTGTAGTGGGAGATGCTTATGGATGATACAATGTTTTACATAGTTTTAATAATGTATTATTTAATTTTTGCAGGTATTTATACACAGTGCTGTCAGATCCAGTAATCCAGAGCAACTGCCCTCCTATAATGCTTCTGTGTAATAAGCAAGACCAGCCCCTGGCCAAAGGTAGCCAGGTTATCAAGAGTCTGTTGGAGAAAGAAATGTAAGTTATTTTCTTATACATATATCAGCTATTAGAATTAATTTACCTTCTTCAGGCAGGATTTAGCCTAAAATGAAAAAAGAGGGTATGATTTCATATAATATTGGTGCCAATTCTGTTGTCACAAAATTCTCTTATCTTAGCTAAAAATCTCTAAAATTTAGTTTAGTCCTGTCAAACGACATTTCGTATTCTGAAATCGCCAAAAGTGACATGGACCTGTTTACGCGAATGTTATTCATTGAAATTAAACTACTATATACGGATTTTATCGCGTTGGTTATTAATCACTGTATTACATAATTTTTAAACTATTACACTACTACTACTATTTAATTTGACTAATTAATAAGCTAATAAAATTATTTAAACTATTAAATCTATTTATATTTAGGTTTACACTTTCCCCGACGTTTCGGTTGCTTTTCAGCAGCCATGGTCACAGGGATATGATTTCATACTTAAATTTTTCAGTCACCTGCACTAATGTAGATCAATACATGGTCTATATTAGTGCAGATGACTGTATTGATTTTAACTGGGCACAGTATTAGGCGCCGGTGTGCTATTGAGAATTACTTGTATTATTGTTATTATTGTATAGCCTATTTGCTGCAGTCAAAGGTCTTCCTTTCCTCATTCCACTTTGCCCTTTTTTGTGCTCTAGATCTGATTTCGCCTGTGTACATCCAGTTCATCTCCTTCCTTGTAAAAATATCAATACAGGCCTGCGTTTATATACAAAAAATATATCTTAGAAATAATGTTTGTTTTTAATATAAAAATATTCTTATTACATGAATACCAACATTTTTCTTGCAGTAATCTCGTCCGTGTCACAAAATCCAGCCAGCTGCAATCTGTGGATCCTTCTCAGAGCAACAATGCTACATACATCGGCAAGATGGGCAAAGATTTCGAGTTTTCTCACCTGTCGTGCCGCGTCGATATAGCCGAGAGCTCGGCTAATACCGGCGACGATGAGACGCCTGCCGACATAAAGACTTTGCAAGACTGGATCACTGATCTATAAATATTGTAATAAATAAGGCTGATGTACTATATTGTCGTCATAGAACAAAACAAAATTTCGCACAGGAAAATTTACGCATTGTCATCTTCCAAAAGTGCAAAATTATTATTTTTTAGGTTTACAATGACAGTAAACGTTGTCATACACAGAAAAAGGTTTTTGGAACAACTGTAATGTTATCTTTGTTTTACTTTCCTTATAAAATAGGTTAGGATGACATGCTTCATGAAACTTGCCTCGTGTAATTGTTCTAAGATACTGTGTCGAATATTATGTAGGTAATGTAAGGTCTTGTGGGGTAAGAGGAACATACTTTATTTCTCATATATTATTTTAAGTTCTAGCTGCTTTATAGAATATCTTTTTATAGTTTTGATTAATATAAAGCATATTTATGTCTGTTATCTTTCCATAATCCAACATCCTTTTAAGTAACTATAATATTTATTAACGAAAAATGTTAATTTGTAAGGCTGGTGCTTTTGTTCCACTTTCCCTGTTTTTGGAGAAAGGGAAACAGTCTGCATATATTAATAAATAATAATAATATAAAATAATAAAATAAATGTTATTCCATTAAAATAGTTATGTATAAATTATTCATTACAAACTTCTTTTTTACGTCAGTGTTACAAACGGAATTTGGGATAAGGGAAACATAATAATATTATGTAGAGGCAGGGATGGTCAACTAAAACATTTTTTTTTTATTTCTCGTATTACTTACATATAAGAAATATTTTAAATTATGCAGACCTACTGAATATTAAAAGAATTAAAATACATTTTAAAAGTAACATGGCCTCTTCTACCAATTGCGGTGTGCAATTTTATGATATTGCCTCCGTGAGTTTGTTCCGAGATGTCGTCCACCACAAGAAAAGCAAAAATAGTTGCTGCTTCTGCTTTTGATTTTCTTCTTCTATATTTTATAACAGGAGAGCCGTCATCATTTATATCTATAACTACTCCTACGTAGTGTTTCATCGACATTTTTGTGCAAAATTTTACCAGCTTCCAATCATTTTTACCCACTGCATTAACACCCTTTTCCTTGTCATCATCGAGTTCTATATCTTCTGCTTTGTTATCATCACTACTACCATTCAGTATTTTCCCAAAAATCATAATCGTTGCTATCTTCGTCGTATTTAATTTCTGTGTCAGTGTGACTCGAAGACAAATATTTTCTTTTTTCTATTATTATTTATAGTTTTTCTTTTTAACACAGTTTTTGAGTGTTCTTTTTTTTTTTGGGTTCTCTTTAATTACACCTATGTCTTTTTTAATGTTGTCCTCTGCTATTGCTTTTGAGTTTTGTCCTCTTTGTTGATTTTGTTCTGTTATATTTCCTTTTCTTCGTTTTGGGTTGTGTTTAGTTTCCTGCACGTGGCTTTCAATTTCTGCTCTGATTTTGCTTTTTTCTTGTAGCTTTGTCGAAACTGATTTACTTTTTTTTCTTATCTGTTTTCTCCAAAGTTATTAATACATCGTCACGGGTTATTACTTCAGCTCCAGTTGCCATGCGGTTCCTTTTAGTTTTGGAGCCTGCTTTTATTTTCGATAATAGTAGGTCTTCGAAGTTAACCATCCCGTTTTCTAGAATTTGAACTTTGGGCTTCCTGATGTTCACTGAGGTAGTTGATTTATAACTGAGCTGGTTGAAAGAGCTACGATCACCGCTATATTCTCCTGTGGAATGTTGTTTAAATCTGAAACTGTAGGATGACGAATATTTTGAGTTCAAGTCGATGCTTTTTAAAGAGAGAGCCAGCTACGACTCTGAGTTGTATTTGGGTGACTCAGTACACAGGAGCACATCATTGACTGGTTGTTTTATGTTGATTTATGTTTCCATTCTCGCAGAAGAACTTGGTTGAACTTATCTTCTGAGATAGCATTTTTATTAAGGGTATATATCCCTTTTTGAAAACCAGCTGCACATATAGCCGGGTTCAATCGACCCCAAATTTGCCCAAGCATTTTTAAGAAATCCTTTTTTGCCAACGCCTTACCAGTGTTCAATCTCTGCCACTTCACAAGGGCAACGTCCCATCGTTCTTTTAACGATTTATTTACAGCCAAATCCAATAGTTGTAAAATAAGGCTGGTGTGCGGAAGTATTTTTAAAATTGTGATTTCTGCTTCTCTGGCCTTTTTAATAAGGTTTATTGCCTGCCCGTCGTATATAAAAAGGGTGGGACGTTTTAGTCCAACGGTTTCTAAAAAGATTTTTTAAGTTTTCTAAAACCGCTGTCTCCATCCAGCCATTACTGGTTGCAGCGTATGCTGCCCCAGGGTACCCATCATAGTCTAGTCCATTCGTCCCACACATTTTCCCCCTTGAACACTATTACCGGTGGAGTTTTTTCTCCAAGAGCGTTACAGCCTAATAGGACGGTGGTATTGTCCTTTCCAGGAGAAACGATTGTTCTCGTCGAAGTAAATCCTTTACATTCAACTACTTTTGACTTAGAAGGATCTTTTGAAAAGCTTGTTTCGACATTCCATATGTGAGATGGTCTATCTAGTAATTTCAGTTCTGTTAGTGTCTGTTCCAGTAAATCAAAGTAGGGATACATAATATATGGGCTGCATGCCTGTTTTCTTGCATATTCCACCGGTTGTGACTTCTTAATTGATAAATTATGCCTTTTATTAAATGCAAAAAACCAATCTTCCCCAGGCACGCCATTTCTAAACGGATTTTTAATGTAATCATTCGACACATACTGGCCCACTGTCTCTAATAATTCTTTCCTTGTCAGTCCGAAACCATGCTTCTCCATGTTACGCAGGATTTTTACAAGATCTGCTTCCCGAGATAAAATAGCGGCTCTTCCCAAGGTATTCGATTTGAGGCCTTTACGATCAAAAATCTGAAAATATTAGCTGGCTGCAATGCTGACTTGTGATGGCCTGGACATTCGAAAATAATTATTTTGCGTGTTTTTAAAAACTATTCATCGAGTTCAAATTTCAGTCCAAAGCAAAACTAGCCCAGCCCTAATAAGTCAACACAGGTAACTTACTCGATTTATTATAGTGGGTCTGGGTATTTCATAATGCTAAGAGGCCTCATATCCAGACAATTTTCCACTTTTCAGTGCTTTAACAGCCTCTAATCATTTTTGATGTGGGTATGACGCATTATTGGTATTTCTGGGCATTTCGTATGTTTCTGTAATCAAAAATCAAGATTTCGCACGTGTATTTTCGGTATATAAAGTAGCCTATTATCTAAGCTAGGCTATGTTCTAAATGTGCGCCAAATTTCATCTTGATCTGTTCGGTAGCTTTGGTGATCCTAGGTAACAAAATAAAATTCACATTTCACAAACTTTCGGCTTTATAATATTACAAGTAGGATTATAATTTCATTTGAGTCTATTGTCGTGTTACATACATCAATACATTTAGACATTAGTGATTATTCATTCTTTATTAGTTTAGCAAGAACGAACATTTTCATTCATTTAAAATGTTCATAACTTCTGACATCGGGCAAGAGAAACATGTGTTCCCCTTTCCAGGCTACGGCAGTTCCTCTTAACCCACTTAGGGTGATGCCTCATTAGTGCGTTGCGTTGCATCGTCGCAGCGTCGACGCTGCATCATTTTCCATATATTTTTCCTGACATGCCACATTAATGCGTTTTAACGGATCGACTGACGAGAAACGAAGCGGGGGCCAGGGTGCTGCGCTGCGCTGACGGAGCTCCGGTGCGACGACGGACAGTGTTCCGATCCATTGTGGAATGAAGACTGAAATCAGGGCGTGCGTCGCGCTTTTGGACTGTCATGAGTCATGCGTCGTCGCAGCGTGGATGTGGCATACAATACGTTGAACCGTTGCGACGACGTAACGTAACGCACTAATGAGGCACCTCCCTTAGTGGTTTTTTGGTTATGTTCTAAAGCACATGATATTTTCAGTTAATATTCTAAACTTTTCGATGCAAACATTAAAAAATTAGGTACTAAACAATACTTACTCTCATTGGCAGCTTTGTTTAATATGTTTTTCTGTGTTATATCACCAGTCACCACTCACAAAATATTCCACGCACTCGTGTTTTCGTAGACTTCGTAGTGTGACAACAACATTTTTGTTTGTGTCATGGCGGCGCAATTATGAGACTTAGCGACAACTGTGTTTTTTTTTGGAATCAGTTAATTGTTCTGTTTTACCGACATAGTAACCGCGGAGCTGCAGTCTATTGTTTTTTATTTACAACTACCTGTTTCCCTTCCCCCATAGTTCCTCTTACACCACAAGACCTTTTATTCACTCAATAATAGATATGCATTTATGTAGCAATGATTTTAATCATGTTTTCCCATGTTAATACCATCTCGGATTGTACCTAAATAAAATGTACTTATTGAAATGAAATACAATCAGATTACAGCCTTTATAATATTTTTATTTAAACTGTCATTTAACATGGAAAATAGTATATTTTATCTATTGCATTTTGTATTGTATGAAATCTCAAATACTGTGCACTGAAGTCTATGGTCAAGAATATTTTTTTAGAATAAATGGAGCTTCACTATTTAACTTTTTTATTACAAACTTCCTTTTTCTCCAAAATGCGTAAGCGTGGCGAAGGCATGGAACAAATAAGGCACAGACGCGATTTGAATTTATACCCAAGAGGCTAAGATACGGCAAGGTATTATACACTTTAATTTTGATGACATGTCTTCTTCAGAAGTGCTGTATAACAAGCGACTTGCTTCTTGTGCTACACTTAGGTTGCGAGTAGAAGCTCGGCACAG
The DNA here is from genome assembly GCA_963675205.1 of Catocala nupta. Taxonomy (NCBI): domain Eukaryota; kingdom Metazoa; phylum Arthropoda; class Insecta; order Lepidoptera; family Erebidae; genus Catocala; species Catocala nupta. The sequence goes on from OY776082.1 coordinate 14,336,351, forward strand.
GCAGAAAAGTGGTATGCCAACGCCACGCCGATTATCTATAATTGTCGAATTTTGCTTTATGTCGCTTTTGTATAATTCACGCCTAAGGTTGCTAATATATTTTTTGTAAAGCGCTAGTTTAAATAGTGATATGTTGCAAATACCTCTGTTTTAAAATAGTAAAGAAATATTCATTAATTTAGATCACAAATTCCATTATTTTCTTTTACATAAGCACGTCAAAATATACGTGTCCCAAAATTCAACGATAAGCGGCAACCAAAAGGTACTTATGCCTACTCGAGAAAAAAGAAAAAATATATCTTTATTTTTATTTTTATTAAAAACGAGCGAAATTCTTAAAAAATGGACATCCTTTATTATATTTTTAAGTACCATTGCTACAATTTTACATATACTTCTGTGTTTTCTTGTATTGGCAACATAAGTAGCACTACCACCTATCGCAATCATTAAAAATTTCAAAACGCCTGTAACTTTCTTAAATTATGTAAGATTTTGACTTTCAGTTCACTTTCACTCATCGTGGTGAAAATTAAAAGTATTGACACTACTATGGCAAATATTTAAAAAAATTGGCGCATCTAACTACGATTCCAAAATGGTATAATATTCTAGGCAACTAGCCACAAAAATATGCATAGGTACATTTTCTGAACAACAACCATATTTCGCATATTGTTAGTGTTGATAGTTATCACTTTTACTATGTATCCAAAAGCTTTTTTGTTGCAAGTTCTTAGAATTTGAATGAGACATGTCCGTAGTCCATAAAATAAGTTAGAGAGAGATATATATAGAGATAGATTAAGCGTGAGAGGGAGATAGATAGATGCTCATTGTTTAATAACATTAGGGCAGGTAGAGAAGTAGTTGTCTTGAGCAAGTAAGTACGCTCTTTTTTAAAATTGGCGCAACTAATTACGATTCCAAAATGGTATAATATTCTAGGTAAACTAGCCACAAAAATATGCCCTGTGCATATTTTTGTGGCTGGTTTACCTAGAATATTATACCATTATACATTTTCAGAACAACAATTTATATACATTTTCAGAACAACAACTAAATTTCGCAAATTGTTAGGGGATTGCTTTAGAAACGGGCCGATTAAATTAAGGGTTTAGAGTGTTTGAGGGAGAGGGAGAGGGGTGTTAAACCCCCTCCAATTACCCCCATCGCGGGCAAATGTCTAATTCCCGAGAAAAATTAAAAATTGTTCAAACATGACCTCAAAATTGTGACATTTTATATTCTGTCTTGCATAAAATCTGTTGTTTTGGAAACAACTTACAACTAGGACGTCTCCGGCGCTGCGGGAAGTGCAGCCTCTACGCCATTGCGTATCAAAGCGCAAGCATCCGCTTGGCGCTTGCGTTTTGTTAGAGCTGGCGGAGGCTGCCCTCCCTCCGCGCCTCTAAGGGTAGGGCATAAAGTACTGAGCAGAGTCGGGGTAGGCTAAGGAAAGGGTCAATTCAGTGGTCAATTTCTAAGAGCACTTTAACTTTGAAATTACAGTGTATAGTAGGTATTTGAAATAGTATTTTTTTCTGGCGCGAGGAAAGTTACGTTTCATGTCACGTAAAAATACCTAATATATTTTACCAAATTTGGTGAAATAAAATGATCATTTTGCAATAAATGTTTTGTTACATACTTATATAAATAATTAAAAATAGATTTTTGTATCACATTTTATGAAAAAAAGACGAATCGAATTACGTTGGTGTCATCAAAAAGCTGTTCTATACCACGTGTTTATAAAATGCTTAAAAAAAACTACGTGAGTGCGTGGGGTGGAGATGATTTCGGGGGGTTGGAAAATCCACCCCCAACATATTTCAATCAGCACCAACCCCCGTTTCGATCAGCCCGTTTCTAAAGCCAACCCATTATTAGTGTTGATTCATAACTTTTACTATGTACTCAAAATAAGATTTTTGTTTCTGTTATTAAATCAAAACAAATGATACAAATATTGTCTTCTGTTTACGCGAATGTTATTCATTGAAATTAATCTACTATATACGGATTTTATCGCGTTGTTGTTGATTAATAAACAACGCGATAAAATCTCTTATCTTAGCTAAAAATCTCTAAAATTTAGTTTAGTCCTGTCAAACGACATTTCGTATTCTGAAATCGCCAAAAGTGACAGGACTAAACTAAATTTTAGAGATTTTTAGCTAAGATAAGAGAATTTTGTGACAACAGAATTGGCACCATTGTCTTCTGTTTACGCGAATGTTATTCATTGAAATTAAACTACTATATACGGATTTTATCGCGTTGTTGTTGTTGATTAATAAACAACGCGATAAAATCCGTATATAGTAGTTTAATTTCAATGAATGATACAAACATTAAATTCATTTATTTTATTAATTTACTATATTATTAAAATCACAATAAATGTTCCAACTGTTTGCCATTGGCAGAAATACAGGCATGACATCTTTTATTCTCCGTGCATATCTCCTTCTATTCATGTGATCTATAGCCTGAATTATTTTTTGGCGAAGCTCGTCTAACGTTGCAATGGATTTTGAGTAGACCTTGTCTTTGAGACAACCCAAATAGAAGAAGTCCAGGGTGTTTAAATCGGGTGAACGGAGCGGCCGTAAGACCTATCTTACTCGGTCCTAACCAAGTCGCCCGATCCAACGCCCTGGGGCCCTATTACAATCTTTTATTAAACCTGTCAAGTTCCAGGCAGTTCAAATAACTGCCAGGTTTTGTTTCGTATTATGACATGTGAATAGTTGATCGTGTTTATGCTGGCTAGTTTGTCGCTGGCCGATTTGTGACTTGACAGTGCATCGTTCAAAAATATTACATACATGTTTGTCGGTAAATAACGGTTTTAATTTTATCGTATTATCTATGATAATACAATTAAAACTATTATTTTTAGGCAAAAATAAAACAAATATATCTTTATGCTATCATATCATGAATTTTATCATTATATTTGCAGCGTTAAACAAAATATAAGTAACTTATATTCGGTTTCAGAACGTTGCGCGTTGCCGATTGAAATGTCATTTCCAGGGGCCTTATTACAAACTCTTATTTCCAGCCAGTATACGGCGTAAAGTAAACTGCCTTGCAATTTCGTATTATAAGCGTGCTAACTCCAGCCAGTCAGCGGTCACGTGACAGGTGATCGAGTATTGCCTGGCAAATACCGTATTACGAGCTTTCATTTGACATTTCGTTTCTTATTAAAGTCGCCTTAATGTAAACAAAACAAACGTTTACGCTATGCTGGAGTAGCTTTTTTTGAATAGCTACATTAATTATTGCTTTTATTTATATGTAATATACCTAGTTTTTAGTTAATTTATGAAATCTGTGACGATGAACAATTATTATTTGAGTTAACTATGCTTTTCAGGTTTTTCAGTAAATTTGGGATGATAGGCACATTAGGTACGAGAAGGAATTTAATTTCCTCTTCGTGCCACCACCGATTGAAACGACGTGACGCCATGATATATTATGCTCTACTTACATTAGTTAATAAAAAATATAAAATAAAATACAAAAATCTTATATATTATCTTATATCTTATGTATTGCTTTATTTATGTATAAAATAATGTTTTCCTATGGTAAGTCAATAAAATTCAGTCAATTTATGATTATGACCCGTAGTACAACGGTGGAATTATGTCCAACTAGTTGTACCACGGGGATAGGTACCTAAAATAAGTTGTTTTGTTTTTGTGTAAATCTAATGAACGTGTCTACAAAACAAATTACTACCAGAAAGTGATCAGCCAGCGAAAGTGCTTAAAAAAAACAGGTGCATGCGATTTTGGAACTTATAGACAATTAATGACAGAGTTTTTTAAATATTTTCTTGCTGTCTGACATTAATACGTTAATAAAATTATAAATTCTGAGTAATGTCAATAAGGTCGAAAATCGCATGCACCTGTTTTTTATAAGCACTATCGATGGCTGATCACTTTCTGATAATAGTATGTTTTGTAGACGTTTCTTGGTATTGTATACACGTTCAATTGTTAAAAAAAAGAACGTGTGGTAATTATTGAAGATTATTTAGAAAAAATAAATTTATACATGTTAGGTACATAATATTGATATCAAAGCTAGATAATAATTTTGTAGAGTAATAAATAAGTCAATGTATGTAGAGGAACTTTAAATGTGTATCTGGAAATGACATTTCAATCGGCAACGCGCGACGTTCTGAAACCGAATATTAGTTACTTATATTTTGTTTAACGCTGCAAATATAATGATAAAATTCATTATATGATAGCATAAAGATATATTTGTTTTATTTTTGCCTAAAAATAATAGTTTTAATTGTATTATCATAGATAATACGATAAAATTAAAACCGTTATTTACCGACAAACATGTATGTAATATTTTTGAACGATGCACTGTCAAGTCACAAATCGGCCAGCGACAAACTAGCCAGCATAAACACGATCAACTATTCACATGTCATAATACGAAACAAAACCTGGCAGTTATTTGAACTGCCTGGAACTTGACAGGTTTAATAAGAGTTTGTAATAAGGCCCCAGACATATTAAAAGTTGCTCTACATACATTGACTTATTTATTACTCTACATAATTATTATCTAGTTTTGATACCAATATTATATAGGTACCTAACATGTATAAATAAATTGTTATGTTTTATCAATAATTATCATACGTTCTTTTTTTAAACTATTGAACGTGTCTACAGTACAAAGAAACGTCTACAAAACAGACGATTATCAGAAAGTGATCAGCCATCGATAGGGCTTACAAAAAACAGGTGCATGCGATTTTCGACCTTATTGACATTATTCAGAATTTATTTTTTTAATTTATTTTATTAACGTCAGAAAGCAAAAAAAATATATAAAAAAAGTCTGTCAATGTTGCAAATTGCATACAACTTGTACAAACCTGCATACAAGTTACAACTTGTATGGGGTAGTTTGAACTTGTACATATTTTTATTCAAGTGACCTGCAAATTGAACGCACAAATGTTAGTTGAACGTTTCGAATTTCGAACGAGTGGCGTGTACGCACATGATATAATTATATAGCTGTACAAATTATCGATACAATGTCTGTTAGATGGGCGCACGAGAAAATAATCATTTTTATTGAGGAGCACGTCTTCCACCCATGACGGCCTACTGAATTGTTGAACATCTCCACTTGTATGCAAGTGAAACCTGCATGCAATTTGCACACTCTCAAATACGTGATTCCAATGCAAGCAACTTGTACGCAAATGTGACGTCATACTTGCATGCAAGAGTTGCCTAATGGAATCGCGCATTTAATGCTGACGGCAAACAGTTTAAATATTTACTGTAATTTTAATAATACAGTAATTTAATAAAATAAATGTAAATTGTATGTATTATTTGTTTTGATTCAATCGCCTTTTTCAGAAACAAAACACCTATTTTGAATACATAGTAAAAGTTATAAGTAGATAATCTACTATCAACACTTACAACTCGTGGTACTTGTTCAGAAATAGTAAGCTTATTTATTTTTGTGACTACATAATATTGTCTTCTGTTTACGCGAATGTTATTCATTGAAATTAAACTACTATATACGGATTTTATCGCGTTGTTTATTTAACACTCTATTATATAATTTTGAAACTGTTACACTACTATACTATACTATTAAACTTTACTAATTTTAAGCTAATTAAATTATTAAAACTATCAAATTTATTTGTTTTTAAGTTTACACTTTCCCCGACGTTTCGGTTGCTTTTCAGCAGCCATGGTCACGGGGAGACTAAGATGGTAGTTGTCTCAATGTTCCAGTGTAGTTATTTCAAAGTACCCGAACATAATTTAGTTATTGGTGTTTCTATTTACGCAGAATGAGCTCAAAGTATCATGAAGTCTAGCTGTGGTTTGTTTCTTATTGGGTTTGACTATTTGAAGTACTGGATCCCAAGCTGGTGGTACATTCCAACCATCTTCTCTATTGAAATTTGGATGTTTTTTGATCTCAATAGCCTCGCGAAGCATCCTTGGTAGGAATCGGTGTTCTTTAGCGAGAATCTGTGGTTTGTCAAATCTCAGGTAGTGGTTGGTCCCCTGTTGTACATGTTCACATACAGCAGACTTCAACGAGCGTTTGTGTTTAACGTCAGCTATGTGTTCTTTTATGCGGGTGCTTATGCTTCTCTTGGTTTGACCAATGTATGAGAGTCCGCAGTCACAATCTATTTTATAGACCCCTGCATCTTGTAAAGGTAATTGGCACTTGACGGATGGTAAAAATTGACTTATCTTCGTTGGCGGCTTGAAATATGTGTTGATTGAAGCTCGCTTCAAGATGTAGCCAATCTTGTCAGTGACACCCCTTACATAAGGTAGTATAGCAGGCTGGCGCTCGACTGTGGCTGGCTTTTCTCGGGATCTGTGACAGCGGCGCGGCTGTTGGAGCTTGTTGTCTTGCAGTACTTGCTTGACATGTTGAAGCTCGGCGTCCAGGTGTTTCTTGTCACAGATCCCGTGGGCTCTCTGAAACAAAGACATTCCCACGGTAGCTAACTGTTTAGGATGGTGGTGAGATTCACCGTTCAAGTACCTATTTGTATGGGTCTTTTTCCTATACACAGTGTGGCTCAAAGTATGATCAGGATTCCTGATGAGAAGTACATCTAAGAATGCTAATGAATTATTTGCCTCTAATTCCATAGTAAATTGGATGTTGTTATTAATGGAATTAAGATGTTCTAGGAATACACTAACACTATCTGTTGGTAATATTGTAAAAGTATCATCTACAAACCTCTTATAAATCCTGGGTGTGATGGGGGCAGTCTGTAAAGCTCGAGCCTCGAAGTCCTCCATATATATGTCGGCAACAACAGGCGATACAGGGGAGCCCATTGCCACACCATCTACTTGTATGTAGAATTTATTGTCCCACAACAGATAGCCAGTTGTTAAGCAATGCTTAAGTAGTTCTGCATATTCCTCAGGCGTATTGTACTCTATTAGCTTCCTTTTAGTTATTTCAATACAGTCATGTACAGGTATGCATGTAAATAATGACTGTACATCAAAACTAACCATTGTTTCATTGTTAGTGAGACATAGGTGTTTAATCTCACTCACAAAATGGTATGAATCCTTTACATATGCTCTCGAGTTGCCTCTGAGTGGTGAGAGTATCTTCGCTACGTGCTGAGCCAGTCTGTAAGTTGGTGTGTCGATCTGACTCACAATAGGACGTAGGGGAGCGTTTTCTTTGTGTATTTTTGGTAACCCATACAGCTTTGGAGGTTTTACGCAAGCTGGTATTAATTGTTTAACGTCTAGATCTAGTCTTTCGGAGTATTTATGTATGATGTCTTTGGTTTTGTTCAATATTTTGTTTGTAGGGTCTGTTTTAACCTGTTTATATGTTGTTTCATCCGAAAGTAAATTTTCAATTTTATTTTTATAATCTGACGTATCCATTATGACCGTAGCGTTCCCTTTATCTGCACGGAGTACTGTAATATCTGGTCTAGCCCGCAAGTTCTTCAATGCGACGAATTCATCTTTGGGAAGATTCGGTCTGGGCACTTTATTTCGACGCAAGACTGATGAAATGTCCTGACGTATAGCCTCCAAATCTTCCTTTCTTATGTTATTCTTGACTAGGCAGTCCTCGACGTTGCAAATAATGGCCTCATACGGTATCCTAGCCGGTGTTATAGCATAATTTAAACCTCTACTCAATACTTTTTCGGTTGTTTTGTCTAAAGTTTGTTTTGACAGATTAATAACTGCTTGTCTTTGAGATGACGGCGGCGTGTCATTGGTCCGTGCATTGACGTTTCGTTTCTTGCTGTTGGCATTTGATTTCGATAATAATTTTTCATATTTTTGAATTTTGTTTGTTTTACACGCATTATATTTTGATCTTTCTCTGTGATTTATAGCATTGATGCATTGTTTAAAATCAAATGGAGTTATTAATCTCTGTATTTCATTAGACAAAATCTCAACGTTCCTATTTATGATGCGTAAGTCAGCGCGATGTTCTCTGATAACTTGTATTAATAACTTTTGACTTGCCTGTTTTCCTAGAGTATTATATCTACTTATTTGGAATCTTAAGTTAGTTGCGTCAAAGTGAAAGTGGATTAAGGGTAAAAATATTTCATAATTTTAGGGAAAAATTATTTCGGTTGACTTTTGTGTTAAAATACAGGCTTTCTGGGATTTTTAAGAGTTGTGGTAGATAGCAGTGCTGGGGTGCGTGTCAGAAAACCTCCCCGTGGTGCACCCTGGGCACCAGCAACAATGCTTTTCATTGTTGCTGGTGGCTAATATTCTGACAACCGGTGCCATTTGTCGCGTTTGGCACCGGAGGCGGGGGGATGGACGCGAGTCCCATCCCCAAGCCGGAGGCCCTATTTTGGGCCCGGCTCTCCCAGTACCGCTCTGTTTTAGAGTGGACATGGGAGAGCCCCTTTGACGGGTTCGGCGTGCACTCACCCTGCCGCTGAACAGACAACGGGGTCTCTTCTCGTCGTTCTGACGATTCTTTCCCCCTCTTTGTCCCCCTTTTGTTTTGTCCCCCTTTTTGGTTGGGTTCTGCGTCCAAATTTGTTTGTTTGTTGTTTTGTCCCCTTTTGTTTGTTTTGCCCCGTTTTTTGTTCTTGTTGTCCCCCCCTTTTTTCTGACTTTTGTCCCCGTTGTCACCGTCTGGCGCATATCGTAACCCCGTATTGTGCAGTGTCGTGGATCACGTCTCGCGGCTGCTGACGGGAGCGAGGGTCTTGGCTTCACCGCCCGGACTGCGAGGGAGTGGCCCTCTATAAAAACCACCCCGAATCTCAAGTTGCTGCCGCACGGCGAGAAGATGCATGGCTGATGGGTAGTTCAGTCACTAGTGCGGCCCCTTCAGGGTACCTGCCGTCCCCCTGAAGTATTAGGCTTGCCCGGGTATCGGGATCTCTGCCCGGGTCGACTTTTATTTCTCCCGTTCTCGTGGGATTTGTTATGGAATCTATAAAATCTATTTTAAAAAAACAGTCGGTAAGAGTCAGTAGGTCGCGCACGCCCAGTATTGCGCGTTCCGAAGAGGAGGAGGAGATCGTGCGATCGGAGCACGATAGTGACGTTGTGGAGATTACTCCGGAGCCAACTCCGGAGAAAGCTCCACGCAAACGGTTGCGGTCAGCGCACGAGTCGGAGTCAGACGGCTCCAGTGAGGACGCGGTATCGGCTGCGAAAGTGCCGACAGTGCGACGTGGACGCGGTCGTCCACCCACCCACGGTCGTTACGTGGGTCTGGGTCGGGCCAAGGCCGAACTTGCCGCTGCATTGCGGAAGGCTGATGAGGAGCGTACGTCCGATGAGGACATCCTCACTGCTAAGGCAGCCCGGCGAGTCGCTGCGGGTCGGAAGCAGCCGGTGGTAGAGCCGGATGCCGAAGACCTGCCGGTGGCACACCTTAAAACCCGGCTCAGCGACGCACTGGAGGCCATACGACTGGTCTCGAGGAAGTCGAAGGGCCTAAAGGGCACGTGCCAGAGGGCCCTTAAAGACTCCATCGAGGCCATTAAGGACATCGCGGAGGCCGTCTTCAGCCGCACAACGAACGAGGAGGTTGAAAAGCTGCAATCGGAGAATGCTCGCTTGGCGAAGGAGTTATCCGAGCTTAAGAAACGCCAAGAAGATTTTGAGAAGCGGCACGACCAGGGGGTAAACAAGGCCGATTCTGACCTTGTGGCCCTCGTTCGACAGGAGCTTGGCGAGTTTCGCGCCAAGCTCTCAGTCATGGAGGGCCGTCTGCTGCGCCCTCCTCTGGCCGCAGACAGGGCCAGAGAGCCTCCCCGTCCCACTCCCCCGATGCCTGCGCCGCCAACGTATGCGGCGAAAGCAAGGTGCTCGAGGCCTCCTGCGGTCGCTCCAGCAGCCGAATCAACGGCTCCTGCCAGCCGTAAGGGCAGGAAAAGGTCGAAGGCCAAGCGCGCACCTATAGCTGCTGAACGTCCTGCTGCTCCCGGGATACAACCCGCTGCTGCCGCGCGCCAGACCGATAACTGGGAGGTCGTTGGCCAAAAGAAAGCGGCAGCGAAACAAAAAAGGAAGGCGGCCAAGAAGGCCAGACAAGCGGCCAAGAAGGCGGCAAGGAAGCTGCAGGCCCCTCGCTCCACTGCAGTTGTTTTAACACTGCAGCCGGCTGCCATCGAGCGAGGTGCCACATACGCCGAGCTCCTTAAGAAGGCGCGGACGGCGATCGACCCCGGCAAGCTGGGAATAACGGCGGGCTTGAGGTGCCGGACAACCCAGACCGGTGCCCGCCTTATCGAAGTGCCGGGAGTCGCAAGCGGCGACCAGGCGGACCGCCTGGCGGAAAGTCTCCGCCAGGTTCTGCAGCCGGAAGAGGTCCGCGTCTCCAGGCCCCAAAAGTGCGTTGATTTGCGCATCACGGGCCTGGATGACTCTATAACAAAGGAAGAGGTCGTCGCTGCCGTCGCCAAGACCGGAGGGTGCCCTGCTGAACAAATAAAGTGCGGTGAAATCAAGCAGGGCCGCTCCGGAATGGGGACGGCCATTATTAGCTGTCCTGTCGCCGCCGCCAAGAAACTGGCCGATGGTAGGCGTCTTTTGGTAGGGTGGGTGTCGGCGCAAATTAAAGCGCTGGAGCCCAGGATCGCCCGGTGCTACCGCTGCCTATCCAGCGGCCACGTGGGTGTCACGTGCCCCTCACGGGTTGACTGCAGCGGCCGCTGTTTCCGTTGTGGTCAGCCCGGTCATGTGGCCGCAACGTGTGGGTCCACACCGCACTGTGTTCTGTGTGCGGCGGTGGGCAAACCAGCGGAGCACCGGGCGGGTGCCAAGGGGTGCGCCGCCACCCAGAAGAAGCTACCGCCAAGGCCGCCTGCCTCTTCGTCGGTGACGTCGAAGGTCGCCGCTCCCGCGGCTGGAGGGGCGGAGGTTAGTATGGAGACGTAATTTCTCCACGCCTCCGTCTCCTCCAGGCTAATATAAACCACTGCGCCAGGGCTCAGGACCTTCTCCTCCAGAGCATGGCGCAGTGGTCAATTCATGTCGCCATCGTAGCCGAGCCCTATTTCGTCCCTCCCAGGGCTGACTGGGTAGGGGACCTCGATGGCTCGGTTGCGTTAATTTCGCCGGCCGCCGCCGGCGCCCCGTCCTTCGAGAACATCGTCCGAGGACGGGGCTGCGTCGCAGCACTCGTAGGAGAAGCGGTTGTGGTGGGCGGTTACTTCGCACCCAACCGACCTCTCGCCGACTTCGAGGAGTATCTCCTCGAACTGAACGTCGTCGTCGCTCGAAGCCACCCTCGGCCCGTGCTCGTCGTCGGGGACCTCAATGCCAAATCCTCGGCTTGGGGTTCCGCGGCCACGGACGCGAGGGGTGAATTGCTCGAGGAGTGGGCCGTAGAAAACGGCCTGCTAGTCCTCAATCGTGGGTCAGTGCACACGTGTGTGCGTCAGCGGGGCGGCTCCGTCATCGATGTTTCTTTCGCTAGCCCCGCACTAGCATGCCGTGTCCAAGATTGGCGCGTCGTCGAGGAGGTGGAGACGTTGTCGGACCACCGCTATATTCGGTTCGACGTCTCCGCCCAGACCTCCGACCCCCCAGCCCCAAGGGCCCCGATTGGGGGCGGTCCGCGTTGGGCTTTGAAGAAGCTAAATCGTCCTCCTGGAAGCCTCCATCGTTCAGGCCTGGGTGCCAGCACCGGCCAGGCCTGACAATATCGAGATGGAGGCCGAGTGGTTCCGGGAGGCCGTAACTCAAATTTGTGATGCGGCGATGCCTAGAGTGTCTTTAAATCTCCCAGCTAGGCGCCGGGTGTACTGGTGGTCTGACCACATTGGTGAACTACGCCATTCTTGCGTGGTGGCCAGACGCCAGTACATCCGGCTTCGTAAAACACACATCATTTTAAAAGTCAGCGCTTGGTTCGAACTCGAGACCTCTGCGTGACAGTCTTTTACTAGGCTATGACTGCACAGTACTGCATTATTATATCTTAAATCTTTAACAATGTTTGATTTATTTTGTAATTAAATGTTTGAATATCGCAAGCGTATAATTACTATCCCTACATTTATAATTTGGTATACAGTAAGTTTGGATTCCACAGGGTATGATCCTATTAATCTACTTTAACTTTAGTAGTCTATTTCTAAATCATTAACATCATCCACAGACATCATCATTGTTACCTGTTGTAAATAGATATTAAGATTTTCTCATTCATCTTGTTTTTTGGATAAACGTCGACGATAACTTTGAAAGAGAAATTATATTACAAAGTCATCATACGATCTCATAAAATAAGGTCGTCAAAGCCTTATACAGTATGGCAAACCTGTGCGATGTACGACTATGATTAGCCACTTTAAAAATAAACGGTATCTTTATGACTCGTAAGGTCAGCCTTAGATGTAGTAGGTAAGTATTAATAAATAGATGTCACTTTTTGAACTCAGGTTCAACAAGTTACATCTATTTATTAATAGAGCTTACCTACGCGTAACAGTCCGTGATGAGGCTGGATACTGTTACCATCAGGACGTAGACTCGTAATGTGTTCGAAAGACGACATTAATTACGTTCTTCATTATATCGGATCTAAAAAATGAGGTCACTTACATAGCTTGCAATCTTGTAAGGATGTCATTGAAATCGAATACTAATAAAGACAATCGTCGTGGGGCACTTTACATACATTCAAATAACGGATTCAAAGAACACCGAGACTTGGAACAACTATTTATGGATCATACAAATTTTTGTCCAGTGGGGTCCGTGGGGATCGAACTCACATTTGGCGCAGTAGCAGTAGCGAAGCGATCACTTAAACTGTAAATTAAAACGTTTACGATTACATTTAATCTGTGTATTAATCGTAAACGTATGTAGCTTATTCTAAATGTATAAATAAAAATACGACGCTTTACATCGTACATCACGTTGCGCATAGTCAGCGTTTACGCGGACACGCGCTATCGCAACTAATTAATATAGTTCGCGTTCAGTCACCAATCGGTTCGCGTGTACTCACATAACCATTATTACCATACCATATTAGAATAAGTTAAGTCAATAAAGCAAGTTGTGCTTAACTCTATCTTTCACTTATTTATGAACCATACATAAATCTCTCTGTACGGTAACCATAACACCGTACATCGTGGTCCTTCGAGCCGGATCATGAGGCGGGACCTGCGCGAGTGTTTAGTGTGCATACGTGGCAGTGACTTTCTTACGACATAACCAGTTCTACCATCGTCAAGTGGATAACCAGTTTCCCTGACGAGCGACCATCCAGGATTGCGCTTCAAGACAAACCAGGTTAAGTAAGATCTTTCCTTTTCTTACCACTTTACCAAATTACCATTACCATCATGGAGGCGATCTTAGCTACGCAAGAGCAAATATCTCCGACACCATTGTCTAAAATTTCCGATCGACAGGAGCTTTCTACCATTCCTGCCGAAACGGGTGCTTCTCATTCCTCTCTACTACGAATTTAACCACGAAAAGTAGTTTGAGTAAAGTTGAGGAAATGCTACGAAAGCAGAAAAGTAATTTTAAGGCTTTTTTGCGTACCATCTAGGCTATTGATCTCGAGACTATGTCGGAGCGATGGGAATTTGAAGACATTTTGAAGACTATCCAGTCAAGGTGGTCGGTAATCGACACTTTACACTGGGAAATCGATAGCGAATGTCTTGCAGACAACTAAGAGTATGATCGCGTGTTTACCGAATATGAAAAGAAATATAACGACGTCAAAAAGGCTGTAAACAGTAAAATGTGGTCGGTTTCATATAGAGAAAAGACTACACCGAAAATGGATATACCAACATTTAACGGTAATTACCAGCAATGGATATCGTTTAAAGATTTGTTTTGTGAAACCATACATAATAACAAATCGTTACCAAATGCACAAAAAATGCAATTTCTTAAAGCTAAACTCAGAGGAGAAGCAGACAAACTAATTCAACATTTACGTATTAGTTCCGACAATTACCAGATTTGTTGGGATATTTTAAACCATAGATACCAGAATATGCGACTTATATTTAGTTCTCACATTCAATTACTTTTGACCATGCCTACTATGCAGCAACAATCCGCTGCATTAATCAAGAAACTACATGACACCACCAATGAGTGTCTGAACGCTATTAAAGCAATGGGCATAGACATAACCAATTGGGATCCACTCATTGTGTATATTCTAGCTCAAAAGTTAGATACGAAATCCCACCATGATTATATTGAGTCACTACGGAACCCTAGAGATTTGCCGACCATAGCCGAATTTCTAGATTTTTTAGAGACTAAATTTACGTCATTAGAATCTTCACGGCGTAAACAAGATGCAGTTAAGCCAAGTAATTCTCAACCAAATGATAACCAAAAACGAAATAATTATAAATCGTTTAATAATTTTACCAATAAAAATGTTCAACATATACCAATAATTAATCACGCGGTCACGAAACCAGGTCACATTGCAGCACAGCGGAAATGCTTTCTTTGCAATAATAACCATGCATTATTTCAATGTAAAATATTCTTAGAATCAGTGCCAGAAAATCGGCGCAAAATTATTGAAAATAACAAATTATGCAAAAATTGTTTGGTTAATCATTTTGGTAAGAATTGCAGTTCGTAAAAATATGTAAGTTTTGCAACGATACGCACAACACTTTGTTGCACAATGCTTACATGACATATGCATCGTCTTCGTCTAGCCACGGTAAAGATAAGAAGGAGCAACACAACTCAAATGTATGCGTGTCTAGTAGACCTTCAGAAACCAACTCCAAGTTACTCGCGACTGCCAAAATCAATATCAAGTCGATAGATGGTTGTTATCATACCATGCGGGCTCTTATCGACCCTTGTGCAGAGTCATCACTCATCACTGAGAACGCCGCACAGATATTAGGTCAGAGTAGGAGCCAAAGCTAACAATAGCAAAGGAGTTATCAAGATTACCATTTCTTCTTTGTATAACAACTTTTCATTGAATACCGAAGCCTACGTGATGAAGCACGTTGTGGGCAATCGTTCACCAAACCGTCTTGGCCGTGCTTAGATCAAATACAATTAGCGGACCCCGAATTCAACAGGAGTAGACCGGTTGATTTGATATTGAGTGTAGAAGTATACGAATTGATTATTCTACCAGGATTTATTCGTAACGGCACTTCTCAGGCAGTAGCACAACGAACAGAGTTCGGCTGGATTTTAAGCGGCTCTGTTCGACCACAAAGTTACTGCAATGTTGTCACTGTTGAGTTAGGTGACATCCAGAGATTTTGGGAGATTGAGGACATATCGGATAATAACTTTAACATGTCCAGTGATAATTACCAATGTATGCAACAATACCAGTTGCTAACCAAACGCCAACCAGATGAGCGCTACGTTGTTAGGTTACCACTTAAACCAGATGCGACGGAAAAATTGGGAGAGTCGTTTAGTTAGTCATTTAGAAAAAAGATTTATTAGAAATAAAACCATTGCAGAGTTATAAAGAATTTATTCATGAATATATACAATTAAAACATATGAATAAGTGCACCGGTAACCAGACACCGGAGTCGTATTTACCTCACCATTGTGTATTACGCGCCGAGTCAATGACCACTACGATACGTGTTGTCTTTAACGCGTCAGCTAAAACATCAACAGGTTATTCTTTAAATGATGATATATGTACAATGGACCAAATCTACAAAAGGATTTGCTTTCACTGATCATAAGCTGGAGGCAATACCAAATAGCCTTTACTGCTGCCATTGAAAAAATGTTTCGGCAGATACTCGTTCATGAAGAAGATCAAGCGTCGCAGAAAATAATATGGCGTGATAACCCCAAACAATCACTACAGGAATACCAGTTGGCCACCGTTACATATGGCACCAAGGCCGCGCGTTTTTTAGCGATGATGACGTTAAAACAGCTGGCCAGGGATGAATCTTATCGATTTCGAGAGGCAGCAGACGTTGTGGAAATTAGTTTTTATATGGATGACCTGCTCCATGGTCACCATGACCTTGACTCCGCGAAAAAACTAAAATCAGACCTTATAGCGCTTTTACACTTAGGTGGATTCAATCTCAGGAAGCGGTCTTCTAATAAACCAGAACTAATGGAGGATCACAATTCGACTGATGTATATAATCAGACATATACTTTCAAGCACCAAGAGTCAACCAAAGCCTTGGGTTTGCAGTGGAGACCACAGGGAGATTATTTTACGTTTCAGTTAAAAATAGACTCACCAACCAAACTGACCAAAAGAACTTTGCTTTCCGCTATATCAAAGATATTCGATCCTCTCGGGTGGTTGTCACCAGTTACAACCAAATTTAAATTGCTATTTCAAGAAATTTGGCTGCTTAATTTACAATGGGATGATGTATTATCAGATTCCTTCACCGCAAAGTGGTATACTATGAGAGAAGACTTAAATAACATAAACCATGTCAAGGTCCAACGATGGCTACAATGCATTGAAAGGAGTACCATAGAATTGCATGGATACTGTGACGCGTCAGAGAGGGCCTACGCATGTGTTATTTACTGTCGAGTCAGTAAAGGAGAGCAAAAGGAACCCTCTGTTATCATCATAGCGGCCAAATCACGTCTTGTCCCCACAAAGAAAACCATAACACTACCAAGATTAGAGCCGTGTCCTGCTGTTTTGCTTGCAAAATTATTGAAAGCTACTTGTCAATGTTTGCCTAATTTCAATATAAAATGTTTGGTTGGTCAGATTCGACAGCGGTACTGGGTTGGTTAAACGGTGACCCTAGTCGTTGGAAGCCATTTGTTGCAAATAGGGTCAGCACAGTTACAGAAGTGATACCACCAACATGCTGGATGCTTATGTTCAATCTAAGGACAATCCTGCTGACTGCGCGAGTAGAGGCATCATAGCTGAATAACTTACCAAGCTTGCCATTTAGTGGCAAGGACCAACTTGGCTTATATCTTTTGATGAAAATACAATGCAAAAGACAACATATAATACCAATGAAGATGTCATAAAATCTGTATTAATAAATATTTCAACAATAAAATATGAAAATGAATTTATTGGCTCGATATTAAACAGACACAGCGATTTTACGCGAGCATTGCGAGTGCTTGCGTGGGTGTTACGAATGACGTCACAATTACGAAATAAACCTACATATTTAACCATACCAGAATTAAGAAAGGCAAAATATATATTAATTAGACACGGACAGTCGGAGCTTATCGAAGATATTGCTTATATTAGAAAACATAACCAGCCTAATCCGAAAAGCAATTTAATAAAATTATACCCATATATTGATGACCAAGGTATTTTGAGAGTCGGGGGACGGATCTCAAATGCAAACATTCAAAATAATATGAAATATCCCTCAGTATTACCACACAATCATCATTTGACAATATGCTTATTGACCAAGCGCACAAAATTACCTATCATGGAGGTGCACGCTTAACGTTGGCATGGCTGCGTCAACAGTATTAGATTGTAGGTGGAAATAATGCAGTCAAGAAGAGGCTTCGAAAATGCATCATTTGCAGGAGAAATAGTCCTTACAAACATAACCAATTAATGGCAGACTTACCAGCAGCCAGAACCAATATAACTCGACCATACGGAGATCGATTTTACAGGCTTTTTGGATGTCAAGTCGGCCAAAGGAAGAGGAGTACAGTGTACCAAAGGATATATAGCTGTTTTTATATGTATGGCAACCAAGGCCGTTCATCTGGAACTTGTGTCGGATCTTACCGCTTCTGCCTTCACAGTAGCTCTTCGCAGATTTGCAGCTAGGCGAGGAGCGCCCGGATACATGTACAGCGACAACGTGACCAATTTCATAAAAACAAATATAATGTTACAGGAAGAGATAGTTAATCTAAAATCAATATTAGACGACCACTTTTATACTGAATTGACAAAAATGCAAATCGAGTGGCATTTTAATGCTCCCTCTTGGCCTAGTGCAGGTGGTCTTTGGGAAGCTGCTGTAAAGAGCTTAAAATACCATCTAAAACGAGTCGTAGGTGAACAGAGATTGACCTACGAGGAGTACTCTACGTTACTGGCGCAATTAGAAGGCTGTCTCAATTCTAGACCACTATATCCACTAAGCGAAGATCCGGATGACTTGGAAGTCCTTACACCAGCACATTTTCTTTCGGAAGGACCGACGTTAACTATTGTAGAAACTAAAAAGGATCTGCGTACCAGATGGCAGCTCACACAGAAGATATACCAAGATATCTGGAAGAGGTGGCGAACGGAATATTTAACTCAACTGAACGCTCGTTCCAAGTGGCAGTGTTCACAACCAAATATGGAGATTGGAGATATCGTTCTAATACATGACCTTAATCTACCTCCGGGAAGTGGGCTATGGGTCGAGTCGTGAAACTTCATCCTGGAAAGGATAGCCTCGTCCGAGTAGTATCCCTCAAAACCAAAAATGGTACTATCAAAAGACCTGTTGTGAAGTTATCTTTGTTACCAATAAATGAAGAATACAACACACTTCAACAGGGCCCAGATCAGGCGAGTGAGACTAAAACCTCGAGTGCTGAATCACCAAAATTAAATACCAAGCCGAAACGAGGAACCAGGGAAGGCATACATCATTTTATAACCATAACACTCATGTTGTTTACATGCCTAACATCACCCGTTCAGTGTACTCATAAGATTATGAACATAAATAATAGTCAGAATTTATACTTTGACAGAATGTCTACAGTGCACTTTGTACGGGACGAGTGGAAGTTAGTAGTTTACTACGAGGTAGATCCATACTGGCAAGGCATTAATCTACTTTCCAAATATATAAACTATCTAGATAGCCTTTGCACCGGTTCAGACGAAAAAGTTCATTGCGAGTCCGTTTCATTACAATTACGGCACAGCTACAATAAGTTAGAACGTTGTAATAATATATTGTCGAATCATCAGTTCCCAGACAGGCACGCGCGGCGTCGCCGCCGCGGCCTTATCAATGCAGTGGGTAATGTTGCAAATAGTTTGTTCGGTGTGCTCGATGACCAATTCGCTTCACAATATAAACGGGATATCGATCTCGTAAGATCCAACCAAAACCACTTAGCGGCATTGCGGCAGAACCAGACTTTCGTAATAGAGGCTGAATATAATGTATTGAACAGAATGAAAGATTCCATTGACAAACAGCACAAAATATTTAACCAATATCTTAACCAATTGCATCAAGATACAAACACGCTAAAGAATCACGTACAAAACTGTAAAACTACAATGAGTTCCTATTATCTTCTATAGTGGCTAACAGCTTATTGACAAATTTGAAAAGCATTGAAGACGTATTATTAGATACCATCTCGGAAGTGAATTACGGCTGATTCAGTATACACCTTTTGAAACCAGATCAGCTGTTAGAAGAACTGAATATAATTTCAGGAAAGCTATCAAAAGAGTTGACATTACCAATAGATAATACTCCTTCGGATCTACCAAAACTGTACCATTTGTTGAAGGTGAGGGCTAAAATGACAAAAGGATACCTTATTTTCGAAATAAGAATACCTGTTGTGAGTAGAGATAGTTATAATGTTTAAAAATATTTTCAATACCAAAGAAAGTTGGCAACATCATGGTCACCCTAGTCCCAGTTTCAGATTACGTAGCGATCAATTTACGAATGGATTCATATATAACAATAACGCAGACGGAACTAAGAGAGTGCGTTCATTTCGACTTGAATACACAACTGTGTCCATTACAAAAACCAATTTTCCATATGAAAACTTGTGTCTTAAAACCTAAGAAACACAAACATGTAAAACCAAATCTGTGACTTGTCAAGATTCCTGGCATCGGTTAAATGATATTAACACTTACGTATTCTTTTGCTGTGATCCTCGTCAGATAAGGATGATTTGCGAAAACCAAGTTACATCTGAGCATCTCACCAAGGCTGGCTTAGTGACTTTCGGTAGCGATTGCATCATCAAAGGGAAGGATATCACTATTGTTGCGCATAAACAAATGTCTCATAACATAACCAGTTATGCAGAAGTTGAAAACGTAAAAATACCACAGATAAACCATATATTTAACCAGAATGTATCGCTACCGACTGAGCAGCCAGATCCTATAATCCCTGGTGAGGATTTGAAGGATATAGGCTCTAAAATTAGACAAATGAACACGGAGACAGGATTATTGAGCGGCACTTCCTACCACGACGTGCACCACTACGTCGCGATCTACTTGTTGGCGGGAGCGGCCGCAGCCGTAGCCGCTGCGTACGGCATACGGCGCTGGCGAGCGCGCCGCCCACCTTCAGCGGCAGCCCAGCCGTCTCCCGATTCGGCGCCGATGGGTGCGAGGGACCATCCTTCTAGCAACGGTGTTACAAACGCTGCGTTTCATTTTAGTGTCCGTGACGAATGTGTGAGTGTCAGTGAAAAAGCAATGCAAAGTGAGATAAAACCTGTGCCTAGTGTTCGCGTTAGTGAATCTACATCCCCCATATTTCCTAAACATACCTTTAGTGAACAAACAAATGTACGGGCCAACCAACCATAAGGACACTAGAGAACACAATAATCTAGTTTATTGATTGGAATCACTATGTATCATCAACATTGGTCACGACCATTCATCACCATCTATCATCTCTGGGAGATTATATTTTTCCTCTCTGGGAGCATGTACGATGCTTTACATCGTACATCACGTTGCGCATAGTCAGCGTTTTCACGGACACGCGCTATCGCAACTAATTAATATACCAGTTCGCGTTCAGTCACCAATCGGTTTGCGTGTACTCACATAACCATTATTACCATACCATATTAGATTAAGTTAAGTCAATAAACCAAGTCGTGTTTAACTCTATCTTTCACTTATTTATGAACCATACATAAATCTCCCTACCGTACTGTAACCGTACGTAACCATAACACCGTACAAATATATTAAAAATGCATTGACTTTTAACAAAATAGGACGATGCAGGTGCTTAATCTTCACCCTACCGATAATAAAAGCACGTACGATATGTATTGAAGTCATAGGCGATTAATGATTATATTATGACTCGACTAAAATTGAAGATCAATGCCAATATTGATTATTCTAATTGTTATTTTTGCATATTCATGACTTTAAAAATATTGACAGCTATCGATTACTTTGTTCTTATATGCAGCGTTTAGGTGAAGGGTTGAGTATAATAAAACATTTAGGTAAGTTTTTTTGCTTGTAACTTTAAAGTCATTAAAATGTAAATGGCGAGGAATGTGTTGCGTCGATTAAGCGACATGCATATTCATAGTATGATCATGAATTAGAAACATTGAATAGATTGACATCCATTATTGTGTTGTAGTGAGTGCATCTATTAATCATAAGGCAGCTACTGGTTGCCTAGGAGGCGCAGCGGTAGTGAAAGCGACTGTTGTGCATGCGGTCTCGGATTTGATTCTTGGCTTGGGCATAATTGAGTTTTCTAATAAGACGTACTCAGCGGACTGAAACTATGCGCGGTAGATAACCGTTCTTCAATGTGAAGAACAATAACTATAGCTACTTAAGAAATCTAATAAATGCCTGTATTTGGCGGCTGACACCGACTCCATTAATAACAATAATTTAATTACTCACGAGAATACGCAATATTTTTTTAAATTTTAGTTTACTTTTTGTTTAAGAATAATCATTACTAGAGTCAGTTTTCTATTTGTTAAAATTTTTGTTTATTGTATGATGTTCCGAATAAATGTCAGCGCAAAGAAACCGATAAGATAATTCGGAACAAATGTTTTATAATCATCATGTAAATGTAATGACGGTTCGGATAGCCATAGGTTGATCATTGCATAGTTTATTAACTTAGAAATATTAACGTGTTACGTTAGTAATTAAAATGCAAATTTAACTAGAGATCTAATAAAATATTATTTTATTATTGTCATAATACATTTATTAAAATGCAAAAAGATAGCCTTCGACTAGAATATATATTTTAATTAAATATTAATAAACATTATTCACGTAATTATTTTACGGCGCGGCGCCCACGCTTTTGGATCTCGTTTAAATGTCTAATATGAGCTCTTAATAAAATGGTGAACCGAATAAACGGAGCAAAGGATTAACCAGCTTTACTACCGTCATGCTCAAAGATGGGTGTCCATTTACAAAAAGCTACTCCTACTTCCTAGCATCGGCAAGCATGTAATCATCTCCCGGCTTTCCTTAGTCGGCAGTTAATACAGGAAGTCAGTACCTCATATCTGTCGTCTGCTAACTAAAAAGAGATAAAGCTTTATTAAGAGTATTTTGTGTCTTCATATCACTTAACGGCTTTTTCGTTAGTAGACGGTGGTGTTCTAACATCTCAAATACGACCAATTCTATATAAAAACAGTTCAAAATAGAGTTTCGATATAGTCAGTGTCATAAATATCAAATCCGAACCAAAATTGCATTTTAGTTATTGCATTGGCAGTTTATTAGACTAGATCGGTACTCTTTTCTCAGTTTTATAAATAGGACTATTCTTAGTTTTGGTCTTTGGCCTTCTGGTAGTTTAAATTGTCGGTAGTCTAATTTATGGCATTCATCTTGGCACAGCTACCATTGCAAACTGGAAATCTATTTACGTAGTTAATTAGTCAAAATTAGTCGTAAAATAGCAGAATTGGTCGGTCCGCCGTCGCGCCTTTTAAAAGATATAAGGGGGTATTCGTTGCTGTGCCAAGATAAGCGCTCATCTGCCACCTCAATATCTCGGGAACCACAATGCCTAGCGATTCTCTAGATCTGATTGCACTAATAATTAGTCGTTAATTGGTCGAAATTAGTCACAAACTGCCAGAATTAGTCAGTGCCTCTGAAAAGAGAAAATCAGGTTTGATTTTTATATTGATTCGGTCGACGAACAGTCGCGTACAAATTGACTTATTGAATGAACTAATGGAAGACTATATTGAATCTGTTTATCTTTAAAATTAAAATTGTGCAGAAGCGCATATTTAAAAAAACATCACGCTTTTCATATTATTCTATATCAACCAATACCCCCTTATATCTTTTAAACGGGAGCTTGATAAATCCTGATATTTTGTGACCAATTTCGACTATTTATCGACTAATTAACTACGTAAATAGATTTCCAGTTTGCAATGGTGGCTGTGCCAAGATAAGCCATACTAGTCTAATGACAGTTGCTACGTGGTTAAATTGATATTCAGTCACTGATAATAAGTCTAGTATAAAAAATGGCGCAGAATTAAGACGCAGTAAGATGAACAATATATTAAAAAGTCATCTGCACAGGGCATTCGTAAGATACATAAAATTGGTATTATCCTGCAAGAAAATTGCTCCATCCACGCATTATTATGTTAAGCATACGAAAAGTATTGGTTTTAATATTTAGTACTTTGTTATGTACTGTTGATTATGGCTTTACGTTAAGCTCAGTACGGGTACGACTGAACAATGTTGTCTCATTAAAGACAGCACAAACAATTTCCAAGTTAGTGAAAAAGTCGAAATATTGATCAAAGTAAGTTTGCCGCGGCATCGTCGTTAAGGATCATGTCGGGCTGCTACGCCGCGCTTGGCTGCTCTCCTGCGTTCCTACCGCTCTTAATGGATGCTATTTCTCGAATGAATGATAATTTCGCCTCGTCCACAGTAAATACTGTGTGTGCAGAAAAAACAGCTCTTCTTAACTTGACGGGTATTCATTGAGATATGCCTTCACTTTGTTCAATGATTTTGACGTGTGTTGTAAGGTATGTGCTAGTAATAGAAAAGAGAGAGATAAACAAAGGAATTACCTATTAATTTCATTCTGACACTCTAACTATTTATTCACATTAGTGAATAAATAGTTAGTTAGAGCCCAATCTACTCATTAATATGACAATTGATTTCATAGAAATGTAACTGCACTTAAGTGCGTTCAAATATTGAATCTCGTTGTTACTGGGTTTTGGTATTGACATTTTACAGTAGGTACCTACCTAGTTAAATGCAGGCAGCTTTGTTAAACATGTTTGTTTATGTCCGAAGCGTTAACCAGACGTTATAATTATTACACCGAGGGTATCCTAATTGTTGTTGAGCCTAACGTTGTATATCAATAACAATGAATCGAACCTACTCATGATCGGCAGTAGCACTGGCGTTCATACTTTCACGACGATCACGATAACGACAAAAAAACTTCTAAAGTAGTTCAAGAAATAGTGGACGTAGTAAGTAGGTATAAACCTGTCCTTACTTCAGGCATAAAATGCACGCAGCAAGTACCTTTGTAAAAAGTGCAATCATTTTTAATTTATGACGAAAATGTAATATGGTAGGTATCTGATCAGTACTCTAAGTGTTTAATCACAACACGGTTGTTGTCAACAGATTCTTTTGAATAAAATTCAGTGAATTAATGTTAATGTAGTCATTACTAAGTGATTCCCGGTACAATATTCACTTTCCGAAAGCAAAGTGGCGGGTGCCATTAAATTAAATTATGATTGCGAGACAGGAGGAAGATTATAATTCGCGTCCATAAATGTGTAAATAATTAAATTTTGCATAAAAGTAGTGTTATTAACAGTAAATAGGTAGGTAGGTGAGATGAGACAGCTCGACCTCACTGTTCCGTGGATAAAACAATAAGATCATAAACTATGCAATTTTATTTTATGCATTTTAGTGTTATAATAGCTACTACTTATCTACAGCTGAACAATAAAATAATAAAAAGTATTTATAGTCACTAAGCACCTACCTACATTTAAAATGGTATGCACAATACATAATAACATAAATGGGCAGTAACGATATAAATGTATCATACAAACGGCACTGATACTAGCTCCTCAACTAAGACAGAGATTGTATTTTATAAAATGGGATTCAGATGCTAGCTATTTTAGAAATACATTTAGTGTTTATTTCTTTTCTTTTCATTTTTTCGCTGATTAGAATTTTAGTAGAAGAGCGCTATAGAACTATTCGGTAAACATCACAGAGTTGACAAAAATACACCGTATGTCAATTACTAACACGGTGTGCTGCGGGATGCTAGCTCGTATGTTAGAGCCACATAACCAATACAAACAGTAAAGCAACACAAATCGATTTTCGCGACTGGACACAATTCTCTACATCCGTTGATTGAATGGTTAAAATCGCCAGCGACATGGATGAACCCTATCGCAAAAGAAAATAAAAACCATTATTGCTATATATAATTCTGTAATATACCGTTATATAATTCTGCAAGTCATTGACAATTTTCCTAAGTTTCTATATCAAGGACTTATACCTTTTACTTTCCTATCTAAATCGATCCGTGTTAGGAATATACATAGTAACGGGTATGAGTAAACTACTTACTTATTCTGACCACTGGTTATAACACCTTTTGATTGACAAACAAGGTTCACAAATGGTTACCTACCGCTGTTACAATACCCAATTATTACCGAAGTTCTCACGGTAAAAGGCTTGTGCGCTAGCGTCCCACGGTCGTCACAAGCGGGCTACGTCCTACCTCCTTTCATATTTTTGGGTTAACAATAGGCAACCTGACATTGTAGAATATAGTGTTATTGTACCGGAGTTTAACGGCGAACAATTTATAGATATTGTGCGATAGACTTGTTATATTTAATATCGACTAAAAATGGAAGTTCTCACTTCTACCCTCTTTATGTAAATGTTCACGGATATATCTCAAACTACACTTTTCTTTTTTATACAACTAAGGTGGCAAACAATCATACGGCTTACTTGAGGGTAAGTGGTCACTGTAGACTAGGTACTCCTGCAATACCAGAGGCATCACTTACGCGTTGCCGACCCTTTAGGAAAGGAAGAAGAGAAAAAGGAAGTGGGAAGGAGCAGGCAGGGGACAAGAGGGTGACAGAGCCACCGGTACTCTCACTCACCGAACGAAACACAACAGTAGGAATACTGCTATTTCACGTCGATATTCTGTGAGAGGGTAGTCCTTCCCCGGTCGAGCCGGCCCATTTATACTGAAATCAGCGAGGCTCTACTTTTATTTCTCCCTTTATACTCATTACATTACTCATCGTATTGCGATGCGATTTAAGTAATCGATAGAGCTATGTTTATGGAAGCTTCTTAGGTATATAACGGTATCATTCGTATATATAAAGTTATATGCATAAATACACCTCTGCGTAACTTTTCTTGATTTAATAACTAATTTAATGTAACCGATAAATTAATTAGATACTTTAGAGAAATGGCTATTTTGTAAAGTAGTGATAAGAAACTGAATCCACGATCGCATAGCTCATGGCTTAGCCACTCGATTCAGCTATACATTTCTGGTTTAACTAACCAAAAACACATTAACAGTTATGAATTTTTTTGGCAGTTGAATTTTCGGTGGTTCTTCTTTTAGTTATCCAGTGAAGTACCTATGCTATTGTCTCTGACTCATAGTATAAGTGACGATTTCGTCATGAAAAGTGTATGCGTTTGCGTAATTAAAAGTAATGACTAGACAATTTGTGTACTTCATTTAGTTTTCACTAATTTCATTTATTTAGTGAGAAATATTTATACTTCACCTATTTTTGAGGATCACAAGTTAGTTTGTAAATTCCCCGCGACACTGGCATTACCCCGAGTGCGGGAGTAGCATTTATTAAATAAAAAAAGATTGGTTCAAAAGCTTGGCAATGTAACAAACAGACAGTGTTACTTTCGAATATGGTGTAAATATTATTTATGCATAAGTAAGTGACAATCCAAAACCGTGTATAATAGTAATTCTTTAAATACTATTAAAATTTTTAAATTGTTAAAAAACGAACGTAGTTAAATTTTCTATGAGTATTAGTGTCTAAGCGATATCAGTGAGTAGTGCACATCACGTGTAGCGAAGTTTTTGTGGAGCTCGCCATTAGCCGCAGTCAATGGAGTGAAAGGATCAATCAAAGCGCTTTTTGTAGCGATGCGGCTGCACTCTACCGAGTCTACTGTGTCACGGTTAAGGTGAAGCGTAACGCTAGTTTGAGTAATATAATACTTATACTATTATTATTTTATATATTCTTCTATACTTATCTATTATTAAAATTATAAAGAGGAAAGATTTGATTTTTTGTTTGTTTGTAAGGATATAACTCAAAAATTGCTTAACCGATATTAAAAATTATTTCTCCATTAGAAAGCTCTATTATGACCAAGTAACACAGACAATATTTTATTTCAAAAAAAGACTATTACTAACATATTCTTACCTAACCTACTTTACACAAGCGATGTCGCGGGTAAAAGCTAGTATATCTAAAGATATTCGTTACCTGTACTTAGATATTACTTTGTTATTTTAAATGATTATGGAATTGAAAGTTTAATAGGCTTGTAATTGCGAACACATAAATTAAATGATAAATAAAATGGAAAAATAATTCTACAATTGCTAGAACTGCTTTCTAAACCGTCCCGACGATTATATGCAATGCATAGTATTAATAAGTAGTTGTATGATAGTACATTTTGGTGGCCATGATATAAAAATGGTAAAATTACACCTTTTTATGTCATTTTGCTCACCATCAGCTCAATTTAAACATTATATGTTAGGTGAGGCGAAGAAAATTATCTGAAGACAATTATAACACTTTAATATAACTATAATAATAATAATAATAATAATAATCTTTATTACCAGTTTTACAATTTTTTTACATACAATGTGCTAAGTCAAACGTTATTCTTACAAATTGTAGGTTATTACAGTGTTGTGACTATCTGACACCCAAGCTAAGATTGAACTTGTGTTATGGGTGTCAGGGCTCTCAAAAATTAACTCCTTTATTACAATACGTAAGTACGGCGTGTGTGACGTGGTGTTTTACTTTGTAGGTACATTAGGGGTAAATAAAGATATCTTACATGCAAAAAAAATAAAAGTAATAAGAAGTAAGTATCTGTATAGTGTGTTTTGTGTTAGAATATGTGTGTGTGCGTGTGTGTGCGTGCGTGCGTATGTGTGTATGTGTGTGTGTGTGTGTGTGTTGTGTGTTGTGTGTGTATGTTATAATGTGATTTATAGCTTTAATGTGGATATAGTTTTGGTTACACTCTATTATCTATCTATCACATGCTTCAAGTATTCTTTCAACCTCTCCATAGCTAAGACCAATGATCCATTTTCTAATTATCTTTTTACATTCAAATATATTGACTGTGTAGATATTACATTGCCTGTTAACTGCGTTGTATATACGACTGCCAAGAATTCTAAAATTTCGTTCTGCTAATTTTGTTTTATGTTTTTCAATGGAACACACATTTGCTATCCTTCGTTTTGTCAGGCGCTTGGGATCGAACGGTAAAGTAGTGTGTTTGCGTAACGTGCTGTTTAATATATAAAGCTGTCTCACTGTCATTACCTCACATTCTTTATACAGTTGTGTAGTACTAAACCTATAGTGTTTGAAGGTCATAACCTTGAGAACAGCTCTCTGCGCCCTTTCCAATTGCAACATACTTGACCTTGGAGCACCACCCCAGACCGTTATGCCAAAAGACAGAATAGACTGGCAGAGAGAGAAATAAACCATACGTAAGGTATTATCATCAGCACTATAACGCAACTTTTTAAAAACAGCTATTAACTTTCTAACTCTGCAAGACAAAGCGTTAATTTGGTCTTTCCACGAGATAAGATTGTCTATCAATATACCCAAGTACTTAACAGTGGTCTTTCTTATTAAAGGAAGGCAAGAGCATTGGCTTGAGTAACCATTGCAAACATGTGCTTTGATTGAGAAAGAGTTATCTGGTTGCGATGAGGTTTTAAGTGTAAACGGAATATAGTTAGTTTTCTCAACATTTAACGTCAGACTGTTTGCGGATAGCCAAGACATGATAATACTAAGGACAGCCTCCGCTCTATTGCGAGCTTCTGTCCATGTTCGAGCATGTACTAAAAGGGCCGTATCATCCGCATACGTGTAAATGGAGCAATTTGGTAGTGCTAGATCACATAGGCTGTTTACATACACTAGAAAGAGTGTAGGCCCTAAAATAGAGCCTTGCGGCACCCCGTAAGACAATACACATTCATCGCTGATATATGAGCTGACTTTAACAAACTGCCTTCGTTCAGATAAGTAGCTCCTGAAGATAGCATGTGCAGGACCTCTTACTCCAATTTTCTCCAGTTTTTTTAGTAGGATCGGGACAGAGACAGTGTCAAATGCCTTGGATAGATCTAAGAATATTCCTAGGCACTTAGACTTCTCATCAAGTGTCCTAACTGCACTATCAATAAGGGCTGAGAACGCGTCTTCACATGACTTGCCCCTACGAAAGCCAAATTGATTGACAGATAAGATCTTATGATTTTCCAAAAAAGATATGAGACGATTATTCAAGACCCTTTCTAAAACCTTTGACAGTGCCGGCAGAACCGATATTGGTCTATAATTGTTGACACTGTCCCTGTCCCCACCCTTGTGAATGGGATGAACAACAGCTCTCTTTAAAACGCTCGGAAATACACCTTCAGCGATGCAGAGAGCACATATGTGAGTGATAAGGGGGGCAAGAGTCTGCTTGCTCATTTTCAAAAGCTTTGGACTTATTCCGTCCCATCCTGGAGCAGAATCAGTACGGAGACTGGTTATTATATTTTCTATTTCTGTCTGATCCGGAGGGAGAAGGGCAATTGAGTTTAATTGAGTGCTATCCCTGACATATGACTCATGTCTCGTACCAGTGTTAACATGCCCACCAGCGAGATCTTTGCCAATATTTGCAAAGAAACTATTAACCATATTCAGGGATGATTTGTTGTCAAGGTTGGACAAAGATAATAACTCCGTCGGTGGATGTTTAGACATTTGTTTATTAGTTATTGTATTTATAACTTTCCAGGTCTTTTTGGGGTCATTCTTGGCTTTGATAAGTTCATTTTTTTCGTAACTAATTTTAAGTCTATGAAGTAGTTTGTTACAAAAATTGCGGTAACGTATGTATGTTAACTTCAAAGTATAGTTGTCCGGTGTTTTTTTGTGTTTTTTATGCAAATCATCCCTATTTCTTATGCATCTCAATAAACCTGTAGTTATCCAGGGTTTGATAATCCTCAGCCTAGAAGAAACGCGTCTAGTTATAGTATTCTTATGAATTATTGACATAATCCTATTAATTAGATATTCGGTAGCCCAATTAGGTTTACTGGATAACAAAATGGTACTGAAGTCGGTATCTGCTATCTCAGAGACTACACTATTCAAATCAACTTTTGAGAAAATATTTGCCGTTTGATGTTTTGTAATAGTTTTAATACAGATAAGTACAGGCAGATGGTCGGTAATATGACTATCCAGAATAAATGATACAATAGATTTCACCACCTTAATCATCACGTGATCCAGGCAGCTACTTTCTCTGGTAGGGCATGTGAAGGCTGGTAAGAGACCGTGTGAGGCAGTTAAATTCATGTACTCATTGTAATTCGGATCATTATTAGTTGGACTAATGTTTATATTCATGTCTCCCACCAGAAATATATTTTTATAGGAAGATACAGAGGCTAGGACAATATTAAGGCTATTTAGAAAGTTCTCTATTTGGCGAAAAGATGGGGGCCTGTATACAGCGATAATTACAGTATCAGTGAGTTTGCAGATAAGGCAGTTTGCATCAGAAAACTTTGGCTCCATAACACTATGTTTTACACTAGAATTTATGTATATTACAAGGCCATCATTTTTATTTAGGCTATTTATTGATGGATAAGCTGAGTATCCCTGGAGTATTGGAATTTTAAGATTTTTATTAAGCCAGCATTCTGAAAATATCAAAACATCACACCTAATTTTTAGAGAGGCCAACATAACTAGAAAACTGTTAAAATTTTTATTTATGCTTCGTATATTTAGATGTAGGAAATTGATAGTTTTATTCGCGTTTCCCACTAAATGAAGGCATTTATCAGGGGAACAATTAAAGGATTCATGGGACCCATACGAATCTAAGCTATTAATAATTTCATTAATGTTATTCATTTTTATAAAGAGAAAGCAGATTTTTACCTAATAATTTATCCAGAACATTACAAAACCAGTTATAATTATACCCAAAAGGGGTCTGAGTTACGTAGGATATTTTATCCCACTTTCTTACAGCATAAAGTATTATTAAGCAAAAGCAAAAACAAAGGCCTGGGCTCATCAATGAACGTAATAGTTCATGCGTGTTTTTTAAGGTTGTGAACGTGGATGAATTGTATGTTTGTGTGTAGTAATTTTGAGTTGTACTGTGTGCTCGATTTTTGTAAGTATATGAGTAATATGTTTTATAAAAAATGCAAATAGTTAAATAAAAATAAACAGAATTGTGCTTATATAAAACAGAAACTAATTTTACCAAACTATATAAAAATTTACTTTTTATCATGCAAAATGTTTTGAAAACTAGACTCTGAAAATATAGGTATTGGTTTGTCACCTTCTTTCTTCCGAATAAAAATTTTTCCATTAGTGCTCCAGCAATATTGATACCCATAATTTTTAGCGAACCTTCGTGCATCATAAAAAAGCTTTCTGGTACTAGCCCCGAGACGATCAGTGATATATATAGGAGTGGATTCACCATTTAAGCCAATATGTTTGCTGTTTAATTTTTCATTGAGTGGTTTGCCTTTGTTAAACTCACGTACAGCACGAAGTACGGTATTTTTGATGGTGACCGATTGAAATTCTGTAATAATTTGCTTTGATGGGCCATGAATACCACGTACTCGATATATGTCCCGAATATCCTGCGGTTTTACCTGTACTTCCAAGGATCTACACGCACCGACAACAATCTCCGTTAAGTCACTATCATTTTCTTTTTCCTTTGGAGAGATATTACGCAGCTCGATTACGGCAGACCTATGATTTTCTTGTAAATCCTTAATTTGTTTCTCCAGCTGATCAACGTACTTTCGTTGCTCCGAACGTTCGCTTTCCATTTTTTTCATACTAGTCCTCATTTCCTCATATTTATCATTCATTAAATTTGTTGACTCTTCAATCTCTGTCTTAAGGTTTTGTAGCTTTGTATTTTGTGCTTTTAATTCAGCCAAGTCCAGCTTTATTTTGGACATAAAATCGTGTAGAATATTTTCTTGGCTAGTATTCCATTTAGTAAGTGCAACTTTCGAAAGCCCAACATTTCAGTCTGTACTTTTATCCTATTGATATTCTGAGGCGTGTTTAAGTACCTACCTATCTTACGCGCATGGGGCCAGTGGATACACATAGTCAATGAGGGGCGAGGACAGGAGGCGAGGACAACAGGACGGTGGTGTCGACATCTTCACTGCGACAGTAAACACTGTAAAGCTTAATTATTAGAGAGGTAATTATATAAATGAAAATTAAATTGGCTGAAGGGAAAATTACCTCGATGTTTATGTCCTCTAAAACACAATATGGCATTTACCATAGATGATTGATAAAAAAATATTATGAACATACTACTTATAATCGGTACACACGGCTACATATCAAGTTAGACACCCTATATACGCATAACTATGCTACATACAAATTAGAGAAATGTCGGAAAGGGACAGTGCATAGTGGTGTCGATGTCGATGGTAAGGATAGAGCGTAACAAAAATATAACGCACTCTCTCGCACGATTCGCAGCGTTCAACTTCTAATAGTCCAAAGTCCAAACAGTCTAGGTTGATGTGTCGCTGTGTGTACCTATAAGTATAGATAAGTTTATTACTGTCTTATATTTACGCAAATGTTATACATTAAAATTAAAATATTTTATACGGATTTTGTCGCGTTGTTTTGTGTTTTAAAATAAACAACGCGACAAAATTCTCAATTTCAATGTATAAGTCTAGAATATAGTAGATTTTATTAAAAATCTTTATTGAAACCGAAGAAAATTGATTACAGTTGTATCTTTATCTGATTATAAATACTTACGAGTTTCATAGCAATGACGTGTTTGATACTTAGGGTTAATGTTAATTTTACTAATCGTTTACGTTATTCTGGCCTTGCTTAGGGTGAGAGATTTATTGCGTTGCGAATTACTTTAGTGTTACATAAAAATATTTGCGTACTATTTCAAATTATAAACCTATTGTAATTATAATCGCAAAAAATTATAAAACTACATACTTATATCGTTATGTAATGTGTGTTATTTGTGTTTGCCCTACAAGTTGCCAAGTTTAAGCTAAGTTTTAAAAATAAATAATTGAATTAACAACGAAACATACGATTTCGATATAAACAAGACAATAAAAATACAACTCTAGTTACTTAATATATGTAGTAATATACACAATATATTGTAGAGTATAGCAATATATGTATATAAAAGTAATATTTTTATATATCTTATATCTATCTAATACAGTCAAACACATTCTAAAATAATTGTCATTATATTTATATAGCATTTCAGTAGGTCTATACAAAATTTCAACGAAACTGGTTTAGCGATTTAGTTATCAAAATATAACAAACATATAAAAAAACTAACTGTCAAATCAACACTGCAATAATAATTGAATGGATTTGATTAATAAAACGAGTGATCGACTAATCTAGAAAGGATCATACCATTCGTAACATCGACAGAAGAGGCTGCACCTTAAGGTTAGGTAAGCTTCAGAGAAACGTGTTGCGACACTGCTCCGTGAGAACCTCACCCTTTACCATACTTTCGCTTCCTTTTCTACCTTTTCCCACATTTTTTGCATAACGTGTCCAATAGATTTATAATCCCACCCACAATGCCGGACTCATGTGTCAATTTATTCATAGTTGTTACTTATTCACTTATTTCTATTAAGAGATCGTATTATTACAAAAGATAGCAGTATTTATTCACTGATACTGAAGAATAGGTACTCCATATTTATTTGTAAACGAAAATGCTAAAATATTTTAAGTGTAAAATATTTGTAAAAATAATGTTTTTACTAAAACATTTATGCAAATATGTTATCAAATGACTAGTATTCTTCTTAAACCCTTTAGATAAACTTAGTGCTTGTATTAGGTATGGTTTCACGTGCAATGGAAGGGAACCGAACTCACAAGCTCTAGACTGCAAATCTGATGTTTTAATCGCCGTACCGCCGCGGCGCCGCTTGAATCCTTTAATATTTCGTGATGCCAGTCAAATTATTTATAAACTTTGATTGACTTGACGGTCCGAGATACAAAAGATTTAGTGCAACAGCTGATTAAAAAAGGACAGAGTTCCAACGTCATAAAATCAGTATTAGTCGGAGTCATGATAAAATCGATGATCGTGTGATGTAAGAAGACTGTACAATGTGTAAGATTTAAGTGGCCATATTTGAAGGTTAGTATTGCATCTTAATTTTATACGTAAACATACAATTCTCAATTTAAAATGTGGTGTAGACAAAAAAATCGGCACAGCGAATTTCTCAGATCGATACTCATCTGAATTGACTGTAACTCGAATATACTAATGGTAAAATATGCAAGAAAAATCAGAAACCATGTTTACGGATAAACAAACATTAATCTTATTTTTAAGCCATGTACCATGGCTGTAGAAACTGGCCCTGATCGACATTTCAATTCTTCTTCTCTGTCGTTTCGCTCTTGGCAGAGCGGTCGTGGTCACTTTGAGACGTCCACGTCGATGGTAGAGGTGGACACAGCTCTTCGCATGATCGCCTTCCATGACTGCCTGTTGACAGACTGTTTAGCGCAGTCTGATATGCGGTTTCCTACTGCGGACTTCACTCGGTCAGTCCAGCGCAAAGCGGACCTGCCGCGCAGTCAAAAAAAAAAACGATTTAGAGGGTTCAAATTCTACCGATTACGTCACTGACGTGAACCCACTTCTTACACAAGCATATTAGCTTAGTAATTAGTCGGAGAGGTTTAAAAGAACATTAGTAATACGTAACCTAAATATCTAACAATCTACTAAAATATATATTGGAGTATCAACACTATCAACTTTTGCTAAAAAGGTTCTTTCAATAACCGCTGAAATGTAGAGCGCATACAACAATTTTACTTAAAGGCGTTCCACAGCTTTCAATGTAAAATTGTTATGGAATCTTAACAGGAATTACATTTCGATTTTAGTAGCGGTTTAACCTTTATTACTGCATCTTTAACGTCGGCTAATTATATTCTGAGCTCGTGACTGCTGCAAACTTGCAAATGGATATGATCTCAATATGTATTTATGTAAAGTAATAATGATTTTTGATTGCATTCTCTTGATATTCGGCTGGGTCATCATACCTTTAACTATTGATTTTTGAATTGTATTTTTATTTTTTGTGATTTTATTAGTATGTTTTAAAGATGGATTCTTAAATTATAATAGGAATTTTAGACATTTCCGCATTCATGAACAGTATGAAAAACAAAGACTAATAATACATTAAAATAGTTCGTACATCACATATCATTTAAAAATATTTTCCTTTATTTAATGTCTTATGTTTTAATTATTTTATTATATTACACAGTACACATTCTAGTTTATATCTAATTAATATGAATGGCGCGCAGTTATTTTGATCTTATTTGTGCACAAAGTACGCATCGCTCGGTATATGTAGATGTTCGGCGCGGTGCGAAGCGAATGCAACCCGACGAGTTGCGTAGCGAATGGCTAATTATCTTAATCACGGATTAATCGAATTCTTTGTGGAGATACAGGCGATAGTGTGCCGTTGTCACATGTCATATACATTAATATGCGCACTAAACCGTTAAAATATCTCGGTCTCGCACGAGCACAAACACACCGCTCCTTGTGTGGTCCCAAATGGAAATCAACGCAAATTTCAATATTTATCAACAAATGTGCATTCATTGCGCGACTAAGATATGCTGTTATGTAAAATACCTGTTAAGTGGCGGCTATTGAAATTAGAACAGATTCAAATTTAATTTAGATTGTAGCGAAGCGACTTTAAGCTTTTTGTTTATTATCTGGTCGCTGGATCAGGATATAGTTTTATTTTTCATACGAAGCTTAGTTTCCCTAATTGAAAATAGAAAAGGCACTACGAGTGTGAAACGTTATTATAATTTTGTAGTAACCAACAGTTGTACTTATAACAAATATCCTTTGTTATACCAATTACAAAGAATTCTATAAGCAAATAATCTCCAACTCGGCAAACTGGATAGATATAGTTGTAACAAAGATTTACTAGCTGTAATCTCAGAACAAGAAGGGCAAGCTCTATTCTCGGCAGGTTCAGATCTAGAGGCAGCCGATACTCGCCAACTCGTTAAGGGTGCACAATTAACCGATTACTGTGAAATAAGCGTGGCGGGCCAAGGATGCCCGACCTCTGGAGAACACCTAGGGCTGCTTGTTAAGTGTGACTTGTAAAATTAAATTTATGAGGATGTTGGGTGTAGAAAATTGTGTTTCTTTGGCCAATGTTACAATTGTTATCTTAGATTTATATTCGCCATGACATTTTCTTTTTATATATTACCAAGGTGGCAAACAAGCATACCTATATTAAGATAAAAATGGACAAAAATTAAAGTAGTGATGAAAGGAATGAGATGGATATGACAAGTGTTTGAGCTTTTGGAACTCCTAACTACTTGTCGAAACGACGCAACCATTATAAATCTGACGGTGGCTTCCTGTAAGAAGGTGGTACCGTTCTGGACGACCTGGCTCATTCATAACATTACCAAATAATTCATATCTGCGGACTTAAATATCTAGGGTTAGAGGCGAACAGGCTATATCTAACAGTGTTGGAAAAATAAACATCTTCGTTAGAACACTTTAAGCACGCACCAGCACCAGGCCGCTGCGCGCCGCGCCGCTGGAAGTCTAACCAGTTAAGACTAAGATTTAGAAAGATGTAAATAACTTTACGTTATCAAGTATATCAGACAACTGGATTATGATCACATATTATTAATATTTAAGAGAGGGTTAACCCCGACCCCTACCACCGATAAGCCTATGATGCTCTGCTTTACTCAATATATATCACACGCATACAATCTAAAGGAACCATCTCCTTCAGTCATTCCATCTAGATATGGGCCGTTCTGCCTTTCATATGCCAATATGCGAGTTTCACCTCAGGACTCGTTCGCTCTAGTGGCTAAAAATATTACGCAGCTATGACTAAAGCAGGTAAAATTATAAAAGAAAGATGCGGAGTATGTGTGGCAGGTGGTGCATGGTGGTGACGTAGATTTTCCAGGCGGGGCTGAGTGGCAACCTTGCATTCGCGTCGCCTTTGTCGGCGTGCTCTTGTTGACATTTGGCGGGGCAAATCTTCATTCCGCGGCCTCTTTGAGCCGAACCACTGTATTATTTAATTTTGATGTACGCCTCATACGTTTTATAAATAACGTAATTGGACTGCACTTGACGTATTTTTCCTGTGAAACGCAAAGCTGAATAAAAACTTAAAATATCGAGACTTTTTTATAATGTAGACCTCAATGGGCTGTAAAATAAAGCCAAATATTAAGACGAAGGTTTTTAACGATAAGTTGTATAATGTTTTCGCGTAATTGGTATTTAGTGGCAACATTAAATGCATGTATTGTACGTAATTTATAAAATCATCAAATAATATTTAATGACATTTGCTTTATTCGAATTATTATTTTGACTTTGAGTGTTCAATGAATATTTTAAAGTATAAGTAATATTAATGTAAGATTTAAATTTTAATTGGAGTTAAACTATGAATTAAGTAATTATAAGTGCCAAGTGCAATCAATAAAGTATTTTAAACGCCTGCTACACACGAAATGGTTAATGATAGAGGAGAAAGGGTAACCTCGGAGACTTGTCTACCACGTGCCTACTACACGTCCAGACTTTTAGAGAAATATGTGGTAATATATAAGAGTCGAAACGTGTACCAATGACAAATAGTCATCTCAGTCTATTACAAGTTTATAATACTATTCTATACCTACTAGTGTCATAAATCCGATGTGTCCAAAATGTGTTTGTTGTTTAGCAGAGATAAGCAGATTATCGAATCGACGTTATTGTTCAGGGAGAATAGTTGGATTGGCGAATGAAATTATAGGCTGTTCTTATAGAAAAGTGATATACGTTTTATGTGGGATGAATCTTCAGAACCAAGAGACAACAGTCAAAATTAATACTAAACTAGAATTATATCTTTTCAGATTCTCCCTTTTTTACAAAGTAATTTTCTGCTAAATTAGAATCTGTTATTTAAACATGCCTAAGATTTTTTACTTATGAATTATTATGCATATCTGTTTTTTCAAGATTAACAGTATACGCGAAATTTATGGTCTAAAATATTGTATTAAAATATAAGTATATTATGTTAAAATTAGAGTAAATGATTAAAATCACATGTGACGGGCATCTACATAACCGTTAAATGAGAATAGACTTTTGTGTTCTGTTTAAATTATGGATAATTTATTGGGGGGTTTAATAAGGTAACTTGTAACGAAAATTCTTGTGTCTGACTTTACAAACATTGAAAAACGCACACAAAGAATCCTTAGATTTAGTACAACTATTTTTGGATTTCTCATACCGATACCAGAGGTATTTTTGCGCGTTATTGTTTTTATACCATCAATGTTAAAGAGTCGCACGATGATCACATCTAATTGAGGTAACACCAGGGGTACCAAATTTAAAGCACCAATACAAAAAATAAACGAGTAAAACGAAAACAAAAAAAGAAAAATAATGCGAATACAAATATTGTAAATGTTACATCACTAAAAAATAAAAATACAAAAAAAAGAGTATAAAAATCGTGCCAAACCTGTTTTTTATTTTCAGACAATAGCATGGGCAGAACCCCATGCTGCAGTCTGTAAGTAAGCAGCAGACAGAAAGAATCAAGCGTCAGTATAAATTGACAGACTACGATAGGATAATCTACTGACTGACAGACTGGCACTACTCACCTAAGTAATATAACAAGAGGTTAATTAGTGTCTATCTGCTGTTAGGTGTAGGTGCTGTGCAATCCAGTTACTATTGTTATGAGGGATGAATTTGTTGTTACCTCATACCTTAATAGTCATAGAACTATAATTTTATGAATCTCTACACGAAAATCTAGTTCAATATTATGTGTATGCAAATGAGCTAACTAACTTACTTATTTATAAAAAGATACAGTACTATTATATCTCATCGTTATAAAGAATGTAGTGTAGGTACATAAGAAGGTACCTATAAACAGGCAATGCTCGACTATAAAAATAATTATTTATAAAAGATGATTACAAGTATTATCATAATCTACTACTTAACAGCTTGTACGGCAGAAACCGAATGTTCCTTAGTCTATTAATACTCGAACGTAGTAATTAATGCTTACAAAAACATTTCGTTTGTACAATCACAAGTTTGTGCTCGTAAGAAACAAAGTGTTGCACCTGTCTGGGTCCGCCTACCATCGATGCTGACCTCCATTCTACTAGCTCATTGGTCTTTACTACTGTATGTAAAAGTGCAAGCGACAAAGCCAGGAATCAGCCGGATCCATCATAACTATATGTGCGAGTGAGATAGTACAGAGGCTTAAACAATCGAAAAAAGAGAGGTAAGTAATGAGGTCGAAATGGTACACATGAGCTGATGAATGAGAGGGACACGATCATATATTGAGACAAGAAAGATGTATATCGATTGCATTTCAACGTACAAAGCCGTCCCTTTCTTTAGTAGACCAAATGAGATCGTATATAGACGGTATAAAAGCTAATATAGTTTTTCAGTGGTAATTACTCCGCTGGTATGTGGTACTGTCGAGATCGATACTGAATTGTAATGACACAATTGTGATTGTTTTTTGTAAATTAAAGTATAATGAATGACTTGCTGAACATGATCGATTGGACAGTACATCGATCGGCGGGTTTCTTTTTGTAGGTAATAAAGTAATGAATCTTTTATTGATTGTATGGTTGCTAAAAATTTAATTCTGAAGGATAGCTTCAAGTCTACCTTCATTTATCAGTTTGTCATCTTAACTGTCAGTGTCATTGTATATATACAAAATGTTGTTTTATTTATATTACAACTTATATTTACTATACTTCATTAATTACCTGTTGTACAAATAAAATAAAATCTATAAGCCTATTACAACAATTTGCTAAATGTTTGGCCTTTTCGTTACATATTATTTTATATTACAATTTACAAATATTAATATTCATTGTATCCTTTCTAGGTGGGCATTCTTTGGAAAATACTCGTTACAAGTAAAAAGATCACAATTTTAGAATTTCCACTGCTGGCACATGTCCCTGAATTGGGCATCCCCAGTCCTCAGTAATCACGTAATGAGATTTCTTCTCACTAGACTACCCCGCTGGGTTGTCATCGTCAGAGCATCAATAGCCACGTGATATCCAAAGAAACAAATGTACGGAACCTTTGTCACATATGCCTGTATGTATGGCAAACCCGCTCAGAAAAGCTCACCTACCTAACATACAATTTAGTATGGTATGGAGCGACCACAATACATTGCCGTTCACCGTATCATTCTAAGTCCAATGCTAGGAACGTAATTATCAATGGTACTTATGATGTCCACTGTGAACATTAGGACACACGATTCCCGAAGATTTATATAGCAATCAGAGACAGGGCTGCATTTAAAGGCTGTTTTAAATCTTTAACTTTAAAAACTGTCATTCTAGGTAAATTACAGTCTTACTGTCTGTGTACTGTGTGCACATTTTCTTGTTCCAGATGTCTTTACGAACAATAATTAATTATTTTGCGTGACTAGTTGAGTAGTTGAAAAAGCCTTATGAGGTCTATAGTCAAGGACCATATCCTACACTATTCAGAAAATATACAAGTAAAATTATAGTCTTTAAACATTGACCTATTTGAAACATCAAGAAGTTTCGCATCTGCTCGAACGCTAACTATCCTTCAGCGAACATTTTCTTGAAATTGGACCTTGGATTGTTTGTACTAGGTAGACGTAATAGTCAATAACTTTGTGTAAGGTAATTTACCAAGTACTTATTTTGTCCATAAAAGGAAGATATTATTTTAGCTTTAAGCCTTTACGACGTGACACTGATCGCAAAAGTCAAAGTAAATACACTCCAATGCAAATTATATGCAAATGCAACGGTTAGTGAGCAACTGAACGATTCTTTTATTCCACCGTACCAGTCACTTATTATAGAACGCATTCAAAGAACTGTCATTGCAAAAATAACAAATTTGATTTTTATTAATTGAACTGCCAACCTGGGCCATGATGCGGCGAGCGCAAGAACAAGGGCCCATACATCTGCCCCATTTATTAATACTATCGACAATAAAACATTTGAAACACGTTCTTGCGAATCAATACTCGCGTTCTCGATATGAATTATTTATATATTTTATTGTCGCTTTATCGCCTGCATCGGCGAGCGGAGCTGAGGCTGTGGCAGGCGGCAGGCGCAGGCGCAGGCGGATGCCGCGCGCCTCCACCTCTCCCGCTTGAAATAATAATCAGAACATAATTTTATTTTTGACAAATAACTGGTCAGCGTTGGGTGTAGGCAGGTTTTTGCTCGCTGCCCCGATGCCGAGGATTCCGGGTCCACCGCTTTATTGCTTGAATAAATATAAGAAGATGCTGTCGGTATTCCGATCTCGTGTAATTGTCCTCAATGAATGCATCGCAAGAAAGTGCCTTGTACAAAGGCCGTAGAGGCATGCTGTACCTAGCTATGGATCAAACTACTCGTTTCTTTAGATGAAGTCCACTTGATGTTGTTTAAATTTTATTTTATTACTATATTTGTAACGTTAAGTAGAATTTATTTAGGGTCAACTTTCTACCTTTATAAACTGACGATCAATTCAGATAAATAGCAGAATATCTAGAGACTAGACTGTTAAATATGAACGTTCTCAATTAGTAGTAGTAGTAGTAGTAGTAGTAGTAGTAGTAGTAGTAGTTGTGTTTGACTCCAAGTAGTAGCAGTAATGATGTATAGGAAGCCGTTGTAGGCACACCTTATATAGTCTTATTTTAAAATTTGACACTGAGAAAATAAGCATTAATTAAGTACAATTGCTGAATATTCTCAGTGTCAAAATTAAAATGACTACAATTACTTTATTTTCAAAAACACAGCAAAGAAAACTATTTGCAAAAGATAAAAATGTGATCATAAGAGCCGACACTTACGTATATACTTAGTTATTTTTTTTATTTTGTTCTACGTTTGTATATATAGTTTTGCTTCATTTGTTTCGTCAAGTGCAATTATCACAAACAATATGCTTTGCTGCATTGCTTAATATTATCGGCTTATACTTACAACAAAACAAATCAATGTAACATCGGTAACCGGTAACAAACGATGCTAAAAAGCTATTGTAATAAAGTTATGCGTCGGAATGCACTTCGGGACGTGTTTGAGACAGTTATTAATAGTAGTTACGTCTGGATACGCGTCAGGTCGTTACTTTATAGAAAGTAACGCCCCGTCTCTCGCTTGACAATGTATAAATCATTGTCATATCAGTCCAGAGGCGCTGTGGTGCCCGCCAGGCTCATTTGGTCACTCTAAATGGTGTAGCCTTATGAACGACTTGTTGAATGATGAATAGTGCCGGCGATTTGTACGCCGCGCCGCCGCGCGCCGCCTTCGTGAAGTTGTTTCATTAGGTGCTTGTGAGTGCTTGTGTTGTGCTGTGCTCCTTTCAAGCTTCATCCATTTTGCATAACCATGAGATTGTGTAAGATAAACAATCATGTTTATCTTACACAATCTCATGGTTATGCCCCTGAAGGGGTAGGCACAGGTATATCATATTCACATTTCGCTCACCTGTTTGCCGTCTATTGAGCACAGCCCCAGATCAAAAATCCCAATTACACTTTTCCTGACCCGGACATCGGATCTGGGACTTCATTTTCAGCGGTTGTATTCACTACCGCTGAATAACTGAGGCAATTTTATGCTTCTATACTGTCTAAGTCTGCAGTAAAGTATACAATTGAAATGAAAAGCAATATATTTCGCATAATTATTATGTGACGAAAGGTTTTTTGGCATACAAAGGTAGCTGTTGAGAGAGATCGAGACATAATGTTTTTGTATCATAATAAGTGTTGAATTTGTACTGTTTGACATTGTATCATGGATATTCAAACCGTACTAGTATATTTTTTAATACTAGTATGATGACAAACAAACACACGGTACTACCTGATGATAAGTTATTACAGTCAGAATAGTCTATGTATTGCTCGTGGGTTGCCGATCACAAAGAATAGGAATTAAAGATAGGATTAAAGGAAAATATTAGGAGAAATGTGTGTGAGCTGCAAGTACTCTTACTAAATAGGTGATAGTGTCAATGCGTTTCGCCACGCGCCGATTACTTATAAGTATACCTCCGGTAGTCAAAATCATGAATAGCGTCACCAAATAATTTCCTGGTAACGTAATTAGTCTCGTAGTATTGAACGTCAAGGGAGCGTTAAATTATATTTTAATAAGATATGGGTAATCTCGATGTCTATACACAATCAAATATCTGTTAGCTTTTTGTTATAAGTTTTGATGTATATTTTAACCATTTTTCACCTCTCCGGCATAATAATATATTGTACTTTCAAAATTGTGAATATCTTTCGGTAGCGTGACAAAAGATCCTCGGAATAGCACTAAAATCTTTCCGCCAGGTGAACAAATAATTAGTTCTTGTTTCGCACAACTTGTGTCCAACCAACCAAGGAGCAGGATCTTTCTCTGAACAGGTGTATAAATTAAAATCGGGACTCGATACAATTTGGAATATTATCCTAACTAATATTATAAATGCGAATGTGAGTTTGTTTGTTTGTTACGCTTTCACGCCTTAACTACTCGACCGAACATCATGATATTTCACATACACGTTGTTAGGGATACAGAAAACCGTTATCCAGAAAAAAAAGAATATAAAATTGACATAAACTACATTTTATTATTCATTTACATTTACGCGAGCAGAGCCGCAGGCAAAATCAAGTAAATTAATAAAAAAAAATCAACTCAATAAAATAAATCTGAAAACAATACCACGTACCAAAATGCTTTGTTTTTAAGTATTTAAATTGGTTGATGCTATAAGCTATACTATTATTGATATATTAAAGTCAAAGTAACTATTTAATTTATAATATCATATATTTATATATTTTTGTATATTTGCGTGCATCTAAATTAATTATTTGTGCACATTCAGCCACTTAGTATGGTAAAATATACTGCAGTTATTTGCAATCATTACTATCATCAAGGCCTACAAAAAGGAAAAACAAACATCGTTCAATATTGTTG
Organism: Catocala nupta; assembly: GCA_963675205.1. Classification (NCBI taxonomy): domain Eukaryota; kingdom Metazoa; phylum Arthropoda; class Insecta; order Lepidoptera; family Erebidae; genus Catocala; species Catocala nupta. The sequence goes on from OY776082.1 coordinate 14,380,786, forward strand.
TATTGATTTACATTTTGAGTTTATTATCGTTTTTGAAGAAGCATCTAGCACTACGATATAATAGATCATACAATAAAATAAAAATACATATTTGCCTATGCCTTTTAGAATGCTCGTCACCACGAATAGTACAATCTAGCCGGATCCTAATGTCAAGCCTATCAAAAAGGTACGTATATCCAAGATGATCGCGTTTATTTCAGTTTTATAAATCATTATAAGTATAAAGATGATACTATGTTATTTATATAGTACATATTTATGACGTCTCTCCTGCCTCTATAAATAAGTTGGTCAATACTTACGTATTCAGCAAGTAAGCCTGAAATTTGATCAGCTTGGTTCAGTCTGGTTGACTTCGCTTGACTTAATGAGAGCTGCTTGTCAATCGACTGTCATTGGCCCGCTCGCCCGCCAGCCCCGCATGCAAAACCGCGCGCTTCCACGATATACGACGTTGTCTTTTTATATACCCTTTTGTTGCTCTAATTTCGATGAACTTAATTAAATGGAAATAAAGAAAGGACGAAGCGTGTGGCGAGTGATTTTTGGAAGTGGATATTTAAATTAGGTTTGGTCAAAAGACATTGAAAGTAATTTATTTTTATGTTCATTTCGGATGTGATGTCTTAATAGTCGATAGAACATTATTAAGTATAAACCTATGTAAGTCGACGTTATAATATACAGAGTATACTTAATAAATTGGATGGAATAAATGTATACTAGTGATTGTTTATACTGCAGATATTTAAATATTTTTGTATAAATTTTACGTAAACGAGCGTCAAGCATCGCAGGGACGTAGGACGGTAAGAATATTATTTTCGCCGATATCATTTTGAAAACACGTTCAATTTGTAACGTCGAAAAAGGTAGTATAACAAAAACATAATATGACTTTTATGTTCAACATACCGAGTATAAAAAGGTGGACAAAGATTTATCGGTTGCTCTTAAAGCTTTTATTTTATCCGAACATTTTGTTTATACGGAAAATGGTCGCAATCGGTGTTTTTATCAAAACTTGCCATTTAACAAATGCCCCGGACAGATTGCGGTATGCGCGATGTTTGTGCAATGGCCAGCAAGTATTTTAATTAATGCCACACCAAAGGTACATAAATTTCCAGTTCATTTTGCTGATTACAGCTCCCTGGGCCTCACCACTTATCGCCGACGCGACTGTCGCGGGCCTCGCTGCACGATGAGCTTCATAAATACTTAAAGTTTCCTTTCCGTATATGGGTTTAGGGGTAATTGATAAATGTATAGCGTGCTATAGAATGAAGGTGGTTATTCAATTTAGTGGTGTGAATGTACATACATTAATAGCTTTCTGTAAATTGTAGCTTGTGTTGTTGTATCAGTTTATTATAATCCTATTAATATCATAACTGTGACAGGTTAATTTTTTTTCATTGTTTGAAATATTGAACTTTTACCGTGAAGCATCTACGATTATCGTAATAATCGTAGATTCTTCACGGTAAAAAGTATCACTAGATACCTATATGTACAATAGGTGACCATTACCACTTTCGATTCGAGCGGCGTTGAAAGCGAGAGTGAGTATATATGTAGGTAATTTTAGTCATTTGGAGTTTATAAGTATAATTATCGTACCTACTGTGTAAATTAACGAATGAAAATAGGTCTATTTAGTCGATAATTATTTGTAAGGTATTTATGCCTACTATGCCGGTAATTTTAGTATAATTTAGTAGGTGTTATAATATTACTATGTTTGTATTTTGGTTTAGTGATATGATTTACAACGTTACCAGCTAGCACAGTGGTAAACTATGTCATAACCACTTCCTGCCAGTCAAGTCATGTTCCACGGATTCCCCAGGAAGCCAAAAAGAGATTCAACTACAGCTGCCTAACGGTAACTGTATAAACTTTAATATATTATCGATTATCGAGATAAAAGTCATATTTATAACAGTTCTTTAATAGTATACCGTTCATAATAATTCCGACCTTATTTCCAGCCAGATCTCATCCGTCCATCATCACAATAAAAACGGAACCGCAGAAAGGCAAAAACAAAAGGTGAAACGACCAGGAAACCAGACGAGCATTGTCACTGTAATGTGTGCTAATAAAATCGGCACGTATTATACATATACCGCTACCGAAATCTCTCCGACGATACAGGAAGCACGCGCGTGCTCGCTACGCGGAGTGCGGCACGGCTGCGGCCGCTGCGTGCCTCCGCGCGCATTATTCAATACAATATTATCAATAAATTAATGCTCACATTCGGACGCCACCGCACATACTAATGGCGACACGCGGCGCATCGCTTTTTGCGTCCGCGCTCCGCCATTCAGCTCTCCATTGATACGCACCAAGCAAAAACTGGTCGGTGCTCATGTACGCGAAACTAACTAACGTTGCCGCTTTTTGTTCTCGTTTCGACAAGGACGTGATCCGTTTTTGTTTCGGCAAAGCGACGTGAATATTTAATGGGATATAAAATTGCTCGCTCGTTTCTGAGACCAGTAAATTATCTGATGAGGCCATCTGGAATGCACACACGAAACCTCTCAAATAATATATCCGCTGGAATTTGGTGTGCTTTCGATCATTTTAGTACTATGCTTTTACCAAGTTATACTATAAGATATGGGCCGTACGCTGCTATTTTAAAAAGTTTTATTTGTAAAACGTAGGTTGTTTTACGATACATTAGCGTAGATGTCCGACTTAAACTTACTCCAGTTTTGTTTTGATAATAGTTTTCAAGTAGTAATAATAACATTCTAAAAACACCTTTGATTTCTAACTCTACACATAGGTTCATAAGCATTTGTTAGGGACTGATCCAGTAACCGGTTGTTACTGTGAACTAGTGTAACTTAGATGTTTTTTTTACTGAAAGCGCAATCACCAAGTTTGAATTCTTACACAGATTCGACTTACGTGATTTGGGTCTGTCATACAATCTTTGTGTAAACTAAAATGTTAAGACAAATGAGGCAGTCTGTATAAACAGCTTAGCATCTGATAAATTAGACGGCTAGGACAAACGAGTAAGTCTGGATAAATGAGGCAAACTGTATAAATAAGACAGCCAGGTCAAACGAGGTAGTATGCTAGACGAGGCAAAATGAAGCAGTCATTATATTACTAATGTGTCTGCTTAGTAGTCCGGTATATGACAGATGTATCACAAAATATCTATAACACTGCCTCTTTGGGAATCCGCAGTAAATGCCATTGCTATGCAAGATGATACTGTGTCTTTTAAATTGTTAAAATAAATCGTAAAGTAATCATAAGTCTAGATTAATCTGTAAAACTACAAGGACATCTGGGATTAAAGACTACAATAAAAATTCTTACAATAACATAAATATGCGCAGCGAAATGCGATGGTGTTTCAAAACAGCGATGTTGCCATTAAAATAAAATATAAATATACCCATAAAATAATATTGGCCCAATCAGAAGCATCTTGTAATATCACTTCTCTTATTTATGTGCGCTGTAAATAATTATATAATTTATGTTGATTGCATTTTACGAATCCCAACAGTTTTTATCGCATGTGCCTAATTAGTACTTTATGCGGATTGTAAAAAACCTTAGCGATGGTTGCCTAAATTGTTTGTATTTATAGGAACTTACTCAAGATGGAAGCTATATATGATATGAATGGACAAACGAAAATACTAAACTGAAGAGCCCACGATCAGAACCCTGCTCGCGTTCTTCGCTTTAGCATGCATAATTATATTTAACTAATGTATCGCACAATCCGAGAGAAATATTGATCACACACATCACACAAAAGAAATATTGATGACACTTCTAAGCATAACCGAAAAACTAGCTTCCCAGAACTAGAAATCGAAGCATCTTAAACTTGGCAGCGTGAAGACTGGCCGACATTAGATATAATACACCGCTGCTCTTTGACGATATACCGACGTGATGTTATGTTATATGTATAACTTACGCGTTCAATATAAACCACGTTAAATAAAATTATGGTGATACATAGACACGGTTGTACATAACTTCTGATTTAACTCTTTGTGTAACATGGCCTTAGAAGCCATAATACGGGGTATGTGAGATAAGTTATGTTACGGAGCGATGAATAAAACAATTATACCTGATGCTGTTTGTAGATACACGGTCGTCGACACTCTTGTGACAAATCACAGGCTGTGACATCGCACCGTGATAAACACGCGTCGCAAATGTGCGTGATTCATCCAATATACCTCGACACGCACTTAACACGTGTAGATATATTATTTGCTACATAATTGTGAGCGTTGTACTGTGATAATTGGATGTTTCCCTTCTGAAGTAGGTTGTCCTGAATTTAGGACACCAGATGTGATGCGTGATGACGCCAGGCACATTAAATGTCACGAGCTGCCACCGTCACCGCGGGTCTGCCACGCGCTCTGCATCACAGTTAAGTTAAGATCTCTTCTAGCAAGTAATCAGCTCTTAAGGAGACTATATCTTATAAGTAGCAAGAGCCCCTGTCGCCACTACCGGAGTCATTAAAAGTTACACAGATTTGTGCTTTATTCATATGTGAACGAGCTATAACGGGTAATATAAAAGCCATTAGGATCATGTCTTGCGTATGTATGTGTTTGTTATTGCTGTGTGACGCAATCGTTGACTCATTAGCGTATAGATTATGAATAAATAACCTCCGTTGAGCCAATGTGCAGATTAAATCTTCGTCTTCATTCTATTAAACCCAAGTATATGATACGCGGCTTTCTATATCATAATTCCCGAAGATGTCTGTTATCTAATAATGCGAAAATAATTATATTGTACGCTTAGAATAAATGTCAGGATATTTCAAGGTATTGAATACCCATATCGAATACCAAAGTTGTCAGGACTGATGACTCTAAGTACCTCACTGGGTGTGAAATATTATAAATGATCATTCAACTCACCAAACTAAGGGCGACAACGTTGATTAGCCTTACGGATCCAATCATTTGCGCGATTTCTAATGTCAATATGTCCTTCAAGTTACAAATGAATAAAATGACAAATTTTAAATCATTAGAATATTTAGAGTTAGTCTGACTAATTTCGGACTTGTAACAATAGCAATAAATAATTCTTACCTGAGCAACAGTCAGTTGGGCTAACATAAAATCATACAGTATCGTCATTCGTCATTACCGTGGAATAGGCTGTATTAAGTACTCTGCTAGATACAGGGTATATATAAATATATAAATTTTTTGAACTATCGATATTCTATAGCAGGATTTCACTTTTTTATCGAACTAACCAGTGCGTATGTTCAGTTGCGGACGTCTTTCGGCTAAGATGTTGAAACATATAGTGAAAAAGCTTTGTTGATACAATATTAGATACTCTGTCGGTTTCGAGGACCTCACATATTAATATAAGTATATCGAGACATAATGATGAAATCGTAGTGTCCTTATGCCTAAGATCGAATTAATAGTTATAAAAGCATTGTAATATCACATCCTTACTAATATTATAAATGCGAATGTGAGTTTGTTTGTTTGTTACGCTTTCACGCCTTAACTACTCGACTGATTACCAAGAAATTTTGCATACACGTTGTTCGGTTCAATATTTACAAATCAACCAAAGAGAAATTTGTGAAACAACGCCGAAAATCGAACGTTAATTCTTGCATGTTGTTCTACTTCATCCGGCCATAAAGCCAGCATCGATATTTGGCGTCGAAACGCATGTACGACTCGGGGCACATCTCATTACCTCTTTGGCTTTTGTTATTATTTCGCAGCCATCTTGCATGTCAAGCAGGTAGCGTGTGACTGCGCACGCGCCATTAAACCAGCTGTTCAGCATTTTATCAACATTGTATAAAAGTTTTGTCCGCGGCCTCGCTCACGTTAATATAGATTTTGTCAATTAATTCATAATAAATAAGAAAAAGTTCTTATTGATTTATATTTAACAAAGTGCATACGAAATTTAAATTTAATGATGATCGGTCGAGTAGTTAAGGCGTGAAAGCATAACAAACACCAAACTCATATTCGCATTTATAATATTAGTTAGGATCAAAATTAGAACGTAAGCTGTCCCGTCCCTACTGCCGTGAAAAAATAAAGATTACGGTAATAGCCGACGATGGTAACAAGAATAACCCAAACTAGACACCAAAAGTACTAGTTAGTTATGGCGCTTGTACACTATGCAAGTACTCGACGCAAGATGCGTGCGCAAGGTGTTGGATGGGCCACACGCAAGCTACTCGACCGAGCTACATACATGTTTTGCTTGCTCGTTTTATTAGACTAACACCCGGTTTCAGAAAGATGGACCAACTTCGATCATAAATTTGGTAACAGGTGGTCAAGTGCATGTCAACTGTTGTGATTGGCTGACTAAATTAGGAAGAACCAATCAAATCAATTGACATGAGTTTCATTTTAAAACATCGTTTTTAACATCATACTAGACTATCAGTCAAGTAGATTTTGCGAGTTGTGTCACGTAGGTAATACCGTCTCACCGTACAAGGATTTTGTTAAATTGTTATAGTTGAATATGAGTTAGTTTGTTTATTTGTTACGCTTTTACGCCTTAACTTCTCGACGAATCATTATGAAATTTCGCATACATGGTGTCATGGGTACAGAAAAGGATTTAGGGTACCTTTCATCCAGGAAAAGTACTGCTTCCAAGGAATTGAAAATTGATATAAGCCACACCTACATAACCTAGATTTACGCAAGCGAAGGTGCAGGATAATCTTGTTTATATACTCACCTTCGCTTACACATTTTTCAACTGTTCGCGCATTATCATGCAGGTTACAAGTGCGGATGGCACGTGTCGGTACATGCGTCAGTCATTGAAGCAGCGCACTTTCTTACATGCTCGTTTACATGATGCACGTAATTCATACACGTGCCTCTTCTTACGCATGTTTCCCACGTCGTGTACAAATGCCATTAGTATTCATGAATTTTGGGCATAGCGGGGTTTACAGGTAATTACTGACGGTAATAGTTACTGGCTGAATTACCACATCTTAATATTTCACTAGTCTTTTTTTGCTGGGATGCAATGGCGCAATGGTTTAGGTGTTCGCCTAGCTACTATATCTCATTATGCCCATTTGTGTGTTCCACAAATTATTTGTGCCGAGTCGGATGTTCTTTGTGTCCGTTGTTGTGTTGAATGTTCAGGAATTATTCCTAGTTTGGACGAAGACTTTTCATAAAAAAATGTTATTTATTCTAATAAATTAAAAATATAATGCATACTATATACAGTGGGAGCGAGCTAGGGTTAGTTAGAATAAGGTATCTTATCATCTTATCATGTGTGTGGGGGCCATCCCCTTCCTCTACGACTATCCCAGTTTATGATATAGCGTTCGAACCGTTAGGTTATAATAGAAGAGGAGACTTCCCCAATAACGACTGCCATAGATGTTCATGGCAGCCGGGACCGACGGCTTAACGTGCTCTCCGAGGCATGGAGCAGGCGATAATTGTCAATCAATACGCACATAATTTCGAAATGTCATATAACTTCCGAAAGTCAGAGGTGCGCGACGTGGGTTCGAACCCGAGACCCTCTGCATTGCAGTCTGTTGGTCTCCCTAATGAGCTATCGCTGCTCTTTAGAATATTTCTCTCTCTTTAGAATATAGAATAAGGTAACACCGATAACAACTTTTTTAATAGTATATAAAGTAAAATGCATTTTGCTTACTCTCAAATATTATATTTATTTGAATGTTATGGTCAAAATACACTGAAAACAGGCTATAGCTAGAATTTATTGCACTATTATATATTCTGGATAGAACATATCGAGAAAGGAAGCCGAGTCTTAGGGCTTATATAAAAATATCGGCTCTGGATAAGTCCACCACTATAGTCATACTCGAAGTAATGCCTTACGTCATATTAAAGACATCAACGAGCGCCGGTACATAATCAATATTATATTTATCCATGGTCACTGTTATGGGTACTTAAATTAGCTTTGTAATTATTGGTAAAATGCTGGTTAATATAAAGTAAAGTACAGAACGCACGTGAAGTAGTACTAGCGACTCTGCGATGTTGTTATGTGGAAGTTTTTTAAAGACGCGTCTTGTGCATTGTATTGGGTTGGACCGTGTATCGTATCATCTTTACACGTGCAGCAATTACAGATATAAAGTTTGCCTAGGTTCGGTTATATAATATATGTGTAGTACTTAAAATGTTATATCCAATATACATATATTGACAAGAATAAGTTTAATACATATTCTCTGTTTCAGTAATGGCATTATAGTGATTAGTAACGTTTTCACAAATAGCATAATTGTTGAAATGATTACCTATTGAGGGTAGTGGAAGCGTTCAATAGATGCAAGGTATAATATCGTTCTTTTATTAAAACAGAGACTTAACTCGAGATTTGGAAGTTAGGCAATTTGAACTCCAACTAACACACTATTAACGTTCAAATTGCCCAACTTCAAAATTTCGAGTTAAGTCTCTGTTTTATCAAGAGTGCGATATATGTATTTTCAAATCATATGTTATTTTCGAATCTGGTTGTTCTATGTAACTGCTAATTTATTTTTCTAGCGTCAAATGAATTCTTAGTGAAATAGTCAAGATGTAAATGTTTTTAGATTTTCTAGACCTATTAAATGCATTATACTACATTATAGTGCTAATCCAGTTAGTAAATATTTAAAGTTATCTATACCTATAGACCTTTTTATTTCTCGAGGTATCGATTAAGTTTCGAGACAGTTGTATATATAAAACATATTATTGTAATATATTATTATTATCAGTGATTCAGAAGAGTGAATCTCGTGTCCAACAACAGAGGCCACTGACCTATTTCTTTTGCAATAGTCCTAGTTAACAACCTGGGGGAGTATGCAACATTCGTCTTCGCAATCATTATTTAAAATTATATAAATCGTAATTATATGCATTGCCAGCAATGCATCGAAGGTTGCTTCCTCGCTTAGAACTGAAGCGCTTCTAACGAGCGAGCCGACCTCCGCATAGTATTCGCTTAATTGATAAATTCCCCGCAGTTACAGCTTTGTATCTAATTGAATAAGTTGAATTATTTCAATAAGAAAGGGCGAGCGGCGGCGCCGCGGCAAATTGTGCCTACCCGAGCCGTTTTCCTTTTGTAGTGGTCGCCGCGCGCCGCCGTCGCCCATTGGTCCATTTTAATGAGCTCCGATCAATGGGCGTAATTATTTCTTGTATCATTCTTTGTTCGACGCGAGCGCGCTGTCATCCTGTAAGGCTTGCCCGCCTTACATACGCACTTGTGCGAGTTTTTGCAACGGTTTTTGGTGAATATCCATATAGAGAGTGCACCAGGCCTCGGGCGATGTCGATAAACGGTGTATCGACGCGAACGTATTGGTACCAGATATATCACGGCTAATGAGCCTCGGTTGCACTGTAATCGACTGTAATGCACTGGTGTGTCGCGTTGATGGTACCTATTCGGAACACAAAAAATAATGTGTATTACGGCGTGGTGAAATTAAGATATTTTCGACACCCACTCTGCCTCAATGACTGAATTAAACCGAGCAGAAATTTACGAAAAAGGTAAACGTGAAGTATTTTATCATTTTATGATAAACTTTCACGAAAAATAATAGGTGAAGTCGATAGCTAAAACGAATGTCACCTTACTACCCCTCGGCCGGAGATAAGTAGCGAGTTCCAATTATCTGGTGGCGGCTCGACGCATGCGCAGTGCGGTGCGTATGGAGAGGAGGCCGCGCACCGATGTCGAACAATGCATAACAGACGAACCACACTGGGCAGACTATTGTTAGAAAATCAGTTTGAATCTTTACTCTATATTATAAATGCAATAGTATGTTTGTTGGTTTCTTGTATTTTTACGAAGCAACGGATCGACGTGATTGAAATTGAAATACTTTATATGAATTTTGTAGCGTTAAGTGACTGCTACTGGTACTGCGAGTTTTTGTGTCCGTTATTTGAATATTTGTAAAGTCACCTGCGACACGGGAATCATTCCTAGTGCGGGAGTGGTCTTCAAACCCGCCTTACTCCACTTTCGTGGATTATGGGCTTTGCCTTTCTTATATTGAAGAGTAACATAAGTCTAACAATTGCACAGAAGGCGTAGCAGGCAAGCAGTCGCCTTACTGCAGCGGTCGCGTCGATACTTTTTAAAATTCTGTTGTATGCTTACGTTTGACCGCGATCTCAGCTGGTGTTAAGTGAAGATGCAGTCGACGATAGTGCACGCTTGCCTAGAAGATACCTATTCACTCACGACTTAAAGACACCCAGATTGTACTCTTCGGGAAATACAGACTTAGGTAGTGAGTCCCACTACTCTGCGGTACGCATTATAAAAATGGAAGCAAAACGCTTTGTGCGTAAATGTAGTATACCCACCATGTACCTGTGCCGCTGGTCGGCTTGTCTGGTCGTCCGGGAAGGAGAAATTAAATTACGCAATTCCTCTGTACACTTTCCGAAATGTATCCGATAGAAAACCGAAAGACTGGCAACCTTTCGACGATGCTCCAAGCTTTGGAGTTGTGCGTTGACCAGTTGCTCACTCCTCCAAAGCCTCCAGCTGATATTTTGCTGAGTGTCGTAGATTTGACTCCCATACAGGGTATTTAATAGTGTTATCCACGAACTTTTATTATGTATGCTATTCGTACGTTTATAAAGATTCCTGTGACAGAGGGCATGAAATATGTGAACAAATGTTTAATAATCATTACCGAAATTCTTTACTACATGTTTTATAATTCAGTTCAAATTTGAACTTCTGTGATAGATTTGTGTATTGTATTCACCTTGTTGCAGTTGCCGTAAACGTAGAGGTACTTACCTACTGTTGCCATGTCACTTTAATGAGACGTGCTTATATAAGTAACTGATGTAAAAAACTCTACATAAAATATACATTCTATACGCTATTTATTTATATGCATAGATATATGTTGATACTTGCAATGTTTATGTATCGAGCACACTTAAAATGGAAAAATTTAAATAGTATTCAAAGTTTTGTATAAGTAGCTAAGCTTATTATTTTGTAGATAATTGGCACCAGCCATATTGACGGCTGAAACCACCTATGCCACGGCTGTTAAGCACCATTCTTTGTTTTATAATCTATTAATTATTTCGTAATGTACAGGTACGTCGTGATTATTTGTGATGTTATCTAATGTCTTGCTTCTCTTTTCGATTTATTATTGATAAATAAAAAAATAAAAGCACAAGCGCATTTCGTCACGGACTAACTTTGCATTGTCACAAAGTGTACACACTTCACTACATATTATAAAACAAAATCCACCGCCGCGTCTGTCTGTCTGTCTGTTCGCGATAAACTCAAAAACTATTGAACGGATTTACATGCGGTTTTCACCAATAGACAGTGATTCATGAGGAAGGGTTAAGTGTATAATTTGTTAAGATTTTGTACTACCCGTGCGAAACCGGGACGGATCGCTAGTTATTTAAATAAATAAATAAAGTGCGCCATCGTGCCATCCTACTGTCTATTATCGATTAATATTTAATAAAACAACTAAACCCTAATTATTTAATCTTATTAAGTAATTATTGTTATTATTTTTAGTTTTTTGTTAGTATGATGGCTGCAACACCTTGTTGATATGAGTTGTAAAATACTGAAATTATATTTAATTGGCGATTTAAAACAGTGGGTATATGTTTCTTGCAGGTTTCTTCTTATAGACTCAACCCGTTGCCTGAACCGAGCAACTAATCCAAATGTAGCTTCAGTAACTCAGTAAACTCTCTAACCTATATATGTGGACGTTCATAACTGTTACTTTGTGACCTAAATTAATAAATGATTTTTGACTTTTGAATTGAATTATGATCGTATTATGTATAACGTGATTATAACACGCACTTATCTTTGCTTAATCTTATTCAAGCAATGGTCCGAGCTTTGGTAGATAATTCAAAAGGGATATTGCCATTGTAGGATAGTTTCTTAAGATAAGTAGAGCGCAGTGGCATCACTGTTTAAACCGGGGACTCCTCGTAACTGTAAGTACTTTTTAACAATACTAATATTATAAAGCTGAAGAGTTTGTTTGTTTGGTTGTACGCGCTAAACTCATAAACTATTGGTTCGAATTGAAAATTATTTTATTGTTGGATAGCTTATTTATCGAGGAAGGTTATAGGCTATATAGCATCACGCTACGTTCCACGTTGGCGGTGCAGTAATCATTAACGCGGGTGAAACCGCGGGCACGTCTAGTTGTAAATATAATAATGTCCTGTTTCTGCGTCAAGTAGCGTACTGAGAGTGTAAGGCACTTAGTTGACACGGAGTTTGTTTAGGTAATAGTATGTTAACGTCATGACTCAAGACATAAGCACAAGGCTTACCACATTATTGCATTAAAGAATTATTTTCAATCAGGTTCGCTCTGTTAAAAAGCTTATAACAGGCTCAAATTTATTAGCGTTTCAAATAGAAATATAAAAAATAATAGTCAAAATAAAAACGAGGCTTAAGTCTAAAAGTCGCAGTGTTTATTTACATACATAAGTGCCTAACTGAACACATTTAAATTGTTTATTTTTAAGTACAATTAAAGTTAATATTGTCTTAAAACAAATAAACTTTATTAATTGTTGTTAATTAATAAAATTTATGTAATTGTTAGCTAATAAAAAGTAACACAAAACTTTTGCAGGTGAAACTTGAGACGTAAAAGCTTGTGTGTCCATGTTTACAGTTTGGCTTGAGACAACTTACATCACAATAACATTCATTCGCTCTTATAAGAACATGCACCTTGCCGTGAGACGAATTATCGCACGGTTGCTCAAATAACAATAAATATTTATTATTTTATGACTACATGATGTAAAACAAAGAATGTATCAGATACCACGCGAAAGCCGTAAAGTTTTGACATAGAGTTTAATATTATGTAAGTCACAATAAACAGTGCAGTTTCAAGGGTTTTATTCTCATTTAGACATGGTTTGGAATTCTGGTTTGATTCTATTTATAACGATATAAGCTGCAGCCCACGGCTTGGCACGCGTAGTTCATAAAATTTGATTACAAAATAGACGGGATCATTGAAGGCAGAGCGTCATAATTCAATAATTTGCAAGGCTCTACGTGGTGAGTATGTTATTATCGGTGACTTAAGTCTGAAACATAGTATTGTATTGTCATTTTTATGTAATTTTTGGTGAGATTAAATTATATTTGATATTTTTAAATATTCTCGTTAACAATATTTCATAATTTCTTTAACCACTGGTAATATTACGAAAAGTTAATGACAATATCTGACATTTTGGATTGGATATTTTTAGACATTACTTTAATTTATGATACAATTTTTCTTACAGCAATTTAGATTCCGAAAATGTTTCTTGTCTAGCTTAGGTAAGGACGTTTGTAAAACATTTACTAACTAAAACATAATAAGGCATTGTCACTCATTAAATTATAAGTTTGCTATCGCATATTTAGTTCAATTTTACATCAATGGCAAATAATCGAAGGTAAAATATATGCAAATATAACATAGGTATATTGATTGCGTATCTACTAGGTGTAGTGAACGATATGTTCTGGTTCCAAACGCCGCCAATTACACCTCTCGTTTGGATCGTAAATCGGGAGAGTGGCCGTAATCAGCACCTCAGTCCACTCATTACCTTTAATTTCTTAATCGTGCCTTTAATTGAAATGTTAAGGTGCTTCGATAACGATGCACACGTTAATGTCCAGGGGCGATTATACTTAGTTTATCTTTCTTTTTTGACAACACCGGTAGCTTAATGAGTGTAATGACACATTACTACGCGCGACTCGCAATAAGGTTTTAGTGTTCGCCACTTAGTGGCGCGAGCTCACTTATCTGTCTTGCAGCAGTATATTTTTGTGCAATTATTGTATTACAGAAGGGCCTAGTGCATTCAGCCACTATCCGCGTTGATCGATTTGTGTGAGTAACCAGGGCGAGCAACAAAAGAAAGAGTTACGGAACGCGCGTATGCTCTTAGGCGTGTAGTAATAAATCGAAGCCAAGGCATTGATAGCTTCAAATTAGTTATTCGTAGAAAACTGTAATTTTTGTATTCTTCGAAATCAATCTTAATAAAATACGATTTTATCTGTAGGAAAATTGTAGCTCACTTTTTAATTATCATAATGCGTACAAAACTATATTGCCATTTAAGTTATATAATGACAATAATTTTACCATAATTCAGGCATAAATTAAATTTTTCAACAACAACTATATTATTTTCATTGACTGTTTATAAATTCTATCTCAACCTGCGATATTTTTTACAATTTAAATACATTTTGGTACCTGACAGGATGACCTGGTAAAGGTCAAGCTCAACCTATTCGGATTTGATCCGAAATGAGTCAGACTATCCAGAATTTCTAAGAAAAATACCCAACAACCAACGACCTGGCTGTGGTTTTTACGCATTCAAAAACAAAAAATGGAGCTGCAACATATCAGGAAAACCAAAACTATTTCTAACTGCTTGCGTGCCTTCTTGCTTGCGTAGTATAACAAAACAGCCGTCGTGGCGCAGCGGTAGTGAATGCGACTGCTGTGCATGAGGTCTTGGGTTCGAATCCCGGTCGGGCCAGCAAAAAGTTATCGGGTTTTCTGTTAAGAACTATCAATAGCAGCCCGGAGTTAGGAAGTTGGCGGTGTTAGACACCCATATGCCTCGGAAAGCACGTAAAGGTCGTGTCGGATTACTATCCCATCGGATCATGAGAGTAAGGGAACAAAGAGTGTTCTTGTGTTTGCGCACACGCTTGTACACTATAAGATCTCCTGCGCGGATGGCTAGTCTCCGTTAAGATTGGCCGCTATGACCGAAATTCAGTCTGGAGGACATTATTATTATTATAACAAAAGTGTAGAAAATTGAAGCAACAAGTATGGAAAATATATCTCTACACCGACAAGCGTAGCACCTATAGACGGATGGATAAGTCTAGGTAATTTACTTGAGTTATATATTATCTGTGTCTCATTTTGTAATCTAAAACGGGCAGTTGAGTCCTGGCGTTCCACAATGACAAGCGATTAATAAAGCCGGTGCGTGTTAATTTCAGTTGTCATTATTAGTCAATAATTTATCATAGAACGTCATACTTAATCAAGACTGTTTGTCCTACACTGACGCTTCAATACATCTCAGTGTAATCACTAGATGACAAGTCATCAATCTATGCATTCGTTTAGACTGCAAGACTGATTGCTGTGCTATAATTATGAACTTAATTGCTTGTAAAACAAAATATGTCTGAAGGATAATTCATTATAAGTATTTTGTAAAGTTGTTATTGTTTAATGATGTCTAGACATCATAATAATAAGTAATGAAAGTGAAAATATCTAAATAATGTACTATTTTAGTAATTTTTACTAGCTGCCACGGATGACTCTACCGAGTAGCTACGTATTGTTATGGAGTGTCATAAATAATAATGTTTCATATGTTAATCAAGAAAAAAAGTTAATGATGTAGAAAAAGATAGAAAACGTACACCGCATCCTACAGATGCATTAATATTAAAGGTGCAAATTTTAAAGATGGAAAATTGCACTTTACTCTGTTAACTATCATTTAACTCCATAGGTTACAAAGGTAATTCGTAAATAGCAACAACTTACGAGTAGATGCATCTGCTACATTTCAAGACTATTGCGTTGTAATATCTAAGATCTGGTGATCTGAGAATAAGTATTCCGCTATAGTCATATAAAGCGTGAACAGACAACCTTCTTCACTATTTATATGTTCACGCAGTTTGTAGATAGGTTAGGGTTGTAGACTGTTCAGGACAAATGTTGAAATATGCTTAAAGAAAAGGAAACTTGCAATACAATAGTTTTCTTTACTCTCCGTGAAGATATGCATAAACCAATCTGAACAGAGTAGCAAAATTACGCATATGAATTTCATAGTTTTCGCGTTTCTTCATGGATATCACCCGAGAATTTCAGACGTTTCAGCATCCTAAGGCTATCGGAAAGATATCGATAATATACGATTGCGATAATGTCCGTAAAAAGTTAAAGGCTATATCAAAAGGTTTCTCGAAATAAAAATCTCTTAATTTTGTGTCTGTGATTTTTGAGATTGATCTTTAATTAATAGCCATGTTTGTTATATTGAAAGGTCTACTTAGTCTGGTATTGCTGGGATATTCTAATGCAAAATATCTTGATTGAATGTTGAAGTTATGTTAATATTATGATAAAATGTTTAAAGCACTATAGCTATAACAAAACAAGCTCATGCTTAATGAAACTTATGTCAGCTTAAAAGATTTCGCCCACTCGTTCAAAAACAAGATAAGACTTCGGATGATGGACTGGCTCGAGCCGCCTTAATGATGTCTTGCTAAATATCTTTGGAATTACTATCAGGTGGCATTGTCTTCATGTGCTTTATTTATTATATAGAACATAAAGTAAAATGTGATAAAGGAGGAGACCAGACAGGGGAGCGAAGTAGCGATATTAATATTGTTAAAATAATTAAATTTAGACAAGAGAGTTATTCAGTATTATTCATGTGCATATTTTAAATATTAAGTCCGGGTAGCTGGTTTAAATTCCTTTCCATTTCGTTCCTATACTCGTTAAATAGTCACGTACGCAACTTACTCTTTTTTGACGTGAAAAAGAGGTCCTCTTCTACACAGACACGTAACACTATTATTTTATGATATCGCGAGCTCGCCTTCGCTATACGCCAATCTTTTATCATTACAAGGGTACAATATCGACGTTATAAAGATTGAAAAGTAAAAAGAGCAAAATAACATGAAAGAATGGAAACAACAAAACTAAAAGTGATCGGCATCGCGATCGGCAAGTCGCCGTACTTACGGCTTGACGAAACTTAATGTGAGCTTAAAGGATCTCGCCCACGCGCCGTCGGATTAAAACATCCTAGCGTTGTGGGGTGATAAATCCATGAGGGCTTATTGATGGCCATGTTCTTGCTGCCGACGTTTGAAATAAGGCTCATTTCAACCGATTTACGGCCGCGGCTTTCTTTCCATTCGTACTGTAATGTGTTGTTTCTTTATTTGTTACTGAGTTTTTAAATAGGTTAAGTACATATGTCGTCTCTGAGGGTACGGTGAACAACATAAAATACGTGTCCTAGGAAAATATTGATAACCAGATGATCATGGGCTAGATGAGGTGCTATAGTGTTTACTGATTAGTAATTTGATCATACCAGCGGTTTCGATAGTTGTCCTTATGGTTGCAGTTAAATGGTCTTCAATACTGTCATGATGTCATTATACATATAAGTCATATAAAATGATAAGATATTTTTAAAATATATTGACATACATATGTTCTGCGATTTTATCTGTCATTTGTACTCCTGTAAACAATCCAGCTATATTATTATTTATTTATAAATAATTGCATACTTAAGTCCTGATGTTATCATAGCCTTGCTGAAGTTTGAATATTCTTGGCAATTATTATATGAAACTTAAAATATTAAACGCATATCTATATAAGTACTAATTTTAAACTTCCTTCTTCTGTCTATGTTAATTTTTACCACTATAACATTTTCTGCTTCTCAATTTTATGGGAAGACAAATCAGCATTGAGTTCAATTTGCCTATACATTTATTTATATTTCTCTTATATTATGTGTGTATTCATATTGTAAATGTGTTTTCTTTGTAAAACAAAGAAACTGACAAACTAACGGTGATAAGTAAGTCGGCGAACATTATTTGTTCCGAAACAATAGGATTTGGTTATAAAATTTAATAGTGGTGAGATACGGTCCAGCGGTGGAGCAGAGTGGGGTCCGGCGGCTGTCCGGGGCGACGGCGACCATCGGCCGGACGCGCGCCGCGGTAATTCTATTGTTCTACTGCTAATTGAATCGATGCCACTGATAGATTGTGTGGCGTTTAGGCCAGCCAGCACCGCGTTTAACCTTAACTGTGTAATTCGTACCAATGTGCTATTAGAGTTCCTCGAACGGGAATTTTATACTTCAGAAGAGATTTATGATGTTGCTCTATAGCTGTCGGTGCAAAACTATTGTACTTAAGCTTCTTTACAGCTATTTAATAAAAGTTGAGTTTATATATTTTGAGAAATCATTACGATCCTGTACGTAAACAAAGATTAATTTAGTTTAAATGGTGAAATGAAATCCCGAGTAGTAAAGATTTTCTCTCAATTTAAATTGCCTGTTTACTAAGTTACATAGACCCTGTGAATAACAAATATCAGTCCATTTTTCAAGTCAAAATTCAAATTCCAAATTATTTAGCGCATTAATGTGATGTTTACCTAAACTGGTCGGCTATACATGGATTTCATTTTACAACGACTACTTGGATCAATATGGTGTACTATCATATATGTGTTGCCTATTTATTGCAGGCAGAAACTTATTGATCACTAACTAGGTAAACGTTAAATATATAGCATTATTTAACGTTAGTTAAACAGTTGTGCCATCGGATGTTCCCGTAACGAATGGTTACCGGACGATAGACAAATCGAATCTGTCACGGCTCGCGCCCGCGCCTCCTAAACCTCCTTCACCGAGCTCTCTAACTCGAGGGCCGCGAAACAAACGCTGAGGGCAGTCGCTTAAATCGTCCTTCAAGCGATTGGGTTCAGAGTAGCATTCAATACTTAGATGACATAGCCAAGCATCAATTGTTCGTTCACGTAGGATTAGCCAGAAGAAGGTCTTAAAATTACGTTAGAACATAAAGTTCTTGAGAAGTAACCATAAACGACATTTAACGCAAGTGAGATCACAGCCCACTAGTTAATGTATACAATCATACGAGCCCCATATTTTTCATTAAACAAGATGAGAAAAATAAGTATAGGTAATTAAATGTAAGAGGATCGGCTCGTGCTGCGCTATTTCCACCGCAGTGCAGAATTATATCTAGTTAAATAAGATAGAATTAACGGCGGAGCAGTTAAGCGCATCTAATTGAAAGTGAAAGAAATTAACATAAATAGGGGTAGGCTAATGAGATGTGACTTTACAACAACAGTTTAGGGCAAGGCATAATTATTCGTCTGTTTATTTTTAAGTGGTATTTTTTATTAATGTAGATTTCGGTCACTCAATGTACGATGACCGATAAAAGTTATTCAACAGGAGTAATTTATATTATTTTATTTTATTACATTATCTTAACAGTGTCAATACAGATAGTGAGACATCTGATGAAAAGCGATTGCAATTCATTAGTGCAGCTAAAGCAATTGCTTTACAAAATAATAGTTGGAATAAGTTAGCCATAGTGGGTTTCTTTTACACCCACACACACGCACAGATAAATTTCTATTGGCAATCCAAGGATGTATTGTGGACATTTGTGAATTCCTCTCTGCCCAAGGTTTATCATTCTATGGCTTTTAACCTTATCGCAATATACTAGAAACATAAACTCATAATAGGGCGTAAATCAATCATTCGATACAAGCATCGATCATTACCGATAAATTACAAGGTGTGTCCTATCAATTGAAAATTGTACAACTTACTTTCTAAACCTTTCCAGAATTGTTTCGAAAATAAACCATAAATTTGAGCTCGTATATTCGAGCGATAGTCGCGTTACACACGGATTAGCATTTGTTTTATATAAACAACATTTCTCTATGATTTTTAAATAAATGTAAGCCCGGATAATATAATGGTAACATGGTGACACATTCCCTAAATAATAACTATGCATTTTAAACATAATTATATAATTATTTATTTGTTGTATACAACGACATAACGCCAGCTATGGCATAGTCCCACATGATAGGGGTCATGTACGTGTAGACACACACGTACTTACATGACCCCTATCACGTGGGACTGGGCACAGATTGAGACTCCGTTCTGCTACTGAGTATACATACATAATTGTCTCACACCGATAAGCCCAAAGGAATAGGCAGCAGGGTATCACAGCCACATTACACCAGCTACAGTTTTAAGTCTCATCTTCTTTATATATATAATTCTTCTGTACGTGTGTTGACAGTGAACTCCTCCTAAACGGCTGGACCGATTTGAATGAATTTTTTTGTGTGCGTTCAAGTGGATTCGAGGATGGTTCAGATTTTGTTTTTTTCCTTTTTTCGCCTGTTCAGGACAACGTCTGTCGGAACAGCTAGTATTATTATATTTGTTGTATAAATATCACACATCTACAGAATAAATATGTATGTATACATTTTATGATATGCACACATCACAGTGAAACTGTATTGAACGGTAAGTTTTAAAGTAATCGTTTATATACTTTGCTTCCTTTTTTATATAGTTTTGCGCCAGTAGATCATAAATGCACGGCAGTAAGTAGCAGGAAATGTCTTACGCGCTATTTACATATATATTATGTAAATTCCTAAAGAACAAACAAAGAAAAGAAATGTATTATTGTTTATGGTGTTATCGAAAATTAACTTTTCTTTTTTCTGATTAATATATAATTAACATATAATCTGAATGCCTAATTTCAGTTAAAGATGGTTATGTACCCAAAACTAAAACACAT
This sequence comes from Catocala nupta, assembly GCA_963675205.1. NCBI lineage: Eukaryota > Metazoa > Arthropoda > Insecta > Lepidoptera > Erebidae > Catocala > Catocala nupta. The sequence goes on from OY776082.1 coordinate 14,401,411, forward strand.
ACCATGTGCAGTCTTCATTATTCTATGGTCTCCACAGTACATAGCATGGATACCCAAAGTTCCTTTGCTTCGATAATCTCATAGAAATGCGATTGTTCATTTGGAGCGCTTTGTGCTCGCCGCGGGAACTCTGTCTGTTCATTACGCCTAATAACATAATTTCTAAAAGTAATTACCACAATAATTAAGTTCGTGCAAGGCACAACTCAATTGACAACAACTCTTAATTTGCGTTGAGAACAGTATTGATTAAGATATATTTTCTACGCGATTTGTAATTACATTTTATTATTGTTCAAAGTAATGTACTCGTGTGATTAAATTGTATTGTGTGGAAGCAACATTTGTAATCAAACAATGAACTTTATTAACACTGCTAATGTTGTTTTATACCATTGTGCTATATTAAACTTTATGACGTAGATTCTGTATAACAAAGCTCAGATATTTTGATTTAGAATCAAATCTGAAAAATGGAGGTATGTAAGAGAACCATAATATATGTGTCACGGCGCACTGTGGGCTGAAAATCGACCTCCATAGACATAGAAATGAAAGTTGCTAGATGTTCGTTTTATTGACGGATATGGCTTCTATTAGCTATTATACACATAACAATGTCATCTGAGCTAACTCCGCACAAAAATGAATTTATTATAAGGTTTTTTCGAAAAAAATGTATGGAGCTAGCATGAAAAATCTGAATATCTCTGAACTTGCAAGGAAAACCGTAATATCCTCAGAGATGGTTATAGGACTAATTATTTGTGATTTTTTGACATACTTCATATAACGGTACCTGCTGCAGAATTTTTTTTAAAAATCATCTTATTTTTAATTAATTTTTTTTAACATTAAACGATTTGTTTTGGTGTATAAGTAAAGAAACAACACGTTATATGCATATAATACTAAATCTTCGCCAGTTATTTGTTAAAATATCAAGAAAATTATTTTTGCCTAACATAGTATATATGTTTTAAAACAGTTAATTGGATACCATTACTGAACTTTGCATACAGGTAAACTACTGAATAATAAATTAGCCTTCTAATGAGTTCTGAATAAGAGATTAAGTGATTTGCAATGTCGCACAATGGTAACTACGGATTACACTAATTAAAATCTTACAGGTAAGTACATAAGTAACTTAAATAGTTAATTAGATATGTTACGAGTTCTAAGAAATATTTTCGACAACTGTCTAATGAGGTCGTTAACTAATGTTGGACTGAAATATAAAATGGTTAACATTTTGCATCATAATTTAGTTTATTCTAAGCTTTGTTACCCCTAACATATCACTGTGAAATTTTATAATGGAAAGTTTAAATACCAATTTAGACCTATTCGTTCTTCTAAAATGTAAGAGTACTTCATTTGATCATGAGGTATTGTTTAGTGAAGTTATATCCCGCCTAGACGTTTGTCTTTCCGTTGAAGATCAAGTGACTCTAAAAGAATTTTGTCGGAGATTTGTACGAGCTGCATCACAAAGGTGGCAAAAATCTCACCAAATTCTTGATACTTTTAGAAAACAATACGAAATTTGGCTGCAAGCAACTATCGATTGGCCAAGTTGTATAAATTTAGTCGCTCAAGAACCAACTGTTGCTGAGGGATCAAGATCAATCTCTCCAGAACCCTCAACATCATACTCTGTTGGTACAATGACAAAGAGGTCACGAAAACCATTCGAAGATCTGGAAAGCAAACAGAAGAAGAGAAGATCTGATGAGCATAAAACTGACAATCCCAGTGAATTGGCATATACAGCAGCAGCGCGTTTTAAGGAAGAAGGTTGTGAGGATATCGCATCTGTAATCGAATATATGCTGAAACATCCTGAAGCAGCCTCTAAAATTAATGAAACGCTTAAGCAACCGGTGAAAACTATCTTATTTACACCAGAAAAAGCACTTGGATTACTCCTTTCATTAAAATTATCAAAGTGGCAATACATCACTTTACGAGAGTCAGCTATTCGGGAAGGTAGAAAGGATATTTATCCATCCTACTATAAAGTGCAACAAACCAAGCTGGCATGCTATCCTCCGAAGCAATCAGTGTTAGTGACCGATTCATCGGCAAGAATAACCCTTCAAGCTTTACTCGACATTACGGTCAAAAGATTCCTCCAAAGTTTTCCTAACGATGATGTGCAAAATAAGGATTTAAAATTGATATCTAAATGGGGTTTCGATGGTGCGTCAAACCAAAGCCGATACAAGCAGAAAATGGATAGCGATCAAGACGATTCAAGTATTTTCATGACTTCCTTGGTGCCACTAAAACTGACTGATGGAGACAATACTTTGTGGATGAACCCAAAACCATGCTCAGCAATGTATTGTCGTCCAGTTCAATTTACTTTTGTGAAGGAAAGCGAAGCAGTAGTCATCGAACACAAACGACGAATGGATGAAGAAATTAAGGCTCTCATTCCTACAGAGTGCAATAATAGAAACAGGGTGAATCATCACCTAATGATGACAATGATCGATGGTAAAGTCTGCACGTATTTGTCTCAAGCCAGATCAAGTTCATCATGCTATTTGTGTCTGGCAAAACCGACAGAAATGAACCGTTTAAGTGTAGTAACAGCAAAGACCGTATCTTCTGATATATACGAGTTTGGATTGTCATCTCTACACGCCCGTATAAATTGTATGGAATGTTTACTACATATTTCGTATAGACTAGATTTTAAAGAGTGGGCTGCGAGAGGTAACGAGCACAAAGAAATGCTAAGTAAGAGAAAAAGATTATTCAAGACAAATTTAAAGACGAATTAAATCTATTGATTGACATTGTTAAACAAGGTTCCGGAACTACTAATGACGGCAACACTGCAAGAAAGTTTTTCAAATTTCCCCATAAAACTGCAGCCATTACTGGGTTGGACGAAGAACTAATAAGAAGATTTGCTGTGATTTTACAGGCAATAACTTCCGGGGAAAAAGTAGATATAATTAAATTTAAAGATTATGCCTTCAAAACAGCAGAGAGGTATGTGGAATTATATGACTGGTACTATATGTCATCAACCGTCCACAAATTACTTATACACGGGGCAGACATAATCGAGAAGAATGATGTTGTACCCATAGGAAGTCTCTCGGAAGAAGCATCCGAGTCTCGCAATAAAGATTTTAGGAGGTTTCGGGAACATCATTCGCAGAAAAAGAGCAGGCAAGATTCGAATCATGATATCCTTAATATGTTAGTTGTTTCTTCGGACCCTTTTATAAATGTACAAAGGCCCAAGTTAGATGCCAAGAAAAAGGAGGATTTATTTCCTGAAACCCTCAATTTAATTCAGTTTCAAGAAACTGACTTTGAGTTTCTAGGCAATCTAGATTCTGATTCAGAAATCGACGAGAGTGATAAGGAAAACTAGAAACTTTTTGTGCTTTTAATTATAATTCTATTCAATGTAATTTTTTCATGATCTTTCGTTATTTAGCTTTGGTACGTAACTATGTTTTGCAAATGATTTATTTTTAAATATTTTATATTACTATTCTTGTACCTATTTATATTTTTGCATACTTTTGTACCTATGTTTTGTTTTATATCAATTTTATCAACTATTAAAAAATATCTTTTTAATTTATTTTTCTTTTTATTTAATGCCTATTATTAGCGTTAATAAAATAACTAACTTATCGATTGATCTTTACTTTGACATTAGTAGAATTTAATGATTTAAAAAAATACCTTCATTTAGACATAATAATAAAATAATTAGACAGTTGTCGAAAATATTTCTTAGAACTCGTAACATGTCTAATTAACTAATTAGTTTACTTATGTACTTACCTGTAAGAATTTAATTAGTGTACTCCGTAGTTACCATTGTGCGATATTGCAAATCACTTAATCTCTTATTCAGAACTCATTAGAAGGCTAATTTAATATTCAGTGGTTTACCTGTATGCAAAGTTTAGTAATGGTATCCAATTACCTGTTTTAAAACATATATACTATGTAAGGCAAAAATAATTTTCTTGATATTTTAACAAATAACTGGCGAAGATTTAGTATTATATGCATATAACGTGTTGTTTCTTTACTTTTACAATAAAACAAATCGTTTAATGTAAAAAAAATTTAATTAAAAATTAGATGATTTTTAAAAAAAATTCTGCAGCAGGTACCGTTATATGAAGTATGTCAAAAAATCACAAATAATTAGTCCTATAACCATCTCTGAGGATATTACGGTTTTCCTTGCAAGTTCAGAGATATTCAGATTTTTCATGCTAGCTCCATACATTTTTTTCGAAAAAACCTTATAATAAATTCATTTCTGTGCGGAGTTAGCTCAGACGACATTGTTATGTGTATAATAGCTAATAGAAGCCATATCTGTCAACAAAACGAACATCTAGCAACTTTCATTTCTATGTCTATGGAGGTCGATTTTCAGCCCACAGTGCGGCGATCATGTCACTGTACCCACATAAACAAACTTCATACTGACTGCAAATTTACACATAGGTAGGTATGTTTAAAATCGTAAATTCTTATACTAGTGGTAAGCGAGCTGCGCCACACAATTTATTACTCAAAGTTTACGCGCCGCGGCTCCTTTATTATCATTTCAAAAATCACACAAAAATGTTTGTTTTGATTTAACCGTCAGGCTTTATTTATAACTATATATCCTTGTAAAGGTAGGCAGAAGCGTATTATATCGTCATACAAGACACAAGTAAAAGTGAGATGACTCTAGAAACATATATGAGCACATTCCCAAAACACCCACTTCAGATGAAAATAGTAAATGTCCAATAGCAATGCCTAATTAGGGCATAGCATCCGAGACCTGACGATTACCAATAAACTTATGCCAAGACACCAACAAGGTAATCTTTCGAATTATTGTCTTACGTTTAACTTACGCGAATGGTATGCATTAAAATTAATCTGTTATTTTATCGCGGTTTGTTTTGAAAGTAGTCGGGTGAGAGAAAATATAAATATTTTCGACATAAATAAAAGTAATATAATAGTTTAATATTAAACTAGACTATTTATTTATACATTTTGATTATAATCAAATAAAAACACATCTATAGTACTTTGACATTCTTTGTTTATTTTCAACACAATTCAATTCAGAAAGACAAAAATATTGCGATAAACAATTGAAAACAAAGACGCTACAAACAAATTGTGTACAATTACGAATATAATGTCACAACGGTGCAGTGTCGAGCAGCTTATGTTGCAAACGGTACACGACAAGGCGTAGCGCTTTACCATCTAAAATAATATGTCATCAACTAATGTCGAAACCGTAGGATTGCAGGTAATGTACCCGCCGCAATTACCCCTCTGTAAAATAGGGTAATAAACCAATTGGTAAGCACGCTTTCGTTGCTAAAGTATGCGACGGTTAATGTTACAGTTATGAATATTACTACAAGGACCGTTGTTTTATTGAATACTAGCTTGTGCCCATAGCTTCGGTTATGTCCTTTTATATACCCCCGACAACGTGTATGCGAAATTTCACGATGTTCTATGGTGTAGTTGAGGCGTGAATGCGTAACAAATAAACACGTTTACCTACGCTTTTATAATATTACTAGATATTGCCCGCGGCTTTGCTCGTGTAAATATAGATTAAATTACATTAGATCAGCAACAGTACTCTTTTCTGGATGAAAGGAACTCTATATCCTTTTTTGTATCCCTGACAACGTGTTTGCGAAATTTCAAGATGATCGGTCGAGTAGTTAGGGCGTGAAAGCGTATATTTACAAATAAACTTAGATTTGCAGTTATAATATTGGGACAGGCAGCAACCGAACGTTTCAGTAGGCTTTTTAAATATCTATTACCTTCTCCAAGATTTCGGACATCTCCATATTTTTCTTATCATCAGTTTAGCGACATGTTTGATATAGTTACATACACATACTCCTGTATAAGCTACAAGGGGTAAGCAAAGATGTACTGCAAACAAATTTCACTCATACACACACCCGCACAATTGGCCACAAACAAATCTCAGAAACGGCGAGGCGTGTACAAACGGTAATATATTTATGTACAATGTTGTAAAATGTTAATTAATAGCTCTAGAGCCATGATTCGTGTAAGGTGTTTCCTTCCCCTTAATAAATAACTCTACGGCGGATTTCAAATCCTATCTGGCTACGAAGCGGTACGTGCCACCGTCTACTGTGATCGATTTACACTAAATTAAACTTTTATGGTTTCCAATCCTATAACTTACAGATCATTTATGTTTAGGCACAAGCATAAAATACGTGTATACTCCATCGTAAAATCTGTTAATTTAAATTGGTCGAACTTAGGATCACATCGTAATTATTATATGTGATATAAGTACAGATTTATGTGAATAGAGTATCGCTCAATCTCTTCTTACATACATCTACAGCACTGATAGTGTATTGGTTTATGTGGTCGCCTCGCCACGTCTACTGCACCGACTGTTGTAGGTTCGATACCCAAAAGGTAAAAATTTGTGGATGGAAATATGTAGTTGTTTTGAGTCTGGCTGTTCTTTGTGTGTGAGTATTTGTAAAGACCCCACGAAGAACGTATAAAACAGAGTTGTCTTCTCTAAAATGAGACATATTCCGCGAAGGGCTATGCAGAAGACAGAAGAGTATCACACCCATATTCTAAGAGCTACGATTGTAAGTCCAATTAAATAGAGATCAAGCCTATTGCTGTTTATTGGTTACAGTTCTGGGCTTCACAATATTACTGAAAATTTAAAAACAACCATCAGTAAATAACACATTGCTCGAGCTCGAAAATCAAACCCTCTTGCACATCACTCTCATTTACCTACCACTGCGCTACCAACGCAGTGATCTTATTAACACACTTACAAGCTATTTTCCAATCAGTAATAAATCTTAATAAGTTACAACTTTAAAGGCTAATTCTACTCACTAATTTACAGCCTTGTAGCGGAAGCTATAGAAATGTGTATCAGTCCTAAAATATAAACGGACTATAATATTCACATGTGGTCATAATTTAGAGTTATAAAGTATTGTTGAAGAATTTATTGTGAGCTTAATCAAAATATTTTATTTCACAATTTCCTTTTTCATAAAGATTCTAACGCATTATTGCGACCACGACCAGGTAGAAAAACGTATTGCGTGTAGACATGAAAGTATGCGATGTTTCTGACGAAGACGTTAAGGACAGGGCAAAGTGTAGAAACAAAAGAAAGAAGGGTAACCCCTCCACCATGTTGAATGAATAGCCAGAAAGAGAAAGAGAGAGAGAACTTTTTCATGAAGATAAAAAATTACTTTAGCATCTTTTTTTACGTGGAATCACATGATCTGAAGATAAATTCTTAAAATAATTTATTTGTATACCATATAGATAGCAGCATTCGGCGTCGGGACGTGATGACCCCACCGCCCACTGGCGAATCGTCTCCTCCAGTGCAGTTAGTCAACCGTAAGATGGCGGTCAAACCATCCTAAAAATAGGCGAAAGGAAATACAAACATGCTAGGTGGTAAGCGACTACACGACCGCCTGTTACCACTTACTACTCCAGCAACAGACCCTAGAGCTGGATTGACCCGACACTATACTGAAGATATCCTGGACGTCAGCCTAAATGAGATTAGCATGGCCCTCAAACAGCTCAAAAACAACAAGGCACTGGGTGATGACGGAATTACGACTGAGCTTCTGAAAGCCGGCGGCGAAACCGCTATGGCAGTTCTACGGAGGCTTTTTAATTCCGTCATACTCGAGGGCCGGTTTCCGTAAAGGCTACAGTATCATAGACCACATACATACGCTGCGGCAGGTTATTCAAAAATCTGAAGAATATAACTAGCTTTTGTGCGTGGCGTTTGTGGACTATGAGAAAGTCTTTGATTCGATTGAAACCTGGGCAGTGCTGCAGTCTCTCCAAAGATGCCAAATTAACTACCGGTATGTCGAAGTGCTGAAGTGTTTGTATGAAAACGCTACCATGCTCGTCCATCTCCAAGACCAGAGCTCGAAACAAATAAAACTATAGCGAGAGGTGAGACAGGGGATGTTATATCTCCGAAAATGTTCACCGCTGCGTTGGAAGATGTTTTCAAGCTTTTGGATTGGAAAAGACTCGGCATCAACATCAACGGCGAGTACATCACTCACCTTCGATTTGCCGACGATGTCCTGGTCATGACTGAGACCATGGAAGACCTCGGCATAATGCTCGATGGCCTCTGTAGAGATTCCCGACAAGTAGGTCTTAAAATGATCATGAACAAGACGAAAATCACGTCCAACGTCCATGTCACACCTACTCCTATTAAGGTTGCGAACTCTAGTCTCGAAGTTGTCGACATATATGTATACCTGGGACAAACGATCCAGTTAGGTAGATCCAACTTCGAGAAAGAGGTCAATTGTCGAATCCAACTCGGCCAGGCAGCTTTCAGGAAGCTACGACATATCTTCTCGTCCAATATACCACAGTGTCTCAAGACGAATGTCTTTGACCAGTGTGTGTTGCCAGTGATGACTTACGGCTCAGAAATGAAGTTGCTCACTATGGGCCTTATCAGAAGGCTCAAAGTAATTCAAAGGGCGATGGAGAGAGCTATGTTCGGGGTTTCCCTGCGGGATCGAATCAGAAAAGAGGAGATCCGCAGGAAAACTAAAGTTGCCGACATAGCTCTCCGGATAGCCAAGATGAAGTGGCAGTGGGCAGGGCTCATAGCACGCAGAACCAGCAAGCCGTTGGGGCAGAAAGGTTCTAAAGTGGCAGCCACGCATCGGAACACGCAGCAGGGGTCGACTGACGACCTGGTAAGGGTCGCGGGAATTTGGATGCGGGTGACCCAAGACCGATCTGTGTGGAAAACCTTGGGGGAGGCCTATGTCCACCAGTGGACGTCTGTCGGCTGAGATGATGATGATACCAGCGGCCAAGCTTTATGCTATCAAAATATTTTAACTGCATCAAAATACGTTCAGTGGTTTTCGCATAAAGCTTAGACTGCGCCGAGTGTAAGGCGCGTTTATACTGAATGACAGATATTCAAAACGGCGGCGGCGCGCGGCCGCCATAGTAAAATTGTATGGAGGATTTGAAGTGGTTTTTTGATAAATATGTATCTTTATTGTCAACCAATAACTTAAATATTTGGGACGGACAATTTGTAATATGTTATATTTATGTTTCGTTTAAGCTGTAAAATAGGATAGGTAGATTTCTACTGTTATAATCTAAAAATCACTTAACACGAGCTTACGTTTTTGCATTCTTCGTGCAAATTTACGTAATTTTGTAGGCGAAAATATTAATTATTTTATGTTTTTTACACGGAGTAATTGTAAACACATTCATTGATATGGTAAATGTATATTTTATATTTGTATTAAATAAAAAGTGTCGATTAAATCAACCTTAACTGTGACCGCCTGTTTTGGCACATTTCGCTCGGCGCAGTCTTAAACAAATAAAAGTAAATGAAAAATGAATTAGTTTTGAATTCAGAAACCAAGGTTTAGTTTATTTGTTACAAGTTGTTGTAAGTAGATCTATTATGTATTTAAAGGAACAGTTTTTTTTACACCTTTATGATAAAAGTAATGGCGTCAACTCCAAGCGAATTATGTAAGCATAAGTAAACAAACTCATTAAAATTGCCCTGAGCAGGTACGACTCGAACTATAATTACAAACGAATATTAAACCATTGAGATAATAAGAACTACGCACTAGAAGAGACAATTCCGCTATATTGTTTGTAACACGCGTCATTGTCGATGCACTCTATCTAACTCATAGCTTGAGCTACGCACTTACTGCAACTAGACGGTTATGAATTCACATGTTCAATATTATTTTGCTCTCAAACGTTGCAGTAATCACTCGACTCACAGTACATGAGTTAGAGAACATGCACAATACATTTAAAGGAATATTGTCAGTATCATTATTTTGCGATAGCCTAATAGGAGACCATTGGACTGCTATGCAGATATCTTGAGTTTGATCCCAAAGCACGCATCTCTGACTTTTCGAAGGGCACGCATTTCTGACTTTTCGAAGTTATGTGCGTATTAAATAGTTAATTATCGGTCGCTCTAACGGCGAAAGAAAACATCGTGATCATAATGTTCTTGAACATATGTGAAGTCTACTACTAAGGTCTAACCCTTCTCGCACTGAGAAGAGGTCCGTGCCCAGCAGTGAGACAGTTTAATACAGGGCTGATATTATTATTATTATTATGTTGCACTCAAACGTTGTATTAATCGCATGTCTCAAACTCAGACTACATGAGCTAGAAAGCATACAGTCTAAGGTGTTACAAAACTTCTAGATGAGTTATCTTTTCTGCACATATTAACTCAATGTATTAAACAGAATTATTTTTAGCATGATTTGCGTCTACTAAATGCCTTATTAAATGTATAACCTGATTTACGTCGCAATGGCTTAAGTATTAAGTACTGTTGATAAAAATCAACACCTGAACCGCAGCATTCAATTAACAAGATAGAAATCAAAGATGCAATTTGCGTGAATTAGAGTTCGGTTCGGTCGATGTTATCGGGTAGAGCGAGTGTCGCGCCTGGATAATTATAATCGACTTCGCCACCGTGGCACAAAGTATGTACGTACGAGGATTATATATTTCTGTCTCTGTAAGCTGGTATACAAGACTACCGTTGGTATTTACATGGCAAATTGTGGACATAGCTTTATTATCTACCAACGTTTCCAAGTCAGTTCAGTCGTGCACACTACGTCTTGCAGGGCACGTTGTATATGCGGACTATTCATTGTATCGAAGGGTGTATAGAAACTGAATTAGATTATATAATTCAGTTCAGTACACGCTTGTAGCCTATCTTATCTTATCTTGTGTCAGTACAGACCGGCGACACTTCGATCCAGTGGGATCTTTTGTGTCGACTTCCCCAAAAACGCCTGCCATAGATGTTCATGGCAGCCGGGACCGACGGCTTAACGTGCTCTCCAAAGCACGGAGCAGGCGATAATTGTCAATCAATACGCACATAATTTCGAAATGTCATATAACTTCCGAAAGTCAGAGGTACGCGACGTGAGTTCGAACTCGAGACTGTTGATCTCCCCACTGACCTATCGCTGGTCATACGCTTGTAGCCGAAATTTTCACGTTCCTTCCCAAGCTATCAAAATTAGTGGTTATTACGTGATGCTGGGACAGACCGACAAAATACTAAAAATATTGTTTTAGTTCTAGACCCCTCTTAATAAAACTCGATAAGTTTTAATAACAATCTTCGATGTATACACACAGTCTTATTTGTATAATAGTTCAGTAAACGTGACAAATGCTTAAGATGCACTACTATGATACATATCTGTATATCCCAAAGGAGGAAAAGAGGCGCCTTTGGGCTAGAGAGAGTAAAAGATGTATACATAATTTACATACACATAACGTCATTAACAATGTTTTTAGACTCAATATAATAGGCAATCTTCAACCGAGCAAATTACTAGACTTCATGCTGTAAATTATTAAGCATTTCCTAACAGGATTACCCAATAACAACGAATTCAATTCAACATAACAAATAATATAAAGTTTATCACAAACTCCATTTATTGTCGGTAATGATTTGCCATTTTCGGCCCGTAATTAATATACCGGAATACGATAATCATTATACGGAGATGCATTGTACTCATTTGTACGCTTATATAAAATTTTATGGTAGCTCATTAATTAAACTTTTTATTTCCAGCCTTAATCATGTGTTAATGAAGGCTATGTGTGTTGCCCTGGAATGGCATGCGTCTCCGAAACCTGTGCGACTTCCTAAAGCCGTACAACTATCTCTTAATTACAAAATGATTATTGCATGTGTGAGAATGGGACAAAGCTTTACATTTTGTAATGTCCTTTCGTTCTCGTACATAAGATATGCTGGTAAGGCTCTTGGTTCTCTGTTGTTCTTAAAAGCCAACATATAATTAGAATAACATAAATATTTCGTTACCTGCCCATAGTACGTTCGCGTTGCTCTACCAATAGCGCCTTAGGAAATTGCTGATTCTTGTTAGAACTATTTGTTGAGCCAAAGATAAATATTTATTTTCCATGTCACAATCAAGCGATACAGCCATCCCTTGGTGAATTTTAAGTTCCTTTGGTACTACTAATTGTGTCAAAAGGAAATACCACGTGTATCAAAATCATTCCTCAAATATAACGTTTTTGACAGTGACGTTGCTCACAATCCACAACTAAAGATGGAAATTATTGTTTTCTTTTTATATTAGCTTTGCTAGCGGACATACTAAAGGTCACTTAATAGTAAGCAACGACCATCATTTACGGAAACGTAAGTTTTACTTTGGTATAGCTTTAGCAACATAAGTCATTCGGTACCAAAACAGAAAATACAACAAGAATAGTGGTCTATACTTTAGTTGAAAAGCAAATGTTCTTGGCGACTGAAATAGATAGAATGATGATAGAAATGCGCTCTCAATTTAAAGCAGCGAATCCCAATTAATACAACTACTACTATTAGTAATAAGAGATAGGCAGTAACATGCTGTTATCGGATATGCAGCTTCAGGATGTGATACACGACTCACCTGTATTGCCATCAATATAACTTGCTGACGAAAATCTAAATTTATATCGCAGCTAATATAATAAAGGCCGTTCAGTTTGTTCGTTACGCATTCACACCTGACCTACTCGACCGATCATCATGAAATTTCGCATACGCGTTATCAGGGGTACAGAAAAGGAAATAGGGTATTTTAAATCCAAAAAACTTACTGTTCACGAGCGAAAAACTTAGTTCATAATAATTAATACCAGTCTATGGGTAGTGTCTAAAGATATACCCTGATTGCTCAGGTCATACAGCGGGCAAGTGGTTGTCTTACCGCAGCCGTTACGCCGAGACTTATGTTCAAGAGATGGCTTGAACCGTAATACGGAAATAATCTTTAAGTAAAAACTCTTTAAAGGTCTCTCACTTCCACTTAGTTAACTTGTTCATAGTTGCTCCCTGATCTACAGAAGATCATCATCCTCCTGCCCTCATCCCAAACTACTTGGGGTCGGCGCAACATGTTTTTCTATTCCATAAATCTCCATCACTCGTCATCTCAGCACTCACACCCTTCCTGGCCATATCATCTTTTATGCAATCCATCCAACTTTTCTTGGGTCTTCCTCTACTAAAGAATCCTTGCACCTCCATACTCAGAGCTCTCCTAACAACATTTCTCTCATCTCTTCTCATCACGTGTCCATACCATGACAAACGTTCACTCCTCACTTTTTCCCGTCACAGGTGCCACTTTCGAACTTCCTCTAATATACTCATTGCTTACTTTATCTATCCTGGTCACACCACACATCCATCTTAACATTCGCACATCTGCTACATGCAAACGTTTCTCATACATCACTCTTGTAGCCCAACATGACGATCCATACATGACGGCAGGCCTTATTATGGTCTTATAGATTTTTCCCTTAAGCTTAAGGGGGACTTGTGGGTCGCAAATTGTCCCCATGACCTGCCGCCATTTCATCCTGGTCTACAGAAGATCTGTTTTTTTAAACGACTTATGTGGCTAGCAAGTATACGGTCTACCTTATGGTAAGTGGTCACCGTAGCCTATGGATGCCTGCAACACCAGAAGCAACACATGCAGGTTGCCAACCCCTTAGAAAAAAAAGTGGGCAGGAGGAGGAGCGGGAAGGGAAAAAGAGGGTGATTGGGCCTCCGGCACTCTCAAATCTGTTAATCGATAAGCCACAAGAACTTTACGAGAGCCTTAGAGTCCCACCTATGCCAAAGGCTTACATGTACATATTATTATGTGCGTTTATCTATCACTTGTCCAATTTCCAACTTTCTAATCAGTAGTATTTACTTAGTACGTTGCCGTACCTAATAGTCGTGATACGGTTAAAAGATGGTCTGCTTCAGGCTTGAGAACAACTTAGCCCTATGCTGTACTGTACTGTTATTGTACTGTATAATTAAGAAGATTAAAGTAGTTCCTTTACACACTAAACAATTACTTAGTCGTGACAATACTTTTAAGGAATGGAAATAAAACCTTTGAAACCGAAATCTATGTATTTTATGCAAACATCACACAAATTCCTATATTTAGCCAAAAGAAAATGTGTACAACGTATCTATAAAATTATAAATGCGATTGTGAGTTTGTTTATTACGCTTTCACGCCTTAACTACTCGACCGATCATCATAAATTTTCGCATCAATGTTTTAGGGGTACAAAAAGAACATACATATATTACCTTCCATCCAGAAAAGTTCTGTTCCCGAAGAATAGAAAATTTACATAATCTACATTTAGGTTTATTAAGGGAACAGAAAAGGACATGAGTACCTTTGATCTAGAAAAGAGTATTGCTACTAACCTAACCTATCCAACATATAAGCGAGCGAAGCCGTAGCTCGATGGCTTATTCATGATGATGGGTCAAGTAATTAAAGCGTGAAAGCATAGTAAACAAACTTATAATTGCATTTATAATCTTAACTTGGATGTTTGACAGGCCTTGTTATTTAAATGTGTATATTAGGTCCCACGTAATAGAAACTATTGCTGTCCATCGGGCACAGTTACAGATTCTGTGTGGTTCGATTTGTTGTCGGCTTCGATGGCGTAGTGGTTAGTGTAACCGACTACCAAGCTTGAGGTCGCGGGTTCGATTCCCGCACAAGTCAAACATTTGTATGCATGGACATGGATGTTTGTCTTGGTCTGGGTGTTTCTATGTATAATATGTATATAATTACAAAAAAAAAGTATATAATGGTGCCAATTCTGTTGTCACAAAATTCTCTTATCTTAGCTAAAAATCTCTAAAATTTTGTTTAGTTCTGTCAAACGACATTTCGTATTCTGAAATCGCTACAAGTGACAGGACAAAATTAAATTTTAGAGATTTTTAGCTAAGATAAGAGAATTTTGTGACAACAGAATTGGCACCAGTATGTATGTTTATCCATTGTCTGGTACCATTGTACAAGCTTTGCTTAGTTTGGGCTAGATGATTATTATATAAAGCTATCTTAAGATTACTTTATAGGCGTGCGATTATGCATATAATTATGTAGTAAAGCGAATATTAAAACAGTTAATGACTACGCTACTGACTACACACTCATTAATCGGTAAACGATTAGCGAGGTTAAGCAATGTTGGGTGTGGTCAGTCTATAGATGGGTCGGGCACGCCACGATCATGGCCGTAAGTCCCGTGTTTGAGGAATGGCTGGAGAGGTGGCATGGCGCCTTCACCTTCCGGCTGACACAGTTAATGACTGGCCACGGTTGTTTTAGCAAGTTCCTGTGTCGTATATACCGGCAAGAGACGCCCGGTTGTCGCCACTGTGGCGACTGCCGTGACGTTGTTGTGGACACGGCGCTGCACACTTTGGCGGATTGCCCCGCCTGGGCATCGTCAGATGTCTGGATGGAGTCGGATCGGTTGCCCTCTCGCTCCCGGCCGTAGTTCAGTCTATGGTTCGAAGTGATAAGTCGTAGAACGCCGTCGCTTCCTTCTGTGAGCAAGTGATTTCCATGAAGGAGGCGGTGGAGTGGGAGAAGGAGCGCTTAAACCCTCTCCCCAACCGCAGAGCCGGACGCCGGAGGGCGCCAGATGACCTCCAGCCACCCTGAGGTTTGACCTGGAGGTGGTGGGCTTCGTGGGCCTGCCCACCATCCGTTCAGCACCAGGTCCGAGAGGCGGCGTGCGTGTTCCCACGCGCGCCTCTGTGTCGAGTTCGTCTACCCTCTAGGGGGCAGACAGCAGGGTTTTAATGAGAGTTATTGTTATTGGGTAGGTCTTATCGTGTAGTGGCCTGCCATTTCATACGGGCGGGCCGAAAACCTCGGTGGGGTCGCGACCGCATACGAAAGTAATTCGCGCGGCCCCGTCGCTAGCGGTTTTGTCGAGGAACACCGTGGTAGGTTTAGTCGGTATACCGGCAGGCCCATTTACATCGTTTCAACATCTTTCTTTTACCCCGGTGAGCACCACATAACTCCTCTGCTCGCCCCCGCAGAGGGGCATGCGTCAATGCATTCACCCACGTAAAAACAAAAATGGATGGGTGACCGCTTAGTGGTATTTCATCTAAGCGTCTCCGTGCTTCGGAGAGCAAGTAAAAAGTCGGTCCCGGTTGTTGCCAAATTAACAGTAGTCGCCATGTCAGAGGCCTACGGGCGGATTGAAAAACTCTTGACAACAGGTTGGCCACTAACCACACGAAAAGAAAGTAAGAAGACTACATACTATTGCACCGCCTTCAATTTTTATGATTGTTAACGTTTTACGTGCGATTGCTAATAAAACTAGTCTCACTTTGCTAGGAACCAATCGTACGTCAAACACAATTTGCAGACTGTATCAGTAAAAATACTGTTCCTTCTATAAATATTCAGAGATATAGTATAAATATTGATACCCTTATGACAGTACCGGTATGGTTAAGGTCAAGTTATATTTTAAAACTACAAAATGAAATATAATACAAAACGAAATAAATCCCTGGAATATGAATTCGAAAATATGTGAAGCAATAAAACACGAGTAAGGTCCCGATCGATTAGACACGCTCGGCCGGGGGCAAAGGTGTGAATCGACATTTAATAAAATAATTTATATGATGTTGATGCGTTTTTAATGACCAGCCAGACGAAGAACGGACGTAACGTTGGACAGTTACTGTAAATGGAACGAGAAATATATGCTCGCACTGTGCACTTAAATACAGAAAAACGTAAGCTTTTTACTGTACAATATCTTCCGGGCGAAAGAATTCAATTGTAATATTCTGAGATGTCAGCGATAGCCTAGTGGGAAACCGTTGCACTGCCACGCAGAGGTCTCGAGTTCGAACCCAAGGCGCGCATCTCTGACTTTTCGAAGTTATATGCGTATTAAATAGTTAATTATCGCTTGCTTTAACGGTGAAGGAAAACATCGTGAGGAAAACTGCATGTCTGAGAGTTCTGCATAATGTTCTCGAAGATATGTGAAGTCTGCCAACCCGCACTAGGCCAGCGTGGTAGACTACGGCCTAACCCTTCTCACACTGAGAAGAGGCCCGGGCCCAGCAGTGGGACAGTTTAATACAGGGCTGATATTATTCTGAGATGTGTATATGTCTATTTATGGTATAAAGAACCATATCCTACTTTATTTATCCAAACAAATAAATATATGGCCTGATTGATTGAGCAGATGCGACCATAGTTAAGACACTATATACTGGACGCGACAAGGAACCCGAATGTCAAATTTCACTGTCAACTGCACAAACAGACATATCTTATTGATGTAGTATCATCAAGGCATAAATAATTGCTGATATCCATATTGATATAGTAGCGATAGCCTAGAGGGAAATCGTTGGACTGCCACGCAGAGATCGAGAGTTTGATCCCAAGGCGCGCATCTTATACTTACCGAAGTTATGTGCGTATTAAATAGTTAATTATAGCTTGCTAAAACAGTTAAGGAAACCTGCATGTCTGAGAGTTCTCCAAAATGTTCTTAAAGATATGTACAGTCTGTCAACCACTGGGTAAGTGTGATGGACTATGGCCAAACCCATCTCACACTGAGAAGATGTGCTCACTGCTGAAGTGGGACAGTTTAATACAGGGCTGATATTATTATAGTGCACATACAAAGTCAAGACTGGTTAAACAATGTTCGAACCAAACGGTTCTTGAAACAGTAATAATAATTTGACTTGCAAGCAACAAACAGTATCTTGTAGTTATATAATTTTTGATCAAATGCGTGTTTGGCAACCATCACGTGCATATTGACCCACAATGTTTTTAATGTTAATGTGAGTCGTTAATGTTTTTAATATGCCAATGATTTCATCTAAAGCTTGGGGTTCCTCTAGGTATTTATTCAATTTGTATAAAAATCGAACATATAATAATATTGCCATCAACATTTTAGATAGAACTAGCTGTTACCCATGGTTTCGTCTGCGTAAAATTAAATAAAAATCTACTTAAATAAAAGTAGACTAAGTTACTCCTTATAACATTAACTATCTGCCAATGAAAAACACGTAACACGTTCCGTTTCCGTTATAAGCTCGAACAAAATCTTAACTTTACATGTACAATAAGTTATATTCATCATGCCCGATGAGAAATACACATTGGGCATCCTGATTAACCTTCAGAAAATTTGTAGCGGTGCGGTTGCGCGGGAAGC
Organism: Catocala nupta; assembly: GCA_963675205.1. Lineage (NCBI taxonomy): Eukaryota > Metazoa > Arthropoda > Insecta > Lepidoptera > Erebidae > Catocala > Catocala nupta. Next base: position 14,419,684 of record OY776082.1, read on the forward strand.
GCGGTCACCGCAGATGGCCTTGGCTTACTGGCATCGTTCGGAGATTAACAATACACCGCTCCATTCCCAGTTTCTATATTAAAAAAACCTTATTAGGCTTATTTTCTTTGATTCACCCTGAAATGCTTTACCTACTATAACTTACGGTCTGTCTGATGGTAAGCGAGTACTGTAGTGTATAGACGCTTACAACTCCAATCTATTCAGGTAACACTTGGTCATTGCTGACCATTGGAAAATGAATCCTTGCTAAAAGCGAAAATAACAATAAATATTGGGAACTTACTGACTGCTCAGGCTTCCTTAGCCTGGAAACAGTAGCGCAGCCGTAAGTTGACTGCGTAGTGTTGTATAGCAGCGTTATACAGTATAGTGGAGGTACTTTTCCAGCCAGGCAGCACCTCCAGATTTAGCAACATCCCAATTTTGAACAAAGATCTCGCCGAGTCCTTTTTTTGTTTTTGCTTGTCTAGCATACACATAAAAATGCATTATTATTAATCCATGAATAATTTGACTTTTACGTTATTTTAAATAAACAGAACTATACTGTTTCTACTTTGGCCTTTTTTCTGTAAGTAGCTTGAAAATATTTAATTTTAACAAAAACTTTACCTAATTTTAATTGCAGGAAATAGGATTAATTATGAACGTACAGCGCTATCGCACAAATCAAAAGACGAACGCAATAAGAAGCATAGAGGTATAAAAAGGTAAAACGGGACAAGTCGATGCCCCTTTGTTGAGAATATTTACCCTTGCAAGAAGTTTGATTTAACTAAATGACAGAACAATGATATTTATAAAAAGGAATTAATACTGTCAGTACAACTAATATTAAAGATCCCCTATTTAATGTGTAATTACGACAATTGGCCTCGAGTTTCTTGTGGGTATCTCCACATAAGGTCGACCGCTGCCTGAAACTAGCAACTAACGTAAATGTAATTCAGTAACTCCAGTAATATTTTTGGCTTTCAGAAATTACTAAATTATTTTTGGCTTTGGCTATAGAAATGTATAAAATAATCAAATATCGAAGTCAACCATCTTCTTTATTTTCGAATTATCTCATTAAAGTAAAGCAAGTAAGGAAGAATTTGGTAAGTAGGTACAATATGCAATAGAAAGGAATTATTATTCATATAAAATAAACTCTAATATTAACAATGATGTTTAATTTATTACATATATTTTATAATATTGTAAAGTTTTATAGATCTCACTTTACTTTTGATTTCACTAAGTAAAATCCATGCGAAAGGTAAGTGTTTATTTAATACAACTAAAACACATTTGCATAATATATTTCCAACTAGTTATGATCTGTCTGGGCCTCAGACGGTCGAACATAAATGCACAACTCACAAGTACGACGGCGCACAGTCATTGCTCGATCGTCAATCGTAATTACATTCAATAACGTCATAAGATATAGTTACACTTTAGCATGCAGTATGATATAAATGATATGCCTCTCCCACTGGCCTCTACACGGTAGGTATCGGTGGTGATGATACGTTTTTTTTTTCGAAAGAGTCGATGCACGCATTTCGATAGCCCGGCGTCGTATCGAGAGACAATCAATTAACTCGCCTCCGCAATTCGATTATTGATTTTGTAATTAAATCGCGTCGGTGGGCGTGTCGTTTGAGCACTCGCTCGCATGAATTATCTTTATAGTGGATTTTAGTGATGTTTGTTGACTTTTTCAATTAAGCCATTACGAAAGGCAAACTTTAAAGGTTATCTCGATACAAGGCGGCTTTTAAGTATTACTACGAAGCATTAATCTCTCGTACGCTGACGTCGAGGCATACTATTATATTGTGGGATATCTCAGTGTATTATGCGTTGCTTGACAGTGGAGTTGAATGGAAATAATTATGGCGTTACGGTGACCAACAAAAAGGCACCGCGCTAACGTAATTATTTACCGAGAGATTGCTTTATAGCCGCATATGCAAACATTTTAACTGAGTGCACCGACTACAATCGCGCCACGAGAGGAACGAACGAGCACAAAAACTCGGGTACTTAATCATGTCTCTCTTAATCGATTTTTGAAAATGCCCACACGATTCTTATTTTTCACCTCTCAGAACCGGACGTATTAAATAATCTCCAGTCTCAATGAGACTAAATTGCACACAGTTTAATCTTTTATATTACAGCTGAGCTTTAAAAGTAATTAACGATTAATTAATATCGGTTTTTATAGTATTTTGAAGTGTTTTTACTGCACAGCTTTTAAGGTGCGCCTCTGTAATTTCCAGCGTTTATGTCCGTTGCGTTCCCACCTTACAACTTTTTTACATGAAAATAAACTATAAGTTTATAGATAAAGTAATGTTGTTTACTTGGCTGTTCATATAACGAAATTCTACTGTGTATATGTGTATTATACCTGTTTGGAGGAACTACGCCGAAATGTGTCCGAGACACAATAGATGAGAAGACAGAAATAATTGGGACCTCCTGCCTGCGCGCTAGAAGCCGGCGGCGAGCTCATCACTATGCGCGGAGCGAAGCCTCCACATGCCACCGACGGTCCCATTCATCCGCGCCGCACAATCCAAAACAAATTGCCTTAACCAGAGGCTACTCTTTGTGAAAATGGAACGCAGCGATCCTTTTTCGGTAAAAAACCGACGTGTCGCACGTTTTTTAAGTCGGCTATATGAGTAATTGAGGACAAGTCGACGGTACGTGACGCGCCGCCTCACAGCCGCCTCACCGACTACGTACGAGGATGACAAACGCCGTGAGATACGCCGATACTACTGGTGTTTATACCCATTTAAAAGTCAATCATTGTCGCGAAAATAGCTCGTTTGAAAAGTTGCATTTGCATACCCATTTATAGGATAACCACGACTGCGGCCACTTAACTTGTCGTTATATGGGAATCCTTAGTCAGAAACAAACGACGATTGTCCAGTCCACTAGTAAGTGAATAAGTAAACGACTCCTATACAATACGGTAGTTGTCACGACAGAGAAAGCTATCGTCTCAAATTTATTGAGCATAAAAACGGTAAAATATCCGTGTATATGTTGTACGTACATAGTTCGCGGCAGTTAATTACATGCGGTATTATAAAGCTTTCTTAAAAGCGCAAATTGAATTACCATCATTTTAAATAAACGCTGTAAGATCGTAACAGAGAGCGCGGGCGGCGGTCGGCTGCCGGCGCAGGCGCACGCTCCGCGTCGCGAGTTACAGCGACCAGTGTGCCATCAATTAAATTTTAATTTTCGATCGCCAACGAATGAGTCGGCAGTGCCGTAATTGGTCCGCCCGTCCCGATGATTACTTTATTGGTCACACGCATACCCCGCAATCACGTGAAGCATTTTTGTTGCCAATTTATATCTATTCACCTCATTGCATTCAATTGTAAAAATAAAAGAAAATTATTGAATACTGATACTTTTTTCGTCGTATAACCATGGCAGACGTAGGCGTAGCGGTTTCGAGACAAGAGCCGAATTTAAATAACTTGTTTCGGCTACCAACCGCCTTTGACATAACCCTTAAATTAGAAGGGATGCAGTATTTCTTTCCTCCTTCAATAGCGGGTATAGTTTATCTCTTTCTTTAGCGGTTTCTTGACGTTAGACGCGGACGCGGACGGGGCGGCATCCATATAATAAGATCCCAAAATGACGCGAGCGCAGGTAGCTGGTTTTTGCAGGTCTCACTCGCCTAATCTGAGACGACAGTCTTTTTTTGTTTATATTACGACCTCGTACGAGTCAACCACGTGACTTGGCAAATAGAAAATCCAGTAGATAAATAGAGCACACTCAAACAGATTTAATTCAGTTCAAATATTTACAAAAGCCTCCATATTCTTACTAATTTGCTTTGTTTATACCGACATTAGAATTTCTTTGACATTTTAAGGCACATATCGGATATACACAATTTCCCAGTCAATAAATTCATCGTCTCTAGAATCTACAGAATTATTGAATTATCGAAGGCGTTGAAGCCTTCAATAATTCATTTTCAAAATTGCAGGTTGTGCTTGGGGTATTTTTGGGTACAATATTATACTAAAATATCACATTAAAACTACCATCCAATTAAAGCCATCATTCGTATCGTAACGTTGTTAAATAAACTACACACATGAATTAAAAATCGCCGAGAAATAGAGATATGGCTTTATATAAAAGGTATAGATGAATTTATAGCGACTGTAACTGATAATTCTTTGTAAGGAATTAGTCCTTTGCACGATATGCGCCGTGTGTTGAATCCCAAGTAAATTAATCAGATAATAAAGGTAGGGACTGACACCAACTCGTATCGTTTATCGACTACATAAAATTCGTGGCGAACAATTTACGACCAACTTGCTTAGATTTTGTTTGTTGGTAGCCATGTACTAATGGAGATACTTTCTGACGGTAATTTATGAATCAATTCTTATTTTTACCGTACAGTCTTATAGCAACCAATTCTTTACTTATTGATTCATGTTCGAGAAACGGGGTAATATCGATATATTTATTTATATAGCCGACCTTTGCAATTAAATGGGAATGAATAGGCATACATATACGCGAATAAAAATAAACATAGGTACATCGTTTTGATTCTCACACTTATATCTTCTATGTAGCAAATGGGTAAACGGAGATATATTACATCTATATTCTTCCAGATATATAGAGGCAAGCAGTCTATTATCGTCCATCGGGTACAGTTCTATACTCTGTGCTAGCAGCACAGAGTATAGATAAGGATTTCTTGACAAAATTCTATCTATAATATTTAATACTTTGATAAACTCTGGAAGCTAGCACGAAACACAGGAGTTGCATACACTACCGCTGTTCCACCGAGGCAGTTAAAATAATACATTCAACCGAATATAGTTTAACCTCAATAGGTTGATGAATATAATATTCGGTAAACTCAATTTTCGCAGCGGCACACCAGCGGCCAGAAACAAAAACTGACAATTATGTTCCAAGTATTGATAAGTTAACTAAAACTCTACGCTTCTCGAATGTTAATAATTGACTGGAATAAAGCAGCGAACGTTGCAAGTGATGCAAGTGAATGCTTACCTTTAGGTTCGGCGTGTCTCAGATGAAGACGTGCCTCGACTGCTGACCACTTGTTCGCGCCAACTTATTGTTCTGAACATCTCTCTACATGTGCCTTGTTTATGTAAATCTTGGCTGTGACGTAAATAGCCCTTTACTTGATAGCCACTAAGTAAAATACGCGCGGAATCATCCGATTGGAATTAATATATCGGTCCGCATGAGGTAAGTTGTATTTGCATAGGACCATGGAACAAATACTGGTAGGTAATTTATTCATCCACAGCAACATACTATCGATAAACACAGCTTTTAGATAGTCTGTAGTAGAATACTGTATTCGTCCGACGACGGCTGATTAGGAAATGATTCAAAATCAACATCAAACATGTTGTATACTTTTAAGTTTCACTGTGGACCCATGAATGATTTTCTCAAGCTTGTTTTGCGAAATCAAAATTAAACTGCTGTTCGCAAAAACAAATCTTAGAAACACGCGACTAGTATACCTATAATATTTTGGACGACTATAATATGAATTTGGCAAATGTACGTACCTCCTCTTTGCAGATTTGAAATAAAAAGAATTACTTGGACTGCTATATACTGGGTGCTATATAAAACAAAACAGCAAAACCCAATAAAATTTGCTCGACCTGGGCATCGCAAAAAGGGACCTCACAAAAGCACGCACAGATGAAAATGAAAAAATGAAAAAATCAGAGTAATTGATGAAGTTAACATTGTATCTGTACTGAAAAATAATTCTTGTTCATAAAAAATATCTTAATATAAATGCAAAGTAATGATCAATTTGCAATCTGCATCGGATCGAAGGTCAAACAAATTAATAACATATGAACAGTATAAAGATGTCTTCGTAAGCGTGTTCTGCGTCGAATAATGTATAATTATTATGCTCATAAACCTAGTAAAGGAGTTTTTATTTGGCAGAAATAAATAATTAAATATTGCTAACGTTTACAAGGATTGTAAGGCTGTAAATAATTTAGTTTATAGGTACTTACACAAGACTTACACAAGTCATGACGTAGATAAAACTTATTTTGACTGCAGTTAGACATTTACGGTATGTACTTATGTAGGTAAGTTTTTGTGATTAGTCAAATAGAAATTATGAGAAATATGCACTGGTACCAGTTACAAATAATACATATTATGCTACCACCTAACTTTATGGTAGAAAGACGACAGCCGCGCGGTGATATCGTATAATTGTGCCTGAGTGTACAAAAACTAATGCGTGTCCCAACAAGCAATTTGCGGCGAACTGAATTCAGACTAAGCTTAGGAGATTTAACGCAAATGAAGTTACAGAAGAAGCAATTGTTTAAACAAAATATAGGGTTTTAACATACAAGGTGTCCGGTAATTAATGGATAACCTGGAAATATCTTATAGTGGAACTGATGGCCATTCTGAAAAAAATATGAAATAAAAACTATCCTAACTACTACCTGAGATATGTGTTTCTTTTTAATTACCATGTTTAACTTTCTTGTATACTACGACCATAAATCAATGAAATCTTTCGGTTTTTTGTTGTTTTATTATTAAACACTAATATAAGTTATTATATCTATATAAACTCTTTTGAAAGTAGGTTTGCAGTCAGGGTGCAATCAAATGTGTATTCACGATCTTAATTCAAACGTCAATATGAGTATGCTCAATAGGCACGAATATTGATGTTGACAAATGATTCTTTGTGTCGAAGCTTAGCTGATCTAAGTGTCCTTTTCCTTCCCATTGTAAACTTAATAATAGAGTGAGCAATATTGAAGATTCCTTTATTCTGAGCACAGTAGTCGATTGTGTTGCGGTGAATATGCTTTATAATATAATCAGAGCTAGTAAAGCCGCCGACCATGGCTCGTAAACAAACAGATTGCATCTGTGGCGTATGTACGTGCCTCGCGGTACACACGCGCCGACCAGATAGCATTGGGGCCTTTGAAATCACTGGGAATGAGAAACCCTTTTGACGGCCGAAGAAAACATTTTTAAGTGAGATTGTGTGAGGTTGAAGTTGATTGCTTTTTTTTTACATTTCATATCTATTGGCCCATCCAAATTACCGACATTAATATGCGTAACTAATAGTCTATTGGTGGGTAAATCTTCAATAGTATATTTTTATTTTCAGATTTATTTAAATAATCGATTTTATTACAATTACAATAATTTTATTAATAGAACACGTTACTAAAAAATCTTTAGAGTTGTCCTTGCAAAAGTCAATAAAATTATTGAATAGATTACGAGTCAATTACCACTTGCATCACAGTGACCAGGATAATCCTTCGTAGTCATCATAGGTAGATTTGATTTTAAATTCATTAGCAATTTAGTTGCATATATATTGAGCTATCAACAAAGCATACACAGAAAATACATAATACTCTACAAAACTAAAAAACAAGCTTTAAAAATAAAAATAATATAGCTTAATAATTTTAATTTAAAAAAGCTTGGGGTGGGGGTTGTCAAAATATCTTAGAAAGCAACCCACGCTCCTTTACATTAAAATTATTAAATTATATTATTTTTTACTTTTCAAACGTTAACGTTTTAAACGTGATTTTTAGTTTTTTTAACTATAACTTTTTACTATTAATTTGTCTAAATTATTGTATTGTTATCGGTTCTCGATAAGTGTGCAAAGTTTCAAATCAATCCGTCGGTTTGAAAGGGGTGAAAATCACGTTCAAAGATTCCGTTACATAGACACAAACCAAGCTAATAAAAGCGTGTTAATTGAAAAGACAACATTTTTGTAACTTTTGCAGCAAATACTAAGCAGCTCTTTGAACACAACTTCATACACCTTGTTCCCTCAACAATGCTTAGGCATTTAATTTATATACTCTAGATTTTGGCCGCGGCCTCGCTCTAATATATGCCGGTTAGATTAGTATTTTTCCTGGATGAATGATACTCTATATCCTTTTATGTTCCCCTGACAACGTGTATGCGAAGTTTTATGATGATCGGTTGAGCATTGGCAAGGCGTAAAAGCGTTACAAACAAACAAACACACTTTGCTTTACCAATATTAGTTAGGATTTGGTTTACAAAATGTCTACAGTGAGTTTAACACTGGAAAGGAATAAGATGTGCGATGTCACGTCGTTACACACTACTTAATGCGTCATCTTCACAGTAAGTATGCGATGACCTTGTACCCTTTACCTGTGTGCCGCTACCGACCCCACTTCGAACTGTTGTTTACTTTTTCGTGTTTATCCACTAGCCACTGATGATTCTTTAAGAATGACAAGATTTACCGCCGACTCACTCACAGTTGAAATTATTATATTGATCTCGTGGCATAAGTTTACTTCTATGCGACCGTGTGGTCCCGCTTTTGATCCTCAGTTTGAGTATAGTGTTGTTGGCTATTTCTGTTAGTCTTAGTAGTATGGTATCTGAAAATATGCACAATAGACGGCAATAGGCTTGCATCCTGTTACGGGAGTCGTAAAACAAAGGTAGCATAGATGGCCCATACACTTTTGTCTACCCCTTCAGTGTATTATTATGTTATGTATTTCGCACTATTACATACATATAAACAAATATCAAGGGTTTAAATATGAAGTCGCTGCTTTGTATGAAGAAAATCGGTAAAGTAGTGGTATTCATACTAACTATATCATCAATATTTTTTAATCATCACAATCTTAATTAACAAAAGCATAAACCTTCATGTAATTATGGCTAGTTGAAACAACGAATACGGGCAGACACTAAGCGATATAACTTTAAATACAAATTGTATAAATGATTATTGATACTTATTATTAATAATATATATATAGTCTATTCGCGAAATATAAATAAATTTTAAAATAACCATGGCATTTTGTATAGCAACCACGAAATTAGTTGTAGGACATAAAAATAAATTTCATAGTTAAAGACCTAATATATCGCGTAGGTATATCCAAACTTGAAAGCAAACTACGTACACGAAAAATATAAGGCCTCTTAAAACAAAAAAGTGATTCAACAAACACCAACACGGCACCTTATTTCCATAAAACACCTGAGCAACGTTTTAGGCAGCCATCAACACTAATGATGATGTGCAAGAGAAAATGCTGTGCTTATTGTGTAACATAGGGTACAAAAAGCTTCGAGCGAGCACTGCCTTGTACCTATTAGCCGGTAATACACACCCGAGGCACTCGTGGGAAACTACGTAACATTCTTTTTCGGAGTACAAGACTTAAAAAATCACTACTGCATTTGAGCGTTTATTATAAAAGTACACGACTGGAACGTGTAGGCTTGATAGCGAATGATTATGATACATTATATAGTGAGCACATGGTATAGTTTAGTGCGCTTACTTCAATACTTACATGGCTCATCGTGCGTTATTGCCGTCATTAGTCATTATAAATGATAGACTTCGGTATGTTAAAGCTGTGCCAAAACAAAACAAGGTAGGTACGTAATTGATTTGGTTCTTAGAAGCTGTTCTTTTAAGAAGCACTTTTCAGGTAATTCTTTTCGAAGGTAATAATTATGAAGATTCAAAACGTAATTACTCTCGGACACAGTCTATAGCAACCCGTTGTTCGCCAGAATATAAGCATAAGCTAAGTATAAAAACTGAGTTCTCTCAGACAATGATGGAAAAGACGCCGGATAGATTCCTTGCTATCCCTCGGTTTCTGAATTGAGAATTACATGTGGAAAACGACTCAAACTCTACTTAAGTATGACTGAAACATTTATTTTTGCTTCTGTGTCAAGTTTCCTTAAACTGCAATAAAATTTGAGTTGGTATTTGAACATCATATACCTACTAAGTATACGCTCAATTGATGATTGATTGGTCGATGAAATTCGATTCTGTAAAAATATTTGAGAATAATCAGTTGTGATTTGCTAATTTTCTCAATTCAGAAATCGGTGAAGACTTCGTTTTTATTTTACTCTTTATCTGCGCGTACTCGTCAGGCTATCTTTAAACTGGGTTTTCTTCCAAAGGCCTCTAACTTGGTCGGTGAATGTTCACACATGTGACAGATTTACAATCACCTTATAAATAAATGTACTTACTGTCAAGTCTTGTCGCGTGTTTGTACAAGCATCTTCTCTTGTCGCTTTGAGTTAAAATAAATTTTGTGTGGGAGTAATCGTAATGACAAATATAACTGCAATATTTCTGAAAATTGTTAAGTCTGTAGATGTATTTTATTCTGACCATTGCATTGCACGCAAATAAATACACTTATGAGTAATGAGTTTTCAAAACTGAAATAGTTTGTTTCACATTTCTACGCATCTTCTATCATTTTGCTCAAATAAAACTGACTTTCTAAGTATCTACCGGCCATTATTATCGGGTTCATGATGAATGCTTATGGATACACTTATAATACAGATCAAATAAAATCAAAGTTCAAGTTCAGTCATTAAAACGTTGACTGCTTATTTAGTGAATTGCCGTTACTCGATAAACCATTCCATTATTCAATATACCAAATATCAGATCGCTGAGAAATCGTTACGGCGTGCACCATTCAATCTTCGTCTTAATAAATTAATCTCGGCTCGTGAGCGTTCGGCGTTAGGAGGCGGTTACTCACACAGAGAGGCGCAAGGAAAGGCAGTTTCGGTGTGGCACGACTTGGTGAGAGGGGGCGCGGGGTGGGGGGAGGGGCTGTAGGGGAAGGCTCAGGTCAGCGAGGCCGTGAGAACGCGCGCGCGCCGCCGGTTCCCAGGCACGCGCCGCCCGCGCCAAGCGCGCGACCGACGCGGCTCGCGGCTCGCGGCACGCCCGCTGGCCCGACTGATGCCGTATGCAAGCCTCTATGATTGCTCTTACTTACAGCTTATGTTACAAAGTATGCAGGTTTTCCGGGTTGTATGACTGTTAACCATACTTGTTTGAAGATATTTACCATATTTTGTGTTTAACGATCTTGCTATGGACATTAGTACAGTAGTTGTAAGTTTAAACGCGTTCTTTTAAAGGACGCTCTTTATACGTTAAATGTAAATAGCAATGTGCTTGTATAAGTCACGTAGCATAGTGTGATTACTATCACTTAGTAGGCACGTGTGGCCTACCTGCACCTACCATTTCTCTTCGCTGAAAACTATTTACATGGCGCGCGTTGCTAAGATACAATCTGTCGCTACTTTATTTCGGAGGCTTCTCGTTACTTAGATGCGAGGATAACGAAAGAATGCCTACCTTTTGGAATTTCTGCAAAACCTGTTTACTAAGGAATTAAAAGATAAAAATTATGTTCTAGAACATACTGTTGTATTATACGTGTGTTTTGTAATGTTTGCACTACTAAGTTATGATTAATCAAAAAGTTGTTTATACATTCAGCGAGCGACTTTTTGGTCGATTATTTGGCTTCTTCGATTTGCTAGGGTATGCTTATTTTATATAGACATGTTATTAGACGTTAAATGCAACGTTATGTTATCAAAAGTACTCCCATAAAAATCTTATATATCTAAAAGTTGTAAGTGTCAGAGGGTAGGCAGTAATAATAGTCATAACCTCAATTACAAAACGTTTTTAATATTGCAAACTACATTTGGGTATACCTCACCTCTACCACCATTGCAGACATTTTACTTTGTAATACTGTAATTAATACGAAAATAATAAGTTTTCTTCGACAGATCACAGATTTAAATATGTAAGTGGTGTGCTTATCACGAAAGTAAGGACTCATTACCAAAAATAATTAATCTGTAAAATAATATTTAAGGTATATTTAGTCCACAATGTAGTGTGGGTGTGCGGTCGACGCAGGCGCAGGCAGGAGCGGCGAGGTCGCCGCGGTCGCGCCACCCCGGCTCGTGGGACCCGCGCGCGCGCCGCGCCGCCGTGCCCCAGAGATGCGCTACGTGCACCCGCCGTCATATAGTACATCACAGCTATAATACCAACACTGTACACTTATCTTGATACCTACATTTTCTTATGTGTATTATATTTTCTAGTACCTATATCTACTGCTAAGACAAAGGCGTTAAGAGGGAGAAATAGAGACCTCTTGCGTAAAGCATAAGAGTAAAATCGTGTTTTCTTTTTGTACATGTCTAAAGTACTTCTTTATTTATTTATTTAAGTAATCTGAGAGTTCTTCATAATGTTATCGAAGATATGTGTAGTCTGCCAACCCGCACTGGACCAGCATGGTGGACTAGCCTGACCCTTCTCACAGTGAGAAGAGACCCGTGCCCAGCAGTAGGACAGTTTAATACAGGGCTGATATTATATTATTATATAACCAACAAAGAATACGCTTAAACATTGTAATAAAACATAAATAGGGATACCATATTGTTTTAATTATAGGCTGCCAAGGCATCTATTAACAAAATATAAATATCTATGCTCGTGTGTTAAAAATGTATATAAACGTCGTAAAAATGAAATATAATAAATTGTAGATTATATATAGAAAACAAGAATAACGTATACACTAAAATAAAACAAAAGCCTTTAATGTTGCTACCTCTGTTTCAAAACCTGTGCAACAGAATTGCTCGCAGGTTGGAAACAATATTGGCAAACATGACCGAAAGTGCAGACGTATGGTGTATATGATTCATATACCTACTTTCGGGCAATAACATACTTTTTAGTTAGTCTAGTTGCTGTAAATGTTTCTCATCACTACAAACATTTCTGATGAATAATTATTAGTTACAAATGGTTAGTTTCATACCTCTATATATCTAAATATCTTTTAATTTTTGAATTTATTTTAAATTCACATTGGCTTTGAATGTTCTATGCTTTTATGGTAGTATATATTATTTTATTATTGTTCAATACATATCTTACCAACGCGTATGAATTTCTACTAACTTCTTTGGTATCTACATTGCAATCAAATATAAAATAACTGATGGCTCTCGTTTCGTTGGCTCTGGCTAACTATTTATCATATTTTTAATTAAAGTGTGCATAACGAAAGTATATCGACAGATATTTACTGACTCCAAATCACGTTCATGTTTCGCAACTGTATCATAGGCATGCTGCCAACGCTTCAGAAAATCAGCATTAGATTGCACAAAATAATCACTGTATCCAACAAGAAATTTCACGTACATACGCAATAGCTCATCAAAACGGACCGTATCAATTTAGTTCCCCTTTAATGTTAGAAGCGGTTGCATATCGGATGTCTGCATGATATTTCTTAACGTTCCACTCAATGGTAGGCATGTAGGGATGTTGGCAGCGACGGACGTCATTTCTAATTTATGCACGGTCGTGCACAGCTCGCCTACTGCTCTGCGCGAGCGCAGGCGCGACGCGCACGCGCGGCTACCTGAGGGCTGCTACTACAACCACACTTCCAAATAAATCTAAAAATAAATTATCAAATTTAAAACTGGAACACGGCAACGGCGAGGCTGACATTCTACATATGCCTTAAGATAAAATTATGTTCTTTTACAACTAGCCACCAGCTATTCTATAATTATTAACCACAAAATTATAAAAAGTCGTGTCGCTGTGCTGTTTTTCTTGAATGTCACATATAATTGCGTCCGTGCTGAGCGGAACACGTCTGTGCTGCATCCCTGAATCGTGACGCGATACCTCGACCGAGAATTAGATCCTGCCGCCTCTCTATAAACCCACAATAACAATTTTATTTGAAGACACAAAAGCCTTGATGCGTTACGCCATCAGAGGTCTTTAAATACTGGACGGTATGTACAAAGATGATCGCACGTGTGGCGATGCGTGAGGACTCTTCAGTCACGCCGCACGTTCAAACATTCTGTACAAAAGTCTGAAGCTGACGTTCCTCCTTGATTGATACGTTCGAGCGAAAATCTTTGTTGCAAACATGTTTGCACTTTACGAAATTTGCTGCTCGCACTTACTTTGATGTTGTAATTCTAAAAGGTAGCAATTTGCCCTTTTAATTTTGACGTGAAGGAATTAAGAAGGGTTCTGATTGCTTTAGATCTTATGGTTAAGAAACCCCATGGAGATCTATGTTCATATGGTAAAGCGAACACTATTGTGCTTTTTACCTACTTACTAATCCTATCATATTCAAATGATTAAAAACTGACGTGAAAATAAACTCATTGTGGTCAGCTTGCATTATTAAAGTTCTTTGATATGAATATATGATACCTATCAGTTGGTGAAATTTCGAATGGCGTTTAGACGTATGTACCGCCGACTTTCACATTACAATTTATTTATATATAAGTATTACAATTAATGACACTGTTATTTTAGTATGTGTTATAAACCGAACCCACGTCGCGCACCTCTGACTTTCGGAAGTTATATGACTTTTCGAAATTATGTGCGAGTTGATAGACAATTATCGCCTGCTCCGTGCCTCGGAGAGCACGTTAAGCCGTCGGTCCCGACTGCCATGAACATCTATGGCAGTCGTTATTGGGGAAGTCGACACAAAAGATCCCACTGTGTCGAAGTGTCGCCGGTCTGTACTGACTGGCCCCCACACAAGATAAGATAATATAAGATGTGTTATAAATATTTTAAGCTTACGCGAGCTTTTCTACACGGCATTTAGTCGTACCACGTTTTTATTTTCGGTATTACTAAGAAGCAATCAACAAGCGCACAAGCACAGCGACTACCTCAAGGAGCTAATAGTATCTACATATGTATATTAAAAGACAATTAATTATGTATTGAAACAAATTCAAAAAAATAAAATACTTGCATTAACCAATTTGTAGTTCACAATATTAAACAGAAAATTAAAAATTGTCTGCTTCTTATAAATCTCAAGGATTATATTGACTTATAAATCTACCAACGTGTATAACAACCAACGCAACGCATCAAATTAAGGGGATCGTGAAATTAATGTGAAATTGAAAAGGCAAGCTCCTGGGATAAAGGATCAATTTGTTCTGCAGTGTATAGAATTAAGGTGATTCGTGATGATGCGCCACGAATACCAGTAGCCGCTGCGCTGGCGCCGACTACCAGTGTTGTCGTGATCACAGCGATACCCACTAACATGGGTACATCGCCGCATATTAACTAACTAAAACTACAAATAATTTCTGATAACGTTTTAATTTGTGTAGCAAATTCAATTACATAACATATTATATGTTATAAATTCTCAAAAAATGTTAGCTAAAGAGTCTAATTTTGTTCTTATAATAAGGGGCAAGTTTATAGTCGTCTACCGGGCACAATTTCATAGTAAACTCAATCTAGCTACTGATAATTTCAATCCAGAAATCGAGTCTTAGAAGCAATGTTAAATTTTTTTTAATTAGTTAATTTGGTTAAAGTTTCATAAACCAAAACAAATAAAAATAATGTCTATTATTTTTATATTTGTTCAATGTTTGTAAAAAGCAATACTGATTGAATAACTTGGCAACACAAATAACAAAGGGGATAGCTTGTACAGAATTACAAAGTTTGCACCCGGTCATTATGGTGCTAAATTATTGTGCAGTGCAGTGCCACCGTGGACTTTAGATTATATTCATCCAGATATAATCACTACCACCAATACTTGTTATACGCCATGACGTTGCTTATCGTTGTCATGTCTTATATTGCGTTGTTCATCTGTAGATTACTTCTGGCATTCATTTTCAACTCAAGTTACGTTATGATATTTTCTGAGAAAGTTTATTATGTTTGTCTAAGTTTCTACGGGACATTATTTTCTACGTACTACTCTTAATAGAAAATAATATAATTAGCATTACCACAGACTTGTCAAAGCTAGTAGTGGTTAAAATGGTCGGCTCGACACTGCGACTGCGCCGACACTTGTGGGTTCGATCTTCACACGAGACAAGAATTTGTGCAATCCACAAATAGTTATTTCACGACTGGGTGTTTTTGTGTCCGTTGTATGATTTTTTCTTAAGTAGGTACCGCACGGCACAGAAATTATTCCTGGCGCAGAAGAATTCTGTTTGCAAAGAAAACAAATTACAGACGAAATTAAATAATAGTCCAACGTTAACAATTTAATAAAAACCAAAAATTTTACTATTATAACACGATAATTGTGTTATAATGGTAAAACATTTTTCAATTATTGCATAAAGTACAATCTGCAATTGCACATAAGAGGAGGAAGTCGAGAATATCGGTAAACAATTACAGACTCGCGATGTATCGAGGAAGTTGTGAAAACGATAAGCAGAGAGCCGTAACTGATGTAGGTACAGACAGGAAATATTGAATCACAAGCACTCGCGCAATCTCGTTAAACACCGAGGATACTCATGCTGTGTGAAGACATTCAAGAAATAATCACCGATTATGTTATACACAGACGCCAGTGTTGCAATCAGATGCGTTCACACGATGTGACGTTAGATTTATTTAACAGCAGCCAACTGGTGTTATTGTTTTATTATCTGCTTTGAAATAATATATTGCAATAACCTATTATGGAAATAGATGGTTTTTAACATCATAAATGTTTTGATTGTTCTAAGGTATTTATCTGCATATAAATAAACGGATAACAGCAGCGATAGTCTAGTGGTGAACAGTTGGACTGCCACGCAGAGGTCTCGAGTTCGAACCCAAGGCGCGCATTTCTGACTTTTCGAAGTTATATGCGTATTAAATAGTTAATTATTGCTTGCTAACATTGTGAGGAAACCTGCATGTCTGAGAGTTCTCCATAATGTTCTCTAAGATAAAATGAACTCTGCCAACCCGCACGAGACCAGCGTGGTGGGCCAGGGCCTAACCCTTCTCACACTGAGAAGAAGCCCGTACCCAGCAATGGGACAGTTTAGTATAGGGTTGATATTATTATTTTAAATAAACGGATCGCGAAAAGGCTACATACATAATATATCTAATTTATAAATGACTGAAAACCTGTATTTTAATTATTGTGTAAGAAAGAAAATTCGCTGTGGTTAGAAAGTTTACAAAACAGTGCTAATAAATAACACTACATATTTTGAATAAATAATTTAGATATACGATTTAATTCGTTGTTGACCGTTGTACGGATAGCTTAGTAATTTAAGTGGTCACCTTGCCTGTAGGTAGAGTATTGGGGGTTCGATCTACACACGGGACCAAAAATTTTTTGATTTACAAATAGTTGGTTTGAATATGTTTATAACTTTTGTCCGTTTTTTGAATATTCGTAAAATTTCTCGCGACAAAAGAATTATTCCTAGTGAAGGACTTAAGTAAATAATAAAATAAAAGGTTATTACATTGTGTACAAGGGCGGTCTTCGGTTTGACTGTAAGTGAAACGACACCAAATCGAGATAATTTGATGCTGTATTAATTGAATATAAAGTTGCAACAAAGAGCGTCTGACTAGACCACCCAGTTGGAGCTAGTCGCCGTAAATGCCAACTGCCTATTAATTTCAATCCAATATCATTTGCAGATGTTACAAAACGTTAATTTCGAAATACTATGATTGCGCCCTATCT
Organism: Catocala nupta; assembly: GCA_963675205.1. Lineage (NCBI taxonomy): Eukaryota > Metazoa > Arthropoda > Insecta > Lepidoptera > Erebidae > Catocala > Catocala nupta. Next base: position 14,437,215 of record OY776082.1, read on the forward strand.
CAACACTTATTGAAGTTATGTATGCAAGTATTAAATTATGGTATATAAAGTAGAGAAGTGAGAGGGTATTCGCAATTATTAAAGATACCAGTTATTAAATTAAAGATACTGCCATAAAACGCTCGCTACTTTATGCACATGTCGTGCTTTAAGAACCATGTAATTGGTCGATGTTAAACAGTACCTACCTCGATTCCACAATGGTAAGTATTTTTGTAGTTTTATTTGATGACAATATTATAGTATAAAATATTGTTATTTAAACACAATGATTCTTTTTTAAATAGCGGGGATGTTGTTGTATTTTTTACTGTCATGGTGGTCAAGGCTATGAACTGCTGCGCGCAATCCCCGTAGCCTATAGACTCGGTATTTACTCATAGATGATCCTGCAAAAAGATAGCGCTATACTGCTAGCATAAGCAATATAAACAATTAATATCCCCGCAGCGTTTTCTTAAGCAATTCTGAAAACTCTACTCCTCTCATAGACACAGCTCAAAGTTTTGGGCAGCGAGATTACAGAATCTCGCTGCCCAAAACTTTGAGCTTGGGATGTTTCCTAGCTTTGACACAAAGAAGCCGCCGCACCCTAAGTACCTACATAAACTACCTACCCAGATTGATGTGTATGCAGGACACTATCTTTTTAATTTAAGTATATTAGAGGCTAGTTCTGCCCATGACCTCTCCAGCGTAAATCGCACAGAAACGCATAGCGGGATAATATGTCCTATTTACTAATACAGGACATGATCTATTTCTATGCGAAATATTATCCGTGATTGAATAATAAACAACTAATAACCGTCATTTTTGAGACTTTCACATTTCTGCTTAATATAAGTAAGATAGTATGACCAAATCGTTTCTTTGGTAGTTTTTTATGAAAATGGCGCTAAGGTTACTCAGACACTTATTTTCTACTAAAAGTAGACATCGCAGTAACAAGCTGTAACTACTATTATTTAAAACTACAATTTAACATTTGTAAAATCGGAACATACTTTTCACAACTGAACTCATACTTCGGCCCAATCAATAATACATTCAACAAATTATTAATTTGATATTTCCATTGTTATAATGTTTTGTGTAACTTATTTTATGTTTTATTGCGTTTTGATCTCTTCAGTTCTTAGTATGCAGTCCCTCAATCTCATGCCACCAAATTATTTCTGCATGTTTGTATCTGTCTCATAAAAAAGCTTTTAATATTACTTTGCAGACAACAGCAACTTACGGATGCTGAATTGCTGATGTGCTCAAACTTATAACAGTACAGATAATAACAGGTTATTTATGCTTAAAGCAACTGTGGATGATGGTTATCAGGCCATCGACGTCTCAATTATTGCATCTTTCCCTTTAGACAGTAAGTAGTGACAAGCGACAAGGGTTTTCTGGAAGAACAAGTTTGGCGATCAATGATAGAAAGAAAGTAGTACCTAAGTATGTCCTACAAAGTTGTTGAGTCAGCCTTTGGTTTTCTCCACTTCGACCAATCTTCACATTTAGTGGGATTTCTGTCCTAAATTATACGGCACCTAAACCCAGTAGGTATCACAGTATATGTCAATAAGCTCGTCCCCTTTATGTGAGGCACTGAGGTGTCTTGGATACATATTGCTAGTTGGATTCAGATGTCAGGTCCAGGTGTCCTTTCAGGATTAATGTTATCTATACTAATATTATAAAGATGAAGAGTTTGTTTGTTTACTTGAACGCGCTAATCTCAGGAACTACTGGTCCAAATTGAAAATTGTGTAATGTTAGATAGCCCATTTATAGAGGAAGGCTATGGGCTATATAACATCACGCTACGACCAATAGGAGCGGAGCAGCAATGAAAAATGTTGCAAGAACGTAAAATTCTCGTAGGTGAAGCAGACGAAGTTGAGCGAGTCAGCTAATGTTATGATAATTCGTTTACTGCACGGATGGAGCTGTGATTAAGTGTTTGCTTAGCCACTGCCAGTGGTCACGGTGTGTCCCAGGTTCCATTCCCGCCCAAGGCACAAATTTGTGTCAGACTCAAATTGTTATTTTGAGTCTGATGCCCTTTACGTCCGTTGTTGCAATGCGTGTAAAGTAGCCCGTGATACAGGGATAATAATTGTAGTGCAAAAGCTGTATAAAAAACAACGTTTACGAATGCTTCTGTTACTAGCTGTAAATAAAGTGTCACAACATTTTAGCAGCTTTATACATTTAAAGACAGCAAAATAATGAAGGTCTATTAAAAGCACTGTAGTTATTACTCGCACGTTACAATATAAAAAATAAGATCGTTATTTCTTGTGTGCCAAACTTGAACAATACAAGATAAATGTAACTTCCCTTGGGGTAACACAGTATCGATGGAAAAAATACGTTGCTCGTTTCTCCGACCTGTTGTTCTATAATTCGTGTGAGCCTCGGGCAGATAATAACTGTAATAAGACATGCCTCAACCGCCATAAGTCACATCGGCTCGCTGTAAAACGGCGAGCTCATTACTAAAAGAACTTAGTAACTGCACATAAATATTTTCAACTGCATTTATAAGAATTTCGAGTGCGCTTTGAACAATTACGCCCATATATGATAACAAAATGTCATAAATGTAAAGCGATGAAAATAATTTAAAAAAAAAGGGAAGAAGAAGAACACTATTATTATGTTATTAAATTAATTAACGAGACCAATCCCTATTTTAGAAGAAAAACAACATCATACTCTATTCCGTTCCTAATATAAAATACAGACGTCAGCTATACAAGCGGTGATGACAGATTTTTTGCGCGGTTCCATTATGCAGCTGTCAAAATATCATAGACGTACGGACTGAAGGGACGTACATAATGAAGAAAGTAACAGCTTCATTATCGCGATAAAGAACGAGTGTATTGTATTTAATAGCGTTGCCGCGTCCAACATCGAACAGACTGTGCATTGTGTGGCGAAAATAAAACACTCTTATGACAAAGAGCAGTGAGTGGCGTCACGTTTCTCGTCGTCTTCCCTCGCCTCTCCCACAGTACTAGTCACGAACTTATACTTCACTTAATTAACGTAAATAAGACAGTTTTGCGAATGAAAAAACAAACGGGGCCGAGGGGTCGACGCTTCGAAACCGGATTGGCGGATTTAAGCGAAGCACAGTCGGCGTCGTCTTAGGCCACACTTTATGTCACTTTTTATTTTTAATGAGACTTTTTATAGTGACACTAATATCGCTGTGGAAATTAATTTACCATAGCGTAATTATTAGACGACGAAGTGATTGCCTCAGTTCACTCAAAGAAACAACATAATTGATTGTCATAATTCATGATATCATGATTCATATTTTATTTAAATACATGTGATATTAAAATAATATAGGATACTTTTACAGATGTCTTATCGCGCTTTTGTAAAGATATAAAAGGACTCGTGAGAAATATTTAAAGTTGGTATCGCTATCGTATTTTATTATGCAGTCGCGATATTTTTATTATACAATTTATTGCGGTGACAATTACAATCGAGAAGCCTCATTGAAATGAGTCAGAACTAAAAATAAAATTTACATAGTTATATATGGATAATAATATTTATGCTATTTTACATTCAACATATACCTGGCGTATCTTTTCAAATAAAATGTGATATGCAAAAATTTATTAAATAAACTGCACCGTATGTTATAAAAATATATTTTCATTAGGTAGCTGCTTAAATTCAGCGACTTGTGTTATTACTTATTATATACTTGCACGCAACTTGCTTCATAATATTTACAAAATGAAGGTAACTATTATAGGGCTATAATTTAACCTGTATTACCATTTATGGGAATAAACATTTTTGTACTACTTAATTACATTTATAAAATAAACTATGCCTAAATGAAACTATGTTTATCTTGTCTTTTTTTATACCACACATAAAGAGAATAGGTATAACTATTACAGTAGGCAGCACCTTGGCTCGTACCATTGATTGCCAAAGGTAACAAGCCGCAGTTAGGTTAGCACTTACCATCATGTGGCCTGCTTGCTCTTCATCTATGGGCAATAAAAATAACATTACGAATGCATTTATATAATATATTTAAAAATACTTTGCGTATTACGCGTTAAATAAAAATAATAGTATAAATATCTAGATTTTTGTGATGTGATAAAATATTTACACTCTACGAATAAAGAATTGCTTGTGCTTGAGAACTTTAAAATGTACCTTATATTTGATATCCCTGTTCTGTTAATGTTCCTTTTTACTTTCACCTGCACTAAGCTTTCAAAAAGCACATACACACATTGCCCCAATATTACTTTAAGCATCGTTACACAAGTCAACCCTTAAAAAGAGAAAAGAAAAATCTTCGCACAAAAAGCAAAAATCACAAGTCACCATGACGGAACAGATCCCACCATACCGACCTTATTCTTTTTCATCGATTGATTTGCGAGATGGCGGTAAAAGACATCCGCGTAGATGGGTAAAGCACTTAGTTGCAATTTATTATGAGGGTAGTAAGTACAACATAATCGCCGCGAGTAACTCGTATGTGTCTCTTTAATATTTACTCGATGTGTCGAGACGAGTATTATCGATACTGTCGTATCACACCTGTATGTACGCAAAGGAGCAAAATGCAAAGCCAGTAGTATATTCAGACTATTTTAGACAATACTTTGTTACCTACGGGCTAAGAAAGATAGATCTACCAAAACTACGTTTGTCACCGCATGCGCCACCATCAAGTATTTAGTTTAACTAATTTTAATATACATATGTAGTTATTTAATTATTTGATAAAGTAAGCTTACAAAACAATGCATTAGTCAGTCGAATTTTATATACATAGATATTGTGATACTTGTTTTTCTCTTTTCAGTTCATTACTTTTAAGCAGTCGGGTTTTTTGTTTTTATAATAATATTTTTTTTTATAATTGTTTTTTTATTGCGTCTATGACAAAATTAAAACATTATATTCAACACTATAATAAAAAGTGTATTCAAAGTTGTAGTCAAATATAATTCTTAAGGAATTTAAGGAGCCACCTTTAAGATATACCATATATACCAACATTACTGGCACTTTAAATATGCCAAATACAGTGAAAATTGTTTCATTTAAAGACAGACTTCGATAGAGCAAAAAGGCGGCGTCACATTTTTATTATAGACTATTTGCCGCCAAATATGGCCTTTTCTTAATGTTGTCTTTTAAAAAGATCTTTTTATAGTAGTTGGAGTGTGGTTGAGTCGCGGTCAAATGTGGAGCTTTGTAACGTAACGTCGTTGTTAAGTACAGCGTGTGCTTGTGCGGTATTGTGCGGCGAGTGCGGACCGGTCTGCGCGTACGCACCTGCCGGGGGCACACGCCACAAGTGCGCGACGGACACTGCGCAGTATTATTCACTACTGATACATATTACAATGTTTTAATATGCATTTGTTATATTCGAATCATGTTTAAATATAAAATCCATACTAATGCTATGCGAAGATACCTAACTCTGTGTGTGTATTAAATTTTCTCGGCTTAATTGCTGACACAATAAATAATGAAATTTGAAAAAGAAATACTACCGCAATTAAAGAACTAAGCTATTCCCAAAAACTATAGTATGAAATTAAGGGTTTTATTTTGCATAATAACATCATAAAGATAGATCGCCTAAATATGTGAAAGTGGCCAATAGTTACTGGCTTATTAAGACTTCAAGTTTAAAATGGGATCATGATACATACCACTAAGGGGAAAGCGACGAAAGGTAGAAAAATAACATGCCTATATATCAGGATTCTTCACTCAAGCTAATTAATACCTTATACTCTTACACTGCAATGACTGAAACTAACCCCAAAACAAATATCATTAAAATCCGTTCAGCAATTCGGACGTGATTGCATAACAACTTCCACATTTATAATATAAAGGATTTTTACTGAATAGGTTTTGTTACGAATAAAAGTCTGATTTGCATCCAGAAATTGCAGATCCTATTTTTTTATATAAATAACTGACAAAACACTTTATAACATTTTATGTAATATTAAAATTATCTTTGGATATTACGCACACTAATGGCACTTAATTCAGGTTAATGGATGTTGATAACCTACACCTATGATACATCATTATATCTAACACTTTTATTCACTACGCAATGTTCATTATTATAAATTGCTCAAGAATCTGTTATTTTATATTTACTATGGACTTCTACTATAGTCAGATTAATTTTATCAGAGGAATAAAAATGGCAACTTGACGTCCTAATTTAATATTGTAAATGTGAATGTGGGTTGGTTTGTTTGTCTGTTTATATGTTTCTTTGTTACGATTGCACGCTTTAACTACTCGAACGATCATCATGAAAAGGACATAGGATACCTTTCGTCCAACAAAAAGTACTGTGTTCGATGGATATAAAATTAACATAACCTTCATATACTTAGGCGAAGTCGTAAACAAAATCTAGTATTTTCCATACAAAAGCTGCCAAACATATATAACAGATAAAAGTTATCCGATGATACGAAAATTGGCCCTAAGTACAATTAGTTACTAGTGAATTTATTACACTACCACACGTAAATTGTAACACATGTGAAGTGATAAAAATAATATTGATAGAGTAGATACTGGATCTTGAAAACTTTAATGATCACAGACTGGCTACCTAATCCTTATTCACACTTTACAAATTATAAACAAACACGCCTGCCTGATGGTAAGCAGTTATAGTAAAATGTGTTTGCTTGCAGTACTAGTAGCATCTCCTAAAATGAAGTGAAAGGAGGGAAAGAATAAGGCAAAGAAGTAAGGGGACCGAAAGGGTGAAATTCAATTTCCTGCACTCTGATTTACGCAACGATACAATACCGATATTGCTAGTTTAATTTGATAATCTGTTTAAGTGTAGTATTTCACCGGCCTCACTGAAACCAATAAAGCTCTTTTAATCTAGTTTAATCTACCTCGTTTTGCATATGCAATTTATCTCGCTGAAAGCACAGATGGTGTTGTGGATTAAAAGTATCACCTTGCTATTAGTACAGCGTCGAGGGTTGTGCGTTCGATCTGGAAACGGTACAAAAAATCCACAAATAGTTGTTTCGAATGTGGGTGATTTTGGTGTCTGTTCTCCGTTCAAGTCTACCACAACATAGAATTTATTCCTGGTACCATTAGCCAGTCAACATTACATAATGATTGATGTCTTTCTATATATATTACTAGCTGATCCGAGCAACTTCGTCCGCTTCATGAATTTTCCTCGTTTTTGCAACATTTTCCATTAATGCTCCGCTCCTATTGTAGCTTGATGTTATATAGCCTATAGCCTTCCTCGATAAATGGGCTCTCCAACAATAAAATATTTTTCAATTTAAAGCATTCGTTCCTGAGATTAGCGTGTTCAACCGACCAAACAAAAAAAGAAACTATTCTGCTTTATAATATTTGGATAGATGTTACGTTTCAGAATTACTTTTCACTAAGCTTCTACATAACAAAATTTAAGAATATCTAGTATCACTGTTATGATATAAAGGTTATCTATAAATTAGAATTGATTGATTGCCTTCTTCGATTCAAATGTATGTTATTATGATGTAAATATTATATCTATTCATTGTGTCATCAAAGCATTTTTACACGAGCTTCCATTACTCAAACTATGCGTAATTACATGCCTACATGTCTAATTAATATTAAAGCCTATCAATATAAATGTAAGCGAAGCGTGTCAGTAGGCGTTCGCCCTTCGCTGTCCTCGACTATGCGCTCGCGCTCTCGCGCAGATAAGCCGGGACGTGTGCATTTTATTTATTTTAACATTTTTAAGGCGGTCGGCGTGGGCGTTTATTTCTTATTGGAGGAGCACGCGGCGCGGCGTTCGCGGCGGTAAGTCACGAAGTGGCCCGCCACCTTGAGGGCTAAATAGCACCTACACGAGCGGCCGAGTCCTACACACCGCTTATTTACAACACACTTAAATAGATCCCCGCTTTATAATACGCTATTTTATATTTGTGAGCTAAAAGGATTTAAAGGTATGCACCATTTTGCCATTTTTAATAATTCTCGGAGCTGCAGCTTGCGTACAAATCGCAGATACAGATTAGTAAAATATCGCTCCATTATTCATTTAAATATCCATCAATTGCCTGCGGTTTTGTTTATGACAGCAATTTCTTCATTAGATTACGAGCTTATACACGCAGCTTTGCTCGTGTTAATGTAGATTTCGACAAAAATTACCATTCCTCGGGAACACTACTTTCTTCTGGTTGAAATGTACCCTATGCCGTTTTCTGTAGCTCTGACAACGCGAGTGCGAAATTTCATGACGATCAAGATCGGTCGAGTAGTTAAGGCGTAAAAGCGACAAAAAACAAAAAAACTCACAGTCACATTTATAATATTTAATAAATTAGGATAAGTACTTGGTCTCTTGCAGAGATGACATTTCTGTTGAGATTTTTTTATCTGCTAGGTTCAAGCAATTCAGATTTCGAACAAAAACAAATTATTTTTTTATTATACCAAGCTTACTAAATAACTTACTACATGGGCACTGCGCCCAGTAGACAGCGATGTCTCTTTATAGACTTTCCAAATAGTTAAATTTGTTGGCCATATATATTATGACTCTTTTCCTCACATTGATGTTATATAATTATATAACGTCAGGTAGAATTCTACCTAACAACAAATTGAGGAAAATTGAACCAAATCTCGTGTTATATAATCTAGTCTAGTTATAAATGTTAAGTTTACTCTATGTACACCTTATAAATGATTAGTAAAATTTTAGTATTTACTCTCACGCGACGTTTTTCACTTTCAATGTAAATCAATAAGAGAACATAATTTAATATACCTACTAGTAAAATATGTCCCACATCTTTAAATCTTCTTGAATTAATAAAACATTGTGATTTTAATAATATAATCAATTCGCATTGCCTTCACCGTCCTACGTGACAGATAAGCCCGGTTTTCCTATGTCATGCATATTCAGACATTCATGTTTACAGCCATATTTTACCAGCTTTGGTGTTTAGACCCACGTATAGAACGTGGCTTTACCGAAATACCTAATAACAGTCTGCTCGATTCGGGAATTGAACTCGGGACTTTATGCATGGCAGTCGAATTACTATCGCTTCACCACTAAGTTGCCTCGGTATTCAGGCGCTAGACTCGTGCCTATCAACCATATATTACATCGGACTTTGTAGTATATTTAAATCGAATCATTAAGTCTTAGTTACCTACTTGTAATCGTATTGTTAGGATATTGTTTACGCTTGCTCTGGTTTTGACCCGTAGAAATAATAGTTGTAAGTATTATTACATAGTGACTATAATTAATATTAATTTATTCCAATAACCTTCCTCTACGGTTCCTACTGCAATGGAAGGTTAAGTAGCTGTTTATTTCTGTACTCTTAGCATAATGGATTACACCCATGTTCTTAATCGGCAGTCACAGTTTACCATCGGGAAGGCTAGTGTTTTACTACCAACGGCAATAAAATACAACGAAGAATCAGTTTAAAAAAATGTATAACATATTCATATCGTCGAACAACAAAACAATGAAAATATTACAAAAATAAGTTATGTTGTGTATTTTATGCGTTCGCGCATAGCTTATTAGATTTATTTGAATCGTTGCGACGATACATAAAAATACTTTTATGAAATTCTCGAGCATACTTGCAATGTGAGTAAATTCGAAGAAACATTAAATAATTACTGTATAGCATATATGCCAGTCTGGTTAGTTATAATATAATAAATATGACAAAGGAAGTAATTCTTTTTTACAGCGTTATGTACAATGATATATAATGAATATATAATCAAGTTAAACGTATTTACATTATACCGTGAATTTACCTTACATATTATTTTACAACGTACAATGCAATATTTCCGAAGTTATTGACGACTTGATTGACGTTGACTTAAAGTTATTAAACCTACTTTTTTGATTAATTTAAATATCGTTAGTACCTAATTAAATATATCTCATAGAATTAGGTTAGATATTATATTCCTCTGTCGCGGGCCGCTTCAATTCGGGTATTGAAGTAACGTACACAACGCCAAACTTCAAAGTAGGTATACTAAAGATATTATAAGCGACGGCTGTGTCTCTGGTTCGATTCCCAGGTCTGCAAAATCTTATTATATATTAATAATAATATTCTACCACATACACACAACACCATCTAGCCCAAACTAAGCAGAGCTTGTACTATGGGTACTAGACAATGGATAAACATACATATATACTTATTTTTTTTTGTAAATACATACATATTATACATAGAGACACCCAGACCAAGACAAACATCCATGTTCATGCACACAAATGTTTGACTTATGCGGGAATGGAACCCGCGACCTCAGGCGTGGCAGTCGGTTACACTAACCACTACGCCATCGAAGCCGACAACAAATCGAACGACACAGAATCTGTAACTGTGCCCGATGGACGGCAATAGTTTCTATTACGTGGGACCTTATATACACTTTTAAATAACAAGGCCTGTCAAACATCCATTTAAGATTATAAATGCGATTATAAGTTTGTTTACTATACTTTCACGCTTTAATTACTTGACCGATCATCATGAAAGTTCGGTTTGAAATTAGTCAAACCCAAGAAGAAACAAACCACAGCTAGACTTCATGATACTTTGAGCTCATTCTGCGTAAATAGAAACACCAATAACTAAATTATGTTCGGGTACTTTGAAATAACTACACTGGAACATTGAGACAACTACCATCTTAGTCTCCCCGTGACCATGGCTGCTGAAAAGCAACCGAAACGTCGGGGAAAGTGTAAACTTAAAAACAAATAGATTTGATAGTTTTAATAATTTAATTAGCTTAAAATTAGTAAAGTTTAATAGTATAGTATAGTAGTGTAACAGTTTCTAAATTATGTAATAGAGTGTTAAATAAACAACGCGATAAAATCCGTATATAGTAGTTTAATTTCAATGAATAACATTCGCGTAAACAGAAGACAATATTTCGCATATACGTTGTCAGGGCTACAGAAAATTTTCATCCAGGACAAAGTACAATTCCCACACTATAGAAAATCAATTTACGCGAGCGGAGCTGCGGCCAGGTTTGTTTTGTTTAAAATAAAGACAACTCCCAACCTAGGAATAATTAGTGTATCACGGGGGATTGTACAAACATTCAAACAACGGACACAAAGACCATCCAGATTTGGAACAACCATTTGCAAATCACACATTTTTGTCCCGCATGGGATGCGAACCCTCAACTCTCAGCGCAGGGGCAGTGGCGAGGCGACTACTTAAGCCAGTATGCCATTGTGCTTCTAGTTTACTTATACATACTAGACAACATTTTATTGCCTTTGTTTGATATGAAACGTTTTCATAGGTACGGTAGGTATCAGACAGCAAGCAGTTCGTTGCAAGGTGGGCAGCTCCAACTATAATTATTGTAACCGTACAGCTCGTGACAAGTCCGTCCCCCGGCGGTCGACATCGCGCGCATGAGCACCACTGCACGCGAAAATTAAGGCCAATATTGTACTTACAAGCCTATGGTACACTCGTTCTTTGGAACCTTTTAAAAGTTACGTAAAAGCATCAACTTGTGCATATAATTTTTCTATAAATAATTCTTTTGTAAGCGTGTTTTTGAACTCCTAAACGGCTGGACCGATTTTGATGCAATTTTTGTGTGTTTGAGATGCCTTGGATGGTCTAGGTTCTTTTTTCGTTCGGACAGGACGATGTCTTTTGAAATCTTTGTAAAATCTCTAATTTCTTCTTTTTGTTCTGTTAGAAACTATACACAAATAGGTATTTGTTCCGCATTTAAAATAATAACAATTATTTCTGATTTTGTGTATTCTGTGTCCGTTGTTGTATGTTTGTTTGTAAAACATACTATTTAACTCTAGCATGGAAGATGTCTTTTAAAAAGGAACTAATTATTAAAGACATTTCGGCATTTCCATGTATTGTCGAAGATAATACCGACACTGAAACAACAGACACGAAGTACGCTTAGACACGAAACAGTAATTTACGGATCCTACTAATGTTTTCCCGAGTGAAGTTCAAGGATTCAACGTACAGCATGCGACCCATTGACAATGGCGAAGCGACTACTACGTCATTTGTGTAATCAGTGCACGTATAATCAGAATGGAGTGCAGAGTATCAGAAATTTTCCGTTCAGCTCCCCAAAAGCCTGCAATAGTGGTTCTCATCTCATATTCTTTCAGCAACAGCTAATTTATTTAATTTGAGAGCAAGACAAGTCCTCTTTCTACACTATTAAGCTCATTAATACTGTGCATGCTGTGTTCATCTTAGAAGATGGGAAATCAATTGAAAATATAAGTCAATCAAACGAAACTTAACAATGAATATTATATGTCAATGATTGTAATAAGCACTGGTGATCCCAATAAATCCTTATTTCCTTACTAATATTATAAATTCGAAAGTAACTATGTCTGTCTGTCTCTGTCTGTCCGTTACCTTTTCACGGCTAAACCACACAACCGATTTAAATGTAATTTGGTACAGATATATAAGTATATATATATCCATACTAAATTACAGATAGTTTAAAACCTGGGTAAGGACATAGGCTACTTTTGATTGATGTAGCAACCACGCGGGCGGAGCCACGCGCAGATGCTAGTAAAAAAATATTTGGAATAACCACATGAACTATCATAGATATTCATGACAGCTCGATGCTTAATGGCAGGAAAGCTAACGATATTCTTTTTTAAGATGGCTGCAAATTCATAGCAATGTTTTTTTAGTATCTTTAGCACTAGAGATTATTGCAATGCCGCGTAAATAATGATTGCCACAGTGTCCCCAGATTTAAAGCAATTAATAATAATGGCTGAGTAAAAATTTAGGTATGACTTGCACGTATTGGTACCACTGAAATCACTACGCTTCGCTTGCTGTGTTTCATTAATAAACCGGTGATGGACATTGTGATCACTGTAGTTAGCTATCAAGTGGGTGATTATTTATAATACCCATACTTAGTGGCACATACCTCAGGGTGCTCCCTCATACCACGAATTATTCGGCACAGTCAAAACGGTAAAAATTTCCTTTACGCTCGGTAATGGAATACTAGTTTCTACCTGCGGCTTTGCGCTCATGAATCTCACGAGAACGCAAATCGGGATATGAAATAACTAATAAGTTAATAACCTATATGTCTGAGGGTGAAGTTTCATTCAAATCTGTTCAACGGTTTTCGCGTAATTGAGGAACAAACATGCAAATAAGTTTACAAACCTTCGCCTTTCATCATCAATAATATAAGTAGGGTAAGTACAAGGATAACTATGATACTGGATCCATCATGCAGTAGGATGGCCTTTGCCGCACATAATATGGTAATTGCCAACAACAAGTTGCTATTTTAACTCCCTGGTCTATCTAGTAAAATGTCAAACAAGGTTCACACAACACATTTTTAGGTTACGATGGTCCAAAATGACAAACAAGGATACTGCTTGCATAACGAAATACGTATTGTAGCATATAGGCAGGGGCGTGCACAAAGATTTCTGGTAGGGTATGCACGCCCTACCTGAAACCTCTGCGAGGGCACTACATTTCATTTATAAATGTTTTTGTGTGTATATATATATGTATATTATATTGTAGTATTTAATAAATAGATTTCGGTTATATAGATTTACATAAGCCAGTGGACTAGGGTATGCAGTGCTTATTTGCTTGTATGAAGCGCACGCGCCTGCATATAGGTGCTTATAGCATGAGTTTTATTTGCGCGTCGAGAGCCCTTTTAAAGATGAATCGCTATACTGCCAGCGTAACCGCTCACCGTCTCAAGAAGTCTGAAGAGGATCACACCACAAGGTCCTATCTTCTGTATGGTGGAGGTTAAGCTGCCGCCGTTGGAATTGGAGATTACCCTGTCTACCGCGCTTGGTGTAGCGGCTTTGAATCCCACGCTGGAGAATTATTTGTGTGATGTGAAATGATTTTTCTGTGTCTCGGTGTCTGTTAATTATGTATGCTTGTTGAGCCCGCATTCCACACACACTCTTAAACCCGAGTGCGGAAGTTGTCATTCTTAGAAAAAGAATGACTCCTTGCAGAAATCGAAACATACTACGGTAATAATGACGTAATAAATCACTGTTAGTTCATCGGTTCGAATGTAAATTATTTTAATTATTGATTGGATTAGTCTAGTGGTCATAGGCGTGACTGTTGGTCGTGAGATAAGTATTTCGATTTGATTCTTGTTTTGAGAAAGTTATTATTAGGACTTTCTATTCGCGATTTTTATTAGCAAACTGCATAAGCATAGCTTCAGAAAATAATTATTAATTTCGCCATCTTAACTTTTAATGATTAACACAATTCTACTACATTTTGTTTTATAAGATACTAGCGACCGCCTGGCTTCGCACAGGTAGAACAAAACCTTAAACCCAAATTAAACACCTAAACCTTCCTCTTAAATCACTCTGCCTATTGGTGAAAACCGCATGAAAATTCGTTAAGTAGTTTTTGAGTTTATCGTGAACAGACAAACAGACGCGACGGGGAACTATGTTTTATAATATGTAGTGAAAGTAATAGTGATGATATAAAACTATTAATTGCACTTCACATGTTCTTAACAAAGCAATGTTTGTAACTAATCTGTGGAAAATACTGTGGTTATTGTATTACTAACAAGGCAAATGTACTATTATATGTAGTTTATGCAAAGTTATAACATTTCACCAAATATTTAAAGTAAAATAAAATAAATAAACCTGAGTTCTAGAAAAGTGTGCAGGGCAAAAGACTTTTTTGTTGGTGTTTTTAAAGCCGTTTAACTCAAATGCTGCAAAATTATAAGCTATTTCATCTATAATTAGAAATTAATCTAAATTACTTATCGACTTACAAGAAAATAAAATCTATTACAAATTAATCGCCAATTTCATAACTAAAGACCTAACATTAAAAATAATTAGTTGGTCGCTTTCTAGGTAATTATAGGTTATATTGTCTCTTCTTTTTCTGCCAGTAGGTATTCTGAAAATGCTGGTTGCACACTTATTTAATTAATTATCATAATTATTGATATCTCATTTACGCTTCGGAACAGTTTTACGTGCAGTCAGCTAGATAATTTATTAACCTGCGGTAATTATTAGTTAATTCGTTATTCACGATATACAATAAGAGGAGGGGCCGTAGTTAAGTGGTTTTAATACTGCGCTCGCCGATCAATCTAGCTGATTATTACTTACGCTTGTATCTTTATAAAGGGTTATGCAGGGATACAAGTCTACCTAACTGCAGATATACATGTTATTACTAGTATTTTAGGTTACAGAAGAAATTGAATGGCTACAATGTTATTTGTAGCCTAAAATACTAGTGGTAATACGTATGTCAGCAGTTGATCAAGATCAAGAACATACATGCAGGTATATTGACCTGCATTTATGTTCTTGAAATATCAGTCTTTGTAACGAAGTATAACGATTTTTTCAAATTCATGGGGGATCATGTAACTTAATAACAGACCAAGAGATCCTACTAAAATAATGATTCCATTAAAATTAAACACACAGATTTTGTCGCGTTGTTTATTTAACTTTAAAACACTTTTATTACATAATTTTGAAAACTAACACTACTATTATTGAACTTTACTACTATTTAAACTATTTCATTTAATTAAAACTATTTACATTTACGTTTACACTTTGCTGCGACGTTTCGGTTGCTTTACAGCAGCCATGTTAACGGAGAGACTGAGATGTCAATTGTCACCATCTTACAAACATCTGTTTGTTTTACAAAATCCGTATGAAGAGTTTAATTTTAATGTACTCGTATAACATTCGCGTAAACATAAGACAATATTATGTATGATGATTAAATGGAATCATTATACATAATATTGTCATATGTAGAACAACCTTAAAAAATTGAAAGTTTATCACATGTGCATATCAGATTTTAATAAACTGCCTAAGAGTCTAAGTGAACTTCCATTTAAATATTATAAACATAAGTTAATAAAATGACTATTAAATAAGTGCATTTATACTATAGAAGAGTTCATGCAACATAAAACGAATGTATCTAATTATTTGTAAATTTTAATTTATTGTAATATGATAATAATAAATATGCTAAATAATAATATCGCTTGATCTTTTTCTAGTAATATTTTAATTGTTTTATATAATTATAAATATTTGTATGCCTAATACAGGCAGAATATAGCTTGAAGTATGCACCATTGTTAAATCTGGTACCAGTTTTATCCTGTGCCAATAAATGTTAATTTATTTCTTTCTTATATGCGTAAAGGGATATAGTTGAAATTGAATGAAAATAGTGATTATACCATCGTATTATAAATATTTTCGCATTCTATAACAAATATTGAATCATACAAATATTAGTCTATATTTGGGTTTTTAAATATTTATTCACTAAAATTTACAATAACAATACCATGGCTTTGTACGGGACCAAATTAATTAATCTTGTCCCGTACAAATATTGAACCACTCGCGACATGGAGCATGTCACGCCACGTATTTTATTGAGATATTCTTGAAAACAATCAAAGTTTTAACTATGTTGCGTATTTAAGTTTGATACACTTTTGCAAATCCAAATCCAAATCCATTTGGATTTGGATACACTTTTGCCTAATTGCTCAAGGAGTTACAGGCGTGGAGATATACATACATATATATGAGAGCTCTAAATAAAATAAATTATGACAAGTAAGAGTATAAAAATGATAACTATTTATAACATAGTTGCAATTTAATTATATCAAGTTGTTACTTGAGAATTGACTAGGAACGGTGACTACTACTGCTTTAGAGCCTTTAATATTATTTGTAAGAAGATTCTTACCAGCAATAATATGTGTTGTAAAGAAAAGTCTCATCGCCCTATATATAGAAGTTTATGAAGTAATAAACAAGGCCGTAAAAATTAAATCCGGGACTTAGTACAGGCATCGACCTTGATCACGCTTGACATTTAATACATAGTCACTATATTTATAATACTGCCATTATTTAACGATCACATTTCAGCTTATTTTTATATTAAAATACATTGTATTTAAGTACTGACCATAGAGCATTTATCGTCTACTATAATTGCATATCTTACGGTAGTAAAAGCATTCGTAATCAAAGCCTAAAAGTATTAAAAAGCAATAAATGTATTGATTTTAAGATTATAATTTTGAAATATTTCATTCCGAACAGGTTAATGTTGGTGATAAAGCAGATAAGATTATTCCGTATTCGTACAGATAGATGCATAGCAGATACATAGGTGTGTTCTCAAAAAAATTCACTGTATCAGATCGTAATAACAATTGAGTGGTTTTAGCATAGCTATCTAGACATACCTATGTAGATGCAATACTTATTAGGATTTATTGCATCTCATCATCATAATTAGTAATTTATTATTAAATTACAAGGTCTATGTTTACTATCGGCCTGAGGAACAGACGTAGCAAATACAGTAAACTTAAATATACTAATAGAATATATTGTATATTACAATAATACAACATCAATGTTATGCTATAAAAAGAATCACACTATCCCATCGGATCATTCTGTCAAGTATTGTTTAATCAATGTAATTTCTGCTTAAATATACATACATACATATATCTCTTAAGTAAACAGATCTTGTCCTGGTTTAATATACACAAATGCATTATCCTCTTCACTTTAAATGTAAATCTCCGCGAGCTACAAATGAGGTGCACAAGTCCCGTTCGTAAACACGCACCGTGTGCGATAATTAAAAACAGACAATATTACTCTGAAGCGCCAAAAAGTAAACAAGCCTTTGTTTTTTCACGAAGCGGTCCATGGAGGTAGGCGGCAGCTCGATAAAATTCCCGTCTCGTTTATTTTAAATAGCATTAACAGCAAAGGTAATTAAGCATCGAAATGTCGCCGCACTGAGGCGTTGTTCTAAATAATAGCCGCGCAGTAATTTGCTTCATTATATCCCTGGCTTAAATCATAAAATACCACAGGTAGACACCCACTTTGATCGCTTGTTGTTAATGCTCAGAACAGGCTTCTTTAAGCATTGATATTTGAAGTCGTCCATTTGAAAATTGTTAACGCAGCTGTAATCGTTCTTTACCAAAGATGAAGTAATAAAAACTGAGACGTTACAATGTTTGTAAAAGCTCTAACATAGTGATTACCTATTCATAGAAAGGTAATAAATGTGTGGTAAGGGTATGATTTTATTAACGGCTGATACTGACGTGCTGGGTTTTTCTTTTTAGGGCATTTTGCATCAGCATTGCGTCTGTATGTACTCGTATATTATGTGCATTGTAGAAGATAATAAATGTGAGACACGACACGACATAGCTGCCGCCATGTGATGTGCTTCTGGATACTCCTTTGGTATTTACAGACGTGAATTTATGTATGTAAATGTATTACTCTGTCTAAGTAGAAAAACCAAATAAAATTATGTCAAATCCTTACTTTTAAGTAATCCTTCTATTTAGATAAAAAATAATGCACCATGATATTTGCACACGTGAATTTTTTTTATAAGTGACATTCATGGTTTCATTTACTGAATACAACATCTAGTTGACACTTTCTAAACCAATCATCTATTTCTCAACGATGGGAAACGCTTTTAGTTGTTTTATTTACATATTCTAAAAGAAAGTTTATTTAAATATAATATATAATATTCTATCACAACACACAAGACCATCTAGCCCAAACTAAGCTGAGCTTGTACTTTGGGTACTAGACAACATCTTAAAAATAATATCCTAGAATCAATTACTACAATATTGACCAGTGTTTTACTTAAAAACCTACTTCCCATTATTTAAACTCAACTGGTACATACATCAGTCCCTGAAACTGGCACTCTCGTAAAACAAAGTACCTATGTATGTAACTTACAAAGTGCATCTAAAGTGCAGAAAAAGGTTGTAGAAATTACCAAACAATACAAGTGGGTCTAATTAAACCAATGGTTACGGTAGAGATATTTGCAGTATTCAACGGTTCGTAAACGGCTGTCGTACACCACGATGCGAATAAAAACGGAATTGCGCTAAATTCAATTGGTTAATCAATTCAATTAATTTGAAGGGATAGCTACCGACGATCGACGAACAGTAATTGGAACGATTAATGTACGAGGCGAATGAGCCATTCTTTAGTTTGTTCGGACCGTTCTTCTTTCTTTATATCGAGATCGGACATATTGAAAGCATGTTCGGAATGAATCGAACTGAAAACTAACTACCTACGCATTGTTAAGTTCAGATTACATCTACAGAGACTCTAGCTTAGCCACTCTAATTAACCGACCATCTACTGCTGTGTTTTTTGTACATTATATTTAAACCTAGGCTTGTGCTTAACTTGTTATTATTTTATAACAAATAAGTGGGATGCAAGCCTATGCATTGAATATAACATTATAAAAACCTTGATGCAAGATGGTCAGAAAATGAAATCCGTTATGTTCTCTCTTTATTTTCCAGTTTCGCTTGCATATTGTGGATGAGCTTACTAAGGAATACTAGAATTATTCTAGTGTTGGATTGAATAAAACAAATTATCATAATAGAATGTTCTAGACCCCGTATATTAGCAAATTGTTTTTTTGTTGTTTGTAGGTTTCTCGTAAATGTCGTCAATGTAATAATTTAAAAAAGGATTATAAAACTGGTCTATAAATATTTATAGAGACTATTGCCTGTATATTTCTATAAGGTCAGAAAGAGATGTATTACACCTACATTGCTTCAGCCATGTATACCTCACCGCCTCAATGATTTCTAGCCGCGCTGTTATTCAGTATTTCTTAACAGAAAACCCAAATAATATTTTTCCCGACCATGATGTAGATTTGAGACCTCACCTAGGATCGGGCAAAAGCGTAAGCTCAATCTCATGCCACGGGACCCGCGAAGCAGTAGGATGCAGCTGTAAATATAATCACCGCATAATTACTACTTTTGGGCTACTGCCACAATATCCAGGATCATTAAAAGATGAATCTTAAATGTCTTCTGATGCGTGACTCTGATGAAAACTTTTTACTATAATAAAGCATTAGGAGCTTAATAAATGACATGACAGTGCGAGGCAGGGCGGCACGGGGCCGGCGCGTTGTCAAGTCAACATGAGCGCACGTGCGGCGCATGCGCCGTGGGTGGTGCACCAAGAGCCTTCGTGTTTTTGCGTATTTTTTTATCTAACGACACGTGATCACCATATAAACAGCCCCCGCGGCAGACCACCGGCAGACCACTAAGACCTTTTTGTTTAGTGCATTAGAAATGATAATAAATATGTCCTAACTTTTTGCCCTTGTCAAATATTGAAAATCATTCCGAGGTTCCGTGTACCAGCTAACCAAAACCTTTTCAAGGAAATTAAACTCATTTATACGGATTTTATCGCGTTGTTTATTTAACACTGTATTACATAATTTTGAAACTGTTACACTACTACTATTATTGAACTTTAGTAATTTTTAAGCTAATAAAATTATTAAAATTATTTATATTTAGGTTTACACTTTTCCCGCCGTTTCGGTTGCTTTTAAGCAGTCATGGTCACGGAGAGACTAAGATAGTAGTTTTCAAGTACTTAAGTAAGTCAGTACTATAGATTGACGAAGATGATGCTGTATACGGGAGATGCATACATATTTAATCCATTTTTAACCATAAATATAATCTAAAATTCAATCATCGTCATGGAATAATAAGTACGTTAACGTCCATAAATAGATAGATACTAATTAATTCCATGGTCATCGCCTATATAAGATACTTAATATCTTTACATCTAAGCACTTATAGATGTGTTAAACAGTCTGCAAAGAAGGAGGCACTATATTCGTTGCGAATGTATATGTAGGTTAAATTACGATTATAATTACGTGCCTAATTATGTACAATCTAGAAGAAACAATAACAATCTGCTATGAGGTGAAACATAGACGGTATTATAAAAATAAAGCCAACCAGTGACTGATTCCAACTACCTCTTATGATGCTATATGAATTAAACTTCTTTTTTATAATTACAGTAGTTTTCATTTTCAATCAAATTCTGTCTTCGTCAAATGTATGATGATAATCAATACAACCTTTTTCTCAGTGCCTTTATAATACGTTCTGTACAGTAGCTTGGAAAATAATAATTTCCTGAATCACTATAATTGATTCAGGCAACGTAAAATATAAAAAGGCAGGCAAGTACCTTACAATAACTCCAAATCTCCACATTTATTATAATAATTCTAGAACGCATACCTTCTATGTACTTTAGCGAATTCCTGCACAAAATGCAAGTAAAATTAAGGGGAAATACTATGGTTTTCTCTTTATTTACTATTACAAAACATGAGGCTGGCAATGTAATGCCATCTTCGGCGGTCCCAAATTATGCAAATTCGACCAATAAACACAACTTAATTTCGCAGTAAGACATCGCTCGTTGCAGTGTTTACCTACGGGGTACATGCATCATCTCTTATTTACAGAAATTACAACTTCGAACCGGAGATGCTCAATTTGGTTTTGTCCAAATTGCCATTATTAAAAGCACCCAATCGGCCCACCCAGATAGCTCAAAACTGTATTTAAGCCAATTGCTTTATTAAAAACCGAAAAAGTACAAAAGAATACATGTTTATTAAGACAAAACCGTCTAAACTCATCATTATGTACGAACCACCTGCGCTGAACTGCAGCGAGAAACAAAGAAACGACAATCATGTCGGCTCCTTCATTTTTTTATGGAAATTAATGATGTATTGATGATCAAGGGAAAGTTCTCATGAGCTTTACAGCTTCAACGAGTACACTTTGTAAACTTGTTGAGCGAACTGAACTGAAAGTTGGTTAACTTTCAGAACCATATTTGTTTCTTCAACGTGATTGCATTTATTTGGATATTATTTTGCTATTGTGTTGAAGAGTTACAATATGAGTATTTTATAGCTCTGTGTAGCTATAAAATACTCATATTGTAACTACGTTATAAGTTATGGTAAATTATTTATTTCCTTTGTAACGGTATCACGGGAAATCTGCAATAAGGCAAACCACCCTCAATAAGAAAAGTTTATAGACCTAGGTATACTATATAAATATGAGAATAACGTCGCAGCTATTGATATAAATCAGCAACTATATTTAATCGTCGCATCATCGCACAAAACCAAAAAAGAGCCGTCGATGCAAAACGATTTTATATTTTACAATCTCAGCGGGGCGCTAAAATCTTCTTAATTTAAAACTTTATTTAAATGGGTTTGGTACGTCAACAATCTAAAGAACTGATCTGACATTTATTCCGCATATCCTTTTTTAATCTTGCTTGAAAAAACATTAAGCCTGCTGCTGCCTAAGACGATACCTATATGTTGCAGATATTTCAAACCGGGTGGGCCTCGCCAACGTTTGCCCAAAATTCGACCACCTAGACTTTAGACCACCGTACTACTGCTAATTAGGGTCCTTACAAAAAGGGAATCATCTGGACCACCACTGATTGAAGTTCAAAAAAGCCTAATAAAGTCGTAGCAAATACTAACAGTGTTCCTTTGTATGGCCTTATACCTACTTGGTTGGCTCTGCTTTTGATGAGATTCTTTAGCAAATAAGGATGAGACCGTAAATTGATTAACGGTATCTATAAAACAACTTTAGTGAACTTGCTTTCAGAATCTTACACTTTCAATCATGCACAAACTGTTTACATGGGACATAATTGTGTTTGAATACCCACGTTTCAATCATCACTGAAGAAAACATGATAATCATTGGTAACAAAACCATTTGCATGAAGACGCAGTCCTCTCTCGCTCATTAGGTCGTGTCACGCGTCATAACGCTGATTAATTGGCCTCCGACGCACCGATACGAATACAAAGAGATGGAAAAAAACAATGACATGAACAAGCAAGCAACGACCTTTCGGTAACGAGGAGCCGTCAGTCAGGCGGCAGTGCGAGCCACCGCCGCAGCCATCCACTTGACAAGTTCAATTTATATGCAACCCGATGCCCGCACTCATTCCGCGCTTGAATGATGCCTCATAAAATCACACCACCACCGATACCTATCGAAATTATTGCCGAATATTTTATACAGCAAATATCTGGTAACATCTTGAATTCGAAATCCCGTTCACATTAAAAGGTAATGTATGATATTGCGCGATTAATATATTCAAATGTTATTGGATGAAAATTACATGGGTATGGCATTAAGGTAAAGCAAGTAGTTACAAGCGGCGCCCGCGGTGAGCGCCGCTACCTGGGTGGCAGGCTCGGCAGATGTTTGGCCAATTAATAAAAAAATCACTTTTCAATTACTTTCATCGTTAGAGATTGTTAACCAACATTACACGGAAACATGTCATCTTATGAATATTAATGAAGTAATAAGCGCAATTACATTACATACGCTTTTCGGATATCGCTGCTGGTGAAAATTCCGTAATTGTATTATCCTGTTACCACTTTCTAAAGTAATCATATTTTCTCGTTGACGCGACTGCGTTCAGATGTTTACTTTGCATAATCTATGACACGTTAGATAATAATAAAATTGATGAGCCTCGTTTCATGTCGGCTAGGCATCTAACAATGTTTTCCTGTGGACTTTATCACAGATTACAAATATCTGAGATGAGATCATGGAATTAATAAGTACCTACTACGTACAACTAGTACTTATTAATACCATAGATTAGACGCAAATTTATAGTTAGGCATTTATAATGACATCATATAATATTGCAATTAATAGAATGTTGCATAAAACTTAACGTTCATAGTTGAGTGAAATGGCCTTCAAGAGTTTGAAATAGACGTGACTATTGTTCATTTAAATGTATAGTCGCAAAGTCAATAAACATTCAATTTATTATTATTAATAAAATCTCGATGACTACCTCGGTGGTGCTACTGTGAATTAGGTCCCGAGTTGTGCTACTGACAAGAAATTCTCAGTATCTGCACGGGGTTGGTACCTATGCCAAATAGACAGTAACCATAGGCAAACTGAAATATTGCTGTCGGCTCAGACATGCGGTTTCCTCCTACATACACGTCAAATAAAAAATAATAAAGATATAACATTGACTATAATACTAGACTTTTTATTCATGTCTATCAGAACTACAATAATATTTACTATAATCTCACGTCATGTTATTGGTGCACCACCCGGCCCGTGCAAAAAAAATGTCAATCTTTTTGTAGACATTTATTACAAAATACGCATATATTACCTCAGTATATAGTGTCTTATCTATGTATATTATTATAATCATACTACACTTCTGCTGTCACTAATATTTGTAATATAATATAATGCTCATTAAGTGAGCTGTAATGTTATATTAGTGCTTATATTAAAAATATTTATACATATATCTTTACGAATAAGATATAGACGAAGGCCAGATTTTACAAAATGTCAACTGGTCTGATCTTTTAGTTTCTACATGACGGAAATCGCAGGCAAAAGATTTTCTCTTTATTTGTTATTTGGGATTTTTATACAATTGTACATGTCAGTTACATCGTACCTTACGTACTTAAAACATAATAATGTGAATTTATAAATAACTAGCTGACCCGGCAAACGTCGTTTTGCCATAAAAAAAATGTTTTGACCAAAAGAATAAAAAATTGTTAGGGGTTGACAACCCTTATCACTAAGGGGCATGAAAAATAGATGTTGGCCGATTCTCAGACCTACTCAATATGCTCACAAAATTTCATGAGAATCGGTCAAGCCGTTTCGGAGGAGTACGGGAACGAACATTGTGACACGAGAATTTTATATACAGGGTGATTTTGAAATCGTGTAATTCCTTTTAACCACGCATTCTACTGGTGATATAGAATAACCCTGACAATATTTTTTCTTAATTAGAATAATGGTTTCGGCAAAATTAGAGTACAGATTTTTTTCATGAAATGATTTCAAATAGTCATATTTTAACCACCTGACACAATCTTAATATTTTACTAATTTAAAAATAATAACAACAATAACTGATGTCGTAAATAATAAGGGGCAATAAAAAGGACCGCCCGTTATTATTTACGACATTAATTATTAATGTTTTTTTATTTTAATTAGAAAAAAAATAAAATTGCCTCGGTTGGTTAACATATGACTATCTGACACCATTTCACGAAAAAAATGGAACAATAATTTTTCAAAAAAAAATAATTCTAATTAAATAAAAATATGCTCAGGGTTATTCTATATCACCAGTAGAATGCGTGGTTAAAAGGAATTACACGATTTCAAAATCACCCTGTATAAGATAAAGCCGCCCCTTCTGAGTTCGATGCTGACAATGATGAAACATACCTATATAATGTTAAATGATTTAATAGATATTCTCCAGCACTGATATCTGATACAAGTAAAAGTTATATTCAAATAATTACGTATAGGTACATAATAACGTACATAAATTTCCATAAAACGTGATTTGCTTTTTGTTCGTAAAAAAATACTTCGTACTTCAACGCTGTACCTGGGTGCCACCGCAATCGTAGACGTGAAACTTGTGTAAACAATTAAGCTGTGTGTGGGTGATTGTAGTAAATTGCAGCCCCAGGTGCAATAATTCTTCAATACCCCACCATTACTGTCGGGACAGTGCAAACAAATGGTTATAATGGAGTGTATTGACGAATTAGCCCGAGAACCAAGGACCACCAGCCTTGAATACGACGCGACGGATACGTGACGGTCCTGAATGGAAATCTTGTTTATTTGTATGTAGAGCTGAAATTATACAGAATGCCGTATCAGACTGAATGATACACGTTGTCAGTGATACAGAAAAGGACACAGGTTAACACAGGAAAAAAAACTAAATGATGGCACGTGATAGCTGAGATAAATGTTACATTGCGCAAATAGCGGAATGGGTTAAACGGTCACATCGCAACTATGTCAAAGGCAAGTGTGATCGATGCCCACATGGTATAATAATTTGTTTCATCCAAAAATTGTATCCATTTTGATTATGCTTTAAAATTTTGTAAAACACATGGAGTGATTCATCTCATCATTTGATCAAAATGAATACATTAGGTTGTGCGGGTTATCACTTATATCTAAGGCACTGATTTGCACCCAGTAGCTAAGAATTAAGACTGCGCTGATTAATATTATACAAACGAATGTGGGTTTATTTGATTGTTTGTTACGCTTTCACGCCTTACCTACTAGACTGATTAATTTTGTATTCCACAGACTATAGGTTTTGTAACTACATACTAAATAAAGTTAATGAATGCGACTGCTGCACTTAAGGTGTAGCGTTCAGTGTCAAATTGTTATTGGGGTTTTCTGTAGCAGTAAGGACGCCGGTAACAGTTCCTGAAGAAATAATACCATACTCGTACCTACCTAAACACAGGTTTAGGATTAGTATAATATTATTTTTCTGTGACCCAGGTAACGGCATTAGACTCGCTTATTACCTATTACGTGAGACACAAATAATAAAGAAAATCATTAAAAAAAGATTGGCCCCATGTGGTTAAGTAATACGCTGCCTACCTTTTCAGGGTTATCGGTATGAGATTGTGTAATGCATGTAATGTATATACCAAAACAAAGTGTAAACCACAACACAGGTGGCACGTGCCTGACTACCGTCTCACTCTTTTGTTCTATTGTACTCTGAAGATAAGCCGATAACTAGACTTGCTACAAATAATATTTCCAGAACAATGCGTCGCCACTAAGGGCCTATCCATCAATTACGTGACACGTTAAGGAGGAGGGAGGACATCGACGAAGTGTGATATTTTGACAAGGGGTGGGAGGAACCCTGAATTTCGTGACGTCACATTTCAAAATCTAATATATCTAAGTAAAGTAATACCCCCGAGGGAAACTGGTAATTCCTAAATGGAAATGAAACTAATTTGGGAACTGCTGTTTTAATTTAATAATTTATAGATGTAAAATTGCAAAATATGTGACCAGCTGTGACAAAGACGGGGGAGGGCTCAAACAATCATGAATTAGGTGTGACGTAATGTATAGATCCCTAAACACGCTCAGAACCTCTTTCACCAGAACCCTGTTTTCAGCCACTGTTGTATAGTATCCTTGCTGTGTTATCCTCAGACGGTTAAGCAAGTGATAATTAACTTTTTAATAGGTAGTTAGCGTTGTAAGGTACGAAACTGTAGATTGGAATCTGAGAACTCTACACGGAAGTTCAATGGCCTGACCATAAAACTTAATAAGTTGCAATAAATATGTAGGGACACTGCTAAAGCTATAATATTGTATAGTCAGGCGCAAATTTATACGCCGCGTAGCAGTCGTCTACCCAACTAATCAATTAGGTGTAACTTTCTTTGTAGGTAAAGTTAGCAACAAAAGCTGATAATGACATTTTAAATTGCTTTATCATCCACAATAAACAAAAATCCTCGTTAATTACAATTCAACACTATAGAACTATAAGTAAATTTTCATAACAAATTTCTGTTTTTTGTTTAATGTTTAGCTACTGTCAACAATCTACAATATACACCTACTTATACTAAATATTTTTCCATAACATACCAACACAATAGTTTATGTTGGTGACCTTGACGTAAGAGAGGCAGCCTTGGAATTGCTTGTGGAGCACGCGCACATAGCTTGCCGAGGATTCACACATTTGACAGCCGAAGAAGCGCACAGAAGTTTCTAGAAGCCGCAAGTATTGGTAGGTAAATTGCCTTGTTTGAGAAGACCACCACTCATTATGGGTGCATCGATTAGGTTAGGTTTGGACAACCGTAGAGTATGAGTGACATAGAGATTTACGGAAAGAGGCGATTTGGATGCGAGGTCAAATTCCACATCAAGAAGTGGACTGTAGCATACCCAACGGATGAGGATACACGGGACACAGCATTGGGACTCAAATAAGAATTTTTCATATTCTTATTCGTATTCGCGTATAACTCCTGGCAACGAGGAAAGATACCGCTTGGGTGTTGGACGGTGCCATTTTCCACCTTAAACATAGTGTAAAGGTGAAAGTCGCTGGTAGTATGTGATCATCTCTAAGTGATTAAACGTATGCATCTCAGTGGAAAAGCTTCTAAGATAAGCGCTGTACTGCGAGTGCTGTCTTGTTCTTTTAGATGTTCTCATATTGCTAATATTTTATTGGAAAATTATAATGCTTGTAACGTGATTCGGTTATTATATTTGTATTTGGTTAAGTAAAGAAAAACTAAGTAATAGCTAAGTTTAAATTTGTTTTATCATTGTATTGCTTTCAAAGGTTTCGCCCACTAGAATCGTTTTGTTATTGTGATGTCATTGTTTAGTTTCACTTGAAAAAGTAACTTGAGTTGATATCACACAACCAGTATCATGTATGTTATTGTAAACAACTACGTAGTCTAAAGGTTGGTTCACATTAGTGTAATTTTGCCGAACCGAACACCGTGACATCGCCGCGGATTTGTTACGGATAGTGTGGACGGGTGGAGGTTTGCATCGGATCGGACTCCGGTACTGGCTCTAACACGGTCTAACTAGCGATGGATGCCATTTTGCAACCTTAACCAACGCAGTGATGTCGTCTCCAGAAGAATAAGTTGAAATAAATTTTAACTTGGCTCGTGCAAGTGCATAATTTGTTTTACTTTGTGCATTTTTCCCCTTCTCTCTTCTCAATTGACCAAGTAGACTCTCCATTTTTTCTTTTAAGTTTTTTACAGATGCACCGTAATTCATCTGTTCAGATATTTCGGTCGAAGCATAATTTTTAAGGATTTTATTAAAGTATTGTTCATGCTTAGGATCACACATCTCTCTGCATGTTTCGAACGAACGAATCGTTTAAATACTACGTATAAATACTTAAATAAGTTACTTATCGACACAACCATCTACCTTCAAAAACGTTGTTGCATCGATTTCTCGGAGAGGTGAGGGTGGCGGGGGAGCGGGTGTTTTCTTGTCACGATATGCATTTGCCCGATTCATCACTCCCGTGTAGGTACCAGCGCGACGACACGCGGTCTTGTACGCGTGACAAAAATGGCAGTGTGGACGTCTCCCGCACATCGAGACAACACCGGATGTCCTTTGAAAAAGACCGACTTTGGATGAATCGGCCCATGACCCGTGTCATTTGACCATGACAAAACCAAAACACTGTCTAAATTTGTGACTGGCAGTACGTACAATGTTCAGCCGTACTTTTTGATTGAAATATTTTGTATGTAAGTATGAGACAGAGACAGAGTAACATTTGTACGCGTAACAAAGCCCATCCACACTATCGGTAAGGCACCTGACTTTGTCACGGTCACGGTGTTTGGTTCAGCGAACTGACACTAATGTGGACCCACATTTAGGAACGTTTGACCATTTCTTTAATTTTAATTAAAAATTAAAGCCCTAAACCTACCACACTCAGACAGCAAAGGTGAAACGCTACCGGTGGTGTTATTGTTCAAATTAGTATGAATCATTACATTACACACACGATCGCTTCGGATCATGTCCTTTATTTTTTTAATTTTAAGTAAGACAACTAAGAATAGTACCTGTGACGCGGGAGACTTTACAAACATTCAAACCACGTACACAACACCTAGATTCGGCACAACTATTTGTGAATCACACAATTTTTTGTCTCATGTGGGAATCGAACCCATAACACTCAGCCCTATGGCAGTGGCGAGGCGACCACTTAATTAACTACGCCATCCGTGCAATCGGACAATTTGAACAATATTAAAAAACCGCCACCGGTACCGCTCCGCCTCCACCTCCTGTGTGTGGTGGGCTTTACTGCTGGAGCGTTATGCGATAGCGTCGCACGGTAGTAACCTTACCGCAACTACTCAGTTAGGTCATCGTCATCGCTAAATATACAGACGTATGTTAGGACACACAGGTTCTAGGTAGGCCTAGAAAGACCAAAGAGTTCATTATGACACTAGAGCCTAATAATGTTGATGAATGAAACTACCTTTAATAAGATTGATTTATTTTACTCAAAGACACATTTTACACACGCATTAAAAAGTATCACACATTTAAATAGTTTGCTGAGTTAGTCCGTTGGTTCAATATAAACAACTTTTCTTATTCGATTAGTGCGAGATACTTTTACGAATCAGCTGCCACCAAAGTTTCGAAAAAGAGATTTTATTAATTAATATAACGTTGAAGTTGTCGGAATAATTGAATGTACTCTCAATGTCAATAATCGTAATTTCAGCAGAAGCATTGTTATTCTTTTAAAGACAACTCCCAGTTTAGAGATTAACCTTGTGTCGCCGGGACTTCACAAACTTACAAATGGACACATAGTATATCGAGAAACAGATCAATTATTTGTCGATCACACAAATAAATAATTGAACCCGCATCATTTGGCACGACGGCAATGCCGAGGCGAACATTTGTCCGCTATGCCATCCGTGCTGTATTATTATACCAAGACGTGGTCGAAAATATAAACCATATATCTTAAACAAAATCTTGTCACAAAATCCTTTCACATTCTGGCGGTTCGCTTTATTTTGGCACTGAATATCAATGTTGTAACGTGAAAACGTGATAGTAGATATCTGTGAGACAGGTAGTGGTAATGCGTTGAAAGACGAACAAATTAAGCAAAGAGCCTTCATGCATAATTAATTAGCCGATAAGGCGACCGTTCGTGCGATAAAGGACAGATGTTGACTTTTCTCTGCCTCATTTCGAATAAGAAACGCTTGCGACAATTATATATATTTTATAAAAGATTTAAACATAAGTACTAGTATAGTATTATATTACTTGTAACAAGGAGTATACGAATCACGCTTTAGGGACCATCCATGTGTAGCGCGTAGCTTTGCAAACTTTTACACATCGATAACAAGGAACAACCGAGCTCACTAAAACTATGTATGCATCACATTTGTTTTTCTCGTGACCGATGTCCCACAGCCATAGTACTCGGCACATTAATACTTACGAAGTGTAGGTAAACTTCGTAAATCTAAGTAGCTATACACTCAGTTCATCTTTTCATTAGCCTTACCCTACTTGTCGATCCATTTATATCTATCTATCCATATTCACAACTTTTTAACACACATGCGTTTCATGTATTCCTATAACATAATTTTCTACAACTGCTACCACTTTCAAATTTCCTACAACATACTCCTAGATAGATTCGTGATCTTGTTTATTCTTGTAACTTCACACATTCATCGCAACATTATCATCTCAGCTCCAAGTAAATAATAATATTATTATTATAAACAGGCCTGTTTATAAACTGTCACACTGATCATTCGCTTTGAGAAGGGTTAAGCCATACTGCGGTCAAATACGATATGATAAAATTCACACATCTTAGAGAATATTAATAATTGAAAGTATTAATTGGCAGTATTTTTAGATGTGTAAAATTCCTAACCAGGTCTTCTTTCGCCATTAAAGCGAACATAGATTCGAAAAGCCAGCAAAGTAAGGATCGGTCGGCTGCTGATTTTCTAGCATACCTAACACATCGTTGGGCACAGGCGATCGAGACAAAGGGGGGAGCCATGGCGGTTAGTTTGGACATAGCGAAGGCCTTTGATCGTGTCTGGCACAAAGCGCTTCTTTCGAAGCTCCCTTCCTATGGGCTTCCCGAGAGATTATGCGAATTGGTCACTAGCTTTTTAGCAGACAGAAGCATTAAGGTCGCAGTCGACGGTAAATGCTCTAACTCCATGCCTGTAAATGCTGGTGTCCCGTAAGGCTGTGTGCTGTGCCTACTCTGTTCCTCCTCCATATCAATGACATGTTGCAAATAAGCAACATTCATTGTTATGCTGACGACAGAACGAGCGATGCTCTCTATACTGGCCGCGCTAACATCTCTCGGGAAAACGTCATTGAGAGCCGAAACAAACTTGTGTCTGAAATTGAGACCTCTTTAAAGAAAGTCTCAGATTGGGGCAGACTTAATTTGGTCCGATTTAACCCCACAAAGACACAAGTTTGTGCGTTCACCGCTAAAAAACTTCCGTTGGTCGTATCGCCTCGTTTTGATCACATCCCCAAAACTGCCTCAGCCAATATTGGAATACTTGGTGTCGACATATCGAGTGAAGTCCAGTTCCGCGGCTATTTAGAGGGTAAGGCTAAATTAGCTTCGAAAAAGCTTGGCGTGCTCAACAGATCGAGACAGTATTTCACGCCGAGCCACCGCCTACTACTTTACAAGGCGCAGGTTCGGCCTCACATGGAATACTGTTCTCATCTTTGGGCAGGGGCACCCCAGTACCAGCTTCTCCCTCTATACCGCATTCAACGGAGAGCGACTCGAATCGTCGACTGCCCTGTTGTTTCAAATCGGCTAGACCCCTTGGCGCTGCGTAGAGATGTGACCTCGCTATGCATCTTCTAACGCTTTTACTACGGGGAGTGCTCCGAGGAATTGTTCGGAGTGATCCCCGCCGCCTCCTTTCGCCATCGTCCTACGCGACAAAATTTCCATTCCCATCATTTAGATGGTTGGCAGTCCACAACTGTGCGCTTTTCTAGAAATTTTCTGCCTCGCACAACTAAACTGTGGAATGAACTGTCGCCTGCGGTATTTCCGGACCAATACGACCTACAAACCTTCAAGAAAAGAGTGTACTCCTTTTTAAAAGGCCGGCAACGCATTTGTTACTCCTCTGGTGTTGCGGGTGTCCATGGGCGGCGGTAATCGCTTACCATCAGGCGATCCGTCTGCTCGTTTACCACCGTCAAACGATAAAAAAAAAAACTTGAAACACTAGGCAGTCCAAAGATTTTCCACTAGGTATCGCTGTATTATTAGTAAAAAATATAACTGAGGTGTTATATTTATATTATAGCATGACGTCGTTCTAAGCCGTACGTTGTATCGAGCCTATAGCCATCTCCCGGGTACGTTTTCAGACTTCGTGACAGCTGCCTAACAAAACACGCAAGACTCGTTGTGCCTGGAACCTCGGTCAAGAGATCAACAAGCACTTGGTTTTTGAAGTACTTCATGGAGCTATACTCTACTAAAAAAACAGCAAAGGTAAAACTTAATGACCATGTTAATCGAGTTAGGCGCTGGCAGCAGGGTAAGCAACCGCCCTGGCAGGAAAGAAAATACATAGTAAACTTAATTTTTTTCGATTGGCAAAATATATTCAATCAAATACCCGCGCGATTTGAATTTGACATTACATTTATCTACATAATATACATGTATAATTCCATATTTTGTATCAATTAAAAGTAAAATGTGTAGATGTAGGTGCATTTCCCTGTAAGTAATTCTGGCGGCGCTGATGGGCGCAGCGGTAGTAAATATGACTGCTGTGGACAAGGGCTCGAGTAAAACGTTTCCTATGAAGTTTTTCAGTCTTAATAAGTCTCAGTAGCAATACGGAATCTAGAACTGTGGCGTCTCGGTAGGCGACAGTAGACTAAGACCATTTAAGACCGTTAGTGTAATAAAACGTCTTGATATATTTATAATTTTATTTCTAGATTAATGGCATATTTCTTTTAGGTACATCTTCTTATATTTATTACAAATAATCTTAAATAATATCACGTTATTCCCTTAATAATAATTTACATTGAGACGGCGAATGTTATAATTGTTTACAATTAAAATATGCTAAGTAACTTGTTCGTACACTCAATAAAATAATATGCTATTATAAATACACATTATTTTAAATATTACATACTTGTGTCATATTAAAATCATAAAATTAATATAGAAATGATTTATAGTAAAATGTGTTTAAAATATAAACTGTCCTCATACGGTAACTGGCAAAGGAAGACTAAATACTACTGGTTTATAACGGTAACACATCTTAAGGCTGATTTACAGTGACACTTTAACTCGATTTTAGAGTGTGCGGTGTTACAGGATCAACGCCGATCCAGCGCTTGAACACAGTGACTAAGGATTACACAATCACTCAGGTCACTCACGTCAGTTTGTCAATCTAAATCAGCCTTAGCGATAATTGAGCTTATAACTGTCATTCGACAATAAAATAGCGATAAATCATATATTATCATTACATGTTAAACATTAATATACTCCGATCTTACGCCTATTAATGGAAGACCATACGATTTTGCTGTATAAGGCACACATAATTCTTTCTATAACAAGTTCGAATATTGAATGCCAAGTGCACAATAAACTCATATATTTACAAAATGCCACTGCGTCCACAAAAATCACTAGGTACGCATTTTAGATATTTTAGTCTGTATATTCCTAGAATAACATAAAGTCAGACTGACGGCGAGCAGCCCGCCGTCAGTCTGACATTATACAAAAAAAATAAAAAACATATGTACAATTTATATTTATTATCAATAGCACATACATTTTTGCATAGGGGATAACAGTTTTGCTTAAAAAGGTGGCATTTCAAAAGAAGATTAAATGACATGGTGGTTTTTGCAGACGCCACAACAACAAGCGTGAAGCAGACTAAATGTAATATGAAGAAAATGAATAATGGCACTATGTACTAAAACTATATGAATACAACGTTAAACTTAACGTCACTCTATATAAATGATACATGAAATACTGCCTCAGATGTCATCCGCGAATTTACACGATTATAATCTACTTCTTAAACACATAACTTAAAATACAACCTTTCGTTAAACAGAAAGGTACATACAAACTTTCTCACCAAAATGATCTATATAAAATCTAATATATCTATCACACTCTTAACTGACCGTGCAAGTAACTCAAGTAATTAAAATAGTTATCTGCCGTAAGCATTTATCTACCTAGGAACTATATTCTGTCAATTTTGACATACTATGTACAACTATATATCACAGTGTTATGAAAGGAATGGAGGGAGCGTCACCAGGGCCGCCACGGCTTTTCTTCTGGAGGTTGCTTTCTCGTGACAAGGGCGAGAGGAGCGGAGTCTTCTGCTGGCGGAGGGGTACCCCAGCCTGAGCTGGCAGGGGAGTAGCAGCGGGGTTCTGATGATGTGGACGACGAAGCGTCACGAGGAGACAACGGCACGAGTGTCGGTAAAGCACCCAGTGTGCTTGCGTTCACTCCCGCAGGTAGAACCAATGCGAGGTCACCGTTGGACAATCTCGTCGGCACTAACCGCACTCCTGACCCGGGCCCAGCTGCAAAAAAGTTGTTTATTAGATACAAGAAACAACAAAGCTCAACACAAATAATAAAAATAAGATCATTCAAGATAGTTACCTGATATTAAAATAGCAGAGTGTTGAGTTTGAGGCGTGTCCTCAACGTCGGAGGGCGGCGTGGGAGCGCCGGCCGGCCTCGCTGCCGGCGCACTGCCGACGCACCCTTCTAAATGCCTCACGAGCCGCCTCCTCAGCGATGGCTCTAGCCCTTGGAACTTCGCCACTTCGGACACACAATGCCTGTATCCTGCACGAAACCGGTCTGGTGAGACAGCACCCTCAGATCGGAGCCCCTCTAAATGTTTAACGGTCATCTCCAAAATGTCGGCCTTCTCTAGTTTTGAATGTCTCGCCGGCTGTAAAAAATAATAATACTGATGAGTACAGGTCAATAAATAAGAGATCGTTTAGTACAAACATAATTTAATGCTTACGTTAGCGATTAAAATCATTATTTATCGGATGAACAAAGAATTGTAAATTAAACTTGATATAGAACGCATAAGGAAATGTATATAGTCACGGAGAAACCAAATATTAAAGTAAGTGACACTTACGTCTTTTTTCATCGCATCCAAAATCAACGCCTTCAACTCATTGAGGCAATTATTGATTCGCGCCCTTCGCCTCTTCTCCATAATTGGCTTATTGCTCTGTAACAATACGAACAATTTATATTAAAACACATATATTACATTATTATTCGAATGTTCTTCCTACAACGTAAATTATCAATTGATTTAATGTTGATATCCTTGTGCTGTCAGTACGATCTATTGACCACGTGTAGGAAATTAAATGTGAACAAGGTGAAGGTTAGCCGGTGCTAGCTAATCTTATGGTTTACGAGTTGTTTTTTAATGTGTTATATTACAAATTTGATTGAATAATGACTAGACAAAACCATCAATCAAAAGAAGACCTTGTATCATTAACCCGATAGCTGTAATTTAAATGTAGTGAAGTAATATATCTAGACAAAAATGACACAATGCCGGATTAAGTGATGTAAAATCGAAGAAGTCTCAGTAACGGGTAGATTTAGCTAAACAATCAGTAGCATGAATTGACCACCCTAATAAAGAATTCAATAATAATAATGTGATGAGTGCTTATGCACCTAAACATTGTTGGTGGCACAGAACAACCTACACCTATTGTATTCGTAGCTATTGCATGGCTACCCAAACAACATTGTTATCGGTTTATCGTTGGACACGACACCAAGTAAGGCGCGTGACAAAAAGCGACATTAATCTCGCGTTACAAGCGGCTCGGCGGTAAGGCACGGGCGCGCAGGGGCGTGCGCGTGCGCTCAAGGTGAAGGTCGCGTCGTGATTGGCGCGCGCGCGACGTGACGCGTCACGCGTGCCCGCACCACGTGACACACGCCGCTCTAATGTATGAGTACAACACGTCCTATTAACACCGCTGTGACAATCAGCGCACTGTTTGTTAGCTGTGTGACACGACGAACGTTAGACCACCTAGTCACGACAACATTTCGTGCCGAGGAATTCGATAAACATGCATTATTTACTGAGAACATTGGCGGGATGAGAAATAGGCGCGCCACGGATTGAGCCGGTATTTTTAGTTTAACAATACGATGGCTTTAGAGGACAGGAGGATGTATAAATCTCCTGTAGATAGTAATCAATAGGAGATTTATGCATCCAACTATTTAGTCTGAAATTAACATACCTACGTTAAGGAAACGGACGGCGAAGTTTAACAGACGAGTTACAGCCATATTCCTAAATACTGATATAGGAAGGTTAGGTAGAAAGTTTAACTATGATTGTATTCTTCTAAAATGAATACAATAAGCTAAAATGTGTTTATTTTTTTGTTTGAACGTGCCTATCTCTGTAATTTGAAGTCGGGCTTTAAAAATATTTTTGCCTTTGATAACCTATTTCAAGGAAGGTTATAGGCTATATGGCATCACATCACTACGAGCCGTAGGAGTGGAGCATCCCCTCTTTCTACGACTAGTCCAGTTTATGATATAGCGGTCCCCTACACCAACCGTTAGGTTATAATAGTGGGAGCCGCTGTACCTTCGAGGGCCCGAGAGCACCTTCCAGGACCAGTTATAGACAGGTCTTGTCCCCAAATCTCGACTCTCCATCCTAAACTCAGAGATCCGGTTCTCGTAAGCGAGCTACCTCGTGCCCAAGTGACACTACCTATTCTCCAGATAGGTACCGGAGCAATAAGGACGCTCACCACTCGCAACTCTGGGAGTTGCTAACGAGAACCTCGCTGAAGCCGACAGAGAAGTCGCCTCCCATATCTCCAGTATGGTTCCGGGGCTGTATAAGGCACGCTCACTTCCTCAGGTACATCCATACGGTAGGAACGGAGCATTAATTATAAATGTGGATAAAACCGCGAGGCAGCTAGTGTAATATAGCATGCATATCTCTAAAGGAGAGAGAGGTTAGACCCGACACGACGATATCGTCACTAATTATAAATCATTGCGAACAATGTCAGTCGAGCGCAAAACCGATTATTCACACAACAAACACAGCATGACATGATAGTGGGACAGGCGGCAGGCGTAATGCGAGAGCACTGGGCGGGAAATTCACGGCGCCTTCCGGCACGCGGCTTCACATCCGGAGCATAGAGCACTGGGCGGGCGACTCGAGTTTATAGACTGTATAGTTATTTAAGATTTTATGCAACACGAATTTTATAACTAACTAGCGGGCCCGACAGACGTTGTCCTGTAGACACGAAAAAATAACAAAAAAGAAAATCCAAATCTAAACCATTCTCGAATCCACTTGAACACACAAATTTTTTTTTATCAAAATCCGTCCAGCCGTTTAGGAGGAGTTTAATTACAAACACACTCACAGAATATTTATATATATAAAGATTGCTTTTGTTGCAGTAAACGTTTATAATTTATTGGCACTTAGGTGACATGGTTTGTTTTTCCGCGATTTTAAACATAAAGTCACACTTATTTCCCGAAGAGGTGTGCAGAGATGTTTTCATGCATCCTCGTGTTGGCAGATGTATTTAATGTTTAAAATGATATAATTTGCCTAATTCCCGTAGCATAAAAAAAAAAATAACATTACACTTGTTTACTCGTGAACATGAGAACTTGGGTAGGTTTTCCGAGTCGATCAAATATTGGATTGCCCTGTTTGGAAATTTTCAGTAGCAAGTTTGGAAATGTCCGTAGATAGGCTTGCTTATGAAGTAAGTATAAATGTGGTAGCAAACAACAAACATAGTGAAATATTAGTGTATAAACAAACTTCAATCTATGTTAATTACTTAGCACTTAGGGGTAAAGGAACCGGTAGTCAGCCCCGCATCCTTTACAGGTATAAATACCACACAAATAGTGTAATTATTTGTTTACAAGCTAACTTTAATATTCGTTCTCTTATTGTAATAGCATCACAGAGCATTGAGTTATACTCGTTTATTTGCACTGCCGCCAACGTTATGTCCGTATGAGTACCGATTGTTATTTTTTTTGTAAGGATACGTGTCTAAGATTTCGTTAAGTATTTCTTTTGATTTAATAGAATAGTTCAATATTATTTTGTAATGTAACTATAAAATGTTTATTAAGTTGTAATAATAGCTCAAAAAGGTTTTTTATTTGAATATTACATATAAATTTGAGTGGCTGAGTACTGGGTTTCAATTTGTAAGGCAAACCCAATAGACATGATTGGCTGACTACTGGTTTAAGTGTGTTTTTCGAATATATGGTTGAAATTTATATATATCGTATAGTTCACGTATAAGTTAACACATTGAACGTCACTCTTATAGTACAAAATTGTCATTTTACCAGTAGTCGGCCGTATTAAAATATCCAAAGTCGTAATGGCTGACTATTGAAACAAAAATCCAGTAGTCAGCCAAAAGTTCTGTAATAGTATAGTTTTATGTGGTTTCCATTGTAAAGCTAATATTTTTTATCATTTTAGTATGCCATTATGTCGAAAAGACCAATTCATTAATACAAAGAGGAACAATCAATACAGGATATGACGGCGATTAAGAATGGCATGAAGATAAGAGAAGCGAGTCGAGTTTTTAGACTACAGCGAGGAACCATACAAGATCGATTGCAATTGAGGGTTTCAGAAATGCCACGTTAAATGGGTCCAGCCTCAGTACTTACAAAAGAAGAAAATTCGGCTCTCAAAGACTGGTGCATAGCGTTAGCTAAATGTGGATTTTCTATGAAATATGATGGTCTTCCTACATTATTGCCGAAGAAAACAGGACTAATCCTTTCCTCATTTCCTAATTCCTTTCATGAGACGAAATCCTGAGTTGGCAGACTGAAAATTTTTATATGTCAAACATGCAGTATGCATAGTAATTAAGAGGCTGACTATTGGATACGATAAAGCTGACTTGTGGAAAAATGAGGCTGAGTACTGGTGAAAAATGCCATATTTTGAATAATGTTGATTTTTAATAGGATTATGTGTAATTATTGTATTCTTGTTGATTTTATTCGAAAATTAAATAAATAATGTCTTCGTTAAGATCATGTGGTTTTATTCTTAGTAGGTAATAAACTTTTAAACTACAGTTAAATAAAGTTTTAATTTGCGTTAAAAGGCTGACTATTGGTTGTTTTACCCTACCCGGTGACCATCTTTAATGCATCAGCGGGGATCATAATAAAACTAATATCAGCGCGGTATCGTACAAATTGCGATAGAAAAATTGTCTAAACAGTAACAGTCCGTCGACATATGAGCTCGTAGTTATGTCAGTTCGTCCAGTACGTATTAACGTACTGTGTAGTAATTACGGTGCAAATTGCCGAAGCGACGCCATTCCCGACGCGTTCCTTCACTAAACAAAGTTTACGATAGTTATGTATATTGATAGCCGTCGCGTAGACGGCAGAAACACATAAACATGCCTGTCTCTATGTGACGAAAATGCTCGTGATCGTTTAGATTCCAAATTCCTACCAACCAATAAATATCTAGCTAATGACTGCACTGTTGGTTTAAGTGGTGTGCCGTGAACTGCCGTGTGCCTAAACATCGCAGTGAGCGCCGGAATTTCAATCAAATACGGGACAAAATATATGAAGCACACAGGCAGCTGTTTACAGTATATTAAATATTTTATTTTGCTTTACGTTGTAAACAAAATATTATTCAACTGTATATTATCAAGCCCTAAACTTTATTGTGATTTCAGACACGCTTATGAGTTAAGTTAGCCATTAATATTAATAACGTAATATAACATGCTGCTATACCCGTAAAACCATAAAATTATCGACACCGAAACATTGTAATGACCCAGAATATACGTCAACGAAGTAAATGCTAGTCATTACAGAATAACAAACAACTATCTTTTGTGTCTACGTTCAATTTCAAACGTAAGTTTCGTAAACAATTCAAAATATTTTAATGG
Source organism: Catocala nupta (assembly GCA_963675205.1). Classification (NCBI taxonomy): domain Eukaryota; kingdom Metazoa; phylum Arthropoda; class Insecta; order Lepidoptera; family Erebidae; genus Catocala; species Catocala nupta. The sequence goes on from OY776082.1 coordinate 14,477,970, forward strand.
TAGATAATAATGACTGGGCGATATGTATGTAAGTACGTTGTTCGGTCTGGTTTTCCGACGCGCACATCATAAAACGCGAACGGTGGAGGCGGCACGTGGCGACGGCGGCATGCGTCGCGGCGCGGCGCCCCGATATAGCCAATACAACGTACACGCGCGTATATACACCCGATCCGCATACGCGCACACACACACACACTCTAAAACGTTCACACCTATTTTCCTGCTGGTGCGACGGCACGTTTGTATATTACAAATGCGACATTTCAATTATCACGTGCATGCCTGAATATCACCTGAATATATTAACATCTAAACAAAATACTTGTCGTTTAAACTCAATTCAAACGCCAAAAGTCAAAACATTTATCAACAGCAAACTCGACACATTTTTGCATCAGCAGAATATCAGTGCATTTTATTGTGCGTATATTCAATTTGGTTAGTAAGCAGCGATCAAAGGCTTGTATTATATTACACGTAACAATTTCAAGCCAATGAACTATAACACGACATTATCAGTCACGCTCATGTCACTTGTGATGTGACCCCCGTGCTTGGTGTCATCTGATACACCTGTGGCAGAGATAAGGCTTGATACGTTGTACGTGATATTTGTAAGGTACACAGACACCTGATACGTAGTAGAGTGTTTGTTAGACGGTCGTCGTCGAGTTTTACGTAACGTTTGGCTCGCCACGCGGATTGGATATAGTCGCGAGGCGCCGCGCGGCCACGACACGTGCTCGCCAGGGTTATCAACTGTCTGCTGAGCCCAGACACAAAGCGCCGGCCGTGGACGGCTTATCCATGACAAACAACTACGAAATTCTAACAAAAAGCTATTGCTATTTTTTGTATACGATGACGTCTGTAGACTGAACAATAAGTTGCTGAAAACTATACGCTTAAACAAGTTAATATAATATCTTACTGAGGGAATCAATGATTTATAGAGTCTGTAGCTACGTAGCGATGTATCTTTGTTAAATGTGACTTGAAAATTAATTCTAAACCTAACCTATTTCTAAAATAACATTAACTCAGTCACTCTCAGTTTCATACGATCCGTGTAATGGCCTAACAGCTACACTTTCAACGGCGTCCACTTAAATTGAAATTAACCAAAGGCGAGCCAGACGACCCACATGATCAAGTCATCCACTTCTATTTACTAGATAGCAGCTGAGTCATGCGATGCACCCTGGATACAAACGTCGCTTAGTGCGTCGTGTCATTGGCGATCTTACAGACGGTTATTTTGCTATCTGGCACTCACCCAGTGGTCATTACATGTATTTATCGCTTAAATCTCTCCGTTTGACAGGTTTGTACTAATGTAACGCGATGCAAGCGATAAATAGCGGCGCGATCGTGTTCGGCGATACGACGCCAGGCTTATAAAAGATATGTCGTTTCTCGTGCGGACATTAATATGTCGGCGACTCTATTCTATAGAAATGTTTGAACACAGTTCGTGCGCTGTACTCACTAAACATGCAATGACAAGCTGTTCGTATAGATAATTATTGCAATACATGCATTTTATGATTATAATGACAATTAAAATAATAATTATTACATCGATCCATATTTAATTAGCACAGCTATATCCGCATTAGTCTGTTGGATAAGGAAGTAGGTATAAGTTAGCAGAGCTGATTAGTAATTAACATCAATTGTGCCGCAGTAATCATTAAGGCGTAATGACGGATACAAAATCCATTAATTTCATCTTTGTTATATAGTGATTAATTGTAGGATTGCAAACGTATTACTTGAGTACGTAATATTTTATATTTAACATAATATTAAAACAAAAACGGTAAGACTGCGCCGAGCGAAATGTGCCAAAACAGGCGGTCACAGTTAAATTGAGCAAATCAACACTTTTTGTTTAATACAAATATAAAATATACATTTACCATAACAATTAATGTGTTTACAATTACTCCGTGTAAAAAACTTGAAATAATTAATATTTTTGCCTACAAAATTGCGTAAATTTGCACGAAAAATGCAAAAACGTGCGCTCGTGTTACGTGATTTTTAGATTATAAAAGTAGAAATCTATCCTATTTTACAGCTTAAACGAAACATAAGAAGTTATATTACAATTTGTCCGACCCAAATATTTAAGTTATTGGTTGACAATAAAGATACATAATACATATTTATCAAAAAAGCACTTAAAATCCTCCATACAATTTTACTATGACGGCCGCGCGCCGATTTGAATATGGAGCTCTGTCATTCAGTCCAACCGCGTCTTACGTTCGGTGCAGGCTTAAGAAGGCAAGGACCAAACAGAATCCAAAATATTCTAATCCGGATATATTCAAATTTGATGTTTAATCAAAATCTTGTTTTGTGTGTCAAATGATAAGGTTGAGTGGTTAAAATAGGTCGAAATACAAATCAAAGCCTACTACAAAATAATACATTGATTGTTGTTTACGGATAGAATACTTTTATTGATACGCCACACGAGCAAATCCGCGGGCACATGCTAGTCATGCATAGAGTTCGAGGAACCGTCAAAATATCGTGGTCTAAGTGTTGAGTGCGGCTGGCTCGGCCAGAGCTGGCGGGTGCCAGTGGGCTGGCATGTGGCGCGATGGTTGGCACACGCCTCGCCGCGTCGCGTGCCAAAGCGTGGGAGCGGACGCCGAACTTCCGGCACGCGCTCTCTCTATCGTATGAGCTAGCGAAACTACTGGATATGCCAATTTATATTGATAGACTTTAACGCTACACTTAGCTGGCAAAATGTAAGTCAGACCTTAAGCTTCGAGGGTGGTACGACGAAATGGCCACGTTTGTACTTATGGATAGCGAGTATTCTTTGAGTACTTCGTATTTGTAAGTTTCTCATATCTGCAGCCTCCATGACATATATTTATTAGATGGTTATTCGACATTCAATTCAAAAATATTGTTTTATAGTTTATGACGCGTTTCATTTTCTTTTACAAAGCAACAAAATGCCTCAGCTATGAATAGGGACCCAGTACTTTTATCGTCTCACCATGATATTTCTTTTCGATAAGCCGACCATTCTCTACTATATAGAGTTAGTTTATAGAACGTAATCGGTGCCTTATCTAGCGCGCGTTGCGCATTGTAGGCGGCATGCGTGGGCGCCGGTCTCACGCGACGGGCTTATCTCACGGCAGCACTGATGTTTATCATCGCATGATGGATGGATGAACGGCTTCTTCTTAATAGCTTCCTCCAGTTACGTCCGCTGACAGCGCCGACACGGTGTAATTACCGACAGCATCCATCAGAATCTACTGTCTGGGCTTGTGACTTTGATTAATATTCGTACTAACCATGTCTACTGGTAACCATTTTTATATTATGATATTCTGGTAATACAATTAACACCACACAGCAAGAAAAATGACGCTTCCACCGCAGTATACCTCATTTGGTAATAAGTCAACTAATAACACAAGGATAGTATGGCGCATATGATTTTATTGGTGAGATGTTGTCGTTGGATGTCTTTTGTTCAGTGGGTCAAAACTTATCATGAGTTTTTTACATAATTGGCTACGTTTAATCATCTACATGAGCTTTCATACATTTTATAAAAGCAGCTGAGGAGTCAACGTTTAATCAAAATGAAACAAGCAAATCTCGTGATAAACTCTCAGATAACTTTTGTATGTTGTTTACGATGACCCTAGCCATTATTGCTTAAATCAGAAATTAAAACAATGTCAGTAGGTACATCGCAATAAGAGGCTTATCAACAAGTGTACGTTTCACATGACGCACGTTCTGTACCTAATCCCATTCATCGTTCTAACAGCTCTGACGCATGTGTCGTAGTCCTGGCGGGCGTAGGCGAGGCGTCGTGTGACTGTGGGGGGATAAGGGGGTGGTACTCCATACCCCCCTTCCTCCTCGTCTGCTATCTCCGTGGTCCGTGTTCCCACGACAATTAGCCCACGGCGGGCGCCCACGCGTCGCGCCGCAGCCCACGCCGCGCCGCCGTCGACTGACTCACGCCGCTCCTACCGTCTGCGGACGCATCAGGGCTGACGGCCACTGGTTATAGACGCGACACTTTTAGTACTAATTATTCGTAAGAGCGGCAGGAATTTGCGAGATGTGCTGCCAAACATAAATATGGCATAAGAATTTATATTGGAGAAAGTATTATTCCAGATTTCTATCGATTCCGGCTTTTAGTTTAACCAGATAAAGCTGGATTACAGTTTTTGCGCTTGCGCTTTGACTTCCGCTATGTTCTACGGTTAGACAAGTCACTTTGACGCAACTTGACTTATATTAACTCGCATACATATTCATGACACGGCACCGACAGTTTTACATGCTCTTTAAGGCGCGGAAGAGTGCCTGCTTTTTTGTAGTACATAGCTATTTAAACGCTTCACTCACTCACTGACTTTAGTATCAGTATTTGCGCAGTCACCAGTTTAACAAAAACACAAAAGCACCTCTACGTTCAAACCGAACCGCACGATAGATAACCTGGTCACGTTGAAAGCAACGCGCGCACATTCATCGCTATCAATGATACAAAAAACTGAACAAAAACATAACAAAGGCTGTTGATAACCCTAGCGTCGCTACCGTCGGTGCTTGAAGATAAGGGGATGCGATGTGGGTGGCGAGCGTTGCATTATTTGGTGTTAACCTGCTAATGTACGATTAACGACGACGCGATGACGCCGACACTGCTGCGTGGGAAAAGATACCGCCAAGCTGCGAGACTAATTCGGCTTTATGATGAACATCGGACAAATGGTGCAGTCTTTTTGTGCTTCAATTTGTGTCTTTATAGAGTAGTATAGATTAAATTAGGCGGCGAATAATTTAACAGATTACTTTGTAGATCTATGAGACTGATTTTGAATTCTGTATATTATATTATTATGTATATTAGCGACACTTAACGTGATCTATCATACATTTTTTGAGTACAATTATTAGCTAATTTATTACAATTATACTTTAATCTATTAGCGTATAATTGTAATACATTAGCTTATAATTGTACTCAAAAAAAATATAATATATGTCATTTTGTAAGCTGCTTTAGACATAAATCCTTTTTAAAATTGTCATCTTTGTAACGTAGTTGTCGTGGTTTATGAGGCCCATACAAACGTAATAATCATTAACACAAAGTTCCTAGATGCGGCATAATCATCTTTTAAATTCGACCGAAAACCACTACTACAATGTGTTCGTTTAAAAATTTAAATTATTAATAAACTATTTGAAACCTTAAATGGTCTGTACCATGTAGCACGTTTTCAAGTTTAGTACCTTAGATAGACCAACAATGCTTGTAACATGAACTGTGTTAATTTATACATTTCCTATCTCAAAGACATCCACTGGGACGCATAATGCATATCATTTCTCTTTAAAAATACCTCAGCTAACATATAGGACATGTTACATAAATATGATTATGCAAAACGTGCCGCAAAACGATTTTAGATAATGAAGCCTGCTGCAGACCCAACATTTCTACGACAAATCGCAAATAGCAAAACGCAAATCGCGCTCTCATTTTTTAAAATTAGAGCACGACTTTTATCCGGATGGTTGTGAACTTCAATTTTACGATACCTAATATATGGCATTGAATTTAATTTGGTAAAGCGAAAATAGTATTATTACTGATGAAATTAAAACATACATATGTAGGTATTTATTTTATAATCCAGTTAAGTTGTACCGCCTAAAGGCGCGATTCCGTTAGGCAAGTTACTTGCATGCATGTTTCAAATTGTATGGTGTAGTATAAACTTGTACATATTTTATTCAAGTGACCTGCAAATTGAACGCGCAAACGTTAGTTGTACGTTTCGAATTTCGAACGAGTGATGTGTAGGTACGCACATGATATCTATCGCTGTACAAATTATCGAAACATTATGTCTGTTAGGTGGGCGCACGAGAAAATAATCATTTTTATTGAGGAGCGTCTTCCACCCATGACGGCCTACTCAATTGTTGAACATCTCCACTTGTATGTAAGTGAAACCTGCATGCAATTTGTACACTCTCAAAAAAATATTTCTAATGCAAGCAACTTGTACACAAATGTGATACTTGCATACAAGAGTTGCCTAATGGAATCGCGCCCTAAGAGTATTTCACTACATATATTTTTATAGTTTCTCTACAAGTGTTCTGTAAGAAACCACAAACTTCTCGTATAAATGTTCATAAAACATCGTACAAGTAACATGTCTATTTTGTATTATTATTTTACAACTTATTGTGTTAATACTTTTCGATTATTGTGCTAACATATCTTGGAGACAAACGCTGCCTTTACATCCGCCGGATATTAATCATCAATTCAAAGGTTTGTCGGTGTTGTTCAAGCGAGGCATTGCTGTGATTTCCACTTTTCGATCACTATTTAACTATAGGTTGCTGCCATATTCAATTAATCGTACACTGCAGTTATACGCGGCGTGTAACATGCCTAGGATGTGGTGCGATTAGTCGCATTGCGTGCAAGGGGTCCACTTGTACTTACATGTGTCAAGCACACAGTAGGTAGTTTGCACGCCGAGACAGCATCGTGAACTCGTGACAAATCACTTGGCAGAGTTCGCGACGTTCCGCTAAAATGCATGATGAGCCTCCGTCTCACCGCCTAACTCTATGTGCACGAACTTGTCGCGATTTGCATGTGCTAACTATTTTATATGACAATATCTTGTTGTTCAACATATTCTGACAAATATATCAATCTTCTTACAGAATAAATATTATTGCCAGAAAAACATTATAAATAATTTATTGTTTCTTCAAAAAAATCTCTACATTCTTCTGATGCAATATTATTTTTAGATTACATATTAAATCCCGCCATTGTAGAATAAATTGAAACAATGTAAATTATATTTTTATCCATCACTATGTGTTTGATTAGAAATATTTTAATAATAAAACAAATTAATGAACAAGGTCGTATTCTTGGCACCCAAAATCGTACGCGTTGATGTCTTTATTTAATGACAATGTTTTGACGCACAAGGATCATAATATTGTTATTATTGTACGACGTAGCGTCAATGAAGGCTTTCTGTAAAATAAAAACAAACAGCCAAACACAGATAAAAAATATAAACAAATGAAACTCACCCTTCTATTATCACCGGGAGGTTTCTTCTGCTCCTGCGCCACTGGGCTCATGTTGTTGACCACCACCACGGTGTTGGAGGCGGTCTGGGGGTTGCCGGCGACACCCGTCACCATATTGTTAGATGCACTGAACTTCACTGAACAAAAGTAGTACGAGGTACGATAATCACTGCATCATAGAGCGTGTAACAGACGTGTTATCGGTAGCGTGGTCGTCGCGCGACTGTCACGAGTGAGGCGCGCCGTCCGCGTCGGTGTCGGCGGCGGTCGGCCTCGGTCGGCAGTCGTCGGCGCGACGTCGGCGAGCGGGTGCAGGCACGCGACCGCTGCACGCAGAGGCGCGGCGCGCGGCGCACGGCGCGCGGACGCTCTCGCGTGCCTCCGACTTATGATACCCACGCTCCATTATCACACGTCACGACATTATTATTTAATCTGATGAAACAGACCAACATTTTTAGGGATTGAAAGGAAATGAACGTTGGTTTAGGTAACTTTCTCTACGTATTACCCGTATTTATGTGGCTAAAGTAAACAGTAGATTATATTTTAAAGAGGATTTTTCCTCTTTAAAATATAATCTACTGTTTACTGTACTGTAATGTATTTTCTTCAGCGACAGATATTTCTGTATAAATTTTGGAAATTCTTTTCATCGTTACATATACATATACAATGTATAAACATCACGCTATTATTATGCCAAGATAAACGTACACGGGTACACCTAAATAACTATTGAAATCGTAAGCTATGTGTTAAACACCAAACAAGCACATGACGAGCATATCTAAGTCTACACACTTCACAAATAAAAACAACATAATGATCCGACAAAGCCGTCTGTCACACAGCCATCGCCAACACGTATAGTGGAGCCACGCACTTATTATTCAAACACAGCTCGGCTGACATCAGTCGCGACGCCGCTCTCCTCTAATGTATTGACACTAAGCATAAATTTGTTCGCGTCTACCGAGCGCGACATCAAAGCGCCGCGCCGACGCCAACGCATGCAGCCTCTGCTTTGCATATGCAAAGGTAGCATGGGTTGGTTGCATGGGTTGGCCCACCCGCCTTCATTGTCCTACATGCTTGAGATCTTTATTCAAATGTTCTATTGTATTACATGCCGGCATCGCACGCAACTAATTAATGCCTAACAGATGTTAAATGTATATTTAATGGTGGAAAATAAGTACCGCTCTGTGATTAAGCTAGTCTTATACGATATAGTTTCTGCCTGTGTCTTCGCCCTCTTGAATTCTACGGTAACGTTTACCAGTATAAAGATGTGTAATACAGAACATGATCTATCTGGTGTGGTCTATCTTGGTGTGCCAGGTTCCATACAAACTCGTAAAAGGTTTAGGCGTGATTTAGTGACAAATTACATGGACACATTTTTACAAAGTTTTACATTAATAGGATTACCTATTAAAGTAAAACTTTGATGTTAATCAATAAGTAAATTATTTCGAATTTGGATTCCTACGACGACCCTACATATGAATGTAGGATAGTGGTAGGTAGTTATAGACGAAACCATTTGCTTATTGGTTTACATAACATATACACATTCTTCTATAACCCCGTGAGCGTAGACACAAATTGTTTCACATCCACATATCGCAAGCTATGGTTTTAGATACCACGTAATACAATGGTAGTCTATCGTTACCGGACACATTTGCCGAATGCCGACTCAGTGCTGTTACTGAGAATTTCTTTACAGCCGAGACATCACTCCAAGACATGCATAGACACATATAGGTTTGCCAGAACTTAAAACCGAAAAGCCGGACAGCCAACCAGTTTAGCCGGACATTTGCTTAAAAAGGTCGGACTCCTTGAATTTTTTAGTCTTAGGATAACAGGACATTTTTTTACGGGAGACCTGTGCTAGCCTCCTCGCTTGCGCTAGCGATACAAGGTGAGGCGGGCTTGGAGATAGCCAAGATATGACAAATGTAAAAAATGGTCACATGTAAAAAGCCTGACAAAAGTCGGACAAGCCGGACACCGTCTAATTTAACCGGACACGGAATCAAAAAGCCTGACTGCGTCCGGCTTCAACCGGTCGTCTGGCAGCGCCAAACACATACATATAAGGACTCAATCATTTTGTCAAACGATAAAATCTTTACTCGTGTAGGTAATCCTAATCCTACCTATATTATTATAAATGCGAATGTGAGTTTCTTTGATTGTTACGTTTTCACGCCTTAACTACTCGACCGATCATCATGAAATTTCGCATACACGTTGTCAGGGGAACAGAAAAGGACATAATATGTATTGTACCTGGTTTCATTCGGAAAAAAAGGACTGTGACTAAACTAACTGAATCCACATTTACGCGAACGAATGTAGTATTATATATAAGTATAGTATATACACAGTACTTAGGACTCAAAAATGTTGATGCGAAACGATACAATCTTTACCCGTATAATCATTCTTGATTTTTGAGTAGGTATCAATTCTAAATAATAGGTGTTTATAAAGTAAATCGTTCTATGAGTATGCTGTTTGTCACATGCTCTATCTCTTGCCAACTTGATGATGAAACCAGTAGAGAATGCATGTAATAATCCGTTAAAATTGGAAATTATTCATCAATGATGCAGCAAACAGTATTTGTAGCAAGCCAGTCAATATGCGTTTCTTGTTGACATCTCTATAACAGCGGACAAGCGGCCCGATATACGCACATTCCTAAGGTTATATAGCTAGATAATCCTACGAATGTGCACGTTATATGTACCTACTATAATAAAATGATCGTATCTTAGGAATTCCTGACATGACGGTCAATCTTAAAGAAAATTAGTCATCTGCGCATAATATATAATATATTATAGTGTACACAAGTGTGTGCGCAAACACATGCATTGTCTATTTCCTTACTCGCATAGTCCGATGGGACGGCAATCCAAAAGAGGTGAGATCAGGCGCCGCACCAATACGACTGGAAAGAGACAGCGCAAGATCCTTACTTGCATCCTAAAGCACACGGGTGTCTAACTGCAAGCTATGTAACTATAAAGTGCTGATGTTGTTATATTAGAATTTATCGATGGGACACCCAATAACCTCACGCACAGCAGTCGCATTCACTAGCGCAGCGCTTTCTCAGTTTATAATACACTAGCAACCTCGCCGGCTTCGCACGAGTAGTACAAAACCTTAACAAACTCTACACCTAAACCTTCCTCATGAATAATTCTGTCCATTGGTGAAAACCGCAAGAAAATTTGTTCAGTAGTTTTTGAGTTTATCGTGAATAGACAGACAAGGCAGGGAACTTTGTTTACATATGTATGTACTAATACCTACTGGCTATACCTGTAATATCATTCGCAATACTAGCTTACAAGATACCTCTAACACGTTAGAAACATTATGTGCCGCCATATTTAAGTTACTTTTACATTCCTATCTATTCTTACTTTATGAGCAGCTTGGCTATATTGACTTTGCTTCTGTTGGCTGATGTCTCGACTTCTACCAAAAACAGTAAAATAAAGCCGATAAGCGCAAGGCGGACCTCCCAGTGCCTGCTGGACATATGTCTCCCCCAAGTTTTTCCACACAGGCCTATTTTGGCCACCCGCATCTAACCACATCCCGCAACCCTTACTAGGTCGTCGGTCCACCTTGTGGGGATATATAGGTACATCCCTCGTAAAAATAGACGAGGCTATTGCTATTCTACCAAACATACGTTTGGTTTTGAGCTTCTAAAAATTATCCTGTACTCAGACATAACTCTGGCATTGATAACGGCGGTAACCCAGTGGTTAAGTCATTGGACTTGCGATCCAGAATTCGTGGATTCGATCCCAAGCCATGACAATACAGAAGTGAACCCAACACAAGCATTTAGATTACCTGAAGGGTTAATAAGTAACTCCGATTTGCAGTCTCATTTTTTTAATTATCTATGTCCACTGCAATCTCTTTATCACTCCGTTTGTACAGAGTTACGACTTGTGGCATTTATTATGATTAAAGTTTCAGCTCTTTCTCGGAAGCTAGAGATGCCAGTGATATGCATATAAGTTAAACTGAAATCGCTGCCGTAATCGCGCATTCGTTTTACATAACTACATCCCGTGCTTAAATATTTATATTTTCGTGGAAATACGATTCAAACCGTTTTGCACAGTAATCTCTTCAACAGATAAAGGATTAAACCGATGAAAAAGCTCACATAATAAAATTTATTGATACCGCTTGAAAGGATTTTATATAGAACGTAACTTCAGGTAAATGATACGTCTGTAATAGCTTTGAGGAATATAAACAAATAAACACACATTCCGGCCTGCATGCCCTTTCTTTCAAACTTAATAGGAATTTAGAACTATCTATACTATTAATAAATAGCCGGTAGCCAGGATATGTTAGTAAAATTGAGATAGTTAAAAAAATGGATTGGATAGACGAGTTTGTTTCCAATTTGGATTTCTATATGTTAATTTTTATTTTATTTAATAAGACTGGGCTCTCGCTAAGCTTCTAGCTCTATGTCACACAGACCTTAAAATACAGTACTGGGTGTATTTACAGATTAATAAATAATAATATAAGATTAGAAATTCAGATCAATTATATTTTGATTACACAAATAATTGAGCCGCGTTGGATTCGAACCCAATGCGGTAACATCGGCGAGGCAATGGCATCTATTCGTCTGTCTGTTTATTACGGCATTACACAAAAACAAAAATAAAAAAATCGCCATTTAACAGCCTAGGGAGTTGATAATTGACATGCCCATAAAAAAAACAAATGGACAAGAAAGTCTTATGCAAAAATATAAAGATTGATACATTTTATGCCACCACTAATAATTATACCTTAGATTTCCTTGTAATTACACTCATTAAAATATTTTAAACATTTTCCTGTAGTTTTCTAGAAAAGCCGATAGATTGAGTACCAGTTTAGTTGGTTTGGCATTCTTAAGATTGCATTCCAACACCTATTTTGTGATACTGGTAAATCGACGTGTGGGACGGGCCTCATCGTAAACTTTCATGACAACTAAGTATAGCCTTATTAGGCATTTACCTAATCAGGCACAAGAAGATAACATGAAGCTAAGACAGTAGTAATAGATTGAACAAATACCGTTGCATTGTGTTTCTTAGAATTATTAGACGACAACGTTTTTTTATTTCAGTACATAACTGATATTTACGTTAAACAAACGACTGTTACAATTAACGGTGACGACAACTAAAAAAACGCACTTATTTTAAAGTCCTCGCGTACAAAACCCATAAAACCTTTTTAAACAAAAGATATGCTCTATTTTCCAAATTTTTATGAGTTTAAAAATAGAGCAGTCTACAGAATAAGTATACTGTTACAATTTTTGTTTTGTTTGCCTCGTTTTTTATTGGTCTTACCGTTATACAAAACAGTTTGATTTTACTTTCAATGGCAAACTTTATTTTGCTGTCCCTACCTACTTCACTAGAGATTTTAACGAGCCACACCTTAAACATTCGACAAGTTGCTAGTCGGTAGCCTCTTTAAAATGCAATCTCATCAACCTACTTTCTACAGAATCGCAAATTTTGGGATGCCATCCCAAAACGGCACATAGAGAAGTTTTTATTTCGCTCAATAAGGTAATTAAATAGATAGTAACACAGTTTCCTTTTAATGGAAAGGCATTTACGTGTTTCTTTAATTAATAGGAATGTGCTACCAGAATAGAGATAATATATCCACCTTGTTAAAGATTTAAATAAAACTATACCTGCCTCCTGTAATAATACGTTGCTTTATACATTATAGAATTCTTTTCATACAAATCATAAAGCTGATTTAGTACGGTGCGACTTTACACACAATACTTAATGACGTACAACTTTCTGATGTAAATTAACCTATCTCGGTGACATTTCGAGCCCATTCTGCGCAGAACAAAGCTCGGTACGGGCTCATTATGAGCTTCGTCTTTCGTTCTCCCGCCTATTATGTCGGACGACACGCGATTAGCTTCGGTCGCCGACGAATACATTCGCCGTTTACGCCGACCGTTTATTTATTCACAGCTCCCGCTGTTCGGGGAAGGTTGGGTACCTAAACGAAAGCCCCAAAAACAAACCCTTTTGTCGCTGAAGACGCAAGTTTTATTGCTACCGAAACCAAAACCGCTTTTAAGAACCAACGCTATAATTACTTTTCTGTAGAAACCTTGTTTCATGCGCTTTAATTTACCACCGCGACGAATCCACGAAATGTATTTGTTATTTTACTATTAGTACACACGGCTACACATCAAGTTAGACACCCTATATACACATAACTACGCTATATACAAAATAGAGAATTGTCGGAAAGGGACAGTGCATAGTGGTGTCGATGCAATGGTAAGGATAGAGCGTAACAAAACTATAACGCACTCTCTCGCACGATTCGCAGCGTTCAACTTCTAATAGTTCAAAGTCCAAGCAGTTGATGTGTCGCTGTGTGTACGTAGGTACGCATGTAAGCAGTGTTTTTTTTCTGCATGTCACGGCATTGCACAACGCATAAAATGAGGTCGCTCGTGGCAGATATCTTACTAAATTAATATTGATTTGTGTGCGTTCAAAATCTGTTTGTATTGTTGATGCAATAACTGCAATTATCGTTATGTGAACAGAAAACTTGCATTTGATGATATATAAGAAAGTATATAGTTAGGTAGAGTACCTACATGCATGTATCTTTATGCACCATGTACAAATTACAATGTATGGTACAAATATAAGATGAAAATCCAAAGCCAAATAATTTCTTATGAGTGACAAACACCGATGGGTATTATTAGGATAGCGTAGGGTTTTATACTCATCGATATTATCTACCTCACAAACGCTTACTTGTTTAGGTAAAGGGTTAGCTTTTCGTAGAATATATTGATAATCTCAAATTCTAATATTATAAATGCGAATATGAGTTTGTTTGTTACGCTTCCACGCCTTAACTAATTGACCGATCTTCATGAAATTTTGCATAAGAGGAGGGTCAGGGATATAGAAAAGGTTTATTTTATTTTATATTCCTTTAATTCAGAAAAAGTACTGTTCCCGAGGGATGGAAATTAACAAATTAATTGCCAAAGTCTAGTAATTTGATAAGGCCTCGACTATGACCAACTCAACGCAGGCAGTCGACGTACACAGTTTCGTCTAGTTTATGTTAATCCTTACTAATATTATAAACGCGAAAGTTTGTATGGGTGTATGGATGTTTGTTATTCTTTCACGCAAAAACTACTGGACCGATTGCGATGAAACTTGGTATGTAGATAGTTGGAGACTTGGATTCACACATACTTTTTATCCCGATATTCCCACGGGAACGGGACTTAGGTACGCGGGTGAAACTGCGGGGCAAACAAGTGTAACATAAGTTAGATCTTACCATGGGTATCGGTGTTCCGAAACCTTTTGTGCCCTAAGCTTGTTCAACTACTCTTGTTAAAATAATTGTTGTATATTTTTAGAAATAAATAATTTATTAATTTTATGACTGCAAAATATCCAAATGTTAAGATCACGCTTCAGACATAAGTCTCAGATTGATCAAAATGAAATCAGCTAGTAAGACTTTTTTTAAAGATAACTTCCGCATTAGGCCTTAACCTGTGTCATCGGGCAATTTACAAACAGACCCCGTCCGATCGTAGACGTCTAGAACCCAAATCAATATAAGACGATTTCTTCAAGTCTTGTGTGAATATTTGCGAATCTCACCTAAGCACCGTTTATACAACTATACATACAAAAATTGCAGAACGAATTCTCGACTAGGGTAGGTACTGTAAGAATTTTACAAAACCGAGTCTCGCCTCGAACACTCATATTGAAATAATGTCGCGCTTTTATTCTGATTTTAAAATGCTCTATGTTGGTTGGCGGCTGCTTAAAAGTTATGCAAGTTCTCATATATGATAATTATATAGGTACCTACGATTTTCACGCCATTCGTACCAAACAAACTTATCTCGTGTAAATGGTACTGTAGCCAAAGTTCTAAATTACCAACCGGACTAATGATCACCATTACAAGAGGTGGACCGCAACATGCGGTACTTTTAAGTGCTAACGACCTAGGTATTGACATAAACCTAGGAAAACAATAACACGACATAACAATAAAACCGTTATATTCTTTCACCCTCGGGCCTCATCCAAGGGATCTAAACGCAACTATTGTTCATAGTTTTACAACACAAAAATATTGTTAAACAGCCCACCGCCATAAACACCTTGGCCGTTAAGTTTTGTTAGCTGTATTCGAGTTACCCTCCTTTGGCGGCTCGTAAACTTTTTCTTCAATATTATCGCAGATCAACCGCCGACGTCCTTCGCCCATTCGCACACCAAAATTGACGGGTTGAAGCAAAATCAATGAGAGAACAATGGTGGCGAAACGTTGGCAAACACGCGCCCGACAATAATTCTTTGTTAACAGTTAATTGTAAGGGTTTGCCAATAAACATACCATTGTTAACAACTCTTACTTACCTATAGTTTACGACCAGAATTGTTCGGTCACCTTTAAAACAGAAACAAGCTTTTTAACAATTATGTAAATAATTACACTTTGGGAAAAAATACGTGAATATTTATAAGCAGAACACTTTTCCTGCCAAACCAACCCTATAATTTGGATGCGAAATCACACCTCATTTAAAATTCTAAATCAGAACTCTGTTGTCAGCGAGTTCGTGTGCCGGGTGCTACAATCACGGCATCGTCTTCACAAGAGAATGTCGCACCTGCCGTGTTATCAACAATCGCTCAAAAATGGACGACTGTCATGATTATATGTGAACCACACCTCGTTATAAGATAAATGGTGGCATCCCGAACGAAGCCTCACTTCGGGGCGTAAACAAATATTAGTATTGACGCGCGGTCGTTCACTCTGTAATTACGTGCGTTGAGCCACGGGCAAACGCGTCTGTAATAGTGTCGAGATTACACATGAATTGTGCCAGCGCGCCTCCTCGCTACCACGGCCACGCTCGCACGAAACCGGAAGAATGCAATTTGCTTTCAGAGTCCATTGCGTTGTATGTTAGACCGCATCACGAAATATTATAATAATATCTGTTACAAAAAGGCAGTGGAATATATCCAATAGGTATCGACACCCGCCGTTTCCCTCGAGGTAGTCTCAATTGCCCGCAAGTTATAATTTTCTTCCAGTTGATGTATAGCAATTAGGGCCTACAAAAAACTAAGTGTCCATACGGCATGCTTTTCAATTTAAATTTTAGATATATTTTTCCAATTTTATGCAAATTTTTAACGAATGGTCGAGAGGAATTAAAATGCAATTACTTTTTTGTAAAATTTATTTGCCGCCGCTATAAAAATATGTCATATACATTATATATTTTCATTTATATATATAAGCATTTTAAATTATTTGATACATCACAGCAAATAAACGTAACATACCTTTGTAAGATTGCCGCCAAATGGGATGAATGGATTGATAAAAAAATTATAAGTAGGTAACATTACTGGGCTATAAGAAAACTGTATCGCAATAATTAGAGAGAGTAACAAGAGATTCTAAATGATATTACATTTACTAGTTTTCTTAATTTTAGCGTATTATGGTACAAATAATAAAAATAACACAATTAGGTTACTTATAATAAGCAATTTTATCTAAATTAATAACAAAAAAGAAATATTGATTAATCAACATTGTAATAAAGTATTTAATTTAAGAATTATATTTGAAAACAATTCATCACAAATTAAATACTGAGGACGCTCGGTTGAACTCTTTGCAACTTAAAATGTAAGTAAACATGATTTACTAAATATTTTATATGGAATGATAAGTATTTTACTCGTACGGAATAATGAATTTATATTTAATACATAATTTTAATTGAAAATATGATTATTTACATGTATTATATCTCATATTCTTTACAATGCAATGATCTATGGACGTCGAAAAATACATAGTTATCTTCATACTATTTTTATATATATGTTTTTTTATGTAAGTAGTTATCTAGGTTTTGTAGTTATGTATAATAAATCAACTAGGTATTTAATAAAAATTACCATACCAAAATCACGCGCCACATTTTTTATTCTTTAGATATGCTAAATAGATTTTATATGCTTTGGCCAGTTATTTACTTTTATGTCTACAATTTATTGTTACCTCTACAAGTAGCACAGTAAAGTATGTACATTCGTAAACAATAATAATAATATAGCGCGAACGAACCGACATTTGCATTATGTATAGATATATAATAATCGTTACAATTATATAAAAGGAAATAACCTAAGTGGTAATAATTGTGCAAAAAACATTAATACGGCATTTAAAGAAATAGTCATTGATTAAAATTGTTAATTAAAATACGATGAAATTAAAATAATCAAGAAATAAAATTCTAGCGAATAGAAGAAACAACAGAATCTGCTTTTGCTTAAAGATAACGAATTAAATTGACAGCAGACGCATAACTAATACGCGTACCTAGTACATTTGCTACATATATAAATTATTGCCACAACCCGTTCTTTCCTATCTTTATCAAATTTGTCCAACCAATGGTAGAAAACATACCTTCAAACTTAATGCATTAATAGTTAACTGAAAATCCTTTACAAAGATCGACTAAAGACACTAAAAGAGAGATAGACGTTTGTGAGACGCTAAGGTCTCGGATAATTTACTAGGTTGCATTGTTTCAACTTACTTTTATTTTTGATTAGAATCACTTGATAAGTTTCGCTCAAACGTTATCCTAGCATTATAAATAAAAAATTTGTAACAGTAAATACAAAGGCATATTTGACCCGGTTGATGAAAGATTGCGTACAAAAATCAAATGTATTTTAAATAAATCTTATTAATCATCCCTTTTATTTCGTTATTCAGCCGGGGGAAGAAATATATTTAACATTGAATAGTATTAAATAATTGTCACTAATAACGCTTTTTTATATGTCTACCATCAAAATGTAAATGTTTAAGTTTAAATGTTAATGTTTATAATAGGTATATTATATTATTATATATATATATATATATATATATATATATTTTTTAATAATATATTATAATTTTCTTTTGTTTTTTAATGCTTCCTATGTAAGTGTTTAAGTTTTGTTCTACTGTTTTTCAATTCTCCCATATTCTGCAAGAATGCGACCTATACCATTGTGTTTCAAAGACAATTCTCTGCATAGTCTGCCATATTTGGTTCGTGTACGCCGTGGATCAAACGTCCGAACAAAATGCCCATTGACCTTTAATAATTTTTTTATCCCATAAGTATATCACAGGGTGCTTTTACTGGTATTTTTTATTTATAATCAAATATTTATATTGAGGTTCAAGAAAAATCTGTGTAAAATTTGATTGTTCGGCTCATATTGTAATTGTATTAAATGTAAATTTTATTGAAAATACACTCATTCACATATTAAGGCAAAGAAAACATTCAACACCAAATTGCTTTTATTTTAATGATTTTAATATATTTTAGCATGGCGTACATGACATTACTTATTGACATTTCTGTAAAACATAAAACGCAGTATTTTGTAATAAGCATTCAAACAATTACTTTCTACCGCGCCGTACCATGTAACCGAATTTATCTACGCTCTATGCGCTACGATATCACGATACTCCTCATGTGTTTACACGTAATTTAGAAGCGAAACTAATTCTCCATTCGCTAGTGTTTCTATTTCTATCTAATTATACAAGGATTATGATCTGTATTTTACAAGCCGAAATTATCATGATACTTCATGATAATTATATTTGGTAATGTTTACGCAATACTTATTTTCTTTTTATCATTATAATTATCCGATAAATACAATTTAATAATTAACAAAAAACTGGCGACGGTTTCTTTACTATAATTAGCAAGATAATTATCAAGCAGAAGTTAATTTGATAATTAAAACATCGTTATACTTTCGGGCCCTGGTTAATACGCATATAAATTGCATTAGAAATAGGAACGTCAAGATCTTGAATATGCATTGATCGCTGAAGTATATTAATGCAAGCCCAATTCTATATTATAAACTAAAGGTAAATTAATAATAATAATTAAGGATTAAGATAAGCTGATATTTGAACTTTGTTCTACAGCCATGATTCATAATCTTCATAATTATAAATAAAATTGGCTAATTATCTACAATTTAGACTCAAATAAGCACTATAATATCATAGTATTATAAATTAAGAATTACAATAAAAGACCTCTTTGTTTTAAATAAAATGTTAGAACAAATCATAGATTTTACCTATTAATTAATATTGCTAAAAATATGGCGCCTCGAGTTATTGGTTTTAATTTTGCAGATGTTTTGCCATATTTTTTAAACAGGGAAGTTTTAATCTGGATATACAGGTTAAATTTGAGCAAAAAGCACCTAATGAGGATGAACCTTCGGTGAATATTAATGCTTTTATGCGACAAAATATACATTTAAGTAGCAAAATAATAATATAGAATAGGTATACCTAAGTACTATGTATACGTAAGTTTATGTGACCTCGCTCTCAATTAAAATCATTTAACCCTACCAACCTTCTTTCTATAAATAAGACAATTATTAATTTGGTGCTGGTAAATAGTTACTTTTGGAGTTGTCATACCAACATAGTTTTTTAAAATTCTATGTTTTTTAATAAATTACTTAGTGTTAGTCCACATATTTATACATATGTGTGAAAAAGTGTAGCCGTTTTTTATTGTGGCTATATTGTTGCTTTAGATTATGTACATATGTATGAAAAAGAGTGGCCGTGAGTTTCATGCAGGTTTCTTCTCATAGGCTTAACCATTTACCTGTACCTAGCAACTAACCTAAATGTGGCTTCATTAACTTAGTTACCTATTATATTTTGCCGTTCATAAGTGTTGACCGAAATGAATAAATGATTGTTGACTTTATCTAAGTAAATTTCATAAATAGGTACATGGAACCACTTAGAAATTAAAAAGAGATAGATGTCTCAAAAAATATGGGTCAAGGAGCTACACTTCTAAAAGGCATAGCGAATGGACTTTCAAACACCAATCATTTATTTACGTCAATGAACGCACGTATAAAATTTAATTAAGTTATCATTTGTCGAAATGATTCTATTCCTGAAATATGCTTTGGCTGGTCAATACTTCATGTATATTATTTTTAAAAGGACCATAACAAAATAAATTGTATATACATATTTGTTGACTTTACTTCATTTCAGATTCCTCAGCTCGCGTACTTTTGTCCACTTAATTGAAGCAACTACCTACGTTACAACCCGTCCGATTTCAGTTTGCCTTTAACGACGACGCAAGTCGTTCATAACTCTACAAGCCTACTTTCTACGGATAGGCAATCTTGAATGGGTCGGGTTATCTTTGAGCTATAAGGCTTTATATTGTAATGGATATTCACAAATACAAACAGCGCGAATGAATTTAAATTTAATTGGCCTTACGACGTTACATTTTTGGTTTACATCGTATCCAAACTAGTGAACTAATCCTATTAGACTAAAATCAATTGAAGACTTCTAAAATATATAGAATCGAATAAGATAAATCTAATTAAAATATACGTTTTTAAAGTAGCCGTCACAGCCCGTTGCGAAACAAACACCATCGTGCCGCATACATTTGTTAATACGTGGTATCTTCAGAATATTTTAAAGAATTCTTGGTTATCGCGCCATTTTTATATAAGCTCAGCCAGGACAGCAAGCTCTAATGTCGTAGAGCTTACCGTCTTACTTATATCGATTCAAAACTGAAAATATAAATATTTAAACCATAGTAAGACTTCGTTTCAAACATCTGTTTGATCGATATCGTTGTTAAATAGCATGTCGATCGATCGACCGATGTGTTAACAAAATAACGATAACTACAGAATATTCATTTAAAAATCTAGATCGTTTCGATCAATCCATTGTGCTCCTATCGAATCAGAAGAGTATATTAAATCACTTTAGATCGATCTCAATAAATAATTTTCTTATAAGTATAGATGTACAAGAAAATTACAAAATAAATGTCTTTGTCGATTTTAGCATGGATGTACTTTGAGCATCCAGGATCAACGGCTGCTGATAAGAGTTGATGCAAAGGATACGGTACGGACTACAATACTCGATTAAACGATAATCGATTATTTTGACCCTGATTCGAATTAAAGATCGATTTTTATAACGATATGAGATGCCCTCTTTGAATCATAAGAATGTATTAATACCTACTATCAGATATTTGTTTCAAATAAGTTTACATCACAGACGTATGACTTACATCTAATTTGAAAGATCCGTGATACACATACATTCCGCACAACTACACGATTAAAAAAACTATCGAAAGAGTTTGATTAAAATTTATTGTCCCTTAACACGAGCTGATATGTCTAAACTGGGATGTAAATATAATATTTAGGCTTACCAAGTGACAAAAATAAATAGACGCTTTTTATTTCTTTGATAGATAACCACATAATAAGTTCACTAATGGACCTATGACTTATTAATATTAATTTAGTTTTTCTCCAACAAATATATGATAATATAAAGCTATGTTCGAATGCTATAAACCGACTCCCACGCTAAAATTCGTTTTAAACCTACAAAAGAAAGTTTAAGCTTGATATTAAGATTGACGTTCACTCTCCACTTACAAATTTATGTTATGTATTTTAAACTTATAAGTGCCATAGAGGTGCCGTCAATCTTATATTAAATTAATATAAGATTGACGGCATAAAATCAACATTCGACCGAGATACATATTATATATTATCTTTATATTATAGCTTAATATTATCATATTTATTATTCAATCAGTTCACCATACACCATCAGCCGATATTTTAAAAACTAAACGGCCAATCGCAGCTATAAGAATGTATTTACTTTACCAATGAATGAACTCCATACTTATTATAATCACAGGCCACTTCGTAATACAACTGACATGACATACACTGCAGTTAATGTTAATACATCGACTACTACCATCATGTACAGACACTTTTCAAGATAGGATATGTCTCCTTGGCTTTCCAGTAATTTTTCGTATAGAGTCTGTAAGCCAAGTTAGTAGTGCCTTAGACGTCGGTATCGATGGTCCTACTGTCGTCTCCTTGTGTCGTGTCCTATGATTCCGGGAACAGAATGCTCTCGATCGGCGCCGGCGCAGTCATGTCGTCGTCATCGTCGGGTCGTGACCAGTCCTGGTGAAACATATTTTAATTTTAATATAATAGGTATATAATATTAGCCCTATATTAAACTGTCCCACTGCTGGGCACGGGCCTCTTTTCAGTGTGAGAAGGGTAAGACCACAGTCCACTACGATGGCCCACTGCGGATTGGCAGACTTCACATATCTTCATGATAAATATTTTATTTAAATAACAGCGAAGCTAAATGTTCTTAAAATAATATGGAATACTAATGTATACTTTATATATAAATGGTATTGTTCGTACCTGTTCATCAGTACTCGCAAAGAATAAGTAGAAAAGATTAGTGCCGAGATCAATCGCTGCCGCCAAATAGAACACTTCCCGCCATTGGCCCAGAGTTTGCTGTAAAACAAAACAAATAATAATACATTAACTTCAGCAATTTGTTGCGCATTGTGAAAGCTTATTATAAGAATTACTGTACGAGTACAATATGTGACGTGCCTCCTTTATATCAGCATTTTTTCATCGCCTCGCATAAATTGTGTAATTCAAACCAGAAACAATTATTTTACCGCTTATGAGTACCGCAGGTTATGAACTGTGGTCGCTTATCACAGTTCATAACCAGCGGTACTCATTTATACTAAATAACTTATCATTCAATTTACCATAAGACCAATAAATCGCATCTCATTTCGTCGAACTTTCATTACAAACAACAAAGATGTGTGCGACGCTTTCAGCAGCGCATAGGGTTTTACACCCATTTTTGAAAAGTGTCTCATTTAGATTCTATAGTGCTAATGAAGCACTAAAAAATTCACATATTTTTTTATTCAATCGATAAGTGCCATAAAAATGCATTAAAACTTGGCATTTTCAAATTTCGCGCGTGATTTGACGGAAACGCTGGACGCAGTGGACGCCTTAATGCTCTGTGGTCATGACGTCAGTTGGCTGTGTAAACAAATGCAGTGATATTTAGTAGGTATGTTATGTTAATTGTTTATATTTTAAAAATGAGTTATTATTTTACTTATCGTTGGTGTGCTGTTCATGAATGCAAAAATAAAAATAATAGAAAGCATATAGAGATTAAAGGTACGCTGATCAGTTGACACTTCTTAATTTACACAGCCGTATGACGTAACAACATGGCGACTACTATACTGGTGTTATGAAACAGATTAAAAAGCTGAAAACTTTGAACTGAAATTTAAAATTTATTTTGCTATTTTATGAACAAACTAACGTTTTTCGACTTCTTTTTCCCTAAGCTATATCAATAATATATTTTAGATCTTTTCCCATATAGAGTAAAATACCCTATTACATTAGACGGATCATAAATAAAATTATTGTATCTAGACATATTGTGTCGTTATAGTACACATAGTAGTACATACAGCTATATTCGAATCTAATAAAAGCCGTCAAAAAATTACAGATGACAGAAAGTACTGAATAATCAAGCAGGTAGCTAGCACATTACCTACTTATCTGGCTTGCCCCGAGGGTACATTTTGTACGTAGGTATCATCAGCAAAAGCTTAAATGGTAATACATGGGTGTAATACACCAGAACCCACGGAATCAGAAGCTATCCTATAGCTGCTTACCGAGTAGAGTTTCATACACTGTACTGCTACTAAAAACTGCCCTTACTACCGCAGCGTCACCGACGCAATACAGAGAATATAATGTTAGCTCTGTATTAAGCTGCCCACTGCTGGACACGGACCTCTTCTCAGTGTGAGAAGGCTTAGGCCATAGTACACCACGCTGGCCCAGAGTAGGTTGGCAGACTTTACATATCTTCGAGAACGTCATGGAGAATTCTCAGACATGCAGACATGCAGGTTTTCTCATAAAGATTTCCTTCCCCGGAAAAGCGAGCGAAGCATAATCTGTTAGGTATGAGTATAGTATATGCAGGATGAATGCGTGAGTGATCTCTGCGCCCCGGCCATATAGGAAGAACACCGTGGTATGTTTAGTCGGCAGGACACCGGACTATCCATCTGTCCCCGGGTGGCGTAAACATATTCCCACAGGTAAAACAAAATGGTATAAGTACCTGTTCAGCCTTAATGATGTGTCCCACGACGTAGGGCGCCATGAAGCCACAGATGTTGCTGGCCGCATTCGTGATGCCGTACATGGTGCCCGCGAACTGCGGCGACAAGTCGATGTGGTTCATCTGATTACCTGCAATGGAAACGAGTCAGTTTGTAACTATAGTGAAGTATTTCATGGAGAAAGGGCGTGTGTGCAATTTTGTAAAATGCAAAATACTTTACGTATGCAATCTTCGTGTAGCCCATAGTAAAGTTTTATTTTTCCCGTATAATGACTTACCTTGCACTAGGAATAATACCTGTATCACGGCGGACTTTACAAACATTCCAACAACGGACACAAACATCACCCAGACTCGGAACCAGTTGTGGAACACACAAATGTTTGTCCCGTGTGGGATTCGAAGACACAACACTCGGCGCAGTGGCAATTGCATGTAAATCTCGTTTAATTTAACAAGCCTGCTTGGTACGTTGTAGTGAAATTAAGAAGACACAAGGAACGTCACTATTGGTGCATTTTAACACGATTTTATTAGCTTGGTTTGTATGTATCTATGTAACGGAATCTTTGAACGTGATTTTCACCCCTTTTAAACCGAAGGATTGATTTAAAACTTTGCACACTTATCGAGGACCGATGACAACATAATAATTTAGAAAAATATATAAAAAAATTGAAAATTAATAATATATTAAAAAACTAAAAACACGCTTTATTAAAAAAAACAAACTAAAAAGTAGAAAATAATTTAATAATTTGAATGTAAAAAGTGTGGGGTGCTTTCTAAGATATATTGAATGTTTGTCTATGCAGCAGTTTCAAATTACATAATTTTTTGATTACACGTTTATATTTGTGGTTTAGATGGTCGTCTCATCACTGCCGTTACGCTGAGTATTGCACTGTGATGCCGCCCTAGGCCATAAATTGAAAAAATTCATTGTCTTACTCCAGTAAGATCACCTCATTAAGTCATTAGCTAGTTCACATACTTCCAAAAACTATAAATACCAACGTAATTAGGTCAAGGTATCATTCACTTTTGTGCAGCGGAAGTGAGCGCATCGCGATACTAATTAACGCTACGTGTGAGTCATTAAAACTTAATCACGTTGTTTTTGAGTGTCACCATTTCAAATCAAGTGTTTACGTATTGTGAAGGTATGGATGTTCAAGAGCAAGGTATGTACTTTTATTATCAACCACTTTTTATTTTTTTTTATGCACATATTATTTTGTATCATTTTATTATTGAGGGTAGTTTTCTTTTTAAAAAATGTGATGTATATTTATATCTTTTGGACCTACAACTTTTCGCTGTACTTTGCTGCACTTGCAGCATATCTTTTTAGAATAAGGAGAACATCCTTATAAAGGGCTATAAGTTTCATCTGCCTCTTCCTGCCTCTTCTTACGTTAGTGGGCTGTATAAGTATGTATGCCCATAGAATAAAAATAAAGTCATTTTTTTAAGTTCAGTTTTTATATTGTTTCAGGTACATTTTTCAAATGTTCTGTATCGAGGATGTCAATTTTTAACATTTGGTACTCTAAAGTGGGTAAACCAAATGAAAAATCACAGCATGTCCTGAACACTTTGACTGAAACATCATGCCTTTCTGATTACATCGAAAACATTAACCTAGAACCTTTAAGCCTTAGAATTACGAATGTATGTAAACGAATTTCTCATTACTGGGCCAAGTCGAATCGTACTAAATCTAAATTCTTAGAAATGTGTTCAGATTGGCTGCATGAAATTGAAAATATTGATGTAGAGCGAACTAAGGTACGTGTATCTCTGAACTTTGACGAAGTTGAAGCATCAACATCTTCATCGTCTGGCCGTCCGAAAATGAACTTTGACGAGACCAGTAAACGTACAAAAAGGAGAAGATTAGCTAATTTGTCTAAGCAAGATCCTTCTCTTGTACATTCATTGCTTAGTGCTTCCGATGATAGTTTATTAACTTTTCCTGAAATCGATGCTAACGAAGTTTTATCGCTCATTGTCGAAGCTCACTTAACTCGACATCAATATTTATTAGGAAAGAAATTTATAAACAATAAGTTTTCAAAAAGCATTTTGCCATCTTACCAAATTGTTGTGGAATCGAAAAAACACTGTTATCCTCCAGATATAACTGTTAGCGAATCATCTGCCGAAGTCGAACTTCAAAGTTTATTAGATCATACAGCCAATCGGATTCTCAAGTCTCAAAAGGTTGTTTTGGATAGGGTACCTAAAGAATCCCAGGATAAGATAGCTTTGATAGGGAAATGGGGTTTCGATGGCAGTACAGGGCATTCTGAATATAAACAGTGTTTTTCTGACGCCACTATTGAAGACGGTAGCTTGTTTCTTACTTCATATGTGCCACTTCAGCTTGTTTTGAAATTAGATACTGGAGAAAATACCGTAGTTTTGTGGAAAAATCCTCGTCCTTCGTCAACTAGATACTGTAGGCCTGTACGCTTTCGATATTTGAAAGAATCGACTGCAGTATCAGTTGAGGAAGAAGCATATTTTAAAGAGAAAATAAGTAACTTACAGCAAACTGTTTTCAAAAAAGAAGATCAGGAATACCGCGTTACTCATTGCTTGCAATTTACTATGGTAGATGGCAAAGTGTGTAATGCACTTAGCAGTGTTTCCTCGTCTAAATGTTATATTTGTAATGCCTTGCCCAGCGAAATGAACCAAATTGACAAATGTTTAAACAAGAAAGTCGATGAGAGTAAATATGAATTTGGTTTATCACCTCTTCACGCGTTAATACGCTTCTTTGAATATTTTGTTCATGTCGCATACAAGTTAGATGTTAAAAAATGGCAAGCTAGATCTGAAAATGACAAAATTCTTGTTGCAGCAAAAAAAACATATATTCAGACTCAATTTAGAGAAAGATTAGGTCTTATAGTGGATAAGCCCAAAAGTGGCGGAAGCGGGACCTCAAACGATTGTAATACCGCCAGACGGTTTTTCTCGAACTCAGAAATTTCAGCTGAAATTACTGGGATCAAGAAAGATCTCCTAGATCGTTGCTGGATCATACTTCAATGTTTGAATTCGGGATATAATATTAATAAGACGAACTTCGAAGAGTTCGCATTAGAGACAGCTCGGCAATTAGTTGCCGAGTATCCGTGGTATAACATGCCTGCTTCCGTTCACAAAGTCCTAGTTCATGGTGCTAATGTTATTGATCACGCTTTATTGTCAATCGGAGAGCTGTCTGAAGAAGCAGCTGAAGCAACTAACAAACACATCAAATCATTTAGGAGAAATCACACGCGAAAAATGAGTCGCATTTTGACCAATACTGATTTAATTAATAGGCTTCTTCTTCATTCAGATCCCTTCATAACAGGTCTACGAAAGTTACCTGTCAAAAAAAAGAGTGTACTGTCAAAAGCTGTTTTAGATTTGTTATGTATTTAAAGGTAATTTTGCCAATATTTCGTATAGTTTGTAGGTTGTTTGTATTTAGAAAATAAACTTATTTTATGTATTTTTGCTATTTTATTTTATTCTTTTGTGGTTATTGTTAATACAAATAACCATTATTTACAGTTTTACTATTAAAATTCGCAATATAAAATGTTTTAGATACATCGATCGTCTAAAATAAAATTACTGCGAGACATTTTTACACCTAAATGTTGTTAAGAATTTTTTAAACTTATATAATATATTATAATTTTAATTATTTACGTTTACCTAAATATATTCCAACGTGTAAAATAATAAAATACTTTTTATAACGGATTTGTGTATTTATGACCGCCTTTGTATGAAACCTGAATCACTGTGTATTGTGGGTTCGAATCCAACAAGGAATAAAAAAATTGTGTGATTCGCAAATTATTGTTATGAGTCTGGATTTTTTCGTGTACGTTGTTTGAATGTTTGCAAAGTCCCTCGTGACACAGGAATAATTCCTAGAACAGGAGATATCTTCAAAATTCCAGCATACATATGGATTCAAAGGAGTAGAACTGTATAAGACCCTCATTTCGATAGCTGTGATATTATTTTTCAGACTTTATGGTGCTAATAAAACTTTCTTGTCAAACAAACAGAAAACACATTGTCTAACTTGAGAAATGACCGAAATCTTATGCCCAATAGTTGCATTCACTACATCTACTTAATTATTTTTATTCCAATTCTAATATCTTTCTTTTAAACTATCGATGCTCTCAGCAGTTTCTTATTAAATAAATACAATAATATGTAAAAAACCGATGATGCAAATACATGTAATGTACTATAATAATACCTTTTCTATATCTGTGGCTATGCTATATGGCTATCGATGCTTTTTCGGCAGTTAGTTATCTATACGAATATTATAAAAGGAAAGATCAACTTTTTTGATTTTTTGTAAGTATTTAACTAAAAAACGACTCAACCGATTTTAATCATTATTTTACCATTAGAAAGCTATATTATCACCGAGTAAAGAAGGCATTTAAAAAAATCTGTTTGAAAAAAGTACTGTTATTAAGCGGGCAAAAGTTGGTAGATGTATAAAATATGAAGAAAGTAGACATGACAAAGAGATGTAGGTTATACATACCGGCGTATGAGGCGCCGCCGAACGCGGAGGAGATGCACAGCAGGAGCACCACAGCGACGCTGTCGCAGCCGGCCCACGCGATGTTATACATACCGGCGTATGAGGCGCCGCCGAACGCGGAGGAGATGCACAGCAGGAGCACCACAGCGACGCTGTCGCAGCCGGCCCACGCGATGTTATACATACCGGCGTATGAGGCGCCGCCGAACGCGGAGGAGATGCACAGCAGGAGCACCACAGCGACGCTGTCGCAGCCGGCCCACGCGATGTTATACATACCGGCGTATGAGGCGCCGCCGAACGCGGAGGAGATGCACAGCAGGAGCACCACAGCGACGCTGTCGCAGCCGGCCCACGCGATGTTATACATACCGGCGTATGAGGCGCCGCCGAACGCGGAGGAGATGCACAGCAGGAGCACCACAGCGACGCTGTCGCAGCCGGCCCACGCGATGTTATACATACCGGCGTATGAGGCGCCGCCGAACGCGGAGGAGATGCACAGCAGGAGCACCACAGCGACGCTGTCGCAGCCGGCCCACGCGATGTTATACATACCGGCGTATGAGGCGCCGCCGAACGCGGAGGAGATGCACAGCAGGAGCACCACAGCGACGCTGTCGCAGCCGGCCCACGCGATGTTATACATACCGGCGTATGAGGCGCCGCCGAACGCGGAGGAGATGCACAGCAGGAGCACCACAGCGACGCTGTCGCAGCCGGCCCACGCGATGTTATACATACCGGCGTATGAGGCGCCGCCGAACGCGGAGGAGATGCACAGCAGGAGCACCACAGCGACGCTGTCGCAGCCGGCCCACGCGATGTTATACATACCGGCGTATGAGGCGCCGCCGAACGCGGAGGAGATGCACAGCAGGAGCACCACAGCGACGCTGTCGCAGCCGGCCCACGCGATGTTATACATACCGGCGTATGAGGCGCCGCCGAACGCGGAGGAGATGCACAGCAGGAGCACCACAGCGACGCTGTCGCAGCCGGCCCACGCGATGTTATACATACCGGCGTATGAGGCGCCGCCGAACGCGGAGGAGATGCACAGCAGGAGCACCACAGCGACGCTGTCGCAGCCGGCCCACGCGATGTTATACATACCGGCGTATGAGGCGCCGCCGAACGCGGAGGAGATGCACAGCAGGAGCACCACAGCGACGCTGTCGCAGCCGGCCCACGCGATGTTATACATACCGGCGTATGAGGCGCCGCCGAACGCGGAGGAGATGCACAGCAGGAGCACCACAGCGACGCTGTCGCAGCCGGCCCACGCGATGTTATACATACCGGCGTATGAGGCGCCGCCGAACGCGGAGGAGATGCACAGCAGGAGCACCACAGCGACGCTGTCGCAGCCGGCCCACGCGATGTTATACATACCGGCGTATGAGGCGCCGCCGAACGCGGAGGAGATGCACAGCAGGAGCACCACAGCGACGCTGTCGCAGCCGGCCCACGCGATGTTATACATACCGGCGTATGAGGCGCCGCCGAACGCGGAGGAGATGCACAGCAGGAGCACCACAGCGACGCTGTCGCAGCCGGCCCACGCGATGTTATACATACCGGCGTATGAGGCGCCGCCGAACGCGGAGGAGATGCACAGCAGGAGCACCACAGCGACGCTGTCGCAGCCGGCCCACGCGATGTTATACATACCGGCGTATGAGGCGCCGCCGAACGCGGAGGAGATGCACAGCAGGAGCACCACAGCGACGCTGTCGCAGCCGGCCCACGCGATGTTATACATACCGGCGTATGAGGCGCCGCCGAACGCGGAGGAGATGCACAGCAGGAGCACCACAGCGACGCTGTCGCAGCCGGCCCACGCGATGTTATACATACCGGCGTATGAGGCGCCGCCGAACGCGGAGGAGATGCACAGCAGGAGCACCACAGCGACGCTGTCGCAGCCGGCCCACGCGATGTTATACATACCGGCGTATGAGGCGCCGCCGAACGCGGAGGAGATGCACAGCAGGAGCACCACAGCGACGCTGTCGCAGCCGGCCCACGCGATGTTATACATACCGGCGTATGAGGCGCCGCCGAACGCGGAGGAGATGCACAGCAGGAGCACCACAGCGACGCTGTCGCAGCCGGCCCACGCGATGTTATACATACCGGCGTATGAGGCGCCGCCGAACGCGGAGGAGATGCACAGCAGGAGCACCACAGCGACGCTGTCGCAGCCGGCCCACGCGATGTTATACATACCGGCGTATGAGGCGCCGCCGAACGCGGAGGAGATGCACAGCAGAAGCACCACAGCGACGCTGTCGCAGCCGGCCCACGCGATGTTATACATACCGGCGTATGAGGCGCCGCCGAACGCGGAGGAGATGCACAGCAGGAGCACCACAGCGACGCTGTCGCAGCCGGCCCACGCGATGTTATACATACCGGCGTATGAGGCGCCGCCGAACGCGGAGGAGATGCACAGCAGGAGCACCACAGCGACGCTGTCGCAGCCGGCCCACGCGATGTTATACATACCGGCGTATGAGGCGCCGCCGAACGCGGAGGAGATGCACAGCAGGAGCACCACAGCGACGCTGTCGCAGCCGGCCCACGCGATGTTATACATACCGGCGTATGAGGCGCCGCCGAACGCGGAGGAGATGCACAGCAGGAGCACCACAGCGACGCTGTCGCAGCCGGCCCACGCGATGTTATACATACCGGCGTATGAGGCGCCGCCGAACGCGGAGGAGATGCACAGCAGGAGCACCACAGCGACGCTGTCGCAGCCGGCCCACGCGATGTTATACATACCGGCGTATGAGGCGCCGCCGAACGCGGAGGAGATGCACAGCAGGAGCACCACAGCGACGCTGTCGCAGCCGGCCCACGCGATGTTATACATACCGGCGTATGAGGCGCCGCCGAACGCGGAGGAGATGCACAGCAGGAGCACCACAGCGACGCTGTCGCAGCCGGCCCACGCGATGTTATACATACCGGCGTATGAGGCGCCGCCGAACGCGGAGGAGATGCACAGCAGGAGCACCACAGCGACGCTGTCGCAGCCGGCCCACGCGATGTTATACATACCGGCGTATGAGGCGCCGCCGAACGCGGAGGAGATGCACAGCAGGAGCACCACAGCGACGCTGTCGCAGCCGGCCCACGCGATGTTATACATACCGGCGTATGAGGCGCCGCCGAACGCGGAGGAGATGCACAGCAGGAGCACCACAGCGACGCTGTCGCAGCCGGCCCACGCGATGTTATACATACCGGCGTATGAGGCGCCGCCGAACGCGGAGGAGATGCACAGCAGGAGCACCACAGCGACGCTGTCGCAGCCGGCCCACGCGATGTTATACATACCGGCGTATGAGGCGCCGCCGAACGCGGAGGAGATGCACAGCAGGAGCACCACAGCGACGCTGTCGCAGCCGGCCCACGCGATGCCCAGCAGACCGAACGCCGGGATGAACGCCGCTGCACACAACACACAAACACACTTAGTTGGAATCAAACATTATAATTACATGTTCTAATAAATAAAATATCATCAGACGGTGCTGGCAATCTTATGCGTAAGTAGTACTTGCCAGATTTTAAAACAGGACAGGACAGACCAACCAGTTACACTGGTGCAGTGTAACTGGTTGGCCCGTCTGGTTTTTCGATTCGGACATTTGGGTAAAAAGGCCGAACACCGTTATTTTTTTAGTTTTACTATAACATGTCTGTTTTTTTTAGAGGAGGTTAGTGCTAGTTCGCTCGCTTGCGCTAGCGATACAAGGTGAGCCAAGGCAGGATAAACGTATTAAAGAGTGGTCTAATTTAAAAACCTGACAGACCGGCCCCCGTCTAATTTGGCCGTACACGCAACCAAAAAGCCTGACGGTGTCAGACTTTATCCAGACGCCTGGCACCGCAATGCGCAAATGTATAGCAGCCGAATTTTTTTCGGTGCAAAAGAAAATACGCATAACAAAATGCAAAATATGGCGCTAAAATGTAGGGTTATACACTATTTACATTTTAATAATTATTCATGCATCTGTGGCTTAGGCCACGTCCTAGCGCGGTGTAGAAGTTTTATGCATGCTACCTAAAACTCTGAAACCCAGTACAATATTTATTTACAAAGTAAACTACCTTAAAAATTTATGTTGATATAAGTTTGTGAACTTAAATAACCATTAATTTTTAAGGTAGTTTACTTTATAAACACAGAATTGCAGAATATTACAGGAAGTTAGTATTAAATTTCATTTAACATGTAGTTTAAGGATATAAACCTTATCGGATAATTTGACCTTCATGTAACTAGCGCTCTATAATATTTTACTCATGAAAACTAAATGTATAATTTTTGTCGAGTTATCTTGATAAACAGTGACGATGAGAAAGCCTTTACGAAAGTGGCAAAGTATTAATCTCTAAAACTTGCATAGTGAGAAAATACTGTAACGATTAAAAAGTCAAAAACAGTTGTCAGCTTATTACTAAATAGGTCTTATTTGTCAAGTATTATGTAAGCACCAATAGAGGGGTAGAGTGGTCTTGGTCTTGCTTTTTTTGTATAACTTAGGGGACGGAGTTTAAACCGTGATTACGTTAGCAATATTTATTAATTAATGTTTCGTATATTTATTGTATAACTCATTAAATTCTGAATTAAACATATATATGGCAAACCACTGTCTATGCTCACAAGAGGAAACGATACAGGGGATACCAAAAAAAAATTCAGTTATAGCAATTCTAACGTAAACATAGGAGAAAGGAGAAGGTGGGGGACTAGAAGCTCTGCTTACTTTTGCTGATAAAAGAGGAGTAAGTGGGTTAAAAATGACTAAAATCATGCATACGTAATACATAAACGGCCACTTTCCTTCAAAAGTACTTACACACAGTGTTCCAGAGTTTCATACTGCTGAGCCGAGTGAGCCACCCTTTAGCGAGGATCCAGTCGGCAAATATACACAGCACTACGCCACCGATCCACCCTGTTAAGTACGGCAACGCGCTAAGACGAGAATTCTGGAAAGAAAATTGAAAAGAATGATATATAAATATAAATTAACTTCGGTTCGCTGTATCTTCTATGGATCGTAAAGGAGGGTCGGCTCTTATTGTTGTGAAATAAAAAATGCTAAATTACAGAAATGACAGTGAAGATGTATCATTTAAATTACCCAAATAGGTCATAAAAGAGATCAGCAAAGTGAAGTAAAACAAATAATTACTGTTTTTGTATAATACTTGCTGTCCACTTATGATACGTTTATACCAAAAGTGTCATAAAATATTTTTGTATAGTCCAAAATAAAGTACGGTCCTCAAAAATACATATTTGTGCATATGCCATGCTTTGAGGGATTGATAGTCTTATTAATACCAGTGCACTGCATCCTATGGATTTGACCCTGGATCGCAAAGAACTAATGTTACAAATACCTAGCCGTAGTACAAGGACCTTTTAATAGGAGCGATAATATTTTTTTAGAAGGTATGTGTTGGTTAGTATGTTAACATTTGATTGCGTTATGAGTGTAACTTACGGCAACTATGTCAAAATGCAGTATATTGTTCATAAAAGATGGTAACTCGGTGAACTGTGTGTAGAACACCCACGCCTGACCACACTGCGCGATCAGGATGGCCCACAGCGGCACGCACTTAAAGAACTTCATCCATGGTATTGACATCGAAGGCTTGTCATCCTGAGGGTAAAAAGGGTGACATTAGCTACAACAGAAATAGGTAGTTAGTATTAAATAAAAGCGGAATAAAATAAAAACGTTCTTCTTTCAACTTCTTTATCTGCACTTATCCGATAGTTTAGGTAAATCCATCCATAGTATGACAAGTCTTGTCATAAATATTGTTAGAAGGAAAAATCTTTATTTTACTACTGCATATAACATTTATTACTGTAATGTGTGTTAGTTTATACATTAATATAATAACATTAAAATATATAAAGTTCATTCAAAATGATCTCTATTGGCTATAATACAGTCCTTTAAACGTTGAGTTCAGTTATCAATAGAAACACGCACTCTTACCATGGGAAAATTCTACACTGCCAAACTTATGGATTTTTTTAGAGACTTCGAATTATCGCGACGTTTAGAGCATGGAGCAGGATTAAGATCGGGACTAGATGACGGCCAGTCTTCAGCTCTAATGAAGCCCGAAACGTTTGTTTCCAACTATGCTTGGGTGGATCGAGCTTTATGACCGGTGCTGAGTCTTGCTGAAAGGACCATTCTTGGTTTTGGAACATGGTGTTGTTAAAAGGCTTAACCACCTTCTCAAGAATCGTATCTTGATACACTTGTGCCAATGTTCTGACACCTATTTCTCAAAAATATGGCTCAGTCACTACTTGGTAGCTAACACCCCACCAAACCACCACTGAAGTCGGATTATGTCCAAGTTCTACTCGGCTGACTAATTGAAAAGCTTATATAGAGCTTTGAGCATAAACGCGGTCATTCTGCTTGTTAAAACATTGCTCAATAGTAAAACAATATTGCGTCAATCAATTTTTTTTTGTGACCTCTCTTTTTGTACAGCTTAAGAGGTTGTATTGATTGTACCACCCTATTTTTTTAAACTATCAGTTATATAATGACCAGTGCGTCTCTTATAGGCTGCATGTCCTAAGTCATCTTTTAAAATACGCGACATGGTTCTAGGTACTATTATTCATTTCTCGAGATATATTTGGCTCGATACTTACTTTGTGTAATGCTATCACAGCAATGCCGTTCTTTTTATCACCCCACTCCATTTTAATATCACAAAAATATTTACCACTGATTGGCGCGAAAATGAGAAAACACAATGAATATTCATATAAGAATGACAGATTCCAAATTGAAAAGTAATATTGTTATATTTTTCCCTCACATTGTATTTATGACCAGACTAATATATACTATTTGTGTGTGTGTGTGTGTGTGTGTGTGTGTGTGTGTGTGTGTGTGTGTGTGTGTGTGTGTGTGCGTGTTCGTGTCCGTGTCCGTGTCCGTGTGCGTGTGCGTGTGCGTGTGCGTGTGCGTGCGCGTGCGCGTGCGCGTGCGCCAGCGCGTGCGCGTGCGCGTGCGCGTGCGTGTGCGTGTGTGTGTGTGTGTATAAATATATATACAGTGTTTTTTACAAAAAAAGAAAATGATGTGCCACTAATACCAATTTGAATTCGTGAAACAGACATTTCATTTTTTTTAGTTTAATGCTAAAATTCCATGTAAACATGTTTAAACTATCATACAGGCTCGATTACATTTAAAATCATAGCATTACTCTGATTGATATAACAAATTCTATTATAGATGTACACATATATGTATATCCTAAATTTGCATTCTGATTGGTAACCGGCATAGTTTCCGAGTCCTTTACCTATATTTCACGCAGCGACTACCCGTGACATTGCTTCTGTCTAGGGATCAAACATAACTGGGACTTATTGGTCCCCAAAATTACTTAAAAGGAAGAGTAGGTATTCTTATCAAGGTTCTTAGTATAGGTATTAATACGCATAGTTATGATGATAAAACATTTATACGCATACAAACGTCACTGGGTTCGCAACATCGCAACATCTATCATTGAATATTTTCGTAATATTTGTAATTATTATTGCACGTTACAAACATAATTATAAACTAATTAATTTAAGTCGATGCCATGATGCCGTCTTTGCCATGTCAAATACCTCAACACTGCAATCTATTGACAACATAATTGATATCGGTATACCTATTATAAATGTCGAAACTTAGAAGCGCACTAAACAGTATAAAAAGTACACTCGGTATACTGTTCAGTGCGCTTCTAACATTGCATGGACATATTAAGAAATCAAGCATAATTGATATTAAACGTTTCATTGTCAAAAGCACTTATTTTTATATATTAAAACAATTATTTAATTAATGATAAAATATACAGCAATTTAATTGAATGTATGAAATTCGCGTGAAACGTAAACAATGGTCTAAAACTACTATTAAATATTATTCAGTAATTAGTTATAAATTTCCTTTAATAAAACTATACTTTACCTACTGCTATAAAAAATTGAGATATGATATAATTCAATATTATTCAGTAATTAGTTATAAATTTCCTTTAATAAAAGTGTACTTTACCTACTGCTATAAACATTAAGAGTGATCATTATTTGTATGATACCTATAATTCAAAATTTCGCCATTGTTATTTATCGTATGTAGGTATATACATATAAATGGATTCTCGATTCGATTTGAGCTTTGTTTGACAGATTTTAACGAAATATAATGTCATATCTACCTATCGTTTGCAAACTGGAGCATGACTGGAACGATTGTGTATACAGAAACTATTATAAAAATGAGTACAAGAATTTCACTAACAGTACAGGATCTCGAGCAAGTTTTATATTTTTTTAGTTTATTCAATATGTTGTAAGGTTCAGTTGATTAAATTTCATGACAAAAAAGTATTTATTCGTGCAAGCAAAAGATTTTTTTACAAGGGTTGAGATTATGAAGCTCAAAGTAAATTCCTTTTTATTTTTGCCAAGTCATTTAAAAGGACAGACCACGAAAATAAATATTTCAAATGAATATATATATTGTATTATTATAATATTCAATATCAGTTCCAGTATCGACTAACATTGCCATTTATTGTCTACTAGCTTTTTCGCGGCTGTTTCGTTTTATGTTAGTAACGGTACTTTCTTTTAAATGAAATATAGCCTATGTTACTTGATGATAATATATGTAGCTTACTAATAGTAGAAAATTTTATAAAATCGATTAAGTAGTTTTTGACTTAAATCCTTACAAACACACAAATCAAATCTTTCTTCTTTATCCTCCATACAGACAATTACAACTGCCTATATGACAATATGCAGCACGTGGTTGGATGTCTTAGAACAAAAAATATCACCATATAGCTTCAATATTTTTTGTATTGCCTTTTACCGGGTCCGGTTTCCGACCTTATGCTGGTTTTAAGAATTTCTTGACAAAAACTCCCAATAACACATTGCCCAAGCCATAAATCAAACCTGAGACATCATGCACAGCGGTCGCATATAGTACCTACCGCTGCACTACGGAGGCAAACCATCCGAGATAACCAACATCCAAGCAAGTAGGAGTCTTAGGTCAAAACTATTATATGGCCTACACATGAATATCCTAATCCTAACTTAATATTGTTAATGTGAGTTTATTTGCTTGTATGTTTGTTACGCTTTCACGCCTTAACTACTCTACCGATTTATTATTAAATTTCGCATACACGTTGTCATGGGAAAAGAACATAAAAACCTACCTAAGAAAAAAGTACTGATTCCGAGGAATAGTACTTTATTTAAATGATGTCGTTATCATTGTAGTTTTCAATATATACAAAATGCATTATACAGACAAAGTTATATGAACAAGTTATACGGTAACGCATTCAAACAGCTGTGAGGTCAGCGTGTGAGTCATGTCTGTGTGCCACATTCTGATAACTCAACTTAAATGCGTGTTTGCCGAATTGATATTAAACATTCAATGTAGGTATTATTACCAATATTTTATAATAAACACTTAGGGTTGCTATACATACAATAGCCTCGGTACAATCAGTTTAGTAATCCATATTGAACGAGACTTTGCCCGCGACTTCGCTCTCGTAAAAAGTACTGTTTCTAATCTACCGTAACCTACATTAGGTTACGGTAGATTAGAAACAGTACTTTTTTTCTGAATGAAAAGTACTTACCCCATGTCCTTTTCTGTTCTCCTGACAATATTTATGCGAAATTTAAGGCGTGAAAGCATAACAAACAAATAAATAAATTAAGATTCGCATTTAGAATATTAGTTATGATAACAAAACCGATCAAAGTAAATTTGCAAATCCGAATAAGCCGAATTAATTTTTGAGAACATTTGGTTCGGCTTTGAATCAGAGCAGGCACCCAGATTTCTAAAAACAGGCTACATTCGGTATTTACTATTTAGCATTTAAGACTACGCCCAAAACAGGCGGTCACAGTTAAGTTGATAAAATCAACACTTTTGCAAAAAATGCAAAAGCGTAAGCTCGTGTTAGGTGATTTTTGAATTATAACACTAGCAATCTATCCTATTTTACAGCTTAAACGAAAAATAAATAGTTATATTACAATTTTTCCGTCCCAAATATTTAAGTTATTGGTTGACAATAAAAATACATATTTATCAAAAAAGCACTTCAAATCCTCCATACAATTTTACTATGGCGGCCGCGCGCCGATTTGAATATCGAGCTCTGTCATTCAGTTCAACCGCGTCTTACGCTCGGCGCAGGCTTATCGCCTTTCAACAGGTCGGCCGCGCCGATTTATTCCGACCCAAATTGTGTAGTCTTCAAGGTGTGCGAGCTAACTGTGCATTATTTTTGTTTAGCATTCATCTCTACACATTCGATTCTACTGACCATCTATGTTGACTAAACTAAATGAGCAGCAAGACTTATCAAAACTTGTTGTGAAATAACGTTATCTTGTGTCTTCAAGTCGGATCAGTAGCTAGTTACATGTATACCTATGTATTACTACCCATAACTTAGTCCAAACATTGGGAATCACATTCCGTTGTATGTTAGTAAATATATCATAAATAGATAACAATTGACCGAGACGTACTTACTAAACACAGATGTGATCTCATTATCTTAATGAAACTGTTGATAACTGTAAGTTTGATGAGTAATTACATTTTATAATTAGGAGAACTACGAGCCAGGTCTTAGCGATCTAGTGCACATATAAGAAAAACTTCAGTCTAGTAGGTGTATGTATGTATGTAGTATCGTGGAGAAATTGTGACTCAAAACATAGCTAAAACATAGCTAATGGACATGTTGGTTGATTTGAGTTGATAGTTCATGTAAATACATTTCGAAATATGTTTATCGTAGTTTTTCGGTCGAAAATAATAAGAAAGGAAATCATAATTGACAATCTTATGCCTTTAGTAGCAGAGCCAGCGCGGCGGCCCAACTGGCAGTAAGTGGTAACCACCGTCTTTAAACTTTTCAAGAGTGTACATAACCAAGCCGCTGGCAACTATATCATACAGTGCGACATATTGTTCATTCCAGAACCTTCATGTGAGATAAATCATCACTGAAAGCTCACTATACTGGCGTTTCCAGGTGAACAGGATGAACTCTGCTGCGCTATCGACAGATACGCTGATACAAACATTACGATGGTACAGTCAGCGTCGTAGCTAAACAATGAATAAAGGTCATTGGGCACCTTAGTATGGAAACCATACCCATGGCGGACACAAACGAAATATAGCAGAGTTTATTGATATATGGCTCTGATTTACTATGGCATTAGTCGCATTAATGTGAGCCACGGGATTCAAGTGTTAGAAACTGATATAGGGAAGATGAATAAAACACTAATTCATTCATGTATTTTTTATTCAATTTGATCCAAATCAAGCATCAAATCATTTAAAAAAGCAGCAGGTGCGTCTGTTGCTTCCTGATGTCTGGCCCAAGCCAGATAATAAACTATGCTAGCGATATGGGCGCAGCTCCCGACAGTGCGGCGGCCGTGTATACATGAGCAGTAGTATTCTTCTATTCTTTGTCTTCCGTGTTGTGTTGGGTTTAACAAAATATATGTATAATACTGTTTCATTCGAATATGACGTGACTGGATTCGCCCTCTAATCAATATTTTATTATCAATTAAATGTTGGTGTCGATACATTTCTATGATATAATCCCCGTTTGGTCGTATGTGCTCGTGACAATAAGACCTTGCGATTCTCAAATGGTATGAGCCCAACGTGAATAAGATTAAATCTTCAAAGCTCAACTGTGGAAAATCCTCAAAGTCTGGGCTGTTTCCATCTAGAGGCACAAATGCTACTCTTTGTCTGTTCAAGTTATTTGTTGATACGTATTCTGCCAACTCATTTTCTCTGTTTATATTTTGATTTATAATATCCATAAACTGCTCGGCGTATATATTGTCTTCGTATGGCCGCCGAGTAGCGTTGATAATTGCCGCGGTTATTTTAAAATCAGTCATCATATTTCGCATTGCAACATTAAAATATGTATGTCGAAATATTTTAAAATCTTTCTTAAATCGTCCATTAATTGTTTCAATCACCCAGCGGCACATTGTAATTAACCGAGATTTATTAGCGTCAGGTGTAGATAACTGTTCTCCTCTTCCTCTAGTTGGCGGCATGTAGGGATTATATCCACGTTCTTCAATGGCAGGGATAGAATCCCGAAAGCCACGGTCCAGTAGAAACACGTCGTTAGGTCTCAGATACCAATGCCAAGCTGAGCTTTCTTGCATCAGGCTGCGCATAATAGTTGCATCCGAAGTAGTTGCTGAATACGGTCCTACGACCTCTATTATATAGCCGTCTGTACATACGATTAGAAAAGGTTTTACCAGGTTGCGGAATTTGTGAAGGCTGTAGGTTTTTCTTTGGAATAGGAAATTCGCACTCTTCTGAAGGTAAATATATGTTCCGTCGAATACAAGAATGGCTGCCGGTTCATTTTCGCTACCACCAAAAATATGGGTTGGGATACGAAGATTTCTTGCCACCACTTCTTCTCTGGTTATATGATTTAAGCCCAGGTAACGTGGAACAAAATCTTCAGTTAAGCATTCTCTCGCTATTTTTAACTTCCTCTCTAATGTTCTTCTAGATATTTGGAATTTCGTAGCTAAGCGCTCATCAGATTGACCAGTTCTTACTTTAGTCAAATAAATTCCTAAAGTGGTAGCAGGACGATCAAACCTGTTACGAAGAGACGGTGTTTGTTCTAAAATAGTCATAAACTGATTTTTAGTTAAAGCTGTCCAAAAATGGAAGTGGTTGTCATCAATTGCTTCAATATTTTCAAAATCCATTTCAGACCTGCTTTCTAATCCCCATTTATACAATTTGATTATGTCAAGTACGTGAGCATTATTAAAGCTTTCATGTGTTGCCGGGGCATTCACAAGTTCTTCCCAATCATTTTGAACTAAATGAGGGTGGCAAACTCTAGCAAGTTCTGGTATATACAAATTGTGATTGTGCAACAGGTAGAACTTGGCGTAGGTTGGCACACGATGAGTAGTCATACCTCTGCAGTTTAGAAATATACAGCGTCTCGCTGTATTTGATACACGTCTATATCCAGTAACAGAAATAAAACCAGGACCTTGTTGATCCCCGACTTCTATTTGTTGGACCGCCACCGCCTCTCCAACTTCTTCTTGATTTGCACCTTCTTGTACTGGCTGGGGTGGCATATCATCTGATTGCTGGTTATGCA
The DNA here is from genome assembly GCA_963675205.1 of Catocala nupta. NCBI lineage: Eukaryota > Metazoa > Arthropoda > Insecta > Lepidoptera > Erebidae > Catocala > Catocala nupta. Next base: position 14,520,352 of record OY776082.1, read on the forward strand.
ATGCTCGATCATATCTTTGCCAGCAAGGGTGGCATATAGATCTTGTGCCGTCAAAAGAAATCTGAAACAAGATATAACATTCTGTACATTTGTATAAAAACATAAACGAAAAATAATCTTTTATTTCACTAAAATCCTTTATGGGTGTTCTTTATGCATAAACAATAAGTTCTCACATCTCTAAGATTAACTGGTACAGGTAAAATGCTTAGCATTACGGTTGCTTTTGTACAATAATAGTTAAGATTGTGTAAAATAAAACATAAATAAAAACAATAGATTGGTCAACAAAGACTCGCTTCTTGCGCTTTGTTTTCTTAGTAAATAGATAGATAGATGGTGTACAGACGGAGTACTTACCTCGCGTGGTATGATTTCTTGTAATAACAACACTACGAGATCCCGGTACCTTTCGAGAAACATTGCATTAAGACTGTGTTTTCTTCGACGTAACACAGATCGATTGCACGACACACAACTGTTTTGTCTTTCCATATCAACGAAAATCCAATCCAAAAGCAAATAACCAGAGTCCATGAAACACGCTAATAGTAGTCGTTAAAACAATAGATAAAACAAACCAGGTAAACGTACAGATCGCAACGGTGGCTAACGAAGGACTGCGTGGGGGGTGGTGAGTCAGTGCGCGAGCGCAACGAAACCTTTTCTACTTGTCTAATGTGCGAAAGAGACAGCGTATACATGCTTCTGAACATTGGCTCATCCGTGCAAAATGCTGTATGGTTATAAGATGAAAAAAAATCCTCTGAAACTGATTGTTTTTTTTTTTAAACGGTCCTGTACATTTTCTCCATCGATTTTAAATAAAATAATTATATGCAGTGAAAGGTCATATTATTCCCCTTAGTTTAAAACTATTTTGGTTAATGTCCGCCACTTTTCGCAAAGCGGGTCAGATATGCCCAATGACCTTTCCAATACCATTTAATGAATTAGAATTATTAGAATATTCTATTTTCTATTTCACGTTTATAAATTGTCATCCTCTAACTATTCTTGCTGTAAGGTTTGTTTACACATAAAACTACGAATGATAGAATCATTCAAAATCTCGCGAATGTTAAGCGATTTATGTCGATGACTGTACCAACTCATTTAATTTCTTAAAGCACTCTCAGGTAACGAAGCAAGCAAGCGACCATAAGCTACGGTACCAATCATTAGATGGACAATATGCCAGTTTACTACGATGGTAGTATAAATAAAATTAACAGCACTTACATGTGGTCCAGTAGTCAAAGTAATGTATTCAATCTCTTTTGGGCAAATCCTGGGATGCTTCTGTGGCGTATCATAGACCAGGAGCAACCAAAAGACGAACCATATGACACCAATTCCTCCAAATATATAGAAACATAATGGCCAGCCACCCCAGAACTCTAAGGTGCATAGCCAACCGGATATAGGCAATGTGATAACAGTGCCTATGTTTGAACCTGGAAAAAGACATTACCTTTTGACTGGTATTATTGTAAGTTACTTTTTAAAACCGTCAGCTTAAATGGAGCTGTGAGTTTCTTTGGTTTAGATCTGAATAGGAGCTTGATGTAACCTTAAAATAATATCAGCCCTGTATTAAACTGACCCACTGCTGGGCACGGGCGTCTTCTCAGTGTGAGTAGGGTTAGGCCATAGACCACTACCCAGTGCGGGTAGGAAAACTTCACATATCTTTGAGAACGTTATGGAGAACTCTCAGACATGCAAGTTTCCTCACGATGTTTTCCTTCACCGTCAAAGCGACCGATAATTAACTATTAATACGCACATAACTTCGAAACGCCAGAGATATGTGAAGAATCCGTGACCTCTGCATGGCAGTCCAACGGTCTCCCACTAGGTTTTCGCTGCTTCTATACTAGGCTTCTAGTTAACCTTATCTATATGTACCATTATGTTCCTACAGTGAGTAGTTTCCAGGTTCCTTGGCAACAACAAATGGAGCTCATGCGCGTGTGTGTCACCGATCATGACATGGTTCAAGTTTTCACTTTGATACCCTCATGATATAAAAATCAATATGGCCCATCAATTACCACAGAAAAGTCTTGGCGCAGAGTGAACATTCTTTGTGTCTATGATTGCTTATGATATTGGGGATACATATAAGTAAGACGCAATAGCAGAAAATATCCTTTAATAAAAAGGGTATTATGAGCTAATAATACTTACCAGCATAAACATAGGCAGCAAACTTAGATCTCTCCAATGGTGGTATCCATCTTGCTAACATAGCGTGCATTGCAGGGTAAGTAACCCCTTCAGCTAGCCCTGCTAGTGCTCGTACAACAATAAAAAACCAAATGTTTGTGTATGCCGCTAAAGGACTGAGAATTGTGAATACTGCTGTGAAAAATATTCCAAGTCCATAAACAAGCTTTCCTCCATACATTTCAGCTATTCTGCCACCAGGGATCTGCAATTTCATTAAGACATGATTCACAAGACAAAAATTAAAACTAAAAAGAACTTATACATTCATATTATACACTTGGCGCAGTGGCAATGAATGAACTTCATGTTAGAAAGGCCTTGATTTTTATTTTAAAAGAAATTCACACGAGCATGGGGAACACTCTACGTCTGCAACATACAGGAGTTTGATGCCAGAGTCTGGTATGTAATACCAGACATACAATTGAGTTGTGAATAATTTCAGATTGGTCGTAAGCCATAAGTTATGGCCGTCTAATATTTATTGCTGTTAACTAATAATAATGGTTGGCAATACTTGAGATTATTTTATTTACGCACAATACAGCTCAATCCTTTTTATGCATAATAAGATAATTAAAGATACAATAATAAAGAATGCAGATAATTGCTCTTTATATGATACTTTTGCATAAGGAATGGCAATATATTAATATAAAAATCTACAGTTGCTTTACCCCAAATTACTTCATGTTGATAAACTGATGTATTGTTTACATGGCATTATGAAATCGCCGGTTTGACGACTGTGTCTTAAAAATTTTCTCAGTTGCAGCTTGAAGTCTGCGAAATCTCCAAGTAAAGAGATTGAAACATAGTTGGTAAAATGGGGTGTAATATACCTCAGACTATCTTTGGGGACATACATACAAGAATTTATAAATTAGTTAAAAAGTTTAATATTACCTGTGTTAACACATATCCATAGAAAAATGAGCCTAAAACTATGCTTTGCTCTTCAACTGACCAGTTGAATTCACCAGGTCTCTAAAAAAAAATACACAAATCAGTACAAAATAGTCATTCCTATTTATACAAGATTAGAAAATAATGTATCTCATACTTCATTTGTTTTATAAGTAGAGAATAATGTGGTGAAACACTTGTGATGATCCCCAAGCCAAGGTGTGGATCCTGTGACCAGGCTGGGTGATACACCCTGATCGGCCACAGCCCAGTATCTCAGCCTCATTGGTCATTTGTGCTATGGTAACACTCAAAACTGAGTTCTTAATTTAAGACATTCAGTTTGAATAAACAAACTGTTATTAAAGTTTGCTTCAGTGTAACAACAGTGCTCTGTCATGTGAAATAGGTTGATTTCTAATACAAACACACACATACACATACAAATTGTTTTGAAATAATATTATGTTATGTAAACAGATTATGTTCACAAGTAACAGATAACTAATTGATAATACACAGTAACAGCACAATGACCATGGCAAACCAGCTAATGTGTAGTAACAATGTAAAAATCTTGATATATATATATATAATGTTCCTTTTAAAATGCAATTAGGTAAGCAGTTTTTATTATATAATCAATATGAGCATACATTTTAGCTGTAGACAGGGGGCGGTAATGTCTGTTATTGTGACACACAACTCTCACATGCACACACACAAACACACAATAGTTCAAGACAACATATTTTTAACTTTCTTGTGTGCTTGTTCAGAGTAATGGACTATTGTTAGCTAATATTGCTTTTAAACTATATTCTCTACCATGTATCTTGCCTTTGTATACTAATTAATTGAGAATAAATCATATACAGCAGTTACTCTAAACTAAACACAGGTTAGACTTACTTGGGGTATAGAGGTATTACTAGGTAGGCTAGCAGGACAAACATCAACATCAGAATTATTTGAGGGTACAGTCTTTGTGGTATTAACCATAGCCACTATAGCTACTGATAGGTTTACTCTCATGGCATACACACTGGCAAAGCCCAGAAAGCCCATGATGCCTAGTACAGTCCGACATTTGATCCATCCTGTTGTTTCCTCCACTAAAACAATTCAAATAAACAATTTGGTTTACATAGTTAACCAGGAAGAAAGATAAACCTTGCATTTTTTTAAGATTCTTGTCGTCGCTGTTTAGAGCACTATTATTTATTATCATATAATTCTGATTTGCACCATTAGGATTAAGATTATCCATACCAGATTTAAGAAGCACAATGTTTATAAAGTGTATAAATGAAAAACCAACAATGTCTATAACAACAGTTAGTTTGATTACGTGCACTTAATGTACTCAAAGTCACTTTGTACGTGAGAAATCTGTTTTATTTTTCTAAACATTTATCATACCATGTAATAATTTTCCTAATTCGCATTTGAAGTTATTGTCTTATGGTCATTGAAATCTTACCTGGTTCAGTATCAACTAAATTGCGACGACTACTTGTAACGTCGTGTTCTATGTCCGAGTTGATTATCGGGCTTTCTTCTATTGGCAATGACATTTTAAATACTCAAGTTATTATCAACACCATTCCGTAACAAACTTCTCACTTAAAACTAGGCTTTACTTATTTATTTCCGATATTAATGTATACAATAGAACAAGCAAGGAAGTAAAAAAACTACAACACTGCACTCCTACTATGAGTCACGGTATACTTTTTGTTAGAGAAATAATTTAATTTGTTCGTAAACAAAGAAATCGCACATCGGTTTTTGACAGATCATTGACAGATGGACAGAGTTGCCAATCTGTGGGGAATTTCCCAAACTGCGGAGAATCTCAAGTTGGTTGGGGATTTATTGGAGATTGGCATTAAGCGGCGAAAATGCGGGGATTTTGAAATCTGTGTTTTTTGTACATATTATAAATTGTAATAAATATAAAAAATAATTAATAAATAATACTTTGGCAGCACCTAGTAGCTATTGATGTTGAGCTGAATAATGCTCGCAAACATAAAAATTATGACGTTCTTGTTGCTCATGCTGCTATTTTCAAATGCATTGGTCGAATGTAAATTTAGGGAGCTTAACCATTAAAATACAGAAATCCGTAATCGGCTAAATATCTTTAATGGCAGCAAAAGACGGGAATAAAAAAATTGGCGGCAGTGTCAAGTTTAAACCTTTGAGCAAAATGGTTGCAACAAATATGTATATGGGAAAAGCGTAACGGTACAAAACGTAAAAATAATAATAAAAAATAGTTAAAACGTTTTTCATTGTTTCAAATAATATGGAGGGGAATTTGTGGGGAATCAGACGATTTTTGTCGCCAAATTTGGGCATTTGATTTGGATTTTTGTGGAATTACGATTGGAATTGGCAGCCCTGCAGATAGATGACAAGGTTTAAGGTCCATTCAATTTCATATAGTAAAGTAATACATTGGGGTCCATTCCAGATACGATGTATACTGAAATAAGGCATTTAGGTTGTTATTGAACATGAATAATCGCTACACATTTCAATTCTTTTATTTATAATTAAGTTATTTTGGTATTGTACAAATATCGTCAATTATGTCGTAATCAACTTGAAACAACATCATTATTATAATAATAATAATGTCCTCCAGACCGATTTTCTGTCACGGCGGCCAATCTTAACAGAGATTGGCCATCTGCGCAGGAGATATTATAGTGCACAAGTATGTGCGCAAACACAAGTGCACTCTCTGTTCCCTTACCCTCATGATCCGATGGGACGGATAATCCGACATGACTGGAGAGAGATCAAGCGCAGGACCAACGGCTTTACGTGCTTTCCGAGGCACGGGGTGTCTAACACCGCCAACTTCCTAACTCCGGGCTCGTATTGAGATTTCTTAACAGAATAATAAACAAACATGTGTACCTACTTTTAATTTGAGACTTTGTTAACCAAAGTGGCCAAGGTGAATGCAAATCTGTTGTCTAATTTATATATTACCTATAGCTACATTTATGCGGTTGGCAAACTAAGACCAAATAACTATTTTATATTCTGCTTTAACTTACCTTGAAAGTTAAACAACATCTATATCTTTAGTACTAATATTATAAAGAGGAAAGATTTGACTTTTTGTCTGATGAATCATTATGGATTTAACTCGACTATCCAACTAATTTTAAAAATTCTTTTACCATTGGAAATCTAAAATAACAGATTATCACCGAGTATCATATGCCATATTATTTTTTAAAGTACTTTTACTTAAATAACCTAACCTACTTTTACGTGAACGAAGCCGCGCGCAAAAGCTAGTTTTATCATAAAGTAATAGCAAGAAGTTATAACATTATAATGAGTAGGAATCATTTATAACGTAAATAAGTTAAATGTATTTTAGGGCAGTTCGTGCCAGTAGTAACTAGGTACGTGGTCGCCCTACTAACGGAAAGCGTAAAAACTTTTAAGCATGACAAAGACACATGAAGTTAATGTCTGTTAGTCTTTGGTAACTCTTACGTTTCACAAAATGGAGTTGTTGTACTCTAGGAATTAATAAGCACTTACGTACCTACATCAGGACGCTTCACTGATATAAACATGACAAATAAAAATCATCCTAATTAGGTACTAAGTTGTGATAGTTGTGATATTCTTTCATAAACGAAAAGATGTAACGTGAGTCTCACAAGCTTGTTGTGTCACACTCATAAGTTATAAAGCATGATAATTTATGAGTGTCCTGTGTCAGTCGTTAATAGGGTAACCATGTAGATACTTAGGTACACACGGCTACACATCAAGTTAGACTCCCTATAATATAGGGTGTAGTTATGTTAGCGTAGTTATGCATATATTATATGCATAAATACGCTACATACAAAATAGAGAATTGTCGGAAAGGGACAGTGCATAGTGGTGTCGATGTAGTGGTAAGGATAGAGCGTAACAAAAATATTACGCACTCTCTCGCACGATTCGCAGCGTTCAACTTCTAATAGTTCAAAGTCCAAACAGGCCAAGGTTGATGCGTCGCTGTGTGTTAAATTTTTATAGCCTGTCCGGAAAATACGTTTTAAATCATTTGTACGTTACAAATTTCACAAAGGCACATTTTCAGGATCTTTGTTTATATTTAATTCTACATTTTATCATTTTCTTTATCGTATGTATTAACTAAATATTATTTTTTTATGTCACTCTATAAACGACTAGGCTAATTTAGGTATGTTTAGTTTTATAGTTGTTCCTTTATAGTGTTTTAACGTGTTACCAGCCGGCGGGCAGAAGCCAGGTCCGTAGCCGGTAACCGTTAGGGTTATAATGAAACACGCAGACTGATTCAACTGAGAATATATTTACAATTTTTCACCTATCTTATATCCCATTCATTAGTCATGCAAGTTACGCTAACACTAATGTGTACAATAAACATTTTCACCAATCAGCGACAAGTAAACAAAAATCTAACATTTACGAATGATTTCTTGGAAATCTGTTCGTGAGTATAAAAGTAGTGCCACGTATAAAAGGCAGAGGAAAGCTTCGCGCGTCACCAGTGCGAATGTTGATATCGTCGCGGGTAGACGTATGATGCTCCGTTCGATTCCAGGTTTCTCGTAAAGCTATATGTTGCCTGTGCGTATACAGGGTGATTTTGAAATCGTGTAATTCCTTTTAACCACGCATTCTACTGGTGATATAGAATAACCCTGACCATATTTTTATTTAATTAGATTTAATTTTTTTTGAAAAATTATTATTTCGTTTTTTTCGTGAAATGGTGTCAGATAGTCATATGTTAACCAACCGAGGCAATTTTAATTTTTTACTAATTAAAATAAAAAAACATATTAATAATTAATGTCGTAAATAATAACGGGCGGTCCTTTTTATTGCCCCTTATTATTTACGACATCAGTTATTGTTATGTTATTATTTTTAAATTAGTAAAATATTAAGATTGTGTCAGGTGGTTAAAATATGACTATTTGAAATCATTTCATGAAAAAAATCTGTACTCTAATTTTGCCGAAACCATTATTCTAATTAAGAAAAAATATGGTCAGGGTTATTCTATATCACCAGTAGAATGCGTGGTTAAAAGGAATTACACGATTTCAAAATCACCCTGTATACATACGCCACAGTGTCATATCTACGATTGTCCCGTTAAAATTGTCTTGATTTAGCTATGTTGATGATACGCCGAGGCTCCTTTACGTGTTAAAACACGAAAAGTCTGCCAGAATATACTTCAATTGATTCAATTTATTGTAATAGCATACTTTTTCAATATTAATGGACAGAAGGGATTATCTAATACAAACTCTGGACGAAAATAGGTATATGTAGGTATGTACCTAAGTAAAACACGACTAAAAATATAAAAGATTTATTTCTAACAAAATAATATTAAAAATTGATATAAATAACCACATTGATATTATATAAATAACATTACATACGACACCAGTTACAGGTCTCAAGTGGTGCTCTTCACAATGTTTTACACAACATACTATTTTATTTCACGAAAATTAGCCAGCTGGCTATATACCTACCTATATTGGTTGAGCGACTGATCGAAACGACAGTCATAGAAGACCGTCAGATTCTTTAAAAACCATGACAACCGCATTGGCTTTTCAGATGAAAAAATCAAAAGTCCGGAGAAAAGGCCTGATTTTCATTGCAAAACCCTGAGAATTTTTAGTTTGAGAATATTCTCTCAAATCAATATTAATCTAGTTTCCATCGCAACCTATTATCACAGAACACACTTAAAATAAAATTAATTAATTAAAGAGATCTTTAAAATTTAAGCTGTATTTCATTGAAAATTCTAAGAGTCTGAGAAGAGTCCAAATATCTTGAAATCTCAGGACAAATCCTGAGATATGGTAATCCTAGGTGCGTGCCTATTTCCGCATACAAATAGAAAAAGGTTTTAAAAAATGTGCATATGAACAATCTTCGGAGCCAATGATTTCTCCCTTCGAGACCTTGGTCGATTCGCTAAACATTGGGCCAGGCCGCGGACAAACGTTTTCCATTCATATACAATATTTATGAGATTGAGACAAGCTCAGAGATGTCAAAATACATACTTGCGATACTCCACGACCCCACAGACAGTTAAATGTCAGTATATGAGACATCGATACCAAGGAAAAATCTCACGGTAGTAATAGTGCAAGGCTTTTAAAGAATCTCTTTTCATAATGTCATGAAAACATATATATGTACATCTTACATTCGAATTTACTTACAGGTGGTCTCCTACAAAATGTCTCCTATTATACAAGTATACTATGTAGGACGGAGACAATTTCAGCTGTAGGTATCTGTTGTTTATAGCGCGATACCGAAATATTATGTGTAGGTAAATGCAAGGGCAATGTATGCGGTATAGTGAATAACAAATTTACCGAAAAGCCCAGTGGCTTCCTTTCATATACTTTATTGTAGCCTAAGTCGACAGCGAGAAATTGTAGCTGGTGGTAATAAAAAATATGATAAAAATAGGCCCAAATAATACCACACTATCACGCATAAGAATAATTATGCGATATGAAAAGAGCTGCCACTGCATCATTCAAATAATTAGGATCAACATAACATACTTAAAATGAGTTGCTCTTAACTAATAAAATTTTAATGCATATAAAACAATATTACTTGCTATCTAAAGAAAAATGCTACATTTTACTTTAGCTAACAAGTAAATTTGTAATTTCGAAAGTAACATAGAATTTTGGATCGAATTCGGTCTTTCAATACACAACTATAATAACAATATCGAGACTTCCCAGGCGACCTCTGCCGCCATATTTGATCAGCTGTAAAGGAACAGACTAGATGCTGATCCTAATTTTATAATAATGATCTGTTGTACATTATTGTCTTAATAAGTACATATAAATGACTATAAACCAAACCAAAATATCCCACTAACACAAGGAAATATACATGCAACATTTATACACCGAACTAATGCATAGCTAATGGTAATTACCTAACCACAAGTTCCGATTCAATATTCAATTTGTGCGTATACCGAACTTCTGACAATAATGTTTCAATGTGCCTGGCTATTGTTGATACGTACTACATACTAGAGGACCCAACTAAGCTTGATCTTTTACTATTCGCGCTAGAGTACATTGTCATTAACTCACTTGCTTAGCTATGCGCTTATTATACTGCAATAACATGTTTGGTGCAAAATTAACTAAACAGTACCGCCATACCGTGAAGATATATTTCGTTTATAAAAATTGTACTGGTGAGTTAAATGCGGCTATCTGAACGCCTTACGACATTGTATTGTAAACATCGGTATGGCTGCATTTACTATTATAAATCGTAGGTGAAGGAATCGTGTAACCAAGACTAGCTACCTTATTCAACAATTAAATTATACATATCTAACTATACTCCATTTGGTGTGTCTTTTTCTGTAAAACTGAGTTTAAAATAAAATGCTGCTCTTTAGCAGCATTTTATTTTAAACTGAGTAAACAATGTAAATACAACAATAACGATTACCTACTAAATCAATTGAACCATTAGTTTAAGCAGTAGTTTATTTGTTTAATATGTGTTAGTGTAAAAGTCACATCAAGATTGTTTACCTTTAGTTAAGTACCTAACCAAATGGAGTATAGTGGTGCACATAATTGTATTCGAATGATATTCGAGACAACTTAATACCTGCTTTGGATGATTAAAGACGCAGTGCGTAAACTTGTGTAAAGCGATATCAACACATTCAAGTACGCTTCGAATAAAATTATGCGTATCGCTAATTATTATCTAACCTTGAAATTGTACTGTCGACAGAACTCTTTAAAAAAATACGTCTTTATGACACAACATAATTAGGGTGTAATAAACATCAGAACAGGGGCCATAAGCTTTTGCACAACGTAGGCATTAAGAGCCCCATGATAACTGTTGATATGAGATTCACACTGTTGTTGTCTAGAATGTTTCTGCCACTGATATGTTTTAGTGCTAAACTTGAGTGTGTTACAATTTGGCCTTCTTTATTTATTCCTGAAATGAAATATAATATTATGCATCGAATATAATTAGGGTAGTACATGGCTGATTTAAAATATGTGTAAGAATGTTTAGCCTACCTGAATATTGTACAGTTGCTCCAAGAAAAGAGTCAATTAAACTGCCAAGAAATCCACTAAAAGCTCCAAACAAGATAATAGGCCACTGTGGAGGAGCGAAGATCCATAACGAACTTTCAGAAAAATAATAAATAGCAAAATATTGTGATAGTCCAACTACTAAACCTCCTACTGAGCTAAACAAAGTGCCTGCTATACTGACGCCGCCGTTTGTTCCTTTTGGTACTCTTTTAAAATTTGTGACTAGATATGGTTCAGAATAAGAAAACACTGGCCCCAATTCAGATGCCCAAGTATCGCCATTGCAGGCTGAAAACACACCTGAAAATAAAATGTTATGATTAAATAAAATAACAAAAATAAAATGATTCAAAACCCAGGACATGTTACATTTTATTGATTTAATTGTAGTATTTACTCATTCCAAAGTGTTAAATATTAGGTTTAAAAGATTACTAACAATGTGGGTTACAATTACTAGTATTCTTCTTAACCTCCAGCTAAACTGGAAAGCTTGTATTAGAAGTGAGTTCAATGTCGGTAGTGCAATGGTTAGGGTTCGAATCCGCGACTTCTTGATCGCAATTCCAATCAGTTTTTGGGCCACTGCCCCTTTCGTTGCGAAACATTTTATTGCGTTCGTTCATGCGATGCAGCGCAGCAGTGGAGTGTTGTGTATCAAGCATAGTGATATCTTATAATAATATTTTATTTAGACTATCTTACCAAGGACTCCTACAGTGAGCCAAGATGCTCTGTAGTCTCTAACAAAGTCAACAGGCCGTTCAGATGCACCGACATCCAATAAAAATAATAAGGCAAGTTGAGTTGCCATACCAGCATTGCAAAGTACTTGTATCCATGTCCTTTGTCCACCTAGAACATTACAAAAAAAATGTATTCTAAGATATCATCAAAGTTCAGTGTACAACTCAAATCAGTGATTGACTACAGGAATGAAGCAGCGAGCAAGCAATTGCCTCATCATGGCATATGTTGTCATGGATAGGATAACTAATTGTGGGCAGGTGTGGTGACCATAAAAAAGATTGTAAAATATTGTTTGTACTTTATGTCCATTATAAAAGTAAGATTTATTTTATTTTATTTATATTATATTATATTTTTCATTATAAATTAAGATCCCCACAACACCTAACGTGGCAGTTGTCATTTGAAATCAAATAAATATTTCAAATTTCTCAGGTGTATCCTAAATTCATAATACTTCTGCAAAATATAAATACCTATATTTTATCATTTGGTAAACAGGTAAAAACTTGTTTTATAATAATTTAAATGCAAATTTTAAAATATGCTCGTGCATATTAATAACATGATAAATAATAATTTAAAAAGATTGCCATGTTAAAATGGGCATTACATATAATTGTAATAATGATAATATACTTGATTTAAATGACAGGTCTACAATTTAGTACCTATGTGAACTTGTAAATGTGACAATTGTATGTAAATATTGTTCAATGTATGCATTGAACAATGATGACTTTATGATGCATAGTGCGCAGCCCCCTTTATGATAAGTATTTACCATAGCTTTTAAGCATTTTAATATGGTGTAGCAATCACTCACACATTGGGCAAGATCTATAGAAGACAATCCTTTAAAAAAGCAAACAAAGATGACTTCTCTGCCTACAGCAAGCAGTGCAATGGAAAAAGACATAGTGGGCAGGCACTTATGGAAAGCTGAAAGATGTCCAAGAAAGCATAATTGGCTGTTCCCATAAAGGGGTTTAGGTGCCAACCCATAAGGTATAAAAAGAATAAATGCAGTGCAAATGACAACATTGCATTGTTTTTAAAGAACAGCATGAGGTGTCTGATGAGAGGCCATACAGTAAAAGATAATGAAGTAAGAAAGGAAAGAGATGTGAGTCTGTGTATGTATTTTCATAAAATATCATGTGTCATTCAAATTTTGTAATATTTGAATTATAGTGTTACCAAATAAGTTCATATGTTTATAAGAGTACATAAATAATAAGATCAGTTTGACACTGCATTTAACCTCACAACCAACACTAGGACGCCTGCATCCAAGCTTCACCAGAATATTTAAAACATACATTTTGATATGATAGTCTTCTTTTGTTTGAATAGTGTTTTTGTATTTTTGTTATCTGGATTGGTTTAAAGGTTTAGTAAACATTGGTAAAGTCACAAGCATATTAATCCCTTTATTAATATTAGATATAGAATTGAATGGATATATTTAGCAGGAAGTAATTTTGTATTTTGTAATGTTTTATTTCACTTACAAATTTTGTCTACACATCTAAATAATATTGACACAAAGCAATACCAAAACGTAAATATAGTCTGAATTTGGTAACAAATGTATTTAGTACTCACCTTCTTTAAAATCAGCCTCTAATTTTCTTTTCAAATCGGACCTCACTTTTGTAGCTCTTGATGCTGACAAGAAAAATGTAATCAAGCAGGCCAAAAAGGAATAATTACTCAAAGTAAGAATGAAACCTACTGTAAAACCAAACAGTGCTCCACTAAGAGCTACACTTTTCTTCCTATAACCATACACTGCTATCAGTAATGGGATCAAGCATGAAGCCAACCATCTTGCAGGAGATATCACCATTGGTTCTAAAAAAATAAATAAAATTTAAACAGAATTCATAAGCTGATTCTATAGCTTTTGTTCAAAGGTCACAATTCGATAAAGGAGTAATATGATAATCATTACATACCATCAAAACCTTCATGTGTTGTTAAGAATTTGCTGTAAACTAAATTGATTATCCATAATGACATCGACAAGGGTATAGTGAGCGCACACATAAGCACTGTTAATATGTGGTCGTCTAGTAAATTTTTACTGTTATTTAGTGCCATTTTAATATTTTACGATGACTTATTCACACAAGAACCCTCCAAAACAAACTAAATTTGACAGATTATACGAATAAAAGTTTTATTTTGGCACACCGTACTTTAAATATCTACAAAACATTTTTGCTAAGCACTTAAGAGTATATTCGATGAATTTTATCTATTACACCAACTTGCTAAGTTTTGTATGCCAACCTATAAACTAAATACTAATGTTTATCAAAATAATTTGAAGTTTTAAATGACAAGTCAAGTAAATTAGAGAAGTTGTACCGGCTTTAACCCTACCACGCCTACCACGTTAGTTACACTAACTTGATAAAGGATTTGGGCCTTTTATACTCTAGTCTAGACCAATGTTTTCATATCATGAAAGCTAAATTGGTAGAGGTTACAAGTAATGTTAATATTATCAGGAAACGAACTATAATATTTATTTGCTTAATATCAATATATATATCAATATATATATATATCATCATATTCATTATTTATATACTACTCAAAACAGAATAAGGGCCACTAGTTTATTTACATTTAAGTGCACTTTAATAAACTTAAAGTAACTGATAAGTAGCATTATATTGATATTACGAACTCTTTGGGTGTTTGATCTCTTTTATGCTGGTGTTCGTGTTCCTAATTTGAAAAGTATTGGCCATCATTTTAAGAAAAAAAAATGGATGTTATTCTTATGTTTTTCTTCGATTGTCTTCTTAACTTGTTTCGGTTATTTTAGGAAAAAAGTTTTACTTTTTCAATTTTAATTGATTCATTTATCATCTTGCGTTAATCGTGCCACCAATACGAAGGCACATGGATACAATTACAGCAACCAGAGCCATAACTATGATTCAAGAAGGACGTTCTCAGCGTTATGTGTGTTTGCAGTTGGGTTTTTCACGAAGAGCTGTCCAAAACGTATGGAATCGCTTCCAAGAGACCGGCAGTGTTGCCAGGAGACCCGGTTCAGGTAGAGTTCGTGTAACAACGGCGCACGAGGATCGGTACGTCCCACTAAGTGCTCGTCGTGATCGTACAGTAACGGCCCGTAAGTTACAACACCACCCTCGGCTGACAACGGGTACCCGTGTCAGTGATCAAACTATACGTAATCGATTGCACGAAGACCAGCAAATGTCAAGACGACGAGTTGTTCGAATTTCTCTGACCAGGGTTCAACGTGCAAACCGTTTAAGATTCTCCCGTCAGTATTTGAACTGGGAGATTAATCAGTGGGGCAAGGTGCTTTTTACAGACGAGTGCAAAGTAAAATTTTTTAATGATGATCGGCGTGTTAGTGTATGGAGACAACGCAGCGAGCGGTTTTCGGAGTCCTGCATCCACGAAGTTGACCGTTTCGGTGGTCCCAACGTAATGATTTGGGGTGGGATTAGTTTACACGGTAAAACCGAGCTCACCATTTTAAATGCGGGTACCATAACTGCAGAACGTTACATCGAGGACGTCATCAGGCCTCAAGTGATCCCATTTGCACAGCGAGTGGGGCCTGGATTCATCCTGATGCAAGACAATGTCTTGCACACACAGCTCGATCGACCCAAACTGTCCTAGGAGGGTCTCATATTGACCTAACAGTCCGGATTTAAATCCAATCGAGCAATTGTGGGACCAATTGAAACGAAGGGTTAGAGAGAATGAGCAAGGGGTCTACAACCAACAGCAGACGATTTAAAACGTGCCTGGGAGGAGATACCAGATGTAAACGTGACGAATTTGATCCAGAGTAGGCATACGAGGCTTCAGGAGTGTATTGCTAAGAGAGGAGGACATTCTCGTTACTAAAAAGAAGAAACAAAAGTGACAAGAGCAGTATTTTGTTTTTTTCCGGTGATTTTTTTTTGTTCATGTTTTCCATTCAAAATGGCCAATTTCATTATGAACTTAAAAAAAACAATTCATGATCATTATTTTAAACAATTGTTAGCCTATATTATAACCAATAACATTATTTTGTAGTTACATAAGTTAAACAATTTAATGTCTTTATTGTTTTCATGGTACAGCAAAAAATCTTAGTGGCCCTTATTTTGTTTTGAGTAGTATATATATCATTGGATTGGATACAAATAATCCTTTATTAATCAATCGCTCTTATTACTATTGTCGATTAACCTTTTTGTTTATGAAAGTATGAGTAGACTTATTAACAAAGACGTAAAATATAATAAAATTATAATGAAAATGTTATTACATTATACTTGCTCTTTTCGAAAATTGGAATATATTTAACTGAAAAGACAGCATCGCACTATGGTATTATCAATGATGGAACCCTTTTATTTTAATAGGTATTTAAATACATATGTGACTTTCATGGTCACCGAAATTCTGATCCAGACTATTTGGTTATTAAAAATGCACTTGTGTTAAATATTTGCGAAATAGATAACAAAAGAACTTACGTGACAAAGATAGCTATATATTTAACTGTTCTGCAAGGGATTTTCTTAAACCAATGTTGTTTTAAAACAATAGAAAAATAAATTTAATGTGAAGCCATCCAAAAGTTTCAATCGATTAAAGGTGATCCCTCAATTGAAACGCTTATCATAGGGGAAAACCAATTTACGTAGCATACGGTAGTCAAATAGACTAATGATAGAGTCTATACTTTAGTAGTTGTTTTTCACTAATGATTACTTTACTCAACAGTATCAAAATACATACAGTTTTGTTTTAATTAATAATCAAATTCCTACAAAGAAATATTAGGATTGAGATGACCACGCAGCAGGATTTTATTGGGTAAATAAAAACTAGTGATGATGATGATGACATGATTAGGCGCTTATCAACCCAAGTGGTACAGAGAGCTGTAGCGTATCTACAAGCTGAAGGTGGCCACTTTGAGTAACTGCTGTAGCTATTGTAATTTAATATTGTAAAACCATTAAATAAAATCTAATATGAATGTTAAGAGTTTTTAATTTTTCCTGTTTAGGGTTCCGATAAAGAACTTTTGTGCTTGCGCATAGGCTATGTCCAAACAACAATAACTTTTAAAGTAATAGACAGACAGTTGTAATTTAATTTTATATTGTAGCTTAGCTCAACAACATCTGTCGATCTAGTATAAAAATAAAAAGGGTTATGGAGAGTGTTTTTGAAGTAATTTACAATAATTTGTTGAATTGCATAATTTTCTGATCTTTTTTGTTGAGTTTCACATTGTTTTCAAAAATTATGGACATGTGAACACATTGTTTTGTAAAGTAGACGGCAGACAGTATTGTTGCCCTTCGAATAAGCCTATTTTCAACTCAGTAAGACCAAAACTTTGGGAGATATTAATTTTTTTGTACCCACATAGGAAATATTTTGACGAGAAATCAAAATGGCTGCCACTTCGCTGCTGGCACTTCGCAAGTAGATTGGGCCCAAGTGTCATGTGTATTTGTGTATAAAAATAGTTGTTATATAAGTCTTAAGAATATCGCTAGTCCATGACCGGACACACTGTATATACTCCAGAATGGCAAAGTTTCCGCTGCTATCCAGCCTAAACTATGGCCGAAACAGAAACTGAATTCGGAAGATTTCGCACTGCGATCGGAAATGTCCGGTCATCGGTGCACTGAGCTCACTGAGCTGCGAGCGACAATGTGTCTTTTTGCCACGTCATAGTCGTGTCATAACACAGAGTACTTTATATACAACATGTTTGTGTTTGCGCCACCAACTTTGCAGTAGTTTGTTTTGTTTGCCGTGAAATTACAAGTGATTATAAAATTATTTCGAAACTGGGAAGTATTAGTAGTTCATGATAGATAATTAATAACAAAATTCCATTACTTAAATGCGTAGGTTTTCATACGTTACGTACTAACAATAAAGCTAGTAAATTTTCTCTCCTAAGACAAAAAATAATGCTTGTGCAGACCATAATATTGTTACGTGCTGGGTTCGAGGAATAAGAATGTAAAACAATATTACCGACTAAAGCGTTTTATTCTAGCACACAATTAAATTTAAAACACAACATACACTATACTACACTTTGCCACTATAACTGCTTCAAACGCCGTAGTATTTTCGCTTCCGTTCGCTTTGATGAATACTTGACCGCTTACGATTGTAAACTGACTCGGTGTGCGCTGGCCTGCCCGTTTTATACGCGGTTAAAGCGTTTCCGGAGTTTTCTAGAAACGTCATACCCGGTCTGTAAACAATGCGAAGATTCGAAAATGTGCCAGCGCAGCGTTCTCTCTACTCTACTCGTACCGACGAATCTACGTTGTTCCGTAAGTATTCAATAGATGGCGCTGTAATAAATTATTAGACGGAACTGACGAGTCTTCCACACAATGCCGAGAGATAGCACTGGGTGCAATAATATTTCACTTAATTGACTATGGTGATGTGTGTTACTATGACCTGAATGCAGATCTACTCAATAAATATGACCGACTTCTAAATAATTGCATTCGATTTATTTATAAACTTCGTAAATATGACCATATTTCATCTTATAGATCCAGTTTAAAATGGTTACCCATTCGTCAACGCCGTAGTTTGCGTGCCTTACAGTATTATATTCTATTCTAACCTCACCAAATGCACCCACTTATTTAATCTGTCGTTGCCAATATCTATGTGTAAATCATGATAGAAATCTTCGTTCTTCCAATAACCTCCTTTTACTGTGTCCCTCCCACACATCTGGTTTTCTGCATTCTTCCATCTTCGTCCAGGCCGTTTTACTATGGAATGCGCTCCCTCATGAAGTCAGGATGTCCACAAACCGTTACACTTTCAAGGTGAAAGTACACACAGTGACACATCAACTTAGACTGTTTGGACTTTGAACTATAAGAAGTTGCATATATAGGGTGTTGCATATATAGGGTGCCTAACTTGATGTGTGGCCGTGTGTACTAGTCATTATTTCTGAGGTGCACTATGACTCTAGTAAAAGTATTATACCACTCTAGTACCAACTGACATGTGTCAGTGTTCTGTCAATAGATGAAGTGTATGATTTTTTTTGTGTTCGAAGGTGGAAATGAATTAATAGTTTTAAACCTATCAGTGTTTTAATAACCACAATAAAAATGAAACCGCGTATAGATTTTGACGAATGTCTTAGGGATTCGCCTAAATTTAGGTAACGTAAACATCATAATCAATGAAAGTTGTTCATAGAAAGTGAAATTTTATACGTGTTGTGTGTGTTAATTGTTGTATAAGTCGTCCTGTTTGTTATTATCGTAGGGAGCAGCTGGAAACTGAAGAAGCTAGTATAGATGGATTGGAACAAAAACTTGACAAAGTTCTCAAAGCATGCTCTGTTATGATAGACTCTGGTAAAACATACATGAGTCACAGAGGGTAAGTATTGTGCTCCTTTCGTTTCTGCTTGTATTTATTTCCCATGACATACTCTTCCGTACTCACGAATCAATGTTTTCAACATTTGACTTTTTAACATTTCTTAGTGTCTTAAACCAAGTTGCCTAACATAATTTTTAAAAGGTTTTATATCCTTGTTATGAATGTATCAGTGATTTATCAATACAGCACAATTGGTTAGTAATGTTAGTATTATATCACATTGATATAAGGCAAACTAAAATACATTTTTATTTTTTGTGTGATAGTGTCCTTTGTTGCATGGCTATTAGTAGATTATTGATAACTATTTGTGCCATTATCTTTACTAAATTATCATTGTTTGTACTACACATTTTTTATTTCATTCTAGAGTTCACAGTTCATTATGATATTATACTTTTAAATAACTGAGACTATTATGTGGTTGCATACAAAACAAAGAAAAATGTACAAGGTCACTATATCTATGTTAACTTACAAGTTTTTATTAAGTGCAAGACATTATCAGATATAATTTTGCTTTTGGCAATTAGTTACTCTGGTGGAAAAGATATATATAATTATTTTTTTTGCAATATAATCCTTCTTACTGTTGACCACACAAATGATAGTGGTTTAGATGGCTGTCTCACCAGTGTCATGTCTTTGGTTATTGTTTTTTATAAGTATATGAAGTTACATCTACAGAGTTTATGTAACAGGACTGACTTTATAATATTTTCAGGACATTCACAAATGCACTATGGGATCTGTCAGGCAGTTTCTCTGAGGATCCGGCAGTTATGGCCACTCTAAACAGAATGATTCATAGTTTACAAGAGATGAATAAGTACCATTCCATACTGCTTGACCAAGTCTCGAGAACTGTGCTTAAGAATCTCACTGCTTTTATTAAAGTGTAAGTATTTTTTATAACTTAGTTATGACAACCATTTAAAACATAGAAAGATTGGTTGTGATAATTACTTATTTCCTACATCCATACTGTAGTTTATTAAATTCTGTTTATTGGTTCAGGTGAGATAAACATTAGAGTTTGCCACTGAGGGTTCAAAATTCATTTGAATATTTGAATAGTACTATTATTATTTACTTATTCACTATTTATAGAAAATGCTGTTTTCACTCTCAATCTATATTATTCATACATGAATTTAGAAAATACAGACCCCATAATGTATAATTTAATGCTTGTATATGCATAATATAATACAATATTATTAATCCAATCATTGTTTTTCAGTCTTGGGTGTATTTGACAAATGATAGCAAAGATTGCAATGTTTTTGACCAAATGTTTACCTGATCAAATGTAAAAATATTATGATTTGTTCAACCAAATCTCTTTTGGTCAATTGTTTAGTCGATCAACTAAAGAATAACCAATAGCATTTTCCGTTTTGTGTTAAATGGTCAAATAAGTTTCGTTGTCTCCAGTGGTAAACTCTAAACATTCACATTTGCAATTTTATAAGATTTTCTATAAATAGGAATAGCTTTATGAAGCTGTATAGCCAAACTAATTTTTATACTCAAGTATAATATGAAAAGTACTCTGAGAAACCTTATAAACAACAAACATAAGACATAAAAAGTAATTCTTGACTGCTATTATTAAGCTCAATGTAATACAGATGAAACTTCCACTTACTAATTCTGCATATATAAATTATTACACAACATTCTGCCACAGTATATCAATAAGGTGAAGCAAAGGTGTAAAATACCCATAAGTCTCTGGCTCTGTTTCAATCCCTTTTAGGGTAAGAGGTAAAACTTTATTGTGTTTATCTTTAGATTTTACTCTACTAATATTATTACTTTAGATTATATTGAAGCCTATTATATTGAACTTATGTTCAGGACTTGACTTCATGACTTAATGACTGATATCATTCATACATAAAAAATTGTAACCACAACCTTTAATGTCAGAATAAAAAGGCCTAGGAACTTCAAATTTAGTCACTTATGAGTTTTAATTAGAGTATGTGGTCAAAAGTTACAGGAAAAATAACTGGAATCCCTATTCATAGGAACAAAATGCAAAGTTACAGCATTTACTTTTTTAAAACATTTTAGACTAAATCACTGATTTAAACCAGGCTTCTGCCTTGCCCTACCTCTCTAGTCTCTTCTGTAATCGAGAGTACACTTTTGTTAAACTTCGATTTAATGTTAAGCCTCGATTTAAGATTTAATTTGTTGGTGTAACTGCACCTCAGGAAAATAAAGTGTTATTTTTAGTTTTAACAGCTTACTGTAGATAAAATAATATTTACCTTAAAGTTCATTGATTTATATTGGTAGGTGTGTTGGGATATTAACTTTGATGATGCACATTTATCTATTTTGAGACCTAATTTAGATATTATTATGTTTTAACTGCCTCCGTGACGCAGTTGTGGTGAATGCGACTGTTGCGAAAAGGAGTTATTTAAGGTTTTTCTGTTAAAAATCTCAATAAAAGCCCAGAGTTAGGAAGCTGGCGGTGATAGAAACTCCCGTGCTTCGGAATGCACGTAAAGCCGTTGGTCCTGCGCCTGATCTCGCCCTGGTTGTGTCGGATTATCCGTCCCATCGGATCATGAGGGTTAGGGAACAGAGAGTGCACTTGTGTTTGCGCACATACTTGTGCACTATAATATCTCCTGTGCAGATAGCCAGTCTCTTTTAAGATTGATCGCCGTGACCGAAATTCGGTCTGGAGGACATTATATTTATTATTATATAAATAAATATAAAGACAATGTTTTATTAGGCTTAAACATATTATTTATGTACAATATAACTTTTTTATATATTTAGATGTTTTGACAAAATATATAATAGTTAATATTGTTCTTGGTCATTTATACCATCATAAATATCTTAATTACTAAGGCTTCGTTGTGATGCCGGCGCCCACACTCAAATACTTTTTGCATTGTATATGGTTATATTGACTCATTTAGTGTAATAATTATCATATTAGTTTATTTTGGTCTGCGGTTCGAATCGTCGACGATTGTATAAATCTCACGACTAGATCGTAAACAAATACTAGTAGAGAACACAGAGATAGCGGATGTCACCCAACAGACGTCAAATTTTAATGAAGTTAAGCCGGTCATCTTTTTTTTGCATGCCGGAAAAGCTTAGGGCTGAATCACCACAAACAGGACCCCAGAAGGTACTAAGCACCAATATGATAGAGCAAATGATAATGGGTGAAACGAAACAGCTATTGAAAGAGCTGATCTAAACTAGAGCATAATTTGGAGATGTGGGAAAGGATAATCAAGGCTACCAATAATCTTTTTTTAAGTAGATAGTCATTTTTCCATCAGTTCGATCTACCGAAGTCTTGTTATGTACCTACATATATACAAAAAAATAAATAAAATCGCTGACTGACTCATGCAATTGATCGATAGTAGTGCAGGCACCCCACTTCCTCTTCTCTCGTTTATCATTTAAAACAATTTGTTTTGTTCCAGTGATATCAAAGGTGTTAAAGAAAGTAAGAATCACTTTGATAAAATCTCAAATGAGCTAGACACTTCTTTAATTAGAAATTCACAGGTGAGTTATTTAAGTTGCTTTTTATTACTTATTTCTGTGTTATAATGCGATTCGCAGGTCCTATATGTATTGTATGAGAAAAATACTTTGATTTCCCCGAAATGTTTTAAGTTTTATCGTATGTATTCATAATTGAATTGTGCAACGATAGTTGATCTGAATTTTAGTTGCAGTCTTTGGCGTATATGGCCTTGTTGTCCGTGTCTACCAGAATAATTGACTTGTGCCCATCCCCTAATGTATGTACTACAGTGGGATGTGTACGTACTTATATGTAAGATAGCTACACTATTGTATTAGGCTAGTCCTGTGATGATAGTTGTATTGAGTAAATAAATAAATAACTTAAAATTGTAAGCAGCTAACAGTATTTAGGCCATCGCTATTTAGGAGCCAGTGCTCCTTCTCGAAATTAATCCTAGATACCGCAATGGTTGGGATTAGGTTAAATATGCGATAGCAATGTTCGCCTCCTTACAACGTAGTACAATGCGACTATAAAACCGAGTTTAACGTTTTAGTACAGAGCTCTAGAAATTGCTGCAGTTGTAACTGCATTGGTTAGTACCAATTTCAACGTTGTTAGTATATATACTAAAAATGTTAACTGATTTTGACTCTTTTTGTAGTTTTCAGTAATGAACATATAATTTGTAGGCATGATGTATTATAAGTTAGTTATGTGTTTGATTCATTTAATACAGTTACCAAATAAAAAACATAGGTTCATTTGAAAGTTTGTACGTATTTATAATGTATAATGTATTTCAGTATTAAATCACGTCCTTAATATAATTAAATGTCCAGAAGTCCGAAGGGGAGGCTTTTGACCAGCAGTGGAACATATCAAAAAGCTAATAAAAAATATAAAAGTCCTTATAAAATTGTTTTATAACATTATTAGATTTTAACCGTGGCCTCGCTCGCGTTAGATTTTGTCAATAAATTCCTAACCCTCGGGAGTAGTGCTTTTTTCTTGATGAAAGGTACCCTATGTCTTTTTTTTGTACCCCTGACAACGTGAATGCAAAACTGAGTAATGACCGGTGGAGTAGTTAAGGCTTGAAAGCGTAACAAAATAAACTCACGTACGTATTTATAATATTAGTTAGGATAACCTTCCAGAAGATTCTGACGTCACATTAAGACGTCATAGTTTTAAAATCGATCTTTATATGTAAATACTGTCTAAGGAGTTTGTCTCTTACGAAGCCTTAAAAGGTCAAGGCAGTATTTACATAGCACCCTTTGCGTAAGCGCGGTTTAGCGACGTCAGTAAGTCGGGGTAATGATGATAACTATAAAAATGAACGATTGTCAGAAACAGCCCGAAGCGTCTCTCTATACTTTGAGTCTTTAAAGGTTACGTCGGTGGCATTTGGTAAATACAAACGTTAGCCTCTATAAAAAACTCTTTGTAAGTAGGTATACATAAATTGTAACTCACAAGGAATTGATCTACATTCTCGCCATGGCAGCATGTATTTAGATGAAAAATATTTTATTTATTTCATACCAATGCTTTCAATTAATGTTTTAGTAGTAAAATAAGAAAATCCTCCGCACAATGTGCTTCAAAAGGGGTTCAAAATGTTCTTTTCACGTAGTAATATATATGTTAGATTAAAATTTACTAGTATTAATTCTGTCAGCTAAGCTAAATGCTTGTATTAATTCGTGACGTGGGTATCGAATCTCTCTATCGCAAGGCCCATGCCTTACCTTAGCTGCTGCCAGTTTCCTTACCTATTTCTCAAACATGAAAATGTGGTTTGTGAAGGTATCGCGCCATAAACTGACTGAAGTGGAGGAGGTGGTGAATCTCTTGCTGGCGACGCGATCATGTTTCCGTCACACCGCGCTAGATCACGTGCAGAAGATCACGATGCTGCAGGCGAGGAAACGCCACGAAATAATAGCAACAGTAAGTTATACATAAGTACTTATATATACGTCACTTGGCAGATTAAGTGGTATCTACAGATTTTCGCTTGCTACCATTTAAGCAATCCTCTTTTGATACGTTGACCTCATTTAGGATATATCAATAATGTTGCTGTCCTCTGAACAAAACCCGTAAATGATTTAGATTCACTTGCATGTTTTTTTTATAATACTTCTCAGGAGCCAAGGTGGTATATAAACAGAGTCAATTTTGGTGATAAGCGAATAGTAAAAGAAACTCATACTCACGCAAAATACTTCGATTGAGCTTAATGACATCGAATTGCTATCTAGTCAGATAGGAACCTCATGGTTGCTAGGTGTTACCAATATCCACATACAAAAGCAATAATGTTTTCAAGAGCTGGTTTCTTTACTTATATATATTAAAACTATCTATCTATCTACTATCGGTATAGTGACATTTTCTACGTGCAGTGCCAACTATCGACCGGTGAATGCACTGGTCGCGTGTTGTGATATTACATAGTATCACGTTGTGTATCCCTGAGGGGATAGGCAGACGTATTAGCAATAACCACAAAACTTCAACAGCTGTGTGTTGCTTGTGATCCGTTGTAATATTAAGCGAATGTAATGCCGGGAAAGCGTCCACTTGCTCTTTCCAAAGATAAATTTTTTTGGATCTCCCACGCTAGACTTCTAAGTGGCATTATTAGCTTGCAAGGAGCCCTTTGTTAAAAAGTTTCAGCAAATTTAATATATCTTAAATATTTTTTATCCCTGCTTGATGTTTGTTAT
The DNA here is from genome assembly GCA_963675205.1 of Catocala nupta. Taxonomy (NCBI): domain Eukaryota; kingdom Metazoa; phylum Arthropoda; class Insecta; order Lepidoptera; family Erebidae; genus Catocala; species Catocala nupta. The sequence goes on from OY776082.1 coordinate 14,546,148, forward strand.
AGTGTATGTAATTATATGAATATGTCTTTATGGCAACATTGAGGAGAGATTTAAAATGATGTTTATATCGTGTGAATACCAAACGATTTATTGTTTGTAGATATACAATATAAATTACTGATTAAGTGCATTAAAACATTGTGTGACCTTTGCTCTAACACAATTATGGAAATGTTCAAACTTAACATAGATTACATCTTAGCGATGCAAGATTCAAATAATTTACATAAAGGAATTATTTTTGATCTGATCAAAATATTAAAAAATAATACTATATAGGAAGTTTTCAAAAATGCCAGGTTCAGATCCCAGAAACGAAAACAAGCAATAAGAAATTTACGGTTGCTATTTTCGGTCGTCAATTGACACAACAACATTTAATATTGTTACGCGCTGGGTTCGACGGATAAGAATATAAAACAATATTACCGACTCAAACGTTTTTTCTATCACACAATTAAATTTAAAACACTACAAACACTATACTACACTTTTCCACTGTAACTGCTTCAAACTCCGTAGTATTTTCGCTTCCGTTCGCTTCGATGAACACTTGATCGCTTACGATAGTAAAGTGACTCGGCGGTGCGCGTGCGCTCTATTTATACGCGGGTAAAGCGCTTCTGGAGTTTTCCAGAAAACGTCACACACGGCACGCAACAGCGCGATGGTTCGAGAATGTGCCAGCGCTTTCTCCACTGAACTCGTACCGACAAATACGTAGTTCCGTAAGATGTCAATAGATGGTGCTGTAATAAATTATTATTAGAAACCGCCGACTCTTCCCCACAGTGCCGACAGAGGGCATTAGCCGTAACAATATATAACAATATAGAACAGTCTACTTTTCTCTTTTCAATATATGAACCGATACTTAATATATAAAGTAGTTTAATTTCAATTAATAACATTCACGTAAACGTAAGACAATATTACCGATACTTAATTTTTATTACGAGCACATAAGCAAACTTAACTAACCACCATCCAAAGTGGTACCTACTTGATTGATCGTAATTGATACCAACTTTTCGTGGTAAATAAGTTCTCACATAATCGGTAGCACACGGCATCATGGGCCTACGAATTTCCACTTGCTACGACCCGGATGTACTAATCTTGCTTTATTCACTCTCCTCACAGTTATGGCTCATTTACACATGGTCGATTGTCGACTTCGGCGTACAGAAGGCGGCTCACTCGAAGGAGGCGAGTGCCGCCTTCGGCTTGCCTTGAACTTGGTCGACTTCGAATGCAAACTTAGTCGTTAGACCACTGGGCGTGTACACTGGGTCGTTGGACGACTCCAGCTATTCGGGGTAGAGTTGTCCTGATGACCTAGTGTGAGTTCGGACGTCGCCAAAAGTTAGGACTAATTAATCTCACCTTTCTCCAGAAAATTTCGAATTGGTCTAGTTTTTGCTATGATTAAATTAAAATTATTTCTGGGTTAAAGTGTAATAACCTTGTTATGTCGCCTTATCTGTCGGCTGTGTGTATTTATAAATACGTGACAATACTCACGTTTTCATAAATTCATTTCAATAGTTAGTAAACTTACCGCCCGTAATATTTAATTATTCATAGATACATGTCATTACTACAGGCCTCCGTAACGCAATGGTCCGAGTAGACGTAGCCTATTCACTGTTGCAGGTTGGATCTTGCAGTTTACACTTGTTACACTTGACCCAATACTACTCTGGGTACTGCAGAGTCTGGGTGCTATGCTGTAAGCTGTTGTCATAGTATAGTCGGATGCTTTTAGCGCTGCAGTAGCTTTTAAGACATGATATTTAACTTGACCAAAGTACAGTAATTAAGGTTAAAAAACATAGATGTAATGTTTTATATTTGCATTTGGAAACAATCACAGCTTGTTTGGCGGCTAGCTGGTAAGCGTGGAACAATAATAGGAAGACAATAATCGCGTTCCACTAGAGGACAATGGGTTAATAACCGTAAGTAGCGAGTTTCACGCGCGTCTATTCATAGCGTTTGCCCCCAATGCCCAATTCTGCTAACAACTTCACGGCCGAGCGAGCCGATGCGCCGTCCTTAGCCTGTCCGTATACACACGACTTAGACTTCAGTCTTATGTACTGCATCAGCGAACAACTATTTGGAACCGTTGCCCAAGAGAGACTGCTTGTTCCGTCCATTGAATTATTTGCTTGAGCAACTGTCGATTGTGAGTTCCCGGCTTTAACCTTATACCCTGACGGACAACACTTTGTAAAAATCATTTTAGTTAAATACATATGAAGTGACTTCCTCAATTTTCGAAAAGACAGTCTCTCAGACTACACCAAAAAACGATGCACCTACTTTCGCTGTTTCTTGTTATTTTAAAATTCAAATCTGCGACGACATTATTGTCGCAACGGTAAAAGTGAGATGTCGGCAGGATTGCATACATTTATGTGTATTCTTGGCATAAAATGTGAATAAGTGCTTATTCGATATATGTATATTTAACGTATTCGTAAAGCCTCGCGCTTCGTTAGTATGAATTTGTATTATATTAGATTTCTTATTTTCGTATTTCTGCTATTAGAATAAATAAGTATTTGTGTCGGCGGCTACCCTCCCGACCTGTCCCAGATACCTCATTTTACTCGTATCGGAGTAATAACAACAACATACAGGTTTTCCAACTCGTTTGACCGATAGCTACAGGTAGTAAATTAATATGATTTGCTACATTATATTCTTGTACGACGATAACAGTTACATGTCACTGTTAATATTATTATATTATCATGCACCTATATCATCAAAGTATTGGACAAAGTGTATTAGAACTACAGTTTGCCATATACGTTTGTGTGCCACTCACCTATTTGGGGCGATCTTATTAGGCACAATTAGAGACTCCATGCTGCAATTAAGTTTTCCTGACATAAATACCTAATAGGTATACTTATAAGTATTTGCCCGAGTCGGGTGTCGAACGAATTACAACTAAACCAATTTATCAAGGTGACAGTGAACCAATATTCAATTGAATCAGTGAAGGATAAAGTAGTAAAGTGAATCGTATATGCTATAACAAAGCCGCGATATAAGATCAACCGACGTGCATTCATATTTTTCATCTAATTACGATCTCAAGGTAACTGCTTCATAGTACCGCGTTTGCGTTGCGAGTTGCTATAATCACCTTTGATCACCGTTGGTGGGTACTGCGTACCTATCAGTCGGTGTAAGGCTTATTCATCGCGCATAATGATTTAAAAAAAGAACAACAAAGATGAGTCACGCGTTTTGTTTACAACTTTACATCACATAACGTGACGATACCGCTTAAGGTTGCGCTTAGAAAACGAAATTGCGACGTCGAGTTTTATAAGTGCGTAGTTATGTAACCTTTTGCATTGTTGTTTTTTTAATATTGAATTGTCCCCGTAGTTCGTGTCAGGTAATACTAACAGTGAACATTGTAAATAATACGTATGTGGTATCTAGATCAGCGTATATTCAACTCGAACACTTGTTCACGAAATAAAAAAATACTCGTAATACAGGAATACTTTAGACCGTTGTGCCTTGAATTGTCGTGAATCACCGTCACGCTAACAACTCAGATTTTTTTAACATACCTGAATGTGCAAATGAATATAGTTTATAATTACTCGATTTATCGGTGTAGGTAAAACCAGCATTTTAGAAAGTTCTCCTTAATACCTATTACTAAAGACGCGCAATGTCTGTCAACACCAATGTGACGATTGTGGTAGTCTTTAGCCTATACCCTATCAATGGTCTAAGAAGTAAACTGGATACTATTCTGCACCAAAGTGTTGTTGGTTCAATTCCATAAGGTACAAGTTGTTGAAATGTTGTAAGGCACCCCGCGATATAGGTAGAAGCTATCCCTCGTACAGTCTTAAAATATACCTTTAAAGACAATCATCACACTAACAGCGAACGTTTATAAATAAACTAGGTCGTCGAATTTCTGACCTATAAATTAGCGTATAAATATTTATTGATTCACACTTACTTGATAAAAGATATGCTATCGGGAATACCATACATTAGTGTCTATTAGCAACGTTATCGATTTTAACGATTCTATTGCATCGATATTCGCGAGTTTGAGTGTTGGACAGTCGTCGAGTACACTTATCCGTCTGCATCGTCTTCAAACGACAGTTATGTATCGTGTTGCAAAAGGTATCGATGTGTTTTTTGCTGACAAAAGTAACAGTGTTTGTAGTCTGTGACAAATTGGGCGCTGATTTTCCTGTCAAGTGATTTTGACACCTTCATTTGGTAATTAGCTATATTTTTTTAAATTAGTGTTTATTTGATTAGGTATCTTATCTGTTATTTGCTTTTGTTTTTAATTGTATCATCCATATTGTATTTGTGTAGAGTAGAATAAATAATTGAAATAATCATTTTGTGTCAATGTCAATGGGATCTAGCCAGTAAAAAAGCTCCAAATATCATCATAGGTAGCTAAAAGTTTGATTTCTTTGTTGTTGTTTGTTTTATTATTATTGTTGTAAATACCAGTTTCTTTTAGAGCGTTGATAAGGTTAATTTCTTGCTTAGATTGATTTGGTTAGGCTAGGTTTGAAAATGGAATTCAAATATGCATTTTTTTAGAGGCAGTGCAAGTACGTATAAATCTGTCAATTTATATAGGTATAGGTACCTATTTAATTTTAAAACGGTCCAATGAGGATATAAACTTCCATAAGTGATGTTTTCGGTTATAAACCTTCTAGCCTTGCAAATATTTGGAGAGAAATAAATTAAGTCGGTAATAAATAAAAGAAATATTATTGAAACGTGTATACATACGTAATGTAAGTATTCAACGTAAGGACTATAGATAGGTACTATAAATCCTTTGACGCAATCCGATTACGACACAACTGCGCAGTGAGTTAAATTAGATCCTATCAAGTAAAAATAGATCTATACTAGCCTGCAGGGACGGCAGTGTTTTGAGTGATAGCTTAACCACTACAAATTTGTTGTGTTGCAGGTACTATCCCTGAATTACGTCGTTATTAACTAACTAGCTGTGTCAGCGGTTTCACACATGTTTATGGTTACTGCGCTTCCCTATGGGTCGTAGCGTGATGTTTTACAGCCTATAGCCTTCCTTGATAAAAAGCTATCCAACACTAAAATATTCTTTCAATTCTAACCAGTAGTACCTACCTGAGATTAGCGCGTTTAACTAAACAAACTCTTCAGCTTCATAATATTAGTATAGATCTGTGCCCAGGATGTTATGTTTTGAGATACTTAATATATATTTATGGTGTTTTAGTATTAAGTATGTAAAATGAAAATACCGGAATACTTATCTATACAATTGCCCGTTTAGGTACTTGACTCACACAGTTCTAAGTAAATTGAGTATGATTGGCTGTGGCTGAGTCATAACGATACGGTTCGTGAAGTAAATTAACTATCATTTCGTGATTTGATAACAGCTTGCTTACACATCTAACTGAACAGTAATTTCGGTCGCGTTTTGTATTTGGGTCGTAGAACTTTTATCCTAGTTGAATGTGTACACGGAAGATATTTTTAGTGTAAGTATTGTTTTACAGAATTTATTAGGCTATATTTTAGGAGATATGATTATATCAACTAAATGCCAATGCGCATAATTTCATTCGAATTATATTCGAATATAGTTGAGTTGAGAGTACCTACTAGATATAATGTCCTCCAGACTGAATTTCGGTTACCACGGCCAGACTGGCCATCTGCGCAGGAGATATTATAGTGCACAAGTGTGTGCGCAAACACAAATGCACTCTCTGTTTCCTAACTCTCATGTTCCGATGGGACGGTAATCCGAAACGGCCGGAGAGAGATCAGGCGCAGGACCAACGGCTTTACGTGCTTCCCAAAGTACGGAGGTGTCTAACACCGCCAACTTCCTAACTCCGGGCTGCTATTAAGATTTCTTAACAGAAAAACGCAATAACTTTTTCTTAGTCCGACCCGGGATTCGAACCCGAGACCTCATGCACAGCAGTCTCATTCACTACCGCTGCAACACGGAGGCAGATGTATTAGGTATATATTATGAAGGACGCAGCGCAAGCGCATAGCAATAAATTGGAATATAATTCGAACACATTTCTACACATCACTTACGATCCTTTTTTGGATTAATCCATAAATGAAGGAAATAGTGTAAATAATATTAACTTCAGTAGGATTCTTTAGCATAGAATATTTTTTAATTATACTAAATTGCGATTTTAACGTTACTGCGAATATCTCTTCAAGGAGAACAACTGACATAAATGAAAACGCATAGTAGAATCAGGTAATAAATAAAGTACAACTTTGATTAAACAAGCATAATAATGAAGTTTTATTTATAATATTATGTATAATAAAGTAGTCATGTGATAAATATCGTTGTAAAAATATATGTTAGATGTTAGTCAATATCGAATCAATGTTTAATTTAGTTTCATTTACTTTTTGTGCGTATTTATTAAAATAAGGCAAAAAAGGTTATCTGATTATCGCATGATTATGCGCCATTTCTGATATTTAAACTTAATAAGTGTAAGCTAAGTAATCATAGCATAATATAGGTCTGCTCTGTAACTCTGTACCTATTTATCAGTCAGAGTATGATTAAAATTGGTTAAGTGTTTGTCGAGTATAATTCGTACAAACATGCTGCTAACTTGTGGACTATTTTATAGTTATCATACATAGATTTATAATGTGTGCCTTATAAAACTGGCATTGCTATCGGGCAATAAATAATTATATATGGCGGTTTTAATGTGATTTGCCTGCTACGAATCTGATAATTATTTATTTATAAAACATAAAGTAACATGATGTTATTATATTTTTATTATTGAAAACTAGCTTTCGTCCCCGGCTTTGCTCGCTCGGGATGTCATTTTCTATACTACTGAAATTTCAGTATGATCAGTCGAGTAGTAAAGGCGTGCTAGCATAACAAATAAACAAACTAACTTACATTCGCATTATCTATAACTATGCCACACACCTCTGCGCGTTCAAAATGCTTAAAAAGGAGTACAAAGTATTTTCTTCAAGTATTAAAATATAGATTATTACTTATTGCCATTATGGTACCCATCTCGCTTACGAGAGCAACACGTGTTGAAAACACATGTGTCCCTTTTATTCACAAGTTGACTAAGAAAATATGTCTTCGAAGTAATAGATTTCACATGTACCCATTACGGTTTCCATCTTCTAAAATGAGCGTGTATGAGTAACAGTTTTATGACCTGTTGTGTGTGAATGTATGATTCAGTTGTTGCCGGCTACTGGTTAGCCGTAGGTGCATTATTTGACGTCAGCCTGACTACTAAGTTTCGTTCCTAATTTACAAGAGCACGTGCCTCGAAAATAGTTTCTCTGCGTAATGTTGGCACTATAATTTATTTTGTACAGTTGCTAAGAATTCTAATTCTATTGATTGATGCTAACGCCGCGCCGCACTATTAATGTAATTGAAATGAGAAATGTCTTTTATGTTATTAAACAATGGTTTAATAACATAAAATATATCAATTTGTTTTTCTCCAATGTTCACCCTGAAGGCAGAGTTTTATGTTTAGATTATTATTTATTTAATTAAGTTTGTTAGTTTAGTTGTAGTTATACCTAATTAGGAAGCTGTGGTTTCCTATAACTGAGGGACTATACACGCTAAGAAGTTTACTATTGCTTTATAATGTGCGTTATTGTATATTCCTTTGTTGAAAATTTTTAAATAAAAAAATATTTATAACTTTCAAGAATAAAGTAAAATAGCACAGAATTTGAAATTAAACTATCCCATGGCTTTATTTAAAAAGAACTATTTATCCCAGCCTGATATTTGTCGCACTAAACCTCACAAATATTTAAATACACATATTAGTGGATCACACAAAGTTTTGTCTCGCGTGGGGATCGAACCTACAACACTCGGTGCAGTTGCAGAGGATAGGCGACCTCTTAAACTACTCCGACATCCGTACAATCAAATGATACGAAAATTTTGATTAGCAACGCCTATATTGGGCAGTGCAGTGAATTTTCAGTAACGTAGACAACTCTATAGCTGTCTATAATAATATACATACATACATAGATTGACGCCTGTTTCCCAGAGGGGTAGGCAGAGACTACGGATTTCCATTTGCTACGATCCTGACACACTTCTCTGGCTTCATTCACTTTCATAACATTCCTCATACACGCTCGCCGGTTTAAGGTGCTCTTAACCTGGCCTTTATCCAGAACATCTCCGATCTGATCAAGAAACGTTCGCCTAGGTCTTCACCTTGCGACTGTTCCATTCACACTAGCCTTATAAACTTTCTTAGTCAGTGTTTTCTCGACCATTGTCTACATGCCCAAACCAGCTTAACATACGCTTTTCTATTCTCGTCACTTTATCCACTTTTATGCCGCATCTCTCTCTAATCACACTATTCCTTATTCTATCTTTCAGAGTCACACCACATATATTTCTCAGCGCTCTCATTTCTACAGCATTTATTCTGCTCTCATGCTTCTTTTGCCATACCCAACTTTCACTTCCATGCATAAGTGTAGGCACTAATAGTCCTCTATGAACAGCCAAACGTGCCTTTTCGGATACATTTCGACTGTTCATGAAAGCGCGTAGAGCGCAATTGTCCATGTATAGGTTTAGGTTAGGTTAGGTTAATTTCAAACAATTGTCCATGTGTAGGTTATAGAATAGCAATTGGCGCTATGCAAAAGGTCTATACTCTTCCGCTTTTACGTGACTCCTAAAACATATGTAGCTGGCGAATGTAGGCAACATACATATAACTACGCCTACCCTTTCCGAGATAAGAAGTCTTTTTCTTGACTGCAGTAGGCAAACGATCTTGCTACTACTGCCTGCTTGCTATAAATCGCACATGGGACAATGATCCATGGGAATTAATTAATTTAAAAAAAATATATAAATTGTCATTGTTTGGGTGTAATTTGTGTCCGTTATTGAATTTGGAAAGTCTCCTGCAATACAGAGCATTCTCACTAGTGTGGGCTTTACAGACATAAAAAATATGTATTGAATTCGCATACAGCGGCTGACAACCCTATGTCATGCACTTAGGTCGTGCCATTTGTAATTAAACGAGTGAATAACGCTGCGTGTTTTTGACTTTATAGCACCGACGGGAAATCGAGTGACAGGTATTCTTAATCAACGTTTGCCCACACACAATTATTATCAAGTACTCGCTTTACTTCCATCCCATGATGTATCCTAATACCTACGGAGATCAGTTGAAATATTAACGAATTATATTTCTTCCTAGCCTCTTTACTTCCACTTGTATTAGGATCGGCTTTTTATGTAATTAGATTCGGTTAAATACTACTTTTGAACATGAACAGTGGCGTAACTACGATCCCCAATGCAAAAATGTTCGTCTACTAAGAAAATTGAATGTAACCATGTATTGTAAGTGTAATATAGATAAGTAATGTCGGTTTAATGAGTCTAACAAATAAAAATGAGATTAGTAAATTAAATTAAGTTTATTTACTGTGAAGTACGCAAATAAAATATTTTGTCGTTACAAAAAAAATATGAATTCTTCCATCAATTATAACTCATAACAGTTCGGCTATCGCAGTTGAACACGCAAAACAGTTCGTCTACCACTTGGTTGTATCTCCTTTACTATCAATAACGGATTTAATCCTAAGTGGCATCGTCGCTACTAACTGTTCACATTCTTCTTGAGTTGTTGAATCCCAAACAGTCTTAATTTTCTCCTTTAAATCTTTTTTGACCTTGATGGATTTTTTCGCAACATCTTCATTTTCCACCACATTGTCTTAATAGGAGACAAATCTGGACTGTTTGACGGCCACTCCATTGTAGGTATTTGTTTAGAGGTGAACCAAGCCTTTGTTGTCCTTGCAGTATGACAGGAAGCACCATCTTGTTGGAAAACATAGGCATTTTGATGTTTCAAAATCGGAATGGACGGCAATAAACTCGTTTCTAAAATGTTTTGGTATTTTACTGCATTAATAGTCTCGTCTACAAATTGCAGGCGACCCACACCTTGTGCTGACATGCAGCCCCATATCATTACAGACGCAGGGAACTTCACTTTTCTCTTGATACAGTCTTGGTGAAATGCTTCATCTTTATTTCGGATAACTTTTTTTCGTACATCACCGACAGTCACCTCGAATTTGGACTCGTCACTCCATATTATTTGACGCCACTGGTCAGCAGTCCAGTTTAAGTGATCACGAGCGAATTTTAACCTTTTCTTTTTCTGAAGTAATGTGAGTAAGGGTTTCTCTTTAGCCGTGTAAAAGCCGTAACCCATTCTCTTCAGGACTCTTTTACAAGTATCGACCGAGACATCTTTTTTAATCATATCACGCCATTGTACGGTAAGCTCTCCTGCACGAGAACGACGTTTTTTCTTTATAATTTTCTTTAAAACACGGTTTTCAGCTTCACTCGTAATACGAGGGCGGCCTGATCTCTTCAAACACGAAACTGTGCCGTTATTTTTGCTATGCTGGATTATTGACTGGACAGTTGATCTTGGCAATAATAAGTCTTTGGCGATTTGGTATGCAGATTTCCCATTATCACTGCTTGAAATAATAATTTTTCGAACTTCTACCGCGATAGGTTTTCCACGACCCATATTGCTCAAAATTATTAGCGAAAATAATGAAAAAATACTTGGAACACGCCTTTTTATAGCCTTTGACATCTTAAAAACAATTGAATTCTATTTTTAAGATAATTTATTTTTAAATTTTAGTGTAACAATTAAAAAAGTATATTAACATTAGGCATAGACGAACTATTTTGCATCAATTAAGCACTAGACGAATTATTTTGCGTGACCATTTAAACAGTAATTTACAAGATACATAATTTTAAAAAAGGATTATTTTTTTCAGTAGTACCAAAATAACGTTATTTATATGGAGTATTTTATTAAATAAATTGTTTACTGCTAGTAATAAAGTAATAATAAATAATAAAGAGTTTATTATTTTTCTCTCACATAGAAAAGATACATATAGTGGTAACAATATAACAGTTAATGTAAACATGTAATAAGACAATCGGGGACCGATCTGCAACCCTCAACAGGCCCCAGGTAGACAATCCCAATGCACTTCCACCGTTCGCAGTATAAGCGAACGGAAAGAGAGTTAGCGATGTAGTCCCCAAAACCCATGAGGATTGCAAAACGTGCCCTTACACTGCGTACAATACATGAGATTAAATCCATGTGAGAGACTGGTTTCTGTACTAGGAGACCTGTATGACAGATAACCAGCCTCTCCAGACTCCGGAAATGGACAACGGTAAGTACAACAGGTAAGTACATCATTAGTTAAGTACAAAATAGATAAGATAAGAAAAGCATTATGTAAATGTAATTAGTTAGGTGTATTGTGACTGTTATAAGGTTTATAATTTGGTGTGATATGCGTGTGGTGTATGTGTGTGTATGAGAGTGTGTGCGTGTGCATGTGCGTGTGTGTGTGTGTGTGTGTGTGTGTGTGTGTGTGTGTGTGTGTGTGTGTGTGTGTGTGTGTGTGTGTGTGTGTGTGTGTGTGTGTGTGTGAGTGTGTACGTGTGCGCCTACGTATATGAGTGTGAATGTAAGTGTTTGAGTGTGTATTTCAGCTAATTAGGAAGGGACCTTAAGTAGATTCTCGGTCTCCTCATAATTCAGGGATTTTAGCCAGGACGTTATTACCCGTTTACAATTGGCTTTTGTAAGGGGGTAGACTGTTAGCTTCTTGTTTATCTTATTATATAAGTAGTAACCTAGAAATTCAAAGAATTTGCGTGAGAAGGCTGTATTTCTTTTAACAAGTGGTTGGCATACTCTGTGTTTAATTCTTTTGTTGATATTTAGTGATGGATCATACCCTATTAATGAGTGTTGCCTTAGAGCTGTGCACAGAATGTATAGTTGGCGTACTGTCAATACGTCCGAGAGCGAATAGAGATCTTTAGTAGAAAAGAAAAATGGTAACGATAGGCTTACTTTTATAACCGCTCTTTGCGCTCTTTCTAGCTTTATCATGCTAGTCTTACAAGTGCCACCCCATACAGTAATACAATAGCTGAGTATAGATTGGCACAGCGCCATATACACCATTTTAATAACAGTTTTGTCAGCTATATGGCGTAGGTTTTTAAAAATGAACATTAGTTTCCGAGTTCTGGAGGATAGTAAGTCTAGGTGTTGGTTAAAGCTTAGTGAGCTATCAATCATGACTCCAAGATATTTTATGCTGGAAGCTAGTTCTAAATGGTTACAGGAACAGGCAGGATTGGATGAACAATAATGAGCTTTTATGGAATAATTTTTGTGAAATGAAGTTGAAATGTTTTTGATGGAGAATGGGATATATTTGGTTTTGTTAACATTGAGTGTGAGGCCATTGTCATTGAGCCATGAGATTACTGTATTGAATCCTGTTTGTGCAAAGTCGTAAACATCATTCCAGGTGTCACCATGGAAGACTAGAGCCGTGTCATCCGCAAATGTTACGATCTTCCCATTTATAAGTTGGAGGTTACACAGGTCGTTGATGAAAATAAGGAAAAGAGTAGGGCCCATTACGCTGTCCCTGTGGGACACCGTAAGATATAGGTAAATCATCACTAGTGATATCACCAACTCTCACTCTCTGTTGTCTATCAGAAAGATATTCCTCAAACAATTTGAGCTGTACATCACGAATCCCCATGTTTTGTAGTTTGGTTAGTAGGAGTGGGACAGAGACTGTGTCAAATGCCTTAGCTAAGTCCAAAAATATCGCTATTACCTTTTTTTTATTGTCTAGTTTGTTAACAATATAATCGGTCAAATCGTGAACAGCATCATTTGTCGAGATTCCAGTTCTAAAACCAAACTGGGATCTAGACAAAAGTGCTTTGGTCTCAAGGTATTTTACGAGGCGTTTATTAATAAGTTTTTCCGCTAGTTTGGATATTGTAGGAAGTATAGAGATAGGCCGGTAATTATTGACACAGCCTCTGTCACCACTTTTATATATTGGGATAACTTCCGCATGTTTAAATTCTTTCGGGAAAACACCATTGTGAAACATTAGGTTGAAAATGTATGTTAGGGGAGATACTAATATGTTGTGGTATCTTTTCAAAAAAGCTCCGGAAATGTAGTCGCGACCAACCGTTTTATCTTTCTTTAAGTTCAGTAGGGACTGACGAACCTCTTCTTCGTCAGTTGGAAACAGGGCGAAGGAGAAAGGACAGGAGTTGGCATGAGATGTATTGCGTGGGGTATTGCTATTAAGGATATTTTCAGCAAGATTTTTTCCAATAGACACGAAGAAGCAGTTTATATTATTAACCGAGGTAGAAGGGTTTATCGTAGATATGAGATCCATAGCTGGGTTTGTTTTTTTGTTGGAGTGTGTTATCTGTTTTACAGCGTCCCAAAGTTTTTTGTTGTTAGTTTTTGCCGCTTTATCTATTAGACGTTTTTCATAGTCCCTTTTTAGTTTTTTTAATAACCAGTTACAGAAGTTTCTGTACCTTTTGTAGGTGGACTTGATAATCTCGTCACTAGGTTTTTTTTTACATTTTGTATGAAGTTTATCACGGTTTTTCATACACCTTAATAGACCAGCTGTTATCCAGGGTTTTCTTATCCGCTTGCGGTTGGGAACAGTATTAGATTTCGTATTAGATTTTATTTTGGAATTTAAACTATTAATTAGTAAAGTTGTAGCTACATTTGCGTCTGTTGTTTCGTAGATGGAATTAACTAGTGTCTTTCTAGGAACGAAGAAAGTTAAAAAGAAAAATGTGTTCTTCATAATGTGTGACTAGACGAAAATTTTTGCATTGGGGCTCGTATATCATCTGAGGCCTGTGGCAAATTCTTTGGAAGGGGTGCTCCCAGTAAAATAAAATGTTAAGTACTTAGGTAGGTACAAAATGTTGTTAAAAGTGTTAGGTTATTTCTGAGTTTGGGTCGGAGCCCTTTTGGGTCGAAGGTCCGTGGCATTTCGCCAGCCCTGCCGCCCAATAGATACGTCACTGATCATGAAGTAACTACCATCATACTCACCCCAAATTGAAAGTAGATAATACCTAACTATATTCTAAAATTGACTAATAGGCCAGGCCTATTCTCAAAGGGATAATTACCACAAATAGTCTTAGCTAAACTCAAAGTAAACGTGAATTTTAATTGTAATCAGAAACACTAAAACAAATCAATTGCATGTTGACTGAAGATATTTTGAACTGTCACAAATATTAATGTCTGTCTGTGAGAGGACCGAATGTGAATTTGCCGGTCTTGTTTGTATACGGCTATATTAAGGATAATATGTAGAAGGATTAGGCCTATCGATATCGTGGTGACTATTTACAATAATCCCTCATAAATCAAATTTTTGATTCTGATGATCAAAATCAATGTATCAATCTAAACTACTATTAAAAATACACATTAACTTATTAAAATTGACACGAAGACTTTATACGTATACTAAAAAAAAAAGTGTTTTCAACACATTATGTAGGTCTGTAACTATTTATCAGGCAGATACACCCTAACTTTATATTATAAATGCGAATCTGAGTTTATTTCTTCGTTTGTGTCGCTTTCAAGTCTTTACTAATACATCGATTATCATGAAATTTCGCATATACATTGTCAGGGCAACAGTTAACAGTCCGTTTAGGTCAAGGTACCCCTTTACCTAAAAGGACATAGGGTACCTTTTATGCAGAAAAAGGGACTGCTACTAACTTAACCTAACCAAGATTTACGCGAGCGAAGCCGCGAGAAATATCTAGTATATCTACGATAAAACTCATACATATGACCATACCTTTTTTGAGTTCGAAAAACTCATAAACAACAGCTTTGTCCGTCTGTCTGTTATACAACTTTCAACTCAAGAAACGTAAGAGCTCGAGACTTGCGGTCAACGCCATTCGACTCGGCATAGTCGATATACCCCGAAATGACTATGACCTTTGACCACAAGGTCAAGTGATATAATTTTTTCGAACTAAGATTTACAGCATTTCATTTCCGTTTCTCACTTGTAATATACCTACGTAGATGTATTTATACATTCCGATTATTATCCGCTAGTGAGGACAAAGAAATAACATCGGCTAAGGGTGGCCGACGAAATATTGATTTTATATCAAAGTAAAGATCATTTAAAATGTACACAAGTTGTTTCATTTCATTCTATACAAAACTTTTTACAAAATGCAGTTTTTATAGGGGTGCTCCATACTTTTGGCCAAGGCTGTATATTATATATAACTCGACCGAGGGACGACCCCAAGGTGTCTGTACACTAAGTTACAAGTCAGTCGGTCCAGTGGTTCCGGAACTATGCCTGTCACTAACAAACTGTCACTAACAGACATACACACAGACCCACATAGCGTTTTCATTAACCTCTTCGTAGAAGATCTCAGAGGTTAATAATGACAAGTCTGGTGTAAGTGTATCTGCCCTACATAAGATCGCAGCCATACTTACTCAGGCTCTGAATAAGACTGGCAGCATTAAGGCAACGTTCCTTCTGCTGGCGGCGTCTCTCTCTCATCTTTGAAGACGGTAACGTGACAGTTTTATTCCAGGATCTACAAGCGCCGATAGGCTGTAGTACCCTCTTACCGTCTGATTTGTATGTTTGGTTGCAATCATTTTAGTAGATATAAATACAAGCGATTTAGGCGCAACATCCGTGCTGCTTTGTACGTTAATCCATCGATCAACTAATGACGGTACGCACTTAGGTGCTTCTTATTCAGTGTTTTCAATTACAATCCTAAATGATACTCAAATTGAGAAATTTATAGACAAGGGAGTGTGGTCCAGATATACAGGATTCGAGATCTGACAAGTTCAGCAGTAATTTCGAGAAAAAAGGCGTTAGAAAATAATAAGCGCCAAATATATTGAGATTTATACACACAACCTTAAGTGAAAATAATGTAGCCTGATGATTTGATAATTTTGTAGTTTGGTAGGTTAGTAAAGAGGTTCACGTAGTCTTTTTCCAACTAGATTTTGCCCGCAGTTCCGCTCGCGTTAATAGTTTTTGTTAATAAATTTTTATTCCTCGGGAGCAGTACGTTTTCTTGATGAAAGATACCTCATGTTCTTCTTTGTATCTCTGACAACGTGTATGCATAATTTCATGATGATCGGTCGAGTAGTTAAGGCGTGAATGCGTAATAAACAAACAAACTCACATTCGCATTTATAATACTAGATGTACCGGCGGTTTCACCCGCGTTTATGATTACTGCGCCGTGGGTCGTAGCGAGATGTTATATATATAGCCTATAACCTTCCTCGATAAATGAGCTATCCAACACAAAAATATTTTTTCAATTCGGTCCAGTAGTTCCTGAGATTAACGCGTTCAAACAAACAAACAAACTCTTCAGCTTTATAATATTAAGTATAGATTAGTAAGGATATAGTTAACTTTAGCCATAAGTAGGCCCATAGGTATATCGATAACACAAGAGGAACATATAAGTACGAATACGAAATCGCCAAAGAATATTAGTACAATAACTGAGTACAATATAAAAAAACACTTCGTAATTAACCCGCATAAAGCGACCGTGTAACCCTACAGAATCTAATTACACAGTACAATGGAAAACAGTAAAACAGATGTCACATATGAATAGCTAGACGACAACTTAGGTAAAGCACTGTGGCAGTGAAGAGATGTGATAGGTAATACATGTATATATAAACTATATTTAATTTTATGCTTCGGCAACCTATTAGTTTGTTATAATTAGATACCATTGAGTTTAGAAACTGGCTTTTAAATTTGTACAATTTTTGCAAGGGGATGAGCTGCATACCGATATACAAGTCCTAGTTCAGTTGCAGATGTTCCCAAGCTGTTTACAAAGTTTCACTATTCCACTTATTGTTCATCTATTGTAACTGTTTAAACTTTGTAATGATGTATTTTATTATCAATAAACTTTATTATTATCTTATCTTATCTTGTGTGGGGGCCAGTCAGTACAGACCGGTGACACTTCGACCCAGTGGGATCTTTTGTGTCGACTTCCCCAATACCGACTGCCATAGATGTTCATGGCAGCTGGGACCGACGGCTTAACGTGCTCTCCGAGGCACGGAGCAGGCGATAATTGTCAATCAATACGCACATAATAATCGTATAATCGGAATGTATAAATACATTCCGATTATTATCCGCTAGTGAGGACAAAGAAATAACATCGAAGTAACGTGATTTGACATGAGTGAATAATTAATAGCCCGTGTACATATTATGCAGAAGACATTATTCATGGGCACAGCAATTTATTTTACGAGTAGCTTTTGTCCGCAGCTTCGCAGTTTTAATAGAATCAGTACATTTTTCTTTTAAATAAAATATAACCTATGTTACTCGGTGATACCTTATATAATATAGCTTGCTAATAGGGAAAGAATGTTAAAAACAGGTTGATTAATTTTTGAGTTAAAACCTTACAAACAAACAAAATTTAACTGTTTCGTCTTTACTACATTACTATCACTACTTATTATAGAACAAAGTCCCCAGCTGCGTCTGTTTGACTGTTTGCGATAAACTCAAAAACTACTGAACGGATTTTCATGCGGTTTTCACTAATAGACAGAGTTATTAGTGAGGAAGGTTTAGGTATATAATTTGTTAAGGTTTTGGATTACCTATGCGAATCAGGGGCGGGTCGCTAGTATATACTATAATATAATAGTTAATAATAAAGTTTTTTGAGCAGCGATAGCTCAGTGGGGAGACCAACAGACTGCAATGCAGAGGGTCTCGGGTTCGAACCCACGTCGCGCACCTCTGACTTTCGAAAGTTATATGACTTTTCGAAATTATGTGCGTATTGATTGACAATTATCGCCTGCTCCGTGCCTCGGAGAGCACGTTAAGCCGTCGGTCCCAGCTGCCATGAACATCTATGGCAGTCGGTATTGGGGAAGTCGACACAAAAGATCCCACTGGGTCGAAGTGTCGCCGGTCTGTACTGACTGGCCCCCACACAAGATAAGATAAGATAATAATAAAGTTTATTGATAATAAAATACATCATTACAAAGTTTAAACAGTTACAATAGATGAACAATAAGTGGAATAGTGAAACTTTGTAAACAGCTTGGGAACATCTGCAACTGAACTAGGACTTGTATATCGGTATGCAGCTCATCCCCTTGCAAAAATTGTACAAATTTAAAAGCCAGTTTCTAAACTCAATGGTATCTAATTATAACAAACTAATAGGTTGCCGAAGCATAAAATTAAATATAGTTTATATATACATGTATTACCTATCACATCTCTTCACTGCCACAGTGCTTTACCTAAGTTGTCGTCTAGCTATTCATATGTGACATCTGTTTTACTGTTTTCTATTGTACTGTGTAATTAGATTCTGTAGGGTTACACGGTCGCTTTATGCGGGTTAATTACGAAGTGTTTTTTTATATTGTACTCAGTTATTGTACTAATATTCTTTGGCGATTTCGTATTCGTACTTATATGTTCCTCTTGTTTTATCGATAAACCTATGGGCCTACTTATGGCTTAAATTAACTATATCCTTACTAATCTATACTTAATATTATAAAGTTGTAGAGTTTGTTTGTTTGTTTGAACGCGTTAATCTCGGGAACTACTGGACCGAATTGAAAAATTATTTTTGTGTTGGATAGCTCATTTATCGAGGAAGGTTATAGGCTATATAGCATCACGCTACGACCCACGGCGCAGTAATCATAAACGCGGGTGAAACCGCCGGCACATCTAGTATTATAAATGCAAATGTGAGTTTGTTTGTTTATTACGCTTTTACGCCTTAACTACTCGACCGATCATCATGAAATTATGCATACACGTTGTCAGAGATACAAATACATACAAAAACTATTAACGCGAGCGGAACTGCGGGCAAAATCTAGTTGGAAAAAGACTACGTGAACCTCTTTACTAACCTACCAAACTACAAAATTATCAAATCATCAGGCTACATTATTTTCACTTAAGGTTGTGTGTATAAATCTCAATATATTTGGCGCTTATTATGTTCCAACGTCTTTTTTCTCGAAATAACTGCTGAACCTGTCAGATCTCGAATCCTGTATATCTGGACCACTCTCCCTTGTCTATAAATTTCTCAATTTGAGTATCATTTAGGATTGTAATTGAAAACACTAAACAAGAAGCACCTAAGTGCGTACCGTCATTAGTTGATCGATGGATTAACGTACAAGCAGCAGCAGCACGGATGTTGCGCTTAAATCGCTTGTATTTATACTAAAATGATTGCAACCAAACATACAAATCAGACGGTAAGAGGGTACTACAGCCTATCGGCGCTTGTAGATCCTGGAGTAAAACTGTCACGTTACCGTCTTCAACGATGAGAGAGAGACGCCGCCAGCAGAAGGAACGTTGCCTTAGTGCTGCCAGTCTTATTAAGAGCCTGAGTAAGTATGGCTGCGATCTTATGTAGGGCAGATACACTTACACCAGACTTGTCATTATTAACCTCTGAGTCTTCTACGAAGAGGTTAATGAAAACACTATGTGGCTCTGTGTGTCTGTCTGTTAGTGACAGTTTGTTAGTGACAGGCATAGTTCCGGAACCACTGGATCGACTGACTTGTAACTTAGTGTACAGACACCTTGGGGTCGTCCCTCGGTCGAGTTATATATAATATACAGCTTTGGCCAAAAGTATGGAGCACACCTATAAAAACTGCATTTTGTAAAAAGTTTTGTATAGAATGAAATGAAACAACTTGTGTACATTTTAAATGATCTTTACTTTGATATAAAATCAATATTTCGTCGGCCACCCTTAGCCGCTAACACAGTAGCTATTCATCTTGGCATAGAGCCTACAAGATTTTTACATTGTTCTTCAGTTATGGTACTCCATTCTTGGCGGAGGCGTATTTTTAGTTCTTCTTTTGTTGTTATTGTGTGGCGCCGGACCTTACGCTTTAGGATTTCCCATAAATGTTCTATAGGATTAAGGTCCGGCGACTGTGCAGGCCATTCCAGGAGCTCAATGGAATTTTCACGAAACTATGACACTGTGCGAGCTGATTTATGACATGTTGCGTTATCTTCTGGAATTTAACTCCATCCATATTAATGTCACCAAAAAGTGTAAAAACGAAGGCAATAAAGCTGATTCCAAACACATTCATGTATTTTGTAGAGTCCCTTCGGCCCTCATACACAAACATTTCGCTGACTCCTGTATCAGACATGCAGCCCCAGGTCATCCCGGTACCAGCGCCGTGTTCTACAGTCGGGACCACACACTGACATAAATTATTTTCCCCCACGGCGACGCACGAAGGTAGAACCAGGGGTTCCAAAGACCAAACAAAAACAAAATAAATAGAGATTAACTAATCATGAAAAGACAACAGTATAGCTTTTTAAACTTCCACAATACTTATTTATCCATTTGGACATTCATATTATCTAACTTACTTCAAAGTTTGATTCGTCTGACCGCACAATATTTGACCAGTCTTTTTTAGTGTTTATGTTGGTACTTTAAGGCCCATGCATAGCAAGCCATTTTATTATTGTCTGAGATCAATGACTTCTTCCTGGTTTTACACCCTTTGAGACCAGCTTCCTGAAGTATTCGACGAGTCGTTTTGGCAGAAATTGTGTTGTTACTCGCCACTGAGAACTCAGCAGCGAACTCAGAAGACATTTTTGTCCTGTTTTTCAAAGACTCTCTCACAAATTTTTGATCTTCTCGGTCACTGGTAATACCTTTTCGTCCAGTTCTGGGCATATCGCTGTGCGTACCGGTAGCGGCGAATCGCTTAATGGTAAATTGCACCGCTTGGCGCGACCACTTAGCAGTTCTGGATATCTCAACTTGGGATTACCCTTGTTCATGAAAAAGTTGTATTTTCACACGTATTTCAAGACATAGTTGGGGTTTTTAGGTATTGTGTATTGAAATTAATATAACTGAACACAAAATAATACAAGAAGTGCACTAGATGACGATATGTGTGCACAACGACGCAAAATAGTAAACTGAATTAAAGATTGAAAATTACTCAACGGATAAGATGCTTTGTATCGGATGTTTTATTAGCCCTAACTGGGTACACTATTGTTTTAAATATATTTTTAGATACCACCTAATCCATATTTAAATAAAATGTATTGTTTTCTACTGCAAATATCACGCACGTGATAAATACATGGGGTGCTCCATACTTTTGGCCAAGGCTGTATACCTATTAATATGGGCCAAAAGACTCCCGAGATATAGGGGTCACAAGGTCATAAGGTTAGAGGTTATCCACCAACAGAGTGATTTGGAAGCCCAAGGGAGAGGCTTTTGCCCAGCAGTGGGACATTACAAAAAGCTGAAGAAAAAAACCTCTCATGAACACGAAGAGGTTGAATCCTGGGATTTTCACCTTTCTCGTTAAGATTGCAAAGATGGCGTGGTACGATAAGTGGTCGCTTCGATACTGCCCTTGCGCCGAATGTTATGCGTTCGAATACTACACGGCACTAAAATTAGTGTAATCCACAAATGGTTATTCCGAGTCTGGATGTTATTCCGGCCTGTGATCCACAAATGATTGTTACCAGTCTGGATGTTATTTGTGTCCGTTGTTTAAACGTTTGTAAAGTTCCCTGCTATACAGGAATTATTCCTAGTGTGGGAGATGTCATAAATACATTCGATAAACAAGTAATTAATATGCATCTGATCCCGCGAAAACATACAAATATAATTTTGTTTACATATATCTTAAATCGCTCTTTTGTTGCTAACACGGTAGATTAAGTTTACTAAAAAGCGCGTCTCGCCGAGAATCAAGTGAGGTTGTGCTAATAAAACCTTTATGTAACTTAATATAGCGAATAAAATAAAAACTAATAAAAAGGTTAAACCCAAACGTCAGTGTTTTATAGAATGCATTTTATTATTATACAGAACATTTTGTAAAATATAATAAATGAAAACGTAGTCTTAAGCAGGTTGCTGACCGAGGACCTAAGCTGAGTTAATTTAGCTTAGCTGGCGTAGCTGCCGTTTTATGTTTTTCATACTTTTGTACAGACTGCAAACTATGTAAACTAAGCTATGTGAGCTGACTAAAATATGCGAAGCTAAGTTAGTTGTGTTTGCCCATGCGCAGCTACACGTACTAAGCTAAGCCTCTCCCGCCTGCCCTGGCACCCCTTCGCACTTCCTTAGCCAGTGCTGTCCAGTATCTTGTGTCGTGCACACGCCCATTTTGTACCTAATATGGAGCAATTTATAAAAACTGTTAAACAATTTCCTATACTGTGACTAACTATGAAACTAATCTAAATTGTAAAATAGAGTTCTGAATTCTCTACCGTCTGCCGAGATTCAATGTGTTGACAGATCCAAGGTCTGGAATGTGTTTTCTTTAGATAATAATGAGCCAGTATTAATCTTCTTTTTCTTTGAGTAATAATGCATTCATTATCAGCACTTCCTTCATCGATAATATTCATGGCGAGCACAACTTGAGCTTCACAACACTGACTGAGCTTTCGCTTAGTTTTGGTGTGCACGGGACATTATTTCTAGCTTAACACAAGTAAGTATAGCTCAGTTGATTTAGTTTAGCTTTAACATAGCTTAGATTTCGGTCTGCAACCCTCTTTAAGCGCAGGTCACACCGCCAGCTAGCGAGCGAGCTGGCAGGCGAAGCGAGGCAAGGGATACTATATAAATTAAGTAAAGCTTTGACGAGCTAAACTATGTGGGTTTAGCTCGTCAAAGCTTTAAAACTACGGACGGACAAGCGAGCGAGCATCGTTTCACCTCTTTTCATACTTATGCTCACACCGCTAACTACAGATCTAAGCAACGCTAACGAGGTGAACGAATAGCGTCGTCGGATATTTCGTTCGCATTGTTTGTATCGCTGACGTAGCTGATCTCTGTAGTTCGAGGTGTGAACCGAAGTATAAAGAGGTGAAACAATGCTCGCCCGGCTCGCTCGCCACACCGCCAATTAGCGAGCGAGCGAGCCTATGGATTTCCACTTACTGCGACTTAGACAAGCCTCTTGTTTCAATTATAATTTATTAGAAATTTAAATTATACCGAAACAGAGGAAATTGTGAATTAATAACAAAACACACACACGCACATACACACACACACAAGTCTCCATACAATGTACTATATATCCCGATTACCAATATTATACTTTTATTCCCTTACCCCTTTGTTCTTGTTGTTAGTTGCTGTTGTTTTGTAATATTATAGTACCTATCATTTTCTCATTAGGTTTTGTTTCAATATTTACTCTATTCAAAAATCTACAAAGAAACAATGTTCCAATTTGTATCCATCCAGGGTGGAAGACGCTGGCGACTGTGACACAGTTTACAGTAGTACAGTCGTCAACGCATTTCTCTAAGATTAAAAACATCATTGTTATGTATATAAGTAAATGTAGATTAAGAGAAAATATTGTAAATTTTGATTTGACAAAAATAAATTATTAAATCTTAAAAAAGAAAAATTTAATTGACACAAACATTATTTGAAAACAAAAAACAACATTTATGTTTAATGTATGCCGTTAAGAAAATTACCTTTTAATATTATAAATAATAAGTCGTATAATTCAAGGTTGACTGTGGGACACTTGTCATTATTTACAAAATCTTATTTTAGTCTTAATCGAATAAAAATGCAAAATTGCATTGTACTAAACAATACAATTATACGTTTTTAATGATAAGAATTATTGTTAATCTGTTGTTTAATATGAGTGCGCATGAGGTTTTAAATAAATTTTAACTATAATTTTAATTGAAATTTATTAACAAATTATAAAATGTACCTTCGTTTCTACTTTGGAAACGCAAACAGTTTTGGAAAAGGTTCACAACGAGATATGAGGTTATCCTTTCCATCCGCGTCCAGCCCATCACACCGTCACTTTTCGTCCCACTGTTACCTTCCTTATATTTCATTTAAAATTGTCTTCTAAACTATACATTATGTATAATAGTGATGAAAACTCTTTATTTTAGTCAACACGCCTATTATTAACTTAATTACCACACTAATTAAATACGTGCCTGTTTTGTATAATTATTACTTATTAACCTCTGAGTCTTCTTCGAAGAGGTTAATGAAAACACTATGTGGGTCTGTGTGTCTGTCTGTTAGTGACAGGCGTAGCTCTGGAACCACTGGACTGATTGACTTGTAACTTGGTGTGCAGACACCTTGGGGTCATTCCTCGGTCGAGTTTGAATATGGGCCCTGTGGGACAAAATACCCTATATAATATAGGGGTCACAAGGTCATAAGGTCAGGGGATATCCACCTACAGAGTGATTTGGAAGTCCAAGGGAGAGGCGTTTGCCCAGCAGAGGTACATTACAAAAAAGTGACGAAGAAAAGGTCACATGAAGACGACGAGGTTGAATCCTGGGTTTTTACACCCATCTCGTTTATTATTCTAAATAACTTGATTGCAAGATATCTAGTAATTATTAACAAAATATATACTGCTCATTGTTAGTGTCAGATTATTCAAATGACACCAGTTTCATCTAATCGTAGTAGTTTTGGAGTTATTCTTACATATTATATATTTGTAGCTGAAGGTGATTCAAACTCCCTATTCGACGTTTTATTAATTAATTTATTACAGTTCAAATGGCATTCGCACAAATACTTTAAATAGATAGGTACTAAACAACAAATGAATTAAAATAATCATTCTAAAAGTAATAGTCTACTGAGTCGTTTTATCTATGGACACTTTATTTTAACACATATTCTATAAAAATATGTCAAAATTTAATTCTACGTAGCTGAAAATAGTCGTTACTTCATAAAGCATTCAGGCCTTACAAATACACAGCATTCGTGCACTGACCTTTCTGTTTTTAGACGTTTGTAAACTTTAGAGCGCTGTATTCGACAAGACACTTTTATCGTGAAATGCTTTCAATCAATGTATTACAAACGTTGTCTTGTCAATCGAGGCCATAAGCAGAGCCTCATTTAGCTTTTCAACAGATTGAGGGAATAAAAATTTGCTAGACTTTTATTACATTTGTTAGTTGATGGCTACGATAGTCAAATTTGCTCGGTGATTGAGATCAGCGTAGTCACTCACGGTGTCTTATCTCAAATT
The DNA here is from genome assembly GCA_963675205.1 of Catocala nupta. Lineage (NCBI taxonomy): Eukaryota > Metazoa > Arthropoda > Insecta > Lepidoptera > Erebidae > Catocala > Catocala nupta. Next base: position 14,571,398 of record OY776082.1, read on the forward strand.
ATACAGACTCACGACTTTATCGCCGAATAGGTAGACAGATGTGTATTACACCCACATTTCACCAGCTATGACTTGAGGTCTAATGTAATGACTGACTCATGTGTTGACTGCACGGATAGTACAGTGGTTTAAGTGGTCGCCTCGCCACTGCCACTGCGCCGAACGTTGTGGGTTCGATCCTCATACGGGACAATACTTTGTGTGATCCACAAATGGTTGTTCCGAATCTGGATGTTCTTTGTGTCCGTTGTTTGAATGCTTGTAAAGTGCCCCGCGCTAATCTCAGGAACTACTGGTTCGAATTGAAAAATTATTTTAGTGTTGGATAGCCCATTTATCGAGGAAGGCTATAGGCTATATAACATCACGCTACGACCAATTGGAACGGAACAGTAATGAAAAATGTTGCGCAAAACCGGAGTAAATTCTCTTATCTTATATGAAGCAAACGAAGTTGCGCAGGTCAGCTACATACTCAATTTTGTAACAATTTTGTTCTATCTAATTTCTGTACAAAAATTCCATTAAAACTGCCCGTCCCGGACGTGAAATCCGAGATCCGATACTTTCGACACATTATACACAACTGTTGAATTAACTACTGCTGCGCCACTAACGAATAGGCAAGGCGCAATTTTACAACGACGTATTAATTAATATTTGGACGACCGCTTTTTTTATCAGTGTTAGCGTAGTGGGAGACCCTTGCACTGCTAGGTAGAGGTCTCCAGTTTGATTCCACGGCACGCATCTCTGAATTTTCTAAGTAATATCAAAATGTACGTGGTTTGCGCACAAAATTAAGTGATTTACTGCGAAGGGTATGTCTTAATGCCTATGATGTGATTGTGTTCACTGAGACGTGGCTGGTTGATGATATCTATAATAGTGAATTGTTTGACGGCCGGTACCTTGTGTGGCGTCGTGATCGCGACTACTCTCGTACGGCTCAAAAGAGGGGTGGTGGAGTTCTGATTGCAGTTAATAGTGAACTTGCTGCCGTTGAGAGACAGGATTGGCGTAGTACCGCCGAGGATATGTGGGTGTCACTCATTTTGAAAAGGACCAGGCCACAGGTGACTTATAAAGTACATATTTGCGTTATATATCTATGCAAAGAAAATCTTGGTCATAGTTACAGTAGCCAGTTAAATAACTTTACAAGTAAACTCAGTCATTTGGTTTTGTCTCATACACAGGATAAATTTGTAATAATGGGCGATTTCAATTTTGGCAGTGACGTTGATTGGTGTAATAGTAGCAACACCGAATTATTGCCTTTAAATGTAACTAATCATCACATAGTTGAATTCTTAGACACGGCTCAAATTTGCAACTTATCGCAATACAATGGTGAGCGAAACATAAATGGTAGACTGTTAGATTTGGTATTTTCCAACGATACGGTTGTTGTTGGTGAGTGTAATAACCCATTGGCAGTACCTGTCGACATGCATCACAAACCATTACTTATTAAGTGTAGTTTTGTTGAGCTCAAAAAACTATTAAATAACTCAACAAGCAAATTTATTTATTCTCGAGGCAACTACACAGCAATTAATGACGAGCTTGACCAGGTGAACTGGGTAGAGTTTTTAAAAGCAGATACATTAGATGATGCTGTATCAGTTTTATGGTAAATTATACGAACTCAGGGACAAATATATACCATTAAAATCAGTAAAGCTCTCATCACACCCGCCCTGGTATACTTCTGCGCTGGTAAAATTGTTAAAAGAAAAATATAAATTTCATAAAAAATTTAAAACATATAAAAACAAATCAGATTACCATACATTTTCTCTTCTACGTAGCAGAGCTATTACTTTAGAGAAATCTTGTTACGAAGCCTATATACAAAATATTGAGGCCTCTATTATAAAAAACCCTAAATCATTTTGGTCATATATAAAAAATAAAAGAAATACCGGTGCTTTTCCGAACGTAATGTTACACCACGATACCATGGCATCCACAGGCGAAGAGATTAGTAACTTATTTGCTACTTACTTTAGTGAAAATTTTCTTGAGCCAGATAATGTACGTCAATCCCCAAACATGTCTAGGTCCTATGCCTCCAGCGATGTGACATCATCTATTGGGTCCATTCAAATAAGCAAAACTCGTGTATTACACTTACTTAGAAATCTAGACCTTTCAAAGTCTGGTGGCCCTGATCATATACCGCCGTTATATATTGTCAATTGTGCAGACAGTATTGTTACACCGTTATATATACTATTCACAAAATCAGTTTCGGATGGAACAGTGCCTAATATATGGAAATCAGCCTACGTTACTCCAGTTTTTAAAAAGGGAAACAAATCACAAATAGAGAACTATCGTCCCATATCAAAAATATGCCTATTTTCCAAGATTCTAGAGCGTTTAGTGTATGAAGATGTTTATGAGGCCGTACGGAGTAGTCTTGGCACAGAACAACATGGATTCATTAGAAAGCGTTCCACAACTTCTAACTTAATTCTATCACATGATTTTATCTCAGAAGGGATGCAAAACCGCGCTCAAGTTGACGTAATCTATACAGACTACAAAAAGTGTTTTGACCGAATAGATCATTGCATATTGTTGGAAAAATTACTCGTAGCTGGCATACATGGGGACCTATATCGTTGGTTTAGCTCTTACGTAAAGAACAGGACACAGGCAGTAGTGTTACAAGGTTATATCTCTAGATGGATGAACGTGCCCTCAGGTGTGCCCCAAGGGTCAATTTTGGGAGCTCTTTTGTTTGTACTGTTTATCGCTGACATAGCTGAATGCTTCAAACATTCTTATATCTTACTGTATGCAGACGACATGAAAATACATAAGAAAATTCGATTTATATCAGACACCCATCAATTACAGGCTGATCTTAATAGATTTCAAGCATATTGCAATAGTAATAAACTACTACTTAATGTATCAAAATGCTAACCATGTATCCTTCACGCGTTTAAAATGTATTATTGGTTCTGGCTATACGCTAAACAATCAACCTATAACTAAAGTAGATAGTATTAGAGACCTTGGAATCATCCTAGACAGTAAGCTACTTTTTGACAAGCATATTGATAATATAGTCAACAAGGCATCAAAAGCTCTTGGATTTATACTAAGATCCTCTGCTTGTTTTCGGTCTCTCAAAACAATAAAAATATTATACTGTTCCTTTGTGCGCAGTCACTTAGATTATGCATCCCAAGTATGGAACCCGCAATACGAGATATATAAATCTCGTATTGAAGGCGTACAGAAGAAATTTATGCGTTACCTTGACTATAAAGCCCATCAAATTTCACGTGACTATAATCATCGTTGCAAAAGGTACCATTTTCTACCACTAGATTACAGGCGAAACATTAGTGACATCTGCTTTCTTATTAAAATTGCTAACAGCTCTGTGGATTGTTCCCAGCTTGTAGCTAAATTACAGTTACGCACTAACTCGCTTGGCCTTAGACAGCGTCCTATACTACATATACAGTTTAATAACACGAACTATAGGCGCAATGCATTTTTCCAAAGAGCCATGAAGGCATTTAATAATCTACCCTGTGGGTTGGATATAGACTTGTTCTGCACCAGTACTGGGTCGGCAGGCAGGCTCCTGGCTAAATCATTTTTTGAGAGTGATTAGTGTCAAACAAACTTTCAAATCTTATATAATATTTTCTCTTGTATATAAACTTAGTGGTAATTGATTGTTAGTATTTTATTTATGTTACAGTTAGGTTAGTATTAGTAAAACATATGTATAGTTACTCATCTGCGGAGGCTTGTTATTAGCAATAAGAACATATAAATGTAATTTTAATTTATACCTATATTATGTATTAGTCTGTAAGCCTTCCTAAAACTAAATAAATAAATAAAATAAATAAATATTGCTCAATTAACAGTAAAAAAAACAGAACCAGGCATGTCTGAATTCTCACCAATTTTTCAAGAAGCCGGCACTGGGCAATCGTGTTAGATTATGGCCAGGCTTATTTCATACCGAGAAGACAGTGTCCCAGTAATGGGTAATTCTGTCCAGAAGTACCCATTACTGGGCCAGTTTATGAACAGGCCAGATATTATAGATAATTAGATACTAATGTTGTCTGTGCCGGATATCATAGTAATATAACAGGTACCTATTGGCGACTGTTTAAAGTGTAAAAATACTTTCTATACTCTATAGGAGACTTATACCTACTTGCTATAAGTACCTACTTTGTTAGTTATAAGTGTTTACGTAATCCAATTTATCATAAGCTAACAAAATACTTGTAATTATATAAGTGGTCGGTAGGGAGATAGGTTTCTTATTATAAAGGCTTGTTATCTATACTAATATTATATAGCTGAGAAGATTGTTTGTTTGAAAGCTATTTACACTCGAGGTACCAATCAATGGGGATATTTGCATTTGGTTGGCCGTTTATTGTGCACGAATATCAGATATATAACATCAGAATTATCTTCATCATCATACGCTATACAGATATATGCTCCAAAACAGAAGCCCGCTGGAATCTGGAATACCAAGGAACGCAACCAAGTGGCTGCTCTTTCTTTTACAACGAACGCAAATCGGTTTGGCGCCTGAAATAGACGATGCAAAACAATAGCATGGTTATTAAAAAATAAAGACAAATATTTTATACTTCACACTAATTGCTGGTTTTATATTGGATTTAACGTTACGCCTAATGTGATACCGGGTTTATCAAAACATTTCATTAGCACACTGTTGGAGCGTTTAAGCTTTAAGTACATACATACATACATTTTTATCTATATCCTCGTAAACTGAAAGAAACGCAATTATTCTACTGTGATTTTACAAATATAAAATCTCAATAGAACGATACCTCACCGACCCGGCGGCCAGGGAGAGCCGTAGAAATGGTGCTCTGCTGGCCGCCCGCGGTATAGTACAGAGGCCCAACCGAGTCTAACTAACTTGATTGGCTGCCTTATCTTTGTTTGTCGTGCCGGATGGTGACATCCGGCACGACAAGCCATGATGATGATGAAGCCGGAAGATGGGTCTCGGCGACCACCGTCGGGAGGACGGGGCTCCTTCCGTCCATCGGATCGGCTGTCGCCATACCACACAGTAATATGATGAAACCTGCTCTGCGTCTTGTCCCACTTTGCTGCGAGAATAGCCGCCTCTTTCTTTTTCACGCTTCCCCTTGCTTTCACTCTATGGCAGTACGAACAAAGCATTGTAATTCAACAACAGCCAATCGCCAGAACCCACCGCTGCTTCCTTTTTCTGTGTCGTGGAATTTATTAACATCAGAGGACTCCACGCTAACCTTAATGCCGTCCATCACCACCTGGAGACGGCTCGATCTGCAATGCTTTTTCTAACGGAGACACAAATACACCGTCCTGCAGACACGAACTACCTGCAATACCCCGGTTACGTGCTAGAGGAGTGTTTCCTCGCGAAAGCCGGGGTATGCTTGTTTGTTAGGGCGGATATTTGCTAACGCCTTCCTTCTTTGTCCTTTGGACGTCCTTTCTACACGAAAATCATGGCTCTTTCAGCCAAATCTATATGTGCCTCTACCGGTCCCATTCAGGAAACGCTCAGACAACTCGACTCTTCGATTACCTGAGTCAGGAGGCAGACGATGCGCAGGAGCGGTTTCCGAACGCTGAGTTGGTGTTCTTGAGATATTTCAATGCCCATCATGAGACCTGGTTGGGTTCTCCCAAAACAAACCACGCGGCACGAACTGCCCATGCGTTCGCTCTCACGCATGACCTGTCTCAACTGGCACGCCCACCCGGATACCGGACATTGCAGGTCAGGCGCCCTCTCTGCTCGATCTGCTTCTGACGAGTAATCCGAACCGGTACAGTGTTTCGATTCGTGCTCTTCTGGGCACCTCAGACCACTGTCTGGTTAGTGCCACAGCTGTTTTTGTTACGCCCCCACGGCCCGAGGAGGCAAGACGACGACTGTGGCACTAGTCGTCATCGCTTAGGCTCAACGCTGCTTTGAGAACAGGAATCCGTCAGAGAGCGCTACTGCTTTCGCTGGTGAAATCATCCTGGTCTTTAAGAGGGCATACTTAAGAGCGGATGCCCAGCGCGTCGCACGGTTCGGCCAGGAACTCATGGCGCATCCTATGGGCAGTCGTAGCTATTGGAACCTGGCCAAAGCCATGCAGTCCAACTTCTGCCTGACCTCGCTGCCCCCTCTGAGATATCCGAATAGATCACTGGCTCATCGGCCGCAGGAGAAAGCAGATCTGCTTGCAAATCTCTTTGCGGCCAACTCCAGAATCGATGACTGCGGTTCGCAGCCGCCTAACATTGCTAACTGCGACTACATCATGCCTGATATACGTATCAAGCAACGTGGCGTTCGTGCGATACTGCAGTGTCTCGATGTTCGGAAAGCCAGTGGACCAGACCGTATCCCAGCTGTGGTCCTCAAAAAATGTGCAGCGAAGTTGTCTCCCACACTTACGTGCCTATACCGGACGTCTTACGCCGCAGGCATTGTGCCTGAGGCTTGGAAAGAGACGAACAAACCGATTCCCAAAAGGGGGACCGTTCCGAGCCAGGCAACTATCGACCCATAGTTCATCACCTTGGTGCTCGCCAAGGTGTTCGTGTGGATTAGTAACACCCAAATTGTCCGCTACCTGGAGAATCACTCGTTGATCAATGATCGCCAATCCGGTTTTCGGGCTAAACGATCAACGGGTGATCTTCTAGCGTGCGTCACGCACCTCTGGGGTGAGGCTATGGACAAGCACGGCCAGTCTTTGGCTATCAGCCTTGACATAGCCAAAGCTTTGGATAGAGTCTGGCACCGGTCTCTTCTTTCCAAACTTCCGGCCTATGGCGTGTCCTCCTCAACTGTACACCTGGATTGCAAGTTTCTCGTCATACTCGGGTCCTTTGCAACGGTCGCGCTTCCAAATTTATGCAGGTCAATGCAGGAGTGCCTCAGGGGTTCGTCTTATTCCCTACGCTCTTTCTTCTGCATATCAATGATATGTTGAATCTCGGCAACATACATTGTTATGGGGACGACAGTACCGTCCATGGACGATATCTCGGACATCCTGGGGCCAAACAGGCTAAGGTTAAGGGGAAAAGGCAGGATCTTGTCGTTGAACTTGACCAGACCTTGAATCGCATCTCTGATTGGGTTGCCAAGAACTTGCGTTCTCGACAAAAAAGTCTCCGTTCCTTCCCCTCCCTTCTCTGAAGAACACTCCACTGGTGATACGTGACAGCCTCTATATCTTAGGTATGGATATTTGCCGCTCCCTTAATCCCAAAACCTACATCGAGAGCGTCATTAAGCACGCTTCGCGAAAACTCGGAGTTCTGAACAGGGTGAGGTGGTTCTTCGTGCATGAAGTATTCTTCTCATCTTTGGGATGGCTCCGCGCAGAATTTGCTGGACGCTCTCGACAGGTTACAGCGGCGGGCTGTCTATATCATCGGAGATCCAGAGGTCACGAGTTCACTGGAACCTCTGCAACTCCATAGGGACATTGCCTCATTGGCAGAATATACCACGGGGAGTGCTCTGAAGAGTTATTCCACCTTATCCCGCCCTTCACTTTCCTATCCAGAACAACGCGTGCTAGGCTCAGATAGCATCCTTACACGATAACGACAAGTGTGGGTCCTCATACCTTTTCCGAACGATCGTGGCATGGAATTCTCTGCCCAGGCACGTGTTTCCTCCTTCCTTCAATCTTGGGTCCTTTAAGTGGGGCGTGAAAAAGCACCTTCTCAGGCCGTCAAAGTAGAGACTTCAACATCGCCTCGGCTGCTATGAGAACGGTGTGGAGGCCACTGCTCTTAGACCACACGACTGCTTACCATCAGGCGAAGTGGAGTCATTTTGAAGGGCAAAATATAAAAAATTAAAAACAGCTACTATTGCCTCGTATCCCATTTACGATTGAAGCCTGCTTAAAGTTATAACAGTAACATATTCATAATAGAAAATGTAAAACGTTGCATGTTTGGATGTAGAATTTTGTTATTCAAAAACGCTAAATACATTTTAATAAAATTTGGTGTAGAGACAGTTTGAACAAGGATAATCCAGGTTCATTAGGCTACATTCTATGTTTATATTTTATACCATTAGATGTAGAAGTTCAATTCACAAAATGCGTTGTGTGAAGTTGCGGGTCACAGCTTGCATTAATAAACATTGCAATTTTATTATATGACTTTATTTAACATTGATATTGGACATTTGGCGAGTATAGTATGGCGAGAAAGCTTCCTCGCAGATTTCATTATAGGTAGATATTATTCGACCGTGACTTTCACCGATGTGCTGTATAAATAAAAACTAAAGCAACGGGTCACGCCTGACACCCAACTCAACTTTCTATGGATTTTGTTTTCGTGTTATAGTTGTTTTATACATGTCACCTCATTTAGTTTAGAGGGCGTAGCATAGGTATGTGGTTAATTAAATATGTCAAAACGAACTCAAGAATGTTCAGGACATTTTTTAAAATTAATTATTGCTATGTCTATTGAGCATGGCTAAAATATAATATGTTTTTGTCTGTTAGACTTAGATAATTAATATGGCCTGATTTCGGTGAAATTTCGTGTGGTCTGCAAATTTTACTCTTGTTAATGCGTGGGAATAATATGTCATTCTGATGACTGATATTGGATATAAAGTACTCGTAAGTACAAACAATTACAGACATAATTAGTTTTAAATAAAGCTTGTCTTTGATTGAAAATTTGCAAACATCACAATTGACATTTCATTTAAACTATCTCCAAACCAAATTTTAGCAAAGTAGACGCATCCAAGATTTGTAATACATTGACCGAAAGCATAACCATAAGAGTGTAGATATTATACTAAAGGCCACCCTTGTGTTACAATATGTGTATATTGAATGTTGTGACATAGATAATTTGGTATTTATAAGTTTTCAAGAAAAGATTTATTATAAAGCTATTATTAAAATGCATATATTTTTAAATTGATTAGATAAATTCGACCACGTGTTGTTGTTATGCAACTGTTCGAACATCTCGTCTACAAAGTGGCTTTCTATTTCAGTTCCTGTCGTATCTGCAAGCGTGCTGCACTTACTACCATCAAGGAGCCGATTTATCAGAAGATTTGGAGCCGTTTCTCAAGACTACAGCTGAGGAGGTAACTTTAAACTACAAAAAGTAATTTATGTTTGAAAAATAATCTACATTTCATTAATTTTAGAAAAGAAGATATGCATGCATTTTTATTTCGCGGGGAGATTGATATGTTTTAAATATAAATAACGGCGGCATCCGTAAAAATGGTTTCATTTTAACATCCAGTACATCACTAGTAAAAGTATTTTTGTAATACACCTATAATATGATGCTGGTATAGATGTCGGTGATCGTATAACTTCTGAACGACTTGACCGATTGAGGTTATATTCAAATCGTATGTCTATTAAGTTGCGCATATAGTTCATCGCTAGGATTAAATAAGCGGCGCTATAGACAAGTTATTAACAAGTTCTATATCCACTTACCGGAAAGGACAAAACAAAGTCTGCGGTCCAGTCATGTTATATAATAATTATATAATAAAGCTGACGAATTTGTTTGTCTTTTTGTTTGACCGCGCCAATATCTGGAACATTTGATAATTTAATTCTTGAGGCAAGTTATAGGTTATATAACATCACGCTATGAGCCACGAGAGCAAAGCAGTAATCATAAATCACGAATTATCAGCGATCCAGTATTTATTGGATTGTCAGTCACACCTGGCTAGTGGCTCACTCAGCTCTGAGTGGTTCAGATTCGAAGTGTACACAACGAAAAATAAAGATCAATGTGATACGTGGAATTGTTACAAGTTTGGTTCTTTGTGTGAGTTGTTCCACTATTCGTAAAGCTCGCGAGTATACTGAGACAATCGCTAGTACATATATAATCATTGATCAAATTCCTATAGAAACTTGTGTGGTTCGTATGATAATAATAGTAAGTATTTTGTTTATACTTAGGAGTATCATCTATGTGACATAATAAATCATGTATAATATGGATTAAAAACATCCATTGAAACTTTCCCACTTATTATATCAACAGGATGAACATATATTATTAAAATCGAGAGCACAATTAACTGTAATACACAAATATCTCGACAGCTGTCGTCACGGCATGTTACAAGAAATATTCAACTAATGAACACATTTTCAGATAGCAGCAATGCGTAACGACACAAAGATTCTCGATAAAGAGATGGAGAACCGTCATACAATAGTGAATAGCAAGGACACCGTACTACCCAGTTGCAAGACTAACGATGCGGAAGGAGACTGCAAAGACGGCCTGCTAAGCACACCCTGTTTAAAAAACTTGCCTAGAATGCAAGGGTACTTATTCAAGAGGACTTCGAATGCTTTCAAAACGTGGAATCGGCGTTGGTTCTATTTGTACGACAACCGCCTTGTGTATAGGTACGTGTTAGTTTTGTACTCCAGTTTTTGTGGTGACTTGTTATGTAAGAAATTACGTAATTGCTTGGACGTTAACTGTACTGCTTATCTGTAGGATTAAGACCTAATCTTGTAGATTAGATTTAGTTATTTGATCCTGTTTTGTATTTGACGTTGTTAGCGTTAGTGTAAATATTAGTAGAGAGGCCGTCACGCAGTGTGTCATAGCAGATCGATGAATCCGTAGAGTTCCCTAAAGTTGCTATCGTCATGTTATAGATATAATAGATGTCTGACCATTTACAAAAAGAACATCTCGCCAACTGCCGTTACTAAGCGCGCATGGGAAATCAACTGTCCTATTTATTATGAGCTTTTGTGATGTTTGATATGGGGAATAATTTCTTATAATTAAATACTCCAAACGTCTCTAAGAATATCGCTATCCCTTTTGGTTACGAATAGCAATCATTCTGCGGGAAATTCATTTTTCGGAAAGATATTGATTAGAAATACTACATATACATGCTGGGGATTTTAAAAAACTATTAAAATTGAGGTTAAGTGTATTAAACATTTTATTAACGATGTTTAGAGCTATTATGACTGCTAAAGTTATTATCATAATATTGCTAGGAACAATATCCCTTTATTGATTAAATATCTTATATTTCAGGTATTTTAAGACGATATACGAATATTTTATAATATAATGCATAACTACTAGTTGCGATATATTTATATCACCCCATTTCTGCATTCTAATCGAGCCATAATGTACCTGTCAACCAAACGCGGCAATCTGAATCGATAACTATATCCCTACGTCAGTACACTTAAACGTTTAGCTATCAAAACATTTGAATGCACAGACGCTATATATCAATTGTCATTGACGCTTATGACAAACGCGGGATTGACGGAGCGATGACCGACGGCGGATTTGATTTGGCATAGACATCATCATATCATAACTAGCGTTTAAACTGTTCCAATGACCAGGAGTCGTAGACCACCACGCTGCTCTAATACGGATTGAAGAACTTGACACATCCTTAAAAATATGTAGAATTCTCAGGTCGCTGTTAGAAGGCGCGCACGAGGTTTTTTTAGTAAATTAAGTTAACATTTAGTTACTACTTAATAACTTAGTACGTGTAAATCAGCCTTTGATACGCATTTGCAGTTATAAATAGACGTTTTCTCAAATATTGACGGCATGGATAGCGTAGTGGTTTAAGTGGTCGCTGAGCCAATGCGGCGAGTGTGGTAGGTTCCATCTCCATACACCGCAAGAATATTAAACGTGATCCATAAACAGTTGCTCCGAGATTGCGTGTTTTTTGTGTCCTTTGTTTGAATGTTTGTAAAGTCCAGCACGACACAGGAAATGATTGCAAAGTGAGAGGAGTTTTAAAAAAAATCATTTTTGTTTTAGGAAGCGAACAGGCGAGCTGAATGTGACGGTCATGGAGGAGGATCTAAGGCTTTGCACCGTAAAGCCGGTGCACGACGGCGAGAGACGGTTCTGCTTCGAAGTACTATCGCCCTCCAAGTAAGTGGATACTTACAAAACAATGCGCGTTTTCATATCAACTGTGGCTAATCTTACAATACATCTGTGAACAACATTTTTGCGATCCAATCATGCGTAACAGTTTGTATTGATAAAATATTGAATATGGGTTTGAATTGGTCATTCGCGGGCTGTTTTGAAATAAATGTTATAATATCGATGTCTTGCTTCGGTGGAACAGCATTAGTAAATGCGATTGCTGTGTATAAGGCCTCGATTCTATACCCGGGTAAATGGTATTGGATTTTCCTGTTAAGAAATTCTCAGCGACATAAAATCTGGCAATGTGAGCGGTAGTTTGCTTTTTGGTAGCAAGTCGTTGGATGAAGGTAATAAAACTCTATACTAAACTGCCTATGTTTCTCAGGAGCCACATGCTACAAGCGGATTCTGAGGAAATGTTGAACTGCTGGATAACGGCTTTGCAGAACGGGATCCGATCCGCCATACAACAGGGACAGAGCCGGGAGAACCCGGACTCACAAGTGATATTAGTGCCTGATGATCGACCGCCCTCGGACAGACATAGCGTCGCTAATGCCGGCATGAGAAAGATCAGGTACCTTTTATACCTTCATTTATATTTTTATTGGGATTGTCGTGGTACTTACACGTACCGGAAGACGAAGGGGTAGGCTCTCTACGAGGTAGACCGACGACCTGGTAAGGATCGCGGGAAACGGTTGCATGCGGGTGGCCCAAGACCGGTCTGTGTGGCAAAACCTTGGGTTCGGACCATGTAGTCTTTCGGTTGAGATGATGATTTCGTGATACTGAATATGACTAATGTGCATGATCGAGTAATAGCTTTTTGGTTTTTCAGTTAAGAAAATTTTACTCGCATTACAAGTCGATAATAGGCTCATCCCTAATTATGTGGGCTCTATAAACAAAGTTGGCGGCATGTAGGTATAATACGCATGTGTTCTCTTTGCTTCGGAGATACTGGCGTGTAACTATGCATGTATAGAAAGACCTAGTTGTTACAAATTATAATAATAATTATAATAAATCTTTATTTAATAAAATATGAAAGTCTTTACAATACACATTATAGGCTACTTATGGTAATAAATTCACATTAAAACTATATTTAATCTAAAGGAAAACTTTGATAATTTAAATGTTAGACACTAAAAAACTTGTTTATGAAGTCTGTTTTTACATTGTATTGCCTGAACTAGGTCAGAGACCTGTGTTTCAGGCTGTTTATAATATAACATTTTTATTCTACTATAAGGATCTACAAAAACATGTATACATGTACTGCAAACAAATACGGTTATACAATTAAAATATGTAGTTTTAAACAATAGCAAACGAATTGAACCACACATAACCTGTTCTAAATTCTGACATTTTATTATATGTTCATAATCTAGTGATTCGTTTATATAATGTAATACGGATAATTGAATATAAACTGTGTTCGACTCGTTATGTCAATGAAGCGATTGACGTGTGAATCCTTATTGTATAAGGTGACATAATATCATTAATGTCATACCACGACAAGCTGTGGTTAAAAGTACCTATGTTATAGTCCGTTTTATAATCATTATGAGATGAACAATAAATGAAGTAATAAAATATAAATTAAAAATTTAAAAACCCCCGACACATATTGAGGGAGTTGTGAAAAAAAATGTAATACGCCATTTTATGGTGGCGGCCATCTTGGATTTACAATTTATCATAGTGTATAGTATTCTACTAGTCAAGCCCTTTCATTTGATACCCATATTGAGGGAGTTGTGAAAAGTATGTAATCCGCCATTTTGTAGCGGCGGCCATCTTGGACCGATTTACATCAAACATAACTAAGAACACTCCCGATTAAATCACCTTTCAAATAAAAAAAACAAAATTAAAATCGGTTCATCCGTTCGGGAGCTACGATGCCACAGACAGACACACACACACACACAGACACGTCAAACTTATAACACCCCGTCGTTTTTGCGTCGGGGGTTAAAAATAATATACATCTGTTAGATAACTTACCTAACGAAACGGATTCGATTCAGTTTATTGACTGTGATATCAAACCGAATAAACGATCAATATTTTTATTAACGAAAGTTGGCTGACGATTTATTATTCAGATGCCAATTAAAATCCCGACAATAACTCAAAAGTTATCGTCAGGTTTTGAATTGGCATCTAACAGAATACAAACAAGATATAATTATAATAATATTATATGACGTACCGATTATTTATATTGCTTTTAAAATACAACTTCGAAAGGTACCCCTTTTGTATTTGTGGATCACACAAACTTTGTTTCCTGTCAGAGAACTACAATACTCGACGTGTATGCAGCAGTGATATAACAAATGTCCTTTACGCCAATGGTGCAAGTCACTGACTACATAGGTTTAAAAATTCTTTATTGTCTTAAAAAATTGTACATATTTTACAAGACTACTCATAAACTTAATTTGAATACAATTTATCTGTAGTGAACATGCATTACTTTTAATACAATTTTATTGTAATTTTGATGTATAGTTATCTAAAAAAAAAAATGATATCCGGTCAGATCCGGTTAGACTAGAAAAGCCAACCCCAAGTGACTTGGAAATAATAAAGGCTAGGGCGAAGATGTATAGTAATAAGGTAATATATTATATATTTAATAATCAGTAAAAGCTAAATAAGTCAATCCAAATACAGGTTAATGGGGTATTTTCTATGATAAGTGATTTTTAAACATTTATTGATGTATGTTTTTTTTAGAAGCTAACGTAATTTATTATACAGTTTCATATATAAAAATAATTTTCTTCTCGTAACAGAAATACTACAAAAGAATATTCTCACAGAAGCACAAGCTGAGCACGTTCTTACAATATCTATGTTTTGTTTACAGGATATGGGAGCAACTTCTAAGCATTCCTGGCAACAATTACTGTTGCGACTGTGGCAGCCCTAACCCGCGTTGGGCCAGCATTAACCTCGGCATCACACTCTGTATAGGTTAGTTCATTTAATTTGTAATGTTAATTATAATATTACTACATTTTGCCCGCGGCTTCGCTCTCGTAAATGTACATAAATTACGTTAGTAACAGTACTTTTTTCTAGATGAAAGGTACCCTGTCCTTTTCTGTTCCCCTGACATCGTGTATGCGAAATTTCATGATGATCGGTCGACTACTTAAAGCGCGAAAGCGTAAGAAACAAACAAACTGACATTCGCATTTACAATATTATATTGTCTTCTGTTTACGCGAATGTTATTCATTGAAATTAAACTACTATATACGGATTTTATCGCGTTGTTTATTAATCACTGTATTACATAATTTTGAAACTATTACACTACTACTACTATTGAATTTTACTCATATAAAAGCTAATAAAATTATTTAAACTATTGAATCTATTTATATTTAGGTTTTTCACTTTTCCCGACGTTTCGGTTGCTTTTCAGCAACCATGGTCACGGGGAGACTAAGATGGTAGTTGTCTCAATGTTCCAGTGTAGTTATTTCAAAGTACCCGAACATAATTTAGTCATTGGTGTTTCTATTTACGCAGAATGAGCTCAAAGTATCATGAAGTCTAGCTGTGGTTTGTTTCTTCTTGGGTTTGACTATTTGAAGTACTGGATCCCAAGCTGGTGATACATTCCAACCATCTTCTTTATTGAAATTGGGATGTTTTTTGATTTCAATAGCCTAGCGAAGCATCCTTGGTAACGAGGTTGTTAGCGAGAATCTGTGGTTTGTCAAATCTCAGGTAGTGGTTGGTCCCCTGTTGTACATGTTTACACACAGCAGACTTCAACGAGCGTTTCCTTTGGATATGTCTTTTGTGACACCATCGATGTTTAGAGATTGCCAACAGTTTGTGACCAGGTGGGAAAATAAATAGGTTCTTATTTATTGTGAACTAGCATTCACCCGCGGCTTTGCCAAGTATTTGGGCCAAGTATTTCATGTTCTCGTGGGATAAAAAGTAGCCTAATGTCCGTCTCCCAGTTATCCTCTACCCATATGCCAAATTTCACGCAAATCGGTCCCGTAGTTTATGATTTATGAAGTAACAAATAGACAGACAGACAGACAGACAAACTTTCACATTTATAAAATTAAAGCAGGATAGGATGTGTAATGTGTGATAAAGGAAGATCGTGAAAATTTTATTAAACTAACATTATAGGTACGTACACAATAAAGAACAAAGTCTACCTTATGCGAAGAGTGAATGTACCTCTCATCGAGATAAATTATATCTTTTCTTAATTCTTGAGTAGTACTTTTCAGCGTAACTTCATAATAAATTCTTACAGTAGTAATGAATGCGAATGCTGTGCGTGAGATCTGGGGGCGTTGGGAGAACTGATATTGGGTTAGTGTCCGGCAAATCTCGTTTTTTTAATGATCGACATGTATTCTTCTCGCTTTGCAGCAATATGTGATTGTTCGATTAGAGCCTTTCTATTATTTTGGCATTTCTTGTAGGTAAACCCTATTGCTTTTAAAATTTTACGGAGTACTTCAAGACTACAATCAAAATCCAGGACAGGCTTGCCTAGTGTGGAGCCAACGGATTCTATGTGAAATATTGTTCTCTTTTGGTAATAAATAATTTTAATTTTTTATTTTTTATTATTTTATTTCTGGTGATCACCTGCAATTTTCTGAGGGTCGGTACCTGAAATATCAAAAGGTTCCATTGATTGTGCATCTGACTGTACCTACAATAAATTTGGTGTGCATAAAAGGCAACCCTTTTTAGGCATACCTACAAACAAAAACATGCAACTAAAGACAAAAAATGTTACCTCTTTTAGCACTGTTTAAAAGAATTGGATTTTTTGGCGCAGTGCACACAATTTAAAATCGTCCATTTTTCTTTGGCCGGCCTTTTCTGTGTTTCCCAAGAGTTTCAAACTTTTCATCATTCTTAAAACCTTCGTTGACTATCCGTCTAACTTCAGGTACTCTCTGATTATCCTTAAAAAAAGTTAAAAAGAAATGTAACGGAATGGAAACAATAACTTATTGACATGAAGCAATTAATTCAAATTCAAAATTGGTAGGAAACGTGAATGGACTGAGTTGTACCATCCTCATGTATCAAAAATTATGGTCGTACTATAATATGACGTATTTACTATGTCAATCTAACCTAAAAATGTGCAATGTAAACAATGCCTTTTTAGGCTTCAAATCGGGAATTCAGTAAATTTGTAACTTCAGGTAGATTAGTAACAAACAATAACACAATTACATACCTGTCATAAATGCTGTTCGCCCATAAACATCATCCTAATCCCACAAAATTCGTCCAGCTTCGTACTCCGCGAAACATCACTGGAAAGCTTTAAAATCACTTTCTGCGTGCCACTCCGTTTTACTTTACTCATTTTTGAAACCTTTCTGCGTAGTTTGGTCTTTATTTATGGGAGTTTAATCAAAACAATAAAATTTATAAAAGGACAACTGTTCCACAATTCAAACTCGATGACAGCATTGACAGCTGATGTACTTATGTCTGGTGTTGCCAGACACATGATTAATGGTAGTTCCTCAAACATGAATGTCATGACTTTATAGACAAACTGTATCTGCAAGCTTTTGATTGCAATTATATTGATTAAAAATATAACAATTTATAATTTTATATCAGTGATATTTGACATAATTACAGTTTAATAATACACTATAATATATATAATATAGGATTTTAAAGTCATAAGATCATTTGACTAATTTAACTAATTGGTAATGGTCAGCTTATGTTGCTGACTGTACGTCAAACCATTATAAGCGATGTTTGTCTGTTTATTACCAAATCTGGGCACAAGACCTGAGGACTAACGCCCGTGCAGTGAAAACAGTTTATATACAGGGCTGATATTATTGTTATATTATATACTAGATTTTTCCCGCGGCTTGGTTTGCGTAAATGTAGTTTGGGCTAGATTAGGTTATGTTAGAAACAGTCCTCGGCGGGGTCGCGATTGCATGTGAAAGCGATTCGCGCGGCTCCGCCGGCTATGGTTATGTCGAGGAACAGCATGGTATGTTTACCTAGTCGGTATTACCAGGATATCTTTTCCCCGGTAAGCCCAACATAACCTCTGCGTCGCTCTCGGAGAAGTATGCGTCAAAGCATTCCCGCAAGGAAAAAAACATGTTAGAAACAGTACTTTTTGTGAACGGAACGTACCAATGTCCTTTTCTGTTCCCCTGACAACGTGTATTCGAAGTTTCATGATGGTCGGTCTAGAAGTTAAGACGTGAAAGCATAACAAACAACTCAAATTCGCATTTATAATATTAGTTAGGATAATATATTATAATTTACTTACATATATTTCCAGAATGTTCCGGGATACATAGATCACTCGGTGTGCACGTCAGTAAAGTAAGATCACTTACTTTAGACGACTGGGAACCTGACATTATAAAGGTACGAGATAATCTCTACAATGCAGTGTAGTATTGCAGACATTAAATTCACATCATCGCTATTTCGAGTTTAAGTCTGTAGACCCTGTATTTTGACCCATACGCGGTTCAAATTTGCTTTATTTTTTATATTTTAATTCGCTAAACAGTTCTATTTGTTTATTGTTAAAGATAATGTAATATCAAGTTCATCCATCCAACCAAAAATTAAGTGCTATCCACTTGTTGGTGTAGTAGCAATTTCCATTTTTCTCGGTCCGATGCTGAACCCTTTAATTTTCGATATGTCTCAATATATGCCTTTTCTCTCAGTTGGTATGTGTACTTTACAAATTCATCAATTGCCTGTAAATATTTTATCATTAAATTTATTTCAGGTTATGGCAGAACTTGGGAACAAAATTGTGAATTTGATCTACGAGGCCAATACAGAAGGTACCACTATCACGAGAGCGACTCCTGATTGCGAAACGTATGTGTTTTGTTTGCATTTAGTCATATATCTTCATAATAGGGTTCCATGTAGATAGTTATTATATCCGTCCGATCTGCCTCCGTGGCGCGGCGGTACTGAATGCGGGTACTGTGCACGAGGTCTCTGGTTTGAAATCCGAGCCAGTCCAACAAAAAGTTATTGGGATTTTCTGTTAAGATCGTGATACCAGGCTGGTGTTAGAAAATTGGCGGAGTTAGACACCCCCGTGCCTCGGAAAATACCTAAAACCGTTGGTCCTGCGCCTGGTCTTTCTCCGGTCGTGTTGGATAACCGTTTCATCGGATCATGGAAGGTAGGGAACAGAGAGTGCACTTGTGTTTGCGCACATACTTGTGCACTATAATATCTTCTACGTAGAAGGCCAGTCTCTGTTAATTAAGATTGGCCACCATGACCGAAATTCGGTCTGGAGGACATTACATTATTATATTCATGGAAAATAGTAATAAAACTAGTCAAGTGCGACTCAGAATCGTTACTCATAGAAACTATATTCCATTCCAAACCAATTCAATAAAAAGGTAAACAAACGGTTCATTGACATGACCATAGACATTTTAGTGAATTGTAGTGTCAATTGTAAATTAATTAATTAATTAATCGAATCATTAGATTTATAGCAGATTATATGGTCTAGTATAATATGGTCTCCCCACTAAGCAGCGATAGCTCAGTGGGGAGACCAACAGACTGCAATGCAGAGGGTCTCGGGTTCGAACCCACGTCGCGCACCTCTGGCTTTCGGAAGTTATATCACTTTCCGAAATTATGTGCGTATTGATTGACAATTATCGCCTGCTCCGTGCCTCGGAGAGCACGTTAAGCCGTCGGTCCCGACTGCCATGAACATCTATGGCAGTCGTTATTGGGGAAGTCGACACAAAAGATCCCACTGGGTCGAAGTGTCGCCGGTCTGTACTGACTGGCCCCCACACAAGATAAGATAAGATAATGAAGCGAAAGAGCAAGCAATTAGATAGAAACTGCTACATTTATATCTTGTCGCTGTATAATTGTACCCATAATTCATTGTCCGTAGTTGAGTTAACATAATATATGAAAAATATTTGCATATAATTCTTAATTGTTCACAAAATAATCTAAGCAATAATTAGTAATAATCATTACAATTAAAGTTGTGAAAGTCAAAAATTATGTGACACAAAATTACACTTATGAACGTCAAAAGTAATATTTGTTTCTCTTTCATGGGTATTTCCCTAATACTTTAGGGAAATACCCGGCCCTTTGGGAGGCTTATACGGAGACATGGGTCCAACATGCCCTTGGAGAGATCTAATTATTCTGGTCTATGGGAATGGGTGTTTAATGGTTTGATAAAATGCAAACTATAGTTAAAAAACGGCGTCTGCCTGATATACTGTCAGAAAATACAGATAAATGTGTTAGTTATTCCATTAAGTAAGTAATTATGTGATAAATATAACGTCCAAGTCAAAATTTGGTTTGTTTTCTTTTCATCAGAATGGATTGGAATAGACTATATAACACTGTGTACTTTTTATTATTTGTTGTTATAGCGGCAATAGATGTACACACTGTGAAAATTTCAACTCTACCTATTATGGTTCATGAGATAAAGCCCGCTGACAGACAGCGGAGGCTTAGTAATAGATCCCGTTGGTACGCTGCCGGTTTGGAAAATTTCGGTATTTGCATTGCATTTGATTTGATTTGCATTTCTGTCTTAATTTTGAAAGTGACTGCAACGCATGTACATACGTACATTTAGGACTTTAAGAATTTGTACTACCACCTCCAGATAGCATTTATCTATCAGATAAAAGTCATCCATCTCTCTTATTTAACCTAACATGAGTGAGACGGCATGCGATTTATCTTTCGGATAACTTTTAGTGATTAGTTGTAGGAGTGGAGTGTAACTGTTAGTAAAGAGGCCGTCTAGGTAGGCATTTGTTAAGACATTTTCATAAGCCGATAGTTATGTATGTAGTGAAGCTAATAAAATGAGTCGCGCATGTCTTTAAAGATTAGAATGTGGAATATTGTGATAAGATACCGTCGTCGTGTAAAAGGAAATATATCGCTTGTAACATCAAGGTGTGTTTATATTTAAGGATTGTTAAGTGACATTAGCAACATGAACTCAAAAAATTAACAGTCAATTAACAAATTTTTATTTTTATTTGCCATGAAGATACACGATTCTGGATATTGTTTATTATATTTACCTGTCCACCTACAGTCAGCGATAAAAGTCAATGTACGCGTAAAATCTTTTACAAATCGTGTACACGTCAAACATTATAAGGCTCTGGATGCCGAGTGCGAGTTGTTTTTTACGTTAACGTGATCGAAACGTTTACCGCGTTTGGCTCTCTGATTGGTTAAGAGCTTGGAGCGAGCCAATCGGAGCACCGAATGTCATAAACGTCGATCGCGTTAACGTCAAAACAATTTGCACTCGGCATCCAGATCAGCTCTGGCATCCAGATCAGCTCTGGCATCATAATACGGGGATCACTGTAAGGTTATAAATATTGGTAAACGTCATGAAACCATGTTGACTGAATCCGTAGACCTGAAAAAGCAGTTAATAATAAAAATAAAAGCAGTTAATAATAAAAATCCCTACATTTGTAAATAGTACAAAAAAATAACATAAACACAATAAATAAATAAACAATAAAAATCTGCAAACAAAATATGTAGTAGATTTAATATTTTATGGAGTTTTGTAGTATTGACGTGTTCAGTCAATTTGGTTCAAAGACGTGCACCGATATTTGTAACCTTAATGTGATCACGATTATCACCGGTATTATGTTGCCGAAGCTGATTAACGCCTTTAGATGCTTACGTATTCATTGATCTTTGTCGATGACCGTACCAGTACTTTATTTGCCTACTAAAATTTTTTGCCCTAACATTTCTGGTCAAATTAGGAGATGACATTATAACTCTCTAATTTGACTTGGCTGTGAGTTTAATGATGTAATAATATTTTAATTGTTTTGTATCAGATGTGTCCGCGAGGCCTGGATCCGTGCCAAGTACGTCTCGCTGGTGTTCGTGAAGGACCTGGTGGGCAGCAGCGGCGCGCTGGCGCCGGCCGGAGACTGTCCGCTGCGAGCGGGCCGGCGCTGGTCCGTGCGGCGCGCCAGGCGCAGGTACTCTTGTACATCTGTACTCACTCACGTACGTGGCGCTGGTGTTCGTGGAGGACCTGGTGGCCGATAATACATAATAATATGTAATTGGATTATATATTTTCTTTGCAGAGTTCGTGCGACACCATCCGTGCCAGAAACTATCACCGATGAAAAGAGTGATGTCAACAGTAATACGAGCGGTAAATATTAAATTATTGAATCAATGGAACTGATCTGTATAATAAGAGTGTGAGCAGTGTTAGACAATCCTCAATCCAATGGTTACGGTTGCGTAAGCTGACCATCTCATACTAATCATGAGATGGCCAGCTACTCAGTTCTAGTACCTATTAGTCTTTAACTTAACGCAGAAAAGTTAATAAACAAAATATCACCTCACAAAGTCTTTCTATCTAACCTATACTAAAATCGATTGACAGTGTCAGAAAGTTCAAGCAAGTCAGATGGCAGCCCAGTGTTGTTGATTGGCAACGAGTTGGCGAGCGACCGTGGCGTCGACCTCAGTCTACCGTCCGACCATGATTCCACTGAGGGCGAGGATAGCGATGAACTAGGTAAGTTATCTTTACATTTATATATATTAAAAAATACCACGGCGTTGTCTACAAGTCTATTAAAATGAATGAATTAATTAAATTAAAAAGACACTTGCACATAATCATATGTTTTATTTTTTATTACTTTTTCTGATCATTTCAGTTTATACAATTATCTGCGAATGATGTGTTTTAATATTTAAATTCATACGTTTACAATGTAATTTAAAACATACATATATTTTTGTTAAAATTACCGACACTAAAAAGTCGATATGTACCTACGGCACCTATTATACCAGTTATTTTTTGATATCCTGATAATCCTGGCTAGGATACTAGGACTAACTTATGAAATGATTGTCTTTCACGCGGACCGGGCGTGCTCAGCGGCTGCGTTCGCGCTGGAGTGGGCGCGACTCCCCCTCCCCCTCCCCCCTCCCCCTCCGCCTCCCCCTCGCGGCCACAAATAAAATCTCGGCCGCGCCTGGCTCGAGACTGCTTCTGCCGCCGCTGCGATTAAGTTAAGTGGTCTTGAGCTATCCAGCCGGACCACATAACGAGCCCATACCACTAGAACCACGCCCTGTTCGTTTTGTTTAAAGTATTTACGTGTATATTTAAATAGAAATGTATAACTCTAATTACAAACCTTTTAATTGCGAAGTATATGTTTTAATTATTTCTGCTAACTAAATTCGCTGGTCAACCACGTCTCTACAGCGTGATTGACTAGCAATAACGTTACACTGGCGCCTGGTCTGACTGGTCCTTGATAAGTATACAAAGTTTCAAGTTAATGCGATGTTTGTCATGGGTGACAACAGTGTTTAAAGATTTCGATACATATATATATTGATCAAGCTAATAAAAGCGTGTTAAAATGAAAATTTTAGATTATCGCGATTTGTACACATACTTAATATAATGTTAGACAACGGGTCTTACTCGCGATAAAGTATTTAAAAGGTAATACATACCTATTGATTGCCCGACGTTTCGACCGACTTGCATCGATCGTGGTCACGGGTTGACTGATGTGAGCTCAGCGGCGCCTTCGTCGTCACCGGGGCGGATCGATTGTGGATATTTCGTTCGCAAGCCCCGCTCTTGTGCGTCGTGTTGTCAGCTGGCGCGTGGAAGAGAAGGTGGAGACCTTGTCGGACCACCGGTACATTCGGTTCGACGTCTCCACCCAAATCTCGAGTGCGCCGGCACCTGTGGGCCCCGGTTGGGAAGGTCCGCGCTGGGCTTTAAGCAAGCTCAACAGGGAGGCCCTCCTGGAGGCCTCTATCGTGCGGGCTTGGGCTTCAGTGCCCGACAGGCCTGCCGACGTAGAAGCAGAGGCTGATTGGTTTCGGGAGGGTTTGTCGCAGTGCTGCGACGCGGCGATGCCCAGGGTGAAATCTCGCCCTGCAAAGCGTCAGGTGTACTGGTGGTCGGCCGAGCTCGCGCAACTTAGAGGTGCGTGCGTGGCTGCCCGGCGCCAG
Organism: Catocala nupta; assembly: GCA_963675205.1. NCBI lineage: Eukaryota > Metazoa > Arthropoda > Insecta > Lepidoptera > Erebidae > Catocala > Catocala nupta. The sequence goes on from OY776082.1 coordinate 14,595,539, forward strand.
TATGCCTGACATCGACGTAGGCGTCGCCGCGACCAGTACGCGGCCACTAGGGAGGAAGAGCTGTACGAGGCGTACAGGGCGGCCAAGAAGACGTTGCAGCTGGGTATCCTGCGGGCAAAAACATCCGCCCGCGAGGAGCTGCTGACGACTCTGGATGCGGACCCATGGGTGCGTCCCTACCTTATGGTAAGGGGCAAACTACGCTCCTGGGCTCCCCCGCTGACACAGAGTCTCCGGCCCCAGTTGCTGGAGGACGTGGTTGCCGCTCTGTTCCCTGAAAGGGAAGAGCACGAGCCCCCACCTATGGCTGCGCCTCCTCTGGTGCCTGAAGCGGACCTGACGACGGACGACAATGTGCCCGAGGTAACCCGGGTGGAAATGAGGATGGCGGTGCAGAGGCTGCAAGCCAAGCACACCGCCCCGGGCCCAGACGGCATTCCTGGCCGTGCATGGGTCCTAGCCCTCAAGGTTCTCAAGCCCCGACTGAGAAGTCTGTTCAGCGCGTGTCTGGAGCGGGGCCAATTCCCGGACAGGTGGAAGATCGGGCGAATGGTTCTGCTCCGGAAAGAGGGGCGCCCGGCGGACAGCCCGTCCGCCTACCGGCCCATTGTGTTGCTCGATGAGGTCGGAAAGCTGCTCGTAAGAGTGGTGGCTGACCGCCTTGTCGAGCATCTAGTCGGTGTGGGACCGGATCTGGCGGACAACCAGGTCGGTTTTCGTCGTGGGCGCTCCACGGTCGATGCGATCGCACGCGTAAAGGCTCTGGCGGAGGAAGCAGTCTCACGGGGTGAGGTGGTGCTGGCGGTGCCTCTCGACATTGCTAACGCGTTCAACACCTTGCCCTGGAGCTGCATAAGGGATGAACTGCTTTACCATCAGGTGCCGACCTACCTCCGTCGAATCGTCGGGGCATACCTGACGGCGAGAGCCGTTGTATACCCAAGTTCGAGCGGGTGGTCTCGGCGGGAGATGTCGTGCGGTGTTTCACAAGGCTCGGTTCTAGGCCCGCTCCTGTGGAACATCGGATACGACTGGGTGCTGCGCGGTGTGCTCCTCCCCGGCGTAAGCGTAGTTTGCTACGCGGACGATACGCTCGTCCTCGCTCGGGGAGCGACTCAGTGGCAGGCGGCTGTCCTGGCGACGGCAGGGGTCGCGCATGTCGTAGGTAGGATCCGGCGGTTGGGCCTCGAGGTGGCGCTGCACAAATCTGAGGCTCTGTTCTTCTACGGGCCTCGGAACGCGCCGACGGAGGGGTTTCACATATATCATAAACTGGGATAGTCGTAGAGGAAGGGGATGTAGTGGGAGGCGTCCGCATCGGCGTCGAGAAATCGTTAAGGTATTTGGGCCTCGTCCTCGACGGCCGATGGGCCTTCGGAGAACACTTTCGAAGGTTGGCCCCCAAATTGATGGGCGCGGCCGCAGGGTTGTCGCGGCTGCTACCCAATCTGGGGGGGCCAAACGCCTCCTGCAGGAGGCTCTTTATGGGGGTCGTGCGGGCGATGGCCCTATACGGGAGCCCCATTTGGGGTCATAACCTGACGGCTCGTAACGGCGCCCTGCTGCGGAGGTCGCAGAGGGTGATGACCGTCAGGGTAGCAAGAGGGTACCGCACGATCTCCTTTGAGGCGGCGAGCCTCCTGGCCGAATCACCGCCCTGGGACCTGGAGGCAAGACTTCTCGCGTCGCTCTACCAGTGGCGCGGCGAGGCTCTGGAGCGGGGTTTTCGGCCGTTGCCGAGAGAGGTGGAGGCGCGGCGGTCGGAGCTCCGCGACGTCCTAAGGGCGGACTGAGGAGAACGGCTTGCGCGACCGAGTGCAGGGCACGCCGCAATAGCGGCGGTAAGCCCGATCTTGGAGGAGTGGCTGGACCGGCGCCATGGCGCCCTGACCTTTCGGCTGACGCAGGTCCTCACCGGGCATGGATGCTTCGGGAGGTACTTGTGTCGTATAGGCCGGGAGGAAACGTCTGGTTGTCACCACTGCGGTGACGGCCCCGAGGATACGGCGCTACACACACTCGTGGAGTGCCCGGCTTGGGAAGAGCAGCGCCGGTCGTTAACCGGGCCACTGGGTGTCCAAATCCTCTCGCTGCCGGAAATGGTTCTGTCCATAGTCCGGAGCGAGGGTGCATGGGAGGCTGCCGTCGCCTTCTGCGAGGCAGTGATATCCGCGAAGGAGGCGGCGGAACGGGAGAGGGAGGTGGTCTCTCCCCACGTCCAGGGCGCCGCCGTAGGGCGCGCGCAGACCTCCAGCCACCCTAGGGGCAGCCTGCGGGTGGTTGACTTGGCTAGTCGGCCGCCCGAGCAGCACAGGCCCGAGGGAGGGGCGTAAGCATTCCGCGCGCCCCCCTCAGTGGAGGGGAGGGCTGTACCATCTGGTCCTCCCCCAAAGAGCTGGGGCCCGCCTGGTTACTTGGCGGGCTAAGACCTGTCGGTGTCGCGGCGAATGCTAGCGCGAACCCCGGGGCACCGACTCTAGGTACTGGAGGAACGTCGTCAGGGGTTTAGTGGGTATGGAGCCGGCTTCTCTGGCTCTAGCCCCACACACCCGCGCCCTACCCGGGCGCGGAAGGTGCGTGAAAACATTCTATTGAAGTTAAAAAAAAAAAAAAAATGCGGCGCCTTCGTGAAGTGCGGGTTTTGGCAACTACCCTCACTTGGTCACTATTATTTATATTCGCACTGTAGGTATTTCGACACACAACACTAACGACGTCTACACACTGGCTACCTAAGTCAACACGGCGACGTTTTCATTTGCTGATGACTGGATTCCAAGATGTAGACAAACGGTATCCATCCTCCCGGTTGAAGTAGCGATATTTCTAAATTAAGAAATTAAAATGTTAAAATGATAACGTTTGAATTAACTTTAGATATGCTCTCTTGCTTACGATTTCTCTCAATTCTGTTACTTTTTCCTCCCACCCAAGGTATATTGTCCTATTCGTGTTGAGCGGGGACGGGTTCGTGCAGTTTTAACATTGTAATATTGAGTATTAGATTTTGCCTGCGGTTTCGCTTTCGTAAATGTAGGTTAGTTTAAGTTAGAAACACTGTTTTTTCTGGATGACAGGTACCTTCTTCTTTCTCGTACCTCTGAAAACATGTATACAAAATTTCATGATGATCGGTTGAGTAGTTAAGACGTGACAAACAAATAAATTCACATTTACACTTATATTAATAGTTAGTATTAATTGGCGTGTGTGTGCACAGGCGCAGAGGACATGTCGCGGCTATCGGCGGGCGCGGTGCTGCAGCTGGCGGCGCGCGCGCACAACGTGGCCGTCATGCGCGCCGCGCTCGCCGCCGGCGCCGACGTGTGCGCGCCCGCCGCCGCCGCCCGGACACCACTGCACGCCGCCGTGCTTAGCGTAAGTACTGCACTTTATATACGGTTTACGGAGGTGACTCATTACTGGGTTGCGTTGCGTCGCCGCAGCATCGACGCTGCGTCGCCATATATTTTTTGTGACATTCCACATTAATGCGTTGCGTCTTTGCACGCGAAAGACGAAACGGGGTCAGGATGAAGCGCTGCACTGTCGAAGTCGTTGCGACGACGGACAGTGTTCCGATCCATTGTGGAATATAGAGTGAAATCATGCGCGCGTCGCCCTTATGCAGCGCAGGTGTGTCATACAATGCGTTGATCCATTGCGTCAACGCAACGCAACACACTAATGAAACACCTCCCTTACAAGTACCGTACGTACTAGCTAGCGAAACTTCTGTAGATTTCCTTTTAGTACAACAAAAATGGAATTGAGTGCACGGATAACATAGTCGTTTAAGTGGTCGCCTCACCACTGCCTCTATAATAATAATAATAATTTATTCAATAATAATACATGGGTATACATTTTTGTTATTAATTCTAAAACAGAGGTTCGCAAACTCTTTTTTGTCAAAGACCACTCAAAATTTTGCTAGTTCTGGTGGACCCCCTGCAGAAATTTAATCCGCCTAGTAAAATCGGTATATTCGGACCAAAAAGTTAAATTGAGTTAAATTTAAAAAATTTGGTCACATCTGTTCTGGCTGACTGACATTTTTTTTAATTCTCGGCTCTTCATTACACAAGTAACAGTCGCTAAGCTTCTTAAAATATTTTTCTTCACTATCGAAAGCAAATAAATTTTCGTGGACCCCGCTTACGAATTGTGAACCCCCATTTTTTGTCACGCCAACGTAGACCCCTGTTGAGTTTCCCGTGGACCCTGGACCACTTTGGGAACTAAGGACCTAAAATAATATTAAACTACAATAAATTATAATTATCCTTAATCTGGTACATGTTTTACATAGGTATTAGGTAATCGGCCGACATTGTGCAATCTAATTTAATTTCAAGCGCTAGGTTTTTATAAAAATGCTACCTGAACTATGTTTAGACCTATATTTCAAGCTATTTCTCTACTTACAAAAAAAATATAATTATGCCAAATAATATTATGGTTTAGGTCAATGAGCATAAACTTAAAATAAAATATGTACTCGTATATTGATACAATAAAAATAACTTAGATTACATATTATTACAAATTACTGATGACTTAAGGCTTTTTTACAACTGTAAGCAATATATAGTAGAGACTCGCTGATTTCAGCATGAATGGGCCGGCTCGACCGGGGAAGGACTGCCCTCTCACAAAATATCGACGTGAAATAGCAGTATTCTTACTGTTGTGTTTCGTTCGGTGAGTGAGAGTGCCGAAGGCTCAATCACCCTCTTTCCTCCTTCCCGCTCCTTCTCCTTCCCACTTCCTTTTTCTCTTCTTCTTTTCCTAAGTGTGGTTCGGGGTTGGTGCGAGGCTCGAGGCTAGTGAAGTGTGATGCCTGGTAGGTCCAAAGGGCGTGGGGGGCCGGTGCGGTGTACAAGGAGACCCGGTGGGAATGGTTTCCGTTGGCCACCTGCCGGTTAGTAGCGGACCCGAACCTGGGTACATCCTCCTCGGGCGGCTGTCCCGCCAACCGGCGAAAATCCCGAGTGGATCCGGCGGCTATGAGCGGGGGTGGCACCGGAGGCCCTTCCGTGCTTCGTATTGGCTTCTTGCATATATCGTGGGCCTACCTCACACTAAGACTTTGCTCTTTCTTTGGGCACCGCCTCGACCTCAAACCATGCATCAATCCATATCCCCTCTCTGATAAATTATAAAAACCATGAAAGGTAAGAAAAAGAGTAAATTCTCTACGACAGACACCCCTTCCACATTTCTCGTGGATTTCTGCAATGTCAGGGGTCTACACAGTAACCTCGATGCCGTCCACCACCATCTCGAGACGGTGCGGCCTGCCCTGCTCATTTCAACGGAGACGCAGATATGCGCCCCAGACGACATTTCGTACTTAAAATACCCGGCCTACGAGTTGGAGCATTCTTTCCGTCGTAAAGCCAACCCTGGCTGCGTGGCTGGTGCGTCTTCGTCTGGAGCGATATCTGTTGCCGCCGCCTTCGGGGCCTCGAGCATCGGGACCTGTCAATTTTATGGCGACGCGTAGACCATGGGGGTCTTACCCGAGTTTATGCATGCCTTTACAGGTCCCATGCCATTTATTCGGAGTTAACTCAGCTACTTGAGAACGTCCAAGAGGGGACTGACCAAGTATTGGCGAGGTACCCATCCGCGGAGTTGGTGGTCCTTGGCGATTTTATCGCTCATCACAAAGAGTGGTTGGGATCCCGGACTACCGAATCTGTGGGTGGGGCTCTCTTCAATATGGCCTCGGCCTATGACTGCTCACAATTGGTGTTACATCCCACCCGTATCCCAGGCAACGAGAGCCATGAACCTTCTTTGCTTGATCTTCTGCTGACTACACATCCACTATGATACAAGGTGGAGATAGATGCTCCTTTGGGATCATCGGATCACTGCCTTATCCGCAGTGCAGCCCCTGTTACGCTACCAGATCGCTCTTCGATGACTGGTTACCGTAGAGTCTGGCGATACAAGTCAGCAGATTGGGATGGACTTCGAGAATTTCTTGCATCCTACACATGGAAGCGGCTTTGCTTCTCATCCGGGGATCTTGGCACTTCTGCTGACTGCATCACAGATGTGCTCCACCAAGGGATGGAATTATTCATCCCTTTTGCCAAAATACCTGTGGGCGGCCGCAGCCGCCCCTGGTTCAGTAACGCCAGCAGGGATGCTGCACACCAGAAGCAGGCAGCATACTTAGCCTGGAAAAGGCCTAGGAAGTGTCGGGATCCTGATGTCAAGAAGAGAAAACTAGAATCTAATGCCGCTTCTAGATCCAGGCGGAACATGTTGCCAAAATTGGAGAGCGCCTTGGAAGACATCCTTCAGGGAGTCGTGCTTTTCGGGCGCTCGCCAAGGCTACGCAAGGAAATTTTTGCTAGGTCAGTCTCCCACCACTGCGTAAGTCTGATGCCAGTCTGGCCCAAAGTGCAAAAGAGAAGGCGAATCTTTTGGTACAACTTTTTGCCTCAAACTCGACTTTGGATGATCAGGGAGTCACACCACCTTACATCCCAAGGTGTGGGAGCTCTTTGTCTGAAATCCGCATCAAGCAGCGTGCGGTTAGGCGTGAGCTCGAACTCCTGAACATTCATAAGTCGAGAGAGGGCCTGACGATATCCCTGCAGTGGTACTTAAGACGTGCGCCCCTTTTTTTTTTTTTTTTTTTTTTTTTTTTGTTGCCCAGGAAAAAATGCTTGATGCACTACCCGCCGGCTAGGGGACGGCACCGGCGGGGCGTGTGGGACTCACCAGCCTAGTGCTGGGATACCCACTAAAAAAACCTGGGGTGTTCCCTCTCCCACCCAATGGGGGGGGCCTGTTGGGAGTCTAAAAAGATTCATCCATAGCAGGCCCCCCCGTGTGGGTGCCGGCCGGGTCAATGGGACCCGACCTCCTCTCGTCCCCGGGGGAGAGCATTTCACAGCTCTCCCCTTTCGACGCTAGAAGGCGCGCGGGAACACCGCGCGCGCCCTCTATGGGTTCTTACTCACGGGTGGCAGGGTCCCCTGAGGCCTTGCCACCCAGAACCCTTAGGTAGGGGGCAGGAGAGCGACATAAGCGCGTCTCCTGCGCCCCCTCCTCCGGCGGCGGATGTCCGGGGCGTAAGGATCTTCCTCACGCCCTCGCTCCGCCGCCTCCTTCTGCGAGATGACAGCCTCGCAGAAGGACCTCATTGCGCCCCAGCACCTGTCGTCGCCGACCATCATGGATACGACGGTCGGCAACGAGAGGTCGGGGCCAATCACGGCGACCAGGGCACAGCGCTCCTCGGCCCACGCTGGACACTCCTCCAGCGTGTGCTGCGCCGTGTCCCGGTCGCACTCCTCGCAGTGGTGACACCTGGTTGTCGGCTCCCTACCGGCTATCTTGCACAGGTACTCTCCGAAACAGCCGTGTCCGGAGAGCACCTGAGTAAGCCGGTAGGTGAGCGGTCCGCGCCGTCTGTCCGTCCACTCCCTTAACACTGGACGGACAGCCTCGACTGTCCTCACCCCATAGCGGGGCTGGGCCAGTCGCTCCTGCCACTTGGCCTCGAGGACCAGTCGAGCCTGGGACCTTCGCGTCTCCACCGCCCCGTGAGTAGGTTCCTCACCATGGAGCCGGAGGTCCACGCGCCAGTGATACACCGACGCTTGGACCTCCGCCTCCAAATCCCAGGGCGGCGATGCCGCCAGGACGCACGCCGCCTCAAAGGAGACGGTGCGGTACGCCCGCGACACCCTGATCGCCATCGCCCTCTGAGGTTTCCTCAGGAGGGCGATGTTTCGGCGATCGAGGGCGCCGGCCCAAATGGGCGACCCGTAGAGGGCCATCGACCGCACCACCCCCAAATAGAGGCGGCGGCAGACGACACTCGGCCCCCCGATATTCGGCAGCAGAGAGCTAAGCGCTCCCGCCGCCGACATCAACCGGGGGGCCAGGCGGCTAAAATGGACGCGAAAGTTCCAGCGGCCGTCGAGGTGGAGCCCCAAGTATTTCATACTCGGCTCCACCCCGATGCGGACCCCTCCAACTATGATGTGGGCATCTGGTGGCGGCGCCCGCCGAGGCCCATGAAATAACAGGGCCTCGGACTTTTCCAGCGCCACCTCCAGTCCCAACATCCTAATTCTACCGACAACCAGGGCCACCCCTGCCGTGGCAAGACGGGCAGCTACCCCGTAATCCTCTCCCCGGGCCGTGACCAGCGTGTCGTCGGCGTAACAAGTTACGCCGACGCCCGGGGGCAGGGCGCCCCGCAGAACCCAGTCGTAGCCGATGTTCCACAGGATCGGTCCAAGAACGGAACCCTGCGGAACACCGCACGACACCTCCCTCCGGAACGTCTCTCCGTTCCGCCCCACACAGAATACGCTTCTCTGGTGCAGGTAGTCCCCGACTATTCGGCGCAGGTAGGGAGGCACTCCATGAAATCGGAGCGCCTCCCTAATAGTCGCCCACGGCAGGGTGTTGAACGCGTTGGCGATGTCCAAGGACACCGCCAACACCACCCCGCGCGAGGCGACCGCCTCATCCGAGAGGGCCTTGACGCGATTGATTGCGTCAATCGTCGATCGGCCCTCTCGGAATCCGAACTGCCGTTCGGACAAGTCGGGGCCCACCCGCACCAGGTGCCTGGAGAGGCGGGCAACCACTACACGCTCAAAGAGCTTACCCACCTCATCCAACAGCACTATGGGGCGGTACGCGGAGGGAGAGTCCGCGGGGCGGCCCTCCTTTCTCAGGAGGACCAGCTTACCCGTCTTCCACATGGCAGGGAATCGTCCCGACTCCAAACAGGCGCTAAACAGCCTGAGGAGCCGGTCCCCTAGGGCGTCGTAGGCCAAAACCCAGGCGCGGCCAGGAATTCCGTCCGGCCCCGGGGCGGTGTTTTTGCCCCGGAGCCGAACCATTGCCGCGCCGAGCTCCGCCATTGTAACCTCTGGCGCCCCGGCATCGGCACCGCCCTCCTCAATATCGGGCGGCGCCATTTCGGGAGGCGTGTGCTCCGCTCTCGAAGGAAAGAGAGCGGAGACCACCTCCTCTAATTGCCGGGGCTGGAGACTCTCGGTGACCGGTGGGGCCCAGGGGCGCAACTTGCCCCTGACCGCCTTGTACGGGCGGCCCCACGGATCTGCCTCGAGAGTCCCCAGGAACTCTTCCCATCTTTGGGTTTTGGCCTCACTGATGGCGGACTGCAGGGCGTGCTTCCGCTGTACGTAATCGCCCCGCAGCCGTGCCTCCACGGTCGGGTCACGGTACCGCCTGCGTCGGCGGTACCTAGTGTACTGGCGACGCGCCGCAATGCAAGCGGCGCGTTTCTGACTAATGTCGTCAGACCACCAGTACACCTGACGCCTAGGAGGTCGAGCACTGGCCCGGGGCATCGACGCGTCGCAAATCCGCGTCATCGCGCCCCGGAACCACTCCGCCTCTAGCTCAACCTCCACAGGCCCTTCGCCCATTGGGGTCCAGGCCTGGACGATGGAGGCTTCCACCAGCACGTCTACGTTGAGACGTTTCAACGCCCATCGTGGGGACGACGGGGTGTGCACTCTCCTCGGGCGATCGTCCGGGATCGCCGGCGAGGCGGAGATGTCGAACCGCACGTAACGGTGGTCCGACAATGACTCCGCCTCGACCAGCACTTGCCAGTCCCGGACGTAGCGCGCTACGGCAGGGCTTGCGAACGAAATGTCCACGATGGACTCGCCCTGCCAGCGCACGCACGTGGCGACCGACCCCCGGTTAAGAACCACGAGGCCGGTCGCAATTGCCCACTCCTCCAGCGCGTTGCCGCGAGCGTTGGTGACAGGGGATCCCCAAGCCGATGATTTGGCATTGAAGTCCCCCGCCACCACGACCGGACGCGATGGGTACCGATTAATCACGGTGCCCACCGCGCCCAAAAATCGCTCAAACTCGGCGAGGCGCCGGTTCGGAGAAAAGTACACCCCGATCAGGACGGTTCCCTCCCAATCCACACATATATATCCCTCGCCCCTGTCTGTCATCACCAGGAGCGAGGGTCCGGACGAAACAATGGCCGCCGAGCCTCCGAGGTCCCCAAACCAGTTGTGTCGGCTGGGGACGCAGTAAGGCTCGGCGACCACGGCGATGTCTATTGACCACTCCGCCATGTGCTGCAGCAAGATATCCTGCGCCCTGGCGGAGTGGTTAACATTCACCTGTAGGAGGCGATCGGCCATAATCAATTAGGTTTCCATCGCCTCCCTGCTGCTCCCTGTTTGGGACGGGGCCGGGGCGGCCGGAGTCCTGGCGACCGCCCCTCTGGCCTTACGTTTTTTGGGTGGGGAGCAGGATTTGCTCCCCATTCGGTGCTCCGCCGGCTTTCCTGCAGCCGAACAAATGCTGCAGGAAAGTTTTTCTGCGGAGCAGGCGGCGGCCTTGTGGCCGGGCTGGCCGCAGCGAAAACAAAAATCGCTGCGGTCAGTTTCGGCGGTGCATTGCTGCCTCACGTGCCCCGGTTCGAGGCAGCGGTAGCACCGCCTAGGCCTCGGCTCCAGGAGATTGACCTGAGCCGAGACCATCCCGACCAGCAAACGGCCGGCTGACACCTTCTTCGCCGCGGCGATGGGGCAGCGCACCACCACGGTGCACATACCACTCTTGCCGCGGCGCATCTCTCCCACCCTAACCTGCGCCTGAGGGCAGGCTCCGGCTTGTGCCACCGCAACGGCGACATCCTCGGAGGAGGCCGAGTCGTCCAGCCCGGCTATCCGCATTTCCGCGGACTTCACCGGGCGGGAGACCCTGACCTCCTCAGGCGTGAAAAGGGACCGAAGTTTTGCGGCTACCCTATCCGCCTTGTCGCCGGAGGTGGCACCTGGGACCTCCAGAATTCTAGCCCCAGTAGCGGCAACCTTGAATTGGACGCCTCCGGCAAGGCCCATCTCTGCGAGGTCTCCTTTCATGGCCTGTGTGGCCCGCCGGAGGACGCCCGCGTAACTCACGCCTTGCCGGAGCCCCTCCTCCGTCAGCTCCACCACAACGGCGGTGGAGCGCGGGGGGCGCAGGTCAGCCGGGCGGGGACCCTTCTTCTTGTTTCCTGGGGGAGCCCGGGAGGCCTTCTTCTTCTTTTTCTTCTTCTTCCTCCTGGTGACCTCTGTCCACGGCTGTTCAGCCGTGGTAGAGGCCACTGGGGCGGGTTGAGGCTGGGTGGCGGGGCGCGGCGACGCCACAGTGACGGTCACCCTCTTCTTGCCCTTCCCTTTCCCCTTGAAGGAGGAAGCCGACGGTGTGGGGGCAGATGTCTGCCGCGGTGGGCTAGCCGGCGTGCCCCCGACCATCCGGGGGCGGCCTCCGAGTGGAGGGCCTAGGGTCGGGACGGGCGCTAGGCCATAGTTGGCCAGGCACGCCTCCACAACGTTGCGCGCCTGAGCCACCGTGGCCCGCATCAGGTCGTGTGCCCAGGCGGGACGCCGGTCCTCCGCGGGTGTGAGGGGCTGCGCTGTGCACCGCGGGAGGGGCGGGAACTCATCCCGCGGCCTCCCGGCAGGCGCCCCGGCGATGGCCGAAGGCGTCTTGGCGGCGCTGGCCCGAGCGGCAGTGGCAGCGGCCGCCTTCATGGCCGCCACCTCAGCCCGGAGCTCCGCGAGCTGCCTATGCAGCCCCTCGTTCTCCGACCTCCAGCGTCTCTGGAGGTCGGAGGAAGCCCGTCCCCACAGGCCGAAGAAGGCCTCCCTCATGTCCTCGGTTGCAACCTTGAGGTCACGGACGAACCCCCCCTTCAAATTGCCGGACCGGGCCGCCACCCTCAGGACGGTCTCGGCGCCAGCCTCGAACCGTTGCCTGAGGTCGGCAACCGAGTCCTCTCCCAAGGGGGACGCATCCGCGACCCCAGCCGTCCTCGAGATGGCTCGACGGGCAGGCAGAGGCTGCCCGAGGAGCTTCCCCGCGGAGGGAGGTGGCATCGGGGAACCGGCCCTTCCTCCACAGGGCATCCCCTTCACCACCTCCACCTCCGTGTCCGAGCCAGAGTCGGACAGCGCATGGTGCGACGTCTTCTGGCGCTTTGCAGAAGCGCCGGGTGCACCCCAGAACTTGACGGTGAGGGAAGCAGGGCTATCCCCCCCCTCCTCTCTCTCCCGTCGTGCCGCCGACGAGCACCGGCTCTGAGGCCGACTGGCCTCTGAGCCCGAGCCCGCCCGCGACCCGACATCTATATCAGTGCCGGTGCCGGCGCCAGACATGCTCGACACGGAGTCGCTGCGTGCAAGCGCCGCCGCCCGACACCTCGACCGTGTCCTTGGCACGGCCGGCACACTATCCCGGACTGACGGCGGGGGCATACCCCCTCCAGCCTTCGCCTTTTTGGGGCCTTCCATCCTCACCTTGCTCGGGCCCAAGCCCAAGGTGACACCTACCGCAGAGTCAGCACCTGACTCCACGAATCTCTCTGTGCCCGATATATCGCGCGGCACTACGCTGGCAAGATGTTGGTTGCCCCCCCCAGAGTACGAGGGGCAGACGGAGCCAGAAGGCTCCGTGAGGGATTCTCCAGGCGCGGGGCGCCTGGTACCCTCCTGGGGTAGTATATTGCCTTGGACCGACATCATGATTTTGGTTTTTGGGTGGCCCTAATGACTGGGTTCCCCCCAGCCATACAGCCCCTCGCCGGGCCACCAAAAACTTGGGCTTTGGGTAATTTTTATAGAGGTTTTCTTCCTCGCAGCCCGAAGGCCCCCGGTCCTGTCAGTTCAGGATTACGGGTTGGGCCGGATGGGGGTCCATGCTGGACCGATCCACCCGCCCCAAGACCGCCCGACTGGGCAGGAAGCCTAAGCTTCAAACCCTGGCCTAACGGCCACCACTTGTGATTTTTTAGAGAGGTTGTCTTCCTCTATCCCCCCGTGTTGGGCCGGATGGGGGTCCATGTTGGACCGATCCACCCGCCCCAAGGCCGCTCGAAAGGGGGCAGGACGCCACGCGACCCGCACCGGCCTTACGGCCCCCACTGGTGATTTTTTAAAGAGGTTGTCTTCCTCTATGCCCCCGTGTTGGGCCGGATGGGGGTCCATGCTGGACCGATCCACCCGCCCCAAGACCGCCCGACTGGGCAGGACGCCTACGCTCCCAACCCTGGCCTGACGGCCCTCACTGGTAATTTTTTATAGAGGTTTTCTTCCTCTAACCCCCCCATCTCATCCACGTGTCCTCTGCTAATCAGAGGAACACGTGGAGAGACCCCCCAAACGCGGCCCTCGCGGGCCGATAACCCCGAGACAAACTGCCTCGGGTTCCCTACGCGCGTGCCAGAGTATTAGCCACGAGTAATAATGCCCCCGAAAGGACATTATTACCCGTGTTGCCCGGGGTGTACCGGCCCAACGACTGACGTTCCAATCCACTAAAAATGTAGAAAGGACCAGCAGCCGTCGAGCGCACGGGGAGGTTCTCTGGCCACACACCCCAACTCGGGCTGCTCCTAAGATTTTTTCTATAGAGAAACCTTATAGCTTTTTTAGATATTATAATATAGATGATTATTTGAATGAAAAACATCCATGGCACTAATATTTGCATCAGATCACAGGATGTTAAATGACAAATACAAAAAAAAAAAAAAAAAAAAAAAATTTTCTTTTCTAATGTTTCACTTTTTTATATGCTAGAATTTACATTGTTCGTGAATAATAATAAACCTCCTAAAAGTCCTTATATTGAATCTATCTATACCTTCACTGGTTTAACTCTTACGGCCACTCCTTCAAGCCTACAAGCCCTTAGGGCTTGTACTACCACCTAAGATGAGTGAGACAGCATGCGATTTATCTTTCGGATAACTTTTACTTGTTAGTTGTAGGAGTGGCTGTTAGTATATTTTGTTGCGGTTAAGTAATGTGTGCAAAATTGCAGGGGTCTGTGATGGCGTGCTCATTTCTGTTGTTGAACGGAAGCAAGTTGAACATGCAGGATGAGGACGGCAAGACACCGTTACACCTCGCCACTGAAGGCGGACACACTGGACAGGTAATAATTATTAACTTGAGTTCACTTCCTTACTTGTTTCATCATTTGGTCATGGTGAAGGAAAAATATCGTGAGGAATCCTGCATATTTGAGAATTCTCCATAATGTTTTCAAAGATGTGTGAAGTCTGCCAATCGGACTGATACAACATGGTGGACTATTACATAACACTTCTAACATTGAGAAGATACCTGTGCCGAACAGTAGAACAGTTTATGTACAGAGCTAATATTATTATACGTTATGTTGATTAGTTGTTAAACAATGGCATGGGGTACCAATTAGAACAAAAAGTAAACAGTTCCAAAAATAGATCATTGATGGCACTATGAGTTCCAATGTTAATATTAAGATCAATCAAAATGCTTTATTGGAAGAAAATTTACCATAAAATGTTATTATAAATAAACATTGTACATATTTAATTAACGAGCATCAAGGTAAACGCATTTATTTTATGATTTAAAGATATCGATATATCAGTATTTTTTACATCACACATAGGTAATCTACCTATCATTTTATTTTACCTATAGGGCTAGATGAGACGCTAGATGGCTCTTTTATATGTTTATACAAGTCTACAAAAACATTGTGTTTTAATGTTTTTATTTCATACCCTTCTTTTGGTTTTCTTCAATATTTGTTTATTACCTACTGATACTAATTAATAAGAAATTACTTTTATTATGAAAAATATGTATGCTTAACAAATGTCAATGTATTAAAAGAAACGTTTTGTTGTACTACATGGCATTATATTCAAACACCTGGTCGGTTCTCGTAACTTCTATTGTCAAATTTAATTTGCTTGTGCGGCAGTAGATATAGCGCAGTCGTCGGACTCGTCGGCGTTATAATAATCATTATCTCTGTGCTACCTACTTATTCTGAATTGAATTACAAACTTACGATAGACATGCCGCGGCCGATAGAAATGGAATTTTAGTAAATCATAGCAACATTTTACTAAAAATAGTTAGGTAAATATTAAGTAACCTATCATAATAATTATTCTATAAAATTAAAGATTATTATTTGTCTATACCGCTTTGTTAGTTTGGTTTCTACGCAATTTCTAGTATTATTTGATCACTAGACGCAACTTGACTAAATCTGTTTCAAAGGGCCTGAAAGCTAGTTAGGCACAGTTGTGATTAGGGTACCTTTATATTGAACAAATACAGTATGTTTACTATCTTATGTAAAATAAGTACATGATCTGAAAATAAAGTATTACTTATTTAACCTGCCTTTTGGTTACCATATTTTTGTTGATGCTGGTTAAATCTAACAAATATTTATTAATAAGGAAAGTCGGCCTCGATGGCGTAGTGGTTAGTATAACCGACTGCCACGCCTGAGGTCGCGGGTTCGATTCCCGCACAAGACAAATATTTGTGTGCATGAACATGGATGTTTGTCTTGGTCTGGGTGTTTCTATGTAGAATATAAATATATTTACAAAAAAAATAAGTATATATGTATGTTTATCCATTGTCTAGTATCCATAGTACAAGCTCTGCTTAGTTTGGGCTAGATAGTGTTGTGTGTATGTAGTAGAATATTATTATATTAATGTGATCTTTAGTTACATAAGTACCACAATATTCATTAAGTAGGTAGGTACTTATCTATTGTTTTGTTATTTGACTTTAAACTATTATTACATATTAATTATTGATTTCCCTACAAAATCAATAAATTAGTAATATGGATATAAAAGTAAAAGAATAAAATGTCAATAATTATTATGACATAGTTAAAAGATTACGAGCCATGACTAATAAGCGTAAAGCATACCTACTAACTCAGTTGTTTTTTAATCTATTAATAGGTACATTGTATTTTATAGGAGTATATCAATAATTCTATTATTAGCTTTAACTTCTGTTAAAGTATTAAGAAGGTCCAGATAATTAATAGAATAGAATAGAATATAGAATAGAAAGATTTTATTTCAGACCGGAGTCCATAGGGTTAGTAACAATTTGACTTAAGTTCTAGTGTTAGTAGGGTACAGACACAGATGAAAATGAACAATTACAATTCAGCATGGAGCTGCATCCACCTCCGCACCATCGGGGAATCCCACCGATCTGCGAATACACTGAGAATACTGTTGGTGCTGCCGCGAACACGAGTCATCAGGGATGCACATCTATTTCTAATAATGGCGGCAAAACCATCAATATTATTATCTGCAAACATCCCTGACGCACTACTGCGCCACGGCAGCCGCAGCAGCACTCTCAGAGCATTATTGTATTGAACGCGTAGGTCGCTGTATGTCCGCTGAGTAAAGTTGACCCACAGGCTGCACGTGTAGAAGGACTGACAGTAAGCTTTGAAAAGCGTTACTTTTACTGGCTTCGTACAACGTGCAAACCTGCGAGCCAGCATGTTACAACGGACAGCCAGCGACCTACGTTCCCTTTCAATGTCACAATTATCTTTAAGATCTTCAGTGACCCAGTGGCCCAGATACTTAAACTTGTCCACCCTTCGCAGTGGTTCTCCACAAAGAGCGACAGTTGGAATACACGAATATGTCACACTGCCTGCTTTAAAAACCATTAGTTCGCTCTTTGTGACGTTATATTTGAGCCCATGATTCACCGCATAGCATTCGCATATAGCGATCAGTTGCCTCAGAGCACCGATCGATGGGCTCAGCAACACCATATCGTCAGCATAACTAATATTGTTAATACACACACCGTCAATATGACATCCGACACTGGTGCTGCTGAGCTCGAGGATCAGCTGGTTCATGTATAGGTTGAAGAGCCTGGGTGAGCTGAGCCCCCCTTGCCTCACCCCGCACTCCAACCGATACACGTCCGAGTGCGAACCATTCCACTTCACGCTATTGCTTTGACTACTATACCAGTACTTAAATATCGACACTATTTCAGCTGGTAAGGTAGTTTCACATTCGAGTTTACGCCACAAAACATCGTAACATACAAGATCAAATGCACGTGACAGATCCAGAAAACAAGCAAAAATAGGAGTCTTCCTGTCTGTGTAGTATTGCACAGTCTGCTTGAGGCACAAGATTGCACTCTCAGTTGACAGCCCAGGCTTAAAACCGAACTGGGCATCATGTAGTTCGAGGTGTTTAGCCAATTGCTTATCAAGCAGACTGTCCAACACTTTTGCTACGACAGTGGCCAGAGAAATGGGCCTGTAGTTGGATATGTCAGATACATCCCCCGTTTTATTTTTCACAATCGGCACTACCATTGTATACATTACGTCATCAGGTAAGTAACCGTGGCTAACGCACAGGTTAAAAAATAAAGCCAGCACACGCGGCAAGTGTCCCCCCGCATACCTCAGGTGCTCGATGCTGAGGCCATCATGACCTGGGGATTTACCCCTCTCCATTTTCTTTATGATGGCTGATATTTCTTGTGCCGTAAAAATAATAGTAATGTCCCCAGAGTTGCCTTCAGCATCAAACACCTGCACAGGTCTAGTAAGAGGTGACTCAATCTGGAAATGACGCCGAAATGCATTGGCTATATCCGTCGCCTCGTGTACGCCCGCCACGCTCACAGGGGGACTCAACTTCGGATTCAAATTATTTGTTGATTTCCAAAATGTTCCAAATTTCTTATTAGTGTGATGTTTGGCTAAAATATCCATTTTTATCTGCTGTTGGTTATCTTGACAATATTTCAGATTGGTCTTAAAGGCTTTCCTAGATTGACACATTTTATTGTAAACATAACCACTAGCAGGTTTACCATAAAACAACCATGTTTGATAACACAGTCGAGCCTCTCTGTGAGCGTCACGAACATATTTGTTCCAACCAGGTATGTATCTCTTGCTATTATGACGCATCTGTTTACATAAATAAGTACGTTCGGCACCTTCCTTTAAAATGCGTACCAAACTGCGATACATTGTATCTAACACTTCCATGTGATTAGCATTAGAACACATTTTATGCGCACAATACCGAAAATCATCCGGAAAATCTATTAATTTTAATTTAGAATTACAAAATTTTGAATATTCATTTATTTGATTGGTATCTCTTTCACCCCATATAACCTTATTGCAAGTATAGATTGGGTTTACCAACTTAGGTATTATTAAATCAATATTACATTCAATTATTAAAGGAATATGATCTGACAAATAGACTCCATACAAAACTGACGCGTCTACAACTAAATGTCGAGCCGCACTGCTCACCACACAGTGATCAAGCCAGCGCAATGCACCGTTAGCGGTACTCTCAAACGTAAACGTGTCCTTCGGAAGTAGTTCCATATCAACACACGACCACGATTGCTCCCGGCATACAGTTAACAATTCATTTGAAAAGCGCTCACCTGGATGTGCGTTAAGATCACCCAATATAAACACTGATTCAACATTACTGTTCTCAATTATAGCAATAATTTCACTCAAGCACTCCGTAAACTCAATTAGATTATCAGACGAGTTGGTCGGCATATACACTGTGAATATCAATAGGGAACGACCCGCGTGCTCAATCCTAATAGCCAACAAACGATCACTATTACACTGCACCACTGATACCACCGCAAAGGCTGATTTCCTCCACAGAAGCGCAACTCCACCATACGGTCTTCCTATGAGAACTCCAGCAGACGTATCGACGGCGGACTTGCCCGCATACGCGAAATCATCATCAATACTACCGAGATAAGGCACATCATGGGGTAACAGCCAAGTCTCTTGAAGTGCAATAACATCAGCGACACGGCACACTATAATATTTCATAACAAAACTTCAGTTGACAATCAAGCTTCGACTTTCTATTGAGAATCGACCCGGCAGCGCTCATACACGATATTATACACGAAAAATCACGAAGCTGACCGGAATAAACCGAACGCCGCCGCCGGGCGATACTCGCACGTGCGTGTGATTTGATTTCAAGTATGGCGTAGTGGTTTAATCGCTTAAACCGGGTACTTATCGACGTGCGGAGTATTATGGGTTCGATTCTCACACAGAAAATAAATTATGTTCAACAGATTTTTTGTGTTGAGTCTGTTATATGGCAAAAGAGTAAAGTAAAAAAAAAGTGCTGGTTATTACATTTATTTTTCGATAGTTAAATTCAAAATAATCTATGTGATGTATTTTATAAATAGTCATAACTCAGTAAATTTTAACAGAGACTAAATACTAGGCATTGCACAGTTGTTTTCAAAAATCTGAGCGCAATATTTTATGTTATTTTATATTTACAATTATAGTGAAATATAGATAACTAACTGCCAAAGTAGAATTCTATGCGCCAATGAGTTATTTTCAAAGTACCCGAACATCAATCACAATCGCATACATAATGAAATATATTGTTTTATTAATACTTTTTAAAACGCATTCATTAAAATTATATGAAAAAAATATATACTAGGTCAAATTTTGACAGCAACACGATAGATTCACGAAAATCCGACCAAGTAAATGAGAATCACCAAAGTGTGATCGTACGCATTTCGGCACACAACACTATAGGTAGATAACTTTTATTTTCAAGGTTGCGCACATTTTGCGTCGGCTCGTTTAAATATGTTCTATCCGTGGTAAACAGTCGAGTACCTATTTTAATGTCACAACGCCATCTCTTATGAGCTGTTATCAAATAGGATTCGGAACTTGTGTATTTGTTATGGGTAGATGGCAGCAGTGGCGCTAGTTTTGTGCTGCCATCTAGTGTAAAAAGATAGGTACCAAAATAGCAAGTATTCATATTCATATTCATATTATTTATTTGCAATCCACAATGTAATATAGGATGGTAGACAAGTATCCTTAAAGCTAGTGACAATCGTGGACCCTGTCGGGCACAGCAAATCAATTTTTTATACATAATTATTTATGTCAATTTTCTTGTTATCAATGTTATTATATTTAGTACAATACAACTATGAGATAAATTTTACATTCATGCAAAAAATACTTAAACTATAACATATTCATAAATTCTAATATAATAAATACTATGTCACAAAATTTTAAAATTACAATATAAAATTAATTCAACATTAATATAATGATATTATTATGTAACAAGATATAAGTCGTCTATTTGTTTATCATTTATGTATTCTTGTATTGTATAGTAGGCTTTTTTTATAAGAATATTTTTAAGGGTGTTTATAAATTTCGTGTCGCTTGTTTCATTTTTAAGGCTATCTGGCAGTTTATTATATATTTTGATGGACATTACGTACGGGCTATTTGAATGAAGTGTTATGCGGGAAGTGGGTAACATTAACATGTTTCTATATCTAACTGACCGGTTATTATGTTTGTCACTACGAGTCGTATAAAGGATTTGTATTTTTTTACGAATTTGCATATTTCCAGAATGTAGATAGAAGTTAAAGTGAGTATCTGATATTTTATAAAGAATGGTTTACAACTGTCCGTCTGTTCTATATTAGCAAGAATGCGAATTAATTTCTTTTGAGCAATGAACAATGTTGGTGCATCTGTACTATTTCCCCACATTATTATACCGTAACTGAACCATGCGTAAGCATAGGCATAGTAAGTGGTAAGAGCAGTTGAAAAGTCGGTCGTTTTCTTAACTTCACGGAGTGCATAACTGAATCTAGATATTTTTGATCTTATATTGCTGATGTGGGTCTTCCAAGAAATATGTGTGTCAATAGTGAGTCCTAGTAATGTGAAATCATTGACAACTTAAATTTTTGTATTATTTATTAATAAATTAATTGATAGAGGCGATTTTTGATAAGGATAGAATGTCATGAGTTTGGTTTTATTATAGTTAATTTCAAGGTTATGTGCGTTCATCCAATCAATTGTTTTATTTAATATTAAAGTTAACTGGTCGATTATATTTATATCGTCTTTGCATGAAGTTAGTATAGAGATATCATCCGCAAACAACACGCATTTATCCTCTATGATCTTTGGTAAGTCATTGATGTAGATAATGAAGAGTAGACATCCAATGACACTGCCCTGTGGAATTGATGCATTTATGACTTTTTTATCGGATCTTACGTGTTTTATTTGTTTAAGGTCGTAATCGAAGTGTTCCATTTCCACGTATTGCTCTCTATTTTTTAAATATGATGCGAACCATTTATGTGCTGTTCTACGGATTCCTATGCCATATAGTTTGTCCAGAAGGATATTAAATTGCACTTTGTCATATGCCTTGCTCATGTCAAGTAGTATACCTACCGCGTATTTTCTGTCGTTTATAATATTTATAGCTTCTTGGATATATTTATAAACTGCTAATGTCGTTGAACGTTGTTTGCGGAAACCGTTTTGCCCATCACTAAAAATATTATATTTTTCGCAAAAACTGTACACTCGGTCACACATGGCTCTTTCAAAAACTTTTGAGATTGTTGGGAGAAGTGCAATTGGTCGGTAGTTGTTTGGGTCTGTTTTGGAAAGAGTTAGGCGTGTCCAAGATTTTTGTATGGGATTGAGTATCTGTACTAGTATAGTATTATATGTATTATGTGACAATGGTAGGCAATACCTTGCTAATCGTTAAGAATAAAAGATGACAATCCTCTACGGCTAACTAAACAATAAAAATGAGGTAAATAGTGAAAACAGCATTCTAAATATAAAAAAATACATACTGGTTATATATATAAAGTAAATATATTATATTATATATGTAAAGTAAATAATAAACAATATTATTTAAGATTAGTTGGACTGAAATCTAATATTCTTAAGCAAAAGCTGACTGCCAGGTATGAAGCATATTATACTACTATGCGATTGGAAGTGATAATGCATGTCTGTTCTACAGGTTTGTTTACTGCTGAGATACCGCGCAGACCAGTCCATAGTGGACAAGGATGGTCAGACACCACTCGACATCGCCGTCACTAACGCCAATGCTGACATTGTTACCTTGTGAGTACTAAACATAATTTTATTTAGGAAAATAATGTATTTAATAATCGCAGTTGAATTATAATGGTGATATTATTATAGTTATAATATACTGGGAGTAAGGGACGGCGTACCAAAAACTTTTGCAAGACGTCTTTCTATAGGTAGGTACTCGACGAAAACTTGTATTAATCATAAAAACGCGAAAATAAGATTTTATATTGATTAAAATTATTACGCGGCACGCAATGGATTGCCACCAATACAACGCACGAGCCCAATGACCTATGCGCTCCGCACGCATAAACAGCTGATTTGTTTAAATGAGGACGTTGTAATTACATTGCTGTATTTTAGTAAATTTTTTTCGTTTTTATTTAATAAAATTGATGGTTTATACATTACGTTATGATTAACAGTATAAAAATGAAAAATTGCAGCAGAATAATTATGGTGATTTTCCGAAAGAAATTTCCAACGATTTTTAACTTAGAATAATGGTCTGAATCGACTATTTCAGTTTTCGGTACGCTGTCCCTTACGGGTGTAAGGGACAGTAATAATGTCAATATTTTCGTGGCTGAGAGTTGTACAATTTCTGAGCGTTTCTGGTAACGTGCTCAAAAGGCTGACAATACCTTTTTCGATAGCAATGCTTATTATTTTGGGTCAGGAAAAGTACAGGAAATGTCACTCATTCTTTTATTAATACTTAACATAGCTGCATAGTCTATTTAAATTTCATCGATTACATTGGCGATTATTGGCTATGCACGTTCCTCTAACGTTTGACCAGTACCGCTGATGCGCGTTGTTTGTTGAACACTGCGCTTGCTTAGTCTTGAAAAATGAAATTAAGTATATGCGATCGAGTGACCTACCCAAATGGATTATGTTAGTTGTTGTGTGGAAGTAGAAGAGATCGTCAGAAGTTTAACAACTATCTATAGGACATTGAGTTCTTAGTTAAGGCAATCGACATCGCGGGTATGAGCCAATAAATAATGAATTATAATGTGTGTACTAGGTTGAGGCTGACGAAGTTGAACGAGGAGATGCGCGAGAGTGAGATGTCATCGAACGACGACACGTACAACGAGGTGTTCCGCGACTACACACAGCTCGCGCACTCGCACCCCGAGCGACTCGTGCGCGCCAAGCTCAACAACAACGAAGGTACCTACTGCCGACTGCGCACCGAACTTGTCACCTGTTCCGTGCCTACTCGTAGCTCGCGTGTATAACTACACTCATGTCATTATTATTATGTATAATAATCACATTCTTGCGGGATCGAATCAGAAATGAGGAGATCCGCAAGAAAACTAAAGTTGTCTACATAGCTCTCCGGATAGCCAAGCTGAAGTGGCATTGGGCAGGGCACATAGCACGCAGAACCGACGGCCGTTGGGGCAGAATGGTTCTGGCGAGGCGGCCACGCATCGGAAGACGCAGCAGGGGCAGGTCCACAAGGTGGACCGACGCCCTGGTGAGGGTCGCGGGAAGCGGTTGGATGTGGGTGGTGGGTGGCCCAAGACCGCTCTGTGTGGGAAGCCTTGGGGGAGGCCTATGTCTAGCATTGGACGTCTTTCGGCTGAGATGATGATTCTATGTACAGGTGAGCAGCAGAGTGAATGACGCAGCGAGACGAGGGCACGCCGCCGCTGGCTGTGGTAGCGCCGCGTGACTTGCGGCGTGTGACGTGTGACGTGTGACGTGCTACGCGCAACACGCGACGGCTGACGTGCGACGTGTGATGTGTGATGCGCCAACAGTCGCCCGCTGCATGCTTCGTCGTGAACTCGCGCGTAAGCGTAGCGTCTCACGTTTCCTTAGTTCACTTACAGAGGCCGGACCTGCGAATATTCATACACACACATATAGGGTAGAAAATATGACGACTGAAGAAATGAGATACTTATTATTAAAAGCATATATATCGATCTTTTTAATGATCATAATAATATCTATAACGGATTACAGTTAACAATTTGGTATCATGTAATAATGTGCTTTCATAGTTATTGACGGCCAATAATCAAAGTATCTCTAGACAAATACACTATTCGTGTTGCTTTTACATACATCACATATTAAATAAAAGAAAAAAAGAGTAGATGAAGTCGATTACATATAGACTAGGATAGAGAAAACTGTTTTCAGAAGTAACCTTTGAATCGATCTGGTAATTGTAGTGAGGTAATCGCAGGTCGCCCGCAAACCAAAACCAAAGGTAATCGAATATTCGATTCTCAGTTCCGGTCTCAGAATAAAATATAGGATCGTTCAGAAAATTTGTCACTTGAAAAGTTGTCCAATTTGATAATTATAACGATTTAATCGCTAAGATTCTTTGTTTATAAAACGTATCCAAATTAAATCTTAGTAATATACTGTTTTTTTAAATCTACGAATGCACTAATAGTACATTTTATGGTAATAATTACGGAATAAAATAGAGAGGTTGACAGACGTGGCATACCTGCCGTACGCGAGCCAGAAACGCCAATAATACAGGCTTGCCTGTAAATAATATAACCATCTATCAGGAATTAAATAGCATATAATTTTGATTAACATCATATACTATACATTGACAAACTTCTCACAATGCTTAGGTATAACAAAATATTTAATAAAATGAATATTTTGGCATTTTTCATCTATCTGGTTAGTTTAATTACCTATCTTGTGGTAATCGTAACAATATTAAGTACAATAAAGAAAATACTGCTTATACTTCCATTTTCGCTTAAAAACTTTACTTTGATGCCAGTATAATTTCAACGATGGAACCATTTTTATATATGAATCATATGATATACATGAAGACGATTAATTTTTTTCTGTCTTCCTATCTTACATTTTATTAGAAGCATAGCTTGTTTAAATAAACACTAAGTTACCGACAAATTTTCTGAATACGTCGAGCCCTAGTTACATCAGGATGGGTGTGCGATATTATAATATTATTATAACATAATATACACAACGCAAGCGTAACTGTGCTAAGTACACTATAAGGCTGTTAGGACTTAGTCTTAGAAGTCTCACGAAGGTGTTGAATCTTTTTTTACAACTTATTACTTATATTTTTATATATACGAAAATTTAAAGTGATAGTTAGCATCGCTAATTTATAATAAAATATTGTTCCAAATGTCTTATAGTTTAATTTTCGATCGCTCTATTGGTCGTAGAGTAAATTTGTCCGACTGTATTGCTGAATATTGTTCTAAGTATACTCTATTAACGTTGTAGTTAGAAACTTAAAAGTGAATTATCTTCGACCAGTGGTGTATGAAATGTGATCTCGGTTAAAATTTTATACGAGGCTTTTAGAAAACGATTTTAAAACACTCAAATTGCTGCCAAAATCACATAATCATTTTTGTATATTTACCTCGTAGGACAAATTTAATAGTCTATTTATAAATTACTAAGCGATTCATTTATATTGGAGTCGGTCTGGTATCATGCATTTTAAATAATATTTTTAAATACATTTATGTATTAATTTCGAAGATTTTATTAAATTACTAAAGGAGCACCATGTTGTTGGTCTTGTGGTATGAAAAAATATATCGATTCCGGTAAGGACTACCAAAGCTAAACATTTTAGTACTGAAGAACTCTAAGAGGGTTCTTCAGTACTAAAATGTTTAGCTTTGGTAGTCCTTACCGGAATCGATATATTTTTTCTAAAATTACTAAAATGTTTAGCTTCAACGCGTAGTTTGGACCGAGCTTGGGAGTTAAACTTAGCATCAAATAAAACACGTGTGTTTTACTCTTAAGGAACGTTATGATCAGATGCTAT
The DNA here is from genome assembly GCA_963675205.1 of Catocala nupta. Classification (NCBI taxonomy): domain Eukaryota; kingdom Metazoa; phylum Arthropoda; class Insecta; order Lepidoptera; family Erebidae; genus Catocala; species Catocala nupta. The sequence goes on from OY776082.1 coordinate 14,621,224, forward strand.
GTTAATGTCATGTCCTTAAACATAAGTATTATTTGTAGTTTATATGTGTGACATGACTCTTTATGAATGCTTTTTTAAACTTAGAAGGCCATCTCAAACATCGACTTCAGAGTAAATGAATCAAATAGTGTGCTTCAGTCCAGCTATATCTCTTCCATAAATATAATATGAACTGTGTCCGAGGCCTAGTGAAAAGAGGTATGGTTATAGAAAAAAATATTGAAGATATCATGTTATAGTGACGTGACTTTTTAACCAGTGGTGAACAAGCATTTTTCGCAGTTTGATATATCTGTTGTCACGGCCGGCTATGTATGCGTATATAGATATAATCCACGTTATGTAATGTTGGTGTACAAGCATAGTAAGTAAGCACCAGGATGGAAGGTGTCATGAAGGCTTTAAATGTTAACGTTTTAGTTCTACGTTATGTTAGGCACTAATACAGAGGTATTACTTTTAAATAGCTATTGTGTACTTCTTTTAACAAACGCTAAAGAAATTACCCGCTAGTTAGTTCAAAGAACGAAAATGGTGTTTGTTCAGCACTAATTATTCGTAGCATCGATTATAATAATTATATATCGCCATATTACAAAGGTTGGTGTGATTTGTGTTTAGAAAACCAAAGATTTTAGTATTGGTTTAATAAGGTAAATATAAATAACTTAGTTGAAAAAGTTAAAGTTTGTATAACTTCTGGCCTACGCTATCAATTGACTTTATGTATTCGCTTGTGAAATGTTTTAAAATAAAAGGAATTTGGTTACATTCCTTTTTTAAAAACAACTAACAATTCATTCCAAATATCGCATTTAAATTACTTTTTTAAGAATTCGGCTCAGCTATGAATCTCAATTGAAGCTTTGTTAGAAATTATAATTTATATTTTTTTATTCTAGTACCTAATGAAATATCACTTGCCAAATTATTGCTATTTCCTCAACTTGCCTGTTTATAATTCGTATACGTCTTTGACGTGTAGCAATGTCATAGTATAAAAATATCCGCGTGTTATTTCACTTATAACATTATATAAATATAAGATCGTCTATGTCACTACAATGCTAACTCAGCCATAAAAATTGTTGAATATGAATGGTGGCAATAGACGTTTTCTGTCTTCTGAGTATCTTACTTAAACGTACCTGCATTGTTTAGTAAGTAATTGTTATGCACTTAGTAAAGCGGCACTTTGAATGATTGAAGTGTTCAATAATATTTATATTTTCGCATGAAGACATTGCTACGCGTTATACTCCGGTATAATTTCCTTATAACAATTATTTCGATGAATTTACCTGTTTAGTTGTAAGTCGTATACTATAATGTTTATGCTTGTTAGAAGTTACTACATTAAGTATTTTCGAAGATTAAGAATATAATACATTTATACAATTACGTACCTATTAAACTATTCATATTACGGATATCAAGATAAACGGGTGCCTATACGGAAAGGTTTGAGGTTCGAATTTGTAATTGGATCGAATTTATGTAATAATTTCGAATTGTTCAGTTTTTGAAACGTTTAAATATCTACTTTATATAATTAATAATATTATGTGGACTTTGAATGTACCCAAATTGCAGTGCCATCGCCAAGGCACTTTGTTGATTAAAATGTATTTAATGCAGTCGCTCTTTTATCGACTACCTATTACTGTTGAACGCAGAACTTCATATATTCAGTCGTTTACAATTCTATCAGTACTGCTTCTGAAACCAGTAATATGGTATTCTTAGTACTAATGCATACTCTTGTTTACGTTTAACTTACCGTTTTCCACGATGTCCTTCTGTAGAATCCTTAACAGTTAATCAAAACAACAGGCGCTGTAGGATGGCAAGACTAGCCGGCGTTCAACTGAATCGAGAGCTATGAAAACACATACCTAGTTTAATGAAGTTTCAGTTTGAGTTCACCCATCATTGACTTGAAGTATATGAGTATACATAGAACAAATATGTAGTCGATAAGTGAGCGATAAAGCTCGGCATACTTATTGTTAGAAAAATGTTCTACCACTTATACTTAATACTCTGTTACACTGTTATTGTATCGTCTATTATTATAGTTGTATTTGAATAAAATATCTGAGAAGACATTTGTTTCTTTTTTAAATTAAAGGTCTTTGCTTTGGCACCATTGCGCCTACCTGTATTTTTTATGTTATACCCTAATGTTGTATAATGTTGTAATCATCCATACGGTAACCGTTAAGGGTAATTATAACATTAATAGTACAACCGATTAAAAAATGTTTGCTTATAGAGCCGCATACCTAATGGTAAGACCTGTATATAAAGGGCCTATGAATACTGCAGTTGAGCAGAAAAAAACAATGAGTGCTTTTCTGATGATTCGCTCTTTGGCATAAATCAGATACTAGTCGTTTACGATATTCTTTGAGATTACCTCCAATATGAATCAGTTCGGTTTGCCAAACATTTTAGATACTCTCTCATATGATTGTTCCGCCACTACATGCATCCTCTCACTCCCTGGCTCAGTTATATGTATAGTATTTTATCTCTATTATTGGCTATCAAAAGTCCACTACTTAAATCTACGGTCGTCAAGAATATTTGAGATTAGATACTTACTTTTTGTCGCCAACCAGAGCTACAAAAAGCACCTACAATAATTAATCACATGATCGCCAAGAATATTTAAGATTAGCTGTCCCGCGCAACTTCATCCGCTTCACATAAGAGAATTCGTCCCGCTTTTTTTTGCAAAATTTTGGTTTTTTGCTAGATAATGGTGGTAGCGTGATGTTTTATATATATTACCTATTTCCCTGAAAGATCGATTTAAAGAAATAGGCATACTAACTGTTGCGTCGCAATATATATTTGCTAAAATTATGTTTATTAAACATAATATTCACTTATATAATAAGAATAGTGATATCCATAACGTAAACACTAGAAATAAGCATAAGTTAGCAGGCCCATATCATCGATTACATAAAGTTCACAATACATTTGCGGGACTCGGTATACGTTTTTTAACTACCTATTAATATAATTAATTTACCATTGCTTTAATTTAAAAGCGCCGTTAAAATACAACTTATTCGGAAGGGATACTATTCAGTCAAAGACTACTTAAATGACAAAAACTCATGGAACTAGTTGCTTGTTGCATACAGGATTCAAAGATCTGTATTACTTTTAAGTCAATTTAATACTGTAGAGGTACCTAACTCGTGATTATTTGTGATGTTAACAAGTAACTTGTTTCTTAATTTGATTATTATTGAAGAATATAAATCCACAACCGCATTTAGTCACGGAATGCCTTTGCATTGTCACAAAGTGTAAGTGTATGCGCCATCATGCCATCTTACTGTTTATTTTAGATTTATATTAAAAGTAAAACATATTCCTTAGCCCATATTATATAATCTCTATAATATTACTAAGTTATTAAGTTAAGTAGTTTTATTTATGAATGATTTTAAAAATTGCTTTATATATTCACACTTTTTATTATATGCCGATGACATAAAAATTTACAGGCCCTGCAAAAATACTCATGACTGTTTACTACTTCAAGACGATCTTAATAGACTTCACTGGTATTGTATTCAAAATAAACTCTTTCTCAGTTTACCTAAATGCCACTCAATCATATTTACCAAAACCAAAATTGGATCAACTTTGATTATTCCATTAATGGTGTGTGTTTGAACAAGACACGGTTTTCTAATTTAGTCCGTGATCTTGGCGTTACGTTGGACTCTTGTTTACACTTGTTTATATTTGGAACAACAAACAATTACACAGTAGGTAATAAGTACATAGTATATGAAGTAATCTAAAACTAACAACTGCGTAATCGACTACGGTATTCACAGAATACATAGTAAGGTATATGTAAGTACCCGTACAAACTTACTTAGATTAAACACATAAATAAAATAAAATCATAAAAGGAATAGTAAAAATAATGTTTAAAACAAAATGAAAGTAGGTACATACAATATTTTGAACATTAAGAGCTTAATACGGATGTATCAACTCTTTGGTTGTTTTTAAAGCAAGATTGCGAAACTGTCCAGGTGACATGGAAAACAAGTCTAAGTTCAAGAAGTACTTATTATAATTGCTTGTGAGGCGTCGCAGCGGAGCTCGTTGGCCCGTGTTAGTACGACATCTGGTTATAGCAAATAAGGTCTGAATACGTGCAGCGCTCCTATAAGCTGCCCTAGGAACTAAGAAACATATTCGTTTTGCATACATCCGAGCAATCATACTTATTATTACAAAGATCCTACAAAAGCATAATCTCGGGAAATATTCGCCGATTCGTTAAGCAGGGCAGATCATATGTCCTAAGTAAATCTACATAATTTAAAGATACCCGAAAACAACGATAGTGCTAATAGATAGATAGCTTTTAGAAACATTTTTTGTTCTTTCTCTACATATTTCAAGCGAGTATTTATTATAATGTAGGCTCCAGACCGCAACTTCATACTCTAATTGTGATCTCATAAGTGACTTAAATAAATGTAGGAAAGTCCTTGGGTGTATGAACTTGGTGGTCGACCTCATAACAAAACCATAAGTAAATTCGCCAAGCATTGCTAACAATAGCATCTATGTGTGTATCTAGATGGAGTGCGACCGCAATGGACTAACTCGATTTAGATAAGAATTGTTTAAATAGTAAAGGTAGTTAACTATGACTTTATTTTTGGTAAAACTTAAACAACAGCACTTGGAGATGTTAAGTTGTAATTTGTTATAATTACAATTCTCTGTTAAGCGGTTAAGGTCATATTGAAATGCATAGCAGTGAAGTCATCTGCGTAACGTAAAAATTTTGAATTTTGAAAGCTTTTCTAAAGTCATTGATAAAAATGATAAACAAAAGAGGTTCTAAAATTGATCCCTGTGGGACGCCAGATGTAACAGCAATGGTAGCCAACTGGAAGCCATTCATTACTACTTTTTGTGTTCTGTTCGAAATGTATGAAGTAAACCATCTTAAAAGATCTCCACGTATACCATACGTATGCAATTATCCTAAGCAGCAACTCATGGTCGACCTTGTCAAAGGCCTTACGAAAGTCGGTGTAGACAGCGTCCACTTGAACACCACCATCCATATTATTAAATAAATAGTCAAAAAGTAATATATAATAAATAGTGTAAGTTACTAGGTTCATAACCGTAGACCTTTTTTTGACAAAACTATGTTATTGTTCAATTATAGTACAGTGAAGCACGGGGTTAAATTTATCATATACAAGTCTCTCAAAAGGTTTCGGCAATGCTGACAATATGGATATTGGTCGATAATTTTCGATATCGTCTTTTGGGCCTGTTTTGTAGACAGGTGTAATGTTAGCCAGCTTCCAAGACTCAGGGAACACTCCTTCTGATATAGATTGGTTAAATATGATTTGTAAAGGTATACAAAGACTTTTAGCAGTGTTTCTTAGAAAGAATACAGGAAGCGTATCAGGACCTGGCCCTTTAGAGATATCGAGGGACTGAAATGATTTTAACCCGTCGAGCGACTGATTAAAAAAGTGAAAGGAAGGCCTTGTCGGTTATGTACACTTGGTGTTAACACGACACACGAGAGGTTAAAACGTGTTCAACTGTGAAATTAATGGTACCTAAAATAGAGCTATTATCGGCCCTATAGATTAAAAACTGTTCATAATCCAAGAGATTGCCACACCTCTATCATTTCGTCCACGCCTTAGATTTATTCTTAAATATGTGTGTAAGAACGAGAGAAAGCCATGTAGGAAACTTTGAGGACTTAACGGCAGTAAGAGGAACATACGTTTAAAATATAGAGAAATAGTATTGTAAAAATTTGCAACGATTCATCTATTGCAAGATTATGTAGGTAGCATAGACGCCGAATCTATTCCTGACAGTTTTTCATTGATGTCAACATAATAATAGCCTTGAAGTAATTGTATCTTTTAACTGATTTGCGTGTCATAACGCTTAATTTTGTTTCAAAAGGAATTAAAGTAATAAATGGTGGGTGGTATGGATCAGGTGGCAGTAAAACATCGGTAGGTCTATGCACGTACGCATTTCGGCACACAACACTATAGGTAGATAACTTTTATTTTCAAGGTTGCGCACATTTTGCGTCGGCTCGTTTAAATATGTTCTATCCGTGGTAAACAGTCGAGTACCTATTTTAATGTCACAACGCCATCTCTTATGAGCTGTTATCAAATAGGATTCGGAACTTGTGTATTTGTTATGGGTAGATGGCAGCAGTGGCGCTAGTTTTGTGCTGCCATCTAGTGTAAAAAGATAGGTACCAAAATAGCAAGTATTCATATTCATATTCATATTATTTATTTGCAATCCACAATGTAATATAGGATGGTAGACAAGTATCCTTAAAGCTAGTGACAATCGTGGACCCTGTCGGGCACAGCAAATCAATTTTTTATACATAATTATTTATGTCAATTTTCTTGTTATCAATGTTATTATATTTAGTACAATACAACTATGAGATAAATTTTACATTCATGCAAAAAATACTTAAACTATAACATATTCATAAATTCTAATATAATAAATACTATGTCACAAAATTTTAAAATTACAATATAAAATTAATTCAACATTAATATAATGATATTATTATGTAACAAGATATAAGTCGTCTATTTGTTTATCATTTATGTATTCTTGTATTGTATAGTAGGCTTTTTTTATAAGAATATTTTTAAGGGTGTTTATAAATTTCGTGTCGCTTGTTTCATTTTTAAGGCTATCTGGCAGTTTATTATATATTTTGATGGACATTACGTACGGGCTATTTGAATGAAGTGTTATGCGGGAAGTGGGTAACATTAACATGTTTCTATATCTAACTGACCGGTTATTATGTTTGTCACTACGAGTCGTATAAAGGATTTGTATTTTTTTACGAATTTGCATATTTCCAGAATGTAGATAGAAGTTAAAGTGAGTATCTGATATTTTATAAAGAATGGTTTACAACTGTCCGTCTGTTCTATATTAGCAAGAATGCGAATTAATTTCTTTTGAGCAATGAACAATGTTGGTGCATCTGTACTATTTCCCCACATTATTATACCGTAACTGAACCATGCGTAAGCATAGGCATAGTAAGTGGTAAGAGCAGTTGAAAAGTCGGTCGTTTTCTTAACTTCACGGAGTGCATAACTGAATCTAGATATTTTTGATCTTATATTGCTGATGTGGGTCTTCCAAGAAATATGTGTGTCAATAGTGAGTCCTAGTAATGTGAAATCATTGACAACTTAAATTTTTGTATTATTTATTAATAAATTAATTGATAGAGGCGATTTTTGATAAGGATAGAATGTCATGAGTTTGGTTTTATTATAGTTAATTTCAAGGTTATGTGCGTTCATCCAATCAATTGTTTTATTTAATATTAAAGTTAACTGGTCGATTATATTTATATCGTCTTTGCATGAAGTTAGTATAGAGATATCATCCGCAAACAACACGCATTTATCCTCTATGATCTTTGGTAAGTCATTGATGTAGATAATGAAGAGTAGACATCCAATGACACTGCCCTGTGGAATTGATGCATTTATGACTTTTTTATCGGATCTTACGTGTTTTATTTGTTTAAGGTCGTAATCGAAGTGTTCCATTTCCACGTATTGCTCTCTATTTTTTAAATATGATGCGAACCATTTATGTGCTGTTCTACGGATTCCTATGCCATATAGTTTGTCCAGAAGGATATTAAATTGCACTTTGTCATATGCCTTGCTCATGTCAAGTAGTATACCTACCGCGTATTTTCTGTCGTTTATAATATTTATAGCTTCTTGGATATATTTATAAACTGCTAATGTCGTTGAACGTTGTTTGCGGAAACCGTTTTGCCCATCACTAAAAATATTATATTTTTCGCAAAAACTGTACACTCGGTCACACATGGCTCTTTCAAAAACTTTTGAGATTGTTGGGAGAAGTGCAATTGGTCGGTAGTTGTTTGGGTCTGTTTTGGAAAGAGTTAGGCGTGTCCAAGATTTTTGTATGGGATTGAGTATCTGTACTAGTATAGTATTATATGTATTATGTGACAATGGTAGGCAATACCTTGCTAATCGTTAAGAATAAAAGATGACAATCCTCTACGGCTAACTAAACAATAAAAATGAGGTAAATAGTGAAAACAGCATTCTAAATATAAAAAAATACATACTGGTTATATATATAAAGTAAATATATTATATTATATATGTAAAGTAAATAATAAACAATATTATTTAAGATTAGTTGGACTGAAATCTAATATTCTTAAGCAAAAGCTGACTGCCAGGTATGAAGCATATTATACTACTATGCGATTGGAAGTGATAATGCATGTCTGTTCTACAGGTTTGTTTACTGCTGAGATACCGCGCAGACCAGTCCATAGTGGACAAGGATGGTCAGACACCACTCGACATCGCCGTCACTAACGCCAATGCTGACATTGTTACCTTGTGAGTACTAAACATAATTTTATTTAGGAAAATAATGTATTTAATAATCGCAGTTGAATTATAATGGTGATATTATTATAGTTATAATATACTGGGAGTAAGGGACGGCGTACCAAAAACTTTTGCAAGACGTCTTTCTATAGGTAGGTACTCGACGAAAACTTGTATTAATCATAAAAACGCGAAAATAAGATTTTATATTGATTAAAATTATTACGCGGCACGCAATGGATTGCCACCAATACAACGCACGAGCCCAATGACCTATGCGCTCCGCACGCATAAACAGCTGATTTGTTTAAATGAGGACGTTGTAATTACATTGCTGTATTTTAGTAAATTTTTTTCGTTTTTATTTAATAAAATTGATGGTTTATACATTACGTTATGATTAACAGTATAAAAATGAAAAATTGCAGCAGAATAATTATGGTGATTTTCCGAAAGAAATTTCCAACGATTTTTAACTTAGAATAATGGTCTGAATCGACTATTTCAGTTTTCGGTACGCTGTCCCTTACGGGTGTAAGGGACAGTAATAATGTCAATATTTTCGTGGCTGAGAGTTGTACAATTTCTGAGCGTTTCTGGTAACGTGCTCAAAAGGCTGACAATACCTTTTTCGATAGCAATGCTTATTATTTTGGGTCAGGAAAAGTACAGGAAATGTCACTCATTCTTTTATTAATACTTAACATAGCTATATCTCTTCCATAAATATAATATGAACTGTGTCCGAGGCCTAGTGAAAAGAGGTATGGTTATAGAAAAAAATATTGAAGATATCATGTTATAGTGACGTGACTTTTTAACCAGTGGTGAACAAGCATTTTTCGCAGTTTGATATATCTGTTGTCACGGCCGGCTATGTATGCGTATATAGATATAATCCACGTTATGTAATGTTGGTGTACAAGCATAGTAAGTAAGCACCAGGATGGAAGGTGTCATGAAGGCTTTAAATGTTAACGTTTTAGTTCTACGTTATGTTAGGCACTAATACAGAGGTATTACTTTTAAATAGCTATTGTGTACTTCTTTTAACAAACGCTAAAGAAATTACCCGCTAGTTAGTTCAAAGAACGAAAATGGTGTTTGTTCAGCACTAATTATTCGTAGCATCGATTATAATAATTATATATCGCCATATTACAAAGGTTGGTGTGATTTGTGTTTAGAAAACCAAAGATTTTAGTATTGGTTTAATAAGGTAAATATAAATAACTTAGTTGAAAAAGTTAAAGTTTGTATAACTTCTGGCCTACGCTATCAATTGACTTTATGTATTCGCTTGTGAAATGTTTTAAAATAAAAGGAATTTGGTTACATTCCTTTTTTAAAAACAACTAACAATTCATTCCAAATATCGCATTTAAATTACTTTTTTAAGAATTCGGCTCAGCTATGAATCTCAATTGAAGCTTTGTTAGAAATTATAATTTATATTTTTTTATTCTAGTACCTAATGAAATATCACTTGCCAAATTATTGCTATTTCCTCAACTTGCCTGTTTATAATTCGTATACGTCTTTGACGTGTAGCAATGTCATAGTATAAAAATATCCGCGTGTTATTTCACTTATAACATTATATAAATATAAGATCGTCTATGTCACTACAATGCTAACTCAGCCATAAAAATTGTTGAATATGAATGGTGGCAATAGACGTTTTCTGTCTTCTGAGTATCTTACTTAAACGTACCTGCATTGTTTAGTAACTAATTGTTATGCACTTAGTAAAGCGGCACTTTGAATGATTGAAGTGTTCAATAATATTTATATTTTCGCATGAAGACATTGCTACGCGTTATACTCCGGTATAATTTCCTTATAACAATTATTTCGATGAATTTACCTGTTTAGTTGTAAGTCGTATACTATAATGTTTATGCTTGTTAGAAGTTACTACATTAAGTATTTTCGAAGATTAAGAATATAATACATTTATACAATTACGTACCTATTAAACTATTCATATTACGGATATCAAGATAAACGGGTGCCTATACGGAAAGGTTTGAGGTTCGAATTTGTAATTGGATCGAATTTATGTAATAATTTCGAATTGTTCAGTTTTTGAAACGTTTAAATATCTACTTTATATAATTAATAATATTATGTGGACTTTGAATGTACCCAAATTGCAGTGCCATCGCCAAGGCACTTTGTTGATTAAAATGTATTTAATGCAGTCGCTCTTTTATCGACTACCTATTACTGTTGAACGCAGAACTTCATATATTCAGTCGTTTACAATTCTATCAGTACTGCTTCTGAAACCAGTAATATGGTATTCTTAGTACTAATGCATACTCTTGTTTACGTTTAACTTACCGTTTTCCACGATGTCCTTCTGTAGAATCCTTAACAGTTAATCAAAACAACAGGCGCTGTAGGATGGCAAGACTAGCCGGCGTTCAACTGAATCGAGAGCTATGAAAACACATACCTAGTTTAATGAAGTTTCAGTTTGAGTTCACCCATCATTGACTTGAAGTATATGAGTATACATAGAACAAATATGTAGTCGATAAGTGAGCGATAAAGCTCGGCATACTTATTGTTAGAAAAATGTTCTACCACTTATACTTAATACTCTGTTACACTGTTATTGTATCGTCTATTATTATAGTTGTATTTGAATAAAATATCTGAGAAGACATTTGTTTCTTTTTTAAATTAAAGGTCTTTGCTTTGGCACCATTGCGCCTACCTGTATTTTTTATGTTATACCCTAATGTTGTATAATGTTGTAATCATCCATACGGTAACCGTTAAGGGTAATTATAACATTAATAGTACAACCGATTAAAAAATGTTTGCTTATAGAGCCGCATACCTAATGGTAAGACCTGTATATAAAGGGCCTATGAATACTGCAGTTGAGCAGAAAAAAACAATGAGTGCTTTTCTGATGATTCGCTCTTTGGCATAAATCAGATACTAGTCGTTTACGATATTCTTTGAGATTACCTCCAATATGAATCAGTTCGGTTTGCCAAACATTTTAGATACTCTCTCATATGATTGTTCCGCCACTACATGCATCCTCTCACTCCCTGGCTCAGTTATATGTATAGTATTTTATCTCTATTATTGGCTATCAAAAGTCCACTACTTAAATCTACGGTCGTCAAGAATATTTGAGATTAGATACTTACTTTTTGTCGCCAACCAGAGCTACAAAAAGCACCTACAATAATTAATCACATGATCGCCAAGAATATTTAAGATTAGCTGTCCCGCGCAACTTCATCCGCTTCACATAAGAGAATTCGTCCCGCTTTTTTTTGCAAAATTTTGGTTTTTTGCTAGATAATGGTGGTAGCGTGATGTTTTATATATATTACCTATTTCCCTGAAAGATCGATTTAAAGAAATAGGCATACTAACTGTTGCGTCGCAATATATATTTGCTAAAATTATGTTTATTAAACATAATATTCACTTATATAATAAGAATAGTGATATCCATAACGTAAACACTAGAAATAAGCATAAGTTAGCAGGCCCATATCATCGATTACATAAAGTTCACAATACATTTGCGGGACTCGGTATACGTTTTTTAACTACCTATTAATATAATTAATTTACCATTGCTTTAATTTAAAAGCGCCGTTAAAATACAACTTATTCGGAAGGGATACTATTCAGTCAAAGACTACTTAAATGACAAAAACTCATGGAACTAGTTGCTTGTTGCATACAGGATTCAAAGATCTGTATTACTTTTAAGTCAATTTAATACTGTAGAGGTACCTAACTCGTGATTATTTGTGATGTTAACAAGTAACTTGTTTCTTAATTTGATTATTATTGAAGAATATAAATCCACAACCGCATTTAGTCACGGAATGCCTTTGCATTGTCACAAAGTGTAAGTGTATGCGCCATCATGCCATCTTACTGTTTATTTTAGATTTATATTAAAAGTAAAACATATTCCTTAGCCCATATTATATAATCTCTATAATATTACTAAGTTATTAAGTTAAGTAGTTTTATTTATGAATGATTTTAAAAATTGCTTTATATATTCACACTTTTTATTATATGCCGATGACATAAAAATTTACAGGCCCTGCAAAAATACTCATGACTGTTTACTACTTCAAGACGATCTTAATAGACTTCACTGGTATTGTATTCAAAATAAACTCTTTCTCAGTTTACCTAAATGCCACTCAATCATATTTACCAAAACCAAAATTGGATCAACTTTGATTATTCCATTAATGGTGTGTGTTTGAACAAGACACGGTTTTCTAATTTAGTCCGTGATCTTGGCGTTACGTTGGACTCTTGTTTACACTTGTTTATATTTGGAACAACAAACAATTACACAGTAGGTAATAAGTACATAGTATATGAAGTAATCTAAAACTAACAACTGCGTAATCGACTACGGTATTCACAGAATACATAGTAAGGTATATGTAAGTACCCGTACAAACTTACTTAGATTAAACACATAAATAAAATAAAATCATAAAAGGAATAGTAAAAATAATGTTTAAAACAAAATGAAAGTAGGTACATACAATATTTTGAACATTAAGAGCTTAATACGGATGTATCAACTCTTTGGTTGTTTTTAAAGCAAGATTGCGAAACTGTCCAGGTGACATGGAAAACAAGTCTAAGTTCAAGAAGTACTTATTATAATTGCTTGTGAGGCGTCGCAGCGGAGCTCGTTGGCCCGTGTTAGTACGACATCTGGTTATAGCAAATAAGGTCTGAATACGTGCAGCGCTCCTATAAGCTGCCCTAGGAACTAAGAAACATATTCGTTTTGCATACATCCGAGCAATCATACTTATTATTACAAAGATCCTACAAAAGCATAATCTCGGGAAATATTCGCCGATTCGTTAAGCAGGGCAGATCATATGTCCTAAGTAAATCTACATAATTTAAAGATACCCGAAAACAACGATAGTGCTAATAGATAGATAGCTTTTAGAAACATTTTTTGTTCTTTCTCTACATATTTCAAGCGAGTATTTATTATAATGTAGGCTCCAGACCGCAACTTCATACTCTAATTGTGATCTCATAAGTGACTTAAATAAATGTAGGAAAGTCCTTGGGTGTATGAACTTGGTGGTCGACCTCATAACAAAACCATAAGTAAATTCGCCAAGCATTGCTAACAATAGCATCTATGTGTGTATCTAGATGGAGTGCGACCGCAATGGACTAACTCGATTTAGATAAGAATTGTTTAAATAGTAAAGGTAGTTAACTATGACTTTATTTTTGGTAAAACTTAAACAACAGCACTTGGAGATGTTAAGTTGTAATTTGTTATAATTACAATTCTCTGTTAAGCGGTTAAGGTCATATTGAAATGCATAGCAGTGAAGTCATCTGCGTAACGTAAAAATTTTGAATTTTGAAAGCTTTTCTAAAGTCATTGATAAAAATGATAAACAAAAGAGGTTCTAAAATTGATCCCTGTGGGACGCCAGATGTAACAGCAATGGTAGCCAACTGGAAGCCATTCATTACTACTTTTTGTGTTCTGTTCGAAATGTATGAAGTAAACCATCTTAAAAGATCTCCACGTATACCATACGTATGCAATTATCCTAAGCAGCAACTCATGGTCGACCTTGTCAAAGGCCTTACGAAAGTCGGTGTAGACAGCGTCCACTTGAACACCACCATCCATATTATTAAATAAATAGTCAAAAAGTAATATATAATAAATAGTGTAAGTTACTAGGTTCATAACCGTAGACCTTTTTTTGACAAAACTATGTTATTGTTCAATTATAGTACAGTGAAGCACGGGGTTAAATTTATCATATACAAGTCTCTCAAAAGGTTTCGGCAATGCTGACAATATGGATATTGGTCGATAATTTTCGATATCGTCTTTTGGGCCTGTTTTGTAGACAGGTGTAATGTTAGCCAGCTTCCAAGACTCAGGGAACACTCCTTCTGATATAGATTGGTTAAATATGATTTGTAAAGGTATACAAAGACTTTTAGCAGTGTTTCTTAGAAAGAATACAGGAAGCGTATCAGGACCTGGCCCTTTAGAGATATCGAGGGACTGAAATGATTTTAACCCGTCGAGCGACTGATTAAAAAAGTGAAAGGAAGGCCTTGTCGGTTATGTACACTTGGTGTTAACACGACACACGAGAGGTTAAAACGTGTTCAACTGTGAAATTAATGGTACCTAAAATAGAGCTATTATCGGCCCTATAGATTAAAAACTGTTCATAATCCAAGAGATTGCCACACCTCTATCATTTCGTCCACGCCTTAGATTTATTCTTAAATATGTGTGTAAGAACGAGAGAAAGCCATGTAGGAAACTTTGAGGACTTAACGGCAGTAAGAGGAACATACGTTTAAAATATAGAGAAATAGTATTGTAAAAATTCGCAACGATTCATCTATTGCAAGATTATGTAGGTAGCATAGACGCCGAATCTATTCCTGACAGTTTTTCATTGATGTCAACATAATAATAGCCTTGAAGTAATTGTATCTTTTAACTGATTTGCGTGTCATAACGCTTAATTTTGTTTCAAAAGGAATTAAAGTAATAAATGGTGGGTGGTATGGATCAGGTGGCAGTAAAACATCGGTAGGTCTATGCACAGAGCAATCGTTATTACTTATGAAGAGATCAAGAATTTTGCCGTTTATATTGCAGATAGTGTTAAACAGGTACGCACTATTCACTGACATGAAGGTGCTGATATGACCACTGGTACCATAAGTGCGTGTACAAATTTGACCAGGTGTAATAGAGTGGTTCTACCACATAATGTCAGGTAAATTATAATCATCAATAAGATAGACATATTCAAAATTGGTGTCCTCTATATAGATATCCATCATTTCTAAAAAAGAAGCATATTCACTTTCCGAAGTTTTTGGTGGCACATAGACTGCGCTAATGATCTGAGATTTACCTACCTCTATTTGAGCTGGGTATTCGCAAGATAACATGTTCAATGTTTTATGTAGTGATGAATGGGATTCTTACCGAGTGCCACAAGTGTACCACCACCTTCCTTTTTACAAGTAGCTTCACGATCACGGTCGCATCTGTAGGTAATAATGAATCGCATAATGTATCGCTGATCAATGAGGTCGGCGTCTAATAGGTATATGTATTTGGCGTTAGCCACGTTTCTGTTAATACAATTATATCATAACAATTAGACAATATGTTCATGAATAGAATATGCAATTTAGTGCGGAGACCTCTACGATTTTGATCATCCATTACTAAATATAATACTTCATGTATGTATAACAGTTTTAAAATGATTGAAGGCGATGCATATATGTATCATGTGCTGGCAAGGGAGGACATTCTAATAATCTATTATTATAATTGTATATGTATCGGTACAGTTTTAAAAAAACAGTTACAACATTATTGCAATTGAAGGAATATGCTATTGCATTACTATTTAACATATAAGGTGTTAATATGTACATATTGATAATGTTATTAATGAGGCCTTTCAAATGTTTGGTTTCGTTATGAGATCCTCCCGTGACTTTGTACGGACATCTACGTTCTTGCTTCTATACAAAACTTTGATACGATCTCAGTTAGAATACGCAGTTCCTATTTGGTATCCCTACTTTGAAACATACAAGTCTAGACAAGAAATGGTACAAAAAAAGATTTTGCGTTCTATGAACTACAAATTCCATCGCTCTAGAATACCTTTTAAAGATTTACTTAATCGGTATGGGATTCTAAGTTTGGAGTCCAGGCGTTTAATTTGTGAGCCATGATGCTGCACGGTTTATGCAACAACAGATTTGACTGCATTGAGATAACAAATAAAATATGTTATATAGTTCCTAGAACTTTCATTCGACAAGGAGTTCGTGTGCTCCGTCTGTTCTGTACGCCCTCCGGCGTTTGTTCTGCAAGTGTCTGTGTCTGTGCAGAACAAACGCCGGAGTGCGTGCGCCTCTACGTAGACTTGTTGAAGCAATAAATATCTTATTTACAATACGTATCTTATTTAGCTGGACATATTTTCTCTCACTCATCAACAATTCAAACGAAAAGCTATTGAATTGATTAAATCACTTTAAGTTAAGTACCAACAACGTTTTATTTTAGATTTTGTTTGATAAAATTGTCAAATTCATTCAATTGTGTTCACCATCACTTTCATTTTCCATTGTTAATCCGTGGTCAATGGTGTTGATTATATATTTGATAATTTAATGTAAAACACTATCTTGTAATACTTTAACATGTACCTAATTATTTTTTGTCTCTAATACCTAAAGAAAATAAAAATATACACCAATGCTTCATTTATCGGATGAATGAGTCAAGTAAGCTCTATTCTTCAAAGAAAATGACACGAACAGATAGACATATTAGTTATTTCCAGACATTAAAAATCATTTCCATCTATAACAATTTACTGAAGATGGTACTACTAGAAATGATATTCTCCGTTTAAAGTTGATTGCGTGTTTTAGAATATCGTATCAACGTAATAATAATGATCGCTAATATAACACGTAAATATACCACATTATAATATTGTCCTCCAGACCAAATTTCAGTCACGGTGGCCAATCTTAACGTAGACTGGCCATCGGCGCAGGAGATATTATAGTGCACAAGTGCACTCTCTGTTCCCTAACTCTCATGATCCGATGGGACGGTAATCCGACACGACCGGAGAGAGATCAGACGTAGAACCAACGGCTTTACGTGCTTTCCGAGGCACAGAGGTGTCTAACACCGTCAACTTCCTAACTCCGGCTGCTATTGTGATTCCTTAACAGAAAAACCCAATAACTTTATTTTGGCCCGACCTGGGATTCGAACCCAAGACCGCATGCATAGCAGTCGCATTCACTACTGCTGCGCCATGGAGGCAGTTAAAAGGATAAGAAAATCTATATTTGTTACTTACTTTTGTATCCGCCCTTACGGAAATGATGCATTAGTGTGACAATCCTCGTTTGAAACTCTTCATAAATAAATTGGTGTGCCGATTGCACTGCAATCACGCGTACTACTCGTTCAGCCGAGCCAGTCGCTGGCAAACTGAAAATGTGCGGGCGCGGGGATAGGTACATATGCTTCGTGTTCGCAGAGTCGAAAAAATTCACTGTTTGACGAACTCTTACGGAAATGATGAAAACTTTGGTGACATTTTTTTAACATTTTATTTCGAGCTTATTATGACAGTTCACGTTATAAAAATATTTGCTTATAATTATAACCTACACAAAATATATTTTTAATGTAAATGTAAGTAATAACGCCTTATTATTATTCTGGTAAGAGTTATTTTGGTATTTATCATTGCCGGTTTGGAATTGACTTTAGGTGCCTTTGTTGTAAACTTTCTCTAAATACGTAATGTTCCAAGATAAAAAATGTATGGCGCCTTTGGCAATGAATTACCATTGATATATAGAAAATCATTTGCACCCAATTAAAATGACTAAATACAATAAATAAAAGCGCAATGGCAGGAAAACCTTTATTTTACACATTTAGTTTATTTACCCAGATACACAATTGAGTTATACCTAATAATATATACCGATATATTTTTAATATTTGACAACATTTGAATGAAAACATAGGTAAATATATCCCTACAAATATTATAAATGCGAAAGTATCTGTCTGTTACTCTTTCACGCCTAAACCACTGAACCCATTTTGATGAAATTTGGTACAGATATAGATTAGATCTTGGGAAAGGACATAGGTTATCTTTTGTTGTAAAAAAAGGGCATGAAGGGGTTAAAATAAGGGATTAAAGTTTGTATGGGAATTCGTTAATATCGCGCCTAAACCACAACCGATTTTGATGAAATTTGATACAAAGATAGACTAGACCTTGCGGGAAAAGAAGGTTACCTTTTGTTGTAAATGAAAGGTTTGAAATAAGCGTTGAAAGTTTGTATGGGAATTCGTCATTATCTATACCTACTAATATTATAAAACTGAAAAGTTTGTTTATTTGTTTGGTTGAACGCGATAATCTCAGGAACTACTGGTTCGAATTGAAAAATTATTTTAGTGTTGGACAGCCCATTTATCGAGGACACTTATAGCAGTGCAGAATTGCTCGGTTCGCCGTTTAAAAAATACAAGGGGGTATTGGTGACTGTGCCAAAGTTCCAGTGTGCCGCAGCCACCAAGGCTGTGCCAAGATGAGCCATACTGTAAAACGCAATATGATACGATAATTTTATTTTATAAAAACTAAATATTTCTTTAAATATATAGGCTACACAATAGATAGCTTTTTGGATAAGTAGCAATTAAAGATTTAAAGGTACCTAGTAAATGGCTACACACTTAAAAAATTAAAAAATATTAACGTGCACATGATTTTTCGTCAAACAAAAAAATGTCATAATGGTGGCACCAGCAGTTCAAGTCTGCGTCTCTGATTTCCCCTGATGTAATTAGAAATAGATGAGCGTTTCAGTGGGTAGCATATATGTAGGTAGTAAAAATGTAAATAAGTCACTATCCACTGCGACTTGGTGTTTCGTGTGGTTTCGTCATTATGACGTCAAAATGGCGGCACCAACGTTTATGTTTTATATCTTTTGAACGAACTAGGTACCAATTTTTTATACAGGGTGTCCAAGAACCTGGCGTCCAACTGGATTCCCACGATGCCCCAAGTTCTAACAGTACTCAGAAAAATATTTTAAAAAATCCACCCCATGTACTTACAGAATTATACTGATTTCAAAAAAAAAGGGGAAATGAGCACCCTGTGACATACTTTTGAATGCTGTGACTGCTAATGCTGATAATTTCGATATTTCTTGGAGGTTTTGTAATCTAGGGTATTGCTGTGTCTAAATAGAATGTAAAAATAAAGTACTTATTGTACCATTTTAAAATAAAATATTATTTTAACTAAAGGTGATATGGAAAACTATTGAATTTCGCAACTTTGACCGACTGTAGTGTAAAAAAAATGTACCAAAATAGTATGGCAAGTGACGTCAAATTTTGACGCGTTTATTCCTCTTTTTAAAAAGGTATAATACTTACACATTAATTTGAAAAAAAAAAATTTTGATAATATTTTTACTCAACAACCCAATTTTTACGATGTCTTACAGAATTCTTAGAAAGAAAAATTTACGACGAATTGAATCTAACCTCTAAAGAATTACTGTTGTATGCTCATAAAAATAACAACAGGCCTCTCAAAAAACAGGTTAGACCGTAAGGGACGGTATGTGCATGCATCTCACCATAGTGATTCGTTATTACAACAGGAGGGAGCAAGACAGAAACTATCTTTGCGATTTGCTGGTTCTTCTTTATGGTACCCCATTATTCAGGTAAGAGTGAGGGAGAAAAAGGTTAGAGGTGCGAGTGAGATAGATAGTGACGCTATCTGGGATCGTGCTATTTAGGATAACAGTACGGTCAGTACGCGTCACTGCCTCCTGCCGTTACTACGCACCTCTCTCTTATTGTTACCATTGATCACGTACTACGATTTAAAGCTTTGTTTATTGGACTCGATTACTCTTTGTGCTCTGGACTTTGAAACGAACTCTTTACGACGACCTTTGCCTGTGTTTGGACAGTTTGTGTTTTGTGTGTGCTACCATGGCGACCTACACTCCGCAAGAATACGCAAATATGCACTACATTTATGGAGAATGTAGAGGTAATGGACGAGCTGCAGCGAGACTTTACAGAGAAAGGTATCCGAGGGCTACGCGATATCCCGACCATCGAGTTTTCATTAATGTGCACAGATCACTATGTGACGGGCGGTTCCCCAATCAAGTAGCTGGTGAAGGACGACCCGTAAATGACTTCATACGCGATGAAGTTTTAGAGGCGGTGTCGGCAAATCCAAGCATCTCTGTGCGAGGAATAGAAGCTGATACGGGGATACCGAAGAGCACAGCACACAGTATTCTCCAAAAAGAAGAATATCATCCGTACCACGTACAGCGAGTGCAAAGTCTTTTACCTCGAGACTATCCGAGCCGAGTCGCGTTTTGTGAAACAATCCTGCAAAAACATCGAGAAGACGAAAACTTTATCGACAAAATTTTGTGGTCAGATGAATCTACATTTAAGAAGGATGGCTACATGAACCTACACAACTTGCACGAGTGGCATGTGGAAAATCCGCACTTGATGCGAGAAGATAGATCCCAGTACCGGTTCAAAGTGAACATGTGGACCGGTATTCTCTGTGGGAATATTATTGGTCCATTTGAGATGCCCGAGAATTTGACTGGCGAATCATATTTAAATTTTCTTCAAAATGATTTGCCAAACTTACTAGAAGAGACCCCACCAGATATGTGGTTCCAACACGACGGCTGTCCAGCACATTTTCGCGTATCCGTTAGAGAGTTTTTGGACGAGCAATACCCGAACAGGTGGATTGGGCGATCAGGAACAATCCCGTGGCCAGCCCGCTCACCTGACTTAAATCCGCTGGATTTTTTTTTCTGGGGAACTATGAAGGAGCTCGTTTATGCGAAGCCCATTAATGACATCGCTGACCTTCGTGAGAAGATAACACAAGCAGTGCAGGTGATACGTCAAAAAAGTTACTCGCGAAACATAAAGCGGTCCTTTTTAAGGAGAGTGAGAGCTTGTATTGCCGCGGGTGGTCAACATTTTGAACATTTATTGTAATAAAATATCTTTAAACTAACATTCTTTGCTTTTATTCTACTGGGAACCCATCTACCTGTGTGTATTTCCTTCTTGCTCACTCTTGGAACCGAAGTAAATAATAGTAGTAACATAACAGTTTCTAAGATAAGAAAGGGTCCGACAGTTACCGTTAGTAGGTAGGCACTTCGTAAAAATTGGGTTGTTGAGTAAAAATATTATCAAAATTTTTTTTTTCAAATTAATGTGTAAGTATTATACCTTTTTAAAAAGAGGAATAAACGCGTCAAAATTTGACGTCACTTGCCATACTATTTTGGTACATTTTTTTTACACTACAGTCGGTCAAAGTTGCGAAATTCAATAGTTTTCCATATCACCTTTAGTTAAAATAATATTTTATTTTAAAATGGTACAATAAGTACTTTATTTTTACATTCTATTTAGACACAGCAATACCCTAGATTACAAAACCTCCAAGAAATATCGAAATTATCAGCATTAGCAGTCACAGCATTCAAAAGTATGTCACAGGGTGCTCATTTCCCCTTTTTTTTTGAAATCAGTATAATTCTGTAAGTACATGGGGTGGATTTTTTAAAATATTTTTCTGAGTACTGTTAGAACTTGGGGCATCGTGGGAATCCAGTTGGACGCCAGGTTCTTGGACACCCTGTATAAGGTTTCAAATAGTATCAATTCAGTAGTATAACTGTCAATACGAAATTCCAACATTAAGAGATTGGCCCCATGATTTTGACGCTAATGCGACGACAGATTTTTCTTATCGACAAGTATCAGTATAATAAATGATTTGCTTTAAATCAGTCATTAGGTACTGAAACCGTCGACTATCAGATATAAAGCCTTGCAAATAAGCAATAATGGTATTATTTAGTAACTAAGTACTGATGATAAATAGCACCGTGACAGACCTAAACGTTATTAGATTTAAGACAGTCTATTAACAAATTAGTTTTTTCCGTGAGAGAGAATATTCTAACTAAACTCAGTCTTTGAAGTTTTAATGTCCATAATTATATCGGTATTATGTACATATATTGAATTTACGCTTTAACGGTAAAGGAAAATATCGTGAGGAAACCTGTCAGAGGTCTCCTTAATGTTCTCGATGACGTGTAAAGCCTAACAACTCGCAATGGGCCAGCCACATCCTTATCATACTAAGATGAGTCTCATGTCCAGCAGTGGGATAATTTATAAACAGGTCTGATAATATTATATACAATTATACATATATTTATTTACCTATGGTTACTCGTAACTGTTGAATTTGAGAGTCCCAAGAAATAGTATCGAGCAGGAGTACCGAGGGCTTTACCTCAATACTTCTCGGTACGCCTTAGGCTTACTCGAATCAGACAGAACATACATATTATACATGGTCAATGTAAAATATTGTACTTTGCGAGTTCAATGAACTATGAATGGCTGTAGTATTTTTTGACAATCTTGGAATTACCTACAAAAAAACTATTTGTTTCATTAAGCAAGAGAATTTTCATGAATAAAATTGTTCAAAAAATTGATCACAATTATTCGAACCTTCCGATTCAGTTTTCTCAGATCAGAACTGATACCAGCGTGCCTTAAAAACGATTAAATCCCACATTGAATTCTTAGTGATTAAAATTTAAAGTTGTCGCTATTGATCCAAACCTATTTGCTACGTGACTTGCAAATGAAAGCTCGATAGACAAAAGAGAACTATAAAACCTCTCAGAACATGCATTCGAGTAGTGTAACCCCAAGTGAAGCTGTGAATCCCCGGACATCAGCTTGGCGCTATATTTTAAACAACCTGTATAAAACTACAGCACTATCTGTGCAGTATATTATCACTATTAATTACGGGAAAATAAATTATAGTAGTTTTAAATAAAACGAGATAATTCTCAGAAATAAGTATATTGAAATATATATCAAGGTATATCGAATAAACACTGCAAAAAGATAAATTTTTCATTGGTACATTCCATGTGCGATGGTGTATATTTTGTCAAAGTTAACGTTATCTTTATGGTGATAAGCCACGGTTAATAATATAATAATTATCTATATAAGTATTTGACCGTGACGCATATAAAATAAAGAGAATATTGATAATAAAATGAATTAACATTAACAATAAATTCATTATGATTTAGGATGAATTATAGTTTGTGATGTGCGAATATTGTACTAGATAGTTATTATAATAAATTTTAATCAACTTTTGACATTTGATAATATATGGTGATTATATTTTTACAACCAATGAAAAATTAATTAAAGAAAACAAATGTAGCCTACATTATCTAAATCCATTTCCTGACAAGATGTTGAAGAGGCATGACCCGCACGCTTCGTAGACTCAGTTGTGTGTACAAATCATTTCTGATATTGCAGTTAACTTTTCTAATTAATGAAATAGAAAATTAACTTAACTGTGGAACACAGTTCTCCTGGTTAAAAATACCTAATGTAATATTCATAACAGAAAACAGTATTCAAGTAGAATGGTTTCAGATAATGTATAGCTTAAGATAAATTAATCAGACTTCCATCACATAGCAAGATTTTAAAACTAAATCTGGATTACCCTCGCTTCCTCCTAACGTTGATAAAATGATATACTGTACCGCAATACAAGATACAATATTATAAATTTTAATGTCTTGTTCCTTGTATAATACCAACGTGAGTATTGCGCTTAGTTGATACCAAAGTTAGACCAAAGAGAGGAGTAAGAGAGACCAGGGTTGCCGGGAGAAGCGACTGGCGAAGCAGCGGGTGCTGTAGGCGTGCCCGCCATCCGCGAGGCGCCGGCACCCAGCAGCAGAGATGTTGACGGAGGCACGCGTCGGCGGGATGCCAGCCCATTGGCACCTGATGCAACAATAGAGTAAAGAAACATGTGAATCAAAAGTCCGATGAGAAAAGGCTTACTTAAAAAATATCTTAGTAATGGTTTAATATGATGGGTAGTTACAATACTATCCCACCACCTCCAAATAGCATTTATCTATAAAATAAATGTCTCGCCATCTCTCTTCTTTAACCTAACAGGAGCGAGACAGCATGCGATTTATCTTTCGGATAACTTTTACTTGTTATTCGTGGGACTGGTCATAATGATGTCTAATAGATGCATCGTAAAAAGCAAAATAATTTTCCGTTAACGTTTTTTTATATACAACATCATTGTTAGGCAAGCTAGCATTCTTATGAATATAAAACTAAAATATATTAAATTTTAGAATTTTACTTATAACAACGTTATAACCCTCTTGTAAGTATTGTGAATATGGCCGTTACAGTATAAAAATGACTTGAGATTGCTGCTAAAAATGGCGTAGTAACTTAGTAGTAGTTAATTGATAATAAACTAAATATTTAAGATTTTAAGTAGCTTTCCTAAAGATAAATGACCTTCTCATGCCAATTAAATATTATGTAGGGATAAAGAGCCATATAAAGTAATAAATGGTGGAGAAAAGACGTTCTTTGTGTTCCTATGTCAAATATGAAGTGTTACCATTGTCTCCTCCCTCTGGGCAGTACTTGATGGTGTGCGCGCGGTCGCCTGTGGCGCCACAGCGCGGGCACCGGAACGCGCGCAGGACGGGGCACAGCACGCGGCCACGCCAGTCTTTCAGCGCGTGTGACGAGTAACATTCTTCGTTCTCACCGTTGTTCTTGCAAAATGCACATTCCTGCAAAATAAAGTTAGATGAAATGCATAATAACAATTGTAACAACTATATAGTTTAAAGTTTTATTCTTGGCCTAAACTACTTGAAACTATCATCGAGACATCCTCGTTAATAGTTTTAAATTTAAGATGTGTTCAGCGGTCGCCTATCAACTGACTAGCTTGCTAATATAGAACTTGGAAGTCGACCATGGACGAGATACACAGGAAATGTCACAAAAGGAAACGTAAAACTTGCATTTGGTAAAGCACGACGCATACGCTTGTCACTACGAGCTTTAGCAACCTCTTGCAGCAACTCGTATAGTAGACTGGGGCGAATGGACCGCAGCACAGACAACTGCTCCCGTGTCAGCATCGACACGTAGTTATTTGCCGACGATAGACCTACAACAAAAATTATTGAACACCTGTATCCAAAAAAAAATTAATTAAATCCCCAAAAATATTTGACAATGTAATATTTTAAATGACCGTCGATGCTTTATTGACATCGGTTATGTAATGAATACGGTATAAATTACCTATTGTATGCAGTGAATAGCACGCCGTTACATAAAGACTTGGCGAGTATAAGACTCCTTTCATATTTGAGAGTTCTCCTATGTTAAATAGTAAATAAATAGTCCAAATGAATACTGACTTTTAACGAGGAAGTCGAAAGTGTCCATCATTTCGTTGTTTCTCGAGTTCTGCATATTCATATTATGATCGGACCAAACACCAGATGACGACGAATCCGATCGATTATAACCTACAATTGTTAAAAAGTAAATTATAAGATCACGGCTAAATAAACGTTCTGTTTATTAATTTTTAAATTACCTGTATAATAATTGTTTGAGCTATTATCGTCGGCAAAGACATCGGACCCGTTTAAGCGTATGTTTGATAACAATTCTTCCATTTCGGCGACAGAAGGAGCTGTAGATAAATAAGTCATGAAACTATGTGGTAAAGTTGGTTAAAAAAATATACGGAATCCTCGTAGTAACATATTTCTTTCTTTGTTATAACGACGGCGCCCGCAATATAAAAAATACCTGTATCGCGGGCGACTGTACAAATATTCAACACACCAAACAACAGACAGAAACCACATAGACAAGAACAACTAATTGTGGATTACACAATTTTTGGTCCCGTGTGGGATTGGAACCTACAACACTAGTGGCAATGCCAAGGTCACCACTTATAAAGTCAGTACACTTTCCGTGCAGTCTAACTCCAAAAGTAATGAAAACCCAAAGTAAAACTACACAATATGTTTTAATAATTACAATAATAAATGGTAAGCGGGTTGACATCAATTAACCGTGAGTAATAAACCATGATGATAAAAATGATGAGGAAAATGTTGATTATGTTGGCTTTGTCCGACAATGTCCAAATTAAATAATATCTAGAGAAACGAATATAAATAAATAAAACTAAATAATCTACACATTAAAACAAAAAAGCTCAGCCGTGTCTTTCGGCCTATAAATATTAAACAAGTATGGCAGCCAAGGTAATGGAAGTCGGGCAAGTCATTACAATAAATTTACCTGCATCTGCAACTCTGGGCTCCTGTTGGCTCAGCATGTTTAGCAGTTCATTGCCTCCGAGACCCGACATCATCGGAGTCATGGAGGACAAAACTCCGTCTTGATTAGGACCCGCGTTGCGGCTGTCTGCAAACGCGTAGCTGTCCTGTTATAAAAAAACAATGAACCTCGCACTGTCCTAATATTGGTATACATCTTTTCTCTCCACTGTCCTAATATTGGTACACATATTTTCTAATTAGTGAAGAATTGAACAATCTATCATTTTATCATAGGTAATAAAAAAAAATTACGCGTTCAATTAGTTTATTACTATTTTAATACCTACTTTGCTACACATACCTGTGATTTACTATTTTATTGTTATAATACATCGAATACCTACAATACGACACTATACGACAAGCCACGAATATGTAGCAACCCAAAATATTTATGAACATTGATATTTAATTAAATCATGTGATTCTAATATGCAAAATTCATTTAAATAATATAGACTTATTTAAGTACGAAAAGTATCGAGAGTATGTAATCAAAATTTTATTGTAGTCAAATGCGTTGTGGGTATTTTTCTCACACTTCAAATAACATTTAAACTAGTACTTACTGTTGTTGTTGTATTGTTAGGTTCGCTTGCTAATGTAAATATAGGTTTCTGCTCTTCCTGTGGAAAATTGGTCGATGCAGAATCCATCTCGAACAATATGCCAAAAACGCCAACAAATTAATAACTTGGAGATAAAATGTTGCTCGTTAGACGCCGACGATGGAAAGGACATTCCGCACTGCAGAACCACAATTTATACTGAGTACATGTTTACATATACACAAATATATGTACGCCTAGGAAACTTGTTCCTTTACAACAATTCGTTACTACCCACATCTGAAAAATATCAAAGATAATATTATAGTCTAATATCTTCGTATTGCTATTGTCTGATGTGTGTGTCTTATATGATTGGTTAAACGCATACATAGCTTATAATGTACAGTGTGATAATGCAGTGATCTTTTAGTTTCTAATTTACAATTGCTTTTCTTGGAAAGTGTGGGTAGTTATTAGTGAATTCTTATCGCGCTGTGCGTAACGAGTACTGTCATATGCGAGTTGTGATACGAAGTTCTCGAATGTTTTGAATAAAGTCATTACGATGGTTTGTCATACTTAGATACATATTATTATTGTTATAGACTCATACCTGGTTCTATTCTTAGACCGATCAAACTTTAAATGAAGATTATAGGCCTATGATTATTGCAGTTTATTTAGACAGCAATTACTAAATAAAAATCTTCAATCTATATAAATACATACAGACTACAGTGTCTTACCGTACATAACTATATTTTAATTATATGCGTTGTCGGCGAATAGCATATAATTTTAAGAGACCCAATATTGTTCCAAGAGAGTAAAATCTTTTTAAGTGGCTGAAAAGAAACGAGCATCATGCCTTTGCCCTCCATTGGAACTGCCACCGCAAGCAAAGGCATTTTTTTTTTGTATTCTCCAGACTTATTCCAATACCTTCAATAGTTTTTCAACCAGATTTTCATACACACTATATGAAATTAAAAAAACAACAGATCTCCATACTGCCCTTGCCACTTACTACGCGTATGCCTACGCATGGTTAAGCTATGGCATCATATTATGGGGTAATAGTACAGACGCACCAACTCTTTTCATACAACAAAAGAAACTTGTCAGAATCCTAGTAAACATAAACAATACCGATAGTTGCAAACCCTATTTTCAGGAACACAAAATTCTAACCCTATCGTGCATCTATATTTTAGAAATCTGTAAATTTGTACACAAAAATCAACACCTTTTTACAACACGAGAAACAATACAACAAAAATATAACCTTCGCCATAAAAATAGACTTAACCTACCATCATCACACCTTAAAATGCACTCAAACAGCACTTACGTTATGTCAATTAAAATCTACAATAAATTACCTCAAACTATAAAAGACGAAAATAAATTTAATTCCTTTATAAATAAAGTAAAAAGTATCCTTTTAGAAAAATGTTATTACGATTTAAACGAATATTTTAATGACAAATTAATTTAATAATTATATCTCTCTTCCTCTCTCCTACTATTGCTGTGCCCGACAGGGTCCATGATTGTTCTCATATTTTTACTATACCACCTAAGTATATACATTGTGGAATGCAATAAATGATTGAATTGAATTGAATATAGTAGCTTTACTCGTCTCGCCGTCTGAGCCTACTACATACCAAATGAGTAATATATTTGTCTAAGCATTTATTGCATGAAAGTTGTAATAAGTATTTATTGGTCGCACACTGTAAATGTTCATTAATAAGTAGTTAGTAGGATTAATGTATTTTTATATCAATAACATAAATTGTTATATAGGCTACACCCAATATAAATTATAATATCTAAATATAAGTACTTACCTAGTAACTATATGACAAATTTGCAATTTGCTTTGCGTAACCTAAAAGGGAATGCATTACCTGCTGTTGTGTTTCTCAAGCGTTATGTTATGATACTTATGACCTATCCTTCTTTAAATGAGGTTCAAAGAGTGATTTGTTTTAATGCTATCTAGTGGCTTCGGATACGTACCTACTTATACATTGCCACATAGGCAAATAGCTCGTCTGTCACAAGAGACAATAAAAAGAACAATCATAAAACTTGTCAATAAAAAAGTCTCCTGGGCTTTGACTATCTTTTAATTTGAATATAACGAAGATGGATTTAATATATGTACTTATTAATTATTATTATACAAATAAGCTACAATCTGAATATTGTTCTCCTCCTATCACTACTTATACTTTTGTTTCTTGGTACTATTGATCCGATTTTAAAATTAGGTTCACTACTATTACAGTGTCGCTGAACTTACCCTACGTGAGACCATTATATAGCAGTCAAAAACTAAAATATTTCATAAGAAATTGTTGACGTCATTCGTGTACGCCTGCGCCGTTGTTTAGAATAACAAAACACCTCAGATTACATTATGCACCGATCTTCTGATTGGTAGCGTATAAAACGTGGCTCAAACTTTAAGTTGAGTTCTAAGTTTAATTCGCATCAAATTTCGTCTTTCTGTGATACCGGCAAAAGACAGATAAAACACAAAAAAAAATTGACTTGGATTTAGAGTCAGATCGCTTAAAATTGTTATGTACTATCACAGCTTCGTTATAGTATTGTAATAGTATATAACCTCGGAGGCCTAGCGGGAGTGTGTGTGACTGCTGAGGTCTCGGGTTCGATTACAGGGTTAAGTAAAGTGTTATTGGGTTTTTCTGTTAATACATTATCAGTAGCAACACGGAGTCAGAAGTGTGCCCGATGATCGGCAATAGGATTGCCCACTATTATGTGGGACCTCTAACTTTAGGTGGCGAAATGTGGGTGTATACCTCTACCTGCCGTTAGAGGAAAGGGACATCAAACTATGTCAGCATATATTTGCGTTTTCGTTTCTTATAAAAGACACCTCTCGCACTAGGATATATAGGTACTTTGGGATAACGGATGCTAAGAACATTCAGACTGAGGACAACTCATTCTGATTTACGCAATTATTATTTATTGCTAAGCTGCTCAAATTTTTACATGCATACCTGTACATGACTGTATTGAAATAACTAAAAGGAAGCTAATAGAGTACAATATGCCTGAGGAATATGCAGAACTACTTAAGCATTGCTTAACAACTGGCTATCTGTTGTGGGACAATAAATTCTACATACAAGTCGATGGTGTGGCAATGGGCTCCCCAGTATCGCCTGTTGTTGCCGACATATATATGGAGGACTTCGAGGCTCGAGCTTTACAAACTGCCCCCATCACACCCAGGACTTATAAGAGGTTTGTAGATGATACTTTTACAATATTACCAACAGATAGTGTTAGTGTATTCCTAGAACATCTTAATTCCATCAATAACAACATCCAATTTACTATGGAATTAGAGGCAAATAATTCATTAGCATTTTTAGATGTACTTGTCATCAGGAATCCTGATCATACTTTGAGCCACACTGTGTATAGAAAAAAGACCCATACAAATAGGTACTTGAACGGTGAATCTCACCACCATCCTAAACAGTTAGCTACCGTGGGAATGTCTTTGTTTCAAAGAGCCCACGGGATCTGTGACAAGAAACACCTGGACGCCGAGCTTCAACATGTCAAGCAAGTACTGCAAGACAACAAGCTCCAACAGCCGCGCCGCTGTCACAGATCCCGAGAAAAGCCAGCCACAGTCGAGCGCCAGCCTGCTATACTGCCTTATGTAAGGGGTGTCACTGACAAGATTGGCTACATCTTGAAGCGAGCTTCAATCAACACATACTTCAAGCCGCCAACGAAGATAAGTCAATTTGTACCATCCGTCAAGTGCCAATTACCTTTACAAGATGCAGAGGTCTATAAAATAGATTGTGACTGCGGACTCTCATACATTGATCAAACCAAGAGAAGCATAGGCACCCGCATAAAAGAACACATAGCTGACGTAAAACACAAACGCTCGTTGAAGTCTGCTGTGTGTGAACATGTACAACAGGGGACCAACCACTACCTGAGATTTGACAACCCACAGATTCTCGCTAAAGAACACCGATTCCTACCAAGGATGCTTCGCGAGGCTATTGAAATCAATAAACATCC
Source organism: Catocala nupta (assembly GCA_963675205.1). Lineage (NCBI taxonomy): Eukaryota > Metazoa > Arthropoda > Insecta > Lepidoptera > Erebidae > Catocala > Catocala nupta. Next base: position 14,652,326 of record OY776082.1, read on the forward strand.
CAATTTCAATAGAGAAGATGGTTGGAATGTACCACCAGCTTGGGATCCAGTTATTCAAATAGTGAAACCCAAGAAGAAGCAAACCACAGCTAGACTTCATGATACTTTGAGTTCATTCTGCGTAAATAGAAACACCAAAGATTAAATTATGTTCGGGTACTTTGAAATAACTACACTGGAACATTGAGACAACTAACATCTTAGTCTCCCCGTGACCATGGCTGCTGAAAAGCAACCGAAACTTCGGGGAAAGAGTAAACCAAAAATAAATAGATTTGATAGGTTAAATAATTTTATTAGCTTATAAATTAGTAAAATAAAATCAATAGTAGTAGTAGTGTAATATTTTCAAAATTTTGTAAACAGTGATAAATAAACAACGCGATAAAATCCGTACATAGTAGTTTAATTTCAATGAATAACATTCGCGTAAACAATGAAGATGAATTGTAGCTTACTTATAGATGTAAATAAATTTCTGTGTAGACCACGCAAGGTACCCTATATGTATATGTCGCAAGCTAGCTCTCCATGTTCTCAACTTCCTTTACAGCTTTGCTGGCAACGGTTGCGTGCGCCGCCGCCGCCCCGATAAACGCCGCATGAAACGCCTCGATGGCATCCGAGGGCTCCGCCGCAAAAACACTCCATTTCAAGCAAACGCGCGTAAAATCGCTTCTCCGTAAACGCACTCATACAACGCCATATTATGTTTGATTCAGTACGTTCCGCGCAGCCCATCGCAACGCGCGACGCCCTGCGTCTCCGTAAATGAGGCCTAAGGCACCTAAGGCCTCATTTCTCTCACACACGCAACTGTAAAAACGAAAGCCAACTTAATATCATCACTACATATTATAAAAGTAAGTCTCCCGCCACGTCTGTATGTCTGTTCGCGATAAACCCAAAAATTACTGAACGGATTTTTATGCGGTTTCACTAATAGACAGAGTGATTCATGAGGAAGGTTTGGGTGTATAATTTGTTAAGGTTATGTAATACCTGTGCGAAGCCGCGGCGGGTCACAAGTTATAAATAAAACACTATTACTGTAATATTTAAAATCTAATGTATGGTGAATTCACCTACAATTAGTTACACGATTGATTAAACTGAAAATGTTTCTAACATGTGTATGTGATAGTGATATTGTAGTAACTGTTAGTGAATCTTAATAAATAAATAAACAGCAGGTAGTAGTCTAGTGGAAATAACGATGGATTGCCGCACAGGTCTCGTAATTGACCCTTCGACACGCACGCAACAGTCAATCGCCCGCTCGCATGAAACTAAAAGAAGATATATTAAGGAAAACAGGGATATTCTGAAAGATATGTAAACTCTGCTATACCTTCTTTGATCAACTATGGCATAAGGGCTAATATTATTATATTTTCATTAGTAATCTCCAAGAACTTTGTTAATTAAATAGACGTAATTAATAGTACCTAACGTGTGATTTTATTAAAATGCATAGCAGGCTACTAACTACGAATTCATGATAGTATGCTCTATAGCCTTGGAGTTTTGATTGTACATAGACTAGGAGCAGGGGGTGCTTGACAAGCAGTGCATGGTCGGCTGATCACCTGGCAGTGCTCACTGGAAAATAATGTCCACGTTATTTTGACAGTTTGGTTGCCAATACGGCAAATGCTTAAACGTTACCAGCAATTTGGTTTACAAATTACTAGTTTTCTTGTTAACCCCTCCAGCTAAGCTAGAATGCTTAGAAGTGTGTTAACGTCGATAGTGATAGTGGATGGAATTCGAAACCGCGACCTCTCGATCGTAAGAAGTAAGAATATGAGTCACAGACTTAGAATAATATATAGTACTAAAAAATAACACTCGACTGCGTTAAAAGCTTACGACTCAAACATCTTCGTGCTGTTTCTACAGCATGCGTTTGCAGCGGTACCTTAGTGGACGTAGTTATACCTGTAGAACAATGTATAGTTTCAACGCGTTACAAATATATTACCTATTAAAATACCGCGTAATTAAGACATTGAATCTGGCAATTGACATACATAGTACGAAGTAGGTGTAACTTTTGAACTTCATTAGTGCTACTTTGTGACTTAAATGAGAACATTTTGCATGATTTTTGTATAATTATGAGGACAGAATAAATGACTAGGAAAGAAATGATTAAGTAATTAATTATAAAGATATTCTCTTAGTACCTACTAACTAAGAGTATAACTTACACTTACATAGAATTAATCTATATCTGTAGGATCCGTGCCGAAATGTCTAAAACTGATTAAACCAATATTAGGTATAAATCAGATTTTACCTTTAAGTTATCTGTCCATCCAGTCTACTCTTTTCAGGAGTGGCACAATTTTAAATAATGAATGCCGAATTTGGACCACAGAACACAACTTTCAATCCTTTTAAGGCTGTAATAGATTCGTATTTTGAAAAAAATAATCAATTCACAACCTTCTGGTGTTACTTGTAAAAATACTGAACTGATGTAATAATTAATACACTAAATCCATAATAACGAACTGAAAACTTTCTGTAGCGACCTATAGAATTTAATATATATATAGAGTATAGTTATATATATATATAGAGTTTATATATATATATACATATATAAACTCCTTTGCAAAACAAGAAACGGGCGATTTTGATTTTTCTACATTATTGGTAATAATTTAATTCTAAAGAGGTTTTAATAGCCAAACTATGTAACAGGCATTTATAAAGAGCCTGGGTATGAAAAAAATACGCAAAATTCGAAACGTTTGTTTTTAAAAATAATAATCTCTCCTTCAGTTTTTTACTTTTACTCACTTTTCGCGGGTTTGCGGTCAAAAGGTTACACTTATCAGGCAACTAAAACTAACTTCCCGTTATTTTAATTAGTGTAAATTTTGTTTGTCGCATAATCCTGCCTTGTTGAGACATAAAGCAGACATCTTTGTGTTTATTGTAATGGCAGAAAAACCAATAAGAGCTAGTAAAATTATAGCGCTGCTGGAAGACGGGTGTAGCCAATGTTACGTCTCACAGCGGTTAAACCTAAGTCGTTCAACCGTTCAAAGAACCTGGACTCGATACCAAGAGATAGGTTCCGTTCAGAAAAGGCAAGGTTCTGGGAAAAAACGTTGCACACAACCACGAGACGACCGTTTTTTAGTGATTCAGGCGTTGAGGAACCGATAATGCAGTTACATAGACCTCAAAAGTAATCTTGAAGAGGTACGAGGAGCACAAGTTAGCCTATGGACCGCGAGGAGGAGGCTTTTAGCGGCTGATATACGCAGTCAACGATCAGTACTCTTCTCGATGAGGCTCGAATTTGTCTGGATGGTGAGGACCGACGTCGGCGAGTGTAACGAAGTCCAGGGGAACGCTATGCCAACGTGTGTTTTGAAGTAATCACCCCTTATGGTGGAAGGTCCGTTATGTTTTGGGCGGGCGTAACTTCCAGCTATGGTACCGAGATAGTATTCATTGAAAATGGCTCACTAAATGCGCAAAGGTACATAACAGTCCAACCACCTCCACAAAACATCAGGGAGCTGAAACGTGTGATCTCGGCTGACTGGAAACACATTCCACAGGACACCATCAAAAACCTGGTGGTAAGCGTGCCAAGATGATTACGTGCCGTAATCGTTGCAATGTCATACTCGTTATTAATTTTATTTCTTAAATTTGTCTTTTTTTATTAAAATACCATAAAAATACACGTAGTCTTAATTTCAATTCACCCATAAAAATGTCCATTTTAACAAGGCTCTCTGTTTACATTGCCTACTGTGTTAAAAACTATATTTTCATTGATAATAAGAAGTTTATTATAGTCTTAATATTTGCTAATGACATACTAAAAATGTGTCTTTATATTCAGCTGCACCGATAACGACGTACTGTGTTCAGAATCACGCTCTTGCCCCATCCCCCTCCTTCTCCTTCCCACGTCCTTTCCTAAAGGATTGGCAACGCGCAAGTGATGCCTCTGGTGTTGCAGGCGTCTCTAGGCTACGGTGACCACTTACCATCAGATGGGCCGCCGTATGCTTGCTTGACACCGTTGTTGTAAATTCTAATGTACGAATATTAGAATAAATTGAACTCTCAACTACAACTCTCAACTCATTTTAAAAGGAGATATTATTCGGCTGGGGACAGACAAGTTTTACATGTGTGACTACAATGTATGCAAGTGTTAATTAGCTCACCAGATTAAGCAGACAGAGGCATATTAGTTCCAAATGTAAGTGCACGTTTAGGTCATATGGTTGCAACCTATAGCCAGTTTGTCATGCACAATGTCAGAAGTGATACCTACTACCAATAATTCCCTGGAAGGGTTTAAGGGTATCACGCTCGGAATAAATCCGCTTTCTCGTGGTTGACACTGTACATATGCTCAGCCATCTATGTAATTAGGTGATCAGGATTATTAAAGTGAAAATGAACGAACGCAACATTTAGTTATTAGCCATTTATTTCGACAAATATCTACTAGCTTTTACAAAACTATTCTAAATTAATAATCAACATTATTATGAAACTTTATTGAACCTTGTTATAAAAGTGAACTATTGTTGTTACAGAAAACTAACTACCTATACTTAATCATTTAGTTTTACATTATAAATAATAAAAAAATAAAATAGGAACTTTTAAAATGACGTGCCTGTTACCTCCGTCGGTAAGTTATGTAGGTATGACAGTTAACTTAAAACCTATTTTATTACATAAAATGAACTATAAACTAGTAAGTACTTTTATTGTAATGAAATAAACAAGAAAGAAACGAATTTCAAGTAAAATGATTCAAATATGAAGAGAATTCGCAAGTAAGTACGATCTTAGAAGTAAAAAATACCAACTAATACGATAGTATAGTATTGAGGCGGACTCAACAGATATAGATGATTATAATATGATGCTTTATATATTTATAAATATAGGTTATTATGATAATATTGATACATGACACGACATGATATCGTAACATTGGCTATTATAGATATACAATGTAATTGTAAAATTGTGAAAATGCGAAAATCACTCAATTAAATGACACAAATAAAAATTCAAGCGCTTCGATATGGACGTCACAGAACTGCGTCGTTAGTTCAACGAGAACAGTGATTACTTTAAACAATATTTTATATTATATAATGTTCAATTTAATGTTTCAAAGTTTCGTCAATGATGAGATATGAGTAATAGTATAATTTTATATTTAATTAATAATATGTTGAGGAGTAGTCCAATGAAGATATGACGAAGTTGTCAAAGACGGCTCGGAGGGCGGCGTGACTTATGTGACGGCGGCCGCGGACACTAAGCGACGTCGTCGTGTGTTCGGCGGCGCGGGCTAGCTCTCCGTGTTCTCAGAGTTTTCATTCTCCGTCTGCAAGGGCAGGCAGCGGTGCACAGACGCGCTTATCGCAGTATCGTCCACGTAGATCCGACAGACAGTATCCGGGCTACATGTGCAACTACAATAAAGAAACAACCACTTGATTATACAGCTTTCTTTTATTAAGTCATCGGATTTTTTATTGAGAAGAAGTCGATGCTATTTGATTAAGCCAAACTCTGATGGCATGACTGTTTGTCACAGCGTACCAGCTAATTATTTAAACTTGCGTTGTAAACCTACTTATTGCGCTTAATTAGAGGGATAAACATGAATTGTACAACCGACAAGGCTTGTCTATTCTGTAGAAGAAAAATATTAGCAAGGCAGACGTTTAACGAAAACGCATAACGTCAGTCTTCGTTTTATTTATTCCTTTTGCAATATGTTCAGCAATATTTAACACGTTTGGTCTAGCCCTGGTACTCGTATTTCTATTAGTTACTGCTCTATGTATGTTAGGAAGTAGTCGATTAACAACAGTTCAATTAATTAATTTCATAGCATTTGCTCTTGTCGGTGAAGCCTCTTCCATATCTTTCTAACTTTCACTTTTACCTTCATCTGATCTATAAAACTTCTTAACAACAGTTACTAAGCTGAAATTATTAAGTGATAAAGTTTATGGTCTTACTAAGTATTGGTGAGGTTGTACTCTATGCTCTCTTTGTAAGTCTTGTAGACGGTCCAGGCGCAAGGTGTCTCCGATGCGCATATCCGTGTCGCTGTGTCCGTACTCGTCAACTGTTCTTCACTTGGCACTGCTCGCTGGAACATAATGTTTGAAAGATTATAATTGGCATTTAGTACTGGATTGTAAAAATGTGAGATGAAGACTTGTCCTGATTAAAAAGCGAAGCCACGCTTGGCAAACGTGATAGAGCGTATCTCACTCGCCTTTATAAATAATGAGGGCTTAGCTGAACTAGCTGTTTGTCTGGGCTCTTTGGGCGTATATATCAGAACAGCAAAATTTGGTGGCAAATACATAATCATCGCGGGGTTCAAACTACAGAGCAGTAACGATATACAAATAAATGATTCGTTTATTATAATATGTTATTATAAACTATATAATATAATTGCCGCAAGTCTAACTAATGGTTTTTATTGTTGTACTCAAGTAGCATCCAATCTTATAGCTTGCCTGGTAAGAGGTTGCCTCAGTCTACATATAGACGCTTGCATGACGAGATACCATCCTTGATGTTATTGCTGGTAACATTGCTGGTTAGCCAAACAGCAGAAAGATCTAGCCTTATAAAACAGTTCGCATAAAATTAAATATTCTATATCCTTAAACAACATTAAGAAAAATGTATGTTGTGTATTTTGTTTCTCTCTTGATAAGTAACGGGTTTGATGATATGCTCAAATAGCGAAAAGCCTCTAGTATGTGCCTACATGTTTGAGAATCTTAATCTGGCCATTACAGTAGTGTGTATTTTTTGATTTTGTTACATGTAGATGTATGACTATTGAATGTAGAGAAATATTAAGAAGAAAACGCAGAGTTAATTCGGACGATGGCTCGCAGGATATGCGAGCTCATCCTAATGCTAAAGTAGCATTAAGTCGCCATTTGTGAGAAAAGCCGCTACCAGAAATGCCATAACAGTATGCAATTGTCTTCAAAACATAATGTTTTGTTTATAATGTGTAAGTGCAAAGAAATTTCATAACTGTGACTTTTGTAACAAACACAACCAGCAAGACACATACAGAGAAAACACGAAAAAACAGATCAAACAGACGATGAGAAACAAGAAAAACTTAAAAAAGACGGAATGACCAACGGCGTGGTGGAGCTGTTTGTTTAAATTTATTAACTCACAAGTTGGAAATACCGCTGTTCATGATACAAGTTTATAATGTTACTATACAAAATAATCTTCAGATGTTTATAAAGTTAATTACACCATTGATTAAAAATCCAATCGAAAATGTGCCATTCTCAGGTTCAGAACTTAATAATCTGATGTTGAGAATGATATATTTTCCAAAGCATTTACATAAAAGGTGTTATATCGGTAACAGTACGTAACCACCAATAAACGCAATTCCGAATAAGAGTGAAGTCCGATAAGCGAGCGGTCATAAACGAGTCGTGTTTTGACAGGAAACAAAATGGTTTGGTGAAGAATGTAAGTTTTATTACATTGAAAATTACGGCACACTAAATGATGTAGTTTATTCGGCGACAAATAATAAATTCATAGAATACATTAAAAGTGAGGTAGTTAAGTAGAATTAGGAATGAAAATGATAGTATAAAACCAGTAGCAACAGCCAAAAATACTTTAAGTCGTAGTATACGATTTTTATGTCAAAGGTCAGAAAACTGTACCAATTACCATATTACTAAAAGTAGGCGAAACAGGATTTAAGACACCAGTTATGTACAGTGCACAAGATAGTGATGGAACTCCGTTAGTCGATATTCCTTGAAAGTACAAATTGATGAAGTATATGCTTGGCATCTGTGCTAGAAGATGAACCACTAAAACAAATATGTATGAAAGGATGAAGAAAAACGGTGTTAAGTGAATATAAGTGGTAAAGCTGTAGGGCTAGAGGATACATCAGTTAAACTTCCCAAGTAATTAGAAAAATAGATGCCAATGGTTCTATTTATCAACAATACAATTGTTGTACATAGCGGCTACGTTAGTTTTAATCTTAGCAATAAGGATCAAGGAATTAAATCATGTTTGGAAGTGAATCTTGCGATGATGGTTGATAGCGACGAATCCTGAGTATAAATAACATGAAGTGAATTTAGAAAAACTAATATAACTATAGTCTATCCTTTAAAAACTGTTAAAAATGTGTTTTATTCAACAAACAAAGAATATCTCCTTATAAAACATGACTTCTTTTAGTATATTTTTTTAGGACGTAAATATTACATTAACTGTTTGCAGTTAATGTAATATTCAGCCAGAAATTACTTTTATACATTTAAAAGTTATGCCACGATTATAAGGATTGGATTTATATGGCTATTAACAGAAGTCCGTTGACTTGCCCACCTAGAAAACTGTAGTTAGATATTTAGATAAATTGATAGAAATACTGTCTCAATTAAAATTTTGGATAAAAGTTAAAGCTGGACTAAGTAATTTAAAAGGGTCCATATCATGTTCCAGTACAGGATATTGTATGATAGAATTGTATAAGTGGAGTCGTGGGTCTCTAATCGACCAGCGCCGTAGCCTTCTTTACCTTGGAGAGATCGAGGTATCCTTTTAGGTTTATGGTAATAACATAGATATTAAGCAGGTGTAAAAATAGACTAAGACAGAATTTTAAGCTAATACCACGAAGGTAAGAAACGGCGTATAAAGTATTTATATTTGGATATAATATTTGCCTGACGGTAATCCCATTGATCGCTGGGTATTCCTTTGCTATGATATAATTAGTATTTCGTATACAATATCAGTTTGGACGCGTGCGGTTAACATCTTATACAGGGTGATTTTGAAATCGTGTAATTCCTTTTAACCACGCATTCTACTGGTGATATAGAATAACCCTGACCATATTTTTTCTTAATTAGAATAATGGTTTCGGCAAAATTAGAGTACAGATTTTTTTCATGAAATGATTTCAAATAGTCATATTTTAACCACCTGACACAATCTTAATATTTTGCTAATTTAAAAATAATAACATAACAATAACTGATGTCGTAAATAATAGGGGGCAATAAAAAGGACCGCCCGTTATTATTTACGACATTAATTATTAATATGTTTTTTTATTTTAATTAGTAAAAAATTAAAATTGCCTCGGTTGGTTAACATATGACTATCTGACACCATTTCACGAAAAAAACGGAACATAAATTTTTCAAAAAAAATAATTCTAATTAAATAAAAATATGGTCAGGGTTATTCTATATCACCAGTAGAATGCGTGGTTAAAAGGAATTACACGATTTCAAAATCACCCTGTAGATATAACAAAGCCATAAATTATTCTAAACGACGAGTTTGATTGATACATGTCATAATGTAAACGATAGTACACATACTAAGGAAAAAAGTACTGTTACTAACGGGCACAAGTCATTTTTTATCTGTCGAAGTAATTGATAACATTGTCTCAAAGGGCTATTAAGTTATCGAATACCTACGTGCGTCAACGTTCATTGTGACATGGAAGTTGTATTGCGTGAACTTGCATGTAGATATTAGCAACTCACCATGTACCTAGTAGCAAAAAGGTTGTATACTTCTACTTTGTATAGTTCGACGATGCATGAACTGCGCACGAGCACGAATAAGCACAACATTTGCGACACGAGCTTCCGCCTTCTCGGTTTTTGGACGAATAAAAAGTGGCTCATAGTATGCTCGGTATGTCCGCATATTATATGCGACCGCTGCCAATAAGAACTAAGGCATTCCATGTTTTGTAGCTTGCATATAACCGCCTTTGTACAGCCTCTGTCATAAATAATATGTGGATATTCTGATATGTGTACTATTCTGTACACAACCTACGACCAATATTTTGTAAGTAAAATACGTACTCAATTCTAATTTGAGAGTTCTACATTAGTTACATGGTCCACAAGAGCAGCGATAGCTCAGTGGGGAGACCAATAGACTGCAATGCAGAGGGTCTCGGGTTCGTACCCATGTCGCGCACCTCTGACTTTCTGAAGTTATATGACTTTCGAAATTAAGTGCGTATTGATTGACAATTATCGCCTGCTCCGTGCCTCGGAGAGTATGTTAAGCCTTCGGTCCCGGCTGCCATGAACATCTATGGCAGTCGTTATTGGGGAAGTTGACACAAAAGATCCCACTGGGTCGAAGTGTCGCCGGTCTGTACTGACTGGCCCCCACACAAGATAAGATACATGCTCCACTATAAGACCTTAAAATAAGACCAGACATAATTAGTCATACGCTGTAGGTTTCGTAAATTTTATTTTACTATTAAAGTTGGACCTCAAAACATTGTTGACAGAGAAATGCCCTCATCTCAAGGTTTCGATAAAGTTCATTAATATGTTATGTTTTAACTTTTAGATTTATGTGTTTACGTTCTGTTAAAATAACGTACACACAAATTATCGTGGTTGTCCTATTTACAACAACGTATTGAACCCTCAAGAATATTATCTTTAACGCTGTATTTTCATAGTTGTATCGATTACATACTTATATCGTCAATATAGTACCTATATGATGAAGTCAAAATTCAGTGCAACTACTACTTTTCGATGTGTCATTTTTCTCCAAGAAAAGTTAAGCATTTCTATGTCTAATACTGACTTTCACGATTTGTACCGGCCTAAGGTGCTTACGTAGTTTGAGAAATCATTGCATGCAGGTACAAAAAAGTCGAACTGTTTTTCACTCTAAAAGAAATGGAAAATAAATATCGGTTCGTAATATGTCTGATGTCGATAAAACAATCAGACCCAATGTTTGCGTATAATTACAAAAAATATCGTTCTCAAAATACTTTCTGAGATCTTGGTCTTTCGCTTTAAATTAACACGTACTTATTTTGGTACATGTGAATTTATTTCCGATAAAAATTGATATAATATGTAGTATTATTATAAAGTACCTACATATTTTACACACGTACAATATCTTTATTTTATTATTAGGAATTTCATTTATTTACGATGTCACGCATTTCCGTGTTAAAGGACACCGGCAGAAAACGGCTTAAAAAGAATTTAAAGAATTTTTAATAATAAGGCATTGGGGTAACATAAAGTTATTCATGTTACTTTAATGCCTTATAATTCAAAATTCTTTAGATAATTTTTGATGCAATGTTCTCTAATATTTTATAGATTTACAATGGGATAGTATTTTATTAATTAATAAAACTTCAACGTACTTTTATTTACTGGTTCCGGTTGACTTTGGACAATATACAGTGTTGCTATGTATGAAATAACAATTAGGCAAATCGATATCCCTTTCACTTTTTTTATTTGAGTATCAGTGTTTCAGTATATTGTTAGTATTACATACACAGATCAATGAATGCACAAAAATATAGACCACTTACACTTTTTTCAACCCATTTCAATTATTTTTCCTTAGATTGGAATCGATACTAACTGAGACTTATTTTATTTAATGGCAACTCAAAAATGATTTTGACAGCGTCAAGCGTCAATTATTGTCAAACTACTCGACATTCGTTTGCTTGTGGACCGCTTACTGCTCTCGCATCGTGAATAGTTCTCGTACTGTGTTTTTTTATTATGTACTGTGCTTTCTTGACGATTTTGGCGATATTTTATAGGCTCTGGCGTATATTGCTTTCACGAACGACCCACGCATTCTCACAACGGATATTGGTTTCTCGTTTATTCGACTGACAACGGCTTGTTTTAACGGATTTCGATCACAATGCATACGCAACAAAATCATATGATGACATATCAGTGCAAAAACATATTTTTGCTATATTTTAGTTGACAGCTCTCTTGTTGATAGGGAAGCGAGCAATATTATTGTAATTGTGTGGTAGGTAAAAGAACTGTAGGTTGTTGTTGTCATGTAATGGTTATAATAATTATGGTGCCTTAGCTGGGCAAGATTTCAACAAAACTTAATAAAGCCTGCACAGTTTTTAGATAATATTTTAATTATCTATGATGATAATGATTAGTGATTAATAAAGTGTAGAAAGCAACGAGTAGATATTTTGTTTATGCTCCCACTATCATATGAGCCGATAATGATGATCATGATTAACTACATAAGTGTTTAGTTTTGATAATATAATATATGTTTATGTTGCAGTACATAAAACACCTCAAACAACTCTTAATTACTTAGTGATCTTAAGATCTTTGAGACTTCTAAATACATGTGTATGTGTATTTCATTTTTCTTTGACAGTAAATATCTCGTTACTCCCATTGAGCAGCTAGATGAATATTTTAGTTTTGAAATGTTATAATATATCTATAAAATAAAGCAAAAATCATCTTAGTAACATTAAGCCCAGAGATATATGAAAACTTGCCAGTCTCCTTTGAATATTTTAAATAACTTACTATAAAAAAATATCAATTGTATTGTAGAAATGTTGTTCGAGAATTATATTGTAGGTATTTCACATTTGACGTTTATTAGGCTAGACCGAACTATTTTGAACTTTTTTTATTACAGGAATTAGCCTCCTCCAATCCTGTAATATAATACGCAAATAAATATCTAAGTTCTAATTTATATTATATCGTGGAACAATGTATGCTATGATGACATGGTACTAGATAGTACGATGTGTACGCGCCGCGCCCTTGAGCGTATCCGACGTATATGCGGTGGCGCCCTCACAACAAGCCATGAATGAACCAAATGAATGGTGAATAGCTAATACGAGAATGTCACGCAGATCCACGCTCGTATAAACAGGAAGCAACATTTGGGTGTAGGTATGCAGGTCATTGACTTAATAGTACTGTTTACACTGTTGCGCCGAATTGTTATGATGTCTGATGCGTACGTGCGTCATGCGTGCGATGAAATGTTATGTAATGATCACAAATACTGTGTAATTTTCCTAATGCTACATTAAATTGAGCTTAAAGACACATGAGTAGATTACCGTTTATCTACTCATGTGTTAAAGATTAGGAATTATTAAATGGAAATACTTAATACTTAGGTAAAAGTCTTCATAAATTAAATATATATAAGTATACAGATATTATAATAGTTTTTATATTGCTTACCTACATAAAGTAAACTACGTAAGTAACACGTAAGTGTACTACGTTAGTTTAAAATTAAAATAGAAACTGAATAAGATATTATACATATTGATTTCACCACAAATCTTTAAATATAATATAGCTTACAAAGTAGTATTATCTGTAAATATTTCAAAAACAATTTGATTTAGAAACAGGGATGTGTAAACTGAATATATATTTTGTTTCTTAATTCATCATCGCTACTAACTAGTAATATTTTGTTGTTCTCGTAATATAGTCAACTGAGCTAAATATAAATTATTAGAATTCACACACTTTAAGGGATTCTAGATTATCAAGACCGATTTCGAATTTGATTGTAACTAAATTTGTGCAAATTGTTTCGTTAGCCCAATACAATAAAGTGTCAATGTGTTATGTGCAAATCTTAAATAAATCTACCTAATGCTAAATTAGTAAAGCAATCGTCTCGCCAGTTGCAAATTTTAGGAAAGTTCCCGATTTCCATTTACAAAGATTTACAACATTCGTCTTGTTTGAAAAGCCTCCGTTAATGATCAATTCTTAACCAATTTTATAATCTGGAAAGCTCTATGAAATATTGGACATTTGCCAACGTATAAAGGTGCAATTGTGTTCTCACTGGGGCTGGCTATAGGTACATATAAACAATATAACTGAAGCTGTCAGGCCGATAGATCAACGGCCTAAAGATGTTGGCTGGAATATACAAGGCAGCGTTGTGGTATAAAACGGAATAAACCTATGATGACTGCAAAACATTAACTTATTGACAAATAGGAAAGCGTGACTTTTCATTCTAAAATCTGATATATTGATAAAACCATTAACATTTTGCCCGCATAGCAGCACAAATAGTAGGTACTCGTGCTTGCGCTCACATTTGTGAACCTATCTGCTAATAAATAACGAAAAAATTGCAGGCGTAAGTAAAGCTGCTTCAAAGGTTACGCAGTACGATATATTTGGCCACTGGTTTAGGGGTCGTGTAAAATCCAATATTCATTAGCATGGTGTGCCACCATGCTAATGAATATGTGTATAACTGTGGAAAATAGGGGTCTATCCCCTATCTTCCATAGAAAACAGTTCTAGTTAGGTTAGGTTAACTTTGTGTGACCGCTTAGATCAACATTGGCCTAAGGGGTCACGATCACATCATAAAGCTAACGAGCTTGTGTAAAAAAGGCCATTAGATAATAAGTCGTAAATATTGTCCACCGGCTACCAAACTTAGATAATAACGCAAGTTTTCTAAGAAACAATCTAAAATGTAAACAGATTGTACAATGTTTAATGTTTATATGGAAACTGGAGACGTCATTCATAACAAAATTGTAATATCAACATTTACCGCGGGTAGTGCGATATTATTACACAACATTGCAGATATTTATACTTTTACTAGCTGTTATCGACGACTAAGCTCGCTTTTTAAGTTTGTGCCCTATAGCTTATAGAATTATAGGGTTCAGCGGCTTACCCGTGAAATCGATATAGACAAGAGTTTTAGAGTAGGTTTAGACCGAAGTAAGTAACTACTGCTTATTTTCGAATTATAAAATACAATAAACATACATCTTGAATTTGGTGGTTGAATTTCTCAAAGATTGCGCTGTCTACGAGACTTACTGGGATCCTCACTATTGGCACTTTCGCGGGACCGTTTCTATTAGCCAATAACAATATTTATTAGTAATAATTAATAACAATAAAATTATAACCTAATAACATAGAACTTTTCGAAAGGTTGAAATGCCCTATTGCAAAGCGAATAGAAAACTTATAATCTATTTAACCTTTTGAGTCGCAGCTGCACACCGGTGGCCAGACGCGATAGATCATTAATTATGTTTAATATTCTAAGACTTGATAAACTAATATTTTTTGTTACAAACATGTACTTTATGGTATCTGCCGAAAGCAACGATTTTGGATCACATTTGTTAACGTTCGTACTATCTTCTTAGTTATTTTTAACTACCTACCTGCGATACAAATTTCGTTTGTTTACCAATTTTTATCTAGGAATCGATTGCTTTAGGTTGAAGAGCTGGATTTAGTATAAATGTGTTGGTTCGACCGAGGAAGCGCTAACACCTCTCAGAATATCGTCGTATAGTACCTATACGTATTTCTACCGTTTGGTTCGGTGATAGACTAGCGTATGGAACTCTCCTAACCATAAATACTTTTATGGGTCGAAGAGTTGCAAAAATTATATGCAAATTAATATCACCATATCAGATGCTTTGCTCCGGTAAAAAAAAGATACAGTTTCGTAGGTATAAAATTAGCAACGATTGGTATGTTACATTGCGTCGAAATAACGTTTCATTAGTTACGTGTCTAACAAATAATTCATTCTCTAGGTTACAATTAATAGTTAACTGGGTACCAAGAAAGAAAGATAGATACAAAGGTTCACAAGCACGAGTGTGGCGCGTGACTCCCATGTCATAACGCGTCATGTTTACGTGAAAGATAAACTCTCCCTAAAAAGATCACCTTCGAATGTTTTGAATGAACGCGCGTCGCCGGCTGGTCACAACTCAGGACCGTTACTCACATCTATAAACAGACGGACACCTCTACAACATACGTCTAGCTACGTATGTTGTAGAGGTGTACATTTATTTATGGACTACTTAGTATTTTCATAACATTGCATTTTATTTCAGAGAAATCGTAAATATTTATTTGCCGATAAGTTATGTTGGGCTACGTGTCAATAACATTTCTTTTGAATGCTACGATGGTGCAGTGATTAAAGGGATAAATTTGTTAGTAGGCCGACTGTATTTGGTTCTATCCCAGCGCGGTATTAATAGTTATGAGATCCAGTGACTCTTGTGTCCGAATTGCTTCCCGCTTGGGTACATATTATTGATAACTAGTATACCAAATACTATTTAAAATATAATATAAATAATATAGCAATATAATGTCAAGTTCTATGCATTTATTTATTTAAAATACGTTCTCATAATAGGTATCACAGATATATACACATTACTACTGTCAAAACATGTTAGCGTCAATATTTTTATCGAACATCAGAAACGTAAACTTCGCACATTGATCACAAACAAATATTGATGATCGAACGCGTAAACAAAGCACGATAAGATTTATTATAATCAAATAAATACATGAGAACTCAATGTAAGTATATTTCATAGTATATGAGTGCCTATTTAATTGAGCGTCATCTTTATCGGCATAACCAATGAACCGATGCGGAGTCGGTTCAAACGAGATTTCATTATAATTACTTGAATAAGCGTACATACATCTTGTATCGTATAATGTTGTGTGTGCGTGTCATGAATGAGAATAACTACAGTTTTGCGTACTGAGAAAGTGCAATTCTATATATCATGCTGCTGAATGAGCATATTTTCATAGCAACACAACATTTTAGAAATTATTTGTATCATTGATAACGTGACTAAAGATATAATATAAATATTTATAACATTTCACAGTAAGCTAAAGTAGATGTTGCTGTAGGTATATGAACATTCCAAACCTTTCTAGAAAATTTTATCACGTCGGCAAATTTGGGTTTATTTAATATTACAAGCCGAAACCTACCCTCATATAAGTTTAAATTTACATCATAACATAACAGTTTTTAAAAACAAATTATTTCCTTTGTTCGTATCTTAATTTCGAATACATTTTCTCGAGAAAATTACGATATTCTTTTATTCGTAAGTATATTCGGCATATTAAGCTACTAGGATATGTGTATTGGAAAAAGTCGCAAATAATGTCTCGTGAGGTTTTCATTAATTTAAGTTTTGATACAGGCATGTTTACATTAAATTACGCAGTATTTTCTAAACACGGGGCTTCGTAAGATTTATATAGCGTAAAGCGATTTTTAATTTTGTTTAGTTGAACAACAGCCAATAAAAAGGTAGATAAAAGCACCATTGCTATTTTAATTCGTCACTAAAACAGTGGCTTTAAACAACAAGGAAATTTTTAAACAGATTTGCTAAAATATATTCGTAAGTTTAAATTACGCACATAATCAAGATGATACTGTAAAAATGATATACTCACCCTATCTCTGGGAATCATGGCAGCGGCTAACGCACAGATCGCGAACAGAATCAGCAGCCTGCCTTTCATGGTCACAAGTATCGCGGCTATTCGACTGAAAGATGTATACCTAGGTACTTGCAAAAAAACTTTGGTGCGCTCAGTGACGGAGCGTGGAGCGTGCCGGAGTGGCGGAGACGGGGCAGGCGCGCCGTTATAAGTACCTACGCCGGCAGGAGTGAAGAGGCCCACCGAGACGGTCGACCATACCACCTATACCGACCCGCTATCATCGATATCGTACTGATTTGCCTACAGAGTTACCACCTCTGGCAACTGCACTACACGACACGAGACCCGTATTATTGTTTGCAAGTTGTAATTAAACTGACATGAATGGTCGAGCCTAAAGATATAGCGATAAACCGAGCGAGCTGTCTATCACGCTTGATAATTTTGTTGTTATTGTAGCGCGCGGATGAGTCCATACAAAAATCTGTAAGTAGGTAAATCTATACCGATTATAGTACCTACCCACTACTTATCTAAAATGTATTTATACCTACTGGCATGAATTTATTGATCATTATTAAGCTGGTATTTGTATCTTATTTATTTACGATAAATTGAACTATGGAAAGATTGAAGTAATTGCGAGTTCTAGACACAATTAACAACGTAGCCTAAAAATCCAATAGGGCTCCGCGCTTTCTACCTGTAGATTATAATGTATGCTCTAAATCGTATACTTAATTATTATTAAAGGAAGGATATAGAAATATGTCTGGATGTCTTTAGTACTGCGTACTGCAAAACTACACGCAATCAAACTTAATATGTCTACATCATACTAAAATGATAGCATAGAAGCGATGCGTACGTATTACATGATAACATAAGCGTAAATGAGGAATGACGATGGAATACACAGTCAATATAGGTAACAATTTTAAAGACTAGTAGTTTCACAAGTAGAGGTAGTTGAGCAGAAGCATGGGCAAATGTTATGGCTCAGGGGGAAAGGGAGGAAAATCTCGATGCCCTTGCGCTGACGACAAATGTGTTTACAATTGCATCATCCTAAACCCCAACGCATGCAAACGTATGGCACCGAATCCAAAACTAATTTAACTTCTGTATTTGTTACTACACTAACGACAAGTTTCGAAGACATTTAATAACTTCATTTTGCAGATTTAATCTAAACTATCAAATGTAAACTTTAATTAAATATAGCGAGTACAATAGGTATAAGATATAATATTATGACATTAGAATAGAAAACTTTACTAACTTTTCGTCGACGAACATGAGTCATCAACATGTGTGGCTTTTATCAAACCACCCTTCTTATAAAATATTTTACTCTATGCACAAGCTTGCTATACAAGTATAAAAATTAACGCAAGAAAGATTGAACACCTTCATGGCTACATGTGGATCGGCGGCGGTTCTGGCATATCTCAAAACCTCATTGGATATTATTTGGTGATAAAATCGTCAGTTTGTCATTATATCAAATAGGTACAATACGTATTAATCTAAATGTTGTTATGTTCATGAAAAGGGAAGTGCAGAGGCATGTTGTTAGCACTCCGTATTCTATCGTACACACACACACAGAAGTCACAGAGTATTCTGTGACTTCTGTAAGCCAAGTCCAATAACATAAAAGTAACCTACATAAGACAGTGACATAATAGGTACTTATACAAAAATTACATATCTACTATTACAATATGGTATAGGTAGATTATTATGGATAGGTAGACTCTGAATCCTTTTAATAAGTTCTACGCGTAATGAAACTAATGAATATTATATACCTTACTACCTATTTGTTATTATTTAGTTTGCTGCTTCTGAATGCTGTTACTTTATCATCATTTTAAATTTCTATTATTACTATATTTAATTGCAGCCAGGACAAAGCATACATTATGAATAATTTAGACTTTGCTAGGGAAAAGTAATAGTTATACCTAATAATATAGCTTAAGTTGAACTCGTTTGAAGGCAAAATGAAAGGAACCGTTCTAAGGATCCGCAGTTAACAAAGGCTATAGACATAAAAATGTTGATCTGTGGAAAGATTCTGCTTTAAAAAAATTAAGGTAGCTGTTTCATATTAGTTTCCTTATATTAGTTCATTAGTTTATTCAGCCCAAAACTCGTAGATGCTCTTTGTCTATTACGCTTAAAATATTTGTGCATTTAAAAGCTGTCTCAGAGTAGTTCAAATAAGTAATGTCTATATAATATTTTTTGTAATTGTGTAAACAAATACATAAGAATCTGAATTGTGATACTACTGATATAATTAACATCCAAAGTACCTACCAGTTAATATTCTGGATACATTTATTGGTTAGTATTTCTCTAATAATTTAATAACGCCCGTAACTTCAACTATTTGTGTATAATTTCTCGGTTTTTAATATGACTATACTGTTTTTAATATAGCCACATATTGTTTATCTAATGTAAGCTACCTACAGCTTACATTAGATAAACAACATGTGGCTTTCACGACCATATACACAATATTATGTATAGCTTTGAAAAATCTTTCATGATTACATGCTGGCTAGTACATACAAAACACCAAAAAGGATCAGAGAGAATTAAAAAAACTGACGACTTAGATGATACAATTTCATATTCTCTGTAGGTATGTGTAAATAAAAATAAATAACTTATAAACTTACTTTGGATTTTGATTTGACAGTCATTTAATCAATATTAATTAGTGTTATACGTATATTTTTTTATTTACGTACCTACCTATATTTTATCATTGTGTTTAAATAAACAAAAAATTAACTATGTTCGGTAATTAAAAATACATAGGTATAGAAGTGGCACTACATAAACCCGCCTAATAGTAACGCAATGGCTCCCACAAACGATGTCTTCGTAGCTCTTAGTTACATTCTGTTATATCTACGCACTTCGACAGCTTAAGGGAAACGGGACCGGATGTAATGGATACATTACAAATATTAATAACAGGCGCAAATATTAGTCAGTAAAAAGCTGATAATATATTCGTCATCCAAAAACTCTGGACATGTTTACTCGTATCTATTTTTAAATGTGTTCAGTGTGAGGGCTAGTAGGTAGGTACTATTGTCACATAAAGCTTTATTCCATTAATTTATAGGCCAAACAGCGTGCTAATACATAAGGCGAACTTCTTGTTATCTACGCGATTACTGTTACATTTTGTGTTTATAATTTTTCTGTCAAGTATATACGAATATTCACCTCAAACTATAAAAAATATTGATATAACTACGTATTCTTGTTTTTCCCATAACAGTGATCATGACATTATAATATTTTTTATGCAGTCATAAGATTAGCATTGATTGAGATAATTTGGGCACGCTGAGAGACTGCTTAATAAAATATCAAGCAAGAAAATATTTCAAGACCTAGGTGAACGTTTGCCGACTAGTAAGAGCCTACAGCAATTTAGACTGCCGCGACAACTCAACTATTTATCGATTCAATAAAATGACGAAAGATATAAAATATTTTTAATTTAGCAAAACCTTGTCGACTGTAAACTTGATATATTAAGTATTTATATAATCACAATTAATACCCATACATCAATTGTCCAACTTCCTCGTCAGCGATATAATTTATCGTATTAGTCAAATTTCAGTAGGTACCCTAGTATATTATATAAATATAATAATGAGAGTGAATGAAGCAAAAGAGATCTTCTATTATATGTCTACTTCAAAATGTCACTGACTTTGCAAATTTTTGGACTATTAAGTTCAAGTTCCGAAAATATTATCTTTGGAACTTCTTCTCCCTAGCCTTTATTATTCCCAAGTCACTTGGGGTCGGCTTTTCTGGTCTAACCGGATTTGACTGGATATCAGTTTTTACACGGAGCGGCTGCCACCTGACCCCCGCAACCCGAAGGCTAACGTTACCCTAAGGCTAGACCAGTGTCAGGATATTATAGGGCACTGACTTCCCAATAACGACTGCCATAGATGTTCATGGCAGCCGGGACCGACGGCTTAACGTGCTCTCCGAGGCACGGAGCAGGCGATAATTGTCAATCAATACGCACATAATTTCGAAAAGTCATATAACTTCCGAAAGTCAGAGGTGCGCGACGTGGGTTCGAACCCGAGACCATCTGCATTGCAGTCTGTTGGTCTCCCCACTAAGCTAATATTATCTTTGGAACATGATCTTTAATTACTGCATAATATTCCAGCTGAGGCGCTATTACAAAAGCTTTTGCTACTATAAAGGTGAATGTCTAACAATATCTATCATATTACTTTATTTTGGATAAAGAACGGATGACAAAATCATTTCAGAGTAGTATTAGAGGCTTGCTTCAATATGAATAGTTTGGCTCGAGGAGTACTACCCTCTCACAAAATATTGACGTAAAGCAGCATTAACTCATGTACTGATTGTTGGGGTTTCGTTCTTTGAGTGAGAGCGCTGCAAGTCAAATTACCCTCTCGGTCCGTATCTTCTAGACTAGAAGGCTGGAATCGAGAGCACATATCTCATCCGTGTGTATATGTGAAGGAGACGGTATGTTCTTACATCCCGTCACGTGTACGTAGGTTATTTATTCGCCGCACATGTGATTTATGGTAGGCAGTACCTTCATTGTATTTTCTTGGTTAATTTCTACGTATTCCTACGACCCCAAGAGAATTTCTAGTTCTGTCAAACAGCAGCATTTAACGCTTGCCATGAGGTGGGTCGCTGGCTCCTCTGCTAGACATACATATAGTAGGTAAGGTTCTTAAATGGTTGTCGCTAACAAGCCTTAAACGAAAAAGTTATAACAGCCCAATCAATTGTATTATATACTTGTTCCAATCTATGGTTTTGCTCGCCAATGTAATTATATCTACATCACTTAGTTTTATCTATGAACAAAAGATTTTTAGAATCACTTTAAAATGTAGTTCCAGAGGTCATCGATAACTTAAAGGAAATAAATGCTATCTGTTTATAATATGAGTCTGTACTAATACTATGAACAGATAACATTTATTTTATTTAATTAATAACACTGTCTCATTGATAATGACACAGTTCACATTAATTGTTGAAATAAGTAGGGTTACCCTGCTGATCCTGAGGTCCCCGGTTTTTTTACCGAGGCGGGCAGTGTCAATTTGTGTTGTTGACAATAGGCAGCAATAGACGGCAGGAAAATGTGCTACAGTTGCCGGCACGTATCTTGGCAAGGTTTTGGCATACTGGGGATAAGTTAGCGCAGGTACACTTAGTACAACAAGCGAGCAGGGCAAGCGTCGACTGAGCAACCAATCACGCGACCGGAACGATGCTGTCTCGTTCTCCGCGTCCCGCATGATAACCAAAGAGACCCAAAATACGAGTTCTGCGCATCTAACGACTCTTGCCAAGTTACGGACCGAAAACTGTATATAATTATGTTATACTAGTTTATGTGCGCGGCTTCGCTTGCGTAAATGTAGATTTGGTCAATGAATTCCTATTCCTCGAGAACAGTACTTCTTGTATACCTAAAAGGTATCCTATGTCCCTTTCTGTACACCTGACAACGTGTATGCGTAATTTCAAGTTGATCGGTCAAGTTTGGTTATATCATATTATTT
Organism: Catocala nupta; assembly: GCA_963675205.1. NCBI lineage: Eukaryota > Metazoa > Arthropoda > Insecta > Lepidoptera > Erebidae > Catocala > Catocala nupta. The sequence goes on from OY776082.1 coordinate 14,675,151, forward strand.
AGGATTTGAATAAATCATCGTGTAATGCTTTTAAGGTCATCTATCGGTGGAACCTGAATGTATTGTGTTAATCTTGTTTGAGCATCATTGAACACTGCTTAAAGTTTGCTAATTTGTATGTGGCATTAATATGATCACCTCTACCAAAAGGGTCACGGTATGAGCACCTGAATGAAAGGGAATAGTGCAACAAATGCTAATACTATACTGACTTAATAATTCTTGCCATTGTTGGTTAAATGTTGGTATTATTTTGTTATTTTTAACTGGGAGTCTAGAGATTTCATATCGCAACTCGGTAGGTTTAATTGTAGACTTGTCTTGCCATAATTTTGATTATTTTATTGACTTTTCCGCTATGTTGACTAGTAAAGTTCAGTCATCGATTAATACCGTCGCTAGTTTCATTTGTATCGAATATTTTATAGATTGGGCACTGAACACTGTCGTATGAACCTGGTGTCACCGTCGCTGCAAAAACAGTATCGTTAACACGATCGATTCATTAACCACGATCTATCAATAATTAATCGTGTCTTCATCGATTACCTACCAAAATAAGTTTCAAATATTCGACTATGATTGTAATTATAATAAGTCATAACGAATTGATCAATCAATCAGTAGGTAGGTATATCATCAATATTTTGATACGAAGTAATACAAGTTTCGAATGCCTTATATCTTTTTTCGTAGGAAATGCACACTGACTACTAAATACTAATTGGTATAAATCATCCATAGACAACAATAACCGTAATTGTTTGCGACTTTAGCAGTATGAAAATCGAATAGAGTTAAGACACAAAAAAAGAACAAGTAAATTTTAGTCTGTGCAATATTACACAAAATGAAGTATAACGAAATAGACGATAAAGCGGCTTTGCCGACTTCAGTAGGGTGCCCGACGCCCGACAAGTATCAAACTTTTAAAATACATATAGTTTTATATAGATTAGTAATATATAATTTTATTGTTTGTTACTTTATAGGTTGTACCCACTAACAACAACACGTAAAGGTCGACTTTAGCGCCCTGATGAGCCTCAGATATTCTGCCAAAATTCCCATACCTAATTCACAAGTAGAACATTAATTTCCAACTGCGTCGACCAGTGAATCATAAATTTCAAAAAAAAAATTATAATACCAGCCAATTATCTGGTCTGCAAAGCTGACCAACCCATCTAATCATATTATTTAGACCGTTATTTTATAGCCATAAAACTATTTCCTTTTAAATCAATACATTTTGCTACCCCGGCTAAGAGGCACTTGGATCCTGAATTGCGCAACAATTTATGAGTTGTGATAGTCGTCGCGGACAGTGCGTAGTAGCACTAATAGCTCTGATAGTGATTCTAACCTTAGATTAACAATATCAGCAGTGGGTCACGAAAGGTCTCATGGCACACTCTATACGATCTATCTACTCATCATAGACTGCCTACACATTACAAGGTTGCTACTGACTTCTGGACGCCATAAGAAGAGCGTAGGATTCATCATCAGTTCCACTCATCGATGGGTAGACAACCAATATGGTTGATTGAAGATGACCATTCTGCTCATGGATTGTGCTGGTCCTGTGCCTCAAAAAGCCGTTAGTCCTGCTTCTAAACTTCCTGCAGTGTGTTATATTTCAACCCCATCGAACTATGAGAAAGACTGGATAAAGAGTGCACTTGCAAAAGCGTACACATTTGTTCACTATGCCTTTAACAATAGACTGAGCCTTACAGCGATTCCTATATCAGGGATTTCACCAGGTGAACTGGCGCATTCGTACCTTTAAGGTGGCAAAATACATAGCGGCGATGTTGAACCATGCAAATCAAACTCAGATTTTTAGTTTCATACAATGTTTGTATAAATTCTGAAATCCTTGGATAATACACATTCTATTCGGATATAAGTGAACAATTTGATTATAGAATAGCCCAAAAATACCATTACGCAAGATTATAAGTGGATTACTCGGTAATCTCAATATTATTTTCATATAGATTCTGTTGATCAAGCGTATCTAATAGTCCACTCATAGTGTGATTGCTATTTTAACGCGAGTTCGATTCTTTACTTTATTAGACTCGAGAACCTACGCGTGTTTTGAAAAAGTAAGGTTCAGAACAACGCATCGGTGCATAATGTCTAATAAATGTACTCGGTAAACACTCGGTGTACACCACGCTTAAGACTGTAGATCACAAAGAAAAAATATTATCGGATAATACGTGTTTATCAACAGAATGTATATTACGTCAGTAATTTATTGGGATTGTCTAATAAAATTCCCACAAGTACGCCCCGAACAGATAGCATTCTCTGATGTGAAGGGTAAGTAGTGATAACCTAAAAGTTAGAGTAGTACCTATAAACGTGACATCGTTATAAAGATACATTTTAAAGAAATTTGTGCGAACTTGCGAGTTTTAGCTAAAAATAATCTATAAGGAATATACAGGATAAAGTGAAATCCACATATAAAATCTGTCAGTTTTCCAAATAGAATTAAGGTAAAAGTAATAATTGACAAATTTAACAATAATTAGTATCTGTTTCAGCTATGGAACTTCGTGAGAACAGACTTCATTCATACAGCTTTAAGAACTTGAAGTGACTTCACTTTGTTCTCGCAACTCATGTGCGGAACGGCCTTTAATTATTGTTATTAACTTTTAGAACTCTCGAGTGAATCTACTTTTTGATTATACTAGTATGAAAGTATGCCATAAGGTGATTAGTGTATTTTGTACAGTCTTAGCCAGATAAAAAGTGGCCTTCAATGTTGACAAAAACAATTTTGAAACATGTAATCGGTTAGGACATCTATAAAGTTGGCTTGTATGTAGTAGTGGCATTTGATTTTATAGTTCTAAAAAGTTTGCTTTATACATAACTAGCCGACCCGCGCGACTTCATCTGCGTCATATAAAAGATTTTTACCAGTTTTTGTCACATTTTCCATTGCTGCTTTGCTCCTATTGGTCGTAGCGTGATGTTATATAGCCCATAGCCTTCCTCGATAAATGGGCTATCCAACACTAAAATATTTTTTCAATTCTACTAGTAGTTCCTGAGATTAGCGCGTTCAACCAACCAAACAAACAAACTCTTTAGCTTTATAATAATATAGGAGTATAGAGTATAGATTTGCTCGCGCTAGCTTGAACCGGTATTGTTCACAACATACCTCCGCTCGTTGCTATACCTTTTGTGCTATAAGTACCGCTTTTCAGTGTTTGCTAGTAATAACTTCAACCTAAGTCGTATAATCTAAAAATATCACAAACGAGTATTGTTTTGTGAACATTTAATCCCTAATAGTCGCTACGAACCTGTTTGTGATGGTTATTGCCTTGAAGAGACATACTAAAAGTCAAAAGTGAGAAAAATCCGCCGCCGCGCGCTCTAATTTTATACAGTTGCTTGGTGCACTATTTTCTTGTCCAATACTTGAGTCAAGTTTTAAACAATTAAGATAGCTTAAGTTTAATCTGCCACGAGATAAATACTTCTGTCCACACTTACACAGAAAGTAAGTCTAATTCTGAGCAGCGATGACTGATGATGAAAGGAAATAATGGCAATGCTAATTAGCCTAAAAAAAGAAGTGACTTAGTCGATATCAATACTTTTTAGTTTTTATATGTCCCAGTAGCGAATTCTTGTTAGAATATAAAAATGTTTTAGATTACTGCAATAAAGATTTGTAGAGATTCAACGAAAACTGCAAAATTGTTTTTAAAGAAGAGAATGCTGATTTCAACGACAACCATTTCGACAACGTGGTTGATAGAAATCTCAACTTATAATCGTGGAAAATCTGTTCTGAAGAACTGTTTTAATAGTAGGGTAGGTAGAATATAAATCGATAATGCAACCTTGATCGTCACGCCCATGGAAAATCCAATTCCCCGTTAATAGTATACGCCAAGAATAGCTAATGCACTCAGGTGCCAGTAATGTAGTCGAGTGCAATGGAGTGCACACCTAACTCGTGCTGGCACATGACGAAGCCTATAAATAGTTATTTGAAACCCAAAGAGACGACGTGAAAATACCTATTAATGAACTTAAAAAGTCAAGTTTATGGCTAGCACAAAAAGTGCAGGCGTTAAACGTGAAATGTTAACGATCGTAAAGGATGACAGCGTTGCTGCCTCGCATTGAATATTTCACTATAAATTATTCAACGTCTGACGTTAAAAAGTGCCAAGTATAGATGCTTTCACTTCAAACTAACTACCTTACACCCCCGCCTTCGCTCGAGTAGCCTGTCGCAAAACATTCATCAGACATTTTCTTGGAAAACATTATTTTAAGTGATTAAGTTAGGGTATTAAATAAATTTATTCATGTGTAATATTCTATAAAATGCATGAATAAATGAAATTAGTGTAATTGAAATGAAGTTTGAATACCAGTAAATGTAATACCACTGAAAGATAACAGTCCAATTTGTTCTAGTTTGCAACTATCTAAAGGCGTATTACACTCCAGTAACAATCAAAGATTAGACACGTAAATAGTGAGTATTAGGATTAATTAGCAGAGATCACATCTGCTACGAACGTGCGCGGGCGCACGGTGCCGCTGCGTCTCGATATCGTCGACGTGTCGTGCGCCCACTCTTTACAATGTCTGAGGTTGAGATTGATGACTTTACATTAGTATTCTTCATTCCTACTGGTAACTAAATTTATTATGAGTTAGGTTTACACATCTGAGTAACAGCGCATATGTACCTAAGGCAGTCACTTATCCATAAGGTAAGGCACCGGTGGACTTTAAATCGACATGAACAGTTTGCACACGTGGCGCGCACTGTGCCGCCGCGCGCCGCCGCGTGACCTTAGGCCCTGGAGCTCTGCCAGCTTTCGGGCTAATCTCTGGCGCAGTCTCTCAAAAACGCACCCAAACAAATCCACGTTTTACGACACCACAAAAAAGCGAAAATTACGAGGTGCTTGGGCTCACAAACAACAATACGGCTGTAAAGCCGGTGATTTATGTAAGTCTGTCTGATGGTCTGCGACCGTCTCACTCACAAAACCAATCGGTACGATGGCTCTAAAATTCGTGAAGAGTACAAATTTTAAATCGAAATAATGGTTTCCGTCGTGCGCGCGAGCTGACCGTACAATATGCGTTCAACGCGCTCGACCTATTCCGTGCACAAACGTAAAAACATGTTATTACCTCCGCTAACGCAGACGTTGATTTTAAAAGCTAGAAAGAATATTGTTATTTTATTTAGAGTGTGTCGAATTTGTATATAATTTAATTGACACCCCTTTAAAACATAATACAATTACCAGTGTTGACATAATAATGATAAATATGTACCTTCACTAATCTTTTTATGGTCCTGCTCCATAAATGCCGTAATAAGATTGACTATAGTGGTCAATCTTATTAATAGATAGACTAATTGATATATGGCTGACATTTTGCATAAATATATACTAGTTTCTGATGCATAATAGCACGGTTATTGTTTTATTTTGATTTATTAGCAAAAGTGTACGTTTGTATTTAGTAATACAACTAAGATAATTTAAATTTAAAACGACATCTCGAGTGTTCTTCGAAATTTGCGCCCAGCAACAAGCCGACTAGAAATGTGCGCGCACCGCTCAGAATAATGGCCATATACGAACGCATATAATATGTAAGAGCGAGGTGCGTATATAACAATACACAATACTTCACTTTAGTGCACAACTCTAACCACAATTCATAGGTGTCCGTTTCAGTGCTCCAAAAGTTCCGTGCGATTTACGTAATTCTAATAACGATCGTGTGATCATTGATGCTATTGTAATGATCATATTGTTATCTCTATAATCTCCTAGAGGCTTCTATGATACAATATTATCAGTATTTGTCACAGTAACAATATTTTTGTTTATTAAATACTCAGTGACCAGAAGTTATTATTCCAAACATTGTGCGGTAGCCTAGGTTAATGTGATTACTTTTTCTAATGGCTGTGGGCTAATGAAACGAATGTTTCTAATGACGAAATATCTGCTAGAGATCTCAAAGAACACGTATGACATATCACCGATGTCTAACAACATCCGTCTGGCAAACAAATCACACCGCCGACCCAGAAACACTTGGCTTGGCAGTTTACACCGTAGCACGGGGTTCAACGCTCTATCAAAAGAAGATCAACAATTTCGGACGGTATAATTACCGCTTACATAATAGTTTATTTAGGTGTGTCTCGACTGCAACGGCGACTCGTCACGGCCATCGCGAGAATTGTCACTCCACGATAACAAAGTTTCCAGAAACGTATGAGGAAAATCATATAGCTAATGTATAATCTTACAGATTTCTAGAAAGTGGTTCAAGGACATACGAACGTATTAAAAATAGGGATATCGTGCCCTATGAGTACAAATGTGTGTTGATCCAGCGGCTACTTTATCTTTTGTTAAGCAAACTAAGAATATTGTCCAGACAGATGGATGGCACTATCACCATAAAATAAATAATAGAAGGTACTACGTATTGCTGCTATGTTGGAACATTGCACAAAATATGAATGTATGAGATTCGACAATAGTTATTGTGACTAAATCATCAAAGCCAACCCGCGAAACCTACATCTTTTTCAAGAGCAGCTAATCTATTGCCCCTGTATTTAGAGTTAACTTTATTTCAATGAAATATACAAACTGTTATAAATATAAATATATAAATATACAAACTATATATACAAACTGTTTTGGTGCCGCCTATTTATGGTATTTAGGTAAATACCATAAATAGACGATTATTTGATGATTACATTGATGTCTACCCTACGCCACTATCTACATATATATAAAGATTATTTTAATCGCATTTTATTAAATGCATAACAAAATGCGAAATCTTTATTCAAACACTTAATATAAAATACTGAGCATCAGCCAAACCTCGATGTAGAACCACAATAAAAGTTCCGGGAAGCCAGAAATACGATGTTACTCTCATTTTCCTTAAACTTTTGTTCATCAGTTATCTGTGATGAATTTTGTTTTATATTTCCGCTTAAGTAAGATAAAATTTCTAATAGTAGATATTAATTTTGTTATAATGTATTTCGGTCTACCTGCCTAGCCGTGAGGGCACGCGCCTATCCTGATTATTCGATTCCCAAGACAGACAAAGTTGGTTTTATTGGACCTATCTGTCTCAAAATTATAAGTAGGTATCACTGATGTACTATGATATCTACTTGAAATCAGCACTGTGTGCGGTAGACGCCAATAAACTCGCCCGGTTGACCCGCCCGCCCCTGCTACGGAAGAGCTAAACTTAGCCGACGACATGCAGGTGTTAATACGTCTAATGGTGCATCCACACCGCAGTTACTTTTTGTCAAGGAACATAATGCAACATGATAACATAAGGGTTACATAATGTTATCATGTTGCATTATGTACAAGTGTGAAAGTTAAAGAATGTTAATTATTTAACTTTTGCCACTGTTTGTTACTTTTTGTTTAATGTTTTTTTGGTATCCATACGCCAGTAACATATTAAAATTACACAATATAACAAAGAGTAACATTTATACACAAGCGAGTTGCACGGCACATGTTCACAATCTTCTGCATGCAACAGACGTGTACCTCCTACCTATAATAATAGAGAAGTTATGTATCTATAAAGTGGCAGATGAAGAAGTGATTATTGTGACAGCATATTATCTCATAATAAATTCAAAGAAGATGGAAATCGACGCTCGATATATGCGCAAATCACTTATGTCCAGGGAAAAATAAAGAGGAAGTAAATATATACCTACCTGCAAATTGTTATTTTATGTTGCCATTGTTGTTAGAAAACATTCTGTAACAATGTTGTCAATTGTTACCATTTGTTGACATTCATCAGAAATGAGGCAACATTAGATACTAAATACAGCAACATATACTAATAACAAGTAACTTTTCTAATCGATTGTTGTCCACTAAAACTTGGAAACGTTGCACCATGAAAAGTAACTGCAGTGCTGTGGATGCACCTTAACTTAACTGTTCACGGGTATATAATCGTAATCCTATGTATCTTTTTTACTTATATTTAATATTACGTACATATGTATGAGCGCGCGTGATGAATGTAATGCGAGCGAATGAAGCAAGAGAGTATTCCAGAATCGTAGCTAATTGAAATCTAAAGAATCTGCTTGGGCCTCCGGCAAACCAACGAATGTACTATGTATAATTAATGTGTGTGAATGTACATTTAAAGGAGTCCACCGCTGGACGTAGGAAATCGACGACTCTTCTTTTCTAACTACTGCTCATTAAAACATCTTAATTAATTTGTTATCGAGCTAGAATAGTTCACGTGTCAGTTGTAAAACGATCGCAGACTGCGAGGCGGCCGCAACCGCAGTGGTTGTATTCCTATACATGTAGCACTGGATGCATATGAACCTACTCATGCGAGTGATTAGATCACTACTGTCGGCTGCCAACTTCTCACCTCATAATTATATCATAAACTTGTTATGTTTCGATTTTAAATTAATACTTTTTCTAACCAAATCTAATGTTACTCTCATCGGACAGAGTAGTATGATTAAAAAAAGTAAAAAGATTTTTATTATTTATTTATCAGCCAGCAATTTGCTTAGTTTTTGTAGTTTTAGAGCATTACCATTTTACGGGATTACTAACTGATAAAGCGAGGCCAGCAGAAACCAGACTTTTTGAAATAGGCAGTCTTCTTTTCTTTTTATTTTTAACGCTCGCGATTTTGTACGCGTGGAATTTGGTAGTAGATACCAAACTATAATTCCTTGTTTTGGCAATACCAAAAGGAATAAAATGGAAATAGCTTGGGTCTCTCTCTTCGACATTCCATCATTTTTTTGTTGCTACGGCTTCTAAGCGGCGTAAGTTGTAACAACATGTTTTTATTATTAATACCTCTCAACTTCTAGGTGGCGTAATATAATATAACATGCACCAGATTTTAAGATTGATTTATAGCATTTCAATTTTGTGTAGTAGTTTTTCGTGATGCGCGTACAGACATACAGACAGAAAAAAACTAAAATAATTGTTTTGCTTCTATAGCTATTATAAAACCCACATTATGTTTTATTAAAATATCGCCTTTGTACGGACATCGACCAGTTTTAATTTTATTATATGTACCAATAGATGTAGATTGTAGTAGGTACAAATTTCGTATCGGATATTAATAATGATAGATACAACGTGTCTGTGAAAAATTAAATTTTTTATGCAAATAGAAATGTAAAAATAATATATTATGTTATTTATATCCGTTAAAACATCATAATCTCATAAGGATGAGATTATGATGTACAAAAACTGTCAATGCAAGGGTATTGTCGGCTTCTGACTCACAAAATACCTAAAGTATTATTACTAATAATAAATTTATTAGGCTAAGTCAGCTAAGTTGTTCAACCACATAATGAAGGAAAATAGCTAGCGACAAATGATTCTTAAATACTAAGATATCGCATTCTAATGTGTACTTATGAGTTGCCATTGATTGTAAGTTCGAATAACGATCGAATATTAGAATTATATACAGGGTGATTTTGAAATCGTGTAATTCCTTTTAACCACGCATTCTACTGGTGATATAGAATAACCCTGACCATATTTTTATTTAATTAGAATTATTTTTTTTGAAAAATTATTGTACCGTTTTTTTCGTGAAATGGTGTCAGATAGTCATATGTTAACCAACCGAGGCAATTTTAATCTTTTACTAATTAAAATAAAAAAACATATTAATAATTAATGTCGTAAATAATAACGGGCGGTCCTTTTTATTGCCCCTTATTATTTACGACATCAGTTATTGTTATGTTATTATTTTTAAATTAGTAAAATATTAAGATTGTGTCAGGTGGTTAAAATATGACTATTTGAAATCATTTCATGAAAAAAATCTGTACTCTAATTTTGCCGAAACCATTATTCTAATTAAGAAAAATATGGTCAGGGTTATTCTATATCACCAGTAGAATGCGTGGTTAAAAGGAATTACACGATTTCAAAATCACCTGTATATATATTTTTTCTTTATTTAAGGAGCTTTGTCACAATATGACCATGTCGCTCCATCATAGTTACCGTGTGTATTATTACAGACTTTTCATAATTTTTTTATACATATTATATAAGGACCTACATAGCTTTGAAATCACGCTGCATATTATCAAATATATGTGCTTTGTATGGCTCGCCCCGGACACATTCCATTAGAATGTGTTGTACATCCTCTAGTATTCCCCATACTTCACAATTAGGTGTTGTAGATATGCCCATGAGATAAGTAAATTTTTAGATGGAATGTGGCCAGAGCGAAGTCTCGTAGCCGTTACACAGTCACGTCTACTAAGTTGACAGCTATTGATCCAAGATATAGTTATTGGCTCAGGTTGGATCGTTTTATACCAGATACCCTTTTCAACTGATCTCTGATAGAAATACTCCTTCCATGCTGAGTTACAATATTTTCTAACTAAATATAAACAACCAGAAAAGTAAGGCTCGATTGGGAGACATGTTCCCTGAGCACAAGCCCGTTTAGCGAGAGAATTATATTTTGATAACATCTAAGGTTTGGAATGTTTAACGATACCTAGCCGCACATTATTAGTTTGAACTCCTTATCTTCTATTTAAAGCACCTATTTACGTCAATCGATACGTCTAGGTAGATTAGGTTCTCACCTGTAGGTTAAGCTGTGATAGATAAAATAGGTCTTAAATAAATAGTAGGCAGCTAGGCATCTACCAGTCACTTATTTGTGAGATAAAATTATACCTGAGGTTATCAGATCTTTAGGTAATTAGTTCTCTGTAGTATGTAGGTACTTTGCGTAGGTTAGTTTCGTGTCCGTTGTTTCACACGACGCGGCGACGGCGACGGGATGGGGATCGGGAGAAACCTCGGCGGAGTCCTGATTCTCATGTGAGAACGATTCGCGCGGCCTCGCCTTTCTGGTAACATCGAGGATCACCTTGGTAGGTTTGGTCAGTAGGACCGTTACTTGCACAAGTGAGCCCGACATAACCTCTGCGCCGTCCCGCGGAGAGGTATGCGTCAATGCATTCTCCCACGTAACTTGTCCTCTAAAAACTAACAAACCCACTATACTTTTAAGGTCATAAAAACTGTTGCAGGAAAACTGGGTAGTGATTTAAGAATACTTGCTAATCAAGAGACTAATGACCGGAAGAGCTGATGCCAAGAGATTACAGAACATCATACGTTACGTGCGTATAGACCCTAGATCCCTCGATTACATAGTTCATTACTTTATTTTAGCAGAAAATTTTACCGCATGCATGCCGCCTCGCCACTGCCTGTGCGCCGAGTGCTGTGGGTTTAATCCAATGACAAAGATTGCCACAAACAGTGTGTTCTGAGTAGTACCGCGATACAGAAATCAGGGATAATACGAAAAGGGCCTTAAATAAAAAAAAGGCTTTGGTGATTCCTTACATCTGTTATTTTGAGAGTCATTTTTGTACCGAATCAAAACTAAGAGCCTGAATAGAATTATATTTATTAACCAGTTTTACCTGATCGGTTTAGCTTTAAAGATTTTATGGATATCAAAAGTTATTTGTTGTCTACTTCTACCATTAGTTCCAAAAGTCAATCTACTTTTGGTTTGCTATTAGTAAGTGAATAATAGATATCCGCCGGATATCAGGCGCCTGAAGAGCACCGATTTCTTTATTGCAAAGTGGCCGATGTGCGACTGATAGATATGTCTGGTATTACAAACATATTGCGCTAGACAATCCGCTTGTGTAAAATGTTAAATAGCCGGTAATTTATAATGTAAATTTTTTGTACTCCATATTATTCTATTATAAATTTTTTATTGTATTCGTATAAAAATAAAAACTCCCGCACTAGGAATATAACAGAGTACAACAATAATTCATGAGACGCGTGGAACTTTACAAGCGTTGCATCAGCAGGGCCCATTTATTGGTCTTTTTATATACTTTGTAACAGAGTGGTTCTCTCATTTCGTGCAAATTACATTACCCGACTGCGTCAGGAGGGTAATGTTTTTCGAACATATGTATGTATTTATGTATGTGTGTATGTATGCCCATTTCTTTGGCACGCTCTACAGCCCAAATGGCTAGACGGTTTTTGACATACGATGTGTCGTTGAATTCTTCAGAATTGTGGTAGTGACATATGCTACATAAATTTTCAAAATTGCGCCCGCATATGAAAAAAAGGGTGGTGGTTTGATTTTTTTTTCTTACCTTTACAATATGGGTATCAAATGAAAGATCGTGGAAAGACCATTTCAAAAATATATGTATCATATCACGTTTATATTACTGTTTTAACACAAATTGTCAAAAAGCGTACCAATTATTTATCGGGACGCCCAAAGTATAATTTTCTAACAAGAATGTATTTACGTCAGGAATGACATTGCCTGTACTTAGTTATATATTAAAATAAAACTCGGTTAATTAAACTAAAAAGACTGAAATAAAAATATTATTATAAAAACAAAAAAACCCGCATACTTAAAAGTAATGAACTGAAAAGAGAAAAGCAAGTATCACAATAGATATACATATAAAATTCGACTGAATAATGCATTGTTTTGTAAGCTTACTTTATCAAATAATGAAATAACTACATATATATATTCAAATTAGTTAAATTTATCCATCATCACATCCACCGTACATATATATACAATCCCAGTTTTCCAGAATCATGCAACAATATCTCATCTATCGCAATTTCATCCGAACAATTAGAAGCAACTCTTAAAAATATCGACATAACAAAGGGTGCAGGCCCCGAAGCTATACCACCGATCTTGATTAAAAACTGTTATAAGTCTCTGCTTGGGCCCTTATCTTTAATTTATAACAAATGCCTTAGTACAGGATATTTTCCTCAAGTTTGGAAAGTTGCTCATATTATATCCATATATAAGTCAGACGACAGAAAAGATGTAAAAAACTACAGACCAATAAGAATTCTATGTTGTTTCGCAAAAATATTAGAAAGTTTAGTATATAAGCATGTTCCATCTGAAACCCATTATAAGCCCCAAACAGCATGGTTTTGTCGCCGGCCGCTCTACCTCCTCTAATTTATTAACTTAAATACCTACACAATATATCTTGCTCATTTGACAGACGGATCCAGGTCGATTCATTATATACCGATTTTGCCGAAGCATTTGATCGAGTAGATCATTCTATCCTATGCCAAAAAGCACAACACCTCGGTATCTATGGCTCATTATTGCGATGGTTAATCTCATACCTATCTTATCGCACGCAAACTGTTAAAGTGTATGGATTCAAATCCAGCTCATTCGTAGCCAAATCTGGTATTCCTCAAGGCTCAAATTTAGGCCCTCTGCTATTTATATTATTTATAAATGATCTTCTCGATAATATTATAAATAATTGCCTTGCATACGCTGAAGACTTAAAAATAAATCGCGAAATAAAGTCACCCAAAGATTGTGTTATACTGCAGAATGATATAAATCAATTATATCAATGGTGCATTAACAACAATATGTCCCTAAACATACCAAAATGTAACGTAATAACATTTACAAAAAACAAATCACCCATTCACCACCCATACAATATTAATTCAGAAGTTCTGTCGCGTCAGATTGCGATCAAAGATCTGGGAGTTTGGATTGATTCTAAATTAACGTTCACGCAACATTACGGACACCTTGTGATGAAAGCCAATAAAACTATGTGATTCATATTTCGCACGATTAAACCATTCAGAAAACCTGAAAGCATAATTACACTGTACATCACATTAGTCAGAAGTATACTAGTATGCCTCTTTACCTTGGTACCCTTTTTATCAGTCGCATATTGGCAGACTTGAGGCTGTTCAAAGACGCTTTCTTCGTTACTTAAGCTCCAAATTTGGACTTAGGCAAAAACTACCATCTTATGAGTCTAGACTTAAATATTATAAGTTGGAGACGCTTGAGCACAGGCGCAAGATTTATCAGTTTTCTGCTCTTTATAAAATCGTTAATTCTTACTGGGATGCAGGCGAGTTGTTGAGTCATGTTTCGCTAAAAACACGCGGTAGTAAACGTGTTCAGAGGCTGTTTTCTTTGCCTTCCTATAACAACAACGTAATGTACCATGATCCAATAAACAGAATGTGCAAGGACTTCAATGATCACGCTAAGGAACTTGCCATATTTCATCAGACATACGACCAATATCTTATAAAATGTAAACAAATAATCCACTGCGACAATACCTCATAAATTACATACCTGTTTGTGTTGTATTAATTATTATTATTGATTTTTTTATTTTTAGTTCCATTTTATTTAGTATTTGAAAATATAAATTATAATTTAATTGTTTCGTTAGGCTTCAGTTTTAAGTAATTTATAAATTTAAGAATTTATGTTTATTTCTTAACTACTGATTTTTATTTTATATTTCACTTCGACATTTTTTTATTTTATGTTATATTATTTGTACCTGTGTAATATTATTTGGGATGCTGCCCTATTTCATTACTATTATTTCACATACATAATTTGTAATCTGTAGATGTGCCTTTAAATAAATAAATACTTTATGGTACTGCAGGCGGGGACAAACAATACTTTGTTACCTACGGGCAAAGAAAGATCTACCAAAACTACGTTTATCACCGCGTTTTTAAATTTTATATGTGATGAGTAGGTACATTTGCCATCTAAAACTAACTAAGTAGTTGGTTTATAAGTACATTAAAAAATATTTTTATGCGTAAATATCATTACCGGTACCGTGCACGGTATGAATTATGACAATTATAAGTAAATAACTAAATAATCTCATACTGTACTGTTTAATATTATAATTATAAGTTTAAAGTATATATTAAGTAATAAATCTTTTCAAGGAACACTTAGTTTACGACTGCTATTTACGTTCACGGAAATAAAATAATGTCGTCCAAAAATCTATTCATTACCATTCGTTCAACTTGAAATAACAAAATCAGCCTGTAGACGCACGAATGAATGGAGATTACCGCTACCCGCCCTGCACACGATCCTTAGTTCGACCGGTGAACAGTGAACAGTGCGAACGCTTGCAGATTTTTAGCATATTATATTTATATTTTTTTTCATGATATCTGTCATTTTGATATTGAAAATGTTGTAGTAATCAAATGTAAAATTCAATTATGATTATGATGATTATGAGTGATGAAGCGCATTTCCATCTCTCGGGGCATGTCAATAAGCAGAATACTCGCTTCTGGGGCACTGAAAATCCGAGCATTATTCAACAAATACCTTTACATCCACTAAAAGTTACTGTATGGTGTGGCGTCTGTGCAGAAAGAGTGATCGGATCGGGATTTTTTTGAAGACGCTGCAGGCAATGCGGTAACTGTCACTGGTGAGTGCTACAGAACCATGTTACGTGAGTTCTTGATACCCAATATGAATAAAATGGGGCTGGAGCACACCTGGTTCCAACAAGATGGCGCCACGGCACATACAGTGCGCGATACTATGGACTTAATTAGGGATGCTTTTCCAGGCCGTGTTATCTCTCGTTTTGACAATTTGCCTTGGCCTGCTAGATCACCCGATCTCACCTGTCCAGACTTCTTTCTTTGGGGTTATTTGAAATCTCGGGTGTATGTGAACAAACCACAGACTCTCGCAGCTTTACAAGAAAACATACACCAAGAAATAAGAAACATATCGCAGGAAGTGTTACGGCTAGTTATGGAAAATTTCATAAATAGGGCTCAAATGTGCTTCAACTCTGGAGGTCAACATTTAATAGACATCATATACGTATTTAAATCATAATGCAACTAACTTTCATGGATCAAATATATATATTTAAAAAACTAATTCTAGTTTTCTAATTTAGAAACGAAGTTGTAGCTGAACCAATAGGGTCATTACTTTTGCGCCACCTGTAGTATTGTTTATGCTAACATAATCATAATCGAGTACCAATTATTTTTGAATGCTCTAATCTTACAGGTAAGAATTATTTAAAATAAATCTAAAAGAAGTGAACAAATATCATTACCATAATTTACCATCCACTATTAGAAAAATGGTAATGATCGTAAAATGATGGTAATGAACTATAACTACGGTCTCGAGTACCAATTATTTTTGAATGCTCTAATCTTACAGGTAAGAATTATTTAAAATAAATCTAAAAGAAGTGAACAAATATCATTACCATAATTTACCATCCACTATTAGAAAAATGGTAATGATCGTAAAATGATGGTAATGAACTATAACTACGGTCTAGTGATTGCTGTTTAGTTGTATACGGCAGCTGTTTATGAGGTCCAGAGTTCGAAGCCCGGGTTGGTGTAACATACAGCTATTGAGAAGAAAAGAAGAAATTCTCACACGTAAAGTCATGAGTCCTGTGCCTGATGTCTCTTTGGTCGGGTCACTGTGTGTCTATGAACTATTAATATGAGGGGATACAATGTGCACATGTTTTCTCCATACATTATTGATCTTGTTTACCGGAATTCGGTCTGAAGAAAACTATAATTATATATAATGTATATAAATATATCAATACAGCTATCGTTACAAGCCTATTGATACTGTTAAATTATTGCAAACTTCTGCGTGAAATAACTATCAGCTTTAACTGCTTACTTGTTAAATTTACAGATTTGGTTACTTTACAGATATAAACATGCCCAAAGTTAAACATAAGAAAAGTCGTGAAGATAAACTAGCTGAAGCAAGATTGCAAAGTAAAAAGAAATATGAAGAAATAAATAATTATTTCGGAAAATAAGCAATGCAGAAAGAAAAAGAACAAGATGAAAGTTTTCCCTCAAAAGTTCAACCATTTCACGGAACTATGTCAGTACATCAAGTACTCTGATCATATAACAGCTTCCGCATGACCTTTAGAAAATTAAGTTGCTTCTTTTGCGAAAATGATATAATATGTTCCCATGGATATCACCGCAGATTTTTGGATACTCCATCTATTCTTGACAACGTATCATTGCAATTCGAAGACTTTCTGGAGAAAACACGATAGGAAGCTTTTTTAAAAAAGTGATAATCCCTTTCAGTCCAACTCTAAAACCCTACAGCGAACTAAATCTGACGCAGCATTCACATCTTGCGAGTATAATAGATATTGATATGCCACCAAATACTAAGGCTTCAACAAGTAGCATTACTCAAAACAAAACCATCACAGTTCTTTCAGATTTAAGTGGAGTAACAAACGATTTAGTTAAAAAAATACGATGGAATGTTACCCAATAGTTCCTAACTCTGAACGATTCGTTGCTGAGAAGGAACAAGAAGAGGATTTAAATAAAGAAAATAGACAAGGGTAGCACAGGACTGCAAAAAAAGTAATAAGTAACTTCTTTGGTGATTCTTCCAATGAAGACCTAAGATATGGCGAATATGAAACTAAAATCACAGGAAATAAATAAATATTCTACCACATACACAACACCATCTAGCCCAAACTAAGCAGAGCTTGTACTATGGGTACTAGACAATAAATAAACATACATATATACTTTGTTTTTGTAAATACATACATATTATACATAGAAATACCCAGACCAAGACAAACAACCATGTTCATGTACACAAATGTTTGACTTGTGCGGGAATCGAACCCGCGACCTCAGGCGTAGCAGTCGGTTACACTAACCACTACGTCATCGAGGACGACATAAAGTTCAGTGTGAAGATACAAGATACATCTTCTTTAATTTGTCTTATGTCCCTACGACATAAAACAAATTAAAGAAAATGTTAAGATAATAATATATCCATCCTCTGAAGATGATATTTTTTGATTTTGATGGCATGAATTGTCAAATAATGGAGACTGAGTTGCAATTGTAATTCCTATTAGATTAAACTTTATATGTTGGTTTGATAGTACAATTGACTATATTAATTTTAAGTAAGTAAGTACATCATTGTTCAAGATTTTCATAAAACTTTATTGATAATGTTGATTTGTTTTAAACAGATTTTAGATTACTATTATAAGTTTAGGTTACCTATTCGTTATAATGTTATAAAGCAGATATAAACTAGCAAACAACATTATATATATAGTAACCTAAATATTTTTAATATGACATCCAGAGACTTGTTATCTGACTATTATCTTATGTGAACAATATATTTGATATACATATGTATAGTCTTTACATAAAATAACAGTCGGTATACGTTATTTACTTGGTACTAAGTTACCAACCTGGACTTTAAAATTTTTTTTGTTCCTGGAAAATGCTTTGTGCGCTGTCCGCCGGCTAGGGGACGGCACCGGTGGGGTGTGTGGGACTCCCAGCATGAAGTGCTGGTATACCCACTAAAAAACCTGGGGTGTTCCCTCTCTCACCCAATGGGAGGACCAGTTGGGAGCTCTTTAAAGATTTATCCATAGTAGGATTCTGCTAAAGATGGGCAGGGTCAGCGTTGGGTTACCGGTGACTGTATACAAGGGTTGTCTAGTCGATGACACTATACGATGCATTCCCTGTTCGCCCGTAGTTGCGTTTCTAATAATCCATCTGTTCAAAGCAACATTAAGTTACACCGCAACGTAGGACTTTAGTCGGCAGGCCTGGGCAGAAATTCACAAATCTTACGAGATAATTATACATAAAGCATTATAAAAACCTTATCTCAATACAGCCAATGTGGCAAGCACAAACACAACCGAACACATCAGAATTTTACTCACACATATTTTTATATTTTTGTGTAGATGTAGTACTAATTAGTTATTATTATATACTAAAATAGTAAGTAGGTATATGAGACAAAACATCAGGTGACCGTGTTCAAATGCTCATGTTAAAGTCCCTCGTGCTAAACACGGGCATCTAACTCGAAACCAGCCGCATTTCCGACCGCAGATATCCTTTATTTATTTACCACAAAAGCGTTTTAAATTCAATTATATACACACCTCAGTTTTATTGACATTCAGCAAGTAACTTCAGTTATATATTTACCTCAGTTGTATTTTCTTTTAAATTGATAAAGTCGGCAACGTTTTCACTGCGGAACTCCCCAAACGCTAAAACTAAACAAGGTTCTAGATATACATATGTAGATGTTGTGCTGCTTACGTCCAACATATCTGGGTCTCTGCAATTGTGCAAAAGGCTACCTAAACTGTGTTTTACATGAAGGTATTATATCTTATGTCTGATTAAGTCGATGCTTGGATATTTCTTAATTAAAACTATGTACATACCCTACATTGGTATTGTATGTACATACATATCTATTCTAACTAATATTTTAAATGCGAAAGTGAGTTTTTTGTTTGTATGTTACGCTTTCTTGTCTTAACTACTTGACCGATTATCATGAAAATTCGTATTCACGTTTTCGGGGTACAGAAAAGGACATAGGGTACTTTTTATCCAGAAAAAAGTTACTGTTCTCGAGGGATAGAAATTTATTGACAATATCGAGATTAACGCTAGCGAAGCCGCAGGCAAAATTAGGTAAACTATAAACGGTAAATAGATAACCTAAATAATTAAAACGATATACATCCATGAAAAACAACAGCCGGCAATACATAAATGTAAAAGTAAGTATTTATTATACCTACTCTATAACGGGTTACTCTGTTCATCCTTACATATACTTAATAATAATGTCCTCCAGACCGATTTTCGGTCACGGCGGCCAATCTTAACGGAGACTGGCCATCTGCGCAGGAGATATTATAGTGCACAAGTATGTGCGCAAACACAAGTGCACTCTCTGTTCCCTTACCCTCATGATCCGATGGGACGGATAATCCGACACGACCGGAGAGAGATCAGGCGCAGGACCAACGGCTTTACGTGCTTTCCGAGGCACGGGGGTGTCTAACACCGCCAACTTCCTAACTCCGGGCTCGTATTGAGATTTCTTAACAGAAAAAAACCCAATACCTTTATGTTGGCCCGACCCGGGATTCGAACCCGAGACCTCATGCACAGCAGTCGCATTCACTACCGCTGCGCCACAGAGGACACATACATATTTCATGAATCAAATTAGAATACTCCACCCAGGTGTCGTTGTATTGCACACAAAACACACACAACACGAATCTTTTACATTTAATAATATCGCCTCTTTAAGGTATACGCGACTGAATCAGATGTATAATAATTATGTAAGGTACGTGGGTCTTATATCCTATTAGTGTGTTAAACTTATACAGATATGTAATACGAAAGATTTGTAAAGAGTAAACTAACTGCATGTAATACTTAGAAAACATGCAATCCGATGCTGGTATGGAATGAGATTGTTTTCCTGAAGAAAATTACAGAAGTAAAAAACATACATTATCTTCTTTTAAGAATCTTTCTTTTAAAAAGACCACACGCACAAGGTTCTACTACCTATATTTTTGTGTCGCGGGGGAATTTACAAACATTCTAACAACAGACACAAGGAACACCCAGACTCGAAACAACCATTTGTGGATCACACAAATGATTGTACCGTGTGGGGATCGCACCCATAACACTCGGCGCAGTTAGGGTTACCAGATAAAAAAACCTGAGGCCATTAGACCTAAGTATTTGATACGAATTTCAACTTGATACCTCTACGCGTTCATGAGGAAAAGGGTAATAAGGATAAAATTATTAAAAAAATAGTATTATGGGATGTAACAGAAAATGTTAAGTATTTGAAATTTTTCCTTCATGTGTGCTATAAAACGTTGCTTCATGCCAAATTTCAAGATTCTAGGTCGACTGGTATCCTTTAGGTTTTGATTCCCTTGCGAGTAGTTGCGAGTTTTAAAATATGCGGCTTAAGTTGCTGTTTCTTTTGATTACGTTGACATAGAAGTTTGATTTTGTTACAGCTTAAAGGTACTATAGACTTGAGTATTGGATATGAATTTAAATTTAATACCTCTACGCGATCATAAGGAAAGGGGTAGGAATTTTAAAATTATTAAAAATATTTTATTATATGATGTAACAAAAAATTTATGCTTTTGGAAATTTTTCCTTTATCTGTGCTATAAGACGTTGCTTCATATTAAATTTCAAGATTTTAAATTCACGGGCAGTACCCTGTAGGTTTTGATTTCCTTGCGAGTATCGAGAATTTGCAGCATAAACGACTGTATCTTTTGATTGCGTTGGCTTAGAAGTTTGATTTTTTCACAGCTCCAAGAGACAGTAGACTTAAGTATTTGATATGAATTTCAGCTTGATACCTTCACGCGTTTCTGAGTAAAAGGGTCTTGACAGACAGACAGACGGACAACAAAGTGATCCCATAAGGGTTCCGTTTTTTCCTTTTGAGGTACGGAACCCTAATCCCCGAAATCAAAAGTCGGGGGAAAAGGACTGATTTCCATTAAAAATCCTGAGATTTATTTACAGTTTGAGAATTTTCTCTCAAAACGTTATTAATCTAGTTTCCATCGCACCCATTATCACAGAACACACTTAAAATAAAATAAATTTATTAAAGAGATCTTTAAAATGTAAGCTGTATTTTATTGAAAATTCTAAATATCCTGAGATTTCATGAGATTTGCAAAATCCAGCCGCAGCCCTGAGAAGAGTCCAAAAATCCTGAAATCTCAGGACAAATCCTGAGATATGGTAACCCTAGGCGCAGTGGATGTGGTGAGGCGATCACATAAAATTTTTCGCTTGCGTTGTTTCTTGGGCTCTTTAGTCAACTGAGGCCATGTGAACTTATCCTGCGGGATCAGTTGACCTAACGAATGTTTTGAATCGGGCAACTGATCCCATTGATACATTATGATTTATACAGACACGAAAAAAGTGTTACGGCTATGATCTATGGGTACCATTTAACTGCACAGCAAAATATGCTTACCAAAAATATTAATTACATAACAAAATATATTTAAAGAGATCTAACTAAGCCGACGGAGCCCGGGGTTCACGGGGTTCTTATTTTTATTATTTTCTATTATACCTATTTTATTTATTTTTAACCCTTCTGAGACGAAATGCAGTGATTTGAGGCGTTTAGGTGCTCGTAATGCTGTGCAATATTTGCTGTGCAATTAGTATTTTTAATGGTCATTAAATTTAATCCCATTTTTTAATATATCATTGCGAACCAAGCGATGGTGTGATCATTTATTTCCCCAAACACTTTTGTTCACGTATGTAGATATTTATATCGTATATATATATAAATAATATTCTTCTTTTTAAAGTGTGGTTAGTTGACAAAGCAAAAATAATAAAATTAATTATTAAGTCAACTCATCCCGCGGGATAAGTTCGAGCGGTCTCAATTGACTAAAAAGGCGTTTTTTGAGAGTTAGGTATCTAACAAGTTGACCTAATGTTTCTTTTGATGTGCCTAAAGAAAAAACAAACTCTAGATACGCTTAAGATACTAGTCCTTGCAACGGCAAATGTTTTCAAACTAAAAATTAAATCAATAATCATAATTTAAGTATTATTTTGTTCAAGCAATGGTGAATGCCATTCCACATGACCAAAGTAGAATATGACATTTTAAAGAATAACACAACATCAAAATTGCCCTATAAAATGTATATTATAAGTAAATACTATGCGACCAATGTAGGTCCTGTGCAAAAAATTGCCTTACAGTGTTTGTCTTTGAATACAACATCCACGACACGACCAAAGTGAGGAATTAACGTTTTATGAACACAGAAATGAAAGCCACAAAATTGAATTTGAACAATTAACACAGGTTCATACGGTTATGCCCGCCGTGAGTTAAATAAATACGCTTAGTACCTATCTAGCTACGGGACATAGCAAATCTATATCTTATAATAAAATTGTGACTGGTATCAACCAGTACAGACTGATGTCCGTGAAGGCAGACATTAATTTTCTTTTCCGTAGCATTGGCTAAGCATTAGTAGGTTACCATGAGTTGGTATAATAAATAGTTCTGCCAAATCTAGGTGTTCATTAGTCGCGGAAAATGTTTTTCAAAAAGAAAAATAATCGTATACCACCATAATGACCTGTATCCGTTTGACCCTTTAACGGTACAGTTCTACATACATACCTACTTCATTGCTTATAAGGTACACAATATAAGTATGACGTATTATAAATTTGGAGATTTCCAGTACATGTTAGTCAGATTGAATATGATATAAAGGTAGTTAAGATTTATTAACTTATACAAAAACATGCACTGGCGTGTTGGCGTTTACGTACCATGTGCTCGGACATATTACCATAACTTTTTGTTGTCTTTGGTATTAGCAAAACCAACTGATAAACTTTAACTTATGTTTCGTAATACAATAATTTTCCAGAATTTAGAAAGGCTACAATATTTTAAAATTACTTATCTTCGCCATTTTAGCAGAGGCTACATATAATCAATACCTACTTGTAATTAAGTACATTGTAAACAAGTAGACGTTGATGAATGGAATAGGTTCATAATAATATACTTACTGCATATCTATTCCTTTTCTAAACATCTAAAATACCTATTAAGGTACTAAACATCACTATTTGTGTTTATGTTATCCCTTGTGTGGTCCAAAAGTGTTTGAAGCTTGTTATTTAAATTCAATTTATAGTGGTGAGAAATCTGGCCAGAACAATTACTTACCTATGTAATAGATATTCATTTATTTTTCGTTGATAATATAATACCGTATCTACCATCAATGCAGTTGTCGTCCAATATTGCAGAATCCATTTATTATAGATCTACTGAAATATTGATGTCCGCTCTGTTTCCATGTATTTCATGAATGAATCAAACGTGTTTTTCTAAATCTGTAAATTTTGTGACACGATTTCCAGATCAGGCTAAAATATTGAGTTCAATATGCAGTAAACAAGGCAAATCTAAAATTTCAAAGAATTCTTTTTACATTTCAAATTACACAAGAATATACAAAATAATTATTCTAAATATAGCAGATATTAGGTATTAAATCTTTAAAGATGGCTAAGCATAGGTAGTGTTTGTTGATTGTCTTCTTTATTAACATTTTATTTTTGTTCTACTTATATCTGATTATTCCTGATTTTATGGGTTTCCAAGAATCTTTAGCTTTTTTACTTCTAAATTAATACAATTAATATTCACCGTCAGCTGGAATATAGGTGTCTCAGTCATAATAACGTTACTATGTCTAAAAGGAAGTGCCCTGTTTTATTCGCCATCTGAAACTTAATACTTGGATATTCTTAGGCCTACATAACTAATTTAAATTGTCTCAAAGCTATAACTTATGTGCGTCTATTGGACCGATGCTAAAATATGCCTAGTGTAGATAAGTACCTAAGCAATGAACGAAAGTGTCACAAATACCTAGCTCAGAGGTCAGAGACTTCAATATTTTCTGTGTAAAGATTTTATGCCAATAAAAATTATTATTATTATTATTAATGTTCACTGAATTTAAAGCGAATATCTTAATGTATGTAAGTGACTAATTTTAATTGGTCTAGTTTAGAAAAGCGAACAAAGTAAGACGCTAAGTCTAATGACTACGACTAAACTCATTAATAAGTCGCATAAATTCTGCTAAAGTTTGTAATTTTGTATGAAACGCATAAACGTGTCCAGCGAACTGCGTCACATAGATAATTAAAATGTAAGTTCTTCGAGAAGAATTTTACTACGCAATACGGATTTCTACGTAGATACGCTCTCGTGCAGCTGGTCGTATGACGTCTACTATTGAGGGTTCTGTGACCTATCACCCGCTCATTCATAGATCTCAATAAACTAATAACACAATAACCCTTGTGCAATGATAAATACTGTTATCAAAACAATGTAAAAACAATAAGCGATAAAAACTACGAACACATAGTTATCAGTTGTTAGGTAGGTACCTACAGCCGCCCAATTGCTGGGCACGTGCGTATCTACACATTTTACATGCCTTCGAGAAAATTACTCGTGAATAAGTAATTCAACAGACGATTGACAACCAATACCTACTTTATAACTATCTGTTATAAAAACGTTTAGGTACACTCACTGATTAATCACGAAATCAATAGAACTATACAGCGTATACGTATTTATTTACTAAGCTAAACTTGCAATTAGGCTTTTAGGTTTCCACATGCAGCACGCATGCACACAGCTTGTACTTAAGTATCCAATAAGAAACGCATCAAAATCGCTGAGCGCATTAAAAATTTAAATGGATCCTGAAATGTTGGAAAAGTCCTTTACTTTTGAATTAAAGAAAGAGCTTATTTGTTAAATTATACTTATAAGCGTTATAACATTTAAACTTTAAATTAGGCAGTTAGGTGCTTATAAATTATAGGTAAGTATCCGATAAGAAAAGATTTACGAAAATCGATTCCTAAGGGCCACTAGATGTTAAAATGTTGTGAATAAGTCTTGTGTTTTTTAAATATATGTAAACTAATTACTTAACCATTTATTGCAATCCTGGGTTTAGTATAAAACGATATGTTTCTTTAATAGGAAAAGAAGTGAACACTATATTGTACCTACATGTGTACTTTATGGAGGAATTATTGTCCTGGGTTCCTCGAACACGTTTCCGGGCAATAATAATTGATCGACGCATCTCACAAAATAATTGTGCTTGGACTTTGAAAAGATTTGATTGGTCTTCTTCCTACTGCCAGTGCACCGAGTATAGCGGATTTGACTACAAGCGAGAAAAATGGAGTGACCCATCAATACTTGATTAAAAGCGTGGTATTCTTTGTGTATATTGTTTAAATGTTTGCAAACATATGCATTAGATAGGTATCCCTAAAGCATAAGTTATTTTACGCAACTGGCTTACTCATTTTTAATTTTTAGCAATATTCAAGTTCATCGTAGTGCTTGTGTGATTTTTTGTCACTTAAGTAGTAGACAGGTATTGAAAACGTGGTCAATTATTATACAGGGTGGATTAAACAGTGAGGCTTTATTTCTAACTACATATAGTATGTACCACATACAATCTCTGCACCAAATTTCAGTTCAATAGGAGCAGTAGTTTAGCCACAGGATAGATTTTTAGTTTTTGCTAAATGGCAACGGGTTGTATCTGCCCTAACAGCTGACCGAGAGTCTAAGCATACGTATACGTAAAATGTTGCCGCTCTTGCACTTTTATGAAGAGAGTGAACAAATCATAATAAACGTCCCGCTCTTATTCAATAAGAGTAAAAGAAAAGAAAATAGATCACTATGCACACTTGAAAGCGATTGGGCCTCGGTCATTAGCCCGACAGCTGGCGTCCACATTTGGAAAGACCATCGTACCTATTGTATATTGGGTCCGGGAATTACCGGATCCTAATGAGTTAAAATCTCCAAAAATTAAAAGAACTTTTTTAGTGAGCCCTCGCAGTTGTTTCGGTATACCCGTGACGCATTGCGACAGCGCAGCGCACGAGCCGCGAGGATCTTTGGATTAAATAGTGTTTGTTTGGCTTTTTTAACTTTGTGACAGGACACTGTTTGTTTTTTGTTTTTATTGTGATTACTTGATTAGACACGCTGATTGCAAAAAAATGCCTCGCGTCACGTACACGTCGTCCGAATACACTGACATGATATTGATATACGGTGAATGTCACGGAAATGCCGCCCTAGCGCTGCGAACATACAGAGAAAGGTATGGAGACAGCCGTACATGTCCCAGCAATGCCCGCACTATAGTAAAGGCAGTACAAAGGACACGGGAAAATAAACCCATAGTGCCGCATCAAGAGGGAGTAGCTGCACGGCAGATACCCGCTGCACGGGAAGAACAAATCTTGGAGCATTTCACCCGTAACCCTACAACAAGCCTTCATAGAGCCGCGTAACAATTCAGAGTAAGTCGTGGCACCGTGCATACGGTTTTAAAACGTTATAGGCGCAAACCTTATAAATTTAGAAAAGTCCTTATTGAGCCGAGACTTGTCGGTTAGGAATAGTTATTGTCAGTGGCTGTTAAATTACGTTAGTAACGACGATAACTTCTTATCCAATATTGTGTGGACCGATGAGAGTACATTTACGCGCAACGGCATTTGGAACAGGCAGAATCGTAGATATTGGAGTGAAGAAAACCCACACATTTTTCAGGAGTCCGAACACCAATACCGCTTTTCACTGAACGTGGCACGCATAAAAATCATGTCATCGGCTCTATTTTTATTGACGGCACCCTTAACGCGACAAAGTTTTTGGACATATTAAATGGTCCCGTTAGTGAGTACGTAGATGAACTGTCCGTAGCCGAACATCAGCGGTTGTGGTACCAGCTAGACGGCGCACCTCCACATTCAGTGGTGTCTTCCAGGGCGCGACTCACAGAAATTTTTGGGCAGCAATGGGTGGGCAGATTCGGCCCCGTACGATGGCCTCCCCGATCTCCGGACCTAACGCCTATGGACTTCTTTTTGTGGGGGTACGTGAAAGGTGAAGTGTACGCCACGGATGTAAATACAATAGACGAACTTAGAAATAGAATAATCGTAGCATTCAATAAATTAAAAAGCTTGATAGCGGACAATAACTTCATTGTAAGACTACGAAATAATATCTTACGTCGATATCAGTTGTGTGTAAATGAGAATGGTGGACATATTGAAAATTTAAAGATTTGAGGTGATTTGTGTAGTTAGTAATAATTATGTACTAAATATTGTGTTCTCTTTGACTAAAAGTTGTGTTGTGCCCGTAAAACTGTATTACCTACGTACACACTTGAAACATCTATGGCTCCGCCGCCCGCCATCGGCAAAATGAAAGACAACAGAATGCGACGTTGCCGTTTTGTTATGCAAGTGACCGCAGGTTAGTGTAAATGTTTATAAATGGTGTTTGCGTATTAAATTGTTTTAATTTGTTCGAAAAAAGTGATTTTTTATTTTTATCTTTATCGAGTTTTTAACCGTTTTGAATTAACACTGAGCCCATATGGAATACTCTGTCCAATTTAATGCCCATCGGTCATAGCCACCTTGTATAGGTAGGCGCGTATAAAAAAAAAGTAGGTACGTTAAAGTATAGTATTTGCGGAGTGACACCCAGTTATCTTATCTCATTTTGTCTGTTGTTGTATGTGTGATTTGTGTGTGTAAATCCGTTTTATTTTCTATTTTACAATGATACTCCCATGCGCTAGGATTAATTCTTTTGCCCCGAAGGACTTTACAATCATACAAACAACGAAAACAAAGAACATCTAGACTCGAAACAATTGTTTGTAGATCACACAAATTTTTATTCCGAGCGCGGATCAAACCCACAACATTCGGCGTAGTAGCAGCGGCAAGTCGACCACTCAAACCACTACGCCATCTGTGCTGTCAACTTTTAAGTACCGGAATATCGTAATTAATTGTCAATTGGAATGCAAAACATTCATATTATATAAATTTAAAATAGAAGTCATACAAGGGGGAGTCGTGGGAAATAAGTAAATAATAATAGCGTCGTATAGAGAATCGTACAGAAGGCCCGGGAAAAATGCCTGACCTTCGGAAGGTCAGCTCTTGGTGGTGGTACCCTATCGGATCTCGGAAACGGTGATATCTACGGGAGTCGTTCTCGAACACAATCTTCCTAAAACTCTGGCAATTTTTAGGGGGGTAGGAGGGCGAAAATAAACACACTTTGACCTCTAATATCTACGAAACGGTTAGAGATGGGGTGTGTTGAACAAA
The DNA here is from genome assembly GCA_963675205.1 of Catocala nupta. Lineage (NCBI taxonomy): Eukaryota > Metazoa > Arthropoda > Insecta > Lepidoptera > Erebidae > Catocala > Catocala nupta. The sequence goes on from OY776082.1 coordinate 14,703,872, forward strand.
TCTCATAGAGGTTGACGCCAACACCTATTGCGTAGCGCTGATATGCAGTATAACCTACTGAGTAGCAACGGCATACTGGTGGATTGTATACCTGTATCACAATAAGTATAATATTGACGTTTCTTGCTAGTATTTGGAAGCTATACAATGTAGCTGTGGTAATATTAATAGAAACAAAAAGAGTAGAACCTACATTTCAAAATCAAGGTTATGGTTTGCAATCCATTGTAAAGTATGTGTGTACTTATATGTTTTGATGCCTGATGAGTGATGACACTGATGACGCGTGAAATTATAAGCTCGACTTTTTCTATGTCGAAAATATTGCTGGCTGATGGTTATAATAACAATAATAAAAATAATGTTTATTTGCAAAAGGTTTTACAATATTTACACTTTGATTATGTAGGTACACACAGCGACACATCAACTTAGACTGTTTGGACTTTGAACTATTAGAAGTTGAACGCTGCGAATCGTGCAAGAAAGTGCGTTAGGTATATTTTTGTTACGCTCTATCCTTACCATTACATCGACACCACTATGCACTGTCCCTTTCCGAAAATTCTCTATTTTGTATGTAGCGTAGTTATGCGTATATAGAGTGTCTAACTTGATGTGTAGCCGTGTGTACACTGTATCCTTAAATAATAAAGAGAATTACATGAACTAAAAAGTGTTATGTTAAACTCTGGTAGCCATAGTAAGATTTAACTTGTGTTATGGGTACCAGGGCCCTTCCACGTAATTACATAATTAAATTAAATTAAGGAACGATAATACATGATGTGCACAATATTAATATTTATGTAGAATCCTATTTGATCTTCTGACATAATTCGATCAGCCTCAAATGAATAAATATATAATATATTATATTGTGTGTGTGTATGGGTGTGTGTATGTATGTAAGTGTGGAGTGTTTGTGTGTTTAAGTGTAACATAGTGTTTGGATCATTGTGAGCAATTTTATTATAGAATAGACATCTTTAATCATTTTCAGTGTCATCATAATAACACTTGTAACAAATTATACACCTTCCTTTTACACTCTTGCCTACAGAGGGGTTAAATATTGTAAAGTTTATTAATTTGGTTATACAAGTGACTACTGATGACATGATAATGGTGTTGAGCAAGGAATGTTCTTGAGTTAAGAGTGTCACATACTTTATATTATCTACGGGTTTGAAGGGCATTTAAGTCATATACTATAGAACAGTGCTTGCGTAATATGGTATGAAGTACAAAGAGCTGTCTAACTGTAAGAAACCTACACACTGCGTAAAGTATTTGTGTGGGATATCTGAAAGGTTTGGATATCGTGACTTTTAGGACTGTTCTTTGCGCACGCTCGACTTGTAGTAGATGCGTCTTATGACGAATAACCAATATGTACTAATTGTAAAGTTAATTAATCTGTGTACACAGCTGCAACTTTAGTCCAATTCAGAAATGTCTGGTCAACCGTTAGTCCAGGTGTCAACTAACAGTTGCAACAGAGCTAAGTAGGCCATCGCTGTTTAGAGGCCTAATTCTGGAAAATAACCAGATTGCATTGACAAGAATCTGGCTTGCAATTTCGCAAAGCACCTAATGCGAAAATAATAATTATGGCTTTCTGACTAAGGATCAGTAGGGGCTTCGTATGCCACGCTTAAAATAAAGTATAATAAATTCTACAGCATATATAGCATTAAACTAGAATAATGTGTCGGGCGTATTATGGTTTGCTCTTAGCTTGTGCGACTACCTCGTGCTTCTTTGATTCTTTAGCAAGGCAGGTAGCATGACTAATCATAGCTGAAGCTACAGATTCGCAGTGTGGCATTTAGTGTCTTTCAAGTCCTTTTGATGTTTTGATAAAATTGGATATTAAGTAGGTTATATAATGATTGTTTATCAGCAATAGAAATAAATTATATAAAAGAGTGCTTTTTTTTTACTGCAGCCCATTTGTGGGCTGTGGATGCACGAGGTGACTTTCATTAGAAATCTCTACAGGAGTCCACATCTCATATATATGGGCTGTAAACTTTATGGATTTTATTTAAGTTTTGGTTGACAATAATAAGTATATGATAAATATTTATAAGGTCACAACAGATGATAGCTACGGATAGAAAAATAAAGTTTACACTGGATAGGAAAACCTCAAATTAACAACTTGGACAAATCAGGTAGTGTCATTATTGAGCAACCTATGCGAATAACTTATCGATGAAGGCACATTGGTAATCCCTGTCAATTTTACACAAGTATTTCTTTAGTGATATACTTGCACAATTGCAACATTAATTTACATAGCACTCTGCGTAATAATTAAGAAACAAGAGAGCTAAACAGATTGCTGCTCAGCGAAATCACGTTAATGTCCTCAAATTGAAAGCCGAGCTCATAATTTCAATGTTCGGCGCGGAACAGTCGATATCGGCGGGCAGGCATTCCTGTCTTAAACCAAAATTTCTTTTAGATTATAATGATCGGGAAAAGGCATAGGTCTTTCTGAACTGACCAGCTATTAGTCCCTAATTCTGAAATCTTTGTCATACATGAAGATAGCAGTGGATCTACTCTTCGGCCTGGCTATCATCAACCAACCTATACATGAAAATAAATTCTAATATCTATTCCCTCCGAGTTCAGTATAATAAGTTCCTTTGAAATTTCAAAGGTGGTTTAGGCGGACAGCTCATATGTGGGATGTGTACCTGTTAAAGCTGCTTGCATGTCCACAAATTCAAATACACTTCTCATCAGAAAAGTCGAGACACTTTTATGGTTTTCAACGTTTTTATGGTTTCTGTCCTAAATTAACACAAAAGAATTTTCATTCCATGAAAAAATCACATGATTGACAGCTTGCAGTTTGGCTATTACAGTGACAAGCGAAAATTTAAAATTAGAATTTCATTTGTTTATCCTATAAATGAAATGTTTCACTGTTTTGAGACAATTAATGTGTGTTTAGAGTTGGAGTACATTTCAAAATCAAAATCAAAATAAATTTATTCAAATTAGGTTACAAGGTAACACTTATGAATGTCAAAGTTACACGTAAATTTTTTCCTGTGAATTTACATTTACTGCCACGTTCAGCAAAGCTAGGGTGTGTAGGGCTCATGAGAAGAACGGGCAAGAAACTCATAGCCACTCTTTTTAATCGCCAAGTGTACAATAATATTTCGTTTACAAATCATACCTGTAAGGTGCTGCAACCATTTCTCCATGAACTACTACTCAATATACTCAAGCATTTGATAAAAATTGATGGTAGCCTCTAAAGCAGCAGTATGGTAAATAGGAGCATCCACTTACATGTACATAAATAATCAAGACAAGACGTGATTATAGTCCGTAGTTTAATTTAATTGTTTAAATAAAATGTAGAAGTAAATTATCGAATTCCACTAAACCAGAATACAGAATAAGACTCAAAAGAAAGCTTAACGGAACTGTCCATAATCACGAGTTGTCTTCATTGCACATTCTTCTTGATTAAAATACGACTGAATGTAACAACAATGCAAATTCCAGCTTAAGCAAGGTGTAATATTACAAAAAAATAATAATATATATATACATATATTAAAAAAAAACATAAGTGTTAGTATTGGTCATTTAATATCCTGTGATCTAATGCAAATATTAGTGCCATGGATGTTTGTCATTTAAATAATCATCTATATTATAATATGCTTTAGAAATTAAGCAAGTTTTAATTTTAACTTTAAATTTATTCTCTGGTAATTCTAGAATATTACTCGGGATTTTATTATAAAAACGTATACCAAGACCCATGAAGGAACCATGAACTTTATGTAGACGGTAGAATGGAACACATAATTTATATTTATTTCTAGTATTGATGTTATGTATGTCACTGTTTTTTATGTATAAATATATATTTTGACGGACATGCATGATATTAAAATAAATATATTGTGATGCTACAGTTAAAATACCTATATTCTTAAATTTTTCTCGGAGCGAGATTCTAGTTCCTAATTGATAAATTGCACGCACAGCTCTTTTTTGCAATATAAAAATACTTTGTATATCAGCTGCTTTTCCCCATAATAATATTCCATATGACATAACGCTGTGAAAGTAACTAAAGTAAACTAATCTAGCTGTATCAACGTCAGTTAATCCACGGACTTTTCTAATGGCGTAAGCGGCCGAACTAAGTTTCGCTGAGAGACGAGATATTTGCGCACCCCACTGTAACTTTGAATCAAGTGTAATGCCCAGGAATACTGTGGATTCTATTGCTTCCAGTACCTCACCGTTCAATGTTATGCTAGGACCAAGATGTTTTACACTAGGCAGTATGAATTTAACACATTTTGTTTTTTTGGGGTTCAGTACTAAATTATTTAAAGTAAACCATTTTGTTACTTGAATCAATGCACTGTTTACTTCGTCAAAATGGTCCCTATTCCTATTTACTTTAAATATTAAGGAAGTATCGTCAGCAAACAGTACAACGTCACAAATATTGTTCAAATAAAAAGGTAAATCGTTTATATAAATTAAAAATAAAAAAGGTCCTAAAATCGATCCTTGCGGTACCCCTAGCTTTACAGGTAAGCTATTTGATTTTGTACCATTGACATCTACACACTGAATCCTGTTATTCAAATACGACGTAATTACATCCAGTGCATTAAATTTTGCAAAAAACACCAATAGCATTTTGTGAGTTTTCCCACGCTCTGTATATATGTTTGAGTAAAGCTACTCCTGCATCCGTTGTTGAACGACCCTTAGTAAAGCCATATTGGTTGTCATGAAAGAGGCTATTTAAATTAAAATGTCTAAGTAATTGTTTGAGTATTAATTTTTCAAATATTTTCACATTTGAAAACTAAAAATTAGCGCTTATCTTAAAACTTTTTGTTCTGTGTTCTGTATAGGTAGGTACTATGTGTGTACTGTGACTTTAGGACGTCTGAAAAAGTTTTTTCCTAAAACATATAGATACTTTGCCCGCAGAAGCCGCCCAAGTGGTGGCATTGCTGGATTCTGGACTTAGTCAGCGTGTTGCGGCTGAAAGATTGCATCTAAGCGTGTCGTCTGTTCATAGTCTACAAACGCTATCGGGAGACTGGTTTGTTCACGCGCCATTCAGGATCTGACAGGAATCGGGTCACTTCTGAGCGAGATGATCGATTTATTGTAACAAATTCTTTACGAAATCGACGCCTTAATGCTTTTCAACTGCAGCAGCAGCTTCATGTTGTACGTAGGGTGGCTGGAAGCGACTCCACAATTAGAAGAAGGTTGAAGGAACGCGGACTGGTATCGCACAAGCCAGCAAATGGGCCGAAATTAACTGCAACCCATCGAAGAGCGCCCCTTAACTTCTGTGACACTAAAATTGGTCATACCTCCAGTGGAACAAAGTCCTGTTTTCTGATGAGTATAAAATTATGCTGTATGGTAACGACGGAAGAAACTAGGTTTACAGAAGAGATGAAGAACGCTTTGCACAATGCTGCATTGAAGAAAAGGTCAGCTATGGTGGCGGTTCGTGAACGGTTTGGGGAGGAATCAGCGCCGACGGTAAGACAGAGCTTGTCTTTGTGTCTGGGCCACGTCTGCCTGCACTTAACAGTCATCGGTACATCGAACAGTGTCTTGAGCCTCACGTGATGCCCTATGCACATTTTATTGGCAACGGTTTCATATTCATGCACGACAATGCTAGGGCTCACACCGCGAGCGTCGTACCGAATGTTACCGAAGTCGGTATCTCTCTAGAGTGGCCAGCAAGAAGCCCGGACATGAATCCAATTGAATATCTATGGGATGAATTAAAGAGACGATTTCGTGCAAGAGATCCTGCCCCAGAAACACTTAGCCAGCTGCAAAAGGAATGGAAAAGAGGAATGGAATGGAAAGCCACAACGTTTGATCGTGACTCTCATCCGATCGATGAAGAACCGTATGGCCGCAGTAATAAGAGCTCGGGGAGGGAATACAAGTTATTGAAAAAACGTTTCTTAGCTTTTTTTTTCATTTACGTGTGTTGTTTTATCAATTTCCTTCATACTCCATACAGGGTAAAAATGACCTGTTAAACAAAATACGAAACCTATGAAAATTTAATTTGAATTTAGAACATTAACATTAGGATTTGAATATCTGATATTATTCACTATTAAACATCATTTGACATATATTCCTAATTAAACACATTTTTCTGATAATCCTTACAAAACATAAACTTGCAAGGTGTTTCGATTTTTCTGATGAGAAGTGTATATAGTACATATAATTAACTAATGACAATATATTGCTACTAAAATCTTTATTTAGAAAATTTTCGGCGTTTGAAAATAATTACGATATATTTTTAGATAAGTAGTAAGTACTCTATGGTGGAAAATTTAGGGTACCAAACACCACACAGGAATTTTAGGAGGCTGCCTAAACAAGTAATTTCTTTTTTTAAATTTACATTCATATATTTTGTTTGCCATTCCTTTTATCCTGTATTACTAACAAGTCATTAGGTTTGTATATATACATTTTAAGTTGTATATTAAAATCATTGTAGCTTTTGTACATTTAAATACCATAAACAAAACTATAATGAACACCACAGACTCACAGACATATAATATATCTGTGCCAAATTTGGCAGCCGAACTGTCAATGTGTCTTAGCTGTCACTGTCATCGGTTTTAAGTTTTGTCGGCTTGGTAAGACCAACAATTACAGCCAACAACATACGTTTGTGTATTTACAATGAGCTATAATTTGTTCTAAAAGCTCTGCAATAATCCATAGTTTTAAATTTCTATATTACATTGCAAATACACATTTTTAAATATATAATAAAAAGATGTCGTTAGATACAGTGCCAAAAGATCTGAGAGGACTGCGCGCCTGTTTAGTATGCTCGCTAATAAAGGTACGCAGTCATTACTTTATTTGCTATAAAATTTTCTGACCACGATTCCATTGTGGTTTCTGTACCCCGAAACTAAGGTTTATATGTTGTGAAGTAATTTTCTTATATGTGCTCTAACCACAACTTTCAGACGTTCGATCAATTTGAGTACGAGGGTTGCGACAATTGTGACGAGTTTCTTCGTATGAAAAACAACAAAGATAATGTTTACGACTGCACTAGTAATAACTTTGATGGGTGAGTTGTATTTTTATTCACATTACATTGTAAATAATGTCTTAACACCAGTAACACGACTTACTGTAATTATAACAACGGAGGCAGCATTGGTCTTTGGTTTGAATTTAAACATATTGCTAGTTTAGCCTAATCTGATTGAATAGCAAAATATGGTTGATAAAAACTATGTAAGTTTTATTATGGTGCTGTAAACATGTAGTAATATATCAAAATTAATAAAATAATATGTAAAAATTCTTGGTATTGTTATTTTGAAGGTAATATTGTAATGTCTTACTATTAAAATTGCATTTCTATCCATCATTGTATACTGGCTTCTCCTTTTATTTCTGTTGATGTATGTATGTGTCAAGTTATGCCATAAGTAACAAAAATTCTGTACTATCCATTTATTATACATATATTAATATTCTTCACACTAAGCAACATGTCTAAAGACATTGCTTTGTATTGTCACACTGCAACACAAGTAGCTTTGTAAAATCATTAAAAAAATCTATCTTTCTCTGTATATATACTGCACTAAGGGCAAATAATGGTGATTGAATACTAATTACGAGTGTACTCTGCATTAAGAGGTAACAAGCGGTTCCGCTTGTTTTCGTAAATAAGGCCAGCTTTAGAAAAACCTCTTTCGCTGTTGCACACTGCTGCAAGGTGCTGAAAGATAGATCCTGGCAAACTTTGTTAAATTTAGGTATTTATTTATTTGAACATGGAAAACTTACAGCTATAACACATTAAATATTACGGCAGCGTAGTCATCTGGGAGCCAATTACAAGTTCTCACTTATAGATATAAAATAAATAAATTAAAGTGAGCAACAGAGAGTAAACATTAAGTTAATGCTATGTAAGAATATAATAAAATAGTATGTTAAGACTACTTAAAGAATGGTAGACACCTTCTTGCTGAGGACACAATAGACGTAAATGGATCTATACCGTGGTGTTTACATAAATAGTTAAAACTGCTACATGCATGCACCAAAAAAACTATTCTGTCTATAGTTTTTTTCACGGTAGGAACGTATTGTTTAGCATTAGCTGCCCACCAAGAATAAGGGTCACAATTGTGGTCAATTCGCACTGACTTAAGATAAAAGTCAAACTCACATGCTATCGCGTTTTTTTCTTCACGTTGAACCTGGCTAGTATTTTTTTCATTTGCTACCTTATCAATGCAATCCCAAAACTTGTCATGAGTTTTGCGAGATACAGCTGCCTCTGTCTCTTCTCCTCTCCTGTTTTTACCCGGTGTTGAAGATGAACTGCTACTGGAGGACTCCTCTTCACAAGATTTGACACATTTTAAATATTCCAATAGAATCTCCTGGCATGCTCTATCAGCATCAAGCACCCCCAAGTAGTTTGTTTTGAATCTAGGTATTATGGGTATATTTGCGCGCCACCTACGCAAGCGTGCTTCGTGCGATGCACCAAACGGCAACGTTCCGCCGTATATTCGGCGTCCGAATATCCGACTATCCGGCTACAAGGTAGGCCGAATATCTGGTATCCGGTATCCGGCTAAACTGCTATCCGTTTCATTTCTAGACTATATTATACATGTATGATTCTATTGTGCTCACAATAGAATCATACAACATACATATAAAGATTTATTTATTTGATTTTACGAAGCTACTTGTGTTGCAGTGTGACAATACAAAGCAGGATATTTATTAATCTCACTCATATTATAAATGCAAGTTTCTAAAGATATGTGGAGGTTTGTTACTTATTGATGTATTAAACATTAAATGGAATTAAAATGAGTGTGAGACCATGTACATATAATATAAATTATTATTATTTTTATTATATATTATTTTGCCTGTGAAGGCAAAATAATAAAAAAAAATGAAAGTAATTCTTTTCAAATTATCAACAAATGCCCCACACACCTGCTTGTCTTTTTAAAATGGTATGTTTATAAAATGTAAAATATATAATTTTGGCAGAATGATTGCTGTCATGAGTCCTGAAGACAGTTGGGTGTGCAAGTGGCAAAGAATAAGTAAGTTGTATTTTATATTTTGTAAGCATGAATACTTTGATGAATCAAAACATTTAGACCTTGTATTATAATTACAATATACATAGTCATATGCCTGTATATCCAAACAAGCAGAGTATTACATCTACATTTTATTTATCATGTAATAAGGGTTGGCTGTCTAACATTCATAGTGCCAGACTGGTATATCTGAGAATTTCTGAACATTAAAACCTAATATTACCTAACTTGGATTTAAATCTGAGACTTTATGTGCACCAATTAAAAATATGCTTTAATACTCCATAAATTCTGATGACACAAATGTATCAGCTTACTAAATAAATATATTTTCTACTAGTGTATTTATCCATATAATGGTAATAAAAATTGCATTTGTACCATAGTAAGTACTTATTAGTAGACCAGAGATAACCTTTATCAGCTAACAACCTATGGTAATAACTTAATATTATTTTAAATCATAGTAGTACCTTCCTATATATTTTTGGGTTGTTCCTATTCATCCTATGACAATTCATCATACACTGTTTTTTTTTCTTAACTCAACCTATTTATGTTCCTTACTCAACCGACAGCAATTATTTCAATTTTTAATTCTTGATTCATCCTATAAGTATTCCTAGCTCAACCGATTCCGAAATCACCTAAAAGCTTTAAGTTTTGTTTTGACGGTCTGAACAAAAAATGCTGCTTTCGCAATCTATACATACAAATAAATAAAATTGAAGCGTCTGTTTGTAATGTCAAAATAACAGCTTTTTACTAAACGCATATGAAAGTACATACGGTACTTATATAAAAAACACATCTTTTTTATACTACTAAGGTGGCAAACATGCATGATGATGGTAAGTGGTCACCGTAGCCTATTGACTCCTGCAAGACCAGCGGTATCACTTGCGCGTTGCCAACCCTTTAGAAAAGGAAAGGAAGTGGGAAGGAGAAGGAGCGGGAAGGGGGAAAGAGCGTGATTGGGCCTCCGGCACACTCACTCACCGTACCAAACACAACAGTAGGAACAATTTATGAGAACAAATCTAAGAGATTTTCCCTTTAAAACGACATCATTTAGCACTCTTACGTTGCCAAAGCAATTCGGTGTTTTTACACAACGCCATATTATGCTAGCATTCTTATTTTTTTTGTGAAATTGAGGACCCTTATGTAACAACATTTGCCGCCCTCGTTGCGATTGTACATAACGTAGCATAGCGTAACGTAGCGTATACATAACTGTCATGGTCGTGATGCATTTTTGAATAACATGAGATGCACTTATCGCGTCAGTTAGAGGTAAACTATTAGTATATGTATAAATGTCATGTCTAGATATTTGACCATATTACAAATATTGTTAAAACAATTAAAACCGGTTTGAGGGTGTAGACAAGGTTGGATGTTAGAAGCAAAAATGTTATATTGCTATCTCTTTCACTCGTGTGTAATACCTAGTTATTAAAAAAAACAACAATGCACACCACTGAGCCTACTCTCGTGTCCATAAGTGGAAGAGAGAACGAAACACTCGCTGTACCACTTCCACGTTTATGACTGTTGACAAGTGAGGGAGTGTACATGTGAAGCAAATATTTTATCTAAATAAATAGGAAAATAACTGTTCGTTATACAATATTCTAATAAAATATTAAATATTGTTTTGCTATCCATACTATTTTCAGTAATATTTGCCACAGGTAGAGTAAGGAACACATTTCGGTTGAAGAAGGAAACTTTATTAAAATATTGTAATCGGACGAGTTAGGAATTCTAGTTTAGGATGAGTAAAGAAATAGGATATGAGACGTCATAGGATGAATACGGAACAACCCATATTATTATATAAAGCTACAATAAACAAAATGTAATTTAATCAAACTAAAGTTTAGTAGTTACCCTGAGTTTAATTAAATTAGATATATTATTATCATTCCTGTTTTTCACTGCACCCAAAGTCAATGTGTTTACTTTTTTTTACAGACAGGTTCTGTAAGGGTGTTTATGCCATCTCTGTATCCGGACGATTGCCAGCTGGTGTGATTAGAGAAATGAAGAGTCGTGGTTATGTATACAGACCCAGAGATACAAGCCAGAGATAATTATTTTTACTGCCTAACATTAAAGTGATTTTTGGATAAATAAACTATTATCTATATAATTGAGGTTTTATTAAGATTATTATTGCTAATCAGTTATATCTTTGTATTTATTTTACCAAGGAAACCTCATTTAAGCCATGATGTGATGCATAACTTTAGCTGAATTCTACCTATAAATTTGCTGATTGATCAATCTAAGAATTAATCCATAAACAACAACACAGACAATGGCGAGTAGCCCTTAGGTAATAAGCCAGTATATATATAGTACTCTGTGGTAATAAGGAAGCAATTCAGCAGTGAGAGGTGATTCACAGATCACATAACGCATTTAATATATTATGTAGCATTACGAAATCCGTTTTAGATACGAAAAAAATAGTAACCATCAAAATGGCCGGTATATGACGATTAGTAGCAACTTTCTATAATTAATGTAAAATATGCCATTCTGATCTGGTCACAAAAAATAGCATACCTGCGATTTAAGGAAAGAATTGTTTTCTTAATTAGCATGGGCATTGGTAAAACCTTTATATGGTACATAGTTACTGAAATAAATTGTTTGTTCCCACTTGTTCTCCTAAACAGTTCTATGGTAGAAGTAATGAGATTTTTCTCAATAGTTCTACGATATTACGTGTTACAAAATAGTAAAACTAATGGGAGTTTTGGTTCTCACTAGTATAACGTCAGTGCACAGCATTCCGACTCGGAAGCGGTAGGTTGTCTTTTGTAAACCCACCCAGAAATAGGAGCCCCGCGTAGCGGGCCGCCGTCCAAAACTTCCATTAGTTCAATAGTAAGATTTTATGTAGATGTCCATTTTTAAAATTGATTCAGCAGCTTAAATGTTTCAATGACATAAGTATAGTAAGTAATTATACATTACTATGTCTTATTTTTCTATAACATTTTACCCAATTATTTGTTACTCCTAAGTCTGGTTAATAATGGAACCACAACCAATATGATGGTTTAAGTGTAATTGGTTTCTAATGACTATTTGTGAAATCTTTTTGTAACATTTCTAGTACATAAAAAAATTAAACAAAATTGGTTTGATCGAAAATTATTTTTCCTACTTACAATTAACTATACAAAATAACCATAACAGATAAAAAATAACTACAAGTTCTACAGGAACAATATAACACAAATAAATGCAGGTGTACACCTTACATTGTGCTATGAAATACATTGGATAATCTGAACTAGAACCAAGTAACATCTGTAAAAATATACGTAAGCTATCAGACACATTTCTATAAAGAAATTAAATAACATTGTAACTCAAGTAGTATGGTTCCTGAGGGATTTTTGGGATGTTTTAGGATTCCTAGTTAAATATAAAACTATAATATAGCTTATTTATAACACCCATAATACATTATCTTAGTGTGCAAGATTATATTAGAGTCCAGAATAAAAAAATAACCTATTCTAATAATCTATTGCATTTTTGTGAACCATACTTTTGGAGTTACTTTGTTACTCAGTTTCTAAGTCAATGTGATTATGGCAATCCTGAATCCATACATATAATGTCATGATGCTTAATAATATTTTGATTATTGTGTTTGTGTTGTACTGCTTGTTTACCCCAATACTTGTTGTTCCAGCATGAGCTAAGCTTCAATGAGCATAATAAAAATGACTGTCAACTGCTATTGCCTGAGGGAGGTGCTTTGAACTCATTGTCAGTGCCAAGTACATCTTTATCTATTTCTTTGAAGTCTATATTCTGCTGCTTCATGGCATTCTGAAATGTAGATAAATTACAATTGTAATATTGTATACATAGTGATGTGATGATCATAAAACTGTTTTGAGCAGTGACAATAACAATTGATCTGTTGAGACTGTGGAACTTCTAAGGCCCTGATATTGTCTTATGTTTAATTTCTAAGGCCCTGGTTCAAGAAACAAGTCATTTTAAATATGGACAGTTACACATAATCTATGAAAAATATGTATGTTAAAATTTACCTGTCTCTAGCTAAAACATCTTGTATTTTAAATATAGAAACAAGTTAGTAGATTTATCATGGGTCAAACACATGGTAAGTGTATACCTCTGACTTTTTAAAGATCAACAAATCAAATAGTAATTACAATTTGTTTTAATGGTAAATTAAACAATTGTATTAAAACCTTATCTGAGACTTCACCTTTATGTTCTCAATGATGAGTATGCTGTGCTTTGTCAAAATAAGACAGTTTCTTAACGGGTCTAATATAATTATGCACAACTATTACAGATCTTATTTAGTACTAGCTGACCCGAGCAATTTTGTCTGTTTCACATAAGAAAATGTTCCCGTTTTTGCAACATTTTTCATAGTGTGATGTTATATAATAGACTTTCTCGATAGATGGCCTATCCTACACAAAGATTTTTAATTCGAACCAGTAGTTCCTGAGATTAGCACGATTAATCAAGCAAACAAACAAACTCTTCAGCTTTATAATGTTAGTGTCACAATGTCACAAAATTTTGTGTAATCTGTGCCTGACAGAGATAGCACCCGAGCGATAAAAACATGCAACGTGTTTTATTGTAACATGGACTTTTTAATATTGAGAAGAGAATGCATAAATTACCTTAACACAATCCTGATATACTTTAAATATACCGGCGCACACCGAATCATCGTGGTCACCTTTTAAAAATCTTTCGGAGAACCAGCTATTAAAGCAGTCATCATATTTCTTCTTCAACTCTGTACATTCTTCTCCTATACTGTTCATAATTTTAATTAACTAAGCCTCAAAGCATGTAAATACAATTAGATTAATAAAAACAATGTAACCAGGTGCTCAGCTTTTATCAAATTAGCTAAATGCAAATCGACAAAAATTGCCAGCGAACTTCAACTTCAACTTTTCTCGGTGTCAAATGGCTCCATCGAATAGGTACCGATGATTCTGCCAACGTCAGGGTGGAAAGAGATAAAAAAAAAACATATATATTAAATAAATGGTTTGATCAGTAGGCAGTAATGTGACCATTGACCGGTCATTAGAGCGATGGTTCTTCTTTGGGCTACAACAAAACAACACAAATATTAGTAATAAATACATATTAGTAAGGTTAGAAGAATAGAGAGGACAAGCAAAATCAACGATAGACATAGAGATATAGATAGACGAGGACAAGAGCGGCAGACTATATTTTGATTTTGTTAAGGGAGATAAATTTATATAAAGTTTTTATGAATGGGGTGTGTGCCAAAGTTAATAGGAAGGGTATATTGACAGGACGAGGGATCTGTTTAGGAAGTAGATCATAAAGAGGATACAATATTTTAGGACAAAAGAAAAATAGATGTTCCAAGGAGCCCTCTTCGAGACCACACTCGCAAAGAGAATGATCTCTGACCCGAATTTTGGCTAAGAAGACTGGAGAGCAAACAAAACCCAGACGGAGACGGATAATTACAGACGTAGCCAATTTATTTACACTCTTTTGTCGATAAAACCACGGTCTGGAAGGGATAGAAGGTTGAATAGAACCGTAGAACTTTCCTTTAATCAACCGCGACGTTTGCCATAAGTTATTCCAAGCATCAATCAAAGAAGGACGAGCCAAAGAACGAAGTTCACAAGGGAAGCAGTAATTATGGTCCGAGCAACCAGACACCGCCGCAGCCTTAGCACAGGAGTCTACAAACTCGTTACCTGCTATACCCACATGGCTTGGGATCCATGCCATAGCCACCTCGATGCCCATTAGGTGACACCTATACAACGATGCTTTTGTTCTAAGAGTAATTATAAAGTTGCCACGACATCGAAATGGATTTTTTTGTAAATCTGCTAGACAACTCCGAGAATCCGAGAGGATAAGCGCCTTGTTTAGCTTGTGTGACTCAATAAATTTCATGGCTTCTAGCAAAGCTAAGGCTTCACCAGCAAATATAGAGTTCTGTGGAGGACTCTTAAAATTAAGAATAATGCCGTATTTAGGAATCCAAACAGCAGATCCAACAGAACTTTTACTAGATGTTTTGGAAGCATCAGTGTATAGGGTCACCCAGTCAGACCATTCCCTTGACAATTTCGCCGAAAGCTTGACGTTAGCGTCCGAACAGTGCTTACTTATACCGAAGTCAAGGTAAATCTTTGGTTGGAAAATCAGAGACTGGTACTCCACTTCGAAGAGAGGATTGATAGTAGATTGTAAAATAGGAGCAGGAAGGTCCTTAAACTTACTAAAGGAATTGACAAGGGGAGGGGGAGTTTTATGCTTCCAATAGGCGGAGGAAGAGATAAGAGGTGCCAAGGTATGTAATATGTGGAATAAAGGATGGGAGTTAGTTCGAATGGAGTTGGTAAAGAATCTGTCCGCAAGATATTGTCGACGAAGATGAAGGGGAGGATCCAAGCACTCCACCTGAAGAGCATTGATCGGAGAACACTTCATAGCTCCCGTTATAATTCGCAAGCACTTAGACTGGACCTTCTCCAGACTGGATAACGCAATTTTATTGCAAGGCTCTAGTAAAAAACAGCCATAATCAAAATGACTGCGAACCACAGCGCCGTATAAAAGTTTTTGGCTAAAGGGATGGGAACCCCACCTGACACCAGATAGCGCCCGCATGACATTCACACCCCTCTCGCCCTTCCGAACAATGTAGTTCAGGTGGTGTATGCCTGAAAGTTTGGAGTCCAGGATAAGGCCTAGGAATTTGACATGATCTTTGATGGGAATAACTTCGTCGTCTACCGAAAGACTAATGTCAGGAACGTGTCTTTTGCGAGTAAAGACTACAGCATTACACTTGGGAACTGAGATAGAGAGATTATGAGTTAAAAGCCAATTATTTAGGTAAAACAGTGCGGAGTTAAGACGAGAAGAAGAATCAGCAAAGGAAGAAGATACAGAATAGAGAACAATATCGTCGGCATATTGTAAAATTTTGCAGAAAGAGGATACAGTAAGGTCTAGATTAGAGGTATAGATATTGTACAGAAGAGGGCTTAGGACCGACCCTTGCGGCAGACCTATCCAGACATTGCGCGGGGCGAGAATAATACCACGATGGCGAACTGAAATGGAGCGGCACATTAACATACTGCTGATTATGTTGATCAGTCTCACAGGAATACTCAGCTCGTGCATTTTCTGCCTGAGTAAAGGAAGCTGAACACTATCATATGCTGCAGAAATGTCAAGAAATACGCCAATAACGTGCTTGTCCTGAGAGAACGCGAGGCGAACATCAGAGGTAAAGATACTCAGGCTATCTAGGGTACCCATACCCTTTCTAAAGCCAAACTGATTTTTGGCCAACAGGCCTCTGCTTTCCAGAATCCATTCCAGTCTGTTCTTAATCAGGTTTTCCATTATTTTGGCTAGCACGGATGAGAGGGCAATCGGACGATAGGCTAGAGGATCCAACGGGTCCTTGCCCGATTTAAGGATTGGGATAATGATCTGAGTTTTCCAGGAGGTAGGGATTTTGCCAGAGGTGAAAATCGCATTAAAAATACTAAGAAGAAAGGATTTGCTGGAGTTTGAGGATTTGCAGATAAAGGAGTAGGGAATACCATCAGCACCAGGGGAGGTATCACGAAGATGGTCAAGAGCTAGGGTAAGTTCATGGAAAGTGAAAGGATCATTCATTCTGTCAGAGGAAATAGAAGATGAAATAAGATCAGGTGGAGAAAGGCAGTCAAGTTCAGGGACAAAGGGAGGAGCTAGTCTACAATGGAAATCATAAAGAAAGGAGTTGGGATCGTTCTTGGTGACATTCGGATCTTGGTAACTTCTGCGATATGACTTAATCCTTTTCCACACCAAGGAAAGAGGAGAGCAAGGGGAAAGGGATTCGCAGAATTTACGCCAACCAATGGATTTCTTTCTAGAGAGAAGTCTGGAAGTTCGGGCAGCAGTTTGTTTGTAGGCAATGAAATCTAACATATCCAGGGATATTGCAAATCTGTTTTCCGCCTCCTTACGCAACCGGACGCTCTCAGAACATTCAGCATCCCACCAAGGAGGAGAGGGAACCAAGCTGCGGGAAGTGGGTTTTACTGGAATAGAGGATTGGGCAGATTCCAATATGGCAGAAATGAACTGATCATATAAGAGAAGGAAGTTATATTGGTTGCACTGGGGGAATAAGTCAATTTCTATGTCTAAAAGAGTAGAGAATTGTTCCCAATTAGCTTGTGCTAACCGGTACTTAAGGAGAGATTGATAGGGTTTGGGAGGAGGGATAGTAGAAGGACAGAAATAAGAAATAGAAATAGGGAAGTGATCGCTGCCAAACGAATTTGGCAAAACCGACCAGGTTATAAGTGAAACTAAAGATGGAGAAGAAAAGGAAAGGTCTGGGGCACTAATATTTTGGGATGGAGATACTCTGCGAGTGGAAGATCCATCGTTCAAAATACATAGGTTGATGTCATCCAAAAGGTCCAATAAGGAAGACGAACAAGGATCATTATAGTGGGCACCCCAAAGAGTATGTCGGCAATTAAAATCACCAAGAATGATTAATGGAGCAGGGACAGAAGAAAGGATGGAGCGTAATTCAGAAATTATGTTAGGATTAGGATGAGGGATATATACAGACACAAAAGACAAATTTGCAGCCCTAGCAGCTACAATGTGAAAGCCAGTATTGTGATCTGGTATAGGAATTTGGGAAAACTCAATGCATCTATTAATTAGTAGAGCGGCACCCGCCCTACCGTCATCCCTGTCATCGCGGAGACACGAGAAGCCCGAAATTCTAAAATGAGATTTAGGACTGAGCCATGTCTCCGAGACAGCAAAGACAGACGGTTTATAGCGATTCACTAGATAGATAACATCTTGTTTATTACGACGGATGCTTCTACAATTCCATTGAAGGACCTGCAGAGCCATTGGGTGAGTTGTTACGCGAGAGGACAGAAAGTAATTGTTCAACAAGAACAGAGACATTGTTCGGTAGGGAATCTGAGAATTTGGATAACATATTAATTAGGGAGCAGAGCAGGAGTTCAACAAGGTTATCGTTAGGAGTAGCAAGAGGAGTGGTTTCAGTGGGGGAAGGAAGAGCACAGCCATTAGGCTGAGAAAAAGAAGGAGTAGACACAATAGCATTGTGATAAGCCCTGTCGTAGGACTTGCCTAAGACAGGCTGGGATCGGGGAGGAAGAAGCACAGTCTTCCTATAAGAAGTAGTGGGTGTAGTAAAACAAGGGGTCAAATGGGTTTTTTGAGGGGAAGCAGAGGGAGACTGGGTCGAGGCTGCAATTTCCGAAAAAAGACGCTTAGGGAGGGGATAACGTGCCGAAGCTTCCAGGTAACTGATGTTTTGCTCAGACATGACCATCTTGATAGATTTCTGGCGGGCATGCTCAGGGCATTTGGGATCTATAGCCTTGTGGTTACCCCCACGGCAAAGAAAGCATGTAGGATTTGAATCCTGAGAGGGGCAGCTATCTCCACTGTGCTTTTGAGAGCAGATGTAGCAGCGAGGCTGGGACCTGCATTGTTTGGCAATATGTCCAAACCTGCAGCAATTGCGACATTGAATTGTTGGTAGCTGGTAGGTTGTAACAGGCAGTGAGGCATTATAGCAATATACCTTTTCAGGTAGGGATTGTCCCAGAAAAGTTAACACCACTGAATTGGACGGGATCCAATTCGCGGTATCATCCCTCCGAGACTTAATGTTAAGCCTTCTAGCTCTAATTACCTCACCACAATGTCCAACAGTGGAAATACCATCTAAAAGGTCTGATAGAGACCAGTCTGTAGGGATATCCCTAACTACACCCATGCGGAAAACCTGGAATTTTGGTATGTATGCCTCATAATTGTTGCTCTCCAGTAAACTTAATTCCAGAAATTCATTGGCACTCACAGCTGATTTAAATTCTATTGATATCTTGTTGCGACCAAGATTTTTTATGCCGCCTTCTTTAATGCCTGAAACATTGTTTTTATGTAGGAATTGGGCAAACTTCAAAATTTTAAATGAATACCCTGCAGAGGGGTCTGTCTGGTTCTGCTCTAGAAACATACACAGTAAATGGGCCTTTGTCAGTTGCCGAAAATTTGACGTTACTATTAATTTCGAAACCAGGCTTCGTGAATACAGATTGGATTGAATCTGCCGGAGAACGGGCTTTTTTAGATTCAATCTCGATCGCCAGATCGACATCAGCAGGTCTTTTTGAGGATCTAGGCTTATCAGGAGGCAAACCTCCACCCCCATCCGGAGGCTCCTCCATACCTACTTGATTCCCAAAGGAATCAAGCAGATATGGATGCGCCCAGACGAAACGACAAAAGAATAAACAGAGGATTACCTTATAAGATTAAGCCACCACCGAGTCAACACAACACACACTAGTTAACAGCCACAAATAAAAACAATACGCATGAAAAAAAGATAACCTATAAACAACTGACACTCTCAACCAAGCGTCAGACCAGAATCGCCAGCGAACTTATCGAAGAGACTGACAAAGTGACAATACAATACTGACATGCCATTTGACATTTACGTAATTTTGACATTTGATTCAGTGAAATTATAAAAACAAAAATGACTGCTATATAAATAAAACCGTTAAATCCTGCAAACATATCATTTGTGATAATATAATACCATGACGGCCAGGTAGCCTTTATTTGTGTATTTGACCACGGTAAATTGTACTTTAATTCAAGAAAATCAATTTTTAATTTTTTTTCTGTATCGAGTATATAACCGATTATTTAAAAATATACGATATAGAAATCTTGCTTGTCATTTTATTTTTAATATTTTTTAATTCTTTTAAGTAACTAATCAATCTTAAAATTTGATTTTTCTATTACACTGTAATGTAGTATAAAATTAAAAACCGTAACCGTGCTAAAGCTACATTAAATTTGTCAAATTTAGTTCATTATTTGTCCGCTAAACACATTTAAAGCGCTGTAGCTACAGGATGTTCGTTTTGGTGGCAATTCTGTGTTTTTTAGTTGTGTAATTTGAAGCTTGATGTTCATTACTTGTTTGTTGTGTTGTTTTCTGAGTTCTCTGAACTCTGCATAATTTGACCTGTTGAGTTTTTATCTCATTGTAATATTGAGACTAATCCATTATTGTACCTAGCGTTGTACACTATCCGACAATATCAATATATTATTTCTGTTTCGTGGTCTCATTATAACATTTATTTAATTCGAGGAAACTAATAAGTATTTCGTGGATACTATAACCGGTTTAAAAAATAAGTGCCTGTGTCGGCAAGGAGGAAAATATTTTTGTTTATCATTAGGTTTAATTGAATTGTGAATTTAAAATGTGGTTAAAGGTTGTGATCATCGCTAATATTTTAATACCCTTCGTAATTTCTCAAGATGGTAAGTTTATTAAATATCAAATTTTAATATAGGTAAACGCAAGTCGCATTATTATTTCACTTGCCATTTAAATGCCAAAGTTGTTCATTTTATAAATGGCCATTATTCATAACATTATTATCAAAATACTATTATTGAATCAACACCCAATTAGACCTTCAATAAGTCCGAATGACTTTGTGATAATATCATAATCAGTTTGCAACTCATTATACAAAATTATTATTGTATTAAACTTTATATTAAGTGTTTAGATAATAATGAAAAATGATTGTGTTTTACTTATTACTAATTATAAATTGCTGTATAATTTGATTTAATTTTTGGTTTGGCCCAGTTGGTGAGAGCTGTGCTCTAAGTGACCAAGAGCTTGAGGGTACTTGTACTGAAGTTTCTAAATGTGGACCAGCAGTACAGTGAGTTATGGACTTAGAGATTTGAGATTATCTAAAATATATTTCAATTTCTTTTCTTTGCCTTGCCCCTTTGTGTCCTCTGTAATATCGCATTGTGATCATATTATGTATGCATGGCTTTCAGCAGTTCTGTTTAAATAGTTCTTTATAATATAATTAATATTTTGCAGATCTCTAAAAGAAAAGAAATACCATGACTTTGAAAGATGTGGTTTTAGTGGGTTTGAGGAAGTGGTGTGTTGTCCGCTAGTAACAGACAAATTTGGTAAGTGCTATGATACATAATAAGTTATAATATAAAATATTGTTTTGTTTATATTAAAATTATGTATTACAGGTCAAAATAGTGGTGGGTCAGGAGGAGGTGATAATGGCTCTAGAACACAAGCACAAAGAATTGCAGATAGAGGTGACATAGCTAATTATTATATTTATGAATCAATGCTTGCAATTTTCAATCAACTGTCTCAAATATCAATATAAATTTTAATAATAATTTGATTTCAGAATGCCAGAAGATTAAAGAAGGCAGTATACCACCTTTGGATTTACATATATTGGGCGGTGAAGCTGCTTCACTTGGGGAATATCCACACATGGTAATAATTAGTTTGTTTTCCTTATTGAAATAATCAATGTTTAGTCATTATTTTTAATACTAATTATTATGTGCATAAACAGGAAAACATTGTTTTGGTTTTACATAAGTATGACTGATAAGCTAGGTTAGCCTATTATATCTGGGTAAGCACCTATATTTTCTTTAAATAGGTGCTATTTCTTTTGAAAAAAGTAAATATTTCTAAATAGCATAAAGAAAGGCACTATTAGTTTTTTGTTTATCTGTTCACTTAGTTTTTCTACACTACTCTAAGGATTTTGATGCTGTTTTCAATATAATTAAAAAAATTTTTTTCTGAAAATGCCATGCAAATAAATAAAATTGATGTGCCTGTTCGTAATATCAAAATATTTTAACAATGTTTTACTATTTTGGTACGCGATATGGATACAAGTTTCTACAAAACAATTTTTTTAAATTTTATCTGTTTGTTTCGGGTAATCTCCGAAACGCCTGACCGATTTTGACGGGACTTTCATTGGCAGATAGCTTATTTTATGAGGAGTAACTTAGGCTACTTTTTATTCCGTGAACCAGTACCTACCCACGGGATAGTACGCGGGATAAAGGCACTTTTCTCCCACCACGTGAACAAAGTCGCGTGCGTCGGCTCGTTGGTCATAGTTTTTGTAATGTTGTTGTTAACACAATTTTCTAACGCTTACATGGCTTTCGCTGCTTCATAATAATGCAGCAAATAATTGTCCCTCTTAAAATGTCTACAAAAAGCTACAGCTGGTTGTACCTTAATTTGACCTGTTCTGGACATAACAGGGTGAATGAAGGTAGCTGTTATGTCAGAAACTGCAGGATAGGTCCTGCTGAATATTTAGTAGCTACAGCTATTTAATAATAATTATATGTATCATACCTGCACTAGACCCATAAAGTGACGTAAGTTTATGTCTACCTGTTACTTAGTTCTTAACATTTAATAGGTAGGTATATATGTAGGAACATATATATGTATATACGTATCGAATGTTAAGAATTATGTAACTGCAGTACATACATTTTTGTACCCAGGATATTTTTATAAAAATGATTGCTTTATTCACATTAACAACATAAGATTTTTATTGCCTAATGTGTTACTAACTCGGATAGAGTTTTGTAAAAAAAATCTATGACAGGTGTCATTAGTTTTTCGTTGACGACTGTTTTTAATTGCTAAATATTTTGCGATAAATTTGGATTCGTAATAACCTATTGGTTGTTTTTTTAACTCAATGTGTACTATAACAATTTCGAGCTTATTTACGAGTGTCATAGTTATAAATAATACTTATAAGGAAGTGTTAATGGTAAACACTGTAATATTTTATTATTAAAAGATCCGTCCTCACTTTGTATAAGGTATTATTGGGATCTTACCTGCCTAAAAACTTCATTTAACCTTTTGACCATTTAAAATAGATTATGCCCTGCGGCTCCGCTCTCGTAAATGTAGATTGTGTTATTATCCCTCAGGAACAGTACTTATTTGTGGATAAAAGGTACCCTATGTACCTACCTATTATTCTGTGCCCCAGAATAATAAAGTATAAAAAACTCATAATCGCAATTCAAATATTATGCCCGCGGCTTCGCCCGCGTAAATATAGGCTAGGTTAGGTTTGGTTGAAAACAGTACTTTTTCTAGATGAAAGGTATTCTATGTCCTTTTTTATTCCCCTGACAACATGTGTGCTAAATTTTATGATACTCTGTCCAGTAGTTAAGTTGTGAAAGCGTAACAAACAAACAAACTCACAAACTCACAATCGCATTTATAATATTATTAAGGATTATAATATTAAGTGTCATGATTTCTTATTTTCGTTAATAATTCTGTACGGGAGTTTTTATTTACCCAACTGGCAACACAGCCAACCGTCATTTTTAAATAGTCGGGTAGGGATGGGCAAATAAAGAAAAATATGTCGATATATATCGCATCGATAGTTTTATAAAATATCAATGTATGCAGAGTAAAAAATATTTTTACCTAATTTCGATATATCGATATTTTTACCTCAAAGTGCGATTAGCTCAAGTATTGACAAAAAATTCGGCAGTGAAAAACACATTTTGTAGTTTTATTAGCTTTATTATTAAATAAGGTACAATTTTCTTCAGTAAAAAAATTTAATTTAAGGCGCGCCCACAAATTAAACGCACCCACAAGCCTGCGACATTCAAAATTTATGCAGTTTTTTGCACTTTTCGGCAAAAGTGAGATTTGCGACATAGGAATGAAATGGACGAATAGGAATGTAGCTACTAAATAAGACTCATTTTAACTTAAAATAAATCTGTTCTACGGAGATTCCGTCAAACCTAATAAGATCACTAAATTGACAAAATCTCTGTAAAATAGATAGGTTTCAAGTTAAAATGAATATTATTCAGTAGCTACATTTCCATTATTGTCGCGAATCTCAGTATCTTTAGTAAACAATGTAAGATCAACCTGAAATATGCAAAATACTTCATAAAATTTGAATTTAGCGCTCACGCGCTAATGTTTAACCTTAATCTCTATTAGTAACAATTCTAAATCATTCAAACTAGTATTCATCTGGTATGGACATCAGACGCACTCTTTCTTTGATCTGGGCAGCTGAGGAGCAGAGAGAAAGAGACCATCCATAGACATTTTTGGCTGCGTTCTGAATTTAAATGTTATTAAATTAAAGACAATGTGTGTTTGTTAGAATTTTTATAATTTAATATTTTAAATGAATGTTTTAATGTGCTGTATATAATGTGTAGTAAACCTACGCATCCATATTCTTAGGGAAACAGAAAAGGACATACAGTACCTTACATCCAGAAAAAAGTACCTACTGTTACTAATCTAACGTACATTTTCACGAGCGAAGCCGCGAGCAAAATCTAGTATAATATATTTTCTTGTTAAGTATCCAACGTAGTTATGTCGTTTGTGAACCAAACAAATAACCAATGTCCTAGTACCTATCTGCTAATGTGTATTCCGTGCCCATGTGCCATATTTAAGTATTAGAGTCGAATATGAATCGAATCACAATTTATCATTATAACTTTCTAAAATAAGTGAGAACTTCTAGTATAGGCAGATCTCTAGCTCGATTTCATTATGGCTTAACTCTTTTGATCTGACAATGGGCCTAGCAGTAGGTAATGTTTCCAGTAACGGTTCCGGGTCTGATATTGTTACGTGGAGTTAACGTCAAGATCCATAAATATGTGTTAAAACCATAGATGTATATAAGAAGAAAAGAAGACTAATATTTCTAAGAACTAGATAATGGATTCCAATAAATGACATCATTATTTTAATAGTTAACTTGAATTTTGATTTAATAAAAGTAGCTTTTCCGGTTTCGCCTACAAAATATTATTCATTTGCATTGCATCATATAAATACATCATGCTTGTTAATTTAAAACTTGGAGTCTTTGTGGCAACCTAATGATTAAATAGTGCTATAAGCTAAAATTACTAGGAATCGAGAGATCATGCGTTGTGGGTTCGATCGCCGCCCATTGCACTACTGACCTTCGAAATTTTCTGGAAATCTTGGAACACTAGGTATGGCATCCACCGTTATGCTTTATACGAATTTAAAATCATGAAAATAAGGTATTTCGAAAAATCCAAAAAGCCACAGCAGTTTAATATTCCTCTAAGATCAGATTACCAGACAGGAGCAGCTTCATTTGCTTGATCTAAGGTAATCACTACCGATCCAGTAAGACAGACAGCGTTTATATGGCTTACTTTTCAACTTAGTCACAAGTTACAATGACCGGCATCTTCATCGCTGTCCTCAAAAAGATGACTCGAGGTCAATACGCTACGAAATCTTTAAGCGCACAGTTATGTGATTCAACGTTCGCGACTTTGCTTTACAACTTAGGTCATTAGTTCATTTACCTTCAAATGATTATTTTGAGACATTTTGTCGAACGTTACCTTTTTAACGTACCCTTGATTCAATGAATCTCTACACTAACTGTTGTTTTACACGTCGTCCTTAAGTAAATGCCTCCCTTCTCTGGTGCATACGAGTCCTCAAGCAATCGTGCTGGGGTTGGTTGATGTGTAAGACAACCAAGTTATGTACCAGGTAATCTCACGATATTCCGGTACTTAATGCCAGTTGTTCTGTTTGTTGAAATAGATACATATATCTCAGGCCTATATAATAATGATCATTGGTTAGATATTTATCGCTTCTACATTACGTGAGCTATGGGTTAGGTCCCACGTAATAGGAGGCGAGCCTATTGCCTTTTACGGACACAGGTTCAGACTCGATGCCGTCACTCCGAATTTCTTTACGGAAACTTTGTCTAGCTTATTATTTTATTTTTCATTTGCAGGTCGGCCTAGGGTTCGATCGTGGAAACGGCTATGAATTCGACTGCGGCGGTTCAGTACTGTCTAACAGTTACGTGTTAACTGCTGCACATTGTGTTGATACGCTAGACAGGTAAGTACATAACAGACATCGTGGAACACTATATACGTAAAAGCAGTATGCTTACTAACGAAAGGTGTTCACTTCAACGCGTTAATCGATAACATGAATAGATTCAGAAACATAACGGGGCAACTATTTACGCGGCGAGTAGTACCTAAGCGCGTAAATGTACTTAGCACTCTTAGCAGCATATTTACGCTTTACGCTCTTGAAAGTTATATGCGTGTGTAAAAAGTATTTCTTTTACATATCAGTTTATAATATTTGATTGAATATTTTTGACATATTAAAAATAAAAACATTTCTGTGTATGGCGAAATATTTTTTTAGTAGGCATAGAATAGGTTAGGCAGGCAGTAGGCATATTTTAATGGCAATACCCGTTGAATTTTTCATGAGTATAGTTTTCCTTTCCTTCATTTTATTAACATTATTGTAAATTGTTCTTGTTTTAGGATAGAGCCGACCATTGTGCGTGGAGGTGTAATAGAGATCGGCGACCGGGAATGGAACAGCGCCACCGATGTGAGGATAGCACAGATTATAATAAATCCTCAGTATACCAGGCGAGAGAAATACCACGACTTGGCATTGTTGAGGTAAAACGTTATTTAAATGTATATCAAATTACTCAGAGACTCGGTTTTCAATTCTTTGCTTTCTGTTTGAAATGGTCGGATATAAAAGGCAATGCTCTCCTATAAACGACGTTTCCCTTGATTCAAGATCCAAATCTTGTATAAATATTTAAATGACATGACATTTTATTCAAGAACGCTATACTTATATATGTGTAAATATTTACTAAGTTAGCTATAGCCCCGGCTGCCTCGGTGGCACAGCGGCAGCGAATGCAACAGCTGTGTATGAGGTCTCTGATTTGGTCTCTGGCAAAAAAAATCAGTAGCATCTCGGAGCCTGAGACTGGTCCCTATAGACGAGAATAAGATCTCATTATTTTCGTGAGAACTCAAACTATATACTACAACTATCTCCAAACAATATTTCGGTCACGGCGGCCAATGTGCGCATATTACAGTGCACAAGTGTGTGCGCAAACATAAGTGCGTTCTCTGTTCCGTCATTCTCATAGTTCAATGGGATGGCAATACACCGTGACGAGAGAGATTGGGCGCGAGACAATGGCTGCACGTGATTTAATGTGCAATACCGCTTATAAGTACTTACTAAGCTCGGGCTGATATTGAGAAAATATTTTTTTAATAGAAAATTATTAAGATCTCAAGTTAGCTAGACTTGGGATTCGGATCCAAGACTTCATGAGCCCCATAACAACAATACGTACAATTTAGATTTGGCGTTTATTGATTTTTAATCTATTTTAGATTGGCAAGACCATTGCAGTTCTCAAGTAATTTGAATGCAATATGTCTTGAAACAAGCGAAGAAGATCCAAAAATACCGCTGACGATCACCGGTTGGGGCAAAATAAGTAACGCACGTACGTATTAAAATTATTAATTTATGTTTGAGACTCGCTTATATTGCATGAAAGAAGATGTTTCACTTTTGTATAGGACTGCGGCTATAACTTGTACATCCACAGGAAACCTGGGAAATGTATCCCTAAATACATTTAGTTAAGCAATTCTTTATTAAATATTTGTAATAAAATATAAAATGTTTGACGTTTGTCCTGCAGACTATCTATGACAAGTTGGTAGAAGACATTTAGAACATATTTATTTATATAGAATGCTAGAATTGTCACAAGTAAAAGAACTCTTGCTGGAATAATATTCACCAAAGGAATTGATAATTCTTGTAAAAATGAAAGGAAAGCGTATGAATTTAGGAAAGTGTAATATAAAACACTAATTCAGCATTGGAATATTTATTATCGGTCAATATGACATTGACAGTTAATGTCAAACATAAACAAAATGTTTCGTTCCGGAGTGCATCCTGCAAAATCAGTATTATATTATAAGAATATATTATTTTTATGTTGATTGTTTGTTGAAAAGATGTGTATAGTTATAATATGATATGTAGTTGAAATGAATAAATGATGCTCTAAAACATATTTATTGTTGACATATATATTTATATATTATTTACATTATTATAATTATAGTACTTTCGTACAGTTTTCGATATGATTTATGAACGCATACAAAATTATTTGACCGAGAACCACCGCCATATTGAATATAATGGCAATAATATAAAAACTATTATTTTTAAGCGTAAACGTAATTCGACTTAAATTATACTATATATAACTATTTTTTGGCTGCTAGTACATTTCATAGCCGAAAATGAAACATCTCCTTTTTATCAAGGTAAACTACAACAGTAAAGCTACAAATAGTATAATTGGTAACTACGCGGCACAGCTTGCCGAGTTTCTGATTGTTTGTTTAAAAAAGTATGTGGCTTGCCTAATGGCAAACAGTTACTTTAGCAAATAGTATATATGATTATAACTTTGGTGTTGAACGTGACGGAACCCGGACGAAATGCAACAGTTCTCTGTACGAAATGCAACAGCAAGGAAACAGTATTCATACCGCTGTAAATATACAGAATGTCGACGTAAAGTAACAACATTGACGTGAAAAGGTATAAAAGTATCACATTTTTATTTGGTGACCACTGATAGTACGAAACCTAATAGGTTTCGATTAGGTTTCGCATCTATTTGTGTAGGTACGCTAATGTACACATTGACTGAATTTAAATTTGGTTTTAGTAACGTATTGAGATTTTACTTTTAGTTTTTTATTATTAGGTTTGTTACGTTTATACGAACAAAATATTGTTGTTTTATTTTAGGAGATACGAGGAGCAACACGTTATTGAAGGCGAATGTGACAGTGGTGTCTCGCGGTAAATGTACCGAATCGTATACTAACTGGCGGAAACTGCCTAATGGCATATCCGCCGATCAGATGTGCGCCGGCGACCCGCAAGGCATTAGAGACACTTGCCAAGTAAGTTAGTTATAATTGGACAGTGGATCCCCGGTAATCCGGCCTCTGTCTTATCCCGCGCCCTCAGAAATCCGACATGCCTATCACTATACAAAAAAATTATTTCAGCATATCTTCACTAATTTAATGCATGATCAAACAGGTTGTAACTTGTACGCGCCACCACTATTGTGCTCGTACTTCAAATTAATCTTATCACTTTGATTTCTAATTTATTTTTGTTTCTTACGGAACACAAAAAAGTCCGGCCTATAGAGAATCTGTGTGTGTCTGTACTGTATAATCCGAAAATATCAATAGTCCGACACCGCCCTAAAAAACGCTCGTCGAATTACCGGGAGTCCACTGTACATCCTAAAATATACGAGATGTAGGGAGAGGATTAATATACACTAACTATTTATTTACATTAGCTCGGGACTTTGTAGTAGGTAGTACCTACATGGATTTTAAATTTAAATCCAACTAACCTGAAAATTCGTTCAGTAAGCAACATTTGCGTAATAGCGGCATAAACAGAAAAACACATTTTGTAGAATCGTTTTGGGTTTAAACTTCTAAGGAGCGAAATAGGTCACTACTAGATTTTCAAGAAATAACTGTTTTTACAGAGGTAGTCTTGTTACAGATTTATAAACTTAATGTTTTATTTATTTATTTTTCGTCGGAAAGGGACAGTGCATAGTGGTGTCGATGTAATGCCTTACACGTGTCGCAGCGTTCAACTTCTAATAGTTCAAAGTCCCAACAGTCTAGGTTGATGTGTCGCTGTGTGTACCATATATTTTGAATAAAATTGTAACGGAGACATTGATCTTAAGAAGCGAAGTTGTGAAATTATGAGCTAACTTGTATGGTACATGATGTGATGTTTGCCTTTTTCTGTGTGTAATGAATATGCCCGACTAACGTAGTTAGGCGTTCAGTAGTAACGTGTCGTGTGTCGCAGGGCGACTCGGGCGGGCCGCTGGTGAGCACGGCGGACGACGGACAGAACCGCCTGGTGGGCGTGACGTCGTTCGGGCGCGGCTGCGGCTCGCCCGTGCCCGGCGTGTACACGCGCGTCAGCCGCTACCTGGCCTGGATCGAGGGTGTCGTGTGGCCCAACTAGCCACCCACCGACCCATTCTCTGTCTCACTGCCACAAAAACGACGACAACTCTACCGCCATAAGGAAAAAAGACGTGCATAATATTTTTTTAAATTGTATTTTTCACGTACGTAAAAAAACGCATCTGTCAATATTTCTATATTAAATATAAAAATATTGGCAAACACCTCGTTTTTCCTTATGACACAGTAGTTGTTCTAAAAACACTGCTAAAGCAAATATGTGTTTATAATTCTCTTTCTTTTTATGTGAAATTGATAGAGATAATAATAATCTCTGCTTGCTTGTCTAATTATTCATCTATTACTTCGATATCATAATTTAGGAACGTTGCTTTTGAGGGCCGTCAATGGCGTCAGGTATGTAGCTACGCCAATGCGCGCAGTGTGACGTTATTATCTGGACTATTCCAACAATGCGTGCGCCAGATGTCTCGGCGATACTACACGAACATTTTGTCAGTGCAATAAATATAAGACTCGTTGCACAACGCGCCCTGTTGTCTTGCCAAATACGACCTTTAGCCATATCTTTCTACTATTACTTAATATATAAAGATATAATTTTATGGGACTGATTGAAATCGACATTAAATTGTCGAGTCATTTATTATTATTATTTACTGTTAATACAGATCTAAAATTAAAAGGTATTTAGTGTCGATCTGCTAAATTATATACTTAGCTGTGCTAGTTTAATTAAAAAAGTATATGTTTACAATGTCGAGCGATTAGTATAACTTATTCGAAAAATAATCAATAACATTTGTAAGTAAATAATTAGGTAAGTATGTATACAAGTTTGATAGACAACGAAAATCAGAATATAGTTCAATACGATTCGTGTATTAAACGGAATAATATAAATATTAAAAGACTTGTTTTATTTTATTATGCATTTATCTATAAGATAAAAGTCTCGCCATCTTTCTTCTTTAACCTAACAAGAATGAGACAGCATGCGATTTATCTTTCGTATAACTTTTACTTGTTAGTTATGAGACTGGCCATTAGGGTTTAAGATTCTTAATTTTATTACCGAACTTTTAAAAAATACAGTCTGCTAATTAAATACGCAGCAAGCATGAGGTCACTTCTCTGCTGCCGCTGCGCTAAGTTCTGGATTAGACTTAGCACGGGACTACCATTGATAGTTCTGCGTGTTGGTAATGTTTAACTAACGCCGCGAGTGTGAGCTCCCATTGAGAGACCACATTTGAATTTTGAGCTTTTAAATACGTCAGCTTTTAGTAAAAGTTCTCAAACAATTGTAAATGTATACTTTAAGTAAAGTAAAAGTAGCCACTCAAAAGTTACAATCGATCAAAGGTGGTCCGTCAGTCGTGACTGAGAGGCATCCATATCTCATAATAATAATAATATCAGCCCTGTATTAAACTGTCCCACTGCTGGGCACGGGCCTCTTCTCACTGTGAGAAGGGTTAGGCCATAGCACAGTACATAAATATACAGTATTGTAACTCGGCCGTATCTTTGAAATAAATGCCTACAGCCGCGCGGTGCGTAAACATGCGATAGGGCTGCCCACCTACATCATTTTAATTAAATCTGCCTACTTTGAGTTTCTACTATTTTTGTGATTGTAAATATTTTTTATTTTATTTAGGGTCAATTTTTCAATGGTCAGATAACTTTTATCTGGGGAATATGTTTGACATTTTGACAGCTTTTGTATAGAAAATATGTCATACCGCCATATTTATTCTTCATATAAAAGTTATCTGACGATTGGAAAACCAATAAAATTAAACATTAAAATACTTTGTGAATGGAATAGGAAGTGTTCAATAAAAGTGCATGTTGTTTTTTGATTGGTAGATTTAATTTAAAAAAACATGTTTATGTTAGATTTAAGACTTAATAACAAATTGGTCTCATAAATTTGCGACTGAAAAATATTTGCGCCTCGACTTTAACTACCTACCTACCAGTAAGTATAATCATTTTATAGTGTTACCTTTCGTAGTTTCCAGGTAATCTAAAAAAATTTAACTCTGCGTGCGTTATTGAGGAATTCATGCAACCAAAAACAGCACAATATAATCTACTTGTCATATTAAATAGGCTATACTTGTACTATTTTTGGTACAAAAAATCGCGCGGTTACTGTTTAAAAAACAACACACCGTCCGTTCGTCACAGCTGACAGCGGCGCATTCGCGACTGGTTGCGTACCGAGCGCATGCCGACGCCGAGGCGCGTGGGTATGACTCGAGTTCCGACCGTTTGTATGAAGATAGGTTACTGTATATTTATGTACTGTGGCCATAGTCCACCACGCTAGCCTAGTGCGGGTTGGCAGACTTCACATATCATTGAGAACATTATGGAGAACACTCAGACATGCAGGTTTCCTCACGATGTTTTCCTTCACCGTTAAAGCAAGCGATAATTCATTATTTAATACGCATATAACTTCGAAAAGTCAGAGATGCGCGCCTTGGGTTCGAATTCGAAACTTCATATCTCATAACTAGACATCGTTATCGCGCAGGCCAAGGTCGTGGCAACGCCGCCCATTCGGCGCTAGGGTTGTCGCGCGTACGCATGTAGCATGCACACAATTTTTTTTATAACAGTTTTGTTATTGTTTGATATATTTATGTAATTTAAGATCTATATTTAAATTTATCTATCGATATTTGTACTTCTATTTTACTTTAGATACCTCATTAAAGAAATGGAAGTACAATTATATTTTTTTTAGTAACCACGCCTAACTACCTCGATACAAAATAATTATTAACACACCTATTTCATTGGAAATAGTTTCAAAATAAAACACATTAATATTTTATAAATACCATTTATTGAATAACATTTATAAAAACATCTCTTGTAAATTTATACAGACTTAGACTTATTTGGAATAAATTACTAATAATTTCTCAATACTGCTTTCTGTTAATTTCTGACGTCTGCTGGAAAAAAACCATTTTAAGTACGAGAACGACCGTTTAACTTCAACGGATGTCACTGGTAAATATATTAAATGTTTCAAATGTCGTACAGTATTAATATTCATTTGACGATCTATATGGACTTCGTTATTTTTTTAAAGTTGTTCTATTGTTTTAATAGTTGCATAGCCCGGGTTATTGTTAAGAATACTTTTGAGTTTCAAAAATATTTCTTTACCCTTTGGATGTAAATATAGTCTTGATAAATGCTTTTGTACTTCTGTAACTATTAAAATAGAATTAGATAAATTAAAATCGGAATTTTCTAGTTTCTTTATAGATGTTGATATTATTTTAAAATTATTATCAATGAAACTAATTTCTTCTTTTAATTCATAAAAAGATAATATTCTTTTTGCTTCTGCTATGACAGTTGCTTCTCGTGAATTTAAATTATTAATTGCGGACTTTATTTGATCGAAATATTGATTATAATACGAAACCGCATTTAACCAGGTTCCCCATCTTGTTATTACAGGTTGGGGGGGAAGGGGGATTGTTGGGAACATTTCTTTAAACTTTTTTATTCTTGACGGTGCTTTGAAATAAACTTTTTTAATTGAATTTATTAATTTATTTACTGAAGGGTAAAGGTCCCTAACCCTTTCTGTCATATTTGTGTACTTTAAAGATAATTTCTTCCAGCTTTAAGCATGTAAGAACCAGCGTCAGTAACAAAAAACAGTAGTCTTTTTAAATTTGAATTATATTCTAAGCCCCAAAGATCTTCAAGAGTTTCAGTAACAACTTTTTCTATTGTAATATAATTAGTTTTTCCAATAATTTGCTCGCGAAAATGTGCGGAGTAGTAGCACCTGAATTTTTTAATGCACCTATAACGACATTTGCTACATTTTTCCCCGATGTATTTGTGGTTTCATCAATTAGGTAAATAAACTCATCCTTTAACTCTTGTCTTATTCTTTCCTTTTTGTCTTCATATACTAGAGGAAGATAATTCACTCTAATGTGAGATTCTGTTGGAAGATTTATTTCATTGCCATACTCATTGTTTAAACAGTTTTCTATAAATTTTCTAAACTTTGGGTTATTGATCTGAGTCCATGATGTATTGCAACTCACTAGGAATTCAACTAAATCCTTGTTAAAGTGTTTTTGCATATCCTTCACTTTCGTATGTGTGGCACTTTCCAATTGTCGATCAATATTACTTTTTCTTGCATAAATAAATTATTCACATGAAGGACAAAATATTTTATTCTCTCTTACTTGTAATGATGGGTAATCCTTAATTAAGTATTATACATTTATACTCAATCCGCTGTCTGATGTATTTTTTTTTACGTGACCTCGATTCAAGATGTCGCCTGATATTATATTTTTCCGTTTAAGAAAAACATTGCATGCTTTGCAGCAAATACGATTCCCGTCATCTGATAGTTCTGGATGTTCTACTATATCCATCTCCATATTGACAATCTGTAATAAAAGCAAAAGGTTCGTGATCGAAATATTAACCACATACTTCATTCGGTTTCGTGTTAACAAGCTTTACGTCACGTTGTTATTATAAAATGGCGGCTAATGATAAAGGATGTAATTTTTGTTTATTAATGTACATATAAGTACAAACAAGTTTTTCGAAGTTCTCAATAGAGTATAAGTTCAATCTGGCAATATTTTATTAAATAGATAAGTATGTTTACTCTACATATGAATCTATTTAGTTACGAATTGAGAGTTTCTAATTATTATTATTAGAATTGACAAGAATAAAATTATAGCTATATAGGTCACTTTACCTATGTATAGGCCTTTGCCTATACATAGGTAAAGTGATCCTATATTGTAGACTATGTATAGTAGAAATAAAATCTTTTATTAATATATTATATGTTACTTTATTTTAATGAACCTACCGAGTCAAATGCAAAAAAAATGGCGGTGACGGCTAGCTATGAGCATCTTATCTACCAAATTATCATTTGTGTTATATTAAAAACATTACATTATGAAAGAAACACTATATTTTTCTACATATTATGAAAGTATTATATTAAATATATGTACCTTATACATCGAGGTAAATAAAAATGCAACTTACATGAAAAACTCGCATATGGCTCCTTAAATCCAATCCGTAGGTATAATCGTAGTCCAGGGAACACAGCAGAGGTCAGTGGTTTTGAGGTAATCAATTATAGAAAACACCAATATGCAAGTCCAATCCGTAATGCAAATCGTAATCCAAAAGCAAAGCAGAGGTCAGTGAATTTTAGGCAATAAAAGATAACAGAAACACCAAACGTAACGACTCCGAAAGCAAGCACGTGGCCGACTGATTTAAGCGTCAGTTTACGTCAATGTTGCCAATTCTAAAAAAATGTTTTCACTTTATTTTAAAATGGCAACAAATATTAAATTGCGATTAATAAAAAGAGAACATATAGATGTTAAACTACTTTTATGAATTTTGCCACGGTTTAATGATTTATAATTATTATTATAAATAATTAATAAACCTCTGACAAAATGTGTAAATGTCTATAATGTTATTAAATTTTATAGTGAACATTAGTGTCACAATTCTAAAAAAAACAAGTCAACACTTTATTCACAACATTGCTACAAAAATATGAAAATAATTAAAAAAATATGTAACATAAATGTTTCTCAAAAATCTCTTCAAATAAATAATAATTACAAAATAATTATTCATTTTATTTTGAAAATCTTTGCCTCGTACTATTTTCTTCGTCTTTAGTTTGTATTGAAGTTAAGAGTAGTAGTAAAGAAGTTAATACAAAAAAATACAAAACTTGTGATTTAGTTTTCCAAAATGATTAAAAACTACCTAAAGGTAATAAGTACGAATAGTTTAAATAAAGGTACATATGATTTAACATAATAGGAAAAACCACCAAGTACTTATGTATGTTAAATGATTATGCGTACGTATGCCAAGCGTAGCGTCGTGCGTCGCAGCGTTGCCACGATTTTTACCCGCACAATTACGATGTTTACTCATAACCTAGTTAAAATTTACAATTGCTACGAATGACTACCATTAGTAAAAGACCTTTTCCGTTCACTGCGTAACAAGAACTAGCGTGCAGAAGATGTTCCCTCAAACGATCACCATAAGTTTACTTTGAGTGAAGACCACAATGGAATTTGGAATGTGTGTACTGTTTTAGCGTTAGTAAAAGTATTGGAACGTATCCACATTGTAGACACAAATGCAATATACAGTGGTTTATTAAATTCATAAAAATATCTGATATCTTATTATGCGTGTGAAGGTGGTCTGTAGTGGAGACACTGGGTCGGAATGCTGTTGACTGGGGAGGTTGGTGTGGATAGATTTGTTTAGAAGTGCGATTTACAATCACTACACAGTAATGTAATTCAGTTAAATCTTTACCAAACTCGGACCCGAGTCAGCTGTTGTAATTTAAATCATCTTCACTCACTATGGCAATTGTATTCTGGTGCGATGACAGTCGGTTTGAGATAACTTTTTTAGCACAGTACACAGTACAGCACTACCGCTTAAGTCATACAGTAGGTACATAAAATGTTATGTAGATTAAATGGTAAAGCAGTTATACAGTCTAATGCTAACTAATATTAAGTACAAAATGCAAATGTGAGTTTGTTTGTTTGTTACGCTTTTAGGCCTTAACTACTACTAACCGATCATATTGATATTTAACATACACGTTATCAGGGGTAGAGAATAAACCATACCTTTAATCCTAGAAAAAGTACTGTTGCCGAGATATAAATTTACTGTCAAAAACTACCGAAGCCGCGGGCAATATCTAGTATAACATATTTCTGCTATGAAGTACTTACATATATAATAATAATAATAATAATAAAGCGCACAAACCGCAGGGCAGCTTATGGCGAGCTGAATGTGAGTGTGAAAGTACATATTATGTAGCAATAGTCCTACAGCTGCCGCTGCTAATGTCTCGATAAGTGTCCCATCTCACTCTAAACTGAAACTCCAAGATACACACGTTGTTTACTAAAATCGATTTAAAAGTTGAAACAATAGTAGTGCTTTCTAATACGTTAATACTGATTAATTCTCTGTCGTTTACGCAAAAATTATCGGACAATATTCTTGAACTGTGGTTTACTAATGCGAGCGGGGTGTCCGCATATTTCACCGCTGCGATACGAGATAGCCTTCATATTTGCTGTCTCCGTCTAACACATCCGTTGTAGCTGCCTCGAGTGCGCTTGTACCAAATAGACGGTATCATGGCCCATTGTTTAGTGTGTAATAATACTAATAATACAAACGATGATTTTATAAAGTGTGTTCGCTGCAACAAACACTATCACGCAGTATGCATAAATTTTTCGCATGAGGATACACAGAAAACGCAAACCCCAAACAATTGGCTCTGCCCGCAATGTCTAAGTAAACAGCCATAGGGTGATGATAATTCTAATGCTCCAGTTTGTCCATCAATGCCTACGTCTATGGCCGATATAACTTTTAATGTAACGCGTAAAGTGAATCAAACTAGGCCAGAACCTCTGCAAAGTGCATGACTTTCTGCGGATTTCTGGCGCTTAGAAATAAGGGACATCATACGAGAAGAGTAACGGAAGGCGTTGCAGGAAACTGTGAGTGTTATAACTGCAAATGTTAAAGAAATAAATGAAGAATTAAAAGAGTTTAAGGCTCCATGAATTTTTTGAATAGCGAGTTTGAAATAATTAAGAACAATAACATTTTATACCTATCGAAAAGAAATGGATCAAATAAGAAAAGAAAAGATATTTCACGTTCTGACCTGAACGATGCCAAGGCAAAATACAATCAAATAGATCAATTATTACGTGCGAATAATATTGAAATTCAGTGTGTTCCGATATATAAGTCAGAAAAATTTGTGAATATCGTCAAACATCTCGGACGCACCGTGAATGTCATGATCAATGACAATGATATACAATACTGCTCAACAATTGCGAAAGTAAGCCCGGTTAGTACCCGACCCCGGTCTATATTAACCAAGTTCATCTCTACCCGTACCCGTGACACCTTCTTAGCTGCAGTATCTGATTATAATAAAAAACATGTTCAAGATAAATTAAATACGCATGACCTAGAATTTAGTACAAATGGAAAGACGCCAGTGTTTGTCGTGGGGAACTTATCGCCGGAAAATAAAAACTTACAAGCTGCAATTAGTATACGTGCAAGAGAATTAAAATACTATATGGCTGTGAGGAGGTTGCATCTTTGTGAGAAAGTCGGAAACTACAGAGAAGGTACCTATATATCCGGAATCTCGATATGTTATAGAAACTTACATGATCCTTAATAAGCTACCTACCATACCGTGAAAACTGGCAACATTGCCAATTTTTGCAGGTTTTAGGAGTTTCAGACAATTTTTCTGACAAAAATTGTATGCAAGCTACATTATGTTCTTATGTGTTATAAACACAAATTTAATGTAGATTATACTGACACAAGTGTTTTTCAAGATAACCACTAATATATAAAGCTAAACGTCCAAAATAAAATGTGGCAAAGTTAACCCGTACTTGTGGTAAGTTTGCCAAATTAGTTTTAGAGAAGAAAAAAGGACGAAAACACATAGGGGCATGTTTTTTCTTCTGCAAAACGCGGTTAGCAGTATGGAATTACCTATTGAGTGTAAAAAGGAGCAAACATGCGTGATTTATTTGTTGATTGGTAAAGTTGACCACCTTTTGTCGAATTATCCATACAAATCACAAATTAGGGTTAGGGTTGTCAAAAATAACGCATGATTGAAAATAATAATTATTATAACATTTAGCTTATAAACGTAAATAAAATAAAATCAGTCATCTTTCCTCAATGAAAAATAAAATATTTTCGAAAAATTGCGTTTAACACTAATCAGTTATGATGTATATGTGATAGTACTAATTTTCTTCTGTCTCGGCGGCCTATTATCTAGAAAAGATATTATCTAGTTAAATTCCATACTACAAGTACAGGTTGTTAACGTGTAAAAAACTTTAACCTAGGTATATGCAGGACTTATTCAAAACAAAAATAAAAAATAGCAGCGCGCAACGGCTGCGATCAGTGGACGCGTCACAGACCTCGAGCTTGTCGCGCAACTTTCGTAGAGTGCCATCGAAAAACTAGATTTTTGAGTTTATTTTCAAAAACCTTTACAATAATTTTATTCTATATCACCAGCACATAACCATGGTTTAAGTTTTTTGACACCCGTATACGACAGACAGGTTGAATATTAACAACCGGCCTTAGTACCTAATTATATGAGTCTAATCAACCGATTTTGATGAAATGTAGGTATAATAGGTACTATAAATAAAAAAACATACCTACCTATCACCTAACATTCATTCAGTAGGTACGTATGTAAGACCAACAAATGAAAACCAGTCGAAAAAATCAATTTTGTTACAATTACTTTCAAGTAAGTACATAGGTAAGTACGTATTTTATTAGAGTCGAGAAAAAGGGACAACCCTAGGCATAACCAAAACATGGCAAAGAAACTGTCACATACCGGCGTCAGTGGAGTGGCAACATTACCAATTGACTTTTTAACGTAGATATTGCAATTAAACTGTTTCTAATTAATTATATCGGTTAACGGTTACAAATGACAAGTTCTATGAAAAATATACATTTCTGCGATTAGTGTTCATCACCAAAATTTATGAATTTTCCGAAGCACTCAAAAAATTCGTTAGTTCAGTGAAAACTTTTGGCGGCCGAATGAAGTGTCAAAACATGTTTTAATGTTGCCAACACAAAAACAATGTGGTCAACTAACTATTCAATATTCTACTAAAATTTTCAAAATGCTCAGATATGTGATACTTTTTTTGGTAGTCACAATTTTGTAAACGGAAACGGGGAATGGCAAAGATACTTGCCAAAGGTAAAGTTGCCAGTTTTCACGGTACCTTTTTTGTTTGTAAACATGCTCCTAATAAATAATAAATACCTATTTTCAGTCGTTTCATGATGTATTACATTCTTTTTGATATATAGGTACCTACGTTACATTGGAATTATTTTACCTTATAAATATAACTTGTTTTATCAATGTTTACTTAACTAAATCATATAATGATAATGCTAAGGGTATTTTATTTCGCTTCTTAAATATGGAAATGACTACAACCCGCCAATATTATAGATTTGATTATTTTTTACGTAAAATAACCTGTTTTTATTTTGCTGGTGAGTAACACAAACCGCGTACATGTTTATGCTTAATAAAAGACAAAGCCTAATACTTTGAATGCCTACATGGGAAGCGAGTATAGTCAGTCGCATAGCCGCGTGTATTTATCAGTTAAAATGATTAGCTACTGTCGTCGACAAATATTATCTGGTATGTTAAATACAACTAAAGGTCCGGGGAAAGATGGCCTACCTGCAGTGTTCCTACGCGATTGTGCTAATAGCACAGCACGTCCAATTACACTTTTGTTTAAAAGGTCTTTTGGTCGAATGTGTGTATCCTTTTATGTGGAAGGCTGCTCACGTAGTCTCCCCATATATAAAAAAGGCTCCCAGTAAGATATAAAAAACTGTCGTCCCATATCGATGCTAAACACACTGGGAAAGATTTTCGAAAGAATTGTTTATAAGAGTATTTAAAGGTTTTTTAATTTAGGGCTTAGGCCCTACTCGACATGGTTTCGTTAAGCAACGATCAACAACATCTAACTTAGCCACATTCAGTAACTACGTTGTATGTAATATAGAAGCTAGTGGACAGGTTAACGTGATCTACACAGATTTTGAAAAAGCATTCGATCGTGTTGATCACTTTATTCTGCTCACAAAACTACAAAGACTTGGGATCCATGGTGACTTACTCAAATGGCTGAGTTCATACTTGTCTAACCGCTCTGAGGCTGTAGTAGTGGGTGGCTTTAGATCGGACTTCGTAAATATCCCTTCCGGCATTCCCTAGGGATCTTTGCTGGGACTTCTTTTTTACTGGTCATATTTATACGATAT
Source organism: Catocala nupta (assembly GCA_963675205.1). NCBI lineage: Eukaryota > Metazoa > Arthropoda > Insecta > Lepidoptera > Erebidae > Catocala > Catocala nupta. Next base: position 14,745,046 of record OY776082.1, read on the forward strand.
TCAGTCATGTTTCAAATTCGCGACACACCTCTTGTACGCGGATGATATGAAAATATATATATGTGTGTGTAAAATCAAGACTTGACTGTAACTTATTCAACGTGACCTACGTGCATTATATCGGTCCTATTTGCAAAATAACATCACTGTCAATATTTCGAAGAGTCAGTGTATCAGCTTTAGTCGATCTAAAACCCCAATTAAATATCCATACAGATTTGACAATAATATAATTGAAAAGGTCGATGTAGTCATAGATCTCTGTAGATATAATGCTTGATTCGAAATTACTGTTCTCTCAACACATTAAATCGTAATCTTGGTTGTGTAATGCGTACTCGCGAACCATTTAGAAATTGTAATAGCATAAAGATATATTATGCTTATGTGCGTAGCATTTTGGAGTACTGTATTCCAATTTGGTCACCTCAATACAGTGTCTATAATTATTGCAAGAATTGAGAGTTTACAGAAGATATCTGTAAGATTTCTGAACTCCTTATTTAAAAAACGTCACTTCTTGTATTCCGTTGACTGTAAACACTATCACCTTCTTCTTGATGATAGACGTATATTGCTGAATATACTTCTACTCTTTGATATTTTGCATGGTGGGCTTGATAGTAGTGATCTTCTAGTGTGTGTATACACATCTGTACTCAAAAGTACCGCACCAGACATACCCATTTATTGACTGTACCTTATCATCGCACCAATTATGGCAAAAGTGCTGTTATGACACGACTATCTCGAATTTATTCTGAACGCTTTTCAAAGTATTGATACATTTCAATTATCTAAAGAGTCATATCGAAAACAAATTGCAAATGTGATAAATGAGATGTTTTTTTATTTTTGTTATTTCTATTATATCATTTAATATCATTTTCTAATGTATATGTATAGTTAACTCTGTTTTTCTAGTTTTATATACTTATACGAATGTCGTGAAACTCTGTAATTGGCTTAAGGTTTTAATGTCATTGCTATAATTCCATGTACACTGTTAAAAAAGCTGCTGAGTTTCCTACTAATAAATAAATAAATAAAGGGCCTCTGCATGTTGGACCCATGTCCCCGTGTAAGCCTCCCAAAGGGCCGGGTATTTTCCTAACCTAATAAGGAAATACCCGTGAAAGAGAAACAAATAATAATAATGAAGAACAATAACATTTATTCGGCTATAAGAAAATGGAGTACAGTAGAGATTTAAATCAATTTTAAATTAAATCTTAATATCTAACAATAACTCAATGTCTTAATTAACTAGTTTGTATTCAAAATAATAGTCATAGTTATGGCAAAAGAGGATACTTCAACATCTTAACATTTTTATAAGCTACTTGCTTGAACTAGGTTAGACTTGCGTTTCAGGCGATCATTTAACAGACATGTAGGTAAGTATTACCTTACATACTTTGGGTCATAATGAGAGGTCATGTGATGCATCTTTTTGAACAAATGCTTATATTTTGTACTCGTCTTTTGGCATTGTGTGGGAGCTAAAATAAATAGACTTAGCATTTTACATACATATATAAAAACAAATTTTTATTAGCAAGCTTCTATTATTATTAATAACATTTAACCATTACCTTTAAAAAGCAAAGCAGACTATCTTATTAAAAGCATCCAATTTTAATATCAATAATTTTAGCAAAATGGATATCGATATTTACAACATATCAGTCTACTTCAAGTCTGTTATGTTGAAGTTGTATGATCGTAAAGACGTCTGAAATGTATGTCTACATTTTCATTTCTGTGAAAGATTGCCATACTAAATATCTAAATGCCTATATACATACTACCCGATGAGTATTTCACCGCTTAAAACTAGCTTAATATGTTTTAAACATTTTAAATAACTGACGTCTCTCCACCATCTATAACAACATTGTAATCGCATATGTGAGAACAAGACAAATCAATACAGTCTGAAATGCGCTCTTACGTACGTGCAATGACAATGCTTTGTTATATCTATGGGTAACACTATATTAATGTTGTGATGTAAGTATAAACATATTACTACCTCTTATTGCTTATTCAAGCCCTTTAATTTGTATGACGACTTAGACTAACTACTTATTGCAGTGGGCCAATGTCATCATTAATGTCCGCCATTTGCTACAAGAGCAGCGAACAATCTGAAGGTACTAGCTTAATTATAGGTTACAGGTTGGTGGTATACGATAGTACTAAGTTCAGCAAAGGGCTTAGCTTATGTGAGAGTTGATTTAAGTTTTCAGTCGAGCTAAGGCCACCGTGGCCCGTTTAAATTTTTTGAGTCTTGTTGTATTTGACAGCAACTAACTACTTATGATTTTAAAGTATTTTTTATATGTTTTTTTTTATGTACCTGCAAAGAATCACTATTGCAGTTATTAGATGGGTTAATCTATAAATAAACCCAACTAATAACTATATAATCAAATTGGTAGATACATTACTCTGGGACAACATCATACATGAAATAAATACATACTTTACCTAATATTTTCTAATTGTCAATCATAAAATTAGCCAAGTTATTAGCCGCTTCCGAATAAGCGGCGTAGGATGATCCATCCATTTCTGGAGCATGGGCGTTGTCCGACAAAAGTGTATGACTAGTCCCCCCTATTCGCACTCCACAGTCCGCACACTTACTGACTTGGGTAGCTCCACCGCATTCACCGATGCAGTAGAAATGACCGTTGGGACATTTATACCAATGTCCAGCTTTTAATCCTACAGCCTTTACAATCATTTTACGCTGCATCCTAGTGACAATAATATCGTTTGAGTTAATCATTTGTTGTAGCAGCTTAAGAGATTGTATAGCCTTGTCTTCATCGAACACAGATAGTGTGAACACTGCTTTTCTAGCATATTCGACTTGAGTCTTTACACTTACTACATCCATTGCATCGTTCGCAATTTCAAGCAATGTAGCTAGTTGAACAATAGAATTCAAACGTTTAATTTCATTACCAATATCTTTTTGTTGCTGTTCACTTACTTTAATTATATAAGGTACATTGGATTTTATGTCGATCTTCAAACAGTTTAATATCATTGCGGTATTGGCTTCCATTTCATCCTTTAATGATGTTGTTTTATTCTTTTGGAATGCCGTCCAGCAGTCAGTCACCATTTCAATTATGTTGCAGTATATTATTAGCATTTCAATTAGCAAAAGGAACTTTTTATGTTGAGCATTTGCGAAAGATATTACATCCTTCAGTGCTGTTAATAAACGGGGATGTGCTGAAAAAACAAATACGTCATATAAAAAGATTACGAATACTCAGATATCTTATTTGATTAAAGTATAGGTACGTTTCTTATAATTTACTGCGTACTTACGATAGATATTAATTTAATGTTTGTGTTACTATAATTTAAAGTATGCGCGTTGTTTTACATTAAGTATTTAACGTACCTACGTACCTAGGCATAAGTATAAAATAATACATATCTGACTCGTAAGTACGTAAGTAGTTCGTACGTAAGTACCTACTTATTTATTGCATGAAAATTACAATGCCAATTGCTGGACTGTCAATATTAAAAAACAATTGGGTCTGGGCGCTGACAGAAAACTGCACCTCTAGATGATAAAAGGAGGTACATAACTTTGGATTATATAGATATGATTTTATTTATTTATTTATTTAGATAAGGCAATAAGTTGCACATAGGTACAGATATTGTAGAACATATAATGTAGAATTAATCTAATACATGCACTCTGGTACAATCGAACATTGAGGATGGCTACGCTAGGAAAACCTGTGTTGTAGGTCATCCACCACTTTGTATTGCAATAACAGAGACGTGTACACTTTTATGGCAGCCGGTTATCAAAATGTATAGCATATTAGCAACTGATTACAAAAGATTACTTAGAATAGTTTACTTACTAAATACTAATGAAATAAGATACCTACATAAGTGTGTGTATGTTTATGTGTATGTGTGTGAGTGAGTGTGTGTGTATGTGTGTGTGTGTATGCGTGTTTGAGTGTGTATGCGTGTGTGTGTTTATGTGTATGTGGGTATATATTAATTTAATTTACAATTATGAGCAGTGTTGTGTTGTATATTACTTTTATAATAAGTAGGTATCGAATAGGCGTCAGAGAGTTATGCTTTATTTCTTACTGGCTGTTACCCGCGAATTCGTCGGCGTGGAATTTAACTAAAAAGTGGATGTTCAGATAGTCGATATTTTTCTAAAATAAATGGCGCCGTCTTTCATCCTTATAATATCAGCCAGTGAAAGTCCTGTCTAGCCGTTTCATAAGTACCTACCGTATATACTTTTTACATTTAGTAAAATGATGTTATTTTGATATTACAAACAGACACTTTAATTTTATTTATTTCTTTAGTTAGTTTTACATGCTAAGGCTGCCTGTCCTTTGAAGCGGAGCGAGGCTGCGGAGCGAAGAAACGAAGAAATATAGGATTGCATATTGGAGCGGAGAGGACATTTTATGCAATCCTATTGGTTTATATTTAGATTAGAGTTTGTGTAGCCTAGTCTTCATCGAACACAGATAAGAACACCTTATTAACAATCACCTTATTAACAATCCTATTGGTTAATCAAGGTATAGCGGGATGCGAAGTAGTCAAGAGCTACATATAACTGGGCACCACAATCATCAACGATGGGGGCTGCGAGGATGAAATCCAGAGGCGCTGCGCCATGACGAGATCCTCAGTGGAAAACTCACAAAAATTTGGAAGGACTGCAAAATAACCAGAAACACAAAGGTTCGACTGATGAAGTGCTTGGTCTTTCCAATTTTTCTATATGGAGCTGAGGATGCGAGACCGTCGAAAGATTCACGCACTGGAGATGTGCTGCTGGAGACGTATGCTTAGGATCCCATGGACCGCGCACCGAACCAACGCTTTGATCCTGAAAAAATACGAATCCTAAAGTTCTTCGGGCATATCACCCATAACGAGGACTCGATGAACGATTGGTGGTGCCAGGGAAAGTCGAGGACAGAGGATTCCGTGGGCGCTCTCCAACAAGGACGGATCTCATCAAATCTCTGACACACTCGAGCATCAATGTCAACTCCCAGGCCGCCAAACATAGAAGAACTACATAGCGTCGCATCACGAGAGATGCGGTGGCGCAAGATTCGACCGATTCGTTAATGACCACGACCACTCTGTCAAGAGTGTACGACTAAGAAGAAATTAGTTAATATTCAATAAACAGGCAGCCTAATGGTCTTGTGTGTGATTTTAATAAACAAAGTAGTTAACTGTGTTTGCATAAAAATCCTTTCTCAGAATTCAATCTAAGCTTAATCAATGTGATTAATATTGTTAGTAAAATGATATAGTATTGTAACAAAGTGTAAAGTAGGTATGATAATTATATTTTATATACAAACCTTTTGAACATTTTCTATAAATAGATGATATTGTTTTTCTTAGTTCCATCTTTTTATTGTTAATTTCAATATTTTTTCCATATATTTTCTTCTTTATAGGGTTGATTTCGTTTTTAATCATGTTGTTCACCAAATCTTTATATCTGTTAGTATTAATAATGGGTTTACGACAAAATGGACACTGTCGTATTTGTATATTCTCACTATCGCCCTTCATTAGTATGTCCATGTCTTCTAGTAGAAGAACGTGATGGCAATCTTGAAGTAAAATGAACCTAAAGGAAAACATGTTATTATTATGTTTTATCCATCTCTATAATCAGAAGACCATCGACCCGCGGGGTTAACTAAAATTGCTATTTGAAGCGTGATCATTTACAAATTAGAAAGTCCTTGGACTCGATTGTCATGAACATTTATAATAATCGATGAACACATCATGATGGGTAATATGGCAAACAAATAATTACCGATGCAGCCGAATCTGGTCTGTCTAGACAGTAGGTCCCGATACGCTCGGGATAAGGCTAGAATTCACCTGGATTATGTAGGCTGTCACGGCACACGTCGGGGCAGGGCTCGCCGCACACGCCGCGGCAGCGGTGGCCACACGGCAGTATTGTTATGTATATATGTACTCATATCATCCACAACGATCTACTCCTAACAGCAGACTTACTTCTCGTCGTCGCCATATTGATCACCGAGAAAGTCCGTGGGGAACTGTTCGGGGCGGCAGTCGCGGCACACGTCGGGGCAGGGCTCGCCGCACACGCCGCGGCAGCGGTGGCCACACGGCAGTATTGTTATGTATATATGTACTCATATCATCCACAACGATCTACTCCTAACAGCAGACTTACTTCTCGTCGTCGCCATATTGATCACCGAGAAAGTCCGTGGGGAACTGTTCGGGGCGGCAGTCGCGGCACACGTCGGGGCAGGGCTCGCCGCACACGCCGCGGCAGCGGTGGCCACACGGCAGTATTGTTATGTATATAGGTACTCATATCATCCACAACGATCTACTCCTAACAGCAGACTTACTTCTCGTCGTCGCCATATTGATCACCGAGAAAGTCCGTGGGGAACTGTTCGGGGCGGCAGTCGCGGCACACGTCGGGGCAGGGCTCGCCGCACACGCCGCGGCAGCGGTGGCCACACGGCAGTATTGTTATGTATATAGGTACTCATATCATCCACAACGATCTACTCCTAACAGCAGACTTACTTCTCGTCGTCGCCATATTGATCACCGAGAAAGTCCGTGGGGAACTGTTCGGGGCGGCAGTCGCGGCACACGTCGGGGCAGGGCTCGCCGCACACGCCGCGGCAGCGGTGGCCGCACGGCAGTATTGTTATGTATATAGGTACTCATATCCTCCACAACGATCTACTCCTATCAGCAGACTTACTTCTCGTCGTCGCCATATTGATCACCGAGAAAGTCCGTGGGGAACTGTTCGGGGCGGCAGTCGCGGCACACGTCGGGGCAGGGCTCGCCGCACACGCCGCGGCAGCGGTGGCCGCACGGCAGTATTGTTATGTATATAGGTACTCATATCCTCCACAACGATCTACTCCTATCAGCAGACTTACTTCTCGTCGTCGCCATATTGATCACCGAGAAAGTCCGTGGGGAACTGTTCGGGGCGGCAGTCGCGGCACACGTCGGGGCAGGGCTCGCCGCACACGCCGCGGCAGCGGTGGCCGCACGGCAGTATTGTTATGTATATAGGTACTCATATCCTCCACAACGATCTACTCCTATCAGCAGACTTACTTCTCGTCGTCGCCATATTGATCACCGAGAAAGTCCGTGGGGAACTGTTCGGGGCGGCAGTCGCGGCACACGTCGGGGCAGGGCTCGCCGCACACGCCGCGGCAGCGGTGGCCGCACGGCAGTATTGTTATGTATATAGGTACTCATATCCTCCACAACGATCTACTCCTATCAGCAGACTTACTTCTCGTCGTCGCCATATTGATCACCGAGAAAGTCCGTGGGGAACTGTTCGGGGCGGCAGTCGCGGCACACGTCGGGGCAGGGCTCGCCGCACACGCCGCGGCAGCGGTGGCCGCACGGCAGTATTGTTATGTATATAGGTACTCATATCCTCCACAACGATCTACTCATATCAGCAGACTTACTTCTCGTCGTCGCCATATTGATCACCGAGAAAGTCCGTGGGGAACTGTTCGGGGCGGCAGTCGCGGCACACGTCGGGGCAGGGCTCGCCGCACACGCCGCGGCAGCGGTGGCCGCACGGCAGTATTGTTATGTATATAGGTACTCATATCCTCCACAACGATCTACTCCTATCAGCAGACTTACTTCTCGTCGTCGCCATATTGATCACCGAGAAAGTCCGTGGGGAACTGTTCGGGGCGGCAGTCGCGGCACACGTCGGGGCAGGGCTCGCCGCACACGCCGCGGCAGCGGTGGCCGCACGGCAGTATTGTTATGTATATAGGTACTCATATCCTCCACAACGATCTACTCCTATCAGCAGACTTACTTCTCGTCGTCGCCATATTGATCACCGAGAAAGTCCGTGGGGAACTGTTCGGGGCGGCAGTCGCGGCACACGTCGGGGCAGGGCTCGCCGCACACGCCGCGGCAGCGGTGGCCGCACGGCAGTATTGTTATGTATATAGGTACTCATATCCTCCACAACGATCTACTCCTATCAGCAGACTTACTTCTCGTCGTCGCCATATTGATCACCGAGAAAGTCCGTGGGGAACTGTTCGGGGCGGCAGTCGCGGCACACGTCGGGGCAGGGCTCGCCGCACACGCCGCGGCAGCGGTGGCCGCACGGCAGTATTGTTATGTATATAGGTACTCATATCCTCCACAACGATCTACTCCTATCAGCAGACTTACTTCTCGTCGTCGCCATATTGATCACCGAGAAAGTCCGTGGGGAACTTTTCGGGGCGGCAGTCGCGGCACACGTCGGGGCAGGGCTCGCCGCACACGCCGCGGCAGCGGTGGCCGCACGGCAGTATTGTTATGTATATAGGTACTCATATCCTCCACAACGATCTACTCCTATCAGCAGACCTACTTCTCGTCGTCGCCATATTGATCACCGAGAAAGTCCGTGGGGAACTGTTCGGGGCGGCAGTCGCGGCACACGTCGGGGCAGGGCTCGCCGCACACGCCGCGGCAGCGGTGGCCGCACGGCAGTATTGTTATGTATATAGGTACTCATATCCTCCACAACGATCTACTCCTATCAGCAGACCTACTTCTCGTCGTCGCCATATTGATCACCGAGAAAGTCCGTGGGGAACTGTTCGGGGCGGCAGTCGCGGCACACGTCGGGGCAGGGCTCGCCGCACGAGAGGATTACGGGGCAGCTGCCCGTCTTGCCACGGCAGGGGTGGCCCTGGTTGTCGGTAGAATTAGGATGTTGGGACTGGAGGTGGCGCTGGAAAAGTCCGAGGCCCTGTTATTTCATGGGCCTCGGCGGGCGCCGCCACCAGATGCCCACATCATAGTTGGAGGGGTCCGCATCGGGGTGGAGCCGAGTATGAAATACTTGGGGCTCCACCTCGACGGCCGCTGGAACTTTCGCGTCCATTTTAGCCGCCTGGCCCCCCGGCTGATGTCGGCGGCGGGAGCGCTTAGCTCTCTGCTGCCGAATATCGGGGGGCCGAGTGTCGTCTGCCGCCGCCTCTATTTGGGGGTGGTGCGGTCGATGGCCCTTTACGGGTCGCCCATTTGGGCCGGCGCCCTCGATCGCCGAAACATCGCCCTCTTGAGTAAACCTCAGAGGGCGATGGCGATCAGGGTGTCGCGGGCGTACCGCACCGTCTCCTTTGAGGCGGCGTGCGTCCTGGCGGCATCGCCGCCCTGGGATTTGGAGGCGGAGGTCCAAGCGTCGGTGTATCACTGGCGCGTGGACCTCCGACTCCATGGTGAGGAACCCACTCACGGGGCGGTGGAGACGCGAAGGTCCCAGGCTCGACTGGTCCTCGAGGCCAGGTGGGAGGAGCGACTGGCCCAGCCCCGCTATGGGGTGAGGACAGTCGAGGCTGTCCGTCCGGTGCTAAGGCAATGGACGGACAGACGGCGCGGACCGCTCACCTACCGGCTTACTCAGGTGCTCTCCGGACACGGCTGTTTCGGAGAGTACCTGTGCAAGATAGCCGGTAGGGAGCCGACAACCAGGTGTCACCACTGCGAGGAGTGCGACCGGGACACGGCGCAGCACACGCTGGAGGAGTGTCCGGCGTGGGCCGAGGAGCGCTGTGCCCTGGTCGCCGTGATTGGCCCCGACCTCTCGTTGCCGACCGTCGTATCCATGATGGTCGGTGACGACAGGTGCTGGGGCGCAATGAGGTCCTTCTGCGAGGCTGTCATCTCGCAGAAGGAGGCGGCGGAGCGGGGGCGTGAGGAAGATCCTTACGCCCCGGACATCCGCCGCCGGAGGAGGGGGCGCAGGAGACGCGCTTATGTCGCTCTCCTGCCCCCCACCTAAGGGTTCTGGGTTGCAAGGCCTCAGGGGACCCTGCCACCCGTGAGTAAGAACCCATAGAGGGCGCGCGCGGTGTTCCCGCGCGCCTTCTAACGTCGAAAGGGGAGAGCGGTGAAATGCTCTCCCCCGGGGACGAGAGGAGGTCGGGTCCCATTGACCCGGCCGGCACCCATACGGGGGGCCTGCTATGGATGAATCTTTTTAGACTCCCAACAGGCCCCCCCCATTGGGTGAGAGAGGGAACACCCCAGGTTTTTTTAGTGGGTATCCCAGCACTAGGCTGGTGAGTCCCACACGCCCCGCCGGTGCCGTCCCCTAGCCAGCGGGTAGTGCATCAAGCATTTTTTCCTGGGCAACAAAAAAAAAAAAAAAAGGGCTCGCCGCACACGCCGCGGCAGCGGTGGCCGCACGGCAGTATTGTTATGTATATAGGTACTCATATCCTCCACAACGATCTACTCCTATCAGCAGACTTACTTCTCGTCGTCGCCATATTGATCACCGAGAAAGTCCGTGGGGAACTGTTCGGGGCGGCAGTCGCGGCACACGTCGGGGCAGGGCTCGCCGCACACGCCGCGGCAGCGGTGGCCGCACGGCAGTATTGTTATGTATATAGGTACTCATATCCTCCACAACGATCTACTCCTATCAGCAGACTTACTTCTCGTCGTCGCCATATTGATCACCGAGAAAGTCCGTGGGGAACTGTTCGGGGCGGCAGTCGCGGCACACGTCGGGGCAGGGCTCGCCGCACACGCCGCGGCAGCGGTGGCCGCACGGCAGTATTGTTATGTATATAGGTACTCATATCCTCCACAACGATCTACTCATATCAGCAGACTTACTTCTCGTCGTCGCCATATTGATCACCGAGAAAGTCCGTGGGGAACTGTTCGGGGCGGCAGTCGCGGCACACGTCGGGGCAGGGCTCGCCGCACACGCCGCGGCAGCGGTGGCCGCACGGCAGTATTGTTATGTATATAGGTACTCATATCCTCCACAACGATCTACTCCTATCAGCAGACTTACTTCTCGTCGTCGCCATATTGATCACCGAGAAAGTCCGTGGGGAACTGTTCGGGGCGGCAGTCGCGGCACACGTCGGGGCAGGGCTCGCCGCACACGCCGCGGCAGCGGTGGCCGCACGGCAGTATTGTTATGTATATAGGTACTCATATCCTCCACAACGATCTACTCCTATCAGCAGACTTACTTCTCGTCGTCGCCATATTGATCACCGAGAAAGTCCGTGGGGAACTGTTCGGGGCGGCAGTCGCGGCACACGTCGGGGCAGGGCTCGCCGCACACGCCGCGGCAGCGGTGGCCGCACGGCAGTATTGTTATGTATATAGGTACTCATATCCTCCACAACGATCTACTCCTATCAGCAGACTTACTTCTCGTCGTCGCCATATTGATCACCGAGAAAGTCCGTGGGGAACTGTTCGGGGCGGCAGTCGCGGCACACGTCGGGGCAGGGCTCGCCGCACACGCCGCGGCAGCGGTGGCCGCACGGCAGTATTGTTATGTATATAGGTACTCATATCCTCCACAACGATCTACTCCTATCAGCAGACTTACTTCTCGTCGTCGCCATATTGATCACCGAGAAAGTCCGTGGGGAACTGTTCGGGGCGGCAGTCGCGGCACACGTCGGGGCAGGGCTCGCCGCACACGCCGCGGCAGCGGTGGCCGCACGGCAGTATTGTTATGTATATAGGTACTCATATCCTCCACAACGATCTACTCCTATCAGCAGACTTACTTCTCGTCGTCGCCATATTGATCACCGAGAAAGTCCGTGGGGAACTGTTCGGGGCGGCAGTCGCGGCACACGTCGGGGCAGGGCTCGCCGCACACGCCGCGGCAGCGGTGGCCGCACGGCAGTATTGTTATGTATATAGGTACTCATATCCTCCACAACGATCTACTCCTATCAGCAGACTTACTTCTCGTCGTCGCCATATTGATCACCGAGAAAGTCCGTGGGGAACTTTTCGGGGCGGCAGTCGCGGCACACGTCGGGGCAGGGCTCGCCGCACACGCCGCGGCAGCGGTGGCCGCACGGCAGTATTGTTATGTATATAGGTACTCATATCCTCCACAACGATCTACTCCTATCAGCAGACCTACTTCTCGTCGTCGCCATATTGATCACCGAGAAAGTCCGTGGGGAACTGTTCGGGGCGGCAGTCGCGGCACACGTCGGGGCAGGGCTCGCCGCACACGCCGCGGCAGCGGTGGCCGCACGGCAGTATTGTTATGTATATAGGTACTCATATCCTCCACAACGATCTACTCCTATCAGCAGACTTACTTCTCGTCGTCGCCATATTGATCACCGAGAAAGTCCGTGGGGAACTGTTCGGGGCGGCAGTCGCGGCACACGTCGGGGCAGGGCTCGCCGCACACGCCGCGGCAGCGGTGGCCGCACGGCAGTATTGTTATGTATATAGGTACTCATATCCTCCACAACGATCTACTCCTATCAGCAGACCTACTTCTCGTCGTCGCCATATTGATCACCGAGAAAGTCCGTGGGGAACTGTTCGGGGCGGCAGTCGCGGCACACGTCGGGGCAGGGCTCGCCGCACACGCCGCGGCAGCGGTGGCCGCACGGCAGTATTGTTATGTATATAGGTACTCATATCCTCCACAACGATCTACTCCTATCAGCAGACTTACTTCTCGTCGTCGCCATATTGATCACCGAGAAAGTCCGTGGGGAACTGTTCGGGGCGGCAGTCGCGGCACACGTCGGGGCAGGGCTCGCCGCACACGCCGCGGCAGCGGTGGCCGCACGGCAGTATTGTTATGTATATAGGTACTCATATCCTCCACAACGATCTACTCCTATCAGCAGACTTACTTCTCGTCGTCGCCATATTGATCACCGAGAAAGTCCGTGGGGAACTTTTCGGGGCGGCAGTCGCGGCACACGTCGGGGCAGGGCTCGCCGCACACGCCGCGGCAGCGGTGGCCGCACGGCAGTATTGTTATGTATATAGGTACTCATATCCTCCACAACGATCTACTCCTATCAGCAGACCTACTTCTCGTCGTCGCCATATTGATCACCGAGAAAGTCCGTGGGGAACTGTTCGGGGCGGCAGTCGCGGCACACGTCGGGGCAGGGCTCGCCGCACACGCCGCGGCAGCGGTGGCCGCACGGCAGTATTGTTATGTATATAGGTACTCATATCCTCCACAACGATCTACTCCTATCAGCAGACTTACTTCTCGTCGTCGCCATATTGATCACCGAGAAAATCCGTGGGGAACTGTTCGGGGCGGCAGTCGCGGCACACGTCGGGGCAGGGCTCGCCGCACACGCCGCGGCAGCGGTGGCCGCACGGCAGTATTGTTATGTATATAGGTACTCATATCCTCCACAACGATCTACTCCTATCAGCAGACTTACTTCTCGTCGTCGCCATATTGATCACCGAGAAAGTCCGTGGGGAACTGTTCGGGGCGGCAGTCGCGGCACACGTCGGGGCAGGGCTCGCCGCACACGCCGCGACAGCGGTGGCCGCACGGCAGTATTGTTATGTATATAGGTACTCATATCCTCCACAACGATCTACTCCTATCAGCAGACCTACTTCTCGTCGTCGCCATATTGATCACCGAGAAAGTCCGTGGGGAACTGTTCGGGGCGGCAGTCGCGGCACACGTCGGGGCAGGGCTCGCCGCACACGCCGCGGCAGCGGTGGCCGCACGGCAGTATTGTTATGTATATAGGTACTCATATCCTCCACAACGATCTACTCCTATCAGCAGACTTACTTCTCGTCGTCGCCATATTGATCACCGAGAAAGTCCGTGGGGAACTGTTCGGGGCGGCAGTCGCGGCACACGTCGGGGCAGGGCTCGCCGCACACGCCGCGGCAGCGGTGGCCGCACGGCAGTATTGTTATGTATATAGGTACTCATATCCTCCACAACGATCTACTCCTATCAGCAGACCTACTTCTCGTCGTCGCCATATTGATCACCGAGAAAGTCCGTGGGGAACTGTTCGGGGCGGCAGTCGCGGCACACGTCGGGGCAGGGCTCGCCGCACACGCCGCGGCAGCGGTGGCCGCACGGCAGTATTGTTATGTATATAGGTACTCATATCCTCCACAACGATCTACTCCTATCAGCAGACTTACTTCTCGTCGTCGCCATATTGATCACCGAGAAAGTCCGTGGGGAACTTTTCGGGGCGGCAGTCGCGGCACACGTCGGGGCAGGGCTCGCCGCACACGCCGCGGCAGCGGTGGCCGCACGGCAGTATTGTTATGTATATAGGTACTCATATCCTCCACAACGATCTACTCCTATCAGCAGACCTACTTCTCGTCGTCGCCATATTGATCACCGAGAAAGTCCGTGGGGAACTGTTCGGGGCGGCAGTCGCGGCACACGTCGGGGCAGGGCTCGCCGCACGAGAGGATTACGGGGCAGCTGCCCGTCTTGCCACGGCAGGGGTGGCCCTGGTTGTCGGTAGAATTAGGATGTTGGGACTGGAGGTGGCGCTGGAAAAGTCCGAGGCCCTGTTATTTCATGGGCCTCGGCGGGCGCCGCCACCAGATGCCCACATCATAGTTGGAGGGGTCCGCATCGGGGTGGAGCCGAGTATGAAATACTTGGGGCTCCACCTCGACGGCCGCTGGAACTTTCGCGTCCATTTTAGCCGCCTGGCCCCCCGGCTGATGTCGGCGGCGGGAGCGCTTAGCTCTCTGCTGCCGAATATCGGGGGGCCGAGTGTCGTCTGCCGCCGCCTCTATTTGGGGGTGGTGCGGTCGATGGCCCTTTACGGGTCGCCCATTTGGGCCGGCGCCCTCGATCGCCGAAACATCGCCCTCTTGAGTAAACCTCAGAGGGCGATGGCGATCAGGGTGTCGCGGGCGTACCGCACCGTCTCCTTTGAGGCGGCGTGCGTCCTGGCGGCATCGCCGCCCTGGGATTTGGAGGCGGAGGTCCAAGCGTCGGTGTATCACTGGCGCGTGGACCTCCGACTCCATGGTGAGGAACCCACTCACGGGGCGGTGGAGACGCGAAGGTCCCAGGCTCGACTGGTCCTCGAGGCCAGGTGGGAGGAGCGACTGGCCCAGCCCCGCTATGGGGTGAGGACAGTCGAGGCTGTCCGTCCGGTGCTAAGGCAATGGACGGACAGACGGCGCGGACCGCTCACCTACCGGCTTACTCAGGTGCTCTCCGGACACGGCTGTTTCGGAGAGTACCTGTGCAAGATAGCCGGTAGGGAGCCGACAACCAGGTGTCACCACTGCGAGGAGTGCGACCGGGACACGGCGCAGCACACGCTGGAGGAGTGTCCGGCGTGGGCCGAGGAGCGCTGTGCCCTGGTCGCCGTGATTGGCCCCGACCTCTCGTTGCCGACCGTCGTATCCATGATGGTCGGTGACGACAGGTGCTGGGGCGCAATGAGGTCCTTCTGCGAGGCTGTCATCTCGCAGAAGGAGGCGGCGGAGCGGGGGCGTGAGGAAGATCCTTACGCCCCGGACATCCGCCGCCGGAGGAGGAGGCGCAGGAGACGCGCTTATGTCGCTCTCCTGCCCCCCACCTAAGGGTTCTGGGTTGCAAGGCCTCAGGGGACCCTGCCACCCGTGAGTAAGAACCCATAGAGGGCGCGCGCGGTGTTCCCGCGCGCCTTCTAACGTCGAAAGGGGAGAGCGGTGAAATGCTCTCCCCCGGGGACGAGAGGAGGTCGGGTCCCATTGACCCGGCCGGCACCCATACGGGGGGCCTGCTATGGATGAATCTTTTTAGACTCCCAACAGGCCCCCCCCATTGGGTGAGAGAGGGAACACCCCAGGTTTTTTTAGTGGGTATCCCAGCACTAGGCTGGTGAGTCCCACACGCCCCGCCGGTGCCGTCCCCTAGCCAGCGGGTAGTGCATCAAGCATTTTTTCCTGGGCAACAAAAAAAAAAAAAAAAGGGCTCGCCGCACACGCCGCGGCAGCGGTGGCCGCACGGCAGTATTGTTATGTATATAGGTACTCATATCCTCCACAACGATCTACTCCTATCAGCAGACTTACTTCTCGTCGTCGCCATATTGATCACCGAGAAAGTCCGTGGGGAACTGTTCGGGGCGGCAGTCGCGGCACACGTCGGGGCAGGGCTCGCCGCACACGCCGCGGCAGCGGTGGCCGCACGGCAGTATTGTTATGTATATAGGTACTCATATCCTCCACAACGATCTACTCCTATCAGCAGACTTACTTCTCGTCGTCGCCATATTGATCACCGAGAAAGTCCGTGGGGAACTGTTCGGGGCGGCAGTCGCGGCACACGTCGGGGCAGGGCTCGCCGCACACGCCGCGGCAGCGGTGGCCGCACGGCAGTATTGTTATGTATATAGGTACTCATATCCTCCACAACGATCTACTCATATCAGCAGACTTACTTCTCGTCGTCGCCATATTGATCACCGAGAAAGTCCGTGGGGAACTGTTCGGGGCGGCAGTCGCGGCACACGTCGGGGCAGGGCTCGCCGCACACGCCGCGGCAGCGGTGGCCGCACGGCAGTATTGTTATGTATATAGGTACTCATATCCTCCACAACGATCTACTCCTATCAGCAGACTTACTTCTCGTCGTCGCCATATTGATCACCGAGAAAGTCCGTGGGGAACTGTTCGGGGCGGCAGTCGCGGCACACGTCGGGGCAGGGCTCGCCGCACACGCCGCGGCAGCGGTGGCCGCACGGCAGTATTGTTATGTATATAGGTACTCATATCCTCCACAACGATCTACTCCTATCAGCAGACTTACTTCTCGTCGTCGCCATATTGATCACCGAGAAAGTCCGTGGGGAACTGTTCGGGGCGGCAGTCGCGGCACACGTCGGGGCAGGGCTCGCCGCACACGCCGCGGCAGCGGTGGCCGCACGGCAGTATTGTTATGTATATAGGTACTCATATCCTCCACAACGATCTACTCCTATCAGCAGACTTACTTCTCGTCGTCGCCATATTGATCACCGAGAAAGTCCGTGGGGAACTGTTCGGGGCGGCAGTCGCGGCACACGTCGGGGCAGGGCTCGCCGCACACGCCGCGGCAGCGGTGGCCGCACGGCAGTATTGTTATGTATATAGGTACTCATATCCTCCACAACGATCTACTCCTATCAGCAGACTTACTTCTCGTCGTCGCCATATTGATCACCGAGAAAGTCCGTGGGGAACTGTTCGGGGCGGCAGTCGCGGCACACGTCGGGGCAGGGCTCGCCGCACACGCCGCGGCAGCGGTGGCCGCACGGCAGTATTGTTATGTATATAGGTACTCATATCCTCCACAACGATCTACTCCTATCAGCAGACTTACTTCTCGTCGTCGCCATATTGATCACCGAGAAAGTCCGTGGGGAACTGTTCGGGGCGGCAGTCGCGGCACACGTCGGGGCAGGGCTCGCCGCACACGCCGCGGCAGCGGTGGCCGCACGGCAGTATTGTTATGTATATAGGTACTCATATCCTCCACAACGATCTACTCCTATCAGCAGACTTACTTCTCGTCGTCGCCATATTGATCACCGAGAAAGTCCGTGGGGAACTGTTCGGGGCGGCAGTCGCGGCACACGTCGGGGCAGGGCTCGCCGCACACGCCGCGGCAGCGGTGGCCGCACGGCAGTATTGTTATGTATATAGGTACTCATATCCTCCACAACGATCTACTCCTATCAGCAGACTTACTTCTCGTCGTCGCCATATTGATCACCGAGAAAGTCCGTGGGGAACTGTTCGGGGCGGCAGTCGCGGCACACGTCGGGGCAGGGCTCGCCGCACACGCCGCGGCAGCGGTGGCCGCACGGCAGTATTGTTATGTATATAGGTACTCATATCCTCCACAACGATCTACTCCTATCAGCAGACTTACTTCTCGTCGTCGCCATATTGATCACCGAGAAAGTCCGTGGGGAACTTTTCGGGGCGGCAGTCGCGGCACACGTCGGGGCAGGGCTCGCCGCACACGCCGCGGCAGCGGTGGCCGCACGGCAGTATTGTTATGTATATAGGTACTCATATCCTCCACAACGATCTACTCCTATCAGCAGACCTACTTCTCGTCGTCGCCATATTGATCACCGAGAAAGTCCGTGGGGAACTGTTCGGGGCGGCAGTCGCGGCACACGTCGGGGCAGGGCTCGCCGCACACGCCGCGGCAGCGGTGGCCGCACGGCAGTATTGTTATGTATATAGGTACTCATATCCTCCACAACGATCTACTCCTATCAGCAGACTTACTTCTCGTCGTCGCCATATTGATCACCGAGAAAGTCCGTGGGGAACTGTTCGGGGCGGCAGTCGCGGCACACGTCGGGGCAGGGCTCGCCGCACACGCCGCGGCAGCGGTGGCCGCACGGCAGTATTGTTATGTATATAGGTACTCATATCCTCCACAACGATCTACTCCTATCAGCAGACCTACTTCTCGTCGTCGCCATATTGATCACCGAGAAAGTCCGTGGGGAACTGTTCGGGGCGGCAGTCGCGGCACACGTCGGGGCAGGGCTCGCCGCACACGCCGCGGCAGCGGTGGCCGCACGGCAGTATTGTTATGTATATAGGTACTCATATCCTCCACAACGATCTACTCCTATCAGCAGACTTACTTCTCGTCGTCGCCATATTGATCACCGAGAAAGTCCGTGGGGAACTTTTCGGGGCGGCAGTCGCGGCACACGTCGGGGCAGGGCTCGCCGCACACGCCGCGGCAGCGGTGGCCGCACGGCAGTATTGTTATGTATATAGGTACTCATATCCTCCACAACGATCTACTCCTATCAGCAGACCTACTTCTCGTCGTCGCCATATTGATCACCGAGAAAGTCCGTGGGGAACTGTTCGGGGCGGCAGTCGCGGCACACGTCGGGGCAGGGCTCGCCGCACACGCCGCGGCAGCGGTGGCCGCACGGCAGTATTGTTATGTATATAGGTACTCATATCCTCCACAACGATCTACTCCTATCAGCAGACTTACTTCTCGTCGTCGCCATATTGATCACCGAGAAAATCCGTGGGGAACTGTTCGGGGCGGCAGTCGCGGCACACGTCGGGGCAGGGCTCGCCGCACACGCCGCGGCAGCGGTGGCCGCACGGCAGTATTGTTATGTATATAGGTACTCATATCCTCCACAACGATCTACTCCTATCAGCAGACTTACTTCTCGTCGTCGCCATATTGATCACCGAGAAAGTCCGTGGGGAACTGTTCGGGGCGGCAGTCGCGGCACACGTCGGGGCAGGGCTCGCCGCACACGCCGCGACAGCGGTGGCCGCACGGCAGTATTGTTATGTATATAGGTACTCATATCCTCCACAACGATCTACTCCTATCAGCAGACTTACTTCTCGTCGTCGCCATATTGATCACCGAGAAAGTCCGTGGGGAACTGTTCGGGGCGGCAGTCGCGGCACACGTCGGGGCAGGGCTCGCCGCACACGCCGCGGCAGCGGTGGCCGCACGGCAGTATTGTTATGTATATAGGTACTCATATCCTCCACAACGATCTACTCCTATCAGCAGACTTACTTCTCGTCGTCGCCATATTGATCACCGAGAAAGTCCGTGGGGAACTGTTCGGGGCGGCAGTCGCGGCACACGTCGGGGCAGGGCTCGCCGCACACGCCGCGGCAGCGGTGGCCGCACGGCAGTATTGTTATGTATATAGGTACTCATATCCTCCACAACGATCTACTCCTATCAGCAGACTTACTTCTCGTCGTCGCCATATTGATCACCGAGAAAGTCCGTGGGGAACTGTTCGGGGCGGCAGTCGCGGCACACGTCGGGGCAGGGCTCGCCGCACACGCCGCGGCAGCGGTGGCCGCACGGCAGCGCGCGCGTGCACGCCTCGCTGCACGCCTCGCGCGAGCACGGCTCCGAGCAGCGCCGCGAGCACGCGCCGTGCGGGCAGCGCCGCGAGCACTTCTCCTGTGAGCATCCATACATCACATACGCTACGGTTATGATAAAACAGAACTCATTAAAAATGACAACATGTTGCCGACTATGGTTGCTAGCACCAAGTTAAATTAGGGAGTTTTTTAAGATCTTGTTTTTACTGACCTTGCAGGGCACGCAGGGTAAGCCACATTTTCGGCCACAACGCGAATGTGAACATTTAACTTCACAAGTCATGTTGCACGGTGGGCATATCTGGTTACACGGCTCTTGACATCTACAAAACAAAATTAACATTTCACAAACCATTGACATAAACTACTTAAGCGAGGACGCGTACTGCCATTGTTATAACGTAGCAACTGTAATTCTGTGAGTCTCATGACCACCACCATGAGTCTAGCCCTATAATGACTAGTACATTACTCACTGATGTCCACAAATGTTCATCTGGTTGCAGGTCTGCTTGCATGGCACGTGTAGGCGGCCCTGGTGACACTGCGAGCACGTGCCCTTACACACGTGTTTACACGCCAGATCCGTATTACACGGCTTATTGCAATACTCCAGCAACTTCTTTGATATATCTTGACCTTAAAATGAATAACGATGACTGTTATATAACTGTACTTGAACTTTGAATTGTATTAAAGCTATTTTCGATAAAATATTTGTATTGTCTATTTATAGGCATCTGAATAAAATACAATGGTGCTTAAGAATTTTTATGTCGCTGTTATATGCCAAATATTCTTTTGCCAATGCCATATATTCTATTTAATCAGACAATTTTTGCTTGTGACTTTGTTTACGTGAAATGTAGGTAGTCCATAGCTCAATACAGGTACAGGATTTCAAAAAAAACGTTTCCTCTATTAGCTTATTCATAAAAATCGAATCAAACAAATGTATATTTGTAGAAGCTTCGATTCTTCTCCAGGAAAATTTTATATAAATGCTTGGTCAAGTTTTATTTATATCAGTATACCTACAACATGCAATGATGAACTTTGTATGGCTACTCATGAACAGAAGTAAATATTCAGTATCTAAATAACTGAAGTTTATAAAACATGCCTTTTAAATTATAATATACTTATTGGTCCGGGAAATAGGCTATTAGGGTGCTAAATTTTTACAAAATTAATAGTTTAAATGTGAAGCGTAATCAGACAGACTGGCAAAGATTAAGAAAAATTGAGTCAGCCATTTACTATGGTAAGTATTTTAAAATACATTGTGTACCTACTTATAAATGTATAAATCTTAATATTATAAATCCGGATGCGAGTATGTTTGTTTGTTTGGGTGTTACGCCCTTACGCCTTAACAAGGTGTATGCTAAATTTAATAATAATCGGTCAAATCGATTATTACTAAAGGAGATGTTTCATTTTCGGCTATGAAATGTACTATCAGCCAAAAAATAGCAAAAAATACCTGGAGTCGAGAAAAATATTATTTCCTGAATTTAAGTTGAATTAAGTTTGCGCTCAAAAATAATAGGTTTTATATTATTGCCATTATATTCAATTTGGGGGTCACATATAATTTTGTATGCGTTCATAAATTATATTGAAAACTGTACGAAAGTACTATATAATAGAGATGTTACGGAGGTTCGATTCCGATTCCGAAAGTTCGGAACTTTCGATTGATTTTGCACCTTCGATTCCGATTTCGGTTCCGCTAAATTTAAATCGAAAGTTATATCGGAGGTCGATGCATAGCAGCGTGGTGGCGGTGCCCAGCGATCAGCGCATACAGACAGGTTTATACTTGTCACGCAGAGAACCTCCCTCCTCCCGCGCCTGTAATATAGTTTGTGTACAGTACGTCCAATAGCAATTTAAATTATAAATGTAAAAAGCCTTCCAAGGTGCAACAGGTTCCCCTAATCATTTTTATTTTAATCTGTGCCAATTATTCGCACGGATTTTTCAGTTATTACTTAATTTGACTAGGCACTAGTAATGTTAAAGATTTTAAATTCGATTGTTTTTATTTTCAACACCCAGGTATAACCTACTTGTATTAATTTTTGAACTAATATGTACGCGAGCGAAGCCGCGGGCAAAAGTTTATAGAGTAAAATTTATTATATGGGTACCTATTATTATTATTATTTTATCCCACAAAACCACTGAACGGATTAAGAGCGTTTATTCCGACGGAGTCGATTTCCCGGATTTTTATTGTTCTATGTATTATGTTCAGTGATCGGAGTAGGTAGATTGAAATGGGGTCATTGATCCGAAACGTATATATTAATATGGACATTCCTCCGGAATTGGTGGATTATTAAAAAAAAACCGGAACTTATGTAGGAATTTTATTCTGCCAGAGTGGAAGGAGTCATTTGATGATTTGCCATCCTCAAAAAAAGGTAGGAGTTGTAATAAAATGAGCAATATTATTCTTTATTATTCTTCATATTTTTTTTAACGGCACACAGTCACGATTTGACAAAACCCAACGTCCAATCAGAACAAAGGATCATGGGTGGTACAATAACCGGTTATCAGAACAATGCGTACGCCCGCCGACGACATGCCAGGTAGCTCACTCGTTTACTTCGGTTCGTAGAGTGCGCATCTTTTTTTGTTACTGTGTTGTGAAAACGTTACTTGACCCTGGCTTGTGTACATACTGACTTCTGGAATCTGCTCTAAACCACGATTTGGCTCGAATATACGGACTCAGATTTTTCACTATTGAATTGGATCTACATATTTAAACCAAGCTTTGGTAAGTAATATTTTACTAGTTACAAGGAGTATAAAGCATGTTTGGATGTACTATAAGAATATTTTTAGTATTGTGTTTGTTCGCTTAACCTGCTGAACATACCATGAGTCTTAATATTGTTAAATCTTTAATAGAGTATGAACCAGTGAGCTTAGTGCGAAACAAAATTATGATATTCTAGTAATGTAGTCGCAATTCAGCTAACTCCACTATTAACCGACATTTTACTGGAATCCGTATATAATTTGAATGCCCTGTGTCCTCTTGCAATGTATTGGTAAAATAAATTACTATAGGCCTTATCTACTTCTCTACAAAATATTCTACGTAACAAGCCCTTTCATTTGATATATATATATTGATGGAATTGTAAAAAAAAAAAAAATGTCCACCATCTTGTAGCGGCAGCCATTTTGGATTGACAGGAAGAGGGTGAAATTTCAATGACTAAATTTGATCCACGAAAAATAAAACAAACGGAGTAAGCTAAATAAACTAAATAAAATGTAATTTTTTCATGTCTTTGTTTTAGGTGATATATACGAGGTTCCATCTCTAAAACAAAGTTCAGATATGGCAAACGTCAAGGCTGAAACTGTAGAAAAATGGATATCCGGTCATCCCGAACTACTTTACGATCACGCTAGTGGTACAATATACTGTTCAAAATGTGAAAGCCATTTGAAAACCATAAATAAAGGAAACGTTAAAAGACATATCGAAGGAGCAGTACACCAGGGAAAGTTTAAGCGGCCCGAAGAGGAATTTTATTTCGATCTTATAAAATTTCTCATTTTGTGCAATATTCCGTGGTCTCAGATGAAAAATACTACTTTTCAAGATTTCTTTAAAAGATATATGTGTAGTACCTGTTGTTGTACGTGTACTAATCGTACTCTGCCAGATGAATCACAGTTACGGAAAGTTTACTTGGACAAGTTTTTTAAGAATAAAATCAATTCGATTCGGCAAAATTATAAAAATGAGAAACTATGGATATCATTAGATGAAACGACAGACTTTTTAGGTCGCTATATAGTCCATTTTTTAATAAAACCATTACATCCTAGCAATTTGACTAGACCTTATTTGGTAGCATGTAAAATGCTAACTGTAGTTAATGGACAAACAATCACGCAATTTGTGTTAGAATGTTTGGAAAACTTTTGGGAAGATTCTTTTGAATCGAAGGTAGGTAACATTCTTGTCCTCTGCACTGATAGCGTTGCATATATGCTGTCTGCAGGACGAAATTTAAAACAATACTTACCTGAAATGAAGCACGTAACATGTTTGGCGCACTCTCTTCATCGCGTATCTGAGCAAATTAGGTTAGAATATCACGATGTTAACATTTTAATAGCAAATGTTAAAAAGGTATTTTTGAAAGCCCCAAGTAGAGTCAAAATTTTAAAAGAAAAATATCCAGATTTGCCGCTACCTCTCCAACCAGTTGTTACAAGATGGGGCACTTGGTTAGAGGCAGCATTTTATTACGCTCAAAACTTTGAAAAAATAAAAGAAGTATTATCTTGTTTAAGCAGCTCTGATGCGGTATCTATTCGAGAGGCAAAAAATATTATAGAAAAAGAAAATTTAAAAGAAGATTTAAATTACATTAAAGACAATTATTTTATAATTCATTTGTCTTTAAAAGAATTGCAAAAGCATAATTTATCGTTGACAGATTCACTTTTAGCATTTGACAACGTCAGAGATGCTATAAATCAGTGCAATTCAGAAAATATAAAAAATAAAATAGAACGTGTTATGGAACGAAACCCAGATTTAGACACACTTAGAGAATATAGTGAGGCCATTGAAAAAAATGAAGCACATAATTTAATACCTTTTTTAAAATTTGCTCCTTTGACATCGTCAGATGTAGAACGGTCTTTTTCCATTTATAAATGGACTTTAGATGTTAAAAGAAATAGGTTGAAAATAGAAAATATAGAGAAACTCATAGTTATATATTTTAATTGTAAAGATCAGGATTACCAGGATGCTGACATTGTAATCGATGAAGATTAAAAATGTGAATAAATGTAAAATGTACATATTTAACAATAAACAATCTTGATTTTTATCTTTTTCTTTATTCTACCCCTTTTTTTTGGTCCTAAAATCTGACTAAAATCAACCTGTTCCTTCGTATGCCCTTTACGTTTCAGAGTCGTGGTGTATCCTTAGAACAGTCTCACGACCCCAGCAGGCATTGGCCCTCTATGGGGCCCCGTCATTTATTCTACCCTTAATGCAAATTACCATGACCCCTATGAAAATATTTAAATTTAAGTGCAACAATTTATGTCTATCTATAAAAGTTCTAGCCATAAAAGGCTAAAAATAAAAATTAAAGCTTCGATCGGAATTCGATTGTTTTTATTATTCAACAGATAAATAATGAATTAATTTAGTTTTGATACCTTCCTTTAAATTTTGAATTGAGTAGGAATAATATCACTACCAACATTAACAATATTTAATTGAATCCGGAAATACCGGAATTACTTTCCGGGAAAATGGCTTATCCATGTTATTCTTTCTGTGTGCATTTATGATACAAGTACCAAAAATCAATCTACCTACTCCGATCACTGATTATGTTACAGATAAATAACAATGAATAAAAAATTTAATGAAAATCTGAAAGTTTAATTGTTTATTAAGAGAAAGTTAAAGGGAAATATGTATATGAGCTTTCATAATAAATATTTTAAAACGGATGGATTTCAATTGCGCATTTTCGTAAAATCTGTAGTTTAGGGCGAGTTAATTGCTCGCTAGAGCAATAAAAACTAATCGTTCTATACTGTCGTAAATGTGAACTATACAAACATAAGTTGTACTAGGAAATGTATTGAAAAATGTGTACATTCATTCATTATTTTTAAGAAAACAGTAGGTCAAAACAGAGCTATTAGCAAAATATTGGCACGCAAACCTGCTCCGATTTCTAAAAAACTACTGTGATTATAAAATAGCTACATACACATTTAGGAACTTTAAGATTCATATTACGTCATATTAAAAAATTGGAGTCTATACATTTTATTTGTAACTGATATGATATCAGCCATTCCCATAGATTGGTCAATTTGGCGGCCAAATTGAATTGGCCATTCCGCGCTAAACGCTCTCGGGGGGTGGACGTAACGCTTGTCACCACGCCCGCCATATTACGTGAATATAGAATTTCAGTATTTTTATAGCGCGGCTGAATCTTCTTGATCCGTACGATGTTTTTCACTACTTATTTTTTTATAAATATAAAACCTTGATGTAGCTTGATTTACATATTATGTATTCAACTGACGTGTTGGTCTAGAGTCTAGCGATAAGTATTGTGGCGCAGTCAAATACGGGCGGGGCGGGACGGTGACGGATCCGGACGGGATTTGTAATGTACCTACTATCTATATTTTTTGTGTTTTGTGTATCGTTCAAGGTGCGATCAGCTTGAACGATATATAAAACACTAAAAATGTTCCTACATATGTCCGTTATAGACTTTGATACCATCCAACCGACGTATTCCAAACAGGTTTTATTAGAAAGGCTATAATGCGAAGATGGTTTTAGAACAAAAAACTAAAATTTCATTTTTATAAAGCGTAGTAGCACACACCGGATATCCGCTAGATTTGTATAGAAAACGTTCGACGTATGTGTCATATTCATCAAGTATTTTTCTAGTAATCTTTGTGTGTTGAGTAGTTAGAGATGAATGATGTAGAGATGAATAGTTTGTATGGGTTAAGGAATCTAAGTAAACATAAGTATATTTATCAGTTCTACTCAGAGACAGAGAGACATGAGTTCGTGAATACGTGATAAGCAGTATAATAAAACTCATGTCTCTCATTAAATAAAATACCTTGTTGTAAAAATCAGATAGTAATATTATAAAGCTGAATAGTTTGTTTGTTTGGTTGGTTGAATGCGATAATCTCTGGGACTACAAGTTCAATTTAAAAAGATATTTTTGTACTGGATATAATTACAGTTCTTTGATGTGATGATGATGAGATATAGCGACGTTTATATACACCAGTGTATAAATATTTTTAGGCAGGAGCGGCATCAGCGGGTACAATTTCTATTTCTGATTCCCCTAAAGATAACCTGGTTGCTCATATTCTTAGCATAACGCCAACTACTTACCACCACGCTTACTCCTATATATAACAACGACACTGATGATACAATGGTGAATATATCTCTTTTGCTTAATTTATGACCCTGTAAAACTATCGCTGTTCACAAAAGTGTTATATACGGTCATAATAAAAATTCATACAGTCTTTTATCAGCAGCTGATTAAATAACTTAAATTAATTACAAGATTTCAACATATACCTACCATTTATAGTCATAATAACTTGTCATTCATTGTTTTAAGAAATTTGAGACTGAAATTGCTCCAGAACCAGAATTACATATTTAAGGTCGTCGAATAGCAGATTTTCAATTCTTTATGAATTAAATAAAAACGTTACACAATCATAATAAAGCTTTTGGCTGTACTATAGACAATATAAAATTTATGAAAGAAAATAAATGTAGAATCAGTAAAATATAAATTCTGTTACTGAATTGTAAAAATCGAATAACATTTTTTCTAACTTGTTTTTCTTTTTCGTTTTGAATTTTGTGTTATTCCTAGGTTTTCATGCCTTTTACATAATAACCCAATATATGTATATTTGAAAAAGTGACAATTAATTAGATGAAAATTACAAATGAATTCTATCAGAAGTATCAGATAATAAAAACTGCGCCAGATAAATTACAAAAAATCGTTGTTATTCTGAGAAACATCCTCCTACTAAACAAGTAATAACTAGCTCCATTTGATACCTTTAAATGCATTTGCATTGAAAATAATTAATTTGAATATTGTCATAATCGACGTATACGTAGATGAAGACTTTTCATGAATGGCAAAAAGGATCAAGATCATTATTCCACGCGACATCGTCATAGTGCGGCTGGGTTTCGCACTAGCGGTGCGCGGGGTGCCGCGGTTCTACAAATACCTAAACTCGATCCGCCGCGCGAGGCGTATACGCTCTTAAGATGTCGTTTAACAGTTTGGCTAATGGTACAATAAAGTCAATAAACACAAGATTTATCTAATTGTTCTGCTTAGCAGAACCAGAAGTGTAATATAAAGTTTTGCAATAACTTATATTAAACTAGATATCTGCCGCGGTTTTATCCACGTTTATAACTGCTCCGCTCCGGTAGCTCGTAGTGCGACGTTATATCATCTATAATACTTTTGGATAAAGTATGTAATATGTTTCTAATGTTGTGATAATGATTAAAATGGTTCAGTAGTTTTTGAGTTTACAAATTACAAACAAAGCCACAAATCTTTCTCCTTAAAAATATTAGTTTAGATTTCTGGTTTTGACGAAATTGCGAACAATGGAAGATATTTTCATGCAGAACAACATTAAATTAGCAACACCTTTCTATTGTATCTATTTAATATGAATATTATACTAGCCTTCTTCAAATGAAGCGTAGACATTACACGGCAGCTGGACCTTGTGCCCGCACGGCGAGTCGAGCTCGGCGCTCGCCAGCTGCGTGCAGCGCGCGCGGTTGCACGCGGCGCCGCAGCGCTCCGTGCAAGGGTGACCGCACCCGAGTGTACGGGTACATTTTTCATTGCAAAGCTCTCGACTAACTTTTTTCATGCACTCGATTTTAATTTTGTGATCACAATCTGCAATCACTTTCGTCACCTGAAAATTGTGTTTGGTATTAGGTATTGTTGTCCAAGTATTGTGATAGGTAAGTAGCCGCGATGCTGTAAAGACGAAACCAGTTTTAGATGTATATGAAATTGTTGTTTTACCTATTGTGCAAAGAGTAATTAAGTTTTTCCGTCAAAAAGAAAGAGGTATTTTATGGGATCGGAGTGACGTATGTAGACAACTTTTGATTCGATAAATGCACGGTTCCTGTGGGATACATCCTGACACACAAGTAAACGAAGCTGTGGTTATTTTTAAGATTTTAGTATCGCTCGTAAGTCGATTATGATAACTTAATTTGATACGGATGTCGTGTGTGAGTGATTGAGAATTCTCACTATTGCCACTATGCTGTGTGGGTTCGATCCCCACACGGGACGAAAATTTGTGTAACCCACAGATAGTGATTCCGTGTCTGGGTGTTGTGTCCATTGTTTGAATGTTCAGTGTTTGTAATGTCTCCCGCGACCCAGGATTTATTCGTCGGGCGGGAGTAATAATCAAAATTAAATTATCCGTGCTAAACAACCACTAGCTAGCTAGAGCTTTGCAAGACAAACACATTACCATTATCTTGCAGTCGCCGCACTTTTCTGAGCATAACTTCTTACAAAGGTGTCCACATTCCATGGTACGCTCACAATTTTTCTTACACGGTGTCTTGTCAATATTTACACAACAAGCGACGCGCTCAACATGCTTGCAATCGGATCTTGTCTTTACAATCTAAAAAATTGATAGTTATGTATGCAAATAGGTAGTCATGATATACACTTATTACAACATACCAAGCAACGGTTGCTCAATGGATGAGGTAGTGGATATGGTGGATACGTTCGAGGCCCACGCATTGCACCACCGACATGACCCAATTTTAATAGAAGCATCGGGCTAAGCTGGTGGAGTTAACAAGAGTAAGTAAGTTCCTACCAACCAAAAAAATACTGTCAAATGATCTACCATAAGTTTGAATTGCTGTTAATGCATCAAAAATATGGCGGCCATATATGTTGAAATAGACTTAGGTATAACAACCCATAGTAGAATGAAATTTCAATTTCTATATCAGGAAGCGATGTTATAACGTAAGTGTATGATGATTTTTATTGTAAATAATTAATGACTAGATAGGTAACTAAAGTTTTGGCTTTGCCTCGAGCCGGATGAAAATGCTAGGTAGTCCTTAACAACTTCGAATACACAATGTAAATCAGAATCGGCGTGATATGTTGATTTACCATAATTTTGGTATGTATTACCAATTCATGCCTAGATTTCACGTCGAGAATCTCCATTGTGGCTATGCAGCATTCCAGTCAAGTGTTCCAGGGACACTAAGACGATATCGTCAGGAAATCATTCATATTTACGTCTCAGACCTGTGCATAAAAAGCCTCCTCTAGTGCGTTAGCAAGGAGCTTAGGGAACATTAGACCGCCCTGTCTAACTCTTCAACGTAAGTCTATTTGGTTAGTTCTTGTTATTAGAGCTGGACGGCTATAGTGGCAGTATCATACACTTGTCTCAAGTCAAGATTCTCAACACAAGGTTATATATAGCGATAGTCATTGCGACTTTGTTGCAAAGCTTTCGGAATTGTCCTACTCTCACGTTTAAGAGAGTAACAAGTAATAGGTATATGATATAATTATAAACATAAGTTAAAAAGATATAAAAAAAAAATATATATATATATATATATATATATATAATATCGATCAGTTAATATAATAACAGCGTAACATACATTGAATATTAAATAGATTGATTTGATACACGATTCAAAAGACATACTTATATCTTCAGTTTATTTAGTGTGTTGTATGAACAAATGCATTTCGCAACTAATTAAAATCATACTCGACGGAGGGAGCCTCGCTTCGAGAGGCTGTTTAAGTGATTAAAAAAGTATGGTATCAATATATTTATATTTTAAATGAAAGATCAAAGTTTTAATCATTTTGATAGAAACTAACGAGTACAAGTAATAAATAATAGAGTATATTATTATGTATACTATGTAATGAAATTATATCAACAGTCAATATGTATATAGCCCGTTTTTATTGCACTGAAAATAAACCAAATAAGTTAAGATTACTATTAAACGCACCTATAAAATTGTCTTACCTGGACATTACAATCGTCACATTCCTGGAAACATTTCTTTGTACATAGATGATCTCCAAGAGCATCTGTCAATTCGGCCGTGCAACCTTTTTTCGGCCTAGCGCAGTCTTTTTGGCACATATACTAGAAATTTAAAATTTATTATATTAAATGTGTAGAATTCTGTAGTTACATATTTTTAAAACATGTATGTCCTGTGTTTTTTTGTATGATGTTGTTGTGACAGTGTTTAGGGTGTCTACCATGAGTTTTGATAACATAACTCGACACGTTAGATCGACGGCACGTCTCTTCACACATTTTCGAAACGCGCCCCCTAGCGGCAACAGACCCTTCCTCTACTGACTACTCAAGTTTATGATATAGCGTTCCTACTCACCAACCTTTTGGTATATAGCGAGAGCCGCTGTGCCTTCTAGTGCCCGTAAGCACCTTCAGGGATGAGTTATAGACAGGTCTTGTCCCCAAATCCAGAGATCCGGTTCTCGTTATAGCGAGCTACCTCGTGCACAAGTGGCACTACCTATTGTCCAGATATGTGACGGAGCAATAAAGCCGCTCACCACTCGCGACTCTGAGAATTGCCAACTAAAGCCATTTTAGCGTTGAACTAACCAAAGCCATGTAAAGACGTCCATTAGGTCGAGTAACGGTCGAGTAAGTTAGTCGAGTAAAATCATTCAACAAGTACATAAATAGACACATGGCCGTCAGCGGTGGTTACCATCGACTGAGCTGCAAGGTAAAGACAATAACTAATTTCACAAGTGACCAAGACTGTAATCCACAAACTTTAAAATACTTACATTTTCGTGACCCGAAAAGGCTATGTGACAACGGAGTTCACATACATGACCGCAATCTTCCAGACGGAGTCTACACTTTTCTTTGCATTTAACTTTATTTATATCTTCGAAACATTGTTTCTTCGCCTGTAATGATGTAATGTAAACTCACTTATATCTATTATACAGCACGTTTGATATTAAAACATATCTATAATTTGATAATATTATAATAAACTATATCTTACACCAGATTAATACATAGGATAGATGTTCTTTATCCCCATAGGCATTCCCGTTGGATACACGCGGGTAAAGCCACAAGAAGAAGATATTCTAAACGGACTCTATCTACGCGCTTGAGATAGAAAACGTTGGTCAACCTTGCGAAATTCTCTCTGGGCGGTCTCCTCTGCGTGAGGAATGGAATGGATATAAGTATGTATTTTATGTACCTTATGTCCACAAATTGGTAAAATGACGTCTATCTTTTCGAAGCACTTATTTTTGGGGTCTTGAGGCTCCCGGTGGCAGAACACATTCATGTCGTGGCCACACGGTAAAGTTTTCTTTACCAAAACTTCGCACGGTTTACAATCTTCGCGGCATTTTAATGGACATACGTGGTTAAGGTCGCAGAGTATCCTTGAATTAAAAAACGTTACTTTTAATAATCATATTTAGAGCATTTTGCTGTCATATAAAAATATTTTCAAATCTTTGCAACTGATGCTTGTAAGATGTAACGCCAAGTCACACAACAAAATAAATATAAGTATTAACGTTTTGATGCCTTTTATAGTCTATTAATAAAGTGCTTAAATTAATTATCTCCGACTAAGAAGATATTCTTAAATTCAAAACAACAATTTTCTGAATGGCGCATTCTAATATTTACGTAAATAAATATCTTTAAGCAATTTACCTTTCACATTTTTTGGTACATTTTATTTGAACGTGCTTGCGATCATATCCGTGGCAATAAAGAAGACATAAGTGGCCACAGATGTATTGATAATTACATTTTTGAAGGCAACCACCTTCGGGTACTTTATCGAAATCCTTTGCAGTATTGACCTGTAAACACAACAAAAATAACCTACATGACATCGGAATAGTTGCGTTGGTCTGCTGGCTGGCTGGTTGGTGGTATTGTGAACAATACTATAGGTACTAATTACACCAGCGACAATTGAATAATGTGCGCGAATATACTCACAAGTGTCATTTGATCAGGATGAACAGAACATTTTAATTTCAATGTCGTTCCAAGATTGCCGGTGGTTTCAAGTGTAGTGGCGATTTTCCTCCACAACTCAGATTTAGTTTTCAGCATATTGATATTACCAAATATGTATAATCCTGAAAATGAAGGCTTTATAAGATTTCTATAATTTAAGAAGTCACATACATACTTATTGTAATCCTATCTACATACTTTATATATAACGTGTAACAGAAAGGTGTAGTCATATAATAATAATAATCATTTTTTCAACTTAAATTGATACAAATGGATACAG
Source organism: Catocala nupta (assembly GCA_963675205.1). Lineage (NCBI taxonomy): Eukaryota > Metazoa > Arthropoda > Insecta > Lepidoptera > Erebidae > Catocala > Catocala nupta. Next base: position 14,777,813 of record OY776082.1, read on the forward strand.
AACTTGGGTTACATCGTAAAGGTAATATATAAGGGGTGCCTGTACTAGGGTAAATCTGTGCCACAGGCAGTCATAAATCGCAGTTATTGAGATAATATTATTATAAAGAAATGGACCTAAAAATGTGACAAACCTATTGGTAAAAATATACTTGGATTGAGACTGTATAGTACAAACGATATCTTGCCGTCGCGTCGTTTAGTTTTAGTAAGTCCAGGTCATAATCAAGAGTAGTATGTTGTTTTAGCACGGTGTGGTGTGCATTATAAAAAGCTGCCAGACTGTTTAGTGTTTCAGAATTTTGATACAAAAGGCATGTGGGATAGCGAAAAGGTTGATGTCGAGCTACTTTTAATAGTGCTCTTTGTGCTCTTTCGATTGGTAGAATTACAGATTTTGAAAAATGGACAATAATAACATAGTAATTAATAATGGATTGGCACAGTGCCTTGTAGATCTGTATTATAAGATTATTGTCTGTGATATAAAGTAGTTTTTTACGTAGTCTGCTTGACAAAGCGGCTACGTGTTGTTTAAATGAAAGAGTGTGATCTATTATATTATAACCCCCAGATAATTAATGTTGGTTGCACTAAGGATTACAGAACATGTGCAATCATAATTCATGGTGTTGTTAGTTGTTACAATGGTGTGCATATAGTCGGATATTGTTGATTGCGCATGTTAAATTTAATGAATTTGTTTTTACAAGTACCTATGTAATCTAAGCAAGTTATTTTTGAGCCATTTATTAACCACATCGAACCCAAGCTGGGCATTTTTAAGGACTGCGAGGAAAAAAGGGCGATGTTATCTGCGTACGAAACGATTTTGCCTCTAGATAAACTTAACCTACAAAGATCGTTTATGTACTTCAAAAATAATAAATCCAATCCTCCTTGTGGAATACTGAATTGTGGCACTTGTAAGTCGGCACTGATGATGTTATTTATTTTCACGCACTGATAACTATTCTGTGGATAGTCTGTGAGCAGTTTAAGCTGTGCGCCTCGTATTCCTAAAGCATCATTTTTTTTTTAAAAGATAGGTACAGATACCGTTTCAAGTTTTGCGAGGTCGAGGAAGATTCCAATTACTTGTTTACTTTTCCCAAGTTCCACTGAGATAAAAGCTGTCAAGTTGCCTACTGCATCTGCTGTTGACAACTTAGGTCTGAAGTCGAATTGCATATGGGAAAATAGAAAATTTTGTTCAAGAAATGATACTTATTTATTATTAATTATTTTCTCTAGCACTTTTGAGAAAGTAGGCAATAGCGAGATTGGTAGATAATTTGTAACAAGGTCTTTTTTACCAGACTTATGCATGGCAATCACTTGCTTTTTTAAGGCATAGAGGGCAGACTCCGATATAGACAAATTCGGAAAATGTGGGTTAATAGAGTATATACATGTTACCTACAGCATATATTGTACCACCCAGGTGCACAATTATTTTTTAAAGAATAACCCGCTCTATTTCTTTTTCATCCGGATCCAACATAAAAAGATTTTCCGCTTTTAAGATACTTTGAACCCGGACGAGAACTGTTATTTGTGCTGCACTCACTTTCTATTTTTTTTGCCAAAGTTGTACCAATATTTACAAAAATCCTATTTACGTTATTGACAGAGGAAAGCGGAGAGAAATGTGTTTGCAATAAACTTCGGAATAGCAAAATCAAATAATACTATTCTCGACTACAGAAACACAAACGGGACCGCATGCACAACAGTCGTATTTATTATACCTGAGGCAATGGAAAATGCCATATACAATATACATCATGTATTATTCTTCTCTTACCTAATTTGCAAACGGTCTACCTAATGCCTAGCGAATGCGTTAGCCTAGAGACACTTGCAACTAGGCCGGATTGCCCCCGTAGACCTAAAATGCTCGTCGAAGTGTACAAGTGTGGGGCAGTCTGTGAACGCCGCAGATACGTCCACTCTTATTGTCACAAATTCGGTACAACCATTTGCGGATCATACAACTTTTTTATTTAATCTTATCCCAAATTTTCCTCCCGCTTAGTGCTTGGACTCATAACACTGGATGTGACCACAAACTATTGCAGAACGCATGCAGTCAGGCAAAAAAACTCTAAACAAGAGCTTGTTGTGAGTCCCAGTGAAATTATAGTAATTTAGATTATGTCAATAAATTTCTATACCTCGGGAACAGTACTTTTTCCTAGACGAAAGGTATCCTATGTCCTTTTCTGTTCCCCTGACAACGAAGAGAGTTGCTGAGGCGTGAAAGCGTAACAAAAAAAACGAATATTCGCATTTATAATATTAGTTAGGATATGCGTACGTGCATGAAGATCAATTTGATTAGTAAGAAAAGCATTGATTACTAACTCAATAGAAAGATTATGTACAAAAATGGCAAATAGTTTGCGAAATGGTTACCTTGTTTTGCTCGTGAGAGTGCAACGCAGATTCTGTTCTTAATCCCAAGAAATCCGATGTTGTTGTCAGAATTGTTCCTTACAAGAGACAGTAGAATAATTTTCGATTCTTCCCCCTGATAATTGTCAACTACTGTGATCTTCACATTCGAAAGGCTAGCATAATTATTACGTTCCTGTAAAACAATTTATATAATTATCTTGAAAACCAAGGTAATAAGTAAATTGTCAATTCAATTATTAACGTGATCTCTTACAATTAACAACTACTTTAGGTGAGATAAGTCCAGAATAACTGACCCTAGCATTAAAGACAACCTTAATCTTGGGATGAGAGACATTTTATGTTGTAAGGTTGCGGCCTGTTGACTCGCCGCTATTGCTTACTTACACGATGATAAATCAGAGAATATGTTAACATTTAAGATTATGGACGTTAAGTTTACATGAAAAGATTGCGTTTTAAACGAACAAAATATTAAAATATATACTTTTCTCATATAAAACATTTGTCCAGAATAGGTGGCCAAAATTGTAATGTCATCGCTCGTGTATCCTTGTTGTATGAGATAATTGGCTAGAGCAAGTGTCATGTCCGCTTCTTTGTAATTTGACTTGCTGTTGGTATCGTTAGGATCAGCCTGAAATAAATTGACTTGAAAATTATTTGATGAATGACAAATAAGAACATCAACGTTATAATTTATAAGTCATGTAAATATAGTCACACAGCAGTAGTAAATACAACTAGACGCAAATTTGGGCCAAACAATTTTTATTGGGTTCGTGTGCCTTGAATTTATCAGCAACAGAACGAAGACTAGAACTAGACCATATATAGAACACAATAAGTAGCTGGCGAAATTTAAGTGTATTACACCTGTCTCCTAAATAATAATAATAAATAATGTCTTCCAGACCGAATTTCGATCACGGCGGCCAATCTTAACGGAGACTGGCCATCTGCGCAGGAGATATTATAGTGTACAAGTGTGTGCGCAAACACAAGTGCACTTTCTATTCTTAGGGAATAGAGAGAGTGCACTTGTGTTTGTTCATGATCCGATGGGACGGATAATCCGACACAACCGGCGAGAGATCAGACGCAGGACCAAACAGCTTTACGTGCTTTTCGAGGCACGGGGGTGTTTAACACCGCCAACTTCCTAACTCCGGGCTCGTATTAAGATTTCTTAACAGAAAGACCCAATAACTTTTTGCTGGCTTGACCCGGGATTCGCATTCAGCAGTCGCATTCACTACCGATGCGCCACGGAGGCAGTTAATTGATAATAATAAATACGTCTAGGTTGCTAACAAGACGACAAAATCTGACCACAATTATTAGTCAACTAAAATAATTATAGGTATTATCAATTATAATTGGGCAACATATTATACGGAACTTTTGTTCTTTTTACCTCTTCTGGATATTCGTGAGAAAAGAAGAAGACATTATTGTCAAGCCCCGGCACGTCGCCCATGTTTTCGACGGACGGATGGTTTTCTAAGTCTGGGTATATGTGTGGCGAGATGAGGGCGGCGATCTCCGGACGCATGCGATGTTGTACTTTCAGTCTGCGGCTGTGTATGCCGTTCGTGATCATGCGCTCGAACAACGACACCTCAATGTTGTACTGTTTCGCCAACTTCATATACGACGCTGACGGCCGCAGTTGTTGATGATCACCTTGACATTAAATAATCGATCGATATATATTTTTGAATTATGGCATTAATAATGTTACAGCCAGTGTCATCTCTCAGTGCTGTAGGGAAGACTCGGCAGTTCCTTCTAATAATTTATTACAGCGCCATCTATTGACGTCTTATGGAACTATGTAGCTTCTCGGTATGCGAAGAGTAGAGATAGTTCTGGAACTTTCTCGAATCTTCGTACTGTTTACATACCGGATATAGCGTTTCTAGAAATCTCCAAAAACGCTTTAACCGCTTATAAAAGGGCAAGGCCAGCGCTCGCTGAGTCAGTTTACAATCGTAGCGGTCAAGTATTCATCAAAGCGAACGGAAACGAAAATACCACAGAGTTTGAAACAGTTATAATGGAAAAGTGTATAAGTAGTGTGTGTGGTGTTTTAAATTTAATTGTGTACTAGAATAAAACGTGTTTTAGTCGGTAATATTGTTTACATTCTTATCCCTCGAACCCAGCACGTAACAATAACATTAATAATAACTGAAAAATTCTGATAGGAAGAAAGGACAGAAAGTAAAGCGAGAATCGTTGGTTTGTAACAAATAATGTCTACTTACTCGCCTGAGAAACAGGTATGACGAATAAGAGACTCGTGACTTGTACGGTTAGTAGAATCAATGAATAGTTGCAATTTATGTAGTCAACAGTTACATTATTATTAAAATATTCTATTGTGTATACTTTCGATATCGTTGTGGTTTTATTATATATAATTATTTAAAATAAATTGAGACACATTGATAATCAATACTAACCGATAAGCATAAGATGTTGGCAATCTTTCGTGAGTGATGTAATTATGTGTTGCTCTAACACCTCGGCAGCTTCCTCCACAATCACTGAGAATAATCAATAAATGAAAAAACACCGATTCAGTTTGTACTATAAGTTACATATGTTTTTAAGACTAATATAATACATGCTAAAACTAGTACAACTATTGTGCAGATTATATCCCAATTTAAATTAATCTTTTGAAGGAGTGTTGCAATTTAGACCGATCTAACATAATTATATTGTTGGAAAAATCATTCTTAGGCCCGATAAAACAAAAAAATAAATAACTAGCCCAAAGCTTATATCAAACAGTAGGCACCCACTGCTCTTTTCATGTATGTATAAAAAAGGTATAAAGCATGAGGGGCCGTTCAAGTATTATGTAAGCAGGATTTTAGTCATTTTAACTCCTCCCTCCCCCTTGTCAATAAAAGTAAGCAAACCTTTTACCCCTACTCCTATGCTCACGTAAACATTGCAATAGTTGCCCCAAATGTCGTATCCATCCAAATATTGATGACGTAATCACCAATCGAACACATGTCCCCTATGTCTTAAAATATAAGCAAAACAAAGACCACCGCCCTCTATCCCCATCGGTGCTTACGTAATATTTGAATGACTCCTGACGTACCAATCTTAGGAGAAACTGCCTGTAAGAGCTTGCGCATTCTGGCTGCTCCAGATGTAGTCATTCCTAATACTTTGGTCCCTCCCTTTTTTAACAGTTCCATATCCATCATCATCCTACTTTCTTCGTAAGCAGTAACTACAGGCAAGACGGAAGTCTGAAAAAATTTTAAAATAGTTATCTTGTATGGGGTGAAACACGGAACTACAGAGGATAAGAAAGATGAAAGACAATTGTATCAAGTATAAAAATGTATCTTGAGCTGCATAAATCATGTAACAAGAATTAATATCGCCAGAATATGCGTCGTGATCTAGAAATGTTTATTAAATACTTACGTGTGGACATGGATGTGAGACACAACAAAGTTTTGCGAAAATAAAAAAGGGTTTAATAGGAATTATTTTTTATTAATTCTTTTTAAAGTACTCTCCATCAGCCTCTTTACAAAGTCTCATGAGTCTAAACCAGTTTTCGAAACACTTTACAGCCTGCTCTAACGCTGACAACGCATCTTCCGGCGACGAAAATTGTATCCCTTTAAGCAGATTTTTTTCTTTCGAGATTAAACACGGTGCTAAGACAGTGCTGTAAGGAGGATGACCCAGGAGTTTGAACGGCGTGCTGTACAGGAAGACCGTGTCGTTTGAGCGTGGTGTGCGCCACGATCAAAACGAGGGTCTTCCTGTACAGCAGGGCGCATTGTCGTGGTGGAGCAGTAGCCCGCGGAGCCCTGTGTTTGATCGCTTGTTGCTGACAACAGAGAACACTTCTGCCAAGTATTTTGTAGTATGCCATTCGGCGATAATGCTTCTTTGGTTCCGTAAAGGAATTGACACCAAGTAGCCACTCAAATTGAAAAAGCTCTCGAATAAAATTTTCCTCCCGCTTCTATATCGTTTTATTTTGGTAGGCGTTGATTCGTTTTGAAACACCTAAACCGTCGACTGACGCTTCGTTTCTGGATCGTATTGATAAATCCAGAACTCATGACCTGTAATGATGTCGTAAACACGCTAAGACAGGCCAAATTTGTTTATCATATCACGGCATCATTCCATCCGGGCCTGCTTTTGAGTATTGGTGAGGTTGTGCAGCATCCAGCGTGAAACTATCCTCCTCACGCGAAGATGCAGAATCTCGTGAAGGCATCCCGATTCAATCTGCAGTATGCGCTGAATCTCCTGATACGTAACTCGCTTCTTATCTTGGATTAAAAAAATTCATCTATTTCACTGCTAGCACGTTTTCTTCCGTAACAGCCTTCAAACACTTCTTTCTTCATCCCCAAAGTTAGTCGACCGTGCTTGAATTCGTTATACGAACGATTCACGGTTGCCTTGGAAGGGCCTTCATCCATGAATGCCATTTGAAGACTATCGTACGATGCGTCCGATTTCAGGCGACACTTGAAATCGTAAAATATCGTAGCGCGAAGATATTCCTGGTGCAGATCCATTTTTCAATGAGACACGATAATTTAAATTAGATCGCAAAGAATGTGGAAGGATATTTTAAAATTGGAACGTACCCATTTTACTTATAATCATATTTTCAAAACAGATTATACCTGGCCAGTCTCTTATACATAAAAACATTTTTTCGCAATACTTTCCGAGTGGCCTGGTATAATATGTAAAATTTTTATCAAGGTTAACGATTCGCTCAAAATTATAGTAACTTCTGTGTGATAATTATAACTTAAATCTTATATTGACTGCACCGATGGCTTACTGGTTTAAGTGGTCGGCTCGTCACTGCCACAGCTCCGAATGTTGCGGGATCGAATCCCACACGGCACAAAAATTTGTGTAATACATTAATGGTTGTCCCGAGTTGTATAGTCCCCCGCTGTACAAGAATAATTATTCCTAGAGGGCAGTTATCTATTTAAAAAAATATATGTATTTCGTATTTGTACAATCCTTTAAATATAAGACAATGGTGCCAATTCTGTTGTCACAAAATTCTCTAATCTTAGCTAAAAATCTCTAAAATTTATTTTAGTCCTGTCACTTTTAGCGATTTCAGAATACGAAATGTCGTTTGACAGGCCTAAACTAAATTTTAGAGATTTTTAGCTAAGATTAGAGAATTTTGTGACAACAGAATTGGCACCAGTGTGCAGTTAATAATCAAATACCTGGAATTGTTTAACTGTATTCATAACTTCGTTAAGTTCGTTCTTTATCCACATAAAGTATAAAGACCATCGGTGCTGTGGCATTATTCTTGAAAAATTTGTCGTCTCGTCGATAAATAGATCGATTTCTTTTGAGCGATATTTTTTCATGTCCTGAAATAAATGGTAACTATTGTAGGATAGATGACAAGTATATCTACACGTATTATAGCAAAATAAAATATAATATTACTATTTAAAAATCCATAGTTGCCAAAATTCTAAGATGATATTGTTTGATACCACCGTAATTATAGTACACACATTTTATAAATAATAAGCATTAGTATTACATACTTACAATAAATTGATTTATTTTTGCATTTAATTCTTGTATCTTCAATTCTGCATCATATCTGTATCTTCTAGTATTTTTCTGTTTTATAGCATTTTTATAGTCTATAATATCCTGTTTAAGAGCTAATTTTGCATCAGTTAATGAAAATGATGTATGGTATTTTTTTACTTCAGCCAAAGACGTACTTTTATCGCTATCGTCATCTAATACAATATTAGACTTCGTTCTCATATTATTGTACTCATTGCTATCAATATTATCAGTGTTAAAAGCTGCAGAATCTGATAAACATATATTAAAATCAGTATAATATTCCGCGTTATTTTCGAACAACCAATGCATTAAGGGGTCTTTAATAGATGGTAATTTTCTGTAATAATTGCGAAGGAACGCAAATTGTGGAATCTCTTCTTCATAGGCTTCACAATTAATAATTCCATTATTAAGAATGTCAAGCAACACTAGTTGTTCTTGAAAATCGCTTATAGACTTTTTTAAATCGGCCTTTAAACAGTAACTGATATTAGACCGGACACCCAACTTCTTTCGTAAATTCACCAAACTATATTTTTCCATAGCTTGGTTGCGAGACTGGCTGCCGATACGGACTATATCCGTAGTTACTTTAGATATTTCTTCAAGAAATTGATCTAATGCGTGATTAGTATAGCATATTATGAGCATCAAACAACTATTTTCTGCTTTAATATTTTGTAACAGAGTTTTTGCCACATTCAAGCCCACATAGGTTTTGCCTGTACCCGGCGGACCTTGTATAACAGCAAACTCGTGCGTTAGAGCTAATTTATATGCTTCATATTGACTCTCGTTGAAATGAAGTTCCTCTTTCGTAGGCCACGATTCTGATTGTAAAATGTTGAATCTTATTTTACCACCAAGTTTCGAGATTATAACATATTCTTTATCATCAGTCAAATAAGCAGGTACATTTGAAGTCGGCTGTAATGTAAATCATGTTGTTTTAATTTGTTCGCACGCGAATACCTTACAGGTATTTTCTGAAAATACGATTGATTCACATTTACTGAATTAAAATATTATTCTTATGACATGTTTGATATAATATGTCTATATATATTATTATATAAACTTTTGGAGCCTTATGACGACCCGCACGCGTGTGCGCACCAGCGAGTGCTGGAAATAATTCTAGGATATCCAATCTCATTGCAGCAACAACAGCATGCACATATGCATGTTGTAAAAATAATGACGTCGGTATTTTCAGAACAATCAAATTCTAATGCAAGATCCATAAGATTCAAAATTTTCTTCTATGGAATCAAACTATCGTGTAACAAAATGCCAGTGTGATAAGACCTTTCAAGTCTCAAACATAAATTGCTTATTTGCGAAATTAATGTGTCGCACTCTACAATATGATCATTAACTATTTTATACTAATATTTTGCGCAGCATAGGTACTCAATTAGCAAAAATGCGATATTTCTGAAGTACAAATTTCCTGAACTATGAAGGGAAGATATAGATAGTTGGACGTAGGAGCTATCTTTTTGTGTGTTATTCCGCTTTGATACCGTTTCGTCTTATGCGGTGCATGTCTGCATGTTTTATCGCATTCGATTGAACTACCTAACTCATACTGTATTTATTTAGTTAAATACTTACGTCAACTTGAACGATATAACGTTGCATGGCCAAATGATCTGGGAACGAGGCTGCTTGCAAGGCCTTCAATACATGATAATAAGCTTCATAGTAAACTTCGCTTTCAATCATTGTATACGTATCTCCATCACAAATATTAACTCCATCACTTGAATGAATTATTGATACGGCTAACTGCCAACATAAAAATATGTTTATTTGGCAAGTGCTTATTCCAGATGTTAAAATATTTTGATAATTTTTTTATTTATTTGGATCGCTAGCAAATGATACTCATTCTTACATCTAAATAATAATTTGTAGAAATGCCTTCTGCTCTAAATGAGCATAAGGCATGTCTACAAATTATAACAGGCAACCACATAGAACAAAAAAATCGCCACATAAATTAAATGAAAGCTCTAAATACACACATTAAAATAAAATTTTAAATAAATTGAAATGTTAAAAACAGAAATTAAAAACAGAAATTTAAACCTAGTCTAGTATGGTATTGTAATTACCGAGGCCTAGAACCGAGGTAATCAGTAATGTTTTTTAATAATAAAACATATCTACCTTGCCCGTAGTTAATAGTGTGATGTCGCGATTGAGCACAGTGGCGATTATAACACTGTCAAAATGATGGTCTTTGGTAAAGATCACCAGCGAGCCAAACAAGAGCCTCTTAGTGCGTGCCCAGTTTATCTTCTTTAAATAGTAATTATATTGCATATCAATTTGTACCAAATATCCAACTTTCAAATTAGAAATATAAGGGCTCACAAATTTTACATTACGATATACTCTGAAACAATGTATTAGGTTATGAAGTAGTTTCTAATTGCATTTAGTTATTTTTAATACAACGAATGAAATAACTTACCGCACATGATCGTATTTACGTTTATTGAGATCTGCTAGATACTGGTCTGTTGAAAAAGAAAATTGTATTCTATAAGCCACATGAAGGCATTTTTAACAACACACATAACATTTATGATATGAATTAATTAATATTCATAATATTCATAATCTATCTTAAACTCATCATAGTGGGTATAAAAATCACACAATAAAAATTGTCATTGCACAATTTACGTGGAACTAGTTTCTGCTAGCGGCTTCCCCCATGTGAATCCCACGGGGCCGCACAATGGGATCTACATCATCTAATCTAGAACGCGGTGTACAATTGGAGTATTGGTGTTCCAAGTTACATCTAAATATTTTTAACGACATACGCGTAATTAAGTAACCAACATCCCAATATCTTTACAAGTATGTTATATGTGCAGTTAGATGTAATTAAATATATTGTGACGTCTATTGCCATCTGATGGCACTCGGCAGTCCCTTTTAATAATTTATTACAGCACCATCTATTGACATCTTGCGGAATTACGTAGTGTCAGTGCGAGCACAGTAGAGAGCGCTAGCACATTCTCGAATCATCGTGCTGTTGCGTGCCGGGTATGGCTTTTCTAGAAAACCCCAGAAACGCTTTACCCCCGTATAAATACAGCGCACGCACACCGCCGAGTCAGTTTACAGTCGTATTCGATGAACACTTGACCGTGTTCATCGAAGCGAACGGAAGCGAAACTACTACGAAGTTAGAAGCAGTTACAGTGGAAAAGTGTAGTATAGTGTATTAAAGTTAATTGTGTGCTAGAATAAAACGTGTTTTAGTCGGTAATATTGTTTTGTATTGTTATCCGTTAAACCCAGCACGTAACAATATTAATTACTATAGAAAGAAAAAAATAACTTACTAATTCCTACTCTAATAGGTCCAAAACAATCTTCTCTGAGTAACCGAAATTGCACATCGAGATAGTGTTCCACGTCGGAGTACCCGCCGTTGACAATATTCGGTCGCAGGAATGGCTGAGAGTCCAGCAAGTCTTCTCGAGTCGGCACCACACTCAGCTCACGAAAGTCTTCAGGCGGTTTCATCTCTACGTCATTTATATACGTGTTCTTATTTTTCGGCTAAGGCAGAAAATATTTATCAATCAAATAATAAGAAAAATACATGTACCTACCTATATTTTACGTATTTGAATGGTTTATTCCCATCTTTCCCCGCATGTCTGCTCTGAATGGGGGAAAATGGAAATGTCTATGACTTCTTCCCCCGAATAGGGGAAAATGGTAATTTTCGTGTCATCTTCCCCCGAATTTGTAATTGGGGGAAGTTAGGAAGTTCTATTCGCATCTTCCCCCGCATCTCTGCCTCCGAATGGGGGAAAATGGGAATGTCTATGTCATCTTCCCCCGAACGTGTAATCGGAGGAAAATAGGAAGTTCTATTCCCATCTTCCTCCGGATACCTGCCACCGAATAGGGGCAAATGGGAATGTTTGTGTCATCTTTCCCCGAACTTGTAATCGGGGGAAGATAGGAAGTAAAAGTTTCATTTGTCCCCGAAATATATTTAATAATTAATTTTGTTTTGTGCCACCGCACCTAAGTATGGTTCGAATGAAATAAACATGATTTTTTATAGGAATTAATTAAACAACATTTGATTACCAACTTTTTATAAAACAAAAAGTACAGCATTTTTCGTTTTAAGTCAGTAATACATATACAGTGTGTCCCGTCATGAACTAGCGATATAGTAAGTATCGATAAAACAACTATTTTAATACACAAATAAACTACAAAATCAAGTCCAAACTACTTATCAGCTATGTGGCAGCCATTTTGTTTTTTTTATTGAAATATTTTCTACGTGGACACAAAAACCATCATATCTCTCAAAATTTAGGTCATACTGGAATAAAAATAGTCTTATTCGAAGGGCAATACTATTGTCTATCATTTGCAACTTGATCGAAGAGTTGTCACTATCAAATCTTTGAAAAAAATCAAATTCCATCTAAAATATTTGAAAAAACTGACACGAATAAACAAATCAATGTACTATCGACAGCAGCCACGGATGACCCTTCCTAAGGTTAAAATCGCATAGCAGGCCAACATGGCACGTGACACGCCCCTTTTTTTTGTTTGAGTTTTTTTACACTACTTTTGTTTACTGATTCTAAGGCGATACAAACTCAACTGGTCAGCTACGACCTTTTTGTTTGAGTTTTTTTACACTTTACATTTGTATTATATGTATTATGTATATATTTGTGTACCGCCAGGATTGATTATTTATACTTAGTATAAACATTCTCAAATAGAAATCAGCAATTTAACATTGGTTATGTTCTGAAGCCGCTATGATCAAACGAATCAAACCGACTGGAATCAAATATATTTTATTACCTATTTATTTATACAACAATGTTAATATTTGAATAGGCCGTAGGTCGGCTACATAATAGTTTATTTAGTTTTATTGATGTGCTCGTATAATGGACTTCTTTGATGTAGATACGTTTTTAAATATTTCAGACTTCATTAATATAATAATTATAAATGTTAAATGAATAAAGCTACCTTGAAATAAATAAATAAAATAACAATATACTTACTATCTCAGTAAAATTTTAATTTAAAAGTTACCTACTAATACTAATTTAACAACTAGGTAGCTACGTTCCATCAAACTAAACAAAAAAAAGAAAGTAACAAATAAAACCTATGTCAATGATTAAGTATAACAATGCTTAAATTTATATTTACATTCCATACCGTTATTTTTAATCCTAAGAGACAATACTTTTTATTTATATTGTATAAAGCAAAAACAAAAGTTAATACAAAAAGCTACAATTAAATTTACTATTAGAAGAGTAGAGTATTAAAGTTCCTGTGGGAGCTCGTGGTTAGAAGTTCGGTATTGTGTCAACACAACAACTGTCCAAATATGATACCATCTGGCAAAAGTAAGAAAAGTCATAAAAACAAACGGTTGGTACACTTTTTGTTCGAAGATTCCTTTTTGATTGGTTAACAAAATTAAAGGCGGAGTCACTTAAAGTCAACATGCGTAAGCGAAATTTTTCTTAAATGGTCATCCGTCACTGCTGTCGATAGTACATTATTGCAAAAATAGCCCCGATGACCCATTTTGTTTTTCTGCGAAATTGACAGGGTATAATCTAAGCTACGATACAACATTCAATTTACAGCTGAATGACTATTGGTTTAGAAGTTATTGTTGTTTGAACATAGCCTATGCGCAAGCACCATGGTCAGAATCCTAAACAAAAAAATCAATAAAACACAAAATTCTCATTAACATTTATTTGTGTAAAGGTTTTACATTACAATAACGCACATCACATTAATAATTGTTCAAAGTGGCCACCTCCGGCTTGTAGGCAAGCTACAGCTCTGCCACCTGGCCTGATGCGCGCCTAATCATGTCGAAATCAGCTCTGATTTCTTCCAACTACCATGATTTTCTCGACGAGTTGTTCTCTTGAGTTGGGAACTGCAGCGTACACCTTTTGCTTCATATGACCTCACAAAAAATAATCTAATGGTGTTAAATCGGGTGAGCGGGGTGGCCAAGCTACTACACCGCTGCGACCAATCCACGGCGAATGATTTGTATTTAAATAATTTCTTACTGCTAGAGAATAGTGGGCGGGTGCACCATCCAGCTGGACCCACATTTGCTGACGATATGCCAGAGGTAATTCCAAGAGACTATCAGCAAATTGGGTTTCCAGGAACTCCAGGAATCTAGCGCCGTTCAATATAGGAGGCAATTCCAAGGGCCCAATCAAACGATCGTTGATTATGCCCGCCCATACATTCACCGAAAACTCATGTTGAAATGAACTTTGACGCACTGCCTTTGGGTTCGCAGAGCTCCAGAGATGATCATTTCGGTGATTTGTGATGCCAGCTCTAGTGAATTTAGCCTCATCAGTCCACAGTATCTTTTTCAGAAAATCAGGATCATGTCTTGTCCTTCTATTGAGCCACGAACAAAACACGGATCTGGATGCATAGTCTACTCCGATTATGTCTTGGACTCGGCGATAAAGGAAATGGGTGTAATCCCTCTCGTTTCAAAATTCTCCATACACTCGACTTAGATAGCTGTAGTTGCACAGCAATGCGTCTGACACTTAGTCTGGGATCATTGGCAATCAGTCTAAGCACTTCCTCTTCATCTTCGGGCGTTATTATACGAGCGCGTTCATTAACAGACCTTTGGATTCCTCTTTCCGCTAACCTTGAGTGCACCTCGATAAAAGTTTGGCGGCTCGGGGTAGGCCGGTTAGGGTATCTCCGTCGATATTCTTGTACAGCTCGATTTGCACTTCCATTGCAAAAACCATACACGAAATGTATGTCGGCAATATCATGGGACGAATATTGACGATTTTCTATGTTAGTATCACACTGTTAACAATAATAATTAACAGTAATACAGAGCACGTAAACACTTAAACAGCAGAGCAGTATGTGAAAGTAGTGATCACAACGCAGGGCGAGGGACAACTAAACTAACTAATAATCCTTAAAACTATGGGATTTTCCAAGTAAGGGATCTGTATTTTCCATCTCGCTTACTCACAATATTAGCGAGCAGTATTTCTGGCCTGCTCTCGCATGGAACGCAGTGAGCGCCAGATAAGATCTTTACAATGGGCTTGTGCTTGCGCATAGGTTATGTTCAGACAACAATAACTTCTAAACCAATAGTCATTCAGCTGTAAATTGAATGTTGTATCGTAGCTTAGATTATACCCTGTCAATCTCGCAGAAAAACAAAATGGGTCATCGGGGCTATTTTTGCAATAATGTACATTGATTTGTTTATTCGTGTCAGTTTTTTCAAATATTTTAGATGGAATTTGGTTTTTTTTCAAAGATTTGATAGTAACAACTCTTCGATCAAGTTGTAAATGATAGACAATAGTATTGCCCTTCGAATAAGACTATTTTTATTCCAGTATGACCTAAATTTTGAGAGATATGATGGTTTTTGTGTCCACGTAGAAAATATTTCAATAAAAAAAACAAAATGGCTGCCACATAGCTGATAAGTAGTTTGGACTTGATTTTGTAGTTTATTTGTGTATTAAAATAGTTCTTTTATCGGTACTTACAATATCGCTAGTTCATCACGGGACACACTTTATAATACCACAGATAATATAATACTAGTACAGATACTCAATCCCATACAAAAATCTTGGACACGCCTAACTCTGGCTATTCTACTTGCTATTTTGGTACCTATCTTTTTACACTAGATGGCAGCACAAAACTAGCGCCACTGCTGCCATCTACCCATAACAAGTACACAAGTTCCGAATCCTATTTGATAACAGCTCATAAGAGATGGCGTTGTGACAGTAAAATAGGTACTTACTTGACTGTTTACCACGGATAGAACATATTATTTCAACGAGCCGATGTAAAACGTGCGCAACCTTGAAAATAAAAGTTATCTACCTATAGTGTTGTGTGCCGAAATGCGTACGATCACACTTTGGTGATTCTCATTTAGTCGGTCGGATTTTCGTGAATTTTTTTCATATAATTTTAATGAATGCGTTTCAAAAAGTATTAATTAAACAATATATTTCATTATGTATGCGATTGCGATTGATGTTCGGGTACTTTGAAAATAACTCATTGGCATATAGAATTCTACTTTGGCAGTTAGTGATCTATATTTCACTATAATTGTAAATATAAAATAACATAAACTATTGCGCTCAGATTTTTGAAAACAACTGTGCAATGCCTAGTATTTAGTCTCTGTTGAAATTTACTGAGTGATGACTATTTATAAAATACATCACATAGATTATTTTGAATTTAACTATCGAAAAATAAATATACCTAATAACCGGCACTTTTTTTTAAAAGACTCATACGGTTACTCTTTTGCCGTATAACAGACTTAACACAAAAAAATCTGTTGAACATAATTTATTTTCTGTGTAAGAATCGAACCCATAACACTCCGCAATATATACTCCGTCGATAAGTACCCGGTTTAAGCGATTAAACCACTACGCCATACTTGAAATCAAATCATACGCACGCGCGAGTATCGCCCGGCGGCGGCGTTCGGTTCATTCCGGTCAGCTTCGTGAATTTTCGTGTATATATACCTAATATCGTGTAATTCGTGTATGAGCGCTGCCGGTAGCCGCGGCGTCGAGTAGCGCGCCTGCCTGCCGCGTCGATTCTCAATAGAGTCGAAGTTTGATTGTCAACTAAAGTTTTGTTATGAAATATTAATTATGGACCTGCTTAATACTTTAACAGAAGTTAAAGCTAATAATATAATTATTGATATACCTCCTATAAAATACAATGTACCTACCTATTAATAGAAAAAAAAACAACTGAGAGTAGGTATGCTTTACGTAGTCATGGCTCGTAATCTTTTAACTATGTCATAATAATTATTGATTTTGTAGGGAAATCAATAATTAATATGTAATAATAGTTAAAAGTCAAGTAACAAAACAATAGATAAGTACCTACCTACTTAATTAATGAATATTGTGGTACTTATGTAAGTAAAGATCACATTAATATACCATGATAAATGCGATGTTACTAATCCTAAAACACTATTCATGCTTTGGTATGATTTATTTAAATATTCCTGTCTAAATAATAATTATAAGGATATATGGTGACGACGACGTCCAAGAAATATTTATCTCATGTAATATTAGGTAGGTACTATTAAATCCGAATATTTATTACAATGTCAACCAAACCAGATATGAACACATTAATAGTAACTAGTTAAAAAATAATGAGTGTGATGTGATGAGTGAGTGATGTGAGTAAAATAGTAGGTAAATGATAATATTCGAAACAAAATGTTATGTCATAATATCGTCACGTGACGTCGACAACAGGAAGAAGCAAAGCTCAACCAATTTTTAAAAATATTGCTCATAATTTATATTTTTCGAAGCAAAACAAATAGTAAACATCGTTTCATACTTGGCCTTGTAGCGGGGGTGGGCGGGTCTTACCCTGCTGTTTGTAATTCAATTCAAAATAAGTAGGTAGCACAGAGATAATGATTATTGTAATGCCGACTAGTCCGACGACTGCGCTATATCTACTGCCGCACAAGCAAATGAAATTTGACAATAGAAGTTACGAGAACCGACCAGGTGTTTAAATACCTATAATGCCATGTAGTACAACAAAACGCTTTGTTTAATACATTGACATTTGTTAAGCATACATATTTTTCATATTATAAGTAATTTCTTAATATCAAATTCTCTTAGTATCAGTAGGTAATAAACAAATATTGAAGTAAACCAAAAGAAGGGTATGAAATAAAAACACAATGTTTTTGTAGACTTGTATAAACATATAAAAGAGCCATCTAGCGTCTCATCTAGCCCTTTAGGTAAAATAAAATGATAGGTAGATTACCTATGTGTGATGTAAAAGATACTGATATATCGATATCTTTATTCTCGTTAATTAAATATGTACAATGCTTATTTATAATATCATTTTATGGTCAATTTTCTTCCAATAAAGCGTTTTGATTGATCTTAATATTAACATTGGAACTCATAGTGCCATCTATGATCTATTTTTGGAACTGTTTACTTTTTGTTCTAATTGGTACCCCCTGATAATACTATATATTATATAGCAATTCCTCTAATTTAAAACGTACGTTCAAATATATATAATAAAGCAAATATATTATTTTATGTTATTATGCCAGTAATAAGCAAAAGAATAATATCGATTAGATATTGATCTATGATTTTTGTCAACTGTCATAACACAAATTGGCTTCCTTGCTTACTCGGTTTGCGTGTATGTGTTTACAAAAAAGCTTGATAATGCTCAGTTTTTAGACAATCTTTTAATTATTGTGTATGATAATAATGATGTGTGACGAGAGTTTGTGTGAAAACATTTATAAAAAAATCTTGTCATTGGTATATATAAAAAATATTTTATCTCAATACTTTTATTTAATTAAATTCTTTAATTAATCATTGACGCTGCATACTATCATTTAAATATTGTTTTAAATATGGGCACTCGTGGCCAAAGTCACGAGGGGTAGTGGGCATTCCCCTTTGTATGTGTGATAAAAGGAGGTTAGTAGGGTTCTACTGCGCATTTATTTTATTACTAGCGTTTGCTCGCGGCTTTGCTCGCGTAAAAGTAGGTTAGGTTATGTTAGTAACAGTACTTTAAATATAATATAGCCTATGTTACTTGGTGATACTACAGCTTTCAAATGGTTAAAGATTTTTTTAAATCGGTTGGACAGAATAGTTTGTGATTTAAACCCTTACAAACAAACAAACGAAAATCAAATCTTTCCTCTTTATAATATTAGTATAATGTAGATAATATTTGTTTTTAGATCTGATTCATGCTCAGTTCAAGCTATTTGGATGGTTGGGTACCTAATTAAATTATTCAGCTTACCTTATTTTCGTCAGCACATGACATCAATTTATTTCTCAATTCCTCTAATCTCAAATTGTACTCTTCTGATAACACGAAATTATGACTTTGATATAGATATTCCAAACACGTTTTAGATATGTTTTCTATCAACGCTCTACATCTCTTAACGGCTGTGGTTGGAGATATTTCGACTATGTCACCGCAAAATGTTATAAAGTTCTTCCAAAATTCATTTTGATCTCTCCAATATAAACTGTTTTGGGACTTATTTTCGGTATAAGGCAAATCTATTAAATAATTTCGTAAATTTATTATAAATTCGGAATTACATACATCCAAAATCAATTTGTATTTTAATTCTTCAAATGGCGATTGGGATGCTTTAGATAGTATTTCAAATATTAATATGTAAACATCGGGTTGACCTATCGGTGAATTCATTATCACCGTAAACCCTTCTTTATGTTCGTTAAGTTTAAGGAATATCTGTTCTATGTTCGTTTTGGCTATTCTTTCCAAAATTGTAAAACCCATAATCTTGCTTTGTCCGCTTCCACATGAATCAGTGCGATACGAGTTGGTATTTTGATTACTGCCAGGAGGTGTTGACCAATGTAAAACATCTGAAAAAGAGAACCGCAGTTATATAACCTGACAATAACTAATCAATAGGTATAGAGAAAAAGTTAGATTCGTAATAAAATATGGGACATAGTCTGATATATAGAAAGCTCTTATAATACCTGATCAACTCAGAACACTTCTATTATTCATGCCTTAAATGTTGCTCTATATTATTGTCAACTCATACATGCCACTTTGAGTTTGCTTGCTGAGTAACTATTGAAAACGTAAACCGCCTTCGTGGCTATTCTGGGGTATCTACAGAGCATGGAACTTGCTCGTCGTGCAAATCTACGCAACGGTAAGAATCGAGCATATTTTTATTAATTGGCTCCATGTTTTTTAAGCTTATTGAAATGTGACATTCAGCTCGTAACCTGCTGTGAATGTACAAATACATCAATAATAACAAATAACCGTGTATATCAGGTGATACATATGTGTCAAGGCAAAATGTCTGTTGTGTGTCCAGGGAATTAATTCTAAATGGATGATTTTGAA
Source organism: Catocala nupta (assembly GCA_963675205.1). NCBI lineage: Eukaryota > Metazoa > Arthropoda > Insecta > Lepidoptera > Erebidae > Catocala > Catocala nupta. The sequence continues at coordinate 14,797,942 of OY776082.1, forward strand.
CATGTTGTGTTTGACATGGCCCAATGTTACGGTCAAATATCACAAATTTGGACACATGAAATGAATGTCATTAACAAATTATTCATTTAGGTCACAAAGTGGCACTTATGATCTTCAAGTATATTTCTAAATGAGCTTACTAAGTTACTGAAGCTACCTTTAGATTAGATGCTAGATTTAGGCAAGTCTAATCATGGTCAGACTTTTAAATCCGCAAATACTTATAATTTTAGTTGCAGTGATTATACCATATATGACTGAATTTACTGCTTATACAAATCTTAAAATAAATACAATATAAACTTAATAATTATGTATTAAAGAATTGATAGGTACAGCCCAGAATAGAATATTATATTATTAATATTGTAGGTACGCTATATACAAAACAATTAGGAAATCGTCTAACCCTACGCACGTAAGCGACAATTTATTAAAATTAAGGTTTAGTCTGGTGGAAAGCCCAATTACAGTCCAGAGACAGTGACGACGAGGAGAAGATAGATGTCTTCTAACCTTCGACAGTGTCAAGTATGAGACCAAAACTGAAGCGAACGTCAAATGTGAACATACATTTTTATTCTAAGTTCACATTTGATTGCATTAGACTCTATCATTATTTTTTATCCGATGGATCACACAATTTTTTTGTTTCATTTGGGAATCGTACCGGCAAAGCTCGGCACGGTGGTAGTGGCGAATCATCCACTTAAACCACCAATCTATCCGTGCAGTCATTCATACACAAGAAGCGTTAGTTTGTCATATTTAGAGAAGACTCCATAATTCATGAAACTGACCTTTACTTGTAGATGCACGATCTGTATGGGATTGGATATATTGATGTCTGTAATTAGTATTGTCATTCGTGAAGCGACGTTCTGATCTTGTCTTCGTAGGAAAAATATGTTTATAATCTACATTTGTTTCCTTTTTAGATCTTTTTATAATTCGGTCTCTTAGGTCGACTTGTTTCCGTTTCCTAGATGTTCTTCTCGAAAAATCTTCAGCCATTTGTGTGTTACACCACGAACTAACTTGAACCACTCCGCTGGAAGATGCTGGCTTAATCTGGAAATAAATATTATACTGAATATAAATATTGACGTGTCATGAACACGTCAATATTTATATTCAGTATATTCAGTATATTCAATGTTAATGCCCAATACTAAGCTAAGTCTGAAAACTGCTGTTATGCTGATAGGTAATGCTCTGCTACTGAGAGGGACAGTTTATAAACAGGAATGATATTCTATATAAAAGTAATAATATACATATAATAATGCGAGCCTCCTTTTCAAATATTCTCCATTTTTTAAGTGTAGACCACGTATCCATTCCGGAAAATAAAAATATACAATCACTAGATTTTACTCGCGGTTTCGCTCGCGAAAATGTAGGTTGGGTAATGTTAGGTTGGGTTAGTAACAGTACTTTTGTGGGTATTTTTATAATATTAGTTAGGAAATAGCTACATATACCTAGTATACACACAACTTAACAGATACAATATAACTAATAGATACTATTATATATCAGATATAAATAATTAATATTAAAATAAGGAGTGAAAACATAAAAGTAAAATCCTCTAATAGGTGTCATAAAATTCTGACCATATCATAATCGACTGGTAGGGTGTCCAGAAAACAAGCAGCATTGCTGTTGATTGACAATGCTTATTACTTCCGCATAATAAAAACCAACCCTCTGGTCACGGGAAGTGTCAATCAGCCTTTTTACTATTTCTCTATATTATAGAGCACCAGCACTGTGACCCCATGACGCGAATGTTTCAAATCCAAGTGTCTCAAAAACATAATCACAAGGCGAGGGATGCAAGTTTGTATGGAAGTTCGTCGTCAGAAGAAAATAACATTTGTACCAGCATTTTTTAAATTTCGTCCTACATGGGATTGAAATAGGAGATGAAAGTTCGTATGGAAATCCAAACAAATCTGTACTATAGGTACGTAAGTATATTTAGGTACCTATCGGCAACATGTGTATGATTAGAAAAATGACTGCAAAAACGTCTTCTATACCTACTAATATTATAAAGAGAAAATAATTCATATTTTGTTTGTTTGTTTGTTTGTAAGGATGCTAAGATTTAAGAATATACTCAGTCGCAAAAGAAAGCAGCGCCAGTGTCTAAAGTTAGACAGAGAGCGTGCGCACTTGAGCGGAACATAAATATTGTTCAGAGTTGTTGTTCTAGTGGTAACATTTTATGGATCAATGCTATAACCTTGATCCTCACTTGCGCTTAATAATTGTTCTCGGATTGGCATTTAAATACCAACAATACTAAAGCATTTAAATAAGATCTTGTACTTTTTCATTTTTATCTGATATATGTATATAGAAAAAGTCTAGAAAACATTTCTAAGATTAATTTATAAGAAATTGTATGGTTACTACCTCTATCTGTATCCTCACAACATTTGACTGCTTTGTAAACAGTGATCTATTCATGGTAAATTGTCCTATAACTCTTTAATTACTAACGGAACATCATTGATACTTGGCAACATGTTGCAGACACTTACAAGGTTTGTATAAACGTGAAAATCTAGACCCCAAAGTGCATACTTTAAGAACTAAGACCTAATAAGCGTATTTTACGTTTATATTTTTATCTTTTAAGGCCTACGATTTTTTTATATATCTGTTTTTTAAACAAATATAAACAAATTCAAAACAACGTATGTAAAAATCTACAGCTCTCTATGTAAGCGCTTTATATGAAAACTAGCTAATGGCCAAACGTTCGCGTAGCGGAAACTTGAATTTCTCCGAAGTTTATGCATGCACTAATTTTATTCATACATACACAATTACACACAAATACACACTAATTTTTGGACACATCTGTTTTCTTCTAAAGTCTATGGATTAAAAAAAGTTCCGCCAGGACAACGTTCGCCCAGCGGAATCAGTTTTTGGTGAATTTCTCCACAATGGCTGCGTGCACAATTTTTTATTTACCATACACAATTATACGACGTCATACACTAAATATCTGCATAATTAAAATCTTAAAATTCAACAACATTCCGCTGCGCGAACGCACACAAACTTGTTTTCCAATCAAACATCACCTACTATTACATACACGAAATATCAAAGTATTACAAGCTTATCACTGAAAATAATAACTCAAACGAGTTGTGTGATATTAAAAATACGACGGATTTGATATTATTTATAATGTCGCCAATTAGTGTAAAAAGGCACGGTTTTGTGGTTTATAATAGATACATAAATAGATAACACACACCCTCGTCCCTCATAATCAGGCAATCTTAGAGTGACTGGTAGTCTTATTATTGTTTAATAAATGCTACTACTATATAGTTAAAATCAGTAAAACATCTAATGGGTGTGACATTTACCGAGATACCTACGCTCTTCAGCATACTTTTGCAACTACAGTTTCCACTATCGAAGCTGTTTCACCTGATAAACAGCGCCTTGTTTTTGGAACACATAAAAAAAGTTTTATGTGAAATTAAAGTGAAATTAACACACCTCGGTCTTTCCGATTAGGAATATACGAGCAGATGACGCTCGTATAATCCGCAATTAAGCTGTTTCACGGTGAAAACATAACAGGCAGGATATGTTAAATCTTTATGACGACATTTCGCTCTCCGCGAAAGGTCCCTTAAATTTTTCACATAATATGGAGTAGGAATACTAATCTTTTGCATGTTTAGATAATAACTATATATAACAAGCTATATTCTAAGAATTTATTCATTATAATACATTCTAATATAACAAGGTAAGTAAACAATAAAAGTTAAAATAATCAGTATACATAATAAGGAACTACTTACCTATATTTAAATGTATAAACAATCTCTAGCACGCACCATGAATATCGACAAAGCACCAATAAAATATATGACAACAATATGTAGCGGTACAAGTAGCGCTGGATTAACTGAGTGACGCTAAAACCCTCTATGGCTAAAACACAGACATTATAGGTACGTAGTTATTGTTCTGAGTAAGGTTGCCAACCGCACTTTATAATAAAGTATTGTACGTTATTTCGGGTAAACGTACTTTATACTTTAATAGCCAAATAAAGTACGTGAATATACTTTATTTTACTGTGTCGACTTTTACAGGTTTTATTTAATTGTTTACTTGGAACAACGGTGTATACAGATTACCTAATTTAAGACGTTCCTTGATAAGAAATATTTATTAGATGTTACTAGCATCAACAAAAATATGATAACAAAAAAGTAAGATAAATAAATAATAACTTATTTTCAGATTATGTACTTTATTTTATTAACTCATAATATACTCTATTCGTCCAAAATAAACATGGCAGCCCTAGTTCTGAGTAACGCGACAACAGTCATCTATGTTAGGGGAAATCCCGAACACAATATCGACGCATCGCAGTGACTCGTTCCTATTGATGTAGGTACCTAAAATAGCCTGTCGTGCGTGTTCACGATAAGTGCTTGTGATAAAACAACTTAATTTAAACTATTTATAATAAAAATTTTGGGGCTAACTGTTTAATATTGTAAATGTAATTAGAAAAGCAAAATCTATCGGATCTATCGGATCCACCGAAATATTTAGGTCATCTGAGAATAATTCGCCTGGATATTTATTAAGCCTTTTATGTGTCTAAGCCCCACCACACACAGACAGCAGAGGCGGAGCGGTTTTTTTTTTTCTTTTATTTTAGACTTGTTGGCCTCAAATGGCGTTGACAACTTTACGCGGACTGTGGGTGAGCGCAGAAGACTCCCAACCCGTTATAAAGTAAGCTAGACAACGTTCACCCCCAAGGGCGGACTACCACGGACCTCGGCTTGGGGCGTTGTCGGCAACGTGGATCTAAGATGATCCACTGGGTTAACGTTAACGCGACGCGTATTCCGACCTCTGCGGCGAGGGCGGAACCGTGGACGACTTTGTATGGCTTCGCGAGCCGTGTATGCTTTGTCTTGAGCGAGTGTAATCTTATCATCTGGTTCAACTTATTAGTTCATTTTTATATTGTTCGAATAAGTTATGTTTTGTGATTGCTCCGCCTCCGCTGTTTGTGTGTGGTGTGCTAAAGGTTAGCAAAACAAAAGCTTGCCCCTTGATCCGCTGTAGGTAATAGACAAAAAAGGACCTAAGGTAAAACACATGGTTCATGATAAATGAAATTTGTGTGCCAAATATATAGCATAGCAGCATAGCATACATAACATGTATTTATCATACATATCATGCATGCATACATAGCAACATAAGATGCATAGCAGTTGGCACTGCTATAATTACTTACTTTTCTTTCTTAAGCTGTATTCATACACACTAGACCGGCAGGCACTGCCTGGTCTCGTCGCGTTGCCAGGCTATCATCGTCAATCAACTTTCGACCTTGACAATGTAATTGTATTGTGCTTCGGTACTATCTTTTATTTCTTTTCTATGTATTTTCTGTATGTACAAAATACATAAATATTAAGTAAGTCATCCTTAACAAATACATAAATAGTACCTACCGAGTTAATTAAATTATATTTACTTAAATTTGTTTTTTTATTTATCTTCTCAGTTTACATCCTACATATAAGCTCCATATTATGTGCCTATTAATATTTTATCTTTGTTTATCTAAAGCTAATTGTTCATCAAATTTGTATTAAAAATAAATTATTTTATTTCACAACACTAAATAGTTAATGGGGTCGTTGGGAATATCAAGTAAATAATTTATAACCAACGACACCACTGGGGTGTCGTTCAGTGGTGTCGTTGGTAATAAAAGATATTTCATGACGGTATAAAATTACACAAAAAAACAATATCATGCATTATTGTTAAAAGTGCACCAATAGTACGGAACGTTCCTTGCACACTCATCGAAGTGTGCGTTCGCGCAGCGGAATGTTGTTGAATTTAAAGATTTTAATTATGCAGATATTTAGTGTATGACGTCGTATAATTGGGTATGGTAAAAAAAAAATTGTGCACGCAGCCATTGTGGAGAAATTCACCAAAAACTGATTCCGCTGGGCGAACGTTGTCCTGACGGAACTTTTTTTAATCCATAGACTTTAGAAGAAAAGAGATGTGTCCAAAAATTACGTTTAGGTCCAAAATGTCCAATTCCTGAAATGTCTAACGGTTCCAAAATGTCCAATTCCTAGAATGTCCAATTCCCTAAATGTCCATTTCCCAAAACGTCCAATTCCTTAAATGTCCAATTCTCACAATGTCCAATTCCCTAAATGCCCATTTACCAAAATGTCCAATCTTTGATAATGTCTGCAATGTAGCCTCTACGGAATAGATGTAAAATTTTCACGAGTGTAAATTCATCAAGAGGTAAAAACACATAGAATATTTTCACGTAATATTTAGATTTATTGTTTCATTTTTTCCTGACTGTACATTATCGTCTAATATCCCTGTATATAATGTAAAGAAATACAATAATCAACTTAATTATAAATATATGCATGTGTATGTATGAATAAAATTAGTGCATGCATAAACTTCGGAGAAATTCAAGTTTCCGCTACGCGAACGTTTGGCCATTAGCTAGTTTTCATATAAAGCGCTTACATAGAGAGCTGTAGATTTTTACATACGTTGTTTTGAATTTGTTTATATTTGTTTAAAAACAGATTTAGAAAAATCGTAGGGCTTAAAAGATAAAAATATAAACGTAAAATACGCTTATTAGGTCTTAGTTCTTAAAGTATGCACTTTGGGGTCTAGATTTTCACGTTTATACAAACCTTGTAAGTGTCTGCAACATGTTGCCAAGTATCAATGATGTTCCGTTAGTAATTAAAGAGTTATAGGACATTTTACCATGAATAGATCACTGTTTACAAAGCAGTCAAATATCACGACGTTCTAAAGGAATTGCATGGTAAAATGTATGGCAATAATTAGTTTATTCATTCAACTATTCACATGCAAAATTTTATGTCATTAAATTCAGTAATTAAAGAAAAACAATTATAATACTGACGAAGCATCGAAAACCTACATAACCCGACCAAGTTCGGACAGCTACAAAAAAGCGGCCGTGCAATATATTTAGGTAACATCCCAAAATTTACAGTATAATACCGGTATTTAATTGGTATAGATGATAACACAATTGTTGTTGCTACTCATTTAAGAATATTTTCTTGAAAATACTTTTTTATACCAATGTTTTAGTTTATAAGCGCTTATTTAATGTTGTTCAAATCTAAACAACTGAATAGTCTAGTTATGTGATGTGATTTTAATTTTTATTGAAGCTCGAACTATTTTACTTACCCTTATATTCATAATCGTTTATTAAACCTATTTTAGTTAAAACCCATTTAAGTCTATTGCTGTCGTTGCAAGCGTTTGTTAACGTTATTATAATTACATAATTAAGTATTATATGTAATTAAAAATATTTTTGTACACGGATATTTGTGTGTTCCTCTGTGGCTGGACCACAGTTTAGTACTCAGATGCTATAGTTCGAAATAATACCTACCTAAAGTCTACTTTCATTGGAATATATATATATATTTTAAGTACCTCAAGAGATATCTTTTTAATTAACAATTTATGTGGTCCGGCCGCCAGGCAGTGCTCTCTGGCCGCGCCTCCTCAAATTAAATAGAGTATAATGAACTATTAATAAATCAATATCCCGAAAAAAACTACCTTTATAGTACCTTGCATACGACAATTATGGTCCAATAAACCCCTTTAGTTAAGGAGTTATTGGTCGTAGGGTGTGGTCCGGCTGGAAGGTATACTCTGCAACAAGTTAATTTTGCAATATTTAATATTAACTATCCATAAATCAATTTATATAATAGTACCTTTTCTCTACTCTTCGTTGATACTTTTTTCTCTCAAGAAACTATTCATTTTGATTAATTAATCTTTAAAGTATGTGGTGCGGCGAAAATTTTGGTTTAAAATAATAAGTATACGAAAAACAAATATATATTTTATATTTTTTAAACCAACATTTTCACTTACTACGTCAAATTAACTACCTATTCTTAGGTAGATAAGTAAACAAAAACCAAAAAGTGCACCTTCTTCAAAATCATTGTTGGTAATAAAAATAAAAGTTTATAGATGAAGTCCAGGTCTTTTTATAAAGTACTTATTATGTAGTTTTCGTTGGCATAAAGAAATAAAACATATTTCATTATACTTGCTGAAAGTAATCCTCCCTAGCCGCGCCACATACTTTAAAGATTAATTAATCAAATTGAATAGTTTCTTGAGAGAAAAAAGTATTAACGAAGAGTAGAGAAAAGGTACTATTATATAAATTGATTTATGGATAGTTAATATTAAATATTGCAAAATTGACTTGCTGCAGAGTATACCTTCCAGCCGGACCACGCCCTACGACCAATAACTCCTTAACTAAAGGGGTTTATTGGACCATATTTGTCGTATGCAAGGTACTCCTTAGGTAGTTTTTTTCGGGATATTGATTTATTAATAGTTCATTATACTCTATTTAATTTGAGGTGGCGCGGCCAGAAAGCACTGCCTGGCGGCCGGACCACATAAATTGTTAATTAAAAGATATCTCTTGAGGTACTAAAAATATATATATATATTCCGATGAAAGTAGACTTTAAGTAGGTATTATTTCGAACTATAGCATCTGAGTACTTAACTGTGGTCCGGCCACAGAGGGTCACACCGGATATTTAAATAGAGAAGTACTTGTTAACTGAAGATTTATTTTTATCGTAGATAGTGGCGTTATTATTAAAACAAAATTTTTCATTCAAGAAATGCAATTGTTTTATTTTTTCTAACGCTTGTGTACGCAACTGTACCATATTAATCAATACTATATTGGAAGGTTAAAAACGTTTCTTAGATAATATATGGCACGGCCGCTTTTTTGTAACCATCTGAACTTGGTCGGGTTATGTAGGTTTTCGATGCTTCGTCAGTATTATAATTGTTTTTCTTTAATTACTGAATTTAATGACATGAAATTTTGCATGTGAATAGTTGAATGAATAAACTAATTATTGCCATACATTTTACCATGCAATTCCTTTAGAACGTCGTGATATTTGACTGCTTTGTAAACAGTGATCTATTCATGGTAAATTGTCCTACAACTCTTTAATTACTAACGGAACATCATTGATACTTGGCAACATGTTGCAGACACTTACAAGGTTTGTATAAACGTGAAAATCTAGACCCCCAAAGTGCATACTTTAAGAACTAAGACCTAATAAGCGTATTTTACGTTAGCGTCAGAATGGCTGGTCGCCTATGGCAAGCGGCTTTGAAAGTATATTCAGGAATTGCTACCCAATTGCTTATATTTGCTACATTTCTTCAATAATTGCTACATACAATACATTCAGAGAAATATGAATATTTTTTTGACCAGCCATTCTGACGTCAGGATGGCTGGTTGCCTCCGTGTTCAGTATAAAAGACGCAGAATTTCTTAAAGTTTGTTATGTCAATAATTGCTTACTAATTGCTACTTTCACGAATTTAAGTTTGAGCTTCATACATAAATTAGGTAAAAAATACAGCTTTTATTAAAATTTGTACGAGGAAGTGCTTAATAATTTAGAAAGGCTACAGATTTTTTTCCTACGGAGTCTTGTTCAAATCTTGCAGGCGTTTACAATTATGGGTCACCCACCCCAGATCTGTTGAAGCGGAATCGACTTAGATGTTTGAAACTATTAATGACAAACAAAAAAAGACAGGTATTATTAACAAGCAGCACATACCTACTTACAAAAGCATAAATATGGAACACAGGAAATGTATGAAAGAAAAACCATAGTATATCGTTAACGTACCTATATCTGACCCAGCTATTATACATACTGATACTAGTGAATATTGTGTTATCGAGGGTAGGTACGTATTATAAACTAGGTACTCACCAAACATCATTATAATAAGTCGAAATTAACGCCTGCAAGATTTGAACAAGACTCCGTAGGAAAAAAATCTATTGCCTTTCTAAATTATTAGGCACTTCCTCGTACAAATTTTAATAAAGGCTGTATTTTTTTTACCTTATGTATGTATGAAGCCCAAACTTAAATTCGTGAAAGTAGCAATTAGTAAGCAATTATTGACATAACAAACTAAGAAATTCTGCGTCTTTCATGCTAAACACGGAGGCAACCAGCCATCCTGACGTCAGAATGGCTGGTCAAAAAATATTCATATTTCTCTGAATGTAATGTATGTAGCAATTATTGAAGAAATGTAGCAAATATGAGCAATTGGGTAGCAATTCCTGAATATACTTTCAAAGCCGCTTGCCATAGGCGACCAGCCATTCTGACGCTAACGTATTTTACGTTTATATTTTTATCTTTTAAGCCCTACGATTTTTCTAAATCTGTTTTTAAACAAATATAAACAAATTCAAAACAACGTATGTAAAAATCTACAGCTCTCTATGTAAGCGCTTTATATGAAAACTAGCTAATGGCCAAACGTTCGCGTAGCGGAAACTTGGAATTTCTCCGAAGTTTATGCATGCACTAATTTTATTCATACATACACAATTACACACAAATACACACTAATTTTTGGACACATCTCTTTTCTTCTAAAGTCTATGGATTAAAAAAAGTTCCGCCAGGACAACGTTCGCCCAGCGGAATCAGTTTTTGGTGAATTTCTCCACAATGGCTGCGTGCACAATTTTTTTTTTACCATACACAATTATACGACGTCATACACTAAATATCTCCATAATTAAAATCTTTAAATTCAACAACATTCCGCTGCGCGAACGCCCACATCTAACTAGAAGGTAGGTAGGTACCTAGCAAGCTTGTAAAATAAATTGAAATTTACATTTGATTTAAAGTTACATAAATTCCGATGTAATGTTTTACTTATGTAATAACAAGTTTAGTACGAATTATTTAATTCTTTTTAATAAATATGCCTTGTTTACCTCTTTTTTGATGTATTAAAATACAATAATTTTACAAACGTCAATGAGAATAATAAATAGGTAATGGATAATTTATATAATCGAATATGATCAACATCATCCCAGCCCTCGGCATTAGTGTCACATGACCCAAACTATATTTTACAGAGTATAGCTTTGACCCCCACTGAAGAGATGTGCCGATCGCACAAATAAAATATACACGTTTAGAAGCAAAACTTTATTATTAGCTACTCCTCTAATTATAAATTATATTAATTGGTACACCCAACATATTTTCATAAGATTTTTACATATCAATCGAAACGATATAAGTAAATAACTAAGTATTACAAACAAGATATGACTTATAAAAAAGTGGTTTTTACTAATCCAATTAAAAATCAATGAATATGACAATTATTAAACTTTTGACCGCCACAGACGTCTATTCAAGTCAAATTAAACCGTGCTCACGATGCCTCCGACGGCATGACATGTCGAGAAAATACGACTATTTTACAGTTTAAAATAAACATACAAAGATTTGGTTTCTTTTTTCTTATTATTTATCCTTAGACATATTTTTTTATTACACAATGATTATAATAATTAGCCACACTTTATTGGAAAAAGATCACAATATAATAACATCGTCTAAAATGGTCATTTGGCGTGTAAATCCACGCCACGGACGTGAAGAGTCATCAGCTAGTGATAGGTTAAAAAAACAATTACCGATAAAAGAGCTTTATGAAATATTTTACGAAAACAAATTAAAATACTTCACTTCTATATGATGAAAATTATTTCGTCTACTTCATTCTAATATCGCTTAACAAGCTTGGAGAAGAGGGTCGAGATTTGTCTTCTGGAGACGACATAATAGCAGAATCAAAAATGATATCTGAATGCTACGCTATTATGATATTCAAAAGTTCTTGTGGGCTTTAGAAAATAATAGAGATTTTTTGGTACGCTTCTTACAATATTACATCAAAAAAAAAATTTTTAAATACTATGATAAATATTATTAAAATTGTATTAACACATTTATTAAAATCGTACGAGTTACATGTGCACATTCTAAGTAATTAAAAAATGATTATTCATATATTTTAACACTTCATTATACTATTCTAGTTATATAAATTACGTGTGTATCATGATATAATGTATATCGATCTAGCGGGGCCACTCGAGCTAGAACGAATAAACTAGTGGCAATGCTTTGTCTGTTCAATGTACCTCACGAATTTATTAACACGATCTAATGTACCTCAATTATTATGATAGAAATTACAATAAATCGTCTCATTCATCCAGCGGGGCTCACGGTGGTAACAGTAACAGTGTGCTTTTTTGTACGTATGAATTCAAATTACAAAGGGCCCTGCCGGGCAGACAAAATATTCTTGCTGAATTTTTTCCGTTCTGTTAAAGATCCCTGTGAGTCAATACATGAATCGAGAGGTACATTGGCACAAGTTACGGTCAGTATTATTTTTATGTCTTCCAAGCGTAATAAATACCACCGTGACCCCCGCTGGATGGATGAGACGATTTATTGTAATTTCTATCATAATAATTGAGGTACATTAGATTGTGTTAATAAATTTGTGAGGTACATTGAACAGACAAAGCATTGCCACTAGTTTTTTCGGTCTAGCTCGAGTCGCTAGATCGATACACATCATACAATTTTATTGTTAGCATGTCACATCTCTAATTCAGAAGCGGCAAAGTTTGTAAGCGCAGTACTGGCACGCCACTGACGTCTTTTCACGTCAGTAAATGTCGTCACAAACGAGATTAGTGCTGTGACTTTATTTAAAATATTTAAATTACTTTTGTGTCATAAAATCGGCTCTTATCTAACGTTGTAATTTACGATTACTTAGTTGGGAAAGAGGGTGAAACTCGGTTGAAGCTTAATACAATTCAATGGTTTCAACTTATAAGCGATTTTTACTCGTAAACCATGCACAAGGAAAATGTATACACACAACACCATCTAGCCCAAACTAAGCAGAGCTTGTACTATGTATACTAGACAATGAATAAACATACATATGTATACAGGGTGATTTTGAAATCGTGTAATTCCTTTTAACTACGCATTCTACTGGTGATATAGAATAACCCTGACCATATTTTTATTTAATTAGATTTATTTTTTTTGAAAAATTATTATTCCGTTTTTTTCGTGAAATGGTGTCAGATAGTCATATGTTAACCAACCGAGGCAATTTTAATTTTTTACTAATTAAAATAAAAAATCATATTTATAATTAATGTCGTAACTAATAACGGGCGGTCCTTTTTATTGCCCCTTATTATTTACGACATCAGTTATTGTTATGTTATTATTTTTAAATTAAAAAAATATTAAGATTGTGTCAGGTGGTTAAAATATGACTATATGAAATCATTTCATGAAAAAAATCTGTACTCTAATTTTGCCGAAACCATTATTCTAATTAAGAAAAAATATGGTCAGGGTTATTCTATATCACCAGTAGAATGCGTGGTTAAAAGGAATTACACGATTTCAAAATCAACCTGTATACGTTTCTTTTGTAAATACCTACATATTATACATAGAAATACCCAGACCAAGATAAACATCCATGTCCATGCACACAAATGTTTGACTTGTGCGGGAATCGAACCCGCAACCTCAGACGTCGTAGTCGTTTACACTAACCACTACGCTATCGAGGCCGCCGTACGCAGAAAACATTTTAGTATCATTCCACTAATCAAAAGAAGCACAAAAGTGCATAATTATTTAAGATTTTAAGCGCTTGTCTCGTGTTAAGGATATTTTAAAGTCCTATCAAATCCTTAATTACAACTTAAAACAATTTACATTTCTTTTTGAAATGGCACGCTGCGGTTAGCATTTTAAAATTGGCTTAAACTCAGACAATGATAAAAATTTCGTGTGGTGTTGATATTTATGTGACGTTTAAGTTTAACAAATATACAACCAAACATATAAAAACAATGTCAATTGGTAAATCTATTCAAAACAAAATAATATCTTATAAGTATTGAAATATGTACCTACAGTGCATGTGACATTTTAAAATATTATTTGCGTTACACTATTACACATACTGTTTACTATAAACATTTTAATCAAACAAAAAATTTCTCATGTTGTTAGCCTCTTCCGAATAAGCAGCAAATGAAGATCCATCCATTTCTGGAGCATGAGCGTTATCAGGTAATAGTCTATGATTAGTGCCTCCTACAGAAACTCCACAGTCAGCACATTTACTGATTACGGTAGCTCCTCCACAATCAGCAATGCAATAGAAATGACCGTTTGGACATTTATACCAATGCCCAGCTTTTAATCCCACAGCCTGTACAATCATTTGACGCTCCATCTTAGCGACTATAATATGACTTGTCTTAATAGTTTTCTGAAGTGCCTTAAGGGATTCTACAGCCTTGTCTTCATCGAATACCGACAAGGAGAACACAATTGATTTAGTAATGTTGACTTGAATCTTTACACTTTGCTCGTTCATCATATGTTTCGCAACTTCGAGCAGTTTAGTTAATTGTACAATAGTATTCAAGCGTTTGATTTCATTGCCAATATCTTTTTGCTGCTGTTGACTTATTTTAATAGGTCTTTTAGATTTTAAATCAATCTTCAATGCTTTCAATAACATGGCAATATTCACCTCCAGTTCATCTATTACAATGTTCGATTTAGTATTTTTAAATGTCTCCCAGCATTCAGTTATCATTTCGATTATATTGCAGTATATAAGTAACATTTCCACTTGCAAAAGATACATTTTCTTTCGAGTTTTTATGAAAGTTTTGAACTCCTCAAGAGCTATTGCTAAGCCTGGATGTCCTGTAACATATAAGGGCGTAATTAAGTCTTGTATATGCGTATGTAATAATAATATATACGTATACGATGTACATTATTTTTATTTGATTTATTTTATATTTGAAAGTCTTAGATTATATTTCATCATCAAACCTTGTATAGACTCCGTAAACCGAAATCGTATTCTAAAAAGTAATACTCTATTCTGTGAAGGCAGTAGAGCCTGCCGTGTTTACCTATACAGATATACCTAGGTGCTACGACATTTCTCTATGTCTACCACTACTTCGCTCCCATGATTCAGATAGAGAAAAATAACTATAACAGAAACAGGCAACTTTTAAGAAAAACAATGGGTAAAATCACATCAAAATGTAACTTCGTTGCTGTGTGAACACAAATATATTAAATAATATGAATTTTCTTAGAAATATTGGGATATTTTAAACTTAAATATTGATATTTTAACTTATTACTTATTTTTAACGAGCACAACTATCAATTATATGTATTATATTTTTATATTTTATAACACCATACTATCACCTACGCTGTGTTGTACAAACGTTTAAGTTTAGCAATTGTATACAAACCTTTAGAACATTTGGCGGAAATCAATGATACCTTTCTTATTAATTCTCTCAAATTCTTGTCAATTTCCGTGTTTTTTCCATATATACGTTCCTTTATAGGGTTGATATCGTTTTTAAACATATTATTCACAAAATCTTTGTATCTGTTTGTATTGATAATAGGTTTTCGACAAAATGGACACTGTCGTATTTGTATATTCTCGCGATCACCCAACATTAAATTGTCCATGTTTTCCAGTTCTAGCACGTGACCGCAATCTTGTAGCAAAATAAACCTTAAAATAATACAATATATTAGGTTATTATGACTAAATACTTAGTTATAATAAACATTTCAATTATTCTTCTACACGTCACGCGATTCAAATGCAAAATGCTTTTTGCACCAAGCATTTCTAACTGCGCTGTATATCTATCTGGATGTGTCTACATTGTAATTATTATTCAAAGAAAACTGAGCTAATTTTATGTTACCACGTTGTATACATTATGGCAGCGGACAGATAGGTTTATATAATTCACAACGATCTACTCCTAACAGCAGACTTACTTCTCGTCGTCGCCATATTGATCACCGAGAAAGTCCGTGGGGAACTGTTCGGGGCGGCAGTCGCGGCACACGTCGGGGCAGGGCTCGCCGCACACGCCGCGGCAGCGGTGGCCGCACGGCAGTATTGTTATGTATATAGATACTCATATCCTCCACAACGATCTACTCCTAACAGCAGACTTACTTCTCGTCGTCGCCATATTGATCACCGAGAAAGTCCGTGGGGAACTGTTCGGGGCGGCAGTCGCGGCACACGTCGGGGCAGGGCTCGCCGCACACGCCGCGGCAGCGGTGGCCGCACGGCAGTATTGTTATGTATATAGATACTCATATCCTCCACAACGATCTACTCCTAACAGCAGACTTACTTCTCGTCGTCGCCATATTGATCACCGAGAAAGTCCGTGGGGAACTGTTCGGGGCGGCAGTCGCGGCACACGTCGGGGCAGGGCTCGCCGCACACGCCGCGGCAGCGGTGGCCGCACGGCAGTATTGTTATGTATATAGGTACTCATATCCTCCACAACGATCTACTCCTATCAGCAGACTTACTTCTCGTCGTCGCCATATTGATCACCGAGAAAGTCCGTGGGGAACTGTTCGGGGCGGCAGTCGCGGCACACGTCGGGGCAGGGCTCGCCGCACACGCCGCGGCAGCGGTGGCCGCACGGCAGTATTGTTATGTATATAGGTACTCATATCCTCCACAACGATCTACTCCTATCAGCAGACTTACTTCTCGTCGTCGCCATATTGATCACCGAGAAAGTCCGTGGGGAACTGTTCGGGGCGGCAGTCGCGGCACACGTCGGGGCAGGGCTCGCCGCACACGCCGCGGCAGCGGTGGCCGCACGGCAGCGCGCGCGTGCACGCCTCGCTGCACGCCTCGCGCGAGCACGGCTCCGAGCAGCGCCGCGAGCACGCGCCGTGCGGGCAGCGCCGCGAGCACTTCTCCTGTGAGCATCCATACATGACGCTTTTAGTTACAGCTAATCAAATAGGTATACATGGAGAAGCTTTATTAGGTATAATATATTTTATCTGACAATGTGCCACCATTACAAATCAGTAGCTATCATCGTCGCTAGGTTTTATAAAATAAATTTAAAACTACTATGACTGTAAAAAATGGTTATACATATGAAATCCTGCTAATTCAAGTAGTTAGGTAACACTTTGCGCTTATCGATAAAAATCGATAAACGCACATCATTACATAACTACCTGAATTGAGTATCCGTATCATCAAGCAAATCGAATTATTAGAAAGACTAATTAATAATTATGAGAAAGCTTCTATCTTTAATATTGTTTAATTAAATATTAGCTGTCTGCAAATACGAATGTAGATACTGCCAGATTATTCAAGCAGTAAGGGGTGTTGGTGCAACATTGTATTGTATTCTGCTGACAGCACATTATTGTATTGCGCTCGCACCGATCACCCATAGGAACCCCAGTCGTCCCTAAGGCTTACTACAGTTATATCATGTTAGTGTAAGAACCCTTTGTGAAAAGCGAATACACTGCACTGTGTTTACCGGACTCTCAGTTTTATTTATTCACCCAATAATATAAACCTGCACACGTAACTCAGTGAACACATGAATGACACATAGACAAACAGTACATATAACTTTACAAGGGGCATATTAATATTAGAAGGATTACCTAGGAAAAAGTCATCGTTATCAACCGCCGTATACGAGAATATAGACATGCAGAATGACGGCATTGAAGATTTACGGCCACTCCTACCACTAACATAATTATATAAGTATAAATCGTAGTATAAATAATAAATCGCAAGTATAAATCGCATGCAGACTCACTCATGTTAGGTTAAATAAGAAAGATGGCAAGAATTTTATCTTATAGACAAATTCTATCTGGAGGTGGTGGTAGTACAAGCCCTTGGTAATATAATAAATTTATGAGACGATAAAAAAAGTGACATTTGTCCGACGCCATAGCCTGTCGCCGCGTCAGCAAGATCGACTTCGATCATCCACGACCTTCGAATCGACAAATCGTGTCATCAAGTACACAAGTTTCGAATATTTGATGATAATTCGAATCATTGTCTACTGATAATAATTATAATTACTATAATTTTCAATAATTGACGTTATGTATCTGCATCCGAAAGTTAATTATTTCTTTGTCTCTACAACGAATTGATCAACATTCGGATAAATCTAAGTTAAACCTTTTGAACTCTTAACTTTGCATGCAGTTCTATACCACTTGCCTGAAAATGGAATTATTGATTTGCCAACCTCAACGATTACATAACGATTAATAGTATTTCAAGACATGTATGTATATTGTCAATAGTTTTTAAGATTCCAGCAGTTTGGTTTACCTCAAGCCTCTTATCTCAGTCCATTTTCCTTTTTATTTATGAATTATATTAATAATACCATTATCAAAATTGCATTTAAATATTTTGAATGATATATTATGTATAAAATTAAGTGGATTACAGTGGCGATAAAAGCTATTTCCATTAGCAATCCATATGTCTTCAGCCATATCTTTAACAGTTACGCTCGTATGTCCGATTTCATATATCATTTAGCTATCTAAACGATATATTAAATCTGTCCCAAAAGACAGTAGCTTAAGTAGATTATTTGCAATCTCTTCGAGACCTGGTGTTACTAATAAGATATCCTTGAAGAAGTTTCAAGAGACGTCTGGTTCTTGTTTAGGTGCGTCATAATCTGATTCGGAATAGAACCTTTCGTTCCTTAATTTTACTAACCTTGCATTGAACGCATGGTGCACCACAAATTCGGCCACATCGCGAATGTGGACATTGAACTTCGCAAAAGTTATTGCACGGCGGACATATCTGGTTGCAGGGCTCCTGGCATCTAAACAAACATTTGTAAGTTAATGTCTTAAATAAACCGGTGAATATGTACCCAGTACAAGTAACACTGGAATTTACTAACTTATTGTTGCTTTCTATTATATATTTCTCTATACCTACACAAATTATACAAAAACATTCTCAATAAAATACGCCATAAACACACACACACACACGTGTTCACAGATGCGTGCGTAAACCGGCTACGGATCAAATTAAATCGAATACGCCCGACTTTATCTGAAATCGTTCAACACACACGTAAGTGTGTAGGCACAGTACATAAATATACAGTAACCTATCTTCATACAAACGGTCAGAACTCGAGTCATACCTACGCGCCTCGGCGTCGGCATGCGCTCGGCACCCAACCAGTCGCGAATGCGCCGCAGTGACGAACGGACGGTGTGTTATTTTTTAAACAATAACCGTGCGATTTTTTTATCCAAAATAAGTACAAGTATAGCCTATTTAATATGACAAGTAGAATATATTGTGCTGTTTTTGGTTGCATGAATTCCTCAATAACGCACCCAGAGATAACTTTTTTTAGATTACTTGGAAACTCCGAAAAGTAACACTATAAAATGATTATACTTACTAGTATGTAGGTACGTAATTTAAGTCATTTTAATGGATTTTTCCCCTCCCGAAAGGTACTGGGACTACAGTAAGATTATTTAGCAAACTTTTTTAATTGTACCCAGCGATGATTTCGTGGAATATATAGAAAAAAAGAAATATTCCGAACTTCTTTTAAAACTAAACATATAAATTGTAAAGTAGCTGCAGGTATATATAACCATGTAAAAGATATTCCTTTTTCTCCTCCTTGTCCATGTTTCCCAAAACAATTTTTAATTAATCTTTATATTTGAATGCGGATTTTTTATACTTTAAAATATAATAATTAAGCATTCCGTACGTCTCAGTCGAGGCGCAAATATTTTTCAGTCGCAAATTTATAAGACCGATTTGTTATTAAGTCTTAAATCTAACATAAACATGTTTTTTTTTAATTAAATCTAGCAATCAAAAAACAACATGCATTTTATTGAACACTTCCTATTCCATTCACAAAGTATTTTATTTGTTTAAATAAAATAAAAAATATTTACAATCACAAAAATAGATAGAAACTCAAAGTAGGCAGATTTAATTAAAATGCTGTAGGTGGGCAGCCCTATCGCATGTTTACGTACCGCGCGGCTGTAGGCATTTATTTCAAAGATACGGCCGAGTTACAATACTGTATATTTATGTACTGTGGTGTAGGTTAGGTGCGTCTGTTTTGGCGCGTTATATGAAGCCGACTATGTGTTTCTGTTTAATTTGTGCTCAAAGATTATACAAATATATCCTTAAATTATAAAGCATTAAACTAAATGTAAATTTAGGAATAAAGAAGTATAGTTTGGAAAGCGTGTGATCAATCTCAGAAGCGACGAATTGATTCTTCGATTTGCGTTTTTGGACAGTAGTTAGTTCGATAATACTTTTGCCATCCAACATAATGTAATTAGCTGTTATTATAAAATGTGACATTTAAAGACATTCATGAATCTGCCTTAAATAGTGATTTTATTTAACTCGGCGTAAGTGAAATTGTTACGCACTGATGTCCACAGATGTTCATCTGGTTGCAGGTCTGCTTGCATGGCACGTGTAGGCGTCCCTGGTGACACTGCGCGCACGTTCCCTTACACACGTGCTTACACGCTAGATCCGTATTACACGGCTTCTTGCAATACTTCAGCAACTCTTTTAATTCAGTTTTACCTTTGAATTGTAAATAAATCAAATTACTTCATTAAAATATCATTAAAGATTCAGAACCTCAATCTTACGATATGACATTATATTCTGGGGAAATTCTAGTGATTGGGAGAATGCTTTTAAAGCTCAAAAGCGTTGTATCAGAACTCTATTTAATACCAAACAAACCGATTCTTATAAACCCTATTTCAAAGAATATAAATTGATGACGTTACCAGGACTTTACATATTTGAATGTGCTATGTTTGTAAGGAAAACATAGACTTATTTGAAAAAAGGAAGAGGGTTCGCCATACTGGTAAATTATGTGTAGTTTCTAGTAAAACAACGCTAATGCTAATGTAATGGTACTATAAAGGACGTTTTTTGCCAATGAATCTATTCATATATTAATAGTGCACTTGACATTAAATTACATTTTTGACATAACATAATTATTACTTTTCTTATTTTTTTGACTTTATCTATTTTGTATTATCTATTTATTCTAATTTTACATTGTGACATTCTGACTTTTGACATTTTTTGTTAAATATTTAAATAATAATGTCTTACATATTATTAATACAAATTAATGCATGGTCTTTTTTAAAACAGTAAATGTACATAAGATATTTGCATGCCTAGAAGGTAGAGCAAAGAGAATTTAATTTGACATCTGTTTACACCTTTGTTCAGCAAATAAATAAAATTGAATTTGAAAGAGAATTGGTGTTTCATTTTAAGTAAGCCATTAATTCAGCATTCATGTAATATGGCGAATAGTTACTACATAATTCACAGCAACAACCATAAATCAATCACCTTCTTCAAATGAAGCGTAGACATTACACGGCAGCTGGACCTTGTGCCCGCACGGCGAGTCGAGCTCGGCGCTCGCCAGCTGCGTGCAGCGCGCGCGGTCGCACGCGGCGCCGCAGCGCTCCGTGCAAGGGTGACCGCACCCGAGTGTACGGGTACATTTTTCATTGCAAAGCTCTCGACTAACTTTTTTCATGCACTCGATTTTAATTTTGTGATTACAGTCTGGAATCACT
Organism: Catocala nupta; assembly: GCA_963675205.1. NCBI lineage: Eukaryota > Metazoa > Arthropoda > Insecta > Lepidoptera > Erebidae > Catocala > Catocala nupta. The sequence goes on from OY776082.1 coordinate 14,819,583, forward strand.
TTGGTCACCTGAAAATAAAATAATACTATGCTATACAGGGTGATTCTACTGGTGATATTATATTTTTTGGAAAAATTAATGTAAGTACTGATTTTTTTCATGAAATGGTTTCAGATAGTCATATGTTAATCACCCGCGAAATCTTAATATTTTACTAATTTAAAAATAATAACCTAACAATAACTGATGTCGTAAATAATAACGGGCAAAAAAAAGGACCGTTATTATTTACTACATTAATTATTGATACGTTATTTTATTTTGATTAGTAAAAAATTAAGATTGCCTTGGGTGGTTAACATATGACTATCTGACACCATTTCACGAAAAAATGACATTAATTTTTCCAAAAAAAAATAATTTAATATTTTTTTTATTAGAATTATTTTTTTGGAAAAACATGATCAGGGTTATTCTATAACACCAGTAGAATGCGTGGTTAAAAGGAATTACACGATTTCAAAAACAATCTGTATATACCAACTTGCTGTGGAGTCAACTCGGTGACAAATAGTCCAATCGCAAAAGGCGGCAGACCGAATGTTTGCTGACCCCATGCTAGTTTATAAAAGGGTAAATCTTAAGGGCATTTCATAACTTTACAATTTTATATACCTAATAGTTTTTCTTTAATCAGCGATAGCTAATATAAATTTCTGTTTTATTTGTTTGACAATAAAAAACTGGTTAAGTATTCATTAACAATAGGTACAAGAATTACAACGACGCGACGGTAAACATACATTACATGAATTTGGAACAATACACGCAACACAATCACTAACTTTATGCTCGCCATCTGTAAAATATTGAAAATGTTAAATACATTACCATTATCTTGCAATCGCCGCACTTTTCTGAACATAACTTTTTACAATGGTGTCCACATTCCATGTTACGCGCGCATTTTTTCTTACACGGCGTATCGTCTACATTTACACAACAAGCAACGCGTTCAACGTGCTTGCAATTTATTCTTTTCTTTAAAACCTGAAAAGTTATAGATTTAAATTATGTTTAATATTTTAACAAACCAAGTTTGATTTTCATTAATAAGCAGCAGTCAATGCCTTGCATCTTGTTTTGAATAGGACAATTTGGTAGTAAACAGTACTAATATTAAATATATTATCACAGAAGTATCCTTCAGTGCAATAAATATTGATCATCGTAGTTTGTCTAAATATTAGGTATACCTAAGTATAATATGTTAAACAATCACTCACAATAATATTAACAACGGCTTGTTTTTAACATTGATCTGTACAAATTTCAGTTTAAATTAATTCTAATTCTACTTATATAATTTTGCTACTGTGCCGACTATTCACAATGAAATCGTCGCATCCATTGTTAAGGAAAGTTTTAATGGCATACTTTTTTACTCCACTCATAATCTTGTGACCGCGGCTTCGCTGACGTGAATGCCACGGAAACACGCACCGGGACAAAATGTGTTAATATAGAACTTGGTATATCTTTCAACTGTCTTTTATGAATTAAAGATCTTAACTCACTTGGACATTGCAATCGTCACATTGCTCAGAGCATTGTTTCTTACATTGATGTTCACCGAGATCACCATCTAACTCGGCTTGGCAGCCTCTTTTGGCCTTGCCGCAGTCTTTAGTGCATATGTACTGCAAGATAATAATAATTAATATTTTAAATCAATAATGATTCTAAGAAGGTAAGTCGTTCATTTAAGACGAATTGTACTTACATCTTCGTGGTCGGGATAAGCCACGTGGCAAAGTCGTTCGCATGCATGGCCGCATTTCTCCAAGCGTTGTCTGCATTTTACCTTACACTTAACTTTATCTATAGCTAGGTAACATTGTTTCTCCGCCTGTAATGATCAAAAACGTGTTACAAAATCCATGCTAAAGTAATCGATGTGACGTAATATGAGGGTCCCTCTCAGTGTCAGCTTCGAGTCTTGGAAGCCCTGGGCAAAGAAGAAACAAAGGACCGAATATGTTTTTAGTCAGATGAAAATAGAACCTGGTTGCAAAATATTTTCAGAGACCGAAAATAGGCCGCCTGTTATGTGGAAGAACGGGTCTTCCACTAAATTCAGTCCTGGGGATTACACAAAACCTACAACGGTTGGAATGTCTTAAAGGATAGATTGCAAACCGCTAGTGCACTCTCAAGTCTTCTGCCTCAATGTTTTAACACATAATTTATACAACTCAGTAAACTATACCAATGTACTCGCGAGAAAAAACTAATATTGTAATAGATCTAGAATGTATAATTATTATTTTTGAATATTATGTACCTCATGTCCGCAACTTGGTAAAGTAACTTTTAATGTGGTGAAGCACTGATTTTTAGGGTCATCAGGCTCACGGTGGCAGAACACATTCATCTCGTGGCCACATGGTAAAGTTTTCTTTACCAATACTTTGCATGGCTCGCAGTCCTCGCAACATTTTAATGGACATACGTGGTTGACGTCGCAGAGTACCCTTAAATTAAAATAATACAATTATTAAATACATAATCTCCAGTGCCGGTGTTAGTATGTGTGCTAGGTGTAACTACCTACAACCTAAATAAGATTTGTACAGTGCCACTACCCGCTTTCGCCTGCGCGCTTTCCAGTCTATTGTTTTGGGCGATCAATTAACCGCGCAGATTAAATTAGTCTAATGTACCAATACACACAGTGCGTATGATTCCCTCACCATGCAAAATAGTCACCGCCTTGTGCACGACTATGTGCATCTCTAATGTTAATGTCTTTTTAAAGCCTACTCCCACACTACAATAATACCTGTATCTCGGCGGACTTTACAAACATTCAAACAACGGACACAAAGAACACCTAGATTTGGAACAACTATTTTTGGATCACACAAATGTTTGTCCCGTGTGGGGATCGAAACCACAACACTCGGTGCGGCGGCATTGGTGAAGCGACCACTTTAACCACTACGCCATCCGTGCTGTCAAAATAGTTAGTCCTGTATTATTCACAGTCATTCATTATTCATCTACGAATGTCAGACATACCGAAATAACGTTTTCACTAAATTAGAGACGTGGTTTGCATTAACATGCGTACAAAACGTGATGAGGTGCAAACGTAAGGTTGGATATTTTTTATTTTATTTTATTTGGGAAAACACACAATCGTACATTGTATATTAAATCTAGGTATACAGTATGCTATGGGTAAATGTACAATCCACAGCGTTTCCACATATTACTAACTTATATTAGATACAGCTTTGGTTGTAAACAAATATATAACAACAATACAGTTATTCGCTATTTCGAAATGTAGAATTTATATTCAAAAACTAAAATTTATTACATACGTATATAATTTATAATAAATAAATATTTTGAGCAAGACGCACAATAACTTGTTTTTTAAATTTGGATTTAGACAGGGCAAATATATCTATATTGTAAAAATTCTCATTATAAGTTTTAACCAGTCTCCGGAGCGGTGCTCTCTCACCCGCATTTGTACGGCAGGGAGTCATAGCAAATAGTGGAAAAGAGCGCGCCTCTCTTCTCATCACTGTCCTAGGTACAATAAAGCATCTGTTATTTATTAATTCGGAGCAATCACACCTATTATGCACTAGTCCATGGAGCATCATTCCTTGGAGCAACAAGCGCCTAGAGCGCAATGTAAATAATTTAAATATATTCAACGCGTTTTTATAAGGTAGACATTCAATGCGACATTTGTACTGCATTGTGCGGAGGAACTTACGCGGGACTGTCTCTCTTGCAGCCTCAGTTTTAATATAATAGGGGCCAGATCATACAAGAATATTCCATTTGCGGACGAACCAAAGACTTCAATAAATACAAATATGTGCTTAGTCGTTTAAGATCTGTCGTGGTTCTCATAAGAAAGTTATACATTTGCTCTGGATGTAATTTTATCTATATGTAGATTTAATTAAAGTTTGGAGTCAAGAAGAACGCCTAAGTCACAGATATAGGTTTCTTTCGCTAGAGTCTCATTACAGAGCAAATAATCGAAAGTTATTACTTTTTTATTTTTAGTGAAGTTTATATATTTACACTTAGGAATGCTTAGTTTTAACGTATTTTCAGTACAGTAATCAGATAATCTATTCAAGTCTTCCAGCAAAAGATTACTATCAGCTGAGCTTTTTATTGTTCTAAATACCTTAAGATCATCAGCGTATAATAAGAAATTACTATTTTAGAAGCAGTTACGAATATAATTTATATAAATAATAAACATCAATGGCCCTAGAATAGATCCCTGGGGAACGCTTGAAGTCGCTAGAAATGGGTCTGACTTGTACCCATTGCTCACTATACTTTGATAATTGATTACGATTACTGATATATGAACAGAACCAGCGCAGTAAGTTACCTCTGATACCACTGAAGGCTATTTTAATTAACAGAATTGAATGATCCACCCTATCAAACGCCTTTTTAAAATCCGTATACACAGAGTCAGTCTGAAGTCCCGTCATGGATATGTTTATATGCACCTTATGTGAAGGTAAATTAATTTCCCTTAACACATTCGCATCCTAATAACTTTTACACGCTTCATATGCCATACATTCTACTAGTGGGCCCGCTAGCGCGGGACTTCTGTATTATAGATGCACTGGGGTGAGCCCACGACGTGGGTCTGTGGTATACAGCAAGGTCTGTGGTATACGAGTAACGTAACACAAAACCCTCTCGTTATAAGGAATATGGTCATCGTTCTTCTAGATATAGGATTCCTAGAAGTATTCTAGTGCCGTTTTCTAGTTAGAATTTATATACACTAAGATAAACAATTTTTTTAATGTTCGCTGTTATCATGAGACATGAATCGTAAACCTTTTTAGAAAGATCAATTAAAATTGTTTATAAATTTTCAATGTATTTCTAAACCTACATTTTTCATAACCTTTTATTTACTAATTTTTACTTATTCTTTTTTCAGATCAGCATAAGATTATCAAATTTGTAAAAATATCCACAAAAATACCACTATCGCAACAAGAGAAATTGGTATTATGACGGAATACGAAAGTTGCAACATGAGTGCAGAAAAGGCATTTCAATGTAACGAATATCTATACTAAATTATAAAGCTGAAAAATTTGTTTGTTTGTTTGAACGCGCTAATCTCAGGAAGTACTGGTTCGAATTGAAAATTCTTTTTGTATTGGAAAGCCTATTTATCGAGGATTACGGTACCACCCACGGGGGCGTCGCAGTAACCATAAACGCGAGTGAAACCGCGGGCACATCTAGTTTTTAATAAAATTGCATAAGTACATAATATAAGATAAACACTAATGTTTTAACCTAATTAAAAATATGCACAAGTCAGTTTATTATTATTTGCGCAGTTTGAATAAAAATTATTCGTATAACTTCAAATCATCGATACCTATTACATAAAAATTTCATTTAATTGATTAAAATGTGTTTAAATTAAGTTGATTTTGTGAATAACATTGAAGTTGTATGCATAATATTATTATTGTTTATCAGCCCTGTTATACAACCCACGCGGAGTGTCCTTGGCATCTAAATAATTAAATATGTTTAAATACAAAAACCAACACCTGCATTAGAAAGATCTGTTAAATAAATATGTAGTATAATAAATCTGTAGTATTTTATTTTTATTTTTTATTGTGTATTTGCAAAGAAAAATATATTTTTAAAATGAGCCCTCGACGTGGGTTCCTGTGCCCTCAAATTTGGCAATAGTGAGCCCACGACGTGGATCCAAGGCAATGAATGTGTTAAAGCTTGTAACCCTAAAGTAAGTTAGTTAGTTGTTTATTTCCAAATAGACAAAATAGAACGTGACTTTAACCCCAAAGGCAAACCTGTATCTTGGGAGCCAATATAGAAATAAATATAGGTTTACTGTTAAATAATTAAAGAAATTATAATTTAACATACATTTTTGTACTTAATGAAGCAAATCTTGTAAGAAAGTTATACAAATAAATGCAGATTTTAATTAGAGCAAAACGATGAAATTAAGTGCAAATGTGGATGAGCATGTGTGTATTTGATAGTGATAATTTATGTGACGATGTTTTTGAGGACGTGTGTTTGTGGGTGTTAGCCAGGAAGTTAGTCACTTCCGTATTTAAATGCAAGCACCATTTTGATGTTGCACTGTCTATATACAGCGTTAAAGATGTGAGGACGCAGACAATGTGGAAGATTTTGTGCATAGGCTGACTGCAGTAAAATAAGTAAACTATGTATTATTATATAACTTTCGGCAACTAAATCAACATTTGCAAATGTCATGTGAAAAACTCACACTGCGTAAATCTTAAAAAGGATGTATCTAATAATAAGTAAAAAATATTAAAGCAAAAAAAATTTTAATGCTTAATACTTGTAGTTACTTAGCTTGCCAAGATTAAACCTACTTCATAGTTTAGTACTACATCCTATTTGGCAATGGTCATAAATCAAATAAATTTTTAATTTACCTTTCACACTTCATAGTACATTTTGTTTGAACGTGCTCCCGATCATATCCATGGCAATACAGAAGACAGATGTGGCCGCAGCTGTATTGATAATTACATTTTCTGAGGCAACCACCTTCAGGAACTTTATCAAAATCCTCGGGAGTTTCAATCTGAAAGATATTCAATAACAATTCTTTAACGAATGTCAGACTCAATATTTTGACTGAATTACATTTAAATGCAATCGAATAAAACAATAGTTACTACCATATTTTAAAGGCTGTGGGTAGTAATCATTATGGTTAATTAGGCGGTCTTTTTTAGGATTAAATGTGCAAGTTTTAGCCCAATTAAAAATAATTTAAACTTCTGAGAGTTCTTGCAAGATGCATAATTTAAACTTCTGAGAGTTCTTGCAACCTTAAATGTTCTATTTCTTCATTTTGTGGGCTTTTCAAGACAGCCTCTGTATGTATAAATAACAGCTGTAATGCTATATGCATATATGTATATAGGTGTTACGTATATACATATATGTTTTACTTACCAGTGTTATTTGATCAGGATGAACTTGACATTTTAATTTTAATGTCGTTCCCAGGCTGCCATTGTTTTCTAGAGTGGAGGCGATTTTCCGCCATAGCTCAGATTTCGTTTTCAACATATCGATATTGCCAAACATATAAAAACCTGTAAAATAGCACATATGTGTATTATTTTACAGCTTATTCATTTTTATGATCAGTTTTATACGATCCTTGAATTATTCTATCAACATCTATGAAATCAGTTAAAAATTGGTTGTAAAAGAAATTTGTATCACGTATCTAAAGTTGATAGTTAAATAAAACGTTTTCTTTTATAAAGTACGTCTGACGTCTGTTATGGTAACCAGACGTTAGTAACGATGTCCGACTGCACGGTTGGCGTAGCAATGTGGTTATCTCGCCGCAGCTACTCGACAAATCTTGTGGGCAATTGGACAAAAAATGGTGTGTTTCACCAATCGTTGAGCCGAAATTGAGTGTTCTTTGGGTCCGTTGTTTTAAATTTGTTAAGGTTTCGCAACCACTCCCGCTGCTTATTGTAAACGGCATGAATGTTAAATGAGGTCTGGGACTGCCCGATGATAAATAGTTACCGTAGTCTCTATGAAAGGGAGTAGATGAGGAAGAGAAAGATGGGTGCTAGGCCACGATAAGTAGGACACCGGCGCTCTCACCCAACAAATTAAACGCAAAAGTACGTATTACACATGTTGTTGAGACAGTTATTCTAACTCGACGATTTATACGATTGAGCCGACCCATTCATGCTAAATCTATCAAGGACTTACTATTCTAAACACACTCCTTGTAATTTTTAATTTACAAATTAATTTTGAAGGTCCCGTATAAACGATTTTTTATAGTACTAACTCCACCCTTACTCCCATTTCTGTAACCCTGTACAGGTTCAGCAGTAACGACCATGGAAAACACGTAGTTCTGACACCCATGAAGATGCAATAAAAATACTGTCTTGGGACCCGCAGCGAATTCAATCAGAAGTAGGTATATAGAAGTAGGTAGTTGGAAAACATATCCACTTCCTTTTCTTAACAAAGCGGGAGACGAAATAATGAATATTTATAAATAACAGAAAAAGTAAACATCGTGGACAAGAACATTGATTCTAGTAGTAGGTATGTGTGACGGAAACGCTTATTCACTCGGAAATTCGTCATATGCGAGGTGCCTCATTAGTGCGATGCGTTGCGTCGTTGCAACGGATTGACCCGTTGTATGCCACATCTGCGCTGCGACGACGCTCGACGTGGCAGCGCAAAAGGGCGACGCACACACCGATTTCATTCTTCATTCAACAATAGATCGGAATACTGTCCGTCGCCGCACCGGAGCTCGGACAGCGCAGCGCAGCAACCTGCTTCGTTTCTCGTCCGTCGATCCATTAAATCGTCGCATGCGACGAAGCAACGCATTAATGTGGCATGTCATAAAAATTATATGAAAAACGACGACGCGACGACGCGTCGACGCTGCGACGACGCAACGCTACGCAAGGCACTAATGAGGCATCACCCTAACAAGATCCGCATAATATACAAGAAAGTGATTTGTAAATAATTTAACACAGTGTTACGTTCAAATTGCCAAATACTTCACTGGGACGGGATATGATTGGCTGATAGTATTTATTTTCAGGTATTAAATGGTCAAATAAATTACTAAATATTGGATCAGCGCGCGTCGGTTTGTTATTGTCTGGCAAATCCCTCTTGCCGTGAGAGTTGCCCGAGTGAGCTCTTATCACAGTGCAAGCAATAATAAGCATTAAGTTTTAAAATCTAGGTTTAAGTTACCTACATTGTGGTCATCTAGTAATATCTACGAATATGTCAACCATCACGTCTTCGTAAATTTTGTACCAGACCCGGTGTCTGTTGTTTAGTATTTTGATGAACAGAACAAGAATCCGTAAAGGTCAGATCTACGCCACAGTACATAATAAACGATAATATTATTTTTGGTAACTTTATAGGCATGTGTTAAAATTGCTGCAAAAATGTCATTTATACATATATACTGTATATAAGGGACAGCGTACCGATAACTAGAATCGTAGATTCAGACCATTATTCAGTGATAAATATCTTATTATTTTATTTTTATTATATTTACGCCTTTTTCCCTCTGGGAAACAGGCGTGAATCTATGTATGTATGTAAATATCTTATTATTTAATTTAGTTAAAACACGCTTACCTTTAACAGTAGCGGTTTTTCGAAATAGCTATTTCATTATTTAAATATGAGGTGAACGCTAGAATACACTTTATAAAATCTTATAATTTTTGCAGAATAGAGAGGAAGTATCCAAGGAGTATGAAATAGCATAACAAACCGATGACACACATTCATCACACACATAAACAAAATAATAATACAATATATTAGTAATATAACAGTTATGTAATTAAATCATACGTGTCGTATACAGTTGAGACAATCAACTATACCTACACACATAAAGAAGTCCGCGTTCACTTGGAAAAGTTGAGATATTTTTTCTCGTGTCAAAATATAATTAATGAATGCATTATTCATTGCTTTAACATTTTAAAACGCAATTTATTCTTAAATAAAACAGTTTTCAATCTCTGTGAAATTTGAAGATTTGATTAAAGTTAATAATTCTGTAAATTTTTATATGCTTTTATTTACAAACAAATGACTCCTCTCCTGGCTTGAACGCATGCGGAAATAAACCTAAACATGCTGTAGATCAAGTTGTCCAATAGTTCTTGTGGTATCCATTCTTGAACGGCGGCTACCTTAATCTCTGACACAATTTTTGGAGGTGGCTGATGACTCCAAACAGCTCGCTTGAGAGCGTCACATGCGTGCTCGATTGGGTTTAGGTCCGGTGAGCCGGCAGGTCAGTCTAACCGCATGATTTCGTACTCCCGGAGAGCAGCGCTCACTTGTTGAGCTCGATGTACCGGCGCATTATCGTCCACCAACACGAATTGGTTACCATAATTTATCCTGAATGGTCTGATGATGCCATCAATAACAGCTGTCTTGTAAAAATTAGCTGTCATGTAGCCTTGGTACGGGATCAAACGCGTTCGAGCTTCAGTCATTATTCCATCCCAAAAATATACTGATTTTCCGCCTTGCTGAACGGTTCCAGTAGCAGTTCTTTACCTTTCGGAATTCCCAGGCCGTCTCCAAACTCGAACACGTCGGTTATCAGGGAGCGTACTAATTCGTGTTTCGTCAACGAAAAGAATTACGCCAGACATCGTCTTCTTCGTCTTCATCGTTTGGACGGTGCCTGGCCCACTGCAATCCGCGTCGCTGTCGTTCCCGTGTATTCAAAGATGCTCGACAGGATCTCCTTGATCGTAATCTAAAGTAGTGTAAACAATTCCGAATGGTCTGAGTGCTAATGTCCAGTCCAGTCGCAGCTCTAATCTCAGTTTGGTAGTGTTAATTATTGGATCACGGGCGGCAAGAATTCTGATGTAGCCTTCTGAACATCACTAAGGATAGCCAAGCGGCCACTGCGAGGTCATTCAGCCAGGTTGTCCATGCTCCAGTACCTCTGCAAGGTATCGCGGCGCATAAAGATCATTCTTTGTACGGACTTATCTATGCATTTTTATTATGAATTGAAGTTTCCTTCGAGATAGGTACATATCATACCATAAGTTTTTGGTTTCAAGCTTTATAGAGTTTAAGAGCGAGGTTCCTTTAAACCCTGTATAGCCTGATTTTTAAGTTTACAGTATTCTATTACTATGTCAACATTTTTTTTGAAGGCGATCTTAAATATGGTTTTACTAGGTCGGTAATGCGCGAGTCCTTATGAATGTTGATCTTGAGCTTCACCTATGAAATCATACGCATGTTTGGATACTAGCAGGGACATATGCACTAATGCAAATATTTTAATTTGCATATAATGTCAAGTCATTTGATTGCCACTTCATATGTTAGCACTAGTATAATCCTCAGTCACTGAGAAAACTTTTGAAAGAATAAATTAAGGGGCAAAAGCAGCATCACTGTCGTAAATCGTTATCTTTTATACATAAAGCAAATAAAATTCTGAACTACGATTGACCGTCGATGAAAAGAATTATCGCAGAGCTAATATGGCGGTTTACCTTGTTTTGCTCGCGAAAGTGCAACGCAAATTCTGTTCTCCGTCCCAAGAAATCCGATGTTGTTTTCAGGATTGTTCCTCACAAGCGACAGTAGAATAATCTTTGATTCTTCTCCCTGATAATTGTCAACTACTGTAATCTTCACGTTAGTAAGACGAGCATAATTCTTACGTTCCTATAAAAAGAGACAAATAAAATTAATTGAAATATTCATTGTAATAGATTTTAAATTTTTATTTGAGTACATGGCATTACATACTTTCCGCATGTAAAACATTTGTCCAGAATAGGCGGCCAAAATTGTGACGTCATCGCTCGTGTATCCTTGTTGTATGAGATAATTGGCTAGAGCAAGTGTCATATCCGCTTCTTTGTGATTCGCCTTGCTATTACTATCGTTAGGATTGACCTGAAAATATTTTATATACACAGGTAAATATAATTATTCAATGACCATTATATGAAGAAAAGATAAAAGAACAAATAAAACAAAGATCAATCAAATATAATTTATGAAAGCACGATTTTTTGAAATCTTATTCTATCTGTCAATTATTTATGTCAGACTTTTTTCCTTGTCAATTATTCCCTTAAAGGAGTCTGCCCACTACCGCGTCTCATACCATGACCGTGCTAGGAACGTGTCAGGCAAAAAATATTCTTTGTAAGGAAATGTATAGTATAAGACTATGCCCACTAGACCGTTCCGTCACCGACCTACAGTTCCTACGGCAGGGCGTATCGTGTTGTTTTTCGTGTCCGATACGTTCCTAGTACGATCATGGTATGAGACGGTGTAGTGGGCAGACTCCTTTATACGTAGTTTCCAGGTGAAGAGCACCGTTTTTGTTGTGTGTTTTACTCACGTCGGCATGATGATGATATGATTACTGCACTGTTGCTGTAGCGTAATGTTATATAGCCAATGTTACTTCCGTATTTTATCGTGATGGGCTATAGCTTTCTAATGGTGAAAGAGTGATTAAAGTCGGTCCAGTAGTTTTAGAGTTTATTCATTACAAACAAAAATACAAATCTGCTTTGTAATATTAGTGTAGATAAAGCGATGACTATCGACAGATCACAAAAATATTAGACTAGACTGTAAATGGCGTCAAACGATTTTATCTAACGCCTCACATATGAACTCCTAATTAAACAATAAATATCTTACCTCTTCTGAATATTCGTGAGAAAAGAAAAAGACATTATTGTCAAGCCCCGGCACATCGCCCATGTTTTCGACGGACGGATGGTTCTCTAAGTCTGGGTATATGTGTGGCGAGATGAGGGCGGCGATCTCCGGACGCATGCGATGTTGTACTTTCAGTCTGCGGCTGTGTATGCCGTTCGTGATCATGCGCTCGAACAACGACACCTCAATGTTGTACTGTTTCGCCAACTTCATATACGACGCCGACGGCCGCAGTTGTTGATGATCACCTTGATATTTAATACATGATATATAAAATAAGATTTATTTTTAAAATATACTGGCTAGTATATTTTAAAAAGTTTGTTTAACAGTCACGCGTTTTCATACTGTAAAATGCTTTTTATGAAAACTTCATTAAAGTCTTAAAAATAATTTTGGAATAATAGTGATGGTCCTTTATTTCCCAGATTTCGTTTGTTTATAAGGTGGAAGGGTGTACAAATTGGCAGTAGCGCGAGGTGCGATGATTAGGTAAATATAATTGTTTAAATAGTATTAAACTAGACTTCTAAAAGAGTACTACATGTGAGCTTGGGATCGTCGACAAGGCCATCTTTATAAGTTCAAAGATCGAAGAAAGTATCCAGCGGCTGTAGTCCAAACGTTCCGCATCAATTCTTTATATAAGGTCAGAGTCGCTATTTTTATAGAAACAGGTTTAAACAGAACTTTTCAGATATCGATGTTAATATTTTACACCATATACTCCACTCCAGGTGTCATTTAGTAATCGTACGATTCGTTTTCGAACGAGGCTATCTCTATATCTGCGTTTAAAAGATCAGATCGGTGTTTTATAGCAGCACCCAACTGCTGAAAATAAACTGAAACACTGCTATTTGTGTTCGTAAGTGTTCAGGGTGGATCGTTTGATATCTGCATCCAGGCTTTGAATCACGGAAGTAAAATGTAACCTTTAATAATACAAGCCCTGTATTAAACTATCCCACTGCTGGGCACGGGCCTCTTCTCAGTGTGAGAAGGGTAAGGCCATATTCAACCACGCTGGCCCAGTGCGGGCTGGCAGACTTCACATATCTTTAAGAATATTATGGAGAACTCTTAGAAGAGTTATTTAAATTACTAACCGATAAGAATGAGATGTTGACAATATTTTGTGAGCGACGTAATTATGTGTTGCTCTAACACCTCGGCAGCTTCCTCCACTATCACTGTAACGAAAGAAAAACGATTTCCGTTGCACTCACTTGTATAAATTGTGTAGTAGTTGGCTCCTTTTCAGAACTACATGTATTCTACTGTACAACTCAAATCAACTGTTACAACATTCAACCAAATGCCAGTAGCATTTGGTTGACAAAATACAATTAGGAACTACGCCCAAGGCACATACTGGCTAAAAGTTGGTAACACAGATTTAATTGATTAATTGTTATTTTATTCTATTCATTTTAACATCAAGAGTTGGGATGGCGAACCTATGGCACGCATGCCAGTGTTTGCACGCGACAAGTACAGTAATAACCCGAACTTACGCGATAGGTGGGACTGAGCGTTAATTGCGTAAGTCGGGGTATAATTTCTCATATAAATACATGTAAATTATTTTTAATTTTTGCCGGAAGCTAAGGAAAATAATAATTTACACAAAAATAATTAATAAAATCTTAGATTATACAGATATATAATCGCCGAAGCTAATTCGATGTAGAGAGCTTGATAAAAGAAGTAAAAGAAGTAGTTTGACTCAAAGATTTTTCGTCCGCGAAATTTCCTGGATTACTGAACAAAAGTGTGGAAGCAGGAAGTCTATAATCAATAATCGAGAGTTGTGTCACGCTCAAACAAAAGATCGCGTAACTCAGGGTTCGCGTAAGTCGGGGTTGAGGAAGTCTAGGTATTACTGTATTATTAAGTAATTAGTGAATCTATGTACAGCTTGATTGAAAAACGAAACATGTTTTTGTTTCTTTGAGTGCACATTAAAGCACCAATAATATTTTTAGTCCGCAGTGATGTCACGTTAACCAATAAAGGTACCATCCTAAATTTAGAGCGAAAAATGTACACTAAACTTGAAAATTATGTACAATACTTCAACACGGTAATACTATTTAACAGTATTGTAGCTCGGCCGTATCTTTGAAATAAGTGCCTACAGCCGCGCGGTACGTAAACATGCGATAAGGCTGCCCACCTACAGCATTTTAATTAAATCTGCCTACTTTGAGTTTCTATCTATTTTTGTGATTGTACATATTTTTTAATGTGACTTCTATTACGTACCTACCTACTAGTAAGTATAATCATTTTTTCGTCTTAACTTTCGGAGTTTCCAGGTAATCTAAAAGAAGTTATCTCTGGGTGCGTTATTGATGAATTCATGCAACCAAAAACAGCACAATATATTCTACTTGTCATATTAAATAGGCTATACTTGTACTTATTCTTGGTAAAAAAAAACGCGTGGTTACTGTTTAAAAAACAACACACCGTCCGTTCGTCACTGCGGCGCATTCGTGACTGGTTGCGTGCCGAGCGCAACACCGAGGCGCCGAGCGCATGCCGACGCCGAGGCGCGTAGGTATGACTCGAGTTCCGACCGTTTGTATGAAGATAGGTTACTGTACATTTATGTACTATGACTTCAAGATAGGAATTCTGATTAACTATACAGGACGCACAGATTACAGTCGGTTGAAAACCTAAATTAGTGACAACTATAATAGTTGAGTAGCAAGAGCAATTAATTAATGACTAAATAAGCACGTCGGCATTATGGCTGATCATAATTTCATAGACATAACTACCCACGTGTTTAACTAGATGTCACAATTCTATAATAAACTAGCTGACCTGCACGACTTATTTACTTCACATAAGAGAATTTTCCCTGTTCTAGCAACGTTTTTCATTAATGCTCCGCTCAAATTGCTTGTAGCGCGACTTTATATAGCCTATAGCCTTCCTCAAGAAATGGACAATCCAACATTAAAAAGAAAAAAATCGAACTGTCTTCAGCTTTATAATATTATTAATAATATTCTATTCTATATCTAGCCCAAACTAAGCAGAGCTTGTACAATAGGTACTAGACAATGGACAAACATATACAAATACTTTTTTTTGTAAATACATACATATTATACATAGAAACACCGAGATAAAGGCAAGCATCCATGTTCATGCACACAAATGTTTGACTTGTGCGGGAATCGAACCCGCGACTCCAGGCGTGGCAGTCGGTTACACTAACCACTAAGCCATCGATGCCGACAATTTAGTATTAGTACCTATTGATTCAAAATATACTCAACTATACAGGGTGATTTTGAAATCGTGTAATTCCTTTTAACCACGCATTCTACTGGTGATATAGAATAACCCTGACTATATTTTTTCTTAATTAGAATAATGGTTTCGGCAAAATTAGAGTACAGATTTTTTTCATGAAATGATTTCAAATAGTCATATTTTAACCACCTGACACAATCTTAATATTTTACTAATTTAAAAATAATAACATAACAATAACTGATGTCGTAAATAATAAGGGGCAATAAAAAGGACCGCCCGCTATTATTTACGACATTAATTATTAATATGATTTTTTATTTTAATTAGTAAAAAATTAAAATTGCCTCGGTTGGTTAACATATGACTATCTGACACCATTTCACGAAAAAAACGGAATAATATTTTTTCAAAAAAAATAAATCTAATTAAATAAAAATATGGTCAGGGTTATTCTATATCACCAGTAGAATGCGTGGTTAAAAGGAATTACACGATTTCAAAATCAACCTGTATATTGTTATTTACGAAGGCTTTTATTATCGACTTAGCTTTCGTGTATAGAAGTAAACTACCTATATGTATAAACCAGTTTGCCTTACCTATCTTGGGAGAAATTGCCTGCAAAAGCTTTCGCATCCTCGCTGCCCCGGAAGTCGTCATACCTAGTACTTTAACCTTCTTATTTCTCAATAATTCCATGTCCATTACCATCCTAGTTTCTTCGTAAGCGTTTACTATAGGAGAAACCAAGGACTGCAAAATAGTATAAATGTTTTAGTTTGTTATATAAATCTATATCCTTCCTCAGACTTCAGGTATCTTAAGGCCTATTTAAAAATAAATACTGCATTTAGGTAGTAAGCTAATCATGTTTACAAAATAAACAAACTATATAGCTCTTATTTACTTAAGAGTAAGAGCTATATACAGTTTATTTAGTCCTTGATGATTGAATTTATATTTTTTACATTATGTTTATTGAGAGATGCATAGCTACACAAATTATTCGTTAAAAGTCCATGTATAGCTCGCGGGACCAATTCCATGCATTCATGGTCAAAGTTCAAATTTTGAAAATGTTTCATTATGTTCAGGGCTGCTCTGCTGTACCTGTAATCGTTTAATGTCTCTCTTAACGGCATTTATTTTATTCTTTATCCACATGAAGTATAGACGCCATCGGTTTTGTGGTATTATCCGAGAAAAATCTGTGTCACGGTTAACATTTAAATGTATCTCTCTAGAACGATGTCTCATCATATCCTGGAATAAATATAAACACGCACTTTTATTAAAGCAATAGATTTAAGACTTAATTATAATACATGACTTACGGCCACTCCTACAACTAGCAAGTCAAAATTATCCGAAAGATAAATCGCATGCTGTTTCACTCATGTTATGTTAAAGAAGAGAGATGGCGAGAATTTTATCTTATAGATAAATTCTTTCTAGAGGTGGTAGTACAAGCTTTTATACTTTAATACCAATTGAGAAAAATGTAACTGCCAACAGAACAAGGATTTTTTAATAAAAAGTCAATTTATTCAAAGTTTCAAGTGACACATAATATAACTTTCGGTGTCTTTGTCAAGTAATTTAAAGCAACACAGTGTCTGGCCCTTATTGCGAGAGATTTAATTACATTTATGTATATGTGTATAATATATAATCACTTGGCCGTAAAACATCATTAACTACGAAACACATACTTACTTCAAATAAATTTATCTTAGAATTTATATCTCGTATTATCATTTCTGCTTGATATCTATCTTTAAAACTTTTCTGTGTATTCGTGTAGTCCAAAACAATATTTTTT
This sequence comes from Catocala nupta, assembly GCA_963675205.1. NCBI lineage: Eukaryota > Metazoa > Arthropoda > Insecta > Lepidoptera > Erebidae > Catocala > Catocala nupta. The sequence goes on from OY776082.1 coordinate 14,837,008, forward strand.
AATGCTATTTTTGCATCAATTAATGAGAATGACGTGTAGCATCTCTTTACACTTGCCAAATGTGATTTTTTATCATTATCGTCATCAAGCATAATATTGTGTTCAGTTCGCCTATTATTAAATTCGTTGTCCTCCATATCATTAATATTAAAATTTGCATAATCCAATAAACATTGATTGAAATCAGAATAGTACTCCTCGTTATTTTCAAACAACCAGTGCATTAATGGATCTCTAATAGATGGGTATTTCGTGTAATAATCGCATAATAACTTAATTTCAGGAATTTCTTCTTCGAATTTTTTACAGTTGATGACATCGTTATTTAATATGTCAAGCAACAATAAAGACTCTTGAAAATCTTCAATGGATTTTTTTAATTGGCCTTTTGTTTCCATTAATGAATCTGTTACTCTGGACATCCGGTAACCATGGGCCTTTCGTAAAGTTGACAAATTGAATTGATCTATCGCTTCATTACGCGACTGATTACCAATTCTTACTATATTCATAGTAACCTTAGATATTTCTTCAAGGAATTGATCTAAAGCGTGATTTGTATAACATATTACGAGCATGAGACAACCGTTTTTTGTTCCAATATTTTGTAGCAGAGTTTTCGCTACGTTTAATCCGACGTATGTTTTGCCTGTGCCTGGCGGACCTTGTATGACAGCAAACTCGTGCGTTAAGGCCAATTTATATGCCTCATATTGACTCTCGTTGAAATGTAATTCCTCTTTCGGCGGCCAAGATTCTGGTTGCAAAACTTTAAATCTTATCTTAGGCGTAAGAAGCAACGTTAAATCGTCTTTCTCATATAATTCTGAATCTGCCGAGTCTTCCCCATCCGTGTCAGAAGTTTCTTTAACCAGATTTGGGGTAATGATATATGCTTTATTTTTAGTCAAATAAGCAGGAACGTCAGACGCTGGCTGTAAAATAAATTCTTAGATTACAACACATTTTTTTACATTTTATTCAATGCCGGTCACAAATTATCGAGAACAATAAGTTTTTTATTGTGTTTGCTATATATTTTGGCGTTGTGAACATGTACATATACGATATTAACCTATCATATTAACAGGGCATACATAAATGAAATTGCGCCGAAAATTAACGCTGTAATAATGAATTATAAAGCACTCAGAATGGTGGCTACTTTTGAATACTTTGATTTTGATAGCAAATATCTATCAAAACAACAGTATTCAAACGTAACATTAACTTCAGCGACGTTAATATAATAAGTTTTTGTGTCCGAAGTTCTCAGTAGCTGTGCGGAGTCTGGAATTTTGCCGATACGAAAATAGGCTCACCCTTATTACTAAGGACCTACAAACATCGCGAAACATGCGAGTAAGTCTGCCAACCCATTTCGGGAATACAGTCGTGAAACTATGTATATAGGTATATGTATAAGCCAAGATCCAGCCATATGTAATTTATAACTATAGATAAGTAGGAACAGTCTGTGACATCAACGCATATAATAATTTGCGATCGTAGATTAACTTTTATAATCGTACAAAATATAAACAATAAATACTTTTTGAGCAGCAGTTAATGTCCATCAAATGACTAATATATTATACATAGCGTTAATATAATCTAATGTAATCATATGAGCAACCAAAGTCCAATAATCTGTTCAGCTGCTATGTCAATGGTCGAACATAATTCTTTGGATACGCCATATGAAACAATAAAAATACTTACGTCAACTTTGACGATATATTGCTGCATAGGTAAATGACTCGGAAATGAAGCCGCTTGTAAAGCCTTCAACACATGGTAATAAGGTTCGTAGTACACTTCACTTTCTATCATTGTGTAAGTATCTCCATCAAGAATATTCATTCCATAACTTGAATTAATTATTGATATCGCTAACTGGAAAATCACATATTTAGTAAACAATTGTTTTAGTAATAAATGAAAGGGACATATCCAAAATGTAGTTCATCGATAGATTAATTCAGTTTGATATTTTCATCGTGTTACAATAAAGCCAATTATTTATCTTATTATATTCGATTGTAGTTAAATAAAAATGAGTGTCTTTGAGCGTACTACAGCGTGGTAGAAAGTAGCCACTGTCATCGCCTATCAATATACGCCTAGCTCTTCTAGACAATTTAGTATCTCTGCGTTATTTTATTTTAACTATATTACGAGCAAGGAGGTGGTAGCAATTATGAGATACGGGAAAGTCGATTAATTAATATAAGTTCATATTCACAATCGCATTAATAACCACTCGCGAGCAACCAAATCGACTCGACCTTTTACTGCGCACACATACACCAATTTTACAAAAACTACACTTGGTGTTTATGACAACAATATGTCATTTGAAAGTTTTAAATTTAAGCTTACAATGAGCATCAAACCCTATAAAAAAATAAGACCCTATTTATTTACGCAATTTAATTGGGCGATACATTAAACTTGCTCCATAAGCTACCCAAGACTTGCGCTAATTACCCCGCTATCAAACCCACCCACAATCGGCTACCCTTATCAGTCGCTTATCACAAGTTGACCGGTAGGTACACATCTCTGTAAATTGCATTAATTGTTTTCACGAAAATATGGATACCACACCTGAAGAAGCCGCTCAAGCTGTTGCCCTGTTGCAACAAGGGCTAAGTCAGCGAACACTCGCTGCCAAGCTTCACTTGAGCCAGTCTGCTGTATCCAGAATATACAGACGATGTCAAGAGACTGAAGTCTCGAACTCGTTGCGCAATCGGCATCTAACGGGTGTTGATGTGCAGCAAGAACTGAGACGTGTACGAGGGGTGGCTGTCAGCGAGTGGACAGACCCTTCCCTCTACAGACTACTCAAGTTTATGATGTAATGTTCCCACTTTCCCACCTGTTTAGGTGTATAAGTGAGAGCCGCTGTACCTTCAAGTGCCCGAAAGCACCAGGGACCAATTATAGACAGGTCTTGTCCCCAGATCCTGAGACCCAGTTCTCGTAAGCGAGCTACCTCGTTCCCAAGTGGCACTACCTATTGTCCAGATAGGTGCCGGAGCAATAAAACTGCTCACCACTCACGAACTCTAAGAGTTGCTAACGATGTCCTCAGCGAGTGGACATCCCCTCTCTCTACGACTAGTCCAGTTTATGATATAGCGTTCTCCTATACCAACCGTTAAGTTATAATAGTGGGAGCCGCTGTACCTTCCAGTGCCCGAGAGCACCTTCCGAGACTAGTTATAGACAGGTCTTGTCCCCAAATCTCGACTCTCCCTCCACCCTAACCCTCGGAGATCCGGTTCTCGTAAGCGAGCTACCTCGTGCCCAAGTGACACTACCTATTCTCCAGATAGGTTCTGGAGCAATAAAGCCGCTCACCACTCGCAACTCTGGGAGTTTCTAACGAAAACCTCGCTGAAGCCGACAGAGAAGCCGCCTCCCATATCTCCAGTATGGTACCGGAGCTGTATAAGGCACGCTCACTTCCCGACGTACATCCATACGCCTACCCAAATAGGCCTACATGCCAGGTGTGGCCCGAGTCACTCCAGCTATGACTCTTACTTGCTAAGCAGGCAAGCGCTCGAGATGCGTTGTGGCAGAGAAACCACACTGCCACTTCGCTAAAGACACCTCCGTGCCTCGGGCGACCGACTGGTTCGCACTAGTCGCGCATGAGTCCGACGTTCGAACGCCACGTGCTTGCCGAGCAACGAACACGTCGTCCTCAGCGGCTAACCATATACCCCTGCGAGTCCAACACCAATGTCAGGCACCGTGCACTCTAATCAACGCGGTTGATAGAACACGCCTTTCGAGGCGCAGTGGGCTTCCTAACCCCGCAGTAAAAAGTAAAAAGACCCGTAGTTCTCCCCCCGAACCCGAAACCCTATCTACTCGGGTCCTGAAGATAGGGAACCAAAGGGAGAGACCCGTGCGACCCGAGTGTGGACATCCCCCTCTCTGCGACTATCCCAGTTTATGATATAGCGTTCCCCTACACCAACCGTATAGGTTATATTAGGGGAGCCGCTATACCTTCCAGTGCCCGAGAGCACCTTCCGGGACCAGTTATAGACAGGTCTTGTCCCCAAATCTCGACTCTCCACCCTAACCTCAGAGATCCGGTTCGAGAGTGTGGACAGTAAGAAGACGCTTGAAGGAAGCTAGCTTAACTCCAACGACTCTGCGACGTGCCCTAAATTGACTGCAGGCCACCGACAAGCGCGCCTCCAGTTTGGTCGAGGGCATCTCTATTGGGGCATTGCGCAATGGCAGTCGCTCCTGTTCACTGACAAGTTTAGTATGTGTCTGCATGGCGGTGACAGGAGAGGCCGGGTCTACAGGCGTCCGGGCGAACAATTTGCACAGTGCTATTTCGCTGAAGCAGTTGCTTGCATAAGGCGGAGGTTCTTGCATGATGTGGGCTGGAATCTCTTTAGAAGGAAAAACCGAGCTTGGTTTTGTGCTCGAGGGAGGCCGCGGAGGCGAGCTAACGGCTGATCGGTATATCACCGACATACTGTTGGAGCATGTTGTTCCCTATGCAGGATTTGTTGGCGAAGACTTCGTATTAATGCACGACAATACCCGTTATCACACGTCGCGTATCACTCGGCAGTTTCTTCACGAAGTCGAAATACGCACAATGACTGGACTGAGCGTAGCCCAGTCCAGACATGAATCCCATTGAGCACTTATGGGATGAGCTCAAAAAAAGAGTAAGAAAGAAATCCAGTCCCTTCGAGCGTAGAAGAGCTGAAGACAACATTATTAGAGGAGTAGGATGGCACTCCTGAAGTGACCGTCAAAAAGTTAATAAGTTCGATGAAAAATCGACTGCAAGCTGTAATTAGAGCTACGGGGGGTAATACCAATAAATTAATAATTTCTTTTTTATGTATTTCCATTTTCAATTTGTTTAATTTGTAAAACACCCGACCACAGCCCTTTGTCAGACATTATTAATTTAAAATAAATAATGTTTGGATGTCAATAATAATGACACCAAATTAAAGCTGACATCTTTTAAGCTTACCGATGACATATTGTTACCATAAATACCACGTGTAGTTTTTGTGTAATTCGTGTAGGTGTGCGCAGTGGGGTCGAGTCGATTTGATTGCTCGCGAGTGTATTTCTTTTAAATCGTCTTTCAGTAGCAATCACATCTAACGTCTCAGTCTCAAAGTCAGCGATAGCGGGCCTGCGCGGGGACGGTGACGGCTGCGCGAGGAGCGACGCGGCAACGCACACCCGGAATCGAAACCAGCGGGCAGATCGCGTGGCGTTAGAGCGGCGTAGTGTTTAGTTATACGAAATTAGTAACAGTAAAAGAAACAGATAGTGACTTTTTTCGCATACGAAATGTCTAAACAGCGACGGCAACATCTTTTTGATAAAAACGTCGGTAGTTAAAAAGCAAAAAAATTAAATGCTCAATACTACATCAATACGCAGACGCGCGGGCGCAAATAGACTGCCGCGCACCGCTGCTCGCCGCGCGCCGCTGCCTTCGAAGCGAGTTCTATAAATCTATGCATTCGAACGGGCCGCGGCCGCTCCTCGCGCCGTGCGGCGTTGGCCCCGCTCCACGTCCGCTGACTTCGTGTTTGTAGCTTATGTAATTAAACAAATGCTAGACACGTTTGAACTTGTCCGGTGTGCGAGCGGGCGCGTACATTTCACGGCGTATTCTACTGGTGAATGCGCTAATCAAAACGCGTATTTTGGATTTTTACTCGCGGATAGTGAAGTAAAATATCGCATATTAACTTGAAATTTGAATCAAGACTTTCCTGCTGAAGATTTTATCACGGCAGTAAAGCAAAAGCCTTTCATTTGGATAACCAGGCATCCTGACATAAAAAATTAAAGGCTCGTAAATCTAGCGTGGAAGAAATAAAAGAAATGTCTCCGAATTAAAATGGTTAGTTTCTTTTAATATTACAGAGGATTTTCAGAAAAAAATTTTTATTATACACGAATGACCATCATTCGTGTATAATAAAAAAATTCTCCGGTTATCATCTTTATTCTTCATATAGTCTAACTTATTCACCGTTTCGCTATCGGTAAAGAAATTGCATGTTTCTAAATACTGTAAAAGTTTGAGTTTTGAGGACAGGTATCGGACGTGTAAATCCGCTCCGTAATCGCTCATACGCGGGGCGCCGTTACTCAGGACGCACACTAAGTATCATGAAGGCATGGGGTACCAATTAGAACAAAAAGTAAACAGTTTCAAAAATAGATCATAGATGGCACTGTGAGTTCCAATGTTAATATTAAGATCAATCAAAATGCTTTATTGGAAGAAAATTGACTATAAAATGTTATTATAAATAAACATTGTACATATTTATTTAACGAGCATCAAATTAAACGCATTTATTTTATGATTTAAAGATATCGATATATCAGTATTTTTTACATCACACATAGGTAATCTACCTATCATTTTATTTTATCTATATGGCTAGATGAGACGCTAGATGGCTCTTTTATATGTTTATACAAGTCTACAAAAACATTGTGTTTTTATTTCATACCCTATACTTCTTTTGGTTTATTACCTACTGATACTAATTAATAAGAAATTACTTATAATATGAAAAATATGTATGCTTAACAAATGTCAATATATTAAACAAAACGTTTCGTTGTACTTATATTTTACTTTGTACGTTTTATTTTACTACATGGCATTATATTCAAACACCTGGTCGGTTCTCGTAACTTCTATTGTCAAATTTCATTTGCTTGTGCGGCAGTAGATATAACGCAGTCGTTGGACTCGTCGGCGTTATAATAATCATTATCTCTGTGCTACCTACTTATTCTGAATTGAATTACAAACTTACGATAGACATGCTGATAGAAATGGAGTTTTAGGAAATCATATCAACATTTCACTAAAAATAGTTACGTAAATATTAAGTAACCTATCATAATAATTATTCTATAAAATTAAAGACTTATTTGTTTAACCGCTTTGTTAGTTTGGTTTTTACGCAATTACTAGTATTATTTGATCACTAGACGCAACTTTACTAAATCTGTTTCAAAGGGCCTGAAAGCTAGTTAGGCACAGTTGTGATTAGGGTTGCCACTTTTATTTTGAACAAATAAAGTATGTTTACTTACTATCTTAGGTAAAAAAAAGGACATGATCTGAAAATAAAGTATTACTTATTTAACCTGCCTTTTGGTTACCATATTTTTGTTGATGCTAGTTAAAACTAACAAATATTTATTATTAAGGAAAGTCGTAATCGGATTTTTACAAAATATGTCTATATTAAGAAAGATAAACAATTGATTTTATTCAATTTAGGGAATCTTTATAGCGTTGCTTTAAGTTAACAATTAAATAAAACCTGAAAAAGCGGATATAGGTAAAATAAAGTATCTTCACGTCCTTTATTTCCTACTAAAGTATAAATTACGTTTACCCGAAATCACGTACAATACTTTACTATAAATATACCTACATACCTACGGTTGCCAACCCTAGTTGTGCTTGTTGTGAATTTCATATCCCTTGATGAAATACGCGACGATCAAGTAAATCGAGCTAACTATCGTTTAAAGGAAGGTAGTTCGTAATAAACGTTTTTTTTAATCAACCTGTGACCACGATCCATGCATGTCGGTCGAAACGTCGCGTCGGGCAATTAATATAGGTATATATTACCTTTTAAATACTTTATCGCGAGTAAGACCCGTTAACTAGCATTATATTAAGTACCTAGTTCATAATAGCCTGATAATATCTTAGTTTATATACAATCTCCTACAACAACAAAACGAAATCTTTTGGAACAGGATACACTCATCGCACGCGCTGGTGTGGGCTCGGGGGTGGGCAGGGTAAGACCTGCGCTACAAGGCCAAGTATGTAACGATGTTTACTATTTGTTTTGCTTCGAAAAATATAAATTATGAGCAATATTTTTAAAAATTGGTTGTGGTGTGCTTCTTCCTATTGTCGACGTCACGTGACGATATTATAACATCACATTTCGTTTCGAATATTATCATTTACTATTTTACTCACATCACTCACTCATCACATCACACTCATCATTTTTTAACTAGTTACTATTAATGTGTTCATATCTGGTTTGGTTGATATTGTAATAAATATTCGGATTTAATAGTAATATTACATGAGATAAATATTTCTTGGACGTCGTCGTCACCATATATCCTTATAATTATTATTTAGACACGAATATTCAACTAAATCATACCAAAGCATGAATAGTGTTTTAGGATTAGTTACATCGCATTATCAATGTGATCTTTACTTACATAAGTACCTACCACAATATCCATTAAGTAGGTAGGTACTTATCTATTGTTTTGTTACTTGACTTTAAACTATTATTACATATTAATTATTGATTTCACAACAAAATCAATAATAAACATGGATATAAAAGTAAAAGAATACAATGTCAATAATTATTATGACATAGTTAAAAGATTACGAGCCATGACTAATAAGCGTAAAGCATAGCTACTAACTCAGTTGTTTTTTAATCTATTAATAGGTACATTGTATTTTATAGGAGGTACCTATATCAATAATTATATTATTAGCTTTAACTTCTGTTAAAGTATTAAGCAGGTCCAGATAATTAATATTTCATAACAAAACTTCAGTTGACAATCAAGCTTCGACTCTCTATTGAGAGACGCCGCGGCTACCGGCGCACTGTGTTTCGTCTAGAACATGCTAGCTGGACAAAAGTCATTGTCTAATTACCTGAAATTTATTACCTGAGCCTTTTACCAGATACCCAGGTGCCCCAATTCTGAGAATTGTTTTGGATACGTGTCAACTACTGATAAGGTAATGAGGTTAGTATATAAGGAAAGGGTAAGAAAACCACTTATTAATTGCATTTTTGCGTGTACGGAAGTAACATCCTATGTCAGTGAGTTTAAGTTTTTTCAAAAGTGTTAGTGATGGATCTTCAAGTTAAAGGTATGTACTTTTTATTTCTAATAAGAAAATAGGTTTACATTTCCCCATTTTTTTTAAATAGCTCGAGTTTAAAGAAGTTTGTCAAATTTTGATGATTTTCTGAATTCATTGGACTAGAAACTACTTGTACCCTCTTGTACCCGGGCTAGATTTTATATATAGCATAGCCATATCTGTTAGCTTTTAAATTTTAGTCATCTTAGCCTGCACACTTGAGTACAACTTTGTCATTTTGTCTGTTTTCTAGAATACGAATTCTCAGTCTCGAAAATGGAGTTTTTTGATGAATGGCAGAAACATGCTAAAGAGAACCGCAACAGTAGACTGTATGAGTTTATAGTGATGAAACATGATCTTGTTAATATCACGGAAGCATCTGAGCGGGAAATTAAAATGACAATTGGAAGATTGTCATCCAAATACACAGAAAAATGGGAAAAATGTGGGAAATGCCGTAATCGCTTCCTGACTAAGAATTCTGAGTGGTTGTCTGGGGATTTTACATTCAAAGCATCTGTCCACCTCTCAAAACCATCATCATCAAGTAAGAGTTCGATTCGTGGACGTCCATCAATAGATTTTCCTGAAGCAAGTGAAAAAACGAAAAGGAGACGCGTGGAGGACCTACTAGACACGCGAGATGTAAACCAGCTAGTAGCCGCTGCTGAAATATCGGCACGATTATCCGGACATCGGAATTTGGCTACTGTGATTAAAGAAGCAAGCCATAGTCCGGAAAAGTGCCAAGAAATGAAAAGATATGTGGGTGAAAAGGTACGCGAACAACCAAGATGTTTGTCCAAAGAGGAGGCTTTGGCATATTATGTGGATGCCAAATCCACGAGCCACTCTTATAAACAAACGAGGAAATGGAGCATCAAGGCAGGACACCAGGTATTCCCATCATTTTATAGTGTTAGGCAGGCAAAAATTGAATGCTACCCTCCCGAGGAACAGATTTTTATAAGCGAAACGCGTGCAGAAATTAAACTTCAGGCGGTTTTAAATAAAACAGCTGAACGTCTAATTTGTGCACAGCGTGAAGTTTTAAAATCTGTAGATTCTGGCTCATCACTCTCCCTTGTTAGCAAGTGGGGGTGTGATGGAAGTTCCGGTCATAGCACTTACAAACAAAAATTCTCAAACAGTGAAGACACAGATGAGTTTTTGTTTATGTTCTCATTCGTGCCACTTCAGTTACGTGACAATAGTGGTAGAGTTGCTTGGCAGAATCCTCGACCATCTTCTACCATGTATTGTCGACCGATTAAGTTTATTTTCTCCAAAGAAACAACAGATTTTACTGTGATAGAAACCAATAAGATTTTGGAGGAAATAAACCAATTGGTGCCAACAATAGGTAATATAGATGGTAAAGAGATATCGGTCAAACACGAATTACTGTTCACGATGATTGATGGTAAAGTGTGCAACGCTATGACTGAAACTTCGACAGCACTTAAATGTTACATTTGTGGAGCCACTCCTAAATTTATGAATGATGAGTCTAGGGAATTTGTTGTAAATAAGGAAACTCTTGGTTTTGGTATATCTCCCCTTCACGCTTGGATCCGGTCTTTTGAATGTTTGCTTCACATAAGCTATCGTCTTGAAGTTAAGAAATGGCAACTTCGAGGTCAAAGTGACAAAGAAAATGTGAAGCAACGTTCGGCTCGTATCCAAGAAAGGTTTAAGGTTGAAATGGGTTTAATTGTAGATAAACCAAAACCAGGATTTGGTAATACGAATGATGGGAATACTGCTCGTCGGTTTTTTGAGAATCCTGAACAGGCTTCAGATATTACAGGTGTAGATGTGACACTAATTAAGAACTTTGGCACTATTCTTAGAACTTTAGCTTCGGGTTACGATATTGATGTTGTTAAATTTAATTCTTTTACACAGGACACAAAAAAATTGTATCTTAGTCTCTATTCGTGGTATAAAATGCCTGTTACTGTGCACAAAATTCTTGTGCACAGTGTAGAAATTGTGAGTTCGGCTCTTTTACCTATTGGGCAGCTTTCTGAAGAAGCTCAGGAAGCGCGTAATAAGGATTATAGGAGGTTCCGGGAGCACAATACTCGAAAATATTCACGTATTGCCACGAATAGGGATTTACTTAATATGTTGCTAATTACATCTGATCCTGTAATAAATGGCCTTAGGGAAGTGCCGAAAAAACCGACGAGTAAACTTCCTTCCGAGGTTTTAGAATTAATTATACCCCCTCCTGTAAATGTAAGGTCTAGTGTAAGTCATTGTAGTTCTCATCAAAATATGTCAGATTATATGGTAGATGATTCTTCAGAAGAAGAATTTAGTGATGCAGAATAAATAGAAGTTGTAAATAATATTTTACTAATGTTTTTTTAAGCTGTGTACCTTTTTTTTTTTTTTTTTTACGTGGGGGAATGCAATGACGCATATCCCTCCGCGGGGGCGGGCGGAGGGATTATGTCGGACTCGCCGGGGTAAAATAAAGATGTTAAAAAGATTATGTACCTCCCGGAATACCGACTAAACCTACCACGGTGTTCCTCGACAAAACCACTATCGGCGGGGCCGCGCGAATCGCTTTCGCATGCGGTCGCGACCCCGCCGAGGTTTCGGCCTGCCGTATGAAACGGCAGGCCACTACCCAGAGAGACCTACCCAAAGGACTCCCTCAAAATTCCCTACTGTCTCCCCCCTAGGGGGGAAACGGACACGAAACAGAGGCGTGCGTGGGAACACGCACGCCGCCTCTCGGACCTGGTGCTGAACGGATGGCGGGCAGGCCCACAAAGCCCGCCACCCCCAGGTCAAACCTCAGGGTGGCTGGAGGTCATCTCGCGCCCTCCGGCGCCCGGTTCTGCGGTTGGGGAGAGGGTTTAAACGCTCCCTCTCCCGCTCCACCACCTCCTTGATGGAAATCACTTCCTCACAGAAGGAGGCGACGGCGTTCCACGACCTCTCACTCCGGACCATAGACTCAACTACGGCCGGGAGCGAGAGGTTAACCGATCCGACTGCCGCGATCAATTCACGGCGCTGCGATGCCCAGGCGGGGCAAATCGCCAAAGTGTGCAGCGCCGTGTCCTCAACAACGTAGCGGCAGTCGCCGCAGTGGTGACAACCGGGCGTCTCTTGCCGGCGTATACGACACAGGAACTGGCCAAAACAACCGTGGCCAGTCAGAACCTGTGTCAGCCGGAAGGTGAGGGCGCCATGCCGCCTCTCCAGCCACTCCTCAAACACGGGACTTACCGCCACGATCGTGGCGTGCCCGAAGCTGTGTACCTTATCTAACTTTATTATTAGTTGTCAACATATTGTTTTTTAACTGCATATTTTTTAAGTAAAAAGTATTGTTATTGAGTAGGTAGTAATAATGCCCTATTATGTAATTAGAAGCCAAGTCCTTAGTAGCACAATATTTTATGACTATTGTTATTTTTTTTTCATTGTTATTTTTTTACCTGTCTGACAATAAAAGATTAATCGCTATTATATTTTTTTATGTTGGCACACGTGACCCTACCTCCTGTTTTTTTTTTGGTGTTATATGCGCTAATACCCCATTAGAATATCATAATAAAGCCGTACGAACTAAAAAAACCTCAATAAATAATTTTGTCCAGCTAGCATGTTCTAGGCGAACCACAGTGCGGCGGCAGAGCGCGCATACACGATATTATGCACGAAAATTCACGAAGCTGACCGGAATAAACCGAACGCCGCCGACGGGCGATACTGGCGCGTGCGTGTGATTTGATTTCAAGTATGGCGTAGTGGTTTAATCGTTTAAACCGGGTACTTATCGACGTGCGGAGTGTTATGGGTTCGATTCTCACACAGAAAATAAATTATGTTCAACAGATTTTTTGTGTTGAGTCTGTTATACGGCAAAAGAGTAACCGTATGAGTCTTTAAAAAAAAAAAAAAAAAAAGTGCTGGTTATTATATTTATTTTTCGATAGTTAAATTCAAAATATCTATGTGATGTATTTTATAAATAGTCACATAACTCAGTAAATTTCAACAAAGACTAAATACTAGGCATTGCACAGTTGTTTTCAAAAATCTGAGCGCAATATTTTATGTTATTTCATATTTACAATTATAGTGAAATATAGATAACTAACTGCCAAAGTATAATTCTATACGCCAATGAGTTATTTTCAAAGTACTCGAACATCAATCACAATCGCATACATAATGAAATATATTGTTTTATTAATACTTTTTAAAACGCATTCAATAAAAGTAGATGAAAAAAATATATACAAGGTCAAATATTGACAGCAACACGATATATTCACGAAAGTCCGACCGAGTAAATGAGACTCACCAAAGTGTGATCGTGCGCATTTCGACACACAACACTATAGGTAGATAACTTTTATTTTCAAGGTTGCGCACATTTTGCATCGGCTCGTTTAAATATGTACTATCCGTGGTAAACAGTCAAGTACCTATTTTACTGTCACAACGCCATCTCTTATGAGCTGTTATCAAATAGGATTCGGAACTTGTGTACTTGTTATGGGTAGATGGCAGCAGTGGTGGTAGTTTTGTGCTGACATCTAGTATAAAAAGATAGGTACCAAAATAGCAAGTAGAATAGCCAGTTAGGCGTGTCCAAGATTTTTGTATGAAATTGAGTATCTGTACTAGTATAGTATTATATTATCTGTGATGAAGGTAACTGCGAACAAATGTACGAGTACGTTTTTCGACAAGAGCGCCTCTATTAGCAGTATCATGATTTATTTGTGTTATAATCAGTGATCGGAGTAGGTAGATTGATTTTTGGTACTTGTATCATAAATGCACACAGAAAGAATAACATGGATAAGCCATTTTCCCGGAAAGTAATTCCGGTATTTCCGGATTCAATTAAATATTGTTAATGTTGGTAGTGATATTATTCCTACTCAATTCAAAATTTAAAGGAAGGTATCAAAACTAAATTAATTCATTATTTATCTGTTGAATAATAAAAACAATCGAATTCCGATCGAAGCTTTAATTTTTATTTTTAGCCTTTTATGGCTAGAACTTTTATAGATAGACATAAATTGTTGCACTTAAATTTAAATATTTTCATAGGGGTCATGGTAATTTGCATTAAGGGTAGAATAAATGACGGGGCCCCATAGAGGGCCAATGCCTGCTGGGGTCGTGAGACTGTTCTAAGGATGCACCACGACTCTGAAACGTAAAGGGCATACGACGGAACAGGTTGATTTTAGTCAGATTTTAGGACCAAAAAAAAGGGGTAGAATAAAGAAAAAAGATAAAAATCAAGATTGTTTATTGTTAAATATGTACATTTTACATTTATTCACATGTTTAATCTTCATCGATTACAATGTCAGCATCCTGGTAATCCTGATCTTTACAATTAAAATATATAACTATGAGTTTCTCTATATTTTCTATTTTCAATCTATTTCTTTTAACATCTAAAGTCCATTTATAAGTGGAAAAAGACCGTTCTACATCTGACGATGTCAAAGGAGCAAATTTTAAAAAAGGTATTAAATTATGTGCTTCATTTTTTTCAATGGCCTCACTATATTCTCTAAGTGTGTCTAAATCTGGGTTTCGTTCCATAACACGTTCTATTTTATTTTTTATATTTTCTGAATTGCACTGATTTATAGCATCTCTGACGTTGTCAAATGCTAAAAGTGAATCTGTCAACGATAAATTATGCTTTTGCAATTCTTTTAAAGACAAATGAATTATAAAATAATTGTCTTTAATGTAATTTAAATCTTCTTTTAAATTTTCTTTTTCTATAATATTTTTTGCCTCTCGAATAGATACCGCATCAGAGCTGCTTAAACAAGATAATACTTTTATTTTTTCAAAGTTTTGAGCGTAATAAAATGCTGCCTCTAACCAAGTGCCCCATCTTGTAACAACTGGTTGGGGAGGTAGCGGCAAATCTGGATATTTTTCTTTTAAAATTTTGACTCTACTTGGGGCTTTCAAAAATACCTTTTTAACATTTGCTATTAAAATGTTAACATCGTGATATTCTAATCTAATTTGCTCAGATACGCGATGAAGAGAGTGCGCCAAACATGTTACGTGCTTCATTTCAGGTAAGTATTGTTTTAAATTTCGTCCTGCAGACAGCATATATGCAACGCTATCAGTGCAGAGGACAAGAATGTTACCTACCTTCGATTCAAAAGAATCTTCCCAAAAGTTTTCCAAACATTCTAACACAAATTGCGTGATTGTTTGTCCATTAACTACAGTTAGCATTTTACATGCTACCAAATAAGGTCTAGTCAAATTGCTAGGATGTAATGGTTTTATTAAAAAATGGACTATATAGCGACCTAAAAAGTCTGTCGTTTCATCTAATGATATCCGTAGTTTCTCATTTTTATAATTTTGCCGAATCGAATTGATTTTATTCTTAACCCTAGAGTGGGCGCGTCTTTTTGCGAAACGTCAGTGGGCGCGTGGGGAGCATTTCGCCGCCCATTTACTTTGACCATTTTAACTAGAAATACAGCAATTTAATTAATTTATTTTCTCAGGATTTAAATAATACAACATTAAGTAATGATAAATCAACATATTTATTAAACTCTGTTTTAAAAACTTTGGTTTACAAAAGACTTTAGGAAACGTAATATTTAAATTGACTTTTTTTCTCTTATCCTACATCTTACCTCTTTAATACTTAAAAAAAAGGAGAAAAAAAAACAAAATTATATATTTTCTAAATCTACAGGATATGCTTTATCAAAACAGTCTTCACAAAGGTATGTGCAATGTTCGTTGCACAGTAACTTTGGGCACCTGGAACACCCTTTTTTCGTGCGCCTGTTTTTCTTTGAGGGACATATACTGCATTTGCCCTCCTTCTTTGGAGAAGATGATTGTTCTGCTGGTACAAAGCGAGCAATTTGGTTCCTCAGAGGAATATTTAAAGTGTCTATAGAAGACCTTGTGATCATATATTGCTTGACAAGTACCATGGCAATTTCTTTCAAATACTCTCGGCGTAGCATCAATTTTTCAGAATTGGCTTTATATATAATTTGACTGTTTATACCAGCAATATTCATCATCGAAAAAAACAACCTCATTGGCCATCTGCGAGTCATTCTCCCAACAGAATATTCTTCCTTCATTTGATCAACGACATCAACACCACCTTTAGTACTATTATAAAATGTGACTATTTCAGGTTTTGCAGCAGGCCCGGTGTTTTCATCGATTTTATCATCGTCATGCAAAGTTGACAACAGTAGTACTATTTTCTTTTGCTTTTTGTTTGGAACATAAGAAACCAAAACTTTCTTCTCGCCAAATCCAAACATAGAAGACGGTTTCGCCCGATCTTTGGTGTTCAGAAAATTTGGTGGAATTTCTTTTTTAATTTTACGTAAAGTTCCAACAATGGTCGTTCTATTATCAGCTAGCAACTGATCAGCAAGAGGTATCGAAGTAAAAAAGTTATCCATAGTGATATTGCGGCCAGTGTTGAGGATATTTCGAGATAATCTTTTTACTAAAGCGGTAACTGAATTATCGATGTTGAACTGCCCTGGAGGTTGTTTCCCAGCATACACCTCTAAATTGCTGGTGTAAAATGTCTTTGCATCAACAAGTGCATAAATTTTTATGCCATATTTGGCGGGTTTATTAGCCATATACACCCGGAACTTACATCGGCCTCTGAAGGATTCCAGCATCTCGTCTATAGTACAATATTCTCCGATTTGATAATGTTTTTGACAATTCGTAACAAATGATTCGAAAATATTTCGCATAGCTGCCATATTGTCATGAGTAGCACGCTCTGTTCTAGTGTTCATATCATCGAATCGCAGATGCCTAAGCAAAAAATAAAACCTCTTTATCGACATAGTGGCCCTGAAAACATCAGGGGCGGTCCCATCATTTCCCCACATTTCTTGAATGTTTGCGTGATTCATCTTTTTTAGTCCAGCCATAAGCAACAATCCGATAAGAGCTTTTACTTCGATTATATTCGTCTCCTTTGCATCTCTCTCACGAGAAAATTTTTCTTTATGTGCTCTTATATATGTATTAGTAAATAACACAATATCATCAAGCATGGAGTCGGTAATAAATAAATGAAAACATTCTACGGGTGTTTGACAATTCAAAGCTTCTTCGCCTTTGACTCCGGGCCTGTTGATAACAATATTTTCCTGTCTTGTCCGGATATTCGGTCGTAAAGGAGGGTGAATTAGCCATTTAGTACCATCTTTACCATGGTACATCGGAACTCTAGTAGGTCGTCGTTGAGAAGCTGGAGCAACAGATAAAAGTTGAGATTCAGCTGACGTACTTGGCTGCGGGGACAATACGGTATTCCTGAGGCGAACGAGCTGCGCTAATGGTTCATCATCATCACTGGACGTACGTGTTGGAGATTTATCACCACCTGTTTGTAGTCTACGTTTACGACAGCGAGATCGAGGCTGATGGCATACTAAAGTCGCTGATGAACGGCTACTTATATCTGAAATGGATGGCCTTTGGTGTCGAATAGGTGGTATTTCGGAAGGCACAACAATTGGCGAAGGTACTTTCTTGTTAGAAGCGTCGCTTTCTGCTGACTGTTCTGTTTCCGTGTTGTGCTCACTATGATGACTAGATCGATCACTATCTGACACATATTCATCAACAATCTGTGTACTAGCATCTTCAAAATCAGATGTTTCCTCTAGCCAAGACACAATTTGAGAGTCCATTTTGTTATTCATGTTTATTATTATTAATAGATATATTTAAATCCTAAAACAAAAATGTTTTTTTTTAGTTTTAATTATAAATGCACCATAAAATATAGTCTACTCTTCAAGTTTGCAAAAATACATTACACAATATTACTTACGTGAGTGGGCGCGCGGTGAGCGATTCGCCGCCCGGTGACACCCGATTGTAACAACTTGCTCCTCAAGCGGTCCCCCGCGCACTGACGGCGTCCCGCCTTTCGGCACGCGTTGCAAGTGAGAGTGGGGGCAGCTACTAAAAAGCGCAAACCTAACGGGCAGTTGTTTTAAAAATTATAACAGTTTTTTTAGCGCGGGCGGCAAAATGCTCATAGCGCGCCCACTCTAGGGTTAAAAAACTTGTCCAAGTAAACTTTCCGTAACTGTGATTCATCTGGCAGAGTACGATTAGTACACGTACAACAACAGGTACTACACATATATCTTTTAAAGAAATCTTGAAAAGTAGTATTTTTCATCTGAGACCACGGAATATTGCACAAAATGAGAAATTTTATAAGATCGAAATAAAATTCCTCTTCGGGCCGCTTAAACTTTCCCTGGTGTACTGCTCCTTCGATATGTCTTTTAACGTTTCCTTTATTTATGGTTTTCAAATGGCTTTCACATTTTGAACAGTATATTGTACCACTAGCGTGATCGTAAAGTAGTTCGGGATGACCGGATATCCATTTTTCTACAGTTTCAGCCTTGACGTTTGCCATATCTGAACTTTGTTTTAGAGATGGAACCTCGTATATATCACCTAAAACAAAGACATGAAAAAATTACATTTTATTTAGTTTATTTAGCTTACTCCGTTTGTTTTATTTTTCGTGGATCAAATTTAGTCATTGAAATTTCACCCTCTTCCTGTCAATCCAAAATGGCTGCCGCTACAAGATGGCGGACAATTTTTTTTTTTTTACAATTCCATCAATATATATATATATCAAATGAAAGGGCTTGTTACGTAGAATATTTTGTAGAGAAGTAGATAAGGCCTATAGTAATTTATTTTACCAATACATTGCAAGAGGACACAGGGCATTCAAATTATATACTGATTCCAGTAAAATGTCGGTTAATAGTGGAGTTAGCTGAATTGCGACTACATTACTAGAATATCATAATTTTGTTTCGCACTAAGCTCACTGGTTCATACTCTATTAAAGATTTAACAATATTAAGACTCATGGTATGTTCAGCAGGTTAAGCGAACAAACACAATACTAAAAATATTCTTATAGTACATCCAAACATGCTTTATACTCCTTGTAACTAGTAAAATATTACTTACCAAAGCTTGGTTTAAATATGTAGATCCAATTCAATAGTGAAAAATCTGAGTCCGTATATTCGAGCCAAATCGTGGTTTAGAGCAGATTCCAGAAGTCAGTATGTACACAAGCCAGGGTCAAGTAACGTTTTCACAACACAGTAACAAACAAAGATGCGCACTCTACGAACCGAAGTAAACGAGTGAGCTACCTGGCATGTCGTCGGCGGGCGTACGCATTGTTCTGATAACCGGTTATTGTACCACCCATGATCCTTTGTTCTGATTGGTCGTTGGGTTTTGTCAAATCGTGACTGTGTGCCGTTAAAAAAAATATGAGGAATAATAAAGAATAATATTGCTCATTTTATTACAACTCCTACCTTTTTTTGAGGATGGCAAATCATCAAATGACTCCTTCCACTCTGGCAGAATAAAATTCCTACATAAGTTCCGGTTTTTTTTTAATAATCCACCAATTCCGGAGGAATGTCCATATTAATATATACGTTTCGGATCAATGACCCCATTTCAATCTACCTACTCCGATCACTGGTTATAATTGTGTTACTATATAGTTTTCAATAGATGGCGATATTACAAAATTTTGCTGCGGTAGCCATAGATTACAATACGGTTTACGGCGTTTACTTTAGTGTTGCAAAGTAAAAATTCAGTGTGATATTTTGTTTTAGTGTACGACAACTTAAATCAATGAAGATGATAATTTGTACAAATAATATCTAAAATCTCAGCAATAATGCCATATAAAAGTACAATAGAGCTAAACAGGTAATATCAATGCAGATTAAAATATTTAACTGAATAAGATTTAGTGGAAATATTGAGATCATCTAGCAACACTGTTTTCGACACGTCATGTTCGACGATTTCTAACAAGAAAATTTTCGTTTTATGCGTTTGCTCAAAGTTAATTTCTTGTTTTTCTGTATATTTGTGGTTTTTCTACAACCTAGTACGTTAAGATAAACTTAGTTCCTCCGGCCAGGCATCGAGAGTACCTAAAAACGCTAAAGACTTCTATTTTGTGGCGAATTTGATCAATTTTGTCATCATGACTTAAAGATCATGTTGTGTACCAGGATGTTTGGTGAAGCTTGGAGACGGTAAACGGACTGTA
Organism: Catocala nupta; assembly: GCA_963675205.1. Lineage (NCBI taxonomy): Eukaryota > Metazoa > Arthropoda > Insecta > Lepidoptera > Erebidae > Catocala > Catocala nupta. The sequence goes on from OY776082.1 coordinate 14,857,173, forward strand.
ATGATGCTGTTAAAGTTGCAGCGCATAATTATTATATGACTCGCAAGAGAAAATAAAAAACACACATTATTTTTTCATGTTCGCCATATAATCCTATTTTGTAACTTGATTAATGTAATTTATATGCTGCCTATATTTGTATGCATACAAAATTAGGCAGCATATAAATTACAATAAAATTATAGAAAATTTAAAGGAATAATGCAGGTGACTATATACGTATATACACGTATGTATGTATAGGTTGCTTTGACGACTTCAGTTTAGTTCATAATACTGCTACTTGGCGGCAGCACTTATGCAGACCTCTAGCGAGGCTCGAGTTGCCTATCTATACAGTATTGTAATCTATGCTAAGTATGGGCTGCAGAGCGTTTCGATCACCGGTGCGAAATATTATGTTTCTTTACACTGTTTTAGTGTTTATATATACTGTTTTAATATTTGTAAAGTCCCGGTATAAAGACATCATCGCTATTAACGAAAAAGTTCATTATAATAAAAAAAGACAACTTACCCTGCCAGCAGCCAAAAGCATGTTATCGCGGTCTAAAATGGTAGCCACAATAACATTGCCAAAATTATGATCCTTGGTAAACAATACCAACGAACCAAAAAGGAAACGCTTGCTGTGAGCCCAGTTGATCTTTTTAAATTGTTTATTATTTTCAATATCGATTTGAACAAGTTGTCCAATTTTTAAATTGGATATGTATGGTCCCACAAATTTTACATTACGATAAACTCTGAAAGAAATATTAATGCTATAATAAAGGTACATTTACGTACATGATGGTAAACTCAAGAAAAACAGAACTAACTTACCGCACGTTATCATATTTCCGTTTATGAGGATCTGCTAAATACTGATCTGTCAAAAGAAGAGAGTGTGTCATATCATATAGTAACTGATGGCAGTCTATGTACACAATGTTGATGTAGAACTAGATATGGATAATCTTCAATTGTTACTCGTTAAAATTTATAAATAAGAACCTTGAATAATAAAACTTACTAATTCCTACTCTAATAGGTCCAAAACAATCTTCTCTAAGCAACCGAAATTGCACATCGAGATAGTGTTCCACGTCAGAGTACCCGCCGTTGACAATGTTCGGTCGCAGGAATGGCCGAGCGTCCAGCAAGTCTTCTCGAGTCGGCACCACACTCAGCTCACGAAAGTCTTCAGGCGGTTTCATGTTCATCATGATATCAATCTCATTGGTGTCTTTATTTTCCGGCTGTTTATAAAACAGAATAGTAATTTTTATTTTATTTATTAGGACAACCAGTAGTTGTTACATTGATACATGCACGTATATAAAAATATTATGTGAAGAGCAAATCGTAAATGCACAACATTTTTAGGTGTCACAACATGCATAAAAACTTAGTGAGTTAACACTGATATTACGGTAACTTTAAAGTTATACAAACATGTTTAAAAATGATGACATATTCAAGTAAAAAGTATTGAATTTAGTAGATTTAGTATTGTTATTGCATAATTAAAAGTAAGGTATTAAAAGTAAAAGTTTTAAAAGTAAAGTAATTGCAAACAGTATATGCAATAACAATTCAAAAATAAAGTAGGTACATAACATAAGTTTATTGTTTCCTTAACAACCTCAAAACAACTTTTTTAAACGTTGGCAATTTGTCGACAAACACATCCACTTCTCCACAAATAACGTTGTATGCTTTCGACAATCGGGATATGGTAGAAAATCGTAATAGGTTGGTTCTAGCATATGGCTGATGTAAAAGGCCTGCATTGACACTCGGACGCCTAGGTATATGAATAGTAATAGTCTAATAATATTTTAAAATTCAAATACCTTTGGTTTATTCTATGTAGTAAAAGTTATAGATCATAAAAATATAAGAAGAACTAGATTTACTACAACATCCTACGCGCATCTCAACTCCCATATTATAAGGCATTTAGTATATAGGCTCAATACAAAGATCGAATTACAATACGAGAAAAAGGGCTTATTTTGCTTCAACTTTGTTAAACTTTTATATTATTGATTTTTATATGATATTTTTACCGCTATCTTACACAATATAAATAATAGCATATAACAACTTCACCTTATTTCCATCGGCATAAGAAATTAATTTATTTCTTAATTCGTCTAATCTCAAGGTGTTCTCTTCTGATAACTCGAAATCATGTCTTTGATTTAGATATTCCAAACACGATTTTGATACATTTTCTATGAGCGCTCTACACCTCTTAACGGCCACGGCTGGAGATATTTCGACTATGTCACCACAAAATGTTATGAAGTTCTTCCAAAATCCACTTTGATCTCTCCAATATAAGTTATTTTGTATTTTTTTATCTTTTTCGGCATAAGGCAAATCCATTAAATAATTCCGAAAATTTGATATAAAATCCGAATTGCATACATCCAAAATCAACTTAGATTTTAATTCTTCAAATGGCGATTGAGACACTTTGGATAATATTTCAAATATTAATATAAAAACATCAGGTCGACTTATCGGTGAATTAATCATCTCGAGTAACCCTTCTTTGTGCTCGTTAAGTTTAAGAAATATATCTTTCGGGTCTGATTTCGCTATTCCATTCAAAATTGTAAAACCCATAAGGTGATATCTTCTCTGTCTGTTTCGAGGGTCACCGTGTTGTCTATTTGACGAGTGATTGTTTTGATATCCGCCAGCATTTACCGGATCGTTAGCTATAGCTAAAATATATGTCAACGGAATTATAATATATCATAATTGTAATGTATAAGATTGTTGCAATATTTTAGTGACCTATTAGGTCACTAAAATATTGCTCTGTGAATACAATAAGGCAATGAAAATATTCAGGATCCTTAAAAAATATTATCATACTTATATTCTCAAACAGCGGCATAGCAGATCTATTACCTACCTATAGCCCTTTTACTGCCACACAAACAGAAGACCATATTCAGCGTCGTTTTGAGGTCAAATTATTCTTTGTTTATTTTGTAAAGAAGACAGGGCGAGTAGAAGGTTAAAAAGAGCTCGCTGATCTAATACATACTCTCTATTGGAGTACATATGTAGTTGAGCAAACGGGTTATGCGCATTTCGCCCCATTCGCCCTTCGTCCCCCGTTCCCAAATGGTCCCATTCCATCCAACTGCGAATGGGAGCAAACTTGCCATCGACGTTGTTTTTAGCACGTTTTTGCATATAGTCCATCTATATAAATAAACAGGCAGATTACCACGCATTTATCTAATCTGGAACAAGGGGTGGCCGCCATTTCCCCTTACTTATCATATATTTGCCGTGAGTTCAGATACATTGATTGACATGGTACATACCGTTATACACCGTGATATTAGTGCGTCCCAGGTGTTGCGGTGGTCTGATAGGTTGACTTTGCGATGCGTTTCTTTGATTTGGTGTTCGGTTAGAGAATTGGTTATGCACCCTATCTCTACTACTTTCTCCAGTCCGCGGTCTTGAAAACCCTACAAATATAGATAAACAATATTAAAAGTAGTAATACTATATATTTACTATTGGATAGTGCTTATCGGCAACGTCGGTACAATCCACCGATGGATGCCGACGAGGAATCGCAAAAAACTTCTTTGTAGACATTTAACAGAGAAATTATAACAAACACACATATCTGAAAGGACCCATTCTTTGCCTATCGACTAACAGAGCGACTACTAAGCGTTCTTTTGCATCCGCGTCGAACATTTAAACAATATTTGTTGGTACGTAAACTAAGGAATGGGCATCATAATATTACAAAAATGTATAAGTTGTATTGAAAATGTTATAGTCCGTTCACAACATTACCATCAGTTTATAAACCGACTAGATTTATTATCTCTTTTATTGCAATAGGTTCCTACCTTAACTTTTTAGTCTAGTATACAAAAACGGATATATTCACCTTCACGTAATACGGATGTATTACCTGGAATGTATCGGCTTCTTTCTGGTACTTGTCTATCATTTGATCTGCTTTCATTTCCAGTTCTACTTAGGGGTATAGGTCTATTTCGCCAACCCGATGTACCTAAAAACATTTTATGACACATTGTTATAATAATTGAAGTTCTGAACACTTTTATAAAACTATATATCTCAGAAGGTAGGTATATAGATATAATGATTATGTGAATGTGAATTCTACATCATCCCGCGACACATGAATTATGCCTAGTTCAGAATTGTCCTAATTAAATTGATAGGACACGAATAGTGCTGTGCTCAAAGACAATAGGCAGAAACTTGGGCCGTGCTTATTATTCTACCTACATATTTAGTGTACCACTTGATATTTGTGAACACTTAATTATTATATAGCTATAGTTTACATTTTGGTCAATCATGGTTAAGCTAAGTTTAAGCGGCCTCGATGGCGTAGTGGTTAGTGTAACAGACTGCCACGCCTGAGGTCGCGGGTTCGATTCCCACACAAGACAAATATTTGTGTGCATGAACATGGATGTTTGTCTTGGTCTGGGTGTTTCTATGTATAATATGTATGTATTTACAAAAAAAAAATGTATATATGTATGTTTATCCATTGTCTAGTACCCATAGTACAAGCTCTGCTTAGTTTGGGCTAGATAGTGTTGTGTGTACCTATGTGGTAGAATATTATATTATTATTATACAGGGTGATTTTGAAATCGTGTAATTCCTTTTAACCACGCATTCAACTGGTGATATAGAATAACCCTGACCATATTTTTATTTAATTAGATTTATTTTTTTTGAAAAATTATTATTCCTTTTTTTTCGTGAAATGGTGTCAGATAGTCATATGTTGACCAACCGAGGCAATTTTAATTATTTACTAATTAAAATAAAAAATCATATTAATAATTAATGTCGTAACTAATAACGGGCGGTCCTTTTTATTGCCCTTTATTATTTACGACATCAGTTATTGTTATGTTATTATTTTTAAATTAAAAAAATATTAAGATTGTGTCAGGTGGTTAAAATATGACTATATGAAATCATTTCATGAAAAAAATCTGTACTCTAATTTTGCCGAAACCATTATTCTAATTAAGAAAAAATATGGTCAGGGTTATTCTATATCACCAGTAGAATGCGTGGTTAAAAGGAATTACACGATTTCAAAATCACCCTGTATATTTTGTTTTAATTTTAATATAAAATAAATAAATATTATAAAAGATGAATAAGAAATAGTAAGTATATACTAGGCAACGCAATAAATTATTATTATTTATCTCGAGTACACACGTAGACGTCGTACGTCGACGGGTACAAAGCACACTATACTCGTAGATGAGTCACACTAATAGATAACATAAATAATATATTTCAGTTACTATGAAATAATATATATCACTAGGTAAAGTTAGAAATTAATTGTATCAGTTTCTACCCGCGGTTTCGCCCGCGTACACTCCACGAGATTTACTGATAAATTAATCTAGGACATGAGGTATCTATGTGCCAATCCAAATTCGTTCACTTTTATGTTTATGATATTAGTAAGATTTAATATCAGTTAGGTAGGAAAATAAAGTTATTAAATGCAATTGATTTCAGACATACATATAACAGTTTCCGAGTTGATTTTTTTGTTTGATGGATTCATTAGCAATTGCAAATGTTTTCTATCATAAACCATATAGTACTTACAGAACGTCATTTATTCATGAACTTATCCAAACATCCTGTTTAAATAAATGATACTACCGCATCATACGAATCAACATAATAATATCTCTATTAAGCCTTTATCACTTGTTCATTCGGCAAATTATTAAAATATTATTAAATTAAACAAAAATCTTTTGACTATTTCGGTAGCGCAATAGTGTATGCGATACCATTCATGAGATCTTCTGTTCGATTCCCAGATCTGGCAAAGTACTGTTAAGACTATTTTTAATATTAGGCAGCATGAAGTATAGAACTGTGATCTCACTCGGCATGATTTTAAATTTCTAATTAACTTAATTCATTTTAAACATTCCGATTTAAAACTGTGATGGCTTTCTTAAAACCCTAGACTTTTGCCTTGAAGACTGATATCCTAATTTGGGGCACCAGACAATTATGGAGTCGGCACGCCTATGATACAACTTGACTTTTTTATGTCCAGTTCAATACAAATTAATGGTCTTGACCAATTCGTTATAGAATTAATGGCGTTCGCGTTAGTTTGATATTATGGATTGGCGACCATATTAAATTATGTTGCCTATATGGTAAGTGCTCAATCAAACATCCATGTACCAAAAACCCGCGCGAACGATGTTGCGGGTTCAACTAGTAAGACATAACGGACCTCAGAATAAGAACTAAATTTAATAGTTGCAATTATTAATACCAGCCTGTCATGCTTAGGCATCGAACCTATAGATAGAGCCACTGTGGCCGCGCACGAAACAGCAATCGTTTTTGTAATGTGTAATCTGCCATCGTAGATTATATGACGTACACTAAACACAATACTACAGTCTATTTCATGAATACTCCAAAACTATCTCAATCATTTCATAAATCATATAATATATTAGCACGGAGTTTGATAGTAACCTGTATAATTTATATAGCGATAGCCTAGTGGGATACAGTTAGACTGCCACGCAGAGGTCTCAATCTCGCAATGCTAACGCAGAAGCATCTCTGACTTCGAAGTTATGAGTATATACGTATAAAATAGCTAATTAACGCTCGCTTTAACGGTAAAGTAAAAAATTCCATGAGGTAACCTTCATATCAGAGTTCTCTATAAAAGTTTTCGAAAGAATATGAAGTCTGCCAACCCGCACTGGACCAGCGTGGTAGACTATGGCCTTCACCTTCTTACACCGAGAAGAGGCCCGTGCCTAGCAGTGGGACAGTATAATACAGGGCTGATATTATTATATACGGTAATACACCTCTGTCGACGCCCTTAGGGATACAGGCGACTAACTATGTAGTAACATGTAGTTTGGTTAACTCTACTCCGTTTCCCAGTATAGCTTATCTACTATTCCAACTTATCGCATGTGGGACTAACTGTTACTGTTTTACTAGCACCACGAGGAACTGTTCTTCATTATGTGATGTGCAATTATAGATCATATTTAGTCATTCCCCGAGTGTCATGACTTACGGCAGGTATATTATTGTAGGGCAGGACAGCCGATATTGAGACAATATTTACAGTCAAAAAGCGAGCAGTACAGCAGCTATGTACAATCGGTGACACGAACGCCTAACCAAAACACGATCCAACTCAGCAAGCGTTTCTCTTACATTTCGCCCTACCCTGCCTGTCATATCGATTCATTCATCAGTAAACGACTGAGGCTAAGCTTGTTTTAAACCTAAGAAAATACTTTACAAAATAATAAGTTGTTAGTGTTCGTGTTGTTTTGCTGGCTGACGAATGAGCATACATTATAAGTACAACTTATTATTTTAAAGTATTTTCTTAGGTTTGAAACATTAAATGTTTTAAATGAACATCGATAAAAACGCATTACATCACTATCAAAATTGCGCCTGGTCATTTTCGGGTTTACGAATGTCACCCTAGTAAGTTCTTAGTGTTGTTTAAGAAATCAATTAGAATGTATAATATTATATAAGGCGATAAAAAGAAAATGCTATATCTTTGTGAAAATAAAGTATATAAACTTATTTGTCGCGATTTTCAGTTGCACATGGGCTAAATTATGTGACATTTAAATATGACCATACCTTTCTGCTACACGCTGCATATTTGCGAACATCGTTTATTATATGACATAAATTCATGGAACTAGTTATCTTGTTCCATACAAAATTCATAGATATTTATAACTTATAAAGTAATCGGTTTACTGAGTAATGTAGAGGTACTTTATAAATAATTTGTGATGTAATCTAATATACTGCTTTTCTTTTAGAAAATATTTAAAAAAAATAGATTCTTAACCGTATTCAGTCACGACAATTGCAAAAGCATTGTCACAAAGTGTAGGTGTAAGTGCTTTTTTATATTTATATATAGTATAATGACTGCAACACATTGTTGATATGAGTTATAAAACACTGAATTTATATTTATTTGGCAAATTATACGAGTGGCTGCGAATTTCTCGCTCATCTTCTCATAGGTTCCACTCCTTGCTTTTTCCTAACAACTAACCTAAATATAGCTTCAGTAACTAAGTAAACTCACTTACTGATAGATTTTCATGTACATAAGTATTACCTACTTTGTGACTTAATGAATAAATTAACAGCAGCGATAGCCTACTGGGAGACCGTTGCACTGCCATGCAGAGGATTAAAGTTTGATCCCAAGGCGCGTTTTTCTGACGTTTCGAAGTTAATTATCGCTCGCTTGTAAATAAGTCGGGACGGTATGGTAAACGGATACTAGTTAGTCGAGACTTGTAACCTTAGGATCAACAGGACTCCATGAAATTGCATTATTTCTTTACTTTTTAATATGATGGTAATTATTGACTTTAATATACCTTAACGTATTTTATATTGTGTTGAGAAGAAAGTAGTCAATGTATAATTTTGTACATAGTGGAAAACAGCAGTGATAGATCAAACAAAATGCATTAATTAAACCGTAATGTAAAAGAAAATAGAAAATTCTTCGTACAGAAGAAAGTGTTTTGGGTGGATACCCCAAATACCGGCTTCTGTCCTTAATACTCGCCATTTCGCCTTTTTCCTTTGATAATACGATTTTAAGGTCTTTTTACCTATCAATGCGGTAAATGACCACCGAGTAGAAACTATACGCCAGAAGCCATAACCCCTCAATGTTATTATTGGAGGGGTTGAGCTCACTTATACTTTATCTTAGTCCTTGGGACTTCACACTAAGCGAAAGAAGCGAAGAACAGTGACTTCAAAACTAACATCTTAAATTTTTCGCCACCCTTAACACGCCCAATAGTTTTATAAAGCCGGCGCCCTCCAATTTTATAAAATATTACTATAAACCTACTTACCCTCAACAACAACACAAAATCGGATTACACGCAGCTGGTCACCAACGCTATTCGTCAAATACGCAGTTGGTCATGAGCGATCTGATTTACTAGGTTTGTCATATTCGCGATTCGTCTAATACGCTGTATGCCACGACCGCAATTCGTCTAATACGCTGTTTGCCACGATCGCAATTCGTCATATACGCGGTTTGTCTTAATCGCAACTTGTCATTAACGCCGTTTGTCATGATCAACAAATTGTACACCTACCTCACCCTCACAATTGTACACCCACTCACCCTTGTTTGGTTTATGACAGATTCCTATACCACTTAGATACCTACTTACAAACATACATATTTACATAACTTCACGCATTATCCCAAAAAAGGATATTTTTTTTTTAATATTCTCAGTATACGGTCAACAGCACATCAAGTTACCACAAACTGTCAAAATTCCTCATTCGATTTTGAATTCAGTACTCACATTTTAAGGTTTAAAATCATTTGGAGAAATTTGACAGTTCTGTATAGCTTGATGTGCTGTTGACTGTACATAAAATAACAATTAATAATTAATTTAAAGCTCTTTGATACCAGCAGCGACATCTAGTAAGTTACAGAGAAACTAAATTTGTACTTTTATTTTTGTAATGAAATGTGGGTATATTATAAAAATACTATACTTTATTGTTGACAGTTGAGTAATAACGCTTTACTTTTGTACTCAGTTGTAAATCTCTCGTTGTGTAATTTTATATGTATTGATAACAATGAGTACCGAAGAATTTCAATTTACAACTAGCAAAAGAGGAAGTAATATTCTATTATACGACGGCTATCAGTACAACTTAAACAGGAAAAATAAGGGTGGATCTACTAATTGGCGTTGTGTTAATCGATCATTATGCAGTGCGTCTATTACATTAAACGCTGCAAAAGAACGTATAGTTTACAAATGTGAGCATACATGTTTATTAGAAGACAATAAAAACGAAATTTTGGTGGCAATTGAAAAATGCAAAAAGGATGTATGCGAAGATTTTTCACCTATAAAGAACACATATGAAAAAAACTTCAGTGATTTAAAAACTAGACGAGGTAACAATATAGATAACCTTCCATCGTTAAAAAACATTCAAGACTCACTTTACAGGAGCAGAAAAAAGTATCTCAACACTAACAAGTTAAATTTCGTAAATTTAGCGGATGTGGTCGTGCCGATTGCGTTCTCAGAACGGTTCCTTATATGTAACGACGGATACAGTGAAAAAATTCTAATATTTTCTTCCAAAATAGCAAGACGAATTATAAGAAGTACTCGACATCCAGCAGGTGATTATTTTGGTGACGGGACCTTTAAGGTGACACCGCCTCCATTTTACCAACTTTACACTATTCATTTGGATTTAGGGTCTAACTATAACACCACTAACGTTGTTCCTGTTGTTTATGGTTTGCTACCAAACAAAACGCAAGCAGTATATCGACGGTTTTTCCAATTAATAAAGGATAATTTTAAAATTACTATGAGTAGTTTTACGTGTGATTATGAAGTAGCAGTCATGAATGCGATTAAGGAAGTCTTTCCTGAAGTTAAGATAACAGGATGCTATTTCCATTTTAAGAAAGCTACAAAAAAGAAGGTAAAGGAATTAAAGGCAAATGAAACTGCAATTGGGCGGCGATTATTAAGAATGGCTACAACTTTACCGCTTTTACCGCCGAACATGATACATAGTACTTGGAACCAAATATTGGAAATAATCCCCGAAAATGAGCAGTCAAGACCGTTCATAAAGTATTTCCAAAAACAGTGGATAAACCAATTTCCCCCTGAGACCTTAAGTTGTTCAGGAGCCAAGCACAGAACGACAAACGTATTAGAGGGCTGGCATCACCGTCTTAATACTAAAATCCCAAAAAAGCCATCACTTTACCTATTTTTGCATAAACTTAGAGAAGAATCGATCCATTTTGATTTTATTTTAAAAATCAGTATTTTTTATTCTTTAAAAAAAAACAGAAAGAATTCAGTGATATGTTTCGACAAAAAGGTCGACAAATATTTAGTAAAACTACAAACAGGCGAGATCACACCTCTGCAATTCATACGAAAATTTATTTACAACAGTCTTTTATATTAATATTTCACTTTATACAAGGTATTATTTTGCAACCGTGCCATATTAATGTAGGTTATTATACTGCCGCTGAACAAGAATCAATTAAAAAAAAACAAAACATTAATCAAGATCTAATTAAAGTTTATTAAAATATGATTTTGACGAATAATTTCAATCAAACACGAAAATTAATGCTTATATTTTTTTGTATCCTTTTTGTTTAGTTAATAAATGATGATTTATACTTACTTATTTTATTTATCTGTAATCCAGTACTGTTTAGAAAAAAATATGTATATCACAAACTGCATTTATGACGAACTACGTTTGTGACGAACTGAGTTAGTGACACAACCCGTTTGTGACAAACTGAGTTAGAGACGTAGCGCGTTTGTGACGAACTGAGTTAGTGACGTACTGCGTCTGTGACAACCAGCGTAAGTGCCCAATCGCGGATCATGACGTACAACGTAAGTGACGAATAGCGTTTGTGACCAGCCGCGTGTAATCCACAAAATCATATTAAAATTAGTAGAATCCTATCTAAAATTATGATTTTTTTAATTTTTTTTTAAATTATCTTAATTTGTTTATTAACATAAAATTGTTTACACATTTCCTATGAAGTCCTGATTCCTGTGCTAGGTACGAAACCTGTGTTACAGGAAGTCAGTGTCTTCTGCCATATTATTATAATTTACACAAAAGATTTTATGATTACAAAAGCAATTCATATGTTAGAAAGTAAACAAAAGATGTGTGCGCGTGTGTGTGTATGTGTGTGGGCGCGCGTGTGTGTGTGTGTGTGTGCGTGTGTGTGTGCGTGTGTGTGTGCGTGTGTGTGTGCGTGCGTGTGTGCGTGCGTTTATGTGCATGCGTGTGTGCGTGCGTGTGTGCGTGCGTTTGTGCGTGCGTTTGTGCGTGTATGCGTGCGTGCGTGTGTTCGTGCGTGCGTGTGCTACAAGCTATCATTCTGTTATTAGTAATAACTTCTCAGATCATGATTGGTAAAGCACACAACACAAGAACGCAAAAGGTATAACCCTAAACAAGGCTGGCATTAAGTATACGAAAGGACAGTATTAGATACAGGCTGGCCGCAATTAGAGCCAGTAGACCATTCCAAGTATTTTTTTCATTTTATTTCTTAGTTTATATTATTATTATTACGTTACAATCTTAATTAAATAAACTGTTAATTACAAAATACACCAATTAATATTAAGCTATCGTTAAAATTAAGATTTGTCAAAGATGAAAAATGTACTCAAAGGGCAATTCGGGGCGCATCCACCCTACATAAAATACTGTTTAAGTAGGCTTATAATATAAATTATAATGCATACGTGTTGTACTTAATGAGAATCAAATAATCTACAACAAGAACCTATACGTTATCTTAACTCTCTTATGTGTAAGTGCCACGTATTGATAACAGTATTTCTGTAAACACTGTAGGACTTTTTCTTCTATACGAATACTTTTATACTTTCTACCAGTTTCTTTTTAATAATTAGTTACCTGGATGTAGGTTCTCGTCGTCTTCCATCATTCTCCTTGTAACGATTTCACCTGAAACATACAAAAGAACCCATTTTATATTATACTAGGTTTTTCCCAGGGCCTCGCCCGCTTAATGTACATTTTGTCAATAAACTATCACTCGGCGGGAACAGTGCCCGCAGCTTCGCTCACTTAAATATGCGTTCAGTTACTAACAGTACTTTTCCTTGATAAAAGATAAATACCCTATGTCCTTTTCTGTACTCCTGACAATGTGTATGCGAAATTGTATGATATTAGGCCGAGTAGTAAAGGCGTGTTCAAAGAAACTCACATTCGCATTTATAATGTTAGTTAGGATTGCAAAGACACTTGGTAGGAGAGATACAAAGCGGTTTCAAGAAATATTGTTATCGATTCTACTATGTAGGATATAACATAATGTAGTTATATAGTATTGTAGTGACGTTTAATTACTTTAATGCCTACCAATGATCCTATCCTAATAGTACAAGATCCTATAGCCGCCATACCACCTTAATTTTAATAAGCAAATTATTCCTATACTGACTACACTTATGTAAATAGGTTTAGTTAATTATCGCTGCCTTTAACGGTGAAGTAAAACATCGTGATGAAACCTGCACGCCTGAGAGTTCTTCATAATGTTCTCGGACATATGGTAACATTATGAAGAACTCTGAAAAAGATAAATTCATGAATTTTGCCAATCCGCCCTGAATCAGCGTGACGGATAACGGCATTAGTTCCACAATGAGAAGAGGCACATGCCCAGCAGTGGGACAGTTTATATACTTATAGGGCTAAAATTATATGATTATAATAATATGCTGAACTACGTTATATGACATCGTATGGATAATTACTAGATCGAGATTTCTTTTCATTTTCCTGGATCTCATAGGAATTACGCATTGGCCTCTCTTATTAGAAACGGGTTTATAATAGTCCTTAAATAATACTATTAGGCCAAACATAATGTTTACGAGGTTTCGGAACGAGCAGCTCAGCAGCGTCTCTAAAAGCAACTACCTACGTGAACTACGATGGTTATGCACAACAATATCTTTGGTTAGGCATGTCATATTTTTACAACTAATATAATAAGTTAATTCTACAAATAAACATATTAAGAAGTACTTGCAACTCTTTAAATTACATACATACACAACAAATACAATATACAAACTACAACTATTTCTATATCTAGCGGCCGCTTTCTATATTCAATCTCAATCCCTAATTTGCTGATCGAGACTGATATTTCTATCCATTTCCTACTTTTAGTATTTCAAAAACCGATCGATATATCGTCATCCCGATCTTTTTTTTTTCAATCTATCTTTGGGAGAGCGGTTCAGGTTTTTAGATTAGTATTTGTATGAAAGTGACAGCTAAGCATATTCTATAACCGATCTCTGATTTTGACAAATCTATTTTTGAACATTGTCGATCTGTATTTACGATCCTCCAATTTTGACCGATTGTTTAACGGCCGCTTTCAATATTCGATCGTGAATCTAAGAAGGCGTGAAAATGGAAATATTTTCAAGTGATAGTGATAGTGATCTTGAAGTATTAGCTCAGCTGTCGGATTGAGATAGTAGCAACAGCGAACAAGAGAGAGCTGTGTCCTCAAAAACTTTTCGACGAATAAACTTTATGGCAAGTTTAACTGACGCAGAATTCACATTCAGATTCAGAATGAACAAAGCGTCAGTTGAATCTGTTTTGAATGAAATAATGCCCTTTATCAAAGTGAAATCAAGACGGTAAGAGAGATTTGCTCAAATTGCTTCAATATGTATATAAACATAACCAAAAAGAACGGATACCTAACTATAGTATCATTTTCAGGAATAATGGTATACCACCATTGCATCAACTTTTATTGGCATTTCGATTTTATGCATTGGGTACAATGCTTAATTCAGTGGCCGACTTTGCTGGAGTATCCTTAGCGTCAGCTTGTAGAATAGTGGCAGATATATCTGCTGCTATCGCTAGATTGTATAACAAATATTTTTTTCTGTATTTTAGATCTACAGACAAATTTTATAACCTAACTCAATTTCCTAGGGTATGTGGTGCTATTGACTGTACACATGTACACATTCAGTCTCCATGTAGGTATACAAATCTTGATTTATCAATAAAAATTTTGCAATTTACTTACCTAATTGTATAGAAAGTTACCATACATTTCCTACAACAAATATAATACCTATTTTGTATTTCAGGTTCAACAATAGGAGAGGAATATAGAAATAGGAAAGGATACTTTTCAATCAATGTACAAGCCGTTTGTGATGCGGACCTTAAATTATTTAATGTTGTTGCCCGGTGGCCTGGTTCTGCTCATGATGCTACTATTTTTAATAATTCAGTATTAACACTTTCATTACCACTAAGATTTTCACGATGTTTTCTCGGATGCCGCCTATATTTTACGTTGGACTCGCTAGGCGAGTCGCCGGCGCTGCAACACGAATTGAATCGACTCGCCACGCGAGTTCAGTGGCATTGCGTTAGGGTAAAAACAATGTTTTGTTATTTTTGTGGCCGTGACAGTGTACGTTACGTGTTTAACGCAATTAAAAAGTGTATAACTAGTATACGGTGTAATTTAACATATAAAAATGGCAAGAAATACTATAGATAAAAGAAAAGGTAACTTTGTTTCGTAATTTATGCAGTGGCTGTCAATCATATAAATAGTGGTTTTTGTTGAGGTTATATTTTGAATATCTAATATTGTTTTTATAACAGAATAAAAAACAATTTCAACCGGAAATATTTTGATACGGGCTTTTTAAGAATATAGTTTAAAAAACAGTACAGTTTTAAAATGTTTATTGTGAAGTTTCGAATAACAGGTCCAATAATCGAAAGCCAGGCCACAAAGATAGATAACAGATAAACGCGTGCGATGAGGAAAGGGTCCTTCACAACACTAATATTTAAATAAATTTACAAAGCTCGCTCACACAAAGACATATCGGAACTCTCGCTCGCACTCCTAGGATTGTGTGTAACAATAAGAAAGGAATTTGTTGAAAGTATAGTTTATAGAAAATAGGCTTATAATTTCACAAAATGAAACCCAATAGGTTCAAAGAAATGTTTATTTGCAAGTGCATTCCTGAAAGATTGGCCAATGAGAGCTTCGCAAAAAACAATGTTATCAGTGCTTTTATTGCTTACTAACCAGCGCGTTCATGTTAAAAAATACCGGTTCCTTTTGTTTTGCCGGCTATTTTTTAACAATGTGAAGGGATCCATAACTCTTAAAGTAATAGACCGAGAGTTGAGTTTGTGTTTTTTCCACCGTTTATTTAACAATAAAACGCAAGGACACGCTCAAAAACTTAGAAGTACCCCATACCTTTGCCTATATAATAACACCAAATTCGAGCCCCTACAAGGTGTAGAACACAACGTCTTAAACCATTATGGTTCATGTAAGCAATTTTAAGTTTAATTATCCAAGTCAACAAAAATGAACCAAGAGGTATGATAGAAAGTGATGTTTAAAAAAAATTCAAATGAACTAAATGCAGTTAAATCACTTTTATGATTAAAAATTTATGTGAGCTTATGTTGTCGAAGATTATATTGAAATTATGACAAAATGCAAAAAAGGTAAATCTCTTAAAAGTTATTAGAATGAAAACAGATGATTTTGTAAGTTGCAAAATGTTAGAGAAGTAAATAGTTAATAGAAAAACTTTCATTAACAAGAACAAGGTTAATTGGCTGGCTACTAAGGAAATACTGCTGAAGAAGGAGAAAGAGCATTCAATTTTCATGAGAAGTAGCCTAAATGGCAAATTACAAGAATTAGATAAAAATTCAAAGTGTCAGAAACCAAAATGTTTTGAATTTTAATGTAGATAGCTTAATACCACTATGGCTACAAGGCAAAGAAATTGCTCAGGCTAGTGCTAGTGGATGATATAAAGTCTATAATGCACTTAATACCAGCTGATTGCCATGATTTTTACAATAAAATAAAGGGTAAGTAGCATTTGTAGATGACATTGATGGTATTGATAGTCCTGATTTTGAAATTGAGATGCAGAAGTGAATTTAATAACCGCATGTAATGTTTAAGTAGTAAATAAATTTTCTTTGTCATTATTATAGCTCGATTTTTCATTAAAGGAAAATAAAAAAAATATTTGTCCTCTTCCTCAAATAAAATATTTATAATCTATGCTATAATGTTGTTTTCAGAATAATAATAAACAAATTAAATAATATGTTACATTTTGGCATATCTAATGTATGTCCAATTACTTAACTAATGAATCCATCTTTGCCAAAACGTGCCAAGTGTACCTATATATTTACAAATTAAAACAAAATCCGAGTTAATACAGAATCTACTTAAATATGAGTATTCAAGCTCTTAAAATTTAGCAAAAGGCACAAGCTGGCAATTCCAATAAATTAATACAGATAGTTGAATCATGAGTAATTACAAATCTAGCTTTAGATGCCATTTTCTCGAAATAAATTTCATGCAGTTGGTACATTTTGGCATAGGTAATTCTGTCCAATTAAAGTATTGTTAAATTAACTTACTCTTGATTTTAAATTTTTATAATTATTACAAAATAAAACCTCACTGAGTTAACTAAGTAGGCATGTACCTATATACTAT
This sequence comes from Catocala nupta, assembly GCA_963675205.1. NCBI lineage: Eukaryota > Metazoa > Arthropoda > Insecta > Lepidoptera > Erebidae > Catocala > Catocala nupta. Next base: position 14,874,445 of record OY776082.1, read on the forward strand.
ACATTACTAACAAATTGTAGGTAGGTTTATTTTCTGCAATACCTATGTTACAAAACACTAAGCATGGCATGACCGCAAACTGTTATAAATAGAAATCGTTGCAATAAAATATATACAAATGATATTATTAACGTAAAGTAAGACGCAATAGCAATTCTTTTTGTTTCATCGATATTATATATCTCAAAATGGCGCATGAAATATTCTGCCTATAGCCCTCGATATTATATGGCTGCAACACAATTTTGAAATAATTAAGATATCAAGTATAATAATATTATGGTACTCACCGTAAAGTTTACAGGATTATTCAGCCACTGCACAAAAACTGTTCAATTATGCGACTGAAATAAACATCCGCTCTACGAGTGGTGCAGCAAGCGAATGGCAAAGATGAAAGAACATAATTGGTATAAAGATGCCAGATGGAATAATAACGCACACAAAAAGTCAGGCGTAGTTCGTATCAGGGGAAATCCCGCCGGACATAAATGTTCCGTTCGAGACTGCAGTGAAGTGTAGTGAGTCACTACTAGCTAGTGAAGCGTAAGCGTTCCTAAATATATTTCTTTAAAATATTAGATTTATTTTATTAACCTGTAACTTAAAATATATTCTTGCGCATTTGATACGTAATTAACTAAAAAAATACACATTATCAATACGTAGGTTTAGTTCTCATAAATAATCAAATACAAAATCATAATATATAGAAATAAATATAAGTTTATCTTTATCACTAAAATATATATATAAAAAAAATATATTAAAAGTGCAAGCTTAATAGCTTGCACTTTTAATATATAATATATAGCATACTTTTGACTGTCTATCTATTAGCATAATTAGTGTTTCATAATAAAACAACGAAAAACCGATGGATTTCATTCATTTATGGTCGTAGTATACAAGAAAGTTATACATGGTAATTAAAAAAAACACATATCTCAGGTAGTAGTTAGCATAGATTTTTGTTCATATTTTTTTCTGAACAGCCATCAGTTCCACTATAAGACATTTCCAGGTTATCCATTAATTACCGGGCACCCTGTATATATTGCAATTAAAATGTAGAAGTTGAGTTAGTAAAAACGTACAAATCTATATATCTATGTATATTACAACTAGACATAAATTACCATCAGGCAAAGCCCCAAAGGACTAAGCAGGAGTGAAAATACCTACATTTCACCTGGTTATATCTCGCATCACAGAATTAATGCTAGGTCAAGCGAAATACATTAAATAAATGCGTATTCAAGGTTAAGGTTTATTTTAGATTAATACCTAAAATATAGCCTACTAATGCTTCTTCAGTCTTAAAAGTGTATAGCTGATATAAAATTAAATATTTCCTATCTATATTAAACATATATTTATAGGTACAGTTGTCTAATTATTTAATGATACTTATTAGTAAAGTATCGGTAGTAGGTATTAGTCACAGTTAGCTACAAGTAAGATGGACGCTTAAGGCAATCATGTCAATATTAGTCTCATTTAAACACACACATTGTCTCATATTGATTTAGTTTGATCAACCGACCGTGTATCATATCCAAGTTTATCAGTTATGTTTCGGACTCACGAAAAAAAGAATGTATGAAGGTATGCTTAATGCCATCTATAAACTGCAGTTACTATAATCGGCAGTACCGACTTGGTTACACCACCGGGTAATCGAAAGATCACATCACGTGACAATTTACATTATCTGCTCTGATGAAACTAGGATTATATTGATCACCGCCTGCAGGTGATTGTAGTGTGCTAATGCAATAGGCTTTGAGTACCTCTATTGCATTATTGACGTGAACCAACTTCTAACTAGTTCAGCTGGAGGGGAATCAGAGATACTAGTAATTTGCATCCTAAAATAAAATAACTATTTTATTTTAAATTATATATGAAGATCAGAATCATTTAAAAGAGTGACTGTGAGTTTCTTGCAGATTTCTTCTCATAGGCTCAACCCTTTGCCTGAACCTAGCAACTAACCTAAATGTAGCATCATAATTATTATTTTGTGACCAAAATAAATTAATGATTTTTAACTTTGTCTTTGACTCACAGGCATAATTGCAACATCACATAAGACGTACGAATAGAAAATAAGAATGATGATCAAAATAATTAAATTACTTAAAACGATGCGGCAGCATTGGCAGTTAATAAAGCGCAACACTGTTTTCTAGATCAATCTATGACCTTTCTATACCTTCTGCATTGCAGTTAACAGAAATTCCCTAAAATAGTTCAGTGTTGCCAATGTAAGCTATACAGATGGACTTAGTGTCTATGGTTTAACTTTTAATACAAGCTACCCGGAATATTTCTTTAGTGTTTTTTATTATGCCATTTCACAAATCCATTTAAATATAAAATTTATTAATTATTATGCACCGAAGTAAAAGATACTTATATTCATTTAAAAACATTTACTGGCGCGGTTGGCTCAGCACTGTGGGTGAATATTTGAAGATAGACATATTCAATGCAATTATATTTTTACTTATTTATTTTGAAGTTCACAGTATATATATATATATTCGTAATTAATCAATTGCATATCAATTAAACTGATAGATAGGCCTGAAATTGGATCTCATTTATTTTTCGATAAATGGTACTGAGAAGTAAGATCAACGGCAATTAGTATTTTGGAAATGGTAGGTATGTTACGCGATCGGTAATTATAAATAAAATACAAATTATTTATTATATTACTCATATTTAGGTAGGTAATAATAATGTAACATTGTTCAAATACTAAAAAATACTTATATATATTATGACATAAGCCATTGTTTTTGTTTAATAAATAAGTACAAACCAATAAACTTTAATTAACTTAGAGCAATTTTCATAACATAACTAAAATTTCCAAAAAGCAACACAAAGTTTAAAAAAAGTATTAGTTAAACCGTCTTGGTTTATCGCAATATTCAACAAAATCAACAAAGGCATCGGTATACAAAATAACACTTAGCATTTCTATAAAACTTACAGTTCATGCGCAAACACACAAAGCTAATGGTTTTCTTGTATATCAGATGGTCCTATTCGTACAGTATTTGATGGATTTTCATTGTTTATTTTGATTGTTTCAGCAGTAACTAAAGATTCTCTATAATTTGGTATTTGGTCTTTTTCTATAATTTGGTATTCATTAACAGTTTCCAGGTTATTATTTTTTGTATATCGCTTAACAATTGTCAAAAATCCTTCTCACGATACAAAATCTCTACCTTGCGCTACAGCAGAGTCAAAGTCAATTCAAGTCAAAAATCATTGTCAATCAATCATCAAGTCATCATCATGAACGTCAAAATATATAGGTTAGTGAGTTTACTAAGTTACTAAAGCTACATTTAGGTTAGTTGCAGTTCAGGCTAAGGGCCTATGAGCCTATGAGAAGAAACCTGCAAAAAACTCACGGCCTTTCTTTTAAATCGCCAATTAAATATAAGTATACTTAATAATATTTAGTGCGTTTTCAACTGCTTTTACTCCTTCTGTGGCATCTTAAAGTAATTCCATCTTTAGACCATGAAAATACCAACACAATTTAGAAATAATGTTATACTTCGTTTTTCTCTGTACGGGCTTCTAGGTGAATTTGACAAGAAATGTAACTTATCTATCTATTTATTGTCAGAGTTCACAAATTCAGCAGAATTATGACGCTTACTGTATAAAAAGATATGTTTAACAACTTGTCTGAAGCATCTTTAATATAAATCACTGCAGTATGTAGAGACAACTTTTATCGACTCCGTCCAAAATGGAAGTGCCTCAGACTCGTACCAAAAAAAATTATTCCCGCTAAAATCAATATGAATAATGAAGCCATTGTCTTTAACTGGTAGCAGCTGTGCCTTGAGATCCTTTATTGAAGAACCCAATGCGGGTTGGCAGATGTCACATATCTTCAAAAATATAATGTAGAACTCTCAGACATGCAGGTTTCCTCACAATGTTTTTCTTCATCTTTAAAGAGAGATAATTAACTATTTAATACATACATATCTTCGAAAAGTCAGAGATGCGCACCTCTGCGTGGCAGTCAGGCGATCTCCCACTAGGCTGTTGCTGCTTCTTTTTGTTATTGGATTGACGTTACCATATACTTGATAATTCATTATTTCTCATTTGTTTTTCTGTGGTCTACTAGCTCTTGGTGGCAACTCTTCAGCAGATATTATTTCTTTTTCCTCTCTTCGTTTCTTATAACGTTGTCTTTCTTTTCTATTTCGTATAAGGTAGTAGCTTTGATTTGCGCATTCCTAAATGCAATTCTGGCTTTAGCTAGCTTCTTCCTTCTTTGAATTGTTTTTTTCGAGGCATGCATGTACCTTAAATTTACTGTGTTAATTTTGTAGCAACAATGTTAAGGGGAAATATGGTAATTATGTAAACGGTATGGATATTCTACCAAACAACACATTCTTTATAGATTTTTTAAAATAGAAAAAACACAGAAAAAATTATATTATGGTGATTATTATAGTTTAGAAAATTTATTAACAAGTGTAACAGACTTGCCTGTAGGAGCTCGAATGGTAATGAGAATTTATTTTGCCAAAGATAATTTTGGGCGATTCGAAGTGAGCTATGTTGGTGCCAAACCACTCTTTGAAGTGTTACTCGCTCGAGTCTTATAGACAACCTAAATGCAGAGTCGTTGATCTAACTATTCGCTATGACGCTAATATGACTCAGATAAAATTTAAACCTTCGACTGTGTCAATGAATAGTAGTCAGTTCAAAGCATTGGGATATTTTTCAATGGCGTTACAAATGACTTAATTATGATCTTAAGAGCCGATTTTTCAATTGTCAGATAACTTTTATCTGGGGAATATGTTTGATATTTTGACAGCTTTTATATAGAAAATATGTCATACTGCCATATTTACTCTTCAGATAAAAGTTATCTGATGATTGAAAAACTGGCCCTTAATGTATATAATTTTGGTATTTTATAAACCTTGTATTGTACAATCTAAATTACCTACTGGAAAGAAATACGATCTTCAGCATATTTTCATACCTTTTAAGGCATAATATGCTAAAGTTTGGAAAATGTGACACGTCTGGTAATGAGATTTGAGGAACGTATTTGTTAATAACTTATTAGTTTATAAAAATAGACATGCGTTGATATCTACTAATAGTGCCAGTATTTTACATTAAATTATATCGTACTAATTAGTTATTTAGTGTGAGTCGCGCAATATGTAATGTTCAAATATTCACCCACTTTTATATATTTTAACCAAATAACGAGACATAGACAATGAATAAAAATTGTCAAAATGAAACTGACGTCTGACAACAGTGAAATCATGAACAGGTCCTAGGTAGTGCAATAGATGCGTGTGTTAACCGATGATTTTTATTACGAGTATTTATATTTGTAAATTAACACTTTTTATATATTTCAAACGAGAATACTTGTAAATTACGATGATAAATCAGGACAGTGACGAGAAGAAACAAGAAATTGGCCCAGTCGATAATGCTTGGGCCATGAAAATACCGAAATTTACACCAGAAGATAATCCATATGGTCTTTTAGAAGAAAGCAAATTTGCAACCTTATTTCCTAAATATAGAGAACAATACTTAAAGGAATGTTGGCCCCTGGTGCAAAAAGTATTGAAAGAACATTATATAGTCGCTGAACTAGACCTAATTGAAGGAAGTATAACCGTAAAAACGACTAGGAAAACATGGGATCCATATATAATCGTTAAGGCTAGAGATTTGATGAAGCTATTGTCTCGAAGTGTACCATTTGAACAAGCGGTTAGAGTTCTAGAAGATGAAATAGGTTGTGATATTGTGAAAATCAATTCATTTGTACGAAAAAAGGAAACATTTTTGAAAAGAAGACAGCGTCTTATTGGTCCTAATGGAGTGACCCTCAAATCTATCGAATTATTAACTGAATGCTATGTATTAGTGCAAGGCAACACTGTCTCAGCAGTGGGGCCTTACAAAGGATTAGTACAAGTCAGGAGAATAGTTGAAGATACAATGAAAAATATCCATCCAATGTATAATATTAAAAGCTTGATGATTAAAAGAGAATTAATGAAAGACCCAAAGCTAAAAAACGAAAGTTGGGATAGATTTTTACCTAAATTCAAAAGTAAAAATGTACCACGAAAGCAGCCTAAGAAGAAAGTTGATAAGAAGCCTTACACACCATTCCCCCCACCTCAAACAGAAAGTAAAATTGACAAAGCACTCGCTACTGGAGAATATTTCCTTAAAGATGAACAAACACGAGCCAAACGACACCATGAAAAGGAAGAAAAACAGGCTCAAGCTAAGCGTGCCAAGCAAGAGCAGCGTCAAAAAGATTTCATACCACCAGAAGAAAAAACTGATAAGCCTACTACTACTGCTGCAGAAACTAGTGTAGACATAAACTTATTGAAGTCTAAAATAAAAAAAATATCTAATCAACAAAAAGGAGGCAAGAAGAAAAGTTCTGAAACATAATGTGTTATATTATTTTGTTTTATTAAAGTCCAAATTAACAATAATTTACAATTATTTTATTCAAGTTAATCTTAATTTCTAAAACTACCTTCTGTAAAACACCTTTACAAACACTACATTCATCTCTTTATTTTCATTATCTTTAATTCAGGCACTAAGGTATTTTTGGTGATATGCTTTTTGCCATTCATGTATGGCTGTAAAACTTCAGGTATATAAATTTTTCCTTTGGGGTCTTGATGTGTTTCTAGTAATGCAATTAACATTCTTGGAACAGCACATGCAGTGCCATTTAATGTGTGCACATAGCTTGTTTCTTCACCATCAACATATTTGATATTGAGTCTCCTTGATTGATAGTCCGTACAATTGCTACAGCTTGATATTTCTCCATAATTGTTACGTCCTGGCATCCATGCTTCAATGTCATATTTTCTGCAAAAAATAACATATCTATGCTTAAATCTACACACAGTTTTTTTGAAAATATCACCTATTTGACTACCTACATACATGTATATCTGACAAAATAGTGGGTATTTGTATGATAAGGATCTGGTTACATAAGTGTGTATCTGATAGTTTATGAACTACACATCCAACTCATTTGAAATAAAGTGGCAACATGTTTGATATCTTGTAATATCAACCTATTGAATCACAGCAGCACACCGGCAGCCAGACACAGTAGAGTTTTAATTATGACTGGCATTGCAAGACTACAGGTTAAATACAACAATAAAATGTTGTCATAACTAGCATTGGCAGAGCCAGACATAAAAGCATGCTTACAGGCTCTGAGCAACAATTAATTGCAGACTCAATATTTTAAACTGGACAAAAAAGAAACCAACTCTTAAAGTAATGACATTGAAATATACTGTGCAAATGTGAAATCAAGCTCTGAGCATTGTTTATATGGGCTCTGGTATGGCAGCTGGCAGAAGCCAGCTCCTCTAATGTAGAGAAGGAGGCTTTGGCTAAAAAGCTGCCAATCTTATTAACTTATCATACTTGATTTCATTGAGGGTATACACTGGTTTTACCTGGCACCCATTTTATTGCAATTCTATTTCTATTTCATAAAAAATAATAACATACCTGTAAGCTGGTGCTCCTAGCTCATGTGGAGGCATGTCTAGTATTCTCATGTTAAAACCAAGGGGTGCAAATAGTTCCTCTTGTAAATGTCTAATATATTCAAGCATACTTTCAGACTGACCACTACTGCTCACAATAAACATCTCCACCTTAGTAAATTGATGTACTCTGTAGGTAATAAACATTAATATTATACACTAACACACATCTCTTGCGGAATGATAGGCAGAAGACTATTGTTACAGATAAAGGCAGCTTATTTACTGGACAATAATGTCAAGATCCTTATGGTCAGTCTTACAACTAACAAGTAAAACTTATCCGAAAGGTATATTGCATGCATTCTCATTCATGTTAGTTTAAAAAAGAGTGATGGCAAGACTTTTATCTGCTGTCCTTACTCTGCTAATATATAAATGCAAAAGTCAATATCTAATCTATGTATAGAAGTTTCCTAATATCTTACTGTGACTACACAGATGATGTAGAGGTTTAAGTGATTGCTTCACTGCTGCCACTATGCCTAGTGTTGTAGATGATATCCCCACTTTATATAAAAATTGTTTGATCAACAAGTAGTTTTTCCAAGTCTGTGTCACTCTGGGTGTACTTTGAGCCCATTGTTTCAATGTTTGTAAATACTCTCTTGATACAATAATGATTCCAAGTGGGGAAATGCTTTTTTAAATAATCCTTTCTAATATTATAATTATAAACACAAAAGTTTGTATGGATGTTTGTTACTCTTTCATGCAAAAACTACTGGACCAATTGTGATGAAAGTTGGTATGTAGATAGTAAGAGACCTGGATTCACACATAGGCTACTATTTATCCCGATACTCCCACAGGAACAGGACTTATGCAGGTAAAAACACAACAAAGAATAATATCTCACCTATATATTCCTCTCTCCTCAATAACATTAGAAGTTTCAGCCCTGTAACATCTGCTTACTGCTGCAAGTTTAATAGGGAGGTCTCTTTCAGCATGGATTGTGTTCATCAACAGCCCAGCCAGGGACATTTCTGCTGTCCCAGACAAGCATAGATCTGGACCATGGTGCACAGGATCTAAAGAATATATCTGTGGATAGAAAGCAATGCATAGGTTAAGTAATATCACTAAATCTTAAAAAAGTTAAGTGTTACCTTTTTTCTTATTTTCTATAGCATAAAAAGAGAAAGACTGTTGCTGTCACCTAATACATTCAGAAATATGTTGCTATTGAGAAGTTCTTAACAAAAACGCCCAAATACATTTGAGATTAAGGAATCTAACCCCAGAACTCATGACCTCATTTGTTTACTATACACATTTGGAGTATTATTGAAATAAAAAATATAAACATGAATGGTTTGGGATACTCCGACCTACCAATAACCAGACACTATTATTTCTGAGTTGTGTCTTGCATTCCAGCAATTGACTGGTTAAGGACCAGGTTTAATAAACTGAAGATTTAATAATATAGCCAAGATTTTCTTTTAGCCTGGCTGTATTTTCTTATATTGATAATGTAATAGAATATAAGAATAATTACCTGAGTGCGATCAGTATTTATGTTCATACCACAACTCTCCAAAACTTTACTAGGTAATATATCAGGTACTGACACTAATTTAAAATTGTTCTGAACTAATTTGGTTACAGTATATTTAATCAATGCCTCCTCTAATTCAGCAAGTTCTCCTAAGAAATAATAACTCTTGTGTCCACATGTGTGTCCTAACTTGTCAGTACGAACCAGGTTTAGTCGTCTTGTTATTTCACTGAATTCTAAAGGGAGGTAACCTTTAAAATCTCTTTTCTGGTTAATTTCTTGAATCACTATAGGGTCAACATTTTCTATTATAGAGGGGTGAGTTCTATTTGGCAAATAATTGAGCTCTTTGTATAAATCGTCTTTCATAGATTGATACAAGCAGCTCGTTGGAAGAGTTATCTTAAATTCTTTATACTTATTTAGAACACTGTTAAGATCACCTACACCTTTTCTAATTTTAATGTTTTTCTCGATTTCTGATGCATATTCTGGGTTACAATAATAATTTATATCAATGTCCGGTAAACTTGTAGTTGAATATAACTTTTTATATTTAAACTTAGGCGAAATTAGATACCTATAAAAAGGGTTAAACTTTAATAACATTTTACAACTTAGGATTAATCTTTTTTTCTTTTAAAATAATTGTATAAATATCTTAAACAGATCGAATTTTATTTCAGAAATTATGTTATTTCCACCTCAGGCCATCTGATATAATCAAATATCCAAATAAAATAAATCAAATAATGGTCAACTGTCAATAATTGTCATGGTTGTCACTCTCTGTAATCTGTGTGATTGTCTAAAAATGTACTCTGTGATATTATATACCCACAGTCCCACACCTATGTTTGTATTTGAAAAAGTTGCTTGAACCGAACGCCAGTTGGCGTTAGTATCGCCAATTCATTGAGTGACGTCTCTATATACAAATGTACTCTGTGGTCTAAAATTAGGAATGATTTTCATCGTAGACAGAGTATCAATTTTTACCGATATGCGACCAATGCTCTAAAAATTATAAACATTAATAATATCTAAAATCTTTGTTTATAGCCCATAAAATTGTGCCGTTAAACATTGACTCGTCGTTCGTTGTGAAAGATATTTTAGTAGCGATATCTTAGATTAGAATAAAGCAATCTTTAAACCGATCGTGCAAAAGCAATGAACACATCTGCATTTGCTTACTCAGTTACATCATTACATGTTACATATTTCTAGTTGTCTCGCTGTCTCAAATAGGAATCATTTAAACTGGTTGCAAAAATTTTATATTATGGCTAATTTATTAACACTGTACATTTTGTAGCGATATTAAATATTATGTTTGAATGTCTTTGAACAGCTACTTGCTATACATTTCTTACCGATAAAATGTGAAAGTGTAATTCAACATTGCGAATTTAACCTACAGACATATAAGTAGTTTATATCTCTGTGAAATTCACCTAAATTTATCCAAGGTTTATGTGAAGTGACACAGTATGTTGTGTTAATTGCTTTTATAATTTGTGTTGTTACATTCTTCAAATATTGATCAAACCAATATTTTAGACCAAGTAATAAAAGACGTAATCCGGCAGCATAGCACGATGCAATGATTATTTAAAAATGAAGATGTGTACAATTGTACATAGCAGTATGTTGTGTCTTAAAGCGAAGGTTAGCTCGTGGTCGGTGACTAGCGGATCTGGCTGATAATCACACTAGTTCCTATAACCATGCTATGGATCTAAGCTAGGTACATAGTGTGAAGCTAACTCAAGAGTTGGCAGCTTTCTGCGCTCAACTATACTCCGTGTAAAGCGCTCAATAGTAACTAACAACATAGGCATATAATTTAAGTAGTAGAATTAACCAACACACATACACAGGCACAAAAAATAGGAAATGTTGTGGCGTGCATTGGATTTGCGGTGGGGATAAATATCTCCATATTATGTTATAAATTGTTCGACTAATAACGTATTTAACTGATAGTCGGCTCGTCACTTGAATAAACTTCACTTGCTGTCACTGTCAATGTATTGTTTTAATTCCAGTATTTTGTCAAAATTCGCGCCATTATTAGTGACTTCGCTTTCTTCATCAATTTAATTGCAACTTAACAGTTCCTCTTGGCGCCTTTTGTCAATATATTAATAGCCCTGTAGTGTGTAAGTTTTGTTTATTATACTATTATTTACACGTTGAAAATATAATGAATTATATACTTTGAATATTCAGAACTGGTGTACATGATTTTAACATCGACATGCCCGTTAAAAATGGTAGACAGGATTCGCATCAAACTGTTTCAAATATGGACAAATTTTCACCGCCGCAGCCGTAAGTACTAGAATAACTTTTTAATAAGTGTAATAAGATAATATATAAACCTTATTAACTGAGGACAGATAAGCCTGCGCAAAAAATTAACAACATGAATATATTTTCGCCGATGTTATTTTAGATCTAAGAGAAGATCTCCTCGCCACGGGAATCAGGTGAAAATAACCAGTATGTTCTCATCAAAAAGGAACAGAAGTCCAGAGAACCATGAAATTACTCATCAGGTAAGCTCGATAATATTGAATTATAAATTTATACATGTTATTTATTTATGAAGCAACTCCGCCATAAGGCTACATATAACTTCAATAATCAATTACAAAAGTAAATTTGGTTTCAATATTATTTGCACCTTTAGCAATCAATCATTTGTGTACATATTTTATAGTTATGATATAGTACTATGAGTTGAAACCTATCTAAACCTGCTGTTCCTTGTATTTGGTTATTCAAGGTAAAAGCTAACTTGACTGGGAAGTTACATCCTCTTAAAGAAAACTATCATAAGAGTATTAATACTGTTATTACATTTACCTCATCTAAGTAAGAGTATAGCCATCACAAGAAAACTATTCAAAACTTGCATCCTTCCTATCCTTACATATGGGTGCCAAACCTGGCCCTCATCAAAACACATACCAAAAACCTAGAAACTATTGCTAACTATAAGAAAACTCAACATAACTCAAGTGGAAATGGGCAGGGCATACAGCATAACAGAAATGGAGCAAATCTATCATGCACTGGTACCCTAGAGACATAAATCGCAAAAGAGGTAGACCACAAAAGAGTTTAGATTAAATTAAAGAGGTAGCAGAAAATAATTGGCCTAGAACAGTTCTGGACAGAGAGTTGTGGAGGCATTTGGGGGAGGCCTTTGCCTTCAATGGTACACATATAGGAGGTGCAGAAGCAAATAATAAATTATAAGCAATATAATATTTTGTTAACCCGTGAAGCATATGTATTCTTATCTGAATAAAAGACTTTTATTATATTACGTAAGAGTTTCAGAGGCTGGCACACATACAATTCACAATTTCAGTTATATATAATCATATATGCAGTTAGTGCTTGCCATCTAGGTCTGTATGTTTGTTTGACACCTTGGTGATCATATATAAAATACAATAAGGTATTACATGTAGGAAATCCATTGTATGCACGCTGAGATAGCCCATGCAGCCATTACAATATAATAGAGTTGATAATACCAATTTCCTCTGATGATGGACAGCCAGATTGTAGAATCTAGAGATTAGTCAATCTTGCAGTATTCTGCTTCGAACACAAATTGTGTGTTGACATGTGTTTCTCTTCTGCACATCGCATCTCAAGTGTAGTTTAGCTCATTCATTGGCAAACAATAAATTTTTATAAATTACAGTAAACCATGGTCCTTTGATTTTTAAATATAGGCAGTTTAAGGATATTCTTTAACTATTTTTATCAATTTGCTGTATTCTTTTACAGAAAAAGCCTAAGCATGAAGATGGGAAAACAAATGTGGATATTATAACAAAGTGTGATAACATTAAAAAACTTATTGAGGACAATGTGGAAACTACAGTTGATGAAGTTAACCTTAAATTAAATTCAATGGGCAGCATGGAACATACTAGTTCACACAATGAATTAGAGGACACTGCTGATACTGTGCAAACACACCAGACAAAACTTGTCAATGACAATAACAATGAAAGTAGTAATCCAGATGTTAAAAATAAAAATAATGAAGATATAATATCTAAACAAGATGAAAAAAATATACTGAACATTGAAAAATGTAATATCTGTGGTCAGTTCTTGAATAATTCGGATATAATATATTATCAAGGGCATCCACAAAATGCTGTAGAGGAGTACATAGCTTTGACTAATGAGAAACTTGTACTTGCCTCAGGTAAGTTCATATTTTATTCACTGTTTTTGTCGATACCTGACAGGTAAAGTTATGTACCTTCATATACACATTTTTAGACAGAACAGGCATATGAGAGGATTTGCTTGCTGACTGCTGACATTAAAAAAGGAAAGCTCCCACTGGCTGTACTACACATCTTAAATACTCTTAGGATTTCCCTGCTCAATGCAAATATCTTAGATGAGTCTAGTACCACATTGTAAATTTCTAAAATCACGGCTTAAAATTTATGGATTTAAATTCTTATTAAAATTACTTGCTAATTAGAAACTTCGATACTTTATTATTTAAATCTATACCTTGGTGAGACTGTTGTATACCATATACTTGTGTGTTGGATTCTTTAGATCAAATTCTTCTTTCGATAGATAAAGATTTAAGAGATTTTCTATAACTTTTGGACAGGTGAGGATGGAGATATAATGGAGAGACCCCAAACTAATATTACTAGTTTCTCTATATATGATGAACAAGGTCACCTTTGTCCTATTGATGGAGGACTTGTGGAAAATGATGTGCGCATTTATATGTCAGGTTATTTAAAATCTATATGCTCTGATTCCTTTGAGATTGATGAAGAATCTGTACCAGTGAAGGATGTTGGTCCTATTATTGAATGGTGAGTATTAGAAAATATAAATATGTAAAATAATACATTAATAGTTGGAGCAACTAATTTCATGTAGAATGTATGTATATGAACAAACAATTATTGTCAAGTAAATAAAAATCTATTAATAATTGTTACCTAAAACACTTTGTTTATGTAGCATCTGTAAATTAACTCTCCACAGTTTACAAAGACAATAATAAAGCACCTTTACAATATAATTGACATGCTATAATTTTTTTAATGCTTTAAACCATGTCTGTCCAGGCATGAGATGCAAAAATGTGTGATTTATAATAAGCATTTGTTCTAAATGCGGCAAACAAAGGGCTACTTAGTGTGGCATTTGTTTCTGGCTCATATGAATGTTATATCAGCTACAGCATACAGATATATACATATCTGTCCTGGATTTGATATTACATATCCAGCCTCAATGGCGTAGTGGTTAGTGTAACCGACTGCCACGCCTGAAGTTGTGGGTTCGATTCCCACACAAGTCAAACATTTGTGTACATAGACATGGATGTTTGTCTTGGTCTGGGTGTTTCTATGTATAATATGAATTTATTTAGAAAAAAGTATTTATTATGTATATTTATCCATACCCATAGTACAAGCTCTGCTTAAATAGGGCTAGATGGTATGTGATAGAATATTATAAATTAAAGTTATATGTTATATTTTTATCATTTATTAATTTTATTATATACATACATGATTGAATTAAATAAAAAAGAAGCATAGGTAAAACATTGTCATATATTATAATATTTTCCTATTAAAAACTTGGATATAAAATATTGTGAATTGCTAAGATCTTAAACATACCGTTTAAGATCTTAACAATTCTGCAACTACACTATTATACTTGAAAAGTTGTTTAGGGTACTGAGGTTTTTACTAGTTACCCACTTACTTAGTTCATCATATATGTACATGACTTTATGAGTGTATCATGGATAATTTTTTTGTACTTCTCAGGTTCATACATGGCTTTGATGGTGGAGACAGAAATTGTATCACATTATCAACAGAGTTTGGTGAATATAACTTACTTAAACCAAGTGAACAATATACTCCATTAATGAATAATCTCTATGAGAAAATCTGGTTAAGTAAAGTTGTTGTTGAGTATTTAGAAGAGTACCATTATCTTCAACCTTCATATGAGGATTTGTTAGAAGTCATTCGAGAAGGCATTATTCCTGAATTGAATGATATGAAAATGACAGAAGAAATGCTACATAAGCATGCACAATTTGTGTGTGATCAAGTTCTCAGTTTAGAAGCTGAGGATGAGGATGACGAGCCATTGATTACTTTACCTTGTATAAGAGAGCTTATCAAACTAATGGGAATTAAATTCGGCAAACGTAAATACCGTGCTAAAATAGATTATAAAAAAGTTGACAAGAAAGCTTGGACTAAAGCAACCACTACACCATTAGTTAGGAAAACTTTTGAGAGTTTCTTTTCTAACCAGTTAGATAAAACAAATCATGAGTTAGTATTGAGGAGGAAAAGATGTGGCGTGTGTGAAGCTTGTCAACTGCCAGACTGTGGAGAATGTAATGCTTGTCGAGCAATGGCTAAGTTTGGTGGACACGGGCGCACGAAAAAAGCTTGTGTCAGACGATTTTGTCCTAACATGGCTGTAGAACAAGCAGAAGATTCAGATCCTGAGGATGAAGACGAGTACCAACTAATGGCGGATAAGAAGCAACAAGACAAGATTGAAGACACAGTGCCCGTTAAATTGACTGGATCCAATAATAGAAATATAAAGTGGGTAGGTGAGCCTGTTAAAGCAGATGCCACTAAAATTTATTATGAAAAAGTTGAAATTGATGGTTCTGAATTATGCAATGGAGACTTTGTTATGGTAGAGACAACTCAGTCTAATATTCCGGCTTTAGTTGCTAGAGTGGTTTACATGTGGAAGGAAACTATTAATGCAAAAGGGGGCTATTTTCATGCAGAAGTGTTTATTAGATCTTCTGACACAGTTTTAGGGGAAGTAGGCGATGCTAGAGAAGTGTTCTTGGGGGATAGATGTTGCCATGGAGCTCCACTATCGTCTATATTGAGGAAAGCTAATGTTGAGAAAAGAGAAACACCAGCAGATTGGTTCAAGCTTGGAGGTAAAGAAGTAGATGATATACATTTTGAAGATGATGGCAAAACTTATTATTATAATAAGTATTACGAGAGATTCACTGCACGATTTGAGGATATACCTATTGATCCAATATGTCCTAATCAATTAAGAAAACATAGATTCTGCCCATCTTGTGAAAGAAAAACGAAAAGGGATGCTAATAATATTCCTAAGGTATTTGGCAAGTTAATGGAGAAATCTAGTTTGATATCAGAATCAAATAGAACTGAATGGACAGTGGTAAAATGGCAAGACTACGATTATAAAAAAGGCTGCAGTGTGTTTCTCAAACCTGGTACATTTAAGTTGAAAAATAGCCTAATGAATATGAACAATAATTCAAAACCAAAATTGGAAAAAGTTGATGAAGACATATATCCTGAATACTACAGAAAAAGCGATAATAATTTGCGCGGTTCGAACATAGATACCGGTGAGCCGTTCTGTGTGGGGTATATTGCAGCGGTCACAGCTGTCGGCGATGGCCCTCTAATCGTACCACAAGATATTTATCTTAAAGTAAATGTTCTTTATAGACCCGAAAATACGACGAGCCGGTTTCCGCAACATGAAGATGTAAATGTCGTGTACTGGAGTGAAGAACTTCGGGATATATCATTTTCTGCAGTTGTAGGACCATGTCATTTAATTTATGAACAAAACATTCCACAACAGTGCTCCCTCCATGAGTGGTTAGAGAAAGATCCGAGTAGATTTTATTTTAGAATGGCTTTCGATAAAGCGTCTGGAGAATTCGTAGACGTACCTCATCATGCTATGAGTGTCGGACGTGTGGATAGAGGCAAGGATAAGGGGAAAGGTAAAGGAAAATCTAGTAAACCTGTTGATGTCACAGAAAATAAATTGGATAGTATAATTGTTAGACCTTTAAGAACTTTGGACGTATTTGCTGGTTGCGGAGGGTTATCAGAGGGCTTACATCACGCTGGTATAGCAGAATGTAGATGGGCAGTTGAAAACGTAGAAGCCGCTGCACACGCATATGCTCTAAATAATAAAAACTGTATAGTATTCAATGAAGATTGCAATGCACTACTTAGGGATGTGATGACTGGATCGACACACAGTGCTGGCGGACTACGGCTGCCGATGCAAGGCGAGGTTGAACTTCTCTGCGGCGGACCACCCTGTCAGGGATTCTCTGGAATGAATCGATTCAATTCTAGGGAATATTCAAACTTTAAGAACTCACTGGTAGCCTCGTATTTGTCTTATTGTGATTATTATAGACCAAAATATTTTATATTGGAAAATGTAAGGAACTTCGTAGCCTTTAAAAAAGGTATGGTGTTAAAATTGACGCTAAGAGCGTTATTAGATATGGGATATCAGTGCACCTTCGGGATTCTTCAGGCCGGCAATTATGGAGTGCCACAGACAAGGAGAAGACTTATCATTTTAGCTGCAGCGCCCGGGTTCAGCTTACCTCTGTACCCGGAACCGACGCATGTATTCAGCAGGCGGGCATGCTCTCTGACCACGACTATAGACGGCAAGCGATTTGTTACTAACATTCATTGGGACGAGTCAGCCCCTCGGCGAACATGTACCATACGAGATGCTATGAGCGATCTACCTCAGATATGCAACGGCGCTAACAAAATTGAAATCGAATACGGCTCGATGCCTGAGAGTCACTTCCAACGCTTAGTACGAAGTAAAGATGAAAACGCTAAACTGCGTGATCACATTTGTAAAAATATGGCGCCACTTATCCAAGCGAGATTATGTAGGATACCGACCACACCCGGCTCAGACTGGAGGGATTTACCGAACATATCAGTTACGCTCTTAGATGGAACTAAATGCAAGGTACTCTATATTGTTTATATATTTGCAATCCTATTACATACTGTGTACACTCAGCAACATAACTAGCTGAAAATTTAATTACTAATAGTATTTTATTTAATAAAAGATCTAATTAATATTCTGAATTTTTGAACTATGAATAATTCGACCATATTTTAACTATTACTGCATAAAAAGATTTATTTTAATTTTGAAAGATAACTCCAATTAGTATCTCGTAAGTTTGTGTCGATATATATGTTGATTGACTGTAAATAAATCACGTTGCATACAAATTTAATAATCCGACCGTCTTTATTTACTAGGCTAGTTTGACGATCATAAGGTTATATAGTGTTAAATTGTTGAACAGGTGTTGCAATATCGGTACGATGACAAGAGGAATGGCCGATCGTCGACTGCAGCTCTCCGTGGCGTGTGTGCGTGTGCGGCGGGCGGCACTTGCTCGCCCGCCGACAAGCAAGAAAACACCCTCATCCCGTGGTGTCTACCACATACTGGCAACAGACATAATAATTGGGCAGGACTTTATGGTAATTATATATTGACTTTATGTTATTATAAAACAAAGTCCCCCGCCGTGTCTGTCTATCGGTTAGCGCATAAACGCAAAAACTACTGAACGGATTTTCGGGTTACACCAATAGACAGTGTGATTCATGAGGCAGGTTTAGGTATATAATTTGTTAAGGTTTTGTACTACTCGTGCGAAGCCTGTGCGGATAGTATTCTGTTAAGTGGAATTTAAATTTATATTATACGCTAAACTATGTTTTAACTGCCCATAGCTTAGTACTTACTTTACTTTACTTAGCTTTTGCCAAAAATTACACTTATTTTGGATCATAATTATATTTCTTTGTACTACAACACTCACTACCTGACCGTGAAATCAAACTCCTTAAACAGCCGCATACATTAGTTTATACCACAGAACCATTGATTTGTTTTTGCTTTAATGTCACTATAATAATTTACCTTTCTATGTAGTTTACATTAATTTCTATTAATTTATTATTATATAGGTCGTGTGTGCTGGGATGGATACTTCAGTACGACGGTAACCGATCCGGAGCCGATGGGCAAGCAAGGCCGCGTTCTTCACCCGGAACAGAATCGTGTCGTATCCGTTAGAGAATGTGCTCGCTCGCAAGGCTTTCCGGATACGTACATATTCGCTGGCTCCGTTCAAGATAAGCATAGACAGGTAACGACGCATTTACTTAACAATAATCTTATAATCGTATTTTATTTGCATCAAGAAAGACAACCTCCCACCAGGATTAATTCCTGTATTGTGGGGAACTTTACGGACATTCTAATATCAGACACAAAATCCAGATTCTTAACAATCATTTTGTGAATCACACATCAATCATTCAATTTTCAACTTTCGTCTATATGCGATTGGAGCCCTCGGCGTAGCGTCAGTGGCGACGTGACCATCGTCATCGACGTCATTTATTCCACAGTAGCAATTAATTATTAAGAAATAAATTATCTTAAATGACGATTTACAGTATTTAATAGGTGTGCAATAATGAATTTCAATCAATCTTCCAATGCCACATTAACCATTTAGTAATATTTCAACCAAGATATACTTGTTAACTCATATTCCACTAGCTTTTGCCTGCGACTTGGTCCGCGTTGAATAGTTACATTGAAGCATTATAAATTTTTTGGGATACTTATTATGGCTATAATACTCAAAAAACTGCTGTGATTTACAGCAAATAGCTTATTTTAATTTTTATAAGTGACATTTTTTGTTTTTCCATCCTTTGCTAAAACATAAAGATTTTGCCGATTTGATACTTGTGAGCATGCCGCTTATGTAGTTAGTTGCCCATGGCACGGGGTACCAATAAGAACAAAAAGTAAACAGTTTCAAAAATAGATCATAGATGGCACTATGAGTTCCAATGTTAATATTAAAAATAATTAAAACGCTTTATTGGCAAGAAATTGACCATAAAATGTTATTATAAATAAACATTGTACATATTTAATTTACGGACATCAAGGTAAACGCATTTATTTTATGATTTAAAGATATCATTAAATCAGTATTTATTACATCACATGTATAATCGATCTACCATTTTATTTAACATATAGGGCGCTAGATGGCTCTTTTATGTGTTTATACAAGTATTACAAGTCTACAAAACACCAGCAGTGTGTATGTTAAATAAAAATTTACATCTTATTTAAAGTGCTAATTCTTATAACATGTTAAATAGTTAAACGTATACGTAATACGTTGATTTAACTGTTGAGTTAAATAAATGTGTTATATTCATTTTAACTTTTAGTCATGTTAGCATATTAGCTTGTGATTTACATTATGTTAAAATTGTGAATATTAACATGTTTCTTTTTCGTGATTTTGTTGAAGTGCCTATATAAATTTAAATTGCGACATAATTAGTTAGATCAATGGAAATGTCCTTCATACTGTTACAGGCTTAGGACTCTCTGAATTTATCTATTTATTTACACTTAAGTCCTAGGTATTTAAAGTTTATTTTAACACACTATTTTCACTTATTCCTATACTACTTATATACACTGTTACAAACTAAAAAGTATTTAGCCTACTTATATTATATACACTTAAAAAAGAAAACGGTCGCGGATCGCTTAAAACAATAACATAACCTCTCTATTCACCAACAAAGCGCCGGCGGCGCCTTGGTGTTACTTAGAAGAAAACAGTTGAATTATAACGTAATCAAATTACAAAGGTTACCATGTTGGCTTTCTATAAGATAACTAGGTGATATTCAATTTAGTTGTGTTATACTCTGAAAGTTGCATGTGACAACCGCTAGATGACGGGGAAATCAGTTTCTGAAAATTTCACTATATTACCAATTTTTTAATTATCGTAACAATTTTTAGCTTTTAATACATAAAACTATTATCAATCAATAATTTTGTTTTTAAAAAGGAAGTTCTAAAGTTATCGCTTACCATATTTGATTAATGTTATTTATTTTCGAACGACGGACCTGTCACATAGATAAAGCTGTTGTCAAATTTGAGATTTTATCATTCCGATATTCAGTTATTCTCTCTTGAATAATAGACTCAAGAGAGCTTTCATTTCATTGCTTTCACATGCAATCGCGACCCCGCCTTGGTTTTAGCCCGCCGTGCGAAACGGCAGGCCACTGCACAAAAATACTTCCTCCATCGTCCCCCTGGAGGGGAGACAAAGACGACAGAGGCGCACGTGGGAACACGCCCGCCGCCTCTCGGACTTGGTGCTGATCGGGTGGCGAGCAGGCCCACGCAGCCCACCACCCTCAAGTCAAACCTCAGAGTGGCTGGAGGTCATGTCCGGCGCCCGGTTCTGCGGTTGGGGAGAGGGTTTAAGCGCTCCCGCTCCCGCTCCGCCGCCTCTTTGATGGAAATTACTTCCTCACAAAAGGAGGCGACTGCGTTCCATGATCTCTCACTCCGGACCATAGACTGGACCACGGCCGGGAGTGAGAGAGCTGCCAGTCCGACTGCCGCGATCAACTCACGGCGCTGCGATGCCCAGGTGGGGCATTCCGCTAAAGTGTGCAGCACCATGTCCACAACAACATCGCGGCAGTCACCGCAGTGATGATAACCGGGCGTCTCCTGCCGGCCAATGAGACACAGGAACTGGCCAGAGCAACCGTGACCAGTCATTACCTGTGTCAGCCGGAAGGTGAGAGCGCCATGCCGCCTTTCCAGCCACTCCTCAAAAACGGGACTTACCGCCACGATCGTGGCATGCCCGAAATATTAAGAAACCTATCATAACTATAAAATTAAAGCTATGTTATTTATTTATACCGCTTTGTTAATTTGGTTTTTACGCGATTTCTGGTATTATTTGGTCACTAGACGCAACTTTGTTTCAAAGGGCCTGAAAGCTAGTTAGGCACAGTTGTGATTAAGGTTGCCTCCTTTATTTTGAACAAATAGAGTATGTTTACTATCTTAGGTAAAAAAATTACATGATCTGAAAATAAAGTATTACTTATTTAACCTGCCTTTTGGTTACCATATTTTTGTTGATGCTAGTTAAATCTAACAAATATTTATTATGAAGGAACGTCGTAACCAGATTTTTACAAAATATGTCTATATTAAGGTAGACAAACAATAGATTTTATTCAATTTAGAGAATCTTTATAGCGTTGCTTTAAGTTAACAATTACATAAAACCTTTAAAAGTTGACATAGGTAAAATAAAGTCGGGCACGCCACAATCGTGGCGGTAAGTCCCGTGTTTGAGGAGTGGTTGGAGAGGCGGCATGGCGCCCTCACCTTCCGGCTGACACAGGTATTGACTGGCCACGGTTGTTTTGGCCAGTTCCTGTGTCGTATACGCCGGCAAGAGACGCCCGGTTGTCACCACTGCGGCGACTGCCGCGACGTTGTAGAGGACACGGCGCTGCACACTTTGGCGGTTTGCCCCGCCTGGGCATCGCAGCGCCGTGAGTTGATCGCGGCAGTCGGATCGATTGCCCTCTCGCTCCCGACCGTAGTTCAATCTATGGTCCGGAGTGAGAGGTCGTGGAACGCCGTCGCCTCCTTTTGTGAGGAAGTAATTTCCATCAAGGAGGCGGCGGAGCGGAAGAGGGAGCGTTTGAACCGTCTCACCAACCGCAGAGCCGGGCGCCGGAGGGCGCGCGATGACCTCCAGCCACCCTGAGGTTTGACCTGGGGGTGGCGGGCTTTGTGGGCCTGCCCGCCATCCGTTCAGCACCAGGTCCGAGAGGCGGCGTGCGTGTTCCCACGCGCGCCTCTGTGTCGAGTCCGTCTCGTCTAGAAGTAAGTACCTTTGGGTAGATCTTTTGTGTAGTGGCCTGCCGTTTCATACGGCGGGCCGTAACCTTGGCGGGGTCGCGACCGCATGCGAAATCGATTCGCGCGGCCCCGTCGATAGTGGTTGTGTCGAGGAACACCGTGGTAGGTTTAGTCGGTATTCCGGGAGGTACATTATCTTTTCCACATCTTTCTTTACCCCGGCGAGTCCGACATAATCCCTCCGCCCGCCCCCGCGGAGGGAGGGATATGCGTCAAAGCATTCCCCCAAGTAAAAAAAAAAAAAAAAGTTAAAATAAAGTATTTTCACGTCCTTTATTTTCCTACTAATGTATAAATTACGTTTACCCGAAATAACGTACAATAAAGTACGGTTGGCAACCCTAGTCGTGCTTGTTGTGAATTTCATGTCCCTTGATAAAATACGCGACGATCAAGTAAATCGTGCTAACTGTCGTATAAAGGAAGGTAGTTTGTAATAAACGGTTTTTTTTTTATCAACCTGTAATCACGATCTTTGCAAGTCAGTCGAAACTTCAGGCAATCAGTGTAGGCATTTATTACCTTTTAAATACTTTATCGCGAGTAAGACCCGGTAACTAACATTATATTAAGTAGTTCATAATAGTCTGAGAGTCACAAAATGTCTTAGTTTATGTATAGTCGGAGACTCCTACAACAACAAAACGAAATCTTTTGGGACAGGATCGCACGCGTTGGTGCGGGCGCGGGGGTGGGCAGGGCAAGAGCCGCTCACCCCCGCGCTACAAGGCCAAGTATGAAACGAAGTTTACTATTTGTTTTACTTCTAATTGGTCTTTGTTTGCTTCTTCTTGTTGTCGACGTCACGTGACGATATTATGACCTCACATTTCGTTTTGAATATTAAGTATCATTTACTATTTTACTCACATCACTCACGCATCACATCACACTCATAATTATTTACCTAGTTACTATAAAATAATATATATGTATGTCGGAAGGCGTACGATCACACTTTGGTGATTCTTATTTACTTGGTCGGATTTTCGTGAATATATCGTGTTGCTGTCAAAATTTGACCTTGTATATATTTTTTCATATAATTTTAATGAATGCGTTTTAAATATTATTAATAAAACAATATATTTCATTATGTATGCGATTGCGATTGATGTTCGGGTACTTTGAAAATTACTCATTGGCATATACAGGGTGATTTTGAAATCGTGTAATTCCTTTTAACCACGCATTCTACTGGTGATATAGAATAACCCTGACCATATTTTTTCTTAATTAGAATAATGGTTTCGGCAAAATTAGAGTACAGATTTTTTTCATGAAATGATTTCAAATAGTCATATTTTAACCACCTGACACAATCTTAATATTTTACTAATTTAAAAATAATAACATAACAATAAGTGATGTCGTAAATAATAAGGGGCAATAAAAAGGACCGCCCGTTATTATTTACGACATTAATTATTAATATGTTTTTTTATTTTAATTAGTAAAAAATTAAAATTGCCTCGGTTGGTTAACATTTGACTATCTGACACCATTTCACGAAAAAAAACGGAGCAATAATTTTTCAAAAAAATAATTCTAATTATATAAAAATATGGTCAGGGTTATTCTATATCACCAGTAGAATGCGTGGTTAAAAGGAATTACACGATTTCAAATTCACCCTGTAGAGTTCTACTCGGGCAGGTAGTTATCTATATTTCATTATAATTGTAAATATTAAATAATATAAAATACAGCATGCAGATTTTTTAAATTAACTATACAATGCCTAATATTTAGGGCCCTGTTGAAATATAATATTATTTAGAATTTAACTATAGAAAATCAAAATAAATATAATAAACCAGCTTTTTTTTAAAGGACTTACATGGTTACACTTATGCCGCGCATCAGACTCGACACAGAAAATCTGTTGATCATAATTTATTTTCTGTGTGAGAATCGAACTTATCACACTCGGCACGTCGATAAGTACCCGGTTTAAGCAATTAACACTACGCCATACTAGATATCAAATCACACGCACACGCGAGTATCGCTCGGCGGCGTTCGGTTTATTCCGGTCAGCTTCGTGTATAATATCGTGTATGAGCGCTGCCGCTAGCCGCGGCGTCGAGGAGCGGCGCGGGGGCGCCTGGCTGCCGCGTCGATTTTCAATAGAGTCGAAGCGTAACTGAAGTTTTATTATGAAATAATAATTATTTGGACCTGCTTAATACTTTAACAGAAGTTAAAGCTATTAATATAGTTATTGATATACCTCCTATAAAACATTTTTGTATTAATAGTTTTAAAAACAACTGAGTTAGTATGCTTTACGCTTATTAGGTAGTCATGGCCCGTAATCTTTTAACTATGTCATAATTATTGACATTGTATTCTTTTGCTTTTATATCAATATTAATTATTGATTTCCCTACAAATTTAAAGTCACGTAACAAAACAATAGATAGGTAAGTACTTAATGAATATTGTGGTACTTAAGTAAATAAAGATCACATTATTATATCATGATAAATGCGATATTACTAATCCTAAAACTCTATTCGTGCTTTGATATGATTTTATTTATATATTCCTGTCTAAATAATAATTATAAGGATATGGCGATGACGACTTCCAAGATATATTTATCTCATGTAATATAACTATTACATCCAAATATTTATTACAATGTCACCCAAGCCAGATATGAACGCATTAATAGTAACTAGGTAAATAATGATGAGTGTGATGAGTGAGTGATGTGAGTAAAATAGTAAATGGTATTATTCGAAACGAAATGTGATGTCATAATATTGTCACGTCGACAACAAAAAGAAGCAATTTTTAAAAATATTGCTCAAAATTTATATTTTTGGAAGTAAAACTAATACTAAACATCATCGATCAAATATACTATAGATGCACGATCGTCGCTCGAAAAACGGGGCCATCCAAACTGTGCATAAATCAGTTGTATGCACAGTTTCGCTCGCAGTCACTTTACGGCCGCGCTAGCAGTATGACGTTTCACGATGCCAAAGTTTGTAGTAAAAAATGCAAAAACTATACTCTAAAAGTGCAAAAAAAGGATGGAGTGTCGTACTTTCGGTAAGTATAGTTTTATTATGAAATATTTATTATATTTTGATGAATATATACACTTTAAATAATATATTTGAAAATATTTACGTTTAAATTTAAATGGATGTATTACGCACCCGTCCCGTTCACTCTTGCGTGCGCTGCCCGTAAGCGAGAGCGAATCGACACCACTACTTTGGAACAAAGTCCATATGAAATGGCATGGAGTCGTTATAAGTTGTTTTAAATTATTAATATAATATTTGTATTAATTTATTTTAGCTTTCCACAACATGAAATTCGAAGACGTATTATAAGCTCGAGATAGAGATGACGAATTATACCAACCAAATACTTCTAGCGTAATTTGTTCAGAGTATTTTAATGAAGAAGATATATATGTAACTAAGAAAGGGTTTAATAAACTATAAAATGTAGCCGTACAGAATATACAGGTAAAATATTTTGCCATTTAATTTTAAAATTATGTTAAATTTAGTTAATTTTATATACGATTGATTTATTAACTATTGTTTTCGTTATTTTTATAGCAAGAAGAGTCAATAGTGCAATCAGAAGTGAATGCAATAATACCCCATTTGACAGTAAACATAGGATCTACATCCACAACGGGGAAAGCTACATTAAATTTAAATTTAGATAGAAATAATGAAACACCTAAAACTTCAAATACTGTTCAGATACTAAGTAATGTTATAATAAGTAAATTATTTTTTAATTTTTCTGCATTTCTCAATTATTTTTTACAATTTAACCATACCAATGTTTTCATTGGAATAGACGAACACTGCCAAGTACAATCACCGAATCTTGGTCATACGGTAACGTTAATAAAAGTTTTTATTGAAAAATATATTGACATAGGTATACACTACGCGACAGAATTGAAAAATGCAGAAACAAAAGATCGGTCTAAGCGGCAATTGTTAAATAAGTTGATATTGTTTAAAGGTACATAAAACATTATTTTAGTAAAGTTGTTCATATTTTTTACCTAGTTCCTTCCTTAACGATAGAATAGTTAAAATTTATATTTTTAGCATCTACATCAACAAAAGTATCCTGGTAAAATATATCCAGTTTTGTTAGCTAATTCGACCATCTACGAGTATATAGTTTTATTATTATTTATTGAAACTACATAGAAATATTTAAAATAGCATGTTATACAATGTACGAAGGTGAGTATAATTATTAGTACTGTAAATGATTGGCCTTCTTTAATATAAATATATTATATGCTTGCTTTTTATAAAGTTATATAACGTCTTCCTTACAGTTACCTACTATAATTTAATTATTAAAATTAAAGAATATAACAATAGCTTATTATCAAATTGTTGTCATTCAATAACGTAAATTTAGTTACACGTCTAATCAAAGATTTAAAAAATATATTAAAATGAATAACGACTCTACCATTCCTTCTTTCTATGTTCCGAGTGGTAAGAATATCATATGCCTATAGTTAAAATAATAACACTCGCATAATTGTTGCGATGAGTTTACACTTAATTGTAATTACTATAAGGTTCATTTCAGAATGTTTTGTTTACATAATATGATATTTTTACCGTATCGAGAGAACGAAGAAAACATTTATGATACTTTGTCATAGGTATTACGACACTATCACTAAGTATTAAGGTTTATATTAAGTTAAATTTATATTCACTTTAGGACTATTTTTATATAGTCGAACGAATAAACATAACTATAAGTACATCAATTCGGAGACATTATTTGGGTACGATTTAGTACATGAACGTGCATCTATGGTATATTTGATCGATGCTAAACATTGTTTCATACCTGGCCTTGTAGCGCGGGTCTTACCCTGCCCACCCCCGCACCCGCACACGGCGCGTGCGATCCTGTGCCAAAAGATTTCGTTTTGATGTTGTAGGAGACCTCGATCACGGTAATGTTATCTAACAGTATTCTATCTTCATACAAACGCACATGTTTTAGGGCTTAAAAAACAATCATTCCCTTTTTATTTTTTTATTCGTTAGGGTAAATAATTTCAAATACATGACGAGAACACCCAATGCTGAAATGCATTTCGTTTTGGAGATACGAGCTTTCTAAATATTTTAAGAATTTAAAAAAATTTCAATATCTGAGGATTAAAGAATAGTTTTAGAAATCTACTAGTTTCTTCTTATGCGAGATTTAAATAGGCAAACAATGTTTAGATTTGTTGTGAGTTTTTATCTTGTATTGTAAATCATTTACTCTATCGAATAGGAACAGAAAAAGGAATGGTTGTTTTTTAGGTTCTAAAACACACTGTGAAACGGTCGAAACGCTAGTCATACTTACGCGCATCGAGGTCGGTCTTTTCGTACATCTCAGTCGAGGTGCAAATATTTTCCAACCTCAATTATATAAGGTTGTTTTTTATATTAAATCTACTAATAAAAAAATATAACATGATTTTCATTGAACATTTCCTATTTATAAACAACAAATTAAATTATTTGAAATAAAAAAAAAATATTTGCAATCACTAAACTAGAAAGAAACTCAAGTAGGTAGATGAAATTAAAATACTGTAGGTGGGCAGCCTTCTCGCGTATTCGCGGACCGCTCGGCTGTAGGTAATTATTTCAAGGACAGAGCCGAGTTATAATATTGTTAGATAATATTACCGTGCTCCAATTGTACATAAACTAAGACATGTAATAATATGTCATTCGACCGATTCGATTTACTTAAAGCAACGCTATAGAGATTCCCTAAATTGAATAAAATCAATTGTTTATTTATCTTAATATAGACAGATATTTAGTAAAATCTGGTTACGACGTTCCTTGATAATAAATATTTATTGAAATCAAACTACTATATACGGATTTTATCGCGTTGTTTATTAATCACTGTATTACATAATTTTGAAACTGTTACACTATTATTACTATTGAATTTTACTATTAAAAAAGCTAATTTAATAGTAAAATTCAATAGTAATAGTAGTGTAACAGTGTTAAAATTATGTAATACAGTGATTAATAAACAACGCGATAAAATCCATATAGTTTAATTTCAATGAATAACATTCGCGTAAACAGAAGACAATATTAATAAATATTTGTTAGATTTAACTAGCATCAACAAAAATATGGTAACAAATAGGCAGGTTAAATAAGTAATAGGTACTTTATTTTCAGATAATGTACTTTATTTTTTACCTAAGATAGTAAATATACTCTATTCGTTCAAAATAAAGGTGGCAACCCTAATCACAACTGTGCCTAACTAGCTTTCAGGCCCTTTGAAACAGGTATAGTAAATTTGCGTCTAATGAGCAAACAATGAGTTACTTGTCAAATGTCTACTTTATGCCGACGACCAAGTAATACTTGCGTCATCGGCAGAAGAGTTGCAGGCGATGGTAACTATTATGCATGATGCTTGTGAGAGTAAAGGAATGAAAATGAATGTAAGCAAGACAAAAGTAATGGCATTTGAAAGGGAGGAGTGCATGACGATGTGCAATATTATGATTGATGGAGAAAAAGTGGAGCAAGTGAAAGAGTTTGTATATTTGGGTACTTTGTTTACAAGGGATGGTACACATGAGGGAGATATTGAAAGAAGAACGATTGCTGGCAATAAAGTGAATGGCGCTCTACGCGCTTTTATGAACAGTCGAAATGTATCCGAAAAGGCACGTTTGGCTGTTCATAGAGGACTATTAGTACCTACACTTATGCATGGTAGTGAAAGTTGGGTATGGCAAAAGAAGCATGAGAGTAGAATAAATGCTGTAGAAATGAGAGCGCTGAGAAATATATGTGGTGTGACTCTGAAAGATAGAATAAGGAATAGTGTGATTAAAGAGAGATGCGGCATAAAAGTGGATATAGTGACGAGAATAGAAAAGGGTATGTTAAGTTGGTTTGGGCATGTAGAAAGAATGGACGAGAACAGACTGACTAAGAAAGTTTATAAGGCTAGTGTGAATGGAACAGTCGCAAGGGGAAGACCTAGGCGAACGTTTCTTGATCAGATCGGAGACGTTCTGGATAAAGGCCAGGTTAAGAGCACCTTAAACCGGCGAGCGTGTATGAGGAATGTTATGAAAGTGAATGAAGCCAGAGAAGTGTGTCAGGATCGTAGCAAATGGAAATCCGTAGTCTCTGCCTACCCCTCTGGGAAACAGGCGTGAATTTATGTATGTATGTATGTATGTATGAGCAAACATTACCAGAAATTGCGTACAAAACCAAATTAACAAAGTGGTATAAACAAATAACAGGCGTTAATTTTATAGAATAATTATTATTATAGGTTACTTAATAATTAATTACTTTTTAGTAAAATGCTGCTATGATTTACTAAAACTCCATTTCTATCGGCATGTCTATCGTAAGTTTGTAATTCAATTCAGAATAAGTAGGTAGCACAGAGATAATGATAATAATAATATAACGCCGACGACTGCGTTATACTGCCGAACAAGCAAACGAAATTTGACAATAGACGTTACAACAACAAATATAAGTACCTACAACAAAACGTTTTATTTAATACATTGACATTTGTTAAGCATACATATTTTTCATATTATAAGTAATTTCTTATCAATTAGTATCAGTAGGTAATAAACAAATATTGAAGTAAACCAAAAGAAGGGTATGAAATAAAAACATAATGTGTTTTGTAGACTAGTATAAACACATACCATCTAGCGCGCTATATGTAAAATAAATGGTAGGTCGATTACCTTGTGTGATCATCGATTGATGTGTGTGATGTAAAAAATACCGATTTAATGATATCTTTAAATCATAATGCGTTTACCTTGATGCCCGTTAATTAAATATGTACAATGTTTATTTATAATAACATTATATGGTCCATTTCTTTCCAATTAAGCATATTATTTTTAAATTGGAACTCATAGTGCCATCTGTGATCTATTTTTGGAACTGTTTACTTTTTGTTCCAGTAGGTAGCGCACATTTTGCATCGGCTCGTTTAAATATATTCTATCCGTGGTAAACAGTCAATTAGGTACCTATTTTACTGTCACAACGCCATCTCTTATGAGCTGGTATCAAATAGGATTCGGAACTTGTGATGGGTAGATGGCAGCAGTGGCGCTAGTTTTGTGCTGCTATCTAGTGTAAAAAGATAGGTACCAAAATAGCAAGTAGAATAGCCAGTTATGTGTGTCCAAGATTTTTGTGTGGGATTGAGTATCTGTACTAGTAAAGTATTATATTATCTGTGCCCATGGAAACAGTTTTGTTTATTGTTATCGTAAATGCTGCTTTTAGGTGTAACTGCACTCTTTTAACCTGAAATGGCTAATCGGACATAATAATTGGAATACAGGGAATTAAAACATTTTCCCTTTTTGCCATTCCATTCATGATTATAGCTTTTGTAATGTTGCGTCCTAGATGAGTAATTTGTAGCCGTATACCATTACATAGCCTTGGTGCGTGATTTCTTATTGACAGGACTGGAACACCAACTTTTAGTCTCAACTTATGGGAAAGCACTCCTGATCATTCTAAAGAGTTGAGAAACTCTATAGGATACAATATCACTTGTTTAGTGTCCATAACATTGTCTACTGAGAGGTACACGACAACATGGGCTCTACATCTGACATAATTTGTTCGTTTATTTGGCCTACTGTCATTTGTCGGTGGTTTAGGCCTCATTTATGGAGACGCGGGGCATTGCACGTCGCGGGTGGCGTGGCGTCTTGCGGCGCGTCGGTCGTTTTTTCTGTTTACGGAGCCGCGGCTCACGCGTCAACACAAACATAGGGCGATATACGATGTTGTTTATAGAACAGCGTGGCGGTGCCCGCCGCTGCACCCGCAGCGAATCGTCAAGCGTGTAGCGAAGTACGCAGCGGCTATCGCTGCTTCGTATGCGGCGGGCATCTTTGCGGCGCATTTATTATAGTTCACTTTTTAACATAGAAATGTTTACTAAAAAATGTCGATCATATCGTACTCCACAGCGACAGTGACTTACGTTGGCGTTGTGTGATTTCCAAATAACACTGGCAAAAGGTACCGATACCTCTGTACTGAATTTTATTAAAATCGGTTTTGTGGTTGTCTCGATAATGACGAATTCTCATACAATCTTTCATCCTTTATTTCCACCCCTTCAAACCCTTTTTTACAACAAAAGGTAACCTACATCGTTACAAGTTACCTTTTGTTGAAAGGACACCCTTTCCCAAGGTCTAGTCTATCTCTGTACCAAATTTCATCATAATCGGCTGTGGTTTAGGCGCGATAATGAAGAATTCCCAAACAAACTTTCATCCCTTATTTCAACCCCTTCATGACCTTTTTACAACAAAAGGTAACATATGTCCTTGTCCAAGGTCTAGTCTATCTATGTATCAAATTTCATTAACATGGGTTCAGAGGTTTAGGCGCGATAATGACGAATTCCCATACAAACTTTCTTATCTTATTTCAATCCCTTCATGCCTTTTTTTACAAAAGATGGTACCCTATGTCCTTTGCCAAGGTCTAGTCTATCTCTGTACCAAATTTCATCAAAATCGATTTAGTGTTTTAGGCGTGAAAGCGTAACAGACAGACAGACAGACAGTTACATTTGAATTTATAATATTAGTAGGGAAGTAGGGATTGAGAAAATCAGTAAACAAAAAAGAAGTTAATCCAGGCTAGAAAAGGAAAAAAAGCCCTAGTAAACGATACACGCCCTTTTTTTTGTATTCGGCATTCTGTCGAATAAAAATAACGTATAGTAAAACAAGTTGCAGTGTATTTGCAGATAACACAAAATTTCGAAGAAATAATATAGTTTGAAAATTGCAATCAAGATTTAGATTATTTGTTTCGCTCCACAGGTTGGTAATGCTGTTCCACCACCACTGGGTGCAGCACTGGGCAGAGAAATAAAGAAAGCATTAAGTGCCAGCATGACGAATTGAATTTTTATCTAGACATGTACATAAAGCGTGTTTTAAGTTTTTTGTACTAAATAAAATAAAGTAATTAAGTGCTAAGTATGTAATGATATATTCAACCATATTGATCTTTGCAATTTGGAATCATTTTCGTTTACTGTACATAATTTCCCAAATATAGACTTTATTTTTCAATATGAGTTTTATTTTCTCAAAACATTTTTTGTTTTCCGTTTAACATTTTTGACCAAAATACTTAGTTCAGCATCTTCTCTAGATTTTTTAGGTTGATGATCTGCAATTGGTGTGTCTACCGGCCGGCGTTTCAATTTTTCTTGTATGAGTTTCTCCATATTTTTAGTTTTCTTGAAATTAGGATCACTTGGATCGATATTGTAATGATGTGAATTGTAAAGCGCAGAAAATCTATCGTCGTTTACATTTACTTCAAAATCTGGTAATGCCTGTTTTTGTTCATTCATTTTTGCTTTCAACTTCTTTTTCCTTCTAGATTTCTTGTCACTTTCAGATTCTTGAATCTTCTTTAAGCTGAAATGAGCTTTTCCATCATCATCATCTAAAAGTAATTCCAGTTCAGCCTTCTTTTTCTCTTCTTCTTCATCAACAATAGGCTCACTTTGATTTTCTTTACTTTTAGTGCCAGATTTATGTTTCTTGAATTCTGGTTTGTTGAATTCTTCAGCAAAATATGGATCATTCATGTCTATACCTGAAGGTACATCGTCATCAGACATACTATCTTCTGAAGTAGAGTCAACATTCTCAGATTGTTCCTTTTTAGCTTTATTCTTTAATTTCTTCTCCTTTTTCTTTTCTTTCCTTTTTTGAATTAATTTTTCAAATGGCGTCAATGTTTTATGTTCTGTAATAAAATAACGCAACATTTTAAAATCAAAAAATGTAATGTTATCATATTAATAATAATATACATTTATTTCGATCTAAGTCCATATCGTGTTGGTAACAATTTAATATGTAAGTCAACACATATTTAAATTTTCTGATGTATTTTTTGCAAGAAAAGCTTCAAATAACACATTAACTCGGTATTCATAGTTCCATGCCTTGCAAAGAAAGAGCCCAAACTCAACACTTGGTGCATTAATATACTGAACATTTTTAAATACATACCCTCATTTAATTTCTTCTTTACTAACTCTTCTGCTTTATCTTTGATTCCAATACCCCAGCTTATCTCCATTTCCATATCTTTATTACTTTTCTTTTCCTCTTTTTTTTCTATATCTTCAAGCAGTTTCTTATATTTATGTATAGGATCATCATCATCATTTTCGGAATTTTCTTCAATATCTTCAGGTTGATTTTCACCTGTAACGATGAATTACGTATATATTTGAAATAAAATACACACATATTATATACACTCGCATCGTGAAACGATGTCGCGTCGTAGCACGGTGCGACGTCGTATCGTGTTTATGGGTGCGAGCCCTTAAGGTGCACTATTGACTTTACCTATGTTGTATTGTTTGTAATGTATACGATAATGGGTCGCCCATAAAAAACGTAAATGAATAAATATAATAGTGAAACCCAAAAAATTACCATCACTTTCACTGCTTGATGCCAGGTAGTCTTTAAGATCCAAATCGTCGATTTTACCGTCCAGAGCGCATTTTATAGTTTCAGTTCTATTTGGGTTGGTTGTATCCCATGTGAGTTCCACTTTGGCTTGCTGCAGTGCAGTCGTCGTAAACAAACGTGGCTTATACTTCGTCAAGTCTGGCAACTTGGTGCATACTTCTCGGGGTTCCTGATAATTTTAATAAGGGTTCATCATTAGAACTTCAGTGTACCTGATTTATACTCCTTAATGCTAACACTTTATTAACGCTAACATCAGTTCTGTTGGAACTTCTGTTTTAGAACGTATAAAAAAGGATAGTAACTTTTAAAACTAAAAACTGTTCCAGACTTATGGCCAGTCCCACAACTAACAAGTAAAAGTTATCCGAAAGATAAATCGCATGCAGTCTCACTCTTGTTAGATTAAAGAAGAGATATGGCAAGACTTATCTTATAGATAAATGCTATTTGGAGGTGGTGGGACAAGCCCTTAGTTTAAGTTTTTACTTACTGATAGCTATAATTTACAGCCAAGGGCACTTAACAATACATATACAAAAGCGTCTCAACGATATAATTGTTGCCTCAAATTATAGTAAACACGCAAATTAAAGTTTACCTGATCAAAACTAACGTCATCTGGTATAAATCGCATATCAAGACGTGTTGCGCTACTCTCATATTCCATTCCATCGCATTCACTGTATAGCTTGTCGGCTGTCGACACAGAATCACATTCCACCACGGCGTAGTAATACTTCAATCTATTCAACTGGTAACGACGCAATTTTTCCATATGGTATGAAGATCCTGAAATTAAGCAATAATCTTGAGTTGATAATTAGGATCCTGAGGTGAGCATCAGCCGTTTCTGGGGCGGGTACAGCCCACCTGACGCCTCCTTATGCCAATGTTTCCGATTGATGGGCGAGTTACCATGGACGCTTTCGTTAAGAGACTCGGGATCGTTAAAGTTTGTAAGCAGCGAATTGACGTGGCTACTAGCTGGCATAAGCATTCACTCATATGCCAGCATTAACAGCAAAATATTATTATTAAGAGGCATTTCAATGCACTAGGCAGAGATTTTGTTTTAAGGATGGGTGGTGTAGTATAGGGAGGCCACAAGGATATTATTAGGCGCCAAGAACTATGATAAATTATGTCTCCATACATATTCGAATCTCTAATATTATTTTAAGAGCCACTATATTATCCGGTAGCATACTAGCATCAGATAAACAGAGTGCTGTATATGTGAAATCATTATCAGCAGAAACTGTCATAACAATATTTTTAAAGATCACTTTTCTAAACTTTGGGATTTAGTTCTATTTTCTAAAGTGTAAATTAAATATGCTTTAGCTTACTAAGCTGCTAGTACAATTATCATTAAAAAATTATAATAAAACAATAATTTAATTACAACATACCTTCTTCATTGCCTCCATCATCAGAGAGATCATCTAGTTTTTGCTCTGTTAGTTCTATTGGACCTCGCACTTCTTCTTCCTGCATTCTTTTTATTCCAAATTCAGATGGGTAGATCTAAAAAAAAATATTCAATCATAGCAACAATACTAATAATTTTAAATTTTACTTTTTTTGAATGCAAAGTCCTATAATTATGCCTGTTGACAAGATTTCCCTAGTTTGGATGGCAGAAGCTTACAAGGCATTGTTATAGGCATTTGCAATTTGACTTTTGTGTTTATGTATTTAAATGTAATCTTTGGTAATAAACTTATTGTTACTATTCAATCATTGAACTAAGGACATAAACAAAATCTAGATGTATCTTGACCTTCTTTTAACTTTGAGCACCTGTTTGTGGTTTGAATACATAATAAAAATTTACCACTTAAACCATATAATCACTTCGTAATCCTAACCAATATTATAAATGCAAATGTCAGTTTGTTATAGGCTTTAGCTACTCTATAAATCATCATGAAATTTTGTATACATGTTGTCAGGGGTATAGAAAAGGACATAGGCTATATTTCATCCATGAAAAACTGTACTGTTGCCAAGGGAAAGTTAGTTAGTTTTATAAAGAGCTTTTTACAAACCATTATCTTTTTAATGACTCCTCCTGCTGGCACAAATGAGTTGAGCAGCACCATGAGGTCAGTTGCTTTAATGTTGTCCCAGTCCATATTGCAAATGGCAATTCTGAAAAATATAATATGATAGTTAATTTCAGTATGATACTTTACAAAACTTTTAATAGTGATAAGTACTAGTTTGTACATTGATATTAAATATAATTGCAAAGATTGTTAAAGTTCATTATAATTATATTCAAGTTAATTAAAATTGTTGAAGATTTTAGATAGACACCTGCCGCTGTATCAACAGACTCTCCTTTTTAATCACCCTATATCATACATGTAAAAAGTTTTAACAAATACTACACTTCCATCCACTAATTAAAAAAAGATTAAGTGATATAAAGATCTAGTTATTTTAGCTAATATAATTATAATTGACATTTGCTTGCATTATGTATTTGCTGTTCTTACTTGCATATTGCACTGTTCAGAAGATAAAGAAATCTACCTTTTGGTTGACTCATCAGTAGTGTCCGCATCAGCATCAAGTTCACCCCATTCATGTTCTAGATCACTGTCCTCCTCAACATCTGTACTCTCGTCATCGGAAGAACTGTCCGTTTGTAATACACCTACAAAATATGGTAACTATTTTAAACTTGTATACCTTGCACCAAGTTTTAACTCCTTATGAAGTTGTTGCAAATAGCTTGCCAAGAACAAAAAACAGGAGTTTGGAGTGAAAAAAGGAAGCAGGCGAAGTACTAGAAGTTTAGAAAATATGTATACTTTGTTCAACACCTTGAGTGTCAGGAATGTCAAAGCAGTTCTTTTGGGAATGTTGGCTAAATGGCTAAAACCATGTGTCTGCCACAGCATTTGGACTAAAATAAAGAAAACAGTTTCATCAGGTGTTGTTGTTGAGAAGATTCTGATATGAAACTCAAAGTACCAAGCTAGTAGGAGTAATTCAATTGTATTGGCTTGCCAAAATAAAAGCTAAATTAAATTAGATAAAACTAGTGCATAAACTTATAGTCAACTAGCTGACCCAGCAATCATTGTTCTGCCATATAAATTCATTTGATAGACATTGACACACTAATCACCTAGCAGTATGAAATAAACTTTACGACCTATTAGAGAATAGCTTGTATATACGTAACAATTTCAAAAAGATCAGTCAACGACAAACACTGTGACATGAGATTTTGAAATACAGTCAAAACCGGATATAACGACATTGAAGGAACCATATAAATTCAGACGTTATGTCCGATAGTTGCTATAAATAATATACATAAGTATGAAGTCATATGTATGTTTAGAATTTTTAAATACATACAATTATGTAGGATGGGTATAGGATATACTAAAAACTTATTTGCAAATAAAATAACAATGTTTATTCTGAAAAATACTAAGTGTAGTCTATTAGCTGTAATCAGCTGAAAATATTTCTTCAAAGATTGGAAACGTTAAATTTTTAATAATTTGTTTTGCTGGAACAAGTAAAACAGTTAGTCGTTCATTGTTTTAAGTGATATGTAGCTGTATCCAATGTTATATACTAATATTGTTATATGCTGTATACTAATATTATAAATGTGAAAGTTTGTGAGGATGTATGGATGTTTGTTACTCTTTCACGTATAATCTACTAAACCGATTGCGATGAAATGGAATGTAGATAGCTGGAGACCTAGATTCACACATAAGCTACTTTTTATTCCAATATTCCCACGGCAACGTGACTTACGCAGGTGAAACCGCGGGCAAATACTATTTGTTTTTCTAGGGATTCGGCCGGGACCTTGCCATTCGGACGTAATAACCAATCCGTCGTTATATTCGGTTTCGACTGTACATACATATATTTACAAAATACAAAAACAAATACTGTTGTTTATTTGATAACATGTTTTTAAATTTTCTATTATCCTTCTTATAAACAAATTAACTGACCTTCTCCCCGGGCATAATCAATATCTAAATCCAACAATCTAGTTTTAACTTTTTTATCTAGTTTGCCACGAATTAGTTTATCATTTAGGAAAGCTGGAGTGGTGTCTTCCGTTTCTTCTTCGCTCTGCACTACATGTGCCTGTTCATCATCACTAGGAGGTCGTTTCACAAAACGACCTGGTACAATCTTATCATTCACTTCCACATCGTTTCCTTCTTCATTTTCGTCATCTTCAGAGCTACCACTTCCTTCATCTACATCGTAATATTTCCTTAAATTCTCTGTCGAGGTTTCATTCATAGGCCGACCACGCTTATCTACTGAATATTTCACTTTGAATTTTTCATCTTTAAACATGGACTGAAAACGTTTATCAATTTTTATTTTTCTTTCATGTTTAGGTATTTGTCTGTACCGTGGATCATTAAGATATTTGGTAAAACGACTGTCTTTTAATATGTCACCCATAGTTAAATATCAGCGACTTATTTTCTATAAAAATAAATATACTTTAAGCGTTCAATTATAACCTATAGTTTATAGGTTACAATCCATAGACTATACATATACATACAATTCTGTTAAGGAAGACTGTCACTTGGCAATTGGCGGATCGTAACTGATGTTGACTAAGGATGTAGTTTTTATACCGCCTGGACTCTACTATTGTTAGATAGCTTTGAATCTGAAATTGATAAAAAGGTATAATCATTAAAAACCTATGATAACTGAAAAGGTTTATAATAATAAATTAAATAAAATTTATTAAATTGATCATTAATTGTCTCACCTATATATAACCACGTTGTATTACATTACCTATATTTAGTCAGCTATGCATTTACTACCGCTCCGCCACCAGGTCATATGAATACTAAGTAAATAAATTAACAACATGTCTATAATGTAGGATGTGATG
The DNA here is from genome assembly GCA_963675205.1 of Catocala nupta. Lineage (NCBI taxonomy): Eukaryota > Metazoa > Arthropoda > Insecta > Lepidoptera > Erebidae > Catocala > Catocala nupta. The sequence continues at coordinate 14,913,849 of OY776082.1, forward strand.
TTTGTTTACAACATTTGGATGATGCACCATTATTATGGATACACAGTAGTGTAGGTACAACTTGAGGGCTTTAAACTTTATTTAGACAGAATACCATCAATGCATACAACATGAGACAGTTTTCAACTTCAAAGTTCAACTGACTAAATCTGTTTACATTCTCAATAAAATGCACCCAAAGGAGAATGCCCATTCGTGGTACTGATTTTTCTCAAGCATCAATAAAAGAACCATTTGTAAATTATTTTAGTTATTTTAGAAGTCTTTATGCTCTTTTCCTGTTTGTTCTGAACCAGGGATTAAATTCAGATAAAAAAAATATATTACTGATTACAAATTATCATCCGATTTTAGTTAAAAAGTTGCCATAGTAAATAAACAAGAATGTTGAAAGACAGATCCGATCGATACTATTATCGATTACAGTTAAAAGCAAAAAATATATATTTATCCCATAAAATATAATGCCATCATCTCAAATAAAATGTTAGCATGTGATTTCTTAAATTCTTTGATCAAATTGATTTCTCGCGCTTGAAAGTTATTTCGTTGGTATTCAAATCAAGATAAGGTGTTAAAGAATCGAATAACGCTAGACGAATAATCGATTTTCATGTTAAATATAAGCTGGCAACATTAAGTGTCACACTCAAGTAGTGGTGGTTAATATAGCACGTAGCGTCATAACGTAGCACGCTATATTTACTCAACGCATAGCGCGCGCTAAATCGTTTCAATCTCGGCGCTAGAAATAGCGTCGCGCTATAAATGCCTAGTCTGTTATGCATAGCGTGGAAAAACGACGAGCGCGCTGCGCGATGACTCGCCAGCGCGAGCGGCGAGCGACGTCTAGCGTCTAGCGCGCTAGATACGCTACGCTATTTAGTCGCCGCGTGCTACCGCTCGCTGTATGACGTATTATCGTTGTTTCCGTTACTGTACTATTCCGGCCGGCTCATGCGATTTATGTATTAATGAACTTTTAAATCGCCTATAATTGCTTTATTATTATAGAACATATCATTATTATTATTCAGTAGTCACAGTCAATAAATTATAGACGGTCCTAAGTCTCAAAAGTATGAAAGCGAGTTCATGGAATTTATTTTGCCTATTACTTATTAGATTATATATTTTTACAAAACACGCTCCACAGTTAAAGTCGGGCATTTCAAGGTTATATTCTCCAAGGCTCCACGCTTCCATATTCTGTGACGCTACTAGCGTGCTTACGCAGCGCGCTATAACATAGAGTATAAAATAGCGCGCTAAAAAAATATAGTTTCTAGTCCGTAGCGTGCTATCTTAATATAGCGGATTGGAACACCACTACACTCAAGTCACGTTGCATTGTTGACAAACACAGATTACAGAGTCTATACAGATAAATAGCTTGCGACGCCGGCGACTGTGTTTTATTTCGGTATTTTAGTGTTGATTGAGTTTTACTCTACACTTAAACTGTAATAAACATTATTGTGCATAGTGTTAATAGAGTTTTGCCCTCTACTTGTGCTGTAATAAACGTTATTGTGTATCGTGTGTGCAATTTAAAGACAGCACGTTTTTACAATATTATCACGATAGGACATTCTTCTATTGTTTGTGTTGTGCTGCACAAGCTGTACAACTTGTGTTGGTTTTGATTGATCATGAAAATATCTACGCACGAGGACTCTGTGACACGAACATTTGACTGGCGAAACCTGTGTATCAATTCTTCTTTTTTGATATCTAGAAATCAACTCAGACATACATTGGAAAGTGCATTCTACTCCAATGATCAATTTATTACAGTCATGGATAACTCCTACTCAGGTAAGCAAATACTCGTAACACTTGACTCCTTGATACAATTAGGACTGTATTACCTTTTTATTTGATGGGTATAAATTGTTTACTCTTTTCCTACTGCCCCATTTAAAATCATGATATACTAATGTAATGATTGTAATACCCTATTAAACAGTTATAATCTAAAGTCTGTTTTTTAATCTCGTAGACTAAATTGACATTTCGAGTGTTGTCAGTTTATTGCAATTCTTAAATAGTGATGTGGCACAACCGAAACTTAACGTTAATAAAATCAAGTATCGTTTTTTTATAATAAGTTATCCTGATATAATGTGTAGGTACTTATTTAAAACGTAATAATACAAAATTAATAATGTAAAACATATATTTTTAATAACATAACTTAATTACAGGTTCGCGTTAATCTGATTCAGATAATGACTCCATATCTGAGGAATATTCTGAATTATCAGAATCGCCACATATTTCTATGATAAACCTATCAGTAATGTCGTTGGTTATATGGCCCAGATGACACATTTCATCTTCAATTTTAATTACATGGCCTACACAGTCTTTCCACCGTTGCGGGGTCACTTGACGAAGCCCTTCTTCAAAAAGGCTTCGTACTTCATTCATTTTGAATGTTTTGTTATTTTTAGCGACATGCCCCTTTACTTGAGCCCAGACCAACTCAATCGGGTTTAGCTCGCAGTGGTAAGGGGGCAGTCGCAAAATAGTGATACCCCGTTCAGCAGCCATCTCGTCGACGACATACCTTTCATGGGCTTTTTTGTGCTTTCGGGCAATTTTATTTAATTCGGGCTTTAACATTGTCTCGTCATATGAAATATTTTTTGATTTTAGCCAATCTTGGATTTGCCCTTTTCGCCAACTAGAAGTAGGTAACGGTTACAGTTTCCTGGTGTGATATGGAGCATTATCTATTACAAGTACTGCGTTATCTTTTAATCTCGGAAAAATATTTTTTAACCAGTTTTCGTATATATCAGAAGTCATCTCCTTGTGGTAATCATCTAGCCCCTTTTTCGCTTCGAATATTAATAGACCATCATCTACGAAACCCTCTTCGCTTCCAACATGGGACACTACAAGTCGTCTCCCTTGCCTGAAGGCCTTTGGTTGGTTTGACCCAGTGGTTAACCCTACTAAGAAAGCCTGACGTGATGATTTCACACTGGTGTCCACCCAGTGCTTATTCTCAGTATGGCCTAAAATGATTATTAGTATGTGTGTGAATAAAATAATAAAAAACATAAATACAATAAAAACTACAGTCTCGAGAAACAAGTATAGAGTAATACAGTATAGCCGAAAGAGTGAAATCGTCCAATTTGTTTTTGAAATCTATTTTAGGGCCAGGTATTTTCGGTGAGTTAAAATTTTCATTTTCTTTGTGCTCCTTCAGCACGTTGTAGATTGAAGCTCTGAATATGTTTAATATTTCGGCAGTTTTTAAAACACATTCGTTTTTTTTTGGCGTCTCGGTTGGAGATTCGGTTTTCTTTTCAGAATATACATATTTGTAAGCGTTCATGATCATTTCTTTTTCGGTTTGGCTAAATTATTTGAGCATTCGTTTTTTTCTTGGCGATAGAGTTTCTTCATTACGCCTACGCGACGAAGTTGAAGGCTGAGCGTCCATCATAAATGGTTCAGCGTAAACAAACGTAACGTAACAAATGTTTGGTAACGTAACAAAACCACAAAACTTAACAAAAAACAAACAAACAAAGAAACTGAAACAAACTCAACGAAAATATAACAAATAGCACTTGAAATTGTATCAAGATACAACGGACGCATTCGAACACTTCAGAGGTTGAAGGACGAATAAGGTAAACAAAATGGTGTCCAGTGTTGTTCCTGTGAAATTTAGGGTTGCTGTGTTCAACATCTAACATATTTAAAACTACCGTATTATCATAATTATTTTAATAATTGCAGTTGTTTGTATGGTGTCAAATTCCATAATAGCCGTATTTTTTAAGTTCTGCCGTTTCGTAAGAGAAAAAGGGTTAAGATTGCCGTTTTAACGCGTACGGGAACAACACTGATGGCGTATATCATTTTATTTTGTTTAATTTTAAGGCGTCGAAACATGGTCGGATTACGCATGGCGTTGCGTGGTCAGATTTCCCTGGCAGTTTGTAGCACATCGTGCGGCCGTGTGTACGTACGTGAATTTTAAATATAAAACTTGGAATGAAAATAAAATTCGTCTAATAAAGATAAAAAGTTACGATTCAACAAACCGGTATCGTAGGTACAACACTGCACAAAAGAGCTGGCAACATTATTTGTAAATTTGACATTTGCATGTGTCAATTTAGTCTACGAGATTAAAAAACAGACTTTATGTATAAACATTTGATGACTAATCAGTGGATTAGTATGATAGATACTAAGCTAATTTCACAATATTTAATGTAGTGATGCATGCTGTGCAAATGAATTTAAAAGGATACCTATCTTTATATAGTATAATCATGAAATTATTTTAATTACAGGTAACTCCAGAAAGGATCATTTGCACCAAATATTTTGAAATACTTCTAACTTGAGTAAATACAATGAGCAATGAAAATGCTATACCTTTGCCTGCTTTTAGGCATAGAAGAGTGCATTCCTTGTGGATATTCTATTTTACAAGTACCAAGAACATACCCTGTGCAACGTGGTCATCAAGAAAGGAACATTTTAATACAATTAGTTCCGCTCCACTTGGTAAATATTTTTAATAAGTTAAAGGCATACTGAGGTCTCCAGTAGTGACAGGTGCTAATATAATGAATACAAATACAATTTATGTGTGCCTTTTTAGGTCTCCAGACTAGAATGTGTATGTGCTGCTTGTTGGAGGTCAGCAATGAGAGAAGTGCAAAGACAACAACAGCGTGTCTTAAATCGCCCAACTCTGGCTGATGCTGGCTTAAATGCAGATATACATATTCCTGGAATAAATGATCAATGAAAAATACCTAATAAATAGTATCATATAATTACTTGTGTTTTATTCACTTATGCCATGAAATCTTAATATATACTTTATTAATGTTTAAAATTGACACTTACAACATACATAAAGGATAGTTTATTCACTCTTTATTTATTTCAACTTAAAATAATTAAAAGAAGTAAGAAATACCACAACTATAAATAAATATTTTTAAGTTTATGGTTATGTTATGTTTGCTCGAGAAACTTTGAAACTCCTGTTTAGATTCATCTAATACTAAATATAATAATAAATAGTTGTTTCATACACTATTTAAAACAACTTTGGAATTGAAGCAACATAGTACCGTGGTCCATACTTTAATGGGCATTGTCCTTTCAATACAAACACGAGTCTATGTTTTTGGTTTATTAAGAACATCAGATTTGTGGACATAAAATATGTGGATTGTGGATATAAGTTTTGACTCAATTTTTATTCATGTTTCTTGTTGTATGCATTGACGGTTCATATTTAATATATTTATTTCTGTCCGAAAATCTGCCTACAAACATATTTGATTGAATGAATTAGTCTTAATCCTATTAAAAGACTGTGCATACGAAGATGAATTATGAAGATATAGCGAACCCTTAAAATGATTAGTATTATACAGTGTGAGTTTTCATAAAGTGTACATATGAAAATGAGTGAAACTAGACATCATTTTATCGCTAGGAAAAATAATAAAAAAAAAGAAAATCTTCGATTTATACCTATTTATATTTTTTCTTTAGAAGTTATGGACCTTGTACCAAGAAAACCTTGTAACTTTTGAACCAGGTGGTTAATCGTGTTGAAACAAACAACAATAATACGAACAAAACAGTAATAATACGGAATGTGTAGACAATAACGACGGTATACTATTCACATCCAAAAAAATACCGCTGGCATAAAAATAAGGAACATTTTAGACCAAAACTGAGTTTCGTACAATGTTTTTTGAAACATTGTTAAAAAACTCAAGAACACGTCCCCATTGCCCCTAGTTTTTATTCATTGACGTTAATCTGTATCTAATAAGCTTTAAAACAACATAAAATCACACCTGTATCCCAAACAAAACAGTTTTTATGAAGGGCTAAACAAAGACCTTGCCGCCACCACGTGCATCTTTTTTCGAAACTTGCATTATCTATCTCAGGTTAAAATTAAATCTTGTCTAATTCTTTGCCATAAATTACTAAACTTACACTTGGGCTGCAAGTGCCACTAATTTTTCTGTAAAGGTACGAAAGGTATAAGTAATAAATAAAAAATATCAAGTAGTAATCAGCACGTTTATTTAATGTAGCAAGTTTTCAAAATGACTACCACTTTGTCGTAAACGCATAGTACTTGGCAGCAAAATCTGTTGCGTTGCTCGTCTTATCATTGTTGGATCTTCCTTTATGGCACTGGCGCAGTTTAAAATCTTCTCCTGCAGTTCAGCCTCACTATTGATGGGAGAATTTAAATTCTCTGCTTCATTGTCGCCCACAGAACATAATCAAGGGGTGTCAGATCGGGTGAACGCACAGGCCACCCGACAGGCCCCTGCCTACCAATCCATCGATTGGGATAGCTTTCATTTAAATAATTGCGAACTATTCTTGCATAATGTGCAGGGCATCCGTCCGTTTGCAAAAACATTCTACGTCGTGTTCGTAGAAGTACATCTTCCAAAAGTAATGGGAGATTCATCATCCCTTAAAAGTTGGAGAAATCTGTCAGCAGTTAATGTTCTTGGGAGTATTAATGGACCAATCAACATATCTTCAATAAGAGCTGCCCAAACATTGATCGAAAACTTCACTTGAAAAGTGGAAGCTCTTTTTAGCTTCGGGTTCTCTCCTTTAGGACTCCATAAATGTAAATTTCTGCAGTTTGTAATACCGTCTCTTGTAAATTGGGCTTCATCCATCCAAAGAATAGTTTTTGCAAACACTGGGTTATCTCTTGTTTGTCTCTGAATCCTTGCGGACATAACACACCTTGGGATTGCGTCAGTTCCTTCATGCAAATGTTGCACTCGCTGATAGTGATAGGGATGTAGACCTTCTTTCTTTAAAATGCACCACACAGAAATTTGCGATATGCCATGTACCATTGCTAATCGTCTTGTACTGATATTTGGATCAGCAAACAAATCACGCAGTACAGCTTCTTCAATAGAGTCGTCGATTATGACAATTGCCTCGCAAAGATCTCTACTTGGTCCAAGTCCAGAAGTAGCCAATCTTCTATGAACATCTTGAAAGTTACGAGCAGATGGTACTGATCGTCTCGTTGGAAACTTAGCTAAATAAGTTGTATGTATTTCATTGCACAGTCCATAATAAAAACGCATATCGGCGATATGCGCCGGAGGAAAATCACTCAAACGGGGCATCACAAAACAAGAATACACAAGTAGCAGCGACGAATGATTCGGAGCGACTGATTCTTTCTGTAGACCTGGTCCCTTAATTTATCCCTTATCCTGCACCTCAATCCCACCCTAAACTACCTGAGATAGATAATGCAATTTTCAAACAAAGATGCACGTGGTGGCGGCAAGCGGATGCATGTGGTGGCGGTTACAAAGTATCAAAGTGCACCAATACAAATCTAAAGGTGCTAAATGTTAAACAAGATTTATTTTAATGGCCATGGATTATCGGTGTTGACTTTACACGACACACAGCAAGTGTTGGAGATGGTAGATGATCTCATAACTTTATCTACTACCTTGTTCCATTACTTTTAAATAGCATCGAGCCTAGAATTTGCGTGCCACGTATTAACCGTCTACCAGCAATGTGTAATATAACATTAACAACGGTTAGCAAAATAATGACTAACAGTTTGTGCCTGCCCCTGATGTTCAAATGACGTTCTTGTCGATGTATCATTCAAATGAATGTATCTCCATAATGTACTTAAACGTAATAGATAAAAATATTATTGTAATATAGAGCCACTCTATTGCCATCTCAAAAGATCGAAAACGCACAACAGTTCTAAAAAAACAAATAATACGTATGCTCTGTTTCTTCTTATTAACACGCTTTTATTAGCTTGGTATGTATATGTATCTATGTGTCTATGAATCTATGAATCTATGTAACGGAATCTTTGAACGTGATTTTCACCCCTTTCAAACCAACGGATTGATTTGAAACTTTGCACACCGAGGACCGATGACAATACAATAATTTAGAAAAAAGAAAAGTAAAAGTATATTAATGTAAAAAGCGTAGAGTGCTTTCTAAGATATTTTACATTAAAATTATTAAATTATTTTCTACTTTTTTGGTTTTTTTTTTAATAAAGCTTGTTTTTGATTTAACTTTTATTTTTATACGGCTGGGCCCAGTCTATTTATTACATTGTCAGGTTATAGTACTATTACTCATGCAGTATTTCCGTAAATAGCAACTAGAGTATTCAACCCGAAACTAGCAATAATCGACTAACTACTGTTATCCAAAAGACTGTGTTCTCATTGGTTAGTTGTCATCTGTCATAATTTTAAAATTTTTTACTTCGGCAACTTATGAATTCAGTATATAATTTTTCAAGCCCGGCAGCCTTGGTTGATAGTTCATAATCTCGATTCTCGTCGAAGTCGAAACCTATAGTTGGAAGTGGTTAGTGGTTGAAACATACACAAGGTGTAAACTAATCCAAATATTGTTAGCTTTTCGGTGGACTGTTTGTTATTTTGATGTGATGTGACAGTGTTTATCAACATAATCGTAATACGACTATATCTGCGTCGAGATGATAATACATGCATATTTATAATTTAGTAGTCACTATTTACGTAAGGTTATTGGATTGTAATGATACCAACAAGGACATAGTTTGTGTGCAGTAATATCGGTCGGTGATATGACGTCGTCGGGTGGTGCCAGTACTCATCTCGGAATGCATTCATCAATGCCTGGTCCAATAGGACTAGCTACACCAACTGCAGAATTTGGTCTAACAGTGGGTGTGCCTCCATCGACAATGGGTTACGATCTTCAAGCCGCTAATAGCGGGGATTCTTCCTCGGAGTCCCATTCTCCAGGTATACCTACTGCAAAAGCCAGCGATCGAGAATCCCGTATTAAAGCTGAAAAACAACGTCGGAGCCAATACAATTCCCAGATCCAACTAATGATGTCTTTGTTGTCTGATATAGTGCATTCACAACGCAAAGTCGATAAAACCAGTGTTCTGAGACTTGCAGCCAACAAACTCCGAAACGAACACGTCTTTGGGGACACGATAAAATGTGGACATATTGAGACCTGGTCATCATCTTTTCTGAAATTTTTTGATCTCTTTGGCGGTATTATGTTTGGAGTAACGTGCCGTGGCCGTATATTTATTGTGTCTCCTAATGTACAAGAAAAGTTGGGATACTGCCATATAGATTTGTTAGGTCAAGACTTTTATAACTATGTCCATCAGGAGGATGTTGAAATACTTCGCCATCACATTTACCCACAAGAGTTGCAAACGAGTTGTGATGATCGATTATTTGAACAACATCACAATTTTCATATTCGCATTATGAGAGCAGGTGCTCGCTCAGATCCAGCTAGATATGAGCGTTGCCGCATAGATGGTACACTCAGACGTTCTGACAGAGCTACTTCAAACGGAGTACAGGATGAACAAATTATTAGAAGACAAAGAGTCAGGACAAATAGAACGTTTTCATCAAGTGGAAACGATTTTGTCTTTATTGGCATGATTCATGTTCTATCCACTGCTATGCCGGCTCGTATCTTACCACCTACTGCATACTCTGAATATTGGACAAGGCATTTGATAGATGGGCGCATAGTGCAATGTGACCAAAGTATATCTTTGGCAATAGGCTATATGACAGAAGAAGTAACTGGTACTTCAGCATTTGTATTTATGCACAAAGAGGATGTACGTTGGGTTATTTGTGTTTTGAGGCAGATGTATGATGAAAGCAGGGAATTTGGTGAATCATACTACAGATTGATGTCACGATCTGGCCACTTTACATACATGAGAACACGAGGTTTCCTCGAAATTGATAGAACAACGAAAAAGGTCCAAAGTTTTGTATGTGTTAATAGTGTTATTGGAGAGGATTATGGTCGTCGAATGATGGAAGAAATGAAGCGGAAATATTCAGTCATTATAGATATTGAGAAGCAGCAAAATGAAGCAGTCCCTGCTGATGATGCTCCAGTAGAACATCCAAAGCGTTTGGAGCGCATTGTAATGCACCTTGTTGAGCCATCAGTGAATGAGAATATTGATGAGTTGAAGCTGGTAGCACCATCTAAAGAGAATATCATTTCTGCCATACAAAATAGTGAGAAAGTTGTCCATGAGACTGGAGTGCGGTTTGACTGTAGGAAACGTAGAAAAGTTGACTGCGATGACAATAGTGAATACCTTAAAAGACACAGTGGACTACAAGATGTCAAAATTGATCTGTAATTTGTTAATAAGCTTTGTGATGTCTGTTCCTAAGAATGTTAGATAAGTTTCTAAACAGTTAATGTTATGTATGTAGTTGGTATATTTGACCAAATATTAAAGAATCAAACATTCATAGTGTAAGTGTGACTTGAAGCAGAGGACTGAGTGTATCGGGTAAGTCCCACTGTGTGGGCCATAGGTTTGTTAATTGCAACTAATGTTAAAAACATTGGAAGTTTAAGACTGTGCCCCATTTGGTGTTTGGCAAACATCATTTAAAATTAAAAACAAAACGTACATGTGTTGTTTATTAAGTACAACAGTAAAGCCAGTGAAATGTTACATTATTAGAGTGCAGGTTTCAATATTCAGATAGTTTAACTTAGGAATAAATTTGAGTTTTTATACAAAAGCTATATTTATTCCTTAGTTATGGTTATCCTGGTTATTGAAAACTTTACAATAAAACTCAATATGAAATTTATTGTAATTAAATGCATTGTAATACAGGTACTTCTTGTACTTAATTAAATCCCATTTTTGATGACAATGCTTACACTAATCAGTTAAAAATGCCTCGATTTCATGGTAATATATTCATATATCTACCAGGTTTGGGAATGTATTATAAATTACATAAATATCTTTAGTTAAAATGTCACTTATTTATGAGATAACATGTGGAAAAAGTTAAAACAAAGCTCTAGGAAGGGACCATGGTGGTATGCAGCTCAATTGAAACATGTTCATAATATTATACCTGTAAAGTATCTAATATCAACCTATTATCTGTATGGATTAATATAAAATCATAATCGTAATTACTATTTATAATTTTTCTTTAGAGTACCACATGGATAATGACCAAATTTGCATTGCATTAAAAGAATGAATTATAAACAAAATGATGTACTTACTATGTGATATAATATGTGGGACCTACACTTTTAAGTGAGGAGGTTATAACTAAAATAGAGCAAAGCATTCACATCTGCTAATGATACCAATAAGAATATGTATTTTATTACATTATAGCTAAGTATATACATTATTTATTTCTAGATTAGACAACAAATGCAGGTTTCTTTGTGACATTAAACAATATTGGCTAGCTAGCAGATATTTTTTCTAGTTTCGTGAAAATATGTCATCAATGAATATTAGGCAAAGACTATATTGCAGTTTGTGTGTATGCCCAAAACAGTCCAGTCACTAATAGGCGCTTCTAGGGTTTGATTTTGTTCTAGGATTTTCTGCGATGGCCTACATATAAACCTAGAATTTTCATTTAAACCTGAATAATCCAGAATTATTCATAATGGATTAGCCATTAGATCATTCTGGATTGAGAATACCCTTATATACGCCAAAGACTGCTGATTTTTACGGAGCAACCCATTTATTGCTATTGACACAAAACCGACCTGCCGGCGTATTAGTGTTATAAACCTATTGAACTTTGACCACCTTAGGATAAGACTTACATTTAGTTAGCGCCATGCATGAGCGAGAGTGCGTAGCAAGGGATACGTGTGATACCTATATATTTGATTGCATAGCTTAATTCAACTTAACTACTTCTCCTTATTAGGGCTCAAACAAGCCAAAAATATTTTATATACCTACCTAATTTATACTCGCTGTGCGATACATCTTTTCACATACCTATTCTGCTATCGCTCAATATTTATAGATGTATCTCGCATATCCCTGGTGGAAAATCATGCTTACATTGCCAACATCGACGTCACATTTCGGGAGTCGCCGGACACTTTCGATTCGATAGCAGAATAATTGACGTGCGACCAAACCTCAAAAGTAATGCATTTTACAGTGTCTATTAATAGTAAAATGCCAGTTTAATTAATGTCGCTGCATGTATTGTAGCTAATTTCTCATAGAATTCGTTAAAAGCACTGTGACAATGCCATTTTCTGGCACGATCTCTGCCTGAAGGCTTCTACTGTGCTCAATATTTATCACCGCGGTGCTTGAGAAACAATAAACGCTTCTTTAACAATGTCAAATGTAAACACAATCTTTACGTATAGACCCACGTTATCTGTGAACAACTGTGTAATGTTGCTTTTTGAGTCTACTCCTTTTTTTTTGCCATGTTGCGATTATGACATGTCTTTCTCGATTTATCGATCGCCGATGTTTTCCGTATTCGAGACCTCAAACAAAGCAAAGTAAAATTTATTTTTTGGACTTGTCGTATGATATGACTTTTCCAGTAATGGGTCCCTGATAGTGTACCTAGCTAAATAAATGTAAATAAATACAGTAAATAACAAAAAATATGATGACGATTTTATCGTTATTAAATAATATGTAAGTATAGATACTTACATATTATTTAATAACGATAAAATATGCAACTGTGCTCGGTTGAAAATCGGCTATTATGCAAATAAATCGTTAACAACGATTGTTCACACACCGGAATGAGATAATGCGATGCATGCCATCCATACCAATGCCACTTGCCTCCGCAATACAATATGATAACGATATTAGATTAAACCAGTTGCACAGATATGTAAGGGAATTGGGTTCCCTGTTACTCGAGTAGAGTATCATAACAGCGGAGACCACCATGACAACCTTCCTTTTAAGTCAATAAAAACAAAGTATATCGAGAATCAGCGCAAATAGTTGTAATACCATATACGGCGCTTATTATTATTGTTACTACTGGCTTAGGAGTACCTATGTATATACGTTTAGCGATGAATGTTATCCATGCTTCGATTATAAGTTTGTTTGATACTTTTTCAGGATTTAAGTACTAAAGCCATTTAGAAATAACCATTTATATTATATCCTAAATTAGGAACATGTACAGCGATCTCTTTATTGGCGTGTTTTAAAATCTAAGTCTGATTTTACAAGTAGGTAGCTAGGTAGTAACTATACGGTTTGCCACATTTTCATTAATCAGTCTAATACCTACGTGTTTGTAATATTATATGTCTCTATTGGAAAGTAAGTACATTGATTTGAAGGATAATTTGTTGAGACGTAGGATAAGATTTTGAGATTCAGCGCAAGCCTTGTGTCAAAGCATATAATATACGGTATAACTGCATTCGTTTTTCAAAGATGTTTGAAAATATCCACATTACACAATATGATAAATTAATTTGCGACAACATTACTAATTTGCAATGCATGTAAAAGTAACTAAACTAAAGTGCGGCACTATTTTACAAAATCTTTTTGTTTATAATTGACTCTCTTTACCAAAACTTTATGAAGTAAAATACAATTAATTGAAGCCATATCAAAGTAATTACAGTTTAATTTTCCTTGTTTAGTCGTTTATCAAATTGTTTTTACCAAAAAGCAACAATAAACATTAATCTTTTTTAAATGAATGCTTTGCGCCAGCTTTTTCATAGACGTTAATATATAATATTATGTTATAAATTAATTAAATATTTTAAATCTCGTTAGGGTCGACTGCCTGGTTACTTAAAGGTCTGAAGTTGCATTAATAAAGATTAAGTAAGATATCGCGCTATATATTATCTGGTTAGTTTTGAGTTTGGTGGTCTGAAAGATTAGTATAATAAAGTTGTGAGTACCTTATATCGCGGCACTCTCTGTTTTTAGTTAAATTTATTACAGATCTGTAAATGGCCAGGCTGTTCACTCTAAGGCACGAATCACACCGAACGGCGCGCTTCGGAATGCATTATATAATATAAAAGGAATTTAATTGTCTATATAGCAAAGTGTATGCTTGTATGGAACTTGTACATATTGGAATCCAATCAGCTGACTGGATTCGAAGATGTATAGGCGACGGTTGCGAATTCCAAAATGCATGCGCACTCGGCTTTAGCCGTTCGGTCCCGACAGCATTTTGCGGAACGCAGTCTGCTGTTTTCCAGTCCGATCCGCTCCGTTCGGTTACTTTTGTATGCGTCTGAGGGCCGTCACCGTCCAGGCCATGTCAACATGATAGGAATTGAATTAATTGATTGCGTCGCGGCAGCGCTATGAGGCTCTTATAAAACGTGGAAATTCTGCGCATTTTCTCGTTTTGATCGATGCGGTCGCCTGCCGACGCTTTCATTCTACGGCGCTCCAAAGCGCACGCACTCTTGGGTGTGAGTTGTACTGAATTGATAAAATTAATGAATGGCTATAAGGGTTGTGACATATTAGATAGAAAGTAATTCGGAATATGAGTGAAGCCATATTGTACGAAACGAATTATTCAGATGTAAGTTATGTTAAGGGCAAACGATAGGTTATATTTGTCTTTGCTATTGATCTGAATATTACAACCCATAATATGTTGTTACATATTATTATGTAGTCAGATAGTTACTTGAATTGTAAATATTTGTATTGATGATGAATAATAAATTTAGGAGACAGATTATCTGTTGTAAATTGACACTTCATTCTTTGTACTCAATGAAATATTTTATCTTGAACAAAATTTATGTGGAGGGGTGTGGTTTACACTAGATAATCTCCTTAATTGTTTTGGTGTATGAAAGAATTACATGTTACATTGATATTACTTGATGTAATAAAAACTAAATTTTACATTGTGATTTTTTGTCTTTTACCTGCCTGTTCTTTTCTATTAAGCGACGAGTTTTGCGAATAAATAGTACGCTTTTGCATAAGCAGACATCTATGACAATGCTATACCACGCCTTGTCTAAGGATTTATGCCAAGAACTCTAGCGCTGTAATTAATTTGTATTGACTTAGGTACTTCCTATTAATGTAGTAATTATAAATAACTCTCTAGGGATCCGATTTGGTAAGTATATCTCGCATATGTATAATCACAATATGGGTATTGGGTTGGGTGGTTTTAGGTACATACTTAATTTATACATCGGGACGTTATCTTACAAGTTAATCAAAAAAAGCAAAAAAGCTAGGCATTAGAGCTCATAATTATTAGTTGGACATCTGAAACGCATTATAATAATGATAATTTATTGTGTTGAACACATAATTCAATGTAACTTACATATTATTAGATAAAACAATGGATTCCGGAGTAAAGAAGTCCTTAAGTGAAGATCGTGCACTAAACGTTATATCCGACAGAATGCATTCAAGGATGCTTATGTACAACAGAGTAGAGTAGACTAATTGATCGGCAAAAATATAAATTATGAAAATATTCTTACAGTCAATCAAAAATCAGAAATACTTACGAAAGTATGTATAGGTAGATATTAGTTCCCATACATTTTAATTTGAAATAATTTAACCCTGCTGACGGTGGTGAGATGTATCATATCACTGCTATATTAAAAAGGGGGCTGGAATAGACCATGGGTTTTAATACAAATATGAAGAGAGAGTCTTCTAAGGCCTTTTATGGTTCTCCAGGCCGAATTTCGGTCATGGCGATCAATCTTGATGGTGATTGACCATTCGTGTAGAAGATATTATAGTGCACAAGAGAGTGCGCAAACGCTATTGGTTTGGATGTGGCTTTCGCAACGTCTCTACAAATAATAGGAGTAGGTAGCTTACTACTTTGTCCTTTGATGGGTGCTTACAATGGCTGTCATGATTTCGAGACTCATGATAGTTTCGAGTGCCTTTAGAAATTATTCTCTAATTGCAGCTAGATCGACGGCAATGTCGCGTTATATATATATATATATATATATATATATAACAATATACTGTTATGGTGTCGATACAAAGTCGTTCTTATTGTATGATCAACCCTAAGTACTCGGTTAGTTAGAGATTCCTTATACTACACTCGGACCAATATTTATTTAACTTTATACACAGATAATCACATGTTTTGACTTAATAGGTACTTAATAACTTATTGCCTGAAGCAATCTCTATCAGTCTAGCAAAACGGGCATGAATATCTTTATTAATAATATAATGCAAACATTAATAGGCACCTACTGAGATATTGATTTTCGGAATAAGTATTTTGTATTAATGCTAATATAAAAACATTCTTCTCGCTACGTTAATCAAGCAATCAAACAGATCCTTTCTGATTCACATTAAGAATGGACAGATTAAATCTAAAGTATATCATATTATAACCAAGATAGCGATATTATTAGTTTATGTTTATGTGTTATTTACTCTAAGACTTAAGTGCTAGTCATGAAACTAAATTTTAAATGAGACAATGTTAGTGTAAATAATATGAAGAAATCATTATGAATACATACTTTGTTTATTGCTTGTTTTTTGTAAAACACGAGTCTAAATATGCATTGTAGAAACGACGCGAATTTGTAATATTTGAACTATTATTTTGCATATAAAAGTCGTTGCTGTATCGACTATAAAACATAAAAGCGACCTATTTAATTGTCGAGATATTTGCCACCATCAGATTGTCATTACCATTATTAAAAATACAATAAGTACCTACTGAGTTTTATTTGATTGTAAACCAATTAATTATTTCGTTAGCGTTATATTATGAATATTATCTATCGTTATCTACATGCATCCAAGGCGATAATGCAATAATTATCGCTTAAAACCAATATTATTTCAACATACTGATTGTTGAAGGAGGTAAGCAGGTACTTACCTACCTAATCTTCATATGATTTGGCCATTATTGGAAAACTCCAAAACAGTAATCTATTAACTATAGGCACTACAAGGTTTTTGGTATTAAAATATAATTTAGTCATTTAATGTAGGTATATTTATTTATTTATTTCAAGTTTTATAAAAGATGCATGATGATGATGACACATAGTGCAATAACAATATTTTTAATTTAAAAAGTAAATTATATATTACATTACAATCACAAAACGTTACTTATGTTGTGGCGAACGAATGGTGAGCGATCATTACGTCACCGCGATTTAGGCCAGGCACTAAATGTACCGGCGAATTGTGCGGCGCGGCGCGGCGACACGGTCAGGGCCCGCTTGTCCCTGACCACGGTCAACGGCATCATTTGAAGGTGCCCTCCGAACGGAACACATTCACGCAGCCAGTGTTTGTTACTACGTAAATGTATACTTGGCTGTAGATATATTGTCAGTTTTATGCTCTACGCTGCTCAGTGCACACATACCTACAAGATTCTTATGAATTGATGATATCTAACTATGTGTGTGTATATTTATATATAACTTATATTGTCGTAGTCCGTGTGCATTTATTACGTAATGGCACTGTTGACTCTTCTGAATAAATAAGACTAGTTACTTAGTCATGTAGGAACGCTATCAATATAGTAGGTACCTACGTATATATATGTACCTACAATTATATCGTCCATGTCGCTACGCTCCAAACGTCTTTATCAATATCTACGTCGAGTAGGTACCTAGGTATGCACTTTAGATAAGAACATTGCAGTTTAGTTATAAGGTTATAACACATATAGATATATGTAGTAAGTATATTCAAAATGTAGATAAGAGGGAAGACGCGGGTGTGTGCATGTACGCGCGGCGTGAGGGAAGCGAAGTTTATCTTGTCTGTGGTCATTAGGCGCTAAAGGTGACATTCATAGGTCGTTGACCCAGAGTGGCATTACTTTTATTCCTATTTCGTGTTTGTATTGTCTTGAATGCGGCGTATTATGCGAGCTACCTGGAACGTCGCCATCATAACTACCGGTATATCTACCTACCTAGAAATCGAACACGAATGTTTAGTTAGTCAGTTGCTTTGTTAGGTATAGCAAAGCACTGAGAAAAGCAAAATAATAAATATATTGATTCAGTTTTGGGTGATACGTTACACTTTTAAATATTTTAGATATACATACTTACAAAAGAAAAATAATAACACCTAGTTATAAAAACAAGCAGTCAAAAACAATCAAATTAATGTGTATCATTCTCAGTTAAAATTAATGAAGGTTCAAAGCTAAATTCAGAAATAAAAGCCTTCATTTGTTTGTTTACGTAATCGATGCTTAGAACTAACTGTACGCCATAGAAACAACAATATTATTGTTTACCATTGAGTTAATATGTGTTATATTTATGTACTTAGGGGTCCCAACTTTTTGTACGGGAAATAAAGTATATTAAGGTCGGAGGAATAAAATAAACAGTACCTATTTTAGATATGTAAGTAACTGTATTTTTGGAGCTGGTTACCCAATTATTGTATATACTTATATTATAATATTTTATATTATGACATGACATAAGTATCTTATAAGTACTTATACTTTTTTTGTTAGTAAAAAGTATTAACGAGCTTAAAAAGTAGAAATCTTTTCAACCGTATGGTTGGGAACCTTATACAGGGTGTCCGGTAAATAATGGATAACCTGGAAATGTCTTATAGTGGAACTGATGGCCGTTCAGGAGAAATATGAAAATAATCTATCCTAACTACTACCTGAGATATGTGTTTTATTTTTAAATTACCATGTATAACTTTCTTGTATACTACAACCATAAATGAATGAAATCCATCGGTTTTGTTGTTTTATTATTACATATAGTTTGCATTTTTCAATTTTGTTACTTTAATTTTTTTAAATTTATTTTTTGTTTTCCTGGGCTACCTTCAGTTCTACTATAAGATATTTCAAGGTTATCCATTAATTACCGGACATCCTGTATGTACTACAGGAGATAAATAAACTATTTTAGATTGTTGGTAGGTAATGCATATTGTAAATGTATGCTCTCCAAAACGCTTACTGTAACGACACATCTTAAAAAGAAGAAGTGGTATACCTATCCGTGCAACCTGCATTCTCCCCGAACTTATTTCAATTAACTAACCATTATGCGTAGCAATTATGCTGTGCAATATTTTAAATAATTAGGTAGCATACGTACTGGATAGTTATGTTACCTATTTTGCAAGCAGTATCAAGGAGACAATTTTGTATATATTTCTGGTATTGACGCAGTGAACGTCGTCACGTCACTTTGTTTATTAAAGGTGAAATATTTTCTTCTATGTGCTGTAATATTAACATAAATGTATTTCGATGCGACAGTTGGGAGTTGGGAAACCTATATTCTTGATACCGGAAGGAGATAAAATATTAATATTTAAAAAAAAAGCCCGCACGTCCAATAGCTGCACAAGTAAGCCATAACTAGTTGTTCCGTGTCTGAGTGCTCTTTGTGTCCGTAGATTCAATGTTTGTAAATTATATCTAGAGAGCAAGTATTTTTATTGAGGAAGAAAATATTACATTATCTCGTCAATATGAGCCTTATTAGTTTTCGAGAGACAGAATATAAAAGATTTATGAAACAAAAAATGTGTGGTCCACACAAACTTGCACAAGGTTCTCGGTGTTCTGTGTAATATTCTAATCGATTGTAACCAGCTTGAACTCGATGCTAAGCAAACAGAGAAAAGAGAAAGATAATTCAATTAGGTACCTACCTACTTGGAATCTACGCATTGACTAGATTAAATTACTTATGGGCTATAATTAAAACTAAAATGATAAATACTGCTTTTTTGTTTTTCAGCGTTATTTAAGTCGGTTTTTATGTTATGTTAAAACGTTCTCTATTATTTTACAATTTTCAGGGTCGATAACCAAGGTCAATGGATACAAGAAAAGGAACAATTAAATAAAACCTGTAATGTGATGAACAATTAAATAAAGTTTTTTTACGTACTTACCTACATTGTTTTCCTAATAAAGTATAAAGTACGTTTACCCGAAATAACGTACAATACTTCATTATAAATTACGGATGGCCACCCTATTCTCAGTACCTAACATATTTTGGATTTTTGACCATGGTGTTTACGGAGCACGAAATGATACGACTGATGATTAACCGGGAAAAAGGGAAACATGTGTGTCACTAATCAACGGCAACGTGCCATTGGATCGTGATTCAGTAAAATCTATATATTACTTACTGGATTTTGCCTGCGGCTTCGCTTGCTTAAATGTAGATTAGGTTGAACAGTACTTTTTGTGGATGAATGTTTTTTTCTGTTCCCCCGACAAAGTGTATGCGCAATTTCATGACGATCAGTCGAGTGGTTAAGATGTGCAAGCGTAACCAACAAACTCACATTCGCCTTCATAACATTATGTAAGTTAGGATTATTATTTTATATCATCGATATATATTTCTGAAACAATAGTTTAACTCAATAGTTCTTATTATTCTAATCTAAAGTTATGTTTTACGAACAATAAAATAAATTAAGCAATTTAATAAAAAGAAACAAGATACATAGGTACTACTAGGGTTCCCAACCATACTGCTGAAAACAGTATCATACTGTTTTAGATCGTTAATACTTTTTACTGCTTTATTTTTTTTCCAAAATAGGTACTGTTTTCATGGCCGCTGGTATAAGCTATAAGTTCACCTAAAGGACTAAAATAATACATTACTTTTCTAAGATACTGTTCATATTATTTCACCGATCTTAATATACTTTATTTCTCGTACAAAACGTTGGGATCCCTAGGTACTACACTTAGCAGTAGGTACACGAGAGCACTTTAAGATAGCCTTAAAATTAACTATAGCAGCTGATAGGCATATTGCTACGTATGAAGAAATTGATAT
Organism: Catocala nupta; assembly: GCA_963675205.1. Taxonomy (NCBI): domain Eukaryota; kingdom Metazoa; phylum Arthropoda; class Insecta; order Lepidoptera; family Erebidae; genus Catocala; species Catocala nupta. The sequence goes on from OY776082.1 coordinate 14,934,603, forward strand.
GTATCAAATAGTTATTAATCTATAATTTATGTTCATAAAAGTACATAGATTATCCTTATTACTTTTGTGTATACATATATTTATGTCGTACTCAAGTGAAGTTTACAAATATTTAAATAATCAACGCAAGGTACGCCGAGAATGACAACAAGTATGAGCGGATCGCACTATTTACTAGTCTTGAAAATTAGTATGGATGTACCATTTTCATTAAAAAGTTGTTTTTTTTCTATCTATCTATTATATACAAATCCCGTATCCCGGTATTTGTGGTCGCACTCCTCCGAAAGGGCTCGACCGATTGTTATGATTTTTTTATGTATATTTGGTAGGTATGAGTCTAGGTCGTAAAGTATATTTCATACCGCTAAGAAATAATTGATATGGCAGAACAATGTTTGCCGGGTCAGTTAGTTTTTATATAAAATATTACTCTCGCTCTAGGTACAATGTCACCGCAGTAGGAATAAGAAGCTATTTCATGGGGTTTGCAACCACTGAGGAAAGGGAACAACTACTTGCAGCTCACATAAATAGTTCTTCCCAGTTTGGTACAGTAAGATTTATTAAGAAAATATTGGCTCCTGTTGGAATCAAGGATATTAGTATTCCAACTGTTGGGACAGAAAATATTCACATTAACAAACTGACGTTCGCTGCGATACGAGAAATGTGTCGTCAAAATTGTGAACATGATTTTGTTTGCCAGAAACTATATCCAATACTAATATAGTAATATTATATAGGTAGATACGTATTGTTGTAGTAAGATGTTTATTGATTGCAATCTGTTCGGGGGCAACACAATCTACTCGAATATGCGATGCCTTGTAAAGCAAAGGTCGCATTACCTTGTCTTATCTGGAGTATTACTATATTTTTACTTCTTACCTTACCAACTCTCCATCTGGTACCAAGACCCGGTATTGATAAGTATTCCATCCAGGCTCTCATACGATCGGTATCATCAATCAGTCTATTTTAGTCGCCAAACACATTTGCAGATAGTACTACATAAATGCCGTTCTTGTTGTTTGATAAGCGGACGTTTCTTCTGCAGTTTAAAGGGTATATACCTACAGTCTTGTTCCATGCTTGACATTTATTTTTTTGGTGTCGTCGTAGAGCATCATTAAAATAAGGAAAAGATAATATTACTCTTGAATACTCTATATGTATAATAAATCTATGATATATCTCTCCACGATTACTTAATTACCATAATCATCAGGAGTAGGTATACATACCTACGGCAGGTGTCGTCCCAGGCATGAGAAAGCGATTGTGTATCCTTAGTTTAGTAAGGTAAGTATATTATTTTAAGTAATTTATAATTCTTGATGTCTACAAGTTAGTATCGATTGGTAATTCCCAAAGAGTAAAAACTAAAATCAATAGCACCTTTATGAAATAAGAATGTCATCCAGTATGTTTAGGCAACTGTCAGGTAGGGAAATCAATTTAATAATTAAAAACCAACGATAATGATCTTCTTTTAAGGCTATCACAGCTTACCGCGAACCGACAGAAGTTCGCGGATAAATAGCCATATAGTGTGTTGGCCTTTTGAAAATAGACTGTTGTTAAGCAGACTTATCTAATATTTTTGTTCCTTGGCTGTATTGGCAGCTTAACCACGTACGTAGATACATATGTAGGTACTTCTGTTTTGCTAGTATCTATAAGCTACGGTACCTGTTCTTCACCGTACACCTAAAGAGTATATCTCCATGACATCAAACAAGAAAGACATAAAGCCAGTACTTTCTGTATTTAATCTGATTAAACACGGTGCCAAGTCGTAGGTACACGTTTACAGTAATTGCGCAGTGTGCTAGTTCATAAAGTTAGTCGCTCAGCGGGAGCCTGGTGGTCGGCGCTCAGTTTCTTTAAAGGATTTTTACGTAATATAACCTAGCTTGTATGTAGAAAGTAATAAAAACTAAATCGTTATAAGATTTGATATTTGACTAGGCACGTATAAATACTATGTATAAGTTTACCTTACTTAAATTAAGGTGATTAAAACGGTACGTAATTATTCTAACACAGTGATGCAGTCACTTGATCAGTAATAACGACTAGTGGACATGAATTTAAACATTATTCTAATGATAAGTCTTTTGGGTTCCAACGAGTATAGGCAAGTATTATGTAACAATCATAAAAAATATTCCATTGCGTTGTGCAGTGCAATTTAACTTAGGAACAAACTAGACAATTATACAACCTATTGACATTCAGTACTTACTATTGCATTTGCAACATTGTATCATCTAACAACATTTATAATTATGATTACCTACCCATAAAATTAAGTGTCGGTATCGTCCTCACAATTTGTAAAAAGAAAAATTGTAAGTAATTCTATGCGTAGAATAGACAACTGTTTTTCCGCGATAAAGATCTCAAGTAATAAACGATATTTAAAACAAATTAGGTTGCTTTGTTAATATACCTCTTGCGTATAATGTGATTAAGGCATAAAATCACTTGGCAATCGTGATGTGGGCGTAAAGTCCACGAGCTTTGAAATCGATGGTTGCAGCCGGCTGGGGTGGGCTGCTGGAGCGGCTGGCTGGGGCAAAACGCGGTTGCCTGGCAACAGGCTCGGGCGCGTGTGCCTCTTCTACTACGAAAACTCATTTTAATATTAAATTAACACAAAAGCGATCTTAGATAGTGTTATATTAAATAATAAAACCGGTTCTTGAATGGAAACTACCGCAATACGAGAGTATCAATACGAAATAATTAACAGAGTCGTTTAATGAATGTCGTTCTTTTTGTTTGTATTTTTTGTTGAAGTAGTAAGCGAGTAGAGTTCGAGTAACAAGTAGGTAGAATACCTGAGCTATTCTATAGCGCCCTTGGCACGCGCTCCCGGTCGCCTGGGTGACGCGCGCGGTGAGACGGCGACCTTGTTCCGACTTCTCGCGATTTTGCTACCACTTGATATTGGCACATTTGTACACGCGTACACTTATTGGCAGAAAAAGATCCTATTTGAAAACAATTATGTTATTTTTACCTTGTTCGTACACGTTCTAGTAGGTAGGTAAATCGTTTTGAGTTGGGATTCTAAAAGAGTCCTAATGATTTAGGTAAAAATAAAATGATTTTCTTGATGTTTTTGGTTGTTGCTGAAGTGATATTTTGCTAACTACAGGGTCTAGTAACAAAGTCTGTATGTAAATTACTACATAACATTGGAAAGGAAATAAAGGTAGTTATCCATTTTAAATAAATAAGGAATAGAATTAAATCTATTTAAATGCGGTTAAGCTTATTAGACCTTTGTTGAGATTTCTGAGCAGTCAGATTTAGACAAAATTTTCTATTATCATTTATTATTCTTTTTGTTGAGGTGTGAAATGTAGGTATAGTTGAACATCATTTGCGATTAGGTAGGTACCTAGTCTTTTTGAGACATATTTGATTTAGACTTTAATATGTGCGCAATTGAATGACTATAAAATAGATAATTAATATTTAAACGAATACCTAGTTATATTATGTATAAAGTACGCCTTACCTCTGTGTTGCTAGGCTTAAAATAAAATTGTTGTACCTACATTAGCGTAGCAACTTAATATCAGTAGGTAATATAATAAAAAAGAACCTTCTTAATATTTCATATAATTGATATGAAGTTGCTAAGCAAGTTTTATTAGTGAGCGTTGATAGTATTTGGCATATCAATAATGTATTAAACTATTGTTACTTGTAAAATTCGTATGAATAAGTCAACAGTGATTCATCAAGTAGGTACCTAAGTAAAAATAATTATCTAATTTCTGAATTACTATGTACCTACCCAAACATTCACGAATTAATAGTTGGAACATTATGTATACGTAGTATTTCTAATTGAGTTTTACTTATCGTAGTATTATAATTGTCTCAAAGAGCAGTATCACAACCCTCTTAGGTCCTTATGTTTAACTGCTACGAAAGCAGCTTATTCCCCATCAATAATATTTTTGCTTTGCTTAGATTCTAGTACTTCTATATCACAGCAAATATAAGCTAAAGCCCACGCTACTATACTTATGATATGATGCAGGCAGAATGTTATTGCGGATGATTTTTAGGTTGCGTTTTACGTTTTCAGGTGTCCTATTTATTCTTTAAATACGTATAAATATATGCATATTAAGTCATTTGATTCATGATCATTTGATTGATTGATTGACGAAACTTTCTGATTTATCAGAAAGTTTCATAAGAAAAAATTTATCAGAATGTTTTGGAATGACTGTACGAAAACATAAACCCAGTTCTTGGCACATGTTGAATGAATTGTCCCAAAACACCAAAATAATGGCTCGTTATCTTTGTGTCTTCAGAGTAATCGTATAATGGACATTTTCTACAGATGCATTTATACCACAATATATTTAAAAGAGGCAGGGGCAAGAGCATCTCCACTATTTATAATAACATATACATACATGGCTTATTTGATAACTATGTTTTATTTTGACACTTCTAGTTTGATGTTATTAAAGGCAAATTGATTATTTAAAACTGTTGCTATAGACATTCACATTAGATACCCACGTCAAGCAATGTTGTAACTTATAAATTGTATAGCATTTACAGTCAGCAATTTTACAATGGGAGTTATATATTATGTCGGCTAGGCGGTATTAGGCTCGCAGCCTCATGGCACCTAGAACTTGCAGGTGAAACGTGGGTGTAATACACCTTTAGCGACCCTTTCGTTGCTATACGGGCGTATGACTTGATTATTTCAAAACATTGATTTGTATTGTTTATAACCTGAAGCTATCAACTATGTTGCATAGGGCGTGCCTCGCCCGCCTTTAGTGCAGTGTGCAACGTGCACCGCGTATAATATCGTAGGGGCCACTTCATACATAATTGCATGAAGAGAATTAATGCTGTCGGTGGGAGGGGGCCGCGCCGTGGTCGCTCCGGGAATGCCGGGTGCATTTCATTTAAACTGTACTCTGTATCCATACCACGCAATTTCAAAATTAACATATCTGTTTATTTAATTAATTAATTTGTTACTGGTCAACATATTCTGGAAAATTCTTTATAGCAGCACGGAGTTTGTATAAGCATTAGGTATGCAGCTTCAGCTTGTTTGCATAGCAGCGATAGCTTAGTGATAAAACCATTGGACTGCCAGGCAGAGGTTCGTGACCAAGGCGCTATCGCTTGCTTTAAGGGCGAAGGAAAATATCGAGAAGAAACCTGCATGTCTAAGGTTCTCCATAATGTTCTCGAAGATATGTGAAGATTGTCAAACCGATCTGGGCAAGCGTGGTGTACTATAGCCTAGACCTTCTCACACTGAGAAGAGGCCTGCGCCCAGCAGTGGGACAGTTTAATACAGGGCTGATATTATTAAATAGACAGCTTTAATGTTTTGAGACGCGGGCGCGGTAAGCCTAATCTATTCCGTTTTATGTGGGATCTATTAGGTGGTGAAATACATATGGTATAAGACACGTACATAATTATATACACGTATATGTTATTTAACTAAATGATGAGAAGGGAAATGGCTTTTGTGTGACCTTTAATTAAAAGTACGTAACTATTGATAATGCTAGTGGTATATTCAAATTGATTTATTGTTCGCCACAAATACCTATAATATGAATATACAGATGATTATATTATACTGAGCTCTACTGTAATATACCGCTAGCGAGTATAATAATTAAGTAGGTAAATAAGGTATAAAGCAATAATAGATACTAGTCAATTATGAATCATGCATAAAGTATTACATTCATTCAAAACATGATTATACATTTCTAAAATATCATTGTGTATTATTCAAAGAAACATTATCTAAATCAATAATAGTATGAAAAGAACTTTAGTCATTGAAAATAATATTTTTTTATTATTACAACTCACACAATGAAAATGAATCCTGAATCGCAGGGAATTTACAGATATTCAAACAATCGACACAAAGAACATTAAGATCCAGAACAACTATTCGTGGATCTCGCAATTTATTGCAAAATTACCTGTTTTTTTGTATCATCGTGCTGGTAAGCAAATACAGGGCGCTTGCCTGATAGTATCCAGTTGTAGTACATTATAGCTTTAGTGCACACGACGCGAAACATTGCGCAAGTTGAGGCATGATGAACTTACCGTTTTTGAGGAGTGGCTGGAGAGGCGGCATGGCGCTCTGACCTTCCGGGTAACACAGGTAATGACTGGCCATGGTTGCTTTGGCCAATTCCTGTGTCACATAGGCCGGCAAGAGACACCCGGTTGTCATCACTGCGGCGACTGCCTCGAAGTTGTCGAGGACACGGCGCTGCACACTTTGGCGGATTGCCCCCCTGGGCATCGCAGCGCCGTGAGTTGATTGTGGCAGGTATGGGTGCCTTCTCGCTCCCGGCCGTAGTTCAGTCTATGGTCCGGAGTGAGAGGTCGTGGAACGCCGTCGCCTTCCTCTGTGGGGAAGTAATTTCCATCAAGGAGGCGGCGGATCGGTAGAGAGATCGCAGCCTCTCCTCAACCACAGAGCCGGGCGCCAGATGACCTCCAGCCACCATGTGGCTTAACCTGGGGGTGGTGGGCTTCGTAGGACTGCCCGCCACCCGATCAGTACCAGGTGGCGTCCTTGCTCCCACGCGCGCCTCTATGTCGTGTGTCAACAGTAGGAAGGAACAGGAACAGTAGGATTAAAATTTAGAAGTGACTATAGTGAAGGTCTTTTCGTGTAGTGGCCTGTCGTTTCATTCGGTGGGCCGAAACCTCGGCGGGGTCGCGCCTGCATGTGAAAACGATTCGCGCGGTCCCGCCGATTGCGGTTACGTCGAGGAATACCGTGGTGTGTTTAGTCGGTATTACCGGGATGTCGCTCACCATCTTTTCCCCGGTGAGTCCGACAGAACCTCTCCGCCCGACCCCGAGGGGTATGTGTGAATGCATTATCCCAGGATTAAAAAAATTATGAAAGTATCTAATATAATAATATATTTATTTAAATAATAGGTACAATAATTTATAATAAATGACTCATTAAGTTATACAAATACATTTGTTGTTGTTTGCAACTGACAGACGCCAGCCATGCGCCAGCAACCCTTATGATGAACCGCGCATGTAACACGTACTTGAACCGGTCTCGGCACCATTCGCCCCCGCGATTTCGCCCCTAATTGGCTTATATAAATGTATAAATTCACCCCTTCGTATTTTAGGTACGCAAACTCGCCCCCAATTGTTGTTAGCTTGAAATTACAGTCAGAAACGTTGAAATGTATATTATTACGAAGTAAGTACAAAGTTCTAGTAGTGTGATATTTATTTCAATTACTAGGTATGTTTAAATACTGTATACTAAATATATAACCAAAACAGACTACGAACGCTCTTTAAATATTATGTCCATACATACTAATATCATCAATTTTATCTGCAATTAAGTACTTTTTGATGCCTAAAACTTAAAACCAAAATATTCACTAAGGTTTTCTTTTTTAATCGATTCATATTGCCGATTACACACAGATGGTATGTACAATGAAATTAAAAAGTGGGGCGATAAATGAAACAACCCAACTTGAAATTAAAAATATTTTATATGAAATATAAGCTGTTAGCAACAAAATTATAAATAGCGAATGCTATTTTAATAAAGTGGCCTTATTACAATAGCATGTTGCTAAATAAATATAATTTTTGACAAATGAATAGGATTTGAAACAAAAAGTGCTTATTTTAGAAAATAATTTACTTTTATATATTAAAAAAATTCCGAAGTAACAATCTTACTTTCATAACTAGTTTAAAGTATATTTAGTCTTGGATGTCAGTTTAGCCTGAGAGGCTGCTTTGTGATATTTAGTTACTATACTACTAATTAAAACAACATTTTAGAGATCTAAACAATCACAGTTTGAATGAGTATCATTTTGTGTAATTTCTCAGTGATATATTAATATGTAATAAGGACAATGTCGTTATTGTAATTCTTAAGATATTATTATCAAAGCTACATATGTATATGACAGTAAAAAATTATAAATTAAACATAACCATCATTGGTATATAATATACTTTGTTAAAATCAACAACTTAAGGTAAATATTTTAATGAACACAGTACGGTAGATTAACCCTTAAAACTAAGACAGTCAGAAATAAAAAAACCCAACAAACAGACATTGAAATCTTTCGTGAACTCAAAAACTGAAAGCATGTTTTACTCACAGTGTCACACTCAATGGTAAGATGTTGACTAATTAGTAATAATTTGTATTTAAAGCAAAATGGATATCACAGTGTCATTAATTAGAAAGAGAGAGAATTATACCATTTACAACACGGTGGCCCTTTGTTTAGTAGACCATTGTATGATAGACACTAAATACACCTATTTTATTTTAGCTATACCAGGTAAACCAGGTAGCAAGAAGAAGCTTGCACATGGCGCACATTATTAATAGATTATGAATTGAGTATTTTAACAAATTAATTTTATGTGTGTACTTAGTTACGCGCTAGTTCCTATACAAATTCCTTAAAGGGGCGAATAAATACACCAAAATATTATTTTATATATTAAATTTTTATTCGCCCCTTGCGATGGGGTGTATCAGTATACCATAAATAGGCGAATCAACCATTTTATTCGAAGGGTCAAGATATGGGGGGCGAGTGGTGCTAAGACCCTTGAACCAGAGGCATGTAGGCGTCTGGTACAAGTACATAAGTACCAATTAAATATTAGTGATATCGATCCTATGCCGAGTCTGGAAGAAAGTACTGGCAGCGCTGCTTGCAATTTTGTTGGCAGAAAAATGTTGGCAAACCAGCGTTTTTTTACTTTGCTGAGAACATAATCTTCAAGGCTACAACATAAGGAGTAACCTGCAATTTTATATTGCCGCCGCACTACAGTTACGTGTAGGCACTTCTGCGCAGATTTCTCCAGTACTGCGCACAACTAGCATCGTCATTGTATGCATGATAACAAAAACGAAATAAAACCACACTTTGTAATGCGCTTTCACATTCAAGCGCATACCCTGCTCAAAAATGTTTCTATCCTCCTAAATCATTTAGGTGGTAAATTAGAACACACGAGAAAAATGATAATAAGCTCTCCTCCTTTAATAAAATTAAACAAGGAGTGTCGATATGTAGGTGTTATACATTTGTCTAGTTTTTCACATATGCCGTAAATTAATTGAAATTAATTCTTACAATAGAGAATGACGTCATAATTTATGATAAATATTATCTTGTAGCAGTCGAACTAGTTATTGGTGCTAGGTGACCTTTAGACGGTATTTTGTAAGTGACCTCACCAGTCGCCGATAGTTAGTAATTTCGGTTATTTAAATGACTACTAATGAATACTATGTTATCTCAGCTTAAAAACGGGCGAATAGTCACATAGATGGCATAGCAGAATCGCCGTTACTATTGTGTTTCTGCAGTAGAGCCAGCTAAGGGAAGTAACACCACCGCGACCGGTCAGACAATTGCAGATAACTAACCTTTTGTTAAGTGTCTATAGATATCCAGGGATTTTAAGGTACTGTTAGTTTGTCAGGCAGGTAGTCGAAAGACCGATTTTGGCAACATGTATGAAAGAAAGAAAATTAATTTATTTGGACAAAAGCAACATTAAGAGAGAAAATATTTTATAAAGTAAATATTTTTTGCCAAATGGGAACCAGGTCAGCATATGCCAGGCTAAGTACACCCGGCACTGGCTTTTAATTAGATCCCTTTGCACCGTATGCCATTATTTTGTAGTTCAAAATAAAGAAAATAAAATAATAATTAATGACAACTGATAATATAACAATAATATATAAAATAAAGTCTCCCCGTGACCACTGTGGCTGCTGAAAAGCAACCGAAACGTCGGGGAAAGTGTAAACCTAAATATAAATAGTTTTAATAATTTTATTAGCTTAAAAATTAGTGAAGTTCAATAATAGTAGTAGTGTAACAAAACAACGCGATAAAATCCGTTTAAAAGAGTTTAATTTCAATGAATAATATATAATGCAAATAAAATCATTAAATTATTTCTAACTATACGACTATAACGGAACAAAGTCAGGCTCAAGTCAACAACAGACTATGTTGTTTAATTACAATCCCACGGAAGATAAAGATATTTGGAAGCGAAAATTAGATCATGAATATTTACAGACAATTACTGTAGCATATCAATAAACATAGATTTTTAATACTGACACTTTTAAAATTCTAGTGGTGTCCCGATTAGTATTACCAGCAACTAAAGCAAAAGTTAGTCAATAAAAAATATCATTAGATCAGCATTCAAATTAATAAAAAAATTTGATTAGATTTTGTTTGCAAAAACGGGGCAAATTCTCTTATGTGAAGGAGACGAAGCTGCGCGGGTCAGCTAGTATAGAATAATATGAAATAATGTGTGTTGTATAATATTAATAATATGTATATGTGATTTCCTTATTCTAGAATTCTAGAAAGCTATACTTAGTAGAGTTGTCAGCAGCTATAGTCCTTACGGATTGACTGCAGGCCACAGATATGGTGTAGTGGCTTAAGTAGTCGTCTTATCACTGCCAGCGTGTAGTAAGGTGGAATCACCAACAGGAAAAAAAGGGGTAATTATTTCCGTCGATGAAATGTTTTAATGACCCCGCGATACGATCATTAACATAAGTACGGGAGATATCTCAAAAGTAGCCTGCCATGTACGCTCTGCTTTGCCCAACTATTGTAAATTACGACCCTTAATCATTCAAGATGAGCCAGGCCATACTATCAAATAGTGTCTGCTCTGTTAATAAAATTTGCTACTGTTTCAGGCCTCTTCTTAATAAGGTGTTCTATGACTCTACTGGATCATAGAACAAATTAGCCCAGTCCAAGATGGCAGGCTTCAATAAGGAACTGGTAAGCTTGCAGGTTTTCTCACAACTTTCTTCAGCGTTATACCGAGCGATAATATAGACACATAACTTTGCAAAGGTGTGTGCCGTGGGATCGAACTCGAGACTAATGTGTGCGATGGTTTCCCCACTTGATTATTGTTTATTTAAGCGATTATGATAATAATACTATGCATTATTTATGTTTGTACATTTGTGTAGTAGTTTATTGCTCAGCGAGGAGTGACTGACAGTTAATGACTAGCGGTCACGTTGTTGCCCATGCGCTCGTAAGATTGCAACATTGCGCGCATTGTTTAGTCCTAATAGGTACCATAACATAGCTTTACGCCTATCTAAATCTTAGGAGTTACACAGAGGCGTATTATATTTCACCAGCTTCTTTTAAATCTATTGCTTGAATAATTCTATATGCTGTTGAGAACATCCAGAAATAAACTTCTGTTTGTTGCTAAAATCCTTGTTCTCATGTTAGTTTGGTAATATTTTACATTTATGCCTCTAAAGCACTAAGACTGTGAAAACTATAGTAACATTGTCGATAGTAATAACGATTATAGTAGAATACATTGTGACATGACTCTGAAAAGAAAAGGTACTATTAGAAAATATATATGACGTCAGTTTTTGCTCGCAGATTTGGCAAACTAATAAATATTAACCCTATGTATTAATCATGGAGATGGTTTATCTGTGTGTCATGTTTCATTTAAATCTGAATAGTAACAAAGTTACGTTTACATCTTCGCAAACTTCGGCATATTTTATAATACTAGTAGGAAGACATTGTTCGTGATGACCTTTACTGTAGCTACAAGCGATGTAAACGTATAATATGCTAGGGTTACAGATACATCTAGGCGTCGTAAATGAACGAGGGAGTGCGCTGCGACGCAGTCTACAAATGTATCGATCTGCGAGCCGCGGTGCGATGCAGAACTGTGACGTTGTACACGTAATATACCTAAGTGTGATTTATTATTTACGATATACTACAGATGTTATTTAACATTAGAATTGCATACCCTACTTCTTATTATTATTTTCTTTAGACTGCTTTGGTGGAGCAGTAGTAGTGAATGCAATGGAAGTACATGAGATCTCGGGTTCAATTCCCCGGTCTAGCAATGTTATTAGCTTTTTATCAAGAAATGGTCAGTAGTAACCTGGAGGCTAGAACTGCGCCCGCTAGCTAGTAAGAGGCTCGCCCCCTATTACGTGAGACTAGCTGGCGAAATATCGGTATAAAATTGTTTATCCCCTCAAGGAAATTAGCAGGAGCAGGCACAATAAATGTATTTTCTTTAGAATGGATGCCCGCTGTTTTGCCAATTCCCTGATGACCATATAAATGCCCGAAGTACCACCCACATACAGGATACCAACTTAAGAAAATTATCACTGTTACTTCGTTTAGCCTGGTGAGTTCGAGTTCTAGTGACAAACATATCTATGTAAATTTACACAAGCCTATTAATTTCTATTCATTCTACTTTTAATTCCTTTTCCTTCGGGTTGGCATCATATGGGTTATGCTCTTATAACAAGTGATCATATGACCGTGTTCAACTATATGCTATCAGCACAAGAGTCAAATATTATTGATCGCTTGCTGACGGTACAGTGTCATGTTAAGAAGCTAGGAAGCCATACTCGTTACAAAAACTTATGAAAGAGGTTCTTTGACTCTGATATTCTGTAGAACGAAAAACTTCTCCAGTCAAGCTAGGCTGCTTCACATACGTACCAACTCATATCTGTTTTTCGGTTTCATAGGCGGGGAATAATTATTTTCACTTTCCACGATCCTTGCACACCTTTCCTGCTTCATTCACTTTGATTATGTCTTATTAGTCTGTATGGATCTTTTAAGAATATAAGTACATTGTGCCTTATCTGGTATGGAAATAAATAAATAATTATTATTGTTTCTCTTATCACAGGTATTTTCTAACATATTATATTAGAAAAATACCTGGCCTTTTGGGAGGCTTACACGGAGACACGGGTCCAACGTGAAGAGGCCCTTCGAGAGTTTTAATCAAAGATGGAATGTAATACTGACAGCGGCACTAGCAGCAGCAGGCGTAGGACTATTGCTATGTATGGATTCCAAGATATGTATGGTTTATGAGTATGGGTGTTTAATGGACCAGTATATTGGTAACTATGGATGAAAAACGGCGTCTGCCCTGAATACTTTAATAGCATCAATGCAATGGGCAGACGGTGACTCGCCAACTCATTATTATTATTATACTCTTTATTCAAATATTTTCAATATATTTTTCATTTGTATACATATTTAAAAATACATTTAAAAATATAAAATATATGGTTCCCCACCGGCATCGGGAACAGGGTCCAAACTACCGGTGGTTAGGATTCCAGAGATAGGAACCTCCTCACAATGCGTGCCGTATCTAATAGCACTGCCTTCTGCGTCAAACCCTTGATCCAAGCACCCAACGCGAGCCTCTTTAGATGGTGATCGAGGCTCATGGCTATTAGACCATTGACAGATATGACTATCGGCACAATGATTGCCGAATCTACATCCCACATGTCGACAACCGAGCTAAATCGAGATATTTAATTTGTTTATCTTTTTCAGCTTTCGCGAGATTGCCATCATGCGGAATGGTTATTACTATTATTATTATAATTATAATATTCTTCAGGCATGCTCGATGGTTTAGGATAAGTAGTCGTAACCTGACTTTTTTCGAATGTCTCCTTGCTTGCTTGAATGCTTTAGATTGACTTGTATCCCAGTCTTCAGCGAGGACATTTCAAACTATGACATAACTACAACAGACATAATAAACTAAGTCCTAATCCCTCACATTTTGTAAGGACGCTCGATTTTAACCGTTGGACCGTTTGTAAAAAGTACTGACAGCTTTTTAGATATTTTAAATACTTAAGAGGTTCGGTAAAAGTCAAAGTGTAACGACATTTGCAAGCTTCTGTGACCGTGCAGATTAATTGTAATACCTACAAAGTTTGGTGTTATCATACGATGATTATGAATTATTAATAAAGAAACAGTGTATAGGTATAATATTTGAGTTCATTTTCTTAGCTGCCGCCTACGGATTCAATTCAAGTGTTATCACAGTCATTCGTCAATTCTATTAAATTTATAATAATAATATAATATTCTATCACATACACACCAACACCATCTAGCCCAAACTAAGCAGAGATTGTACTATGGGTACTAGACAATGGATAAACATACATATATACTTTTTTTTATTGTAAATACGTAAATATTATACATAGAAACAACCAGACCAAGACAAACATCCATGTTCATGCACATAAATGTTTAACTTGTGCGGGAATCGAACCCGCGACCTCAGGCGTGGCAGTCAGTTACACTGACCACTACGCCATCGAGGCCGAATCTTATATCTTTTCGAAGTTACCGCGATAGCATGTAGCCTACACTCCCGCAATATAGCTATTAAGGCTTATAATACCTTGTTTAAACGCCCACATAAGATATTTTTAGCAAAGTTGACAGACCATATAAATGGGATATTCATACTTATATAAATAACTACATAATAATGATGAAAAGCCTTGAAAATTTCAACATGATAACAGTACTGTATGGAATTTAGCTAAAAGTTTTCTCTTCTTTAAACATAGATTATATAAAACTCTTGTATTTAGTAAGAAATTCAAATAAAACTTGGCAGACGTATAAAATACATCATTTCAAACGACTTTGAAAGTTAGATTTCTAATTAAATTGATATTCTTTAAGTTAATTGATAAAGTTGTTTTTATTTCAATATAACCTAATTAATTTTATTTATAATTGTATCTTTTATATATTCGTGAGTGGAGATAAGGTGCGTTAAGTATATAAATGGTTAAGTTTAACCTAAAATATAGTTTTACTTGATGTCGCCCGCGGCTTCGCCCCCATAAATGTAGTTTACGTTATATTAGTAACAGTACTTTTCTGAATGAAAAGTAACCTATGTCCTTTTCTGTTTCCCCGACAACTTGTATGCGAAATTTTATGATGATCGGTAGAGTAGTTAAGGCGTCAAAGCGTAACAAACAAACACACATTCGCATTTACAATATTAGTAAGTATAAATGCAGTAATGCGTTTTTGGTCTGTGTTAGTCGCAAGAGCTAGATAAAATTTCAATAATCAGCTAGATTAAATCTTAAAACATATTTGAGGTTAACATTAACTACTCGCTCGTTCATAAATAACAAAAATCACATAACTAATGATAAATTGAGGCTATGCCTGATTACAATCAGAGTAGATTTACTGCTCGGACAATATATTTTTGAAATATTTTGTCAAGAAATTCTCAGCGGCACGAAGTCTGGAATAGTGCCCTTTCTATAGGAGGTTATGTCGTGCTTACTCGGGCACGTCCTGGTCCTTCCGACTCAACCTACCACGGTGCTCCTCGACATTCCATGAGAATCGTGATTCCGCCGACAGCCCACCGTATGAAACGACGGATTTCTACGCGAAAGTAACCTACCCAAAAACAGATCTATACTAGGACCTACTGTCCCATTGCCGGGGGGACGAAGACAAAACGACTGAGAGGTGCGCGTGGGAATTCGCACGCCGCCTCTCCCGCCTCCGCCGGACCTGGAGTTGATCGGGTGGTGGGCAGGCCCACGAAGACCACAAAGCCCTATTACGATTGAATTCAAGCTGCTTTAACGGTAGCTGAGGTAATACACCTCTATCTACCTCTTCGGATATGTAGGCGTGGGATATGTTAATTACCTACGTATATTATATGTAGTTTTGGTTACTCTTTTCCAAAAACATTTTAATAACAAATAGTAAAAGGTCCATTCAATATCGTTTCTATTTATAACTACTTCTAAAACAAATTACGCTGTAGGTACGTTTGAAATGGTCATGAGCGTTACTTTAGGGCTGAAAGCGTTTTATGTGTAGTGATGAGCATAATCGTATTCGTATGATAGTCGATTATAGTGTTGCACAACGTGGTACATATTTTGCACGGTTAAAAGCGCACGTATGTATGGGCGCTTGGATGACTTCTATGCTATCATGTGAAGGAGAACTGCATCCTTGATGCCTCGGGTGCGGCACAGCGCTAATGGTGTGTTGGCTATTATAGACCTCGTTTCACGGAGTCGTTTCAGCTACCGATATTTATATTTTGACGAATTTTTACAAAATGTGTCTCAAAAATTAACTGCTCGTAGGTACAACAACTCATTTCTTAATATAGGAACCAGGCCATTGTCGATGACTGAATGCCAGTAGATATATGTAGTATATATCCAGTCGTCAGAATAGTCTTCTTATGTTTCTAGTTCCTGCTACAACCTAATATGTTCTGTAAAGTTTAAACCTTGATATTATTATTATTATGAGCCAGTATTTCACACCCGAAAAAAATCAAACGCAAACGTACATATCGATAATGTAGGTTAACCGACACCTGCGTCTTCTTTTAAAGTAGCCTTTGTTCTTCCCCTCAGTTTAAACTGACTCCTACCGAATTACATCATAATCGAATTAACGGACCAGCCGTAAAAACGCCAAGAGTTACTTTCCAGAATATGATTAATGGAAAAAGTTTTACGAAAGTTTAGCTAAATCTGCGCATTAGCATGATTAAGCTAGACTGTGATATTAGTATTCATGATGAGTTGTATATTGATTAGTTATTTTTCTTTTTTGTTAAAATGATCTCTCAGTTGGAATAATTCATGCATCGCGGGGATTATACAAACATAGAAATGGATACAAATAGCAATGGATCGGTACAACTATTTGTAGATACATTTTTGGGATTAAATGATTAATCGAACGCATCTCTCGACGCAACGGTGACCACATACATCATTGCGCTATCCGTAATCAAATCGACGTTACTATGAGAGTTCACATAGCAAAATTAAACAAGTTTACTGAAACCTGAGCATCATGACTAGATAATTCCCTCTACTTAGATAAAGAGTGGAGTCAAATAAACTTGGGTTGTGTTTTTGTGGGGATTAGGTCTTTCAGCACTCCTAAAAGACCTTGAAATAGACCAAGGTGGTGTCAAAAGGAAGGACAATTCTTTTGACTCTATGCGATACCTCTGGTGTTACAAGCGTCAATCAGCTACTTTGACCAATCAGGATTAGACGAGCTTAAGCTTATTTGCCATCAGTTATTAGCGTCGCAATATAATGTACACCAGAAGGTGTCCTTCCTTTTGCTTTTGGGATCTATACCAATAGCTTCT
Organism: Catocala nupta; assembly: GCA_963675205.1. Lineage (NCBI taxonomy): Eukaryota > Metazoa > Arthropoda > Insecta > Lepidoptera > Erebidae > Catocala > Catocala nupta. The sequence continues at coordinate 14,951,778 of OY776082.1, forward strand.
GCAAAAGCAGGAGGTTCTATAAAATAAACTTAGTTTCGGTTAGGACTGAAACAATGTATATTTTAAAGAACAGAGGCGGTAAAAAGCTTATGCCTATGATCGTTGCTATACCAGCCGTACCCTTTGTTGACCGAGGAGGGTTAAATATGCAAGGAATAACAGCTAGCAGACGTAGGTATATTAAACTAAAGGATCTACTTCACCGCAAAATTTTACTTACCGAGCGAAACGCAGTAATATTTAAGCTACTCTGACGTCACTTAAGAAAGTGGTATTAGGTATTACTCAGTCAAACCAAATCATCAGTACCATCACTAAAAATAAGCAACAGCTCTTTCAGTCAAAACCATTCTACAACTAGTCTAGTATCAAATATAGAAATCGAGCGTAAATCGTCTATAATCTTTTCACCTAGCAACTGGTATTAAACTTTAATGAACGATGTCTCACAGTTACGTTGTTATCTAACTTGTATCGCGTATGTATGTAACTGTCGAACTAATTTAAATTCATTCAAACAATAGAACCGAACGATTGGCTCCAATGTTTCGTGAGATTGCAACAATATAATGTATTATGCATGTGATACCGGTTCGCGACTCGAGACACATTAACATGGCAAAGAAATACGATATAACTATAAAAGTATAGATTCAACTAACCGGCAAACGATTATTATGATATGCAGCGGCTTTTTGTACTAATCCCAACTGTACTTGCACTTCTACATACATACATCACCTTTGTAGCTAGGTTCAGCAGCACCCTGAGGAACAAATTTTTACACTCCTGTATTGCCGGGCTAACTTATTTGTATTGGAACCTGCTACGAATTTAATCAGTACTATATTCTGTTTGATGTTGCTGAGGGAGTGGTTACAATTAACTTTTCGCTCTTTACATTTTTGCATAAAAATCCATCATTCTATATTTAAAAAGTGTAACATGACAAAATACAGGCCCCTTCTCAGTATGAGAAGGGTTAAGTCATAGTCTACAATGCTGGTCCAGTGCGGATTGGCAGACGTCACACACGGCCTCGGTGTCGTAGTGGTTAGTGTAACCGACTGCCACGCCTAAGGTCGCGGGTTCGATTCCCGCACAAGTCAAACATTTGTGTGCAGTAACATGGATGTTTGTCTTGGTCTGGGTGTTTCTATGTATAATATGTATGTATTTACAAAAAAAAAAGTATGTATGTATGTTTATCCATTGTCTAGTACCCATAGTACAAGCTCTGCTTAGTTTGGGCTAGATGGTGTTGTGTGTATGTGGTAGAATAATATTATTATTTATTTATTTATTTAAGAGAACATTATGGTGCATATAATATGCAGGTTTTCTTACGATATTTTCCTGCATCGTTAAAGCAACGATAATTAACTATTTAATACGCACATAACTTCTAGAAGTCATAGGTGCGTGCCGTGGTATAAAACTTGAGGCCAATGTGCGACAATCCAGCGGTTTCTTGCTAGACTATAGCTGCCTTAACATTATGGTATGTTCATATTTAATGGTTGTGTACTGGAAGCCCATGAAATATTGTCAATAACATGGAAATTTAATGTGGCCACATAGAAAACTTATTATATCTCATGGCCATATTATCAATTAGGATAACACGGCCTTGACATGTTTCGATACCATGAATATCTTTGCAAATAAAGCAACTGATATGAATTCAGTAATGAAATGTTATTATTGCTAATTAATAACATTAATTCATTATATACCTATTATATATTTACTTAATCACATATTTGTAAAACCAAGCAAGCATGGTCCAAGCATTAGTCTAGTAAACCGTTGGACTGTCATGTAGAGGCCTTGAGTTCGAGTCCAAGGCCAACCTCTGACTTTTCAAAGTTATGTGCGTATTAATTACTTAATTATCGCTCGCTTTAACGAAAATATCGTGAAGAAACTTGCATCTCTGAGAGTTGTGCATGATGTTTTCGAAGATGTGAAAAGTCTGCCAGCCCGAACCGGACCACCGTGGTTCAGAAAGGCCTCTTCTACTGCCCACCTAGCAGAGAGACGAGAGTTTATACCTATATACAGGGCCGATATTATTATGTTTTAACAATCCATTCTACACTTTGTGAATGCTGTGTTTATTGCTTCATATTCTACGGTAAGATTATCATATAGCAAGTTGTATTAATATCTATGCGAACATTATAAAGATTAAAGATTTGTGTGTTTGTTCGTTATGAATAAACTAAAAACTGCGAGACCGATTTTAAACATTCTTTTACCATTACAAAGCTACTTATCCAGAAGCAACCCAGGCTATGTCATATCACGCTACAAGCCACGGGAGCGGATACAAAAGAAAAATAACGTACCTATCAGTCATAACGCAGGTACTGCGTTTTGCCCGGGGGACAAGTGATCTGGAGACTCCCTAACTCAACAATTGCTTTCCTTTCTTGCTTTATTATTTTACCCCACTGATACCTCTAATATTGCAGGCGATTATACAGCGTGTACCAAAAATGTGTGGTCATATTTTTTGGCCGTGATGTATATCTGATAAATAACCTATGTGCCTTATTCCCAGATCAAAAAAATTATATCATTTTCTAAATAGAGCTTGGTAATTTTCGGATTCCGGAGCCGAGTCAGCTGTTCGTGTTGTTTAAGTATCGTCTAGAATATGTGATATTGATAAATCGATAAAAAGTAAAGGCTGTATCTTAGTGAAAATAATGTATAATTATGGATTTGTTTGTCGCAGTTTTCCACTGTACGGGAGCTATATTATGTGATTATTAAATATGACCACACCTTTCTGTTACACGTTGTAGACGCGTGTATGCCATTTGTCTTATTTTGGTTAACATCAAACTCATTACAAAAACATTCGGTTATTGTTTTAGACTAGATATGTTTTAAAAAATTAGATGTGTATGTGCTGCATTTATCTTATCTTGTGTGGGGGCCAGTCAGTACAGACTGTCGACACTTCGACCTAGTGGTAACTTTTATGTCGACTTCCCCAATAACGACTGCCATAGATGTTCATGGCAGCCGGGACCGACGGCTTAACGTGTTTTCCGAGGCACGAAGCAGGCGACAATTGTCAATCAATACGCACATAATTTCGAAAAGTCATATAACTTCCGAAAGTCAGAGGTGCGCGACGTGGGTTCGCACCCGATATCCTCTGCATTGCAGTCTGTTGATCTCCCCACTGAGCTATCGCTGCTCTTTTTATATGCTGCATTTAGTATTAGTATCTTATTTAGTAACCAAATGTAATTTAATACTACTAGCCACCATTTCTTTTCTGAGTCATTACCCATCTCTTTACTTACTTACGGTCAAACTATTGTTATATCGCGTTTAATAAGTATCTATACGTATTATACTATGCTCATAAGTGAACTGTAATGTTCTTGAGGAAATAAAGTTCTTTAAACCTAACGTCATGCGGGCTAAAGTGCAGGACGTTACATTTGGTTACAAAATAAGACACGTAGAAATATTGACTATATACATATATTTCTATTTCTTTCCCACGCTCTGCATCCTAAGCGGCTTGACGTGTTTTAATAAATGAGGCGTCGTTAGATATTAAATAGCTAATTATCGCTCGCTTAAACGGTTTAAGGAAAACATGTCGAGGAAAACATTTTACATTGACGCCCCACAACTTCTCTCCAAGATTCAGTTACGTGCCCCTACTAGATCCGTTAGGATACCTTTTCTTATTCTTAACGTCCCTAGCTGCAGCACAAATTACAGACAAAATTCTTTCTTTTTAAGATCCGCTAAGTATTACAATAAATTGGTTGACTTTTCTGAACTTGACTTATTTACTACTAAGCCGCATGTATTTAATCAAATACTTGCCAAACATTGGTACGAATTGGTTCAATAACTGTTTATATTGCACTTCACGACGTATTATTGTATGTGATGTTTAATTACTGTTATAGTGTGTGTCATAATTGTAATAATTTCTATATTTTTTTATTATATTTGTATAAACAAGTAAGCTCACATTGTTATCTAAATGCGAAAACATGTAATTGGTAGCTAGTTATATTATTTGTTTTTATCTTTAAGTTGTCAATACTGTTTGTATTCCGATTATAATAAATAAAATAAAATAAAATAAAATAAAAACTAGTAGAATATGTTCTCGAAGATGTGTGAAGTGTACCAAGCTACATTGATTGGGCTGGCGTGGTGACTATGAACTGACCCTTCTCATAAAAGAGGCCTGTGCCCAGCAGTGGGACAGTTGATACACAGGTCGGATATTATTATATATAAGAGATATTACATGATTTAATCAGTCACTATAAGTTCTAAAATCAAACATCAGGAATTGCGTTTTAGCGCTTTCGTGTCCCATATATTAAGTTACAATTGACCTATTGCTTGATAGAGAATCGATTTTGTCTAGTCCCCAAGCAACCCGATTACACTTTGCAATACCTCGGTATCGAGCTAGTAACCTCATTATAACAGACATAAATGTATGTCATTGAAGTTAATTATTTAATAGCATTTAATTATTATGTAAAAATGTTAATTTAACGTAACGGCCTTGCCCCTGTGTTACAAGTTAGGTAGCTCTTGACGTCATTTGTCTTAAGCGATTTTTCCTGTTTCGGCCTCCATTTTGTACTTTTATATATTATATATTTTTTGGCAAATATTAGTCAGAATTGATTGGAGTATCTTTGCGTTATTGCATTTACAAGAAGTAGTCAATAGATACTGCTTTGATCAACAATATTATGGAATTTATTCAGTGGATCGTATCAGGCATTAATCAGTAATAATTTAAATGATAAAACTCCTCGCACAAGAATAAACCTATAAGTCAAGGTAACCCTGTTCTTGCAATAACATTGAAGGACTGCATAGCAAGTTTCGAATAGATCAGACCAGTGTGGCAGTTGCTCACATCCGTCCTACTAGAAAAAAACGGATGATATTCAAATTTCTGACAGATTTTCTTAAACACACTTTAGATCAAGTAACTTTTCAAACACACAAAACTATATCAGAATCGTTCAATCCGTTTGAGACCTACGATACGAAAGACACAGACAGATACTTACTCGTAAAAATTATAACACCTCTCTGTTTCCGTCGGCAGTTAAAATAGCAAAAACACTTCGGTATCAAGAGAGGCCCTACCTCATTAATTCACATTTATGCCACTTGTCCAACAAGATAGGCAGGCACACAAGGTACCTTGGTGATATTTTATACTTATTTCTATTATAAATGTTACATAACCAGATAAACGAGTTTTCTTGTTGCCAATTACAACCGTGACCTAAAAACATTTTTCTTTTATAATATTACGTATATTATGATAATATAAACGAAAATCAGACAGTGCCGAGGTACGAGAACGAAGATCTTAATTTATTAAAAAAGCACCTAACAAAAACACGTGTCTATTTCGTATATTTTCTTTAGACCGTAGATTAGGTTGTGTTAATTGTATGGTTATCATTTAAATGGTTGGATTAATATCGTCGTTTTGTTCATCAGGAAAATGTATTATTGGAGAGCAGAAATAACAGGTTGTTAAAAGAAAAAGCATTTTATAACACTGCCTGCCTGAGCAAGCGCACGATCGACCGTTTTCCATTACGAGTAGTAAGCGTCAGCGCCAACATATACCCACGACCAAGGAAGCACTCACAGTAATACACAAGTTTATTAAATGTAAAAAGTGGGATACTATCCTATATAATTTGTATTGGTCGAGGACTCTGTTTGATACAATTATGTCGTATTCTCCCGTTTCCTTCGAAGTTTTCCTTCAAAACAAGAAAATTATGGTCGATAATAAATTTACTAGTTTTTGCCTTAGATGTTAGAAGCAACCGAGGCCTAAAAATTCAGAACGATCGGGTCTAAACTAGAGGTGTAATTAAAAATGGCACATAGACTATTGGTGATTACTTTTCGTACAAGATTGGAACTTCATGAAAGGAGACAAAAAATACCTGTTTAATAGAGTACAAGCAATAGTGATTACTAGTTGAAAATCACTTATTTCTTTTCTGTTTTTATGTTTGTGACCTAAAATTTTATTTGAGGTTTATATACTTAGCTCATAATGACTTCCGAAATTATTAAAATTTTTCGTACATAATAGATTTTGAACATTTAATACACACAATGGAAAAATCCAGCCAATTATACAACACTGATAAGCAAATGATATGTCCAAACAAAAATTTACAAACAAAAATTTTTCATAATCGAAAATATTAACCTCTAAGGATGACCTGATGAAGAATTATATAAGATTTTGTACGTCTTTAAAACCCAACGAGCCGAAACATACTTATAATTGATCACAGCTCACACGTGTTATACTGGACCCGCGAAAACCTGATGTCACGTGATATGCACTACTTACATTTAATGTGTGTGACGTGACCAACACAGTGACATTAGAGTCACGAGGTGTATATATTAATAAATTTTAGACCGTAAGGAATCTTCTTGCGTAACTCAAATATAGTAAAATATGTACACGTGTAAAAAAAATATAAAGCTGCATCTCTGCCGACGGACTTCTATGTTTTTCCACGTGAAGTATGCAGATGGGTCTGGATCTGGATTAGACGTGACGTGCACGATATGTTCAAATGCAGCATCACGAATTGATTTACTGATACGGCTTTTAGGAGCGTAAAACAACATATCCATTCGTTAATGTAAAAACCGAATGCGGTACACTTTTGTTTTTGATGATAACACATGCCTAATGCCTAATTAGTAAACTGATTCGTGAAACTGTAAGCATGTGAACAAAACGACGCTTATGAAGCTCACGCCTTAGTAGCGTTATAGTAGGAGAGTGAACATGAATTAGAAAGTTAGGCCGATTGATTGATAATATATTTCAGATTTTTAATCTGACTGTTATTTGGACCCGAAAGAAACGAATTGGCGAATTTTAAAATTAATTGTTTTTTAATAATTCATTTTAAAATTCGCCAACTTAACCTGAATGGATCCAACTCGGATACTCGCTGGTTAGACCATATACCTAAAGAAATATTTGTGGGAGCTAACTCTCCAAATACACAGCACGCCTTGATGCTTTTTATTGTGTGTATTTTCTGCAGATTGACTTTCCTAATATCAAGAGACATCTCTTGATTCAGGAAGTATAAAACTAACTAGAAAATGGAGATAAAAAAGTAACAATGAATAGGTATTTACGTTAACAGCCTTGAGAAATCGCATTGTGTTGTACGCGTCTGCGATATCAGTGACGAACACTGACCACGTTACGCATTAGCTATTACAAACGCTCGTACAAACGTGCCTCGTACTGTTCTGTGACTATCGAACGAGTATTACGTAGGTACATAAACACAAGTAGGTAATTCTTTATTTCCTTTTAAAAACACATCTGCCAACTAAGGATAACCCCTGTGTCATAGGCGGCCTTACCAACATTGAAACGTCGGACGCAAAGAACTTGCTCCAAAACACAGTAAAACTGTTTGAGGTCCTCACAAATTTTTGTATTCTGGGAGTGGCGAAGCAACTACTGGGAACGCTTTTTGTACAGGCAAAGTATCTAGTTAGCCAATATTACGAATGCATTGCAGAAGATTTGATGTTTTAAGAAAAGAAAAAGAAAAAGAAATGTTTTTACGTAGCAATTGCACATCGCTTTTGTAGATAATGTGGTAAAAGTACTTGTATGCACGTATATATTTAAAGTAAACTATTATATCGGTGAAAAATTTATTCCACAAAGATCTGTATTGGGGTCACAACACTTTATTTGCTACATTTAGGACTTGTCCAAAGTAAGTACGTACCAAATGGCTTTATTAGCCGATGATAGCACAGTTGTTTTTAATAATGATAGCTACAAAAACAATTGTGATGACATCATCAGAATGCTGAATTCAATTGTTAATAGTTTAAATAAAAATAATCGTAATATTAATTTTACGGTAACTTATGGGAAGACATGGGGGCTAAAGCCCAAGGTCATCAAGTGGCTAAACACGATGATGATAAGATCCATACTCACGTATGGAAGCATTGTCTGGTGGACAAGACCTAAACTAGCTACATGCAGGAACGCGCTGTCGAAGGTGCAGCAATTGGCCTGCATGGCTATAACAAGGGCGTTCCCGACTACGCCAACGGCAGCTTTAGAGGTCCTGCTGGATCTAACGCCGTGTCATATTGTTGTGGAGTCAGAGGCGATAAAGGCGCTACATAGACTATCTATGCATGGGCTGTGTAGCGTTAACATAACTCGTCACACAAAATTGGAGATTTCAAAAGATCTCAAATGGATTATGAGCATGGGGTGCGACAAAATGCAACCATTGCACATATTCAATAATATTTTAAAATAAAGGGAGGGAGGGACGAATGGAGACAAGGTCTACAATCCCCTGGCATGGGTTGTCTCATCTGTGCTCAGGAGAATATTAACAATAATGTCACTGACAGGACTGTGTATATTCTTAGTGACAGTCAAGCTGCTCTCAAGGCTCTGGACTCATGTAGGGTGGACATCAGACTGATTCTGAACTGTGTTAAGGCCCTTAACAAACTTAGCAGGAAGAACACAGACAGACTAGTGTGGGTTCCGGGGCATGCAGGGGTGCAGGGCAATGAGGAGGCTGATGAATTAGCCAGAAAGGGCTCGGAGTAACTGTTTGTGGGCCCGGAGCAATTCGTGGGACGCTCTGAGAGCACCGTCAAAACAGCTTTGAATGCACATGGCAATAATAAACACAGGTTAGAGTGGATGGTCCTTAGGAGTCTGGAACACTCGAAGAAGTTCATTGCAAATAGAGCCACAGGCTTCACCCAGCAGTTCTGCGGGTATAACAAGAGCCAAATACGCCTGCTCACAGGAGCGCTCACTGGCCATTTTGGCACCAAGGACTTCCTGTGCAGATTGAGATTGGCACACAATTCGATCTGCAGAGCCTGTGGTGAACAGGACGAGTCCATATCGCACCTACTCTGTGAATGCGATGCGTTGGCTGGATTGAGGATGGGTCTGATGGGATTGGCATATCCAAACCCAAAAGACTTTAGGCTTCTCCCTGTGAAATGTACGCTGCGGCTGATGCAGTACATTCATAAGGAGATAGCTAAGGGATATATCTTAGGGCTGACACAAAAGATCCCACTGGGTCGAAGTGTTGCTGGTCTGTACTGACTGGCCCCCACACACAAGATAAGATAATGTTATGTACCTTATGCTAAGGAGTATAAAATAATCATAATTTCATATTACTTATAATGGAGACTCATTTACTTCTTACGTTTTTAAAAAAAACGCAGCAATATTTTAAGGGCTTACTTAGATATTTCTAAAGAATTCTCACGGGGACGCAAATTATATAAAGCATCCCCATTTTTCAGCATATCGTGGCTATGTTGCGTCCACATTGTAATTATATATACATATATAGCCATGGAATTTGGTGCAATTATATTATCGTACTCCATACTAGAGACACTATAGACAACCGACGTCGCTCAAAAAAGTTGCAGATGCTGTCTAGAAAATCTACATTCGTCAACTAATTTGCTTAATAAACTACCTGATCAAATTATACTTAGCACAAAATGTAAATAAGTAGATATAAATGTAAATTTTTTAAATTAAGTAGCGAAGGTTATTATTCCGTAAATGAATATCACAATGGCCACTTTTGACAACGCTATTGGCATTTCAAATTAATGAATTTTAATCTGACGTTATGTAAATAGTGACATCTTATCTTCTTTTTGTTATTTTATACATATTTACAATTTATTTATAAAATTTTTGTTTATATTTATGATTCTTTGTTTTCGTAAGATAATTGTTTGCATGCATAATGGCGCTATATGGATCTGCTTATTTATGTAAATAAGAGCAGTAACCACCAACGTTTCATAAAATAAATTAAATTTGCATTAAACTAATCGTGACTAATTAAAATTTAACTGTGATATCAGGAAAACGGACAATTATTTGACAGTTTTAAAAAACATTTCAAACAGCTGAGTAGCTGTTTCTATGTCTAGTTTCTTGTATAAATTAGATATATTATGTTCTGTATACATATATTATGTACTGATATACAATTTTACATACGAAATAAGTTTTGTAATATTCATTTAATTAAGCTTCTGTGCCATAATTATATTGCTATTAGTTAGATTTATTTAGTTTGATAGTTATGTTAAGATCGAGATTGATCGAGCTTGATGCATTGAGAAATGGATAAATCTGGTCTCTTTTTACTTTTTTCATTCTAACAATTATTCATCCGTGTGAATTACGGTTCATTCGCGTTTGCATTTTGTTGGATCGTAATGAGCGCCACATATGCTAGATTTAACTTGGTCTAGATTTTAAGTTAACATCATACTACTAAACAGTGAAATCCGCATCAAAGAATGTTTTGTGGTTTTTGTGTAGATAACGCCAAACAAATAGTGATTTCAAAAAATATTATTGTTGTTTTAGCCTAAATGTATTATTTACCTCTCTAAAAGATGAATCATAGTAGGTTTAAAAAAAATGCTTCAGTGGACAGACATAGCCTCGTTACAGTTTCATAATTGTATAGATAATATAGGTTTAATGTGGAGTCAACCATAAGTCTTTTTTTAAGTATTATAAGTATACCCTAGACCCCGTCACTAGTTTAAACTATGGAATACGGAAATACGGAATACGCAATTCGGAAAATAAGACAGCTTACTGATGTAGATACTGCAAGACTAGTATACTTCAGTTACTTTCACAGTGTCATGTCCTACGGTATATTATTGTGGGGCAAGACAGCTGATATCGAGACAATTTTTATTCTTCAAAAGCGTGCAGTACGTAGCATTTATAATTTAGGACAACGAGTTTCCCTGAAACATCGATTTAAATAAATAGGCGTACTTACTGTTGCATATTTGCTAACATTATGTTTATTAAACATAATATTCACTTATAATATAATAAGAATAGTGATATCCATAACGTAAACACTAGAAATAAGCATAAGTTAGTAGGCCCATATCATCGTTTACATAAAGTTCACAATACATTCGCGGGACTCGGTATACTGTTTTTTAATAAACTATCTATTAATATAGGTAATTAAATTACCATTGCTTACATTTAAAAGCGCCGTTATTATAGAACTTATTCGGAAGGGTATTATTCAGTCAACGACTACTTAAATGACAAAAACTCATGGTACTAGTTGCTTATTGTATTGGGTTTAGATATTTATTCTCATTAAGAATTATAATACAATTCACTTAACATGAGAACATAATTATTACTAATACAAAATAATATAACTTGACAGCATACACATAAGCGGTATTAAAATAATAATGTTTTAACTGCGACCCGCGCTGTCACAACATCGAGCGTAGACGGACATCGCACTATAAAAACATGTAGGATTCTAGTGCGCTTAGCTAGAAACGACATTTTAATTTTTGTATATTAATTTTCCTGTGAATATGATGATACTAATAGTTTAGTAATTTATAGCAATATTTGTGTTTCACTGTATTCTATACAAACTATAAGTATACCGATACTTAATCGATACTATATCATACTAAAAGTATACCGATACATATATATATAAAGATATATATCTGCTTAGTTTGGGCTAGATGATGTTGTGTTTATGTGGTAGAATAATATTATTATTATTATATTATGTGTAATAAAGTGAAAATTTGTTTGTTAGTCTGTTTGAACTGTTTTTTCTTTTTGATATTTTTATTTTACGCCAATGATATTTAAATTTATCCGCTATTAATTATAGTTTACAATTTTTAAAAGTAAACATTCATTGTGATTCCCTAATATCTTTAGGCTTACTGTTATATGTCTGCGCGCCTTCATATTATATAAGATTCTTTTTTATGTGTATTTTTTGTAAATATGTTACGCACTAATAAGCAGGTATAGTATACATAAGTCTGGGTTACGTTAAGTATTTTTGTGTTATATATTGATATTAAATAAATATTGATCCTTGAGGGACGCCATACATTATAGATTTGACTTTCGTGATTACCGATCTTAACTATCTGGCTACGATTTGAAAGGTAAGACTTATGCGAAAGATGTTATGCGCAAAGCCCGTTATACCTATGTCGAATAGTTTTTTCAAAAGGATTGTAGGGCTTACAGAATCGAATGCTTTTTCAAGTCTATAAATATGCCAAGCCCTATATGTTTTTGGTCTATGTTGAGTTTTATTTTGGTTATTAAGTCTATTGTAGCAGATAGGGTATTAGACTTTGATCTAAATTCATACTGATTGTTTGAGAGAATTTGATTTGTATTCAAGAATTTTCAAAACGTTTGTACAAAATCTTTTCAAAAATGTTCGATATCACAGGTAATACTGATATGGGCCGATAGTTACTACCCGATTTATGTATTGGGGTAACTTTGGCTATTTTTAAACTATTAGGAAATGTACCTCGTTAAAGACATTTGTTAATACACTTGGTTAAATTCTCAATAATTAGAGCTGCGTGCTGATTCCGGCTATACTCGCAGCTGTGTTACACTTAAGATTGTTAATAATTTTGCTTACTTCGTTTACAGTCACAGGTTTAAGTTCTGATAGCTCCGTTACATGCAGTTTAGTCGCAGATTTTTGTTTGTTTGTGTCTCCAGTGTAGCTATTGTTGGCACTTCCTTTTTATTATTATGACAGAGATCGTTTATTAGTGACCATAGCTTCTTGGGCTTATTATGACAACCTGTAAAGGCTTTGTAATAGTATTGGGATTTAGTTCTTTGAATAGTTTATGTTACGGTTTTTCTTGCCCTGAAATAGTTTTCTTTTACTTCCTTGTCATTAGGATTCATTTTTTACTCACGCCATAAAGTGTTCTTTCTATCTATAGAATCTATTATATCTCGTTTTATCCATTCTTGCTTCGGTGGATAAAATTTTCTGAATTTTTTGATTTTACTTTGTTTTACACTTAATATCAGATTTTCTTCTAGTTTAGTGTAATCATAAGTTAAATTTGTTTCATTAAGTTTTCTAAACATTACATATACGTTTTGATAGTTTATAGCTTCATAGGAAATTGTTTTTATCCGTTGTGGTTTGTACTTATGTAATTCCATGTATATTTGCTTGTGATGTGACATATCTGATTCCACTACTGTTAGGTACTGTGTTGATGTGTTAGGTTGAATTAATGTTGTTATATTTGTGCTTACATGGTCTAGAATAGTATTTGTCGAATTCATTTCACGTGTGGAATGTTGTTTGTCTATTTTATTAATTACGTAATAACCACTTCACAAGTTATCTAAAACCTAACAGAATAATGAAAAGAGTAGATTATGTTTCCCTTGATATGTGTCTTACCGAGTTGGACCTTGAACCAATACTATCAATGGCAGACGTCAATGACGCCGTTAATTTTCTTATTACTACCCTAAATAAAAAGCTAAACAGTTGCACCAAAATTACAAATACTCCCAAGCGTCAGCAAATTCTCAAACCTTGGATTACACAAGGCATGCTAAGGTGCATAAGAAATAGGGATAAACTACATGTGAAAACAAAAAAGTTTCCAAGAAATGAAACCCACAAATTAACATATACCCGCTATCGTAGAGTCAGCTAATTCAGTGAATTGACATTTTCTAAGTATTGGGAAAATCCTGACCGACAAGTTTCGGAGACCCAGCTCACCTTCTTGTTCCCCTTTGTTTGATATGCCAAATCAGTCGCAATCGTTTGTTCTTTCTCTGACAGATGCTGATGAAGTTGGCTTAGCTATAGATAAACGTAAAAATGATTGTTCTATAGGCTTAGACTGCATTTCTAACCACTTCATCAAAAGATATAGAAATATTCTGGTTGAACCTGTTGCGTGCATCTGTAATTTAGCATTTTCAACGGGAGTCTTCCCAAAAGCATTCAAGCGAGCACTTATCTATCCTATTCATAAAGACGGTGACAGAGACCGTGTTAACAACTAACGACCCATATCAGTTCTACCTGACTTCTCAAAGATTATTGAAAAATTGTCAACAGAAGACTTACTAACTATCTAGAAAAGAAAAGTCTTCTATCTAACTCACGATTCGGTTTTCGAAAGAACAAATCAACTGATAACGCTGTTTATGAACTTACCAACAATATAGTTATCAGTATGGACGAAAAGAGAAAAGTAATCGCAATATTCCTAGACTTGGCCAAAGCATTTGACACAGCCTCTGTCCCGCTATTGCTCGAGAAGCTGGAGCGATTGGGTATCCGCGATGTTCAATGGAATTTTTTTTCAAGTTACCTCAATGATCGCACTCAATTTGTTCAGCTGGATGGTGCGCGTGGTGATGACCTTCCCATCGATACAGGGGTGCCACAAAGTAGTATTCTTGGACCTACATTATTCTTAATCTTTATTAATGACTTGTGCCAATTAGACCTGGGTAATGGCAAGATTATCACCTTTGCAGATGACACGGCACTAGGTTTCCGAGGTGATTCTTGGGATGACACATATAGATATGCCCAAGAGGGTATGAATAGAATCACTAATTGGCTGAGTTCCAATCTTCTTTCGTTGAATGTCAGTAAATCCAAATCCATTGCATTCAGCTTGAAAAACATAAAATCACACCCTGAATCACCTATCCCAATCTTAGCACATTCCTGTCTAAATTATACTTCGTCTGCTTGTTGTACCTGCCAAGAACTACAATCAGTAGACACAATTAGATATCTAGGTATTATCATTGACAAAAACCTTAACTTTCAAGCTCACGTAGATTTATTGACATCCAGAACAAGAAAACTGATTACGTGTTTAAAAACCTAACACACGTGGCAGATAAAGATGTTCTAAAGCTGGCTTACCTTGCATTGTGCCAATCTATTTTGACGTATTGCATCGCATCCTGGGGAGGTGCTGCAAAAACCATTTTAATAAAACTGGAGCGCGCCCAGAGAGCTGTCATAAAAGTGGCTCTTTTTCTTTGTTACTTGCATCCAACGGCTGAATTGTACCAAGAATTTAATGTTCTAACAGTTTATCAGCTTTTTATTCTTCGTATAGTTTTGATGACGCACGCACAATCTAATTATGACCCTTCAATTAACGCAACAAAACGGGGTAAACATAAAATTTATCAAAATGATACGACATACAGAACTACTCTGTCACATAGGTTCGATTGTTTGTAAGGTACATACTTATACAACAAAGCTAATTCCCTTCTTTCTATATACTGCCTAAATAAATTCAATTTAAAAAAGTATTAACGGCTTGGTTACAAGACCTATCATATTCTGATACTGAAGCCCTTCTTATTCCGTTAATACACACACACACACACACACCAATTTTATTTCTAATTCAAAATATTATGCATAGGTAGTGTAAGTACATGACATAATAAACCAAAATCACCACTAAGACTTGTCCAGGAGGTGGGAGCCTGGTGATCTGTAACACAGGTTTTTACCTACTATAGACACCAGCCTCTCACAAAGGAATGAGAATTTTCAACATGTATTGTATTAGATAATAAGTACTTACCTTTGTGAAAGAGGAAATAAATATCTTTATTATTATTATTATTATACTTTCTTTTACAGTTTCTTTATAGTTTTTGTTAGATCTATCTGAGTTCAGCAGATAATAATTAAAATCACCAAACACAAGAGCCCTCTTTCTTTTTTCTAGTTGATTTGAGTAGAATTCTAAAAAGGCCTTATCGCTTTTGCATACAGGATTTCAAAGATCTGTATTACTTTATAAGTCAATGTAGTAATGTAGAGGTACCTCGTGATTATTTGTGATGTTAACAAGTACAAATTTGATTATTATTATTATTGAAGAATATAAATCCACAACCGCATTTAGTCACGGACTGCCTTTGCATAATCACAAAGTGTACTACTGTCTATTTTAGATTTATATTAAAAATATACCTTAGCCCAAATTATTTAATCTCTATAATATTATTAAGTTATTATTGTTATTATCTTTAGTTTTTTATAGTCAGTAGTATATGGCATAATGGCTGCAATACCTTGTTAATCTGAGTTGTAAAATACTGAAATTATATTTAATTGGCGATTTAAAAGAGTGGCCGTGATTTTATTGCAGGTTTCTTCTCATAGGCTTTTTGCCTGAACCTAGCAACTAACATAAATATAGCTTTAGTAACTTAGTAAATTCACTAACCTATATATTTTGACATAAGTCACAAGTGTTACTTTGTAACCTAAATGAATAAATGATTTTTGACTTTTAAGATATCGCTAAAGTGTTGCTAGTCCTGCAAATGTGTTGTTGCGCTGCCTACCCAAGGTATATTAAAAGACAAAACAAAATAGGTTCGAGCTACTCCAAGAAAAAAATCTTCTTAACCCTACCTCACACAATTGCTCTGATTTGACTTTCTCTGTTTCACAATAAACAAAATATTTAGGTACAGAGTATCTATATTTTTTTGTTGTGATAATAATTAAATATTAGAACTACATCTCCCCTGTTATTTTGGGGTGCACTTAATAGAAGGCGATTTTATTGCCGTTTACCGGGCAGTTTGCCGACAACCTAACAGAAAATTCCAGAAGCCAATACGTTCGCGATTGGTTGTAAACATAAACGTATGCCTCGGTACTAAAGATTATGATACCTAGATTGTTTTGCAATTTGTTGAGCACTTGCTATGTTATACATGCGATGTAAATAAATATTAACGAGTACCTAAGTATTGACTATTCCTGTTGTGAGCCGACGTCGACCTTGGCGAACGCTAAGAACTTGCACGTATTGAAACAGTGACAGCAACAAAGTTGCATTTTATCAATGTGATAAGAGTGCCTATCGGATGTAAATAACAGTCATTATATACCTACTAGATTTGCTCTACAGACGATATGTTTGCTGCTATTATAAAAATGAATACATTTTTGCGTTAAATTGAAGCGTCCTTATCTTGTTGGACGCTACTACGCGTCCAACAAGATATTATAGGTTTCGTATTTGACTCTGAGTTTAACAAGATATTGCTCACTTTTCTCTAAGGACTTCCTCACAAGCAATCAACGTTTTCGTAGGCTTTCGCGATTTATATGCATATTATGATATTAGACTGACTTGCATCGATCACGGTCACGGGTTGAGTGGTGTAAGCTCAGCGGCGCCCTCCTAAAATGGGAATGGAAATGGCCCTAGAATTTCGGGGAATACCCTCATACATATTTTTTATGAGCAATTGCATTGTCGATACTCCGATAAACAACACAAACAACGTCTGACGAACTGAGTCACTACGTTTACACTTGGTGATGACTGGATTCCAAGATATTTGCGATGTTATTTAGTTTAAAAGTAGGTATTTATAGTTATCAACGCGAGTAAGACTCGTTGTCTAATAAAGTATGTTTCAGTAACAGCGAGGAACGCGCCAGTATCCTTAATTTGTGAGATTTAAAACAAAACTGGCGAAATGCGGGTGTAATATCTCAGTCTTCCTTTCGACAATTTGGTAAGATCGTCTTTGAGCAGGTTTAGGCTATAGTGCACCATGCTGGCCCAGTGTGGATTGGCAGACTTCACATATCTTTAAGGACATTGTGGAGAACTCTCATACATCATACATCGAGGTTTCCTCACGATGTTTTTCTTCACTGTTAGTGTTTAAGCAAGCGATAACTAACTTTTTAATAAGCACATAACTTCGAAAAGACACCTGAGGATCGATCTCAAGATCTCTGCATGGCAGTCTAACGGTCTTGCACTAGGCTATCGCTGCTTATTTGTTTTATGAAAATATATACATAGTTCGAAAGTTGATAAATTATAAAAAGACTACATTGTACATACATTTGATTGCTTTTCGTGCCAAATAAGCTTACAACACCTTAGATGCTAAGCAATAACCGCAGCCAAATCTGCTGCGCATAGTAGCCCAGCTCTAATACTCACAGGTTAAGTCAGGATAGCCGTCTGATAAAAGATTAGGTTACGTTAACATAAGCATTAATATGCCTTACATTTGATATGGAAAATTAAAATTATGTACGTGAAATGAAGCGAGGGTAATATTTGTGACGTGTCGTCAATACTAGCTGCCTGTCGAAGTAAAATTTGTACCATACATATGTGCATTTAGCACATATGAGAATAATTTTATTTTATTGCCCATTGTTGTGTTTCTATTACGTTTCTAACGACCTACCATAATGAAAGCTGTAATGAGCCATTTTCATGCAAAGTTTCGTGTGTAAATTCACTTTCAGACTTTGACGCTACTACATTTTTTACAGGTGGCAAGCAAGCCTGAAAATAAACGGTCACTTATAATTACTACCAATACCAGAGGAATATCAGTTCTTTTTTAAAGCAATCAGTTGTTCTGTTCATTGCTTGTATTGATTGACTGATACATCAATCAAATGAGGCAAGCGATTAATAAAAAAGATGTTTCGTAAAGAAGTGAAGTCTCAAAGTACCTACAAGTGATTGACTTCTTGGAAAGCGTAAAACTTGGGTTGCCACTGTGCCGAGTTGCTGAGGGTTGCGGATTAATTGTTCCCAGTTAGTTGTTCTTCGTGTCGTTAAGTCCTCATGAGATAGGAGTTACGCCACCAAGGTTTCAAGAAAAATGTGGCGTTTTGTACACGATACTAGATATTCGCCGCTCCACGGGCAATACTCATATATGAAAATCCGAAGTCAAATTAATAATTGATTTAGGTCACAAACTAACACCTTATACATGTCAAAGTTTTGTGGTTATAGTGAGTTTACTAAAGTTACATTTAGGTTAATTGCTGGGTACCTTTAGCAAAGGGTTTGTCTATTAGAAGATACCTGCAAACGACAAAAACACGGCCTCACTTTCAATTCTGCATTTAGTGCATAATATACAATAAAAAATATA
This sequence comes from Catocala nupta, assembly GCA_963675205.1. Classification (NCBI taxonomy): domain Eukaryota; kingdom Metazoa; phylum Arthropoda; class Insecta; order Lepidoptera; family Erebidae; genus Catocala; species Catocala nupta. The sequence goes on from OY776082.1 coordinate 14,970,712, forward strand.
AATAATTAATTGTTTATATTGCCTCATTATTACCTTCACAAGTAAATATCTGCTCTCACACAAGTTAATGCTTTTCGTTTAAATATTATATGTATATCATGCTTTTTAGTTGTAAATGTTGAGGCTGTTCATAATATCCTACCAAGAGATGGTTGAAGTGTTACACCCACATTTTGACATCGATTTGTTTAGGTCCCTCATATTATTTAGGGCCTATTGTTATGGGTATTTTCAAGAATTTTCCAGCAGAAAACGGTCTCTTGCAAACAAAAGCGCAAAATGATAAATAATATTTTGGCAAATAAACGAGTATTTAATTTAAATTAATTTAGTTCAATATTTTATTTCATTTTTAACCTGATTTTTATATATTGAACAGGACTGGCGATGATAAAAACAGTTTACTTTCTATTTTTCAACGAACGAATGTTGAGCAAATACTGCTATATTTTTTTTTCGCAATGGTTCGAAATAAACTGTGCTACTGTTTTTAATAGTATATTTGGCAACCCTAACCGACACTGACCTACAGAGCAGTTTATATCAAAGTAGTTTGTAAGCAAAACAGACTGACTGTGTGTATGGTGTAATCCTAATCCTAACTAATATTATAAATGCGAATGGATTTACTGTATCCCGGTAGAAATCTGATATTCCAAATAAAAATCTGTTCCCGAGTAAATTTAGGCACATCTCTCTCAAAAAATTACATTCAGCTAATAAAGCTCTGTCTGTTCACTTATTTAAGGTTAAAGGTAAAGTTGTTGTAAAATGTTTGGTATACCTAATACCAAACTTCTTACAACAACTTTGTCAATTGTTAGAATAGTGTTGAAATCATATTAAATTATTTTTTTTATAATAAAGTACCTTTAACGTTTAGTATTATAAAAACTCGATAGATGGCGCTAAACACATAATAATAATAACAAAATTCTATCACATACACACCATCTAGCCCAAACTAGAATAAACATACTTAAACTTTTTTTTGTAAATACATACATATTATACATAGAAAAAACGTAGTATCATTTTGTATTATCTATGGCCATATTAAACTGATAAATAATCGGGAAATTTGAATAAAAGACATTGGAGGAACGTATTGATGGGAAATTAGTAATACATGTTTTCGATTCATTTGTTTATAAATATTGATTAGTAATCGTTTATTTATCTGTTATTATTCTAATAATATTGTTGGGTATTGAAAGCGTTGTAAACCAACTGACGTCACGAAACATCCGATCGAGCGGGTTATAAAAGTGTGTTTAGCTTGCAACGAGTCACTTTAAAATCGGGCGGCGGATGGAACGGACGTGCTGTTTGATAGTTGTTATATGATAACCATCCTGCAAAATTTAATGATTGTTTAACAATGAAAGTACGTTTATTTCTTTTTAGGCTGTTTCTCTTAAGACTCTTAACAATATTGTAATTGTTTTACGTTTACAGTTTGTCATTAGTATTTTTAAGTTCCTTATCTTACTTCTAATTCTATTTTTCACAATTAATTATTATTTTCATTTTATTTTAATCGTTAAGCAATAGTTTCTTAGTTTAAATTTTTAGGTTACTATCTAACCTGTATTACTGTTTTTTGTTTGTACTGTATTCTTTTCGTTAAGTTTACTTTCTTTTTTTGCCTCGCAAACGTAATACGCTGCACAGCAATAAGCTGCTTAAAAGCAGATGAGACACTTTCTTAAAGCCAGGAAATACTGGAGGATCGAACCACTCCCCAGGCTTCTACCAGAACGCGCTGAGACGCCCCTTTAAACACAATTGTGGTTGGAGGAACAAGCCGAACGTCAGAGCCTTGAGAGTTAATAAAACGCTCCTTCAAACGCAGATTCGTTTAGATGTACAAGCTAAACGCCAAGCAACTTTAAGAGTCTTAACTGAAACGTCTCATCAAACGTAACGCCGCCGCCGGCGCCCGGTTCTGCAGCTGGGGAGAGGGTTCAAGAGCTCCCTATCATGCTCCGCCACCTCCTTGATGGAAATTACTTCCTCACAGAAGGAGGTGACAGCGTTTCACGACTTCTCGCTCCAGACCATAGACTAAACCATGTCTGAAAATGAGAGGGCTGCCGCGATTAACTCACGGCAATGCGATGCCCAAGTGGGGCAATTCGCTAACGTGTGCAGCGCCGTGTCCACAGCAACATAGTGGCAGTCACCGCAGTGATGACATCCGGGCGTCTCCTGCTGGCCGATGCGACACAGGAACTGGCGAAAACAACCGTAGGCAGTCATTACATGTGTTAGTCAGCCGGAAAGTGAGAGCGCCATGCCACCTTTCCAGCCACCCTTCAAAAACTGGACCTATCGCCACAATCGTGGCGTGCCCGCACATAACATAATCTTATTTAACTTAATCTACTTTTACGCGAGCGAAGCCGCGGACAAAAGCTTGTAGAATATATATAGCATTAATATGGCTATCGTTTACGTTACTTTTATTATCTATGCTCTGAGTATAGCGGCTAGAATAGAAGCACGTGACAAAAATAATTAATTTGTAAGTAATCTTCCTGAATTCCAGTGCTAATTGTGTCCGTTGTTTGAATGTTTGTAGTCAGTTAATGCCCGTAACTTGAGGTTATTACCAATAAGAGAGATGTGTTTAATTTCCATATACGTGTTAGTAGTTTTCTATAAAGTGGTCTGGGTTAGGTTTACTTACAGATTAATGGTCATATCGACGTGAAATAGCAGTATTCCTACTGTTGTGTTCCGTTCGGTGAGTGAGAGTGCCGGAGGCCCAATCACTCTTTTCCCTTCCCGCTCCTTCTCCTTCCCACTTCCTTCTTCCTTTCCTAAAGGGTCGGCAACGCGTAAGTGATGCCTCTGACGTTGCAGGCATCCATAGGCTACGGTGATCACTTACCATCAGGTGGGCCGCCGTAAGGTTGTTTGCCACCTTAGACGTATAAAAAAAATTCTTAGAACTTAAAAGAGGGTAATAACTTTAATACAAGTTTCAAATTCATAAAACTATTGTTCATAGTAATGCATAAGAGTGCTAGCATGCTTACTAATAACGATGCTGTCTAAAATAAAGGCTTACAGAAACTTAATGAATACAGACTTATCTTATTATCTAATGCGTAATAAATTTTCTGTATAACCCATCTTATTAATCTTATTAATTAATCCTCGAGGAAGATATTTTTTATGAATTTCTTATCTATAAATATATCGTAATTGTATAAAATAGGATTGGATTATTTTTGAAGATTATTTTCTCTTGATGGCTTTCTTTTGACACAACAACATTGTACAAAAGTGTACAACATCATTCAACTATCAATCTATTTAGCTATAAGAAATCTGTGCAGTGCGTATGTATAACAATGCAATCAAATACCTACGTACGTTTTTCACAAAACATTGATTTCATGAAACCGAGCGTCATTCGGCACGTGCGTGCATATTACAAAGTACGTAGGTACTATTACAAGTTTTATAATAAGACGTAATATCGATCGCATGTACGCTGGCTTATCGGTTAATACCTTACAGAGACGTAGAAATGCAATAAAAAGAGCGCTGGTGTTATATCACGGCCCCACGCAAATACTCTCGACGCGTCATACGTTAAGCAGTTCCACGTCGACTTTGGACCAAACATTTCATCATAATATCAAGGTACTTTATACGAAAACAAATATTGTATATAGTAACAAATGATTTGTATCCAGCCTTATTGTAGTATTTTTCTAGTTTGACTAAATTGGTCCGTTTACAAACTTTAAACGAAGCGACGTTATTTCGTTGTCGAAGCGAAATAACTGGATTTAAATTTGGATTAGTAGTAAGTTTATTTAAGGAATCAGCTCCCTATGACGACGGTCGTAATGCAAGTTCAGAAATATAATTTTGTTTTATTTTTATACTTTATTTATTGAGTTTTGTTTAAGTAAACCTCTTTTATTGCTTTTATTTATTATATCATAAGCTGTTTGTATTTTTCTGCTAACGACGACGTAATGAATGGTAGTAAATTCTCGCTGTAGTGAATTATCTAATTAACATACATATTATTCAACGTTTTAAGAATTAATTTTCAAATCAACAACGTGACGTCTGCCTAACCGGAAATTGGACAGGAACATTATCAGACGTAAGCGTAATTAAGTATATTCTTACTAGTTAATTATCTGAATTTTACTACTTGCACATTATTTTTACAATCGCTAAACGTCGATCTAAAAATGATATGATTTCTTTTAAATCGCCCACCGCAATAGATTGTGATAGGTGATTTAAAAGGAGTAGCCGTGATTCAACCTATATTTGCCTTTGACTATAGATAGCTACATGAATTTGGAAAATTTGGTTTTGTTTAGAACTTATTAAATAATTACTTCTGTCTTCATCTGAGTTATACATAAAAAGTGCCTTATGTACTAATCCGGGACATGGGTTTTCTGTGACGTGTTGATCGAGTTTCGTACAAATCAGTTCACAAATTTTCTGTTATAATGCTTATAGATTTCAATTTTGACAAACTCAAGTGGTTTGGTTACATTGTTTAGGCATTTCGGATTTTTTAAAAGTTTTAGCTATAAATTAAATAATGTTTATAGAAGCAAACTTGCCAGTTATTAAAATTAAAGTATTTATAAAAAATATTTTCGTAACTACCCTCATCTCGGCTAGAACTTAGTTAGTTATGTATGACTTATGAGTCTTTCTTATTCGCACGTTCTTTAGTCTTACTTAGCAAGAAAAAATCTGTTGATGTTTTAACGCTATTTACTTTGTAGCAAGTTATTAAGAAGTAAGTAGCACCTGTGTAGTTCACATGTAAGTTAACTTAATATAGTTTATATTTAAATAGTTTTATATTTATCTCAAATATCTAACGTACAGAATAGGTACATAATACGTACTGTATCATTAGCTCTTCATTACTTGTCATGTATCTGCAGATGGCGTTATAGTTTTAGCAATGAATGCAATAATTACAAACACCTAATTAAATGTTGTTTTATTTTACGAAATTTATAATTAGGTATTTATTTTGATTTATAGAGTTCATTATATGCAATTTGCAAGATGTTCGGCAATATCAAAGATAAACCAGGTACCTATGTTTTTTAAGTTATTAGACTTTTGTAACCTAAAAATGCTTTCTGCATAATCTTTGTAAATGTCAATGTGGTTTTTGATTTGATTATTCATCTAACATAATGGTACAGGAAATTCAAATCTACTTTATTCAAAATGGCTGTATTTTAACGATTTTATTAATGGCATCTATTGTTGCATGTTTCAAATTGATTAGTATGTATGTTGAAATTTGAATTAAGCAAATATATAGGTTTATGGTCATTGTTATTCAGATGCATTGGAAGCTGTCAAGCTTGACCCTGCAGTTTTAGAAGCACAAGTGACTATGCATGCTTCTTCCAATACCAATGAGAATGCAGCGGTTGCAAGTAGGCACTCTGTCGTAGAAAATGAGAAAGGTGCGTTCTGTCATGTTACTAAGCTAAAAAAGCTATCGGCGGGAGAAGCCTGGCGACCGTGACCTTTAGTCTGCCAGACACATAGAAACAGCTTCACATTCATACCGTCTCTTGCCAATATTTAGTTGTCCATATCACAAATTTATTTCACCTTGATTCACCGCTACATGTTCCACGGATATTTTACAACAGAAATACTTATTCTTGTTTCAAGAACGCTATTCTATCGGCTATTCCGGATCAATAACTCTAAGTATAGGTTAGAAATTCAGAATTAATAATTAACTGTTTTGTATTGATTTCAGACGAGGAAACAACATCGCGGTCCTTGATAAGCTTCGAGAATATGATGTCACAGCATGAGACAGCGTTGTTGTCATTAACGCCAAATCAGTTAGAACTCCTGATGAAGTATGCTGACATGTTGCGCAGACAGAGGCTAATTACACAAAGATATTTGGTAAGTATCATACCGAAAATATACGTATATATAATGGCCTCCAGTTTTATTCACATAGAGGTCAGAATTCAGCACATTATCGTTTGATTTATTAATGATCTTCTTAAGGAAACTACTATCAAATATATAAATAAAATGGTCTTGAATGAGATTGTCACGTGTCCGAACATCAAAACTTCAGAAGGAGGCACGTATAATTAATTTATAACAACGAAGTAATATTTTCATTAGAAGTTACAGGAAAATGCTGTTACCTGCCCTCCAGAGATAATGAATCTCCTTCTTGAATCTATATTGACTTAGTCAAAGTAGAAATTGAATTTTGAATGAATTTTCGAATGTCTAGTATTACGTATATTTAAAACTCGCCCACTAAACTTAGCGGGTGAGTTTCAACACATAGAGTATTGTGTTATGCCATCAAGACAGTCACTGGAAGGTAAGTACCGACCAAGGTATATTTGTAGCCAAGGTCGCGTAAACCTTCTAAGGGCTATTTAATCGGTACATTATCGATTCAAGCGATGTTTGTAAAGGACGACGTTTACGTATGTACATATATTGTTATGAAGATGTACATGTCAACTGTTTTCAAACACGTAGCACATATATTTAAAGTTTAAAATCATACGGCTGCTGTATAATTATTTTTGCAACTTGCATTGGAAAAACTTAATTCCTTAAAATAAATACTCAAGTTTCTTATGTAAAAAAGAATTGGTTTAGATTTTGACTGAATTGCCTTATATGCATTTATTTATTGCATGTTATACATTAAAATTAAACTACTTACGAATACGGATTTTATCGCGTTATTTTAAAAACTTTTATTATATAACTTTTGAACTATTGTATATATAAATGCATACACAAAAAAATTAAAACTTTTATCTATTATCTTTATTAATAAAATATATTTAATAAACAAAGTGGTTAAAATAATAAATTTAATAAATAAAGAGGTGATTGGAGATCTAATGTTCGCAATAAAGATTTAACTTGAAACCACATGAAAGTAGGTACATTACAAATAAAGAATGAACAGGTATTTCATCGGCTTTTAGAAATTACATATGTACATAGGTCACTTTCATATCTGGGATGCAAGTGTCCATGTGATTTCTAAAAGCTACGCACACGTGGGCGAGACTTCGTGTATAAGCTAGAGATCATATATTTAGAACGTGATTAGATTTTGCCCATCGCTGCACTCGTTCAGGAACTGTACATATTTTCTAGATGAAAGTTACTCTATGTCCTTGATTGTACCATTGACAACGTGTATGCGAAATTTCATGATGGTCGGGCAAGTAGTTAAGGCGTGAAAGCGTAACAACCAAACTCACATTCGCATTTAAAATATTAGTTAGGATTCTGATTGGTTCATAAAGTGTTCACGTCCTTATCTTGAAAAGAAAGCGGTTAGATAATGTTGGCGATGTTGTCTGATACGTTCACGACGTACAGACTTCACTCATTCTTGATTGGTGTGGAAATCTCTGTGGCATGCAGCTTTACTCACGATGTTTCCTTTCACCGTTAAAGCGAGCGATAGTTAACTTTTTAATATGTAAATTACTTTAAGAAGTCAAACGTGTATAGGATCGGGTCCGATATAATTTCTTGGCTAACTATTATTACGATTTGTTTAATACTTCCAAAGAGGTTTCGTTTATTCAATAACTGGTTGGCTGCAAGTTGGCTTCGCGCACCAAGTGTTCCGTATCTTGTAAGCAAATATATTATACAATAAGATATTAAGGCAAATGCAATTCATCTGCCTCGATGGCGCAGCGATATAGTATTTGACTGTTGTGCATTAGGGTCTCGGGTTCCAATCCAAAAAAGTTATTCGGCTTTTCTGCCAAATAATTGACAATTATAATATATAAAGCCTTATATTATTATAAAGCCGTTCGTCCTGCGTCGGATCTCACTCCGGTCGTGTCGATTTTCTTCCCGTCGGCTTACGGGAGTTAGGGCACAGAGTGAACTTGTGTTTGCGCACACACATTTGCACTCTGATATCTCCTGCATACATGGCCAGTCTCCGATAAGATTAGCCGCTGTGACCTAAGTTCGGTAGCTTATAACTTTATAGTAAAAGTCATTTTTCTATGTAAACAATATTTTGTAATTTTTATACAACTGTTTTAGATATAAGAGATACAAATGTTTCGATCGATATAAGCCGTTCGGTTGTCAGCCGAATGCAAATCGGTGCATCCGTCCTATTCAGACAGGCTTACTTGCAATTTTTATTTATAGTCTACAGCTTGTCGGCTCCTTTGTAACATAGCTGTGAGCTAGTCTACATTGGTGTTTGTATTGCTCGATAAGCTATTTATTTAATTGATATTTAGAACGATCCATTAAAGCTAGGTCAAACAGAGTCGTAGCAAGATATTGTCTTGTTTCTCTGTAATATTCACACAAATCAATTATGATTTCACTTTGCGAACTAACAATATAAGAGGGGCGGGTAGTATATTCTACATATTTTATGTTTGTCTATATATATTTAGAATAATTCACAAATTAAAATTTTGCACCAGCATACATATATTGATATCCCTAATCACTAAGACGCCCCGCTTTGTAACGCTTTTTCAAAAACAACTGTTTTTTTTATGCTTTAAAACTGACTCGTTTACTACCATACTAAAACTAGAATCGATAGCATTAGTTTTTGCTGTACCAGTAACATACAGACGACGCTGCATCATAATATGTTATATATATATCATGTACTACGTTTATAATAATTTGATGCGTAACTCCAAAAATGAGTCTCTTTGCTGACAGGCACCAAGGATGCAAGCAAGGTACAAAGATTATTAAAACCTTTCATAATGCAGCGTCGTAGCTTTGAAATCCTATTTACCCCGAGAACATAACGCAAGGATATATTATATATATTTATATTTTGTATAGTGACTTCTACATTTTAGTAGTTCCAGTTTTGAAAGGCACTTAATTACTTTTTATATCATGGTACCGGTGTACCTCTTGTATGAACGAGAGGAACTCAATACTTAATTAGGTTTTTAAAATAAAAACGTAATTTTGTTTTCAGCAATGTGCTTTTTGTAAGAACAATGGCAGGCCAGCGTTCTGGTACACATCACACGTGCTGAAGGATGGTCGCGGCAGAGTGCAGTGTCCCGTGCTGCGTCGGTACCGGTGCCCGCGATGCGGAGTCAGTGGTGACCACGCTCATACCATCAAATATTGCCCCGATAGCTCACTTATAGGTATTTATTTGTTTTTTAGAAAGACTACCCCTATGCTCTGTGTCACATTACATATTATATAATTATCTGCCTCCGTGGCGCAGCGGTAGTGAATGCGACTGCTGTGCACGAGGTCTCGGGTTCGAATCCCGGGTCGGGCCAACAAAAACGTATTGGGTTTTTCTGTTAAGAAATCTCAATACGAGCCCGGAGTTAGAAAGTTGTCGGTGTTAGACACCCCCGTGCCTCGGAAAGTACGTAAAGCCGTTGGTCCTGCGCCTGATCTCTCTCCGGTCGTGTCGGATTATGCGTCCCATCGGATCATGAGGGTTAGGGAACAGAGAGTGCACTTGTGTTTGCGCACATCCTTGTGCACTATAATATCTCCTGCGCAGATGGCCAGTCTCCGTTAAGATTGACCGCCGTGACGGAAATTCGCTTTGGAAGACATTATTATTATTATTTATATAAGTATCCCGTGTGGGAGCCTTTAAAAGGAGTGCCAGTTTTTAAAAGGATTTTATTAAAATATACTATTTACAACATGAAATGAATTGAGGATACATAAATTTTCAATTGTTATTACAAGTAATGAAGACCATATACGATACGGACTCGTATATTTAATATTTAAATAATCTAAGAATTATAACTATATTCATGGATTATTTACTATTTTAAATTAATTTTGATACTTTATAAGCGTGCTAGTTTGAATCTCAAAATCTAGAGGTTATCAAAATTAAAATACCCCTTAAAGAACAATGCGTGAAGCCAAAATTATGCAACAAATATACAAGACAATTTATTTATTATTATTATTATACCTAATATAAAAACCTAACGGGATTTTAAGACAAACATATATTATAAATAGAAAGTAAGGTTATACAAGAAAGCGATGTTGCAATCCTATTTAATAAGTCGTCGCGTTTTAGAGAGCATAAGACGTTTATTTATAATTGAAAACGGTATTTGAATACTTATACGTATGTCCAAATTCTACATGATACGAATTGTTGTTACAGAAAATTTCAAGTGTTTGATTGCAAAAACAATGTCCATGAGGAGCAAAACAACGTGCAAAGCCTTTAAAATCGGGTCTACCAACTATTAAGTACAATATATAACTGTCGAAATCGTAGTTGTATTCGTAGATAGTATTAGTAGTTGTTATACCTAACATATTTGCATATCATTAAAGTAAATGAACATAATTATTAGAAGATTTTTTTTATTCTTAATTTATTTAGGGGTTGGCGGTCACAAATAAGACCATGTCAGCCCCCATCGTAACATGAACATAATTATAGGAACTTATTCTAACATTCTAAAAAGTAAAATTGCTGCTTCGGATTATCAATCTCATTATCAAACTTAAAATATTTTTACCTAAAATGTTTTTTAATGTACAACATATGGTTGCCATCTTATATTTTAAAGTAATTCTCTTCATACCAAATTCAATATTAGTTAGTGAAACAAGATAAAGGCAGAGAAATAGAGTTATTTACACATTAATAGGATAAAGGAGATGTTTCATTTTCGGCTATGAAATGTATTATCAGCCGAAAAATAGCAAAAAATACCAGGTATCGGGAAAAAAATTCATTTCTTGAATTTAAGTCGAATTACGTTTGCGCTTAAACATAATAGTTTTTATATTATTGCCATTATATTCAATATGGCGGTGGTTCTCGGTCATATAATTTTGTATGCGTTCATAAATCATATCGAAAATTATACGAAAGTAGGTACTGTATAATAATGTAAATAATATATAAATATATATGTCAACAATAAATATGTTTTAGAGTATAATTTATTCATTTCAACTATCATATACATATTTTCAACAAACAATCAACAAAAAAATATATTCATATAATATACCTAATACTGATTTTTCAGGGTGCACTCCGGAACGAAACATTTTGTTTATGTTTGACGTTAACTGTCAATGTCATATTGACTGATAATAATTAATACTCCAATGCTGAATTGGTCTTTCTTATTACACTTACCTGAATACATACGTTTTTGTTTCATTTAAAAAAAAAATATCAATTCTTTATTATTCCAGCAAGAGTTCTTTTACTTCCGACAATTCTAGCATTCTAGATTATGTATAAATGTCATTTACCAACTTGTCATAGATAATCCGCACGACAAACTTCAAACATTTTATATTTTATTTTGCGCAACGAAAATACTAGGAATTAATAAAGAATTGCTGAACTAAATGTATTTAGGGGTACACTTCCCAGGTTTTCAGAGGATGTACAAGCAATTACTTTCTTTGGTGTCACTTAAAGAGACATGACATTTTTGGCACGTTTTAAAGGTAAACCCTGAACATTTTGGGAATTTATCACCTTTGCTGCTTATCCATCCAAACTGCCCAGTGAGATGTCTAGCTCCATTTCCAGATAGACCAATTTGGCACAGTGTCTCAGCAAGTTCTAGCCTGAACTTACCTAGATTGAGGAGTTTGGTGTTGCCCTTTATCGAATGGACTTTTTTGTACATTATCCATGAGTTTATAATTAAGAGATCTTGAAAATGGTAAAATAAACGTATGGTCCACTTGCGGCTTTTCATTGTAATGTGGTAACGACCTATGAACGAATGCAATAAGTCTACTCCTCCCGTTTGCGCATTGTACTCTCGTATGACCTTTGGGCATGGAACAGCAATTCTTTTATTATAACGTGTAACTGTAATTGCTGGTTCTGCTTCTACATAAGTCGAAAGAAGGTTGACGGGCTTGTTGTCCTTCCACACGACAGCACTTACTTCTGTACCATCTACAGTCGCCACTTTCTCCTTGTAAAACCCTCTGGGCACGTATTTTTTCATTATGGTGTTTTTACTGGGCAATTTGCAGTTTTGTAAAAGGTTTATGCGTACTGTACCAAGCGAATAAATTCCTTCTTTGGCTAAATAGGTGACAAGAGGCAAAGACGTATAAAAATTGTCGAAGTAAATTGCAGTTTTGTAAACGGTCTACGCATACTGTGCCAAGCGAATAAATTTCTTCTTTGGCTAAATAGGTGACAAGAAGCAAAGTTGTATAAAAATTGTCAAAGTAAATTATATGACTTACGTTGCGTGGTACCACCCTAGCTAATCTGACAACGCGGTGAAGGAAAACACCGTGAGGAAACCTGCTTGTCTTGTTCATCCATAATGATCTCGAAGATGTGTAAAGATTACCAACTTGACTATGACTTTTTTTATTTTGCGAAGTGAATGCTGTGACGCACACCCCTTCGCGGGGACGGGCGGAGGGATTATGCCAGGCTCACCCGGGGAAAGATAGAAAGTTCCGAGTCTTACCGACTAAACCTACCACGGTGTTGTTTCACACGGTCTATGACCGGGGCGCAGGGATCGCTCATTCATCCTGCAGTAAGGTTTGTTTTGCAGTACTCGACTATGACCTAATGGTCATAGTCGAGTACTGCAAAACAAACAATTAGTGGTCATAGTCGAGTACTGCAAAACAAACAATAGTCTGCAAATAGTCTGACAGAGGTAATCCTCTGCAGTGGAATAGTTTATTTACAGGGCTAAATGATTATTATCATAATTAGAAGCGAATGTTCCGAGCGCTCTGGTTTCAAGAATTTCCGTCTGTCAGACTATTTGTTTTGTCATCACAGATTAACCAGGTAAAATTTATTTAAAGCAAAGTTTTGAATTTTGCCGCTCCCGAAATCTTTTCTGTTCGATACTGGACTAAGAACATTATTAAGATTTATATTGTTACTATTTAATGTATTCAGTTCTGTAAGTAGTTTATACTTATCGCCAAGTACTGCACTGCACTCGTATATTTAGCTCATGCGCATTAGTGAGCAAGTTTACTGCCGCTTACGGTGCAATATGCACAAGTTTAAACTTCGTGCTTCTACTGAGAATTAGTATATTATAATATAACAGACTAGCTGACCCGCGCAACTTCGTCTGCTCCACATAAGAGAATTTTTCCGTTCCTGCAACATTTTTCATTGCTGCACCGCTCCTAATGGTCGTAGCGTGATGTTATATAGCCTATAGCTTTCCTCGATAAATGGGCTATCTAACACTAAAATATTTTTTAATTCGAACCAGTAGTTCCTGAGATTAGCGCGTTCAAGCAAACAAACAAACTATTCAGCTTTATAATATTATATATAATATATATTCAGCTTTATTATATTAAGTATAGATGACAGACCCAGTATTTCATGATCGCCTGTTGCTTACCTAAGCATTCACGTTATTTTCATTAATCGAACGAGAAACTAAAATCTTGCGTAGCTATATTAAACATTATGTCTATTAGAGGACCCTAGAGGTGGAAACATGGGTTTCACCGAATATGAATATTTGGCAAATTGTTCACTGATCCGCATATTTAGTTCCCTAGGAACAAGGTCTATGTCAATATTGTCAAATTGGCCCTACATTGACGCAATTATTGTTGATTTTGACAGTTTTGGTAGTCTACTCATTCAAACGCATCATTCTGTTTTTGCGATGGCGTACCACTAATAATCCATTAAAATATTGTATTCGATAAAAAGTTACCGTCTTTTATGGATCTATATCGCTACTCCTACCTCTCTGGTAGTGTGCATCAATCTTGGAGAGAAGCCAACGTGCAACCTATCCCTAAAAAGGGGACCGGTCCGATCCATCAAACTATCGCCCAATAGCAGTCACCTCAGTGATCTGCAAGGTGATGGAGCGGATTCTTGACAACCAGCTAATCCGCTACCTTGAATGTCACTCCATCATCAATGATCGCCAATATGGGTTTCGACCAAATCGGTCAACGGGTGATATTCTTGATAAGATGAGGCTATTGATAAGCAAGGTGAAGCTTTGGCAATCGGGCTGGACATTGCTAAAGCCTTTGATCGGGTCTGGCACCACGGTCTTCTCTTCAAGCTGCCGGCATATGATCTTCCCAGCCGGCTAGTTCAATGGGTCTCCAGTTTTTCACACGAGCGAAAAATGCGTGTTTTAGTGGACAGATGCTCTTCACGTTTCGTAAGTGTAAATGCTGGAGTCCCACAAGGATCCGTGCTCTCTCCCACTCTATTTCTTCTGCATATCAATGACATGCTATCTCTTGGTGGCATTCATTGCTATGCAGACGATAGAACGGTTCATGGTTGTTACCATCCACAACCACCTAGCGACTGGCAGGATACTGAGAGGAGGCGGGTAAAGCTTGTCACTGACCTCAACAGGGTGTTGGATGACATATCCGCTTGGGGTTCATCTAACCTGGTTGAGTTCAGTGCTAAGAAAACTCAGGTGAGCGCGTTCAGCTCAAAAAACCCTATTCTCTCCACTTCCCACTCTTCGGGTCACCACGCTGCCACTGCAGGATAGTCTTAACATCCTAGGCATAGACATCCGCCACGACCTTAACTGTAGGGATTACATCGAGAGTGTAATAACCACAACTGCACGCAAACTCGGGATTCTAAACAAGGTGCGGCGTTTCTTTACTCCTGAACAGCGGTATTTGCTGTACAAGGCCCAAGTCCGTAGCAGCATGCTATTCGCACCTTTGGAATGGTTCCGCTAAGTACCTACTCGATGCCTTAGATAAACTGCAGCGTCATGCCGTACGTATAATCGACAGCCAGGAGGTTACGAAGGACATCGAACTTCGTAGAAACATCGCGTCCCTTAGCGTTTTCTATCGCCTCTATCATGGCGAATGTTCCGAAGAGTTATTTGACCTCATCCCACCTCCCCCTTTCCTTTTGAGAACCATACGTGCCGGTCTTCGTAATCACCGATTGACGGTTAGCACAATCCCGTCTCGCACAAAAAGGTTCAGCAATTTCTTTTTATGCCATACTATACAACTTTGGAACAGTCTTCCGGCTCATGTGTCCTCCCTTCTATGACATTGGGTCCTTCAAACGTAGTGTGAAGAAGCATCTGGTCAGACCGGCTTGACACTGACGACGACTAGAAGACATCCAACTTCTCCTCGTCGTCACTGTCTCTGGACTGTAATTGGGCTTTCCATCAGGTCCGTTAAAAAAAATTCGCCGGGACACGATTAAAAAAAAATTATATATACAATGAATACTTAATGATAAGATAGTGGTCTGCCTCTGTAGGCCTAATTGTTGAGTAATTTACTATAATTTTGACAGTTTTTGTGACCTTTATGCAGCCATTGGTTTTTATAACGGTTTGAACATCAATTGTCGTTAAAGCACAAGTAAAGTGTTTATGTAAATATTAACTGTCAATGGTCTGCAAAACTAACTTGCGTAGGTTAGAAGATTGCTGCTTCTTGTTAAGATACAATGCATAATCATCCAGGATCTACCAGGAACTTTAATTGTTAAAGATGGAATATGTGTAGTTCCAACTCTAAACTCTAAAGTTGGAAATTGTGTTTCAGTTCCCCTGGGTAAGATGTCTTGTACTTATAACCTAACATTAATCATTTACCATCAGTCGGTAAGCAGTTACCACCAATCAATAGCCACTCAGCCTGCGGTAACTCCTTACGGTTAAGTAAATTTTTTTCCTTGCAGTAACTATTTACCAATGGTTCTTCAATCTTGCGGTAGCCGCTTACTACGAGAGATTATAAAATAGGTATAAGGATATATAAAATTATTGACAGCAGATTTCCTGGAAGTATTGGAATTTTAAGTGGTTGTTCAATCCCGACTTCATATATGTATAATGTATATGAAGTTTAGTTAGTAAATCACACACGTGGCAGATACACACGCCACACATACATAAAGAAAGATAATATATCTAACAGGCGAAGACGCATTCCCTTAATATAATAATATTATGTTAGCAAATATATTTCAGTGTAAACCTAGCTACCAATTGATTAGGTACTTCACTAATTCTTTAATTAATTTATAGATCTGCGACACTGATTTCAATATGTTATCAAAATATATTTATTTAATAAATTCACATTGTTTTCGCTTTTGACAAGTATTTTACATTTTACATATACTTTTTAACATAAATCAATAAAATTATTTATAAACAAAATTTCGTTTAAATAAACATTTTAATAAGCGAAATTTTGACTAGCTTAAAAAACATCTAAAGTTTATAAGACATTTATTATTCGATAAATTATTTTGATCCTCTATCGCTATACTAACTAGAAAGCGCTAAATATTTTGATTTAATTATGGAACTACATATATATAATAATAAATATTTATTATATTATAAAATATGGTTTATATTTATAAATAGATGCCTGAATAAATTAAAATGTCAGTATTAGTTAAAAAACAGAAAACCCATAAACAGCTATATATTTTTAATAGCCATAATTTTTATTTGCTGCCTTTAGAAATAAAGCTTATAGGTATGGATCAAAAATATATATTCATATGATAAATTATTTACTTACTAAAGCAACATACTTAGCGCTATTTACGATGTGCACATCAATCAATCAAACAGCTTAATACTGTAAAACATTGAGATCACGTCGCAAAACTTTCGATTTGTTTGCTGAATATTCGGTTAATCTGCCGAATACTCAAAATGCCCATTTTGAGTATTCGGCAGATTATATATATTTGGCCCATCCTTAGTAGACTCCTAGATTTACTAGGACTATTTCGCAAAACTATAACATCTGGCAAAACAAATCATATGATTAATCTAAAGAAATAAGAATTGTAAGTACTGTGCTGTGTATTTTAATGAACTTTTTGTCTATTGATCGACGACGTGACAAAATTTTTGGTGACACACTGTCAGTAATTAGTTGCGCCAAGTTTCTAAAGCTCTAAATGCTATATAAAATATCGGACGCGTATAGATGTATTTCCATCACCACTCAACTCACAACTGTAATGGACACTGATGGTCGGCGATTCAATTTGATCTATTACTATGCATATGTAAGATGACGGGAAGCGAAGGGGTGATCTATTCTTAGGCCACAAGCGAGTATACGTACACATAGGTCAGTGTTTGCTCCACTAAATAAAGATTAAACAACCTAAATAAACAACATATTTTTCAATATTCAGAGGGTACCGTTTTATAACCGCTAAACGTAGGTTAATTGACCGAAACTGGTTAGTTAATCTCTAGTTGGTTATTTATGTATCGAAAGTTTGTGAATAATAATGTTTAAATTGATATCAAGCTAATTTCTTTTCGTTTTTACCGATATAATAGTCGCTACGTATACTATATTACGCCTGGACATCGGGTAAAACGTACAATATATTTGAATAATTATATGTACATTACCGCGATGCTTCTAATAGATACGTATTATTTAATTATATTGATAATATCGAAGCACTTCAGAATCATTGTTTTACGCTAAGTAAATGATATTGTATTCGAATGTGCAATAGTTATTCGAATGCTAGTATAAAATGTTTAGATTTGACATTTCGCATGGCATCTGCTTTGCATTTCCAATTTGACATGCGGCATTTAACAATTGCCGAATTATTAAGATATATTTGTGACAATAAAAAGATACTTATATGTAATTAAATAATAATATATAATTATATATAATATACCTAAGCAGTTATAATTAATAAAATAATGCATGAAATGACTGTTTCATATTATTTAACTTATCTTAAAACTAAACAGAAGTTAGACATTGGAGCTCTAGGGTAGCGCTCGCTTCACAATACATTTGACTATAAATGTATTGTGCCTTAGGTGAGCTATTTCAGAATTACCTAGGAATAGGATAGCGTGAACGCCATCCTATTTTTAGTCACCTCGATACTGTCAAACGCTGCACCGAATGTTGAGAACAATCTAAAATGATATAAGCATTTATAGATAGTTCTAGCAGATCTGAATCGTCACAGAATATTGGCATAATAAGTAAAAATCCGTAATCTCTTAACCCCTACAAGACCCAGATAAAGTTCTAAGTATGCGTTGCTATTGTGCAAGTAATAAATATTTAACGGGGTTACTTTACAGCCATTTTGCTTGTTACAATGACTCCACATCGCTTAAAGCGAAGCAGTTAGTAGTCTACTAGTAAAGGTCAATCGGTCGCTGTCGTTGAAAAGTGGCATCTTGAAATTATAGATAGTATCGAGTTTAAATGTAAAAAAGGCAGGCAGTTACATTCTTAATGGTATATTGTAAGAACCACGGCTTAGATGATTTCTAGGCCCCAAATATATTGATCTGGACAGAAAGATAATAAATAATTCATTAAATAATATTCCAGGCACGATCCCTTAATGTGTCTAGACAGACACGTCAGCAGGAACGTCTTTAGAATAAGCAACAAGTGCTACTTTCAACCGAAAGTACCTACTTGTTGCTTAACAAAACATTTGCGATCTTTCGCCATTGGTGTAACTTGGAGAACGAAGTACCTATAAAATAAACAGATATACATCAAACAGCTATTATTAATTAAGTAAATATTAAAGGAAGCAAGCCTGCCTGTTTAAATATCTAAAAGAATACGTATACTAAATCTTTATGTACGTAATATCATAATAAAAAATATGTTTATATTACATATATGTATACTTTAGGCTACAAAAAGCTATTTTAATGTGAGGGTAGTTCTACCTTACCTTCTTTCTTTGTGTTTCCTTCTTTTATCTTGATATCGCAGAACTCTCAGGCTCGCACAACTATCTGTCAAACTATCATATCAGGTGAAGAAACGCCCTGGTTAACTGCATATCACATACGTTAAAAATTTCATATCCCTAAATCTAACGATGATTGTTTGTAAACAGTTTATAAGAGTATTGCCGAAGAGGTATGCAGGTTTGGTTGTGTACATACTTATATTATTTATTTATGCAAACAAACTGGTACTGTTTGTTTTGTTTGAGCAGTCTTTTCCAGCATCCTGAAATAAATGTGAGTGACGAAAGTAAATGTTGAAAATATTAAACACTCGCCCACCTAACTCCATCCATTAAATAAACATAATATTTTTGTTTCAGATACACAAAGTAGCTGTTCCGGCAATCTATTTTAACATAAGGGTTGAATTCACTATTGTTATGAACAATATAAAGTTTATACCAATTTAGATATCTGTTTTATTTATTTACAATAAATAATTTTAATTATGTCTTAACGGTGACTGGCCACCTGCGCAGAAGATAATATAGTGCGCAAGTGTATGCAAAAATTCATATGCATTCTCTGTTCCCTTCTCGTACTCCAAGGACAATCTGATAAGACCGTAGAGAGATCAAGCGCAGGAAAAGCCGTTGGGTTTTTTAGACACGACAGTGTGCTATTGACAATGTCTGACATTCTATCATTATGCGGTTAACCTGAGCTTTTACAACACCAAGCATCCAGGGCAAAGAACAAACACTTTTGTTTCCAGGTTTAGAATAGGCATGTTGGTTTATTGGTTTATATTTATGGTTTCACTATTTACACTCAAAAATCGATTCTTTCAGTTGATCTCACACTAGAATCGATTCAACAAAGCGATTCGAGAACCTGTCTTAACGGACCGATTCGCTTTAGAAGTCGAGTAGCAATAGGTAAAACTAACAAGGAATGAGAAGGTTGAATTTTGAAAATCTGCTTATAAAGCTCGCGAATTTGATGCTTTTGTGTCTCTTATTTAATTTGGATCAATCTAAGAATGGTTTTAATAGAGGATATATTTTTGTTTTGTCGATTTGAATCGGGAAAATATTGTCACAAGAATTGAATTGATTACTTTAGAATCCATACTCATAGCAGGAACACAAGGTTTGATCTGAGGAATGACTGTATCATCGCAGACATCTCGCTGTGAGCTATCTCTCTATTACCTTGCGCTGTAATATGCATAAATATTTCAAGACTAAGTATAGGTACGGGTTTTCTTTTTATATGGAGTATAGACCATTTAAGAATTCGGGCAGGGTTAAAACGTTACAAAGGTATACCTTTGCCTTCTGAAAAAAAAATTGGGAAAGTAACAATGGTTTGCTCTAGTGACTTTAAATTTGTCCTGAATAAAGTAAAACCATGGCCATGGCCATGTCCCTACTTTTCTTTTCATAATTATGTTATCATAATGACGAGGTACCCTAAAAAAATTACAAAAGCCGCAGTTTGTAGTATTTTTTATGGTTGCCAGCAATCAAGTTTAACAGAAGATAAATAAACGCATACAGATATAGCGGTTTTCTTTTGAAGGAGTGAGCAGGAAAATACGAAATTATGATTTTTGAAACCGAGCTATACATAGACATCTTTTTTGGACATCAATATTTCATTATCATTTCTTAGCGCGACAGCAATAGATTTGTTACAAATCTTTTCTTTGACTGCTTTGATTGCCCGATTTCCTCTTAATAATGAATTATTTAATTAATAATTGCTAATGATATCTGGGCAGTATTTAATATTTAATAGACTATAAATAAAATACTAATATTCATCAGCAGTTAAAGTTTTTGTGTTCCTACTTCACTTATTTATTCATTGACTATATGTATTTATTCGGCTGACATACAACATAAAAAAACTCTTAAGTTAATGAATAACACAAATAGCAAATACTATACATATATTATAACTGTATAATAAAATAAAAATTTAAATGCATTATTTTTTCATTTAACGCATTGAGGCCATATGCTAAATTTAAATCAATATATCTAATCTATATTTAGTAGTATTATAAAGCTAAAGTTCTTAATGTGTTTGCTTGAACGCACTAATCTCTGGCACAACCAGTCCGGTTTGTAAAAATATTTACATAACAAGTAGCGTAAGCATAAACACAAACTTATGTTAGCTGTCGACGAGGTACATGATGTTTCGGTTTATGACTTGCTTTTGCCCGCGACTTAACTCGCGTTTTTCCGGGTAAAAGGTACTCTATATGTCCTTTTCTGTATTCCTGATAACGGGTATGCGAAATTTTATAATGATCGGTCAAGTAGTTAGACGTGATAGCGGACTCGCGCATCAAGGTTTGCGTACCTTATAAGAAAACGTACATAGCTCTATAGAAATTATACATACATAGTTTTACATCTCTATTCTTTAAGAATTCACCTTTATCAGAGGTGTATCATTCCCATATCTCGCTGGGTTTGGTTTTATCTCCCACATTTAGGGTGCGAATATCTTGCCGTTTTTCGGACACAGTTCCAGACTCGATGCCATTACTGAACATTCCTTGATAAAAGAATATCAATACACCTGATCCGAGAATCGCTGCCGAGACCGATGATTAGACTAGATCACCGCGGCACCATGGCAGTCTAGGCTACTTAAATGTAAATATAATTAATTTATAGTGTACCTATAGTACCAGCCAATAATAGTACCAGCGAAACTGCATACACCGGAGTGTATGCAGTTTCGCTGGTACTACTGGTCTCCGGATGACAACGTAGCCTGCTTATTTCTAATAATGCACTAATTGTTGCAAATTGGATTATATGACGGCACTGATCTTAAAAAGGATTTAAAAACCACTTAAACACTGGTAAGATGGAAGAGGTCTATATTCAGCAGTGGATTGCAACGGGCTGATTGATTGTTCGGACACTGGCATGGCGTTGTGAATAAAGCAACGAGTTTTAATAGACATTTTATTGAGATGTGGAGTATGCTTGATAAACTACTAAACGTCAAATAACAGTTTGCGTCACTACTTACGTCACTATTTTATACCAGTTTTTCTCTGAAATGGTTGCGATACTTTAATCCTAGGTAGATACTTGGAACGGGTTGAAGGCATATTATTTTCTAGGATGGGCCTTGGCCCTATACAGCGATGGTCTGTCTACTGCGCACTCAATCCCAAATCTTTTCTCTCCGTCTCACTCACTACCAAAACCTCATTTTCGTCCTCTGCCTCCCAATTCTAGTGGAATGGAAAACCTTACGGCAATGGACACACACTCTTCATCAGTGGGGCTGGCCGAGATAAAATCACTGTGACGGTTTAGGTATACAAAAATCTATTTTAAAAGAAGATAAATTAAAAACGAAAGTTCATTCTTTTTTCTTTAACACCGTTGGAATTATTGATTAATATTAATATATTTACAAAAGGATTAAACACAATATTTAAACATTTTACGAATTTATTAATATTTATACAATGTGATATTTATAAGATATATTAATATAAAAATACAATAACAATTAATAATAGTATTAGCATGCCATTAGTAATAAATAACATATATTTAGCGTAATTTTAAAACAACATGTTTTGATTACGAACCTTGCGTAGGACCTTTGGCTTTTCGTTAACAGGCTTCTAAAGGGAATTGTTTTTACTATAATGTGTTGCTGCAACATATGGCCTGTCAATGCAAAATATTGACATGTATGTATACTAATATTATAAAGCTGAAGAGTTTGTTACGCGCTAATCTCAGGAACTACTGGTTCGAATTGAAAAATCCTATCAGTGTTGGATAGTCCATTTATTGAGGAAGGCTATAGGCTATATAACATCATGCTACGACCAATAGGAGCAAAGCAAAATGTTGCAAAATCGGAGAAAATTCTCTTATGTGAAGCAGAGAATTCATAATATAGCTATTCTACATTATACAATACATGTCAATATTTTGCAAATAGCTTTCTAAAGAACTGACTGCGGATGGTGTAGTGGTTTGAATGGTCGCCTCCTCACTGCGTCGAGTTTTATGGGGCCCCACACAGGACAAAAATTGTGTGATCCATAAATATGTAGTTGTGCCGAGTCTGGGTACATAGTGACCGTTCTATAAATGTTTGTAGAGTCCCCACTGACTCAGGACTTATTCCAAGTGCGTGCGGAAAATAAAATTATGTTTGGAATAGCCGATGTCACAGATAAGAATTATAATACTATAATACTAGTACCGATGTATTAAATTATTTTTAAACGGCCCGGGCTATAGTTGAAAACTTTAAGCCACATTTTGAACTTAAAGTATTGCCAGCTTAGAACCACTTTATTAAAACTAATTAAGCATCACGGCCAATTGGTACTTCTTAATCTAGACGCTGTATGCAGTAATCGGCATTTGGATCATAGAGCATCAGAAATGTGCGCAGCGTAACTCTTAGCGCTGTAAAAGCTAGCGTGATTTGGTTTCATGCCCTATGGTAACTAGTGGCCACACTGGCCAGCTCTTCATGCTAATTTCCAGAAACCATGAAAATGTATTGACGATATGTTTTATATAAAAACCTGCTAAAGTAAAATGTTAAAATTAGACACTTACTTTACTTATGTTCTAATGGATTTACTCACTATTTTGTTGACATATACATTACTTTCTCATCGTCCAGAATCGTGGCTAGATTTTGCTACAAAAGTACATAATATACGAAGCTAACACACTTATTTTTGCCAGTGACTTTATTTACACACTTATATATGTATATTGTTCACAGGTAGGTACTACGTAGGTATTCAAGATTGAAATTTTCGGATATAGTCCTTAATTAATCTCAGCTACAGAGCATAGAAAATAGGTTTCCTTTGTATAATAATTCATTCCCTATATCCATATTACGGTAAAAATGCTCAATCAGCGAATAAGTGACGTTACAATAAATCCTCTTAAGCACACAATACGAACAAATTGGACCAATTTCCGATGCTCAAAACATGATCAAAATAACTCCTCTGAAATTAGAACTGTGGCATGCGTAACGAATCAATGAGTTTTTGTACCCGTATGTCTACGTACGTTATTAGATACTGATAATACGGGATCATTATCCGGCCAGCCACACTGATTCGGAACCATCAGATAAATTACCGGACCAACGACGTCATAGTAATTTCGTATAAGAGGAATCTTTCTGAACCATTTAAAACATTCTGTTAGGTATCTAGAATTCAATTCGGTTGTTGTTTATAAGTATTGATATCGAGTACAACAGTTTCATTGTTTAAATTTATCAGAATCGTCGGTGGCGTCGGTTATCGTGAGAGTCTATGGGCTAGAACACAAACCCATTCTATCACACACTGATATTCATTATGTGACTGTTTTCCTAGTCACTGCAAAGGATCTGTAGGCAGACCGGCTGAAATTCCCCTTACCTTTTTTCCCTTTAACTCTAACTTTGACGTAACCCTTTCACACTCACTCATATGCCATGCTTCTTGAATTCTTAAATACATATGTGATGTAGGTACTAGATTTTGTTTGAGGCTTCACTCGTGTGGATGTAGTTTATGTTAGGTTAGTAGCAGTACTTATATCTCGATAAAAGGCACCCTATATCCTTTTATGTTTTCGAACAACATTTATGCGAAATTTCATGATGATGGGTCGAGTAGTTAAGAAAGCGTAACAAACAAATTTACATTCGCATTTATAATATTAGTTGGTATAGGCTTATCGTATATCCCCAATGGGGTAGAGGGGTAGTGGAATAGACCAACTCTGTTTTCAGGCACCACGTAATAGGGGGCAAGTCTTTAAACCTGCACAATTTCAGACTTCGTGCAGACACGGATTTTTTTAAATAGCGATATCCGAGTAGTACTTTGTCCGACTCTAATTTAAATCAACCCCAAGACCTTAAGCAAAGCAATAGTAATCAACATTGCTGCACTACCCCAGGCAGTCTTGTATTTACATAATTAGGATTAGGATTATAAATACGAATGTGAGTTTGTTTGTTTCTTAAGCTTTCACGCCTTAACTACTGGACCGATCATCATTATATTTTGCACACACGTTGTCAGAGGTACGGAAAAGAACATAGGGTACTCTTTCATACAGAAAATAACTACTGTTCCCGAGGGATATAAAAAAATAACTTTTAGACAGTTGTCCGCTATAACAGCTAGGTTTACTGATATGAATAAATTATAACGTGACGCCTGGACTACAAAAAAATGGATCTACTGTATCCCGGTAGAAATCTGATATCCCAAATAAAAATCTGTACCTGAGTAATTTAGGCGCACCTCTCTTTAAAAATAGTACATTCGGCTAATTAAGCTCTGTCTGTTCACTTATTTAAGGTAATTGACAAAGTTGTTGTAAGAAGTTTGGTATTAGGTATATAGTGTTGAAATGAAATGTTTTTTTTTTATCCTAACGTACCTTTATCTTTTAGTATTATAATAACTCCGTAGATGGTGCTAAACTCATAATAAAACGTAGTATCATTTTGTATTATCTATGGCCATATTAAACTGATAAACAATCATGAAGTTTGGAGAAAGGACGTTGGGGGACGTATTGATGGGAAATAGTAATACATGTTTTCGATTCATTTGTTTATAAATATTGATTTGTAATCGTTTATTTATCTGTTACTAATATTCTAATAATATTGTTGGTTATGGAAGGTGTTGTAAACAAGTGATGTCACGAAACATCCGATCGAGCGGGTTATAAAAGCGTGTTCAGCGCGCAACGAGTCATGGAAGGGACGTGCTGTTTGATAGTTGTTGGGTGTTGGGTGATATCAATTATTATGTTTACCTTTATTTGTTAATGTAGATCTTTGATTAATGGTTACAATAACCATTAATTTATCTTGTTTTTTTCTTTTTTAATTAATTATTGTATTCCATCTTCGAGCCGATGAATTGCCAATGTTATGTACGCCATTATTGTCACATGCATCAGGCCATAAATTAAATAGTATAAGTTATTTTCAATGATAAATGTTTGTGAAGTGGCAGTACTTTTAAAAAAAAAAAAGTTAAATTAAATAACCATCCTGCAAAATTGAATTAATATTTAACAATGGAAGTAAGTTTGTAATAATTTTTTTGTCTATTTCACTTCTGTAATCTGTAATCAGAAACATCAGAAGTGGGATAAAGATTTCTTTGCTCACAAATAATAATAGAACT
Organism: Catocala nupta; assembly: GCA_963675205.1. Taxonomy (NCBI): domain Eukaryota; kingdom Metazoa; phylum Arthropoda; class Insecta; order Lepidoptera; family Erebidae; genus Catocala; species Catocala nupta. The sequence continues at coordinate 14,996,716 of OY776082.1, forward strand.
AGGTTTTGGCGTTTGCAAATAAAATGAACACATCACATCGTTCTCTTTTAAGGTTAGGTCTACCTACGTGACGCTGTCACGTAATTGGCACGATTATTGCAGAAGATCGCGTTGTACGTCGACCATCGCGAGCGTTCCGCGGTCTGTAAAGCCATTTAAGTATGCGGAGTCTTTTTTTTGGCTACCGTCCGTCAATCGTTTGACACTATTGTCTCACGGTTGAAAATATTGGATGACCGTTCACAGGTAATAGTGACATCAGATGCTTCGAGTACTGAATTATCGACTGAGGTGGTAAGAGCGATACTGTATTAAGGTCTGTAAATAATCATCTTAATTTTTTTTTATTCAATCGTGTTTTATGTAATCCCGAGGTTTGAAGAGAAGATAGAGGACGGCCGAACGGTTACACGTGAATTGAGCAGACCAAAGTTAATGTGTCAATGACAACCGACAGCCGCCACGTGTTCATCGGAAGGATGTGCCTATACCAACAGTCATTGTGAGGTATGCGAACTTTGAGCCTATGCCTTCAATGTTTGAATTTGTGTGGTATGCGTAATTTGTGCCTATGCCAACAGTCGTTGTGAGGTACCTACGCAAACTTTGAGCCTATGCCTACAATGATTGAATTTGTGTGGTATGCGACTTTATGCCTATACCAGCAAACTTCGAGCCTATGCCTACAATGTTTGAATCGATGTGGTATGCAAGGCTACCGCCTATGCCTACAATGTTCAAGTGAAGATGAAGACCAAAACTGTACACTGGGACTACCAGCCGATGATTAGGCAGGTCCAACTTCCGGATCTTACGAGGACATCAGAGCGTCAGGAGAGTCCATATGGTTTTGGAAGGCGTTGTAGACAAGTGACTTCACGAATCATCCATCAACGAGTCACTTTGACATCGAGCGGCGGGCGGACGGAACGGACGTGTTGTGTGATCGTTGTTGGGTGATATCAATTATTATGTTAAACTTTATTTGTTAATGTATTTCTTTAATTAACGGTTACAATAACCATCCTGCAAAATTGAATGATTGTTTAACAATGAAAATACGTTTCTTATTTTTTTAGGCTTTGTCTCTTATGATCCTTAACAATATTGTAATTGTTATACGTTTGCAGTTTATATTGTTCATTTTAGTTTTAGCGATAGTTTGTCATTTATTATTTTTAAGTGCCTTACTTACTTCTAATTCTATTATTCACAATTATTTTTTATTTTCAGTTTATTTTTATCTTTAAGCAATAGTTTCTCAGTTTAAATTTTTAGGTTACTACCTAACCTTTATTACTGTTTTTTGTTTTTGTATTCTTTTCGTTAAGTTTATTTTCTTTTTTTGCCTCGCAAACGTAATTCTAAGTTATCTAGGAGCTTATCGCAGGCACGGGCAGCAGAAATTGCTCTATCCCAAGAACCATCCGTTCATGCCGAATTAAGGAGGCAGCAATAAGCTGCTTTAAGAGCAGATGAGACACTTTCTTAAAGCCAAGAAAGACTGAAGGACCAAACCACTCGCCAGGCTTCTATAAGAGTCCGCTAACACAATTGTGGTTAGACGAACAAGCCGAGCGTCAGAGCCTTGAGAGCTAATGAAACGCTCCTTTAAACGCAGATTCGTTTAGATGTACAAGCTGAACGCCAAGCAACTTTATGAGTAACTGAGACGTCTCATCAAACGCAACGCCGGCGCCCGGTTCAGCAGCTGGGGAAAGGGTTCAAGTGCACCCTATCCCGCATCGCCGCCTCCTTGATGGAAATATTAACTTGATGGAATAGACCAGCGGTCGGCATCCCGCGGCCCGCGTGTCACCTCTTTGCGGCTCGCAACTGTTTTGTAAATAAGGTCTTATCATTTGGAATTATTTTAATATCGCGCCAAAACTGATATCAACTCCAACCGAGAAAGCTGGCACTGGCTCACAAAATACTTACTTCTCAACATCTGTGGTTGCTTTTTTGCATTTTTAACATAATCGATAAAGGCATACAAAGTTATGAACATGTCCGGCCCGCGTCTATTTAATTTTGTCACTATGTGGCCCGTACCTGCTAAAAGGTTGCCAACCGCTGGAATAGACTAATCATTTCGACTGCAGCGAATCAGCGATCAACTCACGGCGCTGCGATGCCCAGGCGGGGCAATTCGCCAACGTGTGCAGCGCCATGTCCACAACAACATAGAGGCAGTCGCCGCAGTGATGACATCCGGACGTCTCCTGCCAGTCTATGCTACACAGGAACTGGCGAAAATAACCGTGGCTAGTCATTACCTGTGTTAGTCAGCCAGAAAGTGAGAGATGCCACCTCTCTAGGCACCCTTCAAAGACTGGACCGCCACAATCGTGGCGTGCCCGAACATAACATAACCTTATTCAACTTAACCTACTTTTACGCGCGCGAAGCCGCGGGCAAAAGCTAGTAAATTAATAAAATAGTAAATAAAGATCGATTAAGTAACCTGGTGTGGACGTGCTAATCATTTTTATGAAATACCTAACTAAGTGTGTCCTCACGGTACATGACCACACGAAAAAGTGACCACACTAAGAAGAGCGAGCTCACACATTACAATTACATTGTAGAAATCGATACTGTTCAATTTTCAATAGGAATAAGCGTGATAATACAATATTTTTTTACAACTAAGGTGGCATTCAAGGATACGTCCCACCTGATGGTAATTGGTCTGTAGCCTATGGACGCCTGCAACACCAGAGCTCAGAGGCATCACTTGCGCGTTGCCGACCCTTTAGGAAAGGAAGAAGGAAGTGGGAAGGAGAAGGAGCGGGAAGGGGAAAGGGTGATTGGGTCTCCAGCACTCTCCCCCACCGAACGGAACACAACAGTAGGAATACTGCTATTTTACGTCGATATTCTGTGAGAGGATAGTCCTTCCCCGGTCGAGCCGGCCCATTCATGCTGAAATCAGCGAGGCTCTACTAATCAAGGTAATTTATAATTTATTCAGATATCATGTTGGCATTGTGTGTCAGATAACAACGTAACGTCCAGAAAGGTCTATATTTAAACGTAGTAACTATCTAAGATTTAAGTATTTTTCTAGTCAGGCAAATGTATATCATATGAAAACAAGTTGTATGGCTGGCGAAGTGGTTTAAGGCGCAGTAGCAACGCGGACGACGTTGCTACTGCGCCGAATTTTGTGGATTTTATCTCTACATGGGACAAAAATTTGTGTGATCTACAATTAGGTGTTGCGAGTCTAGATATATGTTCTTTGTGTCCGTTGTTTGAATGTTTGTGAAAATCCCTGCGACACATGATATTTTATTCCTAGTGCGGTAGTTTAAAATTATAAAAAAGATATAGCTGTAGAATCAAACTGCAAAAATCATGTTGACCTGTGATGAACTTCGTATTAGGAGGTCCGCTATTAAGGGCCCGTTTATATGGGAAGCAGAGAGGCCGCGTGGTGGCCGCGCGCTCGGTCCCCACTAACGCGCGGCCGTCGCCGCAAGGAGACCGCGTGATTTCATCGTTTGGAAGAATTTGTACGTTGTGTCCTAGTTAATAGAGTTTAAACTTTCTATGAAAGAATGCCACGCGGTCGCCGCGTGGCTGCTCGCGGCCGCTGCGCGGCGTCCGCGCTGCTGCCGCGCTGTTTCATTGTTGGGAAGAATTTGAATGTTGTGGTGTAGTTAATAGAGTTTAAATTCTCTATTAACGAATTCTAGTACCCGGCCGTCACGCAGCCTCTTCGCTCTCGTCTAACTGCAGCCTAAGAGCAATAGCGCACTAGCGGCTAGGCCGCAGCGGCCAGGTCGCGGCGGCCATCGAGATAGATACATTAGTATGAAATCGCCATAGAGCACGCGCACCTGGCCGCACGCGGCCAGCGGCCACACCAAGCCGCAGCGGCCAGCGGCCACACCAAGCCGCAGCGGCCAGCGAGATCGAAGCGACGTATTTGCGGCCCGTGTTCAGTCGCTGGCCGCTGCAGCCACTGAGATCAATTGCATTGTAGTTAAATCACCAATGTGCGAGCACTAGCCGCGGCGGCCGCACCAGTGGTATCACATTTAGAATATCTACATTTGACAGGCGATTGCAGCACAAAAGCGGACAAATTAAGAACTATTCTTGTATTGGTTCCTTAGTATTATGCAATTTAACACGATAGATGTCATTGGTCAAACATGGATTGTAGAATATTTTTAGTTAATTAATAAAAATTACAATTTTATTACTATTGTTTCATAATAATACTTATTTATTTATTAGTATCACTTCGATTTATTAATTTAAAACTTCAAATTAAGAGTTGGATGTTTGCCATCTACTTATTTTCCTAGAGTCTAAAAAGGATTTAGACATTTCTGACATATCATAAAAATACAATTCACAAATTTCACAAAAACGGCGTACGCACATGTGTTAGTGGAATTTTGTGATTTTAGTGCCTTTCGCTGTTATTAACCTGGTGATTTCAAAAGAATACAATACCAACAAGAAATGGCTGTGCTACCCATCTAAAGAAAGTTTAAATACCTTCAAATATATACAAAATTCTACCTGTGTTTTTAAAAAGAGACGTTTCAAAATACAACGTTAGATCAAAAATAAAGTTATTATGCGATACAATGATAACATATTATGAATTTACATGCCAACGACATAATATAAAAGATTATTTTGTGAACGTCTCAATAAATTTATTAAATTGTAGCTGGTGTCGCTCAATAAACAGAACTTTGTCTGCAAAAATTACCTATGATGGTGAGGATGAAATAAAAAGTGCAGCTCAATCGTACTACTAAGCATAAATCTATTAAATTAAAATAGTGCCTTATTCTAATATCCTCTTTATGTTTTATTTGTGAACCATTAATTTCTGTAATCAATAAAGAATTGGTATGAATAATAGCTGTTTTTATTTTTACCCTAAAGTAAACACAATTTATGCATACCTATAATATTTATATATAATATACACGATATAGCTACTACATACAGCTATCTCTAAGTAAGTACTTGCATATAGTTCTTAGAACCAAATAAAAGATGGCACTAGCGGGCGTTGAAAAAGAGGTGGCAAAATTTTTGCTTGAGTGGGCTCTCTATTCCTATTATACTTATACTACTCTATGGGCCGCACGTATTGTGGAACTACAGCGTGATTTGTGATCATCGCGATGTCTTTCGACACGGAAAGATTTATAACCGAGATTGAGACAAGGAGGGCGTTGAGGGACATGTCCTGTGAAGACTACGCCAACCGAGACTTAAAATGATGATGTGGGAAGAGATCATAGAAATATTTGGTAATGAAAAATTAACAATAACTGATAAAACGAACTCGGTAAGTAATGTTTATTTTATTGCCTTCTCAGAGCTACTCGATTTTGCCACGGGAGTTGTCCTTCACCCACGAAGTAGTCAGCAAATAGATCTCTGTTTTGTGTAGATGTTCTATTTCCTCTTGAAGGCTGGCAGAGAGGTATTCCTTCAATAGTCGGGGGAATATACAACGTGTCTTCGAATTTGTACCCATCTCGCTCCCGTACATAGTTGTGAAGGACGTAACATGCTTTTATGATTGCAACAGCAAATTCTCTGTGTACATCAAGAGGACGATGAAAAATTCGCCACTTGTTGACAAAAGGCAGAAGCACACCTGTTTCAGTTCTGTTTCAGTTATCGGTCTCTTGTCTGGCATGTCTAAATCATTATCTGTAAGTTTTTTTTTGTAGTAACTGTTCTTGAATACCGATGAATCGCTGCATTTTCCATATGCGCCGAAGTCTATGCATATAAATTTGTAGTTGGCATCGCATATAGCCATCAGCACAATAGAGAAATAGTTTTTGTAGTTATAATATAGTGACCCTGTATGGGTCGGCTGAATTACTCTTATGGGCTTTCCGTCGACAGCTCCAGTACAGTTAGGAAATTGCGAACTGTTCCTAAATCCTTCACTTATTTCTAGCCATTTGTCTCTATCGAGTTGTGGAAAGGCAATGTCTTTTATATTTTGCCATATGGCGACGCAAACCTCAAGTACAATTTCTCGAACAGTTGTGTGTCCAATGCGAAATGAATGGTTTGGTTCTCTGAAGGAGCATCCAGATGCTAGGTATCTGGAACAAACAAACATTTAAACACATTATGATAACATTCTTTTTCATTTCCAGGTAAGTCACTCCAAAAAAAAATGGTAAAATGTAAGGGACTCATTCCTCAGGGAGCTACGACCTGTCAAATACGAAACGTAAATCTCCCTATGTATATTTTCTACACCTGATGTTCCTTAAAGATACGGTGGAACCGAATACAACAGAATCGAACTTCAATTATGCGGAAAATATAGTCCCTCCCACCCCCGAATCAGTATCTCAAGGACAACCAAGATCAAAGAAGAAAAAGGAAGACAATAATTTCGAAAAAGAAGATCTTGTTTTGGTTTTAAAAGAAAGTATAAATTCAAGAATTCAACGTGAATCAGTTCTCGAAGACGACAATGACAGATTATTTATGATTGCCTTAGTGTTTTATTTTTATGAAATCCTTTTCAAAAAAATACCCGAAGCCGCGAAGCAGTCAACTAAGATGGCAATGATTAATCTAATCCACCAAGCTCAAAGTGGAAGATATGATCCAAGCCACTATGAACCTATGACCAGGCACAGCCAACCTACTTACCCTGGAAGCAGTTATACCAACCATCAGGAATATCAACAGGGATATTTTACTAAGCAATCGGATAATGGACCACTTGCCACAATGAGCCCTTCTCTGTCACGTCCCAGTGAACTGCCGCCGCCATTGGATTCAGAAAGAGAAGAAAATTCTATCCAACCACCCGAATCAAATTACTTTCAGGCCTCGCAAGATTCAGAAATAATTGAAACGTTTTTTAATAATTATTGAACAACTGCACCTTTGATTATGATAATACAGTACTTAAATACTTTTATGTACCTACTTGTTTCACTTATCTACCTGCATTCTTTTTCATAAAACAGACACAGGATCGTAAAGAAATCATTTGAATAAAAGTAGATAGGCATAGGCTTACTTTAAAGTTACAACAAGTTTTTCCTTGGCAGAAAAGCAGGGGCGAAATTTAGTTACAGTGCTGGTGATTGATGGACTTAATTTTCTTAACAGTTCTTCAAACGAAGACTTGCTCATCCGCAAATAATTAAAGGACTTGTCATCATATTGCTGAAGGTCGGTGAAATATGTATGAAATAATCCCTTTGTTCGCCTTTCACGTAGCAAGGGATGAACCCAATAATTTTTCCTTTTCTTTTTCCGCTTCTTACTTATAAGATACAAAAGCACTGCTATTTCCTCAACGTCCATTTTGAAGCGCGCTGTATGTGCAACTGACGATCGTAGTCGTGGTTTTGGCCGCGTTGCACATCGCAACCACTGCGGCCGGACCGCGTGGCCGCGCTGCCAGCTCGCTAGTGCGCTATTGACCTAACTGTGGTCGGTATAAAACCTTTTAATACCGTTACTTGTATTAGAAGCTCGATTTACTATATGTAATTGACGATAACAAAAATGTCACGATTCTTTGGTAATGATAATTAATAAAAAAAATTAATGATACGATCGCGCACTACCTTTGCAGGTACAAACAAAACGTGTAATGGTACGCACATACCAAGGGTCGAAAAAATATTGCTTAAAGAAGATGAAATCTGACTGCACGAATAGTGTAATGGTTTAGGTGGTTGCCTCTACACTGCCACTGAACCAAGTGTTGTGGCTTCTTTCCTCACACGGAAAAATAATGTGTGAACTATAAATAGTTGTTCCGAGTGTGGGTGTTGTTTGTGTTAATTGTTTAAATGTTAGTAAAGTCCCCTGCGACTCAGGAATTCATGCCAGCGCAGTCAGTATCAGTCGCATCATGGCAGTAGACGGCTTAAAATATAATTATCTTACAGTTATACAGGTTTAAAGACGTATTTAATAGTATCGGCTGTCTTATTGCAATGTTGGATCATTTGAATTTATTCACTTCTGCGGCCATGATCTCATCCGTACGTTCTATCTTACAATATACTTCCATCAATAGTCTCATTATATACGGTATACCTGCTTGACATATCTATTAATATTATTAATGCGTAAGGAATTTGTAACTATTGTTCGTTTGCTACAATTTAACGGTTTTATAACGCTAAATTGACTTTGATCTATCTTTATAAACTACGGGTGTTTGCTGGTGAGGGCAGCAGTCAAGTTAACATGTAACTAAGCAGGCCACGTATTTTCTATACACGATGTATTCCAAATAGAGCGACAATGGAATAAATCTAAAAAAAGATACTGACTGCTACTGGAATTAGATCCAGATTAACGCTTCGTGCGGAACAGGACGATTTCCAGGGATCTATGCATGGAGAACCTGGACAATTTCGTGGGACGCCTAAGTACCAAACTATGTGTGCGGGCTGATGGATCCCATGCCCGCCATCTGCGGGAGCTTGCGCCCTACAATTGGCGACCGCCGGACAGGAACCTCCATCGGACCTAAAAAACGTCCCGCCTGGTGCTGGCTGACGGGCGGTCTTATGGAAACCTTTCCCAGGGTGCTTAACCTCGCCATGCACAGGATCCATCGTGTTCTTGGCATAGCCATAGGTTTGTGTAGTCATAGGATACGAACCGAGCGCTGCTGGTACGTTGGTAGCCCGCGGCGATTCACCCGCGTGGACGGGACCACGCTAGCTGCGCCAGTCATCAGATCTAACGACCAACAACCTCACGAACACTAGTCTTACCTGTATTAGCAGGCGGTGGTGATGACCACTAAGACAGGCCCACGGCCTAGTTCGGTTACCCTGAGACCCTGTAGGGCTCTACGAGAGGAACAACAACGGATAGCGAATCATAATAACAATATTTATAAATTTAAATTTAAAACAGCTGTTCAGTTCAGATGATTTTTACAGTATCACAGAAGTTAATAATATCAATTAAGAGGCTTTTTATAATATTAGGGTCCTAAAGCTGACTACAACAGTCCGCTATATGTACATAACATATATTATATACATACATATAATATAACATTAACTGTTTATATACCTACCTATTAGGTACTGTAAAACCATCAACGGAGAAGGCCCGAAAAGATACGGCAAATAATATATTCCTATACACTTGGATAAAATTATATTTAAAGGAAATATATTAAATAACCTATATTTCTTAATAGGTTATTACTTATTCCTCGCTTTAATGGTAATCTTCTTGTCTGAAAGTTCTACTGAATGTTTTCAAAGATGTAATAAGTCTTTAGGAGGTGGTTCCCTTAACCTGGTTCCCCAAGCCAAAGTTTAAGTTTTATGCAAGAATCTTTCTCTAGCCTGCCACTGTACAAATAAAATATTTGAAATGATACAAACAATACACATTACAATATTTATATATTTTATTTACATCTGTATATGAAACTATGTTTGGGTTCTTTCAAATAACTATACTTAATACAATTAGACGACCACCGTCTTAGTCCACCGTGATTATGACTGTTAAAAAGCTACCGAAATGTTAGGAAAACTTTAAATATAAATAGTTTTAATAGTTAGTGTTAGATTTTTTTTATAAAAATCATGTTTTAAAAGCAACCACGATAAAATACGTATAACGTAGTTTCATTTTATCAAGCTTTATTTATAAACACAACGCTAAGGCAATTAAAGGTAGGTATAGGTACAGAGTTCTAATTTAATTGTACCGCCGCCGCGTGTAAATATAGGTACTAAGTTGTTAAATATTACGCCACTGAAAGTAGAGTTCCTTTTGAAGATTGTTTATTTTTTAAATTTTGATCAAATGTAGACCATTCAAACATATTAATAATTCAGGTGCCGAAGTGACTCTGTATAAATCAGATTACGAAACTAAGGCGGTAGGTACGTATAGTCGCGTATTCACAAAATTTGAGATAACGGACGAAGGCCTATATCTTTTTATAACTCTACAGAAGATATTTATCGGAGTCTAGCGATAATACTAGCGTATCCTTAACTCTAACTTTTTTTTTTTTTTTTTTTTTTTTTTTTTAATCTTTATTTAAAAGAGGACTTGGTACACAAATAAAAAGCGACCATGTCGTCCTCGTAAGACTACCTTAAATAAATAGTACTTAGCTTAGGTAACAAAAGAGCGATAACAAAATTAGGATCTACTTTTACTAGCAAATTGTACTAATTTGTACATTGCTTTGGCATCTTCTGAGTGAGGCTCAGTCAATACACTGTTACAGTAACCAACATTAACATAATAACTATTATTAAAGAACCTCTTCCTTAAGTCTCCATACCGGACACACTCCATAATAACGTGGTAAACATCTTCAGCTACACCGCATTCAGAACAGTTTGGAGATAAAACAAGTTTCATTAAGAAAGCAAACTTATTAAACGGAATGTGACCGGACCGAATCCTTAAAGCTGTTACAATTGAATTTCTGTCTAGCCTACTGGTCTCGAACCAAGGGTAACGGAAAGGTTCAGCACGGATTGTCCTATACCAGATGCCTTTACTCAATGATTTGCGCTCTAGGTGCTTAGACCAAAGTTTGAAGATGTTGTCTTTTAGAATAGGTAATATGTCGCTGTAAAATGGCACTACTGCACTAGGAATTCCGTCCGAAACTGCCAGTCTTGCAAGACGATCGGCCTCCTCGTTACCACACAACCCCACGTGAGACGGGATCCATTGCAAAACCACCTTCCCATTGCCTGACTCAAATTGCCTAATTGCATCTAAGATAGTGTAAGCTATCGGTACTCCTCGAAAATTCGAGGTGCACCGAGCCACATGTTGCAACGCACTCTTGGCATCCGTAAAAATAACAAACTTATGATAAGTAACACTTTTAATATATGAAATAGCTTCGGCAAGCGCATATAGCTCTGCGTACATGATGGACACTTTAGCCTCTATTTTATATTTGGCATGTGCTTGTAATTGAGGGTCATAAATTGCAGCTCCTATGTCGTCCCCAACTTTGGAGCCATCTGTATATACTTTGTAATAGTCGCGATATGTATTGTTAATTAAATTATTACACTTATCATTCAGAGTTGGCACCCCTAATGCTTTTTTAGACCCAGATACGCCCTCTATATGACAAAAAATATTATTATTTATATTAATGTTTTGCACCCATGTATTTAAGGAAAACATTTCCAGGCTATTAGATGAATGAATATTGATGTTCTTCATAGACTCGTGTATGGTAGCCAGCAATGGTTTCTTTTTTCGATTCCAATAACCCTCTTGACAACATTGATCAGACAACTCATCAATTAGCTTTAGATTGTCACTTTGTATTGAATAGCCCTTCAACCAGTACCTACCTCCTAGATAATGCCTACGGAGATACAGAGGACATAGGCACAACTCGTTTTCCATTACGTGGATAGGGGTGCTTTTAATGAAACCACCGATAACGCGCATACACTGATTCTGCACCTTATCCAGCTTGTACAAATGGTTTTTAGTGCTGGAGTCATATAGGAAGCTGCCGTAGTCCATTCGACTTCGTATGATAGTTATGTACAAACTCCTTATATGTTTCGGATGTAAGCCCCAATTGGATCCAGCTAGTATCTTAAGAATTTTCATGAAGTTTATTGTCTTTTTAGTTATTTCGTTAATGTGTTTACCCCATTTTAGTGACCTATCAAACCACATTCCCAGATATTTAACATTTTCCACTACCCGTAAGGGATGTCCATTGAGATTAACATTTACTGCATCTTGCCTATTACTGAAGCCCTTCCGGAATACACAAACACTTGTCTTTCTCTCTGATATTTTAAGCCCTATATTCTCAACCAATTTGCACATCATATCCAACGCTACTTGTATACTTGCACAGCCTTCTCTAATTGTTTTGAACGACCCATACAACACAAAATCATCAGCATATTGTGAGATGTTACACACGTTGCCTAGATCACCACATATTTGTATTGTAGCCACATTAAATAATAACGGCGACAATGGATCCCCCTGCGCTAGACCACGACCAGTTACTCTCGTGTTACTAGTATCAATACTTTTCAGACTTATTTGTCGAGCTCTCAGAAATTCCCACAAATATTTGCAAATGCTAGCTCCGATCCCAAGTTTATCTAATATGCTTAACAGTACAGTAATGTCTACATTATTGTATGCGCTCTCTATGTCAACGAAACATCCCAAGGTAAGTAAGTTTTTGGCAAATCCAGATTGTACTTGCGATACTAATCGAACCAGGCTGTCCATACACGAGTGAGATCTTCTGAAGCCAAAAGTATTCGTTGAAAAGTAGTGTTTCGATTCTAAAAACCATTCTAGTCTGTGTTTTACAATGATGTGAAAAACCTTACATGGGCACGACATAAGAGCTATAGGACGCACAGCTTGCGTATTAGCACCAGATTTTGGGATGGGCACAATCTTTATATTTCTCCATTGTTCTGGTACAAACCCGGTCTCAAGAAATTTGTTAAAGATACTAATTAAAATCTGCTTACCAACAATAGGAAGGTGTTTTAACATAGAAAAGGAGATACCGTCGTCACCTGGGGCCGTGTCCTTGTCCTTAATAGCATGATTTAACTCTTGCAACGAAATACCACTAATCAGTTTAATATTTACAGAAGAAAATAAAGGCTCTTCCGGAGAAGCATAGTCTGGAGATAAGCTGCGTAAGAGCTCGTTGGCTATAGCTTCATCAACGTTCCAATTCGTAGTACGATATCCTTTCAGCCATTTCATACGATGCCACATTGCACCAATTGTCGTGGTCTCATCGACACTAGTGCAAAATTCCCGCCAGGCTTTCCGTTTCGATTTACGAATAATTTTTTGTGCTGCGCTAACTTTTATTTGGAGGTCAATAAGGTTCTGAGGCGTAGGGTTCCGCCTAAACTTTGACAATGCTAGGCGTCTTTCTGCTACTGTCCGCGAGATTTCAGCGTTCCAGTATGGTTTTGGAGTAAATTTTTGAATGCGTATGGGATCCTGACACACTCTTATAGCAGGTATATGAAGGTTTGTAGCAGAACTGAGCACAGCAATAAATTGGTCATAAGCGGTCTGAGGGTCACATGCTAACTGTAGATTAGAAAACAAATCCTGTAGGTGCTTGATATACTCCGGCCAGTTAGCTTTCTTGAAATTAAGTTTTTTAAAAGTCGTCGTGCATGTTGAAGTATATGTTGATAGCTTGATCACTTGATGATCGCTTCCAAGATTTTCATTTGTGACCTTCCAGTCGAAAGATAGTGCAATGTCTCTGGTGACAAAGGTGATGTCAGGGGATGATTTCTGTAACCTGCCATTCACTAGCTTTAATCTCGTGGGTGAACCATCGTTTAACGGTACATAATTTTTGTCAACCGTTAAGTCAAAAAGCTGTGATCCTCTAACATCTGTCTTATATGACCAACTGTAATGGTGACCATTAAAGTCTCCAGTTATTAGAGTTTTCTTGTCACTCAAACCAAAAATCGTATTCCAGTCATGCACTGAGCATTGCGCTGTCGAAGGGCAGTATAGTGAAATAATATTTTCAATGTTTGTGCAGTTGAGAACTTTGACATGCACAATTTGAATTCCGGAGTTGATATTTAGTGTACGACGTAATTGGTATTTGATTGATGAGTGAATAACTATAGCAGCTCCACCATAGCCATCGTCACGATCATGGCGCAAAACACTGTATCCAGAAATTCTTAAAGGGCTGTCAGGCTCGAGCCATGTTTCGCTTAAAAAACCTATGTGAATTTTTTCTTGAGATAGCAACTGTTCTAAATCTATCAATTTTGGGCGTAAGCTCTGACAATTCCACTGTATCATATTAATCCGGTGATAGTCCATTTTGAATAAATGTTTTGAAAAAGGTCCATTCCGAAAAATAATCAGTAATCAATTTAACAATCCAGTCATATATTATCGAACCACAAGCTTTAAATTTTTCAATAAAATTAGTTTTTTCATAAAATATAATGTCTCTTATTTTCTCTACTAAATGTTGAAACCCACTTTTGAAACTATTCTTTCTCTGCGAGCGCTCGTTTGCCTCCCCTATCTCCTCAGTATCTGTACTGTCTTCACACTCTACACATTCTTCTCGTCTGATATCCTCTTGACTAGTCTGACGCTTCTTAGAATGCTTCTTAGATTTTTTCTTAGGAGTAGTATCGCGATCAACAGGGGTGGAAGTGGTGTGCTTTGGGGCTTTTAATATTTCAGCATACGAAGGACTGCGATTAGGTTGTGAAGGTCTTGTATCGCTCGTCTGTTCTACATCTACTTCACTCAATATAGAAGCTTCTGGATCAACTTGAGGGGATGGCGGTACATACAGTGTAAGGGCGCGCTTATACGTACAATTAAATTCGGACATTAATTCCCTTATCCTCTTTTCTTTGAGATAGATGGGGCAAGATTTTGCCAGAGCCATGTGTTTGCCTTTACAATTCACGCATTTGAATACAGTGGTCTCGCAATTGGCATGATGTTTGCCACATTTAGGACATAAGTTTACTGTTAATGAACAAGTTTTAAAATTATGACCATATTTCCAACACTTCGAGCACTGCGTCACCGGAAAAGTATAGGGGTCCACTTTGACTCGTATACCATACGTTGATATATAAGGAGGCAAGGACGCACCCTTAAAACATATCCGGACGCACTCGCTATCCTCAAATAGGCCATTGTCAAAATTACGACGTTGCAAGCGTTTAACATTTAGGATAGGTATATCGCTGTCCAGTTCTTTAATTAGATCATCTTCGCTTAATTCTCGCTCAATATCTTTCACAATTCCATAAGACACATCTACCTCAAATGTTTTTTGGCATCTAAACCCTTTATCCAGCAAATACTTACAGTTTAACAGTTCGTCTGCACTTTCCTGGTCACTAAAATTTATCAAAACTTTATAATCGTTTACATATTTAATTTTCGTAATATTTAGAATGTTTTCATTTTTCAGAATTCGCGCTAATCCTATCTGTTTTGGTAGCTTATCTGTTTTAGACGTCATGCTAATTTCAATCTGCTCGGTAGGCACCCTAGTTCGATCGTTGTTAACGCTTCTCGCCATAATCTTCACTCTTCTCCCCACTTCTGTCCATATCTCCTCCTCATCAATACAGCGATCCCGTTTCCCTGATCGGCTGTTGTCCGTCTGCTCAACCTCCATACTCATCAAAAAGTTAGTCTTCGCACTCACGCTCATTACGTTGTTTACATCAATGCATCGATCGTCGTCACTAAATTGTACATTGCTATCTATAATAGACATATTTATACCGCATTGTTATTAGATTCCAAGAATCCTAGGTAGCCGCGCGACCCGCGCTATAGATAAAACTGGTTTCAAAGGACACAATAACACAACCGTACGATTCCGCACTCTGGCGTTAAGTGTAACTCTAACTTAAAATGTAGTAGTGTACAGTGTGCCTCTTGGATAGTATATCGCCATGTGAAAAAGCTCTGAGGACCATAACTTGGTAGCGGTTTTTTGTAGAGTTAAGTCAAAGTTACTTCCGTAATCAGGCTGCTTCAAGTCCTTTGTGGGACCTGGCATAATGATGCAGGCTGACGTCCAAAAATTCTATTGCCAGCATCCTATATATATCAATTAAGTTATACAAGTCATCAGTACCTTTATAGTAGTGTATGTGACGTAGTAGAATTGTGTTAAGGCTGAATGCGGTCAATCAGATTAGTGCACCAGTGTGGAGCGTGAAGAATGATCAATGTTATGAAACGTTTATAGTATTATCCTTACGAGGTTATGTATTAATAGATTTGAATAGTTTATTAAGTCAAAGTCAAAGTCAAAATCATTTATTCATTTAGATCACAAAGTAACACTCCTCTGAGAAATTTCACGATGGTCGGTGAAGTAGTTAAGGGGTGAAAGCGTAACAAACAAACAAATAAGTAAACAAACGAACTCACATTCGCATTTATAATATTAATTAGGTCTTTCATAGTAATGTATGCCAAAAATCGAACAAATAAGATGCGCAATCGATATGGTAAAACCTTACGTGAAAGAGAAAGCTATCATAATATTGTCTTCTGTTTACGCGAATGTTATTCATTGAAATTAAACTACTATATACGGATTTTATCGCGTTGTTTATTTTCCTAGATTTATTTATTTATATTCCTAGAACATCTTAATTCCATTAATAACAACATCCAATTTACTATGGAATTAGAGGCAAATAATTCATTAGCATTCTTAGATGTACTTGTCATCAGGAATCCTGATCATACTTTGAGCCACACTGTGTATAGGAAAAAGACCCAAACAAATAGGTACTTAAACGGTGAATCTCACCACCATCCTAAACAGTTAGCTACCATGGGAATGTCTTTGTTTCAGAGAGCCCACAGGATCTGTGACAAGAAACACCTGGACGCTGAGCTTCAACATGTCAAGCAAGTACTGCAAGACAGCAAGCTCCAACAGCCGCGCCGCTGTCACAGATCCCGAGAAAAGCCAGCCACAGTCGAGCGCCAGCCTGCTATACTGCCTTATGTAAGAGGTGTCACTGACATCTTGGCTACATCTTGAAGCGAGCTTCAATCAACACATACTTCAAGCCGCCAACGAAGATAATTCAATTTTTACCATCCGTCAAGTGCCAATTACCTTTACAAGATGCAGGGGTCTATAAAATAGATTGTGACTGCGGACTCTCATACATTGGTCAAACCAAGAGAAGCATAGGCACCCGCATAAAAGAACACATAGCTGACGTAAAACACAAACGCTCGTTGAAGTCTGCTGTGTGTGAACATGTACAACAGGGGACCAACCACTACTTGAGATTTGACAAACCACAGATTCTCGCTAAAGAACACCGATTCCTACCAAGGATGCTTCGCGAGGCTATTGAAATCAAAAAACATCCTAATTTCAATAGAGAAGATGGTTGGAATATACCACCAGCTTGGGATCCAGTACTTCAAATAGTCAAACCCAAGAAGAAACAAAGTACAGCTAGACTTCATGATACTTTGAGCTCATTCTGCGTAAATAGAAACACCAATGATTAAATTATGTTCGGGTACTTTGAAATAACTACACTGGAACATTGAGACAACTACCACCTTAGTCTCCCCGTGACCATGGCTGCTGAAAAGCAACCGAAACGTCGGAGAAAGTGTAAACCTAAATATAAATAGATTTAATAGTTTAAATTATTTTATTAGCATATAAATTAGTCAAATTCAATAGTAGTAGTAGTAGTGTAATAGTTTTAAAAACAGTGATAAATAAACAACGCGATAAAATCCGTATATAGTAGTTTAATTTCAAAGAAAGCTATCATTCCAATAATTGCGCTTTAAATATTTTGGGACTTTTATTGAACAGATTTTGTATTGAGACCTATAGAAAAACGTCTCAATTGGGCCGGTATGCGGTATTGAGTTTTCATATCTATTTCTTTTCTGCATTTTATACCACTATCACTATATATGATAGAAGTGCTTTGCACGATTCAAGTTATTTACGCTCTTTGTTCCTAATATGTAACATTTTAATTATTAGACTATATTTTCCTGTTTTGTCTAACATTTTGTTTGCATTGTATACATAAAATGATTACGTCTTTTCAACCACGAGGCTGTAATAAAAAAATTTAAAAATGTTTGCAAATGTTTAAGTAAAAGAAAGTATTAGATAATAATAAAAGCATTTTCCAGCTCGCTACATGCCCCAGAGCCGTGTTTCTCGAATAAAAAGGTTTAATTGAAATATAAAAAGCGGTTTAATTGGGTTTTATTAATATCGAAGCAAAGATCTTTTGTGTAGCGGATATTATAGTGATGAAGTAACTTATGACAATAATATTAATCTTGTGTCGAATTGAGCCTAATCTTTACAAATAAATAAAAGTGACTGTTTGTAATGTCACAATAACAGCTTTTTAGTAAATGCATTACAAATCAATTTTAAAATTCTGTCTGTCTGTTTCTTTCGGCTAATCTCTGAAACAGCTGGCCCGATTTTGACTTTCAGTGGACTGGACCTGCTGATAATAAGGATAACTAACATAAGGAGTAACTTAGGCTACTTTTATTTTAGAAAATTCCACGCGGACCAAGTTGCGGGTAACAGCTTGTATCATACATATACATACAATGATATAATGGATTATCTTTAAAAATGTGAGTATTGTGCCTACTTCTTATATGTATGTCTGTTTGACTTGGTACCTACATATATACCTAGAAGCTATATGTATGTATGCCATACAATTTCACATGGCGTAAAAAAAATGATATCTGTATCTGTTTGTTTCAGAATACGCAAACACAATATTCCAAGAAAAAGAAGTCTACCGTACCTACTTTGTATCCCAAATTAATAAGGTAATCTATTTGAACTAATCGGAACGAATGAAATGTGTTCGTTATGAATCAATGGAGTTCATTTGACAAAAATAAATATCGTGGGAGGTGCACGTGTGACGCATAAATATAGCGATGATTTACAGCCTCCGCAAGTGAGCCACTTTTTGTTGACGTACAATCGCAATATGTTTCTTCGAAATACTTACGTCAGTAATACGGCCATTTTATTGTTTTCACCTAACGTTATTTATAACGATTTGTGTTAGGGGTCTTTGGACGATCACATCACATCATTTTGTCCGGTTGCCAGAATTTCTTCCACATTGTAGTAACTGGAGAGTGCATATCTACCAAATGTATAACACTCCTGTATACAAGTAGGTAAGCATTCATGCAATACCTAGTTATTGCTACTTGATCATATCAGATTTTGTTCCGTAGATGATTAATTGACTATAGGTTAGCACCAAATTCTAAGAGCTTGCCTGTCTTTGAAAAGGAATCTCGAGCCGAATCTAGATTCCTCTAACATCGGTCGACAACAATAATTTAATTCTAGCTATTCATGTTTCTGTTTCTTTGTCGAAAAAAATATATTTGTCAAAACTAGAGGACCTTGCTGTTTAATCACCACTTGTCGTCTGTTGCTACTGAGATATATTCTCAGTGGCGTCAGTAAGGTGTCGAGTCGACACCTTACTAACGTGTCGTCGACACTGTCGACGATCCTCAGTAAAAATATATTCAATGCAGTAGCGGTTACCAAATTGCCCGATCAAAAATGTATAATAGTTTGTGATTTTCAATCTTGCACTAGTTGCATGTATGCGGTGAGCTGACGACTTGCAAGTAAAAGGGAATGAAAAGTCATCAAAATGTATTATAATTAGTTTTTTGTTAAAAGTACTTACATATTGGGGTGTCATGATCTGAAAACAAAGGCACGCTACTGAGAACACGTAGCATGTGTGTTTACGTTAGACGCAATCGAATTGCATGTATAGGAGCTTATAAAACTGGTAATCATAGATACTAAAGTGCCGTAATTACCTTTATTTTTAGGCAAGTACAATAGATGAGTATAAATATAATGCTATTTAGTTTTACTCTAAAATATACTTCATTCTTACTAGAATATGTGTAAAATTGCTACTATACCGACGCACTATTGCCACACACGGTACATGTTTCTCTTCAAGGACTTGCACCCAATCAAATCACGACTGACGCAATATACTCACTGAATTTCAGTGTAAACGTAACATAATAAATATTTGCTGAAGAAATATATTATATTGAATAAATACATTATAAAGTAAAGGATATCATATTGTTCAGACGAAAATTATCTCTAGTAAAACTCACACATAATTTTGTACCTCGCGTTAGTGGGGTTGTTCCGTATTCATCCTATGACGTCTCATCCTATTTCTTTACTCATCCTAAACTAGTATTCGTAACTCATCCGATTACAATATTTAAATAAAGTTTCCTTATTCAACCTAAATGTGTTCCTTACTCTTCCTGTGGCAAATATTACCGAAAATAGTATGGATAGCAAAACAATCTTTAATATTTTATTAGAATATTGTATAACGGATAGTTATTTTCTTATTTGTATAAATAAAATATTTGCTTCACATGTACAGTCACTCACTTGTAACAGTCATAAAACGTGGAAGTGGTACAGCGAGTGTTTCGTTCTCTCATCCCCTTATGGACCTTACGAGAGTAGGCTGAGTGGTGCGCATTATTGTTTTTGTAATAACTAGGTATTATGCACACAAGTGAAAGAGATAGCAATATCAATTTTTTGCTTCTAAATCGGTTTGAGGGTGTAGACAAGGTAGGATGCTACCTTGTCTACACCCTCAAACCGATTTTAATTGTTTTAACGATGTTGTAATATGGTCAAATATCTAAACATGACACTTATACATATACTTATAGTTTACCTCTAACTGACGCGATAAGTGCATCTCGTGTTATTCAAAATGCATCACGACCATGACAGTGACTTACGTTATGTGCAATCGCAACGAGGTCGGTAAATGTTGTTATGCAAGGGTTATCAATTTCACAAAAAAATAAAATAACGATGGTAGCATAATGTGCCGTTGCGTAAAAGCACCGGATTGCTTTGGCAACGTAAGAGTGCTAAATGATGTCGTTTTAAAAGAAAAACCTCATTGATTCGTTCTCATAAATTGTTCCTACTGTTGTGTTTGGTACGGTGAGTGAGTGTGCCGGAGGCCCAATCACGCTCTTTCCCCTTCCCGCTCCTTCTCCTTTTCTAAAGGGTTGGCAACGCGCAAGTGATGCCGCTGGTGTTGCAGGCGTCAATAGGCTACGGTGACCACTTACCATCATCATGCATGTTTGCCACCTTAGTAGTATAAAAAAGATATGTTTTTTTTATATAAGTACCGTATGTACTTTCATATGCGTTTAGTAAATTTAAGCTGTTATTTTGACATTACAAACAGACGCTTCAATTTTATTTATTTGTATGTATAGATTGCGAAAGCAAGTATTTTTTGTTCAGACCGTCAAAACAAAACTTAAAGCTTTTAGGTGATTTCGGAATCGGTTGAGCGAGGAATACATAAAGGATGAATCGAGAATGAAAAATTGAAATAATTGCTGTCGGTTGAGTAAGGAACATAAATAGGTTGAGTTAGGAATAAAAACAGCGTCTGGGTGGGTCGTTGATGTCGTATCAGGTTCCAACGGCCCACCCGTCAAGGTGAGGTGACGGTGCACAGGGGGGGTTTTAGTCGGTATGCCGGTCGTGTCGCCTTAGGCCGGTGAGCCCGACATAATCGTCCCACTTCCCCCCGAGTGGGGCGGTATGCAAAAGGAGCATTTCCCCGCTCGCAAAAAAAAAAGAATAAAAGCAGCGTAGGATGAAACGTCATAGGATGAATACGGAACAACCCCGTTAGTGTTGTGGTCTGGTAGTAGATATCTGGTAAATATTATGCTACAAGAGTACATAGGTACATAGTAGGTACAGTTGTCTTCATCGAGGCCGATGTCGGTGATTATTATTTCTATTATGTCTGGTGGCTGTTATTTGTATTATGTGCCTTAGTATGACATGCTAGAATAGCAATTAAAATAGTGACCAGTTATTAAAATGTTCTTGCTTCTAGATACTACTGTAGGTATAACTACAGTCTTACAATACATAATTACGCTAGTAGGTATAGCTGTGTGGAATATAACTTGTTATTATTGTCACTCGTCTCCAGGTAATGACTAAACACAAATATGATAGACTCCCGTAATCTTTAAGGGGTCCTGCAGCTATATTTGTCAGTTATACTCCCACGCCTGTCTATATACGTTCGTATATCGGAAACATTTTAGAACCTGCTACTAAAAATTTCCTATCAGGAAAACAATAACGTCGTTGTCGCTGATTCACAAATAACTAGTCTCATAGCTTTACCATAATATGAAATTTAAGTAAAATTGACATTCTAACGTTTGCGTTGCTAGTATCGAACAGCTTGTCGCCTCTCTATAGAACATTAACCAAACATTGTAACATTATCAATACGATAAAAATCAGCTCTCTATTTGGGATCATCAGTAGGGCTGTCAACAAAGTATTAATCACAGCAGGCCTATGATATATCATATATAGCTTAATTATTAGGTGAATTATAAATAAAAATCATAAATCATCACTTAATTTGTCAACCTTTAATTCCGACGATACCCTGAAAAATAAATGGACGATATGACATTCGAATTCGTTGATACCACTATTTATAAGTACGTAATTATGAATAGTGCTATTAACAATTTCGACCGTATATAGTATGGCGTATCTTAGTCCTTGAAAATGCAGCTAAAGGTAAGTATCGCGTTTCCTCAACTTTATTCGAATACAATTATACTAAGACTTTCCATTAGAGAATATAAGCTTTCGTAGAAACTATGATCTTTTTTACTGTCTTGGGATCCAGATATTATAACGTACTTACGTTGATAATCCGAAATCCACCCGTGAATACTTATTATCTTTATATACAGGGTGTCCGGTAATTAATGGATAACCTGGAAATGTCTTATAGTGGAACTGATGGCCGTTCAGAAAAAATATGAAAAAATCTATCCTAACTACTACATGAGATATATGTTTTTTTTAAATTACCATGTATAACTTTCTTGCACGACTACGA
The DNA here is from genome assembly GCA_963675205.1 of Catocala nupta. Lineage (NCBI taxonomy): Eukaryota > Metazoa > Arthropoda > Insecta > Lepidoptera > Erebidae > Catocala > Catocala nupta. The sequence goes on from OY776082.1 coordinate 15,019,290, forward strand.
CCACGTAAATGAATGAAATCCATCGGTTTTTTGTTGTTTTATTATTAAACACTAATTATGCTAATAGATAGACAGTCAAAAGTATGCTATGCTAATATAGCTTGCACTTTTTAATATAATTTTATATTTTTTTTTTTTTTTCATTTTTCTGAACGGCCTTCAGTTCCTTAAGACATTTCAAGGTTATCCATTAATTACCGGACACTCTGTATGTACTACAGGAGATAAATAAACTATTTTAGATTGTTGGTAGGTAATGCATATTGTAAATGTATATAATTCTTCTGTACGTGTGTTGACAGTGAACTCCTCCTAAACGGCTGGACCGATTAGAATGAATTTTTTTGTGTGTGTTCAAGTGGATTCGAGGATGGTTTAGATTTGGTTTCTTTTTTTCTTTTTTTGTCTGTACAGGACAACCGTCTGACGGGACAGCTAGTTAATTATATATTTTGTTTCGTTTTCTTTTATATCTATTGTTAATAATTCTATTAAATGTTATTAAATAAGCAGTGTCATGTCACTCATGTCACATTAGTATTAGGTGCTGGATATCCTATAATTGGTAAATATTTCAGAAATACATTTTGTGTTATGTATATTACTCCAGTGTAATATACAGGGTGATTTTGAAATCGTGTAATTCCTTTTAACCACGCATTCTACTGGTGATATAGAATAACCCTGACCATATTTTTATTTAATTAGAATTATTTTTTTTGAAAAATTTATTTTCCGTTTTTTTCGTGAAATGGTGTCAGATAGTCATATGTTAACCAACCGAGGCAATTTTAATTTTTTACTAATTAAAATAAAAAAACATATTAATAATTAATGTCGTAAATAATAACGGGCGGTCCTTTTTATTGCCCCCTATTATTTACGACATCAGTTATTGTTATGTTATTATTTTTAAATTAGCAAAATATTAAGATTGTGTCAGGTGGTTAAAATATGACTATTTGAAATCATTTCATGAAAAAAATCTGTACTCTAATTTTGCCGAAACCATTATTCTAATTAAGAAAAAATATGGTCAGGGTTATTCTATATCACCAGTAGAATGCGTGGTTAAAAGGAATTACACGATTTCAAAATCACCCTGTATATTTAATGTTGGTGAACCAGATAAAACTAAAATAAAATAAATACTCCTATTTAAAGTAAAAAATGTGGCATCCTTAAATAGCAAAGGTAAATGCCCTAGCAGCCGCTAAGCTTTGAACCAATGTTAACGATTTTGTATGGGTCTTCACAGGTAATTGAACTCCTCTATAAATTAATTTACCGTTCGGTTAAAACAAATAAACCCTACAATTAGAGTTCGTTTCGTCGAAAATCACGGGACTTCGACACCGACACAGACAGCTTTTTTGGATTGAGCAAGACAGAGACCGAGAGACTATAAAATGCTTGCCAATATAAAAATCGTAATTTATAAAATAGATTAGTATATTATTGTCTTAAGTTTACTCGAATGTTATAAGTACACATTGAAATTAATAACTTTACACGGATTTTATCGCCGTAAAGATGACTACTAAAAAGCAACTGGCACATCGTCGAGGGAAAGTGTAAACTTAAATCTGAATAGTTATAGTAGGTAATTTAAATAGCTTACATAGAAATAAACAGTAACTACTTAGTAACAGTGTTTAACAGAAGTAGTAATAGTTTCGAAATTACCTATGTAATAAAAGAGTTTTAAAAATAAACAACGCGATAATATCCGTTAGTAATATTATAAAATTAATTTTATACTTTTTTAAGAAATAGGTTTTTTAATAGAAGATCTCATGAGGGAGTAAATGTGTCTAATATGGGTAAATAATACAATAATTATCAAAATCCTCATAACTAGAACTAATTAAAGTAAATGAAGTATCTAATAGTCGTATTTTAATTGCACGTACATACATTGTCTAATAAAATTAATTAAACAGACAGGGACTCATAAAATTCTTGGGCGGTGAGTGTCAGTTGAGCAGGTGTGCATAATGAACGAGCTCCTATTGGTCATAGATTTTTTGTCAACAATCGGCGGGTAAAGTAATATAAATAATTAATATTAAGTTTAAAATAATATTACTTGTGACCTGTGTTAGGACAGGTATTGCTATACCTATTTTGGGCACTAGTCTCTCACAAATGTCTTATATCTACTATTTACTTAGAGTATACATACCAATATTGGTTATGTATACTCTAAGACTGTTTATATTAGACTGGCTGACCTGCGCAACTTCCTCTGCTTTACATAAGAGATTTTTCCCGTTTTGGCATAATTTTTCATTGATGCTCCGCCTATATATAGCCTACCTCTATATATAGCCTATAGCCTTCCTCGATAAATGGTTTATCCAAAACTAAGAATTTTCCAATTCGTATCAGTAGTTCCTGAGATTAGCGCGTTTAACCAAACAAACAAACTCTTCAGCTTATTATATTACTTAGTGTAGATTAAGCCATAATACTCTACAAACATATATTTTTCATATTTGCCTGTCTTTATTATCTTGTTTCAGTACACAAAAAACCATTATCCAAATAATTTGTTTTTATATCGATAACTTTTCTGACGAATTTTATGAGGGGGCTGCGCCACCCCATATTTTATTTGGCCTCGATAATAATCATTAGTTTTCAGGCACAAGACAAGATAGTTATTTATGTAATTATATTTTACTAGGTTTTGCGTGCTACGTCGCGTGAAATTTAAAAGTAGATTAAGCCAATATTTTTTGTCTTCGTATGAAAGAAGAAGTTGATCTGCATACATAATACCTACTCGACTTATAGGTGGTATGTCAAGATGTAACATGCACTAGATTTTAACTTGACCTCCTTCAATACAACTGTGAAAGCAGCATTTAATATGGTGCAGTAGTTTTTGCGTAATGCGCGTACAAATATACAGATAGACAGACAAAAATGATAAAGTAATTGTTTTGGTTGCCATAGCTCTTGTCAAGAGACCGAAACCCTTACATTAATTTGTCTTAATTTTTTCATATGTGAGACATGTCTTGTCAAAAATTATTAGAAAAATAATTAGAATGCTAGAAGACGAAAGTTTAAAAAAAAAGATTAACTTACACTGCTTACATTTTTAAGCTCGATATCTTTCTTATTTAGTAGAACTATCAATGATTGTGTTGAGAAGACAGTCATATCGTAATACTAATCCTAATTAATTTTATAAAAGCGAATGTGAGCTTGTTTGAGTTGTTTTTTGATACGCTTTTACGTCATAACTACACGAACCGATCATCATAAAATTTCGCATACATTGGTGCCAATTCTGTTGTGACAAAATTCTCTTATCTTAGCTAAAAATCTCTAAAATTTAGATTAGTCCTGTCAAACGACATTTTGTATTCTGAAAAAATTGACAGAACTAAACTAAATTTTAGAGATTTTTAGCTAAGATAAGAGAATTTTGTGACAACAGAATTGGCACCATTGACAGGGGAACAGAAAACGACATAGGGTAACTTTCATTCAGAAAAAGTACTGTTACTAACCAAACCTAACTTACATATACGTGAGTGAAGCCGCGGGTAAAATCTAGTTGTTAATAAACTTAAAACAAAGTAGGTATGTCCACTAAGTGACACGTAATTACTAAATCTATTATCGTCTATAAAAAGCCAGTTTCTTCACTCATCGTTCGTATATTTTGCACGTGCGTGGTAATTAAACCCGTGTATCCTTAGTAGAGGACATACGGCAGGCAAGGTATTGATCACCGACAGCGCGCCGGATACTGCAATACGGAGACTGGGCTTTTTGTTAGTCTTAACTTGTCAATCCGATTAAAACTCACTTTATGCTATCATGTATCTTTATAAGTACTCGTTTCTTGTGACTACGTAGGTACGTCGATAAGCGAAGATTGATATTAATAACTTCGCTTCAGAAGCGCTTCAGTCAATCAATATTTATGAAACTATTGTAAACAAAACGACTGTTATAAAAACTGGACACAAGGAAAACGCGACAAACGTCATCGTGGATAATAGTACATTTATTACCTACATAAACTACGTAGGTACTTATAGGTACTTTGTATGAGTCGGGCGTGTATAAAAACTGCGTAATTTTACGATCATTCGTAACGCAACGTGATAAAGTTTGGAAGGCGTCAAAGATAGCAAGCCGCTATTAGGTAAATGGGCGGGTTCAATGACCCGCTCGCACTGTGACGGTGAGGCATCACATCACAGGCTGTGGGGCAGGTCGCGGTCGGGAAACACTCGACATAATGCCACGTAACACCCCAAGGTCTCTGAACTTGATACACAATACCTACACCGGCACCGACAGCGCACTCCAATTGCTGCTCTTTTATTCAATCGGACACACTTAGATTCTATAGCACGTCTCTCAAATTGCACTAGATACGAATGTTTGTGAGTTAGAAATGACTTTAGCCGTAGTATAAATAGAATTGCGTAGTTGTTAAAAAGTATCGAGTAGTCGATTCTCTAATTAGAATAAATATCAACTATGCGTTGAGTTGAATATAAATTAAATGCCGTTTTTATTTAAAAAGTCTTATTTTTCGTGTCGATTATGTTTTAGATAAAAAGCAGATAAGAATCTAGAAATCGGATGGTTGTTCATTTCGATTTCTAGATTGTTATCTATAATAACATTAATTTGGTTAAACTTACTATACCTATAGATAATTATTGTAATCAGATCTTTCTAACGGGTTACACAAACGTGTTATAAGGCATCCGCATTATATTAGATACATATTATTATATAATGAAATGTTTTCTGCTCTATTTACAATATTGTACCTATACTTAATTTTCTTTTCGTTTTTACGCAACATTTTAATGATGATCCAAAGCATATACCTATCTACCTTCTTATAGGTATAGCATTTAAATTATACTATATGCTTTAGCGGAGACTTCATTCTTGAATATAAATATATTTGATAAGGTTAAATTAGTATCAGGGTCATCAAGCTAATCAGACGGAAGGGGCACGGGCGCATACGGAGCAGTTACAGCTATAATAAATAGACTACATTGCTAATTAGCTATTTGTTCCACAACCAGTCTAAAACCCTGTTAACCATCAAATACAAAGACTTAGTTGACTAAAAACATTTCAAGGTTATAAAATAATAAAATTGTTTTACAACTGAAATAACATTGAAATGACAAAATGTATTGCGAGCGTATAGGTAATTATTATGTTATTAATTATGTTTCTCTTATTGCGAAATTAATCCTTTGAAAGTAGCACATCTTAATTAGAAGTGTCTCATAATCTCGTATTCTTATCTGTTATGCTTCCTGCATTGAAATGTTATTCTAAATGTTAACAGAAAAAACTACTTTTCGATAAAAAAAACATGTATTCATTCAATAGAGGAGTGTTGGCCGAGTAGTTGCTAGTAGCGCCATCTGTTAGCATATAGAGCACAACAAAAAGTAACTACGCAGCTACACCCTGACGAATAACGAATCGTAGAAACAGCGAGAACTTACCAGATCAGTTACGTCGTAGTTTTGATTAAAAAACATAGATGGCATGATTTAATAAATAACTAAAATATGTAAATAAAAGGAAAATGTCATACTATGATTCAATTGTAACCATTATAACCAGAAAATAAATAAATTTATTTTCTATAATAGGATAGCTATATATGCCTTTATAGGTTAAAACTATATGTATCGGCTAATAATATAGTCAAATTAATGTGTCTTATTACACATAAAACATATATGTTTAACTTAAAGTCAATAACATTTTAATATGTAGGCATATGCATATAGCTATATGCTTTAAGAGCGTTTTTTGTATAGCATGTGTGACGGGGCGGCGCGTGCGCTTGTCCGCGGTCGGCCGCGCTACACTGCCAATCTGCCACATTCAGGCACACTCGTCATTTGAATGTAATAACGAGCGGTCGTGTTACTACAGGGCTCATTGTAGTTCGCACGAAAGCCCTTAACAGTGCCTTTTCAAATGTAGTCCCTTTGGTGTGATTTACGTCAAAGGATTGTATCTGTACTTCGAGAGGAAAATCGATGAAATCGTAAGTGGCTAATCTCATACCTTATTTTTCAATTAGTCATTGAAAAGCATATTGCACAATTCATATTATGTTTTCCTCAATTTTCATGGAGCAATCGTTTTTCCGAGAAGTTTATCAAATGTTTAATGTTGCGCGTTGATGTATCGTTGAACCGAAGGCGTTCTTTGTCAACTTTCTCTTCCTTAAAGTGGCATTTTGCATGCAATCTTTACTTTTACATTAAAATTATTAAGAATCAAGTGTATCTAACGGCAACGAAGCTAATACTTTGACTACAACGTATGTAAAACTAGAGCTCTACCATTATTATATGACAAAATATTCTAAAAACGCTACCAGTTATTTGTGTCATAAATGTCATAATGGAGAGTATTGGCATTTGACCCTAAATCAGTTTATGAACCGAATAACTTCGAACAATGTCCCCTACACGTACACGTGGTGTTATATTTAGACCACGTTGCGCAGCAGGTTCGATGTGACCACATACTGGGGAGCTAATGCGAGACACGATCAAGTTAAAATTGTTAAACATATTTAGGTCAAACATCAAGAGTATAGTTGATGAAATAAGTTGGTTTATTACACTGCTCAGATAGGCGTCCAAGTAACTATGTCGGCGTCTACCTTGAATTCAGTAAATGCTTTTATTAAATGCTTAACGAAGGCCCACTTACTTAGTCGGCGGTATAATCGCTCGGTTAACATCACTATTGAATTTATTCCATGTTCACATCGACGCTGTTGCTATGCGATAAGATTGTCTAACCTGATAACTTTAATAGGGTTATAAATCAATTCTAGATTCCATAGATCCGCATTAAAATGTCTGCACGATATTGTATGATAGCAACAGCGCGTTCTTATTAGTCAACGCGTGATAATAGCATGACGCAAGTTGTTCCCTTTGTAAAATTCCTCTTTGAATCACAAAATTAACTTTGTATGGCAGCTCTATACCGTATTGTGGAAGCGTTCACCTTGCATGCTTCACTTGCGTAGGATTGATTCCCGCACACAAAAAACATTAAGTCCCTTGTGTATAATAGGAATAAAAGGTATAACTAATAGTCCATGCCTCGGGAGTTGCTTTTTAAATAATAAAACGAAATAAATTAACATTCAATAATGCTCTTCTCCCAGCAACAAAACCAATACAATGAGATATGCATAAGCAACTTTCTGTTCAATATACATAAAATATCATTGTGTGAATGTTCCATTTATATCATTGTTCGAGACTTGAATGTGTATAAACATTCTGTATGTGGTCAGATAATTTATACTTAAACAGTAAACAATTGTTCAACAAGGAAAATTGTTTCATTTCGAACAATTGATTTCCTGTCAAAGCTGTGTCGATAAGGCTCTAGCCACAGTACCTACACTGATAGACAAGTAATGTACTGTGCTCTATGTATTTACTATATAATCTATCAGATGGACAATCATAGAAGTACGTACCTACCTACATTTAAAGACTTCTTTTACACTTGCATGCTTTAATGAATAGTTTTATTGAAATCGGAGTCCATCTTCACCATAATTGTATTTGCTATTTAAATTTAACCTTTGTAGAGTCTTCCACTGTATTTGACAGTCAATACGTTGTCTGCACATATTTAGTAGATATAATGAATAAAACAAATGGTGTGTAGTCTCGTATTTGTCCATAAAATAATTCCAATTGATTTATCGTTATAAGTCTGTATTTGATAATTTTGTACGTATGGTAGGTACGGTACATTGACAGGGTGGTTAATCATGAACCTATCGTCGGCAATAAGCTGCTTTGAAAAGTTAAATATGTTAAAAAATACGAGCTTTCTCAGGAAATAATACAATGGCAACCAATTAGATTAATAATTGATTAGTCTGAGCAAATGTTGACTCCGAAAATATTGGACCAACTCGTAATACATAGAATTTTCGCCAAATTGATTGGTTGATAATTTTAGTCGCAGCAAATCCATGTACAACTCTCTCGTTTCCACTTTGATATATCTTGATGACTCTACATATTAACTTGACTATTGTGGTTCTCTTAGATATATATATAAAATGCCACTTGAATTTGAATTGTTTGTAGTAGATGACATTTTAATGACTTCCTTAGGATTATCTACCTCATATCGGCTTTTGATAAAAACATTGTAGACTTCATATGAAGGCATTACTCTGTCATTATAATAAGATGAATATTTGATGTGGAATCGTGATAAAAACTATTCTGTACCACTATGACGACTACTTTTTATAATAGATTTTCATTGAGTATAGAATGTCATTGGGTACTTAATCACGTCCGGCAAATAATGCTTATGATAATTTCTAAATTTAAATTCAATTCCACAATCATATTTTATTCGATTCTAAATTCAACTATTAGTTGGAATCTTACACAGATAGCAAGCATATTTTAAATGAAGCTCGAAATTATCTTTTAACTATCTTGTTAAAAGAAAATTTTAATTTCTAATGACGTAGCATTCGACTTAATTATCGTCTCAGTGGCGCCTGATACGTGACGTGGTGCGTTTTGCGCCTTGTCTCTTGTCACATAGGTGTACATACACAAAGATGAAGAATGATTAGCGCTCATGATTTTCGTGGCATTACCTTTTAAGACAACTATGTGATAGAACGTAAATATCCGCAATATACATTACCTGGTACCTGAAGTTATTTTGGGCGTTTTCCTATTTACTTGCAATGTGTCAAAATATTAAACAACATATTGCGTAGAAAGTTAAGTATAGGAATATATAAATTTTGAAAGTGTTTACATGCCACTCCATCTACTTTTGTGTCATTATTGTCATGTTAGCCGTATATTCACATCTGACGTGATATCTTTAAGCGAGGCCTATGATCAGCACAGGACATTTCCTCAGTTTATCATATGCCTTACTTATCATGTTTCTACAGCGGTCGATGCTGTGATGCATGTATCCAACAGTTTTCTCCACCTAGGTTAAGCTGCTTGTTCATCTAGTCGAGCGTCTTACGCTGGTCGCCAAATCGAGAACCTTCCGCTGCTGTCGGTTGTCAGTTTGACGGTGTCCATAGGCCCTCCTCTAGTTATGCATATGATGATATATAGTATTTAGCGTTGTTGTATGTGTGGCCATTCAAATTCAAATTAGGCTTATCTAGATAATATTTATCGCGCACATGGTCCAATTTTATAAATTTCTGGCACTATAAATATTAATGCTGCAGCTAGTTTCAGATATTTTGTTGACTGTATTAAGTACTACATATAACAATAAATAGGTAAAAGTGGGAGCAAAACATAAAGCATATGTTTGTCAGCGGGATACTACTCGCTCTTAAATATAATAAAGATATTGAAGCAATTCTAAATAAGTAGATAAAAACGAAAACATTAAAACGAATACATAAGTTCCATCATCCATATTTATGATTTATCTATGAATGTAGTCAATGCGACGGTAGGAATATTAATGAAATCAAAGAGTATATATTCGCCAGGCCATTGACGCAATAAATGTAAAACTTTAGATACAATTTGACGTCACATTAATAGCTAGTTTATCACCCTCCGGAGACACACTGCGTCTCGCACATCTCGTGACACCGCCCAGACGGATTACAACAGACGCCAACTGAAATATACTTCTAAATATACAGGGTGTCCGGTAATTAATGAATAATCTTGAAATGTCTTATAGTAGAACTGATGACCGTTGAGAAAAATATGAAAAAATCTATCCTAACTAAACTACCTGAGATATGATTTTTTTTAATTACCATCTTTAACTTTCTTGTACACTACGACCATAAATAAATGAGTTCTATCGGTTTTTTGTTGTTTTATTATTAAACACTAATTCTGCTAATAGATAGACAGTCAAAAGTATGACTAGCTATAGTAAATTTTTAATTTTGTTATTCTTTCAAAAAATTTTCTTATCTGCCGTCAGTTCTACTATAAGACATTTCAAGGTTATCCATTAATTACCGGACAACCTGTATGTTTCAACTAAATGCAAAGTAAGAAGGGAATTTGTCAGAGTCCAGTACAGAACGGTTGTAAAAACTATAGGTAATTTACAAAGCGAGAGACTTGTTCACACTGCCAAATATTATTACAGTAATACAGTAAGTGACATTGGGAAAATCCCAATTAACGTACTGGTAAACATTTTTAAAGAACGTAAACTGGACCACAAGAACAACGCAAACAGCGATAAAAAGATTATTATTAAATAATGTTTTTCAATGAACGGTTAATTAGAGGCCGTATTATTGAGTGAAAGTATATATACCTACATATGGGACGGAAACACTTTCGGCAAGTTGTTAATAATAAACTGTAGGCCAGAATAGTTCGTAATGTCCATTCACCTTTGTTCATTTGAGTTCATAAATATAATGAATCTGTATAAATTATTCAATAAAAGCTTTGCCGGTCGTAGCGGACTACAACAAGGTTTGAAATATCAGCGAGGTTAAATGTCGCTTCGTATTTTCCTACACGGGTGGTCATTCTCAAAAGTGTTAATTAGCCGTCTATTTATATTTCAGAACATAATACGAATCTGCCTATCTTCCTGTCTTATGACTACTTATATGGAGCGTTAACGAGTTAACGACAATTTGTATACTTAGTTGCCTAGTTACAGGCCTTATAAAAATAAAACCAAAATCATGGGAATTCTACGAGATCAGTTAACAGACGTACAGCTATCAAACTGTCGACTATTGCTGTGACATCCCCTTCTTAATCTTTATGTCTTAACAAAACTTGACTATAGTGTCATGCACAGATACTAAACATGTGCGACTACTTAATAATAATTAGGCCACCTCGACGAGCATTCATCTCATCTGGTGTCTCAGACGTTTGTTTATGGCAGCAGGTGATTACAATACGTTTATGCCCATTGCTAATTGCTCCAGAGTCGTATGACCGTCGCCCGCGCCCGCCGCCGTCTACACGACATACATATTATACATACCCAGTTTAACGCTATCAGACGAAGTAACCATTATGGCGATAAAACACAAACATGTTTCAATGAAAACAACATTATTAAGAAGGATGACAAGCTTGATTATATGGCTTTGGTTTTTTGGCAATTTCAAAACCTAAAGTACTTTGATCAATGAGACATACATACATGTACTTTTTGAAAGGCTAATCAACGGTGTGGCAAACTCGTATCAAGAGACTTTATTGACGGTTGTTAATTCAGTTAGTCATAATGAGCCCGCAGTTTTCGTGTTAATCTGCCTTGCCGAAACCGGGCGTTAGATCCATTAAACGTTAGCGGTTGATAGAGCTAATATGTAAAATTAGTCACGAGGATAATTTTGGGAGAAAACAGCCATAGTGATAAGCTTATCAATCATTACAATATCGTATAGACTATTATCATAAATGCCAAAGTAATTTTATGTACCTATTTGTGAAATTTTCGCGACTGACCAACAACCTCTAAATAGCATTTAACTATAAGATAAAAGTCTCGCCATCTCTCTTCTTTAACCTAACAAGAGTGAGACAGCATACGATTTATCTTTCGGATAACTTTTACTAGATAGTTGTGCCCATAAACCAATTTAACTGAATTTCTTAAAGCAAACCTTAACGCCAATTCTAATTATAAAGCCTGTGCAAAAATAGAGATGCGATCTTGTCTAATAAACGTGAAATAACAACTAAAATGCAATAATTTATGTTCATATTTGACATTTATTTTAATTTAGGAGAATATCATTTATGATATGTTTGATACTAAGGCTTTTTTGAACAGTTCTTATTATAACAACTTATTTACCCTTTGATGTAAAACATAAGGCTTTTTTATACTATACGGGAACAAGCGTAGAGTAGCGTAGTCAAACAGTAAATCAAATTCCAATTGAATTGCGAAGTTAGAGTTAACCGTTATAAGACATTTAAGTTAAGTATGTTTAATATTGTCTTATGTTTACGCGAATGTTATACATTGAAATCATTAGAAAATATATAGCTTAAATAGTAGTAAAATTCAATAATAGTGGTGTTAGTTTTCAAAATTATGTAATAACAGTGTTTAAAGTAAAATAAACAACGCGACAAAATCCGTATAAAGTGTTTAATTTCAATTAAGTATGTTTGTTGAAGGCCCACAGTTCTATGAAAACTATGCACATACATATAAAGTAAAATTACAAGAAATGAATGTTTTATTCTAGATCTATTTTTATATTACATACATAATTATAATGTCACCTACACAGATGCTTAACATGTTCTCAGCTGTACAGTCCAGGTCGGTCTATACCTACCACGGTGTGACAATGTTCCTCGCGATAACAAATATTTGAAAACATTATTCCTTTTTCGAAGCTTGCATTCACAATTCGGAGGACAAAAACTGGCACACACGTCTAAAGCAAAAATTACTTGCCTTTTTAAAACCAAAAAAGAAAAAAAAACTATTCGTTTTCTTAAGTGAAAATTATTTTATTCTGATCACTAGTTGAAATGACACGATAGCATATATTTATCGTACAATAAGTAAGTTGATATTTATTGAGAGAATTTACTGTAGAAGATGTTTCGGTTACAGATTGATAGTCTAGTTATCTGTCTCATGCTTATATCCCTGAAGGAATTAGTAGACGTGAACTTCACCATTGGTTCGCCAGCTATTGAAGGCCTCATGTAATAGGAGCGAGCCTATTGCCGTCTTGGCAAATCTGAGATTTACGCACTAAACCCAGTAATATTTTGCCCAAATGCAGAAACCGAACCGGAAATCTCATACATTGCAGTCGTATTTTTAACATAAAAAAGATCAAGCGGATGGAACTAATGTTGAGCTATCATGACTGTGATTGTGTACCGGCCTCTTAAAGCCTTACCGTCATTTATTAAAGCATTGCAATTGCAGGTGCGATAATAGGTCAAAGCTATATACTCTGTAACGCGCTGTCTCGCGCAGGCAGTCAGGACGGGCTCCAAGATAACTATCGATACAGTTCATCTTAATAATTGATTAACAAATAACATATATGGATCGAGTCGTAGCTTAACTTCCGAGGTAATAACTGACGTAAGTTGATAAGGTTACTGTGTGTTGTGACGAAAAGATATTCTTGTATATTTGATCGCACTCATATCACCGCTACGTATTACGCGGTTTCTTACTTTGATGATAGTGATAAGGCCTTACGCCAGTAAATGTTAATCTTCAAAGTACGAAAAGATACTAAATTGTGCATAGCGCCTACCTACGTATTATATTTAATTATACCGACATAAATGGTCAGGGTCTGCATTCATGTTCACTATTATTTTGTTATGCGCTCACCTCAGCCTATATTCGTTTATAAATATATTATCGTTTTTATTGACAAATAAGAAAGGCCCAAACAAAATAAAAATAGCACGCCAATTCAAAGGAATTGGCGTGCTATTTTTATTTTGTGCTATTTTTATTTTGTGCTCTTTTTAGTGTCACTACGTAGTTAAACGGGGCCCTAAGTACTTTCACGCCTAAATCCCAGATGAGGTGTATTGTCAGACGCATTTACTATCAGCGGTAATTAGCTGCCTTCTCTCTCTGAAAAGATAGTTAATTACCATACCGCCTCCACTCTCGCACACTTCGCTTAAAGATCAATGTCAGTCAAAGCAATGTAAAACTTATAAATCGCATCTATACAAGCTGTAGCATGAGATCCCACGTTGGCAGCCTGAGTCAGGCAAAGTAAAGCCATTGGGTTTTTGTTTAAAGAAATTTTCAGTAGCAGGCCGGAATTAGGCAGTTGGCGATTTTTCATCCCGTGCCCGGCAAGCACGTAAAGCCTAGTCCTAAGCCTGGCTTTATGCCGGTTGTGGCGAATTTCGCCCATTAGACAATGAAAGCGATGAATATAGTAGACTTGTGTTTGTGCATATGTCTGTGCACCATAATATCTTCTGCGAAGATGGCTAGTGTCCGTTAAGATTGGCTGTCGTGAGCGTAATTCGGTCTGGAGATAAATATATTAATTTAATTTTCTTATAATAATGTTTGTGTTGTTTCAGATCAGTTGCGGTCTAGATTACTGGTAGACCGTCTCCCATAGTCTTCGACAGTGTTCCATCCCGATGGGTTGAGTACGCCGACATTTTGTGTCAGTGGTCACACCACTCACGCTGTAAGTACCAATACATTCTTATTTTCCATAACTTATGTGTAAACATTATTATTAAAGCTACAAAGTTGCAGTTAATAAGTTATATTTTTATAGTTATGGACTGTTTAATAATTGTAAGTTCAAAGAATTATCGTAATTAGTTATTGCTTTTAAAACTATTACATAATATATCAGTACACTGTAGATACCTTGACTCGGGCACAATGCTGCAGAAGATTGTAGCCAAACGTTATTGCCTATTTTCTTGGTGTTTGCCAGAATTCCTTAAGAATGTGCTGTCAGCTATCAGCAAGTAACTGTTCCTTGTGCCAGTTATACCCTAGCTGTCAACATCCATATGCTTTTGACAGTCTTATTGTTTTGCCAAATCTCTGTTGGCATAAAAATTATACTGATGACGACTAAAAATGACCTTTCAATTTCCAATTGAGTGCCAGCTGAATGTTGCTAATATAAATAAGATATCAACACGCACGTGTGCTGCATAATTAACATTGCTTTGCATTTTATTACATTTAAATAAAATATACTAAAATTATGACGAACATTGATAATTGACAACAAACGCGAGGGCCAAATCACGATGGTTGGAATTGATAATGACAAAGACAACAATACTAGTTTGTGACGTAACAAGTTTATAATGTCGTAGTAGCCGAAAATAGATCAATAGAAAGTTATGCGAAGGAATAAAGCATATCGCTATAAAAATATTATCTGCTTGAACTTCTTTAATGCCATAATAAGTTTTTAATGTTTACTACATTAAAAACTTACTAAATAATGAATCAGCTTTTAAATGAGTTTGAACTACATAAATAATCCAATTAATTATTGCTGCCTTGTTCATTTCACCGATTAGCCAACTTTAGAGACTCAATTACTAGCAAATATAACAACTTATTTCAAAGACCGTTGACATTAGGTAATAAATAGAGGTTTATTATCACACTTACTTATACCGAGACATGTGTTTGTGTAAATATATCATGTGTATCGTTAATGTCACGTTGCGGCGTGTACCAATAAACATTAAGACGTGGAATACTTGTTAGCTGCTAGAACAATTCACGCGGAAATTGATTGTTTCCTGAACATTGTCAATGATAAATGCACTTACTTAGTTTGTCCCAACACTATTGCTCTGTCACGTTTTTTTATCAAATTACCTCACTAGCCTCATAAAACGATCGTACAACTGTTCTAGAATTCACGAATAGAATATCCTAGTATTACGGTTGTGATGGTACGAAAGAACTAGCTAGCCCTGACAAGCATTGTCCTCTTATATAAAACCAGCTTTTCCCGTTCCATGCCCAGAACTCACCCTATGAGTAGAACAAAAAATCATTCGTGTGCCCAGAATTCACATCCGAGTCGTGTGATGAGTGATTTTACCTCGGTTACCTCCGGGAGCGGGAGCATGGTGATTAGTCAAGAATAGCTACGTATAGACACGAATCGGATGACAGTTCTGGACATACGAACGTTTTTTTGTTTGACTCTTAGGGTGAGTGCTGGGCACTAAACGGGTTAAGAGTAGTACTACTGTTACTGCCTTTCGCGTGAACTATGAGTGCAGGAGTAACTCTTCCTATCTACTTCTTTTATCCCAATTTCACTTAACCTATTTAGCAGCAGCGGCATACCAGCGACCAGATACAATAGGTTTTCAATGATGTCTGGCATTTCAACAATTGAAAAGTCCTTTTTCTTAGGGTGGCAACGCGAAAGCTATACCTCATGTATTGTAAGCGATTATTGGTTACAAGCGACTTTCAAAGATGGCAAGCGTACGCTCGTTTTCCTCTTTACAAGTATAATAAACAACAACTTATTTTATTTTTACCAAATAACGTCGAATATGCATGTCATTATGAATGTTTCCATTCTTAAAATTCAGCAAGACCGGATTTCTTATTGAATAATAACTATCTAGAATTTCCAGTGACATTGAAATATTCACGTTAATTAGCATATAATATCTAAGTACTATGTAATTTTGCACATTCCTTTGGCATATTGTAAGGTGACTGATAATGTGATAACAAGATACAGTACTTACAATCCTTCAGTTAGGTACATAATCTTTTAATACTTACATCATTTAAGTATAACAAAGATGTGTTCACGTTTAATTATTGCTAGCACTTTTTTGCTGTCAATCTACTTATATCGAAAAATAATGATAAAGTCTTGACGATTGACGAATCGTTACTGGTTTTTTATTGCCATTAATGGCAGTCGAGCATGTGGCCGACCTGATGGAAATTGCTAACCGCTGCTCATGGACTTCAGTAATGTCAGGACACAGCAAAGCCGCTGCCTATCGTGAAAGAAGAACTCTCTTTAAACCTCGTTTAGTAGTTGTAGTTTTCTATAATTCGCGTTATTGGTAACATTTCAAGATGGTATTTCACAGTTTCTAATTATATTTTTTATTACCTATATATATTCTATACATATACATATTCATAGCACATACATGTCATATATGTTCCTACTCCACATATTTGAATTTAACTTTTAATAATAATTGTTGTATAGAAGCATAAATTACTCTTACAAATTTGCCTAACTATAAATTCACAAACTTTAGAATTTGGTTCACGTAGTTCTGGCCACATATTTGCTATTAAAGGGTTTACCGATAGGTGACCTATTTAGGTGGCAGTAACAGGTAGACTGGTCTAGTTAGGTTAGTTTACCAACTGAAGTCAATTAAAGTTAGGCCAAGTCATAAATAGGTCTCTTTGCGGTTCGTGCGTGTGTGTCGGCGATTCTAATATGTAACCGCAATATCACAAACATACACACACACACACACATACATACGTGGGGAACGCATACTAACATTGTTTTGTGGCTTCACTTTTCAGTTATAATTTATAAATACGTTTTATTTCATGCGATATGGATATTACCAACATCATGATATGAGTGTAAAATATATGGACTTAAATTCTTAATTCCCTGTTAATAAAAGTGCGCGCAAGCGTTGAAGAGTCCGATGGGGTCGCGACTCGCGCAGCTGTCGGCTCGGCACGACCAGACGAGGTCGACAACCTCCCACAGTGATCCATTCACTGTTGCCGCTTGCGGATGCATTTATAAGGACATACCCGGAGTGCATTCCCTTTAGAGCGTTTCATTTAGCATTTACAGTAAATTGTATAATTTACTACTTGAATATCCAGTAACGTAATTTGCGCTTATCTTTATACATAAGGCTTAGGGTTTTGATAGGGTATAGATATAGATCAGGTACCCGGTTATTTGTTTGTCTAATAAGAGATTCTAAGTATCACTGAGATCGATAAAGTGCCCGAGTCGTAAATTGGGTATACTTTGTGCTAGGGCGTTATAATATTAATGGCATAATGTGGGTGTAATACACCTCTGCCTTCTTCTCAGCGGATATAATAAAATCTATACTAATACACTGGACCGCAAAGAAAAAGGGTCGGTTAGAAAATCTACAATATCTTCAAAAGTACCTGACCTAGCTTTATGAAACAAAGACTTAATTAAAGAATATTTAAGGCCACATAAAATAATATATATAAACTTTTTATTTATTTTTGATAATTGTATAAAAAACTGTAAATGTAAAATAATGGTCGTTTTTTAATTTAGTACCAAAAAAATCAAATCAATTGTTTCGCGTTTGTTTTATTTTTGCAATAAAAAGTTATAAATATGGTGTCTCTGCCTTATTAATTTTATTATTCTGAAGTAATCATGTCGTTAACCTTCAGGGATTAACGACATGATGACTGTAAGATGTACTAGGATTCTGACAATGCTTGAAGTTGGGCACAGTCAGCGAAATACAGCGAGAACTGTTGGTGTGAGTTTTCTACAGTTCAGCGAGTACTCCAGCGTTTCCATGAAACTGGATCCAATCTTCGAAGACCAGGAACAGGCCGAACAAGGTGCACGATGGCGCGGGAGGATGGCTATATGGTGTCAACAATTTTGGGAAATCGCTTTCTTACGGTTGTTGGAGTAAAGAATCATCATTTACGAGCTGGAGGAAATAATCTGAGTACGGATACAGTAAGGCGGCGTCTGGCTGAAGCAAATTTAAAGCCATAAAGACCTGCAAATGGCAAACTAGAAAGAAAGTAACTCAAGGTTGAGTTATGGTAGAGAACACGAGAATTGGACTCTGAATGACTGGTCAAGAGTTATGTTTTCAGACGAGTCTAGATTCTGTTTATACAAGCACGACGGGAGGAAAAGAGTGTACAGAAAAGAGCGCTATAACCAAGCCTGTATAGAAGAAAAAGTAGCATACGGCGGGAGCTCTGTTCACGTGTGGGCTGGGATTTCTTCCGAAAAGCACTGAGCTAGTAGTGATAGAAAATGGAACTTTAACTGCAGAAAGATATGCCACTGAAATTCTGCATGACTACGTTGGTCCATTTTTAGTGGACATGGACAAGAATGCCGTTTTTATGCAAAACATTGCCCGCCCGTATACAGCTCAGATAGTGTTTGCCTATTTTTAAGTAGTCGATATCACATGTATGGAGTGGCCAGCACGCAGCCCCGACTTAAACCCCATTGAGCATGCATGGGACGAACTGGGACGTGTACGTCAGTGGAATTCGCCGCCAATCACGCTACGTGAAATGAAAAAAGATCTAATAGAGGAATGGCAGAATATTCCACAGCATCGCCTCAAAAACCTAGTAGAAAGTATGCCAAATCGCATAACAGCAGTATTGCGAGCTCGCGAAGGCAAGGCAAGGTACTAAAATGCGTGAAAACTGCATATCTGTAACTACTGAAAATACTGGAAAACTATGCATTTTTATTTATTTTACATTTAATAAAAATAAAAAGCTTGAATTAATTGTTTTTTATTTTAATTTAAGCGCATTGAAATATTTTAATTTAGTGTTTATTTCATAAAGGACAGGTACTTTTGAAGATATTGAAGATTTTCTAACCGACCCTTTTTCTTTGCGGTCTAGTGTATTATAAAGCTGAAAAGTTTGTTTGTTTGGTTAGCGCTTGTTTTGTTTGGTTGAACACGCTAATCTCAGGCACTACTGGTTCGAATTAAAAATCTTTTAGTGTTGGATAGCCCATTTATCGAGGAAGGCTATAGGCTGTATAACATCACGCTGCGACCAGTAGGAGCGGTGTATCAATTTAAAATGTTGCAAAACCCAGGCAAATTCTCTTATGTGAAGCAGAAGTTGTGCGGGTCAGCTAGTAAGATACAGGGTGGCCCTTAAGTCCTTTGATATGAAAAAAAATATTAAAATAAAACTAATTACATTATGAATCATATTTTTATTTTCAAATAGAGCTTGAAAAACGGAAATTATATTTTGAAAATAACGTCCTCTAAATGTTATCCGTTACGATCGCGGCACTCTTGCAAACGACGTCTAAAATTGTCGATGACTGCTCGGCACGTCACTACTGAAATGCTTGCCATTTCTCTGCGGATGTTTTCTTTTAGGGCATCAATTGACCGCGGGTTAGTGTCGTACACTTTAGCCATAAGGTAGCCCCACAAAAAGAAATCTATCGGAGTCAGATCCGGACTACGTGGTGGCCAGGAAATCTCTTCTCTCTTAGAGATCACTCTGTTAGGGAAAAGTTGACGGATAACGGGCAAAGCAGTGTTACAGGTGTGGGAAGTTGCTCCATCTTGTTGAAACCACGTCCGGGCATTAAAGCCTGGAAAGTTTTGCAATTCTGGTGTGAAAAATCCTCGATCATAGCCACATATCGCTACGAAGTAACAGTGACCGCGCGCCCTCTGCCATCCTCAAAGAAGTAAGGCCCTACGGTGCCATGGGCTGACATGGCGGCCCAAACTGTCACTTTAGGACTATGTAAGGGCGTCTGATGCTTAAGTTTTAGATTCATGCGGCTCCAATAGCGAAAATTTTGTTTACTAACATGCCCGTTAAGATGGAAGTTAGCCTCATCAGAGAACATTATGTTATTGAACGAAGTAAACCGATTCAACATTTCATTCGCATAATTTTCTTTCTGAATAGCGTCAGTATCTTTTAATTCTTGCACCAACAAAATTTTGTAAGGGTGCATAAGTAAATCTTTCTTCAAAATTCGTTGTAACGATGTTCTGGGTACGTTTAATGCACTGGAACGCTTACGAGTTGACTGTGTAGGATTTTCACGAATAGACTGTGTCACTGTGTCGATGTTTTTTTTTACGTACGTGACGTCCTTGGGCGACCCGACCGCTGTTTATCTAACGTCGAACCGGTCTCCTCGAACTTAGCAACCCAGTTCTTAATCGTTTGAAGAGTTGGAGTGTAGTCAAAGTTGTGTAAACCTTTGTGTTCTCGAAACTTACGCCGCGCAACGGTCGCCGAATTACTGTTTTGATAAAATTCGCGCACACAAAACGCACGGTCCGCTCCGGTGAAACGCTCCATCGCGACTAAATTCCTAATTAGAAACCGAAGTTACTGTCCCCGCTTCCCCTACACCGCTCACGCGCGCCGTTTTCGTTTTATTCAAATTTTACTTTTCAAAAGACTTATGGGTCACCCTGTATTATATGAGTGTGTCTATGCAGGTTTGTTTGTAATGAGCATAGGCGGCTATAAATGGGTCGTATCAAAGGCTAATTGGTCGTTTCGCACGAATCTGTTCGCACAAACTGTGCGAAACGACACTTTATTATATTATAATATTTTAAAGTGTGGATTCGCACACATCCATGTAATTTGAGTGAGAAACGAACCGATCTGATAAAGAAGGTGTGCGAATTAACATCTAGAAAATATTTTAAAGAAGTATCGTATCGCACAATTTCGCATCAAGAATAATTGGCTGGAATTGTGTAGATATACGTATACTCACTCCTAGAAATATATGTAAAGTAGGTAAGTTTTTCTTTATTTGTAAGGTACGTAGAGCCATTTTGACTATGTCAGTCCCATTGGGCTTAGGTTACAGGACATAAGTTCAGACAATATAAGTATTTAAGTTGGAACGCAAGCTTTAGACCTGTCTGCTTATAAGACGAGGTTTCTTTTGAATGTATAGGTACTTATAAGCCATAGTTACTTGCTTTTCTAACGCAAAATGATGAAAGTCACTCCTGCCTAGCAACACGAAGACTGCTCAAAGTGCGAAAGGTTCATGTGGTCATCACTAACCGGCCCAAGACGTCGGACGCCGGCGTCTGGGTGTTCTTTATTTTGAAAGACATTAATACTACTCTCTACTCATAGAAGCATAGCATCAGTGTTCATGTATGGGTGTGATCTTCTGTAGGATAGAAATCTTATTGAAGATCGCCACCAAGTTTTACATCTTACAAATAGTTTCGGGAAGTCTATTCCATTTGGATGATACATCCAAATAGAATCTAACTTCTTAATATTTAGATAGAAAAGTATGGAGATTTATACTTTCTTAATCGTTTCGAGTTATTGCAAAATTTATGCAAATTTCATTCTCCCTATGATACAGCAAATACACTTGACACAACTCATGCGTGCGATTCATACCAAATTGATTATTGTTTTAATGAGCGATGCGTATCATAACAAACGCTGGTATATTGATTTATTGACATTAAGATCGATATTGGCTCTATTGACAATTTGACTCGTGCACATTCCTACTCTTGACGGTCGAATCGAATCGGTTTTCTAATAGTCAAAAGCAGAATTCTTCTATAAACTTACATAGGTACACTTATGACAATCAAAGTCTAGCGGTTAGTAAGTTTCCTAATATTACTGTAGTTCCATTTAGGTTAGGTTAAGTTTAGAATATTATGTATTAATATTAAGCGATCACTTATGAACTATGTATTTTGCTCCAAAGCGTTTTGATATCTGTACTGAAGAATGCCAGTTCACACAAGAGTCTGAACTCGCAGTTCAGACTCTTGTCTCTTAAACACAAATGAAAATGGGTAATAGTGTTTCCTTGTCTGTTTTGGTGAGGTCACACACTATAATAATACATATTTTGGATATAAAGTGTTCTAAAATCCTGGGCTATAAGAGCATTCCGTGCTCTGTTGTTATTTTATTATTGCCGTGGCTTTCTTTTAGGGCCCATAGTCAGTCTCGTCTGGATGTACTTAACTAACTTACCAAGAAACTCTGGTAGACTTGGTTACTGTTACGCGAAATCATAACGTAAGCGGCGAAATGTGCCTGTAATGACTTCTCACTTACTCTTCGGACATAATGATGCTATATTTTCTTACGTATAAGGCTATATAATTAACTGGAGAAAGTTATTAAAATACAACGCAAAATTAACGTCTTGAAATATATGTACCTACTGACTTAGACACCCGCTCTTTACTCGCTCCAGTTTATTATAATAATAACATGACAGCATACTTAGTTCATTATTAGATAAAGAAGGCGAGTGTTTAATAACATCTTTTGAAATAAAAGACGTCATCATGCTAAAATAAACTTATTGTTTTTATAGTAGACTTATGACCAGTTTTACAACCATTAAGTAAAACTTATCCGAAAGATAAATGGCATTCTGTCTCACTCTTGTTAGGTTAAAGAAACGAGATGGCAAGACTTTTATCGTATAGATAAACAGACCCCTAGAGTAAAGCCGCACTGCCATTATTTTGCTTTGTGTACTTTTATCGAAGTTCTGCCGGCGTTCGCTTTAGTTTTTATTAAAGCCGTCGACATGAACAATTCATCCGACTTGGTTACAATGCGCAAGCTAACCACGCAAGTGACATACGCAAGATATGCGAGCGGGCTACAACCGCTAGCTACCTGAGTTGGCTATATGCGACATATTAATATGGGCGACATGCACAAGCTAGTGTGGGCTACATGTACGGGCTAATTATAATAATATTATGGGATATATGCGCGAGCGGCTCTTATAGGTCGTTCACACAATGCATACCTACAAATCGCACTCGTGATTCAACTTAGGCATGTTACTTGCGTCGTATACAAGAGCCATTATTCTTGTTCTAAACAGAATTGTAACATAAAGTAAACGTAAGCGTATTTGCGTCAAGAGAACATTCAGAGAAAATATTTGCTCGTTGCTGCTGTCGTTTTCACTGAACAGCAGAGCGAACGAACAATAATTCGAATCTAATCAATCATAACTGATCAAACATATTCCTTCACTCGCTGCATCGTTTTCATTTACCGCGTGAATAAAACACGTGGGACGTTACGCAAATGACAAATGTTGAAATCTTCCTTTTAAAGATGTTCATAGTTTTTTTTTTTGTAGTTATGCCTATTTATTCTGAGCATTTATAATTATTATAGATACTTTTTAAGTATCTACGCTACAGTAGAACTTACTTACAGTGTGTAGAGCCTCACGGGAGAGTGAAGTCAGAAGTGGCACAAACTCTTAAAGTTTACAGTTATAAATAAATGAAACCTTCGTAGAATTTTATATAAAATTTTAATACTCTGTATTATATTACCGCGATTTTTTTCACCACTTAAAGGGTATGTTTCAATTTGTTGTTCGATGTTTGAACACGTATATACGGGCTCAGTCGCTATAGACAGAGCCTTTTTCCAGACAGGAATTTCCGGTCGTGACGCAAACTCCTTTGGGTCGGCTCAGGTTAAGCAACTCTTCGTCTTGGGAATATTATTAAAATATATATAGCTATAAAATGTTTACTACAGTTACCGTATTGGCTGTCTTGTTAATAGACGCAGGTAAATAGCACTGCCATTGCGAGGTCTCTAATACGATGTTCGGGTTGAAAGAACTATTGGGTTTTCGATTAGAAAATTCTCCCTAGCTTGGACTCTTAAAGGACTCGCCTCCTAATATTCGGCCCATGAATCTCTTGGACCCAAGAAATTGAAGGCTTAAGTTGGTTTGTTATATGGTTTGTAAATTATGATAAATACTGAACAATATTTACATAAATCATTATAGCATTCCATGTCCTACGAAGGCTTCACATTCAAACTTTGCGAAGGTCTAGGTATTAAGTGTATTGACCGTGAAACGAGGTGTTATAAACATTATATTCACTACATCGACCTCAGATTAGACTTAAAGGATATATATCCACATTTTTCATTCTACCAAGGTAGCAAACAAACGTAAGGCTGATAAAAATAAGCGGTTATCGCAGTAGCAAGGCAAGCTCAATACATGGTCTTTTGTCAGTAAATACAAGACTAGACATCTGCTGACATATTATATATAATTATATAGTACACAAGTGTGTGCACAAACAAAAGTACACTCTCTATTCCTTAACTGTAATAGTTTTCTTTTATTATAAAACACAACTCCTGCGCTACGAATATACAGCCTTAGCCAAAAGTATGGAGCACCCCTATAAAAACTGCATTTTGTAAAAAGTTTTGTATAGAATTAAATGAAACAACTTGTGTACATTTTAAATGATCTTTACTTTGATATAAAATCAATATTTCGTCGGCCAACCTTAGCCGCTAACACAGTAGCTATTCATCTTGGCATAGAGCCTACAAGATTTTTACATTGTTCTTCAGTTATGGTATTCCATTCATGGCGAAGGCGTATTTTTAGTTCTTCTTTTGTTGTTATTGTGTGGCGCCGGACCTTACGCTTTAGGATTCCCCATAAATGTTCTATAGGATTAAGATCCGGCGACTGTGCAGGCCATTCCAGGAGCTCAATGGAATTTTCACGAAAATATGACATTGTGCGGGCTGATATATGGCATGGTGCGTTATCTTCTGGAATTTAACTCCATCCATATTAATGTCACCAAAAAGTGTAAAAACGAAGACAATAAAGCTGATTCCAAACACATTCATGTATTTTGTAGAGTCCCTTCGGCCCTCATATACAAACATTTCGCTGACTCCTGTATACATGACATGATGATGTAGACATGCAGACCCAGGTCATCCCGGTACCTGTGCCGTGTTCTACAGTCGGGACCACACACTCTGGCATAAATTCTTCTCCCCCACGGCGACGCACGAAGGTAGCACCAGGGGTTCCAAAGACCAAACAAAAGCAAAATAAATAGAGATTAACTAATCATGAAAAGACAACAGTATAGCTTTTTAAATTTCAACAATACTTATTTATCCGTTTGGTCATTCATATTATCTAACTTACTTCAAAGTTTGATTCGTCTGACCACACAATATTTGACCAGTCTTTTTTAGTGTAATGTTGGTACTTTAAGGCCCATGCATAGCAAGCCTTTTTATTATTGTCTGAGATCAATGGCTTCTTCCTGGTTTTACACCCTTTGAGACCAGCTTCCTGAAGTATTCGACCAGTCGTTTTGGCAGAAATTGTGTTGTTACTCGCCACTGAGGACTCAGCAGCGAACTCAGAAGACATTATTGTCCTGTTTTTCAAAGACTCTCACAAATTTTCGATCTTCACGGTCACTGGTAATACCTTTTCGTCCAGTTCTGGGCATATCGCTGTGCGTACCGGTAGTGGCGAATCGCTCAATGGTAAATTGCACCGCTTGGCGCGACCACTTAACAGTTCTGGATATCTCAACTTGGGATTACCCTTGTTCATGAGAAGGTTGTATTTTCACACGTATTTCAAGAGATAGTTCGTATGTTTTAGGTATTGTGTATCGAAATTAATATAACTGAACACAAAATAATACAACAAGTGCGCTAGATGACGGTATGTGTACACAACGACGCAAAATAGTAAACTGAATTAAAGATTGGAAATTACTGAAGGGATAAGATGCTTTGTATCGGATGTTTTATTAGCCCTAATTGGGTACACAATTGTTTTAAATATCTTTTTAGATGCCACCTAATCCATATTTAAATAAAATGTATTGTTTTCTACTGCAACTATTACGCACGTGAAAAATACATGGGGTGCTCCATACTTTTGGCCAAGGCTGTATCTTATGTTGCAGCCCACCCACTTACTAACTCCGAGCTGCTATTGACAATTTATTGACAGGAAAACCCAATATCTTTTTGTTGGTCCGACCAAGGCATCGAACCGCGCAGCAGTCGCTTTCATTACCGCTGCACCACAGAGTTAGTTTAATTTTCCATTAACACATAATAGAAAACAGCACTACCATTACTGACTAGTATCTATAGCGTCTTATAACGTCAAAGGAAGATGATTAATGGTCCACGTGGCTTTAAAATGTAAATAGCCGTAAATCTATAATCACCAATAGAGATTAACTGCGCCGAATGCCAAGGGCAAGCGGGTATTTATTTATCTTTACGTTAATAACTGAAGCCACGTGAGGGTGATTTGTTATATACAAACAAACTGTACCTGTAAGGGATGTAGTCAATATGTTTGATGGCAAAAATAGCTATGTAGCAATGTATGATTAGGGCTGGCAAGTATAAACCCGGATCTTATCTGAGGCTAACCTATGTATGCATACAAACCGTTAACGTTTGCGGCAGTAAAAGTTGAATGAATATGTATAAAATCAATATAACACTCAGAAAATATGCTTATTGCTATATTACTTCCATAGGTAATCCAGGGACTAATGTTAGGATTTCATAGTTCTCTTAAGTTGCCATATTAAACATTCCGTCATAACAAATTTTAAAATATTGTGTTCTGGATGCGCTAGGTTGCTAGTAATTACGAAAAATAATCAGCGGGCTGTTCGGCCAATGGTTTCAGACTGTGCACAATGCAAGGATCCTAAACACGTAACCAGTTAAAATTAAAAATAAATTGCGGCTGCCAATGCGACGACCGCTGTTTTCTATTTTGAAATTTAAATAGATCCGAATCTGAATGTTCTTTGCGTCAGTTTGTTGATCACTATCACGGGAGCAAATTTTCCGTAGAAGTGCCTGTAAGCGACTATCATATAAACTATATGGGATTAGGCTCGATCCCAAGTTATACCCTCGGTATCCGAAAATCTGCAAATAATGACGTGACAAAATCAAACTGATGTAAAAGTTTTTAATTCAGCAGCATTTGACATGTACGTATATTATCTGCCTTTCAGAAATTGAGGAATAAGTGAATACTTATTCCTCAATTTCTGAAAGGCAGATCCATGCCTTTCTTGCCGTCGCGGGCGGCGTAATATTAATAAGGCCTTTACCCGATTCTATCTTGTTAAATGTAAATATATCTGAGTAGTTTCTACTGTAGCTAATCATAATGTTATTGGTATAATAGTAATGTGTTGTGTTCAATATAAGTAATTAAAATATACTTATTATAATATATTTTAAGCGTTAGCCAAGCGCCCCATATTCGTTTGTCTATGTTCTATTGGGCAAATACATATATTCAAGTGGTCTAGAGTCCAGAAATACATCTACGTGAAAATATAGGAAGAAAGGAAAAAATAAAGGTAGAAATTTTACGTGTTGGTAGCCCTATACAATCATTCGTTTCGGTACCGCGAAACCATTACCTTGATGTATTCATACATTGATCCCGCCTATATTTCATGCTTCAGACTTTGAGCGATAGGTACTTACAATGACGCAAAATAATGTTTTAGTGCTGTTATTGCAACAGTAACTGTAAGGTCAGCAACTAAATCCACATATACTACATTTCAAATATGATGATTTTGCGTAAACTCATTCGTCCAACGAATGGACAAATTGAGGTTACACCGTCCATGGAACAGGTGAAAACGATTTAAACATGGCAAATTTCGAGACAATGTAAGAACCGGCGTCATTTACAAATAAAATTATCAAGATTTAATTATATCAGTCTACTAATATCGCATAAATATATTCAATATTTGAGTAAGTGTTATAGTATTTAACATATTATCTAGATTCTCGTTGACGAAATGTAGATGCGGATAATATTTACATAATAATGATTTTGATAATGTTCGATGCTGTTACACAATGTTTTTATCAAAAAAATAAAATAATATATATTGAAATTAAAAACTATGTTCACCCGTGAACATGGCTGCTGTAAAGCAACCGAAACGTCGGGGCAAAGTGTAAACTCAAATATAAATAGTTTTAATTAAAAAATATATAGCTTAAATAGTAGTAAAGTTCAATAATAGTAGTGTTAGAGTTTTCAAAATTATGTAATAACAGTGTTATAAAGTAAAATAAACAACGCGACAAAATCCGTATAAAGTGTTTAATTTCAATGTATAACATTCGCGTAAACATAAGACAATATTATGTAAAACAATATATTTTCGATCATTTTTAAATCTGCTAGAAGCCTAGCCTGTAGTAGCATATCAAATTAAAGTTTACATTTACTGCAAATATTGCCGAGCCTAAGCCCGATTAGGTTGTATTAGGTCATTTTATCAGAATATTCTCTGTAACACCACGAAATCAGGTACTGAGTTCGGGTGAGGGCAGTAGGTACGCCTGTCTTAATGTTAGTACTCCTGCTCCTTTGACTAATTCTATGTTATATTTATAATATTAGATGCAATTTTCTTTTTGAATACCTTATTAGTGTCTAAGAAGATATTCACCATTATTGCGATTTCGCTTTACCTTTCCTTTACAAGTATGATGTCGACTGCTGAATATTGACCCCTCTTATTTCCATTATTTAAAATAATAAACCTATTTCGATAACCGTAAAATCTAGTAAAATATACCTAATATATATATATACAATTTGTTTTTTTAATTTTACTTCTTTTGGCGGTTAAAACGGTGCCTTGGCTGAAGACGTGGATGATCATAAATACACTCTCTGGCATCATCATAAAATTCATAAAGCCGACTGTATACTCCGCACCGGCAGACCGTATTGATTTACTTCAGATATGTTTACGTATTCGCCGAACGTACGTACTTTTGCAAATTCGGTTCTAATATTTATAATAAAGTAACATAAATTCGGTGAGTGGTACGAGAATAACTCGTCTACGATTAGGTGTTGCTCTTATTTCTGTACCATCTTTGCTATTAAACAGAGTTAGCAATATTATTTGCAACTAAGGAAAGTATTTCAGTGGTGTATTTCCTTGGCCGTGAGCATCATATTACGCTTAATCTTCCGTCCTCTCACGGATCTCGGGTAAGTGGATTATTGTTTAGAAATGTCGTGTCCTCTACCTATTCAATCAAGTTTCAACTTGAGGTGTAACGCTATAATGAATGAGTTGTTATCTAATAGTGTAATAGGATGTGTGGTGGAATAGGAGCCGTGTCCCAGTTGCCATGACGCTTAGTATCGGCTTCCGTGGTGACAGCAGATGCAGACGGGCCCTCTCGTGTTGCACGCGAGTACATCGGTCTGTCTCTGCTTGACAACCACTTGTTGCTAAAAATAAACATAACGATTAAAGCCGTAACAATGTGTCGTCATAACAAGTGTTTGATAATGCTTATATCACAGCTTTCGTTTACTTACTTATTTGATGAATACATAAAAATCCATCTGAAGTTTCTAGGGTTAAAAAATAACGTCTAGTAATGAAACCCGTTGATAGTCAAAACAGATCTCGAGATTTTAAGTCAACAGGCACACCCTTTTTAAGAAGGTGCCTTGTTCTCGCGAAGACGGGAAACGGAAAACCATGAGAAATGATGAGTTAATGTTCTCAAAGGTTTATGTTTATCGATGAGCGCTTGGCGAGAATTGAATTGTGGCCTAGACCCTGTGATTCTTGGTGGTTGCCAGGGCCGGCACCCAGCAATGGGATATACTGAATCAGGTGATGATGATGATGATTTGATATCTGATACCAAATAAGAATGGATTTACTCATAATAATAATATGTAAATGCGTCGATATTTCGTATCAATAAAATACTTTTTAGGATACATATATCTGTATACAATAAATCTAGTGATTCGAATATCATAGGCGTATAACATATTATTATTAAAACTATGGCAAAGAGAAGATAAAAAAAGTGAGACGCACCACAAAATTAGACATCTAGCTATATAAGTATACATTTTGATAGTTATTAGTAGAAGTACATGTAAATAGTATAATTATAGGACCATGTACGAAGTCCACTGGAAGCAAGATAAATAATACTTAGAAAAGTTAGTTAGTTTACTTGTTAGATTTATATTTTCCTTATTTGATATCCTTTCCTTATATAATATACCATACAACAAAACGATTGATGGCACTTAGAGTATATGAGAAAATACATCTGAAATAGAAAACAATCATTATATAAATAATTTTGCTATTTAACATGACACAAGTATTTTTTGCTTTTCTGCTCAGTAGTTTGGCCGCACCTATTAGGTATGAGTATTGTTAATATAATTAATACTTTCTACATAATACCTTTTGTCAGAATACTGAGTAATGAACAGAGCATACGTATCTGGTATAAATAGAATAGGAAATTAAGCTGGTCGTATATCATGCTAATTATGACTGTGAAGGCCACTACGCCTGTCTTTGTATTACCTTGAGTGGAATTAGATGAAAATAGATAAAAAAATTAAGCTTAGGCTAAGGATAACGAAATTTATCAAGTCTTACAATTTCACGCGGCCGGATTAATTTGTAAAACGAGCAATCCTAAATTCTGAAAATAATAATACTAATAAAGTTTAATTACAATAAAG
Organism: Catocala nupta; assembly: GCA_963675205.1. Lineage (NCBI taxonomy): Eukaryota > Metazoa > Arthropoda > Insecta > Lepidoptera > Erebidae > Catocala > Catocala nupta. The sequence continues at coordinate 15,050,029 of OY776082.1, forward strand.
TTAATTTCACCACAAATAAAATAGCGGTACATAGTTTTAAAAATAAAAATATTGGTTATAAAACTATAATTTCTTATAACTATTACAGTCTCACACTATGTGGTGACCAGCACCTTTGCTAAGTTGTTGAAACAACTTGTAGGGTGCCAGGCCCGTATCCCTGTTGTAGGTACATTTAAGTAACAATTTATTGTTGTAAAACTTGATTTAACTCATATCGGCTGCTGAGAAGCTTACAAAAAAAATAATAAAATAAAGATACCTATGTGTTCAATAAGAGTATGTGGTTGGTGGTAATTGGCATGTGTGTGTGCGGATGTTTGTTTCTGTGCTTGTGTTGTTTGCTTGTGTGTAGGTATGTGTGTGCGCGCGTGTATGCGGTTGCATTCATTAAGGAGCTGCTCGATTTTGTAATAAATTAGTGTTAGAAGGTAGGTTATATTTATCTCTTTGCATGAGTATTTCGTCTTTATAAAATTGGATAAAATATTAATAAAAAAGTTAAATAAAGGGAATTAACAGGCAATCTTCTTAACAGAGGAAGATAATTGAAACAAAATATATATTGGACTGAATACGATATAATTAGTAGGTATAATAATAGGATCATATCTTTATGTCGCGTGTTAAAGTTGTTTGACAGTAGGTGTAGATCATTCGTCATCTACTAATGGTTGATAAGATTGTTTGATATTCAACCTAAGAAACTATTCTTGATATACAAGTTATTACAATACATGTGAATATAATTATACTTCTCCTGTATTTCAGTTCTTAGTCATTTAGCTATCATTCTAACGGTGATAAGCTCATCTGAAAATTTAAAAGAGTCTGCAGCTTATCAAGTATGCAGGTTGCTATTAAGAAAGTTAAACAAAATATGATTCTGATTTATGATATAGGCATTGCATTGTTCACGTGTACCCAAAAAGGCAAATAAACTCGTAAACGAGATACACGTTTTTTACATCCGACAATTCCACCGTTCCACTGCATATAATTTACATTACAAGATACCTACATCATTATAATTATTTCCTTGGTTGTTTTTCAAACTGTAAACTGTAATGCCTTTAATTATTTTATAATAATCATTATCGTATACCTTAATGAATAATAGACATACGGAAGTGTGGATATGAAATCGTTACATGACGGAAACATCAAAGACAAGTATTACGAGGTGTTGCCGAAGAAATATGATTTCAATACAAGAAGTTTTCAATTTCGATACAAGTGACAACATTTGTTTAAAACAACAATCCGTTATCTACTAGAAGCTTTAAAAAAATATTGATTTAGATTTGCCAAATAGTTACTCATTGACAGACACGGAGGCCCGAGCCGACTTGTGACGATCTGCGTATCTTATGTTTATACATACCTATTTAGTTTTACATCACAAAACTAGAAGTTATCTTTACTACACACACAATTATTTGTAGTTTGCAAATAGCGAACTATAAGCCAATAAATTGACAAAATACATGAAACGACATATACTAGACCCTCAACCACTCACATGCATAAATGAGTATGAAAATTGACATTCGGTGCGCTGATTACACGCTTGACAAAAAACGTATGGATACCGAGATATGGACAAATCCTAAGTGTTTCCTCTAATGCACTTTCTAAATATATCTCTTATCTAACTTCAATCATAGTTTTAACAACTTAATTATATTTACAGTAGATTTAGGTACTATTTGTTTGTGAATAAACGGCAGGTATAAAATTGATTCGTTAGAAGTAATTGTTAGCTTAGCTACGTTATTTAGATAGGTAGTTGCTGTTGTATTCGAGTTATTATTAGGCATTTGTCTAACTTACTCCACGTGTAGGCTAAGAGTAGGTAGTGTATGATTTCAGGTTCACTCCATTGTTGCAAATGCACTTGTTCTGTCGAAGAGTAGCTCACTTGCATTTCTTAACGGACATATGAATATTATCGTGTAAAGTGAATCAGTATGTGACAGTCCTAATTTTGTCGTTATTGTGAACGCAAGGATATTTTTTCAAATCAAATTTTCGGAAAATAAATTGTATTGAAAAATGTGAGAATACTGGCAATTGTAGTAAGTACAAACACTATTTTTAAATGTAAAATAGAGTTAGGTATGTTGGTCCTATTATGTAATTGCTATACTATAATAAAATTACGCAGTACCTATTTAATTAAAATATATAGGACTAAATACTTAATAAAAATAACAACAATCAAAACAATGACCAGAAATACTGTTGTACTAAATGATCTATTTTTATTTGTCAACAATCAGCAACCATTTTAGTAATTACACAGTGTTTATAGATAACACGAGACGCAATCCTTTAACATTAGAGTATCTTCTATTGATACAATGATAACGATGTATATCTACCTGACTACTGAAGCTCACGATCCAGTCGTCATTTAGAGGATACCACACGTATACATACACATGTGAACTTATTTCAGTGTTGTGACATTATCTTATTGGGTTTTACCAGAACCTCATACCGGCTTCAAATGTTGTAAGTAAGATTTCGATAAAAATATTCCTCGGTATTTACTGTTATCGGTCTTGTCGCTTTGGAAATTTCTAAAGGTATATCTATTTATGGTGATATATACAGACATTTCCAAAGACAAAGCAACTATACTGAACTATACTGCGGATATACATTGTTACATATGTTGATGCCAAATAACATTGTAGTGTTTAGAACGATATGTCATATACATCTGAACGCATTTATACGCTAAATGCGGTAATATGCAAACGTGTTTACTAAAAAAGTGTCTTGTTAAATATTAGATACAGGTTTAGTACATTTAAAGTGAAAGTAATGTCTTTTGAATCATAATGCAACTTGTTTCGACCAGTCTAGGTATAATATTAATAATGATGCAGGTACCTATTGATAAAATTAAACCTGATTTTGCACCAGGTGTTCTCTAAAGAAATAACGAAAACAAAAAACGTTTAATTAAATTAATACAAAGAAGGAAATAAAAAATGTTTCGGTTTTCTGCATAAAATAGGATCAATCTCTAAGCCACTATCAAATTATTCCTCGGTTTTCATAATACTAATTCAATAAATGTTAACATACGACTGACGCCTTTTGTGCAGCACTCCCGAACTTTCTAACGCAAGCCGTGTCACGTAATTATCTACATGATAATAAATCACGACTATCTGTTATATAAACAAACAAATATTTCCGCTCCACTTTATTGTAAATATGAACACTCCCCCCAACCGTCGATCGCGAAAATCCCTGGATACGAAGTGTTTTGATTTCTGATTTTATAGAGAAATTCTCAGCAGCAGCACTGAGTTTTGAATTAGGAACGAGAATCGACAGTAAATAGTCTGACCTCCTAATAATTACGTGACACTTTATTATAGCTGCGAAATGTATGATACATGCCTACATAACCTTATGATAATTTACAAGCGCGATTTTATGTGACAGTCTTTTATGTCACGTTATGTTAATTACTAAACGTGTTAATAATATGTATGTGTAACATGCGCTTGCGCATGGTACGTACATCTTAACCAGTAATCATTGACCTGAACTGAACTATTTACTTATCAAAGTTTACAACCCTCAATCACTCTTTCATAAAATGCGACGATATTGCGCGTATCTTGACACTTTCCTACATAAACTTATAAACACAGCTCAAAATGACGTCATTATACTTTCAATTTAAACGTCACATCACTTGAAATCATGAAACGTAATTACATATTTACAAAATTTTTAACCGCACTTAAATTATTGTATTCTCATTATATAAGTTCATAACGATAAATAAATAATGTTGGCATATGAATAAAAGATTTGAAACATTAATTTTTTTAGAATTCGGTCTTTTTCTTTAGGCACATATCCTTTTCTTTCATTTTTGTTGAGAAAGGTTTACTGCGAATTTATATTACAAATTTCTCTTAGTATTATGCCTTCTCCAGGTAGACTTCTTGAGTAAGAAGTGGATTCAAGTCGGTAGAGCAATAGGTATAATTCAAACAACCTTTCTCTTATTCATTGAGCTGCTGCCGCATCATATCATCCAAGCCGAACGTGTTGGTAAAGAAAGCAAATCAGTATAATAATATAGATACGCTAAGAATTGTTTCTCTTGTTTCAGGTATACAAGGGAAAGTTTATAAAGAAGTGGTGCAAGAGTTCACCCTCACAGTCACAGGCAAGCGAGCCGTATCCAATGCCTACTCCGAGCCCAGCTACCGGAGCATCGTCAGTGGCACCGTAGGCACCTGAACGCATCAGCGCTTTGATGCGCTCACTCCCGCTGGAGAAAATAATTTACACACACTGTCACTTCATTGTTATTAAATTTCTTAATATATTTTTCATTTTGTAGTACATATTTATCTTTATATTGAATTTCTATTAGTATTGAAATTTTAAAATGACCAAGATTCTCAAAGTCGTTGGAGCGTCGTGGCTCCAGACGAAGATCAGCTCCTACATTCTTGGCATACTTGGGATTCTAGCTATCTTGTCTCTTTTTGTCGGACAAATTGAAAGGTCAGTATAATTAACAGATTATTTTTATTTAGTATCTTAAATTTCAAATACATTTTTGCATCACGGTACTGGAAAAGATGCTTACCCGAGTTTAATCGGGTACCGCAATGAATGGATGCATACTTACGGGGTAGCAGAGGAATTATCCTCGCGTTGGTGTGTCTGTGACTATTTTCGTTACTCTTTTTCTCTCTTGAAGAAGAGAGTTGGAATGTAAAATATTTTAGGATTAAAGGCCAAGACATAGTTATTATAGCAACTTTAAAGACTCAGGCATAAAACAGTGATACATATATTTGCTGCTGTGAATCAAAACACACGCCGTTTTTACGGGATATTAGCGTGTGATCATGAACGCATAATAATATAATAGCAATAATTACAAGAACGTCTATTATTTATTTATTATAAACCAGCTTCTAGCCGCGGCTTCGCTGCATAACGGGATAAAATCCTATGTTTTAATCCAGGACACATGCCTATGCAGTAGTCTTGAATCTCGGTCAAAGATATTGTCGACAACGTTCGACCTGTGGACCGTTCGATTTGTAGAATTACAAAGATGCAATTTATGTTCCTAAATGAACATAGTATATTAGTGTAGCAAATTTTAACCAAATCCATTCAATTTTCACATTTATTATATAAGTAGGGAGTAGGAATCTCGTCACAATAATTTGTTATACGTTAAAAATTATTTTCTAAATTCCTATTTTGGTACTTTTTCCAGGATTCAGGAAGATGGAAATTATGCAGCTACTGTGTTCTTCTCTAACAAAACTGGATATCGCATCGAGTACTGGGGACAGAGCAACGAACTAGCAGACATACCCAAAGGAGTAGCACGAGCGTACTTTAGAATGGACATTGATACTACTGGGTAAGCTATTTTTTTTATAAGAATACTGGTAGTTTGGTTCCTTTCTCGAGGGATACTTCACAAAACGTTGAAACAACGGACGCCCAGTAAGCGTACCTAGACTCCGTACAACTATTATTAAATCACAGAATTGTTTGTCCCGGGTTGGATTTACACGATAGCGCGCACTGGTAATGTAGGCATGCTTTTGTGTGTTGTGCCAAGAGCCAAACAGATGCTTCAGGTTACTGCGGTAAGGAGCCGTAGAACCACTTCTAGACAATCGAAATAAAACTATATGCCCATGTAACGCATTCTCGCGTCAGATACAAAAGTATGACGAAATCAAACACGGCGTGTGTATTCGTTTAGAGCGTTTGTAGCGTGTAGACTAGTTAAGTTTAGGAGGCGTGCTTATTGTTATTTGCCGGACACAGTGCATGTTGCGTGATTCAGTTTGTTATAGACGATATGTTGTTTTAGATGTAACCAAGAGTTTATGAACTTGGCAATCAAATTTAAGGCTGAGAATTATACAAGCACCGGCGTTTATGCTACAATAGTATTGTAAAATCACAAAGAATAGTTATTTTAATTAAGTTTATTGTTTTACAGCTGGTCGATACTAGAAGTTGAAACGGACCCGTCTTACTCAGATGAACACCAAGCGTATGCCGCGGGTATCGTGGAAGGGGCGTTAACATGGTCACTGATTCACATGCACTTAGAAAACACCATCCGAGCTAAGTGCGACAACCAGCCCATAGAAAAGGAGTGCAATAATTTCCGGGACGAATTGGATAAGTCAGTAGAGACGTGGAAGACATACGCATCTGAACGTGGCGCGGATCCATTCTGGCATCATGTAAGTTACAAACATAAGTATCGTCACGCTTCTTTTTAGCCAAAGAGTTGGTTTGAGGTGTAACGCATCTACTTTGGGCTAGTTGCGTTTGGGTCTTACGTAATAGGATATGAGCATGTTGCCGTTTTAACCGTTGCATTCCGTACTACGTATTGCATACTGATTTATTCCATATTGCGTGCTGCTGCTGATAATTTCTTAAGAAAACATTAAAGCCACTCCGAGAATCCAACCACGGACGACCACAAATTAACAATAAACCCAAGGACAATTTTTTAAACTATAATCAGTTAGTAACTCCATCTATTTTCACCAGACAGCTAATGAAAATGCATGCACCTGTTACAAAAGTGATTGATTATTACCTTTTTCTTATTGCAGGTGATGCTTTACTACACACAGATCAAAGGAATATTTACTGGTTGGAACCATGGAGTCGAACGCAGCACAAAGGAATACGAAACTGATCTCTCAGACTTGTACTGGCTGAACTTTGTTTCCGAAGCGATTGAAATACAACGCAAAATGAATATGTCTATAGAAGTAAACTCCATTGAAAAGCTGCCACATTTATCCAGCGCATTCTTGCGTGTAGTTGATGATAAGACCGAGAATGGAACACCTACTAAGAAATTGTACGTATCACAAAATGCTGCTGGAAGTTATACCTCAATGACACGGATATTGAAGAGATACAAACTAAACTATCATCAATCAGTAGAAAATCCTAATTTGGTCCATGGTACAACGATCGAGTTCTCAGGATATCCTGGTTCAGTTACTAGTCAGGATGAGCTTTACATTGTGAAGGGTGAAAATCATAGGATGGCGGTTACAGGCACTGCGTTAAGGAATTATAATGAGAAACTTTGGAAAGAGGTCAACATTACCGCGCAAGTGAGTTTCTGCTAGTTTTTTACTGACATTAACTTTGCTTTTGTTCTTTGTACACATATAAGAAATGCATGTTAATTTTTCTAGGTGCCTTTAGGCGCACGTGTCGTTGCGGCTAACCGTCTGGCTACCAATATAACTTCCTGGGGCCACATCCTCGCGAGCAGCAATTCTGGAACTGCAAGCAAGCAATGGCTTGTTGTGGACTTCAACAGATTCGACCACCTGCACACGCTCGCGCCACGAACCGTGGAAACTAAGCCTGATCACGAGATTGTCACCGAAAGTACCGTAGATAAGTAAGTTGACATATTTGATATATTTTGATTCTAATTTAAACAAAAACATTATACTTATACTACACTTAAATATCTTGCTGTGTAGCAAAGACGACACAATTGTTTAAATAGAGTATTTTATTTAAAATGAAATTCAGGTATCGCATTGTTCTCAGAAAAACCAAACTTTAGAATTACAAACATATTCAATGTTCAGATACTTAAACTTATGGCGCTAATCGTAACTTCTTTGCCGCAGTGATGTGAGACACATCGTGATGTTTCGTCATAACAACGGCCATCCCAAAGGCCTGGTCGCACTGGTAGAGCAAGTGCCAGGACTGACACACTCCGCTGATTTGTCCGAAGTTTTCTTAGAGCAAGGATATTGGGCTACGCATGGAATACCCTTTTTCAAAGTAAGTTAATTAAATTCAGTAATATTGTAGGTATGACATTAGAAACAAATAACCATGTAAAAATTAAGTACTTGTAAACAAAATAATAATATTAATTTAATATTTATTTTATATCTATGACCGTAAATTTTCAATTACTTACTTATTAAAAAGTATAATCGTTAACCTACATTTGTAGTTCCCATAACCATTCATGGTATAATATAATACAACACCGTAACTTTTTAAATTTCAGGATATCTCTGAAATTACACATGTTAATCAAATGGAAGAGCTTTACGGCAACATCTTTTCCGAATCGGAATCACCTCGTGCGATGATATTCAAGCAAGGATTTAAGAACGCCACATCACTAGAGAGCATCCTAGCGTTAATGAGACATAACAACTTAACGGAAGGAAACAGCACTAGCAACACTACCGAGGACTGCTCCAACGATGTGGAATGTATCGTACGCGAGAGTGGCTACTGGTCTGTCATCGGAGTCCGAGGGGACATCGTAAACCACATGAAGAAAACTTATGGAGTTATTGATACGAAAATCGTCAGAGGTAAGTTGATTATTCCTTCTTATGCATACATTTATGCACGATGATTATATTTGGTTATGGCAAAGAGAGATCTTGGCAGAACAAATGCAGTTAAGATGTGAGTAATGTAAGCATTGAGAAGTAGGTATATAGGTACTGGGTGTCTTTAAAGGAGAGAATGAGGTAAGAGTGTGTTGTTCGAAATAATACATAGGTAACAAAGATTGAAAAGATAAGATCGAATGAGTGCGTAGAAAAATAGCACGGCTAAGAGAGAAAGCTTTGGAAAGAGAAGGCTAGGCGAACGTTGACTGTCCAGATCAGAAATATTTTGGCAAAAGTGTCGAACGCAAAGTTTGTATCTGAAACAAGAGATAATTGTCGAAACCGTAGGATGTGAAAGTCCGTAGTCTCTGCCTACATTCTCAGTTAAAGAAGACTATTTATGTACCTACTTAAGACAGTGTAATAAAAATATTTTACTGAAATTTGTTATTCTAAAAGAGATCTCTTGGATATGGTATTATAAAGTTTAACCGATTATATGTATGCGGTAGAAAATCACTAAAGCATTTCAGAAAAAGGGTTAGGTGTAAACGTGGTTAACACCCTATTTATTAAAGGCTTCTCTTCTCAACAACCTGAAAATCAAACGTATGCTAAGTGATATGATTGGCTGTTGCCAATTAAATCAGTTATTTATAGCAGTTGACATGCGTTTGACCGTCTGTTAACACTTTTTTGTATTTAACGGGGATAAATGTTACAAAATATCTTGTTTTTTTTTGCAGGTACTCTTAACGAATCAACACTAGAATTGTTTGCGTTGTCCGGACCAACATACACGGAAATTCAGCCAAATAAGACTAAAACAGCTATTAACAAAGGAAATGTTGCACCTATCTATACTGAATTGGTTAACGAAAACCCTAATTTGAATGGTATTGAAATAAGAGATCTCCTAAAGCATCAGCAAGAGAAAGCAGAAGAAGACAAAATGGAGCTGCTTAATAAAGATCTAATAAAGCCGTTCAATTGGTCAGAGAGCATAGACCCGAATGCCGCGCATATGGGGCTTCCAGACAAATGGGCCTTTGAGCCTTTCTCACCTCACTGGTCGTGGTGAATCTCCAAGTCATAATAATTTGTTTTAATTTAAGTTTAAGCACTGGTTCATCACTTCCACTTACTAGACCACTAATAAGGTTGTTCACAAATGAAATAATAAAAATGCCAAAAAAGACATGCCCCATCATTCATCAGAAAAATATAATTGTGCTCACTCTATGTGTTAGGAACCGTTTCATTATTTTACATTAGATTCAGTTTGTACCTAATTTTAGTTCAATGTTTATATTAAGATTATTTATTGGATTTATGTTTGTTCCGTTTATATTCTTTTGTATTCGTGTTTTAGTCCAATTAAAATAATTTATTATCTACTGTGGTAACTGTCTTATACAACATATTGTAATTACTGTATAAAATCGGACTGAGGAAATCGCCAACTACTTAAAAAGCATACTTAATAGCAAAACGCATATTAAATTTTATAAATATACATTTACATAATAATATGATAAAATCTCACGACGGCTTTGTACTTGCTCGTGTACTTATGAATGTTTTTATATTCACAAAATTCATTTTTGTATTTTTAATTTTGTATCTATCTGTTACAAGTATAAAATGACATATTTGTGTTATAATGAGTGTTTAATAAAAATGAAGTGACTTAGAAATATTCGATTTTGCTCTCGAAAATAAAACCATTATTTTCACCTATGATTATTTTCTTATTTATTATATGACGAAGTAATAATTAATAAGTAAATAATTAGTCTGCATCATCCCTTAATTAATTAAACTATTGTGGGTGCACCCCAACCATAAGCATAACCAATTTTGACTTCAAGCTGGTCCACGCTAAAGGAGACAATCTTACATAGCTAGTTACCTAGCACTTTTAATAACACTAGGACTCGATTTCTAAAAGATATGTATACAGTCCTTAAATATTTCTTAGCATGGCTTAAGAGGTGAGTACTCCAGGGCTGGCATGATCGTAGTCAAGTTATCCGCCCTCTTTGGTGAATTAGTAGAATAAGGGTAAACCTCATCATGGTAATTCATAAAAGAAAATATTATGTACTTGCTAGTCTTCTGTCAAAGCTTCTCTCTATTAGCAAATACATTCAATATTTATTGCTAGACAGACAGTGTGGTTAAGATTCTGATTGGAATCGTCGTCAGCGCATTTTATTTTATAATTTCGCTGTGTTGCTGAGACACAATGTCATCCAAAGGTAAAATAGGATAACATTTGTATAATCTCTTGAGTAGTACATAGGTACCTATGAATATTGCAAAGTGCAATTATTTGTGAAATGTTCAGGTGTTACTGCTATTCATCTTCAAACATAATATTTGATAAGAGGGGTTGTTTAGAAACTGAATATTATTGATCAAGTCCACCTACCGCGGTACTTATATCGATTGCTTATAAACCGCAAGCCATTCATGGTCTTGATCCTGATTAAATTCGCGTTTCCCTAAACAGTAGCGTGCCTAGGGCATGCCGCCTTATGCAGTCACCCTAGGCCCATCACTATGCAAGAATAGTGATTTTTATTAAATAATAATTAAGTAAACCCTTTATTGTTTAGAATTTCACTTGCATGTCTTGTATGAGCTCATCAAAGCACGTGCAAGATTAAATAAACAATTTTTTATATACTACCTATATACGGTACAGCTCTGCAAGGCGTCTTCGCTTATGAAGCTACACAATTTGTTTTTTATTTTATTGTGATATCAGTTTATTGTACCTATTCTGATAAGTTAATATTTTTAATTTGTAATAACCCAGTTGTGCTACGTACATTCCATAATTAGACGGTGGGTTTGATCTATTTCTAACAAGATATGGCATTTTTTGTGAAAGTATCACAACGACAGTGAGTGCGACAACAGTGTACCATAATGTAGGTGTAAGAAGCTAAAAACAATAAACGAGTAAATCCAATGGAGAGTAGAAAATAGCGGTGTGCCGATAAGACCGTTGAACCGATAAAAGTTGGTGATGGCGGCCACGGGCGGGTAAACGAATGTGCTCCATAACAAATTAACATATCGCTTAGTCAAAATTACGATAGCCGTTGGTTGTAAATAACAAGACAGCATCAATATAATGCATAAAATGCATGAATAATCAATATTTCATAATGTTAAATTACGTCGTTAAAGTGATAGTATGATGATTATGCATACCTATGCATTTCAGTTCGTCGCAACGATAAAGTTTTAAATGAAAAGAAATATAATAGCCTAATGTGCCCTGCTTTAGTTGGCTTGGCAGTGCCACCGTTGTTTTCGCGTAGCAGTGCTACGCGAAAACAACGTATTTGATCGTATTGACTTGCATTATCAGATATTTATTTTATCGTATTGGCAATCCCGTAGTTATTGTTCTGAGAGGCAATAAAATGTACTCTGTGGTGGCAATCACATGGATATTGTGACGTGAGTGACAGCCTGAGAGGAAATGTCAAAGTCAATAGAATGAGTCATATGATTGTCAATCTGTATGTGTCATCGGTTTGTTTTGCTATTTTAAACTCCTTGGATATTTCCTTTTTATTTCGCAATAATCATAATATTTTATACAGTTTGCTCTAGTATTCATTATAGTTTATATTTAAATAATGGATTGGTTATTTGGAAAAGCCCCTACTGTTAAAGGTAAGCGTGTTTTAGCGATTATTGTAAAGATACAAAACTCTTTAAACTTCTTTCTTACAATAATTTAATAATTCTACATGCTAACTACAACTAAGTGTAAATACTAAGATTATTTTTTATTATGATAAAAGCTTTAAATATGAAAATTAAAATATATAAGTATGATGACAAATTAGCACAATAGTAGTTACATTCAAGGTTCCTAAATTAAACTCCTTCATTCTTCTACGACACTAATTTTATGACGCTCATTAAATATTGCTTATGGCCGTAAACCAAGACTGCAAACATTATTACTTCTAAGTGTTTCAAAGTTGTATAGTTATTCAGTGTTGGCACTGAATAATTATACAACTTTGAAACACTTTTGCTGTGTAATATAAGTGAAAAATTGTAATTCTCAAACTTTGAATCGAAACTCCATTTATATTGGATATAATATATTTTTTAAATATAAGCATTTTATCAAATGGCCAATGTTTGAGCCTCTATCCAAATACAATGCTTTATTGATTGTGTCTGGATTCCTGCCATTAAAGCATTAAAATAGCCATTTATCACTGGCATAATTAAATAAAAATCTGCCCTGGAATAGTGTTTTGGCCATAATTGTAACCATGTATATTGTTTCTTGGATTCAGAACAACAAAGACAAAATGATAGAGAGCTTCGCAAGGCAGCCCGAGATCTGGACAGGGACAAAGCAAATTTGGAAAGAGAAGAGAAAAAGTTGGTGAGGACTTAGAATATATACTTATTTGAATATTATAAGATTTTAATTTACCTTTACTGTAGCAAGCTTGTATATTGATGACAATAACCAATTGTGACTCGCTTGTCCTATTAATTTGGTTTTATTTTTATTTGTTTACACAATAGTTTATAGCATATACCTACTAGTCAATTTAGATAAAAACTAGCAATTTTTACCTTCTAAACAGTTGAGCCAAAATTATTTTTTGTTTGCATTGTTGAAATCAAGGGTTTTGTGACTGAATAAATAATCTACAAGGTACTTTTGCTTTTGCATATTGGTCATACTTTTGTTATAGTATCAATGAAGAGTTACACCAAAGCACGGTAATGTTTATCTAACAGTATTCTATTTTCATACAAACGGTCGGCCGGTATGCACTCGGTTCGCAACGAGTCGCGAATACGCCGCAGCGATGAACGGACGGTGTGATGGTTTTTAAGCAGTAAGCCTCCGAATTGTTAATATTTGATTGAAATAAGTACAAGTACTTACATAATAATTATGGTAAAGTACAATTGTAGACAAAAGTATTTAAAATTAAAGTTTTATCCGAATGCGGATATTTTTTATACTATTAAATTTAACAATAAAGCTTTTCGTAGGTTTCAGTCGAGGCGCCAATATTTTTCAGCCTCAAATATATAAGGTTGCTTTTTTATTAAATCTACTAATAAAAAAATAACATGATTTTTATTGAACATTACCTACTTTATTAACAATAAAAAGAAAAATTAAATAAACAATATAATATTTACAATCACAAAACAAGAAAGAAACTCAAGTAGGTAGACGAAATTAAAATACTGTAGGTGGGCAGTACTCTCGCGTATTCGCGGACCGCGCGGCTGTAGGTAATTATTTTAAAGACAGAGCCGAGTTACAATGCTATTAGATAACATTACCGTGACCAAAGGTACAAATAATTTTTATATTGATGATTTCAGGAAATGGAAATAAAAAAGATGGCTAAAGAAGGTAACAATGATGGCTGTAAAATTCTAGCAAAGCAACTGGTGCAGCTAAGGAAACAGAAGACTAGAATGTATGCAGCGAATAGTAAGGTATGTATTTTATGGTCACATTCTCTTTGGAATGGGCAATAACAACTAAACAACACACACAAAGAATTGTTTCTATTAATTGCATGGATGCACATGCTTAGTGGTTAAAGTATACACCTTGCCACGACAACACTGCATCAAGTGTTGTGTTTTTTGCCCATGTGAGGATTTAACCCACAAAAGTGTGATCCTCAAATAAACTCTGTTGTTTGTATGGTTGTAAAGATCCTCGCAATACATGTTTTATGTGATATGTTTCATGTACAGGAGTTGTTTTGTTTAACGGAAAATATATTAAATGTTGTGCACATGGGTTGTGTTCTAATTAAGTTATTTTTATATGCAAAACAGTCATTACTATTAATGTTTATTATTTTACAATAGCAATAAGAAATCTGTAGAATTTTACAAGTAAATTATGTAAGTATATATTTTAAAAGAAAAAGGGTGCAGAATATTTTTATCTCGAGTGATTTAAATGATTAGTAATATTTCAAAAAAATTGTATTACCTATGTATTTGTAAAATGTAATTGAAAACACATATAAAGCATAAGCTTTATAAAAATTGTACTGTAATTTACACCTAATTTTTGTTTGGATTGGGCATAATTATTATGACAGTGATATTACCATGGATCAAAATTTTAGATGTTTATGAAATAGTTGTTTTGTCTGACTGTTATTTGTGTCCCTCATTTAATTGTTTGGAAAGTTTGTGTAATTGCTTCCACAACAGCTGAGCTTTTTTCTCATATATTACAGATATCTAGTGTACAGATCCACAATAAAGCAATGAGTTCTAACATAGCCATTGCAAACGCGATGGGTACAACTTCGAAGACTATGGGCAGCATGAACAAGGTGATGAATCCACACCAGATAGCCAAGGATATGGAGGCATTCAAACAAGCCAATGCTAAGATGGATATGACTGATGAGATGAGTAAGTTCTGTTGCATTCTACTAATATTATAAATTTGAACTTTTTGACAGATGTTTAGATGTTTCATATTCAATTATGTGTAAACTGTTGCAAGGATTAAGATAAAACTTTGTAATTTATAGGATTAGTCGGAAGACGGCAGCTGCGTGGAGAAGCTAATAGTATACTATATAAAATGTTGCTAACGATAAATAAGTCTATCTGATAAATGATTTTTATGTTTAAGTACCAGTTTATAAATCTAAAACAGTTTGTAAAGGTTGATCTTAAATTGTAAAATTCTCCTTTTTTCTGGCTGAGAAAGTTCTAATTTCTACAAATTTATCTTAAATATGTAGAAACATTTCTGCTGCTATTTTATTTTGTAGTATTAGTAGAAAATATCTTGAATTAAATGTTAACACGCAATTCGTGTACAGTTTCAGATACTCTTGACGACATCATGAGTGAGTCTGGCGACGAAGAAGAGTCTGAAGGAATTGTCAACCAAGTGCTCGACGAAATTGGCATCGAAATCAGTGGCAAGGTTAGATATTTTCTGATACTACACTTTTTCTCTGAATGGTTTTCTCAAAGATTTGGGACAAAACAGACCTGAATTTAGGTAGTCTAATTCTTGAGGTAATGGAAGTGCTACTGATACTTCTACTTAAGACGCAATAAAAATTAACACTACATTATACTTATGAAAATATACTAGTGGCAAATTTGGTAGCCCTTTAACTGCATAACTCCATAATTAATAAACTGCCCAGGTGCCTGGTTGAGATTGCTTATATCGTACGGCGCCCGGTAAACATCTTGAACAATACATTTAATTGGGCAGTAGTCGATTCATCGGTCTCTTTAGCGGGGCAAAGAGGACGCAGGGGGATATCGAGCGCGCGCTCGCTTGCTATTGGTTAATCAGTCTATCTTTGCGTCCCGCGTCGTGCCTACGTTCCGTTTGCTCACGAGTACACTTGCGTGCAGTTTTGTTGACCGAATTTCGTTGTTACTTGTTTTCGTTAAGTTTTAATTGATTTTAGATTTCTTCTGTTGTTGTTATTGTTAAGTCTTATTTGTTTATCATTGTTAAGTTTTATTTGATTGTTATTGTTTTGACTTTTTGCGTTGAATGTGCCACGAAAAAGTAACATTGTTCTAAAAAGACAAGTCAGGAAAATGGTATATGATGTATATTGTTTCATGAAACAATAATCATCTAAAGAAATGGAAGTATTACAAAGAACAGCACAAGCTACAAAAACTTCTGTAAGTACTGTCAGGCGGATAATTAAACAAAGTAAGGAGTCTGAGTTTCTCACTGTGTTTAGAACTCAAGGAAAAAAGGTCTGGCAAAAAGAAAATCACAGTCTTCGTCGAATTTTAAAGGAGTTGGGATTCCGGTGGAAAAAGACAGAAAATAATCAAAAATTATTAATTGAGAAATCAAATATTCGATTAATGAGGATCAAATACCTTCAAAAACTAATAAAATATCGACAAGAAGGAAGACCGATTATTTACATGGACGAATCATATGTTGATTCTTACCACTCATGTTTAAAATCAAACAGACAGATGGGATCGGACAGATGGGTCTACAAAAGGGCTCATAACACCACAGTCAAAAGGCCAACGAGTGGTCATCGTCCATGCGGGATCAGAAGCTGGATTTGTCTCCAATGCACTTTTATTATTCAAAGCTGGTGTGAAATCTGTAGACTACCATGACAACATAAACTACGAAAATTGTAATAAATGGTTGTCTAGTCAATTAACACAAACCTGCCACCGAATTCTGTTGTAGTAGTCGACAACACATCCTATCATAATAAGCAGTACGATCCCGCCCCAACATCAAACTCTAAAAAAGCGGACATGCAGAAGTGGTTAGCAGATAAAAGTATACAATATGATCAAAATATGTATAAACCCCAGCTGTATAAGTTAATAAAAATGCACAAGGAGAATCATAAAAAAATTTGTATTGACAAAAGATTGTCCGATCATAATCATACTGTACTCCGCCTACCTCCTTGTCACCCGGACCTGAATCCAATAGAGACGGCATGGGCCGCGATTAAGAACTATGTCAGCAGTAAAAACGTAAATTGGAATGTTGACAAAGCTATGGAACTTGTGAAAGAAAAGGAGACATTAATGGGCGCAAGCGAATAGCACAAACTATGTCAAAAGGTCAAGGATATTGAGAAGGAATACATAAAAGTGATCATATCGTAGATGCGGTCACTGATCAATTCATAATTTTCGCTGATGATGAAAGTGATGATACGGATAATGATAGTGATTCAAATAGTAATGATGATGATGACGATGATGGCGACGAAGATGAAAGTAGCGACGCTTATAATGAACCAACCCCGAGCACCAGTTCAGCTTATACTAGTTTTGGTTTGATGGAAGGAGTATCATTTTTATCAACATAGGTATGAAATAAATGTTACGTAGGTATTTATCAAAAATTATTAACTTGATATGTATTGTCGTAAAATATAAAAGTAATAAAAGTTTTATGCATGTCTGTTATATTTTTTTAACGGTCCCAATTAAAACAAATACTTAAAATATTTCAATTATTTTGTCCGAAAGTGTACGTGCGCGAACTTTCCCCCACTACGCCGCTTTTTGTTCAAGAAGTTTGCCGGGCGCTGTACTTTATCACATTGACCAACTATAACTTGGCAAACAATGTCTTATTTCACGGTTAAGGCGAATTATTTTTAATACCCATCTCAATGACAAGCTAACAGGCAATTCATTTTGACTTTGCAGTTTTCTTTAGATTGACCACACATATTAGGTATATATTTTACACAGTTCTGTGTTATGTTAAGGGAAATTAGTATAACAGAAAATTTCGTTATAGGGATTCCGATTCGGTTTATTTTATATGCAAACATGATTTTAACAAATATGGTACCTACCTAATAATTTAGGCAATATTGTTTCTTAAATTATGGTATTCTTATTGACAGATGGCGGATGCGCCGTCAGTGGCACGCAACAAGATTGGACAGTCGACCTCGGACGCAGACAAGGACCTAATGGCACAACTAGCAAAGCTTAAGTCTTAAGATCACTTTGTATGTTTTATACTTATGAATACTACCTACTGTCTGTCCAGCAAAAACAATAAAAACAAACGTGATTCTGTATAAATGTTATGTTGTCATATAAATAAATATATTTTTTAAATACTACTTCACTCAGCTTTCATGTTCTGTGTTGTAGCTGGCGGACTCAAAGTACATCTCGATTTAGAATAATCATTTGTGGATTACATTAATGCCAAGTCACAACACTCAGTGAGTCAGCGCGTCAGCAGCGGTAAGGCGAGCTCTAGCCTGTTTTTCTTTTTAATAGGTACTTTGTATTTGATGAAAGCGTAATGATTTGGTCTATTATACAAATAAATGTTCTTTTTAGTTTTATTTGGATAGACTTTAGAATATTGTCACTAAATACAAGAATGTTTCCATTTTATTTACTAGGATATTAATTGTTATTTATTTGTTTTTAGATTGTTTTACAATTGATGCGAATTTATATTTACGTAGGAAATAGTACCAGCTGATTTGAACTTAAAAGTATCAGTTAATGTTCAAGAAGGACAATGGGTTGATTACGTGTAAAAGAAAGATCATTATTTTTTTATGATCAAGGATATCTAGTGTTTATATTATTAAATACCATATGTAATATCTTTCTCGACTAAAAATTATTTGTAAATATATTTATAAAATCTGTTGTAGCTGCATATATGCAATTAATTTGTACAATAATTTACTTGTCTGTCTGAATTATATTTTAATCTTATCTATTCATAAATTAGGATTGAAAGATGAGTAACTACTTACTGAAATAATATTTTATATCTTTTTATGTCTCTCACTAAACGAAATCATTGTATAATTTTATTTAAGTGGAATACTATTGAGAACCTATGGTAATGTATTTTGCATTATATTTTGTAATTATTCATATATTTGTAATATTAACAGGAAAGTTGTCGTAGCTAGTAAATCTCTTTAATAATATTTATTTATTTCTAGTTACAAATAATTGTATCCAATAATCACTTTTACACACAAAATATTTATTTTTGTATACCTAGTAAATAAGGTATTATTTCTTTTACCAAACAATACAGAAACGTCCAGAATTACTTACATAAAACTTATATTGTATTATTAAATGTATTTTCGGTAATCTTACGTAGCTATAATGTGAAAATAAATAACTGTGATATTTTTATATTATACGTTACGGGAGAAAATTACATGTATTTTCTTTAAAGTTGTTTACTACTGCTACTAGATCAAACACTACGGCTGCAGCTATGAGTAGCGGCCTGCCGTCCTGCCTACCAAACACAATAAAAAGTATCTTATTTATGCGGGAACCAGTACTTATTAAGTCCTACTGTATTGACTTAGTATTGTTTCTGCATCGCAACCTAGTCGCTGTCGTATAAGAAGGTGAACAGAATACGTACCCAGTAGGTGCGATGTCCGCCACAATCTATATAAATGACCTTTTTTATCATTATCTGCCCTTCTGCTGCAGAGGGATTGAGAGGCAGCTGAGATATAGCGAAGTCTTTTGATATGGTCTGGCACACGAGTCTTCATGAATTTACCGGAACTTCTTATGTAGATACTGCCCGCATTATGCAAATGGTTTACCAGTAGTGGCGCAGGCAATAGAGGACTAGACATCTATTTTTCTAGACGTTTATAAATTAATGTTTATGTTTAGTAGGTATATGTGCAGCAAGCCTTAATACGGTTACTGTATCAACCATATAAAAAAACTAATTTGTGTTTGCAATACCCAGCGATTTCGCTATCGACTTGAACCCACTTCTAACACAGGCATATTAGCTTAGCTAAATGTGGTTAACAAGAATACCTACGTGTAATTTGTGACCCAAATTGCTATATAGCAAGACTTCGTTCTGTTTAATTATATTATACCTACACTAGATATGTCAGTTTCATAGTGATGGACGTCGAAAATCTTATCTATACAATTTTGTTATTAATAACTACTTCGTGTTGAAAATTTGATAAATACGTAAGTAGTACCTAGCGCAATAGATTACAAAAGCCTGTTTGCAAGACATTGAACTGATTTTGATTTGAGAACAATAGAAAAAGGACCTATTTGGGTCATTTCTGAGTCACTTTTTGTGCATTAGTAACATATCTGCTTCACTAAATAATATTGGTTCTGTCTCCAATATTGTTTTTTCTGCGTATCAATGATGTGTTGTCTTCTGCATAGCAGTAAGGCATTCATTGCTATACAGAATATAGCTGGGGCCATGTGTTACACGGGTCACACCAGTACCTAATGTTGGCACGACCCTTGCTTTAGGCCCCTTAAAAATAAACCGTATCTACAAGTTATCATGAAGCTAGTCATTAACCTGCCATAAAAATTATTTTAAGTAGAAACCCATTTACTAATCTGGAAAGGTTACATTATACAGGGTGTCAGTGTTTGGCATAGGTAACTGTTATTTTGTAATCAGGTTTCTAAATACGATTAAAAGTAGTTAACTACATATAACTTAACTACAGTAATCAAAGTACATGAAGTAGTTGTTAATTTGATTGCTGCAATCTTGTAGTTATACCTAATTACTGATTATTTGAGTTCTAAGAACATAATATGTTTTGCAATTAAATAAACATGTAATGTGTAGTAATAAAGTAAAAATAATCAATCTGTCAAAACCGAATCTGGCTTTGAAATTTTATTTACTTAAAAAAACTGTATGCCAGCTGCTTAGAGGAAAACGTCAGTTTATTTCAAGTATGTTTATTTTCATGAATAATTGAATACAAGGTTAGAAGTCGTAGATATGTACCTATATTTGTTATGATTTTTGCGTTGATTGACATCTAATCAAAAAATCAACTACACAACAAACATCAAATTAATTTAAATTATTTATGAATAAAATCAAAAAAACTTTAGATTGGGCTAATCATTCAAATTAGCCTTTAGTACTACACGTTTTTCGAACATTTCATCCGACAGCTTGTGGGATTTAGGATGGTTTATCATAGTTGCATATGAAAACAGTCTTTCTACTGGAGCCGAAGAAGGTAAAGGGGTATTGTATTTTATAAATACTTTTTTCACTTCTGGATATCTATGAAGAGTATTTAGTTCTCGTTCCATATCTGATAAATAGTAAGAAACTATCAGATCTGCTTTTGACCTCTGGACGCGGCAAACGTTTTCCTTAGTATCCGAAGAAGAGCCATCAAATTGAAAAAAATCATCATCGTTGTTTTGATTTTTTATTGCTGAACTCATTTCAGCATTTTCCGAAACTTCTTTTGCAATAGCTGCTTTGAAAAAGGTTTTCAATCGTTGATGTTCTTCTGTAGGAATACAAGAAAACCATTTTGTTTTAAATCGTGGTAAAGACATTGCAGCGATCGCTGCATTTTGTGCTTTGGCGGAAGAAAAATCAAAAATGTCATTAAAACGATTATTTACGCTTTCCAAGTGCGTTTTTACTAGAGCGTTGCAGTAGACAAAGTTTTCATTGCACAGTTTTTGTAATTTTCTTCTCAGAGATAATAAGCATGGAAGTAGCAAGCCATAAAACATATCCTTTTCACCTTGCAAGATGTCAAGTGCCTCAGCTATTGGTTTAGAACATTTTAAGTACTCTTGGATGTACTGGAATTCGTTTTGCCGCAACTGGCCACTGCCACTGATTTTTAAAGCTTCATACAGCGGAATGCTTTTATCTTTTATAGCATATATTTGTCCCAGTGCGTCGTAAGTACTATTCCATCTAGTGTCTCCTGGCCTTGATAGCGTGTGTCCTAAAACCGTTTGAATTATTTCTGCTGATTTTGGCCGACCAGCAGCATTCCATAGTTTGTTGCATTTATTTATTACTCGCTCATGCATTTTGGAAAGGGTGGTATTTTGATTTCGCAGCACTTTTCCAGCATCTGTGGTTGCCGTTGCACATAAGTTAAGTTTATGAGCAGAACATCTCAGGTGAGCTGGCAGTTCAGGAGAAACATGAACAATAGACAAGGGATCAGTTTCAGAATTGTCATCCGACGACGTACTACTAACTTCTGACTGAATATCTTCTGAAGCATTAAAAATGTCTTCAACGTCTGGGTCTTTATCGTCAAATTCAACTATTTCGATCGAATCACAAGACTCTATTTCCACACCAAACTCTTTGAAAGCCTTTACAATTCCATTATCAGTAATTGTAGATAACACTTTTTGCGAGTCAAGTCCAAATTCACTGTGGATATCTTCTAATAGACAAGCAATTCTATCGTAGCTATGCCCTTTGAATCTTCGACATGCCAGTGTCTTAGATTTTCTTTGTAAATCAGATGTAATCCAATGTGCCGTGACGCCTATGAAATTTCTTTTTTTTCCAGACCAAATGTCTGCTGTGGTACATACATATAAAGTATCTTGAAGCACGGTTTTTATGTCATGTATTTCTTTCATATAATAATCTTGCACAAAACGTCCCAAAGATCGTCGACTCATTAGGGTTAAGCCATTTTGATACATACCTGCATTTTCATAAGATTTTTTCAAGTACGGATCCTCAATTGCAGTGAGGGGTAGCATAGAATGTATGAAAAATTTGATTACGTTTTCATTAAATTCTTCTTGTGATACCTTATCCTTAGACTGTGACTGAGTTTCCGGAGTTGTTTTCTTTGTTTTTTTAATATTGGCGTAATATGTTTTATAGTCGTTGAGTGCACTTTCTCCATGTTTTCTTTTTAGGTGAGTGACAAAGTTAGACGTTGAAGGCAACGTTCCAGATATTTTTACTTGTTTTGGCAAGCACAATGTACACAGTCCAACTCGTTTGCGACCTGTAGACTCTTCTTTAGAAAATTGAAAGAACTTGCCATCAAGAATACGCGGCAAGCTTTTGTCAACATTCTCCACTGATAATGGCTTAGAACTTGAAATTGAAGCTTCATTGCACAGTGGTAGAAACTTATCTGACTCGTTCATATTGCTCAACTAACTAGCAATACAATACAATAACTAAGTGGCACACGCGTAGTAGCGTTTCCAAACTACGATAGTGGCAAACGGACGTACTCACTGTTAGACGCAATTGAATACACTGCCATTGACCAAAATACGACTCGTCCCGACCTGCTCCGAGCGAGAGCGAGAGCTATAGCGATATAGCGCTATAGCGCGCTCTCGCTCTAACAGCCGCGACGCGACGCTCTAACTAGCATACGACAAGTCAGTGCATGAACGACTCGCGCGCGTGTTTGCTATTTTTTAATAAGCCACATTTCATTACATAATGTGTATAGTTATAAAAAGTAATCTCGTAAATCGTGATTGCGTACAATTAGTAGTTAGTAATCAAAATGGTTAACTACTTTTTACGATTATGTCATGAAGCTATTATGATTACTAACTACTATATCGGTATGTAGGTCGTAATTATTAAAAAGTAGTTAGATTTCATTGCCCAATATTGCAGCGTGTAACAGTAAGGATTGATAATATTTTAACCTTAATTATGGTTACTAGCGGTCACCAAGTGGTCAAAATTCAGCCATAATTGATTAAATTTTAAGTTTAATAGTAATTAAGGTTTTATTCATTGAAATTAAAAGATAGAGATTCATTTCAGAGATGATCGATTTATTGTAACAACTTCTTTACGAAATCGACGCCTTAACGCTTTTCAACTGCAGAAGCAGCTTCATGTTGTACGTAGAGGGTGGCTGTAAGTGACTCTACAATTAGAAGAAGGTTGAAGGAACGTGGACTGGTACCGCACAAGCCAGCAAATGGGCCGAAATTAATTGCAGACAATCGAAGAGCGCGCCTTCACTTTGCACGTGAGCACCTAAATTGGTCATACCTCCAGTGGAACAAAGTCCTCTTTTCTGATGGGTGTAAAAGCCAGCAAGAAGCCTGGACATGAATCCGATTGAACATCTATGGGATGAATTAAAGAGACGAATTAAACGCAAGAGATCCTGCCCCAGAAAAACTTAGCCAGCTGCAAAATGCAATCCAAGAGGAATGAAATGGAATGCCACAATATTTGATCGTGACTCTCATCCGATCGATGAAGAACCGTATGGAAGCAGTAATAAGAGCTCGGGGAAGGAATAAAAGTTATTAAATAAACGTTTCTTAGCTTTTTTTTTCATTTACGTGTGTAGTTTTATCAATTTCATTCATACTCCATACAGGGTAAGATGGCTTGTTAAACAAAATACGAAACCTATGTAAATGTAATTTGAATTTAGGACATTAACATTAGGATTTGAAAACCTCATATTCACTATTAAACGACATTTGACATAAGTATATTCCTAAATATATACACATTTTTCTAATAATCCTTACAAAGCATAAACTTGCAAGATGTTTCGATTTTTCGGATGAGAAGTATTATGTAACCATAGTTACGAATAATAGTACTAAGTACATCAGCCGAACAATGCCGAAATACTACGAACGCGATTCGACTGCGTGTGTGAAATGCATGGTTGTGTGTCTAGTGTTTTTTCATTAATTTAATGTATTTATAATGCATATTTTATATAAATATTAGGATTCGCAACTCCTTTTCCATATAAGCTTTAACTGTGCCAAATTTGATACCTCTCCGTCCGCGCAATTTTCGTAAACGGGTACATAGTTTTTGCTTCACGTAATAATATATAGATTATAAACTATTTACATTTACACCTATCCAGACGCTTTTACTGCTTTTAAGCACTAATTTAAAAAGCTTAAATTGAAGTAAACAGTTACTAGTAAAAGTGTATAATAATAGTAGCTTAAAATTTCAAAATTATGTTATATTATTGATTTATAAAAAAAAAAAACAAGGCAATAAGATCCGTAAAGTTTGTTTAATTTCAATGTATAACATTCGCGTAAACATAAGACAATATTACGTTGATTAATTTTACTAGAAAGGCCTTAAGTAGGCATCTCTGTTCTGTACCTACATATATCTTAAGAAATGGTTGGTCTTTTCGTGTTGATTTCATCGAGCGTTAGTGTTATTTAGCTTTGTGTTCCTTTATGCGGGATTTCACAATCTATCTTTCATATGTGCATCTCGTTAAGGTAGTTGGCATTTGGGAGATGGTAAAAAGAGAGAGGCGTCAGTGAAGGTATGACGTAACTTCGCTGACGGCTCTGTCCTTGGCTCGTAGTGGGTGTCGGCGCTCGTTCCAAGATATTCTTCTCTCTTTATATTATTTATTATCTTGTCAGTGACTTCTTATACATATGGCAGAATGGCAGACTGAAGCTACTGCGGCTGGCTTTTCTGCCGGTCGCTCTGACGGGATTTGTGTTAGCGGCGAGCCGTTGTTGAAGCTTGTTGTTTCAAAGAGTGACACATAGTGAAGCTCAGTGTCCAGGCGTTTCTTGCTGATCTCGTGGCCTCCCTGAAACAATGAAATTTTCACGGTAGCTAGTTAACTACCGTGAAATCCCCTAAACAGTTGTTTAGGGTGGTAGAGCAGATCACTGTCTAAGTAGGTAGCTATTTCTATGGGTCCTTTTCAGTAAGTATCGAGTAGGTATAACTCTATGTGGCTTAAAGTATGATAATGATTTTTGATTACCTGCAAGTACATGTAGGAAACGTTAAAAATTAGTTGTCTCTAATTCCATAATAAATTATATATTAGGTATTATCAATAGTTTAAGATATTTTAGGAATACATTTATTCTTTCTGTTGGTAGGTATCTATTATTGCGAAACCATCACCTAAATACCGTTTATGAAAATCCGTATAAATTTGCTTAATTTAAATGAGTAACATCCACGTAATTGTAAGATAATATTATATATATAATAGCGAACTTCTATGTGAATTCACATAGAGCAGCTGAGAATGCTAATGTACCTAATTGCCAAAATTCTAGACATCTCTGAGAATTTTTTTCCTGATTGACGTACAAATATAATAAGCTGTGTTTAAATTTGTGCATCTTTTATTAACATTTAAGCTTAGCTGCTCGCTTTTAAAAGTAGATATCTCGATCGAAACAAGTACCTACTTATGTTTTTTTTAAATATTTATTGTTTTTTTATGTCGTTACCATCGCTTCATTAAAACGCAATATGGTCTAGTAGTCAAACACGTATGACCGAAGTAATTTATCATAGTCAATATTTTATTATAGACCTTGAAACTAAATACTAACTGTTAGTAGCACAACTACCATTAGCGTAGTTAAAATACGCTGACCTCCCATTGATATGCAAAGAGCGGCAACGTCATTTACTTTAAAATTTAATTAAATTTACTCACTTTGTTTACTATTCGATAGCGTCACAATGTTGGTAGGCTTACCGTTAATTCACGCCGCATTTGGGTACGGAATGCAGAACTGAAAATAACGTTTGGTAGTAAAGTAACTAAGAAACATGACTATACCGGACCACCTTTTTGACGAGGGAATTAATAGTACTTTACTAGACTATGATATGAGACATGTGCAACAACAAAATAAAGTAGTGTATGAAAGAACGCAAAGGGACTATGTAAGTTGTTTAGCTAGTAACTATTTTCAGTAAAAAAATGCGACACATTTTTAAATAAGGAAATACCATATTTGCGTAGTATCCTGTTTTTGTAGTACCTGGTATTCTATAGTGTAGTCGATGCTCCACTGGAGACAGCTGGTCGAGGACGGCGCCACAAGAGGCGCCTCTTGGCGCGTGCCAGTTAACTTGCGCGCGTTTATAACTGTTATGTTGCTCTGTTTTATCTAAAACTGTAAAGATGATTTATTTGCATATTTAGGAACAGCAGCAACGTGACATGTTGTCGTCGCAAGATGGCGACACGTGTGAGACCCATGACCAGTTCTACCGGGACCACAAACTTCTGCTGGTGTTATTCCGAGCACTAGCTGTCATGCCTATCACACGATCGCGGCCAGGTATGTACTACCTATATTTTGTTTTAGTAATATATGCTTTAGATTAGATTTTTTTATATTACGTTAATTGAGATTAAGATAAAATTAGAATCAAACGATAATTTATTAAAGTAGCCGCTAATAGCTATAGTTAAGTCATATGGGATGAGATAATGTGAGATGAGTAGTCAGCGGTTATCCAGCGTAGACGATGCGACTACTGTTTATGTCTCGAGTTGAGATTTTACCACAAGAAATTCTTAGTAGCCACACGATATCTAAAACTATGGCCAGTAAACGTTATCTACTTGATGAAACCTGAAAGTTGGCGAAATGTGGATGTAATTCACCTCTGCCTACCTGCCGGCAATATATGCGTAGAACTCCTCGGCAAATAAAATATATGTATGTACCTACCTGAAAAGTCAGTGTAATGGCAAGCATATTTTGTCCACTCCTAACCGTCATCCATAATGTCTCTAACTGTCGAGGCATGATAATAAGCAAGCACTTTATTGTCATTAACTCCGAACAGACTAAAGTGTTTGCTCATCATGATTATTCGAATATTTTCGCCACCTTTTTCTATAAGTAGGTAGTAAGTTTTGTTATAATTAAAACTAGAAGTTGTAATCATTGTCATTGGATCAAAGATATTATAGTACGAGTATCTTGCTCGCACGACGCTTAATTTTAAATTACAAGATCTGTTATGAATGTTATGATAGATACGCCTGCACAAAAAAAAGAGTACGGCAATTTAGGACAATTGCCGTACTTTTTTTTTGTTCAGGTTCCTTTTTACTTTTTTCAGTGTTACTTTTTTTTGTATCATATTATAAAGTGAGAAAATCTGCGTAAGATTATTTTAAACATATATTAATATACATACTATACATATTAATGCTACAATATAATGCTATATAGTTAAATTAATGTTTAATACATTATGTAGACTTTTAAGTTGTGTATGTATTGTCTGTGGCTACAACTGTGACCATTAATTTTGTGCTTGTAAAGTCTTATAAACATATGCATATATTTTCAGGAACAATCACTTTCAGCTGGAAATCGTCTGCTACGATGTACGCCGTATGTTTCTATATAGTAGCTACGGTGGTAGTTCTAGTCGTGGGCTATGAACGTCTCATGATATTGCGCTCCATTAGGCGCTTCGACGACTATATCTACGCAATCATTTTCGTAATTTTCCTTGTGCCACATTTTTGGATTCCATTTGTCGGATGGGGTGTCGCTCATCAAGTCGCCATTTATAAAACTAACTGGGGAAAATTTCAGGTACCTTAGACATTGACATAATTATCTTCGTGAGTAGGCAAACTTAAAATATCAAGTGAATATTCATACATGTACCCTTACGTGTCAATTTATTTTTATAGGTCCGATATTACCGGGTTACTGGGGAAAATCTCCAGTTTCCTAACTTGAAGACTACTATTGTTATTATAAGTGTGGGCTGTTTGCTCCTAGCCGTCGGATTCCTGTTGAGTTTGTGCGCTTTACTGGATGGATTTCTCTTGATACACACTACAGCTTACTACCATATTATAACGATGATCAATATGAACTGTGCTCTTTGGTACATCAACTGCAGAGGAATTAAAATCGCTTCTCAGAGTCTTTCCGAATGTTTCCGCAGGGTAGGTAATATATACATTATACATTGAACAATCTAAGCAATAAATTATGATTTTATGTAGAACAATGATTAATAACGTAGACACTCATTGTGTTGTTGTATTTCTGCCATTGTAAAAGTAATTCACTTATTGTAATATCACCACAATGCATAGAAACAATAATGTCTATTAAATTTTTACTGTTATTTCCACTCGTTATTGGTGTTATTTTGCGAGCCTTCTGATTATATTTATTTCACTGTATTTCACTTAGTAGTAATAATAAGCAATAGGTGTGATTTTAATGGATTTTGCATGCAAATGTTCAAAATATTCAAATTCCGATTACCTGGCCTACGCGTAAATTACGATTACACTTGTCATATACCTATTGCACAAACGACGGCCGCATATATGTGTAAGTTCTTTCACATAATATTCACGACTTGCAGACTGCTTAGGACGCTGCTAATCGATGTAGGTAAGGGTGTTTACATTTCTGTGTCTATGTTCTGTGCATTTCATATAGCCGCATATGGAATAAAAATATAGGGCATAAAAACCGTATGGTACAAAAACCGGCCTACATAAACAAACTCTTTCGTTTTGATATGGTATTCAGTGATACGACTCGGCAGTAAAAATAAACGGCTATTTTTTTATCGGATTCGGCTTTAGAGAACACTCGCATTATTTTGCATACATCGTTGAAAATTTTACAGTAATTTTGTTTCGGGCAACTGCACAATTACTATTGTAAACGCACTATAACTTTTCTTTTCTTTTACACATAGGAGCAAATTACAAACAAATGAAATCATTTTATGCACCCAGTATCAAAATTGGTTGCAAAACAAAGGAGTAATAAAATTAATATATAAAATTTAGTTATCGTCGGCCTCGATGGTGTAGGTAGTGGTCAGTGTAACCGACTGCCACGCCTGAGGTCGCGGGTTCGATACCCGCACAAGTCAAACATTTGTGTGCATGAACATGGATGTTTGTCTTGGTCTGGGTATTTCTATATATAATTTGAATGTATTTACAAAAAAAGTATATATGTATGTTTATCCATTGTCTAGTACCCATAGTACAAGCTCTGCTTAGTTTGGGCTAGATGGTGTTGTGTGTATGTGGTAGAATATTATTATATTATTATTATTATTATTTGGGTAGAAGAAAAATTGAGGCTGTAGTAGCTATACCTCGCTGTCTCCATCAGACAGCTGCGTTTACATAGCGGTTATATCACAGTTTGTATTGTGCATTCTTTACTGTCATTTGATAATATACCCCTACTTACGTTAGATTTGAAACGCATGTATCTTATTTATTTTTTAGTGTATTTCAACAGTTTTGAAATGCAGTTATTGTTAACCTTATTTATTTTAAGTAGATTCAAAAATATCTTTGTATTTAAGAGTTTGGGTAAGTAAATAATAGAATTAAATAACAAAAATATCAGCCAATTAACTTAACAATTTGCATTGGCTTTATTATTATTAATTATATCAGCACCATTACATAATATGCCTGACTTTTAGTGCGTAATGTATAGGTAGTGCTCAAAGTAACAGAAGCCGTAAAAGCAGTAGAATGTTCATACGGTTATCTGATACCTAAACGCTTAACATACATACATTGTATGTACCTATGTACCGACTTCCTGTGCAGATTGAGATTGGCTCACAATTCGATTTGCAGAGCCTGTGGTGAACAGGACGAGTCCATATCGCACCTACTATGTGAATGCGACGCGTTGGCTGGATTGAGGATGGGTCTGATGGGATTGGCATATCCAAACCCTGAGGACTTCAGGCTTCTCCCTCTGAAGTGTACGCTACGACTGATGCAGTACATTCATAGGGAGATAGCTAAGGGATAAATCTTGGGGCTGACACAAAAGATCCCAATGGGTCGAAGTGTCGCCGGTCTGTGCTGACTGGCCCCCATACATAAGATAAGATAAGATAAGATAAGATGTACCTATGTAACAGTAAATTAGGTAGAACTTCGATATTAAGCCGGCAATACATGTTGGCCCAACGTTGCCGAGTGACAGCCAATACCAACATGTAGACGGTGTATTTGCTTTACCTTGCCAGTGCTTGGTATCACTCGCCTAGTCGGCCGAGTGAAGGCAAGCGCCAACGTGTATAGAGCTTAATTTGCGTAGCTTGTAACAACTCGCAGTCGCTCGCGACCACTTGTTTCACTTTGGAGCGGTGTCGGTTTTTCTACACAAATCAAAGGCATTGGTCTGCGCTTGTCCAATAGCGTCCACATGTTGGTCCAGCTGCCATTTCGAACTTGGCGAACATCGCCGTACAAAATGTATTATTTTTACAAGTCTACTACGGTATGCATTGATATAATTATTATATGCGCTCATTAATCGTGAATAAGTCGCTGTAGTGCCCTAATTAAATAAATACCAGCATCTGCAATAACTTTTACAACGTCCATATTGTTTCAATGCTCAATAAAGACTGAAAGCGCCCAACGTGTGGACAGCTCCACAAAGCTCGTCTACATTGGCCGTTTACATTGGTTTTCTTCAAACTTGCCGAACGTGTAGACAGTAGTACTTGCCTTGTATCAGTTTGCCTTCGCTCGCGTTGGCCTACGCTTGGCCAACATGTATTGCAGGCTTTAGAGTACCTACTTAAACTTTTTCCAGGATGTGGCGGTAGAATGTACAGCCAAATTGATATCCCGCTACCGTTACCTGTGGCTCAATCTGTCGGAGCAATTGCAAGCCCTGGGAAATGCTTACGCACGAACTTATTCTACCTATTGTCTCTTTATGTATGTATTCTTTTTACGTAAGTTGTAATATTTGTAACGATCAAGTCGTAATTACTACAATATTAATAGGGTTCCACTTCAGTGCTTCTTATAAAGGTATGCCTACTATAAAGCATGATAACCATGATGATAGTCTGTTTGCAATGAAACGAGTGTAAGTCAATTTATTTACCTATATAAAAATGTTTAGTTAGTGTTTTTTTTATATAACCGTCCTAAGCTGCAGCGGCCCGCCGGTGGCCAACACAATCGTTCTTGAAATACACATGTTTTGCATTCCAACAATTTGCTTAATTATGTAAACAATTATAATATGCTTACCTTAAAAATATTTATTCTTAAAGTCGTGCGATCTTATTCATAAAATATAATATCTTACTAAAGGCGATACGATGGGTAGTTAAAATACTTAGTTTGTAGACATACTAAATATATTATTTATTACAATAAATGCAAAGTAAATATACTTTATTCATTAATTTTCTATAATACTTTATTATATACAGCATCTTTATTAGGCGAGCTAGCGTTCTTATATTATTATGAACAATACTTTTTAGATATTTTACTTATAACCTTCTTGTAAGCTTAATGAATATGGCCGGTACTGTTTAATATTGCCCATAGTGCTCGTTAACATGCCTTGTTCTTTTCTGTGTGTTTTAGGTTTGCAAACATAACGATCGCTGTGTACGGAGCTCTCTCAGAGATCGTGGACCACGGGTTTAAGTTCAGCTTCAAGGAGGTCGGTCTGGTCGTAGACGCTGCTTACTGCTCTACATTACTGTTCATATTCGTCGACTGCTCGCATAAATCCACACTTAAGGTAAAGTACAAAGAACTACCTTGTGACCATAATTGGTTATTCCAACCACAGACCACTTGATTTTAATCTATACGGTCTGTTAACGATAATCAATGGTTTTTGATAAGTGACAAAAAGTATCTGTTAACTTAGGTACTTTAATCGACAGCAAGTCGCTGGCGATACCAAAGTTGTAATGATTTAATGTCGCATCTAAATCGCTCCTAATATTCACGTTCACACACCAAATTTGGTATCGCAAGCGACTTGCCGTCAATCAAAATCGCTGCTGTGTGCATTTAGCTTTAGTCTAGCAGTTAGCCGGCCCTTTACTCACTAGTCTTGCACCGCTACGCACGATTCTAAGAAAGATCGCTAACCGAGCTTGAATTAGTTTTACCAAGACATGCTTCAATTATGCAAACGTTATGAAAACTTGAAATTCGAATTTTTCTCTTGAATGAATTGCTGAAGAAAACAAAAAACATATTCTACCAACTGTATTTCTATAAGTAAAGTAGGTATTTGAATTAAGTTGCCGTTTACTTACATCTTTAGTTAGAAACTATTATAATAATATGTGAACAGAATAGTAGTGCGCAGAACTAATTTCAACTTAAGTTGTATATTTCTGAAATGTGTTGAGTGCAAAGTGGTCAAAAACTACTGATATTACATTAGAGTTATATTATAACTGAATAACAAACTTATTACTATATAAAATATGAGGTGGAAGTTGACCGGGCACACAATACGATAACTTCTTAAGAACGATTCTGCAAGTGTAAATAAATAAATGGGAGATTGACTGTAACAAATGAGCTTCATCATAAATGAGAGTAAGTTGCTAATTATTTGGCAACTGTCTAAGTCTGATGATAAAAATGACAAACTTTAAGCCTTTCATTTTTTTTGTCTGGTTATATCGATCAATGTTCTTATTGACAAAAATGTATGGTAAATATATTTTAATGTCATGTATATATTACGTTAATGTAAATAGTGTAGTATTATATTTGTTAAAATTGTACATTAAGCAATAATCAATATTTTTATAGATATCAAATAGAGTTAGTAGATCATATTTATAAGGACCAGGTCCAATCCTAACTAATCTTATAAATGCGAATGTGAGTTTGTTTGTTACGCTTTCACGCCTTAACTACTCGACCGATCATCGTGAAAATTCGCATACACGTTGTCAGAGGAACAGAAAAAGATATAGGGTACCTTTCATAAAAAAAAAAAATACTGTTGCTAATCTAACCTAACCTTCATTCAGGCGAAAGAAGTCGAAGGCAATATCTAGTATTTTTGTATATATTACAAAGAGTTAGTAGATGATAATTATGACCAGGTCAACTAGCCCCGATAATATATAAGAAGATGCAAATGCTGCAAATGTAATTATGTCAGTGACGTCTGTTTATAGAGTCGCCATATTGTTCTGCATTTGAAATGTTAATTCCAGGTCGCCGCTGGTGTTCAAGATACTCTGTTGTCCATAGATGTTCTTGCTGTGGATAGACCGACACAGAAAGAGGTTGGTACTCTTTTATCAACATTTATTTAGCTTTGTTTGGTATTACATTGTATTTCAACAGGGGCATATAAACAAAATCATTATATGTGGCCAGTAGCTGCGGCGTTAAAGGTTTTGCTTACAAAAGTATATTGAGAGATGATCTTTTAATAAATGATTTGAGAAATTGGTCATGGAATTGTCCTTACAAAAAGGTACATTTTAGAATAATTCTACTAAAACATATTTTCCACGGGTTCTCACAACCCGTCTTGTTGCGTTTGTTAAGTTTGTAGACCTTACTGTGCATATAAACTGATGAAATAATGTTTACACAGTACAGTACCTGGAACTATAAGATAATCCGTTAACAGGATTTAACAAACTTGTAAGTAGTTGTTTACATTCGGATTTATCTGTCACTATGCTACTTTCGACGCAGCTTAGACATTTTAGAAACAAAATATTGCTAACAAAATGCGCCGTCAATTTTATAACATTGTATTTTCACGCCAGTGACCGTACTAAAATCGAACCTTAGTCGATATTTTTTATAGTGACCCAATCATTATCGCGTCACCAGAAGCTGTTCGAATTTTTGGCTAAACAAAATGTAGAAAACATGCGATTTAGTCTTTTTTTAAAGAAGATATATTAGTCGGCCTCGATGGCGTAGTGGTTAGTGTAACCGACTGCCACGCCTGAGGTCGCGGGTTCGATTCCCGCACAAGTCAAACATTTGTGTGCATGAACATGGATGTTTGACTTGGTCTGGGTGCGCCTATGTTTAATATATATGAATATATAAGAAAAAAATTATCCATTGTCTAGTACCCATAGTACAAGCTCTGCTTGGGCTAGATGGTGTTTTGTGTCTTTGTAGAATATTATTATTATTATTTGTTTCTCTTTCACGGGTAATTCCCTAATACGTTAGGAAAATATCTGGCCCTTTGGGAGGCTTACACGGAGACATGGGTCCAACGTGAAGAGGCCCTTCGAGAGTTTTAATCAAAGGTGGGCTGGAACACCTACAGCGGCACTAGCCGCAGCAGACGTAGGACTATTGCTACGTATGGATTCTAATGGGCTATGTGTATGGGTGTTTGATGGAATAATATATTGATAACTATGGATGATAAAACGGCGTCTGCCCTGAATACTCTAATAGCATCAATCGAATGGGCAGATGGTGACTCGCCAACTCACTGGATGGGCCTCCTGAATAGCCACTTTAGGCATACAAGCCAGCAGCAGAGGCAACACCGGTGCGAGTGGCTAGGAGTGTCGAGCGGTGCGGCGCCGGTTTCAGCGTAGTTATGCCCTTTAAAATGACACTTCCACCCCCAAGCATGTAGCTCTAGCGGCCTCCCTCTGACCGGCCGACCAAGGCAAGCCAGAGTTGAGAGTCTTATGGGCGCTCTTGAAGTTCCACCCCAGCTAACCAGTATGCTGGGGACGAGGCCCTAACCGACACTCTGAGGCATTCAGGACCACAATGTCGCCACTCACATTTAGCTCGCCACAAGCTGCTCTGCGGTTTGTACACTTTCATTTAACCTGGTGATACATTTTTTTATTTCACAAGGCGAAAGTGGTAGCTTAAAAGCTAGTGTACTGTGCCCTCCGATATCATGTTAGTCTCATGATGAGATAACGACTATCCCAGAGGGGTAGGGTTATTATTATTATTAATTATTTGTATTTGTGATTATTCTTAATCTTTCCCCTCATAGCTTCAGCCCTAGCCGACTCTTAATACAACCAATTAACTTACTATAGGCGATATTAGTTAGTTTACCTATGTAGCACAAACAGTTGGGCTCTACACGACGACCTTTAAATCGCAGCAAGGCCTATACAAAGAGGCTGTCACTGCAATTCTCGTGTTTTTCAACATTCAGATATCAATTTTGATAATGCTCATTATTGTAGGCACCGTTTAAAAATCTTACAAATATATAAAATTCTTTTTACAGATAGACCACTTCATCCAAGCCATAGAAATGAATCCCGCCGTTGTCAGCTTGAAGGGTTACGCCCACGTCAATAGGGAATTGCTTACATCAGTAAGTACTTATCCTAAGTGATATTTAGGTATAAATTGTATGCTGTTTTGTAAGTGTAAACTTCTTTAGGCGTGTTGAGCACATTTTGGGTGAACAAAAATCATGGAATTCGCGTCATCGTCACCGAACGCTTTCCATAAGCTATATGTATACTGTGTATATATGTGTACTTTTTGGGTGAACAAAAAGCGTGAAACTCGCGTCATCGTCACCGCACGCTAGTTATTTAGTTTTCACTTCTATCGGCAGTCCTTAAAGACTGCCCCGCATGTTTTTTTTATTTATATACTACTAGAACATTCTTATTATAACTAGCTTATTAACTATATTTGTAAACGTTGATATAGTTCGTAAGACATTTTTATTTGCTAAGTGAACAAAAACAGCTATATCACTTGATCTTGCCCTTTTTTTGTTACGTTACGTGTAACAAGCCACTCGTAGCTTATGAAGCTTTCAATTGCTTTCAACTGTCCTATTAGTGTCAAATAGTGATGTTGCAAAGCTAACCGACTGATAGAATATAAATGTAAACCTTTTTGCAAGGTTAGTATCTACGTACGAACATATACCCACGTAGATACTCGTGAAAACACTGCTGAACATTGCAATGTGAATATGATAACCAAAGTCTCGCAAACTAAACCTTGTAAAGAAATTAAAAGTTATATTAAACTGTTTAAAGACTGACATTTTCAAAAAGCTTATGACACAACAATTACTTACTTCATAAAAATAATATTGGTACGAGTATGATATATAATTTTTAGGGAAACATATCAATTATATATTCCGATTCGAGTATTAGATAAAAAAAAAAACATTTAAAAGTGGGTGTATATGGCGGATGTAATAATTGAACAAATACATGTGAAATTTAAAAATGTATTCATAAACATCTTATTGGCTAATTTCCAATACATCTACCCTATTTCAAATTACTAAAATACATTTTGAAACGATAATATTTATTTCCATTAAAAGATGGTTACTATTTCAAGGGAACATTGGATTGGGTAAACATAAGAGGAGCTTTAGTAAGTAAATCCCGTTCCGAAATAACGCAGGGTTATAATAAGAAAATAAAAAAGTTACTTTTGTTAATTTTGAATAATAATCTTTTGTTTACAGGCTATAAGCATGATAGCGATTTACCTGATTGTTTTGCTGCAGTTCAAGATCTCGTTGCCGAAGGACCCTCAAATAGTTGGAACATAGACAAGTACCATACAATTATGTCATTATCTACAAATTCGCTAAACTTATAATGATCGTTTAATTCCTGCTATAACTTTCATGCCTACGAGTGTGGATTTCCTTAGTTAATGTGCGAACATTGTATATTATATATGGCCAAAGAATATATTATTATATATTACTCTATCATACTGTGATGGCAAGAAGGCAGAAGCAATGGCGAATAGAAATCTCATAAGTTTTAGACAAAGTTAATCGCCTTATGTGTCGTTGATTGAAACTTTAGAAGCAGTTTCTAGATAATGACATAATCATATATTGTGTTATTAGTTTACAATTATGAAAGTAATTGATGTTTCTCTGCATTTCGTGAAGATACTAAAATGTTGCCTAATACTTACCTACCTACTATTTAGAAGCACTAAGTAATAAAATAAGTGAAAAATAAACACATGAGTTTTATTCTCACGTTGTAAGAAGCGATGCCATCTATTTAAGTATATATCACTTAGGATAAACACTACTTAATCTATACTGATCTGAATAAGACGATATCATCTACCCGTGCACAAAATTTACATTTAGGTAAAGTGTTACAGAAATAATTTCTAAAGTATTTGAAAATGTGATTCGTCAAGTACAAACGGGTTCGTGTACTTGCGAACGTCTCGCTAGCATCTGTTGATATTGAGTATGGATGTTCGTAGCTCTCAGTGAGAGCGCGTCGATGCCTCACAGTCTCGCGACGTCGTCTATAATCAATTTGGAGATGTTGTGACAGCCACAATGGAGATTCATTAATCAACTTTTCCAATTTCCAACGAATCTAGCTCTGTTATCAATAAGTTTAAGGAAAAACCCTCCTCAACTGGATTCTAATGTAAATTTTCTGCGTAAGCCGCCGATGTTTAATAAGGATTTAGAAAAATACAGGCTTTCACGTGAATTGCGGGCAAACTAACAATTTATTAGTTGATTGATTGTTCTATTTGAGCACACAGCCAGCGGGAGTATTCATATTCGATAGGCTAAGCTTTTGTTTCTATCGCATATAAACACCAACCCACCTACCACACGTTTTAAAATTATAAAGACATTGAAATTTAGAATTTATAAAGATATTAATAATTATCTATTTTCGATTGCTGGAGTTACGTTAAGATATGGTACAGACTAAGTATCCTCAAGTTTTCTAGCCACGAAGGGATAATTTAAATATATAAGAATATGAACAATTCGATCATAATATTAAATAGAAAAAGGCACGGCCGTCTTCTTAATTTAAAAGAGGTCGGTATTACGTCACGTGACTACGTCCAAGTTTACACAGCGAAAATAACCAAAACCGTTCAAATGAATAGTCATTCATAAAAAATAATATAGTAATTAAATAAGATAGGTACTATTGAAGCTAGTTATTATTTATGTGCTTTCACTCCGTGTATTCCGTTTAACCGAGCGAGGACCGAACCAAGACCCTTTACACGTTAGGACGTGAAAGTGAAGACACGTTGAAGGAGTATTATTAAGCTTACAGAATGCCTAGTACGAGTTTTTTTTACGTTAACGCGATCAACACTTTCATGAGGTTTGGCGCTATGATTGGCCCACTCCAAGCTCTTAACCAATCAGAGAGCCAAATGCGGTAATCATTTCGATCGTGTTAACGGTGACATACAACACCCAGGTGAACACATGAACGGGATCATACTAGACTTGTTTTGTCAACGGCTTTTGTTTTTACTTGGTTTACAACGTTAGTCGCATGCTTTTTCGGGACTTACTGTTCTTTAAAGGCACAGATTTTATATCCTTTTATTGACCTA
The DNA here is from genome assembly GCA_963675205.1 of Catocala nupta. Lineage (NCBI taxonomy): Eukaryota > Metazoa > Arthropoda > Insecta > Lepidoptera > Erebidae > Catocala > Catocala nupta. The sequence continues at coordinate 15,088,748 of OY776082.1, forward strand.
TCAATATGCCTGAAATAATTAAAAACCTATTGTGTCTGACCGTCGATGTTGCCACTTAATACGTAAAAGGCTTACTAGCAATGTGGTTTACAAATTACTAGTATTCTTATTAATCTCGCCAGCTAAGTAGTTATGCTTGTGTTATGTGTGGGTTCACATCGGCATTGTAATGATTTGGATACTACGGCACGGCCTCTTGCTCGCAAATCCGATGCTTTGTTCTTTGGTCGACCGAACTATTGACCGACTAAAACTTTGCTGACAGAAGAAAATCCAATAACAAGATACGCCAACTGGAGTGGAGCCTGGTGCATCATAATTGACAGTTGCACATGTATTGTAATTACAATATATTCTCTTAATAACTTACATACATATTAGATAAATAATCAATAACTCTTACATCCTGTAAAGAATCGGCAGTAGCCCAATGGATAAGGCATCGGACTTGCGATCGAGAGGTCGCGGGTTCGAATCCCACCCATTGCAATACTGACGTGAACCCACTCCTAATACAAGCATTCTAACTTAGCTGGAGGGGTTAAGAAGAATGCTAGTTTGACACTCAAATTTCTAGAAATCTTTAAAAAACAAGGACTCCGGCTATACGAAATTACTAAAAAAAAAATATGAATAACTTAACCAGCACTAGTTCATCATATTAATACATTTAATTGTATCATAACCATTAGTGACCTCGTCTTTTCATATAATGAAATCGAACACTTTAATGGCGTATTATTACTGACAGAGATATTACTTTATACAATTAAAATTGAAATATGCCAGTCCAATTATCTCCCGTGGAAAGTTTGTGAGACAACTCAATAAGATAATATTTTTATCAATGGCTATAATGAAAATACGTAATGAATAAAAATGTAGGTGACCTAAATGTTATTGAATACTCACGAGAGTACGAAATACCTCGCACGTCACATATCACGTGTAAAAACACAATCTGCGCTTGTCTTTACTTTCTTTGCTACGAGTTTATTTACTTGTCTAAAGGCTTGTACTACCACCTCCAGATAGAATTTATCTATAAGATAAAAGTCTGACCATCTCTCTTCTTTAGCCTAACATGAGTGAGACAGCATGCGATTTATCTTTCGGATAATTTTATTTCTTGGTTGTAGAGTGGCCGTAAGGAACATTAAAACCGTATTGAGTATCAACAGTAAGCAACTACCGTAGCATCTAAACAAGGTGGCTCTACGACCTAGCTACGACGTAGTACATAGCTAATTTAGTCATCTGGGATATTTAAAATAATTGCGTACCGTTAAAAGTTCTTGCTTATGTTATACCTGAGTGCCAATTCAAGTTATTAAACCAATTGCAATTTATGTTCACATTTGACGTTCATTTTAATTTAGGATAATGCCATTTGTCATATTTATGCCACTCAATCTAGATTGGAACTCTTTTTTAAACAGATTCCATTACAAGAATTGGTCCTTAATTAGGTTGTATAATGATCGTGTTAAACAAAAAAGCATGTTTTGACAAAATAAATTCTTTGTTCTAGAATACTGAAACTGCATTTGATAGGTGGATTGGATTGCGTTAAATTGAATTGTGTGTTTGATTGGAAGTGCATTTACCGATGCCAATTCGCTAAAAATTGTGCGCGAATAGACACGCAAAGCTAACACATACTCCAAGCAAATATTTGTTCTAAGTACTAATATAACTGTTGGAATCTGCTCTTTTGTAAAGTGGTCCGAAAATAGATAAGAGATGACAACCGTGACGTCATAGTCTTTATGGTTAATAGCCTAAAATGACGAACGTGCATGTAGCAAAAGATCTACATCAGGATTGTAGCAAGTGTAGTGGTTCAAGTAGTCTCTTGTCACTGTCACTGTCACTGTGTTATGTGATTAGTGGTCCACAAACAGTTCGTTTTTCTAAAAAGATTTATAATGACTATGTTGGTTTTAAGTTGTGTAAGTCTTGGACTGTTGAAATTTCGCCATATTTCTCATCTATGGACTTAAAATAATATTTTTCTGCGACGATGAAACAGTAAATTTTGATTATTATAATTTATAAGTCAAGTAATAATAAATTATGGATGCATTTCGGAGTTGAAGGTTAATATATTTAGCAGAAATATCGTTTTACGATCATCAGTTTATTTTTATTTTACTATCAATCAGTTTCTCAAATCTTGGTTGTTATTAATCCAATCGTATACGTCATGATTTGAATATGCAGAAATCAACAAATAGGTAATAATAATTTTTATTTCTATAAATCAATAGTTACAAAATTGTGTGAACGTATAAATATTAAAATTACAAGTATAAAATGATTAAACTAGTAGAAAGGTCACCCATCCTTGTACTAGTTAAGAACTGTATCACAGGTGACGGAGCCTTCCAATACAACAAATTCCAATTTAAACTAACGCAAGGAGCAGACGTACGATATATTCAAGTATAGTCCTGTATGTATATATATATATATATATATATATATATAAACATAGGTAAAAACTTATATACTAAATTAAATTAAACACATCGCCGAAATAACAAAGTTTGTACATAAAGTATAGGTAAGAATCTAGGTTATTATCTAATTCATTATTAAAAACATAAGCACATAATTTTATGTATTGTTCGTGTGGTAGATAAAAATATTTGTAGGTGTGCATTTTTGAGTATTAGCGACATAAAACCACGCATCAGCAAATCTCAACACTGGGTCATTGTCTATTACGTTACACTCATATATTTATAATTAATTATTTAATATAAAGTTCGGATCATTCACTAAATTTAGCAAAAACAATATGATAAACATATCCTTAGGGTTATCTTTAGGCGCCTCCATAATCGATCGAATTTTTATACCTTTTCTCGGCCATAAGTCTCACAGAGCAATCCGCAGCGCCTGTAATGTGATTACTAGGCTTCCAAAAATGCAAGCATGTTGAGCATTTAGGTCCCCCTCGCTTCGCGCAGTCTTTTATTGAATGACCTTGATCACCACAAAGGCCGCAAGTAAAACTGCTCTCGCGACATGGCTTTGCTGCGTGCCCGTACTGCTAGCACTTGTAGTAGCGTGTTACGAGAGTAAAATCCCTCACAGCACAGGATGACCAATTTATAAAGACTGTTGTAGGCTCCCTACATATTACATTTACTAAACATTTACTTTACTATATACTACCTACATTATACTTACACTATCCTATATACATTTATATAAATAATACTTACAGTAATTAGAAACTATGTACATCAACACATTATTATCATATTTCACTGCACAGCGTCGAAGCCGTGCGTTGTGCGAATATCGTTCAATGGAACCACGCCCGGCAAACCGGTCCCTGAACCTAAGTGTGGCGCGGGCGCCGGTCGCTATGTCATTCAGTCGACCTTAAACTCTCTGACGTGTACCCCGTGTCATCCGTTGACCCGCCGCGCGAACTTACGAGTATATAATATATTGTTTACGTGCTTTTCCATCGCTGTCTGATTCTCACGCTTTCTCCTACGCTATCACTGACTTTCTCCTTCTCTTGTATATCTTTCTTTCGGACTATATCTGTGCTTGTGCTTGTGAATATATCTACTCTTCTGTGAACTGAACTACGTGTATTTATTTAATACCCGAGTGATCTACCAGGTACAGAACATTATAATTATAATAGAAAGGATTATATGGTGTGCACAGTGAACTCCATACCTCACTACCCATACTATACTGTCATTAACAATAAGAGCTTTCCGTGTTGCTCCAGAAACTTCAAGGACGTAATTACAGGTCTCGGCGTTTTTTTTGCCTGATTTATGGCTTAATTTAATAGACCTAAGGAACGTCTTGAGATTGGTATTCTGAAGTTTGCCGGCAATATTTTGATTGTAGAGGCAAGTCTAAACTTCAGTATCCTGCATGGACGAAGGAACTCCTATAACTGCCACACTAGGCTTAAGTTTAAAGGGCTCGTCGACTGTAAGACCCATGTTCTTGGTTTGGATCTGCTGTTTAACCCTCTCCATGTCATCCCTAATATCAGTACTGATAATTATACCGCCGTCTCTTGTCTTTCGTAGTCTCTGACGTGCAGATTTATTTGTTCAGGACGGACTATCTTCTGGACAATAGACTTTGTCTCCTCACTCGACTTTGATTTATCGCTGGGATAGATAGCCACTGAACTAACATTTGACGGCTGTATGAAAGTATTGGTACCAGTCTTTACAATATCTGCGAAAGAAGGGCCGGGCCTGTGATCGGTTTTGTCGATTCTTCTACAGTCTGCTTCAGGTCCTGAAGTCGTCTTGATACATCAAGCTGGTCTTCTAGAGTTTTCACAGAGGAATATGCATTAATTTTGAGTGATTGGTATTGTACTGCCAGCTGCAGTCGCGTGTCCAACTTTACGGCATAAAGTGTTGATCTTAAATTTTTGCTCAGAGTTCATTTTGCCCTCTGATACAATAGAACACACTTCATTTAGGCACTTTTCAATGGACGTCATCCATGACTGGATTTCAGGCGTTGTTATTATTTCAAGGTCATCTTCTTCTTGAACTGAGGTTTCAGGACTCGGTGAGGTCACAAGTGCCTTTTCGGCCATAGGAGATGGCGTGCGAGCGGTCCTGCTACTTCTATTAAAGGGACTGCCCTCCATATTATAAGTTGATTTATTTTCATACAGTACACATTTTCACAAATAAATTGCACATATTTATTGTACGGAAGCGTAAGTATGACACAGTTTGCAAAGCGCCGGCTATCGCTAAAACGAGCTCACAATTTATAAATTATTAATTAATATTTTAATAAACAATTAGTCAACGCGTCTGTTCTTAATGATGCTTAGAAAATGTATGAAATGTATATATATGTAATGCATTAAAATACTCGTCGAATCTAAAAATTCTGTATTGGGCGAGTTAGTGTACATCGCTCGGTATTACATCTGCTTATATCGTTCAATCCAATGTAACATCTTTGTCACCGACATGACAAATTGGTATTCATCTGAAATCAGAACGACAGTTCATATACATATTTTTATTGCGATTTGTTAAGTTTAGTTTACCGATTTCCATTTTTTATTAAGAAATTATGTAATTTGGTGGTTTTCTCGTCTATAGGGATAGTTGTAGTAGATAGAAATTTTATAGGACTGATATTGAGAGATTGCCATTCCAATTTTATATTGACAATATAAAATTGCAGGCTATCGTGGAAATTCCTTTTTTATTAGATCTTCTCACTGCCAGGAATAATAGTGTCGTTGCTGGAAACATTACAAATATTGAAACGAGCGCTCAATAATTATCATTGACGAAAAATAAATGCACTGGCAAGTGGCAATGAGATTGTTCGTACATTTTTTTGATTATCTTTTTTATTTTGCCATTTACTTCTATATAACTGTAGGCATATTTCTCCATGTAAGTACTGCTAAGCATTCCTGTGGTCTCGTTTGCCGAAATGTTTATAAATGTGTGTTGCATTTATTTGTTTCCTGCATTCGTTTTCCTTTTAACATTTTCCTCGTTATACCGTCTCTTGTAAATAAAGTAGCAAAATACACAAATTTTTGTACATTATCCACTAATTTTCATTAACATGTAATCTCATCTCTCGCTATTTAAAAACACATGAATATCGTCTTACCTATCTTCATTGCATTTCATTATTCCTTCGCTGACGATGATCATACCTGATCAGAATAAAGATGCAATTTGATCAAAACACATTCATTCATGGATTTGTATGGTAGACAATTTTTTTTTTTTTATCTTTTTATATACCTATATATGTATGTTTATCCATTGTCTAGTACCCATAGAACAAGCTCTGCTTAGTTATGTGATAGAATATTATTATTATTATGTTTCTCTTATCACAGGTATTTTCTAACATATTATATTAGAATATACCTGGCCCTTTGGGAGGCTTACACGGAAACGTGGGTCCAACGTGAAAAGGCCCTTCGAGAGTTTGTATGGTAATCGAGAGGGCAGTAAGTCAGAAAAACCGTTTTAGAAACCAGCGCGCAGAGATTTTGTTACAATTTTAGCGTTTATGATAAAACTACAATCGATTTTATCTTCTATATGTCAAAAGAAAGGTAAAAATATGTTTTTTATAGTAGAGTAGCATTCCAAATCAGTAATTTAATAAAATGTCCGTCTTTGACTTACTGCCCTTTCGATTACCACGGCAATATGGATGAAAAACATTATTATTCTTAATCCACGATCACTAGCTTTTTAAACAGCCATATTGATGCTACAAATACCTGTCTAACAAGTCTCGTATTCTTACGAAAGCATTGGAATGCATACATACATAGTCTTACGCCTGTATCTCCTAAGTATTGCGCGGAGATGTATTTACATCCACATTTCGCCAGTTAAGCTATGAACCACGTCAGGGCAAGCCTACTGCCGTTTATCATGCTAGGCAGTCTAGACTCCGAGCTGTTACTGAATTTTTTTTAACTGGAACACCTAATATCCGTTCGCTTGACTCAGGAAAAAACCCTAGACTTCATGCACAATAGTCGCATCAACTACGTAAGATGTCATTAAAAGATTTTAAAGCTTGGATACGGTTGCTGTTAACCCCATATATCAATAGTTATTCTTTAGTATTCTTTTTCTTGCTGTGCATACTGGAATACACACGTAACCGTCTTATATAGGTTAATATTCTTAAGAAAAGATACGGGCAATACTTACTTAAATTTTTGACTTAATTGTATCTATCGTCTGACTTACTACTTACATTTAATTATATTATTCGTCCATCGTTCCTTCAACATTCAAGTCGCAAGAAGGCTATCTGAAGGCTACATTTAGCCCTCGCGGGAATCGAGACGTGACGGGTGGCGAACCGCGTCGCCGCCATGCGGTTTGTTTAAAAGTTTATTAACACTCATAAAGTAAAATTAAGAAATACAATTATTTTTATAACTATGTAATTTGAATGTCTATCTATGTTAATAGTCTTGTTATTAACGTTGATTGTGCTTAAATCTGCGCTAATGTTAGCGCCCGATTGTGAGGGCCAATTTCATAAACTTTAATTCAATTCAATTTGTTTATTAGCTCATATGGTACATGTTAAAGGTGACAATATATTATAATTAACAACATATTCTGCCCCATAGGGCAAGCAAGATTTGAATCTTATTTAAATTTTATTGTACTTATTTACAATAATGTCTGTACGACTATGTCATTAAATATTTTCTAACACCTAAGAAGTACCTATCATAAACTTTTTAGTTGTTAAAACGTTGTGCAGGCTGTTCCTAGAACTGGATGTTAGTAACTGCTTAATGGTCTTGGGAAAATGATTATAAATTTTATTTGGCACGCTAAATGAACATTTTCAAAATATTGAAATTAAACACTTTATACGTATTTTGTCGCGTTGTTTATTTTACTTTAAACACTGTTATTACATAATTTTGAAAACTCTAACTATACTACTATCATTGAACTTTACTTTTATTTAAGCTATATATTTTCTAATTAAAACTATTTATATTTAAGTTTATACTTTTCGGTTACTTTATAGGTTACGTTTCGGTTGCTTTACAGCAGCCATGTTCACGGGGAGAACATGGCTGCTGTAAAGCAACCGAAACGTCGGGGCAAAGTGTAAACTTAAATATAAATAGTTTTAATTAGAAAATATATAGCTTAAATAGTAGTAAAGTTAAATAATAGTAGTATAGTTAGAGTTTTATAATATAGTTAGAATTTTCAAAATTATGTAATAACAGTGTTTAAAGTAAAATAAAAAACGCGACAAAATCCGTATAAAGTGTTTAATTTCAATGTATAACATTAGCGTAAACATAAGACAATATTATTTTCAAAATATTTTAGATTTTATCAAAAGCAGTTTGTCTTTGTGTCTGGACGTATTATTCATTTTGTTAAAATCTCTAAATAATTTCTTATTGAATAATACGGAGTTTGGCAATCTAAAAACAGCTTTTTATTGCGTGGGATATATAATAATAATAATAATAATAATAATACATTTATTTGCTAGAATATTGTTGTTACAAGGTGTTACAGATTAGAATGTCCATAATATTCTGCCGTTTCCGGCGTACAAATTTTTACAAAATATAATGGTCAGTATGGTCAGTAGAAAACTTAATTAAAAAACAAATCTTAAATAATCATAGACTAAAGCAACAATGTTATCAAAATTTTATATAATGTCATGTTCTAATTTAAATGATTCAATATTTGCATTCAAGAAGTCATTAATGGAATAGTAACATTGGTCTAGTAAAAAATTAAATAATTTGCCTTTGAATGTCATAAAATTAAGTGTTTTAAAAACATCAGGTAGTTTATTATAAACACGAATTGCCATACAATAAACATTCTTTGAGAACAGTGAAATTCTCTGTTGTGGTACATATAATTTATGAATTTTACGACTTTTTCTAATTACAACATCATTATGCATTTCAAATAAAGTTATATTTTTATGTACAAAAATACAAATTTCGAGTATATATAAGGCTGGGAGAGGTAAAATATTAAACTTTTTAAACAAAGGCACACAGCTGTCTAATGGTTGGGCTTTACCCATTGTACGAATACATTTTTTTTGGGCTCGAAAAACTTTGATAACGTCTACAGAATTACCATTATAAAAACATAGCTGGCAAAATGTGGTTGTCATCTTTGCGTATCTCTTAAGAAATGTACAAAAATAAGTGTCTACATGTGTCTCGTGTGAATAAACTGACGGTAAACGTAAATTATACACATTAGAACTGGAAACTGGAACTACTCCAGCAAATATAATTAAAAGAAAGAGTTGTATCAACTATGATTGGGTCAGTTAGTAGTTCGTGTTGACGCAATATTGCATGTGACGTCATTCGGTGGCATATCGCGGCCAGTTCGGTAGGCATTTGTATCGTCCGGCCACTTCATTGAGCTTCAAGTGCGGTTATCAACTCTCGAGAGCACTCTAGATAATGGAATTGCCTCAAAACGCATACATCTGTCACGAGCATTATGAAATACTATCATTGACCTTCTTAATTTTATCGATAGCATCAGACTCACTATCAATTCTATGGTTTTATACTAATACTTTGTAAGTGGACACCCACGACCCATTCTCTTATATACATACGCATTTTAGTTTTTAAACTGACTGCCCCCGCACTTGTGATAATATATGAATATTGTAGGAGGTATAATACGATACTCGGAACAAATATTGCGGAGTAGTGGATTATATAAATATCTTTTGGAAATCAAATTTGCCCCTATATGGATCAAACTCCCAACATTACCCACAAGCTTGGTGTTGAAGGTGTAATCACCTTATCAATAAAAAAAACTTAGATCCACGAATAGTCTGACAATATTGGTGTTCTTTGTGTTTGGTGTCAATAATCTTATTAATTAAATTAATTAAATAATTTTCCCACAATCCTACAATTTATTATAAATTTAACTTTCCTTCCGAATCTGCAGTTTTATTTTGGATATTAAAGCTTCAAGCCCGAATACCTTCATCAAAAGCTGGAGTTTTATTTCATGGCATTTACGATTTATATATGTTCTTCCATGCATACTTTTGAATACAGTAATTGAAATTACATTTCACGTACCGCTCCTAACTTACCATACCATTATATTGGCAATATTACTCGTATAAAGAATCTGTGGCCACATGCCGCCGGCGCCATATAATAACTGTTTGCAAAAAAACCATTGATATATTACTTACTTGCAAGCTCTAATAACAACGTAGGTAGCAATTCATTGTAAAACCTGATATTGTATTCATCTTTTATATAATTAAAACCTTTTATTAAGATACCGGATGATGATTTATGTAGATGCTTTTTAATAAATACTTCCAAGTAATTAAATGTTTATTATTTATATTTACAATTAAGAGAATGTTGCTGTATTTTATGATATTGTAACAGTAGCTGTTCATATGTTCATATGTCATCTAAAAATACGGGCAATGTTTGATATATGAAGAAGGGACAGAACAGAGTAGCTGCTAGTCTCATTTACCTGGGCCCTGGGACTCCAATGCATCCGGTAAAATGGGAGAGTCAGCGAGACAAGCGTGCGTAAAAAGCTCTGCACTCTCCGTCTGCTGCTCATTCCTTTCATTTCATCATACCATTAATTCCTTTTCCTCAGGACCGACAACGACCGGCACCTCTGTAATAGCAAATATTCGTTGGCTATGGCATAACCGCTTACTTACAGGTGAGTCGTGTATATGATTGTATGAAAAAGAAAATTTTCGGACGCAAACCCGATATATATAATTTATGACACTATCATGCAATGAATTGCATGACAGCATTATATATGACATTGACATGATATATGATGTCAAGTGAGTTTGAAAATGAAATCCGTGTATATAATAGTTTAATTTCAATGTCTAACATTCCCGTAAACGTAAGACAATATTTTATGATGCCAGGCTAAAACCTCAGAGTTGGTTGTTATAAGTGTTGTATGTTATGTACCCGCAAATATTTATATAATAGGTAATTGTACCTATGCTTGTCTTTGTTTCAATATTTATAAAGGCCTCACAATAAAAGGTTTACTGAGTTGGCGTCAAAATGTATTTCGATTTATTGTCTCCGTATTGCTAATTTGAATAACAATCGTTTAAAACTGACACAACAGTCGAAATCAAAGCATAACAGACCGTATAACTGAATTCTCATTAATTGAATTGCAAGATATTTCATCAGTGTGAACATATGATATGCTACTAGGCTGTTCGGCAATTATTATTTTTCGATTCAATAAATATGTTCTGAAAAGGTGACAATCAACGAGCATGTTTTCTTGCTCGATTGAAACAGGCTCGTTATGTTCACAAAAGACAAAGGACAAATATAATATCCACTAGCCATTACTAAGTATAGCGTTTACAATGTGTTATGTATTTCACAAATGCGTCAGGCATGCCCTTCGTATCGTAGTGAGAATAATTAAGAGACAGCGCTCATCAGGCGCCAAAGCGTCAATTAAAAGGCCGGACACACCGTGATGTAAATATTAAAGAAAAATATCCCACTGTTGTTAATAAAGATGAGGCGTTCGTGCTCCGCATACGCGCGGACACTCAAAGACTTGCAAATGTTGAAAACAAGTGACCGGCGGCAAATATGAAAATTACACACGAAATGTCACTTAATTTTATACGTGACAGATTAGGGAACAAGGAGAAAAATAACGAAATAGAGGTCTTGACCACGTGCGACCGTGATGTTAGCTGACCGGCAGCGTAGAGGTTGGTGTCTACGGCGTAGGCGCTAATCTCTACGTAGAAGCCGAAATTACTAAAGCAATATAAAGCATTGATTGTTAAGTTAAGTATTTTATTGGGATAGTGATAATGTTCTTGATGTTGCCTTGAATAATGTATTCATAAATATAATTATCATGAATATAGGTACTTACACCTGACATACAGTGTCCTAAAACATAACTTGATTGAACGAGTGGCGTATTAGTTTATGTGGTCATATCGTCACTGCCACTGTACTGAGTATTATGGGTTCGATCCCTACACAGGGCAAAAATTCGTATAATCCACAAATAGTTGTGCCGAATCTGGATGTTCTATGTGTCCGTTGTTTGAATCTCTGTAAAGTCCACCGCAACATGGGAATACCTAGAGAAAAAAATTACGTCGTCCAACGACAATTCGCCAACTAATTCATACGTAATGTACCGAAGCCGTGAGGTTCTTGATGTATATCAGCAGTTATGGAGTGGTATATATTACTACACAGCTTCGTTCCTAATAAGCAGGATAAGACTCGGTCCTTTCAAAAATTTTAAGTGAAACCTGTTGTCGAAACATTTGTCGGATTGCATCCATTGCGGTAATGGAGTTGAGCATAAAATTTAGGGCGATTGAGGGTACCCGTTATTTTTAATTATCGTACGTTTCCGTTATTGTACTCGTGTGTATTGCTGTCTCGGACTCCAATTTCGTACAGCTGAACGCAACCAATGTGGGGTCGTATACAATACAGAGTTAGAGAGAGGCGTGTAAGTATTGAAAGTGTATGATAACTTAACGTAGTATTTAGTTTTAATGCTGTCGAGACAGAAACGGCCTGTTAAGTCTTATGTTATGTAAGTTTATTCTTATACATATGGCCAAACGTTAGGACCATGGTTCGTTTCCCGGATTGGATAGTAATTTTGAACTCTTCTGTTGTGAAATTTTCAGTAGCAAAACCGAGCCTTAAATGGTTTCCGATAAAACATAGGATAGACTACAAATTACTATAGCTAACTGCATAGAGCTTGGGGGTGCTCGAGCCCCCTAATGAGATTATTGGTAGGACTGAGGCCCCATAAAATTATCCTGTGCTCCTGGGTAATTGACACTACCTGGATGAAAAGTGGTGAAAAGGTGCAATATAGAGTAACTAGATTTTGCCCGCGGCCTCGCTCGCATATATGTAGGTTAGGTTAGGTTAGTTACAATACTTTATTTAGATAAAAGGTACCCTATGTCCTTTTCTGTTCTGCTGACAACGTGTATGCGAAAATTCATGATAATCGGCCAAGTATTTTAGGCGTAAAACTCACATGCGCATTTATTTATAATATATGCGTGTTGTTATACATGCGTGCGTGTACTAGGTACAATGCGTGCCAAATAAATGATGCAGTCAGTTAAAGGAACTTGCATGTAGTGTAATTTCGTCACCTATAGTAGGTCATAAATATATGTACCTAATTATCTCAAAATCGTCAGTCAGACTAATGAAGGATTATGAATGTTGACACCCGGATAAAACTCCGCGATTACATTTTTGACAGTTTACCGATATCTAAGTTGATACAGTGACCTAATTGTAAGTTCAGAAGTGTCGGTTATTTATACTATCGGGTCAAGTATTGGGTTTTAATATGAAGAAATGTTCAGTAGCAAAACCAAGGTTGAAATATGTCCGGTAGACGGCAACAGTTTTGAAACCTATTCGTAAGTGAAATCTAAACATAGCTCTACTTAATTATTGCAGTATTTACAGGCGTGGTCCTATCAACATTAATCGCTGTATATATAAGTTCATGTTTTACAATTAGACAAATATATTTCAAATGTAAATGTAATGCTGGTTAATTCAATTTAATTTAAAGCGACAATATTCTAATTCCATGATTCAACATGTACTTCAAACTCATGTTTTACAGCTTCATACTGTGACACAATTTGGTTAATGTTTATATTAAACATGATTAGTCTTTGACGTTACTTAGAGATATGTAGGCTTTTAATCTTCGGATTAATTAATAGCAGTAGCTTAGTGAGAGACCGTTGGTCTGCCATGCAGAGGTCTCGAGTTCGATCCCAAGGCGCGCATAACAGACTTTTCGAAGTAACGGGCATTAAATAGTTAATTATCGCTCGCTTAATTTAACAAACGAAAACGGCAAAAATTGTGAGAAAACCTGCATTTCTAAGAGTTCACCATAATGTTCTAGAAGCCTGCCAACGCGCACTGGGCCGGCATGAAGGACTGGGGCCTAACCCATCTCACATTGACAAGAGCCAGTTTAATACGGACTGATATTATTATATTTTAATAGTTGGTCACCCAAATAGACAGCACGACAGCAGACTATTTAGTATGTTAGTTAAGAAGCATCTCAATTGAAGTTTAAAAGTTTCAAATTGCTGCTACATAGGGGCGAGGTTTCTACTCAAGAACAGGCTCCAGAACACGAGACCCAAACATAGTTGAGACCAAATATAAACCACTCTTCTAATCCTGCAGATATAAATAACTAAATATGTTTCGTAAATACAAATATCCTTTATATTAAAAGTGTTAATTTAAAAAAGGACCATTTCCAGAATTATAATTATAACCATAGACCAAGATTCTATTTAGTTATTAGGTTTTTTGTTGGTATTTCACCGTCAAAAAACAGTAAGCAGTCTTAGAATTATCTATGGCTGGATGATTTAATAAATGCGAACGTAAAACTTAGCCACTTGAAAAATATTTTTCTGCATCATAAACAATTCTTCTTTTGTCTACGACCAGTGATTTAGATTTAAATTTCAATGAAATTGTGGTTTGCTACATGAGCTTTTATTGAGGCCATTTCTGGATCCTACATTGGAATGGTTTAGAATTCAATCTCATTGTTATAGAGATCTTTTCACCAAGCTTACTAATAATTCACCACACATTTCATGATTTAAGCCTAAAGTTGTAATATATGACGTGTTGTTGACCTTGTAGGTTGTAATAAGGCAAGAACGGTATATGTATTTCTTTACAGAACATATTGTCCCCTTTTTATTATAAAATACCAGTTGACTTCCTCAGTGGTGCAGCGATAGTGTACACAATTGCTGTGCATGAGATCTCGGGTTCGATTCTGGGGTCAGACAACATTTTATTAGATTATTCTGTCAAGAAATGATCAGTGCCAGCACGCAGTCAAACACAGTGCCCAGTAAACAGAAATAGGCTCGCTCCCTTTAACGTGGGCCCTATAACCTAGCATTTTAAATAAGGCAAGCGGAGACTGAGCTGATATGAAAATATCGTTGGTTCTGAATGGCACGATGGGTAATAATATAAGGACATACGCTGACGTATGTCCTTATATTATTACCCATCGTGACGTACTATGTTTTATTCCGAAGCCAACCAAAATGATATAGCACTTTATGGTATCGATATTAATACATACGCGGCAGTAATAGCGCAATAACGACTGATTCTATGTTTATTAGACAACAGTGGGTTCATTTTCTATGAATATAATTATTGACAAAATGTAGGTATGCGCTTTTTTCTATCCATCCAAACATAACATATTTCTTGCAGGTTTTTTCTCATGAGCTCAGTCCTGAGCCTAGCAACTAACCTAAATGTAGCTTCAGTAACTTAATAAACTCACTAACCTATATATTTTGACGTTCATAAGTGTTACTTTGTGGCCTAAATGAATTAATGGTATTTGACGTTACTTTTTTTAACTGGCCTGAATAATACAGTGTACTTCCTTTTGTATTTATCATTATGCTAATTGAATAAAAAAGAAACTATTGCTTTAATTCAATAAATATTAATGAGTCACCGTTTTAACATCTTGCTCCACTTGTAGTGAAAAAAGAACTACTAAACTGTCGGAGCTGGGATAAAGGATAGTGCCTTGAAACTAGTTACATATTAATCAACACTTACTTGCCAAGTCACTTAGTTACAGCAAGTTCTTTTTTACTACAATAGTGCCAATTGAGCATACTACCCACATCTTACTATGTATATATACTATAGTTTCTGATTGTTTAAAATACCAGGGGAATTTTTTACTCGTTGCCTATCCAAGCAATTAAAGCAAAAATGAAAGTAATTGAATTATAGAGGTAAGTCTGAGTCTCTGGATGGCGTACTCACCTTTTTTTATCGTGATGGAATGCATTGACGCATACCTCTCCGCTGTAAAGGGGAGCGGCGAGGTTATGTAGGGCTCACCCGGGCAAAGATGAAACGTCCCGGATACTACCGACTAAACCTGCCACAGTGTGCCAACTCGCTGCCTTGATTAGTAGGTGGGTCGCTGGAACCGAAACTACACAAAACAGATGGTTGCTGTTTTGTGTGGTTTCGGTTCCAGCGCGTTCCTCTTACTAACCTGGTGCAACGCAGAAACGGTGTTACTACTCTCAGGCTTACCGGTAAGAGTAACCTGCATAACTGGTACGTACTGTCAACTAATAAACATACCTAGTGTTACGCTTTTATCTCTGAAGAGTAACGTAGAAATGTGTTACATCCATATTTCTAACCATGCTTTTAGGTCCCACGTGATAAGGGGCGAGCCTATCGCTATCTGCCCGTCGTAGTTCAAGACTCCGTGCAGCTTTTGAGGAATATAACAGAAAAAACCAAAAAGTTACACTTTGCCCGAAGCGGGGATCGGATCCGAGAATTTATGTACAGCAATCGCAGTCACTACCGCTGCTCTACAGAAACAGTCAAAAAATAATTAGCATTTTTAATTACACTACTATGACTTATGGTTTTCATGTATAATAAGTTAGGGGTTGTTGCTACTAAGTTCTAAAATACTAGAAAGTAAAACATTAGGGCGCCGTTTATGTAGCCGAAAGATACACTGACTTCAATGAAGTAGATAGTAAAATAAATGTTTGAATAAACTTGAAGGTAAAAAGAAGTTCGGATACACGAAACTTTAAAAAGACGTTGGTGGTAAATATTTTGAAAATACTATCTACTAACAATATAAACGTAAAAGTTTGGAGTGTTCGACTTCTAAATTTTAACCATGCTCTATAATATGCGTTCAAATCTCTTATGAAGATATTAGATTGGTTATTGGTTATTACCAATAACCAATCATGCATGAATAAAATCACTGATAGACATATTTTAGGCTGCATTCCTTTTGGTCGAAAATCCTCTCCCTCCTTTTCTTTGATCTTTTCTAATGTAAGGAATCAAGTTTTTGATCTTAAATAAAATTTACCGCTCAGAAAAAGCCTTCTAATAAATACGGGTTGGAGACATAGCTCACTCTCCATTACGTGGATTGGTGTGCTTCTAATAAAACCTCCTATGGTTCTCATTGCTTGATTCTGAACTCTGTTAAGCTTGACAAGATGACTATTTGCACAGTTCCCATACAGATAGCAACCCTAATCAATCCTACTTCTAATTATAGCTATGTATAATCTTCGTAGATGTGAAGGATGCGTACATCCTTCACATATATATGTAGATGATGATATGTAGATGTGAAGGATGTACGCTCCATTTAGCTCCAGCTAGAATTTTGAAAATATTTCAAATGCGACATACTTTTCGTCTGATCGCACTTATATGTTTACCCCATTTTAAAGAACGGTTCAACCACATGCCTAGGTACTTAATCCATTCAACTTGTTCAATTCGGCAGTTATTAATAATTAGATCTATGCACTGGCTTTTTCTCACCCTACTAAAAATGCATACCTTTGTTTTCTTATAGGAAAAGTTTAGGCCTAAATCTGTCATAACATGTTGGAAACTATATAATGCGGTTTGTATGTTGGATATAGAATCGGATAATCTATTTTGCGTATCGTACAGAACAAATTCATCAGCGTATTGTGAGATATAAACATTTAACATTACTTATGCTTCTACAAACATTAACTGTGGCCGCATTAAACAGTAAAGGGGGTAAAGGATCTCCTTGAGCGATGCCTATACCATTACTTCGACATATTGGGCTATTATCAAGTAATTCAAGTATTTGCTGTCACCGATGGAGATAATGCCAAAGATAATTGCAAATAACATCTCCTACCCCTAAGCTATCCAAAATATTTAAAAGAGATGTCAAGTTTATATTATTATAGGCATTTTCGATGTCTATAAAACATCCAACAGCTGCCACACTTTTCGAAAAAACTGATACAACTCATACAATCAACCGAGATAGGCTCTCATAACATGACTCAGGTCTTCGAAAACCCGTAGTGTCATGAGATAATAAACATTTTTTTTCTAGAAACCATTCAAGTCTGCGTGTTATTATAGTGTGGAATATTTTACAGATGCACGATATTAATGCAATAGGTCTGACTTTCGCACTTGACCCTGAACCGTCGAAACCCTGGTTTCGGTATAGGAATAATTTTTACTTTTTGCCATTGCTCCGCTTCGAAACCCGATATCAAACATGTATTATAAATTAATGTCAAGATATATTTACCCATGTATGGCAGATGATATATCATTGAATATGATATGTTATCATAACCTGGAGCTGAATCGGTTTTTTAATTGAGTTGATTACTTCCTGTACCGAAACAGGTCCAGACAGTACACTATTACAAGAGGTAAATATAGGAGTAGTTGGAGTTATAATCTGGGGCCAAACTTTGTAACAATCTTTCGGCTTGATTTTTATCTTATCATTCTCTTTTTTATTTAACAATAAATGCGGGTGATCTGTAACCTTTGACCCAGTTCATGTAACCACATATCTCTAGAAGATGTAGCACTATCTATACCGTTGCAAAATTCCTGAAAATATTTATGTTTAGCTTATGTTCAGGATATGTATGAATTTATTGTACGCCGCTTGATGATCCGGGGGCTTCCCCCTAAATCTAATTCCTGCAATTCCGATTCCTTTTTTTTTTTAGTGTAATCGTGCCAATCAGCTCTTTTTAAAGATTCGTTGTGTTTTCATAGTACCCGTTCTATTATCATTGAAGCAGATTTTGAGTACCATATGATCGCTACCCAAATTTTTATTCATGACACACCATTTTAATTTTAATGCCAGGTCTGTAGTAGCCATTGATATATCTGAAGAAGATTTTTGTATATTCAGATCTGCCATTTTTAAACGCCGTCGTATCGATTAGAGTAAATAAGTTTTTGTCCATAATAGAATAAAAAATCTGATTACCTCTTATAATAATTCTAGACGACCAGTTAGAGTGGTGGCCGTTAAAATCACTCACAATAAGGGCTTTCCGGAGAATTATTGAAAAATTTCATCCCTATCACTTTTACATGTACGTACTGATGAAGGGCAATAAATAGAAATTATATTTTCTAGGTAGTTGCCGTTATTTAATTTGGCGTGTAGTTGTACTTGTATTTGAGAATTTGAGATCTTTACGTCACATTGTATAGCCTTAATAGTATGATGGACAAATATTGCTGTACCTCCATAACCATCGTCACGATCTGCTCTGAATAATATTGTATCCACTTAGTCTGACTATACTATCTAGGTCAAACTACGTTTCACTCAGGATGGCTATGTAAATGTTTTCCTAATTTAGCAAGGCTTCAAAATCTCCCTCATCTTTGGTTGTAGACTCTAAGCATTCCATTGAAGAATATTGATTTTAAAACGTTATTCATTTTTAATTTGTGTTAAGAAAAAATCTTGCACATGTGCTTACCGGAACAATTACTGCAGCGAAAATATTTAGTGTTGCAATTAGCGTGGAAGCTACCACATTTTGGGTATATTTCCTTAATTGATGAGCACACTTTAATTGTATGTCCATATCTCAAACAACGCGAACATTGCGTAACCGGGTATTGATATGGATGTACTTTTATTTTGCTATCAAAAATGTACACGTTAGAAGGTAATGATGAGCTTAAAGCTGAAGCTTAAAGCTTATCCTGAAAGCTTCTCAGGGTTCCCACTGACCGCTATTTGTGTTTCGGCGTTTTAACCTTTTTATAGCAATAATTGCAATTTCACAGCTAACACCCTTATGTATGTCTTTCGTCCTCTGACGTTTCTAAATCTATGTTTTTAATAACGCCAAAAGGTTTGCTAATCTCTAATGTTTTCTGAAATTTAAGCCTTGAAACATTTCGAATCAATTGTCTTATACGCGCTATTTAATATATTTTATATTTAATATATTTTATGATATATCAGTAATATTCTCTGTATTTAATCATTTTGCTAATCCAAATTGTTTCGGTAATTTTTCTGTAGATGCTTATTTCTTATTTCAATTTTATCTTCGGGTATTCTCATCAGAGCTAGTTCGGACAAACCGTTTACCTCTTCGTGTAATGTTTGTCCACATTTCATCTTGGTCTATTTGTCTATTTCTTTTACTAGACCTCACTACCTCATTATCCTTGCTGCTTTCTACTTACTCTTCTAGTATCTCTATAACCTCACTATTAATATTATCACTCATAACCTTACTATAATCCTCTATGTAATTCTGCTCATTCACTATCTCAATTGATTGTTCGTATTCAAGTTCGCTGCTAGCCATTATTAATGAACATAATAAATATAATGAATCATGCGCACGGTTTACCGTGCGCATGATTCACACATGATTGACAAAGTGACGCAAAACCGGTTTAAAATCATACAGAATGCGCGTCCTACGATGGATGGAAGAAGATTTTATTGAAGTCATTTAAAAAAAGTATAAAACGTGAAGAGTTCGTAAAAGAAACATACTTTCAGAGGTACACGTTGCGGTTGTTCACGCGGTGCAATGTTACCTATTTGAAACACTGTTGATCGACGGCGTTTAATGTCACCCATTTTAATATCATTTTATGGATATTACATACTATGAATAAAGTTTTAACGCTTCTTTACATATTTACTTCGCAATATTACGAGAGGGGTGCCTAGATCTTACAATCGGACTGCAAAAAAATCTCTTATATATACTACCTTTTAATGGGAACGTTCATGGAGTAAAAGCATTTGAATTCTTTACAGAAATCTCGCAAAGCGGCTAAACGACGCTTCTGTTGACATTCTGGTCAACTAGGCTTTTCTTCTTAAATCCATTCTGGCACAGTTTTCAGTCTTCTGGGCAAGCTTCTAGTCGACAGAGGTGTTAAAGAATTTTACGATATCTAAACCAATCGTGTATTATACTTTTTTGTATTTATTGTGTACCTTTTCATATTGTAGAAACAAATTTTACCTCTAAGATGTTATAACAGTTAAATATGTTCTTTACTACTTATGTGACTGTGAAGATAACTAATGCTTGTCAAATCAGTTATACAATTAAATACAGTAAATTATAATGCTATAAGCCTACATTCCCAATGATAATAAACGTGATTATAAGTTCTGTTTAATACAAGGCATATGTAATGTATGTAGTTACGTAGATTTCATTTATTACGTTAGAAGCTGCGGCGGAGATACGCGTGTACGAGGGTTTGTATCCACTAATTAACATATCGTGTTAAACATGAGTTTTATTATTCAACAAAGTATAAAGGTACTGTCAGAAGATTTTGCGCATTAGATATTATTTATCGCCATCGGTAATTGTAAAGATCCATAATGTATATGAATTCTGCCAATCTAAATTTGATTTGGTAGACTGGGCCGACAAAAAACCAGAGAGATAATTCTCGTAATAGAAACTGTGTAAAATAAAGTACGCATCTAGTCTCAGTGTATAAATAGGTATCATAAAGGCTCTTAAACTGTAATATAGTTTAAGAGCCTTTATGATAAGTGAAATGTGAACTTAAATTGCATTTCAGTTCACATTTAACTAACCCTAACTCTTTTCTGAATACATTTTATTATTAGAATTGACCTTCAGAATATGATATGATCTTCGCCTAGCACAATCGACAGGTTCTGGTTGCCTTCAAGACTAGGTACATAAAATTGGACTTCTTTCTTTCTACTTTTTTTTTCTTTTCGTGTGGTTAGTGGCCAACCTGTTGTTAAGAGTTGTTCAAGCCGCCCATAGGACTCTGACAATTCTGACATGGCTTATCGACTGCTGTCAATTTGGCAACAACCGGGACTGACTTTTTACGTGCCCTCCGAAGCACGGAGACGCTCGTATGTAATACCACTAAGCGGTCACCCATCTATAGACTGACGGCACCCAACGTTGCATAACGTCGCTAATTCGTTTACCGATCAGTGAGTGCAACTGGCTATGAGCGCCAAAATTGGACTAAAAATAGTTTTTGCCCACGGCTTCGCTCGCGTAAATATAGGTTAGGTTAGTAACAGTACTTTTTTCTAGATGAAAGATACCCTATGTCCTTTTCCGTTCCCTTGATAATGTGTATACGAAATTTCATGATGATCGGTCGGGTCGTTAAGGCGTGAAAGCGTAACCAGCAAACTCACATTTGCGTTTATAATATTGGTTAGGATTAGGATTATAAATGTGAATGTTTATTAAAGATGTTTAGATGTTTTTTACTACATCACGCCTAAACCTTTAAACAGATTTGGATGAAACATGGCATACAGATAGACCATGTTTTTGATTAACACATAGAGTACTTTTTATCCTAGTTATTCCGATAGCATTCACTGGTCTGCGGGCGAAAACTAGTATCTTATAAAAATAAAGTACTTGTAGTTTGACAGCTGTTAGCATCATTTCCCAAAATGCGAATAACTTGCAAAATAAACATAAAGTATGAGAAGCCGTTGGATGCTAGCAACACAATATAGATGACAGTGGTGGGCTATAAGGACCGCTTACGCTCATAATAACATAGCGCTCTAAAAAAATGAAATCCCTTTTAAAAAAAGCGCGAAATTCAAAAAAATCCAAACTTCCCGATAGAACTGTACCCGCGCAAATAAAAGTCATTAGAACTCCCGAATAACTAAGTTAATTTGAATTTTTAAACGGGAAGCAACTTTCTAATTAAGGACATATTTAATGATGTAAGAAACAAAAAATCGAACATTTCGTTAAAAATATTAACATTTCTAACAAAAACTAGATTGAGAATTACGGTAGACAGAAAAAGGACAAATAATACGCACTAGTACCCAAGTTCCAGTAGAAGTGTAATCCTTAAGGATAAAATAATATCACTCTGAGTAATTAGCTGTTGATTGAAATAAATATCCATTAAAAGTTCCAATATAGGTATTCTCGTTAATTTTAGAAGCAACTCTAATTAGAGTATTTTTATAATTGTATTTATAGTAGCACAAATATAAATAATACAGTTATTTAAACACTTTGTTAATTATTTACGTTATGATAAACTGAATGTGTAGGTACTGCGCTATTGATTATATTATCTATGGAAATACAGCAACAAACAGTCGAGTGTTAAAACTAGATAAAGTTGTAAATGAATGTTTAGAATTGTTGGCAATAGCCGTGAAAACTTTCCCTTTGCAAAAATGTGTTCACATACGCAGCTAAATTCAATTCCGATCTCTTTGAACTTTTACTTCTTAGTCCGTCTTTCAGAAACGTTACCTGCTACATGGGGCACATACTAAACCCTTTTTCTTGAAACAGGCGGTAAATAATATAGCTTTTTATATTTGACATACCTATATACCAGAATCAAGTAACTTGAATGAGTGCTTGCCACAAATTCTGGCAACCGAATCAGGATCAGTGGAGTGGAGTCTAATGACCGATATTCGAGTCTGGTACTTTAAGAGCTCATCGTATTGCGATGAACTTTAATATAACAACAAACTGCTATTACGTACTTTTTTATTAAACTGCCTGTTAGGCTCTTTGATCATAAATCCTACTTAAATAGGGTAGGTGGTATCTATATTTGTCTACTCCTTCGCGGGTAATGTAATATTTGTTATGCAATAACCAAAGACGTCAGAGCTGCATTGCAAAAAAATAAAATCGTTAACACAATGGTCGCAAACTGTTATATTTGTATCCCTTGATAAAACAACGATATTATAAATTTTCGTCCTAAATAGTAAGAAATAAAGTTATTTTTTTTCAACAGGTTCTATTCAGTATTTCGTTTAAATCAAATCTCGTAGTGTATCAGATTATATTATTTGTAATACAATGCTTCATACGTTTGTTGAGAGTTAAAATGTAATTAATACCCTACGTCTATTTGAAATAAGATACCTATTTGTAATTTGGGTTTTTTTTAATTTCCTATAAATAAATAAATAAAAGTAAAATAAATAAATTTTGTAATTTGTAATCATTCGGATAACGGGTAACGTAGTGGTTAGAGTAGTCGCCTCTCCACTTCTTTTACGCCGGGTGTTATGGGTTCGAATCCCACATAGGACAAAAACAGTGTGATCTAGAAATGATCATACCGAATCTGGGTGTCCTTTATGGAATATGTTTGAATTTTAGAAAACACCACCGTGATTTAGAAATTTTCTCTAGAGCTATTATTTTATTCAATAATCAATATAGCTTAACATACACCTTTTCCCTAAAAATACTTCTACAATCTAAAGGGATAACTATATTTAAAGGCTATTCAACGTCCAAGATATTTGAGGATACTGACGTCACATACCAAACCGTGTCGAGTGTATATGACAGCTATGACCAAAGTATTGCTATTTCATCCTGATGTATTTTTGTAAACGTTTCAATGTTACCAAAGTATCCCGATAACAATCTCGACTTATACTAACTATGTAGCGCTAGCGGGGCAACCTGTTTGGTTTAATAGATTGTTATAACTTGTCCGCCTATTATAGTAAAAGAATATATACTTCGAAACGAAAATATTTTTACCAGGAACACAATAATAGATGTTCTATGTATTAGCATTACATAGAATCACGCCTGTACTTTCCTAATGGTTAACGCAGATGTGTTTGACAACTACATTTCGTCAGCTGTATTTTAAGATCCTACGTAATAGGGACCGAATATATTAAAAACAAATTGAAATATCACTTGTTTTCAGAAGATTTTTGCGTCTTTTTTACTAGGAGTAATTTCTGTGTCGCACGGAACTTTACAAACATTCAAATAACGGACACAAAGAACACCTAGTCTAGGAACAATCATTTGCGGATTTTTGTCCCGTGTGGGATTCGAACCCTCGACGTAGTGGCAAAGGCGAAGTTACTAAATCTGTTTGTATTCTATATAATAATTCTAATAAATAAAAGGGTGTCAGACTAGAAATCATAATTCTGAGGTAATTTATAAATATAAAAATTATACGTGATATTGACTTGGTAGTCAAAGTCAAAGTCAAAGTCAAAAATAATTTATTCACTTAGGTCACAAAGTAACACTTATGAACGTCAAATGGGTTAGTGAGTTTATTATATTTACTGAATTTACATTTATGTTAGTTGCAAGGTTCAGGCAAAAGGTTGAGCCTATGAGAAGATACCTGCAAGAAACTCAAGGCCACTCTTTTAAATCGCCATCAACTTATAATTTCAGTATTTTACAACTCATTTATGTACCAGGTGTTGCAGTCATTATGCCATATGTCACTGTCCATATAAAACTAAATTCTAAAATAAAGAAAAGTTGGTAATATTATGTAAAAAGCATTTGAGATTTGAAATCATATTTATCAGTACGTAGCCATTTGTAATAGACAATAGTATGGCATGAGGACGCATACACTTACACTTTGTGACATGAAAAGGTAGTTCGTGACTAAATGTAGTTAAAACAAAATTTACGTTATTACTTATAAAGTTTGTTTAAAAGAAAAGAAAGATACTTTAACACCACCAAATAAACACGAAGTACCTTCACATAACTAAATTGACTTATATAATACATACATTGTTTGAATCCTGTATGAAACAAGCAACTAGTTCCATGAGTTTTTATCATTTAAGTAATCATTGATTGAATAATAGCCCTTCCGGATAAGCTGACTTTTAACAGCACTTTTAAATTTTAGTAAAGGTAAATTTATAATATCAATCGGTAGTTTATTAAAAAAGCGTATACTGAGTCCCGCAAATGAATTGTGAACTTTATGTAAACGATGATACGGACCTACCAACTTATGCTTATTTCTAGTGTTTAAGTTGTGAATATCACTATTCTTATTATATAAGTGAATATTATGTTTTATAAACATAATATTCGTAAATATATATTGCGACGCAACAGTAAGTATACCAATTTCTTTAAAACGCTCTTTCAGGGAAACTCGTGGGCCTAAATTATAAATGCTACGTACTGCACGCTTTTGAAGAATGAAAATTGTTTCAATATCAGCTGCCTTACCCCACAATAGTATGCCATAGGACATAACGCTGTGAAAATAACTAAAATATACTAGTCTTGCAGTATCTATATCAGTAAGCTGTCTTACTTTCCTAACCGCGAATGCTGCTGAACTAAGTCTCCCTGCAAGACACGATATTTGAGCGCCCCACTGAACTTTATCATCTAAAGTAATGCCTAAGAAAACTGTGGATTGTACAAATGTTATTGTTTCATTATTTAAATTAACGTTTATGCTAGGACTCTTTATATTAGGCAATGTAAACTTAATACATTTTGTTTTTTTTGAATTGAGTAGTAAATTATTCGCCGTGAACCAGTCCAGGACTTGCGCGAGTGAAGAATTAACACCCTGTAAATTTGGTGTCTTACGGTCTACTTTAAAAATAAGTGATGTGTCATCAGCAAATAATACAATGTCGCACAAATTCTGTACGAAGAACGGCAAATCATTCACGTACGCTAGAAACAGAAAGGGTCCTAAAATTGAGCCCTGTGGCACGCCCATTGCGACTGGTAATCCAGAAGATCTACTTCCGTTGATTTCAACGTGTTGTAATCTATCGCTTAGGTAAGAACTAACGAGGTCGAGTGCAGCATTTCGAATTCCATAATGCCTGAGCTTTCGCAATAACGTTTGATGTTCAACGCAGTCAAAGGCTTTTGAGAGATCACAGAATACGCCAATGGCATCTTGCGAATTTTCCCAAGCAGCAAAAATATGTTTTAAAAGTGTAACACTGTAAAATCACTGCCCGAGCTGAGCATCAAAGTCAGGATATTACAATAAGCTAGCTAGCAAGCCTATGTCGCTACACCAAATAGCCGTTAGAAAATAAAGATTATAAATCAATCCATACTAATATTAAGAAACTGATTGTGGTTTGACGATTAACTTCGGCATTCAATGGGTTAAGCTTAAGAGGTTGTATGTTTATTGAAGATGATAATACCTTATCTCTATACTTATATATAAAATCGGTTCCTCATATAGGAACGTGTGTCCGCAAAATTCGAAAATTAGTACATTGACCAGATTTTTACAGAATTTTGCATTTCCACGTAGGAGAGTTTCTTTATAGTTTCATACCCGGGTTCTCACGATAACGGGAACTAATTCCCTAATAATTAATATTAGATTGACCTCTGGCCACAGCGACGTGTGGCCAGATTCAGCTAATAAGCTATACATATATAAAATCACGCTA
Organism: Catocala nupta; assembly: GCA_963675205.1. Taxonomy (NCBI): domain Eukaryota; kingdom Metazoa; phylum Arthropoda; class Insecta; order Lepidoptera; family Erebidae; genus Catocala; species Catocala nupta. The sequence goes on from OY776082.1 coordinate 15,115,495, forward strand.
CATTAACCTACAGGTAGGAGCTGAGCAGCGACTGTAAACGTAATTTAACACATCCGCGGGTACGACTAGTATATTAAAAAGTACGTACATCTATACTTAATTAGCTACAAAAACATACTCAAGGAGTTATGATCTCTAATTAGATAATTAATTAACAATGCAGTATTAAAAACTTTGTTCATTAACATATACATAGGTAAGCATAAAGTAACATGACAGTGTTAAAATTTTCGTTACAATACGGTGAAATCGTACCACAGTACCTACCTACACACTTTTGTACTTTTCTATATAATGTCTTCCAGGCCGAATATCGGTCACGACAGCCAGTCTTAACGAATACTAGCCATCCAAGAATAGCCGTAGAAGATATTATAGTGCACAAGTGGATGCGCAAACACAAGTGCACTTTCTGTTCCCTAACTCTCATGATCCGATGGGACGGTAATCCGACACGGCAGGAGAGAGATCAGGCGCAGGACTAACGGCTTCACGTGCTTTCCGAGGCACGGGGTGTCTAACACCGCCAAGTTCCTAACTCCGGGCTGCTATTGAGATTTCTTAACAGAAAAACCCAATAACTTTTCTTGGACCGACTCGGGATTCGACCCCAAGACCTCATGCACAGCAGCCGCATTAACTACCGCATCGCCACGGAAGCAGTTTTCTATATACAAGTACATACATAGACATACGTCTATAGTCCTAGAGGTGCATCACTCCCTCATTTCTCCAGGTGTCTATGTCTCCGTCACAGCGAGCGTGTCTATTATCGTGTACCGCCGCATTTTCGGATTACGTGCTGCTACTGAAAATGTCCTATCAAAAAATCCTATAACATTGTTTCTACCGGGTTATTGAAACCGGGACCTCAAGATCGCAGGCAAACATAAGCGCACAGTTAAGCGAAGGGACCAACAAGGCTATAAATTATATAATGTGACTTTTAATTCCGTGTAAGAAAACAACAGATATTATCTAAGAGGTGGAGCGAATTCTGTGTTCAAATCTGCACCATATAATCACACCTGAATATCCATGAGTTATAGTTATTAGATGTAGGCCATACAGTACGAGATATTGTCAATAATATTATATAAAGAATAAAAGTAGATATGTAACTATTGCACGAAAAATGAAGAATCAGAAACGGAGTCATTTCCGATTCTTCACTTTTCGTGCGTTAGTCAGAAAAACGACCCAATTGAGTAATTGGATCGTTTTTCTATTGTTCTCAAACAAAAAAAGCTCCAACAAAATCCCTTGCAAACAGATAAAGCACAATAATTGTTCGAATTATAGATATTACTTTTACGTAAGCACCTTTTATTATCTATTGCGCTACTTTTTATCAAATATTCAACGCAAATTTTAAATTACTTGTTAGCATATTTTAAATTTTAAATCAAAATTTGCAAGCACAGTTATTAATAAGAAAATTAAATGTATCAGATTTTTGATGTCTATTACTATGAAAGTCTACGTACATTTTGTATAGTTTTTTTGTATTATTTAAAGACAGCGCCGAATAATTTCAGTGTTGCGGGTGACTTTACAAACGTTCCAACAATGGACACAAAGAACTCTCGACTCAGACTCGTAAAAATCACACACAACAAATTTTCACACAAACTTTTGTCCCGTGTGGGATTCGAACCCACAACGCTCGGCACAGATGTAGCGGCGAGGCGACCACTAAAACCATTACGCCATACGTGCAGTCGAGTATTATTGGATATTGTGTAGTAAGCAGGCTGACTAATAACTTATCTTCTTCTTTTCTACCTCTCCTCTCTATAATGGGAAACCGCATATTATTTTGACGCACACTACACGATCTAATAATATGTATGTGAGTCTAGAGAGAGATCTCTTTTAGTAGAGTTCGCGTAAGTGATATGAAAACTTCCGTATGAATGTGCTCCACCGGGGAAGGACTACCCTGTCACAGAATATCGACGTGAAATAACAGTACTCCCACTGTTGTGTTTCATTCGGTAAGTGAGAGTGCCGGAGTCCCAATCACCCTCTTGCCCGCCCCTTCTCCTTCCCACTTCATTTTCTAAAGGGTCGGCAATGCACAAGTGATGCCTCTGGTGTTGCAGGCGTCCATAGGCTACGGTGACCACTTACAATCAGGTGGGCCGCAGGCTTGCTTGCAAATTCAGTTGTATAAAAAAATTGCCTTGCTAACTTAATTACAAAAACAGAGTTACCATTTTTCGTCAAAATAATATGCGGTACGCCTTACCTGATCACAGAATATGAATTACACGACGAAGTATTAAACCGTAGCACATATAGCTAAAGCAGGATATGTATTTCTCTAACACCTCTTTAGATAAACTGAACATGAAATATGAAGATGGTTTAAGCGCGACAAAAACTCGGTTAAAATAGCTAGTTCCCCTTGGGAGTCGACTAAAAAAGGTTTTGTGATGTAAAGAAAAGACAGTACTGGTAATATTGTCAGATGCTTATAGATAATAAAACTATAGCTGCCAAGATAAAAGCGTGCCCTAAACGCCCATACGCGGCACATTCATGTTCAATCTTTTCGAATCTTGCATTTGAGTTTTGTTGTAGCAAAGTTTCAGTATAAATTTGTAAAGTAAATGAAGTTGTGTATGTAGTTATCTCGCTTTCATCATATCTGTATCTTCCTATTTCATAGGTATATTATATAAATTGAGGTCTAGACTCTGAGCAGAAAATTAAAACAGACTTAACTACCCGATGCCAGGAATCGACGCTTGGGCCTCACGACCGGGTAGTCTTAAGGCGCGATTCCATTAGGCAAGTTACTTGCATACAAGTTGCAAATTGCATACAACTTGTACAAACCTGCATACAAGTTACAACTTGTATGGGGTAGTTTGATCTTGTACATATTTTCATTCAAGTGACCTGCAAATTGAAAGCGCAAACGTTAGTTGCATGTTTCGAATTTCGAACGAGTAACGTGTACACACATGATATCTATCGCTGTAAAAAATATCGATTTATAATGTCTGTTAAGTGGGCGCCCGAGAAAATAATATTTTTTATTGAGTAGTATCATAGAAACGAGTGCATATAGGATGTAAAGAGTCCTTTTTATGAAAATCGAGATTGGTAATATATATATATATATTTATTTTTTTTTTTTTTTTTTGTCACTATATTCAAGCATTTATTGTGTAATAATTATATTTAACAAAGCAACAATTATAATTTACAACTTAACTAATATTAACAAACCTAACCACTTATAAATAAAACATGAAAGTAACAAAATATGGGTCTATAAATTTAATATATTATTATGTCAGAAATGACTCGGCAAGCAGGACCGACCACAGCAGCACGTCTTCCACCCATGATGGCCTACTCAATTGTTGAAAATCTCCACTTGTATGCAAGTGAAACCTGCATGCAATTTGCACACTCTCGAAAACATGTTTCCAATACAAGCAACTTGTACGCAAATATGACGTCATGCTTGCATGCAAGAGTTGCCTAATGGAATCGCGTCTTTACTAACGGCTGTGCTTGTCACGCTTATTTTATACGCTGTGACTGGTACGCTGATTCTACATAGCCCATATCTCCGAAGGGGAAGGCGGGTGTATAGCACTCATATTTCACCAACTATGGTTTAGGTCTTACGTCATAGTTAGAAAGCCTATTGCCGTCTTCCGAGCACAGTTCAAGACTCCTTGCCGCTACTGAAAATGTTTTGAACGCAAAATCTCATTTACCGATACCCGATCGAAGCCGAGACCTCATACACTGCAGTCATATTCACTACCGCTGCGCCATCGAGGCAGACACTAATCTACAAAATATTTTATTTTATTATATTACATTTCTGTTTGTATACAATGTAATTACATTGTCAAATAATTATCATCTATATCTTAGCAATATTGCCTATAATAACAACATGCCAACCAAACTCACAGTACGCTAACAACTAGAAAGTTTTAACTCAATATTAATTTAGTAACTCACGAAAGCCTCAAAGTAAACTTCCTATACAACTACTTATTATACTGAACTAGTTATTTATTTATAATTACAGTATTGTAAAAGTGTAAAATTACTTATGATTATATTATTAAAAAAGTTTTAACCGACTGTAATTATTAATGTGTAGTATTTAACTGTTCCTCAATTTTTTGCCTTTGTTCCACCTAAAATACTAATTGCACAGCAAAATATGCTTACTAAAATATTTTAAAGATATCAAACTAAGTCGAAGAAGCCCCCGCTTCTCGGGGCTCCTATTTTTGGATGGATTTAAGAAGGAATCTAACATAACCTATCCTTTCCGAGACGGAATGCTGTGATTTGAGGCGTATAGGTGCTCGGTATGATATATTTTAGTAAGCATATTTTGCTGTGCAATTAGTATATTTTTGTGGTCATTATATTTAATCCCATTATTAATGTAAAATGTAAACCAATATAAATGTAATCAACAGATATTTGTACGGAAAATACTACAGTATCCTATGTGAAACAAAAACAATCCTAGTACCCCAGTTCTTATTAAGAAATATATCAAACAACTTATCATATAAATACGATTAAATAGGTATATAACTTTTTGATTTATCGGCTCTTTTCTTGCTCAATACATTAACAAATAAATAGATATAAATGTATTATTATTGTTTAATATACTTAAACCCATTTCCTAGAATCTTACTTTGCTTTTTCATTCCTTATTTCAAGCAATCCTTTAAGCTATATAGGGTAGAAAATATACGAGCGAGTTAAAACACATAAGAAACAACCACTTAGGGCGAATAAAAAACATTTTAAAGAAAGTATTTCATTACTTTCATGAACAAATAAATAAATTAAATAATTAGTTATATGTTTGAATTGATTAGTGATAAGATATGTGTATGATAAGATATGTGTATGATTGCACGTTGGTCGGAGCGTTCCGGCCGCGTCGCCCGCCCATCGGCGGCCCGCCCAGAGCTTACGCACCGGATATATAAGCGGGTTGCAGCCTTCCAGCGGCACAACGCACCACAACCACCGGCACTCACGAGCTCCCTCTTCTCGACTATACACGCTCTCAGGTTAGTACATACTTTATTATTATTCACTTTCTAAACTGATTCTAACGATTCTTTGCATCAGATATTTTATTAATTCCGTTCATTTAATAATATGTATAGTCCATGAATATAAGTATTTTTTTATTTAAATATTTAATGATTCTTTAATATATTACAAATTTATTTTCAAGTTTGTGGAAATATTAATATTATTTTAAAGTGAATTCATAAACGTAGATTAAACTAAATCTCATAAATGTGCATGAAGTACACTTTTTTAAATCTTAAATACATTTCTATTATTCAGTTTTTTTTTCTTAAAATCAATTTGAGTTTGAGCCGTGAAAACTATTTCTAAATATATATATGTCGGTCTTTTTATCCTAAGACAATAAAATAAAGTGAATAAAGTAATAAAGTGACATTTTCTTAATAATTATATCACAACTGTTGCTATTAAATTGAAACAAAATACGGATGACTTCCGCCAACTCATCGAGTACTTCAACATGACTCGTTATAATTTCTTTGTCGGATGACGAGGCCTATTCAAGTAAACATCAATCATCTCACTTGATCATATGATCCTTAACTATCTCTAATATACAAACAAGATTAACACTTAACCTGTTTAAAAGGAATATTTAATTATAATACAAATACTTCTCACGTAAACGGAATAATAAAATATCTAACTTAAAGGCAAAATAAATATGGAAATAGGCATCTGAAATCTTGGTACCATTTTATATATTTTATTTGCATCAAAAATTTACCCATAATATAAAATCATATAATTCTAATAGAATTAAATCTTGATAATGTACATAAAATATTAAAATAAAAAACTTATCGTGGTAAATATTACTGTCAATACTGAAGTCAAATCAAAATTGTAGTCTGTCTAAAAACGCATCGAATAAAACCAACTGCACATTTTTTAAAGCTTAATACGCTATTATCATTTTACGGCTTAACATCTAAGGTATGTTTCATCTGTTCATTTGAGTTGATCCTAAGTTTTATTGTAATTACAGTACTGAATTTCATGCTAATACAATACAACAGCGACTACTTAAATTTGTTAAATTACAGTTTTATAGAAATATATAAGAGATCGTAATATAAACTTTTCAAATAGTGACGCGCCTAATCCAAGGAGTCTGTGGTATTCTTTTTCCGCGCCATCTTGAATGTGTTAAATATTAATAAAACATTTTAATGTCATTTGTAATAGCGATGTGCGATCGATTATCAATTAACTTCTTAGTTGTTACAACAACTAAGAAGTTAAATCTATTACGAGTACGTAAGTTTATGCTCCTTATTAAACTACTACAAAAACTACTTGATAACTGACATACGACATTGTTAATTTCATCTTTTTTACTATTGAAATGTAAAGTCTCATACATTTATATGACACAAGTCACAAGTTGGCTGGATAACTGTAGAAACATACGGAATGAGTTGAAAAGGTCTTTAGCTTTGCTCGTCGTACCACTAGCGATCTAATTTATTCGCTTCAAATCTAATTTTACAATTCTACGAGGAATAATAGACAGTTCTATTGGAATGTTATAACGCCAATAAGCGTCAATTTTTCTGTGTTCGAAGTGATGCTTGACTAATGTCGTGTTATGTTTCGTTACATCTGTCGCTTAAGGTGTTCTGCTACAGTTTATATTGCAAATTATGACTTGAAATTAATTAATCTACAGAGTTTTAACTAATACGCATATTAAATGAGAAGTAAGTGTAAAAAGATATATATACCTTTATTAAAAATATATATTCTTCAAAATCTATAAAGTTAAAGTAATATTTGGACTACATGATCATTCGTGTTCGGTCCTTTACCGATATAGAAGATCTGATAGGCACGGGGTCATTAAAATATAATCCAGAGATATTAGTTTCCAATCTGAGTATTTAATGTATTTGTATCCGATCAGATCCCTTTGACCAGAGGGCCAATACTCGTAATACAAAATCGTAAATATCACGATCTTAAATCAAATTTATGAGAATAAATTGCATTGAGTTTATATTAAATTGTTTCAATTATAATGCTGATCCAGTCTAATAAAACTAAATCGAACTGTAATTTAAACATTTTTATTACAACTTTTAGTAACGGCAAAATAATGGCATGAAAATAAATGTTTCTAGAACATAATAATAATTGCCGTATAAAATAGACAACACAGTAAATAGCTGCAATAGCTAGTTATCTAAAAGGTTGCTCAAAATTAATATTTAAATTAAGTTCGGTATTTGTATACATGTCTATTGCAGCTACTTATAAGTCTATATTTAGATAAAAATTGCTTCATTCACGTCGTAGACGTCATTACTGACACGTGTAACATTTTTCCACATTCCATTTGTAGCAGAACTTCATCAATACACACGGAATTAAATGAAAGACAGTATGATTGATTCAACTCTTTGTGCTGTCCTACATTTGTCATATAACGAAGATATATGTGATAACTATGAAATCCTTCTGCTTAAAGCACTATTATTTCAGGGCGGCTGTTGTGCATTTTATTGAACAAGGCTACAATCTTAAACTAGAAATATGAGTGACAATCAATTTTAATAAAATGAAATAGTACAGCCAGCCTCCTTCCTTTAAAATGTCAAACAGTATAAAGGTACTATAACTAATACACATTTACAATCCCAAGTGATATTATACTAAAATATTTAATAAATTAAAAAGTAAGTAATAAAGACTAAGCTATGTCTTATTGATTAGTAAATACATAATAACGATCTAGGTCATACTTTTTCGTAAAACAAATACCCTGTGCGTTGATGTCTTTTTAATTAGAATGTAGTTTGCCAAAAATAAGAACATATAAATAAAATTTATAAGAATATGCCTAAAATGTCATTATTATATGATTTAATTTTAACCATAAAGATTAAAGACATTTAATTCGTTGTGACAAATATCGGAAAGACAACGTATTTAAAAATTGTATTAAGGTAATATTTCGTTTTCAATAATAAATTACAAAAGTAATTTGATCTATCAATTCCTTATAAAATAAGTATCATATTGCCTTTTTGTTTGTAATGTTATCGAGATATTCAATTATAATAACATCATTTTGAATCCTGATCCACCCAATGTTAGTAATATGTCGCATAAGAATATCACTTAACTTCGCTCAATTATTAATATTAAATAAAAAATTGTATGACTGTCGTAGAATTTAATGAAACGCAATGAATTCAAAGCGCCGCGTTTATTATTTTCTGATCATAAAGCATAGCTGGATGCAATTTTACATTATTGCATTTTATACGATCTCATCCTTTATTTTATTATAAAGTTGAGCTCTGTGTTACAGTCAGGTACCGTATCGCTTTGTTATGATTTCAGTGGCTTACACAGAAGATCCTACTAATAATAAAATGTAAACATTTGTAATGATGTTTGGTACCCAATTATACGTAAACCGTTGAATGGATTTGGATCAAACTTTAGTACACAAGTAAACCGCATCCTTAACTTATTATCATATGTGTTACCGTGAACATTACGCGTGACTAGTCGCGGGCAGAAAATATTCAACTAATATATATAAGCATTTAATATGGAATACCTACCAGTTCATCGTAGTAATTCACAGTGCATTTAATTGCGACAGATTTAACTCGCTACTCGGCTACATACGTTAATTACGTGAACATTTTGCTGTGTAAATAAAAAATATACAATAGTATTGTGATCCATCTGTCCTATAATGAGAATACGATTAATTAAATGATGGTTTAGCACGAGAAATGAGAATGAAATAAACAGCATGTAACACAAATATATTGTCATATTTTTGGATCGTAAAGTATTGGTGATAAATGGCAAAAAAATATCAGCCCAATTTTATTGCCGAATTTTACTTTTTCCTTTAATTTTTTTACAAATTTGCAATCTTAGTTAATTGCATTAAAAATCAGTAATTTAGCTTCTCAATTTTTTACTCGGACATTTCCATATAGATTCTGGCATCAGAGTCCTAGATAGTCATAACCTGCAGTTGATTCTAGCCAGCCTATCTATTTGATCAGAAAGTCATTGTTTCAACGCATTTTCAAGTCTCTATTTTTTGTATGTATACGACCCTAAAATGTTAGGCATAGTATATTAATTTTGTTGAGATAAGTTTGTAATAAACGTGTTAGCTTCAGGTGCAATGATGCGAAGTGCCGGCGGAGCGCTGGCCGTGGCCGTCGCCGCTCTGCTTGTCTGCTGCAGTGCTGACCCTCACCAGGTAAAGCAAAACATTAACTTTTATCGTACTTTTACACGCTGACAATTTCCCACAAGTATAAAAAAACAAGCACATAAACAAAACGTGTACAAAAGAAGGTGTCTGTTTTATACTTGTTATTTTTGAACAGAGAATAGGTATATTCAAACGCTGTAATTATAAAGGTTTTATGAATAAAATAGCTCCTCTAAGTTATTATCTTTATTGCCGTTGAATTTAAATATCATTTTATACAAAAATCGTCTAATTAAGTAAACATTAAACCTTTGATCTATCAGACCAAATTATGGAAATCTAATTGGATTTTTTATATAAAGAATGTTATGTTACAAATTTATACATTGAGTAGCAAGGTATGAAGGTATAATGATAAATTTATATTCTTCAATATTTATACACTCATATATGCATTTAAGTACGGATGATTTTTGTAAATGGTTTATTGGCATGTATATACATACTTACTATATATAGTAAAAAATATATAAAATAGTTTTTCAGAAACTAAAAATGTTAGCAATCGGTAATGGACTCTCAATTAGGCGCTTCAACTAAAGGCACTCAGGGCAGCCAGCCGTTAAAATGACATAATTTTGTAAAAGTAGATGATGAAATATCCATTTGTTAAAATTGGTTGAGTTTCCTTCTAGTTCGTGTATTTCGTTTTGTTGTGGGTCCGCTAATATCCCTCTATTACAACACTGTCAGAATATAAATCTACTGAACAAATTGTGATTGCTCGTCTAGCGACGAAAATATAATTACAACTTAAGCTTCCAATTTTACACTAATCGTTTCGTAATCGAAGCTAATTCACAAATAGAAAATAAGAATCTTTTATTTTCAATCAGCTTTACAATAAAGTAAATTAATTAAATAAATATAGCTTTGTTAAATTAGAAATTACTAGGCTTCTACTTAATTAACATCGGCATTACTATTGCTTAATATGTACTATCATATTTAATTAAGTGCGTTTCATAAGAGTTATTTTCAGGGAAAATAAACATTTGTATTAAGGATGTAAATTTAATAAAAACAGTTCAGTTATGATAGACAAATTAAAGCGTTTGAAGCGACTACGGCTACAAAGATTGTTAATGAGGGGAAGCATCCGCGCGAAAGCGCACCTTTTTTAATTTAGATGAAAAGTTATTATTCTCACAAATATTTATATGGAATGATAGCTAGAGAGTATTATAGTATCATTTGATAGTTCTTAACAATGAACCATCAACTTATAAAGCGATAGTTTCATGAAAATCAAATAAAGATTCAAATCAAGTATGAGTGATTCAAAATGTAGTTTTCAAAAGTATACTTATATCATAGTCTGAAACTAACAGCGATTTATGCATAGAATAACTAAAATAGCGGGCTAATTACGCACTTATTACTTGTTCTAAAATATTATTATTCGTTTAACTTGTTTAACGACTGAAACTACGTAACAATAGGTACATATATTTCATAACTACCTGCGTGCTAATTAGTTGTTTTTGAATGCGAATACAAGTTCTATAATATTTAATTAGGGTTTGTATACTAATTACCACGCTTGTATGATATGATAAATTATCATTCTACTTTACAAATACTATTTCTAAAATATTAAATATGCCGCTTTTATTGGCAAGAGCTCTATATACAATAGCCAATTGCATCAAACTTGTTAGTAGTCCGTACTTTTTATTAATAAGAGTATATAGACATGCCTGCCTTGCCAACATATCTATATAAACATAATTATGCTCGTATATACAAGGTTTCGACATGTGAATGACACAAAAGAACATAATGCTAGTGACGAAAGAGTGAACTAAAGATTAACATTTAATTTAACCTTCCATAATTTTCTTACTTTTTGTTTTAAACTAATAAGGTGTAACAGTAGGTAAAGACAATAAATTTCACATTCATATTAATTTTTTTTGTCTTATTCGTTCATTCAAAATGATTATATCTGAAAACTGATGTATTACACCCACATTCCTTCAGCTCTAGTTTTATCGTTTACCGTTCACGTCAATATTAACTTAGTTATGTAGTGTCGTACACAAGGCACTAACTAAAATAACATCACATCTCGAAGATTGACATATCCTTTATAAATACGTAAATAAGTTTGACATACATATATGCATGAGTTAAAAAGCATTGCAACTTAATTTTTTTCTTTTCTTTTAATAATGACAATTCCCGCACTAGTAGTGTAGTGTAGTCCTGTAGTGCGCGGGACTTCACAAACAATCAAACAAGGGACACAAACAACATCCAGACTCGGAACATCCATTCGTGGATTACACAAATTTTTGACCCGTGTGGGATTCGAACTCACAACTCTCGGTGCAGTGGCAGTGGCGAGACGACCACTTAAGACACTGTAGCATCCGTGCAGCACATACATACATGCTATTATCTAATACTACTATTGGTTTAGGAGCAAGATGTAAGCGGAAGCGAGCACAACTCCGGAGAACGCTACGACGCTGCCGGTAAGCAAATCCCCTGACACTCGCACAGAAGTGCACACATAACTTCGACACTCTTGTTCAATATTGAATTTGTACGCACACAGAATGTTAACACGGTGATACTTTACCCAGCACGTTATAGCAAACTATACCAACCACACACGTAACTAATTTAGAAGGCACACAATCAATATTGGATTAAACTCACAGTATACACGAGGGATATATCGTGATCGTGAATAACATAGAAATTATAACTTGAATAATAATGTTAAAAGTAATGAAATAGTCCGTATGTTGATTGTGTACCACCCACAAGACCGCACCCAACACAGACCCTCGCAACGTTAAATTATTCCGCACTGTGGTTTTCCAATTGCAAATGTAGATAACACTATGCTGTTAAGTGAAATTTTAATATTTGCGACACCACCCCAGTACTGTAAACTTTTGATGCAAAGAATTGGCACTTGACACTGGTTAAAAGATATTTCTCTCCTTGCACACGTACCCACATTTAACACCCACTTTATATTGTATATACATCGGAAATTGCACTTAGTTTCTAACGAAATCCTCTTTGCGCACTAATATTCTTATTAAGGTGATGAGATATTGCACCAATCACAATGTACGTCTCTGCACAAGATTGAATCACGACGCTTTTGTTCACGGTGCATACATGTTTTTGCACAATATGTGGTAAGTACTACTTTATTATAAATGCACAATATTTTATTTATACACTCTTAACCTAATCTGACCTAAACAATTGCTTAAAGTTAAGACTCTACGGTATTGTTACAGATGAAAAAGAAGAATATGATGCTTTCCGAAGGTTCCTTGCACTTTATGAAAACAATTTAGAAGATCGTAATGCTTTTGTCGCAAGAAATGGTCTAGGAGGCCTCGGAGGCACTTCAATTTTGGGTAGAGATTTAGGTTCCGTTCGTAACACTCACAATATCGGGGGTTCAACCATACTTGGACGCAATTTGGACTCCATTGGTGGAAGCAATTTTGTAAGAAACCTGGACTCTCTTGGTGGAGCAAATTTTGTAAGGAACTTGGACTCTCTTGGGGGCGCTAACTTTGTAAGGAACTTGGACTCTATTGGTGGATCTAACTTTGTAAGGAACCTGGACTCTATTGGTGGAGCAAACTTTGTACGAAACGTCGATCCTATCGGTAGGGCCCATCATGGAAGGAATCTAGATTCTATTGGTGGAGGCAACTTTGTCCGAAACCTGGACTCTATTGGTGGAGGAAATCTAGTAAGGAACCTGGAGTCCATGGGAAGAAACTACGTCAAGAAAAATCTCGACCAGCTTGGCGGACCGAACCTAATCAAGAGAAATTTAGATTCCTTGGGTGGCGGCAATTTTGTACGCAACCTAGACTCTATCGGTGGTGGAAACTTGGTCCGTTAGTGAACTCTTTAGGAGACGATAACCATATTTAGATTGCGATTAGACATTAATCTAAGCCATTCAGTCCTTGTTAATATTTTATCATATTGTACAACGGTTAAAGCATGTGATACCTATATAAAAATATTTATTGTTTTTTGTTTTGTAACTATTTAACGTTCGGTGTTGACATTTCGAATAAATACATTGCAACCTACAGAATTGCCTTTTCATATCTCATATTTGCATTGTGCTGTTTAATAAAAAGCAATCGGCATCGCACAGTAATGTTTACCTCGGCTAATGGTACGTGGAGTCACCATCTGCTAAAGTTTAATATTTCATGAATCGTTGAAGGCAGACTGTCACTAAACTATCGCACCCGCAACAGGAACAAGGGCGTTATATGTATGTCACAATAATATTGTAGCTTACACTTAGGATGTATCAAGTGAACCATGATGGAATTTTAATTTCCGCCTGCTGCGTCTCTCTACTTATAGCTACGTAGTCTTTCACATAAAATCCCTCTATGAGAGAGATATACTTAATAAAGTTTTTATTGCAAGTAAATAAATAACGTTGTTACAAATTATCCACATCCTTCCCATTCATACGTAATTACGTTTCCGCAGTCAAAATAATATGATCATCACTGCTCCACATGAAATCTCGTTCAATGCATTCATATACTATTATTGGGTATTCATAAAAATACCTCTTCCAGCTCTGTTGAATCTGCCACGCAGTCCGAGCATGATCTTGTTTTTTTGCGCAATATAAAATAAAACCCATCTATACTTCCGTTCTAAAAAAGATCTGATCATTTCCATTAAGCTAACTTGAAAACAACACCCTGAATCCTTTAGCATATCGGAAATGCAATATAATCCTGTTGCGTAATCTAGAAGAATATTGTCTGGCTTCTGTACTCATCTCCCTTAACACTGCAGACAATTGTGACACGGTACAATAAATACTTAAATGACGGTACAATAATGACTTAAACAACATTAGTTCATTTTTAATGGTGTACTTTATTATTCAATAGTTCTTAACAGGTAAGATAATAAGTTCATTTAATATAGTAAAGTATTGACACATTAGTGTGCAGTTTCACCTAATTTCTTCCACACATATTATATAGGCCACAAGACTCGCGCCCTGGAACCTCTCAGCGGTGGCAATCTGGTGCGTGAAGTGCGAGAGATTCGACACTCCGGATACGTTCCCTATATGATTTCTAGACGATTCGATTTCGGCAGGTTAGTATTTGTATTATTTATAAATTTTATCGTGATTTATTGAAGGAATCGTAACACATATTTCATCGTCAAATAAATGATCATTTACTTCAATAGCCAATCTATTTTCTTATCTGTTAGTAGGTATAATCTCTGACGACTGTGGGCGCCCCGTTGCGATTGCAATTGATCATTTAGAGTGCACGATACAATACGAAATGTATTAAAAGAAATTATGTCTGTTAGACTTACGTAATTATCTCAATACATTCTACTTAATTAAATTAGTACAAAATATCTTATTATGTATAATCAATGAAATTATTAAATCGATATACATATAATGTCTTTGCCTATGGAATTGCTGTTTTACTCCTACATATACGTATACACAATATAAAGGTTAATTGAATTTTAAAAATAAAATATGTCTGTGGGATTTCTATATTATTAATTACATTAATAATATAGAATAGAGTTATTAGTAATCTATTACATCAATTATTTTAATACAATTTGTGTTGAAACTTAGGTAATTTAGTGTTTGCCCGTCTTTGTCAATTCGCCATAATTGTTTGTTAATTTAAGACAAACTATACTTGGCCCTGAAGTTAAATAACTATATTTATAAAATATTGTTGCACTCGCATTTGTCGTTAATCTGTCAAGTCTTAGAATACCACACAGTATTGAAGATCTTTTGTGCTTGGCAAACGATGTGCCACTGCGACACAATAGTAAAAAAGGAATTGATAGAATAGTTTCATACAACGTTACCGACTTTCCTCATACAAAGCGGCAATTCTACACCTAATCAATATTACCTTCCCAAGCAGAATAACATTAAAGCTATTAAAAAAAGATATGTGTGTATAATGTAATCCCAAAGCGTAGATAAGGGTACATCGCAATAGAGTCAGCATGAATCTAAAATGAGTATTTGGTCGTAGTCCGTACGGCGGCAAACGTGAGCAGTGGCCGTTGGCGCCTATCGAGTATGGCGGATATTACGGAGATGGACTCCCCAAGCGCAATTTCGACGAAATCGACAGGTAATACATACTTCCTTTTCATGTTTATATTACTTCCTATACTTATATCTGAGATGAATGAATGTTTGTACGATGAAGCTGTTCAAATACTAGAATAAAAAGTTCAGCAAGCCAACTCAAATCTTTAAGTATCGAAATAAATAAATCAAATTCAATACTTCCAATTTATACAGTGTATATTTTATAACAAATAATTACTCCTAAAACTTTGATCAATTAACAAAAATCTCATGTTAAATAACTTCCATTTTATAACACACAAGAATCGTTTGATTTTTACTTTTGACTCAATAGTTAATATTGAACGTAAACAAGCAAGAGGTACCTAACCTTCGTATGAAAACGATTTATTTCTCTTGTATTTCTATGTACCCGTTTAGTTGACCGATGCCGTTGAAATTGCCTTAACGTTTATTTCAAAAACACATAATATAATATGTCGGCACCGGTCCTTTGATAATCAAGATTTACACAATTAGTGGTACGTACTTGGAACGCAGACTTTGTGTATTTGCCAACACCCGCTACAAGTTACTAAAACTAAATAGTAAATACAATAGTACCTTCTGTAATAATTATGTTCTGTTTCACGAACTACATAAATATTTCAAGGCGAATTAACTCTCCAGGTACAGTAAATACAATTTATTTTACTCTGGAGCCAAGTTTTACAGATTTTGAAGTACATTTGTTTATTAACAAAAAATGTAACTGACATTTTATGTAACATTTTATGAAACGCATACTTTTAAATCTTTAGAGTTTTGCCAAACAAAAAGTATTAAAACCGCTTTAAGAAGTATTAAGAATACTCGTTTTTAAAGCAAAGCGAGTAATTTGATACAGTGATTATTAAAAGAACTTGTGTATAACTCATCAATGTCTAGTATAAATATTACTTTGCCTTTAGTCTCTAGGTCGAAAATATATAATCACATGTTAATAAAATCAATATGTATTTTTATACTGTGTAATACTTGTGTCCTAGGTCTGGCTTGGACACGTTTGTGAAGAAGCGCAACTTCGACGAGATCGACAGGTCATCGATGCCGTTCCCCTACGCCACCAAACGCTTCTACCACCTGTACGGAACCAACTACCTTGACATTGACACGCCTGTGTAAGATGTGCTGCCGACCGTTTGTAGTGTGAGACAAACCACTCAACATAAACATACATCATTGGCGACATGGAGCACAGAACATCTAGAAACACCCTACCCCGCTTTGTATATGTAGCTAGGATCTATACAATCCAAGCATGTCAGTGAGAACTACACAAATATGACATTTACATATATTGTCAAACTGACGATGCTGCTTGCGCTCGGCGCATCCCGCCGAGTGACACGCGTAATATTTGTAGTTTTGCCTCTAATAGACGTGCGGCGCGTGATATTACGTGCTCTGTGTATAAAATTAATGCTTCTCGGCTTAGATATGAATCGAATGGGACAGCTATGCTTACTGTCAAAAACATCAATAATAATCATCGATAAGGGGACTCAGCTTTGAAATGCTCTGACGTTTCGCGTAATATAGAATTCATTCACACTTGAGGTATGCTCATAAATTTTTTCACTCTGATAAAACTGGTATTTTGCCGAATCTGGATTGAAACCAAACCTTATACGGTTTACTTAAAATAATAATGATCAATTCTATTAAATTGTTTTAGTATAAAATCGTAAAATATTGAAATATAGCTTAGATTTGATAACATGAATAAGCTTTTTAAGGATATACCAGAACAATAATTATACTTTCTTCCCACATCATCGGCCTCGATGGCGTAGTAGTTAGTGTAACCGACTGCCACGCCTGAGGTCGCGGGTTCGATTCCCGCACAAGACAAATATTTGTGTGCATGAACATGGATGTTTGTCTTGGTCTGGGTGTTTCTATGTATAATATGTATGTATTTACAAAAAAAAAAAAAAGTATATATGTATGTTTATCCATTGTCTAGTATCCATAGTACAAGCTCTGCTTAGTTTGGGCTAGATAGTGTTGTGTGTATGTGGTAGAATATTATTATTATTATGTTATTATTTTTCTAAATAATAAAGGGGAGCTTATGAAATGAAATCGGGTTACGCGTCGCGCGGCTGTCGTCCTTAGGTTTTGCCTGTATTTTGCGAGAGGCTAAAGCAGTCAGAAAACCCGGTCTCAACTGCCACAATATCGAACATTCGCAATAAGTATTGATAAAATTTTAACATATTTCTTATATTGCAGTTCAAGCTTCGACAAGAAGAGGTACAGACCCGACTACCCCATGGACGAGATTGACCTATCTCACTTCCCTATCGGCTCCAAGAGGTCCTCGGAGAGCTACCCGCTGGTTCCCCGTAACTTACTCTAAACAACTGAACCTCGCAACCGTCCCACTCCAATACTCTATGTTCTCTCGTAGCCGCCGCAACTTTGTGATTGCTAATAAAATATTTTGTTCAATGTGACAGTAATGGTCTTTGACTTTCCACAAAACTAAAGTTTTTATTTTTCTAATAAAGTTTTAATGAGATCGCAAAGACTTTTGTAAAGTATAAAACTCACAAAAGTCGGCGGTCACTCACGCGTATTAACATACCATCGCAGTATTTTCCCATTCTTCATTAAATAATAAATTGTACGGATAATTATTTACATTCTTAGACTTAATATGATATTGTACATTTCTCAGATATTGTAGTTTAACTCATATTTTTAAGGAGGGAGAGGTTTAGATTCTTATCTAAATATTAATATCAGTATTATCTAACAACCTAGAATATGGAAATAAAATAAAATTTTACCTGTGAATTAGGTTCTCAGTTGTAACTAAAAAAAATATATTTATAATATTATTTATGTTAATTTTGATTATAAATGATTATGGAATTAATAAAATATTATGAATATTCATCGTATTTTTACTGCCCATACTATATATGTAACTTACCTTTTTCAACCAGAAAACATTCAACAAATGTTCACGCAAGTAAACATAATTAATGTTTAGGTTTGCCCAGCACACTGTGCAAAATACATAAAGGAGAGCCTTCCTAATTTTGATATGAGGTTGGTGAGACAGGGGGACAAAACGGTGGCTTATAAGTTATAACTTGCCAAGGGGTGACAGCGATCTGTTCAACAAGCAAATAACGTCCTTAATAAGTTATTGTACTCATTAATAAATATATACCATACAAATAAGTAATTAAGTACACGCCTCCTCAGTTCATATTTGCAACATAATAAAGAATAATATACGTTGTAGAACGTCTACAAACTTAGACTTACTTCTATACCTAAGAACCTTAATATTTTCTTTATAAAATACATATGAAATGCAGTGACAATAAATGCTATTTATGACCAAATAACTAAGATCTGTAATGAAATTAAAAATCAGTTACCGGAATTAAGTATCACCACAACGAGTAATCCTAGAAAGAAAGCAAAGACACCACATTAAGAAGCGTTGACTACAGCAAACCTTCCACAAGTATATTGCTCTGCAACTAGCATTAGGTTCATATGCAGTGAGTGACGTTCTTTGCATCTTTTGTACTCTTCTGAACATCAGTTATAATCATAGTGAAAGATTAAGTAAATCAAAGCCGACGGAACGGCTCATAAAAGTAAGGTGTGGTTAAAGTGCTGCGACAAATGGCGGTGACTAACGTTTCTAAGTAATTAAAGTTCGCGTTATGTGGGAACGCAATCTAACTAAACAATCTAAACTGTGACAACGCTACCGCTTTGGCCACATTCGATTAAAAACTCCCCCGAAGTAAATCAACACGGAAACATTGCGCAAGAGAGATAGGTACTGAATTTTCGAGGCTGTTCATTGCGAAATCCTTCGGGAATAGCTGCGTGCAGCTTGGATACATTTTATTAGGAGCTGATAAGAAGTAGCATTAAGTTATAACTTAATATCTGTACTAAATATAAGGTAATGCCGTTTATTATGCGTTAAGGAATTGGTATACAGTATAAAGGCCTGAAGACATTGACTACTTTTGTAAGAACCGTAAACGAAATCGTGCATTACATCTAGTATGATAAATATATACATAAGCAACAAAGCAATACAGAGCAGTTTGCTGTTAGGATTTTCGCCACTCATACTACAATGACACGTGCTTCGAAAAAATGATGTTATGCTATTTAAGACCAATAGCTGCAGATTTTGGCAATTTATTGCGCTTGTTATTCAAACAGGCTTAATCATCGCACTAAAGATAGTGTTCATATGTTATTCATCCATGGCGGCTAATTAGCATGCCAGCCTGATGGTAGCCGGTTACCGGAGCCTATGGAGGCCTGCAACACCAGGACTATAATATACTAGTTGCCGACCTTTTAAGGACCTATTTATCACCGTCTTGTGTAGAACCCCATGCTATAGTTTGTTCAATTATCAACAAGAGACTCAAAATTGGAGGAGTGCCTAAAGTACTTATGTTCCTTAAAGAAGGCAATTAATTGTATCTATTTTCATTTTTAATTCTGTATTATTATTCTATTAATACGTTCAAATATATATACTTTTCCCTTTCTAGCATATAAGTACTAAATGGAGTTTCTAATCTTATGTAGTTAATTTGTAGTTGTGATGTAAGTAAAAGATATATTTAGATATATCCAGGTTATATCCAGATTTTTGGGTGGGTCGCTGATGTAGTTCTACGTCCAGCGACTCACCCACCTAACAAAACAGCGAGGTGACACACCGTGGTGTTTTTAGTCGGTAGGCCCGAAGTGTCGGAAGAGAGATACGTATCAAGATCATTTCCCTACGTTAAAAGAAGGGTACATCCAGATTAGGACCATCTATCGTTGACACAAACTGTATCATATGAAAAGCAAACGTGCCGAGGTAGTCATTTTAATTTATCCATTGTATTATATGTGCAGTCTCAAAATATTCATTTAGAATAGATTAAAAATATATTTAGTTAGCGTTTCGTAATAGCAAGAATTCTAACTAATATTCCACATCTATATTCCCAAAGAGGTAGACAGAGGCTTCTTACATCTACATTTAGCTAATTAGCTTCGAATCCATGCAACTGCTAAGATTTTTTAACATAAACTCCCAATAATATCTCAGTCTACCCGGGTATTGAATCTGAGACTTAATGCCTAGCAGCCGCATGTTTGAATGTGACTTTATTTGTTACGCTTTCACGCCTTATTTATTCAACCGATCATCATAAAATTTTGTATACACGTTGTTAGGGCTGCAGAAAAGAACATATTATGTAACTTTGTCGTACCTATCATTCAGAGAAAGCTTTGTTTTTAACCTATATTTACGCGGGGAAAGCCACGGACAACATCTCGTATATATAATAATTTGCAGTGACGTGGCTTACAAAACAATGAATGTAAAATAACTTAAGCAAATTTAACAATGAAAATGTTAATGAGTGCTAAAATATTAAAAGAGACGCATTTAAATGAATGAAGTGATAACATGCTTACGAAGTACAATCCTTATTAATTACAGCTTTCAAAATTATTGTATTCAAGGTTTATTCAAAATTATTTTGAATGTGAATAATAAATTATACAAAGGCCTTTGTATGAATAATTTTGCTGCAAGCATACATATCTGAGCAATGGCGTACATCCGTACTAAATTGAATACAGCTTAGCGCTGCTGAACTTTTACCAATGCAATAAACATTTAAATTGGAATTGTTTAATCTGATGAAACATATAAGACTTATAACGTTTCCTTTCTAAAATATTTTATTTATTTTAGCAATTGTTGAAAATCTTTTACTTCCTATTTTCATGAGTGATTGAACCGGTTTGAGATTTTGTATCTATCTTTGTAACCTATACACTAAAATAACATAATACTTACTGACTCAATTATATTTTTCTACCAATACATATGGGAGCACCTAATCTGAGGTTCCGGATACAAAAAAAGATATCCAAATAACGTCTGCAACTAGAATCAAAGGCAATGCCGTAAGCTAACGCTTTCTGCCGATTGTGAAGTCCTGGGTTGGATAAGCTGTTGTTAGACTTTTCAAATTTATTTTAGTTAACATGTGATGGATTTATTGGTATTTTCTTTTCAGGGGATTTCAGTGGACAAAAGGATATATAGCCTTGTTATGCGAGAAAAAGTTGTGTGCATTTCGGCTGTGTTTTCAATGTTTATACTACAAGGTTGGCAAAAAAGCATTATCAGCATTATGGCCCGGTAAACGGTTATATATGTATACTAATAAAGGAGGAAATATTTAATTTTTGTTTGGTTGTTGTGGAATGTTCGAAAACTATTTAACCGATTTTAAAAATTCTTTCACCATAAGAAAGCTTTATTATTACCGAGTAACACAGGCTAAATTTTATTTTTTTAAAGTTCTTTTACTAACCTAACCTAACCAACGCGTGTGAAGCCGCGACCAAAACCTAATAATAATAATAATAAGAGAAACATAATAATAATAATACATTTATTTCCATAATCAATACTAAAAATATTGTGTAAAGGTAAACATAATAAAATTATAAGTACAAAGTGATTAAACTAGTAGAAAGGTCACCCATCCCTGTACTAGTTAAGAAACTGTATCACAGGTGACGGGGCCTTACAATACAACAAATTCAATAAACTAACGCAAGGAACAGACTTAAGATATATTCAAATATGGTGCTATATATATATATATAACTAAAATATTGTAATAACTTAAATATTAAATTAAATTAAACACATCGCCGAAATAACAAAGTTCGTAAATAAAGTATGGGTAAGAATCTAGGTTATTATCTAACTCATTATTAAAAAAAACATAGGTACATATTGTTCGTGTTATAATAATAATTGTTGGTGTGCAGTTTTGTGTGTTAGCGACATAAAATCGCGCATCTGCAAATCGCAACACTGGGTTATTGTCTGTCACGTAACACTCATATTTAATTTATAAGAAATTATTTAACATAGAGTTCGATTTATTCAGTAAGTAGAGCATAACAATATGATTAATATATTATTTAGTGATATCTTTAGGCGCCTCCATAATCGATCGAGTTTATGTATCTTTTCTCGGCTATGAGTCTCGCTGGGAAATCAGCATCGCCTGTAATGTGATTACTAGGCTTCTTAAAATGCAAGCATGTTGCGCATTTAGGTCCTCTCGCTTCGCGCAGTCCTTTATAGAATGGCCTTGATCACCACAATGGCCGCAAGTGTAACTGCTATCGCGACATGTCTTTGCCGCGTGCCCATACTGCTGGCACTTGTAGCAGCGTGTTACCAGAATAAAATCTTTCACCGGACAGGATGATCAATTTATGAAAACTCTGTCATTAACGATGAGAGCTTTTCGTATTGCTCCAGAAACTTCAAGGAAGTAATTACATGTTTCTGCGTTCTTTTTGCCTTTTTTATGGCTTAATTTGATAGACCTAAGGCACGTCTCGAGATTAGTATCCTGAAGTTTGCCGGCATTATTTTGATTGTAAAGGCAAGTGTAAAATTCAGTATCCTGCATGGACGAAGGAACTCTGATTACTACCACTCCAGGCTTACGTTTAAAGAGCTCGTCGATTGTAAGACTCATGTTTATGGTCTGGACCTGCTTTTTAAGTCTTTCCATGTCATCTTTAGAATCAGTACTGATAATTATACCGCCGTCTTTTGTTTTTCGTAGTCCTCGGACGTGCAGCTTCATTTGTTCAAGACGAACAATCTTCTGGACAATAGATTTTGTCTCCTCACTCGACTTTGATTTATCACTGGGATAGATCGCCACTGAACTGACATTTGACGGCTGTATAAACGTATTGGTACCAGTCTTTACAATATCTCCATGACTGGATTTCAGGCGTAGTAATTATTTCAAGATCATCTTCTTCTTGACCTGAGGCTTCAGGTCTCGGTGAGGTGACAGGTGGCTTTTCAGCCATAGCAGGTGGAGTGCCAACGGTTCTGCTACATCTATTAAAGGGACTGCCCTCCATGTTATTACTTGCTTTATCTTCATATAGTAAACACTTTCACTAATAAACTGCACATATTTATTGTACGGAAGCGTTAGTATGACACAGTTTGCGTTGCATCGTCTATCGCTAAAACGAGGTCACAATTTATAACTAATTAATTATAATTTTACTAAATAATTGATCGACGCGTCTGTTCTCAATGAAGACAGTGCAGAGAGGAATGGATGATAAATAACCTAGGCTATCTGCTACTTAAAGATGTGTAATACTCCTACAAACAACATTTAGGCACGATACTATATTGTATTATGTAATATTAAATGTCACAATATTTGTTTGCTCGAAAAGCTTCCAAACAAAGGAGCACAATATACCCAATTATCAATTGGCGCGATAATAAGCTACTTACACTAATTAAATCCCTTTCATCCAATTGACATTCATTGTCAAACAATTCAAACCTTAGTCTGTATCCCGCTCGCGTGTATACGATCATTCAAAACACAAAACGTACTATTACCTAAATGAAACCGCTATGACAATGTATTATAATTTATAAGTTATAAAGGATTATAATTTATAACGTAATAAGTTTTGTTTGTTGTATTCACTCGTGGTTTGTATACATTTATAGAGCGTATATTTTTAGAATAGAGAAGATAATACCGTCACTACTGTTCTAAAATATATGCATATCAAATTTTGAAAGGACAAGGTTATACATATGGTGTTATTTAGTATGCGTTAATCCGAATGAGCGTTGAAGTGCTCAATATAGAAAAATATAACTAAAGAAAACAAAATAAGGCTTGATATTATAAAGTTTTTAAATTTTATTACATAGCTTGGTTACACTTGATGGTGACGAGTTGTTACCAAATAGAAACTGTCAAATACAAGCACTGACAAAAATTGAGACAAAATCCCACCAATTTTAAGTTTGCTTTTTATTTAATTTCGCGCGCTTCTCGTTAGCTCGTGGACAACACGCCTAACTTTTCAAATTATTTTTAAAGTGTAGTTCACTTTCATGTGTCCGTAATAATAATTCAAATATCATCTCATACCTTCTGATGTAATATCAGCAAGTATTAAAGTTCAATACGGTGTTTCCTCTAGAGACATACGTAGGTCGTTCAATACCTAGATCTATTAGAAACAGATAATCTCTACGTCAAGTTATTAAAGGCAAGCTGTTAACATTAATACAAGATAATACCGACTCTACTTTGAAAGGAAAGAGGTAGATAATTCCAATTAAAACAAAATTTAAAGAATTTATTTTATTTTGCAAGTGATATTACTGGTTTGAAATACGGTTTGGGCAAAGGCCTCAGCATCTTATTTATTTTGTTCATTTCGCATTGTTAATTCACAAGCCAACATTTTGCTGACCCTGGCAAATTGAGTTGGTTATTTTAGATGATCTCTTTGAACGGTGAAATTGTATTACAAAGTATTTATTCAATGCCTCTGTCAATAATAGCAGTTGCTAAAAAATAAAACTAAATCAAATCATTAAAGTTACCTAAATGAAGGCTACAATAAAATGAAAATAAATGATTGTAACTGATTCTGGGTAAGTAAATCCAAAATAAAATAAAATTTAGCTTACTTTGGATTGCTACCATAATATAGAAATCTTGAATTTTACATATAATTAAAGCCTGTTTGTATTTAGTGAATGTATGAGGTCGTTGTTATTCAATGTTACTGTTGCCACGGTACAACTTTAACAAGCAAACTTTTTACATTTCCAGGATATAAAATATTATACGCGTGAGTGTATACGTGTATAATATTGTGTATCCTGAAAGTAGTAGTCAGATATGTTTGCATCCATATTTCTTCAGACATATTTTTCTAGTTGCCACGTTAGAAGACAAGCTAATTGCCGTTCACCGGCACATTATTTTCTAAAATAACGTAAATCACAAATGCCAAATTATGCTACGGGACGACAGTGACAATCATATTACCTGCATAACAAATTTATTTACGTAAATTCCGCATTTATCTAATCCCGTGGCATTTTATGTTATAAGTAATTGTCTATCTGACTAGACAGGTGACACAGTTGCCCCATAGCCAGTTACCAATTGTGAGAGTCAATATTTATTTGTAATTTAATAAGCCAATACCATGTACTTTGGGCAGTCTTTATCTAAATATCCCTCCCGATACAGTAAGTATCCCTTGTGCGGAAGATATCGTCAAAAAAAAAAGATTGATAATGGACCTTGCCATATTATATGTACCCATTGACTATGAATTCTTCATCCCTGTCTCCAGATTAACGGTCAATGTCTCTATGAATATCAAATCTGCCAAAGCTGGTGTCACAAGGCGCAGTGTAGGTGACCTCAATATTACTGTTTATTATGCATCGTTACGCGAAACTTGTTGCAAGGGACTTACAGTTTGATCTCAAGCTATCAATCATTAATTCAACTGCTAGATTGGATTTGGGCCGCACAAACCCGGTCTACAAATTGCCTCCAACTTTACAAAACTTTATTCAACAATGCGTGTAGAGCCTCAACTTTGAATCGAAATGTCGAATGCAAACTCCAAAATTAGCGTCGCGGCGGTTAATAAGAGTCAAACAGTACATTCGACTTTTTTTAGTGGCGGTGTGTGTTTCAAATTACATTAAAAGTATAATTTATTTTATATATAATAACAATATCAGCTCTGTATATAAACTGACCCATTGCTTGGCACGGGCCTCTTTTTAGTGTGAGAAGGGTTACCATAGTCTACCACGCTGGCCCAGTGCGGATTGGCAAACTTCATGTCTATTAGTCGTCAAAGGTCGAAGATTGAGAACATTTTCGAGAGCTGTCAGACTTGCTGGTCTCCTCACGATGTTTTCCTTTACCGTTAAAGCGAGAGATATAAATAACTATTTAATACGCCCTTGACCTCGACAAGTCAGAGGTCTCCTAACACCTCTGACTTTTCGAGAGACAGACTTTTTTGGCAGTCTAACGGGCTCCCACTAGGCTATTGCTGCTTTTAATTTTACAGTTCCTTATTAGTTCGTCCGTCGAAGTCCGGATGCTGCCAGACACAATGTTTTTATCGTTATGTTTCAATATGTATATTGTTTTGGTGGCGGAGCAGTAGTGGTATTTTGTCTATTAGGCACATACTATAACTAATAACCAGGACACTAAAATCTATTAATGCAAAGTATTATAAATGCGAATTTGTTTGTTGATGATGCTTTCACGCCTTACCTACTTAACCGACCAACATAAAATTTCGCATACAGGTTGTTAGGGACTTAAAAAAGGATAGGGTCATCCAGAAAAAGTATTATTCTAGAGAGATAGACATATATTAACAAAATCTATATACACGTGAACAAACCCGCGGGCAATAACTAGTTATTTATATAAAAAGTTATATTACTCTCGTTCAAATATTTCGTTTTAAAATATGAAAAGTAGCCAGGCCTCGTTTTTACGCAATTTCATAAGTACTTATATTTTAGACAACAATACATCAGAAATCAGTCGGCCGACATTTCGTCGTTGTCATTTTGCTCCTTGATATTCCTTAGCGTTATAATGGCCCTCCGTATAATAAGCTTTTTATGTTTTTATATTGGATGCCGGTTTTCTTATATCTCGTAGCCATTATAATGCAGCTGTTTTACAAAGTTGTCTTGATGGTCCACTTTCATAAGCATAATAAGGTTTTATGCAACCGACGATCGTAGATTTCAATATTAGAAAATACTTAGTGACAGCCAAACTAAGGAAGTGTTCCGAATAAACTACTGACCTCTATATGACTACTAACAATTACTGGCAATATGTAATACGAATCTCCCTAGATATAGTATTTATAATAATATATTTCAGCGGCGCCGTCATTTATTAGAGCATCTATTTCAGTAGGTACTCAAAACAATAAGCATAATATTATCATACACGTCTAACTATAGATTAGTTATAATCCACTTGGACGGATATCTCCTCGATCGCCTATTTAGTTCAATCGACGCTTGAATCATTGTTTCCTATAATATGCACCGTCATACACATGAATGGCTACCGTTACATACTGTACCATCTACTACGAGTATGCAATGTACGCCACGACTGTCACGAGAGCATTGTCATGGTATAATGAATTGAATCAGGCGTTACTTGACGGAAATCCATTGTAAAATAATCGAGGAATCCGTCACGCATCCTCGGATGGCCAACTTCAACGCTTGAAATAGAAAATGATTGACAATAAGTTTAAGGACATATGTTACTCGATTTGCTATCCGTTACGAAAACATGTCTAGTTCAATAATCGTTCTGTTTCTTTCGGTGTGTTAGTACTCACAGTATGCCATTGTATTATGTAAGTTTCTATTCCTGTTATCTATCTAAGGCTGTTAAAAGGAAACTTATCTACTTTTGTATTCAAATCAATAGATTGAGAATTCTTGCCTGTCTGTTTATTATGTAAAATTATTGATTTCAACGCCAATTCTCCGGCAAATTCAGAGTAGTTATGTTACATGAATTCAATAGTTAAGATATAGCGCATAGTATGATCGACGTTGACGTGACGTCGTGGAAGAAGGCGCTGTTAGAAGCTAGTCATAATAAACGCACCGATTTGTATAATGTGTGTGTAGGTTTTGCCTGTAAGAGATTACTCTTGGTGATAAAAGCACCCATTATACGTTTTAATTTTTCTGTCCTTACCTTTAATTTTATTTATGAATGGGTTGGTGTACAATAAAGAAATATCTACCTCTATCTAACCCGTCGAGTATTAACTCTCGCCTACGAAACTCGTTCGAAGTCTGGGGACTTTATTTTGGGACCAGTTTAACGTATAATTTATTGTGGGAATTTTCTCACAGAACTCAATTATTTAAAACTTTCAAAAGTTAATTTAAAGTATATTAATATAATATTTAAATGCCGACATTGAGTTATATAAGATTTAAAACTGACACAATAAATCTTGTGATTTTGTAAACTATACAAATACGAACAAGCGGCTCATTATGAATATCATAATTGGGAATATTATTTGACTGATTAGATTTAGCATTAGCGAGGTATGAATACCGGATAGAAGTAAATTATAAGTGTAAGCTTTGAAAAAACGTCTGCTTACAATACTACGAGTACCTTAGTAGCGCAGTCGTAATGATTACAACTGCTGCTCTTTAGGTCTCGTGTACGATTCTCAAGCCGGATCAGCAAAAAGTTATTGGGTGCTTCTATCGACGCCTTCTAAATAGCAGCCCGTAGTTCGGCAGTTAGCGTAAGTGTCTCAAAGAGAACGTAAAGCTGTCGGTCCTATACCTTATTTCTCTCCATTCCTGTCATAATCCCATCTCATCGAACTCAAGAGAGAAATAGAGAGTACACTTGAATTCCCTCAAAAACACAACAATACCTCCCACGCAGATGGTCAGTCTACGTAAGGGTTGACCATTTTGACCAAAATTATACATATCGAATATATAATTAGTCAAAAGTAACGAAAATTATTAATGACCATTTTGTATGGCAAAGCATTTGGAATAATTTTATTGTTCTTGAACAATTATCACCTGGTACAATCGACCCTTACATATTTAAGGCGCGGTCAAACAGCCGGCGTGAGCGGGGCGTGCGCTTGTCCCGCCTGTGTTGTAATGTACCGAACTGTATGAGAGCGTTCACACAGCCGGCGGCAGCGGGGCGGGCACGCGCTGCCGCCGGCGGGTGTCAAGCTTCGCTTTGCTGACGCATGCGTGATACGAACGACATTATATATAAAACCGCGGTCACAGGCATAGAAATGTGTACGCGTCTTGATGGCCGTTACGACAACCAGCGACGACTTTCTACTAGACTATCGGCACATAGATATTTCTAGAGCAATTGAAATAAAGATGAGATTTATTTTCCATATAATAGGCACGAGCAATGTGTTATCACTATTGCACAAGGCTATTGCAAGTGATCGTAAGTTTCCATGACCAGTTACCATAAGGCGCGCCATATGCTTGCTAGCCATCATAGTAGCTAGCCAAATAATAGTGAGTTTGAAGAGAAGTTGAGTTTTGTGTAGAGTAAAGAGATTGCCGTGTTCTAATAGAATTGAGTGAAGTATTAATAAACTCTATTTTAGTATTAATTTCATTCTTTAATTTAATATTATTATTCGGTGATTATAAATACTTTGTTATTATAAGTTTAGCTTCTTATATTATTTATGTTTTACGAGATCTATTATATGCCATAAAATTTATTTCCAATGTTAATTGGATATGCCTGCTAATATTTTAAAGCCATAACAACTACTCTGTTGTATACTAACCATAGAATACATATTTACATAAATAAGCATATATTTCTTTATAGAAATTGACATTCAGAATACGTCACATTGATGTCAAAAAATAATGAATATAAAAATATGTCAAATATAATATAATATATACCTATATATTTAAATATGTCGCTCTATAGATGGAGCGTTTCGGTTACGCGTCTGGAATTCAAAGGTGCAAACAGTTGACATACAATATCACAGTGTCAGAAAAATATATAAAGAACTATTTTCTTATTTATTGCTAAACAGTCTTGAGGACGCTTTATGTGGAGGCGAACACAATTCAATGCATATTGTTTGTTTAAAGCCTATGTCGAGTTGGAGTACTATTTTGTAATTATTTTATTATTCTACTATAATATAATATAAAATTCTACACATACACACAACACCATCTAGCCCAAACTAAGCAGAGCTTGTACTATGGGTACTAGACAATGGATAAACATATTTACATATATACATATATACTATATTTTTTTGTAAATACATACATATTATACATAGAAACAACCAGACCAAGTCAAACATCCATGTTCATACACACAAATGTTTGACTTGTGCGGGAATCGAACCCGCGACCTCAGGCAGTCGGTTACACTAACCACTACATCGAGGCTATACTATATTGTATTAGGTTCTTACAAAGATGTGTCAAGCCTTTTGCATTAATTAAGCTGTTATATTTAGAATTAACTTATTTTTTTATTGTAAATATTATTATTAAAATGTCTTAGCTCAGACAAATTGCCAGCCTTTCTCTTGAACCAATAGCGTCTCCAATTTGTGTCAAGTTTATTTATTTTCGCTTCTATTAAGCTATGTATATGCTCAAAACAATGTTGAAATATCCTAAAATAGGCATAAAATGTGTCCTCATGTGTTTATAACTCTTGACACAGCGTATGATATTTTCCTTACATATGACGTGATTGATTCAATCCTGAATCCATATCCATTTGCGCTTTTTAAAATTAGCTATTGCAAACATAAGCAGAGCCGCGTCCACGTCTGAATCGCTCGACATCAATAATTAAAATAGGTACTAGGCTTTCTATCGCTGTCCTTTCTCACGCTCACTTAGGCTCTCGCGCTGTGATAATTATGAGTTTGTGGACTAAAAGTCTTGCCTGGATTTTGAGTAGATCAGCGCGACGTGTATACACTTCGATGACTGTGACAGCGGCTTTATATTATAGTATTCTAGGTCGTACTGCGCATGCGTTAAACCACGCCGAGCATGGCGTGAGCGGGGCGGGAGTGACGTCACCAAAACGCGGCGGGCCGGCGGCGTGCCTGCCGCCGGCACGACGCGTTTTGGTGACGTCACGCGTGTGCGTTCAATAAATATAAAGCTACCAACCCACAGCGACCGTGATTACTGTAATAATATCTTTAATGATAATATTATGTAATGAAGGCCGAAATAGAAATATAGATAAAATTGAGTTTATTAATCAAATTTTAACTTAAATATATATGTTTGTTAAATTATGCTCATCATCTCATTTTGTCTGGGCCGGGAATATGTTCGGTTTATTAACCTCATAAGTTACCCGTCAGCAACATACTGCGCCCGCGTCAGCGCATTACAATACATGTACATTTATTTGTTTGAATTATTCTCTTTTTAATAAGTCATTATCAAGATAAACCCGTGAATCAAGAAAGTCATATTCAAAATCATCAAGGATTTTTCATTTAACAAGATATCAGGTTTGCCGTTCGACAACAACAAGGCAACCGCACGACACTCTTATTCTATGAGTGTAAATATCTAATACATATATATAAATGTATGGCTGTACGCCATATTGGTTCAAGTGGGTTATCTGGACACTCACATACCTAACTTTTGCATCCCTGTTCCTTTGTTCCATAAATACATTGTAGTCCAATAATTCCAAAGTACAAAATAAGTAAATTTACTGATATTTACACAGTTGTGAATGATGATCATGGGGAAAAAACAGGAAGCATTAAAAATAATACTTCTTTTTAATTCATGATACTGCTATATAACCGACAATATAATACGACCCTCACACATGCCCACCCATTAATGTTACATGCTATGTTTCATACAGAATAAAAGTATACATTTCATATTAATATATATTTTAGGGAGGTAATATTTCTTTATTTGTGTATAAATCTCATAGTAGTAACTAATGAAAAATGTCAAATAAAATGTTATTATTTTCAATTGACACGGTATGTTATTTTCATTTCATACTATTTTCAATTAGTTTATAGCGATACAGTGTGTTGAAAGCTTTATACCACGCATGCGTAATACGCGCGCCGAACGCGCGCCCGCACCGCGCCGCGCTGCGCCGGTCCCGCGCCCGCCCCGCGCTCGCTCTAGCGCTGGCTGTGTGAACGCTTTCATATAGTTCAGTACATTACAACACGGCGGGACACGCGCACGCCCCGCGCACGCCGGCTGTTTGACCGCACCTTTATTATAACCATTTTTCCTTACGGTAGCTAAGTAAAACATATTGATAATATGTAATATAGAAGAAGCTTATATACTTACTTTAAGTTTTATTGGAATGATTTGCATTTTAACTTCCTAAGTAATATTATAAATGCAAATGTGAGTTTGCTTCTGTTATGCTTTCACGCCTTAACTAGGTACTCGACCGATCGTCATGAAATTTTGCATACACGTTGTCAGGGATACAGAAAGGGACATAGGATACCTTTCATCCAGAAAAAGTGCTGATCCCGAGCGAGCACAAATGTGGGCAAAAGTTAGTTATTTATAATTATGTAATTTGTATCTTATTGGAGAAACGTGACACAATAAATATTTTTTCTCTGCTTCGCATATACATTTTCCAAACAAACCTCCTCATACGCTTGTGTATCTACAAAGATAGAAGTATATTTTGAGGCTATAATTGACGTTCTATATTGCGATATCTGATTAAATAAAGAAACGCCACAAATAAGATAGCGTTGGTTTGGCAAAATTCTTACATGTATGAGCTCAAAACTAGGTAACATGTGCCAATGTAGTCAACTCCACCACGGGGACAATTATATTGCTATAACTGAACCAAAAAATAAATATATAATGACGCTTACAAGGTTCATTCAAGGATCGATAAAATAAAAAGTCTAGTGATTTTGAACTTGAAACTACATGAATCCTAGCTAATATTATAAATGCGAATGTGAGTTTGTTTGCTTGTTTGTTCACGCCTTAACTACACGACCGATCATCATGAAATTTCGCATACACGTTGTCAGGGGAACAGAAAATAACACAGGCTAACTTACATCCAGAAAAATGTGCTGTTACTAATATGACATTTTCTTCCTTTTTTTAACGTGATGGAATGCTTTGATGCAGACCCCTACCTAGCAAGAGCGGTGGAGGGGTTATGTCGGGCTCGCCCGGGAAACGATGGCGACATCCCGGTCCTACCGTCTAAACCTACCATGGTGTTCCTTCTCGCAATCTGTGGCCGGGGCGCAGGGTTCACTCGCGCATTCATCCTCCAGCCCCGGTAGATTTGGGCCGCCACTTGGTCGTGGCGATCTCGTCACAATTTTAATAATACTTCATTGAGAGGCGCGCGCGAAACACTATGCGCCGCCGTCTCGGGCCTGCTTTGGCACGGACGTCAGACTGCCCTAGTCGACAAACTGGGACGACAGCCCCAGGCCAGCTTCCATGGAGGCCGGAGATCGTTTAGCGCCCTTTGGCGCCCGGTGCGTCGACAGCAGCGTGCCACGAGGCTGGTGTTTACCTCCTTTTCACTTTCCGCTACCTCCTTAGTGAACATTCCTACCTCGTAGTAGGAGACGGCGGCTACCCATGCGAGAGACGTTCCACCCCGACTGCCGCGACGAGGTCACGGCGCTCTGTCGCCCGGGTTGGGCACTCGTCTAGCGTATGCTGTGCCGTATCCTCGAGGCAGTCCCCACAGTGTTGGCACCGGGACGTCTCTTCTCTTCCAATACGACACAAGTACTTCCCAAAGCATCCGTACCCCAAGAGATATGATAGGGTACCATGTCGTCTCTCCAGCCACTCCTTCATGATGGGTCTTATTGCCGCTGTCGCGGCGTGCCCTGCACTTGGTTGCACAAGTATTCTCCAGTCCGCCACCAGGATCTGACGTGGTGCGCATCGCTGCACCTCGATTTTGCGTGGTAGGAGGCGCAGGCCGCGCCTCATCGTCTTCACGCACCATTGATGTAAAGACGCGAGGGCTCTCGCTTCCAGATCCCAGGGCGGATTACCGGCAAGGAGGCTCGCTGCTTCGAAGGAGATCGTGCGGTAAGCTCTTATGATCCTGACGGCCATCACGCGTTGCGGCGGATGTAATATTGCCGCATTGCGAGCCGTCAGGAAGGGCACCCAGATAGGGGCGCCGTATAACGCCATGGACCGCGCAATCCTACTATAGAGCCCCCGGCAGGAGGCGTTTGGCCCCGAATTTAATTACTAATATGACCTCACCTAACTTGCACTTACACGAGCGTAGCTGCGAGCAAAATCTAGTAGTGTAATTATTTAAATTGTAAGAAACTTTTAAACTAAAACTGACTTACAAAAGAAATCAGTTCTAAAAATTATAATTGAAAATGCTACTTTGACTGTACGTTTAATATTATATGTATATTGCACTAACAAGTCACCTTCCGATTCAAGCATCCGTGTAGATTTAGTCAAACGGATAGTTAGACCGTCTATCTGCATGCGTTCTAGGGCATCCCGAGCGAACAAAAATGTATGTGCGAACATAGATACAGAGATACCTGCTACAATCGTATATAGCACATATCTTTACATAATTTTTTATTATTACATAATATAAAACAAGGTCCCCCACGTTACATGCTGTTACATGCACTGTAACCTGTGTGTAGATAAAATTTAGCAGTGGACCAGGAATACTCCGAGTTTTGAAACTCGTAAAGTCTCTAAAAAAGTTACACAGTCTTCGATTTATTGAGCAAAATATCCTAACTATCCTAGCCATAAATGCGAAAGTGAGTTCGTTTGTTACGTTTACACGCCTTAACTACTCGACCTATCAACATGACATTTTGCATACACGTTGTCAGGGGTACAGAACAGGACATAGGGTACCTACCTTTAATCCAGAAAAAGTACTGTTGCTAACCTAACTTACATTTTCACGAGCGTAGCCACGGGCAAAATCTAGTACACAATATGTTATGCTGGTTGCCAAAAAATAAAATCATGACATGTGGACCCATTTTCTAGCGCTGAGATCAAGTTATTTAGTTTATCAGTAAGCATTTTTCCTTAGCGGAAATGCCAGAACAACGCAGAGCAACGTGTGCCGGATCTGCTAGTTATACGCAGACCTTTTTATTGCTCTAATTGACACCTGATAGAAGGCCGAAAATTCGTGGTAAATATAGTTAGAAGCAATATATAGTTTTGTGTGCGACCTTTATCTCTCGTATAATATTATAATTTTAAAACAATCTGTTTATAAGTAAACATATCCTAACTAATATGATTATGAATGCGAATGTGAGTTTCTTTGTTACGCTTTCACGCCTTAACTATTCGACCGATCATCATGAAATTTCGCATACACGTGGTCGGGGAAACATTTCATTCAGAAAAAGCACTGTTACTAATCTAACCTAACTTACTTTTACGCGAGCTGAGCCGCGGGAAAATCTAGTTAAAAGTACTACCAATTTCACATATAAAGCCCTTATTCTCACTTGTTGTAATGAAGTCAAAATGATAGTGAATTTTAATTTCTTGGGTTGGGGACAGCGTGAGCAGACAAAGCAATAAAACAATACATACACATAATATTGCCTTCTGTTTACGCGAATGTTATTCATTGAAATTAAACATATTTATATGGATTTTATCGCGTTGTGTATTTAACACTTTATTACATAATTTTGAAACTGTTACACTACTACTACTATTTAAAGCTAATAAAATTATTAAAACTATTTATATTTAGGTTTACACTTTCCTGACGATTCGATTGCTTTTCAGCAGCCAAATTATTAAAACTATGTTACCATAGTTTTAATAATAAAATTTTATTAGCATAAAAATTTGTAAAAAACTATAGTAGTAGTAGTGTAACAGTTTCAAAATTATGTAATATCGTGTTACATAAACAACGCAATAAAATCCTTATAAATGAGTTTAATTTCAATGAATACACAAATGTACCAAATTTTTTTTTTATTAGACCCTCTGTACTATTGTTCCGTATTTTCGCTTAAAAGGATAATTGTCAACGTATTTACCTGTTAATAACGTAACACGATACGTAAAGATAGTACTAGTAGGAGATATTATGATATACAAGAACATTTTCTCGCTCCATCTGTTAAAGAAGAAAGAGGTACAATAACAAATTCAGCAATTCTACCATCTTTGAATAAATAAGTAAGATTTTTTCATGCAAGAGCTGGTTGTGTCAATATTTTATTTAAGTTCCAAGGAATTCATAGAATTTGCGCTTGATTCACGATCAATTTCAATATGTAAGTACCACTGCTTTAGAAGATAATACCATCAATTTACATTTATCGCCGTTTTTAAATAAATTGTTACATGTACTGTGAGATGTCCGAAGTAATCTATGGAGGGTTACAAAAAATTCACTTTTATTCATTACATAAAACGACTACGCTTTCGTATTTAAGAAATACATTTTCGATTTTTATTTGCGCTCTTATCATATTTAAAAAAAGAAAATCTGTTATCTGGTAACGGTAATACTCACTCACACACTCATTCACTCAATCTGTGGGACTCGAACTCGACAAAGGCAAAAGCAACTGGCTTACTTCGTCAAGATTAAAGTTAGATTAAACTTTCTAAAATAATATTCCATAAGTATCAACATAAAACTAAAACACTTACCATATAATATCCCGTATGTCTTAAACTAACTTATCCTTAATATGCATTTGAAAATAGCCAGGGACCTCATGCTTTTAAGTTTTGAGTAGTTGCATTACTTTAGTAGGGGTTACCTTTACACATTTAAGCTCTTGGAAGACGAAAACGTGAGTTTCACTGTAACCTACTTTTTAACTTATTAAGCAAATGGAAGGCATCAAAACTAAGTCAGTCTCTCACACGTATACGTGATATATATTATTATATGATATATATATGATATATATTATATGATATATATTTATTATTCTGACAATTAATTAATGAAAATTAACCGATTACGTGCCAAATCAGATTTTACAATTGAATTTGACCTTATGAATCAAAAGATATTTGGTTTTAAAGTCTCCCAAGCACCCGGTATTAGATATCGGATCCAAAGAGGACAGAATTGTAAATTAATCATCAAAGTTTGCTTTTACGATCAGTATCTAAAGGTGTACATTCCTTTGGTACGTACAGGATTAAACACCTTGAGATTGTTGCCTTTGCCAGAAATTTAATTAATTTTCTTAACATTGTTTGTATCTTGTTAAATTAGGATCATAAAAATAGATACATTTGAGACCACAATAAGTAACTGAAACTGTGTTAATGAATAGAAACTGAGTAATTATAATATAGAAATAACAGAACAGAAAAATCCGATTTTCTACAAAGCGACGTAGAAAGTTTAGTAACCTTCAATGAATCGCGTTTGAGTAACATAGCGTCACGCGTGTGTCTATGAATTGTGAAATAAAGGTTATAATACCCTTATTTGCCAGCTATTTAGCCACGCCAATATGAGAAAACTATTGCAGTTCACCAAGGTATACAAGCTGTTACTAACGTGTCCAGATTCGACCCACGCAGCCAAAGGATACCGACTGAAGCCCCAAGGGTTATTTAGTATACCTTCAAAAAGTCTGGCACGTCCTTCGTCACAGATAGACGTCGTCGATGAGGGTACGCGGCAAGCATTTAAACTGGTAAAAAATAGTACACACGCGCAAATTGAATATGTCACGAATTAATACTTATGAATGTGAAAGTTGAATATGTGAAATATGCGATTATCATGTAAGGAAACTGATGAACAGTTGCACAGTTGATTTTTTATTCGATCCCACGGCAGCGGCACCCCCTTCAATTGTAGAAGTTTAAATAGTTATTCCGTTCGCTCACTATAATCCTTGAAAATATATAATAAGTCTGCCAACCCACAATATGCTTACTTGGTCTGATATTTGCATACTGAGAAAAGGAACCGAACCTTACAAACAAATAGGTTTTGAACAAATGTGATAAGTAGTATGAAAATTACTTAATAAATACATTGACGTTTATAATCGCCAAACTCAAACCAAGCAAGG
This sequence comes from Catocala nupta, assembly GCA_963675205.1. Taxonomy (NCBI): domain Eukaryota; kingdom Metazoa; phylum Arthropoda; class Insecta; order Lepidoptera; family Erebidae; genus Catocala; species Catocala nupta. Next base: position 15,153,615 of record OY776082.1, read on the forward strand.
ATTGGAGCTCATCACAAGATAGCTGAGACTTACGGCTACTCATATTAAAGCAGTTCTAAACTCATTACCGCGATAATGACTTATTAAGTTTGCTATTTCATATCCTCTATAACTACATAGTATCACTACTCGCGTCGCAACACGTCTCAGAGTTTGTGACACATGATTATTGTGTGACAATGTCGTAAGTAGGTTTGAGAAGCTCTAGCACATAAGAGTGACACGTTGGAACAGCGCCGCACGAAGAGACAAAGCAAAAAATTGCATTTTTAAACGCGTCAGCTGCAGGCACTGCTTGTTACCTTGTTACGAGCGCAACACCGCTTGTGGATATAAACCTGCTAGAAGAGCCTTTTAGTTCGCTGATATTTTCACACGTTAACATTTTAGAAAAATTAGGGATTAACCTAAATCTAGGAATTCGCTCAAATTGACACAGGAGAAGTATCTACCGCTCTGCTGACGTTCGCAGCCAAATAACTCGTGTCATGTTTCTGTGAAAAATAAGGTTATCAGGTTCGCTGAAAAGGCAGTTTTATTGTCAGACGTCGATTAGATATCTTGGTCTGTTGTGTTGGCAGCACAGCGATACTTTCTCAAATGATTGACAGGGCAAATAAACACAAAAGGTTAAGTATAGGCTACTAGCTGTTAAACGCGACTTCGCTTGCTGGTTAATGGATAAAAGTTACAATTTGTCAATTTCTGTACCTTTGACAACGTGTATGCGAAATATCATGATGATCCGTCGAGTAGTTAACCAGTGAAAGCGTAGGTAATAAACAAAAAACTCACATTTATAATATTAGTTAGAATAGCTTACTAGCATCATCTATGATTTTCTGCCACAGCAATTGCAAAAATAATATTTTTGGTAATAATTACTTTTATCATTATAGCATATGAGCAGATCAGCACCATGTTACCCACATTTTCACAATACAAGACCATTTCGGTCACGGTATCACATTTGTCAGTTCCGGTCAACCCATCGTTCGAGAACCACAACTATGCTAAAATGTTAGTAATTACATTCATTTATCTATATAAATATTTAAAAAGTTTCAAAATATAACATTTTGTGTTATTTTAAATTTGTCACGTAAAACATTAAAAAGTAAAATTGGAAACTAATTAACAATGGAAATCAAGCCTGGAGTAGAAATAACCTTAAATATCAGCAATAAACTGCTGGCTCCTCTTTTGAATCGCCTTTGGTTTACGATATGAAGAAGGTAACTAAAAACGAAAATAATAATGTAATGTTTATTATAATAAATAACTTTATATATTTTTGGCATCTTGGTTGCCTTGAGTGCTTTTATATTTATAAAGTACAATTATTTATAACAACAGTCCTAAAGGACACCTACATACAAATTTGTATTTAGTTATTTTAACTTTACAGTGATTCAAGCGATATCAAATTTTCCAATTTGTAAAAAGCCGTCTCGAATTGGTATCGTATATTTTACTAATATTATAAATATAAAAGTTTGTTAAGACCTTCGGTGGTTTAGAGACCGTTAACCAGCTTGGCTCACACATATGTATATACTCGTAGATTAAACAGATGATACTTTTATCCCAGAATGCAAACCCGTGTGATTCACTACTATAAAGCAAAAACGAGGTTTCAAATATTTACAATAATAGGCTAAGAATTTGGTCACTGGTTAATATCATATTGAGGTTAAGCTAAGGTTGAACCGATCGTCGAAATATTTGAGGATATTGATAATCCCGATCTGCTGTCATAGACGAAGACAGTCGGGATCAACGGCTTTAAGCGCTCGTTACTACTTCAATGGTAACACGCACTCAAAAAAGTAATTAAAAAATATAGCCATCTTTTCTTTATCTTTAATAGGTTAACGTAGTTTTACACTGTATACTAGTAACCAAAATATATAGGTAAATAAAAGGAACATCACAATTTTTAGACTTGGTTTATTCCCTTTATTTTATACAACAAGTTACAATCATAGTCAAGTCGAGTATAGAGTATATAATGTGGAGCTAGGTTGTAGCTCTATCTACATTAATATCTATCTATACTAAGGTTAGTATTAGAATAAGTAGTATTCTGTTACCAGAAACATTCTCTGCATGCAAATATAGAAAGAGCTACAACCTAGCTCTATATTGTGAACTCTACACTATACTTGACTATGATTGTAACATGTTGTGTAAAAAAAATGGTCTAAATGACAGAGTTCTTCATCGGTCCTGTGTTGTATCTAAGCGTTACTAAATGCGGATTATCGATTGTGAGGTTCTTCATTTGATTCATAGGTTTGGTTTGGATAAAATGATGTTGAGTTTCCCCCAGGAGAATACGAAGCCTGAACTATTAATGCGACAATAGTGACGCTTTACTGCATGAGCTCTAAATATAACTTTTAACTAACAAGGGACCGGCTTCGGCATCGCATAGGTAGTATAAAACCTTAACAAATTATACACCTAAACCTTCCTCATAAATCACTCTGTCTATTAGTGAAAACCGCATAAAAATCCGTTTAGTAGTTTTTGACTTTATCGCGACAAGATAGACGCGGTGAGGGTCTTCGTTTTATAATATGTAGGGATGAGCCGTATAGGTATAACCGTGGTCACGCCTGTATTTAAGGAGATATATGTCCAATGATAGCTAATTAGTAATTTTTGACTTATTAAGATCATTATGTTTTATCTATGCATTGAGTCCTAAGCGTTTTACCGGAATTGCACTGACCGTGCCTTCACATTACAGTTACATGTAAGAAGAACTTAAATACGAGTATATCTGAACAAATACATGGCGAAAGACTTAATAAAAATAACCATTGCTGATCGGAAATCTCTACTTAGTCTCCCCGTGACCATGGCTGCTGAAAAGCAACCGAAACGTCGGAGAAAGTGTAAACTTAAATATAAATAGTTTAATAGTTTTAATAATTTAATTAGCTTAAAATTAGTAAAGTTTAATAGTAGTATAGCATTGTAACAGTTTCTAAATTATGTAATAAAGTGTTAAATAAACAACGCGATAAAATCCGTATATAGTAGTTTAATTTCAATAAGTACGAAGATCTTGGCCCAGGTCTTTGGTTACGTCTTTGTAGGTATGGCACAGCGATCAATACTAAGGCTTTATAATAGCCCAACCTGACAAGAGTATGGCGCCCAATTGTACACATCAGCCTGCTAGCACTAGAACTCTAATAAATACTTTAAATGTACTAGTAGAACCGGATGAAACCGAATTTAATCAAGGGTTAGCAACTGAATATGGATATGTAGAAACCGCGAAACCTGTATATTGCCACCGACTTTGCCGTTAGGCTAATCGTGTTATGGAACTTAAACTATTGCAGTTGCCACAATAATTACTATAATTATTGTTAGTTTAATACCTTACAAAGTACATAAACTAGCATGGCAAACGACCTACTTCAGATGTATAATACATCTGAAGTAGGTCGTCTGCCATGCTAATCATACAAATTATGAATTTTACCGTGTAACAGAAAAAAATATATTGACCAATGTTTTATCCCTACGTACTTATTTACAGGCTTTCAAGATAAAAGTATGCAATTAATAAGTAAGTAAGTTTATTATAACAATAATCTTAAGCGTATTCTTTTTATTTATTTACACTTATCTCACTGCACTTATTTCGACATTTCTGATGCTTTTTAGTCACGGTCGGTCGCGTAAGACAGGGCTAATACGGATACGGACCTGACATAAAATACGAAGTTTTACGGAATATCGACAAAATGTAGTAAATAAAAGTAGGAACCTAATGCTAATCCGTTAACGTCTACAGGTGAGCTTAATACGTAGCTACCCAGTAACACCCCACACGCGATATATGTATAGTGCGATCGTTAGCAGGATGTATGACTTATTTTTAATTAGACTGTGGTTTAATTATTTCATATTATTACTTGCCTTTTTTATATACGCAATATGAACTCAAGTTATTTAGCTATTAAAAATCTACATAGGTATTGAGCTTTTAATGTCACTTAGCCGAAAAAAATTCTTCAAACTCCTATGTATAGTCTTGTTCATTATATAAGATAGTATATATAAAAATACACCGTGTCCATTCTAGAACTGGCTGAGTCTATAAAGTATTCAACCACTTGTTACTTGTTGTTCCGGACAAGTGCACGGATGCGAATAGAACATGCGACGTAGGTATATCGGGTAACATTTTATTTCTTTGTTTTAACAAATCCATTCCATCACGATAAATTCAATCCTGAAACTGTTCAGAATTTCTAGATAAAAATATTTTTTTATTATTGGTGTATTTTTCAATTCGCATTAGTTATAGGTTTACGGGAACGTGGATTTTGAAAATATGAACACAATATAAAACAAATTTTTAAATATGCCTCTATGTCATATGTGTTTGTCTTAAAATAAGATGTGCTTTCAATTCATGATGATTTCATAAAAAACTAATAACGTACGTAGGCAGATAAATATACATATAACAGGTGGCCGAGGTAATACCTACTACCGAGCAAGAATATTCAAGGCCCACGGATAAATATTAATTGTTCACACTACTACTCGGCATAGGGAACATTTAAGTATGAGAAGGGTTACGCCATATTTCACCACACTATCCAACAGCGGGTGAGGAATATCACAAATCTTTGAAAATATTGCAGGGAACTCTCAGAGGTGCCAGTTTGCTCACCGTGTTTTCCTTCACCTTCAAAGCGAGTGACAACTATTACACACATACGCGTAGCTAGGAAACTAATAAATTACTATTAGGTAATTGCCAAAAATGTGTACCGGTGAGTTGTACAACGTATGCATACAATAAGGCTTCGACCTATTTATTTGTTACTACAGAAGTAGACAATGAGTACGTAATAATATCTACTATTTTGATAAAAAAATACAAGCGACTCTTAAACCAACTTATTTAAATACGTATTTATTTATACAGAATGCTTCAAAGATCCGAGGGCATCCTTAATTTGATTTGTTAGAGTTCGTTTTACTTACAGCGATGCTTCGATCCCTTAACTTTAGCAGACGTGAGGGATGTGCGAATGTTTCCAAATTCAGGGGACAAAGTACCAATCAACATGTTATTCTTCCTTCTTGATATTATTTACAAGTACAAGATTCATTTTTAAAACATGGTAAATAAAATAAAAAAATATTCGATACAAATATACGGTTGTATGTAACTATAAGACCTAAAAACTGGTTCCATACTTGAACATATATGTAAGTATAACATAATCCATACATAACATATTTGATAATAAAATCAATATTCATGTATATTGGTATAATCATCTTACTCTCTTATAAGTACATATATGTATATTGTATGCCTCTTGGACTTGTGGACAAAAAAATCTTGGACTATTCCATTAAGAAATTCTCAGCAACAGCCCAGAGTTAGGCAGTCTGCGCCTACAATCTTTTACTTTACAAAGGATGAGGAGCTGTTGATCTTACACCTGATTACTCTCCGGTCGAGTGAGAATGGAGAGTGCATCTGTGTTAACGCTCACATTTATGCACTACAATATCTACAGAGCTTCTGCCTAGTCTTTTGGCCGCCGAAACCAAAATGTTGTCTGAACAAATTATTAGTATATCTAAAAGCATATTTTGAAGTTGCTTCGTGACACACATACATATATGCATATAAAATTCTTGAGATCGTTTAACGAATAAAGACTGCAGAAGCCAACGCATTCTACAAAACTTTTGATAAATATTTTGCCATATGAACTATGCGTCTGTGGAATGTGTTGCTTATAAAAGTTAGACGAGCAAAACCTTCAAGGATTTTATTTTCTATTCGCGTGACTCAGTTATTGTGCTTTTCCTTCGATATAATATTACCTATAAGACTTATAAAACTGTAAAACTATGTCTGTACATTAAATATTTTAAAAGCATTTAGCTTTTGATATTATGAATATGTAGTAAAAAGACATGCTATTGACGTAAATATGTAACAATTGGGTGTGGTTGTTAAACTCATGGGACATTTCTTTTATTGCATTTGTTGATTACATTGTCTCTCCTCATATCAATAAACAAATAAAATTCAATCAATTTTGTGCATCATAACTTTTTACTTAAATATTGTCATTATTTTAGGCAGATTTATAAGTATCTCTGGTTTTATTACCTATTGTAAATCATTTCCGCTTTTCTATTAGATGAATCGTTCGTAATATCGCCAAAGTTTCAAGTCTATATTAGCAATTTATGAATTCATAATGTACGTCATTATGAATTCATAAATTGCTAATATAGATTGCTACTGCTAATATAGATTCGCGAACTTGTCATAAATTCTATTCTGTATAGATATAGTAGTTAGTTAGTATATAGGTATATAATAACTGCACGGCTGCGTAGTGGTTTAAGTGTTGTGGGTTCGATTAAAGATGGTGTGATCCACAAGTTGTTCCGAATCCGGATGTTTTATAACCGTTGTTTATATATTTGTAAAGATCTGCGAGATACAGGTATTATTTTAAAAGCAGGTATCGGTTTTCCAAAAACAAAATCGAATGCCAATCAAATTTGTATACTTCTAGACTGGCAATCAAGCGTTTCACGTGCCTGTTGGTAAACAGTTGCTGTAGCCTACGGACTCTAGCAACTACATGAATGGAAGTAGCGCGATCCTGGAAACTAGGCATCACACACAGGATTTATTCCTAGAACAGGAGTAGCATCTTTTTAAAATCTACTTTCAATTATCATGTTTAATCATTGTAAATTTTAACACATTATCACAATAATTTTATTTCAAGATTACAAACTAAATAATTGCTAATTTTAAATTTGTATTAAATAATAAATTCTAAACAAAATTACATACTTCCCCTTCAAATTTCGACGGTAATTTTTCAATTATAGCTAAATCACGTTTAACAATTTTGCTTCAGGCACTTACTGAACGTGGCAGTAACTGCCTCAAGCAAAAATGTTATTTATGTGAAGGTATGAGGTTATTTATATGAATGCCTTATATGAATAATCTCAGCCTACAACTTCACCCGCGTGTACATGAATGTAATGCAACGTGATACTTGAATCACGCTACGCATCATATCTCTAGTTCAACTAAACGGCATCAGATAAAAGTTAGCTTAATTGTGAAAGCAGCATCAAAATTGTCAGTGAGTTTTCGTGAAAATGTAAATAGACTGCCCAAAAAATATTAAAGAATGCTTCGTTTTGGCTTCCAATGCCTCTAAATACATAGTCAATCAAATTACATTTTATTTTATTACACAATAATTTCCTTCAAATATTGTCAATGACAGTAACTGGCAGTGCCTCGTTATTTGTCGATTTATAATAGTAGGTATGTATAGATACCTATTTATCTCAATATAAGGTAATAAACATAAAATTCTAACAACAAAACGAAATAGACGTCATCAATCGAATTTTGAAACGAGCATATTGCACGCGGTGTTCTATAAAGAGTCAAATTGAACAATAAAGCTTGTACAAGCAATAGAATAGCAATAGACATTCGACATGAAACAACATTATTAAAAAAGTTTATGATACCTAGTGTAACGGACGAACAGAACAAACAACAACAAGACATATTCTTATGAAGGGCAAGAAACTTAAGTGTGTTGTACACATGTGTGACTTCCTAAATAGTTAAACAGCCGGCGAGCTGACATTACTTCGTACCAATTGATTAGTGGCGACGACGGCGACACTGCCAGATAACGATCGCTTTAGATGTTATGTTATATTTTATATTCTTAAATTATGTATCTTCATACACTGTTTAATTAATGTATCAATTCTGTAGAAACTGATATTTCTTTTTTAAATAAGAAACTTCAAGACTCTGGGTATAATTAATGAATAATACTCTATATCGGTTTTGAAGATCACTTGATTTTTTTAGGCTTATCATTTATACACAAGATTGTTGTGTGTTTTACAAATAGTTACTAACTAGGGCGGCTCTTCAGCGTTGGTTATTTTATTGTTTGTAAAGATAACGCGATACCAGAATACCACAATCGGAATAACGATCTATACACCTCTGACCACCCTTTCGTGGCGTGAGATATACATATATGTATATTATCAACTTGCTTTATATTTGCAGAAAATTTAATTAGTGAACTTAACCATATATAGACATTATAAAAGAAGCATTGTATCTGGACGCACAACACATATTTCAAGTATAGCCTTCATTATATATAAATTCGCAATAGTGTGATTTTGTAAATAGTGGAACAGAATTAATTATGCAGCACTGTTTGCCTTCCTTTTTGTAGCACGCTACGTCTCTCGTAATCGTAGCACACAACATACATACATATGTAATGTTATTTGCGTAGTATACTACGCCGTTCTCCGAACAAGTTTTCCATATAAGAGTTTATACGATTATATTTAATTGTACAACGTGTATGCAACACAATTAATGCTTATCTTATTTTTAAACGTATATAAAATAATATAAAATTCTAAAACTACAACGTTATGGCAAATAAATCATTTATCTTTACAATAAAAGTCATGGTTCTTAAAATAAATAAAGAAATTGTAATATGGACAGATTTTTCGTTTAGAATTTGTAATTGATAATTATCATACATGTTATTTTTAAAAGGAACCTCAAATGTTGCCTGTGAAGTAATCGCATAATTTGCAGTTACTGATTCACAACCCTTTTTATTCATGATTATTTTCCACATTGCGCTAAAAGTTGTCACGGAAAAGAAACGCTAGAATATGTAATTCATATCTTCTAATTATAAATATGAAAGTGATTCTGGCTGTTGGGTACGTTTTGATCATTCAATTGATATTTATGAAATTTTGGAGTATATGACTATGACTATGCATTAGATACATATGTATCCGAAGGGAATCTTAGGTATGAGATTGCACTTTAACGAGTAGGTATCTACATATTTGATTCTTAGATAAGATAAGTAAAGTAACGGGAAAGCTAAAGCAACTACATACATACATAGTCTCTACGTTCCCAAAGGGTACCTATGTATTAAACCCAAATTTCACCACATATGTTTTAAGTCCCACGTAATAGTGAGCGTGTCTATTGCCACCGGGTCACGTCTGGTTTATTTTGAATAGGTATCAGTTGCTGTTGATATTTGTCCACAGAAATTCTCATAACCCTGACTTAGGAATCCAACCGCACTATCAGCCGTAAAAATAAGTTCAATTTTAAGTAACGCTGCGAAACCAACGAGTCAATGTAATGTGAGGGAGTCTTTATATAAATGTATGTTTTACTCTAATAAATGCAGTGTTGTATCAGCATTCATCGTATCATTTACTCTCCGAAACTACACCTATTACCCCAACCGTGCATGGCGATCCTGCTAGCGCGAGTTAAATGTTGTTAAATGAAGTGCAATAAGTACAAACTTTCGTGGAGATCCATAGCGATCAGTATATTTTTGTGCGATAATTCAGTCATTGTAGTATCATAGGAAGTATTCCCCAGAACGCAGCGGGTGGTACGTCTAACGTGGCAGAAGTTAGGCAGTTGGCTGTCCACGCCAACTCCATGAATATTATTTTGCTGGTGGACTTTATTGTGGACTTTAAGTGTACCTAGATATGTGCAAATATTTGCACATATTAGATTAATTTGATGAATAAATAATTACTTTATGGCGGAGAAATTGCAGGAATTGTACCTATACACTTTTATTTGTAATAATTGATTATTAATTGTATATAAAAGTGTACTTAGTAAAAATCGGTCCAGCTAGGCGAAAAAGTACTATTGTTACTACAAACTTAACAGAGGCCAATGAGTTGGAAAGGAATATAATATATTTTAACGTATTTTTCTACAGGTAAAAGTAATATAGATAAAAAGGAATATTTGATTATTCAAGACTTGTGTTCCAAATTTGATGAGATATATGAGAAAATTCTAGATTTATGCTCTGAACAGTCATCTACAAGCGCAATTATGGCTACTACTACTTCTAAATTTGATCTTAAAATTGCATTAAGTTTATTGCTGTTTCGTCAGATAGCAAGAGTAGTACCTATAAAACAGCTCATAGATGGCGTAGAATATTATAAATCTGAATTAGATCAAGAATCGCAAAGAAAACTTATTAACTTTGTAAAATTATCGACATCCTATGATACAGTTGATGATTTAAATTGCATTTGTTGCCCAAAAAATAGGCAACTGAAATTCAGCGAAAGCTTCAAAATTTTAAGCAATATAAATGTTGATGAATTCGGTAGACAAATAACAGAGATGTTTGTCGTGTTAGCGATTTCTCAGTCAGATGGCAATGGTGACCACTTTAAGGTGTTTAAACCAGTAAACAAAAAACAGGCTATCAAGTCTTTCGCTGAAGGACTCAGAAACCGTCGACTCGGCATGATTATAACTGCTAGGAATTATACGTCACTAAAAGATGCCGTGCAAGCAGCTATTGAGGAAGATGTCACTGCAGCTATTAATATTTTAACCATGAGTTCTAGAGGCAGATCGTATTATAACCGACCAGCGCGAGGAGGCCGCTCTTTTTTCTCAGGAAGAGGACGTGGACTCTCACATCAGTCGGCTCTACGAAATCAGCAGGATACGACTCAGGTTTTGAGAGATCAGCAGACGAGTTGGCGCCGGCCTGCCCGACCATTTCGTGAAAACAGTCTAAATTTTAATAATCATCCTAGGAACGGTGCAAGTGGGACACGCATACATATTTGTATACAAGTAATAATTCTATGACCGAGCAAAATGAACAAGACGAAAATCTGTTTTTTCGTGACTGAAAACATTATTTTATCCTGTAACAATGTTAGTTACTTAATTATGAGATCATCCGATTATTATAAATATAATCTATTAGTTGATACGGGTGCATCCATATCGGTCGTAAAGTATAAACATCTACGCGAACAAAATATCCAATCCATAGGTTATGTTTATTTAGGGCACTCCGCGATAGCAACGATAAGACCCATCATGTAGGAGTGGCTGGAGAGGTGTTTTGGCGCCTTCGCCTTCTGGATGACGCAGGTGCTCTCGGGGCACGGCTGCTTCGGCAAGTAACTATGTCGCATCGGCCGAAAGGAGATGTACCGGTGCCATCACATCGCATCATTTATATATACGGTGTTATCTTCCCTTGATAAGTCATCACCTATTTGTGCTATTTACTGCGATATGTCGTCAGCATTCGATCATGTGGACCACAAAATCCTAATTAATAAGCTTGAAGCCTATGGCATTAGAGGTAATGTATCAAAATTAATTCAATCTTACTTAACTGATCGAACACAAATTACTCAGATATGTAGACTCAATATCAAAACGAAAACAGAAGAAACATATAATTCAAAGGAGTGCTACGTAACATACGGAGTGCCCCAGGGAAGCGTATTAGGTATTATTCTCTTCATTTTGTATATAAATGACTTGCCTAATGCCGACGACAGCACTGTAACTATAGCATGTAAGAATATTGACTATTATAAAATTGACATAAATAATTCCCTGATATCAATAATTAATTGGCTGAATAATAATAATTTGAAAATTAACATAAATAAAACAAATATTATGCATTTCGCTCAAAGAGTTCAAAATCATTCAAATTTTACCATAATACATGACAAAAACAAAATAAATGAAGTAGCTACTACTCGATTTCTTGGTCTAATAATTGACCAAAAGTTGAACTGGAAAGAGCACATTGATAATTTAAGTAAAAAAATCAGCTCTAGTTCATACGCTTTATACAAGCTTACCCCTACATTAAATATCGATGCAATCATTACTGCATATTACGGTCTAGTTGAAACCACACTAAGATATGGGATTATATTCTGGGGTAACTCCACCAATAAAGACATGGCATTTAAAATTCAAAAACGCTGTATACGTGCTATGTTTCAAATTCCGAGTACAGAAAGTTGTAAGCCTTTATTTATTAAGCACAAAATATTAACGCTACCGTCATTGTACATCTTTGAAGTTGCTGTGTTTGTAAAAAGTAACCCGCACTTGTTTTCAAAATTGTCAGACACAGTAAAACGTAACAGGCGTGATAATTCTAAAATACCCATACACAGCTCTAGGACCGCGCTTGTGCATAAAAGCATTATATGTATGGGAACAATTATTTACAATAAACTTCCCAAGGAATGGAAGCAGAAAAGTTTACTATTGTTTAAAAAACAAATTAGGGGTTTCCTAGCTAACAAGGCTTATTATACTGTAACAGAATTTTTGAATGACCAATTTTAATGTTTTTTATATAATTCTTCTTCTTTTTACCATATTATTATACCTATTGTTATTGCATTCATTGATTAGATTTGACATTTTAGTATTACCGCATGACATTTTATTACTGTATTATTTGACATAATTATGTACTTTTATTATTTTTATTTTAAACTTTATAACAATTTTTTATTTTGATTGCAATTAAATATTGGATATGATTAACTAAATTATTGGTATTAATTAAATTTCATGTGTAATACTTTTTACTTAATATAAACTAATATTTGTATGCCTTAAAGGCAAAACATGATGAACATGTATTTCTTTTAAAACCATGCATTGTATGCTATATTACTCATGTTTGTGACAAATAAACAGATCTTTATCTTTATCACGGCGAGGACTGCCCCGAGGACACGGTGCAGCATACCCTTGAAGAGTGCCCGGCCTGAGCTAAAGAGCGTCGTGATCTCGTTGCGGCAGTAGGGGTGGAGCGTCTCTCGCTACCGGCCATGGTAGAGTCTATGGTCACGAGCGAGAGCGCATGTGTAGCCGCCGCTTCCTTCTGCGAGGTAGTAATGTTCGCTAAGGAGGTGGCGGAAAGGGAACGGGAGACGAACTCCAGCCTCCCGGCCTGCAGTCGACGCACCGGGCGCTGAAGTTCGCTAAACGATCTCCGACCCCCGTCAGCTCTGGCCTGGGGTGACAGACTAGGGTAGTCTGTCGCCCGTGCAGAGGTAGGCCCGAGACAGCGCCGGCGGAGCGTCGCGTTCCGCGCGCGCCTGTCAATGAATGAGTATTATAAAAATGCGACGAGGCCGCCAGGACCAGGTGGATGGCGGCCCTGCCGGGGCTGCAGGATGAATGCGCGAGTGATCCCTGCGCCTCGGCCATAGATTGTGAGAAGGAACACCGTGGTAGGTTTAGTCGGTATTACTGGGATATCTCCATCTTTTCCCGGTTGAGTCCGACATAACCCCTCCCCGCTCGCCTGCCTCCGCGGAGGGGTAAGCGCCAATGCATTCCGCCACGTTAAAAAAAAAATAAAGTTATGTTTAAGCCTTGTTATTGAAAGTGTTACACTTATTCATAAGTTCTTTGTTTTTAAATCATTACCTTGTAAAAGTAGTGGCATCCTTGGACAAGACTTTTTGAGCGAGTATAAGTTGGTTTTAAATTTCGGTAATCGAACTTTGTTATTATGGAATAACAATATTAAGATATCGTTACCTCTAATTATGGCAAACAATAACATTAATATACCAGCGAGGTCAAGTCGAGGTCGAGTCTATTCATTTTATACCTACATGTGAGACAGAGGAATGTATAGTTAATGAAACAGAACTAGAAGAAGGAATCTTTATAGCGAGTGCCTTAGTTAAACCTACCGATATAAAAATATTCTATCCGTATTTTAAATACAACTGAAACTGATTTGTCAATAAATTCGATTAATGCTATCCTTCATAAAGCGAGCGGGTAGAAGTCTCTTGGAACAAACATATATCATATGTTTGTTTCAAGAGACTTCTAGAACAGTTATCCATTAAAAGTAAATGTGCAAAATACTCTGATGTTTTTTATCTTCCTGGCGATAAATTAGGTACGTCTAAATTATATGAACACAGAATTACCTACTTTGAAACTAAATACAGCTCCAGTGTACGTGGAGCCTTATAGACTTCCGCATGCTCAGAAAAACGGAGTAAAGAAACAAATAGATAATTTATTAGAGGAGGGAGTTATTGAACCATGTTCCAGTAAATGGTAAAGTCCAGTATTGCTCGTGCCTAAAAAATCTAATTCTACTGGGGAAAAGAAATGGAGGTTAGTCGAAGTTTACAGAAAACTTAACAATTGCATACAAGATGACAAATTCCCTCTACCGAACATATCTAACAAACTAGATTTCCTGTGTGGATGTATTTACTATACAAATTTAGATTTAAATCAAGGGTTTTCAACGTTGGTTTAGAGAAAAACAATCGTAAATATACTTCATTTTGTGCAGGCGGTCAGTACCAGATGACCAGAATGCCTATGGGTCTCAAGACCAGTCCCAGCTTATTTTCACGAATGATGACCATAGCATATTGATGATCTTGTTGTAATGGGTAGAAACCTATCTCATCATAATAAAAAAATAATGGATGTATTTGAAAATTACGAGGTTCTAATTTAAAATTGAACCCTTCTAAATGTAATTTTCTCAAAAAGGGATTGCTTCATTTTGTGTGAGATGGCATATTACCCGGTCTTGAAAAATCTAAATAATTCAAAATTATCTAGTGCCTATATGTTCAGACGAGGTAAAACGCTTCGTTGCTTTTGGTAACTATTACAGAAAATACATTGAAAATTTTGCTGACAAAAGCATTCATCGTATCATTTACCCTCCGAAACTACACCTATTACCCCAATCGTACCGTAACATATCTAGTAGAACGAAAATAGTCCAAAATATAATATACTACAATTATACCTACTGTAATCTAACAAATGTTAAAAATGCAGTATTTTCACAAATAACATTGAATTGATTTACTTCGAGAATACTTGCACATGTTAAGTACTGAACCCTAAGGAATAACGACGACGCAGCAATGTCGTAATTTATTTGGAAGCAACTTCAAATTGCCGACGCAGCAATTGCAGCATCGCCGATGACATCCGTACGAACACGATTCGCTGACGCATCAACTTAATTTTAATAATTCTAGTTAATAAAATCATCATCCCATATTCTCGCATCGAATAGGTTTCATTTATTTTAATTGTAATTTCTTTGATAAATTAAAGTTAATTTTATAAGTAACTTTGGTTTTTTTCGAACCTCCGGCTGCAGTATACGTAATTGGCGCAGTCGGTAGGATACTCGCGGGCCGGTTCGCGAGCATTAGAAGCATCTTATATCGATATTCGCGTTCGCGGGTCGCCCGGGCGGCTATCAAGCCACGGTACGAGTATCCTGAATCTACCGTATAGCTGCGGAGCCGGGTGGAGAATCCAGATTTCGATTCCCGACGAAGAACCAGAGATGAAATACATGTAAGTGCATTTCTCGAATCTTTCTCGTGTTGCTTCCTTTTTTATCCTAATTACTTAGTTTTATCCTAAGATTTTTCGCCACGAAAAGCCTTGTCCCTGGAACCCTGCAACGCGACAGGCTTGCCGAAATCTATTAGATAACTGTAGAGAGTTAGATAGTAAATTAGATTTTAATCTAAGCGACTTATTTGAATTTAAAATGCCGCATAACCCCGATGTTATCTTTAAGGCCTTCCGCCTTAGGGAGTAGAGTTTGACGGTATTCAAACTGTGTTGACTAGATTTATTAATATATGTGATCAAATATTTGCTGAGTATGCCAGTGCCGAGCCAGGTAGTGAGTTAGGAAACTTATGTCTTTTAAATGGTATTTTAAATCAAATAACAATAATAGACCAAAGGGATGAAACAGCTTTATACAATGACCTCTCATTGGCTATACAGGGTAATAAAACCCCGCAGGAATTTTATGATCAATGCCAAACCTTGTTTAGTACTATTATGACGTATGTGACTTTACATGACACAATACCGACGACTGTCGAAGCGAAACGAATACTTTACAAGAAAGTAACTATGCAAGCTTTTGTACGTTGGGCTAAAGGAACCTTTAGGATAGCGCATTCGTTGCATGCGTCCGAAATCAATTGAATAAGCTTAAGAATACGTGCAGGAAGAATTAAATATAATATACCTGCAACAACGTAATGATTTACCGAAGGCTCAAAGCACTTCTAAAGCTGCTACATCTCATAATATACCGTTAAATATGTCAGTTATGCCGCGACCCCCTGTACCTAACTGGCCAGCCCCAGTAGGACCACGTAATTTTCAATCACAGCCCCAAGCTTTTAGATTCAATACGCCTAACGTACAACACAATCGTTTTCCCACACGGACACAGCAAATGTTCAGTATACCGCCACCAAATTACCACCCCCAAGTAATGTGTTTCGCCTACCATATAAACCCAATCCGCCACAGAATTTCAGTGCAAATCCCATGAGCGGAACACTGTTCCTAAGCCATTACCTATGACGTCTGGCCATGATTGGCGGCAATCTGGGAATCCGCCACCTTATAATTATTTAAAGACACGGGAATTAAATATGAATGAATTTGCTTTGCCTGACAATCTCTATTATTCTGCTGACTATTATTGCGATTCTGAATACGATTATTACACTGACTATAATGACTACTATAACAGTTACGACTTTAGCTATAATACCGACCCGAGTTATTGTTATGCTACTTATACTTATCAGTTAATAAGTGAGATAGAGCCCCAGCCAGGCCCTAGCTGTGCACCTCATAATCAGGATTTTCAGTCGGACAAGATATCAAAAGAGCAAGGATATACAATATATATAAGGACGAACAGAAGGAAGAAGGAAGGAAGAACAGACTCAAAGACAGTTGCCATACATTGAAATATCTTGACCTCTTTTAAAATGTTTAATAGACACCGGCGCTAATCAGTCTTTTATTAGCCCCGAGGCTGTACATAAGTTTTCCCTAATTATTCTCTTAGTTACGATCCTTTCGAAGTAACAAACATACACGGTGTAAGCAGGAGTGACCATTCTATTACGTTTCCAGCTATTTGTATACCAATTTCACAACTATTTTGACGGAATAGTAAATAACGTTAATAGGACTAGTCCTAAATCTTTCAGATTTATATTGGCTTCCCATTTAGGCAATATCTAGATATTGTCTAAATGGGAAGCCAATATAAATCTGAAAGATTTTAAATTAATAACGCTAAACGCAACAAGTCAGATTAAGTTGTATAATTCTCGCAACATTAATCTATATGAAGATATCCCAGCCAAAAGTTCTAATATAATTAAAATACCTATTAACGCCCCGGATGACGAGGTTTTAATAGATGAACAAATTTTCTGTGGTTGTATTTTATACGAATGCCTTACTACCGTAATTAATAGTTGAGGTTATGTAGAAATAAAAAACCCAACATCCAATGATATTATATTTTATTTAGACCAGCCTGCTTGTGCGAACGTTTTCAATATTGAATACACGCAAACTAAAAACTCAGATCGAGTGAATGATGTACTATCGCGATTACGCACTGACCATCTTAATGCGGAAGAAAAAGCCAATTTCTTAACACTTTGCGCTCGTTATGCAGATGTATTTTACATAGACGGAGAACCATTAACTTTTAATAATAAAATTAAACGTCGAATACTAACAACGGACGAGGTTCCCGTATACACTAAGAGTTATCGGTATCCTTTTATTCATCGACAAGAAGTTAGGGACCGAATTTCAAAGATGTTACAGCAAGGTATTATTAGACCATCTGATTCTGTATGGAGTTCGCCCATTTGGGTCGTGCCTAAGAAAATGGACACTTCTGGTAAACAGAAATGGCGTCTTGTCGTAGATTTTCGCAAGCTGAACGAAAAACAATAGACGATAAATATCCTATACCGAATATTAGTGATGTCCTTGACAAATTAGGAAAATGTCATTATTTTATCACCTTAGATTTGGCAAGCGGATTTTACCAGGTCGAAATGGATCCTAAGGATATATCTAAAACCGCTTTGAATGTAGAACATGGGCATTTTGAATTTCTTCGCATGCCTATGAGTTTAAAAATTTTTCCATCAACTTTTCAAAGAGTTATGGACAATGTACTCCGAGGTCTTCAAAATAACATATGTATAGTCTATTTAGATGACATCATAGCTTACAGTTAATTCCTTCAGGAACACATGGAAAACCTGGAAAAGTTTTCCAAAGACTTAAAGATTCCAACTTTAAAATTCAAATGGATAAGTCCGAATTTTTAAAGCTTGAGACTGCGTATCTTGGTCATATCATTAGCAGAGACGGTCGAACGGTCGACGGACAAACCCAATCCTGATAAAATTGCCGCCATTGAAAAGTATCCGATACCGAACACCCCAAAGGAAATCAAACAATTTTTAGGCCTTCCCGGTTATTACCGAAAATTCATACAGACTTCGCACGAATTACAAAACCTCTTACCCTTTGTCTCAAGAAAAGTAACAAAGTAGTCCATAGCCCCGAATATGTAAATTCATTTAATAAATGTAAAATGTTACTAACGAATGATCCCATCCTACAGTACCCTGATTTTAATAGAGAATTTAACCTAACAACAGACGCTTCAAATGTCGCTATTGAAGCGGTGTTATCTCAGGGACCCATAGGGTCTGTCAAACCAGTCTGTTACGCTTCTCGTACACTAAACGAAAGCGAACTAAATTATAGTCCAATAGAAAAGGAATTGTTAGCCATAGTGTGGGCTACAAACTACTTCAGGCCATACCAGTGGCGTGCACAGGATTTTAAGACTGGGTAGGCAGAATATTTTAAAAGGTCACTTACCAAACATTTTAACTGCATATTGGTTTAGATTCGTCGTCGTATCGAATAAATTATGATGTGTGTGATTTACCACCTCAAATATACATAAATTGACTGAATTTATGAACATATCAATTTGCGGATATTCGAAGTGGCCTCGACGCATTTGTCTGATGTTCTGTATTTGCAAAATAAACAATATCTAACAAAAAAAGGTCGGTCGTATGTTGTGCGTGTACGGAACTATAAAGTATATATATATATTTTTATTTATAAATTGAATCTACACGTCTATCTTTCAGTAAGAATTTTTGGAATACGGAATCGTAAAAGTTAGGAACGCGTTTTATTGTAGTAAGAAGGTTTTTATCTATTGATATCATGGAAAGATCTGTAAGTCGTTCCTGGGCTTGTGTATTCCTTATTAAATAAGTATGTATACGTTTTAGCGACGAAAAGGACCTTTCGGTTGAAGCACTGCTCGCGGGAACCGTAACAATTAATTTTGCCAAACGCAGTACTTCGGGAAAGACTGTATTTAAGTTATTTTCGTAAAAATGGTCTATAATTTTATGAATACTAAGGCTTTTGAATTCGGCGGTTTTATAAACACATTTGAGCATTGATAAGGCGGTCTAAGTTAAAGTTGAATAATAATAATAATATTCTACCACAAACACACAACACCATCTAGCCCAAACTAAGCAAGGCTTGTACTATGGGTACTAGACAATGGATAAACATACATATATACAATTTTTTCTTTGTTAATACATACATATTAAACATAGAAACACCCAGACCAAGACAAACATCCATGTCCATGGACACAAATGTTTGACTTGTGCGGAAATCGAACCCGCGACCTCAGGTGTGGCAGTCGGTTACACTAACCACTACGCCATCGAGGCCGACATAAATTATAATGAATGATTTATAAACATCTACGAATTGCGTTACTAATTCAACCGGAAAATTAACATTATAATTATTGAAATTTTCGCACGATAGTAATTCAAAAAACTTTAATTTCTTTAGGTTTTTATAACGGTCGCGACATTCATTAGATATATTATCTTCAATTTCAATGAAAATCCGCTTAAAATAAATGTTGGCGTCTACAACATTACGTTTCGGTTTTGGCGGTCCTGTTATACTTTTTACACGTTTAAAAATGATTTCAAACTTAGATCTGAATGTATCCAAAAACAATTCAAATTCTTTAATTTTTTCACGCAATAAATTACATCCGACGTCTTTTTTTTATAACTGCGTATAAAAGATATAAAGTATAAAGGATATCAGTTTCCGCGCATATTTCATTAAACACATAGATGGAGTAAAAATTGGAATACAAAGTCTTTTAAATTGTAGAACAATAACGAAGACTGACTTAAAGTCTCGCCATCCCAGGCGCCTACATTTTCCACGATATCCTTAAATAACTCAATTAAATTAGTAAAAGAATTGAAAATCACATTTACAGTACGCGAATTGTAAGTCCACCGAGTGAATCACTTGTTTTTTATCACTGAAAGATAGTTTTAAAAACGCGTCACTTTTTATTTCTTTTATACACCCACCATCTGAACAACAAAAAGCTTCACGGCGAAGAATTTCCATTTTTCACTCTATAAAAACGTTAAAATGTTAAATGAACTGCAACAACACAAGACAAACAGAACAAATATTAACAATGGCGACTTCTTCTTGAGTTCTAACTCACATAAAATTAAACAAAATACCTACGACAAAAAACGACATTCGTCGTACTTCGGCAATTCTCGTGAACTTTCGT
Source organism: Catocala nupta (assembly GCA_963675205.1). Classification (NCBI taxonomy): domain Eukaryota; kingdom Metazoa; phylum Arthropoda; class Insecta; order Lepidoptera; family Erebidae; genus Catocala; species Catocala nupta. Next base: position 15,174,104 of record OY776082.1, read on the forward strand.
CATGTATGAAGGCCACTAATCACGTCATATAGACTCTGTCTTTTTTGCGTTTGTGTGCGTAAGTTTTAACATTGTATGACAAATATTTATAGGAACGCACATAGATATTTTTGAGTCCGTCTCGATGCACACATGTAAAGAATTATGCAATATTAGTTCATGTCTATTCCGTCGCATTAGGCGCATTGCAGCCAACGCTAGTGCAGCCTGTACGCGATAGTTGGCGCTGATATTATGATATAGGTCCTAAGAAATTTTGTTTATGGAAATTAATTATTCGTCGATAGATATAAATACTGGACTTCAAAATAAAATATAATAAATATTTATCTGAGTTAGAGAGGACTAGAAGGAGTTAGGGTAGGCAGTATATTTTTGTCTTTATGAACCGCATGCCACTGGCCATATCTATTCGACAGAAAATTTAAAATACTCACTGACCACAAACCGTTTCAATGGATGATGAATCTGAAGGATCCGAATTAAGGATCGACAAAATAGCGACTTAAACTTAGCGAGTTAGACTTTACTGTAGTTTATAAAAAAGGAAAGTTTAACACCAATGCTGATGCCGCGTAGAGATACATATCAACGAGACTGACGAGATTAATTCTGTAATTGAAAGTATCAAAGACTTAAGTTCAATGATTTACAACCCTTCAAAAACACCAATCCAACATGTTAACTCTTTGACTGACACCTTACATATTAATAATGAACATCCTGGAGTAGAAATTACTAATCAATTAAATGTACCAGCTGACCAGACTAATTCCTCAACTGACACAATAGATACCAGTAACGAACAGCCTATTTTGGAAGTTCCCATTACAGACGAGCCTCTTAACAAATTTCACAGACAAATTTACTTTACCTGACATAAAACGAAGACCAACAGTCACCAAACCTTTTGAAAGTCATACAAGAACAGCCATTCAGATTTCAGAATCAAATTTAGAATCAGATGTTACTAGTGCTATCAAAGAATATGTTAACCCAAAGGTTGAAACTACCATACTAACCCACCTTTAGCCATGTATTCAATAGTACCTATTATAAAGGATAAAATCAAAAGCTCCTCTCTTAAACTCGTATTAGCTAAGACAGAACTCGAGAATGTCAAAGAATATCTGCGACAACAAGATATTATTCGGCACTATCACGATGGTAAGACAAACCACCGTGGCATAACCGAATGCTATTTAGCCCTTTCACGGAAATAATACCGGCCAAAAATGAAGGAACAGATCGCTAAATTCATTAACGAATGTACCATCTGCGGTCAGGCTAAATATGATAGAAATCCAATAAAACCACATTTTAATATAGTGCCACCAGCTACAAAACCATTAGAGATTATTCATATGGATCTATTCACAGTTGAATCCGAGAAATACGCAACATTTATCGACGTTTTCACTAAATACGGCCTGGCATACAACCTACGAAATGGTACCGCTATATGTATAATACAATCACTACTAAAATTTTGCACTGCATGACTATTATAACTGACAATGGCACAGAATTTACCAACCAATTATTCTTAGAGTTCATGCGTATTCATAAAATAGTTCATCATAAAACATAGAGCGTTTTCATTCGACATTATTGGATCATATAAGAATTCTTAAATTACAACACAAAAATGAACCAGTAATTAATCTTTTATCATATCTATTATAGCATACAATAGCTCTATCCATAGTTTTTCCAAGTGTAGGCCTTTTGACTTATTGAATGGACATTTTGACCCAAGAGATCCAATAAACATTGACTTTACTGAACATATCTTACAGCAATATGCGCAGCATCATAGACAACAGATGAAGGTTTATGATATAAATAACGAATCTTCTCTTGCAAACCGGACAGCTCTAATCGAAAATAGGAATAAAGCCCGCGAACCCGAAGTAAAATATGCACCCCAGCAACAAGTTTTTATTTAAAATCCTTTCGCCAATCGTCAGAAAGTCGCACCACGTTACACGCAGGACACAGTCCTAGCTGACTTACCAATCCATATTTATACCTCGATAAAACGCGGCCCTGTTGCTAAATCGCGGCTGAAACGCGTACCTAAAGGGTGCCAATTGTTATATGATCCTGCTGTTACTGATAATACATGTGACGCACTCTCAAGAGATAAGACTTGAGACTTTAGCTGATGGACCAGGACTGCTACCATACAAACTAGGACCAACCAGATTAACGACACATTACCATTCTTTTATAAAATTTATTCAGTTAACAGACATTGAAGACAAAATTGACTCTGTACAAACGCAACTTAAGATGTTTAGGACTAAACTTAGTAGAGAAACCTACATAATTTACGAATATCAAGTCGATTACCTTACTAACAAACTTAGTAAAGTACTTAATCGAATAAAATCATTGCAACCTGTAAGAGTCAAAAGAGGTTTGATAGATAGCTTAGGGTCGGTAATAAAAAAAGTTTCCGGCAATTTAGATTATCAAGAAAAAAAAAAAAAAAAAAAAAAGGGTCGGTAATAAAAAAAGTTTCCGGCAATTTAGATTATCAAGATGCCTTAAGATACGATGAAGCCATTAGAACTTTGCAGGCAAATGACAATAAGATAGTTTCAGAATTCAATAACCACATAAGTCTAAGTAAAGAATGTCCCAACATAATTCTGTTTTAGAACAACTAGCATTTAATCAGGCAAAAATCAATGCATCATTAGAATTACTTATAGAAAGAGATGCTTTTAAAGATTATAAACTAATGAGATTTACAAAGTTTTCTCAAAATTTAGGTATAATGTTAGAGATAATTAGAATAGAAAATATCTTAGCGTTCATGCGAGCGTCCAGTACCCACCATTCAATGATAGACATAGAAGTCTTAAAATCTATGTTAGACAAATTAAGATCTTTAAGATAACCAAGATCAAATAGTAAATTTAGAATTACGGGAATACTATAATTTAATCAAGCCAGGTTCATATTTCGTTAAAAAAAGAATAGTAATAGTTTACAATTTTCCTATTGTTTCCCATGAAATATACGATTTATATAAGTTATCCATTGTCCCTAATGAAAAACAATTAGCCCTTGTACCCCCTACTCCTTATATAGCAACAACCGAGAAATCATTTATGTACATAGAGGCTGAATGCCCGAAGTACAGCAACATATATCTCTGTGAAAAAAAGATTAGTCATCAGGTCCGGACGGAACCCGATTGTACCCAAGAACTTATCACACGCCAAGATCTGAAAGACACCTGTCAATTCACCAAGATCTCGTTATCTAAAGAAGCAATAGAGAAATTGGATGATCAACACTACGTACTCTCATTATCGCAACCTACCCAAGTACAGCTGACCTGTGGCAGAAGGGACTTTAATACGTTACGAGGCAGTTATCTCGTCACCATTCTCATTGATAGCTATATCCGAACGCCAGAATTCACTATCATTAATGACGAAAACGAGATAAAAGGGCAACGACTAAAATTATCAATGATTCCCTATGACAGATTGAACAAGACAGACGTCTTCGCTAATATTGGTTCCAGATCAGTAAATTTGGAAGAACTTCACAGCATCCAGAACAAAGTCTTATTAGAGAACATAGAGATAAAGGAAACTCAGTCTATTGTCCTATACCATACAACTACACCACTTTATACCATCGTAGTATGTGCAGTAATAAACCGCAAATATAAATGTTGGAATCTCAGGTCAGAAAACAAAGAGAAGCAGCAATCTCTCAAGATAAATACAAATGAAGAGATGACCAAGAAACATAATGAAGTTCCAGCAACATTTTCTCATAATATGACAAAATAGTTGCTGTTCTGCGGATGGAGGTGTTAAGTACTGAACCCTAAGGAATAACGACGACGCAGCAATGTCGTAATTTATTTGGAAGCAACTTCAAATCGCCGACGCAGCAGTTGCAGCATCGCCGATGACATCCGTTCGGTCATGTTTCGCTGACGCAACTTAATTTTAATAATTCTAGTTAATAAAATCATCATTCCATATTCTCGCATCGAATAGGTTTCATTTATTTTAATTGTAATTTCTTCGATAAATTAAAGTTAATTTTATAAGTAACTTTGATTTTTTTTCGAACCTCCGGCTGCAATATACTTAATTCACAGGTAAATAGTAGGTATCATTATTAGGTATCTGTTGTATAATGCACCAAGTTATTAAATATCTAAGTAGTACCGATTCCTTAAAATATGAATAAGTGGGTAGTAGGTATACCCTACATTAATTTTAATACAGTCAAATTTTCCGCCCGCAACAGTCCTGCGTGGAATCCATGGTGGTATAAAAATTATCCTGTGTTAACCTGTGTTTGCCAGGGCTTGGTCTGTGTATTTTATGCAATTGTACCTAAATGCTGAATGTTGATTGCCGCACTTATAATATTCTGATGTGGTGTTCGCTATAAGTGTTTGTTACACTATTGTTTAATATTAATAAAAAGGAGCACTCTTTTATTGCGTATAACCAGTGTAAACAAATGTTGATAAACCAAATTAATAAATTGAAATCGGTCCAATGTCCGTTTTAAGTGACAAACATCAAAACATCATCACAAACCTTTCACATTTTCAATATTAGCGGTCGCCTAGTGGTCGAAATTCGACCATCATTGATTTAAATTTTAAGTTTGACAGTTATAAAGGTTTTATTGTCTAGAACTATATCCTTATAATCACATTTCATTTAGATTTCGCCAAGGCTATACTTACAGGTTAATTTACCTATCTTTTTACTTGCTACTTTGTTTTCTTTTTTTCTTTATAACATAACATATAAATAAGGTATTTGTAACCATAGTTACGAAGAATTGTACGACGTCAGACGAACAATACAGAAATACTACGAACGCGATTCGACTGCGTGTGTCAAATGCATGGTTGTGTGCGTGTATTGTTTTTTTATTAATTTAATGTATTTCTAAAGCATATTTTATAAAAATATTAGCATTCACCACTCCTTCTCCATATAAACTTTAACTGTGCCAAATTTTATACTCCTCCGTCCGCGCAATTTTCGTAAAAAGGGGTACAAAACTTTTGCTTCACGTATTAATATATAGATAGCAGGATTTTACATTGAATTTGCTCACATATTAGGTAGTACTGACGTCGTGTAAGAAGTTCTCAAAGAGAAACTATTTGACTTATGCCACACTCCTTAGCATTTGAGCCCTCGAAACCAAAGTGGTTACTAAGTAATAAAACACCTCACTTTGAGTAAATTAATCCACAATGACCCACAAATTCGTGCCAGTTAAGCATGAATAGATACTTATAGAATGTCAGGTTATTAGCTAGCAGTAATTGTCATAATTTAAATATAAAATATAATTGTATAGGCTTAGTTGTATAGCAGCGATAGCTCAGTGGGGAGACCAACAGACTGCAATTCAGAGGGTCTCGGGTTCGAACCCACGTCGCGCACCTCTGATTTTCGGAAGTTATATGACTTTTCGAAATTATGTGCGTATTGATTGACAATAATCGCCTGCTCCGTTTCGGAGAGCACGTTAAGCCGTCGGTCCCGGCTGCTATGAACATCTATGGCAGTCGTTATTGGGATGCCAGTGCCCTATAATAGCCTGACACTGGTCTAGCCTTAGGATATCGTTAGCCTTCAGGTTGCGGAGGTCAGGTGGCAGCCGCTCCGTGTAAAAACTGATATCCAGTCAAATCCCGTTAGACCAGAAAAGCCGACCCCAAGTGACTTGGGAATAATAAAGGCTAGGGAGAAGAGAAGTTGTATAGGCTTTTAACCGTTACATGTAATGGCAAGATTCGTAGAATCATTACTATAACTTTTCTTTATAACTAAGTTCCAAACGAGCCAAAACCTGATCGTATCATGATAAACATAGGTAGTATAAGTTTTACGAAAACCTACTATGAAGTGTAAGTATAAATCTATGTATGAAAAATGCAAATAATTCGAAATTTGTGAAATTAAGCTTCAGATTGTAACGTACGCTTTGAGGAGGCAACTTTAATTTGGAGTAAAGTTACCTATGGCTATAAAGCCTATAAATCTCGCCCTTATGCTCCTGTTGTATTGTTTTAGTGCCCCAGGTAGTTCTTACTGTAAACTGATTACAAACATAAGATTGCCTTGCAGAGCAAAACATAATAATGATTAGAGCGAGCAGAGCATAACAAAAAATTGTGTGATTCACATACCATTGATACATCTTTAGGTGTCACACAAAGTCTGCATGTTTATACCCTCTCGTAATACCGAGATGGTTAGGTTAGGTTACGGGCCTGCCCCCCACCTAAGGGTTCTGGGTGGCAAGGCCTCAGGAGACCCTGCCACCCGTGAGTAAGAACCCATAGAGGGCGCGCACGGTGTTCCCACGCGCCTGCTAACGTCGAAAGGGGAGAGCAGTGAATTGCTCTCCCCTGGGGACGAGAGGAGGTCGGGTCCAATTGACCCGGCCGGCACCCATACGGGGGGGCCTGCTATGGATCTCTGAATCTTTTTAGACTCCCAACTGGCCCTCCCATTGGGTGAGAGAGGTAACACCCTAGGTTTTTTTAGTGGGTATACCAGCACTCGGCTGGTGAGTCCCACACGCCCCGCCGGTGCCGTCCCCTAGCCGGCGGGTAGTGCATCAAGCATTTTTCCTGTGTATCAAAAAAAAAGGTTAGGTTAGGTTTTTCTCCGAACCGGCGCCTCGCCGAGTTTGAGTAATTTTTGGGCGCGGTGGGGGCCGTTATTAACCGGTACCCATCGCGTCCGGTCGTGGTGCCGGGGGACTTCAACGCCAAATCAATGGCTTGGGGATCCCCTGTCACCTCACACGCTCGCGGCAACGCGCTGGAGGAGTGGGTGATTGCGACCGGTCTCGTGGTTCTTATTCGGGGATCGGTCGCCACGTGCATGCGCTAGCAGGGCGAGTCCATTGTGAACATTTCGTTCGCAAGCCCTGCCGTAGCGCGCCGCGTCCGGGACTGGCAAGTGCTGGTCGAGGCGGAGTCACTGTCGGACCACCGTTACGTGCGGTTCGACATCTCCGCCTCGCCGGCGATCCCGGACGATTGGCCGAGGAGAGTGCACACCCCGTCGTCCCCACGATGGGCGTTGAAACGTCTCAACGTAGACGTGCTGGTGGAAGCATCCATCGTCCAGGCCTGGACCCCGATGGGCGAAGGGCCTGTGGAGGTTGAGCTAGAGGCGGAGTGGTTCCGCGGCGCGATGACGCAGATCTGCGACGCGTCGATGCCCCGGGCCAGTGCTCAACCTCCGAGGCGTCAGGTGTACTGGTGGTCCCCTATCTTCAGGACCCGAGTAGATAGGGTTTCGGGGGGAGAACTACGGGTCTCTCCTTTTAGACCAGGGTACAATGGCAGGTGGCAATTTTAATTTTGTTTAAATGTCTTGATGATTTAATAACTAAATTTAAAATTTAAAAAACTCCCGACACAATATTCATTTGTTACCCATACTGAACAATTATAATTTGTGGAAATATGTTATATTCTGGTGGCGGCCATCTTGGATTTGAAATTTATCATAGTGTATAGTATTCTACTAGTCAAGCCCTTTCATTTGATACCCATATTGAGGGAGTTGTGAAAAAATATGTAATTCGTCATTTTGTGGTGGCGGCCATCTTGGACCGATTTTTATCAAACGTAGCTAAGAACACTCTCGACTAATTCACCTTTCAAACAAAAAAAAACAAAATTGAAATCGGTTCATCCGTTCGGGAGCTACGATGCCACAGACAGACACACACACACACACACACACACACACACAGACACGTCAAACTTATAACACCCCGTCGTTTTTGCGTCGGGGGTTAAAAATAGAAAAAACCATAATGCTATTGTTGTTTTAATCTCTAGCTCTAGCTTGTGTATAGAATTCTATGAACTTTTACTATTACCTACTAAAATTGTCGGTAGAATTTATGGATGCAAGCGATCTTTCAATTTCTTATTTCCTACAACATGAGCACCACAAATAATAGACTATAACTCTGGGTCCCTTCGTCATCATTTGTTGAATCATAGGTTTCAATCAATAAATATATAATAATAAAAAATTTAATAACGGGTCTCTATTTAGGATAATATGTTCAGCTAAGTATATATAAACATTACAAATTAATTCACATTAGGTACTACCTATTAGTTGTTTTTACTTTAGTTGTAGGTAGCTATGACATGCTTGAATAAAAAAGAAAACACTAGTGTTATTTAGTTAGATTATTATTTTTAAGATTTAATACTTTTCCAATTTTTACGCCATTCAAATGAGGACCTTGGTAGCGCAGCTATAGAGAACGCAACTGCTAGTTAGTTTACTTACTATACTATATATTATTATTATTATCTTAATCTTATCAAGGCTTTTACGTATTCATTACACCAGGTGGCGGCGACGGTCTGCAATTCCCCTATATAAAAAGTACTCTGTGGTCTGCAATGACTGTTCTCAGTATATAGTCACATAATAAATATAGTACATATAGTGTATTATCTATAAATGACTGCATAGTCCATAGAAACTGTCGCTGTATAACACGGACGCTAGCGCCATCTATCATAAACTTTTAGAAACAATAGGACCAATACCCCTTGTCATAATAAATACCTACTTTTAATTTTTTTTATGAGTTTTTTCATGCTTTCTGTTAAAGTACAATATTAGGTAAGTATCTATATTTTATTAAAAGCATGCTTTTTAATGTGCGAATTGCTTAAATGTGTAAGCAATCTAATAAGCCCGTTGGTGTTAATATATATAAATTATTATTGTATGAATGTACTTAATGTTGCCTCGGGCCGTTGTCGTTAAAAAAACTAAGTCACAATAACATTTTACTTTCCTTTCCAGTCTACAATTTATGTAACACCTCTAAGGGTTCATACGCACTATGCGGTTACCCGCAATGCGGCTAGCCGTCCGGCTGACCGCAAGTACAATTATGTACGTAATATTCATTTCTATGCGCACTGCGATGCGGCTGCCCGCAGACCGCTCCGGTCGTTCGGAGTGCTGCGGCCCGAGTGACGGCCACCCGCATGGTGTTAAAACTTAGAAGAAAACAGTTGAATTATAATAATAATAATAATAATAATAATAATAATAATAATTTATTGTTCCAAATAGCCACAACACAATGACATAAATACAATAAAACAATTTTTGTATAGAAGTGTTGCATTGAACTCTGGTACCCAAGATAAGATTAAACTTGTGTTATGGGTACCAGCGCCCTCACAAAGGAATTCACATTTTTCTTCATCGAACGTGGCAGACATGCAATTGGGACATACAATAGTTATGCGCGAGTACGCGCTCGTATGTGTTTGAGTTCACGTGTGTTATGGATGTGTGTGTTTGTACGTGTATGCTTACGTGTATGAGTGTGCGCGCGCTCGCGCGTCTATGTGTGTGTGTGTATGTATGTATGTATGTGTGTGCGTGTATGTACAATATATGGTGACCCTTTACCTACAAGATAGACAAGGTTAATAAGTCTTCAGTCTCAGTGTAGTTTTTGGTCAGAAGCCACTTGATTACAGCAGATTTACAAAAGTATTTGCATAGAGGATATATATTGCAGGCTTTGTTTATGACATTATAGAGGTGACCCCCGATAATCTGATAATGTCTTCTCGCAAGTGTGGTTCTGAATTTCTGTACTGGGCATATTTGCTTAGACCGTCGTCGCTGTAGTTTGCTATGATCATAATTTAGAGAGGCATGTCTTTTAACAACTGTATGGAAAACAAAAAGCTGCCGCACGGTAAGTATTTTACATTCCTCGTAGAGTGTAAACGTCGGGTATCTATATGGTTTACAGGTCATAACCTTGAGTACAGCTCTTTGTGCCCGTTCCAGATCCAATAAATAAGTTTTTGCCGCCCCTCCCCATACTGATATGCAATAGCTTAGAATTGACTGGCATAGAGCAAAATAAACTGTTTTTAAAGTCTGCATTTCAGCGGAATATCGTAACTTTTTAAAAATGTAGATTAGTTTACGCACACGGGCAGTAAGCTTGTCTATGTGAGATTTCCAGTTTAGTTTATTGTCTATATAAACACCGAGGTATTTGACACAGCTCGATTTAGACAGGCATGGGCAATCACACAGAGTAGAAAAGTGATTATTTGTGCAGGAATGGGCCTTAAATTGGAAAGAGTCTAGTGAGGGTTGGCTGGCAGATGACACCGAGAAAGTCAGGTAGGTTGTTTTTGGGACATTTAGTGTTAAGAGGTTAGCAGTTAACCAGCTCATTACATTATTAAGTGCCTGCTCCGCCAATTTAAAAGTAGCAGGCCAGGTACGACCGTGGACAAGGAGGGCTGTATCGTCGGCGTATGTATATATAAAGCAATTAAGAAGAGGGAGCTTGCAAAGGGCATTAATGTATGTCAGAAAAAGAGTAGGGCCTAATATTGAACCTTGCGGAACTCCAAATGTTAGAGTCTTCTCGTCACTCACCATAGAATCGATTTTGACACATTGCGTTCTATCAGACAGGTAATCTTTGAAGACCTCAAGCGCGTGTCCACGTATTCCCATCCCTTCGAGTTTATTCAGGAGGTGGGGAATAGAGACGGTATCAAAGGCCTTGGTGAGGTCCAAAAAGACTCCAATACACTTGTTTTGAGTATCTAACTTACTCACAATATCATCGACAAGCGATGCCACAGCGTCCTCCGCGGATTTCCCGTGTCTAAAACCAAACTGATTTGGAGCTAAAATGTTGTGTCGTTCTAGGTAGTTGACAAGGCGAGCATTAAGGAGTTTCTCTAGTACTTTAGATAATGCTGGTAGGACTGATATTGGCCTGTAATTGTTTATGCTATCTTTGTTTCCGGTTTTAAATATGGGGTGGACGATGGCCTTTTTAAATACTTTGGGGAATTTGCCAGTTGAAATAGAGATATTACAGACGTAAGTAATAACTGGAATCAGTGTACTGCCACATTGTTGCAGTAGCGTGGTGGTAATTCCATCCCATCCAACAGAAGCGTCTCTGCGCAGGCCGGATATAATATTTGCAACTTCAGTTTCGTCTGTTGGAAGTAGTGTAAGAGAATTTAGCGGGGAAATATTATCTGCGAGTGAGTTTGATGTTTGAGTACAATGTTGTAGAGCCAGTTTACTACCTATGTTAGCAAAAAAGTCATTAACTTTATTAACCGATGTTATATTATCTTTCTCTAGATTAAGCAAGTCCGTAGTAGAGTTTACCGAACAATCTGTATTTATAATGTTTTTAATAACTTTCCATGTAGCTTTTGGATTATTTTTGGCTTTGCAAAATTCTTGTTTTTCATATTCAAGTTTCAATTTTTTTAGTAATTTGTTACAAAAATTACGGTATCTTATATAAGTTATTTTTAGAGTGCAGTTATTGGGCTCATTTTTTATTTTACGGCTCATAGCATTTCTGTTACGAATACACCTAAGCAATCCTAGAGTAATCCATGGTTTTATCAATTTATTTTTACAGGGGATGTGCTTAATTATCGAGTGCTTTTTAATATTCAGACAAATTTTAGATACTAGAATCTCGGCTGCTATGTTGGCATCGGTAGTGTTAAATACTTGACAAAAGTCGGTGTTTGATATAGTTGCGTAAAGTGATTTATAATCTATAGAGACACGAGTTAATTTTTGTTTGGTAGGCCGTATTTTACCTTCTATACTAAGCAGGACCGGTGCATGATCCGTTATACTGGTGTTAAAGATTAAGGTTTTTGTTTGCTGATTAGATTTTAGCAAAACATGGTCTAGACAGCTGCTTTCGCGAGTGGGTAGCATATGTGTAGGTATTAAACCATGTATAGCATTTAGCGTCAAATATTCACGGGCCTGCGAGTTTTGACTCTGAGGGGAAATATTTATATTGATGTCACCCATTAGCACTATATTACTAATATTTGCAAAAGATGTTAAAATATTGTTTAGGCTGTCTAGAAATTGGTCTGTATTATGGATGCTCGGTGATCGGTATAGTGCAACAATTACCAGATTATGTGATTGTAACCGACAGGTCAAACAGTTTGCATCAGAGAATATTGGTTCTTTGATTGTGTGTGCTAGGCTTGTTTTAATGTAAATAATGATGCCGTCATTTTGGTTACGGTTCTTTTGCGTATGATAGGCTAAGTATCCATCCAATGTTGGAACTACGGGAGCTTTACTCAGCCAGCATTCCGTTAAGATTAATATTTCTGGATTTATTTTAATGGTAATTAAGAATATTCTAAGTTCATCTATGTTTCGGTTAACACTTCGTATATTAAGGTGTAATATTTTTATATAGTTCCAAATATTAGGAAGATAAGAAAAGCATTTCTCTGGATCACATAGCATAGCTCTTTTTGTACCTATAGTATCTAGCTCTTCGGATATACTATTTATGTCTAACATTTAAATGAGATAAATCCATATCTCAGTGAAACCAGCTCCCCTGAACACAGCCAGTTACTATATTTAAGCACACTGATTTTATAAAACACAGCATTTTCTGAAAAGTTAAAGCTTTTACAATTGCGTTTAGTACAATAACACATGAAAAGTATGTGTAAGTATATTTGAGTACATGACTGCAAAGTGTGTGTGATTATATAGGGTGTAAAATCACTAGAGTGATGTAAATTATAACCCATATATAAAAATAAAATATAAATTAATGTCTGTAAAGAGCAGTTTGTTTGTAAGTGTGACTTAGTTTTGCACCTGATAATAATATTATGTTGCATTAATGTATTAAAAATATACTGGCTTCTTATGTAACTACATATAAGTGGTATTCTTTGCGAATATGATATTATGTGGTGTGTGATAATGCATTGTATAAATATGTTTGGTATATAATAAGGTTTCATATTATAACTATGTATGATTGAGTTTGTTTGTGTGTGAGAATTTGAGTTAAGTGTAATTTTGCATTTTATCTTATAATTAATTGTGCTGTAATAGTAACATGCTATACCACCAAAACTTTTCAATATTAAAGTTAAAAAACAAGCAAAAAATTTACAGTAGAAATAAATATGACTAGTTAAACATAAAGTGAGAAATATTATGCAATTAACATTAAGACAGCTGTTTGAAATCTGATGTTGAGTTAATAACAACAGGTTTATCACCCTCTTTTTTACGTAGACATATCTTGCCATTTTGAAACCAACAAAATTTATATCCATTTGTGTTAGCAAAGCTACGTGAATCAAAAAATAACTTTCTCTTACTAATAGGTAAATGTTCTGCGACGTATATCGGTTGTTGTTGTCCACTTAATCCAATGTGTCCCGTATTCAGCTTCTCTGTGTATGCGCGTCCTTTATTGAATGCACGGGATGCATCCAACACTTTATGTTTTAGAGGTACTGTTAAAAATTCGGCTACTATCGGCCTATTTACATCCTTCTTTCCCGGTAAACGATAAACATCTCGGAGTTGAGACCCATTTACATTAGCCTGTATAGTATTACAAGTTTTTAATACAATGTCAGTGAGATCGTTAGTTGTTTCAGCCTCTTTACGGGGTACATTCCTTATTTCAATTGTCGCAGAGCGGCAATTGCTCTGCAAGTCTTGTACCTTTTTTTCAAGCTCTGCAATGTAGGCACGCTGTTCAATCCACTCTTTTTCCATCTTTTCTATTAATAGTCTCATATTCTCGTGTTCTTTATTTATAAATTCGATAGATTTCTCAATTTCAGAGTTGCTTTTCTGTATTACCTTATTTTGTCGTTTTACTTCTAAAATATCAGAAGATAAGGTTTTGAGGATTGCATCCTGTTCCTGTTTCCAAGTGGTGAGCATCTTCATTATTCTATCTTCAAATGATAAGTTACGCGCATTTTCCGGTGATAATTCTTGTCGTGCTCGCTTACCAGACTTATTTCTAGCTGCGAGATTAATGAAATCTGTCTCATTTTCTTGTTTGCGTTCTGATATTTCAGGACTAGATCTGACCCGTTGAGTTTGACTAATAGGAGTGAGTGGAGGTGAACGTCGTACTCGTGACATCTTTATTTTATTATAATATGTATTTTATATAACACGGCAGATGAAGCACAAATAATACAATGCAGTTTATATATACAGAGTTTTGCTTGTAGTCCCTTATGGAGTGTGGTTATTGTTACCAATATGTTGGATCACACTTTGAATAGAGCAATGCGAAAATGATGGCAGCCGCTAGCTGCGGTTCCGTGTAGCGAGTAGTAGATTCAGTATAAATACCTTTAATGCGGAACGGTATTACACAGACAGACAGGCCTTCTTATCGTAGCGCAATTTCGCTGCCGGGATCCTCCGCCTAGCGAGCGTGATGTTAGTGTAGGCGCGCGGCACAGCAGCCCGAAGGACGCCGAGAGTGGCCGACTGCACCTCGGCACGGCGCGGCGACGATGACGTGCAGCGCGCTGCTCACGAACCGTTGTTGAGGTAGGTCAAGGACGATCATAAAAGTTTTAAAATTTAAAATCGCAATAACATTTGATCCACTCTATGTATCGAGAGACTGTTTACACTGTTAGATAGGCCGTCACTTTTTCTATAGATCGTTTATAGGCACAACACTTAAAAGTCACTTTTTACTAACGTTTTGGAGTGATAATTTGAAGAGCAAAATAAAACACGTCTGTTCTGTTTGAATGCAGGGAGCGGTGGGGATTATAACGTAATCAAATTATATAGGTTACCATGTTGGCTTTCTATAAGATAACTAAGTGATATTCAATTTAGTTGTATTATACTCTGAAAGTTGCATGTGACAACCGCTAGATGACGGGGAAATCAGTTTCTGAAAATTTCACTTCATTACCAATTTTTGAATTATCGTAATAATTTTTAGCTTTTAATACATAAAACTATTATCAAACAATAATTTTGTTTTTAAAAAGGAAGTTCTAAAGTTATCGCTTACCATATTTGATTAATGTTATTTATTTTTAAACGATTCGGACCTGTCACATAGATAAAGCTGTTGTCAAATTTGACATTTTATCATTCCGTTAATCTCTCTTGAATAATAAACTCAAGACCTTGTTTTATTTTTTACAATTCCATACTTGCCCTGATCTTGGTTTTCATTTTTAAGTGAATGTACAGGCTAGCGAATTTTATAGTTAAGTATACACATTCTTAACTATAAACTTCGCTAGTCTGAAAATTCATTAATCACTACATCATTATAATAGATATATTATATACCCACACATATGTTTGTATTTGAAAAAGTTGCTTGAACCGAACGCCAGTTGGCGCTAGTATCGCCAATTCATTGAGTGACGTCTCTATATTCCTATATACAAATGTACTCTGTGGCCACCCGCACGGTTGCTATACGCACTGTGCGGCTCAGTTTGCGGCTGCCCGCCTTTGAGTGTGCACGTGGTACGTCTGGTAAAATGGAATTCGATACCGAAAAATTTATCATCGAAATCCAGAGTCGGCCAGCAATTTGGAACACCAAATTACCAGAGTATTCTGATAGAATATTAAAACAAAGAGCATGGGAAGAGTTAGTGCATATTTATCACGGTACGGAATTGACAAAGGAGGAAAAACAAAAACTAGGTAATTATCAAAATCATTTTATTTAAATGTAATTATCCTGCCATTCTACCCTCCCTTCATGCATAAAATATTCTGCAAATAATTCTCGATATCCGAAAGCAGTTCTATTGTTTCTTCGCACGTTATCTCGAGTAATAGTTTCAGTTAGTGGATTACTTAATGAGTCTCTAAAAGAATATCCGTCTCTGTCTCTTACAAAGTTGTGTAAAATGCAAGCAGACTTAATAATATCACTAACTAAATCGATGTGAACATTAATTGGTCTGTGAAAAATGCGCCACTTATTCGCAAGTATGCCAAAAGTACATTCAATGTAACGTCTAGCCACACAAAGTCTATAATTGAATATTCTTTTTGTAATATTTAAATTATTTCTCGGATAAGGGCGCATCATACTCGTACTTAAAGCAAATGCCTCGTCTCCTACAAAAACGAAGGGAAAACAAGTTGCATTGTTTCCTGAAATAGGTGCTGGTTCAGGAATGTTCAAGCGGTTCTCTTGAATTTTTTTATAAAAGTTTGAGTTTTGAAAGATTGCTGAGTCACCGAATCTTCCATATGCTCCAACATCAATCATCACAAATTTGTAGCTGCTGTCACAAATTGCTAGCAATACCAAAGAAAAATATCCTTTATAATTGAAGCACATTGATCCACTATTGTTAGGTGCTATAATTCTAATATGTTTTCCGTCACAAGCACCTATACAGTTTGGAAAATGTGCTCTAGTAGAGAAACCATTTGCAATTTGAAGCCACATATCTTTGGTTGGTTGTGGTAGGCATATATTTTTTAAGCAAAACCATATAGCTGCACATACTTCTCGAAATATTTCGGCGATAGTACTAATTCCAATCTTAAACATATAATGCAATTCTGCGAATGAACAGCCTGACGCCAAATATCTGAAACAATGTTTTTTTCTAGGTTTGAGTATTAAAAAAAAATGGAGAAATATTCGCGACTGTTTTGTGAAGGCCCATAAAGCGAAAGAGACTAAGAGCGGATCAGCGGCAAAAAAAAGACTTCATATGTTTTCTACGATAGTTTGTTATTTTTAAAAGATACTGTAACTGTCAATAGCACAACGGGGAATGTAACTACAGAAAATGAAGATGGTAACACAGCTATGCAAAATGAAGAAACACTTCCATCAAATACTTCATGGGCACCAAAGAGAAGCAAGAAAAATAATAGTGATGATCTTATCGGTAGAGAGTTAGTCGGGGCCTTGAATAGAAATTTAGAAAGAAAGAGTGTTGAAGATGACGAGGATCGCCTCTTTTTCTTGTCTCTAGTAAAAGAATTTAAAAAAATTCCAGAGCATATGCAAATGCAAAGTAAATTAGATATTTTAAAGGTAATTAGAGATGCGCAGATTTCCAATTATTCGAACATTGATTATCCAAGGCCTAATTCTTACCGGGGATATCAAACGTCACATTATTCTGGTAATAGTCCCTATTCTCACCGTACAAACTTCTCGGAGGTTGGACGAGGGAATACCCATCATGGATATCAAACGGCACAGTATTCAGGAAGTAATGTCTAAATGCAGCCTGTGCAGTCTTCGGAGTTTGGACGAGACACGTCTCAAGAAATTGTGAGGAATCCGACGAATGCACAATCGCCAATTTCAACTCTCGAAAGCGAAAAATCTCAGGATAGTGATTATCTGGAACTTTTTAATTCCATCACTGACGATGATGCTTGAAATGTGTACCTACATTATTTTAATAAAAATTTAATTATAAATATTTATTTTACTTACCGTAGCACTATTATTAACTTTGCTTGCGGTTTAATACTATTGCGAAATTGTGTGTCTTGCTTCGTTATAAATGTTTTTAAAATGTTCAATAATTCTTCAAACGTTTTTATGCTCATTCTAGTAAATCCGAAAAACTTATCTTCATATTTTTTTAGTTCTTCGAAAAATATTTCAAAGTGCTTGCTCTCATCTCGTGTTTGCAAATAAGGATGCACCCAGTACTTCTTTCTTTGTTTTTTCTTCTTTACGTAACGTGTGTAAATGTAGTAAATAGCTGCAACTTCGTCCATCTTTGAAATGGATCGATATGACCGCAAATCGCAACGGTTCTTCAACCGCACGTTGCGGTTGCGAATGCGGCTGCCCGCGATCCGGCTGGCCGCATTCGCAACCGCATCCTGCGGTCAGCCGGACGGCTAGCCGCATTGCGGGTAACCGCATAGTGCGTATGAACCCTAAGAGCTTTATCAAAACGGAGATGAACCAATTAAAGGCCGTCACAGACGTAGCTATAATATATATTAATATGAATCATAGCAAGGCATATTACGACATATTTTCCATATAAATTTTCGAGTGACCGCACACGCAGCTATAATATATATTTCTATGACGTCACCAAAATATGTCGAAATATATATCTCGGTATATTTTGGCATATTAATATATATTTTGATATATTTTGAGGATAGGGGTGTTCCATTTGAACGCCTGCCCGACGTCCGAACTCGATGCGCACGAGCTTAAATTACGTACTTTATTTAATTAAAATACAAGTGTTGCAATTATAATAAATGATTGAAATATGATTTGTTTTTACTTCTTTCCTCAAGCATACTGTAAGACGTTCTTCAGAACTAATGCTTTTGCACATAACTGTATCGCATTTTATTAAATCATTTTTTATCAATTCATGAAGCTCGATAAATGTCGATCTTGAACTTTAAAAATACTGTGCAAATTTATTCGTTGATAAATTTTAATCATGATACAAATTAAATTCGCCACGAGTTCTCTTTTGTTTTATATGCGACTCAACCCAGATGGTTCTATTTTTCATTCCTTACAAGGCAACATGCATATCAAATTCAGCATCGGAATCATCCTCTGAGGTATTTTCAATTAGATCTAAAAGAAGTGCTCTTGTCGATTTCATTTAGGTACCTAGATTGATTACAGTGTTATTTCAATATTTGAACATCCTGTACAGAAATTGAGCTTTAAAATCGTGCGCTTGCAAGGACGACCGCAGACCGAGTGAGGGCAAAATATATATTATAGTATAGCTCCCGTGTGTGATAGCTTGCTATACTATAATATATATCTCGATATATTAATATATATTATAGCTACGTCTGTGACGGGCTTAAGTGCCGAGCGTAAACCTTGGAGCGAAATATCGACGTGGGAGGTCGACATGGATAAAAAAACCTTCGTGTCCGTGTTGATGGTAATTGTAGCTGTCCGCTATAGGAGTATGTAAGTATACTATAAAACCTACAAATTCAAATTGGCGCTAGATGGTAGTTCATAGTAGATGATGTTTTCCAATCTGTAACACCGTTATGCGGTTATACAAGTAAAAACATACATTAAGGGTCGATTTTTCAATCGTCAGATAACTTAACTGGAGAATATGTTTGACGTTTTGACAAGTTTTGTATAGAAAATTTGTCATACCGCCGTCATATTTATTTTTCGAATATCGATGTGTAAAGACCAAATCCAGTATACACGATGGCCCAAGGTACGATCGTTGATCGAACCTTGGGTCAATGTAGCCACAACAAGGGCACTGTTTACACGATGGCATATTGTATATTCTACAAAGCACGTGTCCATATTGAAGTTTCTCATTACATTACATTTCAATCGCGATCGATTTGAGATCGTTGATCGCACCTTGGGCCAATGTAGCCACAACAAGGGCACTGCTTACACGATCCTGTCGTATTGTATATTCTACAAAGCATGTGTCCATATTTGGATTTCCCATTACATTACATTTCGGTACAATTGTATTAATTATAAAACTAATACGCGCATAAATATACACTTCCATCAGAAAAATCGAAACACCTTGGCAAGTTTATGTTTTGTAAAGATTATCAGAAAAATGTGTATATTTAGGAATATTATGTCAAATGTCGTTTAATTAATAGTGAATATTATGAAGTTTTCAAACCCTATGTTAATGTTCTGAATAAAAATTAAATTTTCATAGGTTTTGTATTTTGTTTTTAACAAGTCATTTTTACCCTGTATGGAGTATGAAGGAAATTGATAAAACAACACACGGAAATGAAAAACAATGTTAAGGAACGTTTATTTAATAACTTGTATTCTCTCCCCGAGCTCTTATTACTGCTTCCATACGGTTCTTCATCGATCGGATGAGAGTCACGATCAAATGTTGTGGCATTCCATTCCATTCCTCTTGGATTGCATTTTGCAGCTGGCTAAGTGTTTCTGGGGCAGGATCTCATGCACGAATTCGTCTCTTTAATTCATCCCATAGATGTTCAATCGGATTCATGTCCAGACTTCTTGCTGGCCATTCCATAATGGAGATACCGACTTCGGTAACAATCTCGTACGACACTCGCGGTGTGAGCCCTAGCATTGTCGTGCATGAATATGAAACCGTTGCCAATAAAATGTGCATAGGGCATCACGTGAGGCTCAAGACACTGTTTGATGTACCGATGACTATTTAGTGCAGGCAGACATGGCCCAGACACACAGACAAGCTCTGTCTTACCGTAGGCGCTGATTCCTCCCCAAACCGTACACGAACCGCCACCGTAGTTGACCTTTTCTTAAATGCAGCATTGTGCAAAGCGTTCTCGATCTCTTCTGTAGACCTTGTTCCTTCCGTCGTTATCATACAGCATAATATTAAACTTATCAGAAAAAAAAAGACTGTTCCACTGGAGGTATGACCAATTTAGGTGCTCATGTGCAAAGTTAAGGCGCGCTCTTCGTTGGTCTGCAGTTAATTTCGGCCCATTTGCTGGCTTGTGCGGTACCAGTTCACGTTCCTTCAACCTTCTTCTAATTGTAGAGTCACTTACAGCCCTCTACGTACAACGAAGCTGCTGCTGCAGTTGAAAAGCATTAAGGCGTCGATTTCGTAAAGAAGTTGTTACAATAAATCGATCATCTCGCTCAGAAGTGACCCGATTCCTGCCAGATCCTGACCGGCGCGTGAACAAACAAGTCTCCCGATAGCGTTTGTAGACTATGAACAGACGACAGGCTTAGATGCAATCTTTCAGCCACAAAACGCTGACTAAGTCCAGAATCCAGCAATACAACCACTTGGGCGGCTTCTGCGGGCGAAGTATCCATAAACTTTTTCAGACCTCCCAAAGTCACAGTACACACACAGTATACAGAACACAGAACAAAAAGTTTTAAGATAAGCGCAAATTTTTAGTTTTCAAAGGTGAAATGTACTCTAACTCTAAACACACATTTGTCTCAAAACAGTGAATCATTTCATTTATAGGATAAACAAATGTAATTCTAATTTTGAATTTAGAATTTTCGCTGGCCAAACTGCCAGCTATACAATCATGTGATTTTTTTCATGGAAGGAAAACTCTTTTGTGTTAAATTAGGACAGAAACCATAAAACGGAAGTGTTTCGATTTTTCTGATGAGAAGTGTTTAATAAAAAATCATTTACACGCAAAACTGCTACTGCCGTTGACATAACGTGCTGCGAAGGAAATGTTACCAGTTGCAAAAGTTAAACCTTCATATTGCTGTGAATTTAAAAAGAGTTATGTGATATCTATTTACACATCATAATTAAATATATTTGGCTGAGATGATAAATAACATTATTAACGATTTTCATTTTTTAGTAATTCATGAAATTCAACCTAAAATAATTCTTACACACAAAACATTTTAAAAAACATTAAAAAAAACGTTTCCGAACGGAACGTGGTTGGCATTGGCATTTTAATCATCATATTATACCTCTAACTTTAGTAGACGCGCATGATTTTGATAAAACTATCGCACCTCTCTTTCGATTACGCTGTTTTATGAATACTAGTAGCGCCGCGTAGAGATTGTACTGATGCCAACTTGTTAATACTTTTCTTATTGTATTTACCAGTATTATAGCAAATGGCATCGCGTGAAAATGACAGTTTGTTCTGTGAACGATAAAATATTTTTTATCGAAATAAAATAAAGTGAATGTTAAATATTTTTGTATAGATTAAAATCGAAATTTGCTCAATAACTTTTAAATAAAGTGTTTGTCAAACTTAGTAAAAGCGAGAAAATTGCGATACTCAACTGATCAGATGTTCTGTGATTGCTCTTGTGTTATCATTAATTTGTGTATGTTTTAAGTGCTGCTATAAATTTTGATAAAATGACGGACAATAACGCTATGATCATGGCTTCCGCGAATGGATTAATAGACAAATCTAAAGAACTTCAGAAGGAAATTCTAATGGAAAAGTTGAGGTCCAAAACATCACAGTTCAAAAATTTAACAGAGACATCCAAAGGTGTCCGAATGGCATTACTGGTGCGTTTATAGCTTTAATTTGTATTTTATATGTGTTTTTCATGATTTAATTTTAAGAAATTATTTTTAATATATGACATATGGTCTAAGTAACTTTATCAATAAAGCATGTGTGTGTGTTTGTATTTAATTAATAGCTCAATATTCTGATAATATTTCCTTCGTCAGTTCGTTTTCCTGATTATCATTATAACATTTTTCTCTCTAAAATACTAAAAGATAATTACTGTTTAATCACATTTTTACAATGCAGACTATAATCCATAAATATGTTTGGAAGAATAAAACATTTTACTTATGTATTTACCATAAAATGAACAACAAGTAATTAATTTAGCTACTTATGAAATTTATAAAATGAAGTTTTTGTGTACGCTTCAAACAAGAGTATGATTACCTCTCTGTCTATTATTATGTCAAATACTGTGGGTTTTCCATCAAATATGTAGTGCTTCACTGAAAAAACTGATAATATCACAAAAATATTTGTGTATATCAATTTAACTTGTTAATTGGCCAAAAACCATTGCCTCCTAATAGGTTAATTGATCCTAGTAGTATTGACCAGTGCTCTAGCCTCTAGGTTGTTCCTAGACTCGAGCACTGGTCAATACTACTAATCTTTTGGCCAACACTTAACCCCAGGGACCACAAGAAAGCCTTAGGGTCCCAGACACAAATCATTTTATATTTTATCTGGTTTCCAGCTAACTGATGAGTTAATGATATTTCAAATATATAAATAAATCTGATAATATAAAAATGTAGCACATACTAACAATCATACTAAATTAATATAACACGGCCAGACTCATAACCTAAATTAGCTTAAGTTATATAGTGGTTATACTCTGTTTTGTTATTATTATCAAGTAGGTTACTAAACACTTTTTTTTTGTTTATTAACCTATTGAATGGCAGTGGCACACCAGCAGCCAGAAACATTAGGTTTTCTATTATGTCACACATTCCAAGTATTGACAGGTTAAAGCCTAAAAAAACCAATGTAAACAATACAAGTAAAATAAAATATTTTGAAAGCCCTCAAGTTTGCAGAAATGTATGCATTTTTCTAGAGGAGTTGGTGATAGTTTTGCCTTACTATGATGATGACATTTCAGAAAGCCAGTTTATATAATAAAAACTGTTGAAAATAGAACTGGTATTCTCCTAAATTAAAATTAACTTCAAATTTAAACATAACCTGCATTTCACAAGTTTTGTTTATCAGACCAGATCGGAACTATGTTTTTATTAGTTTGATTATAAGAATAGACCCTCAGAGCTTAAATGAAATTGTTGTTTAACCGTACATCCACCATATCACTCATACTACATGTCCACATTAATAATAAGCATCTTTCTAAATCTATATGTAATTATTCTCCTCTGACTTTAGGACCAAAATCCTAAAGTTTAAGCTTCTATATTAAGTAATAAAATGAGGTACAAAATATTTTATTTTAATATATTTTGTATAGCATAATGATCATATATGTACATATAGCATAAGGATTAATGGATTATTTAACCTGTTCTGTTATTTCTAACCCATAGCACCCGTAATAGTAAAATCCAAAGTATATTTTTTCAAATGTAAATAAGATTGGTTTAAGTAAAGATATATCAACCAATGCAAATTTCAAACATTTTATCTATATTAACAATATTTTATATATGTTATGTACAGGATAAAAGATGGGGAATAGATAGTGCAGATCGTATGATTCTACAAAAGTGCCTTGACAGTTTACAACACTGCATAAAAGTCAGTTCCTTGCAGAGTCTCATTGAAAGGCTTGAATGCTTGTCTAGGCAACTCGGGTTTGTATCATATTATTGTTTATTTTCATATAAAATAAATTATTGTGTGATTTTACAGTTAACAAAATGTATAAAACTGATATGTTTGAGACTTAATTGTAGGGTAATAAAGACCAACATGCACTTGTCCAGCTTGCTGGGTTATGGTGTATACTTGAACCAAATTCAAAGGAGAATTTTACAATCAACTGTGAAATTAATCACATTTTAAGGTATAAAAGGAACTTCACTGTACAACTTAAGATTTTGTGGTTAAGCCACAAAATATTGAAGAAAACATCTGTATGATTTTGTATAAGATAATATGTATATCAAATTATTATTAAAAATTTAGGTTATTTACCTTTCAAAGCTTACAAAGTTAAATAGCACCTGTAAAATATTATTAATATTAAAGAACAATAAAAAAGATTTGATGATTGTAGAAATAAGCCGGGTCATCCTAGAAGAACTAACATCATATGGGAAACCAGAGTAATTTAGCTAATTATTTACTTATATTAATTTACCACTGGTACTTTAGCCCACCAAGTAGGAGTTCTAGACGCCTACATAATACCTGTTTCATTATTTTCTTTTCATCACATCTGTAATTCCTTTTCCCTAGGGTCGGCAATGTGCAAGATACCTCTGATATAGTAAGCATCTACTGTGGCTACTGTGACCAGTTACCATTATGTTTGTCTGCAACTTTCAATAAAAAAAAACTATAATAAGTCTGTATTTATCGTATTTCATTTTAATTTGACAGCTGTTTGTTTAAATATATAATTCTATTTTGAATTTGACTTGAAGTATAGACCCTTTTACGCAAAGAGAAGATTTTAACAGAACTGACTTAATTATATATTATATACAAGTATAATATAACATAAAGCCTGGCTGTAACTGAAAATTTCCCAACTGGGAAACACTGGGCCTAATTTTATTTGATATTCATGCCTTAAACTTGAGAGCATGCACTCTCAAGTTTATGTTTAGGTCAAACAAACAACAAACTTATTTTATAGGCTAATTATTTTATTTCTATGTTCTTCAATAAAGTAAACAGTAAATCTGTATTCTATACATACTTAAAAATTTATATTTAAGTTTCACACTAAAATAATGTTTTCAGGCTAAAATTTGTAGTTGGTACATCAGGAGTAAATCTGTTCATATCATCAGATATGTTTTACTTGGAGATATTAGTTGAATCTTCGGGGGCTGTAAAAGATGTTAAAATTCATCATGAAGGGAAGGTAAGTAGTGTTTATAGTTAATGAGTGATGTGCAATCACTATAAAGAATGAATAATTGAAAATTTTATAAACCTGTATCAAAATATTGATTAGTATAGCAATTGAATATTCAAAACTTATTTAATGATGAGTCATGGTTGATCTTCTTACAATGTTCTTGTACGCTACTAACATTTCCATTTCTCTACGCTTCTGCCCTTGTACCGTGTGAATAAGCTGGTGCCATGTATAGTCATATGCATATGACTGACATATATTCAAACAATTAATCAATATTAATGCATCCAAATAATTATCACAGTTTCAAATGATTCTACTTAAATACTTTAAAATTTGAATAATCCCAATTTTAAATCGATATATGCACATTGCTGTTAATAATGATATACATAATAAAGATTTTCATTAATTATATTACAGATAGAACAACAAAGTTGTGAAGAATTGGTCACATGTATATCTCATGGAGATTTTGCTGACTTTACTGCACAGTTGGAAGGTCTTACTGCTGTATACCAGCTAAATGCAGAAAAGAAAGTAAGGAAGTCATTATAATTTATAAATATATAAATAATCCTGATTGCTCATGGTGACAGTTTCTTTGGGTACAGGACTATGAAAAAAAAAAGCCGTCTTTAAATATTTAAAGATCTAATTTGCATTCTCACACTATAATTTGGTTTTATAATATCATTATGCATTACAGGTGAAATGCAAAGCATTTAGTGCCCTACAAAGTTTAGAAGAAGACTTATGTACCTTGAAACAACTTCAGAGTTTTATCAAAGACCCGTGGGCGCAAGTTCACAAAAGCCCTATAGGCTTCTTACTTAAACGAAGAGGAGGTACAGTCTAAAAAAAAAGTAAAGCCTTCATGATTGCTGTATTCAAATTAGGAACATAACATTAAAAGAGTTTCCATTTTCCAGGTCATGCAATGCGTCTTACTTATTTCGTATCGCCTTATGAGTTACTAGATAAAGAAATGGGTCTTCAACCATTAACAACAGAGCTCTTAACAAAAGGGAAACCATCGGCATCCAGTGGTCTGGCATCACTTGTCGCGCCTTCTCATACACCTATAGGTCACTCAGCAACAGTTCTTTTAGAGGGTTCCACCCCTAATAAGCTTCAACTATCACCTATTATATCAAACGGACAAAGATCTGGCAAAGGGTAAGCATTTGATATTGTAATTTGTGTAGATTAATAGTAACTATCTGAAAGTGTTTTTCATGTATCACAGTGAGTTACATGAGCGGTGGTTACCATACTATCAAATGCCTCTTTTACTTGCAAAGGTAATAAAAAAGTAAATATTACATAATATTATGTATATGTTTCCTATGTTTAATTTTGGACATTATTTTACTTACAAGAGCACACAGAAACAGAATAAATCAGTTATGAAAACAGTTTCAGAATTGGTTGCAAATCAAGGGAGTAATTAATATTTTAAATTAGGAAATAAGAAAAAGTGGAACTGTAACAGGGATATCTGGCTATCTCCCTCGATAGTTGCATTTAAATAGCGGTTACACAGTTTGTATTGTGCTTTCTTTTCTGTCACTTACCTTCTACCAGATTTAAAATGCTTGTATCTTATTTACTTTTGAGTAGTTAAAAAGATTGTTTATGTTTTATAGTTTGGATATTGTAACTATTTGACTTACTACTTGTTGATAGCAATGGTCCCGTGTACGCACCACTGGTGCCACAGAACAGCGCGATGCTACCCGCGTGCTTTACGCTTAAGCTGCCTACTCCCACCCCGCTCTGCGCTGGACTAGCAAAACATATATACGCGACTACTGAGGTAATATTACTTAAAACTCTATTTGTCAATCGTCGCTCGCGTTAATGTAGGTTTTGTCTGCTCCGCTCCTATTGGCCGTAGCGTGATGTTATACAGTCTATAGCCTTCCTCGATAAATGGGCTATACAACACTTAAATAATTTTTCAATTCGAAGCGGTAGTTCCTGAGATCAGCACGTTCAACCAAACAAACAAACTCTTCAGCTTTATAATATTAGTATAGATTGTGTATGTAAAATTTTTGGCTGCTCTATTTACTATCTTTATCAACTACAAAATGTTGCCCAATATTTCGTTTGAGTTTTGAGTCCTACTTTACTGTTCTAGAAAATGACATGACTCTTTACAGAGGTTAAAGTTTTAGCTAATTCATAGCTATGGCAAATTTTAAAACACAAACATACGTTATTGTTTACGAAAGAACCCACCACTGATAAAACATTGTAGATAACAGCGGGACTAAAAAATGACTAGCCCCAATACTATCAGGAACAACTTACATAAAGATTCGTCGTATATTCTTTATTATTTTTATACTACTAAAGTGGCAAACAAGCTTACGGCCCACCTGATGGTAAATGGTTACCGTAGCCTATCGACGCTTGTAATACCAGAGGCATCACTTGCGCGTTGCCGACCTTGTAAAAACCTTTTAAAGCCCTTTTTGAAGAACCCCATACTTTAGTCTTGTGGGAAAACCTGGGTAGGGAGTTCATTCCACAACCTGAGCGTCCGCGGGAGAAAATTCCTTTGGAACCGTTTAGTGCGGCACCAATTAGGTTGTAAGGTGTGAGAATGACATCCCTGCCGATGGCGAGCGGTGCGATGATAAAAAGTAGCTGAGGGCATCATCTCAAACAACTCGTCAGAACACAATCCATTATATAAGCGGTAGAACACACAAAGGGAGGCAAAGTCCCGTCTGAGACTTAGTGGCTCAATACCGTCTGTGAGTTTGGGCTCATCGACAATTCTCAATGCTCGTCTCTGTACAGCGTCAAAAGGATCAAGCTGGTATTTTGGTGCTCCTGCCCAGAGATGACTGCAGTACTCCATGTGAGGCCGGACTTGCGACTTATATAGAAGCAGTCTTTGCCCCGCAGTGAAGTACCGCTTAGCTCTATTGAGCACACCAAGCTTTTTGGAAGCCAGCTTGACCTTGCTCTATAAATGACTGCGGAACTGTGCATCACTTGATATGTCGAGGCCAAGGATTCCAATACTCTTGGAGATGGTGAGGGGCGTGTTCTGGAGTTGTGGAGACACAGTAAATGGGGTTTTCTTAGCGGTGAACGCGCAGGCTTGTGTCTTAGCTGGGTTAAACACGACTAAATTTAGTCTTCCCCATTCAGATACTCTATCCAGAGTATTTCCGATTTCAGACACAAGCCGTTCGCGGCTTTCCTCCACTGTGGACCGAGGGATATTAGCGCGGCCCGTGTAATAAGTATCCCCAGTACTGTCATCCGCATAGCAATGAATGCCATCAATTGACAACATATCATTGACATGCAGCAGAAACAGCGTCGGGGACAACACAGAGCCTTGCGGGACGCCAGCATTTATGTCCATGCGGTTAGAGCAATCACTGTTAACCACAGTTTGGATGCATCTGCCGGACAAAAAGCTGGCAACCCATTCGCATAATCCCTTGGGCAGTCCGTAAGATGGTAACTTCGATAGAAGACCTTTGTGCCAGACCCGATAGAAGGCCTTCGCCATGTCCAGGCTGACGGCCAATGCCTCACCTTGGCTCTCAATGGCTAGTGCCCATTGGTGTGTGAGATACACGAGAAGGTCGCCAGTTGAGTGACGATGGCGGAAGCCGTATTGTCGGTCACTTAACAAATCGTGACCCTCAAGGTACCTCAAGAGCCGAGAGTTGATCACCCGCTCCATCACCTTGGAGAGGAGAGAAGTTATGGCGATAGGCCTGTAGTTTGATGGGTCAGATGTGTCACCTTTTTTTGGCACTGGATGAACGAATGATGTCTTCCATGAAGACGGAACTTGTCTTGTGGAATTGGAAAGCGAGAAGAGGCGCGTCAATACTGGACACAACTCAGGAGCACACTGCTTTAGTACCACTGCTGGTATGCCATCTGGCCCGCTCGACTTATGAACATCTAGAGACATTAGTTCCCGCCGAATCTCACGTTGTGAAATTGAGATTTCCGGCATGGAATAACCGCACCACGGGATAGTAGGTGGTACGGCGCCTCCATCGCTCATAGTCGAGTTTGAGGCAAAGAGAGAACCTAGCAAATCGGCCTTCTCTTTGGCACTATGGGCCAGATTAAAGCCCGATGGCTTTCTGAGTGGTGGCAAGGACGACTGACAAAAATTACCTTCGGCAGCCTTGGCGAGGGACCAGAAAGCGCGACTCCCAGAAGGCAAGTCGCTCGCCACTTCTGCCGACGAAATCAAACTTAGCTCTGGCAACCACCCTCTTATTGAGCCTCGAGGCAGCATTTAGTTTGCGTTTCACTTCGGGGATGTTAGATTCCTTGTTAGTACAGGCCGTGGTCCAAGCCTTATAGGCAGATTGCTTTAAGGTTCTAGCATCTCTGCAGGAGTGATTGAACCACGGTTGTTTTTTAATTCCTGCGGCGATCCGCGGGTTTGGGATGTAGCATTTCATTCCCGCAAGTACCGCTTCCGCAGCGGCGCTAGCGCAGGTTTCGGGATCACCTAAAGTGAAGCATAGCTGCCTCCACGGGTACGCTGCGTAGAACTCTCGCAGCCCATCCCAGTCTGCTGACTTATAGTGCCACACTCGACGCCATGTGGTGGGCCGGAGTGGATCTGCTTGCGCAAGTGGCGCTCGCGCTCGAACAAGGCAGTGGTCAGAAGAACCAAGAGGTGCATCCACCTGGATTGAGTATCCATCCGAGCGTGTAGTCAGCAGAAGATCCAATAAGGAGCTGGTATGGGTCTCTACGTCTGGTATTCTGGTAGGACTATGTACCAATTGAGAAAACCCATAGGCCAGAGCAAACTCATGAGCAGACCTTCCCGCAAAGTCAGTGGACCGAGAACCAAGCCACTCTACGTGGTGGGCGTTAAAGTCTCCTAAGATCACTAATTCTGCAGAAGGGTACTGCTCAAGAACTTTGTCAGTCGACGATTGCAGATGCTCAAAGAGACGAGCCGTGTCTGCGTCACCGCTATGAGACCTGTAAAGACACGCATAGATACAGGTGTGGCCTCTGTAATCTACGCGTACCCACAAAGTAGACAGGTCTCTGTCTTCAAGGCCATTAAGACGGCGACAGCAAATATCATCACGGACGTACACACAGACCCCTGCACGACGTACAAAATTGTGTTCTAACTTGTAGCCAGATACGATGTGTCGATCGGGCATGATATTTGCGTCTCCGTAAGGAAGAACAAGGTCGGCTTCGCTGTCTCCATATGTTGATGGACAGCGTTGATGTTCGAGTGAAGTCCTCTAATGTTGCAGAAGTCCAACTGTAATGTGGATGAGGATGCCGCTGAATAAACAATTCTTCTTTTCTTTATCGCCATATTTAAAAAAAGGGGGTATTAAGGATATCAGGAGATACTGTACTATCAGCGCAAAGGACAAAGACGTGTTAACATCTCACCAGAGCCTGGCACAGGTGGAGCGATTATATACTAGTTTCTGTAGGTCATTTCATACTATGCCATTATTCTTTCAGGTGGAAGTAGCCGGCGACTGGGCTAACGCAAAACCTATGCTGGGCCTAGTCACTCAACAAGCATACAATAAATTGTCACCAGGGAAAAATATAGAGTTGAATCTCAGCAAAGGACTTTTTGTGGTAGGTACATATTTATAATAATGCCATGATATTTATGTAATGAAGACTTGTTTTTGTTATGCAACTTAGTACAGAAGATGAATTGAGAAGTGAGGAATGTAGTAAATATCCCACACATTTGACGTTCATAAGTGTTACTTTGTGACCTACATGAATAAACATAATAATAATAATAATATTCTACCACATACACACAACACTATCTAGCCCAAACTAAGCAGAGCTTGTACTATGGATACTAGACAATGGATAAACATACATATATACTTTTTCTTTTTGTAAACATATTATACATATTATACATAGAAACACCCAGACCAAGACAAACATCCATGTTCATGCACACAAATATTTGTCTTGTGCGGGAATCGAACCCGCGACCTCAGGCGTGGCAGTCAACTTCGAATTGAGATAGGTGACAATTACAAAATCATTTAAAAACTTTGTTAACTCATAAAGCTAAGTTAAAACCGCATCGCATGTTACTCGGCTTACACGTGTAATAAAATTAATAATAATAAAAAGGCAACGTTTTATGGTATACTAGCTTGAACCGGCGCTTCGCTCGCGCTAATGTTGGTTATGTCAATTTTCTAGCCGTCAGGAACAATACTTTTTCCAGGATGAAATAAACCCTATGTCCTTTTCTGTACCCTTGACAACGTGTATGCGAAATTTTATGATGATTGGTCGAGTAGTTATGGTGTGAAAACGTAACAAACAAATTCACGTTCGCATTTATAATATTAGGAGGAAGTAATATAAGTAAGTGTGGGTTGGTTTCAGAACCTGCCGGACCAGACGCAGTGCTACTTCTTATGCGAGTCTCGCGGGCTGGAAGGCTGCGTGGTGTCGAGCGTGCCCTTCACACACCCCTCGCACGTGCCGCCGCTGCTCGCGTGTCTGCGCCAGCAGGCGCTGTTCAACACGCTCATCACCAGCTGCATCCGGACACAGTCCAACAAAGGTAAATGCCGTAGAACTTGACGCATCCTTACGTACACTTTGACTATAGTAATACAACTAGTTGTCTCTTGGCCATGAGTTTGTGTAGTGTTATTATCAGTGATCGGAGTAGGTAGATTGATTTTTGGTACTTGTATCATAAATGCACACAGAAAGAATAACATGGATAAGCCATTTTCCCGGAAAGTAATTCCGGTATTTCCGGATTCAATTAAATATTGTTAATGTTGGTAGTGATATTATTCCTACTCAATTCAAAATTTAAAGGAAGGTATCAAAACTAAATTAATTCATTATTTATCTGTTGAATAATAAAAACAATCGAATTCCGATCGAAGCTTTAATTTTTATTTTTAGCCTTTTATGGCTAGAACTTTTATAGATAGACATAAATTGTTGCACTTAAATTTAAATATTTTCATAGGGGTCATGGTAATTTGCATTAAGGGTAGAATAAATGACGGGGCCCCATAGAGGGCCAATGCCTGCTGGGGTCGTGAGACTGTTCTAAGGATGCACCACGACTCTGAAACGTAAAGGGCATACGAAGGAACAGGTTGATTTTAGTCAGATTTTAGGACCAAAAAAAAGGGGTAGAATAAAGAAAAAAGATAAAATCAAGATTGTTTATTGTTAAATATGTACATTTTACATTTATTCACATTTTTAATCTTCATCGATTACAATGTCAGCATCCTGGTAATCCTGATCTTTACAATTAAAATATATAACTATGAGTTTCTCTATATTTTCTATTTTCAACCTATTTCTTTTAACATCTAAAGTCCATTTATAAATGGAAAAAGACCGTTCTACATCTGACGATGTCAAAGGAGCAAATTTTAAAAAAGGTATTAAATTATGTGCTTCATTTTTTTCAATGGCCTCACTATATTCTCTAAGTGTGTCTAAATCTGGGTTTCGTTCCATAACACGTTCTATTTTATTTTTTATATTTTCTGAATTGCACTGATTTATAGCATCTCTGACGTTGTCAAATGCTAAAAGTGAATCTGTCAACGATAAATTATGCTTTTGCAATTCTTTTAAAGACAAATGAATTATAAAATAATTGTCTTTAATGTAATTTAAATCTTCTTTTAAATTTTCTTTTTCTATAATATTTTTTGCCTCTCGAATAGATACCGCATCAGAGCTGCTTAACCTGTCCGGCCCCGCGCGCACTTAATGTAAACAATAACAGATTACCCGGTAATCGGACACCCGTCGCGCGGTCGGCACTTAAAGCGCCACTTGACACGCCCTATCGATGTTTATGTTTTTGAGCTCTGAGTTATGATAACATCGCTCGTGTTTCTTAGAAATACACATTGTAAGCTACGACAAGTATTATGAATCATCGCATTGAAGTGTATACTTGAGTTTATACGCCTGGATAAACAAAGCAGAACTGTACAAATTGTTCGTTATTGAAAATATTTGTTTCTAAAGAAATATAAATGCTATAAGAAGAGTTTTTACTTTTTCTATTTTCTAGATAAATACTCTTTATAGTAAAACGAAGTATTTATATATGGCTGTGAGAAAAAATTAAGATATTGACATTTGAAAGTGGCACTACCGTGCGTGTCATGGACATTTAGAGCGCGGCAAAAGTAAATATTGAAATTTTTGTTAAAAAATATTCGTCGTAACTTTGTGCGTTGTATTCAGATATTTCTATAGAAACACTATTATAGTGATTGAAACCTGAAATACGATATAATACTGTACTAAAAAACAACAAATATAAAAAAGCGCGGGAAAACTGATAAATGATAATAGGTTACTTTGGGCTTCAGTTTGACAAACAAAATTATCATTAGTCAGTATTGTTTTTATTGTGTCTAAAAATAGAAATATGCTCTTTATAGTTAAACATTTTTTTTTATATATGTCTGTGAGAAAAAATTAAGATATTGACATTTGAAAGTAGCATTGACATGCGTGACGAGTACATTTAGAGCGCGGCAAAAGTAAATTTTGTTTTTTTTTTTACAGAATATTAGTCGTAACCTTGTGCGTTGTTTTCAGATATTTTTATAGAAACACTAATAAATAACACTATTATAGTGATTGAAACCTGAAATACGATATAATACTGTACTAAAAAACAACAAATATAAAAAAGCGCGGGAAAACTGATAAATGATAATAGGTTACTTTGGGCTTCAGTTTGTTATACAAAAATAACGTAAGTCAGTATTGTTTTTATTGTCTCTAAAAATAGAAAGAATAAGCTTTTCAATAATGTATTACACTTATATACTTGCCCTACAAAAAACGACAGTAAACAGCGGCACAAATAACATCGACGAACGAACGCTCGGCGCGAAGTCACGTGACATAACAATAACAATATTAGACAATTATTATTCAGTTAGTAAATGGTTCGTTCGAAAAGCTCAGTTCATTCCGAGTACAATGATATACAATACAAGACTTTAAATACAGGCCTTTCAATACAAAAACGGCAAAAACTAGCGCGCGACCCTCTTTTTTTTGTTGCTTGACGCCTTAAGGCGTCAACGGGGTTTGACGGGTACAAAAGTGATGACGCCTTAAGGCGTCAACGGGGTTTGAGCGGTTAAACAAGATAATACTTCTTTTATTTTTTCAAAGTTTTGAGCGTAATAAAATGCTGCCTCTAACCAAGTGCCCCATCTTGTAACAACTGGTTGGGGAGGTAGCGGCAAATCTGGATATTTTTCTTTTAAAATTTTGACTCTACTTGGGGCTTTCAAAAATACCTTTTTAACATTTGCTATTAAAATGTTAACATCGTGATATTCTAACCTAATTTGCTCAGATACGCGATGAAGAGAGTGCGCCAAACATGTTACGTGCTTCATTTCAGGTAAGTATTGTTTTAAATTTCGTCCTGCAGACAGCATATATGCAACGCTATCAGTGCAGAGGACAAGAATGTTACCTACCTTCGATTCAAAAGAATCTTCCCAAAAGTTTTCCAAACATTCTAACACAAATTGCGTGATTGTTTGTCCATTAACTACAGTTAGCATTTTACATGCTACCAAATAAGGTCTAGTCAAATTGCTAGGATGTAATGGTTTTATTAAAAAATGGACTATATAGCGACCTAAAAAGTCTGTCGTTTCATCTAATGATATCCATAGTTTCTCATTTTTATAATTTTGCCGAATCGAATTGATTTTATTCTTAAAAAACTTGTCCAAGTAAACTTTCCGTAACTGTGATTCATCTGGCAGAGTACGATTAGTACACGTACAACAACAGGTACTACACATATATCTTTTAAAGAAATCTTGAAAAGTAGTATTTTTCATCTGAGACCACGGAATATTGCACAAAATGAGAAATTTTATAAGATCGAAATAAAATTCCTCTTCGGGCCGCTTAAACTTTCCCTGGTGTACTGCTCCTTCGATATGTCTTTTAACGTTTCCTTTATTTATGGTTTTCAAATGGCTTTCACATTTTGAACAGTATATTGTACCACTAGCGTGATCGTAAAGTAGTTCGGGATGACCGGATATCCATTTTTCTACAGTTTCAGCCTTGACGTTTGCCATATCTGAACTTTGTTTTAGAGATGGAACCTCGTATATATCACCTAAAACAAAGACATGAAAAAATTACATTTTATTTAGTTTATTTAGCTTACTCCGTTTGTTTTATTTTTCGTGGATCAAATTTAGTCATTGAAATTTCACCCTCTTCCTGTCAATCCAAAATGGCTGCCGCTACAAGATGGCGGACAATTTTTTTTTTTTTACAATTCCATCAATATATATATATCAAATGAAAGGGCTTGTTACGTAGAATATTTTGTAGAGAAGTAGATAAGGCCTATAGTAATTTATTTTACCAATACATTGCAAGAGGACACAGGGCATTCAAATTATATACGGATTCCAGTAAAATGTCGGTTAATAGTGGAGTTAGCTGAATTGCGACTACATTACTAGAATATCATAATTTTGTTTCGCACTAAGCTCACTGGTTCATACTCTATTAAAGATTTAACAATATTAAGACTCATGGTATGTTCAGCAGGTTAAGCGAACAAACACAATACTAAAAATATTCTTATAGTACATCCAAACATGCTTTATACTCCTTGTAACTAGTAAAATATTACTTACCAAAGCTTGGTTTAAATATGTAGATCCAATTCAATAGTGAAAAATCTGAGTCCGTATATTCGAGCCAAATCGTGGTTTAGAGCAGATTCCAGAAGTCAGTATGCACACAAGCCAGGGTCAAGTAACGTTTTCACAACACAGTAACAAACAAAGATGCGCACTCTACGAACCGAAGTAAACTAGTGAGCTACCTGGCATGTCGTCGGCGGGCGTACGCATTGTTCTGATAACCGGTTATTGTACCACCCATGATCCTTTGTTCTGATTGGTCGTTGGGTTTTGTCAAATCGTGACTGTGTGCCGTTAAAAAAAATATGAAGAATAATAAAGAATAATATTGCTCATTTTATTACAACTCCTACCTTTTTTTGAGGATGGCAAATCATCAAATGACTCCTTCCACTCTGGCAGAATAAAATTCCTACATAAGTTCCGGTTTTTTTTTAATAATCCACCAATTCCGGAGGAATGTCCATATTAATATATACGTTTCGGATCAATGACCCCATTTCAATCTACCTACTCCGATCACTGGTTATTATACAATTTGGATCTTTTAGAATTATTCTTGCATGACGTAAGTTTTTGTTATATGTTGGTTCCAGGCATGGACCTGGAGAACGTGGTGATGTTCGAGGTGAGCGCGCTGTCGTGGCAGCACATCTGCGTGTCGCTGGAGCACCCGTGCGACGAGAGCATGGCCACGGTGGAGCTGGAGCTGGCGGAGCCGGGCGCGCCGCGCGCCGCCGTGTACACGCTGCACGCGGCGCCGCAGGAACACGTCGACGACTACATCACGCGCGTGCTGCAGAAGACGCACTCCATACCCATCACGCTCAGGTACTGCTGCGCTACTTAACTAGACGAGAGCATGGCCACGGTGGAGCTAGAGTGGATTGCCCAGCATTAACATGAAACAGGGCACACAAAGATTGTTTATTTTGATAAAACATTATTAAAGTACATCTTAGCCATTCCTCCATACATTCTCACTACGTTGATATAAAATTTAGGTTTCGGCCGTCATCGCAAAACAACCTAAGTCTCTCACGAAAACTGTACCTACGAAACCGGCAGTATCATAAATCGGACGCTTAAAGCGACTTGAAAGTATTATACAGATATTTTTTGTTTTATTAAAAACTAGATTTAGCCTGTGACATCACTCGCGTTAATCTAGATTTTGTCAATAAATTACTATCCCTCGGGAACAGTACTTATTCCTGGATGGTAGGTGCTTTCCTGTACCCCTGACAACGTGTATACGAAATTTCATAATGATCGGTTGCGTAGTTAAGGCGTGAAGGCGTAACAAACAAACGAAGTAGTATTCGCATTTATAGTATTATTTAGGACTTTATTATAGTTTATTGTATTGAGATAGAATTAGTACGAAAATTATTTATTTCGATTACGCGCTAAGCGATCGTTACGAGTGCACGTACTTGTCTTTGCTCGCTGCCCGGTTAATCAGGTACTCTCAATCGCGGCCCGCTATCACTATTCCCTAAAAATGGACTGCGACTCGTGCGGATCTCGTTTCAACGACGGCGTCCAATGTGGATTATGCAAGAAACAATACGATTTCTCTTGTGCCCAAATTTCCGAATCTGGCTGGAGAAAACTAGGAGTGGATAGAAGAGCCACCTGGAGGTGCATGTCTTGTAAAGGCCGCTCATCGCCAACACCGACTACATCGAAAACTGAATCTACATCGCTGGAGAATATCATGAAGGAAATTCAAGCTCTCAAGTGTCATCTGGCTGGTCTGCCTACTTTAGTCGAAGATGTTAAAACCATTAAATCAGAGATTACCGAATTGAAGGTCAGTTGTGATTTTTTATCCAGTAAAATTGATGAATACGCAAACAAAATTTCAGCAATTGAGACTAGAGTATCGTCCTTGGAAAATTTAAATGAGACCGTGTCCGTATTGCAAAATGATGTGACAATGTTAAAATTGCAATCAACTGCCAACGAACAACGCTCAAGGTTAAACAACATTGAAATAAAAGGAGTTCCTCAAAAACAAAATGCGAATTTGTTCTGCATTGTTGAAGCTATTGGAAATGCAGTGAATTTTAACATACCCAAGTCACAAATAAACTATCTCTATCGAATTCAAGTATCAAATTCTAAAGAAAAATCTATAATAGTGAGCTTTACTAACAGATATGTTAAAGAAGATCTTGTGGCATCGGCTAGAGCGACTAAGAACTTATCGGCTGCGGACGTCGGTTTTAAGAACGTTTCCAAACGAATTTTTGTGAATGATCACCTTACTGCTGACATGAAAATGTTGTTGAACAAGGCGAAATCACGGGCAAAAGAATATAACTTTAGCTATGTGTGGGTAAAATTTTGTAAGATACATGTACGGAAAAATGATTCCTCAAAAGTTATAATAATTAACAAAGACGAAGATTTAAACAAAATAATTTAGTCTGTTATTATTTAATTTCATTTTTATTAATATTTTATCATAATTTATTTTTGCATTTCGCATTCTTGTTACCAATATGTATGTCAAATTTTGCTGTTTCATTTATTCGTGGGTATTTATTTGACAGTTTTAAATTTGCGGGCCATCAAAATCAGTTGATAGCCCCTGACATGATTAAAGTCCGCTTGGGATGTTCGTATATTGTGCGGGCAACTACCGACAATTTTGTTATTTATTATTATTGTGCATACATATTAGATATTATGCTTGTTTTAAGTTTTTATTATAGCTTTTATGAACACATATTAGTTACTATGCTTGTTTTAAGTTTTTATTATTGCTTTTACGAACTATTTGTTTGCTTTTGTGTGCTTTTGAAGATTTTGTTGGTGTATAAAAATATTTGTTTTTATTTCTTCAAGAGAGAGGGTACTATTGGCTTTATATTACTCACTTGCTGTGGCTATCGATATTCAATAGTGTTGCTATTCAATTTACTACATATCTTATTTATCAATGGCCCATGGAAATAAATATTTATCTATTTACTATCAAAATGTTCGTGGTCTTCGGTCAAAGACAACTTGCTTTCTACGAAACGTATGTTTAAATAATTACGACTTGATAGTTCTTACAGAGACCTGACTTCTTGATAGTATCCATAGTTCAGAATTGTTTGACAATAGATATACAGTGTGGAGAAGAGACCGTGACTACTGTAAAACTGGTCAGACTAGGGGAGGAGGCGTTTTAATCGCGGTTCGGACTGGTATTTCTGTAGTATCACGTGAGTCATTTCATTCATCGGCAGAAGACCTGTGGATAACTTTGTCACTTAATCAGAATCGTAATGCGGCAACCAAAATTAACGTTTGTGCATTATACCTCTGTAAAGAAAATTTAGGCTTTTCCTTCTCTCAGCAATTACAAAACTACTTAAATAAGTTGACCGATATTATCTTAGGCAATCCTCAGGATAAATTCATTATATTAGGTGATTTTAATCTCAGTGGTATCGATTGGTTACATACAAGTGATTCTTTTTATCTATCGTCTAACCTCTCTAATAACGACGAATACTTGTTAATTGATGATTTGCAGTCACATGACCTTTATCAGTATAATGGAGTTTTAAATAATTTTGGTAGAATTCTGGATCTTGTTTTCTCGAACGATTCAGTTACTGTGATTGACGTCGAGGACCCATTAGTACCGATCGATCCTTATCACAAGGCATTATTGAGAACCACTACCTTCTCAGAATTATCGTATTTACCACCCAAACCTAGGAAGAAATACTTATATAATAAAGGTGACTATACTTCCATTAATGAGGAGATCTCTAGAGTTGACTGGTCAACTGAATTTCGGAGATATACATTGGAGGATTCTGTAAATTTTTTCTATTCTTTTATAAACAATCTGCGTGATAAATACATCCCTACTAAAGTTATTAGCAATAGTTCATATCCGATATGGTACAGCAATGCTCTACGTAAGGTTTTAAAGGAAAAGTTGAAGTTTTTAAATAAATACAAAACTTATAAGCGTAAATCGGACGAAGACTCATTTAAGGTATTGCGTGATAGGGCTAGACGCTTAGAAGCTATCTGTTACAAACAATATACGGAATCTGTTGAGAGTTCTATCACGACCAATCCAAAATATTTCTGGTCTTATTACAAATCACGCTCTAGTTGTAATAACATTCCCAGTTGTTTAAAGTACTCAGACAAAGTTTTAACTACGGGCGACTCAATATGTAACGCGTTTTCGGAATACTTTGTGTCAACTTTTCTGGATCAGTCAGCTAGTACTAATAACTCCATGCCAGACTATGACTCATTTAATATAAATCAATCCTCTGATATAAACGGGGTACACTTTACTGAAACTGATATAAGAATATTACTATCTAAACTGGACCCATGTAAGTCTGCTGGTCCAGACAATATCACATCGATTTTCCTTATTGGAACTAGCGAAAGTATTGCCTTACCGATTTCCCTTCTATTTAAAAAATCTTTGTCTTGTTGCGAGTTACCTCATATCTGGAAATGTGCTTATATTACGCCTATCCATAAAAAAGGTTCTAAAACTGAGGTTGTCAATTATAGGCCAATCTCAAAACTATGCATTATATCGAAAGTTTTCGAGAAAATTATCTGTAATCAAGTCTATTCTGCAATTAGTCAATCACTCAATTATAGTCAACATGGATTTATGAAAGGTCGCTCTACAATTTCAAACTTAATTGTGTTTAATGATTACTTAACCCAGGCTATGGATGCGGGCTATCAAGTTGACGTAGTCTATACTGATTATAGTAAATGCTTTGATAGGATAGACCACAATTTACTACTTCGGAAACTACTTAAAATAGGCATTAGGGGTGACTTGCTAAGATGGTTCTCCTCATATATTGACAAGAGATCTCAGGCTGTCGTTATCAATAACTATATATCTAGCTGGGTTACAGTACCTAGCGGTGTTCCCCAAGGATCCTTAACCGGTCCATTGCTGTTCTTGATCTTCGTAAATGATATTGTTGACTGTTTCCATCATAGCGAAGTCATTTGCTTTGCTGATGATATGAAAATATACACAAAGATCAAGTCAGCCACAGATGCGAAACACCTTCAGGAAGATCTCATGAGGCTAGATAGGTACTGTTTAAATAACAAATTAGATCTTAACCCAACAAAATGCTCCGTGGTAACATTTAGTCGAAATATCGCTACTCATTACTACCTTAAGGGACATCTGCTTGATAGACTAAATTCAGTGCGTGATCTTGGCGTTGTCCACGATTCGAAGCTCTTGTTTGATGAGCATGTAGAAGCAATGATTGCGAAAGCGTCTAAATCCTTGGGTTTTATTATGAGATCGACAGCCCCATTTAAGAATGCCAAAACATTTAAAATTTTATATTGCGCATATGTGCGTAGCATTATTGAATATGGATCTCAAATCTGGAATCCCCGATATGAGAAATATATTTCAAGGATCGAAAGGATCCAGATGAAATTTATTAGGTTTCTGTGCTACCGCTTACGCACTCCATTCTACACTGGTTATGATAATTACATTAACCTTTGTAAAAAATTTCATTTTCTTCCCCTATATAAACGTCGTGACATAGCCGATATTACTTATATTTTATCCATAGCAAGTAATAAAGTTGATTGCCCTGAACTTCTTGAAAAGTTGTCACTTAACATCCCTACAAAATCTTTAAAGAAACACACACCTCTTAGTATTCCAGCAGCAAATAGTAATTATAGACAAAGTTCATTTTTGTGGCGAGCTTGTCGCGCTTTTAACGACGTCAGTGACAAGCATGATATTGACATTTTTTGTACAAGCATAAGAAATGCAAGAACACTTTTAAGTAAAGATTTTTTTTGTAATTAATTTAGGCTTTAGGTATATAAATTCTGGTTACCATTTCCGCACTCTCATTCTTATTTTGTTAGTATATGTCTATTTTTGTCTTAGCTTTTACTTACATAATTTCTATTCGTGTGAATCTGTAAGTGACTCAATGTTATTATCTTGTTTGTTTACTTGTAAATTACAGCTGTTGATTCACCATATAATTAAATAAATAAATAAATAAATAAACATTGAAATATTTTAAAATTTGTTTGATAGACAGTTTGGATATGTACAGGATAAAATGAGACTATTTTGTCATACAGGTCGCTAATAAAAATTTGGGAGCGCGAAGCTGCCAGCAAGCAGTTAAATGGTGGTTACTCGGCTTTGGATCCAAATTTTAGCTGTGGTCTTGGGGGGCTCGACCCAGGTGGTGACCACGTCAAACACGAGCCTGGCTCCATGCACTCGCGAGCCATGTATCCTTCTAATGTCAATCATCCGCACCAAGGTGGTAAGTTGTCGTATCTGCAACGTGTTGATCACCAAATATAAGTACTTGAAGAACACAATTCTTTTAGAGAACCTTTATAGTTTTTAAAGATAAACCATCCAACATCATTCGCATTATATCTTATTTTAATTGATTGAATTACTTTGACAATTAATTATGCACGCAGTAGCAGATACACCAACATTTACGTTTCCATTATACTTATTTTGTTGTTTAGGAACTTATCTATCGGAGCAACAGCATCACCTATCTGTGATGTGTCAGGATTCGAATACAATCGACACCAAGCCTCCAACCGAAGAGCGGAAACCTAAGAAGAGAAAATCAGAAGAATTGTGGTCCTCTAGCCAAAAGAAAGGCAAACAGGGGATCACAGAAATGATGGACTCCGATAGCGAGAGCGACAACTCAGATGAATACGTCAATGAGGACGAGAATACTGTGAACAGTAACTCAACTAATGAAGATATAGAAGGTCGCGAGTCTTCGGTGTCCCAGAACGAGTTCGCTTCGGACATGGAGCTGTCCGGTATGGACGCCACCGACGCGCTGGGGCCGGTCGACAACAGGAACTCGTCCGATATGGACAACTCTAACGATGGAGACGTTGATGACATAATCAGGTTTGTATGGTCTTTCTCACATACAACAATCTTACATGAACTTAATGTACTTAATTAAAAAAATATTGTTTCAGGAATTCTTTTCAGAAGTCTGATCACAAAAGGCAAAAGCTTAAAAGCAAAGACGCCGAGCTGAGAACAAGCAGGAGCTCGTCGTCTCTCCTACTCGACCTGACTGAAGGTAAATCTTACATGCCATCGTCAGTTAGCATTACTCCTATAGGATCTACTACGTCCAACACACCTAACGCTGGATCGGGATCCAGTATCACGTCCATGCTATGTTTAGACAGGCGCCCAGGTATCGAGATAATCCCAATAACTGCAGCGGCCCCGGCTGCTTTGCCTAGTTCTATAACTATAACACCAATAACATCGTCACAGATGAAAAACCTT
Source organism: Catocala nupta (assembly GCA_963675205.1). Lineage (NCBI taxonomy): Eukaryota > Metazoa > Arthropoda > Insecta > Lepidoptera > Erebidae > Catocala > Catocala nupta. The sequence goes on from OY776082.1 coordinate 15,217,157, forward strand.
GACGATCGAATAAGATCGGAGAAGAAATCTAGCAAGTCTGGTGAGGAACGCAGCAAGGAGAAGAAAAAGAAGCGCAGGCGAGATGACTCTATGGGCCCTCCTGAAAAAGTGCCTCCTAAACAAGATCCGCTAACAAAACCTGTCTCAGTGAGCATTAAACCCACAGATGGATCCCCTTTACGTCCAACGTCCCCAAACTCGCTTATACGAAAATTTAGTCCTAGTCCAACGCATGGCAGGTCTGTGTCAATTACTAAGTCGCCGAGTCCTAGTACAGTGAAAGGAATAGGCAAGGCGTCCGGGACGTCTACCCACCACAGCAGTCCGAGACATTCACCTGTTCAAAATAGTCCTAAACATTTAGCTGGCTACTCGAGTCCAAAAAACCACAGCATCTCATCTCCTAAGCATAGTTCTTCGGGGTCTGGCAAGCCCAGTATGTCAGCTCTCAAATCGGCGACTAGTGGTTCACCCTCAGGAAAATCAGGAACAACAGGGTATGATCTAACAAAAAAGATATCTAAAGACAGTTACGGATCCAGTTCGATGACTTCGAGGGATAAAGAAAAGAAACATTCCAGTCTATCTTTTTCTAGTTCTGATAGAAGTAGTCCTAAATTAAAAAACCCAATGAAATTGAAACAATTAGAAATTACCCCAGTTACCTGTGATAGTCCTGTAACGGAACCTTTGATATCTCCACCTAACGTTGAAGTAAATAAATCTAACGCGCCGAGCCAAGCTCGCAATAGAAAGGGTTCTCTCAGCGCTGTGATAGACAAACTCAAATCTGCCCAGCATTGCGGCACTGACTCCGAAATTGGTGCCAAATCCAGTAGCTCTTCCAGTAGCACTGGCAAGTTTTCTGATACGAAAACGAATATGACCAGTAATAGTGGTAAAATTAGTGAAAGTAAAAACAAAGAATACATGGTAACACCGAGCTCTGACGGTATGAAAATCACTATAAACAAAACTAGAACGAAAGATTCATCAAGTAGCAGCTCCAAGTTGAACTATAGCAGTTCTAGTTCTAGTAAGCAGTCGTCGCCACAGCTCACGCCGCCAAGCCAAGGCTCGCCTAAAACTCATACAGGACTAAAACCAGGAGTTATTAGTGGACCAGCATCTAAAAAAACTCAAGCGATGCAATCATCTAAATCAAGTAGTACCTCGTCTGGTGGGACACCACCTAAAGCAAACACCAGCCCTTCAGATTCTTCCGGATCAAGCAACCCAAATATGACCAAAGTGCCTTATTCTAAGTCATCGAGCACGAGTAGTACAGGAATTAATTTATCTAAATCAGCTTCTAAATCTAACTCGGGCTCACCTAAGAGTAGCAGCGCCGATCTAGCTAAAATAATTAGAGACAGAGAACGAGAAAAAGCTAGAACTAAATTAATGAGTAATTCAGAAAAATCTATTTTTTCTTCGAAGTCTGAACGCCACTCAAGCCCCAGCGGCTCCCGAGACGAAGTTGACGGTGATAGATTTAAGACCTCTAAGGACGCAAATTTTCTCGTAGAGGGCCTGATCAAACCACTCGATACAAGTAAGTTTCAAATACCGAAGTTAAAAAATCAGAACACTCCAGATAAAAACAATCCAGCGTCTCAGTATGATAGTAGGTCTATGGTTAATGACTTCGCCCGCACGTTGGATCAAAGTAAATATCAGTTTCCACATTTTGACAATCCAAATGCCAGAACAAATGACTCGTTGCAGAAATCTGCGTATCCTTTAAACGTGCCTAAACCGCTGCTCAACATGGGCAGCATGAGCCCTAAAACGATGCAACCGAATAGAAGTGGTGAATCCGATCGACCTCTCGAGTTCTCCAAAGCGATTTCAGACAGCTTGTCAAAGGGAGAGAGCCCACAACGAAATAAAGACGATACAAAGGATGGCTACCCCGGGTCCTTTCCATTGATGCCCCTCGACTTTAAAACTGATATGGCTAAGGGGTTTCCCGCGCCGAAGGGCAGCTCGGAAGACCGGAAGGGCGCAGACTCGTGTATGAAGCCGCCGGCCAGCGGGTCGGTGGCGCGCAGCGGCGCCACGACGCCGCAGGAGGCGGCCGAGATGCTGCTGGACTTCTCGTCGTCGTCGGGCAGCAAGGTGTCGGGCATGGTGGCGGTGCGCCCGGTGTACCCGTCGTCGCCGGCGCTGGCGCTGCAGCTCGCCAAGAGCCCGGCGCCGTCGCCGCTGGTGGCGCCGTCGCCGCACTCCAACTCGCCATGCATCACGGACGACGAGCTCATGGACGAGGCGCTGGTGGGGCCCGGCAAATGAGCCTCGACCCACTCCGCCCGATACTCTTGTAACCGTGTACAAACCATCCTAAATGTTATCATATTGTTTTAAGAACTTCTCGTTGACTATTCCTTTTGTAATTTATTATGATAAGAATTGATATTTATTTGTGAACTATTCGTAGTATCTCTTTAATTGTAGAAACTCATTAAATGATTCAAATTGTTTTGTATTTTGATGACCTCAGATATTATTATAATATATAAGAAAATAATTATGTTATTCAAGTATATTTTAGTAAATGAATAACATATTTGTGTCATACTTTACATGTATTGTATAATGTAAAAATACGATATAAGTCCATGTATTGTGTAAACGAAGGAACCACTTAATACAACTGCCATGAGTATAATACAATTTAGTGTACAACGTTTCCCTAATTTAAGTGAAGCAGTTATAGATAGAATACGATATTTTACAATAATTGTAAATATTTAAATTAATATAATGTTATTGTAATAATTTTTGTTGGTAAGGCATTGTGCTTATGTTCAGATTTTGTAGAAATAAATACAATCGAAATCAATCACTATAAACGTTTATTATTAATATATAAATAAGCTTATAACCTAAAAACTTACATACGATTAATAAAACCTAAGAGAGCTAGGATGATAGAATACATAATAAGGGTAACCGAAGCGGAATTTCCTATGCGGATATCTGGTGAATTTTCGTCGAATAGCGAACCTACGCCTAGAGTTTTGTTTTCTTTTGAAAATCGGAATAGGGGCAAATCCTTTTGGTGTTGCTAACATTTCATTTTCAATTTGAGTAGCTAAAGCATTTCTGTATAAATAGTTGGTTAAAGAAACCATATCTTTGATATTGCTCTGTGGATCTGGGATGTCTTCAAGCGGTAGTGCTGTGTCATCCTCGATGACAATGTCGACTTCCTGATCCCCGTTCGTTGCTGTGTCGACATCCCGGTCAGCGTTCGTTGTCGCGTCGTGAACTAGTTCAGCTGTAGACTGTAGAGACTTTTTATTTTTTGTTACCTTTGTATCCTCTTGTATTGGTTCCTTGTTTGTTAATTCGTCTTGTTTAATTTCTGATGCATTCGTTTGTGACGATGGTGGGCAAGGTATCTCGTTACTTGTTGCTTCTTTTGAGACAGGACTTGCGATGACACTTGCAAGGCCCATAATTATTAATAAAACTGTATACGTCTTCATTTTTTCTGGAAGTATAATATGTTACGCGTTGTTAAATCTTCAAAATGTGACTTTCAATGCGAATTGGTAGATGTAACATAGTCTTATATTGCAAAAGATCTAGGTCAAAGAAAGGTGTACAAATGAATTGGACAAATAAATACAAGATGACACAGAAGCTACACAAAAACAATAAAGGATTTACCGAAATAAACCAACATGTTCATCATTGTGCGATTTTATTTTAACTAGAATAGTTATTTAATTAATAATAGCATTGTGATTCCGCCGCAAAAGAAAGACGTAACAGCAAACTTTTAGCGTAGGTATTTATGTATATAAAAACGCTTTAGCGAAACATAGCAAAAGACAATCTTCTAATTCTCGATGATTAAGGTAAAAATGTATTTTACCCGTATTTGTTCAACTACGAACAGCGTTTCGAGTGATAAATACCGTCCTTTTTTGAAAGCTATGGTGATAGGCTCACCACTTTACAAACAGTTATTATTTTCTTTTTAATTTACGTTGCAAGAAATATTCTTGTGTCGCGGGGATCTTTACAAACATTCAAACAACAGACACAAAGAACACCCAGAGTCGAAACAACTATTTGCGGATCACACAAATTTTTGTCTCGTGTGGTTACGTGCCCACAACACTCAGCACGTTAGCAGTGGCCAGGCGACCACTTAAACCACTACGCTATCCGTGCAGTCATAATTTTACGAGGACTCCTATCCCCATGTACCAGAGATACTCACATAACATCCTTTCCTATATGGCTGGTACTCTCTTCTTTGAGCCAATTGGTTCCTTCTTTGAACCAAATAATTTCTTCTCTGAGCTTTTGCTCTCTCACTTCGCTCTCTGAGGGCTTTCATAGCAAAGCGAGGTAAGAAGGTGTTTTGTGACTCTGCCGCTTCCATTATTTCCTCCTTTTGCACTATTACTTCCGAGGCCCTTTTCGGTTCCTCGAGAGGCTTTGACTGAACGCCAATTATGAATATAAATAAGATGAAACAAAGTACTTTGTAACAGAACATTGTGGTGAATTAGAATTAACCTTTAAAAAATACCAAGAGAGCCTGAAGCTTCGGTGGCTAATCCCTGTATATCCGATTTCCGTTCTACGCTCATGTTTTATAGGGACGGTAAGTAACATCGGATGACACACATCTGGTGCATCTGTTTACCATACGGAGGTATTTTAGGAAATGTAACGGGTCATACGGTCAGTTCCAATTAACACCTCCCCGACTCACATTCATAGCCTGGTTGGTGACGAATCGAGAGACCTACATTGTGGTAACGGATTCAGATGACAGATTACCCTTAAATAAGTATTGACTCAACATTTTTCGTTTTCTTACCCATCTATCATATAATTCTTGAAACTAGAATGCAATTAAATTTTATTTATATAAAATTGCAAAATGATGACGTCATATAACTTGTTTTAGATAATAAACGTTGAGTAATAAGAAAATTAAAACAGTAACATGATCAACATTGTATTAATTAGTTGCAAATTTGCAATCTCATGCAGCGTCATAATAAAGTGGCTTTTATAAACAGGACTATTAATAAATGAAACATGATAGACTTGCGGAAACGTAGCACTGCGTAGTCACATGCGCAAATTGTTTAATAGGATTACGATGTCAATAACATTTACATGTCGATTTCAAAGAGAGAAGTAGAAAATAGAAATACTTCCACTCTACAGATGAACGCAGCCAAATAAACTTGTGTTATAGTAAGTACGATTGCCAGGCTTTTTAGGTAGTTTTCGTGATAATAAAAAAGAGATCAAGACAGCTCAACATTGCCAATTGGCTAGCAGCATATCAATTAACTGCCTTTATAAAGGGGCTGTAAATGACACCCTGTTGGTGCAAGCATGAAAACGTGAAAATGCTTATTTTCAACCTAAAAATGGAAAATTTAACCTATAACTCACGCAGTTGGATATATAGAATGTCATTTAGAAATGTTGGCTCAACAATAGATACCAATTAGTATTTACATAATACCATACTTACTTACTCACAACCAAATACATAGATATTATAAAATTAAATGTTAAAGCTTGTGACGATAAATGTTTATTACACAATCACGCGTAAATTGTTGATCAGAGCTTGACACACGGATAGACCATGTCCTTGATAAAAACATAGGTGCTTTTTATCCGGAATACGCGCTCCTGTGGGATGAAAGTGGGTGATGCACCATTGGCGTATTTATGAGAGATGAGAAGGTATACCTACCACACAATTGTAGGGTTGGCTTACCCACCCCAGGATGTTTATTTATTTATTAACTCGAGGACCGCCAGTGGTTATAACAACAATACATACATACATGGTTTTAGGTTTTTGTTGGTTGTTTAACCTTTGAAGGCAGCCACTGCATGCACTAATTGAGCTAAAGAGCAGTAGAATATAAACATTATGACAATATATTCAGATATCAATTTTTGTAAGTGGCCATTGAAAATGTTAATTGCACCAGATACATTTAAGAGAAATTATAACAAATAGTAAAAAAACAATAATTATGAATATACACACGACTACACATCAAGTTAGACAACCTATATAGGTAAGCACAACTACGTTACATACAAAATAGAGAATTGTCGGAAAGGGACTGTGCATAGTGGTGTCGATGTAATGATAAGGATAGAGCGTCGCGTCCCGTTCAGCGTGAATAGAGCAAAATAATAAAAATATAACGCACTCTCTAAGAGGATTCGCAGCGTTCAACTTCTAATAGTTCAGGATCCAAACAGTCTAGGTTAATGTGGCGCTGTGTGTACATATTAGTTATAATAAAATAAGACATAATTTAATAATAACGCTAAGATTAATCATGAGAAATAATAAATAAAATATAAATCCTTAATACAAAATAATTATAAATATGTAAAAATGTCACTGAGCGGCATTTGATGAAATAGAGATTAATGGAATTAATGTGATCTTTCCTTTTCATGTGCTTAGTGGCCAACCTGTTGTCAAGAATTGTTCAAGCCGACCGTAAGCCTCTGATATGGCTTAACGCTGTGTGCATGGCTTAAATGCTGTCAGTTTGGCAACAACCGGGACCGACTTTTTACGTGCCCTCCGACGCACGGAATTAGTGTGATGATGTTATGTATTACCTACCGCTAAAAAATAACCCTAGATACCCATATGGGAGCTGGGGGCAATACCTGTCTGTTATACATAAACACATGAAAAAAATCTGCGTTCACTTGGCAAAGTCGAGATATTTTTTCTCGTGTGAAAATATAATCAATGAATGCATTATTTATCGCCTTAACATTAAAAAACACACAATTTTAATATGAAAATATCTATATTCTTTTTGTTTTTCGTTAATAAAATAAATGTTTTAATCTCTGTAAAATTTGTAATTTAAAGAAAAGCGAAGATTTGATTAAAGTAAATGATTTTATTCATTTTTATATGCTTATTTACCAATTTAATACAAAATGGCTCCAAGCTTAAGGACTGGCTTGAACGTAATCCTGGGCATGCTATAGATCAAGTTGTCCATTAGTTCTTGTGGTAGCCTGTCCCATTCTTGAATGGTGGCTTCCTTGGTCTCTGACAGAGTTCTTGGAGATGGCTGACGACTACAAACAGCTCGCTTGAGAGCGTCCCATGCGTGCTAGATTGGGTTTAAGTTCGGAGAGCCGGCAGGCCAGGCTTACCGCGTGATTTCGTACTCTCGGAGAGCAGCGCTCACGCGTTAAGCTGTGCCGGCGCATTATCGTCGGCCAACACGAAATGGTTACCATAATTTATTCTGAATGGTCTGGTGATGCCACCAATAACAGCTGTGTTGTACAAATAGCTGTCATAGAGCCTTGGTACGGGATCAAAGGCGTTCGAGCTCTAATCATTATTCCGCCCTAAAAAGATACCGATTTGCCACTTTGCTGAAAAGTTCCAGTAGCAGTTCTTTGCCTTTCGGAATTCCCAGGACCGTCTACAAACTCGGACACGTCGGTTATCAGAGTTCGTACTTATCCGTGTTTCATCAACGAAAAGACAATTACGCCAAACATCTTCTTCGTCTTCATCGTTTTGACGCTGCCTGGCCCTGGGCAATCTGTGTCGCTGTCGTTCCCGTGTATTCAAAAGTACTCGCCAGGATCTCCTTTATCGTAATCTAAAGTGGTGTAAGCAATTACGAATGGTCCGAGTGCTAATATCTAGTCCAGTAACAGCTCGCTGCTCTAATCTCAGTTTGGCAGCGTTAATTATTGGATCACGGGTGGCAAGAAGTCTGATGTAGCGCTTCTGAACATCACTAAACACAGCCGGGCGGCTACTGCGAGGTCGATCAGCCAGGTTGCCTAGGCTCCAGTACCTCTGCAGGGTACTAACGACGCAGGTTTGAGAAACGGAGACTCTGGCTGTGATTTGCGTTGTAGAATATCCTTCTTCACGCAATAACACTGTTCTTGCTTGCAAGACTTCAAACAGTCCACCTGGCATTTTTTAAATGAACAATTTTAGAGAAATTGATTGTAACAGCGTTCAGGCAGATACAAGAATGAGGATCATTTATCATTCACCTCGTTTTTATATGAAAAAAGATTTTATTGATTTATTGTTTTCTACATTTAAATGATATGTTTGTATATATTAAAGCAATAAAGAAGGGCATTAATTAATTATATTTTGACACGAGAAAAATATCTCAAGTTTTCCAAGTGAACGCGGACTTTTTTGATGTACATACACACATCAAAAACGTCCGCGTTGGTAGTTTATTTGTTCTATTCTCAAGTATTGTCTTGTCTGGTGATTCTTCAGTTCTTCGATGATAAAGGTTATTTATCATCAATAAAGTGAAGTCCTAGCATGTTGAATTGCGTGCTATAGGACGTACAATTGAAATAAGTGGTTGTAAGTTGAGCTAAAGTGGACACTTATAATCTCATCCAGTCACTCACTTGAGTACGATGAGTCTTAACGTCTTTACCTAACCCTTTCAATGCGGCGTGATAAAATCAGAAATAGCCGCCCTGTACTGCTATAACGTAACAAAATCTGCATTTAGGTATATATGAGATATCTCATCTGCAAAAATGTTACATTACATACGGTTGACGTATCTCGCCAGAAAAAACACACTCATAGTACTATGGACGAGTTATCTCGTCAAAACAATATATAGCTAATATTTCAAAATGGAAGGTAGTGTCGCTACAATAATGATCGTCAAGTTTGAGTACTTTAACATTGAAGGTAGATATATGTATTTTATTTGTGATTCAATTGCTAATAATTCTGGAATACTTGTTATTAAGTGACACGAACTTTGTGTATTCGTGTTAAATTACTAAGATAAATAACATTAAAGAAAATATGAACGAGTTTGAAGATGATATATTAGGTAAATCAACCAAGTACTTCGATTATTAGAGACGATGTTATTCCCTAATACACAGATGAAGAGCTCCTCCACGATTTATTAGATTCTGATTCAGCAGGTGACGAAAACAGAGACGAATTTTTAGAATTTGCATTACATGAAATTATATCGACATGTCATCGTCGTAAACCACAGAATTTGCTACTGCATGGTGATATGCCTAAATCGATAACTCGTCGTCAATGTAACTACATATGTATACGCTACGTACCTAGTATAACATAGTTTACCACATTAATGTCTTTAGAGTCCTTACGTTCGTACTAAGGAACGTATGTTCTTTCGCAATGGTTTTTCTTCGTCTTAGCATAAACATCCTAAAGAAGAGTCAATACGGACGCACTCCGGCCCCCATGCGACGTTAATCTAATAACCAATAATGCTAGTACGTCCCTCCAAGCATTTCTTCTTTCTCAGACTATGTAATTTCGATAACATAGTAATATGTAGGTATATCTACCATTACAGGTAAGTAAATCTAAAAGAACACAAATGTTTTCAATGCGTCATAGTACCTACCTTGGTCAGCTGTAAAAAATTGTAGGTCAACAGCTGTGTTGACCTACAAATTTTTACAGCTGACCAATGCAGGTCAATCGATCTAGGAAAGGAGAACTTATTATCACTTTACTTTTGCTTTCACTGTTGACCATACTGTTATACCTTTTCAATTATGTTTGCGCACAAACTTACATCAGTGTTCCCATTACTTAAATAATTAAGTACTTCCATACTTAACCTACAATCCTGAGTTGTGGTAGGTATATACATAAGTCAGGGAGGGTCGGCGCCGTGTGGGCGCAATGCCCTGTCGCCGCGGCCAAGCTGCTGGCTGACGCCGGGCGTCTACTCGTGGGCTGGAGTTCGGCCAGGGTCCATATCCTGGCCGCTCGGCCCATGAGATGTTTTAGGTGTGGGAGAGCTGGGCACGCTCGTGTTAAGTGCCCTAGCCCCGAGGACCGCAGCGACGCCTGTTATCGCTGCGGCCAGCCTGGGCACGTCATTGGAGCGTGCAAGACAACCCCGCACTGCCCGGCGTGTGCGGCAGCTGGTCGAGCAGGGCGAGGGTGCAAATCCCCGCCCATAAAACGTGTTGGGGGGGCAGCTCATCGGCCCCGGCTGCCGCCCTATCAATTGAAGTAAGACCGCCCTCAGCGGTGGAGGAGGAGATGTCGACCTAGTCATGGACCAAGACCGTGACTATCTCCTCCTCCAGGCGAATCTCAACCACTCCGCCCGAGCGCAGGACCTTTTTCTGCAGTCTATGGCGGAGTGGTCGATCGGTGTAGCCGTAGCCGCGGCGCCATATTACGTTCCTCCCAGCCCCAATTGGGCAGGTGACTGGGACAGCTCCGTGGCAGTCGTCGTCTCCACGGCGCCTCGTTCACCCTCCCTCTCAGTAAAGGAGAGGGGTGCGGGATACGTTGCGGCCGCGTGGGGAGAGGTCACAGTCATTGGTGTGTACTTCTCCCCCAACAGGAGTCTGGCAGACTTCGAGACCTTTCTCAACAACTTGGAGGCCTCGATACGGCGGATATCATCTAGCCGCATCCTTGTGATGGGGGACTTTAACGCAAAGTCTACTGCGTGGGGGTCCCCCCACACGGATGTCCGAGGAAGGGCGGTCGAAGAGTGGGCCGATGCGGCGGGCCTCTGTTTGTTGAACAGAGGCGCCGTCAACACGTGCGTGCGACGACAGGGGGGGTCGATAGTGGACCTCTCGTTTGCTACCCCTGCCTTCGCCGCACGCGTAAGGGGATGGCGTGTCCTGGAGGAGGTAGAGACCCTTTCGGACCATCGGTATATCCGTCTGGATGTCTCCCTGCTCCGGGACCCTAGCAGGGGTCATCGCCCGTCGGCGGGCAGAACTCCTCGCTTTCCGCGGTGGGCTGTTAAGAGGCTGAACCGGGACCTACTGGAAGAGGCAGCCATAGTTCAAGCTTGGCTGTCTCCTGCACCCCCGTCTGGGGAGGTAGACGCCGGGGCTGTCCGCTTTCGCGACAGCATCCAAGCTGTTTGCGACGCGGCCATGCCCCGAGTGCGACACTGGACCCCGAAGGGGGTCTACTGGTGGTCCCAGGAGCTGGCGGACCTCCGTGCGGCCTGCATTCGTGCCCGGAGGTTATACACACGCTGCCGAAGCCGTCGCCACCGCGATGAGCGAGAGGAGAGCCGACTGTATGACGCGTATCGCGAAGCGAAGGTGTCTCTGCAGTCGGCAATCTGCCGCGCCAAGGAACGGGCGAAAAGTGAAATGTTGGAGGGTCTAGACCATGACCCCTGGGGGCGCCCATATCGCGCGGCGCTGAACAAGCTCCGTGCGCGGGGCCCCCCCCTTACGGAGACCCTCCAGCCCAACTTCCTCTCCGAGGTGGTCGAGGAGTTATTTCCTGACCGGGCAGAGCACGTGCCCCCGGCAATGGCCCCATCGGGAGGCCGACATCGGGAGGCGGAACTCAGTGCTACCCCGGTTACAGATGCGGAGATGGGGGCGGCTGTCTTGCGGATCCGCTCCAAGACGACCGCCCCTGGACCTGACGGTGTGCCGGCGCGAGCTCTCGCGCTGGCCCTCGATCACCTGGATATCCGCCTCAGGGAACTTTTCGACGCGAGCCTGGTGTCGGGACGATTCCCTGAGTGCTGGAAGGAGGGGAAGTTGGTGTTGCTGGCCAAGCCGGGACGACCTCCAGAGTCGGCCGCGGCGTACAGGCCCATAGTGCTGCTGGACGAGGCGGGGAAGATGTTTGAGAAAATTCTCGCCACCCGCATCGTCCGGCACCTGAGCACGGTCGGTCCCGACCTGTCGGACGCTCAGTTCGGATTCCGGGAAGGTCGTTCGACGGTCGGGGCCATTATGCGCCTGAGGGCCGCGGCCGAGGAGGCGGTCGCCGGCGGCGGTGTTCTGTTGGCGGTGTCTTTAGACATCGCCAACGCGTTTAATAGTCTGCCATACAGCTGTGTCCAGGGGGCGCTCCGATATCACGGGGTACCTTTTTACCTGGAGCGGCTGGTGGCAGACTATCTGAGAGGCAGGAGTATCCTACTCGAGGTTCGAGGCGAGGTTTGGCGGCGGCCCATGTCGTGCGGTGTCCCGCAGGGATCGGTTCTTGGTCCGCTCCTGTGGGACATGGGGTACGACTGGGTCCTACGTGCTGTCCTACCCCCCGGGCTGAGCGTCATCAGTTACGCTGACGATACCCTCGTCACAGCCCGTGGGGGTAACTTCGAGGAGGCGGCCCGTTTGGCTACCGTGGGGGTTTCCCAGGTGGTCGGGCGTATCGAGGCGCTGGGTTTACGGGTGGCTATTAACAAGACGGAGGCCCTGGTCTTTCATGGGCCTCGTCGCAGTCCACCCCGCGGCGCCTCGATAATGGTGGGCTCGACGCGCGTTCCCGTCCAGGCCCACATGAAATATCTGGGCTTGGTGCTGGACGGAAGGTGGCACTTCGGCGAGCATTTCAGACAGCTCGCTCCGAAGCTTCTCGGCACTGCGTCCGCCCTTGGGCGGTTATTGCCAAATTTGGGCGGGCCCAGTGCTGGTTGCCGGCGACTCTACACGGGGGTTATCCGGTCGATGGCGCTTTACGGCGCACCGGTGTGGGCGGACTCCCTGACCGCTCAGTGCAGGACTCTCTTGCGGAGACCGCAGAGAGTCATAGCGGTCAGGGTAATACGTGGATACCGCACGGTGTCGGCCGACGCAACTTGCGCGTTGGCCGGAACACCCCCGTGGGATTTGGAGGCTGAAGTGCTCGCCGAAGTGTTTGCAGTGAGTGAGGCGGTGCGGGAGGAGACGGGTTGTCGTCCCCTCCCGACAGCTATTGAGTGCGCGCGCAATCGAGCCCACCAGGGCATGATTTTAAAATGGAAGGCGCGGCTGGAGGCGCCCCTGGCCGGTTTCAGAACCGTTGGGGCCCTCCAGCCGATATTGGAGCGGTGGGCAGGGCGGCAGCATGGGACCCTTTCCTTCCGGCTAGTGCAGGTGTTGTCAGGGCACGGTTGCTTTGGCAAATACCTGCACACGGTCGCTAGGAGGGAACCGAGTCCCATCTGCCACCACTGCGACTGTGAGGAGGACACGGCGCAGCACACGCTCCAGCAATGTCCTGCTTGGGCGGTGCAGCGCCGTGAACTCATTGAGGTTGTTGGTGAAAATCTCTCGCTGCCGGCCGTGATCAAAGCCATGGTCGACAGCGAGAGGAAGTGGGCAGCGGTCGCGTCCTTCTGCGAGGACGTCATCTCGCGGAAGGAGGCGGCGGAGCGGATCCGTGAAGAAAGTATCCTTGCGGATCCGAGCCGTCGCCGGCGAACCGGGCGGGGCAGGCGCGCTTACGCGCGCCTTATGCCGCCATAATGAAGGCTGCGGGCGGGAGAACGGGGATCTCCCGTCCGCCAGCCATTGAGTCGGTCCGACGCCCTATGTAGTGCCGGGGCGTCGCCGAGGAGCTGTAGACTGCTGGATGGGTCGCTGAGGTAGTAATTGTTGCCAGCGGCCCATCCACTATACAAGGCAGCGAGCGTGCACACCGTGGGGTTTTGGTCCGTAGGCCCGAAGTACGGGAGAGCCGGACATAACCCTCTCGCCTCCCCTTGTGGCGAGAGGGTATGCATCAGGCGCATTTCCCCACGTAAAAAAAAAAAAAAAAAAAAAAAAAAAAAAAGGTATATACATAAGTGTAGATTAGCGTTAAAAGCAAATGTAATTTTCAAAAGAAAATTTGTCATTCATCACAAAAATACAATCATACACGTACCTACCTACCTATAATACTTGTTTTATAATGTGTATTTTTAATATTTTACAATAAAATTGAATAATCTGGCTTATTAATATTAATTGAATAGTAATATAGATACTTTACGTAATCGAATCAATATCTCGGTTGACACAAAATAAACAGAGTCGGTGTAAATTATTGGGAAAATAGTCTACAATTCAATGTAACTATCACTGGCTTCGTCGTAAACTTCATCCGTTTCATGAAATATAGGTGCATTCAAATGAACAATTTTTAGATTAGAGTTTATATTAATGCGCTAAATACACCATAAAATACATGCAACAAACTTAAACTTGCGAAAAATTCAACCAAAGATCTTCAAGGAAAATTTCTGCATTTTATTGCGAAATAAAGGGCCGTTTGAAAGATACTTAGGTACATGTTATTTTTAATACTAGTGCAGATTCTCCTAATATGGCGATCCATGGTAGGTATAGTACTCTTGTAGTACTTAAATTCAACCTGCATACTAGTCTGTTTCAATTATTTAAAATGGTTCTATAATTTAACCATAAAAGAACAATAAACTTTGGATACCTAACTAATACAAATTGTTTGAACACTATTAACAGACCAACTAATTCTTTAAATATTTTCCCGTGGATGTACCTACTGTATTTGGAGTAGATCGAAACAACTCTACCTAAATTGAAATATACCTATGTATAAATATCCTTGAAATAAATTAAAACAGACTATAAATACGAGCAAACGATGATTTATCACACATATCAGTCATTGTCAAGGTGGCTGTGAGTCAGGAGGTCATATCGCAGTATGACGTCTATAAAACGCTAATGAAGTACTGAACCTAAACAAACATGGGATTCTTGAAATCATACAAACACAATCTCAACAAAATTGTTTACTTAATACTTCGTAAACCTACATAATGCAAATTGTAATTTTTGCATATGGCATTGATATTGTAATACTTAGTACCTACGTAAATATTTACATCAATGTTATGATTATTAATTGATTATTGTATAACAACAAAAACAAGTCAATAAACTCCACTAGCCCGGTTTCAATTAACTACATGTCAATATTTCCGCGTCTTTTGGTATCTATGTCTACTACATAGGCAACCTTGACCCTCACAATGGAATAAATTAGCGTTCATGATCACAAGTGCCGATCCCTGTCATGAACATTATTAACTAGAGGCCTTGCCGCTCTGCCCTGTTCATTAATTTGATACTTAATGTTTATGCCCACCTCTCTAAACAGCAATTATCAAATGTAAGAGGAAGTACCGATTAATCTTAAGTTGGCCGCAGCCCAAGAACATTGTCAGTGTTTGAATTCTCCGCTTGCTAAACAACGCACCGTAGAAATCTGTGAGATATATATGTACCTATATCGCCAGGGAAAGCTATGGCTTAATAATAAAAAGCAATACCCAATATTTTTTCTTGGATTCCTCAGATCGTGTACCCTAATCACAGTCACGTATTAGATAAGAAGTTGCAAGTGCTTCCGTCCGGTGACCGCTTAACAATATGAGCGTGCGTGAGGCGGATGCTGCTTTGCCACATAATAGTGTTAAAAACAAACTAAATGTTTGGTACTTAACTTAATAAAATTCTTTATATATGATCTTTACCCGTAGCCTAGTAGCTAATAGTAGTAACTTGGAATCGGACAATATACTCGGTACACGTCTACGTAGTCGCGTAATAGGGATATTACGTAAGACCCGATGTAGGAACTCAATGCTATATTATCACCCTTGCTGGCCCTTAGGATTTATATCCACAAGTAAGTCTATATACCTAAGCAAAAATACAAAATTCGCTTAAAATAATAATTAATCTGAAATAGCATCAAATCTATCATGCGTCTCTGAATGCCGCTACACGAAAGAGCGATTGAAACTATTTTTTTTAATTATCGGAGAATATTGTATAAGAATTATACTTCTCATCAGAAAAATCGAAATACTGCAAGGCGTTTCGATTTTCCGCATGGTGCCGCATGCGGTGACAAACGTAGTTTTGGTAGATCTTAGAACAAAGTATTGTTTGTCCCCGCCTGCAGCACTATAAAGTATTTAGTTTCGCTCGTTACCCTCGTACCTACGAGGCAAAATTTTAAGGGAATACCGAAAAGAATTATAGCTACTTATTTATCTGCTGGAGGAGCAGCGATAGCTCAGTGGGGAGACCAACAGACTGCAATGCAGAGGGTCTCGGGTTCGAACCCACGTCGCGCACCTCTGACTTTCGGAAATTATATGACTTTTCGAAATTATGTGCGTATTGATTGACAATTATCGCCTGCTCCGTGCCTCGGAGAGCACGTTAAACCGTCGGTCCCGGATGCCATGAACATCTATGGCAGTTGTTACTGGGAAGTCAGTGCCCTGTAATATCCTGACACTGGTCTAGCCTTAGGGTATCGTTAGCCTTCGGGTTGCGGAGATCAGGTGGCAGCCGCTCCGTGTAAAAACTGATATCCAGTCAAATCCGGTTAGACCAGAAAAGCCGACCCCAAGTGACTTGGGAATAATAAAGGCTAGGGGGAAGGATTCCCTCCCCAAGTTCTTATTACTGCTTCCATACGATTCTTCATCGATCGGATGAGAGTCACGATCAAATGTTGTGGTATTCCATTCCATTCCTCTTGGATGTATGTATGGTGGTTGTGTATGGTGTATTTACTGCTACATCAATAATATCTAGTAATCAGTGTTCATTAAATACCGGTAACAAACACCCTATCGGAACGATTTAGTACTTATATTTAAATTATAAGTCATAAACAAGTACCTGCTCCCCTACATAAATGTAATGTTTATTAATGATAATGTACAGTCAATTAAAAAATTTAGAAAAATATTCATAATATCTATTCAACTATAAATAACCTAAAGATACATAAGCCAAAAAAACTTAAATAGGTTCAGTTCAGTTCAACCGGTTCAGTAAAAAAACAGACGACACAAAGTCATATACTTATTAACCTATTTATGTGACTTGTGCAAGAATAATAAATAATTGTGCAATATTATGATTGTTATGTTTAGGTAAATTACGCACACAAATAAATATGTTGGATGTATATAGTGCGTGCGTCAGTTACACCATCGACTGACATAATGCGGGCGTATTAGATGATCGAGCAAAGTGAAACAATAAATGCACACTAATCACTTTTATTTTTTTTTTTGTCTTGCACGAAACGAATGACAGTTCCTAGCAAGGAGATCCGCACTCGACGACGTTAGAAAGATCCCCGTCGAATATAGGGCGCGCCTCCATTTAAAGTAGGCTCTGTCGTAACACGAAGTGAGCTGCATGTTGACTTCATCGCAACAGTGCTGCCATATCTTGACTTTCGTGTCGCGTTTCGTACTAATGACCGTCTCCGACAAATAGAAGAAAACAGTTGGTTTCTACACTGAAACATTTAGGTATCTGTGGATTACACAACGCTGTCTTATTGTCTCGTCAGTAATCAAGCCGACCTCATGGGTAGAAAAGTTGATGTTTCAGATTTCTTAATCATAATAATTGCGCGCGGTTACTTATTGTTTTTTATAACTAACCTAAAATATCAATAAGGGAGACAAAACCTATTAAAATTATAACAGCAAGCGTTTCTATACATGAATATTATGTACTTATGTATGTATGACGTATGTGTTACAGTTCGCGCCACATAAATAAATATACTTGAATTATACTCTAATGTTTTATGTCTCCGGTTCTTACTAAACGGAAACGGACGGACGAATTATCTAGATACATGGAACGTGAACACGGAACCTATGCTACGTAGGTATTATCATACGATTTTAAGTTTAACCTGACACTGAAATACTTATCATATCCATCCAGTAGGTTTTACTTGATACCGTATTAAACAGACAGATATAAAGACTTACTTTTGGGTTCCGGCCCAATAATCTAACGCAATTAGTTTGTTACAACATCGCTAATGAACTCACACAGGACCGTTACAGTATTAAAATTGTATCAACCTGTAGATAAGCTAGAAAACTTAATTTACGCATAGGTACACCCGGCAAACAGCACCTTCAATAAATGTATTTTATAGGGAGCTTGCAAAATGTATGATCGACGCTTCGCGTGATCAGAAGTTGGAATTTTCTTGGCCCAAGGAATTATTGCCATTGCCATTTGCTATACAATATGGCAATGCTGCCAGCCTACTGGACAAGCTACGAGTCGACAGCGATGCTTATGGCACTTTTGTTTTTTAACGTGGGGTATATACATTTACGCGTATCTCTCCGCGGGAATAGAAACGGAGAGGCTATGTCGGCACCCTCCGGGGAAAGATGAAACCTCCCGAATACTACCGACTAAACCTAGCACGGTGTGCCAACTCGCTGCCTTGAGTGGCGAGTGGGTCACTGGGGCTCTAAGTATGGTTACGCACTCTAAGTATATCAGTTATGTAAATATTACCTTATTATTATTATTATTGTTGTTTACGTCCCTCTTTTTTTAAACATATAATTGTTTACTTACTCAAGCCCAATATTATTAGTGTTGTTTAATCATAAATAATCCGAACTAATATTATAAATGCGAATATAAGTTGTTTGTTTGTTACGCTTTCACGCCTGTACTACCCGACCGACATCATGAAATTTAACATGCAAAATGTTTTCATTCAGAAAAAAAGTAGGTACTTATTGTACCTACCCAAGCGAAAGAAATTATTACTAGACAAAAACTGAACTAACGTGAGCGAAACCGCGGGCAAAGTAGGATATTATAAATATAGTTCCAAGTAAAAAAAAAAACCAAGAAGTAGGTACCTTTACCCTCTACAGTGATATTCACGGGATTAGATTGCTATAAATATTTGGTATTAAATCGTAAATATAGGTACTATATCATCATATAAACATATCGAATATACTTACTAGATAGCTGGGTGTTATTCACAAAAATTGTACGTTTGCAAATTACTATCTCCGCGTCCAGCTTGATTATTTTCTATTTACTATTTCAATATTAGCTAAATTTCATAGACCCACATTTTAAAAGTAAAAAACCAAAATGTATCTCAGTAAAAGTACTTAAAATTATATAGATATTCTAATATTTTAAATTTTAAAGCGGTGTCCCCAAAAATTTCACGAGAAAAACAATGTAACTCTTTAGTTCAAGTAACTTGAAAATATATTTAAAATATCTAATTGTGTTAGTATACAACTAGTAATTTTCTTGTGTGGTTATCCATTTAAATAGATTATTCTTGAAATTAAATAAATCAAACAGTAATAAAAACATCATTTTTATATATTTTAATGAAAGTCCAATATTTGACTCATATCTGTTTCTCTTCTCGGTTATAGTATTTTACAACATTATTCCCAAATTGGAAATAAAATTATTTACTGGCAACATTACACAACAACACTGTAAACAGGTGGTGTGAGTGACTGACTGACTGTCGAAGATGCCATTTTGTTCTTTCATTCAGTGCAATCAACTATGGGTGTAGCGTTATAACTCGACATTAATTTGTGATATTTGTTTTTGTGGTCTATTTGAATGCGGTTAGTATTTTCCAGGTTTAATATTATTATGAGAAAAGAAGCGTAGTTGCAGAAGTGAAATCAGTATAAAGAAATAGTTGAAAATAATTGATGATGGATCCACAAAGTGTTTTGTAGGTTAGACACGTGCTAAATGTTCATAAACGATATTTCTCCGTTACACTTATTTATTATGTAACAAATATGAAAATTTAAAGCTGCGTATATATTAACCTATGTTCTATAAAAAATTGCCCACCTATTTATTATAGGTAATGTGGTTTACCTATTATAAAAGTTTTAATTTATGTGTATATTAATATATTAATTATAGATTATTGCGTTTCAAAAATATTTATCATTATGTCATCAAATATTTTGCATATACCAACTTACGCTATTACAACTTCTGAGAGTTTTAAAAGATGTCACTCCTTTTACAAAAATGAGATTTTCAAAAGTTGAATGTACTTGCTTACTTAAGAAAATGTGTTCATGTAATTATTTTCTACCTATAAACAGGAAATTGACTATTTGAAAAATTATTTTTTAGTTTTAAGAATGATGCAAAGTTTCATTCTGCAAGTACTTTTTGAGTTTATTGCGCTCAGACAGACAGCAATCATTGTTTTATATAATGTACCTAGTGAAAATAATTTTTATCTTTTTAGAAACAGTATCAAGTATCCAAACACAAAATCTCGAAAAGTGTTCGAAGAGAAGAAAATGTGCCGGGTGCTACGCCAAATTGCGAAAAGAATTAAATAGTCGTAAGGCGGACAAAAAGTTAAAAAGATCGTCACACAATGTGTTCAATGTCAAACATGATTATTTTATAATTGTTTTCACGAAAAACATTTGTACCTAATTAGTAAACTAAAATAAAGTAAAAACATTCACCGATATTTTTGTTTCCCATCAATAAAATCTATGTAAAACTTCCTTTATTAAATGCGGTACGAGGTCTATAAGACCCCCATTTTCTTTTACCTACAAATTCTAAATAATCCAACCTCTGATGTACGCTTTAAGATTTAGGTCAGCCAATTCATAATTTATAATAGTGCACCAAAAAATACTATATGTTTTTTATAATTGAGCCAAAAGAAAGCTTTTAGTTTTATAAACGTTACGGAGTCTAATAAGTCCCTTACCGTCATAATTATAGTTTTCAAACGAGGTTTCAAACGCCCCGTACCGCAGGAATGGAAAGAATACAAAAATGGGTGTCGCTGTCAACGTATTAAATTAAACTAATAATTTAATTTTATGCGTATTATGTACTAGTCCTTACAATTCCTATCTGTTATCTTCTCTGTTACATTACATTTATTTTCATATCTTTTTCATATCCGTTACGTACAATTATTATGAATAACACCCGGCTATCACATAATAAACGTTTGTTTTCATTACAACCCGTGTCCCTGGCTACACATATTGGCCACGTGAGACTATTATGTCTTACAAGTCATCATTTGATTGAATCGAAGTAAACACGTGCTCTTTGTAGTCACGAGGAGGCGCATTCATAACACCATTTTCACATTGTAAAGAAGAAAGGCTTTACTTAATGTGGAACTACATTAACAACAACGGAGCTACTTTTATGTATAATTTTAGTGCTAGTTGATGTGAAGGCCACACGAATCACGCAGAACTATAACTACTAAACAGTTTCTCTTGTCTAAATGGTCTTCTTGTGGCTGTGCTACTTATGGGAGCGAGACCGGGACAAAGATATACACTTTGTAATTTATTGTCTTGTTCTTGCTGATATGGCTCCTATATCAGCGAGAACAACCGATCGCATGGTTTTAGGTCACGTAAAAAAACATGATACTTGAAAGGATAACCACTTAGTACCTGGAAAAACCAGTAAAGCCGGTCCAATCAGTTCCGGCTCTAACGAAGACCTAAGTTAGTTGATATGGGAATAAACCCTACAGCACAGCTAGTCTGTGAACTGTTTACATACTGATGCTACATACTAAGTGCTAACCTGGTCTGATAACCTGGTATCAGACCAGGTTAGCACCTAGTATGTAGCACAAGTTTTTTTTAAGGCACTCGCACTAGTAGTAGATCCTGTGTCGCGGGGGACTTTACAAACATTCAAATAACGGACACAAAGACTAAGACACCTAGACTCGGAACAACTATTTGTGGATCTCACGAAGCACTGACCCGTGTAGGATTCGAACCCACAACACTCTGCGCAGTGACAGTGGCATCTGTGCAGTTTGTAAGCAGTTCACTGACTAGCTGGGCGTATATACCTACTAATCACGAAATAAAGACTTTATTGAAACTTCTTAACAATATTAATGCTATAATTATAATCTACTAGCGACCCGCCCCGGCTTCACACGGGTAGTACAAAACCTTGACAAATCATACACCTAAACCTTCTTCATGAATCACTCTGTCTATTGGTGAAAACCGCATGAAAATCCGTTCAGTAGTTTTTGAGTTTAACGCGAACGGACGCGGCGCACTGTGGGCTGAAAATCGACCTCCATAGACATAGAAATGAAAGTTG
Organism: Catocala nupta; assembly: GCA_963675205.1. Lineage (NCBI taxonomy): Eukaryota > Metazoa > Arthropoda > Insecta > Lepidoptera > Erebidae > Catocala > Catocala nupta. The sequence continues at coordinate 15,238,931 of OY776082.1, forward strand.
CTAGATGTTCGTTTTGTTGACGGATATGGCTTCTATTAGCTATTATACACATAACAATGTCGTCTGAGCTAACTCCGCACAGAAATGAATTTATTATAAGGTTTTTTCGAAAAAAATGTATGGAGCTAGCATGAAAAATCTGAATATCTCTGAACTTGCAAGGAAAACCGTAATATCCTCAGAGATGGTTATAGGACTAATTATTTGTGATTTTTTGACATACTTCATATAACGGTACGTGCTGCAGATTTTTTTTTAAAAATCATCTTATTTTTAATTTTTTTTTTTAACATTAAACGATTTGTTTTGGTGTATAAGTAAAGAAACAACACGTTATATGCATATAATACTAAATCTTCGCCAGTTATTTGTTAAAATATCAAGAAAATTATTTTTGCCTAACATAGTATATATGTTTTAAAACAGTTAATTGGATACCATTACTGAACTTTGCATACAGGTAAACTACTGAATAATAAATTAGCCTTCTAATGAGTTCTGAATAAGAGATTAAGTGATTTGCAATGTCGCACAATGGTAACTACGGATTACACTAATTAAAATCTTACAGGTAAGTACATAAGTAACTTAAATAGTTAATTAGATATGTTACGAGTTCTAAGAAATATTTTCGACAACTGTCTAATGAGGTCGTTAACTAATGTTGGACTGAAATATAAAATGGTTAACATTTTGCATCATAATTTAGTTTATTCTAAGCTTTGTTACCCCTAACATATCACTGTGAAATTTTATAATGGAAAGTTTAAATACCAATTTAGACCTATTCGTTCTTCTAAAATGTAAGAGTACTTCATTTGATCATGAGGTATTGTTTAGTGAAGTTATATCCCGCCTAGACGTTTGTCTTTCCGTTGAAGATCAAGTGACTCTAAAAGAATTTTGTCGGAGATTTGTACGAGCTGCATCACAAAGGTGGCAAAAATCTCACCGAATTCTTGATACTTTTAGAAAACAATACGAAATTTGGCTGCAAGCAACTATCGATTGGCCAAGTTGTATAAATTTAGTCGCTCAAGAACCAACTGTTGCTGAGGGATCAAGATCAATCTCTCCAGAACCCTCAACATCATACTCTGTTGGTACAATGACAAAGAGGTCACGAAAACCATTCGAAGATCTGGAAAGCAAACAGAAGAAGAGAAGATCTGATGAGCATAAAACTGACAATCCCAGTGAATTGGCATATACAGCAGCAGCGCGTTTTAAGGAAGAAGGTTGTGAGGATATCGCATCTGTAATCGAATATATGCTGAAACATCCTGAAGCAGCCTCTAAAATTAAGGAAACGCTTAAGCAACCGGTGAAAACTATCTTATTTACACCAGAAAAAGCACTTGGATTACTCCTTTCATTAAAATTATCAAAGTGGCAATACATCACTTTACGAAAGTCAGCTATTCGGGAAGGTAGAAAGGATATTTATCCATCCTACTATAAAGTGCAACAAACCAAGCTGGCATGCTATCCTCCGAAGCAATCAGTGTTAGTGACCGATTCATCGGCAAGAATAACCCTTCAAGCTTTACTCGACATTACGGTCAAAAGAATCCTCCAATGTTTTCCTAACGATGATGTGCAAAATAAGGATTTAAAATTGATATCTAAATGGGGTTTCGATGGTGCGTCAAACCAAAGCCGATACAAGCAGAAAATGGATAGCGATCAAGACGATTCAAGTATTTTCATGACTTCCTTGGTGCCACTAAAACTGACTGATGGAGACAATACTTTGTGGATGAACCCAAAACCATACTCAGCAATGTATTGTCGTCCAGTTCAATTTACTTTTGTGAAGGAAAGCGAAGCAGTAGTCATCGAACACAAACGACGAATGGATGAAGAAATTAAGGCTCTCATTCCTACAGAGTGCAATAATAGAAACAGGGTGAATCATCACCTAATGATGACAATGATCGATGGTAAAGTCTGCACGTATTTGTCTCAAGCCAGATCAAGTTCATCATGCTATTTGTGTCTGGCAAAACCGACAGAAATGAACCGTTTGAGTGTAGTAACAGCAAAGACCGTATCTTCTGATATATACGAGTTTGGATTGTCATCTCTACACGCCCGTATAAATTGTATGGAATGTTTACTACATATTTCGTATAGACTAGATTTTAAAGAGTGGGCTGCGAGAGGTAACGAGCACAAAGAAATGCTAAGTAAGAGAAAAAAGATTATTCAAGACAAATTTAAAGACGAATTAAATCTATTGATTGACATTGTTAAACAAGGTTCCGGAACTACTAATGACGGCAACACTGCAAGAAAGTTTTTCAAATTTCCCCATAAAACTGCAGCCATTACTGGGTTGGACGAAGAACTAATAAGAAGATTTGCTGTGATTTTACAGGCAATAACTTCCGGGGAAAAAGTAGATATAATTAAATTTAAAGATTATGCCTTCAAAACAGCAGAGAGGTACGTGGAATTATATGACTGGTACTATATGTCATCAACCGTCCACAAATTACTTATACACGGGGCAGACATAATCGAGAAGAATGATGTTGTACCCATAGGAAGTCTCTCGGAAGAAGCATCCGAGTCTCGCAATAAAGATTTTAGGAGGTTTCGGGAACATCATTCGCAGAAAAAGAGCAGGCAAGATTCGAATCATGATATCCTTAATATGTTAGTTGTTTCTTCGGATCCTTTTATAAATGTACAAAGGCCCAAGTTAGATGCCAAGAAAAAGGAGGATTTATTTCCTGAAACCCTCAATTTAATTCAGTTTCAAGAAACTGACTTTGAGTTTCTAGGCAATCTAGATTCTGATTCAGAAATCGACGAGAGTGATAAGGAAAACTAGAAACTTTTTGTGCTTTTAATTATAATTCTATTCAATGTAATTTTTTCATGATCTTTCGTTATTTAGCTTTGGTACGTAACTATGTTTTGCAATTGATTTATTTTTAAATATTTTATATTACTATTCTTGTACCTATTTATATTTTTGCATACTTTTGTACCTATGTTTTGTTTTATATAAATTTTATCAAATAAAATATCTTTTTAATTTATTTTTCTTTTTATTTAATGCTTATTATTAGCGTTAATAAAATAACTAACTTATCGATTGATCTTTACTTTGACATTAGTAGAATTTAATGATTTAAAAAAATACCTTCATTTAGACATAATAATAAAATAATTAGACAGTTGTCGAAAATATTTCTTAGAACTCGTAACATGTCTAATTAACTAATTAGTTTACTTATGTACTTACCTGTAAGAATTTAATTAGTGTACTCCGTAGTTACCATTGTGCGATATTGCAAATCACTTAATCTCTTATTCAGAACTCATTAGAAGGCTAATTTAATATTCAGTGGTTTACCTGTATGCAAAGTTCAGTAATGGTATCCAATTAACTGTTTTAAAACATATATACTATGTTAGGCAAAAATAATTTTCTTGATATTTTAACAAATAACTGGCGAAGATTTAGTATTATATGCATATAACGTGTTGTTTCTTTACTTATACACCAAAACAAATCGTTTAATGTTAAAAAAAAAAAATTAAAAATAAGATGATTTTTAAAAAAAATTCTGCAGCAGGTACCGTTATATGAAGTATGTCAAAAAATCACAAATAATTAGTCCTATAACCATCTCTGAGGATATTACGGTTTTCCTTGCAAGTTCAGAGATATTCAGATTTTTCATGCTAGCTCCATACATTTTTTTCGAAAAAACCTTATAATAAATTCATTTTTGTGCGGAGTTAGCTCAGATGACATTGTTATGTGTATAATAGCTAATAGAAGCCATATCCGTCAACAAAACGAACATCTAGCAACTTTCATTTCTATGTCTATGGAGGTCGATTTTCAGCCCACAGTGCGGCGGGGGACTTTGTTTTATAATATGTAATGATGATATAGGTATTAATACGTGAAGCAAAAACGTTGTGCCCCTTTTTACGAAAATTGCGGGGAGAGAGGAGTATGAAATTTGGCACATTTAAAATTTATATGGAGAAGGAGGAGCAAATCCTATTATTATTTAAAATATGCATTAGAAATACATTAAATTAATTAAAAACCACTACACGCACACAACCATGCATTCGACACACGCAGTCGAATCGCGTTCATAGTATTTCGACATTGTTCGACTGATGTAATAATTGTAGTAGGTACTATTTTTCGTAAGTATGGTTACATATGTCAATATATAATTACATATATCCGCAATATCTTACAGGCAACCTTTGGGCGGATTGGAATGATATAAATATACTATTTATATTTACCTACGTATTTATTGTTTGAAAAAGATAGGTAAATTAACCTGTATAGTCTTGGCGAAATCTAAATGAAATGTGAAAACAACGTTCAAACTTAAAATTTTAATATATAATGGTCGATTTTCGATCACTAGTATACTTAGTTGTACGTAAGTACTTTTTAATTATGCGGTCTATAACTACAAAAGGTGAAGCTGGTTGATTGGATGATTTACCAAACGTATCAACACACACATACGGCATAAACAAAAACAAATTCAGAACTTGTTTGCAACACGCAGATATGTTACATAAACGTACTTATACCTTATGTAGACATTCCCTAAAAAACAAGAAATTAAAGTTAGTGTATAGAACAATGTAGAATGGTCCTATTAAGACGTCGAAATTATCTAGAAATATCCTAAAAATACATAAACAAACAGAGAATATTATTATCGATTCAATTAATCGGCTTTAAGGAGGATTTAATATACGACGTAGTATGTAAAAGTGAAGGCTTTAAGTTTGTATTTCTGTATAGGACTGCGCCGAGCGTAAGACCACAGAGTACATTTGTATATAGGAAGACGTAAGACGCGGTTGGACTGAATGACAGAGCTAGATATTCAAATCGGCGCGCGACCGCCATAGTAAAATTGTATGGAGGATTTGAAGTGCTTTTTTGGTAAATATGTATCTTTATTGTCAACCAATAACTTAAATATTTGGACGCACAAATTGTAATATAACTATTTATGTTTCGTTTAAGCTGTAAAATAGGATAGATTTCTACTGTTATAAACTTATAATCTAAAAATCACGTAACAGGAGCTTATGTTTTTGCGTTTTTCGTGCAAATTTACGTAATTTTGTGGGCGAAAATATTAATTATTTTAAGCTTTTTACACGGAGTACTTGTAAACACATTCATTGTTACGGTAAGTGTATATTTTATATTTGTATTAAATAAAAAGTGTTGATTTTATCAACTTAACTGTGACCGTCTGTTTTGGCACATTTCGCTTGGCGCAGTCTTAAATAGTTAGACGGTTCCAAGTTACCTGAATCTTAAAATACTTAAAATAAAACTATAGGTATAGTGTGTAATTTCTGGGTGGTTTTTTTCCATTATTTTTATACACCGGTAAGTATATTGAGCAAACATTTACCTACAATGTTAAACAAGAGATATCTCCGAGATTAGTCGCAGTTCAAAATATCTTAATAGAACCAATTCTGCCAAACAGGAACCGAATATTTAAAATATTAATACCTTGTTATGATTGAAGCGAGATTAGCGCAATTTTTTAATTTATTGCACATAATTATCTCGCTTATAATCATTCACATGATTATAAGCGAGATATGTGCAATAGGTAATCATATGATATGAGCGACTGCCTTTTAATTGACTTTATGATAGGAGATTCTATATTTAGGGGAGGGATTGAAACCTGTATAGATATCGATTATTCGATATAGATATTTCAAGTGTTTCTGTGAAGAAGTAGATGGCTAGAATAATTAAATCGCTTGCTTGCTATCTGAAGTAGATACTGCAAGTTCAGAAATAAAATTGTTTATTGTATAAATGGAAGAATCATTGGAAAACATTAGTAGGTATAATATTGTGAGTACTCTGTAGCTGCTTTGCAACCGAACTCAATTTTGACAATAGTGTACCTAATCTAAATCCAATGCAGTTGTCCGGAATACATCATGTTCAAAAGTCGCGATTATAATTTAAATAATAACGAGAAAATACGTAAATAAAATACCGACATAGCCCGTCAATCATTAAATATAGTAAGCTCCTACTCAATTTTAATAGCAATTTATCGCATGAGCTCTGGTGCTTATGCCATAAATCACTATATATTTTTATGATAAAATGTCTGGATTTTTCTCGTAAAGAGGAATTGTTAATTATTATATATTACGTGCTTTTACCTGACTAACATATTATTACTAGTAAGTAGATATTAGTCAACTTATAACTACGTTATAACTGTACACATGTTATGTAGTCTATCAGAAACGCCTGTTCAATTAATAATTTATGTTGAATTAATTAAATTGGCATAATGCGTTTTTTGGGGTGTTCGCCAAAGGGTCCGTATAAAAAGCTTACGCTATCTATCTACCTATTTCACCTTAAAAGGGCTCTATAATCAACCGAGAGGCAACCGAATACATTTTTTTAGTATTTGTTGTCTAATTTCATGTTTTATTCGTGATTCGTTTTATTAACGTGATGTCAGCTCTGTGATGTCAACTTCAAGCTTTTGGAAACGCTATTTCGTTGTTGGTTAACAACAATGAAATAGCTCTATCAAGATTGAGAGTGCTAATAATATTCTTGACATGTTCATGGGCGCCTCACACGGAAACAATGCTAAGCAAAAAATGTCAACACTATTTATTAATTGCTTATCTAATGCTTGTTCAGATATTTCCTTGTTCCGAGGCTAAATATGAACCTAGTACCTACCTACTTTTAACATTGACATTGAGTGATATAATTTCATAATATTGTCTTCTGTTTACGCGAATGTTATTCATTGAAATTAAACTACTATATGCGGATTTTATCGCGTTGTTTATTTAACACTCTATTACATAATTTTGAAACTGTTACACTACTATACTATACTATTAAACTTTACTAATTATAAGCTAATTAAATTATTAAAACTATCAAATCTATTTGTTTTTAAGTTTACACTTTCCCCGACGTTTCGGTTGCTTTTCAGCAGCCATGGTCACGGGGAGACTAAGATGGTAGTTGTCTCAATGTTCCAGTGTAGTTATTTCAAAGTACCCGAACATAATTTAGTTATTGGTGTTTCTATTTACGCAGAATGAGCTCAAAGTATCATGAAGTCTAGCTGTGGTTTGTTTCTTCTTGGGTTTGACTATTTGAAGTACTGGATCCCAAGCTGGTGGTACATTCCAACCATCTTTTCTATTGAAATTTGGATGTTTTTTGATCTCAATAGCCTCGCGAAGCATCCTTGGTAGGAATCGGTGTTCTTTAGCGAGAATCTGTGGTTTGTCAAATCTCAGGTAGTGGTTGGTCCCCTGTTGTACATGTTCACACACAGCAGACTTCAACGAGCGTTTGTGTTTAACGTCAGCTATGTGTTCTTTTATGCGGGTGCCTATGCTTCTCTTGGTTTGACCAATGTATGAGAGTCCGCAGTCACAATCTATTTTATAGACCCCTGCATCTTGTAAAGGTAATTGGCACTTGACGGATGGTAAAAATTGACTTATCTTCGTTGGCGGCTTGAAGTATGTGTTGATTGAAGCTCGCTTCAAGATGTAGCCAATCTTGTCAGTGACACCCCTTACATAAGGCAGTATAGCAGGCTGGCGCTCGACTGTGGCTGACTTTTTTATACTAGACAATGGATAAACATACATATATACTTTTTTTTTTGTAAATACATACATATTATACATAGAAACACCCAGACCAAGACAAATATTCATGTTCATAAAGTGGAATAATCCCGTTTCACGTTATACCTACATAAAACAAAGGTGCAAACTAGTTTAGTTTTACCAACCACTACTGCCATAGTAGCATTAAGAGTATTATATTTATCATTTAATAAAAGTATCAAAATAATAGTATGTCATTAGCTGTATTCAAGGAAGTCCTTTGGGTTGTCATGACTGTCATGAATAGCTAAGACACTGGTTTTCACCACTAGCGTGTCTCTCCTAGTTTCCTTCGTGCGCAGAATATTAGAAGGCAAGCATCCGAGTCATACAATATTTTATCCTTGAAGTTCGCGCAATCTTCTGTGGCGTACCTACCTATTATGAGCAACTACCTACCTAGAAACCGAACGAATCACGTTTCTTGAGACGCTCGCCATCGTTTGGCATCCCATTACCAACTGATTGTCTCTGATTGCATACCCACATGTCAAACAATGGAAAGTACTTAGTCAAGTCACGACAAATCGTAATATGTGCATGACGAGTTTTCATAGACCTCGATCTTTTTTATACAACAACGAAGTGAGGTCTTTTTCAGCTGTGATAATAAAATTCGAAGCGTTATTCAATTCACTTCCAGCTCCTTCATAATCAAGTAGGTAACAAAAATGCAATCGAATCACAATCAGTGTTCGAATAATCACACATAGTTATGTAATTCAATAAAGTGGAACTGATAAGGATGTTTAATAAACTGGTTTTTAATCAAAATGATGAAAATATCTGTCATCACTCATCACTCTTCATACACATTTTAATTATTATCAATAAAACGACATGACGAAAAACAAACAACACTAAAACATATATTAATGTCGCCTTATGGACAATTTTCAGAATATCTTGTATTTTAATAACATTATATTAAACCAGATAAACCGTAGCTCAGTCTGATATCTTTAATTTCTCGTTGCCGTAGACACTTCGGGATAAAACTACATATATACCTAAAACATATAGATATGTAACGTTATGCAAAAATTTCAAGTTAATCCATCAAATGCTCTTTGAGTTTTGTGAACACAAACTTACGAAAGCTGAATTGTTATACCTACTTACTTATAGATAAAAGTTTTGCAACGTACCTATGTAGAGTATGTAGGTATGCCGCCTGTTATAATTGGGTTGTTATTATTACATATCTACATGCGACATGTGTTGATAAGTTTGAAAATATTCGCGCGCGCCAGCAGATGCGTGTTTGTTTATTACAAGTGCCGCTTCCCAAACACTGCTTTAAGATGTCGCTACCGACATTGTTTCATTCAGTTTACAGTACATTGTGGTCTGCACAAATGAGAAAACTGCAAATATTATGAAAGCGGCTGGCTTCGAAATACCACCTTACTTATAACTACCTATATTACAGCTGGCTATATTGTTAGTTAGGTACTTTTTATAGTATTAAGTATCTACCGCATATCGCAAATAATTATGATTACATAAAAATTATTATACCTTGATCTATGTTTTCGGAGGTAATATCAGTCCTATACAGGCTTCATGTATTAAATTACTATTATTTCAATAACATCTTTAATTGCAATCATGCGGAACCTTATATGCCTAACTAATGGGCTAGCTAAACTGGTACGTAGAAACACTATCTAGGTACAATATCTTAGAATATCGTACCTACGTAATTAACCCAGTCTTATTTAAAAACAACGACGTAAATAAGTACCTAGGTATTAAAAATGAGCCTAATATGGGTTTCAGCGAACACGAATATACGGCCGAATAAAATTGATGAGCCGCATATATCTACCTTAACAGAAGCTTTAATCCCATCATACTATAGGTGAATACTTGACATTAAAGATTTAACAAATTACGTCACTATGAAACCGTACACGAGGTACCTAACGTTTCTGTCCTTCAGCACACCATTAGCGTTGAATATTATTATCGTCGTTAGTTGTCTAACGATTGTCGAGTAAATATCTCTCTGTAAACAGTAACACAAGCTCTAGTACAGTAAGCTAATGGATAATCTAAGCATACACACAATTGTCACGTGTTCATAAAGTCATATCAGTGCTGACTGCGTATTATAGGTAAATACCTATGCGATATTTATTTCATTCAACGCTAGGTTGTTTTCTGAAACCTGTAATATTGAGCTTCTACGCACGGTAATGTTTGTGGTAAGGATGCTTTTATTCAAGGTTTGTGAAGTTCATTGATTGTGTTGACGTAAGTGGCGGCAAACACAGGCGGGTACACGGTCGGACGCTCGGCACTCGGCACTCGACGGTCGAGGCGCGCTCGCTCCCAGTCGGCACACGTCGCGCGTCGGACCGAGCAGCCACACTGGCATTGCCTCCGCTCACCAATACGCACACGCTATCGATCGTTTTCATTCACAATGTTTTGAACGTACCTATTCTAACTACTTACAATACGAGCCGGCCTTTTTGGTGCTATAATAAACATACATACCTAATTCAAAGCCTTTATTACGAGACAATTTTTGAGAACAGACTGTAACAGACTTTATAAGTTAAGTGAGGACTTTTAAAAGATTTTAGATCAGTATTTTTCTTTTAAGAATATTTTATGCTATTAGTGGTTCATACGAATAACAACTCAACATGAAGGACAAGAAAAAAAGGTAAGTTTTATTCATTCCACCAAATGTAACAAAAATATTACTTATCACCTACGTACAGGGGAGTATCTAACTACTATTTCGATACCCAATCGATTTATTTCTAAATAACCTTTGTTTTTTGAAAAGATAAGTAGTGACATGTCTAAATTCAAATAAAATATTAAACAATCAATCAAGTTAATAGTGTAACAATGATTCATTTCATGCTTACCTACTGCACATTCATTTGTTTCAAAGCAACAAGTTGCAGGTACAAACAAATTGCAAGACTCGTAAATGTTACCATAATATGTCAATAGGTACCTCATTATTTATAAAATCAATGTCATTGATGTAATAAACTTGTTGCTACACTCTTTCATAATTAAATGGACAACTAACCCTATTCAATAACTTGCCTAATTACCTATAGTAATTAGATGAGTACGTCCAACTAATCAAGTGCACTACATATACTTATAATTATTACGTAGGTATAGGATCACACTTACAAACAAAAATTTCAAATTTAGGCTACTCATGTTACTTCGATGATAATGGAAATCAATTTCTTATGACACACGAAACGTGCACAATTGATATTCAATGATTGAATGTCAAATTAATTGAATGTTACGCTACTTCAGTGGTAATAATTGTCAACAATTTTACCATTGGAGCACCTACGTACGATATCTACTGGAGATGTCGAATGCAAAGCACGTAAAAGTACTAACACTAAGACAACTTTGATAGCAGAGATAATCGATGTGATAACGACTAGTTCCAATAGCTTTGCACGAGGTAAAATTAATATTAGTATGCACGACGAATCCTTGTATTGTTCCATATTACAATAGATAGGTATGACCGGATAAAATTAGCAAAGTTATTCTCTCATACCGCCTTTAGAAATGCAAACTTTCTTTTGCAGGGTCACAATTTAGAAAACTGTGTTAGGTATACTAACACAAAACAACTTTTAAACACGATCATCCAACTGTAGAAGAGTTATTTCAATCATAAGACACAAAAACTGAATTGTCTTTTTGTTCAATCTTTTTTCCTCTAGAATAATTTATAATCAGCAACGTGCGAAAAATATCGCAGAATGATTTTGACAAACGAGCAAATTTAATGTGTTCGCTAACACACACATACTTTTCAGAGGTATGAGCGTATAATTATATTATGAGTTCATTACAAAATACATGTGAGTGAACAAATAAATCTCTGGATGCAGAATATAGCACTTATAATCTTCATATTGCGTTAAAAGTTATAACTGCGCTCACAAAGAACAGGTAGACATCGGTACGGACGCCGACTATTTTTTATACTCTCCATCCATCTCTGGCATCCGACAACTTCTGACTATGTATGTAGATATTATGTAAACAGGTATTGGTTTGAAGTTTCGACGCAAACCCGTTATAAGTGCTCGTGCGCAAAGATTTATCTTAAAAATTAATAAACGAAATCATTCACATTGGCATACGTTATAATTCGGACTGCAAACATAACTAGACCAATATATAGTTTACTTTAAACAAAATAAAATTTAAACATTTTTATAGTAAACGTGATGTCGCGTGTGCAATCTATCTAAAGAGAAAGTCGTTTACACAACTGAACATATTTTATTTTACATTTTAGAATATCGCGTCAGGCATTAGGTTATTTTAGTATTTAAATATTTTACAAACATTAAGTATTTCATTTTATTTGTCTTTTTTGCTGGATGCTAACTTAACTCTCTAATAGACTACATAACAAAAATACATTTCTTCTAACTACAAGCGCAGTTGTTAAGAGTTTATGAACGGGAATCTAAATAGGGCGAAACGATCAATAAGCCTTCAATAGTAGTAAACGAAACATTCCCAATAACGATGAGATAAGCATAATCCAAAGTTATTTACAACAGGAGAACGTGATGTTCTTTTCCAAAGTCATTCAATTCTATGGCAGCATGACTTGCTTTAACTTTATCTGTATAAATCAGATTTCATACCATGATCGATACGACGCCGACGTAACTAAATAAAGTCGATACGGCAAATGATTAAGATTAGATATTATTTTCACCCATAAGGAGCTTCATTAATAATTTAAATGCTATGGTGTGGCTCCTGGTTTGTTGTTTGATTTGTCAACGTGATGATTTGCATACGGATAGTATAGGCAGGAGCAGGGCAGGAGTCTCTCACATAGGTTGTTTGTCTCGGAAAATGCACGATTTATTTATACAACTAAGGAAGCGGATTCGCGGTTAATAATTTGTTACGTGCGAAGCGGAAAATTCAGCGCCAGACTGACCTACTAAGTGAGATGTTTATAGCTCTCCCATTTAACGTCCTTGTCGCGAATTGTCTAAGACATAGTCTAACCGATCACGTGTCTGAAATGGAAAACATTTTTCAATATAATATCTTGGGTTGTTCCGGCGTCATCCGATGACGTTCCATGCTACACTGTATTCTTTCCCTAACTCAACCTATTTACGTTCTTTACTCAACCGATAGCAATTATTTCATTTTAAATTCTTTATTTATTCTGTAGAGCGGTTGTGCTAGGAATCCTTCCTAGCACAACCGCTCTAAGGTTTGTGTTGACGGTCTGAACAAAAAACTGTTTTAGTAATTTATATCGATACTAAAATATAATATTATAAAGAGAAAAGATTTGCTCAAACAGATTAATAAAAATATTTTGCCATTAGAAAGCACTATTATCAGTTATCACCGAGTACCTAACATAGGCTATATTGTTTTTTTAAAGTACTGTTACTAACCTAACGTAACCTACTACCTAAGATTGTTTTGCTATCCATACTTTTTCCGGTAATATGTACGGGTAGCAAAGGGGTAGAGTAAGGAACGCATTTCGGTTGAATAAAGAAACTTCCTAAAAATAATGTAATCGGACCAGCTAGGCATTCTAGTTTAGGATGAGTTAAGAAATAGGATGAGACGTCATAGAATGAAAACGGAACAACCTAATGTATTGAATATACCTAAAGTCTGAGAAACTAGTAAAATTAATGTCATTGCTTTAATGTTGCCACGAACACGAACAACGACACGAGTCAAAGAGATACTGAAACATTGTGTTTGTCTCGTTGTCTAGTTGTTTTTATTTTTGTTATTTTAATTGATTCTATTATATATTTAAGCCACGATAAACGATAGCATTCTGCCTGGTTTCAAAACATACTTCTAGGATCAAACCAAAAGAATCGGAATAATTTTAATAATAAAGTATAATAAACATTATTGCAACTAAACTACTTTTTATAAACTTATCAAGACTATAGCTATATATCTATATTTGCTTTTATGGTTTGAAAATGTTATTTATTTGCGAATAAATAAATCAATATAGCTAATAGGAATATAAATAATTAAGAGCAACACCTTGTGGCTTACTCCGTAGCAACATTGCAAATATCTGCCACATTTTGAGGTTTATAATTAATATAAAGGGACATTTATTTTAAAAAAATATTTTAATACACTTGAAAGTAAAAATATATCATAAATGGAATACAATTATAATACAGTTTATATTTGTAGTCCTTTTAAGTTTACATGATCATTATGTTTTACCTGTCACCTTAGTCTGTAAAGTGTATTAGATTGCACAGGTGACCTTCTTGTTTAAGTGGTCGCAACGCCACGACCGCTAAGCCGAGTGTTGTGGATTCGATCCTGTGTGAGGACAACAAATTTTGTGACCCACCACCATCCAATAGTTGTTGCGAGTAAGGCTGTTCTTTGTATCCGTTGCTTGAGTGTCTGTAAAGGCCCTCGCAGCACAGGAATTCTAGAGCGAGTGGTGATACGTTCTCAAAAAAGGCCTAAATAAATTAATTACATTTTAAGTCCTTAAATTATGACATTTATGTGTGAGTTTGCCACTCGGACCGGCCACAAGTGTGAACAAACTTAAGTGTAATCAACTGAAATCAATTTCGTGCAAAGTAGTTCAACTTTATATTATCTATTACATAATATATTTAAACATTACAACATAAATGTTAACTAATCACCAATAAATCAAAATATGTGATTTATAAATCATGATTTATCAGTAACACGTCTCGTGATTAATATAAATTTTATCAAATGTTGTAGTATTCTTATCGTCACTCATCATAATTACATAAACTAGGAAATGTAGGACAAATAAAAAGGATTAGGTAATATATATTAATAAATATACCTAGTTAATATAATATCAATCACTATTTTCTCACAATCATTTGCGTTATAAACAGCGATAAGCAAGTTTGTTATAACAAAAATCTCATTTGTGGAAACAAAGCAGCTCAGATTTAAAGTTCGCACTTTTTATTTATAACAATAAACGTGTGCTGTTTGCAGAATATTATATTCATATAAGAAGTACCTAATAGTAGGTTCATAAGTATACATATTAGATGGTTGACAAAACATACTAAATTATACGCTTATATTTATATTTCAACACTTTTCTTGTTGAAGACTCATTTATATATTTATACTAGCTGACCCGGCAAACGTCGTTTTGCCATAAAAAAATGTTTTGACCAAAAGAATAAAAAATTGTTAGGGGTTGACAACCCTTATCACTAAGGGGTATGAAAAATAGATGTTGGCCGATTCTCAGACCTACTCAATATGCTCACAAAATTTCATGAGAATCGGTCAAGCCGTTTCGGAGGAGTACGGGAACGAACATTGTGACACGAGAATTTTATATATAAGATTATATTTTGTAGAAAGAAATAACCATAGACTACCTGCGATAATTATAATAAAATTAATCACTACGTATCTAAATAATTTTGCATTTGCCAATTCAAATTAGTAAATAATTTAATCTAGTTAATCGTTCATAAAGTAACGCATCATCGACTAAACCACTTTTAAATATATTATGTATTGTGCGATTCATACAGAATTAGTCACGAGGCATACAAAAACACAACTAAAATAATCAAAACCAAGACACTTGAACAGTAATATATATTATCGCAGGCAATTTGTATGATGCCGCGTTTTACAAACGGCGTCGTCCGTATAAAAACGCTCGCTGTTTTAATATATGCCGAATGCCACCCAGATATAGGAGCCCCAACAATTGAATGAGTCGCCTATTTACCTCCGGCATATTTTAAAACAGCGAGCGTTTTTAAACGGACGACGCCGCCGTTTATAAAACGCGGAATCATACAAATTGCCTGCGACATATACATGACAAAAACAACATTTTCATGTGTGAGATTATAAGACGATCTATCTGTCCATTATGGTCTGCCGATTTACGATATCAAGTAAATACGAAAGATGTTACACAGACCGCACAATAGTAGATGGGTGTGATTGTGACATAAAGAAATAGATCGCTATAAAATACAATAGATGACATTAGATCATAGTCATCAATAACGTCACAGTATTACTGTTATTGTAAACTTACGAGGCACCCTATTGCGTAATCCTGCTCATTTAGGCATCCAGCAGAAGTTTTGTGGAAACAAAAAATAATTTAATAATATTGGTGTCAATACTAACTTAAAATCATTTTAGGCACACTCATCACTTCTCTTTTTTTCAGCACTTATTCAAATATAATATGATGTCTGAGCGTAGTGTAGTGCCTTGAGTTTCAGAATAAAACAAGCCCGACTTTGTTCTTAAATTTTCTTGTGTTAGTGATAGATTGAATATAATATAATGTTATTTTTGTTAGTCAAGCCTACTTGACTTAAAGACCCAAGCTTTTGGTCTCATATGAAGACAAGTAAACATTTCCAGAATTACCAGTTTGGTCAATTTCTATATTCTTACAGTAAATATTTATATTCACGATTACAAGTGAGCTAATGTTCCAAATAATTATGTTCTCTCCGAAAATTTCGATGACGATCGATATTGCGCTTGCATCCTACAGCTCCGCAATATGTGAAGTAGGTCAGAAGTCTACTATCCATATAGTGGTAAAGAATTTTCAGTTACGAGCCCGTTCGCCCCTCACGGTTCACCCCATAGAAGGTATTTGTTAGGTTTCTTCTTAAAATCCACCCAAAAATAGGAGCTCCACGAAGCGGGGCTCCGTCTTTCTATGAAAGGGGCGAAAGTCAAAGGGCATACGGGCTCGTAGCCGAATATTCCGCTACGGTTTCCTGTCCATGGTCGCTTCTCGAGAACCTTCTTCTTCTTGCCTTATTGCTTCGATGACCATATGTTACTTACCATGCCTACTTCTACTTGCTGATAACAAAGTCTATGTCGGCTTCATTAGTTCTTCGTCTACATCACTACTACGTCTACATCACTACAGCCCTTATCACCTAAAGAGTGCTTGTACAGATTAATCATTGTGCCATCCAAGAAACAGCCCTTTTTAGGGTCTAATAGCTAAAGGTCTAACTTAAAACTTCCCTGTACTACTTATACACATTATTATACTGCCTACCGAGTTTTAAATAATAATTATTTCAATATAGTTAAAAAAAACCCGTAGTGGAATTTTTATGAATATTTATTTCTTTAGGTTTATTTATTTATTTTTATTTCTTTAGGTTCGGGCAACGAAATATCTTCTACCGTTTGATGCTTTTATGTTTTATTAGAGAAATAAAATAACATTTTCTAAATAGCAGCAGAACACTGTATTCGTACGATTAAAAACGTAAAACTTTACATTGTTAGTTTACAGCACGTCGTGTGACCTTAACGAGATTTTTATTGCTGTGTATACCAGTTTTGTTATATACCAACACAAGTATATAGTTAAGTACATGTTTATTTTTTTACTTTAATAGAATCTACAAAAAATATTAAATACACACACATTGGACAAGTAAGTCACTTTAAGATTAAAACTATTTTCGATTTAAATATACCAACACAACACTATAATACTACTGATAATACCCAAATAATAAGTAATTTCATTATTTTATTTACTTATTAAATTCTTTTTGAATACATGATAAAACATTTAAGCCCATTATTAGATTGTTAATAAACGAAATATAATTTAAATGTAGAAAATATTTCTAATGGAAACAAACTAGCCATTTTATGTTTGTATTAATTTTACTCGTCAATCCATAGGGTGCTTATAAGAGGTTGCTTGTGGCGATAAGGCCACCCTTTGTACATTATCATCTGCTTTTATTTATGTAAATAACATTAAATTGGGGTGCAATAAAGATTATTCTTAAGTTATCTTATCTTATCTTAAATATTATTAATGTGTAACAGTGTCAAAATAAATACATACAAGGCAATGTACCGGCAATCTACTACAATAGGAAGTAGGCATTTAAGGAATCCTTCGAGTGGCAACAAGCAAACCTTAACGTTAGAGTTACTACTTAGGCCTTGATCGTCTTGATATATACATCCATACATGTCTAGGCCTGTTCCTCAGAGAGATAAACAGAGACTACGGATTTCCATTCGGAGGGCCGGGATCGTACCCAGCCTTATACTTCATTCACTCAAAGTCGTTATTAACCTTGTTAGGTTAGGTTTACTTAACCTTGTTAGGTTAAGCACACTAAACGAATTTGGGACATTTCTTCAGAATATTTATGACTCGGTCATGACCTTGATTTAATATCAGTAATAAACTTAATTAAACTTTTTACACCTAAAAAATATTATTTATAATATACCTATGCTCTGAGGACATAAACTTTTTGTAAAAGACAATTAATTACAGGTATCAATAAACTCATAATTAATACCAGTTTATCTGTTAACATAAATAGAAGAAGCTGTTATGAATATTCATTTAGGAGTTGTAGCATTATAGGATATTCTAAGTATTTAAATTGACCGTGGCGTAAGTACCTGAGATAATCATTTATTATTGTTTTCATGATGAAGTGACTGTGTTACACAAGATAAATATGATTATTCTGCATAACTCTAACTATTCTAGATCCTACCACGTAAAGTAAACTCTAGGGTGTTTCATTCATCTCTTCTAGCTACTTCTAGCTAGTTACTTCTAGCACATATATTTCAGCAACTATTGCTGTCTTAATCGTTTAAAACTATTGTACATAATGCCTACATACATTTATAGGTTGTAAATAAATGTCAGAATTCTCCGTCCTTTTGATTTTTCCATTGACACTAAGTGTTGCAAAACAACATACTTATCTAAATTATTAGCTAGCACGAGTTTGCAGAATACCGCAACAAACTTTTAAACAAACTAATTTAATTACGAGATCCCGTTCAAGCGGTTCTAACACGCATATGTATCATAACTATTTCGGAGAACAGGCACTCGTCTGAGTTCACTTTCAAATTATGCACCACCAGCTTCGTTTATGTTTCGTTTCAAAACACAGCACCTTCGACGCGCCGATTCTCTCTTGATCGATATCACGATACAAAAAGTAGTTTATTAAATATATGAAAGACAAATAGCCACTCTAATATGTATTGTATTTAAAAATATTAATCTGTCGATCTGCTTACATTTTCGTTTTATAACATTTATATTTACAGATTAAATACAATAACGTAAATACGGCGCGTACTCACTTAAGACACAAATTTACATAAGTCAATGTACATTATCTATAGAGGAACATACAGGTGTCCGGTAATTAATGGATAACCTGGAAATGTCTTATAGTGGAACTGATAGCCGTTCAGAAAAAAATATTTAAAAAAATCTATCCTAACTACTACCTGAGACTTGAGTTTTTTTTTAATTACCATGTATAACTTTCTTGTAGGTATACTACGACCATTCTCGTTCGAGGCTGCGAGCCTCCTCGCCGGATCGATGCCATGGGACCTGGAAGCGGCGCTCCTGGCGTCGCTCTATCGTTGGCGCCAGGAGGCGCTAGCTCGGGGCGAAGGACCTGTTTTTCCCGCAGTCGAAGCGGCGAGGTCCGAGCTCCGCCAGGTCCTAGTGGCGAATTGGAAGGAACGACTTGTGCACCCCAGTGCCGGGCACGCCACGATTGTGGCGGTAAGACCCGTGTTTGAGGAGTGGCTGGAGAGGCGGCATGGCGCCCTCACCTTCCGGCTGACACAGGTTCTAACTGGCCACGGTTGTTTTGGCCAGTTCCTGTGTCGTATACGCCGGCAAGAGACGCCCGGTTGTCACCACTGCGGCGACTGCCGCGACGTTGTAGAGGACACGGCGCTGCACACTTTGGCGGTTTGCCCCGCCTGGGCATCGCAGCGCCGTGAGTTGATCGCGGCAGTCGGATCGGTTGCCCTCTCGCTCCCGGCCGTAGTTCAGTCTATGGTCCGGAGTGAGAGGTCGTGGAACGCCGTCGCCTCCTTCTGCGAGGAAGTAATCTCCACCAAGGAGGCGGCGGAGCGGGAGAGGGAGCGTTTGAACCCTCTCCCCAACCGCAGAGCCGGGCGCCGGAGGGCGCGCGATGACCTCCAGCCACCCTGAGGTTTGACCTGGGGGTGGCGGGCTTTGTGGGCCTGCCCGCCATCCATTCAGCACCAGGTCCGAGAGGCGGCGTGCGTGTTCCCACGCGCGCCTCTGTGTCGTGTCCGTCTCCCCTTTAGGGGGAGACAGTAGGGCTTTTATATTGTGTAGTGCCTATCTTGGGTAGGTCTTGTTGCGTAGTGGCCTGCCGTTTCATCCGGCGGGCCGTAACCTCGGCGGAGTCGCGACCGCATGCGAAAGCGATTCGCGCGGCCCCGTCGATAGTGGTTTTGTCGAGGAACACCGTGGTAGGTTTAGTCGGTATTCCGGGAGGTACATTGTCTTTTAACATCTTTCTTTTACCCCGGCGAGTCCGACATAATCCCTCCGCCCGCCCCCGCGGAGGGATATGCGTCATAGCATTCCCCCACGTAAAAAAAAAAAAAAAAAAAAAAAAAAAAAAAAAGGTATACTACGACCATAAATGAATGAAATCCATCGGTTTTTTGTTGTTTTATTATTAAACACTCATTATGCTAATAGATATACAGTCAAAAGTATGCTGTGCTATATAGCTTGCACTATTTAAAATTTTTTTTTTTTTTTTATTTTTTCATTTCTACTATAAGACATTTCAAGGTTATCCATTAATTACCGGACATCCTGTATATGTACTCGGTAACCGTAAAATAGACCCGTAGTATTTTAAGTGCGTGTTGCGATATAGAATTCATTTCACAATGCACTCTGCCTTTCTTGTCTTACTGGTATAATAAAGATGCAAACGATGACACAATAGTCATTTTTCAATTGACTATTGTACTAGCTTCTTCCATAGATAAATGCTATCAATTTAAATAAAAGTATACGGAATAATGACAGTACTACATCTGATATATGTTGTGAAGTTTTAAGAAGCTAGTTTCTCGCATAATAAAAGCTTTGTATAGCTGAACTACACATATGTACATATAACGTAGCTGTTTTATACCTGACCAGACCTCGTCAGTGCCAGTGTGCTGCGGGTTGTACCTAGGTACGAATCCCGAAAAAAAAAAATACAAATAGTACAGTTATATATAAAGGATACAAAGAGCACCTGTACAGAGGTGCTATTTGTATCTCTTTGTATTCTTTATTTATATGTTGCTAAAGTCTATTGCTTTTCGCTCGCACAGCGATTGCCTTTAGGGTGTCCTATGACATATTTATAAAAACGGAGCATCATGCATGCATAAGAAAGTAATATAAAAGTCTCCCAATTATCCGACTTCACTCAATTGAGAAGCAAGCTGTCTATTATCATTTTTACTGCCGCAGTTGACCATGACATTTGGCATTGCATAATTTGAATGTGAAGGATATTTCTTATCACCAAACCAGAGTGTACATGTCATGAATAAGAATACTTGTTAAAATATCCTTATTGAGACCTTCTTAAAAGATAGGTAAGGAGAACGCATTTTTTGGTTAATATATCCGAGGACGTAAATACATTTGAAATTTGCAAGTTTGGCAATTTGAACTCTAACTTACACACTTTTAAAATTCAAATTGCATACCTTCCCAATTTCGAGTTAAGTCTCTGTTTTATTAAGAGTACGAAATGTATCTACAAATGGTCACGGCAAAAGAACCCTTACAGTTTGGTCATGACCTTCATTCAACTGATCCATATCAATTATATTTTAGTCGCTATGTGTTCGAAACACATTTCGCCCTCATTATTGCATATAACAAATAACTCAGCGTATTGCCAGACGTTGTTGATAGCTGCTGAATGTTTTGAATAACTAAAGCAACAGAATCATTTTACTGCTACTCATAAAGTCTACTTTTAAGAAAATAGCTTCACGGTCCAATGAAATGAAAGCTGAAAGCAAAAAAACGCAAAAAACTAAGCAGTTTGCAACATTTAAAAATATTAAACTGCTCTGTGTGTACGCATATGTGTATATATGTGTGCGTAATCGACTTATTCTATACACCTACATCTAACTTAGTAGTGTTGTAGAACATACCTATGTGTAATGTAGCAAGTGACAGTCAACAGTCAGGGGTAAGGGTTATTTTGATAACAACAGCTTTATTTCCACCAAGCCAGTCGGTACACAATCGAACGGGAATAAGACGTCAGGACGAAAGGCCTGATAAGTGATAAATAACAATGGTTGTGACAATATGTTGCTTTGCTTGTTATTTTAAACATAATGTTAAAATTAGAAGAATCCAAAGGTGAGGTTTTAAGTATTTTTAAATTAAATCGTGTTGAGATTGATCTGTCCTGCAATGGGACGTTTATTCGTTAACATATTATGTACATATATAACTGATTATAAATTAACATATATTTATAAACCTATATTGTTTAATAAATAGTAACATAAATTATTGCTGTGATATATCTATGTGCATGTAGAACACACATCAGTATTTATAAGACAGTTGGAAACAACCAAGATTTCCACAGACCCGGTTTTTTATTGTTAATAAGACTTCGACTATATTATATAGAAAACCATTGATAGAAACTGACCGTTATCGTAGCTATATGTTCAATGTTGACTTACTTGAGTTCTCGTGAACCGATAACTTTGTCATTTTATTACGTAAATTGACGACGTGCTTTGATTGATTTCATTTAAATGAACATATTCATACCTATAGTCGCAGAAGTAAATTGTTTGTAATGAATACTTTAGTGTCTTGTGCAATTACGTTATAGAGGGCATACTTTATCATTATACAGATATCCTATAAATTACAAAAATCACAAAAATAATATAATATCAGCTCTTCTCAGTGTAGAAAGAGTTAGGTCATTGTCCACCCCGAACACAAAACCAATATTTTTAATAATTATGTTGAAATCAAAGCAAATGTAAAATCAAAAATCGTATGGCCTGAGTATATTAGTGGTTGAGATTAACCCTCAGACAATTATTTGGTCAAGGTACGAATGAGCCGGCTTGGCTAGGCAAGTACCAACCTCGTACAATAGACCGGTGTAAGAGTACTGACACAGCAAATACATTTTTAATTAGATTCACATCCACTGATTAGTAGCGTAGTGGGATTAAACATCTGCCTGTCTTATTCCTTGCCTTCCCATATCATATTTACTTAATTTCTTTTACCTGGTCGGCAACGCGCAAGAATTGTAAACAATCATAGACTATCATGGTAATTGCATACCACTAGACGTATGCTTAGTATAAAAAATGCTTGTCTTATGTATAAACTAACACCCTAGTATTCTAACGATAATAGTCCAGTGGTCTTCTTATTAGGCTGATGTCGTAGCAAAGTTATTTTTTAATTCTTGTATATGGACTTGGGACCACGTAAAATCTTGCTTAGTCTAGTTCACTTCACTTGTGTTTTGCATTATGCTGCACAACAACTAACAACAGACATGACTAGTCTGATCTCATTGTACGCTACAAAAAACAATGACCCGCTCTAGCGATCTTTAGTATTACTGATGCGGTCTGTTTAATTTATTTCTAGAAGGTTCAGCTGTAAGTTGTAAGAGCCTTATAATTAATATTTTGTTATTATTTCTAGGAATGAGATTATGTTCTCATAGCCCTAGCGATCCCAAAACAAACTCTACATTTCTCGTAGGTATTGAACTCTTTTATATTTTTATGCAGAGCAATACTGAGACAGAAATTATATTTCTTTTACTTTTAAAAGTATGACATCCCCGTTAGTTATCTACCGTATTAAATGGAGAACTTTAAATACATTAAAAGAACATCACAAAATTAGCCGAACTAAGAACATGTCTATGGAGGTCATATTCTTTATACCATGCGGGGTTCGAACAAACAATACGGAGCGACCGATAACAGCGAGTTCACCATTTAGACCACTGTACAAAGAATGCCCTTCATGCAATCACAAATTAAAATGAATTTTTCATTATTTAACAAAAGTTTGTATCGCTTATCTGTATATCAGGCATTTCAAATCGTCATAAACTTAAACTGGAAAATCAATTAGACCAGCGTGTCTGAAATCTTTAGTGAATTGATTTTCCAACAATTCTAACTAACAAGATTTATTAACTGTATATATGAGACTTCAATATGCTTTGAACAAATTAAATAAGTTTATACAGCCATAGAACTGTACATTAATCGTTTATAGGTACCTAAATCATAAATGTAATATACTGTGGCGTAGTTAGTTATGGTAAGTCGTAATATGCACTTAAAAGCAACAACAATAACATAAACGGTAAATGTTTTATTCTAAAGATATTATTTTCTTCGTTAAACATCACCGTTTAAAGTGATTTTAGCAACATTGTTGATAGATGCAGCGAAATATTATGCTCTTAAATCTGCTTAGCAACTGTACAACTTATTTAACGTATTGGTGCATTGTCGCGAATCACAAAAGCCACTATTTCATTGTGTTTGTGTAATGGATTGAAACTTATAAGTAGTGAAACCGGATGTACCGATTTGTATAGGATGACTCGAGTTTCAGAAGTCTATAAACTCGTCCCAATTGATCCTGGATAGAAAGTCACAATTAAGCAAAATAACGATAAATCTTTTTTAATGGCATTTTACATAATTATATCTTTACAACTAGATACTAATTAATGACTTTCTAGTTTTCATTTGCCTTTGTGGCCAAACGTTTGATTGCGGGTTTGATTCCCAATTTGTGATCAATAGACAATTGTTCCTGAATTATACGTATATATTTTATGTCGTTGTTTAAATTTTCATCAAAGTTCAACATCAAACAGGTTTCATTAACGAATTGGACCTTATAACGTATAGAGAAACATAATTTGTATTACTACAAGTTGACTCAACTTCGTACCGTCTAAATAGAATTCCCATACAAAATTACCAATTTCGATGTTTTCGATATTTTGGCTGTTCCCTTTGATGTTTCCTAATTTCATTTTTCCTAAACCACACCAGTAAAGGCGAATACTAATTTTCATTCAAATTGGTCGAGCCATTTTCGAGATTTTGCAAGTCTAGTGCACGGCCTCAGAATACAGAATCACACGGCAATTGATTTTTATATTTATTTATTTTATAAAGTTTATAGATTATATAAGAAGAATATAGATCATAGAGTTCAGGAGTACGAAAGGCGAAGATTGTTAAAAACACATAGTTTGCTAAGGAACTTAAAAAACTATTATAGGCTTTTTAGTAGCAGCAAGTAATCTCAATATGCACCTATTCATTATATTAGTTTATAAAACCAACATCCACGACTTCGCTGTCCTTAAATTATTTCCTAGTGACAAACATCACTGCAGATACTATTCAGTAGCTTCAAGCTTACTTACCTGACGGAATAATTTATAATAAGACTTTGTACTCTTTATGTGTTCAAAAAACTCAGACGCAATCAAATTGTATGAACACTTAACTTGTTATATTTTTTGTGTGTATTATTAGTTATTACATCCTTGTAGTTATTTGGTGAAGACAAGAAAACATCCAACTGATTGATGAAATGCCCGGATGACGCACTCGTTTAGGCGGTCTTGTGTATTTTAGTTACCGATCTATACAAAGGCCAAAATTTGTGTACCAAAATGTGTGTTCTAATAGTTGTTCCAAATCTGTGTGGTCTTTGTCTGATTCTTCAATGTTGTATGTAAAGACGCCCAGTTACAAGAATAATTCTTAATGCGGGAGTCGTCTTTTTATAGAACAATACAGATAATACTATTTTTGTAAAGATTTGGCAATAAACCATTTCGTATTTTATAAAATAAAGAGTTTAGTAGAATGACAGCACAAACTTAGTATAGCACCGCTAATTAAAATCTCGACCATACACAAAAACATGAGGAGCATTTGTTTCTGGGTGCGCAAGCGCAATTGTTGTGTTTGTCGGTTCGTTGTTTTTATTAATACTTAGGTATTGTATGGAAATATATTAAAGTTAGTGTTAATTATGACTGCACAGATGACGTAGTAGTTTAGGTGGTCACCTCGCCACTGCCATTGCGCCAAGTGTTGTGGGTTCGAATCCCACGTTTTGTTGCATTAATTATTCCTAATGCAATTAAAAACTTCAGTAAGCTTGCTAATTTCTAGTTGTTTAACGCTGAATATTTTGACGTTAGGTGTAGGTATGTCGCGATTGGAAGCAACTGGAAAACAGTAGCTGCTTTGGCATACCTATAAAAATTGTATGAGCATAAATATTCACTATTTATCGCCCCGGCTTGTATCTAACACAACATAACATTTTGCACAGCGCTTAAGGTGAGGTAACCTTAAGCGCTGTGCAAAATGTTATGTTAAAGGAAAGTTAACGACCTGACCCTAGTCTCTACTGCTTGCAACGCTTATTTCCAGCATTCTTATTAGTTGCAAGCGTTTTTAGTCACTAGATTTTGTCCGCGGCTACGCTCGCGTTATTGTAGATTTTGTCAATAAATTTATATCCCTCGGCAACATCCTATGTCCTGTTCTGTACCTCTTACAACGTATGACGTATTCGAAATTTCATGACGATTGATCGAATAGTTAGGCGTGAAAGCGTAATAAATAAACAAACCCACAAACAAACTCACATGCGCATTTATAATATTAGTTACGATGGTAGATAACCTCGAGATTTGTCGCCAAAACAATAAAAATATGCGATGTTTGAGTCACCTCTGGCACTCACTTCTGGCACAAATTCGATACATTACCATAATTACATCTCCTCTGACATTATCTGCAACACTCAATGTCCGTGTTTAATGATTACCTATCAAATATATGCGAAATTTGTATCGTTGTTGTTATTTTAAAACAATTGGAATGAATAACAGGCGTAAAAAGTAATATTGTTATGATAATAATATTTTTACAACACCAACAACTTTACGTCTTACAAGTCGACTTTAGTGACGTTAAGGTGAACTCCCATATAACCTTTTGTAATACGTGTTTATCCACATATAATGGGCAACATGCCACTCTGTACCTACATACTACATAATTACGTATATATTAAGTGATCAGCTGTTCGACACGTTTCTGCAAACCGGTTAAAAATACACCACATTCAAAGTTTTCGATGTATCGAAATTGCCTCTGACAAAAGCTGGTAACTTATTATTACCAGCTTTTGTTCGTAAACTGGTCGCGTGGCCAAAGGTTCGTCTGAGATTACACTATGCGCATATTTACCTACCATCTCTGGATCTACTGAAAGGAATTATTCCAAGCGTGGCTTCCACCCCGAGTTATCCAAAAGGAAACAGCATCAAAATCCGTTTAGTTGTTTGATGCTGAAACAAGTAGACCGACAATCAAAAACCGTAAATACATACAATTGGTTTAAGTTTGGAAACTGCTAGATACACGATCCTACAGACAATCTTGTTAAAGTTTATAATAGCATAAATCGATAGATATCATTAATTATTAAGTGTGAGAAGAAGAAAACGTCGCCAGGAAATCTACATGTACCGACTAGTTCCACATAATTTCTCGGTGATGCGTGGGCCAGGTCGCGGTCTCGTGAACTATGGTCTAACCTTCGTCATATTAGTAAGGGCGAAGCAGTGGAGCAGTTTTTCAACAGAATATAATATAATAATATTTTTTATTTACTTATGTTTTGATTTTTATCAACACATGTTATTCGAAATATTTTATAATCTAAGCACTACACTAACGGCACAATGGCGTAAGTGGTTACTTGACCTATTGAATATTTTATCTTGCACAAGACAATACGCCTGCAGTCTTCACATTTTCCTTGTCTTTGTTGATTCCTTGTTACTAAAGCTACCTGATTTATACAAAGAACTTACCTAGTGTTTTTATAATGAAAACAAGTTAGTATTTCTCCTCGACCATAATTAACTACTAACAACCCAGCCAATACATATTTTATACATAGAGTGCTATGTATATCGTTATTGTCATTTACATCAGACCGATCACTATTTACACTTGTGTAAAGTTAAATTAGAATGTATGTGATGTCGTTGTACTTACATTAAAAAACAACTTTTTCTCGGCGACTCATAACAATTACAAAGTTGAAGTTAAATAATTTATCTACTTTAAAAACTTATATGAAATCTAGATAAATTACCTATTATAAAAATTGCCTAACTCCTAAGAATACTGCATTAACAATTTTACTATTAGGTACAAATACCTACCGATGTCTGTAACTGAATACCTACTGCAATAAGATCGCGTACATACAACTCGCCAAATTCCGTAAAATAGGTTAACTAGGCAGATATGTATTAAGCGTCACTAGTGTATATACCTAAGAGGTTTTATGGTTACACAGGACTGACGCTTTTAAACTCTATTATCTATTTCCCAGATAATATAATACTATACTAGTATCTATTTTATTGTAACACTAGGTTGTGCCTGCGGCATTGCTCGCGTAAATGTAGGTTAGTGACACCTTTCACCCAGAAAAAGTACCTCCATGTCCTTTTCTATTCCTCTGACAACGTGTATGCGAAATTACATGATGATCGGTCGAGTAGTTAAGGTGTGAAAACAAAACAAATAAATAATTCGTATTTATAATATTAATTAGGATGATATAATTTGTCGCGCAGTGATGGTGCGCACGAGGCAATGCTGGATGAGCGCCAGGTGCCGCAGATCGTGTCGCAGGACAAGGATTCGAAGAAGGAAGACGAGTACGAAGCGCTGCAGAGCTTTCTACGCAGCATCAGCTCCACAGCTACGCTACCGCCTTACGTTAAAGGCGAGACCTACTCTTCTGTTAGAGGAGTTTTTAATCAGGTACTATTTTTTATTTTAAGGCAGCTCCCGCGCTTTCAATAATTCCTATGTGACAAGGGACTTTACAAACATTCCAACAGCGGACACAAAGAGTACTCAGTCTCGGAACAACTATTTGTGGATTAGACAAATTATGTATGTTAGATTAAGTAGTTGTGATTTTCATACTATTTTAATTATTATTTTTAGTGATTCATCTGGAATCGATGATATTTTACATGTGTGTAATGTGTATTCTCCACTTTAGGTCAATTATGGTTAACCTTTAATAGTTAAAAACAAAAATCCCCTCATGGTATCATGGCGAAATAAAGCAACCAATTCGGGCAAACACTGAAATATGTTGATTTTAATTCACAATTCATCATTACGTATTCCCGAAATAAAATCATTGAATTGGTTTTGTGACGTCTATCATATCACGAAACCAATACAATGTTTTTATTAATATAATATGTAGGAAAACCGCAATTTCTTATAAAACGACCTATTACAATGAAATCGTAAACAGTTTCTTGTCTATTCATTTATGCACGCTTGTTTCTACAACGACTGAACTAATTTGAATATAGTTTGCAATGATATATTGAGAATTTGGATAAAATTGGTTTAACATTTTGTGTTTGTTAAAATTGTTGGCTAACATGTTACGATAATTATAAATTATCAGGATACGTAGATGATTCATGATCGACAACTCGTGTGTATAAAGTCGCGTGACTTATGATGATGATCTCTGTAACATATATCACATTGAGTAAATTGTTATTTAGGTTTTCTATCAGTAATAAATAAATCTTTTCTCTGCTAGTAGTGTTACCCTGGCCATGGGTGCCAGGAACACAGGTTTAG
Source organism: Catocala nupta (assembly GCA_963675205.1). Classification (NCBI taxonomy): domain Eukaryota; kingdom Metazoa; phylum Arthropoda; class Insecta; order Lepidoptera; family Erebidae; genus Catocala; species Catocala nupta. The sequence continues at coordinate 15,268,331 of OY776082.1, forward strand.
GCTACCACTATTCAGTTCACTGTTATAACCAATCATATAAATTGGCACTGCCGATGGGTATTAAAAACCGCTGGCGAATTCTGGGTGTGATATGATTTTGTTATTTAACACACCTATATCTTGGCAAAGAATAAGGTAGAGGGTAATTGGCATCAGTTTAGATCCCACTTGATAAGAATCTTATGATACTGCTTCGGAATGTTCCTTGGCCGAAACATCGAATACTATTTTGGCGCAACCTGGAATAAATCTGTAGAACCTATGATGTTTACGCATGTCTTGATACTAACATTACTAGACTTTTAAGGCTGTAATTCCTGCAGATCTTTATCAATCTTGATGGATGCAATTTAAATAATGATTTTATATTTACTTGTCAGCCCTGACCTAAAATCGTTACGTAGTCAAATTACCATTACTAGAATCATAATTGCAAGCAACGTTATAATATCTATCTTAAATTTAGAGCAACTGACATTTACTTTATTTTTAGTAATACCTCCCTAAAGCGGAATGAGATAGCACGTTATAAAGTGTATAGGATTGTCTTATTTTCGCGAAAACAATAATTAAACGGTTGTTGGTAAGGCCCCTATATCCAAGACCTCCAAAATATGCTGCAGACAATTAATGGAAGTTCACCGTATTTGTCATGATATATAAATTATAGGGGCGTATTGCACTTGACGACTCACATAGGGAAATACCCAATTTCAGTTGGAAAACCCCACCAAGAAACATCAATACAAACGACGGTATGAACGAACAGCTCGATATTATAACAGTGTTATAAGTAATTAGAACCTACGCTTATTTGAACATGCCACGGTCCATAAATAATCTTTGTATCGTGCAAGTCTTTACCGATATCGATTTTGGACCAAATAGTCTAACAAACTCAAAGTTTCATCCATGTTTTATGCAACTTTTAGATTAATTCCCGATAATATGTTCTTCTTGCTTGCGAGAATAACTTTTCTCGGATAGATTGAAAGCTTGACAATAAATAAAACTAGTTAATCTTGGGTCTATTTGACAAACGATAGCAAAGTTTGCAATGCTTTCGACCAAACGTTCAATCAATCAAATGTAAAAATATCAATGGTTTGTTCGACCAAATCTCTTTTGTTCAATTGTTTAGTCGATCAACTAAATAATTACCAATAGCTGTTTCGGTCTTGTGTTAAACGGTCAAATGAATTTCGACCTCCAGTGGTAAACTTTTAATAGGTTGCCATGGATTACTCAAGAAAATCCTCCTTGTGTCGATGTCTGTATTAAAGATACAAAATCCAAAACAAGTATTGACCTCTCTGCTTTTTAAAGGTCAGTGAAGAATAAGACATCATGACTATGTTAAAGTTATACTAAACCAAGTTACGAAAGAACTTTGACATAAGAATAAAATTTTGACATTATAACCATTTAAGTACAATATATCGCTAACCTAAATAGTTTGCAACGTTGCCACACCAAATGGTTTTTATGCTAATTGTAATAATTATTAACAAGCTGATAACATTGACCCCAAACCGTAATATCTGCATATATTAAATATATTATATCCTAATACACTATATATTTCGTCACTATATCCTTAACTGGCAATTTGATGAAACAACAAAAGTAGTAATACAAGGATAGGACAGCTAGTATTAGAAATGTCAACATAAATATAGAATAAAATAGTTTTGCCTACGTTTGATTTTGTACATTATTTTACACACGATTAAATAGCAATCAAAAGAAATCCTATTGTGCAAACAATATCAAAATTGGTTACAAAATAAGGGAGTACCTAATTCCTTTTTTAAATTTGGATATAAGAATAAGAGGGGTGTAGTGGGGATAACTCGCATATCTTCCTCGGACAACTGCATTGAAATAGCTCTTACGTCACAGTTTGTATCGTGCATCCTTTATCTATCATTTGATTACTACTAGATTTGAAAGGCGGTATCTTATTTACTTTTGAGTAGATTTCCAAAATTCTTTGTATTTTAGTGTTTGGGTAACTTAAGTATTTAACCTATATAATAAAATATTGTAGGTCAACTACCCTATTCAGAAAATGTAGATAACATGACCCTTAGCGGGATAATCACTGGTCAGAGTGAATAAGTGACTTGTCTCAGTCATTATTGGATCACGGGCACGCCACGATCGTGGCGGTAAGTCCCGTGTTTGAGGAGTGGCTGGAGAGGCGGCATGGCGCCCTCACCTTCCGGCTGACACAGGTTCTGACTGGCCACGGATGTTTTGGCCGGTTCCTGTGTCGTATACGCCGGCAAGAGACGCCCGGTTGTCACCACTGCGGCGACTGCCGCGACCTTATTGAGGACACGGCGCTGCACACTTTGGCGGTTTGCCCCGCCTGGGCATCGCAGCGCCGTGAATTGATCGCGGCAGTCGGATCGGTTGCCCTCTCGCTCCCGGCCGTAGTTCAGTCTATGGTCCGGAGTGAGAGGTCGTGGAACACCGTCGCCTCCTTTTGCGAGGAAGTGATTTCCATCAAGGAGGCGGCGGAGCGGGAGAGGGAGCGTTTAAACCCTCTCCCAAACCGCAGAGCCGGGCGCCGGAGGGCGCGCGATGACCTCCAGCCACCCTGAGGTTTGACCTGGGGGTGGCGGGCTTTGTGGGCCTGCCCGCCATCCGTTCAGCACCAGGTCCGAGAGGCGGCGTGCGTGTTCCCACGCGCGCCTCTGTTTCGTGTCCGTCTCCCCCTTTAGGGGGAGACAGTAGGGCTTTTATTTTGAGAAGTTCCTATCTTGGGTAGGTCTTATTGAGTAGGGGCCTGCCGTTTCATACGGCGGGCCGGAACCTCGGCGGGGTCGCGACCGTATGCGAAAGTGATTCGCGCGGCCCCGTCGATATTGGTTTTGTCGAGGAACACCGTGGTAGGTTTAGTCGGTATTCCGGGAGGTACATTATCTTTTTAACATCTTATTTTACCCCGGCGAGTCTGACATAATCCCTCCGCCCGCCCCCGCGGAGGGATATGCGTCATTGCATTCCCCCACGTAAAAAAAAAAAAAAAAAAAAAGTCATTATTGGATCATCTCCAGACTCTATACGTTAAGTGACGTAACGTCGTAACATCTCGACAATCGACTTTCTCCGCCAAGTAGGTATTGGCGAATTCGAGTAGCTCAACAAAACATACGTGTAATATGTAGATATTCTTTTGTTTGCTTCTATTTTTGTAACTCTCGTGGACTTTGGTACGTAAATATTGTAACTACAAGTCTTTTAAAACAACAGTTATTAACAGGTAGACTAATTAGTACCTACTGCTTGTGAGCAAAAACAAAGAGCTCAAATGTTAGCGTCTTTAATTATTACGTACTATAATGTAGGATCAGTTAAAAAGGATTATGTTTATACTTAATTGGGGATATACGTTCATGTATTCGATAACCAGTACTTATATGTATATTGCGCGATGGGAGCAAACAAGAAAACAGGGATTCCCTAAGAGCATTGTGTGTAACAAACTTATTTAAAGAGCTGCAAAGAAGTAAGATACATACAGTTACTACATATAAGGAAAATCGTACTGCACTAAGCGGGGTCAGGTTTACTTGTGAGCAAACAAATAAGCACGAGTTATTTGCGACAGTGTTGAACATACGATTGAGTGAACATAGCAACAACGACCGCCTCATATTTAGTTTGATCAGGAGCTTTTCCACCATCTCTAAAAGCATTATCATTGCAAGCGTGTGAATAAAACAGCGCACTGCAAAGTTTATAGCTTTATCTCGCTCTTGCGCATGCAAAGATTAAAGAGAAGGAACGCACCACAAATCACAATGTCTAACATGAGTATTCACAGTTATCGCCACGGCCGGATATATCTTTCCATACATTTTGTTCAGTTCGCTGACATTTCCGTAAAAGGCGCTGTTTTATACTATCTATAAGTACTAATATTATAAAGAGGAAATATTAGATTTTTTGATTGTTTGTTTGTTTGTAAGGGTTTAACACAAAAACTAATAAACCGATTTTAAAAATTCTTATGTCTATATTATATTTTAAAACAAGTTCTGTTACTTACATAACCTAACCTACTTTTACGCAAGCGAAGCAGCGGGCAAAAGTAAAATAAAGGCAACTGCTGACGATCTAACGAACTGACGATAAAGTGCGTCAAGAGTTACGAAAACTAAAGGTAGATCCTCTAAATTCGCGAAACAACATGTCTTCTAACATCTAGTCGCACAGCAGCACACGTGTCGTCATTACATTTGTTAGCCTACTTTGCATAAGCTGTATTTGCACAAGCTTTACGTTATGTCCAGTTTACATTACTATGTACGATACTAGAGATTTTACCGTACTTAGTGTTGTTTTGATAACGTATCTAACGATTAGCTTACACTTCCTAATTGAAGCCGGCCCCTAGTCATTGTTTAAACTTTAACTGATCCATATGAATTGACTTTATATCCACATTAACAAAGTAACAAACGAACGTGTGCGTTACCCCAGCAAAATAATGTCGATAATAATCATTTAAATGTTATAGATAATTAATTGCCCAGCTTCTGTAATTGTTGCGCAATTTCTTTAATTTGTTGCACGTGTAGTTTTTTAGCTATTTCACAAAAACATTTTCTGCTGGGTTAACGTTAGTAACGTTACCGCAGCCAGACATTTTCTTTTTTAATGGGAATATTGAAATAAATATTAGCTAGCAGGAAATGTTTTGTGAAATAGCTAAAAAACTATACGTGCAACAAATTTAAAATGTGCACAACAGTTACAGAAGCTAGGCACCTAATTATCTATAACATTTATATTACTATTTTCGACATTATTTGCCTGAGGTAAAGCACACCAATCAAAAAAAAAAAATTTAGTAACTTGCATATTTTAAGGTTTCCAATTCGCTACAAAACTCATACTCGTCACTACCATTTAAATTTAGCAAACTATGTCAGAAGGATATTGGCTTGTCAACTATACTGAAATGCGACCTAGATAGCTGGCACCAGAGGCATTTGCGCATATTACTTTTATTAAAAAAATTCTTCGACCAAGGTCTCCGCCATCGCCCATCTTAGCAATTAGGATGATTCAACGTTGGCAAACACGATTTAATCCCAATTACATAAATTGCTTGTTATAGTAAATGACATGAAGTTCCCCTGACAAGCGCTTTAGCGATATTGGTAGGCATTTATACGTAATATGGGTATACAGTTTCATGGCAGTTTAATTGCTTAGTCTGTGGAAGGGGCCGTTATTGACGTGAAGAATGCGTGTAGTGGGTCATTACCATCGCTAGAATTAAACAGCATTCCCAGCATATTATGTAATAGTTACCGTTTTTTGTCAAGTAAATATTATGGTGTTTATAAATTACTAATCGAATTAATTGGCTTGCTTTACCAATACAACTTATTATATGAGTATTTAATCTAGCACTAGCATGCATCCAGTTTGATTTGTGGTGTTCATCCTCGACATGTAACTGAAAATGAGAATTAAAGAGGGAATTTGATGGCTTCACTGTCTAATATACTTTGTTGTATCGGACTTGCCCGTATGCTTGAAACCCTGTGCAGGCCTCTTAATTAAGAGTGAAATCATTTACCTCATTTACTTTACCTCTTGAATTGAATGTTTAGATACGCAATCGTTCGACACACTTTGTTTATTTATTTATTTATTTTAAAACTTACAACTATCATTACAGGTAACCCCAATACGATAGTGCGCTACATCTTAATTATATACATGAAAAAATAAACATAAAACTCAACTAAGTAACTAAAAGAAACAAAAATAGAATTAAAATAAAATTTAAAAAAAAAACAATATTGCAAATAAACTTTTAACTTATAACTACTTACAATACTAGGAACAAATATAGGACACTGTGTAAATAGTAATTTTTGTCAACTCTCTAATGTGACAGCAAAATATATCAACATTCTTGCTTATCATATTAATTACTTTAATAGACCTTGATATGGGACACTTTGCCAGTAAGTTAGTCCTGGCGTTTGGTACGACTAAAAGTGGTGGACGTCGCCGCCGCCATACGTATCGATCTGGTACACAGAGACTAAGGCATCGCAGTACTCCAGGATTGTATTCAATTCCACGCAACAGCCTAACTAAATATATTACAAGATGGAATTCCCTACGTACTTTCAGTTCGTTATATCCTACCATGCCCAGGACAAACAGTGTAGGGTACATAAGAGGGTAAAAAGGGTATACTCCATAATACTTATGATACAAATGTCTTGTGAACTTGTTCTGGACACGCTCCACCATGATGTTATAGTTTTGTTCATGGGGCGCCCACACGACAGCACTATGTTCCAGATGACTCCTGACTAGTGCGTCGTACAGTGCCTTAACGGTAGACATGTTGGTGAAATGTCGTGCCTGTCGCAGAACAAATCCCAAGTTTCTAGACGCCTTCTTACAAATCTGCTGTATGAGCTCGCGAAATGTGAGGTTCGTTGTAAATTTGACTCCAAGATCTCGTACCACCTGGATAACTCTCTGTATTGGCGTTGTGCCTATCACATAATCGTATCTAAGAGGTGAACGAGCGCGAGAAAAAGTCATAACTGAACATTTATTTTCATTAAAATACAATTTATTTAGTTCACTCCATTCTAACACTATCTATATCTTCTTGTAATCGTTTACAATGATCCAGATTCCGAACCTCATGCATCAACTTTAGATCGCCAGCAAACAATAGACAAGATCCATTGTTGATCACCTCAGGCAGATCATTTATCAAAATAATAAATTCAAGAGGTCCCAAATTGCTGCCCTGACGTGCCCCTTGTGCTGTCCCGACCTTGTGAAATAGGGTGCTGATTCACAACCATTGTAGTCAACGTATTGCTGTCGATCCCTCATGTAACTACTAAACAGCTCTAAAAGTTGTGATGTACATCCTACTTCAGCTAACTTCATTAAAAGTATGTCGTTATTGACAGTGTCGAAAGCTTTTTTAAAATCTAAATAAGCGACATCTACCTGCACCCCCGCGTCCACCGCAGGCACCACCGTGGCCATGAAGTTAAGGAGATTGGTCGATGTACTGCGCGCCTCGCGAAAACCGTGTTGTGCGTCAGATAATAATGGCCGTACTTGCCTCTTTAAACTGCGCTGGATAGCCGATTCGAACACTTTTGCAGGCGTTGACAATACTGCTACTGGCCTGTAGTCCTTAACATCATGACCCAGCTTACCTTTAGAAACCGAGATAACTCTTGTTAATTTCCATTGACTCAGGTATATGGCTGATTTTATGTAGATGTTAAATATATGTTGAAGAGGTTCCGTGAGCACTCTACTACAATCCTTAAATAAAAACGGCGGTATACCATCAGGACCGACTGAACCTTTCGGTTTAAGGGATCCTAGCGCCTCAGATACATTCTGCAACGTCAGCGATTCGATGTGAACGCGAGCGCTACTCGCTCCGCAGGCCGCCGCCTCTCGCGCGTCGAGTCGTGGCTGTTCGCTACTGTACACAGAGTGGAAATACTTAGCAAAGTTAACAGCACACTCGTCACTTAGATACTTATCTCCTATCATAATAACTGGTTTGTTTCCTGTCCCTCTAAGCTCCCTTATATAGTGCCAGAACGATTTTGGGTATCTCGCAAACTGACACTGTATTTTATCCGTATATTGTTTATACGCAAATTCTATAGCTTGTTTTATACGCGCCCTATAATTAGCAAATGCCAGGTAGTCACTTTGTAACTTTGTTTGTTTATACTTCTTGTGAAGTGAAGCTTTAATTTTAATATTCCTTATAATATCACTCGTGTACCAAATTGGATAATTGTACCTGGTATTATTCGTGGCCCGTTTTTTCCTCGGCACACATTCATCTAATACTTCCGTAAAAGTATCTAATTGTATCCTCCACAGTGTCCAAATCAGTATAGTGTCAGGCCAATATATTCCCTGTCCCACTGCTAGACACGGGCCTATTCTCAGGTTAGGCTATAGTCCACCACGCTGCACGCTGGCCCAGTGCGGGTTGGCAGTTTAACACATCTCGAGAACATACATAATGTTCTATGTGTACTCCCAGACATGCAGATTGCTTATCGATGTTGCCCTACACAGTTAAAGCGAGCGATAATTAATTAACCATATTTTAATGTGCTCATAACTTCGAAAAGTCAGAGATGCCTGCCTCGGGATAGTCAAACGGTTCCCTGCTAGGCTATCGATGTTTTACGTGTCCTGTATCTAAATCTAATTTAGCACTTGATGTATTTGACGGTCCGAAAATGCTAGATCTTGTGATTACTATCATAATAACATAAGAAAGAATATTTCAATTGATTACATAGAGAAAAGGCCGAGATTGAAGTAAAATCAGCGCCATTATCAGGTAAATGTTATTTACTTCTAAGGTGAAGTAAATAAGTAAACGTACAACAAGTTACACTTACTAATAATGCAAACAATCTTTTTAATTTAAATTGCTCACATACACATTCTCGTAGGTATTTAAACTCAAAGTAAATTGCGAGGCATTGGGTATTTTCTGTTATAAATACGGTAACAAATAACATGTAGGTTCAAGCACTTTTAAAATGTGTTTCATTATCTGTCTGCTTCCTGAAACGCTACAACTGAATACACTATCTCGTAAAGATATGTATAATTATTGTAGTAAATGATAAGGAGGTCAACAAGTCAGGCTTAATCTCCAGATGACCTTTATCAGACTCACCTCAAATTAAGACTCATGTAAATAACCGGGTAAAGCAAACAACTGACTGTCGCAAGGTAAAAATAAAGAATATATGTGTCAATTTTAATCACCATCAACATGAGCAATGAAAGCAGTTATACGTAATTGTTTATTTGATAACGAATTAAATTGTGTGTTGTGATAAGTTATTAAAATACTCAATATTTAAATAACTTAATTCTTTGTTGATGTCGAGTGAATAACTGTAAATAAAATAAGCATGTGTCAGATTCGCGTTTTGTGAGGCGAAGGTTTCAGTTACTGAAAACAATAAACAGAAAGAGGCGTAGTGATACATGAATAATTAAGGAACAATATTCTCATAGTACAACAGATATTTGTTTATATTACTGCAAGGACAACATCTTGTAATAAGGCTTAAATAAACTACAAGTTATTGAGCTCCATTCAGTTTTCATGACTGGTTAGTTTTCAAGCACAAGTGAGCATATCGAATATTGCTTTATATGGACGAAACAAACATAATAGTTATACCATACATATTTGTTTCTAGTGAATATTTCAGTTATACTATGTTAATTTGTGTTAAGCTAAACGAATAAAACTATTTTCAAAGTATATTATTATATACATTTATAGCTTAAATATTTAACACATATTACATAATAAAATAAATCTAATAAAACTTACTTATAACATATTGAATCAGTTCAATGTAGAGAGAAATATGCCAATAACACGAGTAGCAGATAAAATAGTAACATTCAAATAAAAGTATCTATACTATTTAAGAAAACCTAAATTTATTATTTTATACTATTTATTTCCGGCTTTAGTTAATTGTATCTACAAGAATATGAAGGCGATTTATTGTGTCTATCGGTTTTATAACATTTTTGGCCAGTATAGATGATAAAGTCTTTCCACTTTGTCTTTGCATGCTGTAAGAAGGCACCAAACTAAGTTATTAAAGTCCACATTTAAAAGATTTTCTCTAATCGATATAAAGCTATAGATTGGTATTCTGTATTTTCTTTATAAACCAAAATGATAAAGTTATAACTAAAAAGCAAATATAAAATGTAAACCATGCTTATACAGGTTTCTACATCTTCCCTAACTACACAGAGCTTATATTAGTTAGAAGTTATGCCAGTCTACTAAGAACGTGAATGTCTTAGTATCTATGTATGTCATGGCTATAACTTACAGTGTTAGATGTGCAAAAATTAAATAACACTCGCTTAAGTAATTATTAGTAGGTACTTACTGGAGAGAACTGGTTACATCAAGTTGGCAGCTAGTTGAGAATAAAAAGTAGAACTGACTAATTAAACGATAATATATCGCAATAAAATTTATCAAAAGGCGTCCGAGTTAGTTTTTGTTAACGGTTCTGAACTATATGGACCGCCATATTCAGTTAATATTGATGGCATTATCTGTTGCCAAATTGCCTAAATAGGTGCGTCCACTTTAGAGGTTCTTATGATAAAAACTGTTCAACATAGTATACCGATCAAGTCTCTGTATAATAAATATCATTTTAGTCCAGATTTACGTTTATAAGACTAGGCTGACACTCTACTATGAAATACATATATTTTATTACAAAAAGGGGCCTTTAAGCCGCGTCATTTGGAGCCGGAGCATCTAAGGGACTCTGTGGGATAATGTTACCAATTATTTACTTTACCACTAAGGAAAGGTATCCTTAAACATTAATTATGCTGTCATACTGCTTAAATAAGATCTGCTTAGATAATATGGTTTAATGTATTGTAAATTATTCTATTTTCAGGTTTTAAATTGCTTTAACCTATTGAACCTCTTGCTTCTTGCTTTATCATGATTTAACAAAAAATGTAAACATAAATATAAAATTACTATATCGTAACTTAAATGTTTGTACAACATTTTCTGTAGGTAAATGAACAGCTCTGAACATCAAACATGTGCTAATTTATTTTCTAAAGATTACTATACTTTAAAGTTATAAATTACTAGTAAGCTTGTACACAAACATTCTAGAGGATTCTCTATGAAGGTTACCACTTAGAGAACCCTCTAGAATGCTTGTATCAGAAGGACACAAGTAGGTACACAAGTTAATTTTGACATTTATTAATATTTTAGTTTAAGTAGCCTTCTCGTGAAAGCCTGCAGAAGCAAATCCCAAAATAGTTATTTTCCTGATTGTTGAAATTTTTTGAATACTCGACTAATCTCTGTCTCTCTGAATTACTCTCGTTAGTCACGCGATACATTACGCTTATGTTTACGACCTATCACGAAGTCCTAGCTTTCATACACGTGCAGTGTTATTGGGTATTTAAAGAGTATAAACTTAGTAGCAATATGGAGCCTGGCAGGCTGATGCCTGCAAATGGCAATAGTTCCCCCTCAGCTACGAGAAACCTAAAATGTAGCTACAAAATAATTATGGTGTATTTGCTTGAGCTGCACGAATGGTGTAGTGGTTTAATTGGTCGCTTCGCCACTGCCACTATGCCGAGTGCTGTGTGTTCAAATCCCACACGGGACAAAAATTTGTGTGATTCATAAATGGTTGTGCCGAGTCTGGGTGTTGTTTGTGTCCGTTGTTTGAATGTTTGTAAAGTCCGACGAAAACTTTGTAAAGCGATACAGGATTATGCAATGTGTATAATATAAACTCTGTCCGATCCTTAAAGGTGTTATACAGTAGCTTATTATGAGTACGTAAGTGATATCCTTTTATAAAAATCGATCAAGAAATTACCCTAGTTAATTTAATTTATTTAAAATAATATGTTAATAGATTGCCCATGGCAACACCGACAACTTATTAATCATAATATCTAGGTATCACTAAAGTTCATAAAGGTTCACCGATGCTGCGCCGCACTACGCCGCGCCTACCTACCTACCTACGCCTTCTAAATCTAAAATGCCGCCAAAAGTATGCCACGCTCCGCGACCTTGTCAAGTTTAGTGGAGTGTTGCTAGATTGTGCGATTTCAGTAATTTAAGGGTAAACATGCTGATCAATACTCTACTTAAAAATATTATGAAGACGTTTTACGATGATATAGTGTTTTTTTGTTATTTTTCTTAGCATGTTTGTTAAGAGAGAAACAAGCCCTTATTGGATCGGACAGGGTTTATTAAACACACTGTATACTTAGTTGCGGGAGTTATCATTTTATAGAATCAGAATCATATACCAACCTATGAGATTCATACTTATAAATCCCTTTAACGAAACGGGTCTGATTTGTAGATCTGTATCTAATCAAAATAATATAATATTCTAATAGCCATTTTCTCTATAGCATTATCTTCATAAAATCTGTATGTATCGTGTGTAGCTTATGATATTTTCGATCTAATAAGTTGTATCTTTCCAGTGCCTGATCACATGCGCCGTATTGATCCTCGCGGCGGGCGCGGGTCACCCTATCGGCTTCTCCGCCGTTGCCTTGCCACAGCTCAGGGAAGAAAATAGTACCATGCACATAGACGACGAAATGGGTTCATGGATCGGTGAGTCTTTAACTAGGCTTCCATTTTTTCTTTTGTATTGACTTCACGATCATTGCTTATCATTATGTAAAGATTATAGTATAGTTGTAATATAACTAGTATGCTATCTTACTAGGAGTTAATATTTGAAAGAGAATTGTATTTAAGGGCCACAGTTAATACATATATTATAAAGAAAATTGTAAAGCTTTTGATATGTTTATTCACTTTAATATATGTATTTTTATAAATACATATCTCTATTTACAGTAAGTATAGAGATTGGTTAATTTTTTATTCTCTTTATTATTTTAATGTAATAAAACTTGGCCATTCTCGGTTATTTCATTAACATTCTTAAAGTGTCAGCAGTGTCGGTTTCAGTATTATATTGTTGCCCTGTCAGAAAATCTATAGGTAATACATTCCCTTACTGCTCTAGTTAAGTGCGAGCCAAAAACATGGATCAATATATCCTACCATTTTCCAGTCGGGATCTAAATATTATTTAGATCATTATTTATTTATTAAAGTAATTTAGTCAGCTATCAGAAGGCATCTTTATTGCCATAAGAGGCTTGCATCTGGGTGGCCCCTAAAGTTCCCTAGCCTAACGCACCTACTTGGTACTATGACATGGCGTTATTCTGCGAAGCTCACGTTACTGGTTGAAATTCACTTACTTTCAAGTTGAAGTTTACTTCTCGTAAATAATTTTGTATTTACAGTCCAATAGACATTTGTACTTACTGATCAGTAAACGATTAGCGAGGTTAAGCAACTGTGGGTGCGGTCAGTCTATAGATGGGTGACCGCTTAGTGGTATTACATCTGAGCGTCTCCGTGCTTCGGAGGGCACGTAAAAAAGTCGGTCTCGGTTGTTGCCAAATTGACAGTAGTCGTTAAGCCATGTCAGAAGCCTACGGGCGGCTTGAACAGCTAATATAATAAAACATTATATGTAGATACCTAGATATTGACCGCGGGTTCGCTCGCGTAAATGTAGGTTGTGTCATTTTCTATCCCTCGGGAACAGTAGTGTTTTAGATAAAAGGTACCCTATTTCCTTTTTCTGTACCCCTGACAACATGTATGCGTATGTAAAATTTTATAATGATCGGTCAAGTAGTTAAAGCTTGAAAGCGTAACAAACAAACAAAGCATTTACAATATTAGTTAGATTTTTGTGTTTGTGACCGACGGTCCGTCCGACCATTATAGTCACAATAAAGGCTAATAAAGCGCTACGTGAAACCAAGTGTCGAGGTGTAAAGAGGCGAAAGTTCATTATAAAGTCGGTTCGTGTAATGAACCATTTAACTGGAAACTTTCCAGTCAGCTTTGTCTACATACTGTAATAATCAGACTTAATGAAAGAGTGTTGACCTGTTTGGGTTTATTTTGTTTGAATGAAACCGTCTGCACGGACCTTACGCTATTTCCCTGTCTGGATTTTTTTACCTTATTGTGCCTTCATACGTCATTAAATATATAATAGATATTTAAACATGTTATCTTTTAATAAACATGTAGTCACAATGTGTATCGTTAGTTATCGCGCGTTTTACCGGTGAAGGAAAACATTGCGAGGAAATCTACATATCTGAGAGTTCTCCTATCCTCCTGTGATATGTGAAGTATGCCGACCCGCACTAGGCCAGCGTAATGGAATATGCCCTAACACTTCTCTCACTGAGAAGAGGCCTGTGCCCAGCAGTGGAACAATTTATAATATACAGAGTTGTAATTATATACATGTTACTAAAAAGATCATTAAATATATTATAATATATACTTAAATAAAGTAAATCGCGAAATACCAGCGCCCGATCCTATTTCCATTTTGGAACCATCAGTGTACCAGATGAGACAACCCTTGTCAGGGGATTGTAGACCTTGTCTCCATTCGTCCCTCATGGGGACCTTTATTTTAAAATTATTTTTGAATATGTGCAATGGTTGCATTTTGTCGCATCCCATGCTCATAATCCTTTTGAGATCCTTTGAAATCTCCAATTTTTTGTGTCGAGTTACCGGCATGTTGACGATCCACAGCCCATGCACAGATAGTCTGTGTAGTGCCTTTATCGCCTCTGACTCCACAACAATGTGTAGCGGCGTTAGATCCAGCAGGACCTCTAACGCTGCCGTTGGCGTAGTCGGGAACGCCCCTGTTATAGCCATGCAGGCCAATCGCTGCACCTTTGACAGCGCGATCCTGCATGTAGCTAGTTTAGTTCTTGGCCACCAGACAATGCTTCCATACGTGAGTACAGGTCTTATCATCATCGTGTATAGCCACTTGATGACCTTGGGCTTTAGCCCCCAGGTCTTCCCATAAATAGAACGAATCATGCCGAAGACCCGCTGGGCCTTCTCTATGACTTTGTCTACATGAGGTTTCCACGTTAGTTTGCTATCTAAGGTCATGCCTAGATACTTCACCTCCATGGACCATTGTAACTGCGTACCATACATGGAGAGAATTCCCAACCCTGTCAGATCCCTCATCCTAGTAAACGGTACGACAGTCGTTCTCCCTAGGTTGATCGATAAATGATTGCTACTGCACCATTTTTCCACCATAATCAGGGCATTCCGCATGAGACTAGATACCGTACTCGGGAACTTTCCATTGACGAGTATCACCAAGTCATCCGCATATCCGACCGTTAAGTACGGACCTTTGTTGAGTTGTTCTAGAAGTGAATTGACTACCAAGCACCATAAGACTTACAATTAACTCTAATTAACTGTACCTACATACCTACTCATTTTAATATAGACATGAAAGGCTACTCGACATTTTTGACCTGCTTAGAAATTAAAGAATGAAATTCTGTAATGTCGGTCAGTACGATTGGACACGACTATTTAACCTTGCCACAAAGTGTATCGTAGCAAGGCTGAATACCAGCAAGGTTAGCTTAGACATAAAACTGCTCCAAAAAAATTGGTTCTAGATGCTAGTCAACAATAAAGGTGTTGACTAGCACCTCGTACCAATTTTTTTGAACCAGTATCTAATCAGTATCAGTACCAGTATCACCTATTAAATTGCTTTTTGAGCACTGTATTAATTGATACAATGGGTAGGTAACTAAGTAGCTATTAATCGTAAAACTAGTTAGATGAATAATAAATAGTAATTAAAAGCCGATGAAACGCATTATTAGTTAAAAAGCTATTTATTATTGTAATAACAATAATGCATAACTTTAATTAATAAGTAGTGCTATTTAATTATCGATTAAAGAATAATAAAAGTGTTTTACTTAATTTTTATATCTATGTTACGTAAATAGACATAAGATACACGCAAAAAACTTCTACCTTTTAATAATACCTACTATATAATATATATATATATATTATATAAATCGTTTATTTTCTTGAAATACTTAGGTACTATTTGCTTATTGCAGGACAAACCAACCAACCAACAAGGTATTAACACTAAAACATTATTGTGATACATAGGTATGTACATAGGTGCTGGAATACGAGTTTACCCTTCTCACATTGAAAAGAGGCACGTGCCTAACAGTGGGACAGAAGGCTGATATTACATACATTGGTATATTATGTTATACTAGATGTGCCCTCGGTTTCACCCACGTTTATGATTACTGCGCCGCTACCGTGGGTCGTAGCGTGATGTTATCTAGCCTATAACCTTCCTCGGTAAATATGCTATCCAACACTAAAATATTTTTCAAATCAAACCAGTAGTTCCTGAGATTAGCGTGCAACCAAACAAATTCTTTAGCTTTATAATATTAGTATAGATAGTGCTGCCTTAAAGTTGTCACGGTATGTATAACCAAAAATTATCAATAAACAATATAATGTTTCTTTTGTTATTATAAAATAATATATTTTTTTAAATGCCAGCTGACTTAGGAAACTTGGGTTTTACAGCCATCTTTGTCTAATCTTTCCTTTCTCTCCGAAAAAATACGTTTGTTAAATGCCACAATATCACCTGAACTATGAGCTATCTACATATAATTGACACCAAAACATACCACGTAAGTCAAGTGAATAAAGAATTGAGTATTAAACGACAAACGAAACCTCATAATAAATAATATCTATGGACTGTGTAATGCCGTCCTAACACACGATGCTTATGGCAAAAATGAAAGTAGGTCAGTCGGCCTTCGTCTTGAGGCCCCAATATTACTTACTATACATGGTAGAAATGTCTCGAGGTATCGAATTTACTAGCTAGGATACAAAAAGAAAATATTTTATTATTTATTAAAAGGTTATGCTGTAGGCTTGATAGTAAGTGGTACCAGTGACCAAATATCAGTTTATAAGATCTTGAACCTTGCTGATTTATAATATCTGTCTCTTTCTATATACATATTTGCACAATATATTAAAACTTAAATATTATACCGATTTGGCTTCATAAACTGGTGATACAAAGTGTTCAACCATATAGATAATTTATTTTAAGGGTGAAGGACACATACGAGTTAATTTGATAAATTCATATAATAAATTGAAATATATTTAAGAAATAAAACCGGTTGTTTTATTTATGAACAATAAGAGGCCTGTCATGTCTGTGCTGTGTCATGAATATTTAACATAATGTATGAATCATACACAGTGCTAAATAAATATTATTATAAAATGTGTTTTCCAAGTACAAAATACTTGATCTTTGATCTTGCCATCACATAATAGCAAATAATTTGCATTACGGACTCATTTTTGACACTTAAAGTATTGACATATTATGCCTTTCACTTTCGCAAGATCTTCCGTTTAAAAGAAATCTATGTATAACTAAATTCATATTTCTCTACATAAGCCATTTGTAGTGAATATTGTTCGAAACACAAAGTACTTACTTTAATGAGATTCTTGATCACATAAAAATAACTGCAATTTGTTGAGGATAGGCGTACTATTTTTTATTATCAGACATATTAAAATGTAAATTCATCATTAATATTTTACCTTAAAGGAAGCATATGATCTTGTCGCTTCAAAATAGCTATTACTTAACTACCTTATATAATGTATGTATATTATTTCTATCAACATATGAGCTAGTTTTAAATTAAATAAGTATCTGACTGGGGATCTATCTAAATATTTCAGAACCAGAAAAGCTGAGAACAAATAAATTATAACAGTTTTGGTTCTATTTATATTTAGCAACAGTATATTATTAGTAACTATTAATATATAAAAGTACTGACTCATAAAAGCTATTTTCATGATATGACTACTAACCTCACCAAAAACAATCGAGTTTATGGTCGAACTCTGCGGCAACAATAAACACGGTAGATGTGCCTAAAGCGGGCACTCTCGTTAATATTAAAAAAGCGCGCTCTCATCTCGTGACGGTAATCCTCGCGGCCCGCACACCTCACGTCATTCTTCGAGTTCACCTATGAGCACGCCATTACGATTTGAGATAAAAAAATGTTACAAGTGGGTTTTTGGAAAATATTGCAAGGTATGTATCATGTGTTCTCACTTCTCACTTTTTTTTGGTTTTTACAATGCACTAATCAATACATTTTTGTTATTAAGTGGATATCTGGCTGTAAATCGGTAAAATGGTGCTGCTGGTTCAGATTGGTATAAAGGTTTTGTTAAACGTCATCCAGACCTAACTTTAAGAAAATCAGAGCCGACATCTATTGCCCGAGCTGGAGGGCTTAACAAACCCCAAAGTATCGATATTTCGATTTATTAGAGGAGCAAATTGAAAAGCATAATGTTGATGCTACTCGTTTATACAATATGGACGAGACAGGCGTCCAAACATCATTGGATAGACCGCCAAGGGTTCTGACAAAATCTGGAAAGCGACAAGTTGGTCTCATAGCTAGCACCGAAAGAGGAAGAACAACCACAGTTATATACTGCTGGATCATTAATTCCCCTATTGATATGATAATATTATGATATCATGATATTAACTAGCACACTGATCAAAGACGAGCAGAGACTTAAATTTACAAAAAGAGAAAAATAAACCAAAAATAAAATGGACAAAAAAGTATTAAAACCGCTAAAAAAAATTTAAACGCAGAACTGTCTATTGAAAAAGCATAAGCCAAGAAAATAAAGCAGAAACCAAAGAGAAAAACGTCGAATGCTAGGCCGGCTGCCCAATATCTTTCTTTTGAATGCCATGAGCCATATGTGGTCCCACTCTTCGAAAGCTTGGTAAAAAAGGCGATGATTGCGACGCGTTGGCTAATGAATCACTGCATATCCTGGAATTGGGTCATTTTATTGTGACATGTGTCAGGAAATTTATTGATTTAGGATTGTAGGTAGATAACAGATAGATCTCTATAATTTCTTTTATATTCATGAGAAGTTAACTTTTATTTCTATTTGTGATATGATTGTTTCCGGAGACCAAAATTATTTTTAATTTAGATTTTTGTTAAGTAGGTAGTTTGGATATACACCAAAAATACTCCTTATGTAACTGGAAAGTCTGTTTAGCTTAAGAACAAAGTTAATGATTAAGTAGTTAAAATGAATTAATAAATATTGCCGTTACTACAGTCTATTCTGTGTTAAAAGATAGAAAGATATAAAAAAATTATTGGAGATTTAAATCTCAGTGTATATTAAAATATTACATCAGATGCGAAAAAGACTAGACTCTAGATGTTTTGTTCTTTATAAGTAAAAAGTTCTACTGAAGTTAATGTTTCATTACTAAAATTGTGATATTATTGCTGCTAATTTTGTGGAAATACAAAACTTGATCAAGATTGTTTGTTTCCTTTATTCCACTTAAACTGGAGGCAGAGTATGGCTGTCCCTTTTCTAATGCTTTGCAATATATGGATAAAATTTACCCATGCCCGCTTTACCTTAACCCATGCCTGTTTTGCCCTAAACAAGTGCCCGCTTTAGACTCCCCTCTTGTGCAAAGCGGGCATTCGTAGAGGTTTCGTAATTTGCTTATAAGTAGTCTATTTTTCGGTTTTTGATAAATCAAACCATGCTCGATTCAAAATCGTTTAGTAATGGACCTATTGGAGAAAAATGAAGCTAAGTTATAAACCAATTTTTTTCAACTTTCCTTTAAGGTGCCCGCTTTGTGCCCATCTCCCCTAACTCATACATCCCCGAATGTATAGACGTGTAGGTATAACATCTATTTACATTTTGCTTTCACCTAGTAATAAACACAACCAAAAAATGTGGATGCCATCTTAAATGTTATCCATATTTTTAGGAGCCGCAAAACGGCATGTTTTTATTTATAGGCATTTAAGAATGTATCTATCTTAACTCATTTGTGTACTTACTATCAAATTAGGAGGATCACTTTTTACGATAGTGAATTCTAAACTCATAGGTCAAATGCGGTGAAAATGATACTAGTAATTTTTTAAATAAATAAATACTTAAAGGAAACCAGCAACTTAAGACCGTATCTAATCAGTAAAATGCACGACAAAATAGAATACCGCTTGAGTTAACTATTCTATTATATAGCAACTAAAATTTATTGTTAGTAAATATTTCACATATTCATATTTTCTATTTTTAAGTAGGTATCTGACTTTTTCTTCCACATTGAAACAGAGTAGCTGCTTCTCATTGGTTCGTATAAGAATAAGTCGTACAAAACAAAACTCTCGAAATAGAATAGCTGATATTATTTCATAAATTGCTTGTCAAAATAATTAAATGATTATTATTAAAACGAATGTTATTTTAATTGAACGTAAACACCAATTAACACTCATTAAAAACAATCAACTTAGAATATTGTTAAAAACTACTCAATCAGCGGCAATAATGACTGCGCAAATAATCTTGGTATTTCTTTGGTTCATCGATATGAAAAATTGCGCGTTGTCATATATACCTAACTATACTAATATTATAAAGCTAAAAAGTTTATTTGTCTGGTTGAAGGCGCTAATCAGAAACTACTGGTCTGGATTGAAAATTCTTTTAGTATTGGATAGCCCATTTATCGAGGAAGGCTATAGGCTATATAACATCACGCTACGACTAATAGGAGCGGAGCATCAATGAAAAATGTTGCAAAAACGGGGAAAATTCTCTTTGTGAAGCAGACGAAGTTGCGCGGGTCAGCTAGTATAAGTATTATTGAAGGCACAATGGCTAGTTTTCAATTATTATAATTATATGAAATATTTTGTAATGACGCATCCTACCTATTATCCATCTTTTATTTCCATTCTTCCTTTTTATAACGATGTAATTGCTAATTTAGAGAGGGTGTAATAAATAGATACTTACTAAGTAAGTATAATTCTCGTTATGTACACAGAATAATAGTAGGTAGTGCTTATAACAATACCAACTGCTTGGTTCCCACGACTTAATTGGTCATTTAAAACGTACGACCAAATTGTTCGTCTATTAATGCGCCATAATAACTTTTTAAGATAATACGAAGGTAAATAATAAATAGAAAGAAGTCCTGATAAAAATTAGTAAAACTAGTTAAGGAGAAGTGGAATTTGTAGATATTATATTGGAAAAAGCACGACTACCGCAACGTCAAAGGTTGCATATTTATATTCATATTGCAAGTACATCAAAAAGACCCAGTAACTAGACCGCGACGTTCTTAAATAGAAAGCGCATCTCTTTAAACTGCATGATATTTCCACAAATATTAAAACCGGTATATCTATGAAACGAATTAAGTATCTCAGATACCAAATACATTATTTCTTAAAACCATGTAACATTAAACTTTGATTATAATAAAAGAACTATTCGACCGATCATCATACATAAAAGGACATAGAGTTCCTTTCGTCCCGAGAAAAAGTACTTTTATCGAGGAATAGCTATTTAATGACAAAATCTACATTAATACTAGAGAAGCCGCGGTTAAATCCTAATGTTATAAATACACCAAACGACAAATATCATTCTAAAATTATAACAAACTAAACTTATAAGTAGGTAGATAAATAAATTTATTCACTGATGAATTTAAGAAATATTTAAAATACAAATACAATTTTATTTAATATTCATTAGGTGCATTTTACATAATATTGCACAATGATGACAAGCAAGATATAAAAATCTATGAGTATAAAAACGGTTTATTCCGCATTCGACCCTCATGTTTTGTCCCAAACGTAAAAATACGTATTTGCCCCAAAAATTGTTCCTCATATGACCCCTAAATTTAGATAAATATTAATTTCTTAACGTAATTCCTATTTCGTCCCAAATTATGTTCCTTTTTTGAACCTGTTTTTTTTTTGTATGGAATATTTTGTTGTACCGTCAGCCGAAAAAATTTAAAACACCTCCTTGATCTCTCGGCGAAACTTTGGGCTTATGATTGCATGACATCACAAGCCCGAAATCGAAAAGATTTAAAATAATTTTTAATCATGTTTTGTTTTGCTAACCATATGTACAAATATGTAGGACGAAAAACGAATACTTAAAAAGGAGGGCGAATGAGGAACATTTTGGAATGTGGGACGTAATGTAGGGGCGAATGCGGACTAACCATAAAAACGTTCCTGAATCTCAATCAATAACAAGAAACACATGTCAATAGTTTTTAATCATAACTGTGTCATCGTCTTTATCAGCGAAGTGTTGGGCAGTTGTTCATTACATCCACAATAAGCAAACGAGGGCCAGCAGTATGACCGTTTACCCGACAGGGTCCAGACCCGTGCTACCACTGAGATTTTTACCAAAAAAAACAAATACACTGCCTAAACCGGGTATGGAATCGATACCTGATGCGATTAACACGAGCGAAGCCGCGGGCAAAATCTAGTGTAATAATAATTCCTTGTATAAATCTACATATTAGATTAGGCGTAAATGTAAGGTTATGTTTGGTTAGGTTTTAACAGTACTTTTTCCTGGTTAAGGTATCCTATTCTACCTCCGGCCACGTGTATGCGGAATTTTATGATGATCGGTCGCGTAGTTAAGGCGTGGAAGCGTAACAAACAAATAAACAAACAAACAAACTCACTTTCACATATATAATAACTATTAAGGATTAGGATTAGAACAGCGTGTTTGTCCTAACACGATGTTTGTATAGTATTCTCAGATTTAAATTTCTGGTTCGCTTTGTAATTATTATAGGGTCATATTTTCCTATTTGTGATAAAGAATCTTGGTGATATCAGTACGTACCCCACGTGAGACTTACCAATTAACATTAAATAGATATTTAGATAAACACACACGTGTAACATCAGAGGTGATCTTCGGTGACAGATCGGCGATAGACGACTGAATTTGACGTCATAATTAATTATTTGACCTCAAATGTCCATCATAAAGATATCACTTGTTAACCAATAATATATTTTATTACAAGTATAGGTACTCAACTATAACTTTGTGAGCCATACGTAACGTGTAATTAGTTTAAATGTTAATGTCAAAAGTCTGCCTGGATTTGCACGTTGAACATGTTGTAAATAAAGCATATCAGATGTACGGATTTATAATGAGATCAACTACCGATTTCAAGCGGACATCTTCCTACCTCTGTTTGTACAAAGCTTTAGTGCGTTCTCAGCTGGAGTACACAGTTTCCATCTAGAACCCGTACTATGGCAAATACATTGACATGTTAGAAAACGTCCAACGTAAATTTCTTCGTGCGATGCACTATAGATGTCATGGATGCTATTTGTCATATAGTCAGTTGCTAAGTAAATACGGTATTCTGGCTCTCAGTTCTAGACGTTCTCAGTTGTAGGCAGTAACATTGTATAATATTGTAAATAATTATTTTGACTGCATTGATTTAAATAATGTTTTGTGCTATGCAGTACCCAGAACTATTCACAGACGGCTGGTGCATTCAGGAAAACTCTTTGCAGTAGGTACTTGTCGAACTAACACGGGCCTGCGTTCACCAATACGTCGAATGGCTAAAACATACAATGACACTTTTGAACATATTGACATATTTGTATGCTCTGCGATATGTTTTCGTAAACTTGTTTATGAGACACTATACTCATTAGTCATTACCAGTGATCGGAGTAGGTAGATTGATTTTTGGTACTTGTATCATAAATGCACACAGAAAGAATAACATGGATAAGCCATTTTCCCGGAAAGTAATTCCGGTATTTCCGGATTCAATTAAATATTGTTAATGTTGGTAGTGATATTATTCCTACTCAATTCAAAATTTAAAGGAAGGTATCAAAACTAAATTAATTCATTATTTATCTGTTGAATAATAAAAACAATCGAATTCCGATCGAAGCTTTAATTTTTATTTTTAGCCTTTTATGGCTAGAACTTTTATAGATAGACATAAATTGTTGCACTTAAATTTAAATATTTTCATAGGGGTCATGGTAATTTGCATTAAGGGTAGAATAAATGACGGGGCCCCATAGAGGGCCAATGCCTGCTGGGGTCGTGAGACTGTTCTAAGGATGCACCACGACTCTGAAACGTAAAGGGCATACGAAGGAACAGGTTGATTTTAGTCAGATTTTAGGACCAAAAAAAAGGGGTAGAATAAAGAAAAAAGATAAAAATCAAGATTGTTTATTGTTAAATATGTACATTTTACATTTATTCACATTTTTAATCTTCATCGATTACAATGTCAGCATCCTGGTAATCCTGATCTTTACAATTAAAATATATAACTATGAGTTTCTCTATATTTTCTATTTTCAACCTATTTCTTTTAACATCTAAAGTCCATTTATAAATGGAAAAAGACCGTTCTACATCTGACGATGTCAAAGGAGCAAATTTTAAAAAAGGTATTAAATTATGTGCTTCATTTTTTTCAATGGCCTCACTATATTCTCTAAGTGTGTCTAAATCTGGGTTTCGTTCCATAACACGTTCTATTTAATTTTTATATTTTCTGAATTGCACTGATTTATAGCATCTCTGACGTTGTCAAATGCTAAAAGTGAATCTGTCAACGATAAATTATGCTTTTGCAATTCTTTTAAAGACAAATGAATTATAAAATAATTGTCTTTAATGTAATTTAAATCTTCTTTTAAATTTTCTTTTTCTATAATATTTTTTGCCTCTCGAATAGATACCGCATCAGAGCTGCTTAAACAAGATAATACTTCTTTTATTTTTTCAAAGTTTTGAGCGTAATAAAATGCTGCCTCTAACCAAGTGCCCCATCTTGTAACAACTGGTTGGGGAGGTAGCGGCAAATCTGGATATTTTTCTTTTAAAATTTTGACTCTACTTGGGGCTTTCAAAAATACCTTTTTAACATTTGCTATTAAAATGTTAACATCGTGATATTCTAACCTAATTTGCTCAGATACGCGATGAAGAGAGTGCGCCAAACATGTTACGTGCTTCATTTCAGGTAAGTATTGTTTTAAATTTCGTCCTGCAGACAGCATATATGCAACGCTATCAGTGCAGAGGACAAGAATGTTACCTACCTTCGATTCAAAAGAATCTTCCCAAAAGTTTTCCAAACATTCTAACACAAATTGCGTGATTGTTTGTCCATTAACTACAGTTAGCATTTTACATGCTACCAAATAAGATCTAGTCAAATTGCTAGGATGTAATGGTTTTATTAAAAAATGGACTATATAGCGACCAAAAAATCTGTCGTTTCATCTAATGATATCCATAGTTTCTCATTTTTATAATTTTGCCGAATCGAATTGATTTTATTCTTAAAAAACTTGTCCAAGTAAACTTTCCGTAACTGTGATTCATCTGGCAGAGTACGATTAGTACACGTACAACAACAGGTACTACACATATATCTTTTAAAGAAATCTTGAAAAGTAGTATTTTTCATCTGAGACCACGGAATATTGCACAAAATGAGAAATTTTATAAGATCGAAATAAAATTCCTCTTCGGGCCGCTTAAACTTTCCCTGGTGTACTGCTCCTTCGATATGTCTTTTAACGTTTCCTTTATTTATGGTTTTCAAATGGTTTTCACATTTTGAACAGTATATTGTACCACTAGCGTGATCGTAAAGTAGTTCGGGATGACCGGATATCCATTTTTCTACAGTTTCAGCCTTGACGTTTGCCATATCTGAACTTTGTTTTAGAGATGGAACCTCGTATATATCACCTAAAACAAAGACATGAAAAAATTACATTTTATTTAGTTTATTTAGCTTACTCCGTTTGTTTTATTTTTCGTAGATCAAATTTAGTCATTGAAATTTCACCCTCTTCCTGTCAATCCAAAATGGCTGCCGCTACAAGATGGCGGACATTTTTTTTTTTTTACAATTCCATCAATATATATATATATCAAATGAAAGGGCTTGTTACGTAGAATATTTTGTAGAGAAGTAGATAAGGCCTATAGTAATTTATTTTACCAATACATTGCAAGAGGACACAGGGCATTCAAATTATATACGGATTCCAGTAAAATGTCGGTTAATAGTGGAGTTAGCTGAATTGCGACTACATTACTAGAATATCATAATTTTGTTTCGCACTAAGCTCACTGGTTCATACTCTATTAAAGATTTAACAATATTAAGACTCATGGTATGTTCAGCAGGTTAAGCGAACAAACACAATACTAAAAATATTCTTATAGTACATCCAAACATGCTTTATACTCCTTGTAACTAGTAAAATATTACTTACCAAAGCTTGGTTTAAATATGTAGATCCAATTCAATAGTGAAAAATCTGAGTCCGTATATTCGAGCCAAATCGTGGTTTAGAGCAGATTCCAGAAGTCAGTATGTACACAAGCCAGGGTCAAGTAACGTTTTCACAACACAGTAACAAACAAAGATGCGCACTCTACGAACCGAAGTAAATGAGTGAGCTACCTGGCATGTCGTCGGCGGGCGTACGCATTGTTCTGATAACCGGTTATTGTACCACCCATGATCCTTTGTTCTGATTGGTCGTTGGGTTTTGTCAAATCGTGACTGTGTGCCGTTAAAAAAAATATGAAGAATAATAAAGAATAATATTGCTCATTTTATTACAACTCCTACCTTTTTTTGAGGATGGCAAATCATCAAATGACTCCTTCCACTCTGGCAGAATAAAATTCCTACATAAGTTCCGGTTTTTTTTTAATAATCCACCAATTCCGGAGGAATGTCCATATTAATATATACGTTTCGGATCAATGACCCCATTTCAATCTACCTACTCCGATCACTGGTCATTACAGTAGCTACTTTTTCACAATTTTTTATTTCTTTTTAAAATTTTATCTCTTTTCTTCGTAATGTTATATATTTTTGATTGTTGTTTTCCAATGTTTCTATTTTTTTTATTGTCATATTACATATATGCTCGCTTTCCTAGCGTCTTATAGTTTTAATCGAATGGTAATCTGTGAACATCGCCGTGGGCTACATTACTACTTAGTTTTAAGTTGATTCTGTTGTTTTTATTATGTTATGTAGCTGTTTGATATTCCTTTTTACATAAAATAAAATAAAAATAAAAATAAAATAAAATACAACTTAAGAAACTATTGATGCGAGTCCAATGCTAGTCGAGTATTTAGCGTTGTTGTAGAAGTTAAACAATACAAGCCATATCAATTCCACAATACCAATAATCTTAATTGCCTTCGATTATGCCTGTTTTAGTCATAGCGCCTTCAATAAAATGAACCAAAATCAGACCGTTCAATGTGGTATATCAAAAACCTGTTTTGACGAAAATAACTCAAGGATTACAGGTTTTTAAAAACTGCTTTGTTATACCGTTTGCGAAATTGCCTGCGTAGTTTAATTTACATTAGACATTTCTACCACATATCGGTACTCCGATAAGTTGAGTAAGTAATAAAACAAAAGGAAACGCAATGAAAATCGATCAATTTTAACTAGAGAGATCGCAGTCACATCATTTTCAATTTGCGTACTGGAAAACATTTAAAACATTCTTGATTTTTATTCTGAGCTGTAATGGCTGTTGCTAGTCGTGCACTAAACGAACATATAAAATAAGTTAGTCGTCCACTAATCGGACGAATAACATAAATTATTCGTCCACTAATTAACTAATTATACGTCCGCTTAGCGGAAGGTTAATATATTTCATTCATCCGTATAGTGGACGACTAAACACTTTAAGCTGTAATAAGGCATGGCAACCGTTTAAAAACTAGTTACATACTTTATTTTATTTTATTACAAAGCAAGCAAACATAAAAACACTTGTAAGTATGTGTTGATAAATGACACAAACGTCACGACTATTCAAGTTGGAGATGCAAAACGAGTAGATGACAGGTACTGATGTACCTACCGTGCCCGTACTGAAACCACAGTACATAAATATACAGTATTGTAACTCGGCCGTATCTTTGAAATAAATGCCTACAGCCGCGCGGTACGTAAACATGCGATAGGGCTGCCCACTTACAGCATTTTAATTAAATCTGCCTACTTTGAGTTTCTATCTACTTTTGTGATTGTAAATATTTTTTATTTTATTTAAACAAATAAAATACTTTGTGAATGGAATAGGAAGTGTTCAATAAAAATGCATGTTGTTTTTTGATTGCTGGATTTAATTTAAAAAAAACATGTTTATGTTAGATTTAAGACTTAATAACAAATCGGTCTTATACATTTGCGATTGAAAAATATTTGCGCCTCGACTGCGACGTACGGAATGTTTTATTATTATATTTTAAAGTATAAAAAATCTGCATTCGAATATAAAGATTAATTAAAAATTGTTTTGGGAAATATATATATATATCTTTTACATGGTTATACATACCTGCAGCTACTTTACAATTTATATGTTTAGTTTTAAAAGAAGTTCGGAATATTTCTTTTTTCTATATATTCCACGAAATCATCGCTGGGTACAATTAAAAAAGTTTGCGAATTAATCTTACTGTAGTCCCGGTACCTTTCTGGAGGGTAAAAATCCTTAATATTAATCTTACATACGTAAGTATAATCATTTTATAGTGTTACCTTTCGGAGTTTCCAGGTAATCTAAAAAAAGTTATCTCTGGGTGCGTTATTGAGGAATTCATGCAACCGAAAACAGCACAATATATTCTACTTGTCATATTAAATAGGCTATACTTGTACTTATTTCGAGTAAAAAAATCGCACGGTTATTGTTTAAAAAATAACACACCACGTCCGTTCGTCACTGCGGCGCATTCGCGACTGGTTAGGTGCCGAGCGCATGCCGACGCCGAGGCGCGTAGGTATGACTCGAGTTCCGACCGTTTGTATGAAGATAGGTTACTGTATATTTATGTACTGTGCTGAAACCGAACATAATGGGTACATATGGTGGGACATGATAGCGCACTTCACTAGACCGTGACTAGACAGACATACCTACTTAGTCGCAACTTATTACACGTGCATGCAATAATACAAATTGTGAATGCCTATTATGCTAAACAGACAAAAATAAATTATAGCAAAAACTTAAACTCGTTAAATTGACCGTAAAAATAGTTACTATTAGGACTTACTCGCCGATTAGGATAAGGCAGATGCGAATGTGATTTTCATTCTGCTAGGCGTGTTTAGCAAGGTCACTCGTAAAACAGTACCAGTCTGTTACCATCTACGAGTTTTAAGTCATCGTGAAGCGCCGCTTCCGAGAATTTTCTAATCGAAAATGCTAACAACACTTTGTCCGACTCGTGTACCATATCCGGTAGTTGCGCAAACGCCCATACTTATGTCACCAGAACAACGAGGCAATCCTTTTTATTTTATTGCTTCACATTGTACAACTAGTCACGTAACATTAGGTATATTAGAACATTGATTATTTCTTTAAGACATATCTAGTAGTACAAAACCCAACTGCGGAAGTATGTCCACTCTTGAGAAGATAGTAGCAAAATAACCTTGTGTTGTGTTCCTGCTGTCAATAGACTTTTACAGCTCCTTAGCAGAAACATTGCAGTTCTTAAAAATACGTAGTAATTATTATTATTCAACCTGTGATTAGAATAACAAGGATCACTGGTCCTAGTTTCTGACACTTAGGTACTCTTTTTATGCAGGATCTACAAGACGCATACACCTATGATATTCCAAATGTTGCTAAATTGCTTACTAGTGCAAAAATACGCGAAAAACGTTCATATCAATATGTATTATCATTATGTATTCATGTCCAATGTATAGTTAGTATCAAGTGGTAACAAAGTCGGTTGTTACGTTGTATGATGGCTTTGAATTTATCCAGTTTCAATATTACGCAAACCCACAGATAAGCCGCCTACAAAGCCACATTTACAAATTTGCCATACAGAGGAGGGTCGAAGTGCAATGTGTATTGTCTATATTATGAATCTGTTAATGGCAAATATATTAAGATCAAACTCTAACCTCGCATGATATATTGTCATTAATCATAATATTTGTGTTATGGCTACTATGAATACGAACTGACTTTAATATTCATGTAGAAGAGAGAGTATAGACTACTTTAATTGCAATGTTATTGCTTACTGTACCTAGTGGCTTTTTTATTTTGGTTCATGTTTTTAGTGTACTCCTGTAAAGTATACAGTAGTGTTTATATTACTAAGATGACTAATAAACTTGCGGCTCTGCTAGTACTAAGTGCTTAGCAAGCCATCTTCTAAAGTGGGAGAGATTTGATAAATCTGGTTATGTATACATCTAGGAGGAGTTTGCTAGGCAAGAAAAATTATAATTCTGTTTTAAAAGCTTAAGTGAACATAATTCAATAATCGTAAATCAAAGTCACTGATACACCAAACAAATGTGAATATTAACAAAAATTTGCAACATTTGACAAACAACAAAACAACAACAACGTTGACAACGTTTATTAATAAGTCTAACTAATGCCCATATTATGGTGACATCCTAACTGTACCTATGACCTATATTAAACTCAATATATTGTTGTTTGTTGCAGCTAGTATCCACTCTGCAGCTACGCCACTAGGCTCGATGTTGTCGGGTCCAATTATGGAGGCTATCGGCAGGAAACGCACTCTGCAAACGTGCACTCTGCCGCTAATCGTCGGTTGGATAATCATAGGCACGTCCACACATCACGCCTTGCTTCTGCTCGGTAGAATCGTGTGCGGTTTTGCTGTAGGCATTATGGCTGCACCTTCACAGGTATTAACATAC
The DNA here is from genome assembly GCA_963675205.1 of Catocala nupta. Taxonomy (NCBI): domain Eukaryota; kingdom Metazoa; phylum Arthropoda; class Insecta; order Lepidoptera; family Erebidae; genus Catocala; species Catocala nupta. The sequence goes on from OY776082.1 coordinate 15,298,666, forward strand.
TTCAATGTAAATAACTGACGACCTAATTGCGTCCTGTTGTGTTGCTTGAGTGATTTCGAATTTATGCTTCACGTTTTTATCATTTCTTTAGAGCTAAAAAAGTATATTGTTTTTATATTAGGTTATTTTCAAAATGACACAGCGGTATAAGTGGTCATCTCCTTACTAGTAATACGCCAAGGTTTACATGCTCAATCTCTGCACTAAGATCTAAAGATAAGTACTTGTTATGAGTCTAGGTGTTATTGTCTACTCTGCTTGTAATGTTTAAAAACAACCTAATACCTAATGCAAGAGCAACCTTTGTAAAATAATAAAACAAAATACAATGCAGTCAGTGGACTTCATGCGGTACACATTTCTATAGAACTGACTTACCTACTTAATTTATCATGGTTCATACTCATAGTCGTAAATGACAAGAGCCTAACAATTCAAGAGATATCCTAGAATATTAGAGGGTGGATAGAAAGTGTAATAGGTAGGTATAAATCAACCTTTACGGTACTTTGCTTTCATTTACCTCTATGTATCCCCAGTAATTATTTTCAGATTGAAATATACTGCGCTTGTTTTGCTTGAGAACAAACCAAGGCAGTTACTTCCGAACAATGAACTTATTGTATACTGTTACAGCTAATGTTATCAAGAAATTTCATTGACTTGTAGTTTACAATCAACCAGCTCGAACAGTATTTATTTTTCATATTTTAAAGACATCGCCTGCACTTATGTACGTACAATACTTTGTGTTGCGATGCGAAGGACTCTACAAACATTCGTACAACGATCAAAGTACGCAATACAAACGGAAATTAACATGTTTGGCCTGTTTGTGATTAGTGGCAGTAAAACTTGGCTGAAACGTCAAGTATTCTAAATTAGTACGTAAATTCCTAGCATTGTCGCGTTAATTTCCTAATTTCCTTTCGTATTACATAAAACACCCAGACACGAAACGATTATTTTTAGATCACTCACATTCTTATACCTCATGTCAACAGAACCAACAGTACTCGACGCACTTGCAATGGCAAGGTGACGTTGAAGTTATTGTGCCATTAGTTCTGTCGCCAAGACAATGTTTAACAACAAATTAATAACAAATATTGTTTCTTTTAGGTGTACTTAGGTGAAATATCGGAGCCAAGATTGAGAGGGTTACTTATAGGCACTCCGTTTGTGGCATACTCGCTGGGTGTGCTGTATGTTTACGCGTTGGGAGGGCAGTTGCCGTGGCGGACAGTGGCACACTTGTCCACTGTGCTCCCAGCGCTGGCTTTCGTTGCACTGTGCTTGTCGCCGGAGAGCCCGACGTGGCTGGCGCGACGGGGCCGCTTCCACGACGCCATGGCCGCGATGGCGCGCCTGCGCGGCGACCCCGACACTGTAAGTACTCGCATTAGCGATTCTGATTAGATACAATTAAGTAAAAAGCGAGGCCCTACGCAAAATGGGCACATGTATTATGAAATCGAATTTGAGATTAGCTGCAAAAAGTCGTGATTTCTAATCTATCATTGATTTTTTGCGGTACTAACGACAAACCATGAATGTAAAAAAAATATATGATGGCTTGCTTATCGTGGTTTAACGCATTACAGCCGGCGGGCATAAGCCAGGTCCGTAGCTGGTAACCGTTAGGGTTATATTCAAACACGTAGACTGATTCAACTAAGAATGTATTTACAATTTTTAAGCCTTCTTATATGCCATTTATTGTTCATGCTAGTAGCGCTAGCACTAATGTGTACAATAATCATTTACACCAATCAGCGAGAAGTAAACAAAAAATCTAACATTTGCGAGTGAATTCCTGGAAATCATAATGCGTGTGTGCGTGCAGCGCGGCGGTCCTTACGCGTGTGTGCGTGCGTAAAAAATAGTGCCACGTGTAAAAGCAGATGGCCTCTTCACGCGTCCAGTTCACGCGTTCGTCAGTTGGTTTCGTCGCGGCTAGACGTATGATACTCCGTTCGATTCCAGGTTCCTCGTAAACTTATATGTTGCCTGTGCGTATATACATACGCCACATCACTCCCGCCTAAGCGAAGAGTACGTTTTGTTTCACCGCGCGGCCAGATCTGGTGATGTAGGAATTTCGCGGTGAAGGTGATGAAGCTGTCCGCATTGGTGTGGGTGATGTGTCCGGGGCTAGGGAGTTCATTGTATAGGTGTTTTGTCGTTTTTCTTGCTATTGTGTTGATACATGTTTAGTAAATTTTGGTATTCGGCTTGATAGGGTAGGCAGCTACGGTAACTCTTGCACTGTAGTTGGTTTGAGAAACATAAGAATGGCTTGAATGCGTTCATCTGTGGGTTTGATTCCGTCCGGTATAACTTCATAGCCGAGGAACTATATCTTGTCTTTGCCGAACTCACATGTATCGATATTTAGAGTGACGCCGTAGTTGTCGAGTCGTTCGAGAACTTGTTGTAAGTGACGCTTGTGATCCTCTGGGTTTTCTGAGTGCACTAGTAAATCATCGACGAAACATAATACGTTGTTGTCGAGCCCTCGTAGTACTTCGTGCATGAAACGTTGAAATGTTTGGCCGAAGTTGCGTAAGCCGAACGTCATACAGTTGAACTCGAAGAGGCTAAAGGGTGTTATTATGGTCATCTTCGCAGGATCTTCTTTTTCAATAGGTATCCAGAAATACGCCATTTTGAGATCTAGCTTCGAAAAGATTTTTCCCATGTAGTTGGTACGTAAAATCTTGAATTCTCGGAATAGGGTAGCGATCGGGTACTGTAACGGTGTTCAATCTTCTATAGTCGCCACACACGCGTAGCGAACCATCCTTTATCTTAACAACGTGAAGCGGGCTGGCCCATGGACTGTTTACGGTTTACAGATTCCCATCACCATCATCTTCTCAAATTCTAGCTTCGCAGCTTTGTATTTATAGGGCGGCTGTGGGCGCGGCCTTGAATAGATTGGTTGGCCTGTTGTTTCTCTGCGATGAGTTACGTTGTGCTTAGTCGGAGTTTTGAGTAACATGGGTTGCAGTACGTCGGGATATTCTTTCAAGATGTCGTGATAGGGGTGGTGGTGGCTGATAACGTATACGGCTTCCTCGGTGCTATGTATTTTGATGGTGTGAACGCTGAGGTCGATAATGCGGTCAATGAGTTTTCTATGATGTAGATCGACAAGTAATTTGTGCTTCGCTAAGAAATCTGCGCCTAGTATTCATGTTTTCACGTCGGTCAAGGTAAATGTCCATTTGTATCTTCTACGTAGACCTAGGTTGAGTTCGAGTGTGCGCTCGCCGTAGGTATGTATCTCCGTACCGTTCGCAGCAAACAGTTTGTAGGTACTTTCAGTCGGCTTCACGTGTTTCTTATTTCTTGCGGCTAATACGGATATGTCGGCTCGGCACCCGTGTCGACTAGAAACTTCTCTCTGTTGCTAAGATCGATAACGCAGAGGCGGTAGCTTGTTTTGCTAACATCGACGCCCGCCATAGTCAATGCATTTTCTAGTTTTCCTGCTTCTTTTTTGCTAACGGTGATTCGCATCTACGGGCTTCATCTCCATAGCACAGGTGGTAATAGCACAGCTAGTCGGGATCGCCGGGTTTGCGGTTTGAGCAGGAACGGTATCTCGAGTTCGATCGCGATCGGTTGTTGCTATGCGAACGAGTGGTGCCATAGTGATACGACGCACGTTGTTGATTGGTTCGAATCTCGGCGATTTCCAGCGTAAGGTTTTCTATTTGTTTATATAATAGGTCGAACTGTAGATTTTCTGTACTTGGGTGAGTTGGGCAACGTAAACACGACGGGCTTGATGTGTGTGCCGGCATAGAGGTTGTAGTGTGGACTGCGGCGACTATTGCGGGTTCGAAATTCAACCATTTTGTCGGCCATCACGGCTAAACATTCTAGCGACGATTCGGTGTTCATGGAGAGTACGGCGCGGACTTGTGTGGGCAATTGGTTGAGCCACATAACTTTTAAAGCTTCGTCGGTTAGTAATTTACGCTCAAATCGCGCATCTTGCATAGTAACTGGCTAGGTTTCATGTCGCCGAGTTCTAGACCGCTGAGTAATTTTTGTAGCTGACGATGGTCTGATTCTGTTCTTTAGAGTAATATACTTGTTGGTCGATGGCGGGTTCAATATGATGTCGCCGATTTGTTCGAGGTCGCTACGGCCTAGCAACGGGACGACGAGGTTGAATTTTTGTTCGTCTCCCATCTCGCTGGCGGCGACGGCGGCTTCAAACTGTGCGAACCACAGACGTGGGTTTTGACGCCAAAATGATGGTAGACGTGCAGGCAGTGAGATTGGAGCGACATCACCGTAGAGAGGCGTCGTTACTTGCTTGTCGGTGAATTCTTCAGCGTTTTCCTTGTGCCATGACGATAAGGTAGCGTACTCGTACATTCTAGATTTGGCCGAAAACCAACAGATGTTGGGTGTCGGTTCAGTGAACCGATATTACAACAGCACTAGAACGATGAGAGGTCAGGGGTCACCAATTTAACACAATACAGCCGGCGGGCATAAGCCAGGTCCATAGCTGGTAACCGTTAGGGTTGTAGATCAGCCGGCAGGCAAAAGCCAGGTCCGTAGCTGGTAACCGTTAGGGTTATATTGAAACATGTAGACCGATTCAACTGAGAATCAATTTTCAATTTTTAAGCCTTCTTATATCCTATTTATTGTTCATGCAAGTAGCGCTAGCACTAATGTATACAATAATCATTTACACCAATCAGCGACAAGTAAACAAAAATCTAACATTTACGAGTGAATTCCTGGAAATTATTTTGCGTGTGTGTGTGTGTGTGCAGCGCCGCGATCCTTACGCATGTGTGCGTACGTATAAAAATAGTGCCACGTATAAAAGCAGATGGCCTGTTCGGGCGTCGCTAATTCGTTAGTTGGTTTCGTCGCGGTTAGACGTATGATACTCCGTTCGATTCCAGGTTCCTCGTAAACTTATATGTTGCCTGTGCGTATATATGTATATACAGGCAACATATAAGTTTACGATTTACGATAAAACCACTGTGGCGTATGTACGCCACAGTGTTTTACATCCACAGTTTTGTACATCCACAGCGTCTTTGACTTGGTATTCATGTAGGAAATAATATTTGTGTTAAATATTATTCAATATGTTGCTGAAAATACATAGTTAGTAATATTTTAAATCATATACCTATATGTCTACAAATGCCTACTAATCTAAAACAATAAATAATACTCTTGGATTTTTTTTGTTAACGGTAAATACATATATGTAATAAGATAATTACTTATGTAAGCACCTATACTTAATTAAAAAGGCTGAATTAGAAAATCGAGGTCTCATTAAAGTCTGTGGTATACACGATACGTACAGTTTGTAATTATTTTGTTACTAGTATTTTATAGACATACATACCATGTAAGCTATTAACCTATCTATATCATATGAAGTAGGTAGGTACTCACAAACTTACATTAATGAAATTAGGTAGGTAGGTATCTATAACGTTTTGAGAATATTAGGCAAGGCAAGGCATATTCCGACATATTTTCGATATAAATTTTCGAGTGACCGCACACACAGCTATAATATATATTTCTATGACGTCACCAAAATATGTCGACATATATATCTCGGTATATTTTGGCATATTAATATATATTTCGGTATATTAATATATATTTTGATATATTTTGAGGATAGGGCTGTTCCATTTGAACGCCTGCTCGACGTCCGTGCTCGATGCGCACGAGCTTAAATTACGTACTTTATTTAATTAAAATACAAGTGTTGCAATTATAATAAATGATTGAAATATGATTTGTTTTTACTTCTTTCCTCAAGCATGCTGCAACTTCAGAACTAATGCTTTTGCACATAACCGTATCGCATTTTATTAAATTATTTTTTATCAATTCATGAAGCTCGATAAATGCCGATTTTGAACTTTTAAAATACTGTGCAAATTTATTCGATGATAAATTTTAAGCATGATACAAATTAAATTCGTCACGAGTTCTCTTTTGTTTTATATGCGACTCAACCCAGATGGTTCGTTTTTCGTTCCTGACAAGGCAACATGCATATCAAATTCAGCATCGGAATCATCCTCTGAGGTATTTTCAATTAGATCTAAAAGAAGTGCTCTTGTCGAATTCATTTAGGTACCTAGATTAATTACAGTGTTATTTCAATATTTGAACTGTACAGAAATTAAACTTTAAAATCGTGCGCTTGCAATGACGACCGCAGACGAGTGAAGGCAAAATATATATTATAGTATAGCTCCCGTGTGTGATAGCTTGCTATACTATAATATATATCTCGATATATTAATATATATTATAGCTACATCTGTGACGGGCAAATTATCTAGTTTTAAGCCCGTCACAGACGTAGCTATAATATATATTAATATGAATTAAGCAAGGCATATTACGGCATATTTTCTATATAAATTTTCGAGTGACCACACACGCAGCTATAATATATATTTCTATGACGTCACTAAAATATGTCGACATATATATCTCGGTATATTTTGGCATATTAATATATATTTTGATATATTTTGAGGATAGGGATGATCCATTTGAACGCCTGCCCGACGTCCGTGCTCGATGCGCACGAGCTTAAATTACGTTCTTTATTTAATTAAAATACAAGTGTTGCAATTATAATAAATGATTGAGATATGATTTGCTTTTACTTCTTTCCTCAAGCATACTACAAGACGTTCTTCAGAACTAATGCTTTTGCACATAACCGTATCGCATTTTATTAAATCATTTTTTATCAATTCATGAAGCTCGATAAATGCCGATCTGGAACTTTTAAAATACTGTGCAAATTTATTCGATGATAAATTTTAAGCATGATACAAATTAAATTCGTCACGAGTTCTCTTTTGTTTTATATGCGACTCAACCCAGATGGTTCGTTTTTCGTTCCTGACAAGGCAACATGCATATCAAATTCAGCATCGGAATCATCCTCTGAGGTATTTTCAATTAGATCTAAAAGAAGTGCTCTTGTCGAATTCATTTAGGTACCTAGATTAATTACAGTGTTATTTCAATATTTGAACTGTACAGAAATTAAACTTTAAAATCGTGCGCTTGCAATGACGACCGCAGACGAGTGAAGGCAAAATATATATTATAGTATAGCTCCCGTGTGTGATAGCTTGCTATACTATAATATATATCTCGATATATTAATATATATTATAGCTACATCTGTGACGGGCAAATTATCTAGTTTTAAGCCCGTCACAGACGTAGCTATAATATATATTAATATGAATTAAGCAAGGCATATTACGGCATATTTTCTATATAAATTTTCGAGTGACCACACACGCAGCTATAATATATATTTCTATGACGTCACTAAAATATGTCGACATATATATCTCGGTATATTTTGGCATATTAATATATATTTTGATATATTTTGAGGATAGGGATGATCCATTTGAACGCCTGCCCGACGTCCGTGCTCGATGCGCACGAGCTTAAATTACGTTCTTTATTTAATTAAAATACAAGTGTTGCAATTATAATAAATGATTGAGATATGATTTGCTTTTACTTCTTTCCTCAAGCATACTACAAGACGTTCTTCAGAACTAATGCTTTTGCACATAACCGTATCGCATTTTATTAAATCATTTTTTATCAATTCATGAAGCTCGATAAATGCCGATCTGGAACTTTTAAAATACTGTGCAAATTTATTCGATGATAAATTTTAATCATGATACAAATTAAATTCGCCACGAGTTCTCTTTTGTTTTATATGCGACTCAACCCAGATGGTTCTATTTTTCGTTCCTGACAAGGCAACATGCATATCAAATTCAGCATCGGAATCATCCTCTGAGGTATTTTCAATTAGATCTAAAAGAAGTGCTCTTGTCGAATTCATTTAGGTACCTAGATTGATTACAGTGTTATTTCAATATTTGAACATCCTGTACAGAAATTAAGCTATAAAATCGTGCGCTTGCAAGGACGACCGCAGACCGAGTGAGGGCAAATATATATTATAGTATAGCTCCCGTATGTGATAGCTTGCTATACTATAATATATATCTCGATATATTAATATATATTATAGCTACGTCTGTGACGGGCTTTAAAAGTGATTTACTTTTAAAACTTGATCTAACCATTGTAGGTACTTTGGTTTTCGGATTAAACATAAGCTTTATGGTCAGTACTAAAACTAAAAAGTAAAAGTTATCCGAAAGATAAATTGCATGCTGTCTCACTCATGTTAGGTTAAAGAAAAGAGATGGCGAGACTTTTATCTTATAGATAAATGCTATCTGGAGGTGGGAGGGCTTGCCTTTGGGCCAAAATTGCCATGCAGATATATATACCTATAGCGTACCTTTTACAGGTCGATGATATTCAGTAATATATTGAGTCGTATGAGTCAATACATAATTAATAAGATGTAAAAAAAGTGTTTCCTCGGCATCTACTACAAAAATATTTTTTTTTTATCAAACCTATGACCTATGGTATAAAAATATTAGCGCTATTATAGGTAATCTACAATTTAGCAGATTAAAATCTTTTAAAATAAACAAACTAAAATAATTTATAAGGCAGGCAGGGTCATGACAATAATTTTAATTAGCATGTATGACACATGCTAATTAAAATTATTGTCATTTGATAGAAGTGACAGATAAAAACAATTAATCTTTTTGCTCGGATTAATTGACCAATTAATGTTTAACTCCACAAACAAGTCAATTAGATCAATAAAACAGTTCTCTTTTTCCATGTTCAGTCAATTTAAAAGCCTTAATACCCAGTTGTAATAATATAATGGTAGATATGTGTTAAAACAATTTAGATAAGTAAAGGAGACATGTGAATGCGCCAGAACATCGATATACTTAGAATAAATAAGTAATTGAAACAAAGATGTATATATTGACAAAATGATTAAAAGTTAATTTATATGTATAGGTACACACACAATACATTAGTAATTTCTTTATTAAATTCATCCAACTTTTATCAAATTTTATCAAATACAAACTGTTATCAAATTTTCAGTGTGTACAAAAATACAGGTACCTTACTCTTAACAATACCAATGTACATTGAGTATTAACCACCTTTTAACTTTAAGTAGGTATCTCAAATAAACAACTTGCCTACACTCCAGCAGATATCTTGTGTGGGGGCCAGTCAGTACAGACCGGCGACACTTCGACCCAGTGGGATCTTTTGTGTCGACTTTCCTAATAACGACTGCCATAGATGTTCATGGCAGTCGGGACCGACGCCGACGGCTTAACGTGCTCTCCGAGGTACGGAGCAGGCGATAATTTCAATCAATACGCATATAATTTCGAAAAGTCATATAACTTCCGAAAGTCAGGGGTGCATGATGTGGGTTCGACCCGAGACCATCTGCATTGCAGTCTGTTGGTCTCCCCACTGAGCTCTCGCTGCTCCTCCAGCAGATAAATAAGTAGCTATAATTATTTTCGGTATTCCCTTAAAATTTTGCCTCGTAGGTACCTATAACGAAATATTCACATATAATAAGTAGGTAAACGTAATTTACCTTAGACTAAACGTATTATTAGTGTAATTTTAATACAGTAGATACATTCGTGTAAACGAGAAAAACAGTGCAAATAAATGATACTCGACCTAAGTATATGTTACATACATTGAGTATAACAGCATTGAGTGTTTGTTTAGGTATATGTCCGAAGACAACGTTGTACATGTGATTTAATTCCTGCAAAATGGTCTCATAATGAGCTCAACGAGGAAGGAGGCACTTGACAATTGATATGTCATTTTCTCGAACGTGCTAGACGCAAACAGATTCTAGATTTATTATTCAGTGGGAGCACGTCTTCCTATCAGTGGACAAAGCTGTTACTTAATAATTTCGCTAGTTTGGCTATCTAAAGAAATATGACTTAAGATTTTATAATTAAAGTGTTCTTCTAATATAACCATACACAGAATATTTAAGAGAATGTAGTTATAAATTAGAGTCCCAGAACTGTAACCGAGAATGGTATCTATAAAAAATCAGCACGTAGGTTCCTATCTGAATATTATGAGGTCAATTTAATGTCAAAAGTGCATGAATGTGACTTTGCATAGCATGTAGGTACCTACGGGGTGTATGGTCGTAGAACAACTTCGAAGAGTAAATCAATGCTGTAGTTTCCCTCTGGTCGCCAAAATATCGTCTTTTACGGTTATATTAATAATATATTTTCGCAACGTCTGAAGACTTATGAGTACCTAGTATACCTACATGATACCTACACAAGCTGTTCAAACATAAATACCAAGATTCTGTCGGTATATGTACCTATAAAGTTCACATCATGGTTACTTCTATAACATGGCCGTACTTATACTGAATTTATTGTAGAACTAGCACTCTTACCACTAAGGTAGATTTAGTAGCTCAACTGTCGACAACAATGTCCGGGGTTCTATTTCCAAACGGAGAAATTTCAGAGTTTTGTCTAAATAACAAACATTTTATAGCCTGAGTACTTACGGAGGATATCGGATGCGAAGGTTATGGATATATCCCCTTTTACGTAGAGTCTTTATTGCTGTCGAAACACAGGCGTGTTATCAAATAACAACGACAGCCTAGCGAGAAGGCAATTTACATGTGTGCATACCTACTTTTTCATTGCATAATATACGTATATTCTGTGTTATAGTCTACAATAAGTAGGTATAAAAGGAACGGGCGAACTATTTAGAAAATATGGTATTGGTAACCGTTAATTTGTAGAATCCACTTACTTACACGATCGTTTCGTCGTTTTCTATTTAACTATAGGACATAGGTACATTAAATAAAATCCTAACAGATTGTTTTATTGCTTCTGCTGATCTCAAAAATAACTAAACTACTGTACCAGGTATTTATGTAGGTACAGTTTTTAGTGGCGTAGGATCTATTGAAATAACAAGAAACTAGTATATGTAACCTATATGTAAGTGTATTTATCTTATCTTATGTGTGTGTGTGGCGGCCAGTCAGTACAGACCGGCGACACTTTATCCCTTAGCTATTTCCCTATGAATGTACTGCATCAGTCGTAGCGTATACTTCAGAGGGAGAAGCCTGAAGTCCTCAGGGTTTGGATATGCCAATCCCATCAGACCCATCCTCAATCCAGCCAACGCGTCGCATTCACATAGTAGGTGCGATATAGACTCGTCCTGTTCACCACAGGCTCTGCAGATCGAATTGTATGCCAATCTCAATCTGCACAGGAAGTCGTTGGTGCCAAAATGGCCAGTGAACGCTGCTCCTGTGAGCAGGCGTATTTGGCTCTTGTTATACCCGCAGAACTTCCGGGTGAAGCCTGTGGCTCTGTTTGCAATGAATTTCTTGGAGTGTTCCAGACCCCTAAGGGCCATCCACTATACACATAAGATAAGATAAGTGTATATAACTTACATTTTACTAACGTTTCATTTAAATCGATTAAATTATGTATCATAAATCTATACTTATATTATAAAGCTGAAGAGTTTGTTTGTTTGTTTGGTTGAATGGGCTAATCTCAGGAACTACTGGTCCGAATTGAAAAATTATTTTAGTGATGGATAGCTCATTTATCGAGGAAGGCTATATAACATCACGCTACAACCCAAGGGGGCGGCGCAGTAATCATAAACGCGGGTGAAACCGCTGGCACATCTAGTTAAAGTATAAGTTAAAAATATATACCTACCTAATTACTGCGTCATGGAGTCCAAACGTGCCCCAACTTGTAATATTCTGCTACGAACACAAAATATGCATCGATCGGAACATGCTTCACCTCTGCATCCCCAGGATAGTTTGGCAAAGAATTACTTTGTTTATCGTTCAAATGGATTGCAGCCAAGTAACGCCTTATACGATGCGATACCTACACGTAGATCAGTGAAACATGTAATCAGGTTTGCGATATATGATAATCATTACCTAAAATGGCGATAGATATCCAGGTCTGATCGCGCGGATCGGAAACAGAGAACTAGGCAAGCAGCCTACACCAACATGTATGAATAATAGGTCCGAAGCGAGAGATAAATAGAGTAAATATAAATTTTATTTCCAGGCTCAACGTGAGCTACACGAACTAATATCAGCGCGCGAGAAGGAAAAGGCGCGCGGTGAAGAAAAAGTAAAGTTCCTAGCAACGGTAACTCGAGCGCCAGTACTGAAGCCACTGCTGCTCATCAACGCGTTCAACATGATGCAGATATTTTCTGGCAGCTACGTGGTGATCTTCTATGCTGTCGACATAGTGGAAGCCACGGGTGGCGCTCTTAAACCCACGGTAAGATTTTGCCAATATTTTATAAGACTTTCTCTATTAGAGAACATCAGCTAAAAATACCCCTGATTAGAAGCGTGTGATAAACGTAGGGCAAACCCGACTTGCATGTAAAGGAGAATGCCCATTAAAGTATGAAGCATGGTTTCACATTACCCACTCATGAAACGTACCTACCTTGGTTTGTTGGGTTTTAAATGTACCTATATTCTTCTTCTATTACAAAAAAAAATATATCCCTAATTCAACGGATTATAGCACAAAAGGCTTATGAAGCTCGTTAAATTAGGTTATTTTTTCACATGCAAACAGAACATGTTTTTCGTTTTAACGTGTGTTTTCACTTATAGCTTGCCAAACCTTTTTTAATATGTTGCTGTGAATATCCGAGGTGTAGTGTATCTAAGATAAACTAAGGTTCACGCGTGTGTTTGATTGTTGGGAAAACGAAACCATGAATGGGCATTCTCCTTTATAAAAACAGTCACTATGATTTCAAATCGTTTATTACTATAACCCTTAGGTACTAGTTTGTTATAGTAATCTGTTTAAAAGCCAATAATACGCTCAACTACGTCTCTTTAAGCCTTACCTACCAATAGTAAAGAGCGCAAGCAATAACAATGCTTTAATAAATTTCCAACTCCTGTTAGCCCGAACTTTAGACTTAAAAGGTCACAGTCTATAGTGTAGTATTTATGTGTGACGGTGTAGTTAATGAAGGATTATTAAACATAATTTGTATGTTGTGGTGGGCGTGCAGATGGCGGCGAACGCGACGGCGCTGGTGCGGCTGTGCGTGACGGTGCTGGCGTGCGTGCTGCTGCTGCGCGTGACGCGGCGCGCGCTGGTGCTGGTGTCGGGCGCGGGCACGGCCGTGTGCACGCTGGCGCTCGCCGCCGTGCTGGCGCAGGGGCCCGGCTCCGGCCTCACGCCGCCCGCGCTCATACTCGGCTACGTCGCCTTCAACACCCTCGGATTCTTCCTCCTACCCGGACTCATGATTGGCGAACTCCTACCGACTAAAGTCCGCGGCCTGTGCGGCGGCTACATATTCTGCCTCTTCAACGCTGTCCTCTTTGGCTTCACCAAACTGTTCCCAGTTATGAACAAGAGCCTAGGCATAGCGGGTGTGTTTGGCATATTTGGTGCCTCCGCAGTGGTCGCCACCATTGTTCTGTTCCTCTTGCTACCCGAGACGAAAGGCAAATCTCTGCTTCAAATAGAACAGTATTATCAGAAACCTAATATATTGTGGATATCACGTAAAAAGCCGCAGAAAAGCCAAAGGGTCTGAATTTAATTATTTAAATTATTTTGTTGTACTTAAGTTCAACTAATGAATTACAAGAAACTCTAAATACAACTAGAAAAATATAGTGATAGGAAGTGACAATGAATTAAGTGTTTTGACCTCACAAATGTACGTAGTCTTTCCGACGTTGACCCGATGACATGACGATGACAAGATGGCAACATTAAATAAGTAGGTATATTTCCATTGAAAAGGGCAAAAGCTAAGTAAAATCTCCTGTAACTAAAGAGCTATTTTATAAATGTTTGATATATCTAATGTTGCCATCCTGTAGGTATATATTTACTTTAGTTTCAAGTATGCATGTGATAGTACCATTTCGGAAAATAGAAATGTTCATATCTGTGATAAAACTGTTACAACTGTGAAACAGAACACATTCTCTTGAGATCTGTACTTCGAACTATTTGTTGAGCGAAGGATCTGTAGCTACGATTTAAGGCAATATACTCGTACCTTCGTATATATTGTACCTATTGACTATCGTTCATAAATTAGGTACCTATCTGGCAGACACATTGAAGTATATAAAAAGATTAACGAATGTAGCACTAAAAATATAACAGCTATTTAAACAACATATAAAAAAACAGATTCACCTATTTATATGAACATTTGTGTGCTACGCCAGTTTGAGCTGTTATATACGTCAATACGTAGATACCTTTTATAATGATCGAATCCATACAAAAACTATACGTATCAAATATCGAAATATATGTGAACAATGCATTTATAAATAAAGCATTATATTTTACTGTTATCATTATAGGTACACTACTATTTTAGGTAGATATGTGTAAAGTGATATTTAATATGTACCTATGTGACTAAATCGTGCCTGTGAAGCACTAAACATGTGTTAATCTCCAGATATATAATAAAACCAGTATATATAGGTACTTAAGTAGTTTAATTCTCAATAAAACGGTTATTCCGTAAACAAGACCAAATTGCCTTCTGAAATGTTTTTTTTTTTACATAGGGAACCCAAAAACACAATGGCGGCTGGTATCAAATACCATTGCTATATTTAACAAAGACAGATTGTTATCTGTGATTTAGGTAAGGGACCGTTAATGAGAGATGTATACTCGCAGACGTATTATTAACTCAAATAATTGATGACATTACAAAATATTCCAAGGTTTTTAATTATAATCATTAAAATTAAATTTGATAACAAGAAATAAAATATGCAATTATAATTTGGCGTATACGTCAGTGAGATAATATTTTATGAAATATTTGTTATTCTGCTAAGAGTTAGTTTTATAACAGTTATTTTTCTATAGCCATGTAGAAAATTCCAAATTGTGATATAAATAAACCATTGAAATTTTTATTTTTGTTTCTTTTCCTTACAGAAGTCCTTTGTTTGCCTTCCTATATACCAAGATGTGTGAGGATGCATAAAGAGCGATTTGTCCGGGACCTCATAGACCATTTAGGCAAAGAAGCTTTTACTTAATACCTATTAGTATAATTACTATTTTTGCCACATACTGCTTTTTTATCGTTTTACTAACACAGACTTATAATTATCAAATATTGTTAAACAAAATCTTAATAAGATGCTTTAACGGTCTCTTTTAAAAAAAAGAGTTTTTGTCTGTTTATAAATTATATACTATATACATTAGGATGCATCTTGACATTCCATATTCTTATTATTCATAGTAAGTATATTACAATACGTAAAAATAATTTTCGACTATCCCCTACATAATGCTGAGTAACTCCTAATTTATCTTGGCAGACATATTGCGCTCTGCGAACATATATATATACAGGGTGATTTTGAAATCGTGTAATTCCTTTTAACCACGCATTCTACTGGTGATATAGAATAACCCTGACTATATTTTTTCTTAATTAGAATAATGGTTTCGGCAAAATTAGAGTACAGATTTTTTTCATGAAATGATTTCAAATAGTCATATTTTAACCACCTGACACAATCTTAATATTTTACTAATTTAAAAATAATAACATAACAATAACTGATGTCGTAAATAATAAGGGGCAATAAAAAGGACCGCCCGCTATTATTTACGACATTAATTATTAATATGATTTTTTATTTTAATTAGTAAAAAATTAAAATTGCCTCGGTTGGTTAACATATGACTATCTGACACCATTTCACGAAAAAAACGGAATAATATTTTTCAAAAAAAATAAATCTAATTAAATAAAAATATGGTCAGGGTTATTCTATATCACCAGTAGAATGCGTGGTTAAAAGGAATTACACGATTTCAAAATCACCCTGTATTTATTACATAACGATTCTGCGCCACACCGGCTTGTACACATAGCGACGCACCTAGACTGTTTGGACTTTGAACTATTTAGCGTAACAAAAATATAACGCACGATTCGCAGCGTTTATTCTTGTTACGCTCTATCCTTACCATTACATCGACACCACTATGCACTGTCCCTTTCCGACATTTCTCTATTTTGTACGTACTTTTTGTATATAGGGTGTCTAACTTGATGTTTAGCCGTGTGTACTTTAGGGGTCATTCAAAAATTACGTAAGCACCAATTTCTTTACTATGTTTATTTTTTATTACATAGGGGCATGGGGTTCTGAATTTAACAATTATATGTGACAACACTACTATCCTCAAAAGCCAAATAGATTAGAAATTATACCAATGCTTACGTAAGCTAGTGCTTTGTTTACTTTTGCTGACAAGAGAGGGAGAGGTTAAGAATGACTATAATCCTGCTTACCCACGTTCAGTTACAATACTAGTCGGCAACTTTATGAAAATTCGGATTTAGAGTCTAATTTACCGTTTTATTTTAGTTAATGAGCATAACATTTTGTACACTACAGAACATGTTAAGCTTAAAAATGTGGGACAATATACAGTATAAATATAAATACTCTACAATAAAGTTACACAGTACTACATTTATTCACACCGTCACTATCACTGGGTTGGAATACAGTTACTTCTTTTCGTTTTTTGGTAGTGAATGTCACGGGCACGGTAGTGTCACGAGCATATTGCTAGAGGGGTCACGACTGTCACGAGGTGTCGGGCAGGCGCTGGTACAAGTGCGGGCGCGACGCGCAGCCCGGACACACGTGCAGTGTCGTCGTCACCACGCTCTCGCACTCCCAGCAGTAGAACTCGTGGCACCGAGTGCAACGGTATATCTGGAACGATACAATAACAAAACTACAATAGCTCTTAAGTAACTTACATACTAAATGTTTACACACTTTAATACATACAGTTTGTTTACAAAGCGCATATAAATAAGAACAAAGCTTACTGCGAGGGTATTAAATGAAATAAAAATATAAACCACATAAAATAAATTAAATTTCATATAAAATAACCCTTTTTAGCACGTTGATCTACCTAGCCTTTGACCAAATAAATTATTGTTCGTTCATTTTCTTCTTATTTTAAGCTTAATAACTAAACTTAAATTTAATTACTTAATTTAGATTGGCCCAGGTAAAATCAATGTTTTCTACTTTTAGATTTGATTTATTCTTTCAAATCTAAATAAGACTAACTTCGAGGCATAGAAAGAACCTCGAAGAGGTTAAAAAAATTGAACTGTAACTTAGTGCCGAGTTTAGCACAAAATTATGTGTGGTAAATAGGTAAATATACAGTGGATGACCAATCAATCATTTCCTATTTATGTATCCTTAGGCATTCAACCTATTAAAAAGTTTCAATAAAATAGGACACTATTATATAAAAGGTATGCGTGTTCATACACAATCAAAAATACATTTCTATCCTTCGATTAAAACAGAGTTATGGTCTATTAAAAACTGACAAAAATTTTTGACAGGAGACGGAATGTATAGGCATCGAAGGGAATCATGTCCGTCGTGCTCACAACCTTTGCACGATTGCTTCAGTGTGATGATTAGCAGACTGTGTGGATTAGATTTAGCTAGAGTATGCTATAGGTGTAAAGAGATTGTTACCAAGTATGATTACCGCTAAACATCCATAACTAGCTATAAATCAAAGATACTGACTTACCACCATAATCAATAGAAAACAAAAATAACTAGTCTGAAAGATACAATTGCTTTATTTGGATTACATAATTAAATTATGTTCTATATACTGTTCTGCAGTATCTACAGTTTTTCTAAAGGATTGCACAGCTGATAAGACCTTACTTGTTTATCCAGGTCCGTGAATGTTCTGAGACAAGCAAAACAATACTGGGCCTGTCCCTCATTTGCTAATTCTTCGTAAGCCTCCACGGGAAACAAATGGTGATATGATCTAAAAAAGAGAAAATTATAAAGTGAGTCCCTTCTTTTTTTCCTAATATACTTTGGCATAACTGTTTTGGCATAATTATTTTTGGCATACAGTTTATGTTGACATAATTATCTTATAGGGTAATTTGTTATGGCAATGTTTTAGTTCGCGTAATATACTTGCTGCGGCACTGCGGGCACAGGTGACCCTCGCCGCCCACGCCCTCGCCCTCCTCCAGGTGACTGCCACAACAGTACAGTAGTGAGTGGTACCTGGCTAGATGCGGCGCCGAGGCGAGCGTGAGCCCACAGGTGCGGCACTGCGCCGGCAGCGAGCAGTACTTGCTGCGGCACTGCGGGCACAGGTGACCCTCGCCGCCCACGCCCTCGCCCTCCTCCAGGTGACTGCCACAACAGTACAGTAGTGACTGGTACCTGGCTAGATGCGGCGCCGAGGCGAGCGTGAGCCCACAGGTGCGGCACTGCGCCGGCAGCGAGCAGTACTTGCTGCGGCACTGCGGGCACAGGTGACCCTCGCCGCCCACGCCCTCGCCCTCCTCCAGGTGACTGCCACAACAGTACAGTAGTGAGTGGTACCTGGCTAGATGCGGCGCCGAGGCGAGCGTGAGCCCACAGGTGCGGCACTGCGCCGGCAGCGAGCAGTACTTGCTGCGGCACTGCGGGCACAGGTGACCCTCGCCGCCCACGCCCTCGCCCTCCTCCAGGTGACTGCCACGACAGTACAGTAGTGAGTGGTACCTGGCTAGATGCGGCGCCGAGGCGAGCGTGAGCCCACAGGTGCGGCACTGCGCCGGCAGCGAGCAGTACTTGCTGCGGCACTGCGGGCACAGGTGACCCTCGCCGCCCACGCCCTCGCCCTCCTCCAGGTGACTGCCACAACAGTACAGTAGTGAGTGGTACCTGGCTAGATGCGGCGCCGAGGCGAGCGTGAGCCCACAGGTGCGGCACTGCGCCGGCAGCGAGCAGTACTTGCTGCGGCACTGCGGGCACAGGTGACCCTCGCCGCCCACGCCCTCGCCCTCCTCCAGGTGACTGCCACAACAGTACAGTAGTGAGTGGTACCTGGCTAGATGCGGCGCCGAGGCGAGCGTGAGCCCACAGGTGCGGCACTGCGCCGGCAGCGAGCAGTACTTGCTGCGGCACTGCGGGCACAGGTGACCCTCGCCGCCCACGCCCTCGCCCTCCTCCAGGTGACTGCCACAACAGTACAGTAGTGAGTGGTACCTGGCTAGATGCGGCGCCGAGGCGAGCGTGAGCCCACAGGTGCGGCACTGCGCCGGCAGCGAGCAGTACTTGCTGCGGCACTGCGGGCACAGGTGACCCTCGCCGCCCACGCCCTCGCCCTCCTCCAGGTGACTGCCACAACAGTACAGTAGTGAGTGGTACCTGGCTAGATGCGGCGCCGAGGCGAGCGTGAGCCCACAGGTGCGGCACTGCGCCGGCAGCGAGCAGTACTTGCTGCGGCACTGCGGGCACAGGTGACCCTCGCCGCCCACGCCCTCGCCCTCCTCCAGGTGACTGCCACAACAGTACAGTAGTGAGTGGTACCTGGCTAGATGCGGCGCCGAGGCGAGCGTGAGCCCACAGGTGCGGCACTGCGCCGGCAGCGAGCAGTACTTGCTGCGGCACTGCGGGCACAGGTGACCCTCGCCGCCCACGCCCTCGCCCTCCTCCAGGTGACTGCCACAACAGTACAGTAGTGAGTGGTACCTGGCTAGATGCGGCGCCGAGGCGAGCGTGAGCCCACAGGTGCGGCACTGCGCCGGCAGCGAGCAGTACTTGCTGCGGCACTGCGGGCACAGGTGACCCTCGCCGCCCACGCCCTCGCCCTCCTCCAGGTGACTGCCACAACAGTACAGTAGTGAGTGGTACCTGGCTAGATGCGGCGCCGAGGCGAGCGTGAGCCCACAGGTGCGGCACTGCGCCGGCAGCGAGCAGTACTTGCTGCGGCACTGCGGGCACAGGTGACCCTCGCCGCCCACGCCCTCGCCCTCCTCCAGGTGACTGCCACAACAGTACAGTAGTGAGTGGTACCTGGCTAGATGCGGCGCCGAGGCGAGCGTGAGCCCACAGGTGCGGCACTGCGCCGGCAGCGAGCAGTACTTGCTGCGGCACTGCGGGCACAGGTGACCCTCGCCGCCCACGCCCTCGCCCTCCTCCAGGTGACTGCCACAACAGTACAGTAGTGAGTGGTACCTGGCTAGATGCGGCGCCGAGGCGAGCGTGAGCCCACAGGTGCGGCACTGCGCCGGCAGCGAGCAGTACTTGCTGCGGCACTGCGGGCACAGGTGACCCTCGCCGCCCACGCCCTCGCCCTCCTCCAGGTGACTGCCACAACAGTACAGTAGTGAGTGGTACCTGGCTAGATGCGGCGCCGAGGCGAGCGTGAGCCCACAGGTGCGGCACTGCGCCGGCAGCGAGCAGTACTTGCTGCGGCACTGCGGGCACAGGTGACCCTCGCCGCCCACGCCCTCGCCCTCCTCCAGGTGACTGCCACAACAGTACAGTAGTGAGTGGTACCTGGCTAGATGCGGCGCCGAGGCGAGCGTGAGCCCACAGGTGCGGCACTGCGCCGGCAGCGAGCAGTACTTGCTGCGGCACTGCGGGCACAGGTGACCCTCGCCGCCCACGCCCTCGCCCTCCTCCAGGTGACTGCCACAACAGTACAGTAGTGAGTGGTACCTGGCTAGATGCGGCGCCGAGGCGAGCGTGAGCCCACAGGTGCGGCACTGCGCCGGCAGCGAGCAGTACTTGCTGCGGCACTGCGGGCACAGGTGACCCTCGCCGCCCACGCCCTCGCCCTCCTCCAGGTGACTGCCACAACAGTACAGTAGTGAGTGGTACCTGGCTAGATGCGGCGCCGAGGCGAGCGTGAGCCCACAGGTGCGGCACTGCGCCGGCAGCGAGCAGTACTTGCTGCGGCACTGCGGGCACAGGTGACCCTCGCCGCCCACGCCCTCGCCCTCCTCCAGGTGACTGCCACAACAGTACAGTAGTGAGTGGTACCTGGCTAGATGCGGCGCCGAGGCGAGCGTGAGCCCACAGGTGCGGCACTGCGCCGGCAGCGAGCAGTACTTGCTGCGGCACTGCGGGCACAGGTGACCCTCGCCGCCCACGCCCTCGCCCTCCTCCAGGTGACTGCCACAACAGTACAGTAGTGAGTGGTACCTGGCTAGATGCGGCGCCGAGGCGAGCGTGAGCCCACAGGTGCGGCACTGCGCCGGCAGCGAGCAGTACTTGCTGCGGCACTGCGGGCACAGGTGACCCTCGCCGCCCACGCCCTCGCCCTCCTCCAGGTGACTGCCACAACAGTACAGTAGTGAGTGGTACCTGGCTAGATGCGGCGCCGAGGCGAGCGTGAGCCCACAGGTGCGGCACTGCGCCGGCAGCGAGCAGTACTTGCTGCGGCACTGCGGGCACAGGTGACCCTCGCCGCCCACGCCCTCGCCCTCCTCCAGGTGACTGCCACAACAGTACAGTAGTGAGTGGTACCTGGCTAGATGCGGCGCCGAGGCGAGCGTGAGCCCACAGGTGCGGCACTGCGCCGGCAGCGAGCAGTACTTGCTGCGGCACTGCGGGCACAGGTGACCCTCGCCGCCCACGCCCTCGCCCTCCTCCAGGTGACTGCCACAACAGTACAGTAGTGACTGGTACCTGGCTAGATGCGGCGCCGAGGCGAGCGTGAGCCCACAGGTGCGGCACTGCGCCGGCAGCGAGCAGTACTTGCTGCGGCACTGCGGGCACAGGTGACCCTCGCCGCCCACGCCCTCGCCCTCCTCCAGGTGACTGCCACGACAGTACAGTAGTGAGTGGTACCTGGCTAGATGCGGCGCCGAGGCGAGCGTGAGCCCACAGGTGCGGCACTGCGCCGGCAGCGAGCAGTACTTGCTGCGGCACTGCGGGCACAGGTGACCCTCGCCGCCCACGCCCTCGCCCTCCTCCAGGTGACTGCCACAACAGTACAGTAGTGAGTGGTACCTGGCTAGATGCGGCGCCGAGGCGAGCGTGAGCCCACAGGTGCGGCACTGCGCCGGCAGCGAGCAGTACTTGCTGCGGCACTGCGGGCACAGGTGACCCTCGCCGCCCACGCCCTCGCCCTCCTCCAGGTGACTGCCACAACAGTACAGTAGTGAGTGGTACCTGGCTAGATGCGGCGCCGAGGCGAGCGTGAGCCCACAGGTGCGGCACTGCGCCGGCAGCGAGCAGTACTTGCTGCGGCACTGCGGGCACAGGTGACCCTCGCCGCCCACGCCCTCGCCCTCCTCCAGGTGACTGCCACAACAGTACAGTAGTGAGTGGTACCTGGCTAGATGCGGCGCCGAGGCGAGCGTGAGCCCACAGGTGCGGCACTGCGCCGGCAGCGAGCAGTACTTGCTGCGGCACTGCGGGCACAGGTGACCCTCGCCGCCCACGCCCTCGCCCTCCTCCAGGTGACTGCCACAACAGTACAGTAGTGAGTGGTACCTGGCTAGATGCGGCGCCGAGGCGAGCGTGAGCCCACAGGTGCGGCACTGCGCCGGCAGCGAGCAGTACTTGCTGCGGCACTGCGGGCACAGGTGACCCTCGCCGCCCACGCCCTCGCCCTCCTCCAGGTGACTGCCACAACAGTACAGTAGTGAGTGGTACCTGGCTAGATGCGGCGCCGAGGCGAGCGTGAGCCCACAGGTGCGGCACTGCGCCGGCAGCGAGCAGTACTTGCTGCGGCACTGCGGGCACAGGTGACCCTCGCCGCCCACGCCCTCGCCCTCCTCCAGGTGACTGCCACAACAGTACAGTAGTGAGTGGTACCTGGCTAGATGCGGCGCCGAGGCGAGCGTGAGCCCACAGGTGCGGCACTGCGCCGGCAGCGAGCAGTACTTGCTGCGGCACTGCGGGCACAGGTGACCCTCGCCGCCCACGCCCTCGCCCTCCTCCAGGTGACTGCCACAACAGTACAGTAGTGAGTGGTACCTGGCTAGATGCGGCGCCGAGGCGAGCGTGAGCCCACAGGTGCGGCACTGCGCCGGCAGCGAGCAGTACTTGCTGCGGCACTGCGGGCACAGGTGACCCTCGCCGCCCACGCCCTCGCCCTCCTCCAGGTGACTGCCACAACAGTACAGTAGTGAGTGGTACCTGGCTAGATGCGGCGCCGAGGCGAGCGTGAGCCCACAGGTGCGGCACTGCGCCGGCAGCGAGCAGTACTTGCTGCGGCACTGCGGGCACAGGTGACCCTCGCCGCCCACGCCCTCGCCCTCCTCCAGGTGACTGCCACAACAGTACAGTAGTGAGTGGTACCTGGCTAGATGCGGCGCCGAGGCGAGCGTGAGCCCACAGGTGCGGCACTGCGCCGGCAGCGAGCAGTACTTGCTGCGGCACTGCGGGCACAGGTGACCCTCGCCGCCCACGCCCTCGCCCTCCTCCAGGTGACTGCCACAACAGTACAGTAGTGAGTGGTACCTGGCTAGATGCGGCGCCGAGGCGAGCGTGAGCCCACAGGTGCGGCACTGCGCCGGCAGCGAGCAGTACTTGCTGCGGCACTGCGGGCACAGGTGACCCTCGCCGCCCACGCCCTCGCCCTCCTCCAGGTGACTGCCACAACAGTACAGTAGTGAGTGGTACCTGGCTAGATGCGGCGCCGAGGCGAGCGTGAGCCCACAGGTGCGGCACTGCGCCGGCAGCGAGCAGTACTTGCTGCGGCACTGCGGGCACAGGTGACCCTCGCCGCCCACGCCCTCGCCCTCCTCCAGGTGACTGCCACAACATTACAGTAGACATACAGTACATCACCCTACTAGCGCGCGCTGATACCATTGACGAAGTAACCAAATATATTTTATAAGTATACTAGCTATTGCCTACGACTCTGTACGCATGATATTTGGAAGTAAATTCCTATCTACATTTTTCTTTCTTAGAATAAGTAAACATAGCCTCACTCTTCGGCCTTCCAAATATTTATTTTTATTACGGATCCTAGGCCACGTATCAAAGATCTC
This sequence comes from Catocala nupta, assembly GCA_963675205.1. NCBI lineage: Eukaryota > Metazoa > Arthropoda > Insecta > Lepidoptera > Erebidae > Catocala > Catocala nupta. The sequence continues at coordinate 15,322,573 of OY776082.1, forward strand.
TTATTATTATTTATCGACTTTAAGGCGGCCTATTGAGATAAAACATGCAGCACATTTTAAATTAGTCCTTCAACAATACGACCGTAAGATACCGCATCCAATTTCGTGCAGTGGTTTCTTCGTGATGCACGTACAAACGTAGAGACAGACTATAATTATTTTGTCCTGAATAGCTTTACACAGATGCCTCCCATACATTTTTTTGAATATCTTCTATGTACTGACATCGACCAGTTACAATTATTATATGAGTGATTTACACCGTATATTCACAAATAACATGGGTCATTCTTCAACCCGAACGAAACGATTTCTACTGACCACATGCATACGGTGATGGGCGGGTCCGCGTTGCTGGCAGGGTCTGAGGGGTTGGCGGGCGGCGCGGAATGCGGAAAGCCCATCTTAACCAGCCCCGCGTCCAGAGCGCGAGCGCGTGGCGGTGGGCTCGTGCACTCCAGCAGCAGCGAGCGGTAGTGCACATCATCCAGAACCACCTGCCATAGCATTGTATAATACAAGATAAGGCAGAATCGAGACAACGACATTTCCAGTCCCGCTCAAACATGCATCTCGTCTGTAGGAGAAACTTACTGAAGTTCAAAGGGCTCAGTTGCAGAATGTCCTCATCTCAAAATGTCTACAGGTCGAAATATGTCCATTTTTCAGAATGTCTTTTCGTAAAATGTCCCTTTCGTAAAATGTCCCTTTCGCAAAATGTCCCTTTCGCAAAATGTCCCTTGTTTCAATTCCTTTGTATCAGTAAAAAAACGGTCAAGTACCTACGAATCAAATTCGCGTACAAAGGTTTTCATAGTCATATATTATTCAGATAGGTATCAGAAATTCATAAAGAGGCGCATACTATATACATACTAGCATGGGGAGCTATGGTCTGTGGTTTGGATTGACTGTGCAGTGACATATTTGTTGATTTGAGAGCAATGTACGATACCCCTAATATTGCAAAAGGGTACATAGGATACAATAATCGCTCTCCCTCACGCGGGGTCTTTACCTTTCTGTTTATTCAACTTAAATGACAAGCATTGCTTCATCACCGGTGAATATAACAAAGATTTGCATGTTATGCAATTGTGTCCCTAGCCTAAGATATATCTCTTATACTCGTCCTCAAAATATGTTTAGTAATTAATCCTTTATTAAAGAAGAAATCTTGTTCAAAACTTTTGAGATGATAATAATTTGAATACTTACACCATATTCTCCACCTGTATCTTGACATAACTTCTTGCAAATTCTGACTTCAGCTGCCAAACCAATAACTGAACATCTAATGCCTTCTGTTTTCAGTGACTGCAAAAATGTCATCATTAAAATAATAATACATTATTAGTTACATAAAATTTTTTGTGTTGTTATTATTGGGTTTTTTGGCATGGTTATAAATATGAAGGGTTTGTTCTACTAGTAATAATTGAAACAAAATACTAAATTTTTCTTAAAACTATTCTTACCTGAATGGTAACATTGATGTCTCCAGGATCGCAAGTAGTTAGCGACGCAAACAACACAAGAAGTTCCCTGGATGCATGTCCCGGCAGTGGCTTCAGTACTCGGCCAGCCAGCTCAAGCGTGTTTTGTAATGAAGGCTCTCCATTCAGTGACATTTCTTGTAGACTACAACAACCATATTTATCACAAAATTAAGAAAAATGTATAAAGTTAATGTTGGTTGTAAAATAGAGTATTAATTAGCCTGTCAATCAAACAGACATAATTGAAAACTTATTGTGTTCGGCCACCTGGACGCCACAAATTTTTTAGATTTTACTTGCATTTTCTCTAAAATTACTACTATAACTAACGCTATGATTAACAAGATGAAAATACAATAAGAAATGATCAGTGAGAGTGGGAGAGAAAATGATAGCAGTCTCCTAGACAACAGATCAAGACAAATTAATATCACCATGTGGACTATTATCTATAACACTGACCAAAGAATAATATCTAAAACTGTACTTCAATAACTTTGACTTTAGTAACTCAGATTATTCCATCAATTGATGTTGTAAATCCTCTTTTAATTTCAGTTTAAGCTAAATGATTTGTCCTAATGGAATTCTTGATGTGTGTTTACAGGTCATGACTATATTAGATTTTTATGAAGAAGACATTCTATTACAATATGATATTTTAAAAAATTTGCATCTATTGGTTGTTAACACATTCGCTGCCAACTCCGCATATCTGCAGGGTGCGAGTAGTGCGGCCCAGCCCCGCGTATCTGCGGAGTTTACGTATGTACCTAAAACACACTAACAAAATATTTTGGCCTTCTGCGTGACACCAGTAATTTCAGCTGGCAGTGAAAGTGTTAACACCACTATAAAATTTATAATGTGTTACACACTATAATATTATACTTTTATAATAAATTAAATACTGATATTTGAAATAAATTGATATACATACCCTTGTAGAGCCTTTATGTGTTTTCTTATATTTCCAGATAGCTCTGTAAGCTTTTCAGCCCGCTTATTTTTCATTAAAACTAATCCAAGCTGACTTAACGGATTCTGATCAAAGTATTCTTCCACAAACTTTTCCAGGAGCTGTAACATATTTAACTTAAATATCCAGCACAAAATAAAAACTAAAATGAATGTAGGTAAACTTATATGCAACTTGTTTTATTATAGAAGATTAAGAGCCTCTGGTTTGTTTTTACTCTAGCTGTGACCTATGACTTAGATCATACTTTTGGCAAAGTAGTCAAGTTTATCATGATACATAAGTTTTCTCTCTGTCAAATATCATCAAAATTAGTCCAGTAGTTGTCTCAAACATATCAAATATACAGAAAACCAAAGTATTAGTTAATCTATATTGTCGATTCAACTAGGACATACATAATTATCAATATAAATGTTTACAAATGTATAGCATTCACCTTTAATGTACACAGAAATCTGGAAGGTTTTAGGTCTTGTGAGTTCATAGCATCTGAGCAATCTACTGCTACAAGCAAGTGTCTCATCATGCCCAGCCTCACGGGCCCACGACGAGGCACTGCTGCTTTGCGCGCCGCTTTCTGGGCGAATTCAGCAACAAGGCCTGCCACCAAGCCATCCTCATCCTCCTTTATAGCCTCCCTAAAAATATACGCGCAAAAGGTTATCCACGAACAAGACCTATCTCTTTTAATTATATGAAAATAATATCAAAACTTACCAAGTCTTTTCATAGCCAGTTTCCCACCGGTATTCTTTAGTATCTTGGTCGTCATCGGCCATTGTAAATAATTAAACAAGCTCACTCTTTCACTAACTTTCAATATATAGTTATGGTTTAACTCTTTAGAACTTTATTTCGATCATAAAATATTTATTGAAGTAATAATAATGAAAACTCAACACCACAACATCAAAACAATCCACAATCCACATGTGACAGCTGACAGCAAATATCGCAAATATTGTCATACTTATAGCCCGGGGTTGCAAATTAATATTATTTGTGATTCTTGAGCTTACAAACGTAATTGTATGTAAAGTAACATAACTGTAAATACCAGAATCAGATTTTATTGTACACGTTATATAACTATATTCAGAAACAATAAATATTATGTCTGGGTCCCATGGTACTAACGTCGATCTATTAAAAACATGACAGCAATTAAGCTTTTAGGTTTCCATGCCAAAATATTAAACCCAGAACGCTTATAGTGCGACATCGTCTAGCCGTTCGACTGCTGTTTCTCATAGCTCCATATAACTAACTGCTGATACTATCAGCTTGGAATATAGATATAACCTATTGATTTGCAGCGGAACACCGGTGACCAGACACAAGTGCTTTTTAATTGTCTGGTATTCCAAGACTTGACAGACTACTTAAAGGTAGCTGAAATCAATTTAAAAAAAAAACGATACGTTACTTAATCTTAATATAGGCTAATAAAGCACTTTTATAATTTTATGATAAATCACTTGACCCAGATCACCTACTTTGAATTTGTACACTAGGACAGAACTTGTGAAGTTGGTCGCAAATATACCTTGACTATATTAAAAATATGCCTAGCTAAAAAGAAAATGATTTTTATTATTTCTTGATTTTCTTTCAGATATCACAACGCAAGTACAGCAAAAAGTGGTAATTACATCATATCCAAATTCTTAATCAATTCTACATAAGTATACATTGGATTTTGATGGTCATACGGTTTTCTAATTAAGAAAATATATTATTTTTTTATGAGTTACTTAAATATGAAAATGTTCTCATTGTATCACATCGGTACCCTGTTGCTAAGGACTACTAATAATAATAATAATGAAAAAGGGGAGCCTTAGTCTTTAAAGCTGCTATGGATACGATATGCTTAACTTATGAGACACATATGTAGTTACTTTAAAGAGAAAACCTTAACTGGTTAGTTAAGGTTTATTTACTTAGTCAAAACAAGATATTCTTGGATAAATTATGCTAATTAAAAAAATGGTCAATCCATGGACAATCGCTATAACATAATAACTTAGCAGCCTGTTTTAATGTAGAGCAAATTATGATTATTTTTAGGGCTTTCAAGACTCAATACCAAAAAAAGAATTTCTATAGGCACTCCGTTTACCGTGTGTCTGTCTGTCAAAACCCTTTTTATCATGAATGCGTGGAAGTATGAAGTTAAAATTAATATCAAATAATCTGGTCATGTCAAAAAAATCTGTTTATGCCGCATATTTCGACACTCACAAGGGAGTCAAACTTATTGGGTACTAACCGTTTACCTAGAACCATACAATTTTTCAAAAAGCAATGCCTTATAGGACAATTCCTTTAAGACATTGCTTTTTGAAAATTGTCGTTTTCGGATATACCTTTACAAGTAAAGGTAAAAGATAAAGTGATGGTAGTTACATCACAATTTTTATTGCGCTTTAGTTTTTACTGAACCTTTAATGCGTGAGTCCGACTCGCACTTGGCCGGTTTTATGTTTATATTCTCTGACAGGTATACCTACCTAACTCGTAAATGTGTTAGACACTTCTCGAGGAAGTGTCTCAATTTTCAAACGAACGACCAGAAAAATGATCCAACGGCCCGTTCACGAACGGTAAGATCAAATGTATAAAAATGTTTGAAGCACGCCACAAGACGCCGCTCATAGAGAAAACGCGCGCGGTTTTCTCCGAGCGAATCGCTACAGCGCGCAGCGGCGCGCGGTGCCGGTAGCGACGGGAACAAAAGTACAAGTGAATGAGTGTGACCGACAGTCGACACAGAGCGGCACGGACAGCGGTTTAAGAGGGACGAACTCAGCGGCGAAGCAAATTACAAAATATATTAAGATGATTTTGTGGTGGTATTAAATACCAAGGCGTTTATTACCTAATGAAATTGTAATCGATCGCCTATAGGGATGTCAAAATAAATATAATTAAAAAGATTATCGTCATTAAAAGATTGTAGAAAGAAATTTTGTATTTTTTATTCTTTTCGTGCACTCCTCATATTAAGAATATACTGCTTTCAAAGCAAAGAAGGGATAATTTAGATAACGCAATGATTTTGAGCATATTCAGACTATCAAAATACGTCTAACTCGGCCGCTGCCACTAACCGCTACTGAGGATACGTTACATGGCGTGCACAACGTTCCACTTACAGACGCGACGCCGCACTGTGGGCTGGATTTCGGCTTTCATAGACCTCCGATCAGTAATCTCGAAAGCGGTGACTTTTATGCCTGCATATGTTTCGGAAGACCAAATACATACTCCAAAATTGTATCATTATATTACAGACTAATAAACGGCGCACTGAGAATTTTTTATTTAAAAATTTGTATGGAGCTGACAGAATAAAAACATATATCTCCGGTCCCAGTACATTAATTTTGCCAAAAACATAATTCTAATTCAAAAATATATGGTCAGGGTTATTCTTTATCACCAGTAGAATGCGTAGTTAAAAGGAATTACAAGATTTCAAAATCAGCCTGTATATTATATGTATACAAATCTACTCTAGTCAATTTGATATTAAGTTTAGTCTATACCAGCTAATGAGCAGCGATAGCTCAGTGGGGAGACCAACAGACTGCAATGCAGAGGGTCTCGGGTTCGAACCCACGTCGCGGACCTCTGACTTTCGATAGTTATATGACTTTTCGAAATTATGTGCGTATTGATTGACAATTATCGCCTGCTCCGTGTCTCGGAAAGCACGTTAAGCCGTCGGTCCCGGCTGCCATGAACATCTATGGCAGTCGTTATTGGGGAAGTCGACACAAAAGATCTCACTGGGTCGAAGTGTCGCCGGTCTGTACTGACTGGCTCCCACACAAGATAAGATTAGTCTAGTCTATACCAATTTACGGGATTATTCCACTTTGATCACCCAGGTGATATCACCTGGGTGATCAAATTACACATTTTTGTGTCCTAAAATCACCTACCAACAAATCACCTGGTTGATCAAATTCCACATAATTTTAATTTATTTATTATGTTTCCTCAAATCACCTGGGTAATCAAATTCCATATGAATAAAATTTGTTTAATATGTTTCCTTAAATCACCTGATATATAGTATATTACATATTTCAATTGGATTTTTTTCAGATAAAATTTTTGTTTTCGACGTTCGTGTAAGATATATATTACGAGTATACTATAAATCAGGGTGACCAAAGTGGAATAATCCAATTTACGGCCACTTAAATTTCCTTTCAGAACATTAGAGAAACGCCTGGTAAAAAGGTTATGGCAAAGTCTTCTTTAGGAGTAAGTAAGCATAGCATACAATATAGCATTTCTATCAGGGCGTTGGCGTGATATGTTACAATTTAACTTAAACTTAATTAACTGGTCGGTTTATTTTCATTATTTTTCTGTAATGATTTAATCAAAAATCTTATGGAAGACTATTTTACATTGATTCTATGTTCATTCATTTCGAGCAGACGTAATCATAGTAGCGTCTATAAAAAAAATACTAACAAAACAACTGAAAACAAAGTCAACTACCCACATTTTCATGGTATTGTTCCCTGAGTATCGTAGTAGGTTATAACCAGTTTCATTTTAAATTTTATTTTAATTAACATTTATTGAAGGTAGAACAAATTATTTTAAAATAAATATCATCATTAAAGTGGCAACTATCAAGACCAAAAATGAATAAAATCTAGATTTATAATTAACATGATATTTACATATCTTATTTATTTAGAATCTAGATTTCTTGATGTCATTACACTAAATTATAATTTGTTTAAATAAAACTCTCAGTGTAATGACACAGCTCCGTAATGGAATAATAAGAATAAAAATAAAGAATATAAAATATTTATCTTATAAAGATGATATTTAATTCATTTTCATGTTGAAGAAATCAGATTTAATTTAACCATCCCACATCAGTATATGTTCAAATTCATAGGCCAGTTATACACTCTGGATGAAAAGACTTGAAAATACAGTTATACATTTAGAAATTTATTATTGGGTCTTACTAACATAAAAATACAAAAATAGTTTAAAATAATAGTGTAGATTCTCACATAAACTATTTGCAAATTAAGTCATGAGATTTTCATTCAAGATGGCAGACAGTCACTTTGCCTTTTATTTATGCAGCATGTTATTTGCAGATACATATTTTACAAATAAATAAAACAAACCTTAAAAGTAACCATATTATACTAGTATGTGAACAGTAATTAGATCAAATGGCTTTATGTTTACTGGAATCTCTATATTAATAAAAGTTATTATTGTTGAATTATTTACAGTTTAATCATAATACTAGAAACTATAGAATATTTCAACAATAGCATTATGAACTAGCTTGCAGTGCTATGCTACAGAAAGCCATCATGTACATATAAATGCAGTGCTTAATCTTATAACTCTGTCTTAATTTTTTGATTTCCATCTCAATTATGAATCAACATCAATATTGTGAAAATCCACTGCGAGAAATGATTTTAACCATTATTATGAACAGCTTTCTGCAGCCAGGCAAGTTGATACAATTGTGTAGTTCATGGAGTGTTGTGATTTCTGACAGCATTCACTCTGTGGCTGCCATGGCTCGTGCTTGTGCTCGCACTCGTTTATCATATTCTAGCCGATTTTGGCTGCAAAACAACAATAAATATATATACACCAGGTAATTAATTAAAAGAGTATTGTTAATTTTTTTATACAATATTGAATAAAGAATATAATCTAATAACTTTTATCACTAACCAGTAGATAGTGTAGGCTTCAGCTTGTGCAGGATCTTTAACATTGGGTTCATTCAGTAAATCTTGTATGCCCAATAGAATTTGTTTGATGGTAATTGCTGGGCGCCAATCTTTTTCTTCATCTAGTAGTGAAAGGCATACAGTTCCAGATGGATAAACATTGGGATGGAAAAGTGGTGGCTCAAACTTGCACTTTGGTGGACTGGAAGGGTAATCGTCTTTAAAAATCATACGCAGTTTATATAATCCTCCTTCCCAAGGTGTCTGAAAACATCAAAACATAATATTCGTAATCACAAACATAGATAGAAATTAAAAAATTTAACAAAAACAAATGTTTTATAAACGTTGCCATTTACTAAAACAAGATTCATGCTTTAAAAAGTTCTAGAATCACTAACCCCCTTCTTTCCAGGAATCGCACATTCCCATGTCATAAGATTCAGAGACCCATCGGGATTTTTCATAGGTCTGGCCACGAATCCCTGAAACAAATTTCTATCAGCAATCACACCATGAAGTATAATAACAATGTAATATCTCTAACAAAGGTCATAATAATTGCTTACAAAGGGATGGTCCTTGCGCCAGGCTTTTCTTTCTTCGGCTAAACGTGCACTTGCTATACCCGACATGGTCTGAAATGAAAAACAACTACTAATAATCAATGATTGTCAGAGACACTGTAAGTATATAAAGCACATAGCCTAAAATATTCTCACCACACAACGATAAATACAAAGAAATAATACGAAAAAATAAATTATACGGCGCGAAGCGTCCCACGAAGTAATTAACTTCACAGATAAAACTAAATACTAAAATATAGAGAAGTACCAGTAATCGATAGAATATAATCGACTTAAATTGTGAATATCATTTTATGAATATTTGCTTGCGTACTAATCTGATTAATACTTAAATTCTGTACTTTATTTTATAAAAGTCATATTATATTCTTCTTCTATTTCAATTACTTTCAAGTCTGAAATTAGCTATTTCTAGGAATTCCAGTGTTATCTAAACATTAAAATATAAATATAATATAATATATATGTTAATAGCCGAAGTGCGGCTACACCTAGTTGTAGCCGGCTAAAACTAAAACTAATCTATCCATATTTTTTTTTTTTTTACCTGGGCGAATGCATTGACGCTTACCTCTCCGCGGGGCGACGGAGAGGTTATGTCGGGCTCACCGGGGAAAAGATACCCCGGTAATACCGACTAAACCTACCACGGTGTTCCTCGGCATAACCATAGACGGCGAGGCCGCGCGAATCGCTTTCACATGCAATCGTGACCCCGCCATGGTTTCGGCCCGCCGTGTGAACGGCAGGCCACTGCATAAAAATACTTCCTCCACCGTCCCCCTGGAAGGGACAAAGACGACAGAGGCGCACGTGGGAACACGCACGCCGCCTCTCGGACCTGGTGCTGATCGGGTGGCGAGCAGGCCCACGCAGCCCACCACCCCCAGGTCGAACCTCAGGGTGGCTGGAGGCCATCTCGCGCCCTCCGGCGCCCGGTTCTGCGGTTGGGGAGAGGATTTAAGCGCTCCCTCTTCCGCTCCACCGCCTCCTTGATGGAAATTACTTCCTCACAAAAGGAGGCGACGGCGTTCCATGATCTCTCACTCCGGACCATAGACTGGACCACAGCCGGGAGTGAGAGAGCAGCCAGTCCGACTGCCGCGATCAACTCACGGCGCTGCGATGCCCAGGCGGGGCATTCCGCCAAAGTGTGCAGCGCCGTGTCCACAACAACATCGCGGCAGTCACCGCAGTGATGACATCCGGGCGTCTCCTGCCGGCCTATGCGACACAGGAACTGGCCAAAACAACCGCGGCTAGTCATTACCTGTGTCAGCCGCCGGTGAGGGCGCCATGCCGCCTTTCCAGTCACTCCTCAAAAACGGGACTTACCGCCACGATCGTGGCGTGCCCGGCACTGGGGTGCACCAGTCGATTTCTCCATTCTTCCACCAGGACCTGGCGGAGTTCGGACCGTGCCGCCTGTAAAGCGGGAAGACCTGGTCCTTTGCCCCGAGTTAGTGCTTCCTGGCGCCAGCGGTAGAGCGACGCCAGAAGCGCCGCTTCCAGGTCCCAGGGCATCGATCCGGCAAGGAGACTCGCTGCCTCGAACGAGACCGTGCGGTAACCTCTAATTAACCTGACGGCCATTGCACGCTGTGGCGTACGGAGCGTCGACATATTATGGGCCGTCTGGTAATTTTCCCAAACTGGTGCCCTATAAAGGGCCATGGACCACACAACCCCTTCGTAGAGCCTCCGGGAGGAGGTGCCCGGCCCCTTAGGTTGGGCAGCAGACGGGCAGCGCACCTGCAGTGCCCAAAAGCCTGGGGGCCAGATGACGAAAATGGGCTACAAAGTTCCATCGGCTGTCGAGCAGGAGACCCAGATACTTAAGAGTTGGCTCGACAGTGATGCGGATCCCTCCTACCATGATGTGGGCCCCTCGAGGTGGCCGGTTCCGAGGGCCGTGAAAACAAACGGCCTCAGACTTGGTCAGGGCCACCTCAAGGCCCAACCGCCGGATACGACCAACGACTTGTGCAACCCCAGCGGTCGCCAGTATGGCCGCCGCCCGGTGCGACTTACCCCTCGCCGTGACAGGTGTGTCGTCGGCGTAACAAGTGACGCCGACGCCACACCTGTCGCCACGGAGGAGCGCACCTCGCAGCACCCAGTCGTAACCGATGTTCCACAGGAGCGGACCTATAACCGATCCCTGTGGAACACCACACGACATCTCTCGCCGACTCCTACCGTTGTGACCCGGGTAGACTACTACCCTCTCAGATAGATATGCCCCGATAATGTGGCGGAGGTAGGTCGGCACTCGATGGAAAACGAGTGCCTCCTTAATACAACTCCAGGGCAAGGTGTTAAAACTAATCTAACCGCATGTGGACAGTTGCACCTAGTTGTAGCCGGCTAAAACTAGGTGTAGCCGCAATTTGGCTATTAGCCTGACATATACATATAAAATCTCGTGTAACGGTGTTTGTGGTCGCACGCCCCCAAAACGATTCGACCGATTTTATGAAATTTTAAGTATATTTGGTAGTTATGAGAATAGGTCGTAAAGTATTGTTACGGCTAATGCCCTCTGTCGGCACTGTGGGGAAAAGTCGGCGCTTTCTAATAATAATTTATTACAGCACCATCTATTGACATCTTACTTTATTGGCACTACGTATTTGTCGCTACGAGTTCAGTGGAGAAAGCACTGGCACATTCTCGAATCATCGTGCGGTTGCGTGCCGGGTATGGCTTTTCTAGAAAACCCCAGAAACGCTTTACCCGCGTATAAATAGAGCGCACGCACACCGCCGAGTCAGTTTACTATCGTAAGTGATCAAGTGTTCATCGAAGCGAACGGAAGCGACAATACTACGGAGTTTGAAGCAGTTACAGTGGAAAAGTGTAGTATAGTGTTTGTTGTGTGTTAGAGTTAATTGTGTACTAGAATAAAACGTGTTTTAGTCGGTAATATTGTTTTATATTCTTATCCGTCGAACACATATTTAGTAAAGCACGTAACAGTATATTTCATACCGCTAAGAAATAATTTATATATTTTTTATTTAATTTTTATTTTTTAATTTATATTATTTTCTTATTATAGTTAATTATTTGTGTTCGTGTAATTATGTTATATTTTTTAATACATTTGTAAATATAAATTAGATTAATTCCATTTAAAATATTTCAGAATAAATAATAAAATTTATATGGCAGAACAACATTAGCCGGGTTAGCTAGTAATATATAAAGGCTTACCAAGTTTGAAACCAAAGACAAAATATTATTTCCATGAAACAATTATTCGTTATTATTATTAAACATGAATAATTTATTAATTTTTTACTAAAATGATTAAAAACGTAATGTATCTTTATTACGTTTGCACATAAAGGCAAATCTTCATCATTGCTGCTCTGGACAGCTAATAAAATTGTTCTAAAATGTGATTACAGGTTTCCTTCGGATCTATCAATGTCAATCATATTGGCAGCTCAACAGATCTCCCAAAATAACTTTATAAAATAAAGCAATTACAGTATTATAAATTTTGGAAGAATAATACTATAATAGATAATGATATCAAGGCGTCGTGAATAGCGAAGAAGAAAACCAGTATGAAGGTTGTTTTATTCTACTTGGATGGTAGTTGTGAGTTGTGAAGCAGTATAAATGATTGCCAAACAACTGGCATTTCATTCATATCAACATCCCAACATATATTACAATATTTGTTGTGCATTAATTTTAAGACTAGGCACTCGTCTGTTGTCCCTTTGGTCATGTCAATTCCTAATTATTTTTCCTGCATATGGCTAAATATAGTTAATATAGCAACATTATAAAAACTATTGCTGACTGATACGTATCCACTACTAACTAAAAACCTTTAGTACTTATTCTTATCAGCTATGCTATAAACTGGCTATCCCTTTCAGATGACAGATATGTTTTGTACCCAATTGATGCACTCTAATAAGTGAACTACGAAATTAATAATAAGACTTTTATGACATTAAATAGCAAATGGTTATTTTCAACTTTTAGTATTATAATAATTATCGTGATCGTATTATAACTAGGATTGTTTTCGTTAACAGCAAAGCATTATGTTGAAGCGTCACTTGCCAAAATTCATGAATTTCACACTTCAATTTCTTTAATCGGAGCCATACATGTAATTTAATCTTACTTTATTAAAGCAAAATTTAATTTAGTTTAAGGTATGTTAGGAAAATTTACATGATTAACTCAATGTTTCTCATCGCTTATAATTAGTTCCAAGTACACTCACAACTTTTCTCAGCGCCAATATGGCAAAAACCAAAATGAATCACTTTATTTTTGTTGTAATGACCATTACAATTTACAACAAAAATAAAGTGATTCCTTTTGAGGAGTATTATAGAGGTCGATCGCGCCCAAGCTATAGCTCTGTATTTAAGTTCTTAGTTTAAAGTAAATACTTAAAATTGTAATTTTTTTTTCACCATTGAAACATTCAACATTAAATGTCTTGATAGTCGATTACAAAATCATTATATAAATGTTTCCCTATTTTTCGACTATTCGCAGTCGAGCATCTGGCGTAATTAATAACCATGATTTCGATTTTAGACAGATAGATATTCTGTAAAATAAAGAAGATCCTTTCTTATTATAGCAGCAATAGTCGATTGACATAAAATAGTATAGTTAAGCTCTTCTTCGTCGAAGGCTTTTGCAATCGGTTTGCTCTGTAGATGCCTCCGCCGACTGTTATAACCTAGTCTCGAGTTTTCCCCAGGATGCCTTTTATTGACTCTTTATTCTCCACGTATAAAACGCTCATTATCACTCAAGTTAGGTAGGTATATCTACTCACGATCATCTTTATAGATGACTTGCAGGATTGCTGCTGCTATCAATATTAAAACCTGTCTCGACTTATCTGTACCTAACTTTATGAGGATTGATAAATGGAGTCAAACGTTTGGCATTTGGACGCATCACGTTGTACCTACCTGTACGCATGGGAGTATACGCTGCATACCAATATCTTAGGCGTCCTTAATTTATTACCTGTCTAACTGCAGTAGTGCAGTACATTCCTCGTTCTCAATTTCTTGTTGTCCCATTTCTTGGTTGATGTATTTTTCTCGATACTAGTGATGATAAAAATTATTAAACAAATTCGAATGTCTACAGAACTAGTGAACTACACATTATATAAAAGTACGAGCTACATTTCTGGTTTATGGTATGACCATGTATCTGAATTTTACAATTGAACTGGCTATAATATTCATATTTTTTTTTATACCTACACTGTTCTTTATAATTCTAACTCCTTGTTTTATCTGCTTCACCGATTTAAATGCCTTATTCAAAGAAAATGCCTTGTTATGGCATTTCTTACCTATTCGCCTTATACTGACCTTTCTCCGTGTGTGTTCAAAAAATATTTTATTTTCAGCAGAATCTAATTATTTAATATCACATATTATTATGCGTAAGATGATTGAATCATTAATATGGTGCCTTCATAAATTTTAATTTTATCTGCCAATTCTATCCCTAAAAATAATCAGTAGGAAAGTAAAAGCTTATAGCTACCGTGGTGAAAATATAGGTAAGCTAAGTGCATTGTGAGATTAAGTCAATTTCCAAGTTCAGATTTGGATTTAGTGCCCGCAACATAAACCAGCACTCGGTTGGTGCTTACGGTTACGGCGCTACGCAATATGTTACTTTTACATACGTAAGTATGTCTAGGTAGTGCAGCAGTAGTTGATACCACTTCTATATTGGTTTCACTCATGGCTAAATGTTAATGGAATTTTTACCAAGATGGTGTTTCTGTAGACGGCAATATGCTCGTCGTTACATGGGACATGAATCGATAGTAGGCGGAGTTTGGATGTAACACACCTTCACCAACCCTTTCGTGGATATATGCGTGAGACTAGTACTTATGTAGATATGCATATTACATGGGGAACATAGGTACTTGAGTTAAAATGACTTAATATTATAAATAGGTACGAATGTGAGTTTCACGCCTTATTTATTCGACAAATAATCATGAATTTTGTGCATACTAAAAACTAAAAAGTATTTAATAGGGTACGACAAGGTTGCATTGACTGTTTTGCACACGGAAGATTGCTTATTTTTAGCTTACTTGCCGCACCTTGGCGACACCTTTGTACAATATATGTACGTATAATCTGTACCTATTGGTGCTCACAAAATAATCATTTGAGTTTTAATATGCAAGTCCCACGATTAATCACATATTGCAATCCACTGCTGGACTTAAGCTTTTTCTATTTTGCACCACAATATCTAGGCAGCAATCTGTCTCTCTTTCCAGCCATCTATTTTAAGTCACCAAAGGGGGTCTTGCCTCGAGTCTTTTGCCATATGAGCTTAATAACTTATTCTGCAAGCTATGTCGTTAAGTTTAGTTCTTTAACAGGTAGCCTTGTTCCTGAGATTATCTCCGTGAACCTCCACGCAGAGCTTCAATAACTCAAGTCGTAACTTATAATTTATGGAGTAACAAGATTTTGGATCTGGCTTGACTCGCGTTAATGTAGGTTATGTCAATAAATTTCTCTCCCTCGAGCACAGTACTTTCTTTCTGGACGAGAGATATATTATGTACTTTTCTGTATCCTTGACCCTGATGCGAAATTTTATGAAATATGATGAAATTTCGCGCACGCTTTATCAGGGATATGATAGCTCGAATAGTTAACACGTAAAAGCGTAACAAACAAACAAACCCACATTCGCGTTTTTATATTAGTTATGATATTACTGTGTGTCCACATTTCGGCTTCGTAGGCAAGGCCCGTTAGTTATAGACTTATATATGTCATCTCATCAGGTAGATATATATAGGTATATAGGCGTTGTGAAAATTAGACATAATCTGATTAATGTTTTTTCTTGATTATGTCCAAGTTCATGCAAGACCAATAGGTACGTCGAGAAACTCTATTTAGGACCTGTGCATCGTAGTCAACAATGCCAGCCTGCTACAAAGACGATGTTGTTGGTATATTGGACATTTTCCAGATCCTTGTCTGGAAAATTTAGCGGTTATAATTCTACTTAAAAAGATTCTACCATTTATAGTTTTGAGTTTCGTCATAGACATATAAATCTAATTAAATATTGTCTATAATAAATATTAACTTTAGTGATACAGTCAGTGACATAATAAGTTAAGCATTGAATTAATTTCTAACAATCACTTACGATAGCTCAGTGGAGAGACCAACAGACTGAATGCAGAGGGTCTCGGATACGAACCCACGTCGCGCACTTTTAACTTTCGGAAGTGATATGACTTTTCGAAATTATGTTAAGCCGTCGGTCCCGGCTGCCATGAATATGTATGGCAGTCGTTATTGGGAAGTCAGTGCCCTATAATATCCTGACACTAGTCTAGACTTAGGGTATCGTTAGCTTTCGGGTTGCGGAGGTCAGGTAGCAGCCGCTCCGTGTAAAAACTGATAAGTATCCAGTCAAATCCAGTTAGACTAGAAAAGCCGATCCCAAGTCACTTGGGAATAATAAAGGCTAGCGAGAAGAAATCGTTTACGAATTAAAACTTTATTTTATAATTATTATAAGTATTATAATTATATAATTTTAATGGTGAATCCTATTCTAATGATTTCTGACAATTCGGGATGTAGATAGGTAAACTTACATCCCGAATTGTCAGAAATAATTAAATTTAGAGGTTGAATACGTCATTGCGCCTTAGACTGTTTTGAGCACAGGTATTGAGTTAATAAATCTGATTATCGTTTACAATAAACCACCACAAACATAATGTTCCAATGAATCCAGAAAGGACCACGAGGTACACCAAAGATCGGTCATGTGAACCGATTGGCACTCTACTACGGATCTAACAATGCTCGGGACGAACATGTCTAAGAGGGGGGCAGTGTTACACCCAGTGCTATCTCTCGGCATTGTGTTCCCGTTTTATTACAGCGCCGTCTATTGAATACTTACGGAACTACGTAGATTCGTCGGTACGAGTAGGGTGGAGAGAACGCTGGCACATTCTCGAATCCTGCCATCCTTACACGGTGGAGTCGACTAGAGTGCGTACCAACAAGTTTGGGTCCTCATACCTCTGCCGAACGATCAAGGCATGGAATTCTCTGCCAAGGCACGTGTTTCCTTCTTCCTTAAATCCTGGGTCCTTTAAGCGGGGCGTGAAAAAGCACCTTCTCAGGCCGTCAAAGTAGAGACCTCAACATCGCCTCGGCTGCTATGAGGACGATGTGGAGGCCACTGCTCTTAGACCACACGACTGCTTACCATCAGGCGGAGTGTGGTCATTTTGACGAGCAAAATAAAAAAAAAATTAAAAAAATTAATAAAAAAATCCTCGTACTGTTACGTACCGTGTATGACGTTTCTAGATAATTCCGGTATCGCTTTAACCGCGTATAAAAGGGTAAGGCTAGCGCTCGCTGAGTCAGTGTCACCGACGGCGTTAAGCTCGCGCTGTACGCCGACGATGCCGCCTACATCGCGACATCGATGAACGGTGTCCACGCGGTGACCAAGATGCAGCGCACCCTAGACGCACTTCCCAGCTGCCTGAAGGACTGGAGACTGACGGTCAACGTGGCGAAGACTCAGGTGATCTCCATGGGCAGCATAGCCCTGCCGCAGTTCAAGCTAATGGGAGAGAACATCGAATGGTCCGCGGTGGTGAAATACCTCGGCGTGACCATCGACCGCGGCCTCTCCATGAAGTCCCACGTCAACAACGTAGTCGTCCAAACGCGCACAGCGCGCGCCCTCCTGCGACCCGTGCTATCGTCCCGACTGCCGCTCCGTGCAAAGCTTGGCGTGTACAAGGCGTACATCCGTAGCCGACTCACCTACGCTGACCCGGGTTGGTTCGCCCAATGATTATATTTATTGTATTAGATATATGTAAATAAATAATACACACAAAACTTTTCTTTTTATTATTATCTATTACTACATAACATAAATTATTCATAAAGCTTTATGAAACATAAAGAAAAATGCCAATAATTAAACATATTTTTCCTTTTAATAGGTACCTAAATATCTACTACTACCTACAAAAGAAAGCGTTCATCGTCGTCGTCCAAAAACTGACACTCGTCGTGTACAACTTATAGGCTCAGAACTATTCAACTGCCAAGAGGAAGGTGTGCGAACTTGCACGAGATGATTGCTCATGAAGGCTTCGTTTGAGCTCCTTTGAATTTTAAATGACGTCACGGACCAAATCAGCATGGTGACGGGCGACTGTGCTTTATTTTACCTAGATAATAAAAACACGCTAAGGCACATAAATATCGTTTTAATTAATTTAAATGAATATTACCTGTATTTCATAAATAATAATAATAATATAATAATAATAGTATTGTTACGACTTACTACTTACCGACTAAAACGTTTTATTCTAGCACACAATTAAATTTAAAACACAACAAACACTATACTACACTTTTCCACTGTAACTGCTTCAAACTTCGTAGTATTTTCGCTTCCGTTCGCTTCCATTAATACTTGACCGCTTACGATTGTAAACTGACTCAGCGAGCGCTGGCCTTACCCTTTTATACGCGGTTAAAGCGTTACCAGAGTTTTTTTAGAAACATCATACACGGTACGTAACAGTACGAGGATTCGAGAATGTGCCAGCGTTCTCTCTACTCTACTCGTACCGAAGAATCTACGTAGTTCCGTAAGTATTCAATAGATGGCGCTGTAATAAATTATTAGACGGAACACAATGCTGAGAGATAGCACTGGGTGTAACAGTATCATAATTATGTACTTAACTAAAGGTAAACAATATTGATGTGTCTTTTATCTAAAATTCAGTTTAAAAATAAATGCTGATAAAGATCAATGTAAATACAACAATAACAATTACAAATCAATTGAACCGTTAGTTTAAGCAGTAGTTTATTTTTTTAATATGTGTTTGTGTAAAAAGTCACATCAAGATTGTTTACCTTTAGTTAAGAACCTAACCAAATGGAGTATAGATATTGTCTCCTCTCAAGACGGCCAGAACCGCGCTCGCGTATACTCACATACACTAAAACAAATCGGCTGACCGAATATTACGCGCTACTCATATAACACGTGACCGCGCATAAATGAAAAATAAATAAATTAAATTCGTAAGTCAATCTTATATTTTATGATTACTATGATAGATATTTGTAGTCCATTCCGAATGTTTCTTTTTTAATTGTCCGTCGTTGCCTCGAAAGTCGTAGCGCTCGCTGGGTCAACATTCAGCGAAGCTACAGCCAATATATAAAGATATAAAAGTATCCTTCTAGTACCAATGATAGAATATCATAGTGCAGTCCCTATTGATTATCCCCAGCCGAGCCATACATAGAAAGCTTTCCAATAAAGTAGGTACCTACAATACAATATCTGTTTCAAGAATTTAATTGATAACAGCGCGTCCGCATAACTTTAGCACTTAACGTATGCAATTATTTTATTAGCCCAGACTATATACCACCACACATTTTTTTAATAATATATCTACCTAAATTATTAAAAAAATGTGTGATGGTATACAGAATGTCTGGTAATTAATGGATAACCTTGAAATGTCTTATAGTAGAACTGAAGGCCGTTTAGAAAAAAGAAAAAATAAAATAAAAATATAAAATATATTAAAAAGTGCAAGCTATAAAAGCATAGCATACTTTTGACTGTCTATCTATTAGCATAATTAGTGTTTAATAATAATACAACAAAAAACTGATGGATTTCATTCATTTATGATCGTAGTATACAAAAAAGTTATACATGGTAATTAAAAAAAAAACATATCTCAGGTAGTAGTTAGGATAGATTTTTTTCATATTTTTTTCTGAACGGCCATCATTTCCGCTATGAGACATTTCCAGGATTTCCCTTAATTACCGGACACCTGTGTAGTCCCGATGATATGCATGCACGGGAACGAGACAAACCTATTCGATGAGAAAAATACCTATACGCCATTTGGTTAGGTATTTAACTAAAGGTAAACAATCTTGATGTGTCTTTTAACTAAAACTCAATTTAAAAATAAAATATTGATATAGATCAATGTAAACACAACAATAACGTTTACTTAATCAATTGAATCGTTAGTTTAAGCAGTAGTTTATCTTATATATAAAATTCTCGTGTCACAATGTTCTTTCCCGTACTCCTCCGAAACGGCTTGACCGATTCTCATGAAATTTTGTGAGCATATCGAGTAGGTCTGAGAATCGGCCAACATCTATTTTTCATACCCCTTAGTGATAAGGGTTGTCCAACACTAACATTTTTTTAAATCTTTTGTTCGAAACATTTTTTTTACGGCAAAACAACGTTTGCCGGTTCAGCTAGTTTGTTTAATATGTGTTTGTGTAAAAAGTCACATCAAGATTGTTTACCTTTAGTTAAGTACTTATCTAAATGGAGTATAAACTATAAATCATAGTTATTTATTATACGTATAGATTGACTATACACTAATGCGCTGTCTTATTCTCGCGCATACAATAACAATGCTTATGGATTAGCGATAAAGCCACAGAAACTTGGCTCGAGCTAATGCAATTTTTCTAGTGCTTGTATTCATTGATTACTTTAGTAGTACATCACTTACACGACCTATCTTTATTATTTATTAGCGTATTTTAAGATTTGTTTGTCGTACTTACACTTCTTATTACAATAAGTGGATCATAGTAATTAAAAAAAAAAATACAATATTAGTATCTATTACTAATATTGTATTTTTTTTTATTAGTAGTAGAAATAATAATTAACTAAGTACGTCATTATTCTCAGTAGGCTCACAAATTACAAATGCTGCTGCAGTAGGTACTACTTAAATTCCATTATATCCATTTAGCTGATCAATTACCGACCCAAAAGTAACAAAATTAATACATTTATAAAGCTACTAGAATATAGATCAACTCTTTTATTAGATATCTACTGGAAGTTATGAATATCTACTGTATAAATCAGAAATCTAAACTAGAATCCTAGCTTTGTGTAAATTTATTCTAAAATGGCCCTAAAGAAATTAATATTTAGGTTATTTAACAATTAAATTTCGAAAAAACACAGTTATAGTACCCTGTTTTGTCATACATTTGTTACTTAAATCGTTATGGCTTTTATATATTACATATTGCAGAATTATTAAAGAATTGAAGGATGTCGGTGAATTGTGACGGCAAAATACACGTGTCGGTCAAAACGGGGGCGAAATGTGAAACGTCAGGTATGTTATAATATATCTAAAAGTTACAAAATCATGATTGGTCTATATATTCGAATGCTGTGATGCCATTGGTCCGTTACTTATCACTGTACAAAGGAAAACAACAAATGTCGGCGAACGCTAGGTGGCATTCGGAGCGTGTCGGCGAAGTGTTTTTTATCCTCATTATACATTCGATTGTTGATGTGATTTGTTCCGTTTTGCGTTGTATTCTCTGAAAAGTTTCATTATTTTTAGAAAAAAATATTGTTTTGGTAAGTGACGTTGTCTTGACCGTAAATAGAAATGAATTAAAATAAGATATAATACCAAATATTACATTTGTTTAGCTGTACAATAGAAAATGCCCATCTAATTTTATCGCTACGATGGCATAGTAATTCAATGAGCGTTGATTTGTGTCATGGGAGTTTAAATATGAATTTCATTTTGTATTTGTTTATCTATAAATTAAATTGTAATGTAATTATTGACTACACATTGACTAATTAAGTTTCTATATAAAGTGATTCAAGACTTAGAAAATTATCTGCAATATTTATTTAATAATCATAGTGAGTTGGCGGGAACGCCGGTTTGTATGGAATAAGGTTATCTAAAAAAAGTGTAGCACATAAGGTACGTATTAGTGTTAAACCAGTGAAGCAATGTTATTTTTCACATTGTAGATTGTAAAGTCAATAATGACTTCGGTGGAAGAAGGTGAGACCCCGTCCGAGGACGTGCCAGCGGGCAACCCAGACGAACTAACAAAAAACCCAGCCGCACTCAAAGGTATACACTAGTCTTGAACTACATATATTCACTGCATTATCCCTTTATTATAGCTCCAAAATTTTTTTAACTGTTTACAAATATTGAACCAAATATTTGGAGATTTCAATATACAATATGGTTTTGTTTGTATAATTTATTGAAATTAGTGGGTGTAATTAATTAGTGAAGCATTCTGGATAATATAGTCACTGATAATAACAATAACCTAATAAATAACTTTTGGTATTGTTATTTTACTGCAATTCAAACACCAATATACTATTACAATTATAAATTACACCTTTAATTATTTACATGTTTTCTCTCTTTATTCAGAGGCACATGAACAGATGGCTACATTAGATGTATTGGTATGTGGCCAGTGTCATTCTGCTTTCCATTTTGTTGAAGAATTTAAGGAACATAAAGATGCCAATAACTGCACTGGAAAATCCCCTGTTAGAGATAGTGTAAGTATTCATTTAATAATTAATTGATCAAACAGAAGTAAACATATTGTAGCTTGTAGTTGTATGCATGTAGTATGTAATGTAGCTTTTGAAATTTGTTGAAATAGAATATAAAGCTATGTATTTGATAAAACTTTCAAAATGTGCATATGAGATTATAGCAAATTAAATATAAGCATAGTCCCATACATAGGCAATATGCTTCTTTTAAATAGATTTAGATAATGAGACATGATTTGATTTGAATTTATGTTACTTATGAGAAAACTTAATGGAAATAAATATTTTTGTTTAGTTTTCTGGTAACTTACCTATTATAATATAAATGAGACACAGACAATGGAAATATCTATAACATATAGGCAGTTCTGTATTATTCATAACACTGATCTAACAAAGTTAAAAAAGTAATGATGCATTTAGTTGGTTATACTAAAATATAAGTTATTATGTATGTTTTTTGTACAGAATGAAAGTAAAGCCCAAGTGTGGGCTTTTCTGTTGTGGAAATGTTCATCAGTACGAGATGGGTCTACAGTAAACACAGACAACAGCTGGAAGCTGTACCAACAGTGGTGCCGCATGGCAGAAGCACAGCGCACAGCCTGGATCACGGCAGGATCTAATGTTCAAGCCCTATCTAAATTTGCACATGCTAAAGTAGTAAGATCATTTTTATAACTACATACATATATTTTGCAAAAATATATAGAATAGATTATAAAATATATGCATTGTTTATCATAAAGTTATGCTAAACTAACACACAAAAGTTGAAACAAAACTAGGGTGTCTCTCATTATTTGGCATTCATAAAATGAAATGTTTATTAGTGTTTATTATTATGCAATTAAGTCTATACTTGTTCTGATAGCATATGTCTTAGGTTTGTCTTGCAGGGTATTTTTGCAGTTTTAGTATTATTTTAGATTTTGTATTAGTGAAACAATAAAACACTTGAAATTTTCCAAGTGCTTGGCTAGGCTAATTCTTCTCTTCTATTCTATTCATATATACTTTGTATTCAGATGGAGGTAAAGACTGAAGATCAACTAGTGCCTGTTCAAACACCTGTTCAAACTGAAGTTAAAAAACGTGGCAGACCAAGGAAGATACCCAAACCGGTATGTGGTATTTAAAATTATACAATGTCAACCCATCCTCTCGCCTCATCATGCTTTAACGCTCAGTACTAACTCACTCTTACAGGAGGATTCTGAGACTCAGCCGTCAGGCGAGGACAGCGACGATATCATTAAAGCTAGCCCTGGATCGAAGGGTGTCGCTAACAAAGTACCAATAACACAAATTAACAAACCTAAGGTACTCGTAAAAGGTTTTTTATTATGAAGTAGATCAAAGGCATTCCTCAGCTACTAATCTTAAAAAAATGAATTAACTAATCAGGTCATAGACGGTTAAAATAATGTAGACGCCTGGCCTGACGTAAGCCTGGCATCAGTAAGTAAGCAGTGTCGGGTGCGCAGGAGCTGAGCGCGCAGGAGTCGGTGCGCAACGCGCAGGAGCGCGTGCCGCCGGAGGAGCGCATCGCGCGGCGCACGGAGCGCGGCGGCGGCGCGGACGCGGACGCGGGCGAGTACGTCGTGGAGAAGATCCTCGCCAAGCGCTTCAACCCGCGCCGCAAGCAGTACGAGTACCTGCTCAAGTGGGAGGGCTACCCGCAGTGAGTCGCACGCTACGCTCTACTTATGCTCTCACATCTTAATATATATATATTGATATTTCATTTAGCATTTTATGTCATCGTGCATCTTATCCACCTTTCTGGAAGATTTCTTGTTCAATTATTGTTCCTGATCTTTAAAATGATAGATTTTTCGCCAGCACCCGAAATCTTGTAGTTGTGCTTTTCACGATTGCTTTCATGATCCGCTTGTAAGTGGCAGAGTTCCTGCAGCCGCGACTTGTAAAGCTGCAGTTCATTTCCCACAATGTCTTAGAAAATTCTTTCTTGTATTCTTAGTAGCGATGCCATACCAATAACAAAACCTAATTAAGGGACAGAGTCACATAACGATTTTCTCTGTATTCATTAATGTATTCCTTATATCTAGATAGTTAAATATATTTAGAACCTGTCTAAAAAAACATATGTAAGTATTGTTTTTAAAACATAATTAGTTGCAAATTTCCATCTGAAATTTGACTAAAACGTCAAATCCTAGTATGTTTATCATACAGTTTAAAAATGAAAGAACTTAACAATAAAATATATTAATTATATAAAGATTATTCCATGCTAACAAATATTTGCATGCAATAAGATTTACATGCTGACGACCCTTTTGAGACATATCGTTTACAATTGGCTTTGATTTTTCTAGTGAACAAAACACATGGGAGCCAGTGGAAAATATGGAGACTTGCAAACACTTATTGGAGGCATTTGAAAAGCAATTGGCGCGACAAAAAGAGCTGAAAGCACTTAGAGCACAGCAACAACAGCAGCAACATCCAGTGCAGGTAAACTGTTATGATTTAGATCTTTATGGCAGTGCTCATACTTTTACCATAACTCACTTCACTTGTAATAATAAAAATACCTTGTCAAGTCTCATCTATGTAATTTTTTTTTTTATTAGGCAGTCTTTATTGTCTTTTCTATGACTTTCGCCAAGCATTTCATAATGTTGTATATTTTATAAAAAATTAAGAAGCTCCTCATAGTCAACATCTTTAATTATATATTTTAATATAGTTGATTCTGCGTCATTTAATAATATACTGTGTTAAACTTTGTAGGTAAAACAAATAAGCACACCTTTGCCACAAGTCGTGAAACAAGTTGTCAAGAAGGAGAGCCCTGCTGTTACACCATCAGGGTAAGCATAATTACTTATTTTTAATTTTGTATCATTATCTTAAACCTGTGACTGTTATTTTGGCAATACATGAGCCAATTGGATATGATAACTGCTTGACATTTTATAGAAATATTAGTGAGAAAATTGGTCCCTTGCGTTTTATTTATTTTGTTCACCAATAGCTGCCACATTTTATGTATCCATATATTAAAACAATCATGGTATATAGTTGATTGATATACTGTGGGTTGCCAAAGTACTAGAGACAGTCGGATTTTTATCATTTTTCTACTTCGGGCGCACATGACTGCCATTTTAACTGGTAAGTGTTAATGGAATCTATTATTTACGTTCGCCGTGTCTCTATAACTCAGATTTCAAGTGGATGTTGAATGTTAAAGGGTATATTTGTGTACTACAATTTTTTAAGTAATATGGTAGCCGCAATTTTCTTGCGACGAGAAGTAGTGAACGACGATTAGGAATATTTAAAATAAAGTTATTTTTATATTTGTGTGATAAAATACAGTTGAAATGTAAGTATTATTTTTCTTTTATTAGAAACATATTATTTTACTGTACTATTGTAACAATAAAAATTAAATTTTAAAATTTCTGTCTGCCAGCATGGGTCTCGAGGCTGTGATTTGTCTCCTAGGAAAAAATCTGATATTAAAACCCTTTTCCAACACACAAGTCATTCGCAAAGGACGATAGCAGATATTGCTAGTGTTTCAAACTCAGCTGTCAATAAAATTAAAATAACTATAGATAAAAACCAGACCCTTTTGCCTAAGAGAAAAGGCGACAGTGGCAGAAAAGGCATAACAACACCACGTTCGGACAGGAAAATTCGAGAAACCTACGTCCAAAATCGAAAAAAAGGTGTTGGTCTGATAACTCAGTTAGTCCAAGAGTCCGGTATACCAGTCAGAGAACTGTGCAACGGAGATTGGCAGAGGAAGGCTTTATAGGTCATCGTCCTGTGAAAAAACCACGGTTGACTGAGGCGATAAAAAGAAAGGGCTTGCCTGGGCACGTGAACACCACCTGAAGACTTGCGGACTGGTATAAGGTTAGCTTGCATTATTACTGTCGTGTCACACCAATTATATCTCAGAATTATAAACAATTTTCTTCTTTTTCAGGTTTCTTTATCTGATGAGTCAACATTTGAAATACTAGCCGATAAGAGCAGCTTCGTTAGGCGACGCCCAGATGAAAAGTACAACCCCCACTATCTCGTCGAGAGGGTTAAACATCCCGCTAAGATGGTCTGTCATAAGCGCTAAAAGGGTTGTGCGCTTCTATATTGTTCAGAGAACCATGAAACAAGGGCAGTACAGACAAATTTTACAAACTCGTATGTTACCGACACTACAGGGGCCCTATTACAAACTTTTATAAAACTTGTCAAATTCCAGGCAATTCAATTAACTGCCTGGTTTTGTTTCGTATTATGACATGTGAATAGTTGATCGTCTTCATGCTGGCTAGTTTGTCGCTGGCCGATGTGTGACATGACAGTGCATCGTTCAAAAATATTACATACATACATATTTGTCGGTAAACAACTGTTTTAATTTTATCGTATTTTCTATGATAATAAAATTAAAACTATTATTTTTAGGCAAAAATAAAACAAATATATCTTTATGCTATCATACCATGAATTTTATTATTATATTTGCAGCTTTAAGCCCGTCACAGACGTAGCTATAATATATATTAATATGAATCATAGCAAGGCATATTACGGCATATTTTCTATATAAATTTTCGAGTGACCACACACGCAGCTATAATATATATTTCTATGACGTCACCAAAATATGTCGACATATACAGGGTGATTTTGAAATCGTGTAATTCCTTTTAACCACGCATTCTACTGGTGATATAGAATAACCCTGACCATATTTTTATTAAATTAGAATTTTTTTTGAAAAATTATTGGTCCGTTCTTTTTCGTGAAATGGTGTCAGATAGTCATATGTTAACCAACCGAGGCAATTTTAATTTTTTACTTATTAAAATAAAAAAACATATTAATAATTAATGTCGTAAATAATAACGGGCGGTCCTTTTTATTGCCCCTTATTATTTACGACATCAGTTATTGTTATGTTATTATTTTTAAATTAGTAAAATATTAAAATTGTGTCAGGTGGTTAAAATATGACTATTTGAAATCATTTCATGAAAAAAATCTGTACTCTAAATCTGCCGAAACCATTATTCTAATTAAGAAAAAATATGGTCAGGGTTATTCTATATCACCAGTAGAATGCGTGGTTAAAAGGAATTACACGATTTCAAAATCACCCTGTATACTTGTATATACTTATATAGACACCTACATTATTCCTTTAAAAATTTTATAATTTTATTGTGGTTTATATGCTGCCTATATTTGTATGCATACAAAAATAGGCAGCATATTAATCAAGTTACAAAATGGGATTATATGGGGGACATGAAAAAATAAACAAAAAATAATGTGTATGTTTTTTATTTTCTCTTGTGAGTCATATAATAATTATGCGCTGCGACTTTAACAGCATCATCACAGTCCGTTTACCGTCTCCAAGCTTCACCAAACATCCTGGTACACAACAAGTCATGATGACAAAATTGATCAAATTCACCACAAAATAGAAGTCTTTAGCATTTTAAGGTACTCTCGATGCCTGGCCGGAGGCACTAAGTTTATCTCAACGTACTAGGTTGTAGAATAACCACAAATACACAGAAAAACAAGAAATTAACTTTGAGCAAACGCATAAATCGAAAATTTTCTTGTTAGAAATCGTCGAACATAACGTGTCAAAAACAGAGTGTTGCTAGATGATCTCAATATTTCCACTAAATCTTATTCAGTTAAATATTTTAATCTGCATTGATATTACCTGTTTAGCTCTATTGTATTTTTATATGGCATTATTGCTGAGATTTTAGATATTATTTATACAAATTATCATCTTCATTGAATTAAGTTGTTGTAGACTAAAACAAAATATCCTACTGAATTTTTACTTTGCAACACTAAAGTAGACGCTACCGCATTGTAATCTATGACATGACTACCGCAGTCAAATTTTGTAATATCGCCATCTATTGAAAACTCTATAGTAACACAATTATAACACAATTAATTCATCATACTGCTAATAGAGGCGCTCTTGTCGAAAATCGTACCCGTACATTTGTTCGTACTTACCATAGCATGGGTCCGTCAGTCGTCTTTATTTATTGGTGGTGACTGCACGTGTTCTCTCTGTGTGGAATTATATAGAGCTGCTACTACACACCCCTCTTGGTTTTGTTTTCAAAGGTGAATTTATTGTCAACTTTAATTATCTTATTCAAATTTAAATAGTTTATTTTGTAAAATAGGTAAATATACTAACATATTTCACGGTTTTTTCATATTAAAAATTGAAAATACAACAGATATAATACAACAAATAAATAAAAATATGCCTAACTCTGCCTATACCATTTTCTTTCAGACGAATTCTTCCAGAATGGATAAATTTAAACGTGGAAAGCCGCTTAAGTCACAAGCACGGCAAATGGTATTTAATGTGTACCTTTACTTCTTAATTGAAGCCAATTTTTTCAAAAGAAACCATGATGGTTATTTTAACAAAATTCAGGATCGTGTTACAAAAGCTACAGGAATTTGACGACGAACTTTGAGTAATATCTTAAACGAAAAAAAACAGAATCAATCCATGAAATTTTCCTCACCAAAAAAAGGAAAACCTAAGAGTAGATTTCGGCTGGGACTTGATGATTTCGACTACTGTGTTATTCGTAATATGATATACAATTTTCAGTTGACGCTCAAAGAACTCCCAACTGTAAATAATTTGAGAAAAAGTTGATCGAAGCTATTCATTTCAAAGGCTGTGCAGAGACTTTAAGGTTGATCTTGAAAGAAATGGGGTTTAGGTTTCTGAAAACTGATAATAACAGACGGTTACTTATGGAAAAGCATGATATACGTTTAAAAGGGATCAAATATCTCAGAGAAATACAACAGCTGAGGAATTCTGGTAGAAACATAGTGTTTATGGACGAGTCATACGTGCATACATCACATACTAAGGGTAAAACTTGGCAAGATAGCAGCAAAAAAGGTATCAAACAACCCATTTCCAAAGGAGAGCGAATAATTATTTTACACGCAGGCAATGAAAAAGGCTTCGTCCCAGGGGCTCTAATGTTACATAAATGTGTAGACTCAGAAGGTGACTATCATAAAGAAATAAACGCGGAACGTTATCAAACTTAGCTACGCAATCAATTGATTCCCAAATTGCCTCCTAATAGTGTGTTGGTAATTGACAACGTCCCATATCATAATAAGCTGTCTGTGAAACCACCAAACTCAAACACACCTAAACCACAAATGATAGCTTGGTTACAACAACATAACATTCCGCATGACCCAAAGAAACTGAAACCTGAATTGTATGAAATTATAAAAAGACATAAAGAAAAATACACAGAATTTGCCATTGACCGTATAATGGAGGAACATGGGCATAAAATTATACGATTGCCACCATATCATCTCGATTTTAACCCCATTGAAAATATTTGGTCCCAAATAAAGCAACACGTAGCCAAAAAAAATATTGCAATGACTGTCACGTCCGTTAAAGATGCTATATTAGAAAAAAACAATAATATAGGACCAGAAGAATGAAAAAAAGTTTGTGATCATGCTGTTAAATGCGAAGATGAATATAGACAATTTGACCCAAGAATCGATAGTTTTTCCGATGAATTGATTATTTACACAGGTGATAGCAGTGTGGAAAGTGTAAATGAACAAGAGCATAATGAAAATTCTGATGAATCTACGATGTCAGGAATAGAGATCCTCCCTGATTCTGATTAATTTTTTTGTAATTGTAATATTATTCTGGAATGATCAGTGCTGTAAATACTTTTGAACTGAGATTTTAATGATTAGATTGCTAAGATTTTAATGTAAACCTGTGTTTGAAAACCATTTTTCTTTTTCTAATATAAACCTTGTGTTGTTTAAACCTTCTTTTCTTCCATCATTACACCAGCTTCTACAACTATAAAATTTTCGAAGTAAATCAATCCAACAAAGATTGTAGCATATTCGCAATCGTGTGGTTTTCCTCGCTATTTACTTACATGGAATTATCGAATCAAATTTCGTTACTGACAAATCAATATTTGTCTCTTTTAGCACAAAACACATCTACTAAATTATACATGAAGAAAATGCACTTAACCACTCTATATACATATCGTCTTCCGACGCTCGGGGAATACGACTGTTGCCGAACAGTGACGAAGATTTCTATGCGCATTATCACTTTGGGAGACCTGTAAATTATTTTGTTCTTGTTGACAGCCGTCTTCAGCGAACAAGTAAGGTGCGTGCACTAGACCAAGTAAAGGCATGGTGCGGGGCTGACGACGGAGAGCCGGCCGCTAAGAAAGTTAAAAAGGAACTCTCCAGTGAAGACGAAGACTACTCAGACCCTGACTCCACTAAAGGTATACAAGTTTAAATGATTAACGAAACCTTTTGCAATCATCCATCATATCCTCCATTCTAAATCTATTTTATTTAAAAAGCATTTGCCCTTCCCTTTTTCTGTGTTACATACACACAAGATTTCATCAAAATTAGTTCAGCAATTAGGTGTGCAAATGTAACAAACAGACAGAGTTGCTTTTGCTTTAATAATATTAGTATGAATTTATCCTTATTAAAAAGGCTTAAGAATAGTTGATAAAGTATAATTAAACATACTAATATCACTGTTTTATTATTGAAAACGCAAGGCCCAGTACTTACCATCTAATATATATGAAGTAAACATTTCAGCTGACAAGAAAGTGCTGAATGGACAGTCATCACCCAAGTCCACTCTGGACCCCGAGCTCGTCAAATCTCTCGGCCTCGGTGGGAAGGGCATGCCGAACATAAAGGGCGTCATTAAAGTTGACCCTAAACATATGCCTAACCTTACAACAGGTATTTGGTGATCTGTTATTGTGAAGTAGATGTTTGTGCTGGCTTTGCTCTGATAGTGACATGTTATAATTGTGTCTGTTTTGTAACAGGTGTGTATATAATGTCGAAGAGTTCAGGAATAATGAAGATTGACTCGCCTGGCAAATTAGGTCCGGGTTTAAATATAGATCAAGATGTGATCAGAAAACAAATTTTGGCTGCTAAACAGGTATCATTTACTGTTTCAAGTTTCCAATGTTATTATAAATATGTCTTTCGTTTATTCGTTTTATTCAATAATTCTATGTCCTTTCTAGAAAAAATTAGAAGAATCCAAGAAGACATCGCCTGTGCGTACGCCTATTGCATCACAGGTAAGACATGTGATTTTGATAGAAAAAGAGCCTGAAGATTTGTCACACAGGTTTCGAATCTATTACAGACTCCAGCTCACACAAAGGTTGATTTTGTAACTGTTACTATATTCTATTTGTGTTTAAAACAATGTGTGCACTTTAGAGAGAAATAAATTAATTTATTATTATTTATTACTTGCGTAATCCATTTACGGGCAAAATTAAAGAGTTGTGATAAACATTACCTACTATTTTATTTTATTATAATAATCAGTTATATATAATAGCATAATTAATAGCGATAAATGATGTTATTATATACTCAGCACTGTGTTTTGTTTTAAAACATTTTAAAATTAGCATCATTTCATAACAAAAATTTTGCTATAAACAATATACCCTACCGATATACATTGTTCGCCTAAGAACTAACAACAATGCAAAATATCTTCATTTGTTCTAAATGATTACATTCGACTGAACCCTACAAATTATTTTCTATTAGTTGTGAACAAAGTTTATCTGCACTGCCAAATTGATATAAGATTTGTCATACTACTGTTTATACCGCTTTATTGGACGTAATACCGAAAACTTGTAATTCCCTTTTGCTTTCGTCGAAAGTAAATTATAGTCCAATTTTATGTTATTTTTGCCGACGCAAAACCACTGAAGGTAAGTCGGGGGTATTTTATGTATAAAGATACATCTGCCATCCTATTGATAATTAAACTTTCTTGGTAACAACCTCAGTTGCATTGGCATCAATATGTAACCCGGAGAGTATATAGAAATTAAATTTTATGGCAAATTAACTTGGGTGTGATTGCATATTTAGGATTAATTAATTATATTATTTTATGTGAATTAACCATTACAGATTAAAAAGACATACGGTTCGGGCGGACAACAAGTTACAGAGAAGACAATTATAACTCCATCTGGGCAAAAGATTATTCAGCGCACCATTCAGCGACCGTCTGGACATGGCGAAGGAAAGTCACCTGTAACTATCCTCAATAAGAAGCTAGCTCAGGTGAGAAATACGTTGCCTATTATTAGCTTTATATTGAAAATAAGTTAAATGCCTACTTAAATATAGAAATGCGATATAAAAGTGATTCCACTATTGATATGTAATTATTACCAAATAACATACCTAGTTAACTTAATTTACTATATTATAATAAAATGTTTATAAAGCAGCGATAGCTCAGTGAACAGACTGCAATGCAGAGGGTCTCGGGTTCGAACTCACGTCGCGCACCTCTGACTTTCGGAAGTTATATGACTTTTCGAAATTATGTGCGTATTGATTGACAATTATCGCCTGCTCCGTGCCTCGGAGAGCATGTTAAGTCGTCGGTCCCGGCTGCCATGAACATCTATGGCAGTCGTTATTGGGAAGTCAGTGCCCTATAATATCCTGACACTGGTCTAGCCTTAGGGTATCGTTAGCCTTCGGGTTGCGGAGGTCAGGTGGCAGCCGCTCCGTGTAAAAACTGATATCCAGTCAAATCCGGTTAGACCAGAAAAGCCGACCCCAAGTGACTTGGGAATAATAAAGGCTAGGGAGAAGATTATAATAAAATGTTTATATGGCGAAAATTATAAAAATAAAATGCTCGGTACCCAGGGTGACAGTTTACTGCGGCGCGGTGGGTCGGGTCGGGGTCGCGGCCGAGGCGGCTACGCGGTCTCCACGGCCGGCGGCAACATCGTGCGTATTAGGGAGAATAAGGCACCCGCCGCATTCGAGTTCGACCAGGTTAGCTTCATTTTTCTGTATTGTAAACGTCTACCCTAGACCTTTTATTTAGTCAGTGAAATATGGTAAAAGTACACATAGTAAGTGGAGCACGTGTTTCAGTCGGACGCGTCGTCGGACACGTCGGACGGCATCGAGGACCCGTTCCCGCGCGAGCTGGGCCCGCTGCCGCCGCCCAGCCCCGAGCGCGAGCTCACGCTGTGCCCGCAGTCGGGGCGGCGCCTGGCGCGCGCGGAGGGCGAGCCCACGCCGCCGCCCACGCCGTCGCCGCCGCCCACGCCGCCGCCGCCGCCCACGCCGCCGCCGCACGGCACCATGCTCATGAAGGTACTGGCCCTGCGTCACTCCTAACTCCTGGCGTGTATGGGTGCAGCGGAGCTTACGCTTACATGTTTGTCGCCAGGTGGAGATGTCGCCCGGCGGTACTACCGGCATGCTGGTGCAGGGTGATGGCGCCCAGCCTTCTCTACCTGTGCTTACCGATGAGGATGGCGTGAGTATTCAAATTGATTTTTGCATTTATTTACATATTGTCACTTTTTGTTACATGTCTTGTCATTATTTATATTGTGGCGAAATTTGTAAATTTCCCAGACGGAAGTGAAGGTAGAAGCGAGTGCAGTGAAACAGTTGTTAGAAGGCAGTGTAGTGGGTGACGACGGGGAAGAAGTCGGGTTATTACACGCTGGACACACACCTATTATGATCAGAGGAGAAGATGGAGTGCTTTACCAGGTAAATATGACCTAATCGACCGGGGTAGTACTACCCTCTCACAGAATACCGGCGTGAAGTAACGGTACCCGTACTGTTGCGTTTCGTATTGGTGAGTGAGAGAGCCGGAGGCCCAGTTACCCCGATCCTTTTCCTATCCTTTCCTTTATCCTTTCCCTCCTTCATTCCTTTTTAAAGGGCTGGCAACGCACTTGTAACTCCTTTGGGGTTGCGGGTGTCCATGGGCAGCGGTAATCGCTTACCATTAGGCGATCCGTCTGCTCGTTCGCCAACCTAAACGATAAAAAAAATAAAGAACCCAAAGATATTAAAAGCACACTTTTATGACAAGCGTATTGATGCTTGTCATAAATGTGTGCTTTTTAATTTTGATGTGTATGGCAGTCATAATTTGATATGTATGAGCTCCCTAACTGTAAATCTAAAAAGAAAATATAATGATATGCCCGGAAAGATTTTATTAATTATTGAGTTGCAGAAATACATCCTAAAATTGCACTCTTTAAATCTCGATTTAATTAAGGCTTTTCATTCAGTTTAACATTCTAAACTGTACAAAAAATTATATTCTAAGACGCCTTGCCATCGGAAGTATGATTGAAAACTAGCTTATTAAAATGCAACTGTGTGTAGAGATACACGTATATGCTATATTGGTCGATATTTTTTATTTAATAAGTCAGGAGTAGTCCAAGGATCGATCTTTGGACCACTTTCTTCTGTTATGCATACAAACTTCGAACAAAAAGTACTAGAAATTGGGTCAACGCTCCAAAACGACCCAGCACATAAAATCTCACCTGCAGTGTGGTTATACTCTGAATAAGTGCATTTTTGGCAGTCCAACGACTACGTGACAATCTGGTTATAGCTGTGATAATCTTATTACATTATCAACGATTTTTATTCATAGGTTGCTGGTGAAAACGAAGCTGGTCAGACGTTACTCGTAGCAGCTGAAGGTGTAGAAGGTGCCGTCGAGGGAGTAGAAGGTGCTGTAGAAGGCGAGGGAGACGTCGTCTACGTGACGAGAGAGGATGGACAGGTCAGTTTTATATATCATAATTTAGGTTAGAATAGCCTACGTCGCTTTAGACAAGATTAAACGACAAAACTTTTTTAGCAAGACAAAACGTTATGTTTTACTGTTGGCTATCAAAGTCCAAATATTGAGATCAGTATAGGAGCGTAGTAACGCAGTATTAGAATATGAGAACAGAGTAATAAGAACGAAGTTAGTCTGAGATATATATTTGCTACAAAATAAAAAGTATAGATCCAGAAGGCACGCAGCAGTCAGCACCAGCTTCGTGTGAATGATATCGGTTAAGAGTGCAGCGAGAGAGTATTGTTGTGTGCAGGACGTGCTGGCCATCGACCCGTCGCAGCTGGCGCAGCTGATGCCGGGCGGCGACGCGGCGCCGGCGCTGCAGCAGGTGGCCGTGCAGGTGGAGGGCGAGCCCGGCGAGGACGCCACGCAGGTCATCGCGCAGCTGCTGCAGGCCGACCTGCCCTCGCCAGGTATTCCACTTTATCACGCGGCACGCGCCACGCGCCACGCGCCATACATCCTCGATAACGAGGATCGCGCTTGCTGATCACTCTGTGCTTATATCTACATTATCATGCAATGTCTGCACTTATGTTTACCTAACATTGTGCAGTATTAATCAAATCTACACAATTCTGAGTAGCAAATTATCTAGCAGCATGCCCTAGACTGCAATAAGCTTAATACATAGAATCTAAAATATAACGAGATTTGATTGTGGTCATATTTCGTTGATGATTAGATATTGACGTATGACTTAACTTTTGGGACACATCACCGTAAATTTTGTGCTTTGTAAATCAATATCTGTCCAATTAGTAGTTTAGGTACATACATATAGTACATAGTTATATTATGTCGACCTTGATGGCGTAGTGGATAGTGTATTCGACTGCCACGCCTGAGATCGCAGGTTCGATTTTATAATAATATGATAAATGTATTTCAGGTGGTACAAGACGAGTAGTGCTTATGTTGCCTGACGGCAGCTTGACTATGACTGAATTGGACAAGGAACAATATGAATCAATAACAGAAGCCAGTAAAGCTCAGGAATAATAACATAAGTCTTATCTGGAATTATGTGTAATAAGATGCCTAGCAGAAAATGCATGATTAGTGAGTTTTTAAACTACATGATCATTATGTTAAGTTGTATTATAGTAGTCATGTAGTTTCCAAATGTTTTCCAAAAGAAACTGTTTCATACTAAATATCTCAAAACCTTTGATAGTTTTTGTTTATTTAATGAGTACACGATAAAATTTATTTATGGTGTGAATGTGGAAACAAACATTGGTTGTATGTGACAGAGAAATTGTGTATACAAGTTAGTAGGTATAATTGTGACGAATGTTCTACATAATAAGTTTGTACGTTATTCGAACTAGGTTAAACATTTGTAACTGTTAAACAATTAATAACACGTAGATACTTGCCCGAATACCACTAATGTGTTTAATTAATTAGCTGTATCTTAAACTTGTTGTTAGGAAATTTATCAAAACCTCTACTTGACTTATGGCGCAGTAAATTCGGTAGATAACTAATCACTAGCGTGCTGCCGAGTAACAGGTTCCATTCTTGTTAAATCCGAAAAATTGTTATGTTTTCATATGTTCAAACATCCTAGACGTAGTTTATGTTATTTGAGCATTTTAAGGTTTCATGCGTCAAAGGATCATAATCAATATTAGTATCAGAAAAAATCCATGTGTCGCGCATTTTGACTTTAAAGGGAATGTAGAAAGTTAGTTTCTATTTGTCATTTGTCTTGAGCTGTGTTCAACAATGCCACCACCTGATCGTACAAGAGTTTGTTTCTATTATTATCACCTTTCAAATTTGGTGTAGTTTAATGAAATATACAATGGACAAAAAACAATGACATCCTGAGCACTGCAGTAGGTTTAATATCATTTCTTTGTCTTAGAGTTACAAACAAAAGTAAAAATAAGAAACAGATTAGTATATAAATAACAATTTATTGGGCATGAATGCATGTAATTATTTAGGTATTGGTAATCATTTTATGTAGTATCATTTGTTTAATTAGTGTCCAATGTGTTTTATGTGTATAATTCTGCTTTAAGCCAGATATACAAATTGAAATATCAAAATTCAACAAATTTCTTGGCATCACCAGTGTCTTATTTATAAGATTGGGGATATGTTTTATAAATTATTTGATGGTTGTACTTACTTTTATATATTTTAGAGTTAGCTTAATTAGTTTAGCAGAGCAACATGTCACTCTGCTCATGACTAAGGACCCTGTTTGGTCCGACACTAGTTGAGCTAGCCCGACAATAATTATAAAGTGTACCAATATCCACCCACTGACAAATTTTTTAAGACTGCCTAAATGTTAAACTATGGTGAACTTATTGGAACTGTTGGTAATTGTATAAAACGGCTAAAATTTAAAACATGCTTCTTAAGAATATGTTTCAATAATTTAATGAATTCAGTAATATATTCTCTATAAAGCACAACTTCGTAGAAAATATATTACTTTCGTTTCATCTCATAAACCATATACCCAAATCATAATAAACACGATTTTTGATGTAGTTATGACATTTTATAGATAACTATTTTCCGGTGTTTTGATGAGACATGATTTACCCTAGAGTGTGAAGCAGGATGTTAACGCGTCATTGTACTATCGACAGCAGCCACGGATGACCCCTCCTAAGGTTAAAATCGCATAGCAGGCCAACATGGCACGTGACACGCCCCTTTTTTTTGTTTGAGTTTTTTTACACTACTTTTGTTTACTGATTCTAAGGCGATACAAACTCAACTGGTCAGCTACGACCTTTTTGTTTGAGTTTTTTTACACTTTACACACTTTTGTGTACCGCCAGGATTGATTATTTATAGGTACTTAGTATAAACATTCTCAAATAGAAATCAGCAATTTAACATTGGTTATGTTCTGAAGCCGCTATGATCAAACGAATCAAAACGACTGGAAGGTATCAAATATATTTTATTACCTATTTATTTATACAACAATGTTAATATTTGAATAGGCCGTAGGTCGGCTACATAATAGTTTATTTAGTTTTATTGATGTGCTCGTATAATGGACTTCTTTGATGCAGATACGTTTTTAAATATTTCAGACTTCATTAATATAATAATTATAAATGTTAATTGAATAAAGCTACCTTGAAATAAATAAATAAAACAACAATATACTTACTATCTCAGTAAAATTGTAATTTAAAAGTTACCTACTGATACTAATTTAACAACTAGGTAGCTACGTTCCATCAAACTAAACAAAAAAAAAGAAAGTAACAAATAAAACCTATTTCAATGATTAAGTATAACAATGCTTAAATTTATATTTACATTCCATACCGTTATTTTTAATCCTAAGAGACAATACTCTTTATTTATTTTGTATAAAGCAAAAACAAAAGTTAATACAAAAAGCTACAATTAAATTTACTATTAGAAGAGTAGAGTATTAAAGTGCCTGTGGGAGCTCGTGGTTAGAAGTTCGGTATTGTGTCAACGCAACAACTGTCCAAATATGATACCATCTGGCAAAAGTAAGAAAAGTCATAAAAACAAACGGTTGGTACACTTTTTGTTCGAAGATTCCTTTTTGATTGGTTAACAAAACTAAGGGCGGAGTCACTTAAAGTCAACATGCCTAAGCGAAATTTTTCTTAAATGGTCATCCGTCGTTGCTGTCGATAGTACATACTAATACACAAAAGCTATTTGGAGCAATAATTATAAATAAAAATATAATTTTCAATTCATACTCCTTTTTATTATGTTTTAACAGTTATGAAATGACAATTATAATGACTAAATGCCACACTGAAACATTTAATGATGTGACTCCATAATAAAGATATTTATTTTGAAGGTAATGCCGCACTAGTGATAATCCTTTTGCTAGTTTACAAATATTGACTTAACAGACACAAAGGTAACTTAGTTTAGGAATGGTATGTGAATTACACAAACTTGTAACTTGTGGGGATCCAATCTATATACAACGTTATTCTTACTTGGTACAAAAGCCGAAACACCCCAACCATATTATTATAAGAACAATCAATAAAACTAAAAAAGAATCAGAAATAATAAAACCTCACTAAGCTATCAGCTGATATAATTGCACCGTTGTCCTCGCGGGTACGGGGGCTGCGGGCGCGGGCGGGGGCGGGACGTCCCGCAGGACGAGACGGGGGTGCGGGGGCTGCGGGCGCGGGCGGGACGTCCCGCAGGACGAGACGGGGGTGCGGGGGCTGCGGGCGCGGGAAGGACGTCCCGCAGGACGAGACGGGGGTGCGGGGGCTGCGGGCGCGGGCGGGACGTCCCGCAGGACGAGACGGGGGTGCGGGGGCTGCGGGCGCGGGCGGGACGTCCCGCAGGACGAGACGGGGGTGCGGGGGCTGCGGGCGCGGGCGGGACGTCCCGCAGGACGAGACGGGGGTGCAGGGGCTGCGGGCGCGGGCGGGACGTCCCGCAGGACGAGGTGGGGGTGCGGGTAGCGGTGCAGGGTGCACACCGAAAGGGTAATTCCCAAACTATGAAAGATTAGTGCAATGATAAATAAGCATTTAACTATGTATTGTGGTTTGTTCGATAAATGCCTACCGGCCGCCGCCCGCCGGCCGTTTCTTACCTATTAAATAGTGTGTCCTATTTTAACAAATTTTGATAGACATTTGGGATAAAATATAACATGGTTTAAAAACTATTGTAATCGATTCTATTTGCTGATTTTGAACAAACTATTTTCAAGTTTCGTACTAAGGAAGAATAACGTTGTATATAATCTTTCCGTACTGGCACTGGCGAGGCTACCACTTCACACACACAGTGCGAGTTTACTATTAAAAGTATGTATAATATATACCTGTATTACCAGACATAATAAAAAAATATTGCGTCTGGCCACCGCTATGCCGCTGCGATTTAATAGGATGAGTGTCACATTGAGTTTTAGAAGAACATTTCTAGTGTGCAGTTAGATATATACCTATTGTTTAACAATGGCCCAGCAATATGGTTTATTTAATTGCGCCCAAAACAAGACTGCCACAACTGTAAATATTATGATTTTTGTATATGAGGTAGGTACAGCAAAAATGATTTAGTTTTTACGGGTCGAGACTCGTCGGTCCCCTAATATTCATCCCCCAGAATAAAAGTTGTAGATTCGGCACCTATATAGGTCATTGGGCTCATTGATTCCCTGGCAGGAGACCAATCAATATTAATTTATAGTTAAGGTACTCGTCCTCTGGAATAAAAGTTATAGACACGGCACCCGCTCAGGCGCCCTTAAAATTAGCAGAGTGAATAAGAAATATAAATGATTTTAAATAAATAATATATCAGGGGACGAGTGGGGCACCTCAAATATTTGAGGGGACGAATGGGCACAGGGTGCGTGCGAATATCAGGGGACCAATGGGTACCAACCCGTTTTTACTAAAACTATATTAAAGTGTGACAATGGCTTGACACATATTTGGCCCAATTATTCTACCTGCTGTGCAGGACCAAAGGCAAAGGGAACCGCTTCTAAAAAACTAAAATTCATATCTTGGGTTACAGATTAGAACAATTATTTTAATGTACATAGTACTATAGTCACAGTTGTTGTATAATTATGTCTATAAACGTGATATCTTTTTATCCTTATTATTTAATTAATTCACTATTTATAAAAAGACGAATATAATTAGAATCTTAATATATTTGGCTCGACTTGGAGTAACCGTGTTTGCAAAATGAATTACATCAACACAACAATTCTCAACAATTTTGTGTCTTATTGCCGGCGTCATTAGGTTATTTAGCTGTTTTAGAATTAATTGTAATAGTCAACATTGATATCTATTTAATAAATTGACAGTTATAATCATAATAATAAATATTGCCACTGGAAGAGCCTTTTAAAATATTTTTTTAAAATTTCTGGTGTTAAGACTATTTTAAGCTGTATTCTATTTGTAAATAGTACATTATAGTAGTTGGTGAAGAATACTAGGAAATTCTATATTGCTGAAGCTTTAGGTACTTTAAATATTTCATTATTTGAAATTAAATGTTTCAGATATATTTCTAAGACGTAGATTTATTTTAATTTTACTCCTTTCTTCCTTGTAAATAGTCATACCACACAAAAATACAAGTTTTCCTAAAATCATCTACTCGTATTATTTTTTGTTATGTAGTCTACTTTAAATATAAACTTAAATAATTTACATACCAGCGTGTAAGAAAAAGCTTTCTTTATTTAAATTTTTTATTATAATGGTATAATTTTAATTAAATATCATTTAATAATTATTGGTCTTTTACTGTTGTTCTAATGCAGTTTGTGTCTACTTAACGCCTTAAAAGGAACGAAATGGTGCCATCATGTTTAACCAGCGGCATAACTTTGTTTTCTCGCAAACATCTCAGATCGACACCGCATTATGTTACCGATCCGAGAAATGGTGACATTATTTAAATGTCTTTTAGGTTAGTGCAATATTGTAAGATTTCTTCATAATTAAAGATTATCAGTAAAATGCTGAAAATTGCAAGGCACGCAGTTATATTAACTACTATGGTGCTGCGGCGCTTCAAGCGCCACTACTATCCATATCTTCGAATCCACCTATGAGTGTGTATTTACAGATTGCTCATAAAGAGTACCTACCTTATGACTGTTACGAGTTATGTCAGTAAAAGTTTGTGTGCTTATCTTACCCCTACCCTTGTACAATATTTTAAGCTCTCACTTATAGAAATATTTTTGACCGATGACTAACTAAATA
Source organism: Catocala nupta (assembly GCA_963675205.1). NCBI lineage: Eukaryota > Metazoa > Arthropoda > Insecta > Lepidoptera > Erebidae > Catocala > Catocala nupta. The sequence goes on from OY776082.1 coordinate 15,364,436, forward strand.
CTACAGTTATTACTCCTCCAAGCTCAATTATACTAGGTATAACGTTCAACTAAGTGCACTTGTACTTTATAAACGATAGTTTTGTGTCTAAGGAGTCACTCCAGATTTAAAACCATGATTGTCTGGTATTATGTAGCTACAGCGAATGGAGTTTTCTTCATGATGAACACACAAACCTGTGACTTTATGGCGAATGTGGGAATAGCGAAAACTGTTAAAACGAAGATCTAAAGCACCAGACGCACCGACTAATTCTGGCAGTTTGTGATTTTAATTTCGACTTATTATATTGGTGCAATCAGATTATCGTTAGGCATTGTGGTTCCCGAGATATTGAGGTGGCTGTGTCAAGGTCAGCGCTCATCTTGGCACAACCACTAATGGGCCTCCTTATATCTTTTAAATGGATGCTCGTACGATGCTGGTATTTTGTGATCAATGTCTACTAATTATTGGTATATTTAGATCTTCGTTAAGTAAATTGAATCCTGGAAAGAAGTAATAAAATACAAAAGAGGCAAGTAAGGGGTTTGCAAAATGACCAAAATCAACGTGGATGGAGCCGCATGCGACCGTTTATTATAAATATATTTTCAGTTTAATATAATATAACTACATACTGAATGTGCTCTTAAAACAAGATTTTAAATTTATACTGACGGACATATAAACTGCATCAATGTTCAAGACGCCTTTGAAATAAACCAATTTAACCAAAAAATTTAAATTTAAACCTATAATTTGGTTCGTTAACTTCATAACAGCGTAGTATCATATCCATATGTGTGTTTGTATACTGGAAAGGACCATTAAATTTTTTTGAACAAAACCGTAAATGTAACAAAAATTGGTATTGGTTGGTTTATTGAAAAATTGGTTTTTACAATAAAAAGAAAGTTGAAGCACATGTTTTTTTTTTCTTTTAATAAAGTGTATTGGCTCCACGTGCCATTATTACAGATTCTAATCGGATCCGCATAGATCTGATTAGGATTATTAAATGGTCTTGCGGAATATTGTTCCATTCTTGTGCAATCGCTGTTCTTAGTGCTGCCACTGTTGTGGGCACAGGATTTCTCACATATACAGCTTTTTTTAAACTATCCCAAACATGCTCATTGGGTTCAAGATCCGGGCTGCATGCTGGCCAATTCATGGTACGTATCCCAACCTCTTCGCAATATTGTCGAACTTGTGCAGCGGCGTGGGGTCGGGAATTATCTTGCATTAGAATAAAATTATTTATTTAAAAGATTAATTTAATTTAAAATTTATTTAAAAAAAAGAATTATAATTTTATTTTGTACCACGTGAGCTACTAAAACCTGTGTTATATTTATATAGCGTTGTGTCGTTAAACCATCTCTTCTACTGTTTTGACGAACCATGTCGATATAATGTCGACATAAGTTCTGTTCGCCCGATCATCGAAATACTATCCCATACCATACACGAACCGCCTCCAAAAGGAACACGCTCCTCAATGCAACTTTAAGCATATATCTCTCCATGTCAACGATAGACTTTTCTGCGGCCGTCTTCACCAATTAAAACATGTCCTACACTCATTGGTGAACAATATGAAGGTCCATTGCTCTTCAATCCAATTAAGATGTTCCCGCACTAATCTTAAAACGAGATTGTCTGTGGGCTGCAGACAGCTTTGGACCATTTGCTGGTCTAAAAGGGGCGATTGGCGCTTCCTTATGCCTCCTTCTTATTGTTCGTGCTCTCACGTTTACTCCACGCACTTCGTTCAGTTCTGTTTTTAAGTTTACTGACATGAGGAAACGATTTCGTAGGGAAGTTAAAATAATAAATCGGTCGTCACGACGGGTGGTTGCTCTAGAAACCGTAGACTGGTTTAAATTTAAATTTCTAGCAATCGTTTGTTGATCCAAGCCTTCCCGCACCAATGCCACAAACTTCAACGCAGTACCGACGGCAAGCACTTCACACTGCAACTTCCTCTTCGCACCGCAGTAATTTCAATCGACAGATTGAAGTCAGCCCATCTACTCAACGAGGAAAACTCGCCAGAAAACACAACAACAACAAACATGCCAGCCTCGAACACATCACCCACACCAATTTTAATTTTAATTTAATTTAATTTAATTCAGATACAGATCCATATTTTGTTAGTAACACACCTTATATACCTATGTTAGTAAATTTCAAAAAATATTTTACTATGAAACTAATTCATGTATCTTTCTGCAGCGTCAGCACCGCCACTATGTATGCGGTTCCAACGCTCCAGAAAAACACAATCATATTTCTCAGCAATAACCTTCAGAATGCTGTTGGTACTCCCACGAATTCTACGCAACACTGAGGCACATCGCTTTCGCATGATTGCGCCAAAACTGTCTATGGCCGCTTCAGCAAACATGTTTGATGCGCTGCAGAATCGTGGTAGGCCCAACAACATCCTGAAAGCATTATTGTACTGGATTCGAAGAACATTGTAGGCCCTCTGCGTGTGCCTTATCCACAGGCTGCACGTATAAAAGGACTGACAATACGCCCTGAAAAGGGTGATTTTGACAGCCCCTGTACATCGCGCAAACCTGCGGGCCAGCATATTGCAGCGGACCGACAACGCTCTTCTCTCCCGTTCCATGTCCCAGTCATCACAAAGATCATCGCTCACTATATGACCCAGGTACTTAAAACGCGACACTGTTCAGCGCTACTCCATACAGGTAAACCGGGGGCACAGATCTCTGTTTTTTGGTTCCAACAGCACCAAACACCATTATCTCACTCTTCTTTACATTATATAGGAGTCCGTGGGTAGCAGCGTACCCCTCACATATCTTAAGCAACCGTCTGAGAGCATCGATCGAGGGACTCAGCAGCACCATGTCATCAGCGTAGCTTATGCTGTTTATAACATTCCCATCAATTGAGCATCCGACACCAGTGCTGCTGAGCTCCACGATCAGCTGATTGACATACAGGCTGAAAAGCACAGGAGAGGTCAAACCGCCTTGCCTCACCCCACACTCCAACCCGTACCCCTCAGACAAAGCACCCGACCATCTGACCTGGTTAATTTGATGGCTGTACCAGTACTTAAACAGTTCAACTAGCTCATCAGGTATCTTCTGCTCGCGCAGCTTACTCCACAAGATGTTATAGTTAACCAGGTCAAAAGCTTTGGATAAGTCCAGGTAAGCCGCATAAACAGGAGTGTTCCTATCAGTGTAGTACCTAACCGTGTGCTTCAGCGCTAGGATAGCAGTTTCTGTGGAAAGTCCAGCTCGAAAGCCGAACTGAGCGTCGTGCAGCTCTATCTGTCCAGTTATTCTGCGCTCAAGCACACCGTCAAGCACCTTTGCGATAACAGTGGCCAGAGAAATAGGTCTATAATTCTCCCTATCCGAGATATCTCCTGTCTTGTTTTTCACTATGGGCACTACAATTGTCCTCATTAGCTCAGTCGGGAGATAGGAGTGTCTCATACAAAAATTATATAACATAGACAAGACCCTGGGAAGATGTTGACCAGCAGATTGGAGATGTTCTATACTAAGCCCATCATGACCTGGAGATTTGCCTCTAGTCATGCCCTTGATTACTTGTCCAATCTCTTTCGATGTTATATTAACCGGGCTTCCAAAACATTTCCCCTCTGGACCCGTCCCCCCTCCGGTGGACTGAAGTCGCGATGTAACTGAGAAATGCCTTCTAAATATTTCTGCAATATCCTCTGGTTGGGATACACCATTAACGCCCACGGGTACCGCCGGTCTCACGTACAATCTCTGGGTGGACTTCCAAAATTTCTGAAAATGTTTTTTCTTATGCTGAGTAGCTAATATGTCCATCTTAACTTGGACCTCATTATCTTGACAGTACTTTAACTTCTGTTTAAAAACTTTTCGTGTCTCTCTCATTTCTACAAACATCTGTCCCGATTTAGGTTTTCCATGCCACACCCAGTTCTTAAACGCAGTCCTAGCGCACACGTGAGCGTCCCTGACGTACTTATTCCACCCAATCACTGTGCGCCGACCCCTGCGACCAGCCACCAAACCAGAGCTGGCTTCTGCAGCTTCCCGAAGTGACGTAACAATATTATTGTACAATCTATCAATTACTACACCATGATCTTTATTTTGGCAGAAGTGGTCACAACAGTCGCCTAGCTCAGAAGGAAAATCTATACACCTAAGCTTATTCATACATAACTCATAGTACCTATCAATCTGACCTTGGGTTCTTTCTCCCCACAGTGCCTTATCCACTACCTTACATCCGTGTTTAGTCGCGGCAGCATCCGTTCGCCCCACCACCCCCAGGTTTAGATGAATACAGAGAGGAAAATGGTCCGACCAATAGACACTTTGATAAACTTCCGCCTTCTCCACTGCCTTCCACGCTGCTTCAGACACCAGGCAATGGTCGAGCCAACGCCTACTGCCACATACATCACTAATAAAAGTATAAGTACCTGAGTCAACACCGAGCTTCTGATAATCAGCACAACACCATTTTTGTTCGTCACAGAAACTTATTAGTTCCCGGCTAAACAATTCGCCAGGGTGAGCATTAAAATCTCCAAGGATCAAGACATGTTCCAAATTCTCACTCTCTACAATGGCCGCTATTTCACTTAAGCACTCACAGAAATCATTCAAATTGTCAATACAATCGGTCGGCATATAAACACTAAACACCAGCAAAACACGACTATCACAGGTAATTTTAATAGCCGCTATACGATTACTAGCACAGGAAATAACAGTAACTGACGTAAAAACCGTCTTTCTCCATAAAATAGCCACACCACCGTATGGTCGGCCCCTCAAAATACCTTCCGAAATATTTACAACGGACTTTCCAAAATAACCAAAATCTAGGTCTAAATTACCAAGTATTGGTATTTCAACCGGCAACAACCAAGTTTCCTGCAACGCAATTATATCCACCGATTTACACAAATCTTTTATACACGTAGTAGATCGCTTTAACGATTTACAGTTATAGCTTACAATCTTAGCAAGTAAATTATTATTATCAAATGGCGTACTATCCATCAGCGAAATCTATTAGTAACTGTTTTTTCATGCTGTTGCAGGACACCTGGCTGTCGCTCGGTTACACTATTATAATAAATATACCTACGAAATGACACGCCCGAGGGCCACAGGTTCGCATTCATAAAGACATCCACCTTCATTTTTGGTATTAAAAATTTATATGCTGCGTAGCCCTTATTCCTTTTCATATCCATTTTGCACAACAAAACATCTACATTAGTTTTTCTTTTAATGTATAAAACTATGTCCTCCATTTTTGTCTCCGTGTTTACATTATAAATATAAAAAGGAACACTCACATCCGCCGCCTTAAAAGAACATTCAGGCAATGTTTCTGCCTTACCTTTCAAACCAACAAACCGATTTCTTAATCTTGTTCTTTGTATTTTAGTCCACCCTTCATTAGGTGATTCTTTTTTCCAACCACCGTCACTCAGTCCTTTGCGCAAAACATCTGACATTTGTTCGCGCTTGTCACTATTAATATGAGTCGACGACCTCGGTGTACCTTCACACGCCAATGTGTCAACGTTCGAAACCGCAGTAGACCTCACTATAACGTCAGCGCACATTTCTTCCGCCGCCAACATTGCCGTCCTTGTCTCGCAGTCCTGTTTCGTCGAAACCGCGGTTGCGGCCTCCACGCGCTCAATATTGCTCCTCCCATCGCATGCCAATGTGTCAACGCTCGAAACCGCAGTAGACCTCACTATAACTTCAGCGCACATTTCTTCCGCCGCCAACATTGCCGTCCTTGTCTCGCAGTCCTGTTTCGTCGAAACCGCGGTTGCGGCCTCCACGCGCTCAATATTGCTCCTCCCATCGCATCGGGATTTTTCCACTGCCTGCGTATGCGTCACTGGTGAAGCAACAACACTGTTCACAATAGTATCATTATGCATCTTGTTCACATTTTTCTCACAAATATCACTCGTTGCCGTTGTTGACCTCTCAGGTATAAAGTGTATGCCAGCTGGACCACTCTCGTACTCAAAATCATTGTCTAATAAGCACGCACCTCTCCTCCGATTGATATTCATACTTCTATAGCCAGAATTACTTGATAACTTCATGTTCATCACATCGTCCATCGTCACATATTTTTCTTTAATCACCGCCACATCTTCTTGCAGTTGAATGATATCCCTCAGAAGTCGTGTTGAGTCGATATGATCATATGTCACTAGGGGTAGTTTATGGAGATTTCTCGCTACAAAGATAGGCAATGACTCAGGATCTGTTTCCTTTATCAAGGTAATGATGTCTTCAATATCCCGTCGGTTTTTCCCCTCTTTTTTACGTTTGATTTTTCGGCGAGATGTATCAACGGATTCAAATAACAGGTTTTTCGCAAGTGTTATTTCCTCTTCTTTAAAAGCAGTGACACACAACCGTATCATGCTGTCTTCATCCATTATGCCCGCTTTATTTTGTACGAACGCCAGCAATTCGTTTATCACCACATTGCAATTAACGCATTTCACTATATTGTTAGACATTTATTTATTTTTTTTTTGCCTCGCAAGGTCGATGACCTCTCGGTATACGTCACCGCACAGCGCAATTCCTACGTCGTCACCAGAACCGGCAGCGTGGTGAAACAAAATGTACGCTTTGCTTAGACGTGAGTGAAGTGGCGTATGTATACACGCACAATCAACGTATAAGTTTATGAGGAACCTGGAATCGAACGGAGCATACGTCTAGCCGCGCCGAAACCAAGCGACATGAGAAGGCGATCGAACGGAGCATCATACGTTTAGCCGCGACGAAACTGACGAACTAGCGACGCGCGAACAGGCCATCTGCTTTTATACGTGGCACTATTTTTGCACACGCGTAAGGACCGCCGCGCTGCACGCACACACGCGTGAGGGTTTCCAGGAACTCACTCGTAAATGTTAGATTTTTTGTTTACTTGTCGCTGATTGGTGTAAATGATTATTTGTACACGTTATTGCTAGCGTTACTTGCATGAACAATAAATGGTATATAAGAAGGCTTAAAAATTGTAAATACATTCTCAATTGAATCAGTCTACGTGGTTCAATATAACGGTTACCAGCTACGGACCTGGCTTATGCCTGCCGGCTGATCTACAACCCTAACGGTTACCAGCTACGGACCTGGCTTATGCCCGCCGGCTGTAATGCGTTAAAGTATTTTTGTAAGTCACACTTTCATATAGGTACTAAGTAATAAACTTTACACAACAAAGTTTTTGAGCAAAATATCTGAAAACACGAAAGTTTATTTTCAAATAACGTTTTTGATAATTTGTAGCTAATTTCATGCGTATTCAATGTTGCCACAAGATCATTAAATAATCTTCTGAAAATTACCAAAAAAATGGTTGTAAATTATGGTGTGTTATCAATTTTCATCATATTTATAGGGACAAAACCAGTCCCTATTCACCTCTTGATCCCTATTTTACGGTACCTAACATTTTAATTGAGTTAAACCCTCCCCTAAAGACCGAAACAACGGAGTATTGTCAAAGAAAATAAATTTAAACAAACATATTTTGTAATATTTTGGTATACTGCGAAGTATCGGATATACATTATCATTATACTGTGCCATACATAATCGATGTTCTTTGACTAATTTTATTTAGGCTTCCTTTGATTAATTTTATTCAGGCTAACGATCAATGTCTCACCATGATGGGATTTTATTGGCAAATTATTTTTGATATAATTATAAACAAATATCTTATAGGAAAATGGCATGCTTGCTCGCTGCATTAATTAAATGCTGTTTCACACGCATGTGAAACTTAACTATCTTAATTACCTCATTTTAAAAGGACACATTGCCTCTTTAGTTCTAATTTCGGATGCGTTATCGGTAACAAAGAACTTTCCTATTAAACATAAGTACACACGGTTACACATCAAGTTAGACACCCTATATACGTATAACTATGCTACATACAAAATAGAGAATTGTCGGAAAGGGACCGTGCATAGCGGTGTCGACCAATCACGGTGCACTAGCGTATGTAATAAATTAAAATAAAACATTTATAAAGTCAAGTGTATTTTTTCAGTGGTATCATTACAGCAGAAATTATATAGCTATCCTATTTTCCACTATCGTTATCTCTGTCGAGTCTTAACAACCCTCCAATCAACATTTTATAAAACAGAGTTAGCCGACCCTGGCGACAAGTCATCAGCGATTTCACTTTATTACATAAACTATTATTAGTTTTAGTCGATACCAACCTACCTTTTTAATTAATTTTGATAATATATACCTTATAACTAATCTGTAGGCTAATTCACGTAATTAAATAAGTTCAGTTGCAGTTAAGTTTCGATAAAAATAGCCCTTTTCGTATTCTCGTAATTTTGACAACCGCTGTCAGATACGGCCGCGTCAAGTTCGCGTCACGCGAGCGCTATAAAGTATTCTACTGCTGCGCGTTTTATGTGCGTGATTGAGATCGCAACTTGACCGGTATTCATCTATTCATTTGACGTCTCAAATGACAGTTTAGTCCGATCAACGTGAAACGTTAAACGTGCGATTCCATGCGATTACTTAGTGAGTAAATTAATTTCCCTCGTGTGGCCACACCGTAGACAAATTTAACTGATGTAATGACCCAAAAGCCTGAAAGCCATGTCAAAAGTATTACATACGACTGACGTACAGTTGACGCGCAGCACACGCGCAGTTTACGTGCAGCTCACGCGCAGCTAAACAATTACAAGAATACCATTTTGCATTAAGACGTAAACTTCATTGCAACTGCACCGCAACTTGATCGGCGCGTCACGAAATTAGGTGAATTTAGCCTACTGATTTGAAACATCACATTAATAAAACATCTTTTATTTCTTCCTAAAACTACCACAGATATGAAAAGAAAAGGGTTTTAAAGTAAGATAAAGTATCTATTGACACCACGCAGTGACTGGACATTTCTACGTAACAATGTCCCAAGTCCCAATTGACAGCGGTTCGCCACCTCCAGTGGCGACTGGGACTTTTCCAAAAAATCCTATTCGCCACCGGAAGTAGTACTTGCCTTGTATCAGTTTGCCTTCGCTCGCGTTGGTCTACGCTTGGCCAACATGTATTACAGGCTTAAGGATCAAGCGCCGCGTCCCGTTCAGCGTGAATAAGACAAAATAACAAAAATATAACACTCGCACGTTTCGCAGCGTTCAACTTCTAATAGTTCAAGGTCCAAACAATCTAGGTAGATGTGTCACTGTGTGTATTTATTAATTCTATGAGCAAAGCTTATTATTAAAGACAAGCTAATCAGATATTTATTAAAATGTCTATGCCTACGAAAATCGGTTTACAGTACAATCCGCTCCCGTATTTTCCAATAGGTTAGTAATTCTACTAATATTTTATTACACACTTGCAACACTGCTGTTTGAGTCATTGGTTCAAGCAAGCTGTTCGATTCGAAGTTAATTTTACACACAATTTGTTTATTTAGTTTAGTGGAACTTGTTTTTTTATTTTATTTATGTACTTGTTTTTAGTTACCTTAGATTTTAAGAAATACGTCCCTATCAATCATTACAACTTTTGCATGATATGAAATCTAGTAGCTACTATAATGTAAGTTATAGTACCATCACCGGAAGAGTTGAAAACTTGGAAAACTAAACAATGACAAACATTGATTGTGCTCTTTATTTTGATGTCCCGGATATAAACCGCAAAAAACTTTTTGAAGAAGCATTACTCGGTGCTAAACGGGGCAGAGTCATTTATATATTGAATGAAGAGCTAAATGAGTTACCACTGCTATCTCAAGAACTTAATTCATTAAACAAACACTATATGAAAATGATAACATTTTTGTATGCAAAAAGTCTGGATTCACTAATTGGAAGCATCTCTACTTTAACTGATTGGCAAAGTATCCCTGCCACAATCATTTTAGATGATTTAAGTGCCTACTGTAACAAAACAAATCTTCAGAATGCATGTGGAGTACTTGCTTTACTGATTGACACTGCTCGCTCTTGTTCAGCATCATTAACAACAATATGTAAAATACATATATCAGTCTCAAAAAACACTGTCGGTGAAGATTATTGCAACATATTAAAAGAACTTTATTGTATGCAGAGTTGAGATTAATAAACTTGTAGTATCTATCTGATATAATAATTATTATTGTTAATAACTTTCTTTTATTTCATAAGACAAAACAACATGTGTAAGCACTAAACATGCCACTTTGTTCATAGTTACATTATCATGTGTAATAATGAATGTTTATAAAACATGTAATAAATTTAAAATAACTTTTGAATTGTCAATGGAGTTCTACACAATACAGTTGTATTCACCAAGATAACACTATTACTATGTACTCTTTCATGCTTTGAAGAACACTGCCCATACTAGGGATTAGAGTATTGTCAGCACTTCATAAACATTATTTCCCAAGGAGAGTGCATCTCTGACTTATCCAAGTAATATGCATATTAAATATTTAATTATTGCTTGATTTTACAGTGAAGGCTAACATCATGAGACAACCTGCATGTCTGAGAGTTCTCCATGTTTTTGAAAAATAGTTTAGTCAGCCAACCCACACTAGACTAGCGTAATAGATTATGGCCAAACCCCTCTTCACATATTGAGAAGAGGCACATACCTGGCAATGGGACAGTTTAATACAGGGCTGATGTGATATTATTTTCTTGTAATCAATCATTTCATCAGGGCAATTACTAGTGGCTCATACTAGTTTAATAGTCATATACTTATACAATTACATATTTACAGGCATGAAATGCCCAGCTATATAACAGGCAGCCTGGTAAGTCTAGGAATACCAGACATAATTAAAAATCTTTAACATAATCTATCTATCAGCTGTGACTCAATCAGTTAAATAGTGATGACATACAACCCTAGAATGTGCAGTTGAAATCTAATATTCTGAGTTGGGCACCAGACAATTCTTGGGTGGGCATTTGGCCCTTGCTTATATACTCAAATGGGCTGAACAATTTTCCACGCCAGTCACTTATGAACAATGTTGTTGGGCTAAGTGCAGATAACAAACATCCAACTAACTTACTCAAATGGGAAGAACCCTTGAATAGTACATATCATACCTACTCAAGAGCTAACCTGCAGATATCATAAATGAAGCTAAATTAAATTCTTCCAATTGCGCAGTTGGTTTCTTATAGAAACATACTTACATTGTAATACAGGTCAATGAAATCCTCTGAAGGCACTAAGAGAATTTCCTTGACCTGTTATATTGTCAATATGTAGTTACAACTAACTTAACAGCAAAAGGTGTTTAAAAGAGTTGTTTTGAATATGTTACATTATATTTACCTGGTTTCATCATTCATTTTCAATCATTAAGTGATATAAAGCAAAGGTATAAAACTAGTAAATTAAGGATCAATATCTTTATTTACAAGAGGATAATATTAACATCAAAACACGAATGAATATTTGTATTATTAATACCCAACAACAATATTAACTCATCACCTAAATTTTAATATAATGTAAAGCAAAAAGAACACAAATATTGAAAATAAGAATAAGTAAAATATGTAGTAATTGTGATTGCCTTTGCCCAGTTTTAGAACTCTGCCCATTGTTTTGCCCAAAAAGCCTCCACTTCTGTCGACATCATCATCAAGTCCACGTAACAACTTCTCCTGAAACCGTACTTCATTGCCCAACTCTATGGAGATGTCTTTGAGTGACGTTATTTTACCACTAAGTTCTTCCGCCATTCTTTCATTTTCGTATTCCAGTCCATCTTCTGTGGCCACTCGCGGCACAGGCTGGTATTGATACCCATCTCGGGCCCGACGCATATTGCTTCGACCCGCCGTCTTGCTAATATGTTATTCTATTAACTCGGAAATGTTGGTCGGAATGTTGTGTCAACAAACACCTGCACTGACTTTTTAAATCAAAAATATCACTGCATTTAGCTTCAGATAAGACTAATTTAACGTTTTCAATTCGCTACAATTTAAAACATGATGATTTCCATAACGCATTAATTGTTACGAATACAGCTATTGCAACTTTCAACAATACGACAAATGACAATAATGACAGATGACAAATCATCACTTCAATTTGCGTTTAGTAGTTACTGTGTAAAATTAAATATTTCGATTTTATTTTCTTTACCCGAATCGTGAATTATTTTATACGATATGCAAGTTTGTATTCTATTTTTGAGTCACGATGTAACATAAACTAATTAATAAAGTCTGACAGCGAAAGCATTAAAGCAAGAAAATCATGCTTGCCAGGATGAGAATGGTATGTATCGACTAATAAATGAGTAATTATAGTAATTAATTAATTAGTAATAAAAAAACCGTTGCAATTTGTATCAAGCTATACATTAAACCACCTACACACCAAACGGAAAAGAAGGGTCCCGTGTTGCCGCCCTACCCACACTCAACGATTCTGAAACTGGCTATAGGTGTCTCCGGCTACGCCATGCAATCTAAAATTAAAGCATGATGCGCCCGGTTCCCAACATTTTACTTAGGTACTTTGGGGAGACCAAGATTATCATCAGCATCGGTCGCTTTTTGTAACCACCTAAACATGGTCGGGTTACCACGGTCTTACACGTCCTAATGACTTTTATTTTAATATCTCGTTAATTATTGTATGTAGCTACTACGCTAAAATTTTACAGGTATAAAACTGAACTAACCAACTAATTATTGTCATAACATTCAGTTTATATATCCACATACAGGGTTACAGGGTGGCTAAATAATACCGCGCGCATTGTGACCGTGAACGTGGAGAACTAAATTTCATCGTAAATTGTTAATTACTTACAGGATATTAATGAAACTTCATATACATTTGAACACAGTTACAAGCTACAAAATAAAGTTTAAAGTATGGTATGATAGGACGTATTGAAGCGTTTTTATATTTAATTAAATATATAATGTGCATTATTTTTGTTTTTTTATTGCACAACTAATTATAACTAATTCTTACGAAGTCATGTACAAAAGATTATTAGAACCCGCTTAACCGTTTCAGATATCCAGCAAACGCACAAGCGTTACTCCAGCAGGATCGCGAATAACTTCGCAGCCGAAGAAAGAACAAATACGAAATAAGTCGCAACATTTACCTCGTCTAGACAACTAATTATATAGCTATTATTTATTTAAATATTCCCATTAAAAAAGAATGTTTTTGTGAAATAACTAAAAAACATACGCCCAACAAATTTAAAAATGTGCGCCACAATTACAGAAGCTGGGCAACTAATTATCTATAACATTTATATCAGGTACAATTTTCGACATTATTTTGCTGGGGTAAAGCACACAGTAAAATGTATGGCGGTATGGCGTATGAAGCGTGTAAAAGTTATTAGGATGCGAATGTGTTAATAATCGCCAAACTCCGTAGTTAATTCCTCTCAGTGACGGCATTGATATGGTATAACGTGTCTGCTCTCGTGTAAAATCTTCAATGTTCGTATCATCTACATATAATATGCTGATGATAATTGCAACTGTATTCCCAGGATACCGCCTAGGTATAAGGTTATTTGCGATTGATAAAATCAGTAGGGGCTTGGTATATGAAAAAAGTTAATTCAGATCAACCCTAGATGTGTTACAAAGCTTACAAAAGATCTATATTTCGGTATGAAGATAGATTATTTACATAAATATTATACGGTTATGCTTCTTACTTCACTGGCTCTGTGACCCAAAGTGGAACTTGAGTTTCCGTCTTTAAAGTAGGTACGTCAATCCATGTGCCAAGTCAGACCAATGATGGACATTAATTTCTTTCAGGTCATTGGTGAAATAGTCAAAGAAATGATAGGAATGGCATACTTAAATGAGTTTCGAGCGGTATCTTGGGCGACCCACCGGACGACGCGATTATTGAGATGCATACGACATAAGAGATGTTTATATGAATTAAAAAATATTTCAAATTACATAAACGTTTTATTTCTGTATATGTACAATTTAATGATCTTCATTTGAAAACCAAGAACGGATAATGTTACATAAATTTCAGAAAGGCATACATACTACCATGCATTTTGGGGAATGTATTGCACAAAAATATTTTAACTCTAGAAGTCTACATTTTCACAACTAAATTATAACCAGTATTAAAGTAATAAGATGTTTAGATTTTGAAATATTTTGATTTACAATGCAAGCTTGCTTCGCTTGATTTCTGATTAGACACAATACTTCAACATTTGCTCACCATCTCATGGCACAATTACAAGTTAGTTAAAATGTTTGTATATCCATACATATCACAATATATAGATAAAAACCGTAAAAACCCCCAAAACATACAGTATTTGTACTAAATAATGAAAACATCAAAACTGTCACAAATGTCAATTACATACACATTATGTACATAAGTTTACACTAGCATAATAATAAATTTACATTGAACTAATCAATAAATCAGTCAATTAGTATAATACAACAATATACTCAATACCTCATACCTCGGTAATGTTAACAAAACAGTCAAATATTCAGTCATTTCTGTCGAGGTAAATAACACGAAATGTTTGTTATCTATTACAAATAATTGTGATATCATACTGCATTATAAAGTTAGGGTAGTACAGGTTATTCGCATATTACTATATAGACGCATTACCAATTCAATTTGTAACTATGTTTTGGAATTTATTGATTAAATTTGAATAATGATGCATACAACTAAGATCAATTATTCGCGATATTCGTGCTGTCTATCATAGACATAATATACTGAAAATATTTCCGATAGATTGGAATATATGGTTCTGAAATTTAGCCTCAATATTTACAAATATAATTATTGTATTATTACCTATTCCATATGTCACAAAAATTATTGGCGGACTGTCATTTACTGAGATTTTACGATTGTATGAAACCCGCCGCAATCGAGTCGAGGAGAAAGGAATAACGAACATCTATTATACAAAATCATTCAACGATCACAAGTATACGGTGACTACTAACATCAAACAATGGCCTCGTATTAACATTTATATTTTATACAATATTATATTATAATCGTAAAATGAATCGCTACGATTTATCGATAGTTTATGATTTTCCGATGAATATAATAAAAAAATGGAGCGCCTCCTCGGCGAGTGCAGACTACACGAAATAACAATCACCAACGATTCAGCGCGCGACGACTCCGGCGCGGGCGGAGGGCGCCGGCACCGCCCTCCAGCCGGCTCAGCGAACGAGATTCATCCGCGACACGAGGAGCGCGCGGGCACGCCGGCGGCGCGGGCGCGGGCGCGGGCGCGGCGCGTCAGATGTGCACCGGCACGTGCAGCAGCAGCGCGTCGCGGCGCGGGAACTCCAGCGCGCACATCTCGCACTTGAACGGGCCCCCCGCCTCCGGCGCCGGCGACGCACGGATGGCGCGCAGGTCGTCGGCGGGGCGGCGCGGCGGGCGGCGCGCGCGCGCGGCCCGGCGCGGCGCCGCGCCCGCGGGCTGGCGGGGGCGCGCGCGCTCCTCGGTGTGGATCATGCGCGGGCGCGGCGCGGGCGGCGGCGACGCGCGGCGGCGGCGGCGGCGCGCGGGCGAGGGCGGCGTGGGGGGCGAGGCGGGCGCGGACGCCTCGGAGGCGGGCGACGGCGAGCGCGACGCGGCCGGCGGGGAGGGGGACTGCGTCCAGTCGCGCGCGGAGGGCGGCGACTGATCCGTCTTCAGTTTTCGCCGACGTTTGTATTTCCGCGGCCCCGTCTGTAATTAATGAGCGTTAGCCTCACACCTGTTAAGCTTACGATTAAACGATATACGATTGTATCTATTACGCACTACCACTCTACTTTTTACACCACATATACTGTTTACGAGGTAACGATAAGATACTCGTTACTTCGTAAATAACACATATCATACTGTTAATAGTATGTATCTGTATAGGGTATGTCTATACATTTTTCTGCGATAAGTATTACCTGTGGTTGTCTCTTAAGTGCGGTGTTAGCATCGCAATGCTGGATCAAATGTTGGACGAGCTCGGCACTGGAATGTAGGGTCCGACCGCAAACAACGCAGCAGTAGGCGGGACCACCTGGTTTACAAAAATAAAATATTATTTAAGTATTTATGAAAACTACGCATGCAAGTCACATCTAACTTGCAAAAATACTATTAGATATATAAGTAGCACAACATATATTCATATTCGTCTGCCTTTACATATTTTAGTAAAATATAATGCGTAAGTCAAGGGTCTGTGTTAGGTCCGCTTTTGTTTCTTATTATGCTAAATGATCTCACTAATGAGGTAAAATCGGCAAAATGCCTGTTATATGCCGATGACCTGAAAATAGCTCTGGAGATCAAAACAACTGCGGACTGCATCGCCCTACAAAAAGATGTCGACAAGCTTTATCAGTGGAGCATTATTAATAAACTTAATTTTAACACGAATAAATGCTATGTGATGAGCTATGGCCGAGGGTTGAGACCGATCCACTACGAATACACATTAGATGGTACATGCATAACCAGAGTCCACAACATTAAGGATTTAGGCGTAATCTTCGACCGTAGCATGACATTTAAAAATCACGTGTTCGAGCTTGCTAAGGAGTGTTATAGGCGACTAGGTTTTGTTCTGAGAAATGTTACAGACTTCCAGAACCCTCAGGTCATATGTCTTTTATATACCTCCTTAGTAAGAAGCAAATTAGAGGCCAATTCATGTGTCTGGAATCCTTATACAGCGTCCCAGACTCTCATGCTCGAAAAAATTCAAAAGACCTTCCTCAGATTTCTTTTTAAAAAGATTTATAATTTCTTTCCGTATATGTACCCTACTAACTACCTTTTAGGGATGTTAGGCTTCAATTCTTTAGAGGTCAGACGAGGCTTTAATCAACTCACGATGGCTAATAAAGTCTTTCATGGACGAATCGACAGCCCTGAGCTCCTTACTTTGTTGCTTAGGTTATATGTGCCTGATAAATACGTCAGGCACCGTGAAAGCTGCCGGCCCAAATTATTCGCCAAACCGAAATGCCGCACTGTTGCTAGAGCTCAGTCGCCAGTGTGCCGTTCCCTGGAGGTGCTTAACGCCCTCATGACTGCCTGCCCTAAATGTGATGTGTTTGCGGATGAATGGAAGAAGCTTATGCGAGAGTGCTTAATTTTCTGCGAGAAGAGGTATGAGAGGGACTCAACAATTCCATATTAATTTTTATGTTATGTTTCTGTTTTTGTTGTAATTATTATAGTCTTTTATTGTATTTCTTTCTTTTTATGTTTTATGTTTGTAATATGATTTTTATTGTCTCTATGTTAATTAATGTAATTGGTGTACTGCCGTTTTAATTAACTATAATAAATAAATAAATAAATAAATAACTGAATCTATATTCAAAAAGCCGAAGGCACCTTCGAGAAGCAGGGTGTAGGTACTGTAGCACACATGAGAGTACGTGCAGCATGACTAGCTGGCTGTAGGCTCCAGTACCGCACAAGCGAGTGTGTGTGTGTGTGTGTGTGTGTGTGTGTGTGTGTGTGTGTGTGTGTGTGTGTGTGTGTAGTGAGTACGTACCGTTAGCCCGGCGGTCGGGCGCGGAGTGATGCGAACGCACGTGCTCGCGCAGCACGACGCGCTGGTTAAAGGCGCGCGGGCACACAGCACATGCGTATGGCTTCTCACCTTTCGGAAATAATCAATATTCAAATTAAAATAACGGGACAAATCTTTCGACATAGGCTTCAATTTGACAATTACAATACCAAATACCTAGCGTTATTTTAATGATTCTATGTTACTCTGAATCTAAACGGTTACAACAAATCTACAGTGGGAGCACTTGCTTAAGAAAATATGTTTTCCTACCTCCATTTGAGCCAGAAAAACACTTCTTCTTTCACAAATAAAATATTTAATTATTTATTACAAGTATTGTATATCCTTTCTATTGGCAAACGAGTTGGAATTATTACTAGGCCAACTAAATATTTATACTAACACACTAAAATACTAAAATGTTTGGTAGAACGGGCCATTCTCTGGAACTACCAGTCAAAACATTCTTTTTTATTTGATACTAAACTGCAGTCTGTCGTAGATTATTTTCGAACGTAGTCACAGTGCGTCATGAATCTTCAAACGCTTAAAGATAAATGTAATTATAAAACCTGTGTGTATCCGTTCATGCTTGCGAAGAGTGCCACCATCAGCAAACGCCTTCCAACAGAACCGACACGCATATGGCCGCTCCCCCGTGTGTATGCGGATATGGATCTGCTGAGAACTCCGCGACCCGAATACTTTGCCTACATGATAAATAAAAGTACGCAATAAATTTATTGTCATCCTTTAAACATTCTAATGTGTGCGTTACCCCAGCAAAATAATGTCAGAAATAGTACCTAATATAAATGTTATAAATAATTATTTGCCCAGCTTCTGTAATTGTTGCGCACATTTTTAAATTTGTTGCTCGTATAGTTTTTTAGTTATTTCACAAAAACATTTCCTGCTGGGGTAACGTTAGTAACGTTACCGTAGCCAGACATTTTCTTTTTTAATGGGAATATTGGAATAAATATAAGCTATATAATTAGTTGTCTAGACGAGGTAAATGTTGGTCGCTTTTTTGTAACCACCTAAACATGGTCGGGTTACCACGGTCGTACACTTCCTAATGACTTTTATTTTAATATCTCGTTAATTATTGTGTGTACTACGCTAAAATTTTACAGGTATAAAACTGAACTAACCAACTAATTATTTATATATCATTTAGTTTATATATCCACATACAGGATTATCAGTGGCCAAATAATTCAGCGCGCATTGTGACCGTGAAAGTGGAGAACTAAATTTCATCATAATTTGTTAATTACTTACAGGATACTAATGAAACTTCATATACATTTGAAGACAGTTACAAGCTACAAAATAACGTTTAAAGTAAGTCTTTACAGCTCTTATTTAAAGTGTCAGGACATATTGAAGCGTTTTTATAATTAATTAAATAACCTTTAAACGGTGCATTGTTTTTTTTTTTTATTGCACAACTAATTATAATTAATTCTTACGAAGTCATGTACAAAAGATTATTAGAACCCGCTTAACCGTTTCAGAGATCCAGCAAACGCACAAGCGTTACTCCAGCAGGATCGCGAATAACTTCGCAGCCGAAGAAAGAACAAATACGAAATAAGTCGCAACATTTACCTCGTCTAGACAACTAATTATATAGCTAATATTTATATCAATATTCCCATTAAAAATAAAATGTCTGGCTGCGGTAACGTTACTAACGTTACTAACGTTACCCCAACAGACAATGTTTTTGTGAAATAACTAAAAAACTATAAAGTAATAATATCAGCCCTGTATTAAACTGTCCCACTGCTGGGCACGGGCCTCTTCTCAGTGTGAGAAGGGTTAGGCCATAGTCCACCACGCTGGCCTAGTGCGGGTTGGCAGACTTCACATATATTCAAGAACATGATGGAGAACTCTCAGACATGCAGGTTTCCTCACGATGTTTTCCTTCACCGTTAAAGCAAGCGATAATGAATTATTTAATACGCATATAACTTTGAAAAGTCAGAGATGCGCGCCTTGGGTTCGAACCCGAGACCTCTGCGTGGAAATCCAAAGGTTTTGCACTAGGATATCGCTGCTCTAAAACGATACGTGCAACTAATTTAAAAATGTGCGCCACAATTACAGAAGCTGGGCAACTAATTATCTATAACATAATACTATAATATATTACATAATAATATAATATATACTATAATATATTACTATTTTCGACATTATTTTGCTGGGTTACCGCACACCATTCAAACATGTAAGAGCCGGGGTGACCATATTTTTATTGTAATAATATGCAATTCCCGCACTAGGAATAATTCCTAGGTCGCGGGGGACTTTACAAACATTCAACCAACGGACACAGAACACCTAGACTCGGAACAATCATTGGTGGATCACTCAAATTTTTGTCTCGTGTAGGATTCGAACTCCACCATTGCAATCACTATGTCATCCGTGCAGTCATTTTAAAGTATGACAAGCAATTTAAATGAACATGTTTGTGGTCTATCTATGCATAAATGCGTATGACCGTAAAAGGATATCTCACTGTCACCCCTGCAAGCTTACTACGGCGGTTATTTTTATTTTTATTCACCAAACTGATGTACAATCACACTTTATCAAAGGACATAAGCTGAAATAATTTTAAGATTGACATCTACTAGATGTGAATATAGCTTGCACATAATACTATGTCACAAGTTGTACAATGTTTAGTTATTTTAATTGTCAAAATAAAAGAACATCGATGTACACACAGCGACACGTCAATTTAGATTGTTTGGACTTTGAGTTATTAGAAGTTGAACGTTGCGAATCGTGCGAGAGAGTGCGTTAAATTTTTGTGTTCCTTACCATTACATCGACACCACTATGCACTGTAACTGAGCAGCGATAGCTCAGTGGGGAGACCAACATACTGCAATGCAACGGGTCTCGGGTTCGAACCCACGTCGCGCACCTCTGACTTTCGGAAGTTATATGACTTTTCGAAATGATGTGCGTATTGATTGACAATTATCGCCTGCTCCGTGCCTCGGAGAGCACGTTAAGCCGTCGGTCCCGACTGCCATGGACATCTATGGCAGTCGTTACTGGGGAAGTCGACACAAAAGATCCCACTGGGTCGAAGTGTCGCCGGTTCTCTATTTTGTATGTAGCGTAGTTACGCGTATATGGGTGTCTAACTTGATGTGTAGCCGTGTGTAGGTACATCAAACTAGCTTTAAAAAGTTTGTTATATAAATTTTAGCGTGGATACAAAGAACTGCTAGTTCTTTAATTAGTTATAGGTAGGGTGGGGTAGAAAATTTACATAACCTATAACCTAACGCGAGCGAAGCCGCGGGAAAAGTCTAGTTAATAATATTAGTAAAGATAAATCTGTAAAGTAACGGATGTAACGATTCAATACTTAAAGAATTAGGCAAATACAGCCTTGGCCAAAAGTATGGAGCACCTCATGTATTTTTCACGTGCGTAATATTTGCAGTAGGAAACAATACATTTTATTTAAATATGGATAAGGTGGCATCTAAAAAGATATTTAAAACAATTGTGTACCCAGTTAGAGCTAATAAAACATCCGATACAAAGCATCTTATCCGTTTAATAATTTCCAATCTTTAATTCAGTTTACTATTTTGCGTCGTTGTTTACACATACCGTCATCTAGCGCACTTCTTGTATTATTTTGTGTTCAGTTATATTAATTTCGATACACAATACGTAAAACATCCGAACTATCTCTTGAAATACGTGTGAAAATACAACCTTTTCATGAACAAGGGTAATCCCAAGTTGAGATATCCAGAACTATTAAGTGGTCGCGCCAAGCGGTGCAATTTACCATTGAGCGATTCGCTGCTACCGGTACGCACAGCGATATGCCCAGAACTGGACGAAAAGGTATTACCAGTGACCGTGATGATCGAAAATTTGTGAGAGAGTCTTTGAAAAACAGGACAAAAATGTCTTCTGAGTTCGCTGCTGAGTTCTCAGTGGCGAGTAACAACACAATTTCTGCCAAAACGACTCGTCGAATACTTCATGAAGCTGGTCTCAAAGGGTGTAAAACCAGGAAGAAGCCATTGATCTCAGACAATAATAAAAAGGCTTGCTATGCATGGGCCTTAAAGTACCAACATTACACTAAATAAGACTGGTCAAATATTGTGTGGTCAGACGAATCAAACTTTGAAGTAAGTTAGATAATATGAATGTATGGATAAATAAGTATTGTTGAAATTTAAAAAGCTATACTGTTGTCTTTTCATGATTAGTTAATCTCTATTTATTATGTTTTTGTTTGATCTTTGGAAACCCCTGGTGCTACCTTCGTGAGTCGCCGTGGGGGAGAAGAATTTATGCTAGAATGTGTGGTCCCGACTGTAAAACACGGCGCAGGTACCGGGGTGACCTGGGGCTGTGTCTGATACAGGAGTCAGCGAAATATTTGTGTATGAGGGCCGAAGGGACTCTACAAAATACATTAATGTGTTTGGAATCAGCTTTATTGCCTTCGTTTTTATTCGTTAAACGAAGGCAATAAGCCTTCGTTTTTATACTTTTTGGTGACATTAATATGGATGGAGTTAAATTCCAGAAGATAACGCACTATGGCATAAATCGGCCCGCACAATGTCAGTTTCGTGAAAATTCCATTGAGCTTCTGGAATGACCTGCACAGTCGCCGGACCTTAATCCTATAGAACATTTATTGGGAATCCTAAAGCGTAAGGTCCGACGCCACACAATAACAACAAAAGAAGAACTAAAAATACGCCTCCACCAAGAATGGAATACCATAACTGAAGAACAATGTAAAAATCTTGTAGGCTCTATGCCAAGATGAATAGCTACTGTGTTAGCGGCTAAGGGTGGCCGACGAAATATTGATTTTATATCAAAGTAAAGATCATTTAAAATGTACACAAGTTGTTTCATTTAATTCTATACAAATCTTTTTACAAAATGCAGTTTTTATAGGGGTGCTACATACTTTTGGCCAAGACTGTAATTACTCACCACACACTCTGCAGGGAAACTGCCTTGAATTATTTGATATTGACGTATTATTACGACCTCTAGAAGTCCTCTTTAACCTGCAACAAAAATAACAATTGAATTCGTAGAAATATACACAAACTTGCTCCTGTTTCCAGGAGGGGTAGTCAGAGACTACAGATTCTTGTTTGTTATGAAATTGGCACATCACGATGGCTTTATCCATTCCCCATTCATTCTTCTTGCAAATAATAGGGTGTGCGAGAGAGTGCGTTTACGTTCGCGCGCGCGCGCGCGCGCCTGTGTGTGTGTGTGAGCGTGTGTGTGTGCGTGTGTGTATGAGTGTGTGTGTACAGACCTGGGCGCGGCGGCGACGCGGTGTCGCTCGGCGTGTCCCTCCGCGTGTGCGAGGAGCTGCAGCGCGTCGCCGAAGCTCTCGCCGCACGTGTCACACGTGTGCTCACCCCATGTGCTTGTGCTGTCGTGCCGCTTATAGCTGTGGCCCAAACCAAACACGTCAACGGAACGAACACTTATCGGCTCTGCTTTATTTAGTGCATTTTCGCTTTACATAATAGATATTCAGTAGTTACACCATTGACTGCTTTATTTGCTACCAGAATTCTGGTGTAGTATTTGTGAGCAATACTTTCAGAATTTGATTGGGAATGGGGAATTGGAACACAGAATCACGGTCAGTAATTTATTGATTTATAAAACCGTAAAACAATATTAAATAAAAATAATATGAGATAATGTTCCGAATTCTGATATATTTAATGCATTACCTGTGTGCGGCGGCGACATGTCTCCGCAGCAAGTCTGCCCTCTGGAAAGCTACACCGCAGTCTTGACAGAATAGCTCGGGGCCGCGCATTGTGTCGTACACGGCGCGTTCTGAACCGCCGCCGCCACCGCCACCATGCGATAGCGGCGAAAGACGGAACTCCATGTCGTCACCTGACACATAAATTTAAAATATTCGAATAAATCAAAAACTAACTGGTTAAAATAGCTCAATATTCCAACAAAAGGAAAAATATTAACATCACAGCATGGGAAGTTTGAGTTCTACTTCGTCTATTATAATAGCATTTAGATTTTGACCACATGATTACAAAAGTTATAATGTCAAAAAGTAAAATAGTTCTGAATACTTTCACTTCAATAAAATGCGAAGAAAGCTTTGTCGTTTTTTACATCAAAATTAATAGCTATCTGCTGCAATTTGATATATAATATTTGCTCACTTTAGATAATAACATATTAGGAGATAACTGCAGAATATTTGCCAGCGAATTGAGTGGGCATGATTTACATGATAATTACTATGATTTAGTATTTAAGATTTCCGATAGTTCGATGTACTCCAGCCATCATTGCAACAAATTATAGGAGTCAGATTGCCGATTAGACTTGTTAGCAAAACATGATTTAACCCGTTCTCAGACCAAACTCACTCGAGTCGAAATTTGGTCGTGTGCCCAGAACTCCAGCTCAGTGATTTTAAATCGGATGTGGGTGCTGGGCATGGCTACGAGTCAACAATAGTTCCAAATAAACACGACTCGGATGCGAGTTCTGGGCATACGAACATATTTTGTTCTCATCGAGGCACTGAAAAGGTTAAGTGCGCAGGATATAGAGGACGTAGGAGGCGTAGAGAACGAAGGTGGCTTAGAGAAAGTAGGAGGCCAAGAAAACGTAAGGGGAGGTCGTAAGCGGCGCAGAAGTGTGAAATAAGCGGTACCGGAGTCGGAGTCATCATAGTCCGGGTGCGCCATCTCACTCTTAGGCGGCAAGTGCGGGTGGCGCTGCTGCGAGTGCGTGGCCAGAGCCTCGCGCGACCAGCACAGCTCGCCGCACGTGCCGCACTCCACCGGCGAGTCGCCGCCGTGCACCTGCGCAGACACGCACACACGCCCACAAAACGTCACTATAGCTCTTACTACCCTTAGGTATAGGTATACTACTTACCGCTACGATACCGGTCATCCATTTAAGTCAGAAAATGCTGTACAATATTTGGCCTCTCATACTTTCATGGTGTCATGTGTGTGAAGGTTATCAAAAATAGTTGCCAAAAATAAAAAAGGTTTTTAAGTTCTTGAACAGTTAGTTGTCTTAAAATAACTGACGCAATAGGAATAATTCCTGTATCGCGGGACTCGCGGGGAACATTACAAAAACTCAAATAATGGACATAAAGAACACACAGACACAGAACAACTATTTGTGGATCACACGAATGTTTGTCCCTTGTATCGTATATATTATATTTTAAAAATAGTTTTAATGCATTCTATAGACTAAGTTAAAAGTGTATTATAGATGGAATAAAATTATATTTGTAGTCACTTTAATACGTAAATAATGGATTGAACATTTCAGATGCGCGATGTTTAAAGTAAACTGACTACAAATATAATTAAATTCTATCAACAATACACTTTTAAATTAGCCTGTAGATTGTATTAAAACTATTTAAAATAAAGCCTTAACAAATGTATTTCATTTAAAAACCTCAAAATATAATACTTGTTTGCACTTTTGCCACTTGGAAGGAAACACTCATAGTTGTTTCATTAAAATTGGTTCACTCTTTCAAAAGTTATTGTAGATGGGTAAGTCAGTAAATGTCGGCATGAGTTGATTGACAGACATTGGTAGTAGGTCTGTCACATACATATATATTAGGTCCTTAATAAGCAATTGTCATTTATCTGCTACATCTAATTTCGTGGTTTCTGTACAAAATGCAAAAAAACACCTATATATTTTGAGAAAAGACTATATTTATTAATAATATTGTGTAGTATTTATAATAAATATAAATAACCTTTTATACTATTTGTTTTCATTTTTTCATTTGCCATAATTATATGATGGTTAATATTTTTATTAATTTAAGAGACAATAGTGGCCTAATTACAAGCAATTATACATAAAAAAAAACAAACCACAAATTAGCCATTAAAAAAATATTGTTAAATAGTTAATATGAAAACCACAATATTACCAACTTTCGTCATACAATATGGCAACTTAATATAAACTCCTATTATGGTGAATTCAGGATAAAACAATTTTTTTTAAAGTATATTTAGATCTGGAATTAAAGATATTCCACATTGAAGTTTTGGAGGTCATCTTCTATTCATTGGCAATAATTAATTCATTAATCAATCCTACAACTTAATAAAACAGTTATAATAAATTAACACATGAAAGTGTATCATAACTACTAGTAATTTTTTTCTCTTCATATAAGTATAGACAAAATCATATCTATACAATGGTAAAGTGTAATGAGTTAATGACACAGATCTAGACCTATGAATCTTTACAATATCTTTGGATATGAACTTATGATTATGATCTTGGTTTTGTTTACCTGTCAGACCAATTTAAAAAGATACAAGCTTACAGCTAGTATTTTGGTATGTATTTATGTACTCATTGAAGCAGAATGTTATACCCAGGTTGTAACAGGGATTGCGTCTAGGAACGTAAGTCTGTGTCTCATGCTGAAGTGTTACCATGAACTGGATAACAAACAAGAATATGTGTCAACATAAACCAATGCAAGGCTTAATGTGCCATGCCATTGCCATGGTCAATGGGGATCTGCATTTGGTTTAAAGAAGCTGGGACATCAAGCTAGCGACAAATAGTTTATTATGCCATATGCTGTCTATACCTACTGCATAATTGTTTAGGGCTAGATTGCCATAACAACATTAATGGAGGTAAAGAGAGACCAATCTGTACTCAATCTCAATTTTGAGTAGCTATTTCAATATCCCACAGTAAAACTATGTGTTTAGGCAGCAATGCTAAATGATCTACAATTGTAGATATTGAAATTATCTCAAAAAGGACACATATATCTTGAATTAAGGATTAATAAAACATGCACTTTTAGTTATACATGCTAAATACAATAAAACGTATTCCAAGAAATAAATAATTCCGTTCTTTATTTAACTATGTTTGTTTGTATGTTATAATAAAATCCTGGAAATCTTCTATTAAGTTAGGTATATCAATGTTATAAAATAATTAAATAACGTTATATAAATCCGGCATCTGTGTTTTTTATTGACACATATGATATTTCACAGTCACTGTAAAATGTCGTCGTTAATAGCAGATACTCGGCATCAGTAGGTAAACATTAATCACGCAGGAAAATGATAATCTTAGAGTTCATAAATAGATCAGGTTTAGTGCAAAATCTCGGCATATCATATGAAAACAATGTAATGCACGCACCGGTAACGACAAAAACGTCAGTTATCTGTCAGGCAGGCAGACACTGACAGAAGTAACAGATGTTATAATTTCTCTATTGACAATAGACGTCGTTGCCATACTCGAAGTACACTTTTGTAGATGAAGTGCATTTAAATAAAATTAAGCCGTGTCAGTCGCTATAGTTACGTATCCTTACTAATCCGTACTAATATTATAAATGCGGAAGTGAGTTTGTTTTTTGTTTTTCTAGTTTCTCGACCAATCATTACGAAATTTCGCATAATCTTTGTCAGGGTTACTGATAAGGATATAGGGTTCTTTTCATACAGAAAAAAATACTGTTACTAATCTAATGTAACCTACATTTAAGCGAGCGAAACCGCGGGAAAAATGTAGTGTTAATATAAATGCGAATGTGTATGTTTGTTTGTTCGTTACGCTTTCGCGCCTTCATGAAATTTTGCATACACGTTGCCAAGAGTACAAAAAATTGACATATCCTATATTTAAGTCTGCGAAGCCGTGTCTAGTAATTATATAAATGGATGTTCTTGACATTGATGTCATAGAAAAGGAAATGTATTACATTTTTATAAAAATAAATTAAGTATCTTGCTTCTATACTATTTTAAAATAAAGTTAATTGCGTTTAACCAGTTCAGTGCCCAGAACTCACACTATGAGTCGAACAAAAATCGTTTGTGTACCCAGAACTACTATGGGTCGTGTGGTGTGATTTAAATCAGATGATAAGCATGGCAACGAGTCAACAATCTACGTAAAGACACGACTCGGATGCGAGTTCTGGGCACACGAACGTATTTTTTGTTCTCGTAAGGTGCTGGGCACTGAAAGGATTAACTATTTAGTGGCTACTGAACATAAAACAATAGTTTTTAATTCTTGGCTTGTGTGCGTTTTGCGTGATGACGAAACAGACCGACAGTGTTTCGGTATCACGCAAAATGCACTAAACAGATTTAAATGCGGTTTACACTATTAGATAGGGGTTCAATTTGAGAACTAAACCAAGTTTTAGTCCAGTCAAATAAGCAGAAAAAAGGGGTCAACCTCGGAATGAGAGATAATAAGCTGTAAACTCGTATACACCTTCATTTTGGTGTTCCAAAAGTTGTCACAAAAGTCTCATAAAATCTCGTGTTTTCATGCCCGGAAGATGACGACGATGAAGAAGAAGAAAATTAATACTTTTATTCTTTAAATAATTAAAGATTTGTATACATACTTTCACTTCATTTCAATTCAAATTGTAAGATATATATAGATACTGAATAAAGACAACATTACAATAATATACTTACTCACTACTTTTATTTCTAACTCTACTTTAAATAAATTAATATAAATTCAAGATATAAAATAAGTATTTTATATAATGAGTTTTTAATAATTACACAAAGTGGGTATTATTAAATAAAAATATAATATATATTCAAAATGTTATTATATTTAATGTATTAACTAATAAATAATACAAATTATTTATTGTTAATGATATTTCAATAATTTAATATACTTAAACAAGGTATTATTCACTGAGATTCATGGTTGACCTTGCATTACAGCGAGTATGGCTGACTGCTGTGGATTCTACGGCCTCTATCTTAAAAATGGTTGGAAATTTGTTGTACATTTTATGCTCTACAATTTATAATACATGTTAACGTCATTGGAGGTATAGAAACCGAGATAATCACGAAGAACTGATTTTTGTGACCTTTGACTTTAAATAACTAACTGCGCAGACAACTTTTGGAATACCAAAATGAAGGTATATACTAGTTTACAGCTTATTATCTCTCATTCCTAGGTGAAACCCCTAATACGACTGGGCTATAGTACAATCCATCCAAATGTTCATGTGGAAGAAAATGGCGGTGAAGTTAGGCGTGAACTACACATTATGGATATGTTTTTTATAAATAACAATATCCGATTATAAGCTTAGATATTGTATAAATGTGACATACCCTGGCATGTGATTGTAGAGCTTTTTCCCTAGCGAAGCCGACCCCGCAATGCCTGCATACGAACGGTCTGGAAGGGTCAGCGGGCGGCGGCGGAGGGGAGGGGGGTGAGGGCTCGGAGGGCGGCGACGGCGGCGTGGGAGGCGGCTTCGGAGGCGTGCGCGCGCGCCGGGACCACTGCTGGGTCCGGGCTGATGTCATGTTCTCCCATACACCATTCTAATTTAAAACAAATGGTTGGTCAGAGTTCAGAAAATGAGACAGATACCGCAAATCTGAATTTGATATTATTATAACTACACAAATATAATGTAATATGTACATATCTTATCTTGTGTGGGGGCCAGTCAGCACAGACCGGCGACACTTCGACCCAGTGGGATCTTTTGTGTCGACTTACCCAATACCGACTGCCATAGATGTTCATGGCAGCTGGGACCGACGGCTTAACGTGCTCTCCGAGGCACGGAGCAGGCGATAATTGTCAATCAATACGCACATAATTTCGAAAAGTCATATAACTTCCGAAAGTCAGAGGTGCGCGACGTGGGTTCGAACCCGAGACCCTCTGCATTGCAGTCTGTTGGTCTCCCCACTGAGCTTACGCTGCTTTTGTCTCTAATATGTACATAAATATAAACACAGATTAAAACATATAATATACTTACTTCCACTGGTTCAGGATTCTTTTTCCGGCGACCACGCTTTTTCTTTGGTTTTACAACATGATTATTTTCTAGGAGTTCTTCTGAGAAAATGGTATTTAAGATTAGTTCCTTTAAAAATACTTCAACAATCTGTTACTGTCACATGTTTGCCGACTTACCATAGTCTATGGAATCTGGGTTATCGGGCACAAACGCGTGCACTTTAAGATGATTCATGAGATCACACTTGCGTACATATCGCACACCGCAGAGGTTGCAAGCGTGCGGCCTGTCGTTTTGATGAGCCACCATGTGGTTCATGAGGGCAGCTTTCTTGCGGAACCGCCGCGAACAAAAGTCGCAAGGCCACGGTCGCATTGCTGTGTATTCATCCTAAAATAGATAAATTAAGTTTTAACCAAACTACATACATACTTAGATATTAAAACATATACTCAGATTGAGAGGCATTTAACTGATATATACTAACAATACATGCTTCAAATCGGAAGCTGTTTGCCAAAACGTATGAACCCACAAACTGCGAAAAATGATACCAATCTTACTAGAATCAGAAATATTAATAGCTTTCGCCAAATACCTCGCATGTACAATGCCCGGGATGTAAGTAAGCCTATGTGCTATTTCAAGGCCTATTAAAGTCATGTCCAACTTTTATATGTAAATATATTGTTGTCAACAATAGACTGAGGGATGATTATTAGAAAATAATATAGGCTGCAGCACTGAATTAAAAACTACAGTCTAGCATCTATAACAAGAACACTAAGTGACTGTAGCAAGACTGATCACAACATAAGACTTTAAATATAATATTCTCAGAATCAAAGGGTTTGGCACTTTTTGGCATAACTGGACATTATCAAACTAAAATATAACATGCTATGCACTGACATACTAGCAGTATCTGCTACACTCAGTATAACAATTTTTGTGTATACCACTTATATTTTAGATATGCATAGCTTTTAAGAAATCAATAAACACTAACTTGATCTGTTGGTAAGGGTACATCAATATCATTTTCTTCTTTTACATGTACAATAGGATGTGTTAACTGTTCCATAGGGACTTCCACTCTGAAATAAAT
Organism: Catocala nupta; assembly: GCA_963675205.1. Lineage (NCBI taxonomy): Eukaryota > Metazoa > Arthropoda > Insecta > Lepidoptera > Erebidae > Catocala > Catocala nupta. Next base: position 15,395,098 of record OY776082.1, read on the forward strand.
ATCATAATTATAATAAGTATACATACACTATAAGTGTATCTATCTATCAAGGATGGGTAGAAATATTTATTACTAAAGCAGATCAGTAGTTTTAATCAAATGTGGGTAAAGTAAAGACATACAAAATGCATGTCTACTTAAATTATTATAATAATTATGTATGTGGTATTTTTAAACTTATGACCTCATACATGCATACATCTCTAACATGTTTGCATATATGTGTATATTGAAATAGTTATCAATTGTTGTTAATAGTTACTGTTGAAGGAAAACTGTAATTTCTAATCCTTCATATAGACTCTCCATATGCAACCTTTCATCCAACTATTCTACCCCCATTTTAGAGTAGGATTGGGTCTTGCAGTGAGGCAACTATAAGCAGAACTGCATATGATAATCTATATATTATAATATACATACAATTTATAAGAGGCATGTTTATGAATGACTTATAAATGTCATTTACCTATATTAAAACATATAATAGCATCAAGGCTTATTGTAAGAACCTTGAATGATAATGATATACATATGTTATGTTGAACCAGTTGAACTTAAAGTTAAGCCTTTCTTCACTATTACAGAAGAAAGAATTAATTCATTATCGTTCTGATGAGATGACGTTTGGGTTGTATTTTGGTAGAATTTAAACCTTACCTTTCCTGACCTCCAGGTATAACCCAATCATCTGTGATTACTTCTTCTGTTACACATTCCACATTGGGATCAGCAGCCAGCTCAGCTGTCTCAGTATAACCACCCACTACATCTTGAGCTAGGTACATCAAGTTTTCTGCAGCCATTTGGTCCGTGTTAGCTATAATTTCTTCTTCTGTCTGCGCATATACTTGTTTTGCTATCATATACTGGCATTTTAAAAGTAAATTATTTTAGTTAGAAGCCAGTATATAAGTATTATTATAAGATTTAATTAACATTAACACATTAAAGGTTGTACTGCCTAACAGATGATATAAAATTAGAGATTTATTTATCTTTTTGTTTCTGTACATACTAATTCAATATAATTATAAGGTTTTGATTAAATCCAGTATATGTACTACTATTGTAAGTATTCATAACATTCTACTAAGGGCCGGTTTTTCAATCGTCAGATAACTTTTATCTGAAGAATAAATATGGCGGTATGACATATTTTCTATACAAAAGCTGTCAAAACGTCAAACATATTCCCCAGATAAAAGTTATCCAACGATTGAAAAATCAACCCTTAGTTAAGTCTCAGCTATAAACTATTGCAAACAATCAATTTGAATTTTGGTTAATGAACAGAATGAAAATGAATTTAGCAGTATATCAATACATACAATTGGTTAATTAGCTAATAGCTCAGAAGCCAGCTACATGACCTTTCTACTGCACTATTCAACTTTGATAATTAGATAACTTGTTTAGACATTGATATAATATTATAATATTTGTGGCTCAGTTGGTTGTGCTAGAAAATAATCCTTGTTTATTTAAACCTTACTTTTTATTTTAGAGACATCTATACCAACATTTTGTTAAATACATTAAAGATTTAACTAACATTCTAAGTTAGGAATACAATGAGAACTCAAAATTATTAAGACACAGACTCAAAATTATTAAGACACAGATTAATATCGGAAATAATGTTGGCTATTAAGAATAAGAGCATTTTCACAATATTTGGTATGTTATCTTACCATATTGGAGTAAGAGGCATTCTGCACATTGTCCAGGCCAGGAATCACCTCTTCTGTTTCAACCACATTTGGAGTATGCTAAAATCCATTTTTCAATTTTAGCATAAAATAAATTTCTACAACTTGGTATGTAATCAATATGATTAAATATAATATTATAAATATTTATTTTATGTGTTATTTTTACCTTGGCTACAACTTCTTCCTCCCATTGGAGGTTGAAGTCAACTCCTTCCCCGTCCATTTTTAATGTATGATGTCACTCCATTTTCAGCCAAATATAGTCTCTAAAATATTTTATTTAATCAAATTATATATTTCTTATCCATATCATGTTAATTTAAATAAAAATATATAATTCAATAAAAATCAATACTATAATTTTTATTTAATGTTATTATTATTCTTATCTGCTTAATTTATTTATTTATTTATCTATATTATGCCAATTATACCTACCATATAAGTACTTCAAGTCCAAAATATATGTACAAGCAATGGATTTTAAGTTTTAAAGTATACATTCCTGTCAATAATTTTGAATATCATAAAACATCCTTCAATCAAAACATCAACATAACCTTATCACCTATCTACTTAAAGTTAATAAAGTAGTAAAAAGTTTGACAAAGTGGCACCCAGTGCTAATTAAACGTCCGCTTGAGCAGAAGGAAATCTATTATTAAAGACTGAAAGCCGAAACAAAAATGGTGTCAACTAGTAGTAAAGTAAAAAAAATCTGCTTAGGTTATCCTGTCAAAAAAGAAGGTTAGTTATGGACAACAACTTAAATACCTAGTACTTTTCAATTAAATTATAAAAAATAACATATTATAACTTAGAAAACTTATATCCTGCATTATAATCGTAACTATTTTACATATCTATACGTTTACATGACGCAATCATGAAACTTATCGATAGTTCATCATCGATGAAAACAATAATATAACCAAAGTGGTTGCAATTTTTGTAAACCTACTTACCTGGATGTTGTTTTATATTTATAGATTGATCGTTTTATGCTTTAAATAGCACTCATTGAGTGAATAATTTATATTGTTTGGTTATCAGACAAATGGCTATCTTCCATTTCCATTTCAATCACACCATAGACAAATCGTTCTCCTTTTGTAAAGCATATTTTAATGGATGCTTTTATCTAAACCTTCAAATCTAACCATGCTGGTTGCTTGAGTACATAGAAATACCAATTACTAAGAGACGTCTATAAATATACTGGTAAATTCAACAAAAATAGTAATTTTATTTGTAAGATTTATATCACTGAATAACTATTGATGTCCTTTTACATTTGTTAACCAAAGACTAAACTAATTCTAATTATTAATACTAACGAAAATGTATGTAGATCATAGAGAGAAACTTGGGTGGTGGTATTGCCATGTACATATTACTAAGTACTTACGCTCCGGTCTGCCTTGCTTTATGAATTAATTTACGTTACGTACAATTGGAAACTACCTTTTTAACGATAACGCGCACAGGATGACGGGTACCAAAAGAGAGGTTCTCAAGCTCGCGCTGCGGTTCAGGGAGTATCCGAGCCCATTAGCGGTGGGATTGAACCACAGATATGTCTGTGTGACTTAGCCACAGATGTGTGTGACTGCTGAGCAATCCTCTCCTCCCACAATAGTTTATCCTGTGCCCCTGGTTAATTGACGCTATAGTAGTCGTCATAACTCGTCGTGTACTATACCATTAAAATAATGATTACCTAAATATATACCTATTTGTTTTTTAATGACTATCGGACTCTCTCCTTTTAGTTTAGTTTAGTTAGACGTATGTTATCCGCACTTAGCCACGCAATTGGGCCATTGTGCGTAAGTGACCGACGCGAAAAAGTTGTTCGGTTACTCATACCACCTCAGCTCTGTCCAGAAAGACAATAGGGGACCGGTGTTGCACAGCACTTCCTTCATCGTCTCCGGACCGTTTAGTAGTTTCGCCCGTTGGTTGCTCACGCTTTTGCAATGCAGCAGCACGTGAGCCGGTGTCTCCTCGGTCTCCATGCAGCCTCTACATAAAGGGCTGTCAGTGATGCCGATGTTAAACAGGTGTTTGTTGAGTGAACAGTGACCCGTTATTATACCCACTAGATGACGTAGGTTTTTCCTTGAAGAACGCAGCAGTTTGCGTGACAGATGTATGTCTAAGGATGGAAGGGCTTCCTTTGTCTGTCTACATTCCTTTGTTTCTGCCCATTGTTTTTCATGTAGTTTCGTGGTTCTGTCACATAACCATGTTTTGAGTTGGCAGAAGGGTATCGGGACAATTCGTTCGGGTCCTACCATTTTAATGCTCGATCCTCTCTTTGCCAGTTGGTCTGCAGCGTCATTGCCAGAAGAGTTGCTGTGGCCGCGTATCCATTGCAACGTTACCCGATTTTTTGTTGCAATTCTTTGCAGCTCACGGTGACACTCTAGGATGAGTCCACTGTTAAAGCAGTTGCTTTTCAGAGCTTGTAATACCGCGGCACTATCCGAGATAATGCGTATCGTCTTATCGCTTATACCCCTTGATGTAACCGCTGTTGCAGCCCGGGTGATTCCAACACATTCTGCCTGGAAGATAGTGTTGAGGTTTCCCAGGGTTGTTGAGTAATTGATGTTTAGGTCGTGGGAGAAAACTCCGACTCCTGTTCCTGATTTTGTTTTAGATCCATCCGTGTATATTCTCACTTCGTGTATACCAGAGCTATCTTTGAATTCTTCATGAAGTTGGATGTGGTATTTTTTGTCGAAAACAAAAGTTTTTGGGATGATATCACATGTCGCCGCTATCATTGGAATTTAATTGTATACTAACTCCTTTAGGCGTGCATGAGTTATCCTACTGTCCTGTTTCCAGAGCCCTACCTTTTCAAGCCGTATGGCAGCTGTAACTGCTTCCTGCTGTATGATTAGGTGTAGGGGTCTGAGGTTTAGTATGGCTATGACTCTCTCCTTAATACTTATATTAAATTGACATCATTTCGCAAGAGTGACTACGATTTACTAACATCAGGTTGGACAGATAACCTGGATTTTTATGTACCTACTTGACGGATAAAAGATAATAACAGAATTTATTATATTTAGTATTTATTTCGTTACCCTATGTATGAACTCAAATACTTGGATTTCAGTTTATATAAATGCACGTCCAATTTTACACTGGTCACTGACATTGACACTATTGACAGTTTCAACTTTCAAGATTTGGTTTCGTGTTAAGATTACTGTATTTATCTATTTTTCATAATACATAACTTGATTTATATATTACATTAATGTCTAAAAAATGGCTCAAGAATTAAAAGAATTATGTCAGCTTCTTTTCCCTGAATCTGGTGAAGGTAAACCTTTAATAAATGTCCAAAAAATATGTATACGATTTGTTTTTGTACTCGTATTGACTATTAACTGTACGTGTATAGTGCGATTTTATCAACATAGAGAAAATTAACTAATTATTCAATCAATTTATTTACTTTTCGACGGCGATTACTATCTGAAGACATTAGTTGAACGGGTGCTTACAGATTTCTTTGTTTTCAGAAAATGCTGAGTACTTCACTGATATCACCGACTATATAAAAAAATTAGGCTCTCAGAATTGGGAACACATTCGAAAAGAGCCAGAGAGACTGACTGAAGAGATGAAACAGTTAACTGAACAGACTCAAGAACTGGCCTTTACAAACTATAAGACATTTGTTGAGACTGCAGAGATTTCTCATACTATTATAAATGACCTAGCAAAGTCAAAAGAATCACTCTCATCCTTCCTTGAAAACACACCAACCTTTTTACAAGAATGTGAAAAGTTTTCCCAAATTGCTGGTAATATTGTCAAGGAAAAAAGGTAAATTAAATATATGAAAAATGGTTTTGTTTATTCCAATATTGATTTTTCATTGTGTCTGGTTTTCTGCTGTGTTATTGATACATTTTTTAATTTTGTAGCCGCTATTCCACAATTCGCAATCAAAGTGACAAGTTATTGGAATTGTTAGAGTTACCATCTCTAATGAGAGAGGCTCTCAATTGTGAGGACTATGAAAGTGCTTTGGACATATTCACATTTGTCCGTAATCTATCTAAAAGATATTCTGAAATACCAATAGTGCAGGTAAGATTATTTTGAATTCTTTAATTCAATTCAAATAATAATTAGTTTTACTGTTATGTTTATGCACATGCTATTAATGACATTGCATCCCTTTTATAGATTAAATGGTTTTTACAATGAAAGCTTAGATGTCATATTCACACCATAGCTTATTTTAAATATTAGAGACTTATGAATGGTCATGATTGTAGAGAAGATTAGTGCTGTGCACCTTCTAAGGTGGGTATGTTAGGTTGCTGGACCATGTTTGGACATAACTGATTACTGAATCTGTAATAGCACTAGTAAATTGTCTTTGTCCCTGTCTTAATGTCCTTTTATAAATAAACATGTCATATAAATAATAATATACAATTAAAATGTTAAGCTAAACCGGTGGTCAAAATCAGTAAATTAAAAATTTGTTGTCTATTGCATAATGTTCAGAAATATTATTCTCTCGGATAACTAAATGAATGTATGCATGTGTAAGCTGTTTTCTTGAAGTAGCACACAAGAAAATAAAATTTGGAACCATTACTGCATATAAAATGATGTAACCAAACTATACCTTTATATCCATAAAAATTTTAATTATCATGTGATTGTATTTCAGAACACAACATCAGAAATAATGACTTTATGGTTTGAAACACTCTACCACCTCTTCAATCAACTGCGTTATGATTTGCCACTGCCTCAATGTTTACAAGTAAGTTAGTTAGTAATGATACAAATATAAACTTTGTTTAAAATGACAGACTCTTAATTCAAATGTTAATTTCAGATTTTAGGATATCTTCGCAGGGCGAATACAGTATATCGGTCAACTGACGACGATGAGAGTAGTTTATATACAACCAGTGGTAAAGCAACCAATGCCTCTACTGGTGATGGTTTGCATTTGCATTTTCTGAAAGCTAGAAATGCTTGGTTTGAAAAGGCCTTGGAGGATGCCAAGAACACTGAAAGTATGTTATGATTATTATGTTGTTTATATTTCTGTGTTGTGTTTAACTTTTGATCAGTCATCGAGTCAAATACCAAATTTTATTTACATGTTTTTTCTTTATTTACTACAATCTGTCTCTCCTTTGTGGGTCATTCAGCAGTATGTTGGTTGGTCCTATCGCTGGCGCGCTCGACATGTGGCCTGTGTCACATCCGCATTGTTTAACAGTAGCTGTGTTTACTGTGATTGTATTAAATCTTGTGGTATTTTACGCTTAAACGTCGCGCTTTGTTGTGGTTTGCAATGAGTGGCCGGGCCAGGGTATTTGGGTGTCGTTCGATGCACTCTTTATAGGTTCTTGTATGGCGTACAAACAATAATTCATTGGGTACGAACCAGGGGGCATTGTTTATCATGCGGAGTGCTTTATTTTGCAACCTTTGTATGATTTCAATGCTTGAATGGGATGCAGTGCCCCACAGTTGGATTCCATACGTCCAGACGGGCATCAGTATTGCCTTGTACAGAAGTATTTTGTTTTCGAGAGACAGTTGAGACTTTCGTCCAATGAGCCAGTAAAGTTTTCGCGTTTAGTGAAAATATGTTTTTGCTAGGTAAGTCATTTAGCCCTTTTTGGAGTATTTGTGAGGCTATTATGTATATTATTATTTGATGGCTGTATCATCAGCAAAGGTTCCAGTAATTAAGGATTCAGATGTCGGCAGATCCGCAGTGAAGAGCAAGTAGAGTATGGGACCCAGTACGCTATCCTGCGGAACTTCTGCTTTTATAGGGCAGAGATCAGACAGTGCTGCCCATTGTTGTACTATGAAATGGCGCTGCTGGAGAAATGATTTTAATATTCCGTTAAGGTGATCTGGTAGCCCATTTTTCAATTTGAATAACAATCCTTCGTGTCACATGGTCAAACGCTTGAGATATGTCTAGTGATGGCCGTTTTTGTAAAAACGTTTTTGAGTAACAATGCCAGTATACGATGCCGGCATCCGATGCTGATATATTGAAAAACGGATGCCCGCAACAACCGATGCAAACATCACCGAGTGCGAGCGAGACAGTTAACCACGCAACGGAAAGTGGCGATGGCATGCACTGGAACACAAATCGAAGACTCGACGTATCGCTCACTCGCTCGCCCTTGGTACGATCGGTGATCGTGCGAGGAAAACAACAATACAACCAACGAAATACAATGATATAATAGAGATTTGTCATGAGTTATTACATTACTAGAAGCGATATCAAATTTAGAAGATTAGTTGTACTTATCTACTCTATGCATCTCACTACAATCTTACCGCAGCATCTATTAGGCATTTTTATTAATTTTGATAAGCATATTAAACTTTCATATCATTGACCATTTTTCAGTGTGTATCTAAGTAGTACAGTAGCTATGCGTATTTAGGTAATTATGTTCTATGACAATTCCATATAACTAGTTATCTTACAAAGATGATTGTTGGGATAGGGAGTACAGAAACTTACATATTTTTCTAGAGGCATATCCTTAAGCTAATATTCATTGTAAGATGCATAAAATGAACTTATTTTTTAAAGTGCACTCACGGATTGACGTAGGTACCTACTATATTTCGTTGCGGTCACGTCTCTTCTTGTGAACGCGACATCCATGGTAGAGAAATGGCTCCACTTGTTCAAGGTTAAGTTTGTTTATGTTTTGATTTTGTCATTACGCGCGAAGTTGAGATTAGATTGTTTTGTTTCTAATCGATCATGCCACGACGCGAAGCAAACCCGTATTGGGATCATTTTGATTAAAAAGACGAGACTTTCGGGATTTGTAAATATTGTAGTCAGTGTATTAGCTACAAATCTACGACGGGTAACTTGAGGTCTCATTTAAGAAAGAAGCACCCATTGATTCTGGCAAATGATATTTCCATATAGCCATCAGCACCGCCTCCAAAACAAATGCTACCTCAACCCCCACAACCACATGCAATCGCAACAACAGAAGGAATTGTGGACTTCACTACTACGAGTTCGACGACTGCGACCGCCGAGGTACCATCATCTTATAATAACTATTCAAATATTGCTTCGACTTCCGGTACATGCACTGTTCCTGCTAGACAACGCCGACAAAGGACAATAAATTCTTATATACATAAACCCATAACGCAAGAGATGAAAAAGAAAATTGACAGAGATTTGCTCAATCTGTTTATCGACGACATGCAGCCGTTTAGTATGGTGGATGATAAAGGATTCCAAAAGTTGTTATCATGAATTCCCGGTTACACACCGCCATCAAGAAAGACAATTTCAAATTCTTTAATACCGGCATTACATGTAAAAACTTCAGTTGAATGTCGAGAAATATTAAATACAGAAGCGGAAACTGCATGCATAACAACTGACTGTTGGACCTCTAATAATAATGACAGTTTCATTGCAAACACTGCCAACTACATTTCGCCAAAGTTTAAATTTAAGTCCATCTTATTAGAATGTAAGGGATGTCCCGGCAGTCACACTAGTGAACTCCTTGCACAGCAAATTAAAGGAATTATACTGGAATGGAACCTACTAGACAAAGTAAATTTTGCAGTGTCTGATAATGCATACAATATTTGCAATGCACTAATAAACCATTTAAAATGGAGGCATTATGGCTGTTTCGCACACTCCCTTAATTTAATCGTAAAAGAAGCCGTCATACCAATCCAAGTCACGATCGAAAAGGTAAAAAGAATTGTCGCACATTTTAAACGTAGCACTCAAGATACCGAGAAATTGATGAAGTATCAAAGCAACCACTTGGGAATGGAACAACCAAAAAACTTATAATGGAAGTAGCTACAAGGTGGAACTCGACTTACCTCATGATAAAAAGATTTATTGAGCTCAGTGAGGCCGTCAAAGCCACTACAGCAGTAATAAATAGAGAGTGGCCAATCGTGACAGAAGAAGAGTGGACTAACCTTGAGTTGTTGGTATGTGTTTTGGCACCATTTGAAGAAATTACTTCCAGTTTGAGTGGTCAGAGCTATGTGACTGGGGGATTGGCAATAGTTTTATATAATGGCCTTCAAGATATTTGCCAAGAAATGCTACAAAACAGACGCTACTACAAAACGTTTTAATAAAATTGAAAAGTGGCCTCGATATGCGGTTCCAGAATATTGAACAGAGCAAATTTCTGGCCTTGTGCACGTTGTTGGATCCGCGCTTTAACTTAGAGATGTTTAAATCTGATAGTAACAAAAATGCCATTAAAGAACATTGCCACGAGTTAATGGCACGCATTTTATCAAGACAGGTCCCAACTACATATTTTAAATGAACGAAGAACTCATCTTTCGAGTTCAAAATTAGAAAAATAGTGTTTATTAATGTCAACTCCAATTTTGTTCAAAATTAAGACTAATATTAACTAACTTATGTTTATTTCTAAACTTCACACTTTAATTAAAAAAAGTATGAATAATGATTAGAAGTCACATCGTTGAATAGGCAAGAAATATTATCATTATTGAAATCTGCGTACTTATAGATATATACTCGATACTCGGTAACGGTGCCCGAGTATATACGGGCTTCAGCCGGCACCTAATTTTGGCAAATCGCATAATCGAATCGATGCTAGAAAAAACGATGCCTGCATCGGATGCGGTTTACATAACAACGATGCGCATCGATGACAAAATTTTACGAAAACGCCCATCTCTAGATATGTCCAAGAATGCACTGGCGCAGTAGGATTCACTTTCTAGTGATTCCATGATATGTTTTGTTAAAATCAAAATAAATTTATTCAAGTTAGGTTACAAGGTCAAAGTTACACGTAATTTTTTTTCTGTGAATTTACATTTATTGCCTCGTTGACGTGACTCGTGACGTAAGGAAAGTTATGCCAGATTCAGATAGTTCTTGTAATATGCGGTTTGTAATAAGGTCGTATCCTGGAGCCTTTTTTGGGTCCGATTTTTTTATAATTCGGGCCACTTCTGTTTTTGTAAATTTAAGAGGCATTTCCTGCGTATCTTTGGACTATTTAAGCAGTTAGTAATTTCTGCTGCATCTTCTGGTGAGACGTCATATGGATGAGGAGTGAAGACGTTTGAGAGATGTTCCGAGAAGGTTCTAGCTTTCTCTTGGTCTGTTCGTGCCCAGGTACTATCAGATTTACTTATAGGCGGAGAGACATTGACGGGCCGTTTTAGTCTTCTGGTAGCTTTCCATAAAGAATAATCCGAGGAAGCAGTAGCATCCAGGCCGGAGAGGTAACTGTGAAATCCGTCATTACAATCTTTCTCTAGAGTGCGCTTCAGCTGTCTGTTGGCGTGATTGAGTTGTTAACAGGGTCTCTGGTTGTTTGCCAGCGTTTCCGTATTCTCCTTTTTTTGATTATTTTATCGAATATGTGTTTTGCTACGTGAATGTCCAGGTTTCTAGATGGTAGTGGTGGGGTCGATGACCAAGCTGCATCTTGCACACTCTTGTTTAAATATAGCACTGCTTCTGTTATTTCGTCTTTCGATTTTAGACTAACTGATTCTTGGAATGCTTTGTCTGTGAGCCCACAAAATAGGGACCAGTTAGTTAAAAGAATATGGATTAGGAAAATGGATAGTGGTCCCAGCAACTCTGGCACGATATGATGTTCTTTGCGATTCCTTAGCTGACACAAAAATCTATAACATCTGGGATTTTTCTTTTGTCTGTTGGCCAATAAGTCGGTTGACTAGACCAGTAAAAGTTGTGTATTCTTGACTCCGTCATTCGTATTCTTTACAAATTACATTCTATTTTATACAACATTATATTATTATGATTGTTTACAGTATTATTCACTGTCTCCTCATAATTGCAAATCAAAAGATATGATTGAATTTAATTAATTTTACTAGTTTTATAAGCTAGGCGCTGGGGGCACGGCAACTGATATAAAACTAGGAGTTAAAGGGTTAATATAAAATTATAAATAGAAGTTAACAATTATAACACTTAGCACTTTATTTCAGCTTCTGACAAGTTATTACGAAGAATTGTGGAGCTACATAGGATACATCTTTTCAATGTTTTAACTCAACATAAATCAATTTTCTTATCTGACTCGCAAGACTCTAAAACCAAAGATGATGAACTGAGTGGTACAAGTGCTTTATCATGCTGGTTAAAATTGAAGGTAATAAATATTTATAAAGAATGGATTCTGTCTATCTCCTGTAGTTTTAGAAATCATTATGCTTTATCATTATTATCAAATCTTAAATTAAATAATAAACATCTAACATTATTATGTTATTGTGCGTTGTCATGCAGTGCTATAATTTCATTTTATGACTCATTGATAGGGGCTGTAATATATACAGGATATAACAGTAAGATGCGGTCGTATTTTATTGATCTTTTCCTAATCTTGTTTCAGGTGGAAATATTGGCACAAATTTTGAACCAGAATTTACCAAAAGAAGATGAAGCAAGTTTTGAGTCACTCCTAAATCAGTGCATGTATCTTTGTTTATCTTTTGGAAGAGTAGGAGCTGATATGAGATGTGTTCTGACGCCCTTGTTCCGTGATAATATACTCACACAATTCCATAGTGGACTAGAAAAAGCTGATAATCAGTTCGAACATCAGATGCGCTCATATAAGGTGCCCAGCATTAAAAATGTGCCAAGGCCAATCAACGAGAGTATAACAACAGGTCCACCAGAAAACTTGTTAGATTACTATCCTTTAGCTGAGTATTGCAATGGAATGTTGACAGTGCTAAATTCTATGAGAGTTACAGCTCCTTTAAATATAGTGAAGGAGGTGTACAATGCTTTTCGAGAATCTTTCAACAAAGCTGTTCAAGTACTATTAGGCTTCTATTATCGAGAACAACAGAGTTTCACAGACATTGAGAAACAGAATTTTGTGTCTTTATGTGTATGCTTTACAGAAGACTTAGTTCCATACATTGCAAAGTGTCTATCTCAATCATTTCCATCCACTCAAATAGCAGAACTGTTGGGCGTCACGTTAACGGTTTTACAAGAGAGCAATATTCTGCAAATTGATCAAAGCACACTTTGTGAACCATTGAACTTTGTAACTGGTATAGCAGTTAATTAAATATATAATTTTATTAATACATAACCCAATTAATAACATAATGAATGATGTAATTAGTGTTGAAACAGAAGCTATTAGTCTTCTATTTCATTTAGATCATATAGTATCTGTGCTATGTTATTGTAAATAAAACAATGTGTATGATAAAAAGTTTATTTCTTGTCTCTAAAAAAGTAAGTGATTATAGAATTTAAGGCACCGCCTTCTTAACTACTAATGAAACAGTATAGTAAAATCGAAATAAAAAATGCAGGAATGCTTATTCTTATACACTATGTAAACCTAACTCTTTTAATTCTAGATTTGCCGTCTTCATTTCTAGAAACCTCATAAAAGTGAGTTACTTTATCAATTTGTCCTAAAGACTCGATGAACTCCCTGTCATGAGTGATGATGACAAACATAAAGTTCTTTTGAAACATTCGTTCCTGAACAATCTCACCAAGAGCCATACATAGGCTCTTGATATTTTCTTGATCCAAGTTAGTTGTTGGCTCGTCAAGTGCTAAGACTCCAAACCTTAAAAATAAACATTTTATATAAAATGAGTAATTAATTCGACCTGCGTAAAAAGTGCAAAACATAATATGATAGTAAACATGTCAAAACAAATGAGGCCTATTTACACACATGCTATTTTAAATATCGGCCATTGGTGATTTTGTATCTGCATATATTCTACAATGCGTTTGCGAGCTTGAGTTGCTTTTGATTGCAGTGTTAACATCATGTGTTTGAGCGCGTTCTGACTGGTTACATGCGCAGAACGCGCAACACTTAGCTTACGCGTTTTTGGTGAATTTACTAATTTTTTGAAGTTAAGCAGGTGTGTTTCGAAAGTTATAAATGATTCGCCGATGCTAAATATCCGCACCGTTCAAAGTCCAGTCCCTAAGTTAGAACTTCCACTTTTCGCGAGACTGCTAACGTCTACCAGGTGCTGTTTTAAACTCCGAGCTGCTACTAAGAATCGCATAGCAACACACATTAAGTGTTTGAACAAATCGGAATCGAACCGACCTAGCACTTGACGCACGGTAATTGAACATGCGCCTAAGCTCACAACAGAGCCTGTTTTTTTTTTACGTGGGGAAATGCGCGTGGTGCTTACTCTCTCGCCACAAGGGGAGGGCGATAGGGTTATGTCCGGCTCTCCCGTACTTCGGGCCTACGGACCAAAACCCCACGGTGTGCACGCTCGCTGCCTTGTATAGTGGATAGGCCGCTGGCAAAATTACTACCTCAGCGACCCACCCAGCAGTCTACAACTCCTTGGCGACGCCCCGGCACTACATAGGGCGTCGGACCGACTATTGAGCCAGCCATCGGGCTGGCGGACGGGAGATCCTCGTTCTCCCGCCCGCGGCCTTCATTATGGCGTCTGCGCCGCCCGGTTCGCCGGCGACGGGTCGGATCCGCAAGAATACTTTCTTCACGGATCCGCTCCGCCGCTTCCTTCTGCGAGATGACGTCCTCGCAGAAGGACGCGACCGCTGCCCACTTCCTCTCGCTGTCGACCATGGCTTTGATCACGGCCGGCAGCGAGAGATCCTCACCCACAACCTCAATGAGTTCACGGCGCTGCACCGCCCAAGCAGGACATTGTTCGAGCGTGTGCTGCTCCGTGTCCTCCTCACAGTCGCAGTGGTGGCAGATGGGACTCGGTTCCCTCTTAGCGACCGTGTGCAGGTATTTGCCAAAGCAACCGTGCCCTGACAACACCTGCACTAGCCGGAAGGAAAGGGTCCCATGCTGCCGCCCTGCCCACCGCTCCAACACCGGCTGGAGGGCCCCAACGGTTCTGAAACCGGCCAGAGGCGCCTCCAGCCGCGCCTTCCACTTTAAAATCATGCCCTGGTGGGCTCGATTGCGCGCGCACTCAATAACTGTCGGGAGGGGACGACAACCCGTCTCCTCCCGCACCGCCTCACTCACTGCGAGCACTTCGGCGAGCACTTCAGCCTCCAAATCCCACGGGGGTGTCGCACCGTGCGGTATCCACGTATTACCCGACTGCTATGACTCTCTGCGGGAGTCCACCCACACCGGTGCGCCGTAAAGCGCCATCGACCGGATAACCCCCGTTAGAGTCGCCGGCAACCAGCACTGGACCCGCCCAAATTTGGCAATAGCCGCCCAAGGACGGACGCAGTGCCGAGAAGCTTCGGGACGAGCTGTCTGAAATGCTCGTCGAAGTGCCACCTGCCGTCCAGCACCAAGCCCAGATATTTCATGTGGGCCTGGACGAGAACGCGCGTCGAGCCTACTATTATCGAGGCGCCGCAGGGTGGATTGCGACGAGGCCCATGAAAGATCAAGGCCTCCGACTTGTTAATAGCCACCCGTAAACCCAGCGCCTCGATACGACCGACCACCTGGGAAACCCCCACGGTAGCCAAACGGGCCGCCTCCTCGAAGGAACCCCTACGGGCTGTGACGAGGGTGTCATCAGCGTAACTGATGACGCTCAGCCCGGGGGGTAGGACAGCACGAAGAGCCCAGTCGTACGCCATGTCCCACAGGAGCGGACCAAGAACCGATCCCTGCGGGACACCGCACGACATGGGCCGCCGCCAAACCTCACCTCGAACCTCGAGGAGGACACTCCTGCCTCTCAGATAGTCTGCCACCAGCCGCTCCAGGTAAAAAGGGTACCCCGTGATATCGGAGCGCCCCCTGGACACAGCTGTATGGCAGACTATTAAACGCGTTGGCGATGTCTAAAGACACCGCCAACAGAACAGCACCGCCGGCGACCGCCTCCACGGCCGCGGCCTTCAGGCGCATAATGGCCCCGACCGCCGAACGTCCTTCCCGGAATCCGAACTGAGCGTCCGACAGGTCGGGACCGACCGTGCTCAGGTGCCGGACGATGCGGGTGGCGAGAATTTTCTCAAACATCTTCCCCGCCTCGACCAGCAGCACTATGGGCCCGTACGCCGCGGCCGACTCTGGAGGCCGTCCCGGCTTGGCCAGCAGTACCAACTTCTCCTCCTTCCAGCACTCAGGGAATCGTCCCGACACCAGGCTCGCGTCGAAAAGATCCCTGAGGCGGACATCCAGGTGATCGAGGGCCAGCGCGAGAGCTCGCGCCGGCACACCGTCAGGTCCAAGGGCGGTCGTCTTGGAGCGGATCCGCAAGACAGCCGCCCCCCATCTCCGCATCTGTATACGGGTCACAACAGAGCCTAGACCAACGGCATTAGCAATTCAATCAAATAGTTGATAGTGCGGGGTAAATTATACGTAATAATGGTGCCAATTCTGTTGTCACAAAATTCTCTAATCTTAGCTAAAAATCTCTAAAATTTAGTTTAGTCCTGTCAAACGACATTTCGTATTCTGAAATCGCTAAAAGTGATAGGACTAAAATAAATTTTAGAGATTTTTAGCTAAGATTAGAGAATTTTGTGACAACAGAATTGGCACCATTATGTCTTGAAAATGTATACATACTTGGAACTAAATGTTTCCGCAAGGGCTAATCTAATTATGAGACACGCCAGTACTTTTTGTCCCGCACTACATCTGCCGCGCATGTCGATTTCAATTCCGTTTTTACATTGCACCACTCTGTAAAGAAAAACAGTATAGGTATTTAATATGTACATGGTAGAATACAAAACGGTAAGGAATTTTAACTTGAAACTTCTTACTACACTACTATTTCTTCTTCAGCTCACTTCAGTATATCGAAGAGTATAGTTTGTCTACACCACTTATAGATAAAGAGGAAAACTGTGCTAACAAGTTTTATTTATCAATAACAAGCAACAATTTAAAATACACATAAAACCGTACCGGTCGTATGCAACCTGTAGATTCAATTTCACCCCTAACTTAGCAGTTTATTAGACATTTTTCACAATATCTGCTTTTGACTAAATATATCATGGATTAAAGTGTGATACTGAATCACTACATATTATAAAACAAAGGCCCTTACCGCGCCTGTACGCGATAAACTCAAGAAATACTAAACGGATTTTCATGTGGTTTTCACCGATAGACAAGAGTGATTCATGAGGAAGGTTTAGGTGTATAATTTGTTCAAGTTTTGTACTACCCGTGCGAAGCTGGGGCGAGTCACTAGTAAGTTATAAACATTGAAACTAAGTGAGAAAATCAAACACATGCCAAGTAATTTCATTAGCTATTGAAAATTCTGTAAGCTAATCCCAGCTGATGCTAATTCTAACATTCATTTGATGACCTGATAACAAATGTTTGCGTTGATTCGCCTTCCAAAAAGCCGGTATAAATAGTTACTATACCAATAAATAATTTCGTTATTCCTAACTTTGCTATCGGATCACATGAGCGATTGAATATACACGAACACTTACGCTACTAAGCAGTGATAGCCTAGAGTGGACCTAGGAGACCGTTGGCTTGCCACGCACAGGTATCGAGTTAGATCCTTAGGCGTGCATCCTTGACTTTTCAAAGCTATGTGCGTATTAAATAGTAACTATTTTAGGTTTCCACCAGATGTTTTACTGATAAAACATCTTATGGAAACCTGCATGTCTGAGATTTCTACATAGTGTTCTCGAAGATATGTGAAGTGATCGCACTGAGCCAGTATGTTGGACTGTTGCCTAACCTTTCTCACACTAAGAACAGGCCTGTGCCCAGCAATGGGATAGGATTAATATAGGGCTGATATTATATAATAATAATAATAATAATAATAATTTTATTGTTCTATAAAGTACATACATCATACATATTACTCTGGTCTCCACACTAGGATTCCCTGTGTCGTGGAGGCCAGTCTTTTTCGTCGAACAGAAAAAATAACAAAAAACAAAGTTTTACAAAATATAAAATTATTATGATAAAAGTAAACGAAAAACTGTATGTGTGTGAGTTGATTGGTGTGGGTGTAGGTGTGTTTGTGTTAGTGTGTGGGAGTGTGATAGTGTGTTGATGTGTGATAATGTGTCAGGTGTGTGTTAGTGTGCGTGTATGTATCTGTATGTTGGTGTGCATGTCATTGCCAGAGATTAATATAATTAGGAACTTTAGTTTATAACTTTCAATAAACCTTCAGTGTCATCATAATCCAAACCTTTAAAATAACCCTTTATACAGAACTTGCATTTCAATCTAGTCATTACCAATATATTAAGTTTATTATTGAGTTTACGGTAAAGAAAAGGCCCCATGTAGTTGAAGCATTTTTTACCAAATTCAAGTCTACATTTGGGTTCATGCCATTTTGGTTTTCTGCGAGAGTGAGCATTGGATTGCACTGTGGCATCAGCCTTTTTATGGAATTTCAATACCACAGACATAATATATAACTGCCGTACTCGGAGGGTGCATGTCTCTTGATACAATAAATTTGTAGGAAAGCGAAATGGTTTCTTATAGGCTACCTTAAGAATGGCTCGTTGTGAACGTTCTGCCTTTATTAGGTGTGTTTTATGCGCAATACCCCAAACAGTTATACAGTAAGTTAAAATTGATTCACACAGTGTGCAATAAAGCATCCTAAGGGTTTTCTCATTAGCAAACTGTCCCATTTTCTTGAAGATATGAAGAAGTTTTCTGATACGGCCACTCACATAATCTATTTGTTTGTATTTATTTGTGTATATTACGCTACTAAACCAACAAAAGAGTCAAATCAAAGAATAATTAGTAATCTCTCTGATTTGACTATTTGCTTTAACTTAATATTAATAAAATCAATATGATCACCTACCTGTATTCATATTTACACCGTTCTGAGTCTGCACTCATAGAACCTTCTGCTTTGATAGCTATGTAATCAATGTCGTTGCCGCTATATATTTTACTCCATAGATCCCTGAAATCATTACACAATATAGTATAACATAATATGGCAATGATAGAGAATACCAATCGAAATTATCCTCTAATAGTTGTATCTGAGTGCTGAAAAGAAATAATATAGATCCATGTCTATTGCCAGTCAAAATTGTATCTAGGGATTTTATAGTCTTGTAATTCAAGTCAAGATACAATTAATATCAAAGATAAATTATAACTCAATCTCGCGTAAGCCATTGAACGGTTTGGATAAAAGTTGGCATATTGATTGACCATGTCCTAGGTTAACATAAGGATAATTGTTTTTACAGTGTTCATACCCGTGATATTCACGCGAGCAAAATCGCTGGCAGAAACTAATAATGCGTGTAATATATAAGCTATTGGAAGGTATGTTTGAGTTATAGTTGTTTGTACAGATGGTGACTGGTGGGTAGTTTAAATGATCGCCTCACAGTTGACACTGCACCGAGTAATGTGGGTTCGACCCCACACGGGACAAACATTTATACCTAGTCTTAGAAGTACTCTTAACAAAAAAGAATTGAAATCAAATAGATGTAAACAAAGCTCCAAGTTCCGCCTAAGATATGGAACTGGAATTATTATTTTTATCATTACCTTATAATAAGATTAATACTCTCCATCTTCTTCTTATGATATTCCATGAGACAGTTCTGTAAAACCATCGAGTAGTCCTTAACATCTTTGTCCAACATCTTTGTAACATGTAATTCATAGAATTTCTCACGATATTTCTTTTCTATATCCTTGCTCTGGGCAGCTTTTAAATCTACTTTCTGCTTCTTTAATGTGGCCTGTAATTTAAAGTACGTTAGTAAATCTACAATCGTAACTAATATTATAAATGCGAAAGGGAGTTTGTTTGTTTGTCCCGCTTTAACTACTTCGACCGATCATCATGAAATCTTGCTTATACGATGTCAGAGGTACACAAAAAGTAATGATCTCGAGGGATCTAAATTTATTGACATACCCACATTAACGCGAGCCAAGCCACGGGCAAATTCTATTATATACTATATTATATGTATATAGTATCAGGCGGTTATAATGAAACGAATTATTCTAGAACACATATTGTGAAAAGTATATACAGTATTGAATTTCCCCAAAATTGGGGAGCTCTGTAATTAATTAACAAAATGATAAGCCGTCACGCCTTACAGGGCGTGTTTAACGACGCGTGATGAATAATAGGGTATTAAATAACGGTTTTTTTAATAATCTAAATGATTATATAAATCAAAACATATTTATTTTAAACAACTTGTAACTAAGTAAGTGCCATTTCGCCTTCCTATTTGGCTAGTTTGGTTAATTGTCAAATGGCAAAGAAAGCAATGCTTTATATAATATTGTGACGTAATCGCTATTTAATTGCAACAGAAATAATAAGATATTTTCTTTACGCCTCAATTTTTCACTAAATTTGATACTGTGTTAACATACTGGCTTTCATTTTAAGTCATAATACATATGCTGTTGTATATAAAGTAACATACAATACCAAACATAGGCAACTACATACTAATCGGTAAAAGATAACAACAGTGTGGTAAAGAATAAAATAGAATCGATCAACGGTTTTCCATACAAATGCACGCAAATATGTGGTTCTAAAACTATATGAGCCTTTAAAAGCTATTATTTATATAGCAGAAATGTTTTTCAGCCTTGATGTGTTCCATTTCCAAAAAGTAAATAACTTAAATAAGTACTGTACCTGAAGCGTACGAAGGGCACCATCAGTTTCAGACTTTTCGGCATTCAGCTTTTTGTGACTTATTAATAAAGAATCTTTTTCAGTTATC
The DNA here is from genome assembly GCA_963675205.1 of Catocala nupta. NCBI lineage: Eukaryota > Metazoa > Arthropoda > Insecta > Lepidoptera > Erebidae > Catocala > Catocala nupta. The sequence goes on from OY776082.1 coordinate 15,415,612, forward strand.
ACATCTCTGTTAACTGTACTCAATTTCTCATTTATTTCCGCTTCGTCTTTTTCCCAATCGGTTATGTCCTTTTGTAGACCCCTTAACTTTAAATTATCGTCTAATTCTCTTTTATTAATCTGAAAATGCAATAATAATAAAAACTTGCTATTATCAAAGTCTGGTAGTAACTTCAGCTTAGCTAGACTTGAAGAATCTTTATTGATTTCCTTTAGGGAGATACTGTTATTTGGATACAAATTGGAACAACAAATAAAGGAAACTTATAAAATTATTTTTCGAACAGTGTTTGTTGCGAAAGAACGATTCAACGTATTTGTGAGATGGCCACTGTTGAATGCGCTATTCGTGCAGTCCTCACGAAAACGTCTAGAGCTGGGGTATATTAGTTATAGTTTTTTAACATGCTGTAATTTATTGCCGCATACTTCTCTGCGGAAAAAGGAAGCGGATTATGTCGGGCTCACCTGGGCAAAAATGGAACTTCCCGAGTACTACCGGCTAAACCTACCACGGTGAGCCAACTCGCAGCTTTGTATGGTGGGTGAGATATTAGTCATCCTGTACTTACCTCCTCTTTATTGATTTCATCTTTCAAACATTCAATCCTCTTTGTTATAGCCTGTCTGTCACTTTGTATCTGTTTTAACTTTTCTTCTAATTTATTGATAGCTTCCTCCTTCTTAGACTTTTCAAGTGGAATATTTCTTTCTAAATGATGCCTGATCTCTGTATCGATCGACTTCAATGATTTGAAAGCGAGTGACACTTTTAATATTTCAGCTTCTTTTAATTCTATGTTACCCCTGTAACGAAAAGAAAAGAGTCATTAAGAAAGTGAAACAATCTTTAGTTCGAAGATAATATTTATTTAGTATTTTTGAGGCAGAAGAGATGCGTTTGCTGGTGGCAGTCTGACGGTCTCGTGCGACGTCTGACTGCGACCGCGGCCGCGACTCTTGCACGCAGTCATGCCTACGTCGCGTGACGTCATAGTGACGTCATAGTGACGCCTGCAGGTCTGGATACTCTAGAACGACTAACTAGATAGCAGTCGTGATTGATCATTTTGTGGATTATTTTTACACGAAAAAGCAATGAAGCTTACCTATTCTTCTTGACAGTGACCGCTTTGGATTCCTCCTTTTCTTTCAGAGCATCCTCGAGAGGTGTTACAGCGGTTCTTAGCTCAACGAGTTCCAATTCAAATTTCTCCCTATCCGTTTCTAATTGCTTTTTAGTTTCTTGGAGATTATAAATTTCTTGAACCTGAGGGAAGAAATTTCTAATATATTTACTCTCATCAACTGGTATCATAAAACGAAAGTTTTACTTGTTGTAAAACATTAAGGTTTACCTTCTTCTGCAGATTTAGACATTCTTCTTTCAGTTTATTCTTTTTTGCTGCGAGCTCCTGAATTTTCTTATTGTGTACATTCAGCTTTTTCTGAGCATCCTTGATCTTTGCTTTCAAACTGCTAATCGTTTGTTTTAATTCTGCCTGTTTGGCAGTGGCCTCATCCAATGTCATATCTGATTCCAATTCTGCACATTTGGCTTTTATATTCACAAACTGTAAAGGACAAAAAATAAACAAGGAGTGTAACATTCACGTATTTTATATAATGTATTGCGTTGGTTAGTATGCATAATAAGATCGATACTTACATCCTTGGTGAATGATTTGATTTCTTGGTTGCAGCGGTCCAACAGTGGCATATCTCCTTGGATTTGCTTTACTGTTTGCAGCTTCTGCTCTGGTTCTATTAAAGTCATTGATAGTTCCTCTACAGAGTCAGTTAGAGTTTTAATTTGCTAAAACATGAGTAAAGACATTCTATAAGTATCACGCCGATAATATTACAACAATGTAGTTATCACAGAGCACTGAATACTGCGCACCGTGTTTCTACTAGAGATCGAAGTAATAATAATATCCGTATCCGCACGGCGCCGAGCGGTGTCGACAGCGTTGTATTGCTGCACTTGTCAGTTGTCACCCACACGCTTAGATGATATAGACCAGCGATTCCTAAAGTGGGTTTCGCGGAAGCTAGGATTCCGTAGAAAAGTCACCAGAGTTCCGCGAAATTATTTATTTTTGGCTGTTAAATAATACCACAGTTAAGTACAAATATTATTTTAAAATAGCGTATAATATGTGATTCTAAGTAATGATTTTGTTCTCATTTAAATTACAGTGTCTTAGATTTGTAATCATTTGCTATGAGGTTCCATAAAATAAAAAGATATTTGGTGAGTGTTTTGTTATCTTACAAGTTTAGGAACCCCTGAAATAAACTATACCAAGCAGGCTTGGTATAGTTTATTCTAGGAGGACGGAGGACGACGTCTCTAGTAGGAAGCCAGCGCGTTCCGTGCTACGGTATCGATATAATACATACAGCTTCAACGTCAGCAAGCTGCTTCTCCAATTTTGGTTTCTCTTTTTCCTTGAACAAAGTCATTTTTTCGTTTAAAGATTTCATACTAAGAAGTTCATCTTTCTTTGCAGACTCTTTCGACAGATCCGTCGACACCTGCTCCAGTTGTGTGGGAACCGTCATTACTTTAGTATTGAGCTGAGTTATTAAATCTGTAACCTGAAATAATATGTAAGTTTTAGTATCAGAAGTGTAATTTAAACAAATGAACAAACTGCCTATTTGGCTAGTGTAATCTATATTATATGTATATATGTATGTAACTTGTGTAAACAGACCAAACCGTCAGAAAATAAATATACGGTATTCAGTTATGCACAGTAGAATTCAGAAACGTCTTCTTTTTAAAGTCATTTAATAAACGAAAATGGAACGTAGTTAACGTAGTTTTAAGTGTTTCACAATTAAAATGTTTGAACACTCCTTAAAATGAAAATACTACTAACGGATTTGCCGCGGTTACTTTTTATTATTATAACACTTAAAAAGTAGTTTAATTTCAATGTTTAACATTCGCATAAGCGTAAGACGATACTATGATTCGTCCTGTTTCATATTTGGTCTCACTGTCCTCAGAAAATGGAATATCTCTGAATCCAGCATTCCATGTCTGCATTTGTGATACTCAATTAACCAAGAAGTAGCGAGTACACTTGGATGCGAATGATGACGATATTTTAATAATTAAAACGGCACCCCACACCTACAACACAAATAATCTGTATCGTGGATAATTTACAAAAATTTTATCTTCTCTTTGTTGTAGTATTCAACATATTTATAGTAGAGCGATGTCCACCTAAACACAAAGCTAGCAGCCAATGGTAACAAAGTAATACACACCTCAGATTCATCATCAAATCCACGACTACATAGAGGGCAACAGTTGTTGTCTTTCAACTGAGATTCGTACTTCTTAATAAGGAACATTGATGATTGCAGAACATTGTGATCATCCTATAACACACAAATATAAGATATTCATAATAACGTCCTCCAGACCGAATTTCGGTCACGGCGGCAAGTCTTAATATTATAGTGCACAAGAGCGTGATCGCAAACACAAGTGCACTCTCTGTTCCCTAACTCTCATGATCCGATGGGACAGTAATCCGACACGGCCAGAGAGAGATCAGGCGCAGGACCAACAGCTTTACGTGCTTTCCGAAGCACGGGGTCTCTAACACCGCCAACTTCCTAACTCCGGGCTACTATTGAGATATCTTAACAGAAAAACCCAATAACTTTTTGTTGGCCCGACCCGGGATTCGAACCTCGAGACCTCCTGCCGTAATAATCGAGAGAGCAGTAAGACAAAGATGGCCATTTTTTTTAATCATTGATTTCGAATGCTTCTCTACTACAACAACATATGTTTTCTTTTCTTTTGACATAAAGAACATAAAAATCGAGTAGTTATATAGTTTTATCATAAACGCTAAAATTGTAACAAAATCTTTGCGCGCTGTTTTCTAAATCTGCCTTTTCTGACTTACTGCCCTCTCGATAACCACAGCAGTCATGCACAGCAGTTGCTTTCACTACCGCTGCGCCACGGAGGCAGTTTATATTCGTTATCGAATGAATATCGAATATTCATTATAATATAAACGCGAAAACCACAAATAGGGTACTAGAAATAGGAACAAATATTTGTGGACCAAAAACATACAGCGAAATGGTGTCTACCACTGCACCAGCCAATCAATCAATTATTTTTAATTGTACTTTTTTTTAAATATAAAGCCCGTGCTAGCAATAATTCCTAAGTCATAAGAGACTTCATAATCATTCAAACAACGGGCACTAAAGAACACTCAGATTCGGTACAACTATTTGTGCATCACACAAATATTTGTCCCGTGTGGGGATCGAACCCACAACACTCGGCGCGGCGTCAGTGGCGAGGCGATCACTTAAGCCACTACGCCATCCGTGCATTATTATTAAACTTTTATCGTAACACTTACTTGTAGTTTTTCCACCCTCTCAATAACCTTCACCAATGTGGTCTCGTAGGACTGAGCGCCGCACACTTTGTATAGTTGTTCTTCAGCCTTGGTGTGCTCATTCATACGCTCCTGTAGATTCTTACGCACATACTTTCGCTCCTCCTCAAGTTTGGTTATCTATTGAATGAAAAGACAATAATAACAGACAGTTATAAACAAATATCAATAATTAGCGACCCGCCCCGCCTTCGCGTGGGTAGTAAAAATCCTTAACAAGCTATACACGTAAATCTTCCTCATGAATTACTCTGTCTATTGGTGAAAACCGCATAAAAATCCGTTCAGCAAATTTTGAGTTTATCGCGAACAGTCAGACCGACGTAGCGATCATTCTGATAATAAACTATAATTAATAGTATACACACTATGTGTACAGTGATACTATTACAGTTGGAAACTACTGTTTAGTTACTACTAAAGTCTCCTCTCAGGTTATACATAATAATACATATATATTCTCTACTCTAAATCCTCAAAAGGGAAGGTACTGAGCTATACTCCGTGCTGTCACTGAGAATTAAACTCTATAACACTGCACGGTCCGGGCATCGAAGCCGAAACCTCAAGCTCACCAGTCGCATACTCTATATGTGTTTATATCTATACTAATATTATATAGCTAAAGAGTTTGTTTGTTTGGTTGAACGCGCTAATCTCAGTAACTACTGGTTCGAATTGAAAAATTATTTTTTTCTTGGATAGCCTATTTATCAAGGAAAGCTAATAGGTTATATAACATCACGCTACGACCCACAGGAGGACGCAGTAACCATATACGGGTTTAAAACAGCGGGCACAGCTAGCCATAACATAATACAAAATAAACATACTTGGGTTTTCTTCTCATTTAAACTTTGCTTGATGGTAGTGACTTCACTGTTCAATTGAACCTCCAGTTTGTTCAGGGACATAACAAAGTCTTTCTCCGGCATGGTACCTAATAGTTCAGTCAGAGCTGACCGGTGCTTGTTCTTTAATGTCGAGAATTGCTTCTCCTTTTGTTTAAGTAAGTCTTCTTTTACTTGAAGTTCCTTCAGTTTGGTACTTTGCTTTTGTAAAAGTGAAATCTGTGAACAGTATATAAGTTATATTATATCTGCATATTTAAGGTGACACTTTATATAAACATATAATATTAATACAATGTTTATTCATTGTTTTATTTAAAAAAAGTAGTGGCATTTTATTGTGACACAGACATAACTGCTTTGCATTCGCTTACATTGTGAGTTTGTCTGTTAACTTTACGGTTGGTTAGTGAAATCTTCAGTGATATGGAATAGAATATTTAAACTTTACCGCTAATAATTAATATATACACGCTAAGAACTTTATAATGTATATAATTGTATATTTCTTTGTTGGAAATCCTTAAATAAATATACAAAAAGAAAATGTCTGGATGATGAACCCTAATAAACTAATAATTGTATTAATAAGTTGCAGTTATGATAAAACTAGATAAGTTGGAATCATAAATTATAATTAGAAAAAAATGCCTGATTGATGATGAAAAGATTAAATAATATATTTAATCTTTTTAAATTTCGAAAGTTAATTCAAGCTAACAAATCCGCAGCAAATAGTGACGATGTTGAGATTTTAGATCAAAGCGTGGTCTCGCGCGGTTATTGCCGTTATTACCCCCAAGTCGCATAAGCACAACTAGTAACGTAGGTTAGTCTATCCAGGAACTACAACACTTGATACCATCTTCCCCAGTCTAACATCGGACGATCAAATAGAACAGCATCACAGACATGTTGCAAAATCTACTTACGAAGAAGTGCCATGATTCCATTTTTATAATGCATAGTGCCATGAAGTATTAGCTATATCTGTGTTTGAATACAATCTAAGAGTCAATCCGTTGACTTTACGTATACAAAGTAGCTTCGAACAAAATCACCTAAATTAGGTGATATTGAGGTCAAAAGCCATAATAAAAAAGTACACATATTGTTTTATATTCTAATAATTTACCTTTTTGTCAATCTCATCAAGTTCCTGGTCATGCTTTTCCAACTCTTTTTCATCTTCATTAATTTTCTGCTGCGCTTCCTCGGCGTTTAGTTGTTGCTCGAATTCTTCAAACTCTCTAAAATTATGAATAAGATATTCAAGATATTTTTTGCTTTTAACCTGTTGAGTTGCAACGGTATAGCGGCTGCCAGATACAATAGGTTTATAATTACGTCTGATATTACAATACTTGACAGGTTGCAATGTATACTTGTATAAACTGCTTCCATAGCGCGACGGTAGTGAATGCGACTGCTGTGCATGAGGTCTCGGGTGCGAATCACGGGTCGGGCCAACAAACAGTTAGTGGGTTTTCTGTTAAGAAATCTCAATAACAGCCCGGAGTCAGGGAATTGCAGGTTTTAGACGTCCACGTGCATCGGAAAGCTCTCTGCGGTCGTGTCGGATTACCGTCCCATCATCATCATGACAGCCAGGGAACAGAGAGTGCACTTGTGCTTGCGCACTATAATATCTCCTATGCGGATGGCCAGTCTCCATTAAAATTGGCCGCCTTGACCGAAATTCGGTCTGGAGGACATTATTTTTACTTGACAGGTTAATAAACAATAATGTAAATCAATAATTTTATCAACACTATTTTTGGATATAGGGTACCGATATAAAAGATCAGTTATAAGTCGATATGACAGCTTTGTTTTTAAAGATACTAAGTCTCCTACGAATCACTGTGTTGCAAGGGGACTTTACAAGTATATAATTAACAAACACATATAAACCCAGACTTAGAACAAATATGGATTACGCAATTTTATCACGTATGGGATTTGAACCTACAACTCTCGGAGCGGCGGCAGTGGCGAAGCAACCACTACACCTCTACGTCAACCGTGAAGTTTTTTAAAATTAACCATCAATATTTAGGTTAATAATACTACTAGATTGTGCCCGCGGCTTTGTTCGCATCGGGATGCAACGTTTTTTAGAGATTAATTATATCCTGTCTTTTTCTGTACAAAACAAACAACGTGTATGCGAAATTTTATGATGATCGACCGAGTAGTTAAGGCCTGAATGCGTAACAAACAAACTCACATTCGCGTTTATAGTACCTATTACTTAGGAAAGTGAAAATAATACTTATTATTGAATTCTTACTCTTCAGCAGTCTTGAACTTCTTCTCAGCAGCATCTAAGCGCACTTTGGAGTCAGTGGCAGAAGAAATCTGTCTCTCCAATTTAACAACTTCTCTTTTATTCTTCGTAATGTCTGATGTTTTGCTAGTTATTTGTTGTTCATGTCGAGACTAAAACAAAACATTTATTGGTCAGGCAACTATAGTAGGTACACAATCTTGTAATAAATCTGAGAAGTATACTGACGCCTTTATATATATATCTATGTATAATAATAATATCAGCCCTGGACATAAACTGCCCCACCTCTAACACTACGGGCTTCTTTTCACTAGAAGAGTAGAGAAATTGTTTCCTCGGAATGTTTTATTTACCGTTAAAACGGGTGACAATTAACTATTTAATACGCACATAACTACGATCAAATTCGAGACCTCTGTTTTGAAAATATATTTGTACACAAAGTTTAATAAGAGTGAAATCTGTCCTCAAATATAACAAAGCCAAAAAAATATTTTCAATCCTTAAGATTGCAGCCAATCATAAGTTGAGATCTTGCAGTGATTCGTATTTCCTCGAGGTTTGTTTTCGTCTTTTCAGGGAGGCAACTTTGTTTTATCGTCAAGTAAGTTGTACCCAGCCTACTTTAATTGTTACGTTAGGAGTTATTGTTGAGTAAATTGCTATGTTCTACAAGAATAAATTTACGTCACGTAATAGGCATAGTAACAGGCCACTGCTCACGACAAGCACTTCTTGAACATTGGTATCACCTACAGCTCGCTCCTTATGAAGAGGCTGTATAGAGACAAGTCATGTCTTCCTACAATGTAGAAGCATGCGAAACCAATAAGTGAGGGTTCTGATTAGCTCAGAAATTATAAAGAAAGTACTGTGCAACAACGATTCCTTTCTGTGTTTTGGGAAGAAGGTGAGGTATGACTAACCGAACGCAGGCACGTGATGCTAAGTGCCAAACTTACTAACTAATGTCAGGGCTATAATGTATAAGTAGTAACAAATAATATACAAAATAATTTACCAGAGCTTCTCTGCTTTTATCAACAAGTGTTTGCTTCTCTTTTTCCTCCTTATCAGCCAGCGTTTTGAGATCATCCAGTTCCTTTTGCATGTTTGCGATCTTGTTGCTAATAGCAGCCATGGCTTTTTCAGCTTCTTCATTTGTTTCAATTACAGATATGTCTTCAAGCTCTGCAAGATATATAACAATCAGATGTAAGCATAGAATGGAAATACATAGGTACAGGTACCAGGGTACAATGGCCATGGTCACAACCTGACTGACTCAGCTTGTGACCATAGCTGGTGTAACCTGTAAACCAAGCATTAAAAGGTAAACATAATGTTTGATACATATAATGATTACGTTATTACAACATAATGCATGATCATGTTGATACCTATTATGTATTAAATATAATATATGTATGTATATAATATCTTATAATGTGAAAGTTTCAAAGTAAATTCTATTGCAGTATGGCCATTAGCAATATGCCAAGGAAAAGGAGGTGATCCTCGCCCCTTTTTACCTGCAACGGTAGTTTGTAATTGTTGCTACAAAAATTTGCATACTAAATGTCAACACTTTATTTATAAGTTCAACTTATTTCATAATCTCACGCCTACACCCTAGAAGAGGTAGGCAGAGATGAATTGACTGCACGGAAGGCAAAACGGGCAAGCAGACGCCTTGCTACTGTATGATGATCCACAATGGTTATGGGTCCCACGTAAAAAGAGGCGAGTCAATCGCCAGCTACCGGACTCGGTACCTACCTCCATGAAGTTCTCCAATAAAAAAATTCTCAGTAGCAGACAGACAGAATTTCTTGAACCCAATAACACTGTGCGACCCGAGTAGTGAACGGCAGGTTAGTTGTATGTTGTTCCTTGGTGTTCCATTTTCATAAACTATGGTAACCATTTAACAATTCCAACTCGTTTTATGCGCTTCATTGTAGAATAATTATAAGCATCATACAAACAACAAAATTAACTTACCAGCTAATTTGGCGACATTGCCAATCATTTCATTCCTCTCCACTATTCTCTTCTCGTTTTGACTGTCCAACAGAGCAAATTTTTCAAGCTTTAGTTTATTTGACTGTATTTCATTGGCTACTCGCTCCTCCTCATCATTGAATAAAGATATTTTTTTGTATGACTCCTTTAGCTCTTTCTGGTTTGCTTTCATTGTAGCGTCATAGTTGGCTGGAATTTAAACATATATCAAGCTATAAATCTTGCTACCAGCAAGAGAGAGAGAGGAAGCCACAGGTGATGTCACTGCGTGGCGTTAGCGACTGATTAACGGCGAGGGGATAAGTCGATAGATAACGACATTAATTTGATGCAGACTTGATAATGTGTCTTCTGAAAGACACTGAAGAGCCATTATTTTCTTTTACGTATATGTATAATGATAAATTGTGTAACTATACTTCTTCTATTTTTTTAAATTATGGATATACTAATTTGGTCTACAAATTACCAGTATTATTGTTAACCCTTAAGCTAAATTAAGCTGATTGTATTTAAACTGGCTTCATGTTGGCAGTGGAGTAAGTGCGATTCGAATCTATGACCTTACGATCGAAAAAGGCGATGGCTTATACGAGCCCCAATGCAAAAATGTTCGTCTAGTCACACATTATGAAGAACACATTTTTCTTTTTAACTTTCTTTGTTCCTAGAAAGACACTAGCAGTAAACAATTTATTTAATAAAATACTCCATATAAATAACGTTATTTTGGTACTATTGAAAAAAATAATCCTTTTTTAAAATTATGTATCTTAGTTAAATTACTGTTTAAATGGTCACGCAAAATAATTCGTCTAGTGCTTAATTGATGCAAAATAGTCGTCTATGCCTAATGTTAATATACTTTTTTAATTGTTACACCAAAATTTAAAAATAAATTATCTTAAAAATAGAATTCAATTGTTTTTAAGATGTCAAAGGCTATAAAAAGGCGTATTCCGAGTATTTTTTCATTATTTTCGCTAATAATTTTGAGCAATATGGGTCGTGGAAAACCTATCGCGGTAGAAGTTCGAAAAATTATTATTTCATGCAGTGATAATGGGAAATCTGCATACCAAATCGCCAAAGACTTATTATTGCCAAGATCAACTGTCCAGTCAATAATCCAGCATAGCAAAAATAACGGCACAGTTTCGTGTTTGAAGAGATCAGGCCGCCCTCGTATTACGAGTGAAGCTGAAAACCGTGTTTTAAAGAAAATTATAAAGAAAAACCGTCGTGCTCGTGCAGGAGAGCTTACCGTACAATGGCGTGATATGATTAAAAAAGATGTCTCGGTCGATACTTGTAAAAGAGTCCTGAAGAGAATGGGTTACGGCTTTTACACGGCTAAAGAGAAACCCTTACTCACATTACTTCAGAAAAAGAAAAGGTTAAAATTCGCTCGTGATCACTTAAACTGGACTGCTGACCAGTGGCGTCAAATAATATGGAGTGACGAGTCCAAATGTCAAAAAAAACTGTCGGTGATGTACGAAAAAAAGTTATCCGAAATAAAGATGAAGCATTTCACCAAGACTGTATCAAGAGAAAAGTGAAGTTCCCTGCGTCTGTAATGATATGGGGCTGCATGTCAGCACAAGGTGTGGGTCGCCTGCAATTTGTAGACGAGACTGTTAATGCAGTAAAATACCAAAACATTTTAGAAACAAGTTTATTGCCGTCCATTCCGATTTTGAAACATCAAAATGCGTATGTTTTTCAACAAGATGGTGCTTCCTGTCATACTGCAAGGACAACAAAGGCTTGGTTCACCTCTAAACAAATACCTACAATGGAGTGGCCGTCAAACAATCCAGATTTGTCTCCTATTGAGACAATGTGGTGGAAAATGAAGATGTTGCGAAAAAATTCATCAAGGTCAAAAAAAGATTTAAAGGAGAAAATTAGGACTGTTTGGGATTCAACAACTCCAGAAGAATGTGAACAGTTAGTAGCGACGATGCCACTTAGGATTAAATCCGTTATTGATAGTAAAGGAGATACAACCAAGTGGTAGACGAACTGTTTTGCGTGTTCAACTGCGATAGCCGAACGGTTATGAGTTATAATTGATGGAAGAATTCATATTTTTTTTGTAATGACAAAATATTTTATTTGAGTACTTCACAGTAAATAAACTTAATTTAATTTACTAATCTCATTTTTATTTGTTAGACTCATTAAACCGACATTACTTATCTATATTACACTTACAATACATGGTTACATTCAATTTTCTTAGTAGACGAACATTTTTGCATTGGGGCTCGTACATTGGGCTACAATCGCAGTTGTTTGTTGACAGAAATTTGACATTGAATCTGACATTCAGCTTAACCATTAAAGATATTTTATTATAATAACATTTAAAGTTGTACACACGGCTACACATCAAGTTAGACACCCTATATATGCATAACTATGCTACATACAAAATAGACAATTGTCGGAAAGTACAGTGCATAGTTTTGTCGATATAATGGTAAGAATAGAGCAGAGGCGCCCAGATCTTTTTTGCCATAGACCACTTTTAAAATTTAGCTAGTTTCGATGGACCCTCTGTAGCTAGAAATTTAATCCGCCAAGTAAAATCGGTACATTCGGACCAAAAAGTTTAACTAGGTTAAAATTAAAAAAATATTTGATCAAATCTCTACAGGCTGATCTTTTATTTGTTTTTTAGTCTTCAGGGTATTACTCAAAATACCCGACGACCGACGTTTAAACAAGTAACAGTCGCTGAGCTTCTTAAAATATTATCTGCCCACATTGATAGGTGGAAGTCAAGCCAACATTTTAGTTCTTCACTATCGAATCGACCACATTCTTCACTTCCCATTTTTTTGTCACACCAACTTAGACCCCCGTCGAGTCTCCCGTGGACTCCTGGGTCCACCTGGACCATTTGGGAACTAACGGGATAGAGCGTCGCGTCTCGTTCAGCGTGATTGGGACAAAATAACAAAAATATAACGCACTCTCTCGCACGATTCGCAGCGTTCAACTTCTAATAGTTGAAAGTCCAAACAGTCTAGGCTGATGTGTTGCTGTGTGTACCATAAATAATTTTCAAGATTTCAAAATAACTTACTTATTTTTTCCTTTAACTCTGGTAAGGTACCCTCAAATAAGTTCTTTATTTGAGTCTTCAAGTCCTGTTCGTGCTTATGGCATTGTTCTAATCTGAAATACAAATAACATTTTGATGTTAACTTTGTAAATGTTTCTGAGTTACATAGGTAATTAATAATTTTTTGTCATGTTTCTATAGGGTTTAGTCAGAGCAAGACCTCCTCTAATTGCCTATAGCTTATGTGGGGATTGTCATATGGATGAACAGTCTAGGTAGTAATTCCTATTCAAATTTTCATATCCTGTTTGGTATTTAAACACCCATTTTATCACTATACTCCATTTTAATCACAATGGGCTGTAAAACTGGTTGTGTTTTTATCATCACTAGAGAAACATGATGGTATCACAATAAAATAAAAAGTACATTGAATTATGTAACAAAGAAAACATACTTCACTCTTAGTTTGCCAAGTTTAGAGTCATAAGTAGCAAGCATGCTTTCCACTGATTTGATGTTCATTAACTTTTCTTCAATGGGTTTTATATCTTTGACAAGTTCAGACACTTTTAATTCAGTATCTTCAATACTTTTTTCTGTATTCATAACATCCAATTTCTTTTTGTCAAGCTCTGACTTCTGATCTTCTAAGTGTTCAACATGAGTAGCTGCAATTAAAAATTGTTATTTGGGATTTATATTATATAGATTATTTATTATATATTATATTATTACATATTATATAGGTAATAAAATGGCATATTCCACATATCCTCAGTGACCCATAATATGTGAGTTTATTTGTGTAAGTGTGTCAATTTGGTAGGAAAGTAGAAGCTGAAGCTACTTAACTTTATACAGAGCCATTTAGGTAATGGTTTCTATTACTTGATCTGTAATATGATCTAATAGAGCACACTAGAGATATACCCGTCCATAAACACAACTGAAGAGGTATAGAGACATATGTATTGAATCCATCAATTTGATTGAGAAATATCTAGTTTATAGTGGCCACTACTGTATACTTTGTTTAAATACAATGTGCAATGAGTATTATTATAATAAATGTTTACACTTACCAAGTAGTTTAATTTCATTCCCATATTGCTTCCTTATCTTTTTCAGTCGATCAAAGCAGTTACTATATTTATCTGAATCAAATATTTCATCAAAACGTTCTTTGACCTTTTTGCCTTCATCCAATGGCCAACTGGACTCTTCTTGGTGACAAAATATAACTGTATTCAATATAGCCTTGGACACCCCTGAAAACAATTTATTACATAGTAACTTAGTATAGAAAATACATTGATTTTCTACTTTTTCAACATGAGCCTATATTGGCAGATACTTCATATACTGTCCAAGATCAAGCATGCTACCTAGAAAACTAATTATAATCCTGATGATGATAGATATTACATATATATACTCAAGCCACTATATCCTTGGAGGTGTTGTTTATGACCAAAAAAACATTAATTCACATTATAGTTTGTGAGCCTATTGCCTATAACCAGTTATCTTTCCAGACTCCTTGCTAATACTAAGATTTCCCAACATTCAACTTCACAACTGGCCCCAAGCTTAAGCACTAGTTTATGCTACAGAACAAATAAGGCACTAAACTAAAATATTCATTTCAAAAATTACTTGACAAATACCATCACAACTGTTACTAAGATAGAAAGAAGAAGAAGACCCAGTGATAATTAAAAGAGTGATAATCACTACATAAGTAATGTGTAAGATATATGTCAAAAACTAATACTATACCAAGTTCATCATGTAAAACTGAGTCCAAATCAGCACATCTCTTGGATATATCCTTTGTTTTCCCACTTTCATTAGTTATAGACAACAGAGAATCAAGAGTCCTAAAAGATGTTTTCTTTTTTTGGACAGTCACCTTCATTGATCTTGATACTTCCATGTTTTGGTTTTTTGCATTCAAAAGCTGAAACCAGTTTCAATAACATTGATAGTTGCACACTTCAGCTTTACTACTTTACACTACTCTGGTATTAAAATTTTCATAAACAATGCATTTTATAATGTAATACTATGTATAAATTGTTAGTTTTATGTTCAATCATAGCTTAGTCATATTAGAAAATGAGATCAAGTAGATAGTTACAATCAGAATAAAACAATAACTGGGATAATTAAAAACAAACATCTTACCCTGAGCTTTATTTGGGCAAGAACTTCTGTAGATCTGTTTACTTTGGGATCATGTACAAAACAGTCGTTGTGTCCAATACCCGGCGGCATTTGTGACGTGATAGCATATCGTAAAGCTTCAATAATTGTTGTTTTACCACATCCATTTTGTCCCAGAATTAGGGTTAGAGGGCTTTCAAATGATATAGCTTGTTCATCGGAGTCGTCGGGACCAAAGCTCCGAATGCCTCTAATTACTAGGGATTTAACAACCGCCATTATAAATCACTAACAAAGTTGTGATAATATAAAAAGGAGTTCTTTCGCGCCAAGAGAAAGAATTCAACATCAAGTATGTATAAACTTAAGATGTGACAAATGACAGAGAAATGGTACGCCGCCGCCCGCCGCCAAACGAAGCCGGTATAATTTGACATTTAAATTACTGTCATTCTCCATAAAATAAAAGTCGGTTGAAAATAAACATAAAAATCGATTAATCGTGAGTAAAGTAATAATGACTTTTTATATAATATATTCAAACTAAGAAGGGTAAATATCAATGAACATATATCAACGATTTATTCTACGTCAACATAATAGATTGTTACAAATGATAACGTGATCCATTCACACACGAGCATTCCCTATTAATTGAACGTAAATTTTAATTTATCTCATATAATTTAATCTCAATCTTTCCATTGATCCATCTGATAAAAATATCAAACTTAAATTAATGCATATTATAATAGACTTAAAGGGGACAATCGACTACAATATTTCTTAAAATCGATTATTTCGTTGACGCGCAACAGTCCCTAGCATAGCACGCTTCTGACAAGTTCTGTCATTGTTTGTCATCAATTTACTTGTATTTATTTTGTGTTTGCTTGTGTAATTTATGTTTGAATATTATAAAATCAATTCGATATTAATTATTTCATATTTAATTTAAAGTTTATTGATAGAGTCATTTTCGTAACTGTTTGGTTTCTCTCATAAATCCGCACGGTGTGAACCGACTATCCCTCCTTGCTTTGTGTAACATTATTATAAAAATCTGGTCCATGTGAGTATTTAATTATTGATTTTTTTTATTTCTATTATAATTAATAACTTTAGGCAGTATGTATATACTATTCTTATATTTAGTCACACTATCTTTAGTTCTTTCAATTAAATCTTTGTCTGGATGCCATCTCTAACTGTTGCAATTGGTTTAGTCCTGTATAAAGTGACCTTGTATATATTGATTGATATAATGTTTAAAATATCATATATTTAATTATTTAACTCATGTTCTTCACATAACCTTGAAAAAGAAGTGTTTAATTGTTGGTATGCTTGTGTTAAATATAAAAATACACTACTGATTTTAAAATTTTATTAGGTTTGAAATTATGTTTATCTCTGAGAAGAAGAGGATATTATTAAAATAAATGTTAGATAGTGTGATACCTTGCTAAACAAGTCTAATGTTACATAAATAGATTTAATTATGTGAAGGATGAACTATAATTTATTAAAATTAGACAATATTTGCAGGCTGTCTTGAAATCAGTAAAATGGCATCAACTACAGTGATTGAGACTGTCACAATAACAAGACCTCTGAAGGTAAGATAAATAAAAATAGGATTATTTATTTTATATTATCCAGAGATATGATTCATACATACAATGTTTGAATCATATATTTATATTTATGCTGTACTTCCTGACTGTTTTATGAAGGCCGTAAGTTATGGTCAAGTGACTATTTTAAGAGGAATGATAATTGAAGTGTGTCTACCTGTTGGCAATGTACACTGTAATATGGTTTCATCAATATAATGTCCTAAGCAGTTCACATTATTGCCAATTTGGTTTATATTTTTTTATTTATACATTGTTATAATAATTGGTATTATTTTACATGAAATCATCGGTAAACAAGAATTACAATACAGGTGGACTACAAAATCATTTTTATACCTAATAATAGTTGGTGTCTCTAAAGTGATGCTCTTGAGATGTCTTTTAACAGAATGACTAATACTGAAGAAATTGGTTGCCCATTCTGATGAATTTTGTAATGTATCATGGATATTTTCCTTTAACTAATTGTGCCAAGTTGGCAAACAATTAAAAAGTAACAAACTTCATAGATAATCCATGAAGTTTAAGTGAGTTACATATTATCTGTCTTAACTTCTTTGAAAATGCATCTGAATTGAAGCTTGTCCAGTTACATTTTACATATTATTATATAAGTGATTATGCAGATTTCCCAGAGAAGAAACACAAGTACTGCAACCAACTCACTCACTTTTCTTCTTAAAATATGATTAGTGTAAGTTCACTCAGCAACATAAGTCAATACACAATTGCGAAATGTCAATAACTCCCATCTTTCAAAATGATAACAAATGTTAGTTTTTATAGCAGTAATAATTAAAACTTTATTAATATAATCACAATCCAAAATTACAGAATAATGATTAGAGTTTTTAATTAATGAAATATTTCTATAAACTTGTGTTATGTAACTTATGTTGCTGACTGTACTGTAATGTGGCACATTGTGATAATGATATATTTACATAATATTTATAAAATCACACATAGGCTATCTATACAATATGTCTGATTACCAGTGTCGGAGACTTAAGGGGGGTGAAATATGGTATTTTTATCAACAAATCACTATCTCAATTTTCTCTTGCCTCCTCCTCCATGATAAAATGGCAGCCCTTTTTTTTTACCTCGAATCTCGGGCGCCTATACTGTTTTAATCATTGCTATCAATGTAGACATCCTTGGAAGACGAAAGATGTCTCATTTGAAAGCTAACAATGTAGACAATCAAATAAATGATACATTTTATCTAATATCTGTTTCATAAAAGAACAAAAAAGGATTCAAAAAACAAGAATCAGTATTATTTTATTTTATTTTTTTAGATTATATTTTTTTCATGAGAACTAACCTTTCTAATTACCTTTTCTTGTCGTCTTGTCATAATACAGGATATCTTCTTTAAAATAAATCTTACATCTAAGCCATAAGTAAGATAGTTTAGAAGTTATGATGATTAAAACAAGGTAGTGGTGCCAATTCTGTTGTCACAAAATTCTCTTATCTTAGCTAAAAATCTCTAAAATTTAGATTAGTCCTGTCAAACGACATTTTGTATTCTGAAATCGCTAAAAGTGACAGGACTAAACTAAATTTTAGAGATTTTTAGCTAAGATAAGAGAATTTTGTGACAACAAAATTGGCACCATTGTCTACCTGTGTAAACTACCTGTCAGTGGCCTGTGCATCCTAATCTGAGTAGAACCGGTATTTTGTCTCACGCAACCCTATACACGTCCCTTTCTACCATGTTCTCACAAAGAACAGCTGTCTTAAGACATGCCAATGGTATTACCCGAAATCTGGAGTCTATTGTTTTACATGTGGTATTTATTTAAGTGTTTAGGGGCCATATTCAAAGGCTTTGATGTAAAAAATATTATTAAGGAGATATCCTGTATTATGAGAAGACAACCAAAAAAATGTAGCTTGACATGTTAGTTTTCATGGAAAAGAAAAAAATAAAAACAAAGAAGAATATTAAATATTGATTTTTGTTTTTTTTAATTCCGTTTTTGTTATTTTATGAAAAAGATAATGAATAAAATGTATCATTAGTTGATTGTCTACATTGTTAGCTTTCAAATGAGACATATTTCGTCTTCCTAGGACGTCTACATCGATAGCAATGATTAAAATAGTGCAGGCGCCCGAGCTTCGAGGTAAAAAAACAAAATGGCTGCCATTTTATCATGGACGGGGCAAGAGAAAATTGAGATAGTGATGTGTCGATAAAAATACCATATTTCTCCCCCTTTAAGTCTCCGACACTGGTAAACAGACATATCGTATAAGGGGGCCAGTCAGTGCAGACCGGCGACACTTCGACCCAGTGGGATATTTTGTGTCGACATATAGACTATATCCTTAGGATTAGGCACAGATGTTCAACACACTAATTTCATAAGCTATATTTAAGTATCATATAAATAAGGCTAAAACTACTGTCAGTTTAAGCATAACTCCAAACTCCTTGCTTTGAATTTCTTAACAGACTAACTTATTAACACTATTGACAATCCCAGAATTCGAACCTGATAACTCGTAGTGAGAAAATATAGGGATCTGTCATCCCTGTCTTCTCACTATGATCTCACCACACCAACGGAGGAAATAATCCATTATTCAAACATGGTGTGCTCACATTATTCAATATTATGTAAAAAAACTCCCCAGTTGTTTGCCTACATTGTATGCATAATCCAATGATATAACTGACTCATACGGAAACAGTCATCGTTGCGCCGCTCGCGCCGCTACCGCACTCAATGACGTTCCACTTTCACAATTGTTCGCAATTTACCCATGGCTTTTAATCCTTTAGCGACACTACAATCTCATATGTGTAAAAATGAAGTCTGTTTGTTTGTAATATATGCATTCTTAAAGTGTTCATCCGATCGCCGTGAAATTTTGATGGACGTGTTCGCGCGACAGCGATTTGACAATAAAATTAAAACCTAAAAAAATAAGGTAACATTGCATATTTTATGAGACATTATACAGTAAAGTTATAAAATTCAGTACAGGTTTTTTATACTACTACGGTGGGAGTCAGCCTCTGGCTCGCCTGTGGGTAATCGGGTACCGTACGGTAGCGAATAGTTGCTTAAAACTTTCTCTGAGGAAAATATCGCTCGATTGCGCTAGCTTGGCGGTCAGAACACTGGCTGGAAAACACTGACTTTATACGATACGCATAAAAATGGCGACAGTTGACGACGGGTGGTAGTAATAGCCTCGTCCTTCTTCGCACACTTGTTCATCATCCAGCGATAAGTAGGTATGTTTAGCGATTCGTATAATTCGAATATATTTATGCACAACGTAGTGCTTAGGTTATCGTCTACCTCAATTATCGCCGGTTAAATCTAATATCTAAATAAAACTTCAATCTGTTAAGTATTATACAACACATCATCCTCATCACATTGATAACCGAACATTTTGTCATGCGCACATCGTAGTACAGTAAAGTGGATTAAGTGTTGGTGCTTATTTAATATTCATCACTCTTGATCCTATTTGAAAAAGGCTTTGCTCGACATATCTGGGCGAATACTGTCAAGTGCACAAAGCCTAGTATTGGATTAGCGGCCGTGGCCGGTATAGCGTTAGTAAAGATTGGTATCGTGATGCAAACGCACGGCAACTTGACAGCGAGCTACCTGTGGCAGCCGGGTGAGTTCGCTCGTCGCGTGCTAGGAGAGCGGCCTTCGCCTGTCCCGCCTACGAGAGAACTGTGGCCTCCACCACCACAGCAACCTCTTAGTATCAGCACATTACACATTGCGTATCTTCAAGATGAGCCGTTACCTAGAAGAGCGGCAACGCTGCCCTGTCCGTCCTACCCCGCGACCATCAGTGACCACGAGTATATTAAGCCACGAGTATGCACCGTCGGCACCAATACTGAACCTCCGCTGACATTATACAGCCGGTTCAGGCTTCTTATGAAACGTCAAGACAATGAGGCTGACAAGACAATCACTGCAAGTTGCCCACCGACAGGGCGTTTAACCGCAGTGCCCAGAGAAACCACTTTTGAAATAAAAGAAGAAGAAACTTCTGCACGGAAAGCGTTCAATGGAATAAAGAAAGCTATCACCGGAGTGAAGTATCGGGTTGCTCCGGGCTCGGAATCCGTGGATAGCCCAAAGATAGTGTATGATATGCCTAAACCTGGAGACAGAATGACTACAACTTTTGGAGCAGAAGAGAAGCAACGTAGGTGGTGTAATGTACCATCGCGGGCGTCGTGCTCGAGGCGTTTGCGTGCGTTCAGCGACTGGTGTAGACGACGACCGCGGCGTCCGCCCAGACGACAGCCGCACTTGCCGCGACTACAAATCACTCAGGTGTGATGGTGAAGAACGGTCTTAGCTGAATTGAAATCACAATTAGCTAAAAGCTTTGTCAGATCAAAAATAATTAATCCAGTCTGGAGAGCAGAATTTTAACAACTGACAAATTAAATAAAACAAGGGCATAGAACGCTAAGCGATAATTGTGAACGTTTTGTAGAAACATAGAATTTTAAGTAGAATTTTTGGCTAATAAATGTGTTTCCATAATCTGTGTTTTGTTGGCGCACGGGCGGTGGATGCGAGGGGTAAGAGGGGAAGGCTGGGCGGGCGGCAGTCCCGTGTTAGGCGCCGCGTCGCCCGGTCTTTCCGCCCAAGCACCCAAATCCCGCCCTCACAGCGTACCACGTACATAGTCAATTACATCCCTAACTAAAACCCATTTGATAGATCATTGTGATTTACTTGAAAACGTTTGTACCCACTGTTTCTATAAATTCATATAAGGTGATGTGAATGTATTGTGTGAAGGCACAAAACCGGCGCGACCCAATGCGCAAACCTCACAAATGATACCGAAAACTAGGACGAAAAATTATTTGATATTTTATGTATTTAACGAATATTTATTATGGGACAACTATTTGGTTTATAACGTTTCGAGAATTTTTAAAGATAGTGAAGTATATTGATGTTAATTGTTTATCATGTACCTATGCCACATTTCATTACGTGTGCATAGCGTGTTATATGTTACACGACTTTAAAGCACGGCGGATAGAATTTTACAGTGAATACGATCAATTATAAATATTTCTTTATAAACCATTATTTTAATTTTATTAAATTTAGTTTTATACTTTCCGTTAGCTTATGACCGTGCTTTTTAATATTAATAATGTAATAATTTATAAAATATTCCTAAATAATTCCATGACACCCAGTTTTAAAAAGCTATGGCGTGTCTGAGCTAGAATTGTTATTGCTGCCCTGGAATTGTTTTTGCTACACTGGCTCAACGATTCTACTTCTTTTAATTAGTTAGCATTTTCAAGGATAACAAACCTTGGGATAGAAACCTAATTTATTTATTATTATTAGGGTGCAATTTAAGTCGTCATTGTTTTATTGAAACGTCACTGTTACCTATCTCTTTAAAAATAGAGGTTTTATTTGCAATGTTTATAACGTTTTTCCGGTTTCTCATTTGTTTGCTATAGCATAATTATATCTACAATTTTACGACCGCCGATATCAATGTGTTCTGTGAATTCTACCATTGACTTCACGTTGTTTAAAATTGTCGGTAATAAATATTAATTAGTTGATTGCAACTTATGAATTAAATTTTCCATACAACTACTTTTAGCTTTATGATTCTGGAATTTTCTTTTCTCGTACAAATTATAAAAGTTCGTATGTTACCAATGTTTGTACTTTAAACATTAAAAACATATTATTAAATAGCTACTAACATATATCGTAAATGATATAAGCCATCAAATATCGTTAAGCCAAGCTGAATATGAACTGGTTCGAAGCTGTGTCATTGTAGCATATACATTTCGTTGCTTAAGATACAGAGATTCGTATTTTTGAGAACGCGTTATGCCTTCGATCCACTATCGAGCAAATGGTCTGCAGAAAGACTTTCTAAAAATTTGTAAACTTGTGGCACGCAATAATGACCCGACATGTCGATTTCGTGTACAGCTTAATAAATATTTGCCACCAAAATAATTAGACTAACTGAATTATTTATCTGAATGCTACTTTTTTCTAGTTAAATAATTAATTAATAGTTAAGATCGATTTAAATCCCTTAAATATTTTTCGATGGACTAATATATTATCTTATTATATACTTACGTTTTTCATAAATTTATCGTAGAATCGTAACATTCCTTTTTTCAAGCAGGTACTAATAAACCAATAGTTAAGACATCGATCCTGTTGCAATTGTAGATTCGAATTCCACCCATTTCACTAATAATGAGAATCTATTCCTAGCGCAAGCTAGGTTGGAGAGTTAACTACAATACGATGGCTCTATTGTCACCTAGTAAACATAGATCCTGTGTAGAGGTAAAATACCTGCCAAAGAAACAGTTCATTTGGTTTTGTAGCATATTGTAAACTTAGTGTGGAGTTATATCTAGATCCTATGACGTTCTTAATGTTCTTTTTATAAACAGAGCTGTTTAATATTTCATTTCTTTTTGTTTTAATTGTTGGAGCAGTGCTTCTTCTCGACCAATATTTTAAAAGAACCAGTATTGTGCTACCGACTACGCTAAAATCTAAAGAAGGTAATCGGTATCCGCTTGCTAACTTCCTGGTTATCTACGCATCTTCAAAACTGTAGACATGAATATTGTTATGCTACCATATTTTTGACTCCATTGAACGATTGATACAATTGAATGGTTAACTGTACCGTCGAAATTTGCAGTGTACGGAATTTAATTGTTTTCCAATACTTTTACATTATTCAATAGGAAGATGGTGTTTCTCAAATCAACAAAAGCCCTTCAAGCAAGATTGCTGTAAGTGCTATACCCATATACAATACCATATCTTCCGATCTATCTATAAAAACAAACAATTCATAGAAACGGAAATATTTATCTTGTATTGTTTGCTTTTCCTCGTCCCAATACGTAAACGATTGTTGGAGTAGTTATGATTATTCAGTTTATTTTTATTTCTATTAATAGCTAATGAGCAATCGTGTATCTTTATCGTAGCTGACACAAATATAACAAACCGTCCACAGCTGTATATAATACATTTGTTCTTATAATTTTATATTGCATGCTATCAATTTGTTTTGTCGGTATTGGCCTGATTCGGCACGTTTGAATAAGTTTTTGAAGGTTGATTTATGACAGAATTATTTGACCAGTGGGCGCACTAGTGTCATCTTTTATGTTACACTATGAGCATTAAAATACCTTTAGAAATGCTCTTCTGGCATACTTTTAGTACTTGACAGTTTGATATGTAAAAATTACGAAGGGAACAATTACATTAGAAAAATTTTCATGTACCTATCAAAAGATTCTGTGTGCGTATGACTGTAACTGTGGCGGAATGCAATTTTGCACATGTCAACAAAAAATTAGCATTTGATTATTTTCTCATTAAGACTATATGATCTTTTTTTTAAATCAGGTAATCATTTATTTGAACTTATTTCACTTTTGTACTGTTACTGCCAATTCTTTAGTTCTCTATTGACCGTTGTTGCCGCTCATCCACGGCAACGGCTTTAATGCATACATTTGATCACGTAAGCGATCAAGTTATAACTGCACTATGTGTGTTCATGTATGGTACCTAATACAATATAAGACATTGGTGCCGAACGAAAATAACGCATATTTTGAAGTCATGCTGTGCCGCAAATATAGATATTGCATCAAAAAGAAAGGGCGAACAAATAACACAATTACAATAAATAACTGATTTTAAAATAGCTTAAAATAATTGAAGCTTCTGTGTATTTAACAAGAGCATTTCTAGGTGATAAGATCTTACACCTTACTCACGATATATTTGTGAAACGTGAATAACAAAAGTATGCATGATTATCTTTGTAACGTGGTTTGTTTCCGACTGATCTTTGTGTAGTATTTGCTAGAGGACTTATAAGTTGAGTCATTTAATTAACTCGCATTAAAAATTAATAAGCATTTCTTAACGACTAAATAAAGACTTGTACAACATGGAAGTGTATAGGTCTATTATAGTACAAGTAGTTTTCTGCCAATTGGTGGGCTTAGCTACCGCAACAACATTACGATCTGTAGCCCATTTCCTATAAGTACTCTTAAGTCGACTGGGCATAAAATAGGATATTTTACGAAATCTTTTTTGTTTACGGTTCAAAGAGACTTAAGAAAGAGCCTCTTTTATTTGTGGCACTCAAATATATTTATCATTTATCATAAATGTTTAAATTTGAACTATTTTATACAGACTTCTTGTGGTTTATTTAAAAATAATAAATATAAAATACTAGATTTTGCCCGCGGTTTCACCCGCGTAAGTCCCGTTGCCGTGGGAATATCGGGATAAAAGTAGCCTATGTGTGAATCCAGTTCTCCAGCTATCTACATACCAAGTTTTATCGCAATCGGTTCAGTAGATTTTACGTGAAAGAGTAACAAATATCTATACATCCTCATAAACTTTCACATTTATAATATTAGTATAGATTTGATTGCAGCCTCGATTCGGGTGAAACTAAGTGTGCATCTCAAGCCTGAAGTGGGAAGTTATTTCTAATTGTTACTATTTATGCAGATTGAGCTTGAAGTATCATAAATACCAGTTCCGGAACGTGGCAGCTATTAGGATAAAACGAGATCCAATTACGGCGCCTCCTTGCTTGCTTTAATTATTTTTCTTATATTGGAAAAATATTCAAATGTGTAATATTTACATAAACGTAAGACAATATTCTTCACCAAACTTCAAAAGCATTGTAAACTTATGAGTAACAACTGCAAAATGTCTAATAATTAACAGACAAATAGACGTCTTTACGTTTAGTAAGATGCTTTACTAGTTATTTATTGCACGTAATAATCATAATATACGTTAATCGTTTATAGGCGAAGGTAGCACCTTTGGAATTTAAAAGTATCTCCGTAATCAGATTTGGCAAACAAGGGAAAAGCTTAAATTAATAAATCTTTATTATGTCATACATTGAATATAGGTACCTTCCTCAGTGAAGCCTATTTAGTAGGTGTCGTAAACAGCGAAACAAACCATGTTGTCTTATTAAGTACAGGCACCCCTTATATATTACCTTTACGTTGTAACCTGAGCTATGTATCCATTTGTACCAATTTAAGTTCAATAAATTATTATTATTATTATTATTATATATTATATCGGACTAGGTTTTGCCCGCGGCTTTGCTTCGCTTTGGATAAAAGGTACTCTATGTCCATTTCTATACCCATGACAATGTATATGAGATCGTGTATATACCTAGATACACGATCTTATATACTTGCAAAAAGCGCATTTATTGAGTTTATCAATATTGCTAATAGTTTGCAGTACTTTTATTTCTATCAGCGTTTTTGATACCGGTCTTTATTAATGAGTTTGATTTAATCATATTATTATCTTTTTTTGCTGTTTGAGATTTTCGAGGTAGCAGTACTGCTATTCAGATCAAATAACAGAAATTGGGACCTAACGATCACTTTAATGAATTTTACTTCTTAATTATTTTATGTACTGTGTCTTGAGTACAAATAAACTTATTGTAAGTAAAAGTTGCAAGTTTCTAAAAATGAATTGCCAATTGTTTCTGTCGATTATGATGGAAGTGATGATATTTCTAGTTAAGTTTTTGCGTGCGTCACGATATGGAATGACTGCGTACATAAAATGTTATTGTCCAACGACAGTGCTGCAGGCGACCCTGTTCGCTACATTCGTTCCCCTAAAACGCAGAGCCATGGATGTTTTGACCTATATACAGACCAAGTCACGTGGAAGTACGTAATACATATTTATTATTGTGTAAACTTAAACCACGACCACAATCGGCTTTATTATATTGCTATAGGATAGGAATGTAACTGTGGCTGTTGATTATGACGCACTGGCCTTTATCTTCTTTACGAATATAATATGTACAGCGTACAATGTCAACTACACAACGAAATCCTAATTAATATTATAAATGCGAATGTGAGTTTGTTTGTTACGCTTTCACGCCTTGACTACTCGACCGATCATCATATTTCTCATACACGTTGTCATAGGTACAGAAAAGGAAATAGAGTACCTTTTATCCAGATATTTATTGATAAAATCAAGATGAATGCCAGCGTAGCCGCAGTCAAAATCTAGTCTGATATAATATATAAAGAATTTTATGACAATGGATCGGTTATGTACGCAAAAAGATTGAATTCATTTATCAGCACTTTGCTGACTTCGTGTCGGATTCCTTTCAATTCTTTTTGTTGACACAATCAATCACTTTTCGATCAGTAGATTACTCAACCGCTAGGGTAGGGGACGATTTCCCTGCATTGTTTATGGTCCATGTTAGGTTGTAATTTTCTTTGTATACAGCATATTTTGGAAGTTATTTCTGAATTTTGTATACTATACAGTAAAAATAACGTACTTAAATAATATATTTATTTGTAAAATTGACATTGGGCAACATTGCATTTTATAACTTATTCAAATTAAACAATTGCCATTCAAAGAAAGTCTCTCAAGCGGTCAATTCTACCAGCATCCTACACAATTTACTAGCAAGACTAATGCTGTGATACGTCGTGAGGGTGAATCAGTCACCGGTATTAGAAAAGTGTGTGTGTGTGTCGGCGTGCGTGTTCGCTAGACGCTAGTGGTGTTATGTGTTGAGCTGAGCACGGAGTCACGTGTTGTGGTGGCGGGCCGGTAGCGAGCGTATGCAGGGGCGCGCGGGCGAAGGCCCGAGCGGGCTCCGCTCACACCCGCGCGCCCTCCCGCCGCCTGTCTTACCGCCACCGCCGCAGTTTGCCACCGACCAAGACGAGATGCCTGCCAATCAGATCGCACAGGTTTAAATAGTTCTATTATATTTTGATACCTTAGGACGCGGCTATCTATTCAGCGTAAAGATTCAGGGCGTAATAATCAAATTAATCTTATGTAGGTACTACGCAAGTAGACGACGCCAGTTATACGCGTAAGCTACATAGGTACACGAGTCAATCAGAAGGGCTATTAGAGAGGGTTGCTTGCGTCGGTAGTTTACAGGATGCAAAAAAACCGCACAAGTGCCTCTAGATGCCTATGTTACCGACATCGAGCGAGTAGGTACACACAGCGAAACATCAACCTAGACTGTTTGGACTTTGAACTATTAGAAGTTGAACGCTGCGAATCGTGCGAAAGAGTGCGTCATTTGTTACGCTCTATACTTACCATTACATCTATACCACTATGCACTGTCCCTTTCCGACACTTCTCTATTTTGTATGTAGCGTAGATATTCGTATATAGGGTGTCTAACCTGATGAGTAGCCGTGTGTACAATACCTTTCAAATATTACGCTGTAACAATTCTTACAGCATAATATTTAAAGGGTAACAGCTAATTAGCTGCCAAGCCTAATCGTACTTATTAGCTATCCTGAAAGTCATACAAACGTCAATGCTGATTTTGATAGAAGAGTTCAAAAAGCAATGTTAACTATAAATAGATTTATACTTTATTTAACATAAATTGGCATGGGCGCTGCCGGCAACAGGGTGCAAGGGCACTTGCACAGGGGGTGGTGTCAAGAAAAAAAATACATAGAAAATTCTTTTTTTTCGGTGAGCCAAATAGATTTAATAAAATACCTGCGTGATTTGAATGTCACATTACATTTATCTACATAAAATACATGTATAATTCTATATTTTATATCAGTTTGTAGATGCAGATGCACCTCCCTGAAAGCAATCCTGGCGGCGCCCATGTAAATTGGCGTAATTAATGAATAAATTGTACGAGGGTACAAAGGTGTATTTTATTTTTACAATATTACCCTCATTGGGTCTATACATTCTTCTTCTGTAGTTATTGTGGTTTTTAAGTTATAACGTGCTAAGCGAGATTAAAGTGCAGCTTTTTAATAAATGAGCTAAATTGAACAACGTTTTGATCAAATATTTGTTTAAAAAGGGATGATATGACAAAACATTAAAGGAATCTGGTCCATCGTATACCACTGTAAAAAATGAGGAGCAGTATTTAAACGTCGGTGAGAGAGCATTGAGGACGACCGTCGCTCCGGCCGGCCTACCACGTCTACGACCTAAGAAAACATCCACAAAGTGTGTAATCTCATATTGGAAAACCGTAGATTGACTATAAGTGAGATTGCAGATACTATAGATATTTCATATGCGTAAACACACAACATCATTATCAATGAACTCGGATTTTCTAAGGTATCCGCTAGGTGGGTCCCTAAACTGCTTTCAGTCGAGCAAAAACGAATTCGTCTAACAATTTCTCGCGACTGTTTGGAGATGTTTGAAGCTGACCCGCAGGACTTTTGGAACCGTTTTGTTACTATGGACAAAACTTGGGTTCACCACTATACGCCAGAGTCCAAACAACAGCCCAAGCAGTGGGAAAATCTGATGAACCGACCCCAAAGAAAGCAAAGGCAATTTTATCGGCTGGTAAGGTGATGGCATCAGTTTTTTGGGATGCTCGTGGAGTCATAATGGTGGACTATCTTTCAAAAGCCCAAATAACAAACTCAGCATACTATTGCACCCTATTGCGTCTGCGTGAAGAAATTAAAGAAAAACGTCCAGGATTACTAAGAAAGTGTTGTTTCACCAGGATAACGCACGCGTTCACACGTCTGTCGAAAGTATGGCTCTAATTCGTGATTGTGGTTTTGAACTGCTGCCCCACCCGGCTTATTCGGCTGATTTGGCACCGACTTTCATATGTTTCCTTACTTAAATAAACACTTTGGTGGCCAGAAATTTTCGTCAAACGAAGAGTATGAAGCCGCAAGGAATCACTATTTTGTAGACTTTCAAGATCATCTATTAAAACCGGTATAGAAGCTTTGCAAAACAGATAAAAGAAATGCATTAACTTAGGTGGAGATTATGTTGAGAAATAAAAATATATTTGTATGTCATTTATTTTGTTTTCTTGTTACGGCCGCGAACTTTTCAATCCACCTACATATATTTATCGCTTTATTAATCGGTTCATGTAAAATTCGACATGAAAGTTATAAACATTTATAACTTTACTGAAGTACTCTGTTTTCTAAGTATATTAGTCGGAGTGCCTCTCGCTTTCTAGACAAACTGTGCTTATTCATAATTATACAAATTGCATAAGGTGCACGATGTCTCAAGTTGCACCACACCCAACGTCTGATCTACGTCAAATAGTTTACCGGCACTATACTACCTTTAAGCTAAGAGTTGTTTTGCTATACAAGATCGTCTGCGTCTAGACTACGTATATACGCGTTGTTTTAGAACCAGCCACTAAAGTACATTTTGAAATTTATCTACGAATATTGCGGATTAATATAATGGCGGATAAAAATATAGCAATGACGTGATAAAGCTCTTGAATGTCACTTTTAGTAAATGGGAATTATGTACGTATTCGGACCAAATGGACCGGTTAAATTTGCATTGCAGACATTGTGGTGCATGACGAAAGCGGAAATTGGATTGGCGTTTCATTGCTCCTTTTTTAAATGTAAATTATGTACAGTTCAAGATATTAAAAGCAGACTTTTCATGTTGTTTTGAATTGTGGATATAAATATTTGACATTATATAATAATAGTATTGGGTTTGTTTATTTACTGTCTTACTGCTAGGCCGGCCTTCTCCTTTAAGTTCGAAAACTATATCACATATCTTAGAGAACATTGTTAGCACTCTAAAGTAGATAGATTCCATAACGATGTTTACCATCAAATATGAAGCTAGCGAAAATAAAATACGAAATATAGATAGGTTCATAACTTTGAAATAACCTATGATTTCCTTACGACCTATAGACTAGTTTCTGTTTAAAAAATTTTAAAGATTTTTATTAAGACGGATGACAGATATAATCAAATGTACCTACTGACCTACTGACATGAACTTTGCTACAAATAAATATACCCATTTATTTATAAGATAATTATCGAGCTTCATTTATCTTGTTTACTACTGCATTGAACCCTATACTTTAATGTATTTTGAAGTGGAATAATTATAGCCAAGGTTTACTATTACTGTAACTGAATCACTTTAAATATGCTTAACTACAGATTTCTTTTATTCCGCCCCTGTCCCACTGACCGGAAGGACCGTATGTGAACTCGCTCGCTTTATAATTTAATGAATGAAATCCCTCTTGATGACAAATGCTTCCGCCCGGTTTGAACAGTTGATTAATGGACATGTTTGACCTTTTTTTTATTTAATATCGGTTTGTGTACACTTTATAAAGACGTGAACCTTTATCAAACAAATACCTTATTATATAAAGACCTACATGAATATAGAAGCTTCAAGTGAGTATCTACATGTTGGTATCGTACGCAAAGTGTACTTAGTTTTGTAAAAGTCGCGACAATAGTAGAGAGGGTAAGGAGCGTCGCGTGAAGTGTGCTCGGAGAGTCCGAGAGGCGGATCGACGCCGTCTCTAACAGCTGATGGCGGTCCCCGCGGCCCCGAGCGCCGCGCCGTCGGGATTGCGATCGATGACCGCACCCCGCGCTCACCCTTGCCTCACCTCTAGACACCCACCCGTCTCACTTTCCCGCTTTTCTTTCCTTCGAATATAGCTACCTAGGGAGGTACTTTAACGCGTAACCATACCGCGTCTTTTGACTTCTACTTATTGCGTCTCATTTCTACCACCAACGTGATGGATGATATATTTTACCTCGTGAATAATTTTCGTAGAATTATGGTATCGGTATAAAATTTGTTAGGATGCTTGTTTATTTATTTTCGCTCTAATATCTATTACAAATTTCTTATCTACTATTTTTAGGATAGAATAAATATACTAAGACATGTTCTGAGAACGAGAAAATCTTTTTAATTAAGTATGAACAATTGTTATTTGCTGAGATGCTTTAGTTCGTATCAATCAGAAAATCTAAGAGTATTCTAGAGAGGACTAAAATTTTTCTACTTTATAGAAATATATAAATAATAATTACGATGGAATCATATTGGTCTAGCGTTAGTATTAATTACAACAGCAATAAAGTTTAAAAAGCAATAAACCCGACTACGTAAAAAAGTACGTAGTCAGGTTATAGTTTTAAACTTTATTTTTTTTACTTAATACTATTTCTAAAATTTATATGTCCTATGTCACCCGAGCCATTATTACGAGTCTATTGACACCTCATTCATTAAAATCGGTTAAGTAGTTTAGGCGCTACAGTGGAACATACAAACATACATACACAAACTGCCAAAATCATTACCCTTCCTTTTGGCTTCGCCGTAGTCGGGTAAAAAGACAGTGGTTATAAATGTTGGAATTGATCAAGCGACAAGTCCGCGATAGAAGAGTTAGACTGTTTTCACATTAACGACTTAGCCGAGCGATTTAACAGGGCTCCCGACTCGGTTTCAAAGCGATTGTAAGGATTTGCTAAATCACCTTGGTAAACATTACACCAAATCGCATTCGAGGCTATTGTAAATATACGTTTCTTTCTTCTTTACATGAAATATATATTGATTGTGCAAACATGTTCCCTTAGTTTTAATAAGTGTAATGTAGATTTTTATACTGCTATAGCACCTACTGTAGGAGAGGTAGATGCTTGGAATGCTATAAAGTAAACAACGCCAACTTTTACGCATCAATCTCCCATTTGCTGTTTTTTTAATACTTAATACTAGCATTCGCAGTTACGATTTAATCTTGATGATGTATGTAGCATCTTTATTTATGGAGTGCATCTGTGACAGATGCAACGCAGTTGGCAAAAGTATATTGTCGTCGGTCGAAAGTTTGTGACTTGTTCCTCTCTCTTAGCTTGTACGGGAAAAGTGTTTACGACTTACTCTTAATTTTATTTAAGTAAAAATGTCTTTTACGAACATGCACGACCACGGTTTCCACCAGTGTTGCCAGAATTATAGCAAATATTCTATTATGTTATATTAATTATGTATTATAATTCAAAATAATTTTTTTTTGCTTTAGCGTTAAATTGGTATAGCTTAACATAAATCATATTATGATATATTTGCAAATTTATCCCTAGTTTCTGAAAGGCTGATCAATACAAAAACTAATTAACAGACGGTCAATCGCATGGCATTATTATCAACTGCTGTGATTGGCTGATTGAATTAGCAGCAGCTAATCAAGTCACGTGACTTCGGTTTGATTTCGACACATAGCATTTCAGAAACCGTAGGTCCACCAAGAAAATCTGAAACTTCGGCCCGAACGAAAAACATTCAAAAAGTTTCTTCATATTTATTTCTTCTAAAATGACATTACTGCGGTATTCGTACTGCCTCAAGAAATGGTTTAGGACCACTAAGACATTATATACCGAAATTCAGGACGAATTTCGTAATTAATGTGTTTCACGGTACAACAGTTGACACTAAACTTCGGTATTAACGTTTCATGGTACTGATAGTTAATCGTGTCTTTTTTTCTGCTAACTATTATTTATAGTCCTATATTTCATATCTCAAACATTATAGTCAGTTCCGTGAATGAGTTCATATAACAGCGGTATACCTACCATTCTCTTCCTCATCACGTTTAGGTACCTCAATATCATCACATAGTCCTAAGCTCAAGCTAAATAATTGCTTAACAGGTTATCGCTCTAATATGCGGCCTGTTGGTTGTGATCCTGATGGTCCTGGGGCTGGCATCGGCGGACTGGCTGATGGCGGCGGGCTGGCGGCAAGGGCTCTTTATGCATTGTATAGACCCTGAAGCGCCCACGCCGCTACCTTTTGATATCACTGCTCAGCCAGGCTGTTATGCCGCTAGACCCGCGCCCTATATCAAGTAAGCAGTATCTATAGCTTTTTTTTTCCATTATTATAATAAAAATAAAGTCTTTATTTGCAAAATATGGGTTGTACAATAACACTAAAACTAAGTTGGAATAATCGGGTATAACTCAAATATTAGGCTTAAGTGTTTGGTTGAACTCTGATACCTATGATAAGAATCAACCTGTGTTATGGGTATCAGCGCTCTCTCAGTATAAACTAGTTGTGATTTTGATACTAGAACGAGAATATGCTTGTAATATTAGGTATACAAAATTATAGATAACATATTAAAAAATAAGACCTAGGACGGTATAGAAATTTTGTTGAAATGTAAATTTTAT
Source organism: Catocala nupta (assembly GCA_963675205.1). Classification (NCBI taxonomy): domain Eukaryota; kingdom Metazoa; phylum Arthropoda; class Insecta; order Lepidoptera; family Erebidae; genus Catocala; species Catocala nupta. The sequence goes on from OY776082.1 coordinate 15,449,298, forward strand.
GTTTTCCTTGTGTCGTGTAGACCATCTATACAGTTCAAAATTATTAATCTGCATGAAATGTTTAAGTTAAAACTGTAAACGGCAATCAAATTAATCTGCCGTTTATGGTTTAAAGACAGGCAATCTCAAGTTACATATAAATTATATACGAATTTTGCTAGAAATTTAGTTTGTGGCGGCCTTAATAAATAAAGGTGCGCTCGTAGCTTAGACTATTTAGTTTTAGGCTTGTAGATACAGAATATTTATTGCGAACTTAAGTTAGTTGCCTAAGGCACGCAATTAGTATCGACGACGTAAAACGGATTAAATATAATTTGATTTTTGGAATTAAAGAGAATCAGCAGCTTTATATCAAATTTATCCATTTATACATTAATAACTAATAGTTTTATTATTGATCGAAACTTTTATAATTTTATTTCATACAATCTGCTACTGAATCTTGGCGTGGAGGCGCGCATATGCGTGGGATTCCTTGCACGGCAATGTACACATAAAATCTTATGCCGATTCCAAATTATTTTGCAGGCTTAATTTATTTATCATTAAAACGAGAATAAACCCGAGGCCTGCCTAATACATCATCAAAGCAGTCGCTTCTGTTTATCAAAGAAATTCATAAGTACGGCTCAACGAAAGAATTTAACACAGTAAAATTGAGTACAGTCTATTTCGTTGTGTCCTAAAAATTTTGAACCAACTCGCATCATATTTTTGAATATTCAATACTAAAGTGTTAAAATAACAGAGTTGTTCTATTATCCTATAGATATGCATTATCAGGATAAAAGGTATCCTGTGTTTATCCCAAACATGGTCATATAAATCCGCTCAGGCGGTTTACGCGTCATTGAGTAACAAATATCCAAACAACTTCACAACCTTTTATATTTATTATATTATATATTTTATATAATTTTCTCATGATTATCTATACTAATATTATAAAGAGGAAAGATATAATTTTTTGTTTGTTTGTAAGGATTTACTCAAAAACTACTCAATGGATTTAAAAATTATTTCACCATTAGAAAGCTATATGATCACCAAAGAACGTAGACTATATTTTTTTAAATTATCTCCTTTTACCCAAGCTAAGCCGCGAGCAAAAGCTAGTGACTTATAAAACGAATTAAATAGACTTTTGTTTTCTTTTTTCACACCCTTGCAATTTTTATCACATAACTAATGGCCGGGTATAATTTGTGTATCAGGGCGGCTGCGGGTCTGTGCGTGGCCACACTGGCGGCGGACGTGTGCGGCGCGCTGCTGACAGGCCTAGGCCTGCGCTCAGCCGATCACCGCACCAAGTTCCGATACTATCGGTTCGCGGTGCTCGCCATGTCGCTAGCCTGTAAGTATCATTTGTATATAAAAAAGCAATATCTTTGTTTTTCGTTTTCTTTTTTATCCGAAGACAAATACAGAAGATACCCATGACACTTTTGTTGTTCTAGTAATATATACTTATTTGTGTTTAATATTCTTACTTATGCGGCCAGTAACAATGTCAAGAACTATCCGTTGACTGCTCTTGCTCTATAACAGTTCTTGCAGCTTCTTAATAAAAATTCTTAATTGCCCGGTCAAAAACAATATGAAGACCTGTCCTCTTGCGCTACGTTTAGCATGATATCAATTTTATTTACCTATAGGTGGATTACGGAACACTATCTTAATCACAATTATAATGCAGTTGTACAATGGCAACACCATTTGATTTGATATTGTGTTAGTAAATATAACGTTGCCATGTGTATTAATTGCCTGCTTTGTTTTTCAGTAATGTGCATTTTAATAGCGCTGGTGATCTACCCAGTCTGCTTTGCCGCAGAATTAAATCTGGGTAAGTTTGTATTTGTAATACAGTATCAGATAACTTAAAACTCTTTAATATAACGTAAGATGGAGAATATATTTATACAAAACTGAATCAGAAACTTTTTGGTACTGGGACGATTTGATACGGATTTAATAGGTTATAGAAAATCTACAGTAGGGATGTCGCTAAATGTTAATGAAGTTTTCGGGGGGACCATTCGTATATATGAGTGAGTAATGTTTACATTATAGGTCAACTCATTTTATGCGTGAAGCATTTTTTAATAACGTTACCATTTCGAGAAGCAGTTCTTAATCTCTATGATTTTCTGTGAAACTTTAACTTAGCTTTACCAAAGAATCGCTGACGGTTGTAATGTGATGATGATGATGAATGGTAAAGATGATCATCATATATTTTTTGCACAATGCGGTCTAGTTAGTTATCATCAAATAAAGATATATTTTTTACTGTTTGTATATAGGTAATAGATCAGTGTGGGAGTTTGGCTGGGCGTACGGCGTGGGCTGGGGCGCCGCCATATTCTTATTCGGAGCCGTGGTGCTGCTGTTATGTGACAAGGAGAGTGAGGAACTCTACTACAAGGAGCGGAAAGTGAGTATAACGGGTTTTGAAAGTACCTATATAAAAACATGTAAATATATATTTATTTTTTTACTGGCAGACCTTTATTTGGACCTCCCCTAAATTAGATAGATAGATTTTTATAAAAACAATTGTGCGAGTCCCTGAATGACTTAAATTCATAATTGGACAACGTTAGGTTCGTTAGTAATTGTTTCTATAAAGATGGAAAGATTGCCGTAACTGTTATTTTCTACATTGTTTAGTAGGGTACGATTGCTCTATAAAATAAATAAAATATTAATATGGATAATGTCTGTACGTATTACGTTAGTCAGTATATTAATAATTGGGGCAGAACATGTAGCCTTATGTACGGAACCTTTTATAGGTTTAATTTGACCGTGATTATTGATTAACGTCCTCGGCTGGCTTTAAGAGTAAACCCTTCTAATACATATGTATTAGATGATTTTCTCTTTATCGAATCTCTGGGAGCGGTGGGAATAGGTAGGTGACTTCGAGTTTCTCATAATATAGAACGACGGTTAAAATCTGCCACAAGTAACTCGCTTTGTAGCAGAGCTTTTTTGAACCTGGAATATAGTGCCAAGCTACGACCACAACATTCAACAAAGCTCTGCATGTAACGTATAAATAATTTTGACAGTGTCTCATGATCTCGTGTAAAATTGTAATGAATGACATAGTATGTTAGATTAAGAACAAGGTTGCTAGTCGAGTAAGTGAAGTTGGACGCTCCGTTGCAGGTGGTGAGCGCGGAGGGCGGGGCGCGCCCCTAGGGCCGCGGGCGCCTGCCCGACCTGGTGCCGTGAGGCGCGCGCGCTCGCTAGCGCGCCGCCCCGCGCGCGCGCGCGCTGGATCTGAGCGCGCCGCTCGGCCCGCGCGCGCGTGAGCACCGCCGCGCCCCGCCCCGCCGCCCCGCCGCACCGCCGGCCCCGCCCCGCCCCGCCCCGCCCCGCACCGCACCGACCGCGACCGACGCGAAACCTCTAGCGATGCAGATTTAGGGCCGTCTCGGTCCGCCCTTTTAGTTCTTCCTAAACATCATAGTACTTGGCCTGATCTAAATTTAATTATTGTTGTTGCGAGTCGTACTCGATCGTTGCTGAAATATGTATAATGAATTATACTATTTGTCGTGAATCGGTAAACGCAAAATTGTACCCACTTGTTTTGGCTATTTCAGTGTAAGTGCTATGATCCCCTGTGTAGGTTATGTATTAATTATTATTTGTGTTGGCTTTTAGTTTTTACGGAAGTCGTTTTTATTATGATGTGTTGATTTGAAATATTTTATGAGTGTAACCGAAATATCAGAAAAGTGACATTTTGTTCAGCAAAACGTGTACTCGTAGGTTTTGTGATTATATAGTTTTTAACGTTTATGTTAGTGTAGGGCGGCACAGGTCCGCAGCCGGTTGTCCACCATCGGCGCGCACTCGCTCCCGCGTTGGGCGGACACGTTCAGATATGTGAGTGTACTGGCGTACCTCGAATGTAATCCGTTCCAAAGAGCGTTACTTTTATTTATTCGCTTTAATTTATTGTTTGGTTGTTAGTAGTGAGTGTAAATATCGGTTTAGTGTTATGATTTGTACAGCTTGTGTTGCATCAGCACGGTGGCACGGCGGCGCGTGGCGTGTGTGGCGTGCGTGGCGTGTGTGGCGTGTGTGTGGCGCGTGTAGCGCGTGTGGCGCGCGGCGGCTTGGCTTGGCGCGGCACCTCGGGCAGGCGACCCCCGGACTGCTACCGCTCGACGCTCGACGCTCGACGCTCGACGCTCGACGCTCGACGCTCGACGCTCGGCGCTCGGCGCTCGACGCTCGGCGCTCGGCGCTCGACGCTCGACGCTCGCTCATAATATGTATCCGTATTGCGTACTGATCTGCGTCTTTTGTAATGCGAACTCGTATCTTTAGTGTTAGTGCACGGATAGTGTAAGTGAACTGTGCGCCTCCGCGACTCGCGACTCGCGAGACTATCGGGCTATGACTACTGAGATATTTAAAGGAATTTAATATATGTTCGATTAAAGTTACCCTTTAGTATGATATCATTCATATTATTGAAAACTATTTTACTAACGATTATATTAACATAGAAATTAACCCTGTCTATGTACACAGATTTATATAATTACTGAGATTAATTTCCTTTTTTGTGATATTTATAATATAGAATCTCCTTGGATGTTTTAATTTTGATTTAATGAATCTCAAAATAATATTTGGAATTGAAAATAATTTAAAAATTTATATTTTCTAAATGTTTACGTACAGTCGAAGAGACTATTAATTGATCAATAACGTCGTAATAATAAATAGCAGTGTAATAATGTGTAAGTGTAATATTTGTGAACATTGTTATAATGGCATGCGATGTGTGTTGTGTGACACAATATAATTATAACTTTGTATTTATGTTCGTATGTTTTTGGTTGTGGCTTTAATTTCATTATTTATGTCAAACATTTCATGTGTGTATCAAACCATTTTTAACGTGTGGTTATCGAAATTAATAGACGATATTACAATCATGTTCCGTGTTTATACTCATTTGTGTAACGAACGTTATAAGATGACTGTTTGTTGTGATAGGCAGCTATTTGTATTCGCTGGTGTGTTCGCCACGAGCTTGCATGAGTTGTGACGTGTTCGCACACAGTAACGCAATATGCAGCTAATTGTTTGATGGTCATTGAATTTTGTGTTTTATATGTAGCAACACCGCGGGCTGCTGTTATCTGTGGACTAAACACACAGCAATGAAATATAACATAATTAATTAATGTAAAAGTCCCCCTCTCGTAATATATTAATTCGATCTTAGTCACTTGACACATACCTCCTTATGTTACACGATAAATTAAAAATATAGGACTTGTATTATTATGAATCTCAGTTAAGAGCCTTGACTATATCAATTATTTTGATCATTGGCGTTGTATTTTATATTACAATTTATAAACTAAGCTTTACTTTAGAATTTTATTTTTTATTTAAGTTCAAGGCCAAATAGATATTAAGTTTTGAAAGTGGAGGCAACTAATGTTACTATTACTCTTTCGTAACACGATTAAAATCACACTGCCATCTGTTTAACTTACGTTTTATTTGTAAGTCGTATTAATTTTACTGTAGATGTAATGTATAACGTTAAATTATTGAACTTTCTAAAGTAAGTGTACATTTTACATAGAAATGATAACCCCCTTTGTAATTAATATGGAATGACTTTAGCCACTTAATTTTATGCACCTTGAACGGTACTTGGACACTGCACTGTCTTATGGGGCTTCTACATAGGCAATATGTGGATGTAACGTCTTCAACTACCCCGGCCAGATCCAAAACATTCGCATGCTTTGACCGTTCCAAACATAAATCTTTGGAACCATATGCAAAATATTGATGTGTATTCTTTAATATGGCTGTTATTGACGGCCAGCAATAGGTATACTGGCCGTCAACAATAACTTACAGTAAAATAATGCTTGTTTAGAAGCTCCATTACTTACATATGTATTTTGACTTGTTCTGACATTGGCAATAGTCTATCTTTCCATATATTGTGGCATAGATACCGATGTTAATCGTCAACAATACTTTTACAAAATAATTATCTCGTTGATTATAGGTGCCAACCATTTTAGCCCTATCAGTATAATAAGGAATATTTATTATACCTTTCTCTTTGTATCAAATTAATAGTTATCTAATTGAATTATTGAAAATGCTGGTATATATTTCTGGTACAGTCAGCAATATAAGTAGCCGAATATTAAACAAATTTATTCATGTATTTTATGAATTTAAAATCATAATCATTGTTCTTTATTTTTTAATTGTGATTAAATTAATACCTTATTGCAATAAAAACTTAATATAATTTATAATTTAAAAAAAATAGAAGTGACAGCAATCTTACAAGTGTGTATCGACTTATGTTGCTGACTCTACCAGCTTTTATTGTTACATTATTTGAAATATATATAACTGTATATATTATAGCAGTTGTTCAAGTGCGTCCGTTATAACATTTCTATTTCCTTAGCCAAATTATGAGTCATATCAAATGAGATTGAATAAAGTAACTAGTAAAAATATTGTTTGTTTTATTTCGATTTACCTGTGAAAATATTTTTCATCTTTAAATTATAATAGTAATTCGGAAACATTTAGATCAGTGTCATTAAAACATATATAAAGTGTCCTCAACAAGTATTGTTCAAAAATTACACAGTGTACAATTATTATGAATAAATATGGCGGCCTAGTGAAAAGAAATTGACAGTACAATTTAATAAATCCCTCAAATTCGATGTTCACATATTACTTACCGTTGCAAGGGGATTTAAAGTACTAGGCTTTTTCTTGCGAAATCGCAAGGACTTTAAAAATTCGTCGACGGAAATAAAGCTGTTTAACTCACTTGTACACCCGATACTACAGTATGGCTCAGTTGTATTGAATCCGCATTATAACGTATATACAAAGCGCTTAGAGAGCGTCCAGAGGCGCTTCCTCTACCAGCTATGTTACGGAGACCGTTTAGCAAAACAAATTTCAAATTACACAGCAAGGTTAAAACATTACAAATTAAAAACATTAGCAAGCTGCAGATTGAAACTAGATTCCACAGACTGTAGTATACTGTTAAGCGCCTTACACATAGAAATACCTATAATTACTATAATTCCAAGAAAAAGTTATTGTAACCTCATAGATGGTCCATTTGGGTCATTACGCTGCTGTACCAAGGCTTTGTAGGCAATACAATGATTAATCTAAGTCTCATGATATTGATATTAGTCAACCCTTATCAAGAAATAAAACACACTCAGAACAGGTTATTTAAGTGTCACATTATTTATTTCTTTTATTAAGTTAATTCCTAACGTGCAGCCTATTTTAATTAGTTATTTTAAAATTTTCTATTTTATGCTTTGTTGTTATATGTAGGTATGTGTCTCCTATAACTGAAGGAGTACACTATAAAAACTAATGTTAACTAATTTGTCTATTCTTTGTTGGAGATTTTTAATAAATAATAAGCATTATTGGGGTACCTACATAATTAACGTAGATTCTAAATTGTTTTAAACTCCTGTACCGCGTGGTTGTTAGTAATAATAATAATAAACTCTTAATAATTATTTGTATAACATCAACCCCATTTACTAACAGTACCACTGCTGGGTAGAGGCCTGCTCTGCCTGTCCAGTACTGGTTAGCATGAACATCGGCATTCGGCACTTAAATATGCAGACCACTTTGTTTTCTGTCTCCTTCAACACTATGGTCTGCCTCGGTGCAGCGCGGGTTTGCGGGTTCTCAGTTTTGATATCGCAGTGTCATTAGGCATTACTGACAAAAAAAAATCAGTAGCAGGACGGAGTCTGGTACTGGTAAGCGATATCCGCTTACCGGATCCAGTACCAGGCTTGCTCCCTTATAATGTGGGCCCTAAAGATATAATTTGCGAAATGTGGGTAAAATAAAACTACCTCTCTCTTCAGGCAAATAGGCGTGAGACTATGTATTTATTTCTCTGTTAAAGCGATATTAAGCTGTATATTATGTACAAAAATTAATTACTTATAGTTGTGGCACCGAACTTGACACCTCTCCTGTAATAGCAATCTAACAGTCGCTCCAATAAGCTATTACCGCTACTATTACACACGTTCTCGAACTCATTAGTCTCATTACACTTAGGGTCAATTCATACTAGCGCAGAGTCGAAACGCATCGAAGCGTCAAATTATTTACAAGTAAAGCGATGTTGCACGAATTCGAGAGAATTCGCGCGTATTCAAGAGAATTCGCGCGCATTCGCACGCTTTAACATTTGTAGTGATGGATATCAGTAGTTGCCAGTTGATTCTTGTAGTTAAAACTCGTATAAAATGGTTGACATTGATGAATGGGACGTTCTGCGAATTGGACATTCTGCGAATTGGACATTCTGCGAATGGGACGTTTTTTCACCGTGGGACTTTTTGCGAATGGGACGTTTTGCGCCTAAACCATTTTGCTATGATGTTACTTATATCGGAAGTAGAAGAAGAAGAAAACGAAGAAAGGAGAAAAAGAAAGCGCATTTTTGGTGTTTACAATTTGTGGAAGAAAAGAAGAGTAGGTATGTGGTGAATTCGTCAGTTTTTGCGAAGATTTGTATCAGTACCCGAGTATTTTTTACGACTATTATAAAATGGACTACGATATAAATGTAAACTTGGTCAATATTTTGAAGCCACTAATTGAGAAACAAGAAACAAAAATGACAATAGGTACCTATTTCCGTTGAAAAGCGAATATCAATCTGCTTAAGGTGAGATTGAAGCCTTCTTCTTGTTACGATTGTACAACTTCGAATAAATTCTGCACAAGAAGATATTTTCTTAGTTGTTTATGGTAAATAATAATCTTTTAGGCTAGTCAACCAATATTATAAATAAATTATTGTATTTCAAGTCTTTATTAGGAAAAATAATAAAAAAATTGCCATGTAAAATCAATCATAGAAAGATCATTATTATCATTCGCTAACTTGTTGTAAATAGTCTTCGATTTCGTCGAAATTCAGTTGCTGCATTGTCGAAATTGGTTGTGGTACCTATGTAACGTGATGGTGGTGGTATCGAAATTGTTTAGATTTTGTTGATTAGTGGTCGTACTATTCCTGGATGTGGTGTAAGTTGAAGTAGATGGTGGGCAATAACTATTGGGTTGGGTGTAAGTTGAAGAAAGTACCTAGATGGCGAATGTGAAGAATTTTGTTGAGTAGTTTTCAGTGGTCGCTGTTGTTATGTTCCATAGCAGGTAATCATAGATAATGGAATGTCGTTTCTTTCCTCGGAGGCAAGTTTTACTTCTGCGTCGGTAACTAAGCCCAGTATAACCTGTTTTAATTGAGCATGAATTCGTATAGGCATTTTTTTTACTGTTCTACCTACTCGTTGATAGAAAAAACTATCTAATGGATATTCTTCCTTTTCTTTGGCCTCGATATAGACAGTGATCGAGATAGGCAGTGATTGTTTTCCCGTACTATAATTTGATAATGACGAATCAGAACGTGGACTTTCCCTGACATCAGATCTTGGTGATTCTTGGTGAATTGAGATATCATCCGAGTCTATTTCTAAACTATCTTTAGAACAATCAAGGTTTGATATCTGTGATTTTTAAGCTACAGGACAGCCTGTGGTTTAAAAAATTCCAACTCCTCGTACTTAATTGGTTTTTCAGTTTTTCGCGCAGAGCCGCTTTTATATTGTCTCAACCTTAGAGCTTTTTAATAGCAATCACGTAGTTTATTCTACTGTTACTGACATACGGCCACTGAAAAGGAAATCATTAACAATATGCACTTAGTTAATATTTATTTATTTGTTACAGGTTTCCGACTACTGCCATTAGTTACAAATCATTGGCTCATAATTATCGAATGGGCTATAGTACTGTTTGTACAATTATACACAAATTTGTGCCGCAATATGGAAATATTTACGGCCTCTTGTTATGCCAAACCAACGCCAAAGTCATGGGATAAAATCGAAGAAGATTTTAGAAATTTATGGATATTTTCCAATTGTATAGGAGCGATTGAGGGCAAACATGTCAATATTAGGGCACCCTGGAACAGCGAAGTCTCTACTACAATTATAAAAAGTTTTTCAGCACTGTCTTGTTAGCTGTTGCTGACGCTAAATATAAATTAATTATAGTGGACATTGGAACATATGGGCGCAACAACCATAGCGGCATATTGAGCAGTTCCAAATTCGGACAGCTATTACAAAATAATATGCTTGGTATACCATCTAAAAAAAGCTTGCCAGGTAAGTACGACAATTACAGTTCCTCATGGTTTCGTTGGGGAAGAAGCATTGCCTCTGTCTGAACACATTATGAGACCTTATTCTGGAAGTCAGCTGTTGAACGATAGCGAGAAAAGAATCTATAATTATCGATTAAGCGAGCAAGGCGTATTGTGGAAAGTTCTTTCGGAATATGTTATATTTTCTTTAGTTAATATATTCCAACAAAAATTTGATGTTTCCAAAAAACGTATAAGAATGCAACCAATGTATTCAGATACGATATTCTAAGGGTAAGCTCAATTTTATATTAGACATCGAGTTTACAGCAGACAAATTGGTCCAGACTGTGAATACGGCCTGGACAAACAACTGCCCTGAGAGGGAACTTAAGCCCAAAAGGGTACCGTGGTGGATGCCAGAGTTGGTCAAACTGCGACTAGAAGCGTTTAACAATGCTAGGACCAGTAGGGACTACAGCGGTTACGTTCGTTGTTTGACCAACTATAACAAAGTTTTGCGGAAAGCCAAACGGAAGGCTTGGAGAGCACACTGTGAAAAAATCAGTATGATTCCTGAAGGAATGAGGCTCTTCAAAGCTATCTCGACTGTCAGAGCACACCGATTGACAACCATTAAGGATGGCAATGGGCAGCGAACAGGGTCTGGTAAGGAGACACTAACTAATGCTAAACACACACTTTCCAGACTGTAAGATAATAGAAAAGGAGCAGGAAGACCCGATCAGCCTGGTTGAGCTAAGCTGTCGTACAACCAAGGCAGATTGGGACACTGCTAGGAAGGTAGTGGATGAAGGGAAGATCGGCTGGGCTCTAAATGGTTTTCAACCATTCAAGTCACCTGGTCCAGACATGGTTTATCCCATCATCCTACAACAGGGAGCTGAACGTTTGGTTCCGCATTTGTGCAGATTATACAGAGCCTGCATAGTTTTGGATACATTCCAAAGATATGGAGGCGTGTTAAAGTCATCTACATACCGAAACCGGGCAAACCGGACTACAAAGAAGCCAAGGCATACAGACCTATCAGTCTTGAGTCGTTCTACTTGAAAGCCCTGGAGAAGTTAGTAGATAGACATGTTAGGGAGGGAGCATTATGGAAATTCCCCCTCCACAGGCTACAATGTGCCTACCAGTTGGGAAAATCCACTGAGACGGCACTGGATTTTGTGATAAATAAGGCAGAACATGCATTAGAGAACCGGGAAGTTTGCATTGCTGCTTTCCTGAATATTGAGGGAGCTTTCGATCGGACCATCTTTGATGCCATCAGTGTGGCATCGGCAAATCACGGCATAGAGCCAACCATTTGCAAGTGGATCAATTGTATGCTCAGGGGTAGAATCATTAGGTCTGAGTTGTTAGGAGATGAAATGTATGCAACGACAACCAAGGGCTGCCCTCAGGGTGGAGTACTCTCACCACTCTTATGGTGCTTGGTAGTCGATTCACTCCTAGAACAACTCAACAAAGATCCGTACTTAACGGTCGGATATGCGGATGACTTGGTGATACTCGTCAATGGAAAGTTCCCGAGTACGGTTTCTAGTCTCATGCAGAAGGCCCTGATTATGGTAGAAAAATGGTGCAGTAGCAATCATTTATCGATTAACCCAGGGAAAACTACTGTCGTGCCGTTTACTAGGAGGCGGGATCTGACAGGGTTGGAAACTCTCTCCATGTATGGTACGCAGTTACAATGGTCCATGGAGGTGAAGTATCTAGGCATGACCTTAGATAGCAAACTAACGTGGAAATCTCATGTAGACAAAGTCATAGAGAAGGCCCAGCGGGTCTTCGGCATGATTCGTTCTACTTATGGGAAGACCTGAGGGCTAAAGCCCAAGGTCATCAAGTGGCTATACACGATGATGATAAGACCCATACTCACGTATGGAAGCATTGTCTGGTGGCCAAGAACTAAACTAGCTACATGCAGGACCGCGCTGTCGAAGGTGCAGAGATTGGCCTGCATGTCTATTACAGGGGCGTTCCCGACTACGCCAACGGCAGCGTTAGAGGTCCTGCTGGATCTAACGCCGCTACACATTGTTGTGGAGTCAGACGCGATTAAGGCGCTACACAGATTATCTGTGCATGGGCTGTGGAGTGTCAACATGCCGGTAACTCGACACACAAAATTGGAGATTTCAAAGGATCTCAAAAGGATTATGAGCATGGGATGCGACAAAATGCAACCATTGCACATATTCAAAAATAATTTTAAAATAAAGGTCCCCACCGAGGGACGAATGGAGACAAGGTCTACAATCCCCTGACAAGGCTGTCTCATCTGGTACACTGATGGTTCCAAAATGGAAACAGGATCGGGCGCTGGTATCTATACCAACGACGTCAAGGTGAGCCAAAGCATGGGCAAATATGCAACGGTCTTCCAAGGGGAAACCTATGCTATAACTGCCTGTGCTCAGGAGAATATAAACAGTAATATCACTGACAGGACTGTGTATATTCTCAGTAACAGTCAAGCTGCTCTCAAGGCTCTGGACTCATGTAGGGTGGACTCCAGACTGGTCCTGAACTGTGTTAAGGCCCTAAACAAACTTGGCAGAAAGAACACAGTCAGACTGGTGTGGGTTCCGTGGCATGCAGGGGTGCCGGGCAATGAGGAGGCTGATGAATTAGCCAGAAAGGGCTCGGAGCAACTGTTTGTGGGCCCCGAGCCATTCGTGGGAATCTCGGAGGCACCGTCAAGGTAGCTTTGAATGTATATGGCAATGATAAACACAGGCTAGAGTGGATGGCCCTTAGGGGTCTGGAACACTCCAAGAAATTCATTGCATACAGAGCCACAGGCTTCACCCGGTAGTTCTGCGGGTATAACAAGAGCCAAATACGCCTGCTCACTGGCCATTTTGGCACCAAAGACTTCCTGTGCAGATTGAGATTGGCACACAATTCGATCTGTAGAGCCTGTGGTGAACAGGACGAGTCCATATCGCACCTACTATGTGAATGTGACGCGTTGGCTGGATTGAGGATGGGTCTGATGGGATTGGCATATCCAAACCCTGAGGACTTCAGGCTTCTCTCTCTGAAGTGTACGCTACAACTGATGTAGTACATTCATAGGGAGATAGCTAAGGGACAAATCTTGGGGCCGACACAAAAGATCCCAATGGCTCGAAGTGTCGCCGGTCTGTACTGACTGGCCCCCACAAATAAGATAAGATTCAGATACGATGATTCTTGCATGCACCTGCCTTCATAATTACATTATGGAAGATTTTGGATCGGAAGACGTTGTCGTGCCCAATAACAGAATCTTACAAAATGATGTCGTCGACAACCAAGACAGGGACGTAAACGATGATCAAAAGTCTTTACTTTAAGTCGTTTTTAATTTCTGAACAGGGGTCAGAACCGTGGCAAAATGAAAGGATAACACGATGTTAAGCAAGACTAGACTATAAAATAAGTAAAAAAAATTAAGTTTAACGGTTTTACTGAAAGCTAAAAATATTTAGTTTGTCATAGTGTACAGTATTCTACTAGTCAAGTCAGTCCCTTTCATTTGATACCCATATTGTGGGAGTTGTGAAAAATATGTAGTCCGCCATTTTGTGGTGGCGGCCATCTTGGATTTATAATGATACTGAATATACTAAATTGTATTGTCATCAGAACCGAAGGTGTGTACCAAATATCAGACCAATCTGTCAACAGGAAGGGGGTACAATTTCAATTTCGAAATGTGACCCAAAAATCAAACAAACAACAAACAGGTCAAGTTAAAATAATAAAAATATTTGTAAGGGCGTGAAATGACGTGTTATTTTTACCACTCGTGTCCAAGTAGCAAAAAGTAATAAATACGTGTTTTATACAAAACTAGTAGAATATGAAGATACCTACTTGTTAAAATATACTGATTTGTTTTTGCATCAGTGCCTGCAAGCTGGCAACGTCCTGTCGCACGATGTGTATACTTAATAACAAATACTTGTTTTGCTTACCAGGTAATTTCAATTTACTGATCACTTGTTTCCACGCATTACTTTTTGACTTTTTATCACTATAATTTTGGGCCTTCGGATAAAATAGGCATTCACACTTTTGAACCAAATAAATTATTTTCTCGTCTGTATCCATTATAATATACTGCTTCAGTGATCAACTCCGATAAAGACCACTTTCCGATGCCGACTACCGAGTAACGAAGCGTTGATTCGCGTAGTAGGCACTTAGGTTCGCGCGAACGCGCGCGCACCAATCAGCGTTAGTTGCGCTCCGACGCGCGAATTCTGTGGGCTTGGCCACATGGTGCGGTGCAGCTCCGGCGTGGCGCCTGAGCGGTGCCGCAACGGTTTCCTACATATAACAATGTATGGTATGCCACACGGCGCGCCCGGCTCCGCACCGGACTTGGGAACGAGGCAGACGAGGCGGGGAGGGGTGCAAGTAGTACGGTGCCGCAGCAGCACCGCTCAATTGTTTGTACGGCATAGGGAAGTCCTGTGTCAACTGGGCAAGCCAAGCCAACCCTGTTGCGGTGCCGCAGCGGCGCCGTAAGAACATTGCGACGCCGCACTGCTCGTGTGGCCGCCAGTGCGGTGCGGCGCCGCACCGTGTGGCTTGGCTCTGTCGAATTCGCGCGTCTTTTTTATCTTAGAAGAAATATGTGTATTATGTTGTGGAGATAGGGTGAATTTGCTATGATAAGTTTCAGATTGACGCTTGGATGCGCTTCGACTCTGCTCTAGTAAGAATTGACCCTTAACGTACTAACTGACAGTTGCAACGTGCAGTTATAGTAGAAATAGAAATCTTTACTATAAATAGTTATATTGTTATAATTGCGGTAACCTCTACCTACCAGCATATCATTTAGATACATATTAATACAATATAGTTAGTTATGAACATGCCTTTTTTAAATATTCATATTTAATTAATATCGATAATATTTGGTGTATAGTACCTAATATTAAGACATATTTTGCTTTTAAAATATTGTTTTACATTGGCTGGCTTCCTCTATCTTCAATGGAGTCATTTAATTATTCGTAGCTTGTTCTTAGTTATACATAATTTCAATATTATATCAAATATCAAAATAACATTTATTGTATTATGAATGTATTATAATAATTATTCGGATATATTTTGTTTTTAATAGGTAAGTATTTGATAGAATTAAAAAAGAAAACCTATTGTATGGCATATATATTATAGGCATGATAAAACTTGGCGGGACTTTTTTTTGATAGACTGGCGTTCCGAAATGTACTTTTGTAAAGGTTTCGTGTTTTCTTTATAATTAATACACGTATTTCAATATATTATCGGAATCGACTGCAGAGTAACTAAGGTAAGACCAAAAACAATTCATAACATTATGTAGGTATGTCATGTATGCAAGTCTGGGTTATGTAAGGCAGCGATATTTATCGACAATAATATTGCAATCGCTACAAGCTTCTCCTAATTAATTTGCACATTCGTGTTAATAAGTTATTGTCCTATAAGTTAAGAAATTGTATGTTTTATGATCTATCTGGTATCAATACATAAACAACTATCATAAGAGTAGATAGTAGGGCTTAGTGCTTCCGATAGGAGCTTTAAAGCCTAATTTCTAATGTTTGATTATTTATCATATATGTCTACAATGTACGGATTTAACGAACTGTAAGGGATTGCGACTCTGGTTTAAATCCGGGTCGAGTCAACAAAAAACGATTGGGTTTATCGAAGTTAGAAAGTTGGCAGTCTTGCACAACCTCGTACCTTGTAAAAGCATATAAAGCCATGCCATAATTCTGTTAGACCCGATTTCTCTTCAGTAGTGTCGGATTATCGCCTCATCGGTTTATAACAGTGTCGGAATGGAGAGTACACAGTTCATGTATTTGGGCACACACTTGTTTAATATAATATCCTGCGCAGATGCCTGGTTGGCTATTAAGCTTGGTCGCCGAAATTCGGAATTCGGTCTGGAGAACCTTAAGGCGTGAAACCGTAACAAACAAACAATTTACATTCATAATAATAGTTAGAATTATGTAATTCAAGTTGGCACTAAGAATTTAAATTGGGAGCCATAAATAAATAACTAAGAATTCTCACTTATAGATTTATTGTTGACAGTATTTCGCCCTGACATGTTACCATAATTTTACTAAATACAATAATAATTATTAGGCACATTATTAATTTTAAACAAATTATTCATTACATGATAACCTTTAACAATGACTTAATTATAACTTATGACTATTGTAGATAACAAACTGTATAAAAAGAGATTTTTTTATTTCTAGACTTCTATTCCAGTTATGGATTTTATACTTGCAATCAATTTCGTGTTAGCTTCCTTATAATCGACGGGTTGTACGTTCATCACGATGGTTTTTAGACGCGCCTCGTCCTGTAATGTAATTTCAAAGTAAACAATTTTGTTAATAAATAATTGGAAAGCAACGCATGCTTTGTAACACGTGATACAAATAATCTAGTTGGTCTCCTCTAGCACATACTACACACGGCTACACATCAAGTTAGACATCCTATATACGCATAACTACGCTACATTTTAAATAGAAAATTGTCGGAAAGGGACAGTGCATAGTGGTGTAGACCCATCACGGCGCACTAGCGCGTGCGGCGACGCCCGTGGCCTGTTCAGCATGAATGAGACAAAATAACAAAAATATAACGTACTCTCTCGCACGATTCGCAGCTTTTAACTTCTAATAGTTCAAAATCCAAACAGTCTAGGTTGATGAGTCGCTGTGTGTACATGTTTTCTTGGGCTTCATAAGGCCATTATTTTGTGTTTCCTTCGTCCGATCATTAGGCAATACTTTCGGTAGAAAACAAAAAGAATAAGAGCTCCCTAACTTCTCTACAGAGGTCGGCTTGCTTTCAGTATTATTCAAGTTACTTACGTTGTATGTCTCCATTTTGGTGCGGAATTTGAACACAAATGTCTTGAATTTGAGTTCCTCAAACATTTGCATGTAACCAGTCTTATCGTTGTCGGACAATTGACCGATTTCGGTAGCGGTCTTGCCCAGCATCGCCTCCGCGGATTCGTTGAATGCAGTGATACGTTGGTCTCCGGTTGCGTCTGATACATTGGCCTGTAAAAATGAGTTTAGTAAAACGTTTTCCATATTTGTATAGTAGCAGATTTTGAGGTTAGTTAGGTTATATGAGAATACAGTTATTTTCAACACGATATGCGTATGAGCAAGGTCGCATCACATCTACTTTCGTACATACAAGCGTCTAATCTAATACCAGTACTTCTAGCACTTTGCGTCTATACGTAGCTATTATTGACTCGTCGCCATGCTCAGTATCCACATCCGAGTTAAAACCACTCATCACTCGAATGCGAGTTCCGTGCACACAAACGATTTTTTGTTCGACTCATAGGATGAGTTCTGGACACTCAACGGGTTAATACTCACCGCCAGCAGAATTCTGTATTTGTAGTTAGGATATTCTCTGTTGCACTTCTCGCATCTGTAAAGTCCATTCTCTAAGTCGAGAAGTTTCTTGTTGCACTGTTCCTGCGGGCACGCCTTGTACACGGCATTGTCGGAGAAGGTGAAGGTGAGTACTCCGAGCAGAGAGAAGTAGTCGCCCTTGTCCCCGGCGCCGAGCTGGCGCGCCTCGGCCTCCGAGAACGTGATCCACTCGTTGCTGCCGCCGGCGAACCCGCCCGCTCTGGAATGTCAAACGTGTGTGTTTACATCTGCAGCTATCTGCACCTGCCGTACTGCGTGTACTAGAGCATCGATAAATGGTAACATATAGCATGCTTATGCGGTAACATATTATCGATATGTGGTAACATATCATGCATGCTTTTATTTAAACAGTTGCTTGAAGCTACTTTTTAGTGCCTTCTAAGTGCACTGATAACTATAGCAAATCCAAAAAATAATATTATTTAAATTGAACTTATAAATAATATTTCAAACACTATCGAATTTCGGTAAAACATCTTAGCCACCAAGGTTTAGCTTATTACATTTTATCCCCGCTATGATGTTCTACAAAAAAAACGTCGTGTTATCAGTAACCCTGTTTAGAGCAGGTTCTCCTAACACAGGTAATGTTTACTTAAAAGGAGTACCCCAACTACTGATTAGAAAATAGCATATAAGAAAATGATAATAAGCAATTATTTTTAATGTATATTGTGTTTACCTGGCAGAAATGTTAACAATTTCCATGTCGGCGCCGCCGTTATCGTACCAGCCCCTCAGTTTGTGCGCCTCGGGCAGGTCAGGGTTCAAGCGTAACATGGTGCTCGCCAGACACGATAAAGACTTGCTGCCGTTAAACTCTGCCAAGCGAGCGCCCTAAAACAATTATATTTATTTATTTAACATGGGTCAAAATCAGTAATATATTAGGAGTATACATTGATAAATGAACACTAATTCTAATAAATAGTAGTACTTATCCTAATAGTAGTACCTACTACATTTACCACAGATTACTAGTAGAAATTAAACAGTAAGTAAATAATAATAATTATTATTTATTAAACAAAAACAGGAGTACAATATTTTTCTATTTTATTCTAAGAAAATGTCATACAAAATATTGACACATGTGATCTTTATAAGATATGGTTAACGGTGATGTCTGTGCTAGTATAAACAGTGTGACAGACACCGGCACCTTCCTCTTATCTAATAACACCTGTCATCTCAAATTAACTCAGAATAGCAAAAGGACAATTTAGAAGTAAGATTGCTTACCTTGACAGCCATAACAGGATGTGTAGATCCTTCAAATTTCTCTGCTTCTTCTCCCCATAGAGTAAGTACAACCTAAAATTTAGAAGACAAGACTTGCATCTCATAAAAAAGTTTAATCTGTGTTTGTTGTTGTTATCAAAGTTAGGCAGAGGGGCATGGCAATATAAAATTATATGCCTATCTATTTATATAATAAAGTAGGATACTAAAAATACCAATAGGGTAGTTGCCTATCTTTGATTTTGTACATTATTTTACACCCAATAGCAATCAAAAGAAATCCTTTCATGCAAACAGTATCAAAATTGGTTGTAAAATAAGGAAGTAATAGTAGTATTTACAAAACTACTACAGTTTGTATTTACAAAACTACTAGTGTTTATGTAATTAAAAATTATACTTAAAAAAAAAAAGGATATACAGTCAAAACTGGATATAACGACATTGAAGGGACCATAGATCTTCAGACGTTATGTCCGATAGTTGTTATAAGCAATATACACAAGTATGTAGTCATATTAGTTGTCATATGTATGTTTAGAATTTTTAAATATGTTTAATTATGTAGTACTAGCTGTGCTCGCGGTTTCACACGCGTTTAAAGCTATTGGGCCGCTCCCGTGGGTCGTAGCGTGATATTATATAGCCTATAGCCATCCTCGATAAATAATCTATTCAACACTAAAATAATTATTCAATTCGAACCAGTAGTTCCTGAGATGAGCGCGTTCAACCAAACAAACTCTTCAGCTTTATAATATTAGTATAGATGGGTATAGCTTAAAGCTTAAGAAATTGTTTTTAAATAAAATTACGAAAAAATGAAATAAAAATGTTTATTCGCTGTACCCAGTTTAAAATATTCCGTCATAAATTGGAAGAAGTTAAATTTTTAATAATTAAGTTGTTCGTATTTTTTCGTTTTGTTTGAACTAGTAAAACGGTTGGTCGCTGAAGCCGATGAATATCGATAAAGTTTCGTCGTTTTAAGGGATATGTCGCTGTATCCAATGTTGTTATAGGCGGTATGATTACATAATTGTTTATATAGGGATTCGGCCGAGACCTTGCCATTCGGTCGTAATAACCGATCCGTCGTTATAAACGATGTCGTTATATTCGGTTTCATCTGTATGTATGTTTATCCATTGTCTAGTACCCATAGTACACACACAGCTACACATAAAGATAGACACCCTATATACGCATAACTACGCTACATACAACATAGAGAATTGTCGGAAAGGGACAGTGAATAGTGGCGTCGATGTATGTATACGTCGTCGATAAGGATAGAGCGTAACAAAAATATTACGCACGATTGGCAGTGTTAAACTTCTAATAGTTCAAAGTTCAAACAGTCTATGTTGATGCGTGGCTGTGTGTACAAGCTCTGCTTAGTTTGGGCTAGATGGTATTGTGTATGTTATCTTTTTTAATAGGTTTGTAAATATATATTAGGTTAATTCGTTTTAAAATTAATAATATAAATATCGCTGTGTTAAAGCCAAAACCGACTAACTCGATTTTGGAGGCAAAATTTTGTTTTTGCTCCAATCCAATTGTTTTTATTTTGCGTTCAGGTAAATCCAACTAACTGTTTAAATCTTGTAACTGTAAAAACTGTTTTAACTGTAAAAATCTTGTTCCATAAGTCGAAGTTTACAGTGTAAATAAAGAAAGTGAAGATGATGATAGAAATGAAGAATATGGAGAAAGTGAAGGAGAGGAAGTAGATGCAGTTGAAAGATATTCTGGAGAATCGTCGGAGGATAAATATTTTTATAGACTAGTCTGACATATTCTTTATTTTGTATGTAGCGTAGTTGTGCGTATATAGGGTGTCTAACTTGATGTGTAGCCGTGTGTACTACGCTGTCTCATTAACATCGTATAATTTGTTTACATTACTTACTCTTTTCACATAATAAGTAAAGCATCAATGGTATTAAGCTTGGTTATCGAAAAGGGTTAATTGGTTGGTTATCTCTTTTATATTTTGTTGATTGATTGTATGATTAATAGTAGACAACAATGTAGTTGTTCTTTTTTTTACTTACTAAGATTTATAAAGGTTGTAAAGATACCATTTTGTTGACTGTTTATATTTTAAGCTAATAAAAGAGAAAACTGTGAAATGCTTTTTATTAATTCAAGGTTCATAAAATAATATCTGACTAGCAACTCGACAATTTTCATACATACTGTGGAATGTTATTTTTATAAAAGACAAAAACTGTTATGTCTATAGAAACCTATAAATGGAAATTCAATTTATAGCATTCTATTGTCATGAACAACACACTTTAGGAAGAGTTTTAGGGAATTATTGATAATAATGTGTGAAAACAGGTAAATTAATGTTAACAGCAAGACAATAAAACCAGTTCAGTCAATTTATATTATAATATTTTGAGTGGTAAATCCAACAATTTTTTGTTTTGCGCCATTATTTTCACGAATTTAGACAACCAAGCTTTTACTTTTTGTTTTTAGACAATATTACACATCATTTAAATAAACCATGTTGTAAATAACAATTTGTTATAAGTATTCTTTGAGAAATAAGCCAATGGTTGATCTAGTGGAAGAACCAACTAATTAAGGTACCTAGTAAAGTTTTGAGCCTATAACTAGACAAATAAGCCATATCTTTCATTAAAATAAATACGGTTGTAATGAATAGATGTAAGAGAATAACTCTACAAATAAAATTGATTCTATATGTCCTTAGAAATATATGAAAACATTTTACAAAGATTCAAAACGCAATAACTCGAAAATATTTCTGAACAAAAATGAGTTAGTCGGTTTTGGCTTTAACACGGCGATATATTCTAAAAAAACAAGGAATTAATTAATATTTTAAAGAAGGATATAAGAAAATGTGGAGCACTGGTGAGGATATCTAGCTATCTCCCTCGTCATAGTTTGTATTGTTATCCATTTTCTGTCGTTTGACATTCTACCAGATTGGAAATGCTTGTATATTAATTATTGAATGAGTAGATTTAAAAAAATTTGTGTTTTAGAAACAAATGTTAAAAAATGTAAGTTAACTGCGTTAAATCGTGTGTATCGCACAGCGCACCTACAACACCCATGTGTTGTGCTGGCTTTATAAGCTTTGCTTCCTGATGTAATAAGGTATATTAACACTAAGGTATGCACTAACCGCGCCACCTGAGTTGTCCACAAGCGTGACTTCTCTCTTTTTCAGTAATTTGCCGGTGCTCTTAGCAGTTAACTCTTGGACGTCGGCCGCTGACTTACATACGCCGACAATATCTATAACATAAAGAAATTTTTAATCACTTAGTTTATAATGTAATTCGTAAGTTTTTATATACAAATAATAATGTTTTCATAAGTATTGTTTTAGAATTTATATGTATATTATACAGTATGTGCCCTTAATGCCTGTGGCACAGGTTTACCCTGGTACAGGCACCCCTTATATTATACCTTTACAAATTAACCTAAGCTCTGTATCCTTTTTTGTACCAATTTAAGTTGAATAAATGATTATTATTATTATTATTTTTACTTGTTACTTAATTCTTACTGTGATTCAAAACTTATCGATAAGGCTACATACTACAGGCTATTGACAGGCTTCTAGTTACATTTTGTCAAACAATTTCAGTTTATTAAACATTACTTAGTTGTTAATTGGTACAATGTAACTGAGGCCTTTTACTGGGCATTTGCGCGACGTGTCCATACTGGAACAAGTATTAATGAAATGATTGTTGGTTACATAGCAAACAGGATAGAATTATAGTGTCCCAAACCTATCTAAGGAGATTTTGTACTGTCAGTGTTGTCATCTTGAAAATTTAAGATAAGCAGGATTTGCTGGCAGGTGCTACCTATAACTGTACCATAAAGGTGTCTATTGGACTAGAGCATACAAAGGTCCTTTTAAAAAGGCCTTTACATTATGAACTACTGTTTATAATAAAGGGTTGGGTATTTTACTAATGTAATAATATTTTAGAAAATACCAAATATAAACAAATAAATTATTATTATGCTTCTCTTATCACAATAAGAGAAACTTAATAATAATTTATTTATTTAGTAAACATTTTTAGTTTTACAATTACATATAAATAACAACCACCATAAGGATTGTGGTAGTTACTAAAAAGTTAAGATGTTTATTAAGTTCTCACCAAGCAATGAGTCAGGAGTCTTGGTAGCAATATCATTGATGGGGATAAAGTCATATTTTACACAAGGCATTGAGGAGTCCTCATCCATACACTCTGCAACTACCGTATTAGCAGTAAATGTCATCTCATAATCATTCTTCAAACTTGTGAACTGTTTATTAGCGGTTTTCAGCTGGCAACGACTTATGTAGTATACTTTGTCGATCTGAAATATGCAAAGGATGAAAGTCAACATCAAATCTTTAGAGGGCAGGTATACCTGCATTGGTCCAGTGCAGATAGAATAACAGGTACAGCCAGCGACATAAGTAATTGTAGTAAACAAATGTGTAACAGTACATTAACGGTCATTTATTCTGGAATAACTGTTGTTTTAACTATTGCTGCAGTTAAATTTGAGAATTATTATGTATGATAAAGCACTTTAAAACTCGAAAACGTTTATCGACTCATGTCGTTATAATAATATCAGCCCTGTATTAAACTGTTCCACTGCTGGTCACGGGCCTCTTCTCAAGCTTGGCAGACTTCACATCACATCTTCGAGAACATTATGGAGAACTCTCAGACATGCAGGTTTCCTCACGATGTTTTCCTTCACCGTTAAAGCAAGCGATAATTAACTATTTAATACACACATAAATTGGAAAAGTCGTGGGAGTCCAACGGTCTTCCACTAGGCTACCGCTGCTTTTGTATGTCGTTGACTTACGTATAATAGGGGAAATGAGGAATTAACTCAATTGGGGTCAGTATTTACACACTTTTTTTAAGGCTTGAATTTTCAGCATATGCGAACAGTGTTTTCTGTTCTATAAATGATGATTTTGCATAAAGTATAATTTCGCTAAGTGTACTACATAAATCCTGTGTTTTTAGTTACTATTTTTCATTAATTAGCTAATACTCATCAATGTCCATAATTATAATTTTTAGCTCACCTGTATCATATCATAAAATTTGTCGCATTCATTTTTGAATGCTGTAGCTCTGATTTCACCGCTTTCATCACATAGGTCCATACTAAACAGCTTGCCCTCGCCTCTAGCATTGTTCCAAGTGCGTATGGACGATTTGTTCATTACACGCGCCTTAATAACCCACCTAAAACAGTGATTTCAATGAATATCGATATTGAATGCGATTGCTGATGTTTAAGATCAATTCGCAGGCTAAACAATGTTAATTGATTTTTCTATCAAAAAGTTCTTTTTGGCAGAATGGCCAATGACTTCTACACTTTCTAGTGTAGCAGGAATTTACTCACCATTTATTTAACTAGAATTAATATTACATAGTAGCAATTCTCTCAGTAAACATGGAGAGACCAAATGTGTAATGTAAGTAAAATTCTGTTCACTGTGACCCGGTACCATTGACAAACAAGTACTTGCTTTTACTTTTGAACAAGATGAATATCAATGTGCAAGATCTACATGCAGTTTTTGAATGGCTGATAAAGGTCATGTCAAAATAAAACTGCTGTTGTGTAAAAATTCAGTGTTTTTATGTGATCTGCCTTTCTGAAAAACTGGGTGTTAATGCTGAAAGTATTGTTTAGCATAAGAATGACCTAAATAGATTTTAAGACTACATAATTATAGAGATATAATTAAAAATTCATACTTATTCTGATAAGGACTGAGACTGGCAATGGGGTGAGTCATTTGTGAAGAGAGCAGGCTGACATCTAAGTTTGCAGGTGCAGCAGTGGTCTTCTGTGGATTGGGTGTGGGGACTGCAGGCCGAGGTGCTGGGGTGGGAGCCGCAGGAGTAGATGTGGCAGCAGACTCTTCTGACCAAGTTTGAGGGTTACCCAGCTTCTTGCCCACTTCACTACCAGGAGTCAGGATTGTTATATCCAAAATGATCATAACACGCCTGTAAAATTAAACAAATTCTTGTAGTTGGATTTATTACTAATATATTCTAAATTCTTAAGAATTACACACTTATCATAATTTTATGCATATCATTACATATATGCTATAACTATATGTTATGTTAATGTTGGCTAGATTCTTTAGAGAATTGCATTTTTCACAATCAAAGACAGTAAAGAATTATTTGTGAACCAAGTTCATCTGGTGATTGACATAAAAATAACAATGATATATCAAATAATTAATTCATAATGTTTGTTTACAATAAAATATACTTAATGATTAATTATACTTATTTTAAATAATTTTCTTACTGTGTAGATACAATAAAACTAGATATTTATTAATTTTTAAAGATAAGTTATTATTTTTATATATTACTTGGAATACACAAGCTAGCCCAAGTATAACTGACTAGCATTAGAATAAAATGCATTCACATCAATAGTACAGTAATTGATATACAAAAAATCCTGTATATATTGAGTGCAATGAATTGAATAATCCACATCTTGAGTCCAAGCAATAATGCCCATTACTTATAAAAATATATTAAAATATGTATATTTCTGTATGTGATGCTTTAGGAGCCATAAGTTATCAAATAATGTATTATGTGACTAAAAGTATATATGTACTTTTCGCCCTTGCCAGTGTTCTTCAGTAGTGATGTAACGAAACGGTCAATTTGCACCACAGAGTAATCAGACAGCTCTCCTGATATCAACTTCTCATTTAGTTGTGTTGCAAGCATAGCAAAACTGTGTGAATGCTTCCCATCAGAAACAAGCAGCCGGAATCGCTCATTAGCACCGCTGCCTTGAATCTTTTTACTGCCTAACACTTGCATAATGGGCTTCTCATAATGTCCCCCATTCATTATCACCTGAAATTACACAATATTGTATTAATATGAGTCTGTTAATATCTAACAGAAAAAGTTATCCTGGAATGCCCTAAAATTAGATTTTGTTATATATCTGATATTGCCTATATTTAAGACATTGGATGAATACTATATATATAGTAACAGTTAATTTTGAAAAAATCATAGTCTATAATTATACACTACTAATATACAATACTAATAATAGACATTGGTAAGGTTGGGGTAGCAATCGTAACATGTTGTAACTTGTCTAAATAAGACAATCTTTTGGAACCTCATTTTACTGTATATAATTGCGTCGTATTGTGAAATTATATACATTTCGTATGGATAGTAATTGGGAGAAGCAAAGAAGCTGAATAGAAAATAAATATACCTCCAGAGAACCCTCTGACAGTTGGTGGCTCATCTTGTAAATCACTCCGCGATACTTTTATTATAATTTCTTAGTAATAGTAATGTTTGTAACTGATCTCGATTTAAAAGCTGTAAAGTTCAAGTAAAATCATAACTTTAACAAGACCGATAGACTTAATTTTTCGTGTGTACTTATTTTTTCGCCGGCGATTATAGTAATCAAAGCATAAACGCAATGCCCGCGAAAATTAATCAGTGTTGCCGTTTGGTTGCCGTACTAGCTGTCACTTGCAAGTTGCAACAAGTTCACAGTGTTACCAGAACCGATATAAAAATCGGTGGATTGCCCCTTGAAAATCCATAGAGATCTACATACAAACTTTTTACTCATCATATGCCACTCTCAAATCAGTCTTAAAATGATGTACCGTGTACACTAGATTGCATCGTTTTGTAATAGAGTTGGACAAAATATGGCTTTTTAGGCTTATTTACTTATAATAGCTCTGAAATATGTAATTTATTATATAATATTCTTGGGAATTTTATAACTGTAAAAGATAACTTACTTAGTAAATGTTACTGTCAAATATAATACTGAATATTATTACTTTTATTTCTTACAAATACAAGTAAATATTTTCTGTCTTTCCCACTAGTTTCATTGTATTATTGTATTGTTCGATGGTAGAAGTCCCAGTAGTTCCATGGGACAAAGTGATACCAGTATTTCGGGTTTGTTCCCACTTGATCTACTAAACAGTTCTATGGTAGAAGTAATGAGATTTTTTCTCAATAGTTCTACTATATTAGGTGTTACAAAATAGTAGAACTAATGGGAGTCTTTATTCCCACTTGTTCTACTTGTTCTATTCCTCAGTTTTATGGTAGAACTAATGGGAGTTTTGGACTATTTCTGGGTGGGTTTACAAAAGAGAACCTAACCTAACCTACCGCTTACGAGTCGGAATGCTCTGCACTGACGTTATTCTAGTGAGAACCAAAACTCCCATTAGTTCTACCATAGAACTGAGGAATAGAACAAGTAGTTACAATTTATTTTATACTAGCTTTTGCCCATGGTTTCGCTTGCTCGGGGAAAATTCTTATGAAAGGTAGGTACTCTACGTCCTTTTCTGTACCTCTGAAAAACATATAGGTATGAGTAATCATGATGATCAGTCGAGTAGTTAAAAAAGGGCGTAGAAGCGTAACAAACAAACTCACATCAGCATTTATAATATTCGTAAGGATTTATTAAATACCTATGTTTAGGTAAGTATATCAGTTTTAATTAACCGACATAATATTTCAAGCTCCGAGGTGTGGATTTGCTTGATTGCCCGTTTTCTATATAAAAATAGAGTAGTTTTTTATAATAATAGGTAATAATAACTAGCGGTCGCCAAGTGGTCGAAATTCGCCTATAATTGATTTAAATTTTAAGTTTGATCGTTAATAAGGTTTTATTTTTCTATAACTATGCGCTTATAATCACATTTCATTTAGTCACCTACTCCACATAGGTGCATAATTATGTAACCATATTTACGAAGAATTCTACGACATCAGCCGAACAATGCCGAAATACTACGAACGCGATTCGACTGCTTGTGTCAAATGTGTGTACCACTGTATGAGTCGGTAACACATAGACGGCAGTTTGGTGTTGGGTTGACGCCGTGACCTGCCACAGTCGTAGTCGAAGTTAGTTTTACCCTAACCTACAGTGGCGTTTGCTCTTGCAACTGTCAGCTTCGGCACCATACTCGCTATATATATTGGCGTCTTCGATCTTGACCGCGATCGGTATCTATTTCGTAGCCGTCCTCTTGGCTCCTGATTCTTCTGCAGGTCCGCCAGCTCTCGAGAAATTTGAGCCACTTTTACGTACATGGGGGCTATCTCGCTTACGACCCAACCCTAATATGTTCTGCCTGCTCGTCTCCATAGTGATCGGACTATTTGGTGTAACCTAAACTAATGATACCTACCGAGAATATAGCCTCTTGAAATCCCAGTGGTGAGACCCGCTTGTGGGTGGCCACTGGATTGCAAATCACGAGTATCACTAGGAGGTGGTACGATCGTTACACCAGCCGGCAGGCAAGAACTGGGTCCGTAGCTGGTATCACGTCGGGGTCACCAATCTAATGAAAATTACGATTGCGTGTTCAAAATGCTTTCTTTATTAAAATCATCTGTATATATATCAAAATATTAAGTATGTGTGAGCATACACATATTCACACATGTAAACAGAAATACATATATGACTAAATAAAAGTATCAAATAATATTCAGCACAATTGAGTCGTAAGAAGTACTATTGAGGACGTAAGTACATCTAAAATATTGAGGTTACACAGTAGCAATGTGCCTACAAATGCATGGTTGTGTGCGTGTAGTGTTTTTTCATTAATTTAATGTATTTCTAATGCATATTTTATAAAAATATTAGGATTCGCCACTCCTTCTCCATATAAACTTTAACTGTGCCAAATTTCATACTCATCCGTCCGCGCATTTTTCCTAAAAAGGGGTACAACGTTTTTGCTTCACGTATTAATAATAATATATACATAGCAGCTCTATTAAACTGTCCCATGGCTGGGTACGGGCCTTTTCTCAGTGTGAGAAGGGTTAGGCCATAGTCCACCTCGCTGGCCCAGTGCGTGTTGGCAGACTTCGAAAACATTATGGAGAACTCTCGGACATGCAGGTTTCCTCACGATGTTTTCACTTCAGCGAGCGATAATTAACTATTTATTACGCACATAGGTATCATCGAAAAGTCAGAGATGAGCGTCTTAGGATCGAACTCGTGACCTCTGCGTGGCAGTCCAACGGTCTCCTACTAGTAGGCTGTTGCT
Organism: Catocala nupta; assembly: GCA_963675205.1. Taxonomy (NCBI): domain Eukaryota; kingdom Metazoa; phylum Arthropoda; class Insecta; order Lepidoptera; family Erebidae; genus Catocala; species Catocala nupta. Next base: position 15,478,504 of record OY776082.1, read on the forward strand.
AGTGAGTAGTTTTACCTACGGTTAACCTTGTCTCATATTCTACATAAAATATGTCAAATTGTAACTGACTGCTGCTAAAACAGCCCGTTTTAAGACCGGACGTATGTAAACTTGAGGTTTGGATAAAAATCTATAAATATCAAAGTCAGTGAATTATGTTAATTCATAAATACTACATTTTAGTTATTATAACCCGAATATTTTTAACTTATCGTTAAAGTTAAGATTTTATAATTTCTTTGTAACGCTTCGTGTGAAAGTTACCACTTACCATCCAGCATCAATAACTAGAGGCAGTGAAATCATTGTCGTGGCGGCAGGATAAGATATGGGAATCCAAAATAAATACCAACACATGAGATATTGTACCATCAAAACCATTTATTTCACGAATAACATTATTAAACATACAACACAGTAACTTAAATACAACTCTATCACAACATAATACTTACAACCAGAAAATATTAACCTCTATAAAGTATTATAGGTAATATCACAATCGATTTTATTGAATACACATAATAACATATTATACAAGGTAGGCAAATGTGATGTTAAAATTATGACACGAATGCGAAAAGTGTACCTATGTTTGAATACTGGTATAGCCATAACGTAATGGCTAATGTCAAGTTAAATTAATTTAACCTTTTCACCTTCATAGCAGTAGGGTTTGCTAGGATAGGTATCTGAATAGCGCGCCCACCTTAAATTTTCCTATGTGTATCTTAAGTGAACGATGATCAGTCGAATATAGACTAGTAAATTTAGAATCCATCGATGCTGCCCGGACGCCTGTGGTCTGTCACTGGCACCCATGAGCCTGAAGAGTCTCGCGCTGCTGCCAACATGGCTGCAAAACCGGCGGTGGGTCCCAACTCTGTAGTAGCATGACCCTTTGCTTGTAGAGATGCTATGATCGACTGTAAAAGCAAATTCGATATTTCAGTTTAATAAGAAAAGAGTCGTAAAGACTAATCTGTCGGACAAGTTCTGTAGTCTGTAGGAACTAGTCAAGCAGAAAATTTTGCATTTTGCAATAATCTTAGAACATTAACTAGGTACATAGTTTTCTCCCGTTTATTTTCAGAGCGCATTGGATGCCTTGTGCATCCAAGGGAAGGAGGAACGCGCTGATCTTGATGATGAAGATCTGAGCTACCAAGTATTCTGTTTGATCAGCTAAATTAGGACTTACAAGCATATGATAGCAATTTAGTTAAATATTTTATTAGACACTGAGACATGGATGGAGGAGTATCTATATCATATACAAAGGTAGGTACTTCTTTATACATACTGACTACTGATGAAAGAGTTTTCAAAAATTAAATACAGAGATTGTTGACCATAGGCACGTATGTATTTTATAATAATGGTGTAGTTTAAAGTCATTAACTTCAAACGTTCCCCAGTAGAATAACTAAATAGTGCCTCATTACTAAGAATGTGCTAGATTCACGAATCAAAGACAACATTAATGCGTAAAAGTATCTTTTACATGGCATCAACAATTTACAATAAATTACCAAAATCGTGGCAAAATATGTCCTTTGATACATATAAAAAGAAACTTACAAATTATTTTACTGATAAAGTTTACTATCATATTTCAGACATTTTCTCAGAAAAGGATTTTTAATTGAATGAGTGTGAATCATAAATGTAATTTATCGATTACTAGATGTGCCCGCCGCTTCACTCGCGTTTATGATTACTGCGTCGCTCTCGTGGGTTATAATCCACGTGTAAGCGTGATGTTATATAGCCTATAGCCTTCCTCGATAAATAGACTAGCCAACACTAAAATAATTTTTTAATTCGGATCAGTAGTTACTGAGATTAGCGCGTTCAAGCAAACAAACAAACAAACTATTCAGGTTTATAATATTAGTATAGATTATCTGTATTTTAGAGCAATTGATTACCTTTACCTATATTATATCATTTATTTTTTGGACTCTGGACTTGTAATTTGAAATTGATTAGCGAAATGACTGTGCTATTTTATTAATGTTGACATAATCTCTTAGTTGTATTCTTATAAGTCGATTTTCTTTTTTCATAATTTGTATAATTATAATTAATTCTCATTATTTAATATTGTTTCCTATGACATAAAATTTAACATTTACCATTATATCACACTTCTAAGAATTTTCGGACAAAGTTCTCGTAATGGCTGGTAGTCGTCGCACTATCTGTCTTTTAACCCGACTGCGTCAGAAGAAGGGTAATGTTTTTCGAGCGTATGTATGTATGTATGTCTATTTCTTTGGCACACCCTACAGCCCAAACGGCTGGACGGATTTTGACATATGAGGTATAGTTAAATTTATCAGAATTGTGGTAGTGACTGACATAGGCTATATAAATTTTCAAAATGGCGCTCGCAAATGAAAAAAGGGTGGTTATTTTATCTTAGCAATATGGATATCAAACGAAAGATCGTGAAACGACCATTTCAAAAATATATGTATCATATCACGTTTATATTAATGTTTTAACACAAATTGACAAAAAGCGTACCAAATACGCAAATATCGGGACGCCAGAAGTATCATTTTCTAGCAAGAATGTATTCAAGTCAGGAATGACATTGTTTACACTTAGTTATATATTTAAATAAAACTATGTATACATATATTATGTTATATTATAATATTACATAAGTAACGACAGAAATAAAACTAAAAGTCTGAAATAAATTATTATTAGGTATAAAAACAAAACATTTCTCTTTTCAGTTTATTACTTTTAAGCAGTCGGGTTTTTTGTTTTATAATAATTGTACGCCACTGTATGAGGCTTATTGCAAGATGCATTCAATGTATGTATACCATGTTCAAACAAATAAATTAATTCTTATTCTTATTCTTATGAGGGTAACGGTTTTTTAGCAATATTACAATAGTTATCTTGTTCCCTACAGTATGGATTCGCCTTGAGATTGAAAGATATCAGCTATTAAGAATAATATAAATGCGAATAGTTCAAACTATTCATTGTCAACCGTTGCAATCATCAGTCAGTCACGCTAAGTTGCCTAATTGTACATTGTATTACGTTACATGAGTACCTATTACGTTTTTTCCATTCGAGGTCGCCTGTTCGGCAGCCAATACTAAATACCTAGTCATGGACACGTACATAATAATAAATTTTCATTCAGTGCCATTACATATAAGTTGCTTTATATTGTGGTCTTACATAGTAATCAATAATTAATGTATTTATAAAACAATGCAGGTTTTTAAAATCGTGTTCTACCTACACGTTAAATATTTGCAAGATCAAATTGAAATGAATAAATTCCTAAATATTTATAATAAATTATGTAATCGTAAAAACTGCTATTATCTACTGTGACAGAATATTTACAGTTTTAGATTAGGATATCGGGTTCACAGAGATGATAAAAATAACTTCTTTATATATTTTTATTGCCTACATACAGTACTATGGTTACCTACAATACGTGCCATCTTGTGTCTGGATTTCATGAAGTTATTAATTTAATTTTGAAAATTAAATTTTACTTATAATCATAACTGGGCCTTATTGTCATCGCATACGCAAAAACGAGACAAGTTATACACGATGTAACGCGCTCTCTCGATTTGGCGCAAGCAATAATTGTAGGCTACGGGAGCCTGTTTCGTAACAGCAATCTCCATATTAACAATAATATATGTTAGTTGTACATATGTTTACTTATATGGTACCTCGATGGCGTAGTGGTTAGTGTAACCGACTGCTACCCCTGAGGTCGTGGGTTTAATTCCCGCACAAGTCAAACATTTGTGTGCATGAACATGGATGTTTGTCTTGGTCTGGGTGTTTCTATGTATAATATGTATGTATTCACGAAAAAAAGTATACATATGTATGTTTATCCATTGTCTAGTACCTACCCATAGTACAAGCTCTGCTTAGTTTGGGCTAGATGGTGTTGTGTGTATGTGACAAAATATTATTATTATTATCTACCAAATGCTTTGTGTGTTTTATCTATTGAAGATACGACTGAAATAATATGTTGGACTAACGTGGTTAACAATGAAATAAAGATATTGCCACAACATATCTATATCTGCCATATTTATTGATTTTTGTGATTCAAGACATATTTGAAAGAAACACTGCATAATATAAAATTAGGTCATATAAGGTTACGCCCACACTTATAACAGGTTCGAAGCTCAGCTTTCGGATCACGTAACGTGTTATTATATTTTCTGTTAACAAATAACAGCACAGAGTAAAGCAACGGATTCATTATAATTTACAGGCCGTAGATGGTAATAGATCTGCTATATATTACGTAACATTTCGAGGATAATGGATATACAAACTCTGCGGCAGGAGGCCTCCTGGCCAAGTTCAAACTGGCCAGTTTGATGTCCTTTTTTAAGGGTTGGCAATGTGTGAGTGATATCCCTAAAGTTGGAAGCGACCTAAGGTTAAGATAACACTTATCCCACATGCGGGCATAAAGGAGAAACGAGTTGAACTAGAAATTAAAACAAGTTGGCGATTAACGAGGAACGAGTGTGTAGTTAAGAAAGTTTTATCATTGAGGCATATACCTAGGCAATTGCGCGAGTATGGCAGGCGATTGCACCTGTCACTTACTTTGAGTGTGGCAATGGCTTATATATATAATAATAATAATGTCCTTCAGACCGAATTTCGGCCATGGCGGCCTATCTTAACGGCGACTGGACGTCTGCGCAGAAAATATTAATTTATAATGCACAAGTAGTATGTGCACAAACAAAAATGCACTCGGTTTGACCGGAGACAGATCAAGCGCTGGGCGCTTTAACGTGCTTTCCGAGGCAAGGTGGTGTCTAACACCGCCAGTATCCGAACGCCGGGCTACTATTGAATTTTTTTAACAGAAAAACTTAATAACTTTTTGTTGGCCCGACCCGGAATTCGCACCCCAGACCTCATGCACAGCGCGCATTCGCTACCGCTGCGCCATAGAGGCAGTTACGATGAAAGTATTTTAGAAAGTGTCATACCGGATCAAAGTCAGCTTCATGTTGTACTTCCATAGGCATAAGCTGATGATGGAGTCGCGGCCTTTGGACTGTGTCATGTACTTCACCATTCTCTAATAATATGTGCCTAGTCACCTGAAAAATTGATAAAACACGAGAATTAGGTTATATGTATATTATTCGTATTGATTGAAAGATATTAATTTACGGAAAATTTTGTTGGTAGATAGATCTGAGTGTAGACTGCTATTAGTTATCGAAAGATTTTAAATCGTTTTGGTATTTAAAGGATCAGCCGTTTGAATATAAGTTTTATAAGTACTTATAAAAATATTTTTGATGATAATTAGATACCGCCAGACCGAATTTCTCTAACCGTAACGAAAACTGACCATCTGCGCATGAGATAAGTATAACAAGCCACAAGTGTGTGCGCTGACACAAATTTAATGCTCCCTCTATTCTCTATCCCTTACTCTCATAATTTATTGGGACGGCAGTCAAACAAGACCGGAGATAGATTAGCCGCACGACCAACGTCTTTACGTGCTTTCTAAGAGGCTCGCCAACGCGCCAATTCACTAACTCCGAGCTGCGATTGACATTATTTGACAGAAACCCAATAACTATTTGTGGGGACGAACACAAAACCTCATGCACAGCAATCGTAGTCACTATCCCTGGGTGACGGAGGCAGTTATATATGTATATCCATCTATACTATAACAGCAGCGATAACCTAGTGGTAGACCCTTGGACTGCCACGCAGTGGTTTCGAGTTCGATCCCAAGGCGTGCATCTCTGACTTTTCGAAGTTATGTGCGTATTAAATAGTTCAATATCGCATGCTTTAACGATGAAGGAAAACGTCGTAATGTTCTTGAAGATATGTGATGTCTGCCAATCCGCATTTGGCCAGCGTGGTGGACTATGGCCTAACTCTTCTCACACTGAGAAGAGGCCCGTGCCCAGCAGTGGGACAGTTTAATACAGGGCTGATATTGGTGCCAATTCTGTTGTCACAAATTCTCTAATCTTAGCTAAAAATCTCTAAAATTTAGTTTAGTCCTGTCAAACGACATTTCGTATTCTGAAATCGCTAAACGTGATAGGACTAAAATAAATTTTAGAGATTTTTAGCTAAGATTAGAGAATTTTGTGACAACAGAATTGGCACCATTATATACCTACTATATATATATACTATAAGTTGTAGAGGTCAAAAATGTTAAACATTGCATATAATTTAAAACAAAAACAGGTAGAAGATTTAGCAAATAGCCAAAAAGAACTTTCTTTTTTTAATATGTTTCCATCTGTTTAATTAAAATAAAGAAGTGATATAGTTACCAGAGCGACTTGTGTAGTGATTTTTGTCCCGCCAGCGGCGCCCAGAACCAAGTCGACCCTGCCGTTCTTGGCCGTCACTATGCTCGGCACCATAGAGCTGAGAGGCTGAAGTCCTGGCGACAAATAGTTCGCCGGAGACGGCGGCAGTCCGTAAGACGACTCATGGTTCGGTATCGCGAAGTCGTCCATCTCGTTATTTAATATTATTCCTAGACTTTGTGATCGTCTTTGAGAACCCCAACTGTAAACAAAAAAGTACATCGGATAATGTAATTTTATGTTATTGGTTGGGATCGCATATATTTGGTGCCCGGTTACAAGTAACTACAAGAATTGAGCTGTTCTATTCGGCGTAACTGTGTATGTGTACGTAATAATATTTGAGTATCAACTCAAATATTATTACGTACATCACAAGTATTTAAGAAATTTTAACATGCTTGTATTTAGGTATTTGACTTATAAGCATGTTTACCGAAGTTGTGTGTTTACTCCAACTACGCATAAATGTAATAGAATCTAACAATCCAATTTTCCTCACTTCCATATTGTAGAACATACAGGTTGAGAACCGATGACGATGCAATAATTAAATGGCTTTTAATTTCGAGAATACTTACAGAATATAAAATATACTTGATAGAATTATCAAGTGAGCAACTAGGAAGTAACAGTTAACCTTCAAAATTATTTATTTAATTACCTAACGTGGAATAACGTGGATAAAGTTTTAGCTCCAACATAAATATAAAGATACCATGTTCATAATAACAATATCATTGCGTTGCAAAGTCTTCTACTTATAATTGCCATGATAAATTTTATATCTTAAGCTACCATGAGATTAATGTAAATAGCTACATAATATGGAGGTATGTACATACATAACCGCAGCGTTGAAATGTGTATACACACATTAAGTTACAATTACAGCAATAAACTTATGATAATAGTACCAATTTAATCTGTTAAAGACTTACTAATACGTCGTCGCTACATAGTTAGCTGATTGGTGTAAGGTGGCACACTTTATTATAGCTTAGATATCAATGTACCTGTAGACACGTTTGGTTGATAACTATGTTATGTTACAACAACACAGTACTTAATGTTTATACATTTCTGTGTTTATTATCGCTTCCTTCTTGAAGTGTGAGTACCACTGAACTACTACTTATTCACTAATAAAATCTCCTGATTGATGTTGGATGATTGGTATACGTGTCAAATTTTGTTTGCTATGAGTGAAATCTGGTAAATTATGATTCACCATCTCAGCTAAGACGTCAACTTCTGGACATAGGTCTACCCCAAGGTTTTCCACACAGACCGGTCTTGGGCCACCCGCATCCAACCGCATCCCGCGACCCTTACCAGGTCGTCGGTCCACTTTGTGGCGGGCCTACCCCTGCTGCATCCTTTGGTTAAATTGTTGATTGGACTGATTTAAATATTAACGGCTTGGCAGTGACTTGCCAGCGGCCAGGCACAACTGCATGTCAAATTTGTGTGGCATACCAGCAATTGACAGATTTCTTGTTCAATAATACCGATTTAAAAACTAGTACCTAGCAGGCATTGTAATTCTCAGATATTTAGATGTCGAGAGGGTTTACGCGAGAAGATGGATTTGAAATTTTGATTGACAAATGGTTTCGGGGTGTGTTGTTAAGTATGAGATAATAGATCACTTTCTGTCATTATAATTATTATTGCAAACATAACTGTTAAGAGTATGCACGTAATAAATGTGGTTTCACAACTATGTGTAAGTATCTGAAATTTTAATTTGTTCGTAGCTTAAATATATTTATATTTGCGATGTGTTTTATCTTTTATCACCACCATCTACATAATACTATTTGCTTTAAAAAGTAATAGTAAATCATAAGGTATACCTTTTGCGAAACGTTTAATTCGCTATTACGCAACATTACTATTTGCTGAAGATGCTATATTAGTCTGCGCAGTTCCACTCCTCTCGATCACCGCGCTCACCCCGTAGGTACTCCTGTACACTGTCGGTGCGATACTGCTTGGAGAGACTTCAGAGGATGCTAAAATTTTAGGTAGATAAAGGTATACTTACATATAATTAATGGTGCTGGTGGCGGAGACCACGCTGCCATCAGGGGCGATCACCAAGATGTGTGCGGTCCCGTGGTCATCCGCGCCTGCAAACGACGCGCCGTAGTGCTCCCAGTCCGAGAATGTCTTCGCATCTTTAACTTGAGTCCGGAACGACTTCGCCCACGTTGGGCTAGAAAGGTTTCGTTCCAACTGAAAAATAAAAAAATGGTCTTAGACATCATACTATTTTCAATTAGACGTGTCGTCACTGTAACTTGGACTTCAACTTGCGCGCTTAAGGGTTAGCTTGGCTTTAGCTACAAGGTTTTATAAAGACGATATAAGGCTTCATTCACACGTACCACAACCACACCACATCGACGCAACAAAAGGTGATCAAGCAGTGGTTACGTGTGAATAGTGTTCCTACAGCTTTTTGCAGTTCTTTGCGTTGTGGTTCCTACAAAATGTGGATGTGGTTGAGTTGTCGTTAGTAGTTGCGATGTGGTTGCGACAACGCAATGACGCTCACGAGTGAAGACAAACAGTTTGAGACCGGTTTTCGTTGAGGAAACACACTTTGACTGAACAAACTCATGGAGAAAACATTGTTGTTGCTATCCTTGTGGATTTTATTAAGAGGGGAAGGGCGTAGATGTTCGACGCAGCGTTGTGTCTGCGATGTGGTCGGACGCTAGTTCGTGGTGTCACTGGTGGTTGCGTTGTGGTTGCGATGTGGTCGGTATCACCCACGTGGTCGATAATGATGGCAAAATGTGGTCCGTGTAAATTCTACTAATCATTTTCAATATAAAATTGCACCCGCCCACGTCGTGTGGTTGTCGTTGTAGTGTGGTTGTGGTACGTGTGAAACAAGCTTAAATGTATACGTGATAACAAAGCCACTATATTTGTACTTCTTATTATAGAGAGTGTATAAACTATTTCAAAAATATTGATTATGTGACTACGCTTGTTCATAGCGCTGTCACCTGGTGTTATTACTATTTCTTGCCTAGTAACTTTGAATAAAATTCACTTCGGATCGCGGTCGGATCGGACATTAGACCCATTCACCATCACAATAGACTTGCTCAACTGCTTCTCATGACATTTTATATCTATGACAAAATATTAATATGTTTGTTGTGTTTGAAGAGAATTTTGAATATATTACTTCGCGTGACAAATATGAGATTCAGACCTCGGCTCGAAGTCTCATTCTGTGATTTGTTACTGTGGTGTTGTCTACTTTCTATGGTAATCTGTCTACGTGGTCATCCTAGATCGAGGGTCAGTGCTGCAGTTGCACTTTTGCCCTACCTTGGCCATGGCTATGTGAACAACATTTTTTTACTTATTGTAATTTGTAAATTAAATGACCCAAATTTAAAGAAAGAGTACCTATTGAATTTGTGACCGTGCTGCCGACCGAGCGTTATACCCTTATGTTATGTGTAAGCAACTTAAATATACCTCGCACATAAAACTAGTGCATACATATTATACAATGTTTAATTAATGTTTGTATGGCATTTGATACAAATTTCGTATATGTTGGTAATACCTGCCTACCTAGATCGAGTCTTTCGAGTCTCTTGGATTCTGCAGCGATCAGAATAATTCGTTAAAAAAAATCGTTATTCTAAAATAACATCTTAAACCACAAAAGATTTAAGAACTGCAATCATGAGTCTTGTGACATCATTCATTGACTTTAGTATTGACATACATTATAAACGGCTTTTGTGGTTAAATTATGAGTTAAGATTCAGAATACGAATCCGGAGTTTCACTACCAGACAAAGGTACCTAAGATACACTTTGTAACGTGCAATGACGATGCTGTCACAGTTCACGGTAAGGGCGAAGCAGTAAAGAATATTAAAAACGTATGCAGTGGCATCAAAAATATCTACTAAATATACACAGCGCTGATATAAACGAACGTTCAGTATTATTATAATAGAGTAACATAAAACAAAACTTATATATTTTCTCTGATGTTGGCCAACATCGATACGTAAATATTAGTGTTATGAGTTATGACGTTGGTAAGTAAGTATTAGATACTTATTGAGTTTACTAAAAGACGCGGCTCATCGTGCTATTATCCGCAATATGTCAATGCCAACGCTCGAGATAAACCATAAAGTATATAGGATTTAGTTTACAATACGCTGAATACGAACCTATGAGGATAAATTGTTTCCAGCCAGTATTGGTGAGTAGGTAATACACATAAATAATATAATTTATGTTCTGACGGTAGCGTGTAAACAGGTGTTGTGGAATTGAATGCTTCAGTTTGTATGGTTTAACATGCACGGTTTATTAGCTATAGCCTAGTATTAGATACGCCGTTTGAACACATCTAAGTAAAATTTTACGTTAAATGTATATATTATATATATAATTTCATTATATTATCATTGTTTTTATCTTTGTATGGTGTGATCCGACTTTAAATTATCATCATCCTGTTAGCCACTGAATTTGTATTATATTTTGGTGTCATTCTCAATATGACCCTTAGAAGCCGAGTGGCTAATCTACGGGGCACATGTAGTTATTACATATAGATAGCAATTGTTAAATACTGATCATCGAAATTCTGTCATAAACAATTAAAAGTATACGTACATCTCGTATGTCGTAATTTACATTAGAGCGTGAAGGGTCGCCGAGGCCTGTTCGCTTTGCGTATGCGAACTTGAAGGTTTCGACGACGCGGTGCCAGTAGAGGTGAGAACCGCTGGGTGCGTGTGTCCCGTCGCCCACAAAGTCTCGCAGCATGTTCAGGATGAACGCCAGCACCGAGCCGGAGCCCGGCAGCGGGACCGAGTACAGCGTGTAGTCTGCTGTTATCGGCACCACGATTGGTTCTTGCCATTCCACCCTACAATGTGAGGTTATGATAAAAATTTCTTGCTTTAAAGTGTGACATGTGTACCAAATATGCTGTCTGGTGCACGGTATGCCCTGCCATCGTTAAAGTAGCCCTCGTTATATACGGTGTAAATTTAGTACCAGTAGTGTTTAAACTACGGCGAATATATTTTAGATATATCAAAAAATTGCATTTAAATATATCAAGAACCTTTTTACATGCATTCATGTATAAACGTTCTAATATTTTTATGTGGCTAGTGGATCTATTGGTCGTCATATTTCAAAAGTTAAAGGTTACAAGCCCTTGACGAGAACACGACCAATGGCAATAATTAAAATCACAGTACCTGTAATTCACGAGGTCGTCTTCTGTAATAATTCCACCGTGGTTCTGGATATCTTGCACGAGCAGCGATGTGAGGCTGCCATTGTGTATCGCCTCGGGGCCCTCCTCGGCGATAATGTCCAACGTTTGCGCCAGGGTCGGCTCTTTGATATAATCGCCCTCGTTCCACACCTCGCCCGTCGCCTCGTTCACGTATACCTCCCTGAAACATGAATATTCTATTTAGAAGATATATATAACCTAAGCTATTAGTAGTACGAGGTACTTAGATTAAAATATATTACCGCATGGAAGGCTCGGCCTTGATTCGGTCGCTGTAAGACTTGAGCACCCGGGCCATGTAAGCGTTGACGAGATGCCCGCGTCGGCAGAGGTCTGCCGTGGGCGCGATAAGCTCCCGCCACGGCAGGCGTCCGTACGCCTGATACAGGGCTCCATAGCCGCGGAGTTCTCCAGGCACGGCGATGGCGAGCCCGCCCACGGTGGACGACGCGTTGGCGTACATGTTCTCTTGCGTCGCGGCCGGCGCCCTCTCGCGGGCGTTCAGCACGCGTACCTGGTTCGTCGTGGCGTCGTACACCGTAGCCAGGAAACCGCCGCCGAGCCCCATACATTGCGCACAGGCGACCCCTTCACAGAACAATGTTGCTATAGCCGCGTCCACGGCTGAACCATTCCTCGCCAGGATTTCCCTAAAGTATACATACAATAAAATCTATTAAATCGGTACCTAATGCTTTAAAAATAGGTTCAATTCTACATATAATTAATTGATAAAGTTGTATTATGACCATGTACTTAATAAATAAATAAATTACATAGGAAGAATGTCCTTATAAAAATCACAAAGTTAAATCAGTTCAATAATAATAAGTAATCAGATTTAATCAATGATTGATGTTAATACAAAAAAATATTATATATATATTAAAATTCGTGATAATTAATTAATGATAACACACATACTTATGATAACACTTTAATGTAAGAGAATAATGAAGATAGATATGTACCTATAGTAAGTGGTAATAGTTAGTACATACTTGCCAATAGAAGCACATTCGTGGCCATTGGCGGCGACGGTAGCGCGCGGGAAGCGCGGGTGGTCGGGTCCGGCCCACGGCTGCAGCACCAGCACGGCCACCAGCGCGCCCGCGAACAGCGCCGCCAACACGCTGCCCACCAAACACCACCGCCGCGACTTGCAACTCCTTCCTCAGAACACAACACGTATCACCACTCGAACATGCACCAAACTAATTCTAATGACATTTTTAAACTTCGAACTATCATATAATTTAAATAAAGAGAACAACTTCTTTAGAACCGTTTAGTAGTTTCAATATAAATTTAGTAAAGGTACTTGTTATAATAGCTGGATAGGATGGATAATGGACATTGACTGTCGCCTAATGATAATGACAGCAAAAAGTAATTTCGATTTACTTTTTTATTTTGCAATGTTTGACATTTTGTGCCTAAACAGTGTTAGTACCTATTGTTATTAATAAACCTATTCTCTTATAATAAGTTTACAATATGAACTTATTAGAATATGACCTGGCTGGATTTACTTAAAAGTCTTGCTTATTAAATCAGAAAAAAATAGTTCCAATGAAATTTTTTGCTCTTCTTACATTAAGCTATTTTAAAAGTTGTAGAAAATACGGAGTTATTATTTCTATAAAATTAGACTGTATTAAAGTAATATTACATTTTTATTAGTACTCTTACTGATCGCACTTGGTCGCGGAGTTAGCCACGTTTTACCTATTAGTGGCCGCTTCGGACGAAATAAGTATAGATTATTATATATAATATTACTTACGAACCTTAACTACATTCAGTGACGAAATGACCGACTTTAAACCACGGACTAGGATGGTAGTAATGAGTGATAGTGATATGCCTCTGAAAAAGCCGATCAACCTGATCTGGTTTAGTATATTAAAGGAAGAACGGTAAATAACAGCAACGCGATTAACATAATTATTTTAGCCTTATCATCCACCACCAGATGGTACCTATTGCTATTACATGCGCATGAATGAGACAGTGCGCTACGAAGTGTACCACTTTGTCTTATTCCTTCATGCAATATCAATACTTTGAAGTAATTACGTTGGTACAACCCCTGATTTCTATTTATTTCTTTACACATGTCGTCAGTCTATTAGATATCCCGAATACTGAAGCTAAATGAAAATTAATGAATTACTCAATAAGAGTGCAGGTTAGGTAATTAAATATTATTATTCGTGATTGTTTAATAAATACACATCTAAAATAAGCAAAAAACAAAACTGTCTCTGTTCGGCAACCGATTTTCTTCTTTTTTGTTATGTTTTGCACGGTTTGAACGCTACTGATAAGTTTGGTTAAAAAAAGATGAATTTACCTATTTGTTTTCTCCTCTATAATGATTATGGTCGAATTTCGACCATTGGGTGAATACTAGTAACAGTAAATACTTTGCTCTGTCCTTTCGAGTAATTAACCGGAAATCTTTAATATCTGAGAAGTGCTACCTGGTTCATCAGTTGTTGCTGATGAGAAATTCCATTGGGCACACGGCACGAGTAAGTACTTAATAAAGCATTGTAGCAAATCACACTATATACTAAAATTTTTGAAGTGTATGTCATGCTCAACATGTATGTCAGTTAATAAGTACAACAGATTAATAAATAAAGTTTAAAAACCTATAACCTGACTACGTAGAAAAGGGGTTTAAAAAGGAAGAAACAAGAAAATAATTCAGGTAGAAATCCAGAAATGCATAGGTACAAAAATGGTCAAGGTAGAGTCGTGGTCGCACCCACTGTATACCTACCCTGTCTGTTTAATGGAGGCGTTCCTGGCACCCACATAATTATAGTTTTTTTTAGTATGGAAAGTCCAAGTCAGGCTATTCGAGGTTAAAGCGCCAAAAACGCTAGCCATGTAGCTGCGTAGCAATTAGTAATTTTTCTAGTTTACGAAAGAAATTGATATTAAGTTTGGTCATCAATTTAGACGCCTTCATTGTTCCTGGTTTTCATTCGAGAAAATATAAATATTATAGATAGTGTCATACATTAGCTACATTATGTCATCAAGTTTGAGACTTTAATTAAAGGCCAGAAAAGTACGCATATGAGAAGATTTTTGACACCTTACAGATACAGGTAGTTGCAGCAGAAAATCTGAATTCTCTTTATTCTGTCTGAAATTAGTACTAGCAATTTTATATATCTGAAAAGCTTTATACTTTCTTTGCTCAAAGCATTTGTAATATTTTGTCAACATCTTCTTTTCAGCTACAAAAATATATATATTGTCGGTAAGGTGGATCAGGATTTAAATCAATGCCAAAGCCGCAGTCGTATCCCAATGGGATAATCCGAAAACATACAAGTATATAAATCCTATTAATTAAGAATATCGCTCACTTATATAGTGAAATACTATACAATAATCCAAAATCAAAGTCAAAAATCATTTATTCATTTAGGTCACAATGTAATGTAACACTCATGAATGAATACAATATTTTATATTATTATATCTATTAGCACACGCCAGCTTATTATGTGCAAAAAACATGTAACATTGAATCGAGAATAATTGAATTAAGAATATACATAAGTACGTTAAATAAAATTCTTTTAAATAATGTATCATACGCGTTCTCTGTTACGTACCTATGTACATAATAAGGCAGATTACATTCTGCAAGATTGCTTAAAGTATTCAGGTATAACAAGTAACGGAGTTATTTAACACTAAAAATAATTTTACCTATGGTAATTTTTTTATTGTTATTATTCTTGTTTTTTTTTATTTGTATTCTTTCTTGATCTATAACATAAATTTGGAAGCTTGTAATTAGCAAATAAACTGTTGTAAATGCATATTTTCTGTAAGCTTTCTGTATAAAATAAATAAAATTACGTACAAACATTAGGTAGGCACACCGTAGGCAAACTTTGTAACCAAATTAGACATGCTACAGTTGATACATACATACGTCCGAAAATATTTAGCAAAAGGTCAAGTGGACATTACTGAGTCGATTATGACAACCGTGAACTGGTGAACCATTGATAAAGAAACATTCTTAATTAGCTAAACAAAAATTAGGGCACTGTGTTATTTGGCTACGTTATGTAGTATGGCTTAGGAATTGTAACATATTTTATCTTTTGTTCTGCCTCGCCAGGATATTGTAGGTGTATTGTAGATGGCAAATTGGTGTGGCGCTTGTGTCAGAAATTAGTACATGTGGATTTTAACCTTTTATTCGATTTGAGATCAACAGGCCGCAATGCAGAGGGTCTCGGGTTCGAACTCATGTCGCGCACCTCTGACTTTCGGAAGTTATATGACTTTTCGAAATTATGTGCGTATTGATTGACAATTATCGCCTGCTCCGTGCCTCGGAGAGCACGTTAAGCCGTCGGTCCCGGCGGCCATGAACATCTATGGCAGTCGTTATTGGGAAGTCAGTGCCCTATAATATCCTGACACTGGTGTAGTCTTAGGGTATCGTTAGCCTTCGGGTTGCGGAGGTCAGGTGGCAGTCGCTCCGTGTAAAAACCGATATCCAAAATCCGGTTAGACTAGAAAAGCCGATCCCAAGTGACATGGGAATAATAAAGGCTGGGGAGAAGATTCGATTTTAAAATAAAAATATTTTCTGACTCACAACAAATTATAAATGGTATTGGGCTGTATACATGGTTAGATAAGTATTCTTTATTTAGTATGCGGAAATGTCAATGGACCGCGATAAAAGCTGCTAAGAAATAATCACTTTCTAAAACGTAAAGTTTTATCTTTAGAACGAATTGGGGCAGGTAAAATTGTTTGAACATTATCTTTGTGTTTTATTTATATTATTCATAGCATTAGCATAGTATGTACCTATAATAACTATTTCACAAAAACTAACTAGTAATTTAGAACTATTTACTATGTTATACCTGACCAATTAATGATCATAATTATTGGTTAGAAGGTCATTAGGATATTTATAGGCGCCTAAAACTTACTTATAGAAAATCTATAAATATTAATTGAGAATACTACAGGCAATTTTGCGGATACGGCCAATACCTAAACAGCAACGAAGATATATATAACTAAGAAATAATAAACCATATTAATAAAATGTACAATTTTCCAAAAAATATTCATCTAAATAATAAATACGATACTAGCCGACTGATAGATTACGAGTCAACTGATTTATTTTTAAAATCGGCGCTGTATTTTATGTTCCTCTACACATCTCGGTTAATCGTATCACCATTACGGTATTTTGGTACATTTTCTTTTGCTACAGTAGATATCTTTTACAATGTGTGCTTTTCACTCATTACATCTATAATAATTATTAACTTTTCTTGAACTCGACTATCATAGAAAGGACAAAATAATGTTTATGGAAATATTCACCCTTCTCCCTCTAAATCATACCTCTATCTGTTTAATGTTTATAAAATGTATATATACATATAATTATTTTATACGTATGTATGTCACTCTACCTCTCCTAAACAAATAGATCGATTTTGATGAATGTTTTGTGTATGTTTGAGTGAGTCTCTGAATCGTTTAGATTTACAATTGGACCCGGTAGATAGCTCTCGCAAGTCAACATTTGCGCATGACAACGTCTGTTTGGTCCATAGCATTAGTTTAATATAAATTGACAACAAGTTGCACATATTCTTAGATGTACTTTGCTTATGTATAATATACTTAAATATGAGTTAAGTAACTGGCAATTCCTAACGTAGACGATCAGCCTGTATATGGCCACCCGTTATTGAGGCCCCGATATGTCGCCATGAATACAACAAAAGATAATATAGTATTACTTTAGAAAAACAAAAGACTAAAGCATATGGCCACACGTGGTTCATTTTCCCGTCACACGTCTACTACACCTAATATTACATCGAAAAAAAATATATATAGTCATAATTTCAAAACCTACAGGACTGATTTTAGAAATTCTTTCTACATTGAAAAGCTACCCTATTCCGAAGTAATATAGGCTATATAACACTACGAGCCCAAGAGCAGTTATTATAAACGTGGGTGAAACCGCGAGGAACACCTAGTTGTTTATATTTTAACTCTGGCTGGCTCTTGTTCCACCGGCAACGATAAGCGAGGAGAGAATTGAGCTAGAAACCATTAAGTTGGTGTGTAATGGGACATCAGTGCGTAGCTAAGATAGTTTTTTCATTGGGTTATAAGCGAGTGTGCGTGTATGAAAAGCATTTATTCGTGCCCCGCCAGCTAACACCTGTTCAATCACTTGTATGCGTATTGAACCAAAAATATTACAGCTTTGATTCGTCGGCTTGGTAGGCCAACATCTAGAAATATATTAAGATAAATTATGCAAAATTCTTAGTGCCCTTTAGTAGGTAATTCTACGAAAAGTTGATAAACTTTTTCACTTATTCGGAAGCCTGACTACGCCACAGAGATACATATATAATATAGCTTAAATACATGCCCACACATATATACACACATCTGTAATAAATTTTAAAATATGTCTCCAAAATTATATATTACTTGCTTCTTCGCTAGGATTCACCCAACTTCTAGTTGTTCAGAATATCTATGAATCAAGCATATTATATAAGTATTTTTTATTTAATTATGAAATACTTATTAGGTATTAGTTTTAGTAGTGGGTATTTCTGAAATCATAGCATGGTGGTGATTGTGATCATAAATATCAATAACTATCTGAAGCACGGACTATTACGTGTGCTTATTGGCGTATCCAGATTTATTTTTCAGGAGTGACAGCCTTCGTAAAATCCCCAACAACCAAACAATTGTGCGATGGGCGCGACTGGCCCGACCTGGTCTGAGAACTGTCTGAAGTATAAGATTATTTCGACACCTGCAAGGAAGAACATCGTAATTAATTTTTCGTCAGGCGAATACACATATGTGTATCCTAACTCCATTACAATTAACAACATTATGAATTCGAATAGTGAAAAATAAAATGTTGGTAAAATGTTTTGTCTGATTTGCATCATACCTAGCGGTGGCATTGTCCCTATATAATTGTCGATGCAGAGAGGTCAGACGCTCCGTCTAGATTGAATGCGACCTCAATTTGAGACCTCTGAGCTCAGCGGGAATAACTAAAACTCTTTTAATATTGTATTGTCTATTTGTGTGTATGATAATAATAAAAAATAAACTGATCCAAATCTTTGTGCTACTTATTTCATTATGGTAAAGTTATTGGGCTAGACAGGGAGTATTTCTAGTATCGTTTTTGATTTGATTTAAATTAAATACAAACTGATAGTCGGTATACCTACTATTACAGGCATATGAAAACAGGCACACTCAGTCGTAAATATAATAAATAAATCCTTTTTCTGTCCTTTGATTATCTGTACTACCAGATTTAAATAGCTTGTCCATTTCTTATTTCTAATTTTATTTCAAAAATTCTTTGTGTTTTATGTAATGTAATTTAACTTTTTGAATTAAATAATAAAAATTGTGAGTGTGTGTGTAACTACTCTACTGTTGTTAGCACGTTGAGAGTATACGCGTGTGTGTCCGTTGCGCCGCGTTGTAGAAATCTGAGGAGCATCTATTTATTTAATTTGCGTACCTGCCTACCTAGTTTTTTTAATCAATACATAAATCGCGAAAGAATCTTTATATAATTGCACTTTGTTTCATGATAGCATGCTGTTGAGCGATAGCATGTTGTTGAACAATAGCAAGCAATTGACACAAAAAAAGGACTGTGATGGCGAATGTTTTCCTTAGGAGAGTATTTTTAGGGCATGCGGGCAGCATTTAGTCTATGCAGGCTGATTGGTAAAAGACTGGACATATTGAAGGAGGGTATTCGATACTCGATTCTGGCCCCGAATATCTAAAACAAATAGGTACTTAAAATTTTTTTGCGCATCTACGAAAGCTAAACAAAACGTCAGACCTTCGCCCCCCGTTACCGCACCCTGCACTCTCCCGAATTTGCACCTCCGCCCGTCCTTTTCTTATCAAAGGTGATTAGCCTTGGTAGCGGCTCGACAGCTGTGTGCGACGCGCGCAGTGTCCACATGTTATGGATATTTCATACAAATTTTCATAAAGGTTTTCTTTGCAGGTTACACAGCTTTTATTATTTTTTTTTATACGTTACGTCTGACCATAAATTATCATGTACTTAAGTATGTACAATGTTTAACCAGTCACCCTGTATAAACGTATTCCTGTGTTTTCTCCCTAAATAATAAGAATATTCATGTTTTATTAATAAATTCTGTGTTGTTTCGGACTTGATAGACATTCAAACAACGGATACAAATCACCCAGGCTCAGAAAAATAATTTTAAATCTCTATAATTTTTCTGTAGGCGACTCGCACAAATTGTATGCAATGAACAATACAGTCGAGTAAAAGATATCGGAATTAAATATAATGGCCACCAAAAATACTAATTGCGAAGCAAAATATGGTTACTAAAATATATCATAACGAGCACCTATACGCCTCAAATCACTGCATTCTGTCTCGGAAGGATTAGGTTATGTTAGGTTCCTTCTTAAACCCACCCAAAAATAGGCCGTCGACTTACTTTGATCTCTTTAAAATATTTTAGTAAGCATATTATACTGTGCAATTAATATTTTTGGTGGCACAACGGCAAAAAATTGAGCTACAGTTAAATACTACCCGTTAAATTTTATTACAACGAATTGAAAAGACTTTTACTAGTTGTTATGCAAATAAAGCTATTTCTGATTATTTTTTGTGTCTCATTTCATGTCAAAATATACTACCCGTGTCACTTCTGTACTTGACTGTACCTTTCTTAACTTCACTGTAATAAATACAATTCGTGCGAGTCACCTAAAGAAAAAAAATATCTTTTCATGTTTCGATTCGCCCGATTCGGGCGAGTTAAATTCGGGCGAATCGTCCACTAAGCCAATACTTCATTTGGGCCTAGCGCGCTACCAATAAATCTGTATTATTTTTCTTTAAATGCTCATGTTTCTTGTAAAAAGTTTGCTATCGTAAGGATAGCTGGCAGTATAAAATACTTGTTTATGTCTTTAGGAAATTACGTTTCTACATACACGTTTAAATAAAATAATAATTTTTGATACCTGTTAATAGAGAAGAAAAGAAGAAGTCAATATTACGCACAAATAAGATCAAATGTAGCAAATTTTGAAATATGTTATATTTCGGATGTCTGTCTGAACACTATTTGAATAATCGAAAGATATTGAACACTAGATGCTTCCGCGGTTTCACCCGCGTTTATGGTTACTGCACCTTATGGCCTTCTTCGATAAATAGGCTATCCAACACTAAAATATTTTTTCAATTCGAACCAGTAGTTCTTGAGATTAGCGCGTTCAACCACACAAACAAAGTCTTCAGCTTTATAATATTAGTATAGACTATAGATAATCGGCAGCTAATTATATTATATAAATTAGGTGTATACTGTAGTTAATCAATGTAAAAGTAGGTATATGTAACAATAACATCGCAGGTTTCACTAGCCTTGAAATCAATTGTAATTATTTGACTACCCAAAATGCTTGCCTTAGTTGGTTTTACATAGGTATAGGAAGTATTTAGTGAATAAAGCGTGTAACATAGAAGCGTTAACATTAGGTAATGTATCACACGACGTAAATAAGCGACAAGCATCTAGTTATTTATTACTTATCAGACATTACTAGACGTTTCATTGACATCCTCTTGGTAAAAACGTTCACAAACCTCTATAGTAGTGGCTTGGTGATTATTTATTTACACTGTGGTTTGAGGGCGTTTATGTTAATAAGTATAACATAATCATAAATTAATAATATTGCCATTATAATAATGGTTATAATCGTCTTGCAATCGAGTGTATCGCCATGAATTACACATTAGCTTAGCTGGAGAGGTTATTGAGGACACTAGAAATATGTAACCCAAATTGCAAGCAATTAAAAGAGTACAAAAATAATAATCATTGCCTTGCTCAGTCATAGCCAAAATAAATACGGACTATCAAATTGCCACAACATAAAGTATGACGGGACCAACAAGGCTGATTACTGATTAGTGTTAGTTTTAGCATTGCCTAGCCTTTCATCTGCTTTAGCGACGTGCGATATGCGAGCTTAGGTGTCCATAAATCACGGGCAGGAGATGCAATAAATTTTTTATATGTTGCCTGTCGTTTTAATGCATTTATATTTCAATTTTTAGACATGATCTGAATATTCAATATGGAATGCCAGAAACACTGGTTCGTGGGCCTGTGGCGTAAGTTAGCGCTTATGTTTACAGAGGATAGCGGGATGATGATCCCGGGTTGTTGCAAGATTTTATTGGATTTCTTGTTAGAAAATTCATAGTCGTAGTACGTAATTGGAAAATATACCCAGTAGACGAAAATTAAATAGACTAGATCCCTATTACGTGGGGCTTTAAAACATAGTTGCGCGGAACGAGGCTGTAATATACCTCTGCCTACTTGTTTAGGTATACACGCGTGCCGATGTATGTTATTCATGAAATTATAGGGTCTTCAAGGCCAAACCTCCAATGGTGCCATAGGTAGGGAGAGCAACCGCGATCTACCGTAACGCAAACAGATTTTTTTTCTGAGCGTTATGCACTCTATATGGCAAATGTTGTTTGGTCATGGTTTTGATGTAGTTTTTAATGTTGTATTCGGCAAAGCTTGTGTTGAAACATGTTATAGAAGGTTTTTTTGTTTAACGATTCGATCGATCGATTAACTTCAATAGCTGGAACATATACTAAAATTTAAATTTTCTTATATTAACGTGTTATTTAAAACATGAGAAAGATTAATAGTAAGTAGGGCAAAAGTCTGCTCTATATATTTTATTTTATATTATTTTCATACTAGGTACCTACCTATGTTTTGCGAAAATAGAGATATTTTATTTTATTTATAATTATTATTACCTATTTCGGCGCAGCCACGAGAGCTTTCTTAACTTCTTTTTTATCAGCCTTCTTTGACTAATTATGTTCTAACTAGGGATGATGCGGATGCAGATTTTTTGACATTCGCGGATGCGGATACGGATATTTGAAGGCTCACATCCGCGGATGCGGATACGGATGCGGATGTCCAAATCGATGCGGAAGCTCCGCAATTGCGGATGCGGATGTTGATGAAAATTGTTCATCTTATTTAATAAAAAGTATAATATCACCGCCTCCGAAGGTTCTGCATGTTTTGCAAAGGTTCATAAATTGAACACGTACTACTAAACAACTGATTTATTTCTTATCGTAACCTACGCTATATCTGGAACCGCATTAACATTCGCGTTGATTATTGCGGATGCGGATGCGGATGCAGATGTCCAAATCGATGCGGAAGCTCCGCAATTGCGGATGCGGATGCGAATATTCGCAACATTCCTGGTATCTACATGTTATTGGTTTTTTATGTGTCTAAATTTCTCCTTGGTGTTAATGTTTTTATGGTTTGTATGTAATGAGATCTCCTGTGCAGTACCTAAATAAATATATTAGGGTATAGTTTCAGACTCCGATTAAGAATTTTTGGTCAGAAAAATCCAAGAGCGTTTTGTCAGAAAAACTCAATAACACTTGCAGTCGCATTCTACCGCTACGTTACTGAGGAAGTTGTTATTGTTATAAATAAGAGATGATCAATTACATTAATGTCAGTTGTTTTAAGTAAATTTGCCTTTGATTCAACCTTAAGCATTAGGTCAACCCAAAATGTTTATTTCGATGGCAGATTTTAAGGTAAACCAAAAAACAAAAATATAATGTTTTTGTTTGTGAGCAAATCCTAATTGTAAAAAGACAGAAACTTATTTTATGGTCTGTTTTATTGTGACAATCGCATATCTTTACATGTAGGTACGTTACTGGCACCTGTTGCATAATAGACAAGAAATGAGTTTCTATAATAGAAAAGAAAAAAGAGAAACAGCCAGAAATGTATGTGGAATATTACTTTTGATACGATGTGAAACAAATTATATAATAATATCATCATCCATACTAAATTTTGAACAGAATATTGAAGTCGAAGTTAATATCCTTTACTTATTTTCATAATGCAAAAACAGCGAATATTTATTTACAACAGCGAAGCAGGTATAATCCTTTATAAAAAAAAACAGTCCTCTGTCCTTTTAACCACCAACATTTGCCAGTAAATATATTCATAATATTTTTAAGTAGGTAAGTACCTAAATTATTATGTATAGTTTACTACCTATGTAGAGCAGCGATAGCTCAGTGGGGAGACCAACAGACTGCAATGCAGAGGGTCTCGGGTTAGAACCCACATCGCGCACCTCTGACTTTCGTAAGTCACTTTTCGAAATTATGTGCGTATTGATTGACAATTATCGCCTGCTCCGTGCCTCGGAGAGCACGTTAAGCCGTCGGTCCCGACTGCCATGAACATCTATGGCAGTCGTTATTGGGGAAGTCGACACAAAAGATCCCACTAGGTCGAAGTGTCGCCGGTCTGTGCTGACTGGCCCCCACACAAGATAAGATAAGATACTACCTATGTAAAGAGTTGGGTAAAGTGTTAAAGGCCTTTTTTTATAAGCAAAGAGGTATTTATAAAATCTGTTATATCAACTATGTTAAAAACAAAGCACGCAGCGGTAGTCAATGCGACTGTTTTGCTTTAGGTCTCGGGTTCGAATCTCAGGTCGGACAAAGTGTTATTATACATATTTCTGTCAGGACATTCTCGGTGGCACGTATTTTGGAACTGTGGGTTATTCGACCCGGTAAACGGCACTAGGCTCGTACCTTATTAATAATAATAATAATAAATTTTATTTTCATAATCAATGCTACAAATATTGTGTAAAAGTAAAAATATTAAAATTATAAGTACAAAATGATTAAACTAGTAGAAACCTATAACCATTGCTGACAAAACCTGGTTGTAATATAAGTACTTCTGCCTATGAAGTGAATTGCGCGATAGGAGTAACATAACGTACAACGTATTTCTGTACATAGTAGCATTTATATTTGCTTGACTTTAGATATAATAAAAAAATATTGTCCAACAATAGAATGTGCATCATTCAATACAATAGTTATTACGAAAATAGAATACAATAAAAAAAGAATAATAGACAATTTGTGATAGAACTGATGGTCAAGTAGGCGTTGCGTAATTTAGTGAGTCATTCCTTAGAGCCACAAAATAATTACAAACATAAACTTGTAACAATAAGCAATAAAATATAAGAAATGGATAAGAAAATAGTTTAAAGGAAAATCGATGGAAAACCAGTAAACGTCACTTGGGGAAATACCTTGACGATAGTGATTTTATTCTCATCTATGATGAATAGTCATAGGATTAAGGAAAGTGTCATAATAATCTAGCGTATTAACTAAATGTATTTATAATAAATGGGAATTTTCCTTCAGGAATATTTTATTTTACACTAGCTAGCATGAAAACGACTGAAAAGTAAGTTTACAAAAAAATAAATACTGTTACAAGTTTTTACAGATATTTACAAATGACGGTAAGTAACGTACAGTAACGGTCGATACAGTTAAAAAAATAAATAATTCTTACTAATATTATGAATGCAAATGTGAGTTAGTTTGTTTGTTATGCTTTCACGCCTTAACTACTAGACCGATCATCATGAAATTTCGTATACAAGTTGCTAGGGGAACAGTAAAGGACATAGGGCACCTATCATCCAGAAAAAGTACTGTTACTAACCTAACCTACATTTACGCAAAGGAAGTCGTGTGCAAAATCTCGTTAAATAAATATCCTCAGAACAATAACTAATATATTGTACTGTATACCAAAAAAATTCACGTAATTAGCAAGTGAATTATTAAGTCCAGAAACACTAAATAGTATTAAGTTGGTATGTAAAGGACATCGGCAAATTTCGGCCCTCACAAAAACAACGGACAGAAGTTAAATTAAATGTATACAGAAAAAAAGTATTTATTTTTATTGATTTTTAATTACTGTAAACAGAAAAATCTATGGTTTAGATATAAATATCACGAAAAAAGGTAATAAAAGTACTTTAAAACTGGAAAAAGTTAAGGAATAAGGGCACTATTTATTATGTTTAAATAAATGTTTTTAATTTAAAATACATGGTCTCGATTGTCAGTTTGAACAGTTATAATAGTTTAAATGAATATCAATCACGGTATCAATCATGGCGTTTGACTTTATGTTTATACGTGCGCTTCTTCTAATATTATTTTATTTTTATGTTGATCAAAAGGCTTATATTCAATAACAGAAACGGAATGGCAATAACGAACAATAAAGCTGTCAAAAATAGCAACAAGTTACATTCGTGTTGACTTTGCACTCGTGCACAGTGAACGTTAATAAACTAGTACTTATTTTTGCGACTGTGATTTATTTGTGACCTGGCTATTTATTTGGATTCTGAAACTGCATCTTCGATTGACCTGGCTTTGTTTTTATTGGATATTTGTGTAATTTGTCTCAAGATATTAGTTACAGTCACTACGGGCTGAGCCTCATTTTTTCCACGCAAGTTACAAATCAAAGAGCAATAAAATAGTATTTATGAATATTACTATTTATACCTAAAATATTTTTATCTATAAAATATATATTATTTACTTATTATAATTATATAAACCATAAACAAATATGTACCTACAATTTTCGTACCTACAAAATGGTGTCAATATTATAACCTAGAATTATACATATAAACTCAAATATCTCTTTAATACCACCATTAATATACTTTTTTTTTTACATATGTCATTTGTATGTTTTTAGCAGTAATTTGATTACATTTTCACTCTTGTCCGCGATGGGCCTGACGAACTAAGGGACTCCGCCCGTCTCCTTTAGAACGTCTTCTCGAAAGTTTTTATTGACAGTTCTACACGCTCTTATTATAATCGAATTTTGGCTATATGTAGTCTTTACAGAGACTAGGCTGTTGTAAGAACCATTCCATTTATTGGTTTAACTTCGGAGATCTTTATTTTACCTCACACTAACTTAAACCCTAATAATGAAGACTTTTATACTCGTATTTTAATATCTATTTATTTTTATTTATTTATCTGTTTACTACATTACACATTTTTATAATTGGCAGCGGCTTCCGCACTAAACTCGAGGCTTGTATCGCGGTATTTTAAATCTTTGGAGTGTTTCCCCAGCAATTTCGCTCTTATTCCGTTTGACACATAAGTAAATTCAGTAAATTGCAGCAATACATACAAATCCTTGCACGTTATGTAAATACGGACAACTAACGAAAATATTAATTTTGCATCAAGTACCTACTCATAAAACTGTGCAACGTGTATAATGTTTATAAACACGGTATACAGAAATAATTACTGTTTCTGCGTACTTATGAACGTGTGATTACCGCATTCCTATCTAAATTTGAATATTTACATAGTCCTAAACCGATATTTTATCAGAAAATACGCACATACCTACTTAAAAGCAGCCGGAAAGTAAAGTATTTTAGAACTAGTACCTACTTATTACAAACAATAGACTATGGACATGATAATAAATTATCATATGACTGCACAGATAACGCAGTGGTTTAAATGGCCATTCGCCATTGCTATTACGCCTAGAGTTGGAGATTCAATTCGTTGTGTGTGGAGACAAGACAAAATAATTTTTATCCATAAATAGTTGTTTCAAGTCTGGCTCTGTGTTCTTTATGTTCAAATATCGTACGCATAGTTCCCCGCAATACATGGATTATGCCGTCGATTTTTATTAATCCAAGAAAAATGTCGTAAAAGTTTATAATTAAGAAATTGATTGCAGTATCTCAGATACTGCAATCAATTTCGCCAATATTTTAGTCATTATTATTTATGTTTAATCCCAGGTAGTCGTATATCGAAATAGAATTTCAAACCCACTTTTCAATCGTAATATAGCTTACAATTATGAAATAATTTGTACAGATTCCCATACAAACATAACAACATAACAATGGTTAAAACGGCAAAATGATTTCACGGTTAAGGTTTTGGTGGTGGTGGTGGTCTATTGATAGGCCAATCGAAGACGTGTAAAAATAAAGCTCATCTCAAGTGAGTTGATTGGCTGTTGCTAATTTAGACAGCCAATCAAAACTGCTGACAGGCTTTCGACCATCAACAAATTTCTTTATTGGGCTTTTTAAGACACCTGGCCAAGTGTTACCCTAGGTAATAATAAGAATGGGTCGCTGATGTAGTTTCAGTTCCAGCGATCCACCCACCAAACAAAGCAGCGGGCTGGCACACCGTGGTAGTTTTAGTCGGTAGGCTCGAAGTTCCGGGGGAGTCCGACAACCCTCTCGCCACCTCTTGTGGAGAGGGGGTATACATCAAAAGCTTTTCCCCACGTAAAAAAAGTAATAATCAGAAAGAAAATGTAAACGTTTAATTACAGATATCGTCAGCAATTAAGGATTTGCATAATCTAGGTCGAACGGCTTATTAAACTAGTACTTATTTATTTATCTGATTAGTTAATTCGATAAAATCTGCTTTATTGCTTCATTATCAATGTAAACGGTAATGACTCTGAAAGATAATCGTATTATGGTTTGATAATCGTATTATAGTTTTGTAGCCTCCACAATGTAAGACAAGACCAATGGCTTCTATTTGCGCGATAAACGGCTTGCTCCGGCGTTAGCGCCGCGCACGGAAGTTAGCGTAAACTAAACTCTTTTCTGATTTGTCGAATGTTGCTATTGGTTACATAGGTTACATATCTGTGTAAATATTTTATAAGTTTTTATTGGCTAATGCAATATTTGGTGTGGTACGCCTAGGATACTATTCAAAGAAATACAACGATGCATAAAAGAAGTATTTAACCTACGATCGGGAACTACTTTCTATATACCTATCCGTCAAACATGTCCGCAAGACATTCGAAGGACGTCATTTATTTATTTTCACCGACCACAAGCCACTAACATTCGACATGATTAAGATCAACTCAACAACCGAAACACCGAGGCGAACAAGACAACTTATATTAATTATCAGTGAATTTACCACAGACATCCGTCACATAAGCGGTAAATACAACATCGTTGCCGACGCACTTAGCTGCAAAGAAACAATCTCATTCCCATTTACACTGGACTACAAGGACATAGCGACCGCGCAAGAAACAGACAGCAATATTCAAGAATTATTACAACAAAATATCTTCAAGAAAGTGACAATAGGTACCTAACACAAACATAGAACTATAATGTCAAATCAAATCAAATCAAAATAAATTTATTCAAGTTAGGTTGCAAGGTAACACTTATGAACGTCAAAGATACACAAAGAAAAATTCTGTGAATTTACTTTTACTGCCACGTTCAGCAAAGCAAGGGTGTAGGACTCATGAGAAGAACGGGCAAGAAAATCATGGCCAGTCTTTTTAATCGTCAAATTTACTATAATATTTCGTTTATAAATCATAATTGTAAGGTGTTGCAACCATTTCTCCATAAACTACTATTGAACATACTCAAGCATTCAATAAAATTTGATGGTAGCCTCTAAAGCAGCAGTATGGTAGATAGGAACATCCACTTACATGTACATAAATAATCAAGACAAGGCATGATTGTAGTCCGTAGTTTAATCTAAATGTGAAACATCTACATCATATATACGCCCGTATCTACCCGAACTACATCGCCAATAAGTTTTTAACAGCGTGCACAATATCAATCATACCGGTACGCGCACGACTCGCAAACTTATAACAAAACAGTATTTTTGGCCATCTATGAACGCAGACGTCACCCGCTGGACTCGAACTTGCATGCCATGCCAAAAAAGCAAAATTTCGTCCATTTCAACTTGCCCGCTAACTGACCGATTTCAACACGTGCATATTGACATCGTCGGACTGCTACCTACAACAGCACAAGGACATCGCTACCTCGTTACGATGATTGACCGACTTACGAGATGGCCCGAAGCTATACCTACCGACAAGATAACAGCGGATCGTATAGCTAACATCGTCTATCAATATTGGGTATCACGCTTCGGATGCTCGACAATAATAACCAAAGATCAAGGTCGACAGTTCGAGGGTCAGCTGTTTCAACATTTAATGAAAACAATAGGTACTAAGAAACATCGTACAACACCGTATCATCCACAAAGCAACAGCATAGTGGAACGATGGCATCGCTCGCTGAAAAACGCACTACGCGCGAAACTCACCGACACAAGTACATGGATTGACGAGTTACCTACAGTGCTACTTGGATTACGCGCCGCTTTGCGCACCGACACAGGTTTAAGCGCCGCCGAGCTCACCCACAGCTACAACTTACGTTTACCCCGCGAATTCTTAGCACCAAGCAATGCCACACCTAATATGGATTATAATTAAATTGAAGAAACATAATTCATGTAAACAAGCCGCAACCAGTCACCGAACATCACAGTAACAATAAGCGTGTTTGTGCATCAAGATCTACGCGATTGCACTCATGTGTTTATTAGGATAGATGCAGTTAAGAAGCCACTTCAAGCACCATATGAAGGCCCTTACAGAGTTATAAGCCGAACAGATACTATATAATTACCGGATCTACAAGCAAATATCTCGATTGATCGACTGAAGCCTGCATACGTCATAATAGAAGATAGCAACCAACATACCAGTACCTTACCTTCAAGCAACATTACAATTACCATACCTTCAAACCTGCGACCTCACCGCAACATACTCTCAACGAGCGACAAATACCTAAACCTTGTCTGCGAACGGACACCTTGACGTCACAGCAAACACGCTCGGGCCGTATCGTCAAACTGCCGGTACGCTTTCGCTTGAAGGGGAATACTGTAGCCAACACAATCAAATGTAAGACAAGACCAATGGTTTCCATTTGCGTCGAAAACGGCTCGCTCCGACGTTAGTGCCGCGCACGGATGTTAGCGTAAACTAAACTCTTTTCTGATTCGTCAAATGTTGCTATTGGTTACATTTCTGTGTAAATATTTTATAAGTTTTTATTGATTAACGCAATATTTGGTGTGCTATAAATTACGGTGTCAAAACTCAAATATATACACCTTCAGTCACGCGACGAACAGTTCGGCTTCCACGCCGAACACTCCACGACTCACCAGCTCGCGAGGGTACTACACGACATCGCGGTTGCTCGCAACAAACGCGAGCGCGCCGTCGCAGTATTTCTCGATATGGAGAAAGCGTTCGATCGCGTATGGCACACCGGCTTGCTGTACAAGCTGTCCACATCCACTACTCCCCGTCGAGTAGTTAGGATCATGGCCACTTTCCTGCAAGACAGACGCTTTCAAGTGGCGGTTGAAAGCGCCCTGTCTACAGAGCAGCCCATCCGCGCCGGTGTGCCCCAGGGAAGTTGCCTCTCTCCCATGGGCAGCATAGCCCTGCCGCAGTTGAAGCTCATGGGAGAGAACATCGAGTGGTCCGCGACGGTGAAATACCTCGGCGTGACCATCGACCACGCCCTCTCCATGAAGCCCCACGTCAACAACGTAGTCGTCCAAACGCGCACCGCGCGCGCCCTCCTGCGACCCGTGCTATCGTCCCGACTGCCGCTCCGTACAAAGCCTCCGAGACGAACCGCCACCGGTTGCGTGCGCAGCAGTCGCTTGCGCTGCGCATTATCACCGACGCCCCTCGCTTCGTGCGGAACAGGACGATCTCCAGGGACCTGTGCATGGAGAATTTGGACGACTTCGTCAGACGCCTCAGCACCAACCTGTTCGTGCGCGCCGACGGATCGCACGCCCGCCATCTGCGGGAGCTTGCGCCCTAACATCGGCGACCGCCAGACAGGATGGCCCTGCCGCAAGACCTCGTCTCCGTGGCAACCCTCACCGGACCTACGTGTTGCCCCTCCCTGATGCTGGCTGAGGGGCGCTCCTCAGCCAGCATCAGGGGAAACCTTCCCGAAGAGCTCGACCTCGCCAAGCGCAGGAGGGACCCATCGGATACGACCCGAGCGCTGCTGGCAAGTTGGTCGCCCGCGGGGAGTCACCCTTGCGGGCTGGATCTCGCTAGCTAGTCTGGTTACCCCGAGACCCCGTAGGGGTCTACGAGAAGAACCACTAATGAAATATATACATTCTGAAATTTGGAGTCTACGTATTACTATATACCCGTCACTATCCTCAACCTCCAAAATTTCATAATCGTATTTTGTTACGATGGAAGTATATTGCACAATCCAGGCTCAGAAGTAGGTATACATACAATGAGGAACAAAACGTGACTACGTCGTTGGGTATACTAATGGACATTTCGTGACCTAATATATACCACATGATATTACTATGTACAAATGTATATATTTACATACATACTCGTACATAGTTTCATGACTATGCATCCCCATAAAGATAGACACACACTTTGACAGATACATTCGTAAGTCTCATGTTTATATTGTTGCTATAATAGGTAGGATCTATCAGATTTTTACAGTTTATATAGCAGATTGCCAGTCTCCTACTACTCCTGCTTTCCTAACAGAAGTGCCCAATTACACTTGGTCTGATCCGTTTATTTATTTATTTATATTTATTGGTTTACCAACAATTGTTTACACAGTTTTATACAAAACATACATGCCACAAAAAACACACACGAGTGCAACAGACACTTGCAAACACAACTTACAAAGTATACCTACTATTTACAATGTATTAGTTTCATACTGTATCGAAACCAAGTCTTAACGATTAGGCTATCTAGTAGATACGATTGAGATAGGTAGTATGTCGATAAGTATATATGTTTGTACATTGTCACAATTATAGTGCCATGTATGTAGGTATTGTATGTACAACATGGCATTATGAATTATAATACCGCTCTGAGCGTAGCCTCGAATACTTAGTTTAGTTCCGACGTAATAAGCGTTTCAGTTTGATGATTTGTTAAGGTCAACCGGGGTAAATGGGCTTGGACATTATACCTTAATTTACTTTTATTTCGAAATGAGTTTATAAACCTTGTTGCAAAACTAAGTAAAAAATAAATGTAATGCCCCGATTGATCCGGTTATCCTCATATTACATAATATTTGAGGTAAATCCTTAGATACAGAGAAATAAATTGCTTTTGATGAGACGCTGGGGATATTGTGTTGAGACGGGAAAGCCCATGTGTTTACCTTGATATAAAACAACACAAGTGTAAATACCTACATATATCGTATTGCTGGACGACATATATGTAAGAAAGCAAGAATAACGCTATATTAGCATATAATCTACCTACCTTAATACATTTTCTACAAGCTTATGGAGATTTTGATATTTAATGAAAACGTCTTGTTGAGGTATGATAAATCTATAACCTAAATCAAATCACACTGTGTACGAAGGTGCACGTTTACAGACAGACAAAATGAAGTGCAAGGTTCTTTAAAATAATGTATAATGCTACCGTCTCAGAGTAAGAGACAGAGGGAGATTGGCGACTACGGCAATCTCCCTCTGACTCAACTATAGAGTACAGAAGAAATAATATATTAATGTGATTTTCTGAAAATTATGTTGTTAGTTCTTTATGTATTGTCAATTGTCAGTATAATTATCAATCGCTACCTATCAATTAATAATTATGTCACACAGTTGAAAATAAATTTAAAATCAATGACAACGGACAAAAGCGATGTGATGGTTACGAAAATATCGCGGAACTGAATTTTATTGTGGTTTAAATTTTACTTTTTGCATTGAATTTGCTCTACTATTTGAAAAATATTTTAATTTTAATTCGGTATTAGGTTTAGACAATGGTTTAGGTCTGATTCACGAATTTAGTCATTTTTTAACAATTTTAATTTGGGACAACCTTGTTAATTATAATCAATTTAAAAACATATATTTACAAAATATATGTTAGCTTTTGTTTTCGAGTAACTTTTCGTCAATAATGAGACGGTGACAATTGAATTAATTTTGATTTGTAAACATTATTTCAAGTTTAGGTCAAGTAGGTACGTTTCGCCCTTCGGCGTACCAGAGCATCACTTCAGTGTCTTCGAGTTGCCCGCAATTTTGTCTTGTGGGTAAACCACCGAGTGTATAATTGTAGTTGCTGTTATGACGATCTATTCACAATAGAGCCTCAGTAGGCACAACGCGTGGTTTTAAACGGCACACTCTTATTAGGCGGGCGATTCCTACGTAACCCCCTCGTCCTCCCGTGACGTGTATGCGAACTTTGCATTTCTATATGCAACAGTTACCTTTAACATAACTCAACTGCATAGCGACTGTAAATGACTGCGCAACTGGATCTGCGATGTAGGCTGCGTGTGCAGTTCACTTAGGGATAAGATGCAGTCTTAAGCATGACCCAAATATAGGTATACTCGTTCATTTTAGGAATATAGTTTTGATATAGTCATAGATATAGTTTTGATGTTTAGATTGATACCTAATCGTGAAGCCGTTTTACAAATGGATTAATTTTGTTCGAGGTAAACACACACTGTAAACAAAGCGATCATAAGAACACGCATAAACATACCAAGAAACTGCTACAGCCTTGTTTAGGACCACCGAAAAATAAGTAAATAAATCTCTTAAATTAATAATTACATTATAGTTATAGTCAGTAAACACTAGAAGGTCAACAAAACACCTTGGTAGTTAACTACCTTTGTATTTTCTATGTCAATATGATTACCAAAATATTTACATAGACCAACTAATATAAATAATGTTTGATCAGATTCATATTGATGTCCTTTTAAATGTCGTCAATACGCGCCTTATATATTTTTCTTCTCCCTAGCCTTTATTATTCCCAAGTCACTTGGGGTCGGCTTTTCTAGTATAACCGGATTTGACTGGATATCAGTTTTTACACGGAGCGACTGCCACCTGACCTCCGCAACTCGAAGGCTAGACCAGTGTCAGGATATTATAGGGCACTGATTTCCCAATAACGACTGCCATAGATGTTCATGGCAGCCGGGACCGACGACTTAACGCGCTCTCCGAGGCACGGAGTGGGCGATAATTGTCAATCAATACGCACATAATTTCGAAAAGTCAGTTCCGAAAGTCGGAGGTGCGCGGCGTGGGTTCGAACCTGAGACCCTCTGTATTACAGTCTGTTGGTCGCCTGAGGTATATATTGTTAAGCATTATTTGTTTACAGGTTTAAATCGCATGTTGCCTACATTTTGTGATTGTAAACAAAATTTAAACAGATTCTGATTACGAACCGGTCCATGTAAGCTGCGAAATCGGATTTGCTTTCAAAATGTATTAATTCATACACTTAAATGAATAAATATCTTAATATGTATAAAACATTTATAATAAATATAATAATAAGACATCACGGTATATTGTCGCACTATTAGTAACGCTTAGTTTTATGATAAGTTTGTATATGTCCGATGTTTCTTACCTCATGTTGTATGGTGACGACAGTGCGCGATCGCAGTCACTCACTAACTGCGGGAGCGCAGAATTGTTTGAGGTCGTTTGCTTTCGATCTACGTACCACCTAGACAATGATTTGATGATCTTACGCCTTCATTTATCAAAGCGTATACTTATTAGATAAAAGGAATTAACTTTCTGATTAAATTGTGCTACGCAGAATGACAAGGATCATGGCGTTTAATTGTGTTTACACGTGTAAACTACTATCTTTAAACAAGAGAAAAGTAGCTTAGTTTGTAAATACGGTTTGGATACCAGTATAGTGTATGTTTCTGCTAAATACTAACTCAAACTGTCTTCTACCTACTCTGCAATAGGTATGTTAGCACTTTAAGTATTCGATTTATTTTCAAAGAATACAATTTTGAAAGCACAATTGGAAATTATTGTCGTTATTTTGAATTACCTATAAGGCCAATTAATACAATTTAGAAGCGGTACTTAACTATTTTGACTTTTAAAGTCAATTAAGTATTTGCTCGTAGTACTGACACTCAAA
Organism: Catocala nupta; assembly: GCA_963675205.1. Classification (NCBI taxonomy): domain Eukaryota; kingdom Metazoa; phylum Arthropoda; class Insecta; order Lepidoptera; family Erebidae; genus Catocala; species Catocala nupta. Next base: position 15,514,209 of record OY776082.1, read on the forward strand.
ATCACTTTATATACTTAGGGTAATGCCCTCCCATAATCAACTTTAATTTATATGCACATTACTGTAATAACATTACCGTTTGCATTTGTCCTGTTATCTCTAACACTACTAATATTAAATATTTAGGTGTTATATTAGACGACACACTCTCCTTTAAAGAACACATAACTGCTTTAACGAACAGAGTACGCAAATTATTATTTGTTTTCAAAAAATTACGTCTTTTTGCAGATCACAAACTGCTCATACAGATCTATAAGGTATTGTGTCAGTCTTTAATTTAATATTGTATCACTTCATGGGCCAATAGCGCAGAAATCCTTCATGTTAAATATTGAACGAGCACAAAGAGTGCTTCTAACAGTAGCAACCCGCCGACCTTACCGCTTTTCCACACATCTTTTGTATGAAAATTGTAATGTATTAACTGTCCGACAGCTTTTAATAATGTACACCGTACTTAAACAGCACACAAAGCTTACGTATAACATCAACCTTACTAACACTAAAAGACGGAAAGATATTGTCTGCACCACATTTTCTGAATCAAACTTTGTTTTTACAAATAGATTTTTCGCATTCTTGGGGCCTTTTCTTTATAACAAGATAAGTGAAAAACAACTATATAATATGACCTAAGTTATATAAGATCTAAGCGGATAGTCTGTCGGTACTTAGGTACAAACCTTAAATTATGAGGATACTGAAGATTTGTTGATTGTTGTTAAATATGTAATAACAAGTTCCACGATAATAATTATAATCTTGGCCTATTTTTGCATGTATTCATATAATAAGTATGGTTAATTGTATATAACTTAGTTCCTAGTAGTATATTGTAAGTGCCCTTAACGCTTGTGGCACAGATTTACCCTAGTACGGGCACCCATATTATATTACCTATATTTAAGTACTTTATGGACTGTATTCATGTTTTACAACTGTAATCAATAAATAAATAATAATAATTATTAACATTATTATATTATATTAATATTTGCATAATACTTATTTTTAGTGCCCAATTCAAACGAAATATAAGGTAGATTTTGTACTGCTTTATCATTTGCTGACGCGGAAGTAGCTACGTCACGTCAGTACACAACATAGACATCTCAAAAATAAAGTCGACAGAAATCTATTTATGTGGAGTAACTTATCAGTTTATCAGTATTTGTCCAGATATCACTGAACTAGAAAGTGTAAGTCAGTAAGTAGGTATTCCGATCTTATCAACAAGTTTAAAAATTGTTTAGTAGATATCAGAAATACAGATTTTGCGCCAAATGATATAACATAACGTATATTAGGTATATCTGAGTATATGCCAAGGTAAGGACTTCTTCAGAGCGCAGTTATACTCTGAACCCATCTAATAGAGAATGAGCTTAAGAATATTTATGAAACTACGACATCAAATCAGGTATCATTTTGTACTTTATATCATAAGTGACATTACATTACATTAGTACATGGCATAAAAAAAACAGCCTTAAAATTGTTGGAAGCATTTTTAATATGTTAATTTTAAGTACGGTATTTGGGATTGATTGGGTATCTTGCTCTCTCTCGCACGCCTACACTTAAGCGGCTGTCACAATTTTCAGTCATTTGATAATCACCGCTAGGAACTCCCAGATTTAAAAAGCTTTTATTTCATTTATTACAGAGTGGATTTAAAAACCTTTATTATTAAGAGTATTGTGTTAATTAACCTACAAAAAATATATATTACACCTTTATTATCTATTAGAGTACAGAACCAATCAATATATATGTTTGTTATTCTATAGATGAATACTACATTCACGCAAAAATTACAAGATTAGACAGGATCAGGAATGATAATATCGGCGAGTTTAAAAATAGCAGAAGCAGTTGTAGAGCACTTCGAAGGAAATCGTTTGTGTTGGTATTGTAATAATAAGATTGTGGACAGAAAGATAGAGGAAGAAAATACGGCGTGTGTAAGGAATGATATGAAATAAAAAAGTCAATGATGACATAAGGATAATCAGAAATATATTTGAAAGAAGACACACCGTCGACCCTAATTGATTTGGGATCAAGGTAAGAGAATTATGATACGCAACAATTAAATACTGATGTGAAGCATATCCATGCTATTACGTACCTATTTTATGACGCGGCATGCTAATTGGATACTGATATTTAATTAAGAAGTATATGCAAAAGAGTACCCACCAACTTTACGAGTAGCTACGTACATTTAATATAAATATATACATACCTATATACTACCTATCTTGTTAAAGTAAGTACATTGAAACATTCGCACAGTTATTGTGACAATATGTTTTAAATGCCAAGTTGTGAGGTCACATACAATTTTCTACTTAGTCACACACTCACTGTAAGGTTTGACGTAGACAAGTATATAGAGGTATACCTATTGTGTGTGGCATTTAAGGGCATTGGTATATGTACGCTGTGGCGAAAGACATGACTAAGAAAACTGAGGATTTATTTATGAGCCATTTTGTTCTTAACTTTCTTTTGCTTGCGTACTTAGGAAAAGGAATATGGAGGAAACTCATGTTTTGCGGTTAAAATACTTACATCAGGAAAATTGGCAGCATTGCGAGGGGCTTTACAAATAAATTATATAAAATTACTGATATTGGACAATTGGACTAAAAAGAACTGTCTGTAGACAAAAGGATAATTGTATTCCGACCGTGACACGCTTGGATTATTTAGCAAGCAAGAATAGAGACCACCTTCTGTGTTTTGTTACACACATCAATTATTTATAATATAGGTAGTTCATTAGTTGCAAATAATATGATAGTGGTAGTATAATACTTAAAAGATATGAATGGCCGACTAGAACGCAGAAGTAGTAGACTAGACTTTCACAAAATGTGTTTTTTCCTTAAAAACGTAAAGTATTAAAGTATGCGTCCTATAAGGCTCGGTTGATAAGTAAAGTGCCGGCAGTTCAAGCACTGCCCCGGCACACTTTCTTGTCTTTCTCTTAATCATAGATGGCCAATGCTCGAGTGCTACCTTTGCTGTTGCAAGCGCACGCAAGCTAAAACATACCATCAGGAAGGGTTTATTTGCCCATATGTGATATACAAGAAAAGGCAGCCATCATTAGCTGGGCCGCTAGCCCATCTACCAATAACAGCAATTAAAAGAGAACTTCTGATATACTGTTCTACAAGGTACTGATTAATTTTGTCCAGTCATAGAGTTGGGATAACATCAGTCAGAAAAGTAAGTAAAAGAGAGTAATAGGTACCTAATTGCCAGGTTATAGCCAGTCGAAATTTACTATCATACAAAGAAGCTAATTAGAAAGCCAAGTACCAATATTCCTATCTATTTTGATTTATGCTACGAAAGGCCATCATCTTTTGTTTTTCCTACCAGAGGTCAAATTCTGTCAAACTTCTATTTCTAGTAGGCAAACGGGCCCAAAATAGGTTATTAATTCCGGACTTTTGTTAGCAAACAACCACCGCCAGCTAGCGCTGTTTTCGGTTACTGTAATCTAAAGACGCTTGAAATTGACGCACTGCCGACCTTGTGAAACCCGTTCTATTTCCTTGAAAACTCCTATCTATAGTCTCTTGGAAAAACCATGACACCGTTCTTCGCTGACCGAATCATCTGTGAATGAAAAGTCCTCTGTAAACGGTTGGCACTGTATAGTTCTAAAGCGTGAGGGTAACGGCGCTGGGAGTTAAAGTAGAAAAGTAGAAGAATAGTAAGAGTAGAAAAAGTAGAATCAGGTATAATTTCTTCCAATTTCTGAGAACACAGGCTATAGTGGTATAAGACATAGAAGCCAAATTGACTCGTAAGATTGAATGCTTAAGGTTCAATACCGCTTGTGAAGTTGGGATTGACTTCCATATCGACTCGGAAGGCCCAGATATTGATGTCACCTCTGGTCAGGGTTTCAGGGGTCATTGAACGGATATCTTGCTCTCTCCCTGGCATATCAGCTATTCTTTAACTGTGGTAACAATACGTATCGTTCAACCTTCTTCTGCCATTTGACAATTGCCCCTACTACCAGATTCGTGAGGCTTGTATTTTATTTATTTAGGGCGAGGGTAGAGAAATACTTTGTATTTAAGGTTTTTGGTAATGTTGTGTATATTCCGAACACCAATCGACTTTTCCACGGATTGTGAATAAGTAGTCGCAATTGTAGTCCTGTTAATGAGCGTTACGTTCTGCTATTGTCCGTTCAAACAGAAAATATTTGTATATATGTTTGTAATTAATAAATTTAAAAACTGCTGGACCGATTTTAAATTTATTTCACCATTGCTGCTTTAGCCTGAAGTAACATGGCTACAACATCACGCTACGAGCCACGGGAGCGGCGAAGTAATAATAAACTTAGGTAACACCTCGGACGACAGCTATTCTTCAATAAAGCCTTACTATGATCTACAGGCAATAAATAAAGAAATGTTTAAAAAAATATTTATATTATTTAAGATAGTCTGAATACAATATTTATAACAATATTACTATACTGTACAGAATCTGGTAACTAAAATAAGACATTGTAACTGATACAACCAATAATAATTAAATACTAAATATTAGCTAATAGATAAATAATTGATACCTCAGTTTCGACGTGTCGCAAATCTCATTTCTATAAAACTCGTATTTTAATAAAAATTACAATAAATTAGATGATTTTAATATTATAATTAACCACTTGCAAAAGTAAAATCTAATAACATTAAAGCAACTATGATTACAATTCAGACTTGTTACATTTCGGAACTGGGGTAGATACACCAATAATTTAGGAACACCGAATTTTGACCACATGTAGGCAAGCCAAGGAGAATTTTATATGAATCTCTTAGGCATCACAATCATATAACTCTTCATCTCAAGCAAACATTCAAACTTATTTATAATATTATATTAGTTTGCAAGATCACTTGTAAATCAGCAACACTTGAATATTTATATAAACATATATTTAAAATACATTTTAAACACTGCTGAATGGTATAAGTCGCTAGCCTATTATCAGCTACAGAATGTATTTTCAATGTCTGTTATGCTATTGAGTATTTACCATCAGAAAACTTAATAAGTTCTACCAACCGGGGAATTGGACTCAAGATCTCACTAAATCGGTAAACTTAAAACATGAGAAAAATGAGGCAGGATCTTAACACCACCATAGTCGACAGCGAGAGAAATTGGGAAGCGGTCGCATCCTTTTTCGAGGACGTCATCTCGCGGAAGGAGGCGGTACGCGGCGTAGCGGATCCGAGAGGAAAGTATCCTTGCGGATCCGAGCTGTCGTAGTAAAGGACGCGTGCGTAAGAACAAGGATCTCTCCTCTGCTGACAATTGAGTCGGAACGACGCCCTTTGTCGTGCCGGAGCGTCGACCGCAGACAGGCACTGCTGGGTGATTCGCTGAAGTAGTTTCAGTTCCAGTATCAAGGAGTAGGCACACCGTACTAGATTTAGTCAGTAGTACGTAGGAGTTCCGTCTTTCCCCGGTTGAGCCCACCGATTAACCAAACGTATAGTATAAATACCACTATGAGATTAAGACTGGACATGCTCATACTATTTACTGTAGCTGTAAAATATGAATAGACAATACTTAAACCTGTATTCAAGTACACAATGATCAACAGCCTACCCGTACTGAACAATATGAATCGGATGAATGAATATACATATTTACAAGAAGTGTCACCATATTGCGAAGCGTGGTCACGTGAAACGCATTTAAGTTTAAGACGTGGGCAAATTAGGGCGTTCAGAATCACGAGAGGTGGGCAAAGTACACAACTAATTATTTAAGGTACAATTTCCAAAACTAGACTCTTTTTCTAATCATGCTTTGGTATTTGCTTCTCTAACGTATAAGGGCGTTGTTACATTGTAATCTGGGTACGCCTCCTAAGTCATCTTACGTGATACAAAAACCATTAATTAAAGTGATTTAGAAGTTAGACAGCCCAATTCTATAAATGTATAAGGCAAACGCATAGATATCCATCAATCTACAAAAAAGTTATCATTGAAATATGCTTTTGGTCACTGTATAAAGTCACAATACGTATATTTAATTTCAAGATTTATTACTGTATTGCTAAAAGTTAAAAGTATTTCGAATACAAGAAGTGTAACAACAGTCGCTTTGATGATTGCCACAACGAGCGACAGCAACTGCTTGTAATTGCAGGGTTACATATGCAGCGGCAGCTACTTGTAATTGCAGGGTTACATAAGCAGCGGCAGCTACTTGTAATTGCAGGGTTACATCTGCAGCGGCAGCCACTTGTACGGCAGCTACTTGTAATTGCAGGGTCACATATGCAGCGGTAGCTACTTGTAATTGCAGGGTTACATATGCAGCGGCAGCTACTTGTACGGCAGCTACTTGTAATTGCAGGGTCACATATGCAGCGGCAGCTACTTGTAATTGCAGGGTTACATATGCAGCGGCAGCCACTTGTACGGCAGCTACTTGTAATTGCAGGGTTACATCTGCAGCGGCAGCTACTTGTAATTGCAGACTTACATATGCAGGGGCAGCTACTTGTTTGCAGGGTTACATATGCAGCGGCAGCTACTTGTAATTGCAGGGTTAATATGCAGCGGCAGCTACTTGTAATTGCAGGGTTACATATGCAGCCGCAGCTACTTGTAATTGCAGGGTTACATATGCAGCGGCAGCTACTTGTAATTGCAGGGTTACATCTGCAGCGGCAGCCATTTGTACGGCAGCTACTTGTAATTGCAGGGTTACATATGCAGCGGCAGCTACTTGTAATTGCAGGGTTACATATGCAGCGGCAGCTACTTGTAATTGCAGGGTTACAAATGCAGCGGCAGCTACTTGTAATTGCAGGGTTACATCTGCAGCGGCAGCTACTTGTAATTGCAGGGTTACATTTGCAGCGGCAGTTACTTGTAATTTCAGGGTTACATATGCAGCGGCGGCTACTTGTAATTGCAGAGTTACAGAAACAGCAATAGCTAGTTGTAATTGTAGCCTAATCAACGACGGCGACGTATCAAAATTAAACTCAAGACAAGTACCTAATTTAATTGGCTGTTGCTAACTCTATCGGCCGAACACAGCGTGGACATGCGTTTGGCTGACTGTTAACTAATTTTTGTGTTGATTTATTTTTAGTAACCAAGGGTTAGTATTATAATTATTTATAAAACATGAGTTGACTTCTTTAATTTCTTGTTCATACCGTTACGTTTTGTGACAAGGCTACTTCCAACACGGATACAAACTCACTTGGCTAAGAATGCCGCAACTATCACGCCTGACGTGTATTCAGATGCCGTGTTCGTAGCGTTTAAAAGATTGAGATGCTTACGAGTCTTTAATGTCATCATGAACGGTAAAATTATCTAGTAAATTATAAAAATAACTAATAGCATTAACCTACTTACTTTTTAAACAATATAAACGTAAAAAACTTATGCTAGTTTATAAGTATTCGTTAGTCCGGCGTCCTCGATCTGGTGGGTTCGTCACCGAAACAGTGTTTGTGTAATGGGTCCTTATAAGAATTCTCATGAAGAACACTGTGAGAACTCGTCCGACATTTGGTTAAGCACAGCTCGTAGTCGTCACTCAGGGAACGGAACAACACGTTCTTTTCCGTCGAAAGTTTGGATAACACTACTTCTAGCATATCTCTCTGTAACAGAATAAATGTTGACTTAAGATTTATGGAAAACCAGCTTGCGTACTGGGTCTTGTCCGGTTTAATTTCGGTTATTGTGACATACTATAGTAATGTTACTTTTTACGAGGAGTATAATTTATTTGATTGCAAGGATGGCGTAATGGTTTAAGAGGTCACTTTACCACTGTCACTGTACCAAGTGATGTGGTTTCGATCCCAATACCTCAAAATTTTGTGTGATCCATGTGTGCATTTTGTTCTTTTTTGTAAAGTTCTAAACATTTGTTTGAATGTTTGTAAGTCCTCTGCAACGCAGGCAATACGCTTAGTAAAAGAGTTGTCTTTTTTTAAATGAAAACGATTTGTCTGTATTTAAAATGTCGAGTGTTTTACTGTATTTCGTCTGGGTAGTAAGAGTGCCGGAGGTTCACATATCTATCTCTCACATTCCTCTCCTTTGCCCCACTATAGGAAATCTATTGCGTCTACTCCGAAGCTGTAAGGAATCAGGAGAGGTATTCAATTTCTTTTCCTAAGCTGGGAAAACCGCGAACGACAATAATGCAAACGATCATAGGCTTCATATGGTAACTACTTACCATAAGCTGGGCTGTATACTGGTCACCTATGTTGTATAAAAAATGCCTATATCTAGTTTTATCAGAGGTACACGTAAGTTCAGTAGCGTGTTTAACTGGTAAACATTTAAAGTTTCGCTTTTAAATTGTAATTGTCATTACGTATATTTTAGTAAAATTTTCATTATTTTATTTAAAATGACAACATCTGTACTTTTATTAATTCCTGCGTCACGGGGGCTCTACAAACATTCAAAGAACACCCAGATTCCAAACAACTTTCTTTCTTTCTTTTAAAAAGACAATTCCCCCAGTTGGAGTTAATCATGTGCTGCAAAGAGCTTTCCAAACATTAAAACGTCGGACACAAAGAACACCCAGACCCAGAACAACTTGTAGATTAAATAAATATTTGATCAGTGTGGGGATTGAACCCACAACATTAGGCTCAGTGGCAAGGCGATCAATTAAACCACAACGTCAGCCATCCAGTCAAATATTTAAGATTTAATTTAAGTTTTACTAATGTTTGTTTTACAATACCCTTTAGGATTATGTGCAGTTATATATTTATGTAATACCTTGCTAGGATCCAAACAGCAAGATACACAGAACTCATAAATAACACAACAGTTATTATCGGAGCATGTTTCGCAGCTGTATCTGTCTGTAAAATCAGCTTCTGTGTCACAGCAGCCATTTTTGAGCACATCCATCCTTTGGCATACATAACCTGAAATTCATAAATTATATTAAATATTTTTATAGGTGGTAAGCTTTAGTGGAAATAAGCAGGTTTTTATTATAGTCTATAGTCTCCTTGATTACTATGAACTTTATAATTCTTTATTATCATACATACAACAGTTACTTATAACATGATTTAAAAATATTGTACATGATAATTATAAGTATCTTTATACAAACTCTTGTTATTTGTATATTGTATACCGAAAACATTAATTAATAGAATTGATATCTAGGCTTGTTATCACTGTCAACTTCTATTGATATTAACCAATTGGGCAATAGCCAATAGGGGCACTACACATACAAGTAACTTAGGAGCTTTTAGATCTTGACTTCAATTGCCATGGATATAGCTGACATGATAATTATTTAACTAATAACTTTTTAAAGTAATAAAGAATTAACTTTTATGTATAAGCATCACAACAATTAATTATACACCATGGAATTTAATTAACTATTTTCCTGAAAAGTATGTACTCAGTCTATGATATAGAAGCTTTCTATTGCAAATAAAATTAAAAAATAACTTAAAAAAAATTGCTTTTCCAATCCGGTCTTTTCATCAAAATCAATATTTCACCGGCGCTATGACGCGAGGTGTCTTCGTATACAACGTTATTCTTAGTATAGTAGTTGTTATTATAAACAACTTTTGACTTGGGACATTCTCGAAATCGCGAAAAAAGAAACAGCAGATTTTTTTTTTGGGCGGGCTCTCTTTATTTTTCTTGTGCAGTACTGTGTTGCAGTTATGTTTAAAATGAAAACATGTGTTTTGGACAAAAATGATAGTGTCTATTCTTGATTAATTTTCATTAAGTGTTTTTTGTATTTAATGATGCAGAAATATTCTATATCATTGACTGACTGCATATTTATGTGTCAGGAAAACAGTGAATTTAATTACATGGTGTATATGTGTTTTGTGCTCATTGTTGTTGGAATCTCTGTTGATAATTAGATTTTAGACTGTTTGAATTAAAAACAAAATTAAGCACTTAGGATAATCCTGGTGTAAGGATGATTTCAGGAGAAACTACAAACAATTTGAACAAGAAATATCCAGACCCAAAACAATGTATCAGCAATAATAATTTTAGTCTTATGTGGGGAATAAGGGATCAATGTCATCACACTACACACATTTGTAGTGATGAGATGACCACTTTTATGACCTTTTTTACAGAAGATCCTAATAAATAGATACATATTACACCCAAAAACTGAACAAGTGATTATGGATTACAGAAATTTCACATTGGATAATAATAAAATTCAGCATACTTTCAGCCACATGCATTTTGATCATTCAATGTTTTAATTATATTTTTAAGTTCTGTTAACAACATAATAAAAGTCATTTCAGGACAAGGGGCCTGGTTATGCTATGCGTGTCTACCTTCAACAGCTATTTTGCTAAGCCAATATTCGGATTGTGAAAAACTTACAGGCACTATGCAGTTACATATGCTTTAATGATAGAAGCACCCATGTTTTCTTTTCATATATTATGAAATCAACTACTTTATTTGAAGAACAGACATGGATGCAGCCAGTTTTATATAAATACATTTGGCATACATCCATCACTGATACATGTCAACAAAAACAACTTTTTAGTTGGACACACATTCAATATTAATACATTTCAATACAAAGGGTGCAAACACCATATTATTATTATTACTGCAAGGTGTATAGAGGAATATAAACTAGCAAGGGATGCAAAATGCATTGTTGGGAAAAGTATTCTATGTGTTACTCAAGCTGAAAGTCTATTTTGTGTCAAAGTTTACAATTCACTAACCAATATTTGAACCACTAAACATTTTCATGATTATTTACATTGAGAAATTTAGTATGGAGTAGGTTTAGTAGGAATAGGGTTTACCTCTATCATCTACCAGTAACTGTTTCCCTTGAACAGAGTTTCTGCAAATTATATTGTCATTTGTATCATTGTGTTCTTGAAGTGTCCTCCAGACAAAAGGTTTCCTTTCAAATGATACATCTTGGTATATCATATTTCTGCTACTACCCTGAAACATTCAATTATTAAATTGAATTATAAATTTCTATATTGATTGCATCAATATAGAAATTTACAATTTTAAAAAAATAAAGGAAAAAAGATATAAGAAAGCCAATTGAGTCCAGCCAGCGGTTAAAAGCCCCTGGTTTTCTATGGACCACTTTTATTTCTATGAGGTTCTTGTTGGTTCTGTCTCTGTTAATGTTTGTGGCTAATTGTAAGTTAATAAGGGATATGAACAGTTTTACTAGGTATTTCTGTAAGGAAATATTCAGTAGCAATAGCAACTTTTGAAATTTGTCTGGTAGTAGCCATGACTCTTCAGATATACATATACATGACTTTTGGTGATAGATAGTCGGGCAGGCAGATATATCATGTTACATCCACATTTGGGAAAATTTCATTCATTTATAGTTGGTTTGTATATAAAATCTACTACTTTACTAATCAGTTAAACTTATTTGCAATTAACAGTACGACAATATATGTACTTATATCATATGAAAATGTTTATTGTGAGCTGCATGTCACTGATCATCATTTGACCCTCTATAACAAAAATTGTTGCCTCTAATTACAACAAGTTCTTATGAACAGTGTAATAATTAAGATTGGTGATTGATGTATAGTTTTCCCATACTAGTCCAATGTCCAGACCACTGAGCTCATACTAGTCCAATGTCCAGACCACTGAGCTGTCATGAACTCAATTGTTCATATATATTTTTTATAATCCTGGTGTCCTAGTTTTGTATAACTTATTTACTAACCTCTCTAAGAAAGCTGACAATACAATAAGTTAGCGAAGACGCAAATATGATGCCCAACACTAATCGCCGCCTTATAAATCGCACCAAAGCAGCATACCACATCTTATATTCGGAATTAACTCTTAGCTTACGAAACCGATTACAATAATGTGGAAATGTGTTGAGAATTAATAACATTTTCAGGCGTAAGACTGCAGTGTACGATTCAACACTTTCTCCGAGGACATCTTTCAATATAATCTAACAAAATATGAACTAGGTTAATTGATTTAAAATGTTTTTCGTTTATTTTGTTATTAGAAATATATATATTAGGTTACTTTATTTATTACGTTTCACGTAAACATGCAAATGAAATGTAACCATTGTTAATCAAAAGAAAGTTACGATACGAAATTGACATTAAAGTTCACTAAACTGTTTTGACATTTGACAGATGATAGCTAGTTGTGACAATTGACACTGACATTTGAGTATAGCGCCTCGCTGAAGGAATATAATGATCTTTAATGTATAAAATAAACAATACATAAAAATATAATATTATGCGAATGTTATACATTGAAATTAAACACTTTATACGGATTATATGAGTATGATTACTTAATTTATTTTGCTTGCACTTTGGAAAACTCAGTAACTCCGTAGGGATATTGCCTGTTTGGCATGTTTCTACAGAATATACCACGGGGAGTGCTCTGAAGAGTTATTCCACCTTATCCCGCCCTCCCCTTTCCTATCCAGAACAACGCGTGCTGGGCTCAGATGCCATCCTTACACGGTGGGATCGACTAGAGTGCGTACCAACAAGTTTGGGTCCTCATACCTCTGCCGAACGATCAATGCATGTTTAACGCGTTACCAACCGGCGGGCAGAAGCCAGGTCCATAGCTGGTAACCGTTAGGGTTATATTGAAACACGCAGACTGATTCAACTGAGAATATATTTACAATTTTTCACCTATCTTATATCCCATTTATTAGTCATGCAAGTAACGCTAACACTAATGTGTACAATAATCATTTACACCAATCAGCGACAAGTAAACAAAAATCTAACATTTACGAATGATTTCTTGGAAATCTGTTCGCGAGTATAAAAATAGTGCCACGTATAAAAAGCAGAGAGAAGTTTCGCGCGTCACCAGTTCGAAAGTTGATATCGTCGCGGCTAGACGTAATATGATGCTTCGTTCGATCGCCTTCGCGCGTCGCTTGGTTTCGGCGCGGCTAGTTGTACGATGCTCCGTTCGATTCCAGGTTTCTCGTAAAGTTATATATTGCCTGTGCGTATATACATACGCCACATCACTCCCGCCTAAGTGAAGTGTACATTTTGTTTCACCGCGCGGCCGGATCTGGTGACGTAAGAATTTCGCGGTGAAGGTGATGACTGTGATGAGGCTGTCCGCATTGGTGTGGGTGATGTGTCCGGGACTGGCGTGTTTGTTAATGTTGTGTTTTCTGGCGAGCCTTCCTCGTTGAGTAGATCGGCTGGCTTCAATCTGTCGATTGAAATTACTGCGGTGCGAAGCGGAAGTTGCACTGTGAAGTGCTTGCTGTCGGTACTGCGTTGAAGTACTTGATATGGTCCGTTGTATGGTGGTACGAGAGGTATGCGCACGATGTTGTTGCGCACAAACACATGCGTACATGTCCCGAGGTCTTTGTGTATGAATGTGTTTGACCTTGACGCTTGCCTTGTTGATGTTGGTGATAATGACGACATTGTTTCAGTCAGCTGACGGACAAATTCCGCATCTTCAATTTTCAGCTTGGTAGGCGCGAAGAAATCAGATGGGACGCGTAACGTAGATCGCGTAACGTATGTCATCAGGGCCGGGCTGACGGTTGAGTCTTCACGTAGGGCGGTGCGAAGTCCTAGTAATACTGTAGGTAATTCATTGATCCATCTGTTATCGGTTGCTCTTGCCATCAGTGCCGCTTTTAGAGATCGATGCCATCGTTCGATTTTTCCATTAGCTTGCGGGTGAAATGCAGTAGTACGTATTCGAGTGACGCCTATTTTCTTCATTAAAGCTTGAAATAAAGACGATTCGAACTGTCTCCCTTGGTCTGTGATAAGTCGTAGAGAACATCCAAACCGCGATATCCATCCCTCGTACACGGCCTTCACAACCGTTTCGGCGGTAACGTCACGAGTAGGTATTACCTCTGGCCAGTTAGTGCAGCGGTCAATCATAGTAACTAAATATCTATAGTCATCTGATGGTGTGAGTGGCCCAACTATGTCCACGTGCAGGTGTTCAAAACGAGATGATTGTTGAAACTCACCGAGCGGGCTAATGACGTGTCGATGAACTTTCTCTCGTTGACAGCTGATGCACGCCTTGGCCCATATACCTACGTCTTTGTTTATAGATGGCCAGAAAAACTTTGTCGTCATTATTCTTCTTTACTTTTCTTTTCCACACGTTGTCTATTTTCTGTTGTAGGACTGCGCCGAGGCTAGTGTCAGACGCGTCGGTGAGTAAGCATAACGGAGCGTTAGGTATCAGGTGCGATAATATAGTAGTCTCAAGAATGCTTTGTAATTTTTCTTGCTATTTTGTAGATACTTGTTTAGTAAATTTTGGTATTCGGCTTGATGGGGTAGGCAGCTACGGTAGAAGTTGATCATGCCTAAAAATCTTCTTAACTCTTGCACTGTAGTTGGTTTTGACTGCCTCTGTGGCGCAGCGGTAGTGAATGCGACTGCTGTGCATGAGGTCTCGGGTTCGAATCCCGGGTTGGGCCAACATAAAAGGTATTGGGTTTTTCTGTTAAGAAATCTCAATACGAGCCCGGAGTTGGCGGTGTTAGACACCTCCGTGCCTCGGAAAGCACGTAAAGCCGTTGGTCCTGCGCCTGATCTCTCTCCGGTCGTGTCGGATTATCCGTCCCATCGGATCATGAGGGTAAGGGAACAGAGAGTGCACTTGTGTTTGCGCACATACTTGTGCACTATAATATCTCCTGCGCAGATGGCCAGTCTCCGTTAAGATTGGCCGCCGTGACCGAAAATCGATCTGGAGGACATTAAGTAGTTGGTTTGGGAAACGTAAGTATGGCTTGAATGCGTTCTTCTGTGGGTTTGATTCCGTCCGGTGTAACTTCATAATCGAGGAACTGTATCTTGTCTTTGCCGAACTCACATTTATCGATGTTTAGAGTGACGCCGTAGTTGTCGAGTCGTTCGAGAACTTTTTGTAAGTGACGCTTGTGATCCTCTGGGTTTTCTGAGTGCACTAGTAAATCATCGACGAAACAATACGTTGTCGTCGAGCCCTCGTAGTACTTCGTGCATGAAACGTTGAAATGTTTGGCCGGAGTTGCGTAAGCCGAACGTCATACAGTGGAACTTGAAGAGGCCGAAGGGGTTTATTATGGCAGTCTTCGCAGCATCTTCTTTTTCAATAGGTATCCAGAAGTACGCCATTTTGACATCTAGTTTAGAAAAGATTTTTTTCCATGTAGCTGATACGTAAAATCTTGAATTCTCGGAATAGGGTAGCGATCGGGCACTGTAACGGCTTTCAATCTTCTATAGTCGCCGCACACGCGTAGCGAACCATCCTTTTTCTTAACGACGTGAAGCGGGCTGGCCTATGGACTGTTTGACGGTTAACAAATTCCCATCTCCATCATCTTCTCAAATTCTAGCTTCGCAGCTTTGTATTTATCGGGCGGCAGGGGGCGCGGCCTTGAATAGATTGGTTGGCCTGTTGTTTCTATGCGATGAGTTACGTTGTGCTTAGTCGGAGTTTTGAGTGACATGGGTCGCTAAGGTCAGTAATGCGGTCGATGAGTTTTCTTTGATGTAGATCGACAAGTAATTTGTGCTTCGCTAAGAAATCTGCGCCTAGTATTGATGTTTTCACGTCGGCCACGGTAAATGTCCATTTAAAGCTTCTGCGTAGACCTAGGTTAAGTTCGAGTGTGCGCTCACCGTAGGTACGTATCTCTGTACCGTTCGCAGCAAACAGCTTGTAAGTTTTTTCAATCGGCTTCACGTGTTTCTTATTTCTTGCGGCTAATACGGATATGTCGGCACACGTGTCGACTAGAAACTTCTCTCTGTTGTTAAGATCGATAATTTTCTGGTTTTCCTGCTTCTTTTTTGCGCACGGTGATTCGCATCTACGGGCTTCATCTCCATAGCGCAGATGGTAATAACACAGCCAGTTGGGATCGCTGGGTTTGCGGTTTGAGCGGGCACGGTATCTCGAGTTCGATCGCGATCGGTTGTTGCTATGCGAACGAGTGGCGTCATAGCGATACGACGCATGTTGTTGATTGGTTCGAATCTCGGCGATCTCCAGCGTTAGTTTTTCTATTTGTTTATATAATAGGTCGAACTGTAGATTTTCTGTAGTTGGGTGAGTTGGGCAATGTAAACACGACGGGCTTGATGTGTGCGCCAGCGTAGAGGTTGTAGTGTGGACTGCGGCGACTGTTGCGGGTTCGAAACGTTCAACCATTTTGTCGGCCATCACAGCTAAACATTCTAGCGACGATTCGGTGTTCACGGAGAGTACGGCGCGGACTTGTGCGGGTAATTGGTTGAGCCACATAACTTTTAGAGCTTCGTCGGTTAGTAATTTACCGCTCAAATCGCGCATCTTACGTAATAACTGGCTAGGTTTCATGTCGCCGAGTTCTAGGCCGCTGAGTAATTTCTGTAGCTGACGATGGTCTGATTCTTGGTACGTCGATATGAGTCTGTTCTTTAGCGTAATGTACTTGTTGGTCGATGGCGGGTTTAATATGATGTCGCCGATTTGTTCGAGGTCGCTACAGCCTAGCAACGGGACGACGAGGTTGAATTTCTGTTCTTCTCCCATCTTGCTGGCGGCGACGGCGGCTTCAAACTGTGCGAACCACAGTCGTGGGTTTTGACGCCAGAATGGTGGTAGACGTGTAGGCAGTGAGATTGTAGCGACATCACCGTGGAGAGGGGTCGTTACTTGCTTGTCGGTGAATTCTTCAGCTTTTTCTTGTGCCATGACGATAAGGTAGCGTGTTCGTACGTCTAGATTTGGCCGAAAACCAACAGATGTTGGGTGTCAGTTCAGTGAACCGATATTACAACAGCACTAGAACGATGAGAGGTCAGGGGTCACCAATTTAACGCGTTACCAGACGGCGGGCAGAAGCCAGGTCCGTAGCTGGTAACCATTAGGGTTATATTGAAACACGCAGACTGATTCAACTGAGAATATATTTTCAATTTTTCGCCTATCTTATATACCATTTATTAGTAAATGCAAGTAACGCTAATACTAATGTGTACAATAATCATTTACACCAATAAGCGACAAGTAAACAAAAATCTAACATTTACGAATGATTTCTCGGAAATCTGTTCGCGAGTATAAAAATACTGCCACGTATAAAAAGCAGAGGGAAGTTTCGCGCGTCACCAGTTCGAAAGTTGATATCGTCGCGGCTAGACGTATGATGCTCCGTTCGATCGCCTTGGCGCGTCGCTTGGTTTCGGCGCGGCTAGTTGTACGATGCTCCGTTCGATTCCAGGTTTCTCGTAAAGTTATATATTGCCTGTGCGTATATACATACGCCACCCATGGAATTCTCTGCCAAGGCACGTGTTTCCTTCTTCCTTCAATCCTGGGTCCTTTAAGCGGGGCGTGAAAAAGCACCTTCTCAGGCCGTCAAAGTAGAGACCTCTACATCGCCTCGGCTGCTATGAGCACGATGTGGAGGCCACTGCTCTTAGACCCCACGACTGCTTACCATCAGGCGGAGTGTGGTCAGTTTGACGAGCAAAATAAAAAAATATAAAAAAAATTGCTTGGCGAATGGATGGCGAAATCATTGGCACATATGTAGGAACTATATTCGCTGCGAGGTTGAGGACTCGTATTTTTTTGTAGAAAGCCCTTGTCATAAACATATAGTAGGTAGGTAATCGTACTAAATGATTTTTGTGGTTCTCTATAATTGTGTTCCCTAATTTTTTTATCCATAATCTCAAGTGTCATATTTTTATTGTCCTAATCGTCATTTGTCCGATTGATAAGTTGCCCGAACTTGATCTCAGATAATATGAGTGAGTTTAAAGCGATTCGCTTCTGTCACTACAACCAAATTTTAGCAAATGTGTTAGGTCTAACAATTTTATTATATTTAAACATTCGGAATAATACACATTATATAATACAGTACTTAGGACATATATCTTAATTTCATGCAGAATTAGGAGATTCAATTATTATAGTACTCGATATTATGGCAGAATAGTTTTAGAAGTAAAGATAATTATGTAAAACAAAATTTCGAATTTATGAACATTATGGTTACTGAAGTTTATAGCAAACGTAGCAAGGGAGTACCGATTTTTGTACCTACCAAATTGTTATACCAACGATCAAGCTTTAGTTCCTACTAATATTGTTTCTAACGACGAATATGCTCTAACCGACGAGCTGGGTCTTGGTGGACCTTTGTGAAGAATCGAAACTGTACCAATGCTATTCCTAGTGCTCTAAACTTCAACAATGTTACGCCGTCGTCGAGTGAGTCTATTTGTGAAGCATTTTCTGAGTACTTTCTTTCGAAATTTTTAATGTCATCATCTACTACTTCTTGTAACGGCGTTTCTACCTCCCATCGTTATTTGAAACCCTTATTGCCATTATCTACAATAACTAGTATATACATCTATGAAGATGACGTCATTAAACTTATCAGTTCACTGGATACTACTAAGGCCCCGGGTCCTGATGGTATACCACCACAACTTCTTGTCCAGTGTGCGTCAACCATTGCCAAGCCTGTATGTAAGCTATTTGTAAAATCATTGACTCTGTCTGTTGTGCCCAACCAATGGAAATCAGCGTTTATCACGCCAATCCACAAAAAGGGAT
This sequence comes from Catocala nupta, assembly GCA_963675205.1. Classification (NCBI taxonomy): domain Eukaryota; kingdom Metazoa; phylum Arthropoda; class Insecta; order Lepidoptera; family Erebidae; genus Catocala; species Catocala nupta. Next base: position 15,532,913 of record OY776082.1, read on the forward strand.
CTAAGACAGAGGTAATATATTATAGGCCTATCTCTAAACTCAGTATAATTTCAAAAGTTTTTTAAAGGCTGGTATATACCCAGGTACACAACGTTCTTAAAACGTCGTTTAGCTCCACCCAACATGGGTTTCTGAAAGGCAGATCTACTGTCAGTAATTTATTATTATTTAATGACTTCCTGACGTCTGCCATGGACAGTGGTGACCAATTGCTTTTTACCATTTTTATAAACGACATCGGATAATGTTTCCACTCATCTAATGTACTATGTTTCGCAGATGATATGAAAATGTATGCCATTATATCATCAGATTCTGACAGGATGGCACTACAAACCGATCTGGTACGATTAGAGGAGTATCGTGTCAACAATAAGCTCGATCTTAACCCTGCCAAATGCTTAGTAATAACCTATACGAGAAAACGAGTCGTTCTTGAAACAGAGTATTGTTTAGGTGGTCAGGCCTTATCTAGAAGCAATAACGCTAAGGATCTGGTAGTTTATCACGATTGTAAACTAACATTTGATGATCAAATCGATACAATAGTCAGAAAAGCCTCTAAGTCTCTTGGCTTCGTGATGCGCATGTCTAAATATTTTAGTGACTTGAAAACAATAAAAATACTATACTGTACTTACGTACGTTGTCATTTGGAATATGGTTTACAAGTGTGGAATCCCCGTTATGCCACATACACAGATCGTATCGAAAACATTCAGAAACGATTTGTTAAATTTCTATGTTATCGACAAAAAATTCCGTTTCACTCAAATAATTATAAAAGTCTGTGTAAAAGACACCATCTACTACCTCTTAAAGAACGTCGTGATATTGCAGACATTATTCTTTTACTTAAAACTATAAACAATGACATTGATTGTCCTGAGCTCCTATCTAAAATAGGATTTAATGTCTCGAGTAGGGCAGTGCGTTTCAATCCCCCCATACATGTACCACATGCCTCTTCCAACTACAGGCAAACAGCTTTTTGGTGCGAGCAAGCAGGAACCTTAACAAATTGTGTAAAACCTATGACATAGATCCATTTTCTAGTAGCATGTCGCGTGTAAGGAAGTGCTTAACTGATAAGTTTTTAAAATGATATTGTAGTATGTTATTAAAGAGCTATTTTAGTGTTTAATATTGTTTTGATAAGCATGTAAGCAGTTGGTAAATGTACACTGTGGTTCATTTATTTTCTATTATAGTTCTATGAGTGAAAACTTGTAATTGGCTTACCGTCACCTATCATGTCATTAATATACATCTTATCTTATCTTATGAATGAATATCTTAAGAATACCCGAAGGGGGATCTTAGCGCAGCACCCTCTGGGAGTGGCTGTCAGCCATCAAGTCTCGGGGAGGCTAGCAAGGAGCAGTCGGGCAAGGCACACCCTACGGGGGAGCCGAACTTGGCTGCACACTCTGCAAGCCATACCCAGAGTAGGAAGAGGCGTAGTGGGTGTGCCAACCGTAAGCGGCGTGAGCTGCAGCGGCAGATGGCACTGGCACCCAATGCAGCCCCTTCAAAAAGGGTAAGGGAAGTGAGCGACGAAACCGTTACTCAGGTCGGTGACAACAAGCGGGCCAAAACCCAAGGTGACTCCTATAGGGAGGCGCTGACGGGAGTCAAAATGGCCGTTGTTGCTGACAATTTCCCTGACGCTCTATTAGCTGCAGAGCAGGTGGAGCCTATACGGGTGGCCATTTGGGACCTGTTAGAGGCCACGCCGGATCCTCTGCCGGCTATCAGTGTCGGTGCATTGCTCGGAGGAGCTCTGCACATTACATGTGAGGGAGAGAGAGCTGCAGAGTGGCTTCGCGGTCTCGACGGGAAAACCGTTGGGAACGTGAAGCTCAAAGTGGTCAGCGCCAAGGAGCTTCCAAGGCCAATCAAAATGGCCTGGAAGACCAGGAATACCTGGTGCCTAGATGCCTCCAGGGTGCTGACCATGCTGCAGCGCCTCAATCCCTCCTTAAGGACCTGCGAGTGGAAGGTGCTGGGCACGCAGGTCGAAGAGACGCACACCAGGCGCATCATCTTGGTGGACAGCGTCTCAGCCGCGGTCATCAAGGCGGGCGGCTTCTGTCTCCATGCTGGCATGGACAAGAGCACATTCAAGATCCTCGAGGATCTGAATGTGCAGAAGGGGCCAGTTGGTGCAGGCGTGGGGAGGGAGGCCCTTGCTTTGACAGAATCACGGGCAAAGGACGGGGAAGAGCCCGTAATTCCGGTAGAGTCGGGTACGGCTCTCTTCACCTCTTCGCCTTGCGCGTCACCGAAGACCGACGACATAATCGGACATATTGATGGTCTGGTTTTGTCGTCGTCGCCGGGTACTGCGGAGGTGATGTTGGAAGAGGAGAGCGGGGGGGGGTGGCAAGTAATGGCTACCACCGAAGGCGCTACCATATAGGCAGACCGTATGGCGGGACTAAGGTGCGTACAAATAAATCTTCATCACTGCATCGGGGCGATGGCCGTTCTGGCCCGCCACCTGCGGATGAATGAATATGATATTGCCCTGATTCAGGAACCTTATGTTAAAGAGGGAAAGATCAGAGGCTTGGGTGGGACGGGAGGTGTAATTTTTCATAACTGTTCCACTAATGATATGAGGACATGTGTATATGTCAGAAATGGCATAAACGCAATGCCCTTATACAATTTCTGTTCTAGGGATCTTACGACAGTTAAGATCGATATGCGAGGGAGCGGAGGGCGGGATACTGTAATCCTGACCTCTGCATACTTCGACTACATGGACAAGGAAATAGTATCTGGACAGATAAAGGACCTTGTTGAATATGGCATCCGGGAGAACCTGGACATGATCCTGGGGTGCGATGCCAACGCACACCACACAGTCTGGGGGAGCACGGATGTGAATGTAAGAGGGGAAAAACTACTGGAGTATGTGGTAAGTACCTCTTTACAAATTCTAAATAAGGGTAACAGGCCAACGTTCGCTGACTGTAGGCGAGCAGAGGTAATTGACATCACGTTAGCCTCCAACAGGGCTAGCACTAAGATTGTCGAATGGCATGTGTCTGATGAGATTACCTTGTCAGATCATAATTACATATGCTTCAAGTACAGGACGCTGGTTCCAGCTCCTACAGCACGTAGAAGGAATCCCAGAAATACGGACTGGAACTCCTTTAGGAGTGACCTCAGAATAGATTTGGAGGATTCTAAGGGTAAGCTCAATTCTATATTAGACATCGAGTTTACAGCAGACAAATTGGTCCAGACTGTGAATACGGCCTGGACAAACAACTGCCCTGAGAGGGAACTTAGACCCAAAAGGGTACCGTGGTGGACGCCAGAGTTGGTCAAACTGCGGCTAGAAGCCAGACGAGCGTTTAACAATGCTAGGACCAGCAGGGACTACAGCGGTTACGCTCGCTGTTTGACCAACTATAACAAAGCTGTGCGGAAAGCCAAACGGAAGGCTTGGAGAACACACTGTGAAAACATCAGTACAATTCCTGAGGGAATGAGGCTCTCCAAGGCTATCTCGACTGTCAGAGCACACCCATTGACATCCATTAAGGATGGCAATGGGCAGCGAACAGGGTCTGGTAAGGAGACACTAGCAATGATGCTAAACACACACTTTCCAGACTGTAAGATAATAGAAAAAGAGCAGGAGGACCCGATCAGCCTGGTTGAACTAGGCTACCGCACAACCAAAGCAGATTGGGACACTGCTAGGAAGGTGGTGGATGAAGGGAAGGTCGGCTGGGCTCTAAATGGTTTTCAACCATTCAAGTCACCTGGTCCAGACATGGTTTATCCCATCATCCTGCAAAAGGGAGCTGCACTCTTGGTTCCGCATTTGTGCAGATTATACAGAGCCTGCATAGCTTTTGGATACATTCCAAAGATATGGAGGCGTGTTAAAGTCATCTACATACCGAAACCGGGCAAAGCGGACTACGAAGAAGCCAAGGCATACAGACCTATCAGTCTTGAGTCGTTCTTCTTGAAAGCCCTGGAGAAGTTAGTAGATAGACATGTCAGGGAGGGAGCATTATGGAAATTCCCCCTCCACAGGCTACAGTGTGCCTACCAGTCGGGCAAATCCACTGAGACGGCACTACATTTTGTGGTAAATAAGGCAGAACATGCATTAGAGAACCGGGAAGTTTGCATTGCTGCATTCCTGGATATTGAGGGAGCTTTCGATCGGACCACCTTTGATGCCATCAGTGTGGCATCGGCAAATCACGGCATAGAGCCAACCATTTGCAAGTGGATCAATTGTATGCTCAGGGGTAGAATCATTAGGTCTGAGTTGTTAGGAGATGAAATGTATGCAACGACAACCAAGGGCTGCCCTCAGGGTGGAGTACTCTCACCACTCTTATGGTGCTTGGTAGTCAATTCACTCCTAGAACAACTCAACAAAGGTCCGTACTTAACGGTCGGATATGCGGATGACTTGGTGATACTCGTCAATGGAAAGTTCCCGAGTACGGTATCTAGTCTCATGCAGAAGGCCCTGATTACGGTGGAAAAAATGGTGCAGTAGCAATCATTTATCGATCAACCCAGGGAAAACGACTGTCGTGCCGTTTACTAGGATGAGGGATCTGACAGGGTTGGGAACTCTCTCCATGTATGGTACGCAGTTACAATGGTCCATGGAGGTGAAGTATCTAGGCATGACCTTAGATAGCAAACTATCGTGGAAACCTCACGTAGACAAAGTCATTGAGAAGGCCCAGCGGGTCTTCGGCATGATTCGTTCTACTTATGGGAAGACCTGGGGGCTAAAGCCCAAGGTCATCAAGTGGCTATACACGATGATGATAAGACCTATACTCACGTATGGAAGCATTGTCTGGTGGCCAAGAACTAAACTAGCTACATGCAGGATCGCGCTGTCAAAGGTGCAGCGATTGGCCTGCATGGCTATAACAGGGGCGTTCCCGACTACGCCAACGGCAGCGTTAGAGGTCCTGCTGGATCTAACGCCGCTACACATTGTTGTGGAGTCAGAGGCGATAAAGGCGCTACACAGACTATCTGTGCATGGGCTGTGGAGCGTCAACATGCCGGTAACACGACATACAAAATTGGAGATTTCAAAGGATCTCAAAAGGATTATGAGCATGGGATGCGACAAAATGCAACCACTGCACATATTCAAAAAGAATTTTAAAATAAAGGTTCCCACGAGGGACGAATGGAGACAAGGTCTACAATCCCCTGACAAGGGTTGTCTCATCTGGTACACTGATGGTTCCAAAATGGAAACAGGATCGGGCGCTGGTATCTATACCAACGACTGCAAGGTGAGCCAAAGCATGGGCAAATATGCAACGGTCTTCCAAGCGGAAACCTACGCTATAATTGCCTGTGCTCAGGAGAATATCAACAGTAATGTCACTGACAGGACTGTGTATATTCTCAGTGACAGTCAAGCTGCTCTCAAGGCTCTGGACTCGTGTAGGGTGGACTCCAGACTGGTCCTGAACTGTGTTAAGGCCTTAAACAAACTTGGCAGGAAGAACACAGTCAGACTGGTGTGGGTTCCGGGGCATGCAGGGGTGCAGGGCAATGAGGAGGCTGATGAATTAGCCAGAAAGGGCTCGGAGCAACTGTTTGTGGGCCCCGAGCCATTCGTGGGACTCTCTGAGAGCACCGTCAAGGCAGCTTTGAATGCACATGGCAATGACAAACACAGGCTAGAGTGGAAGGCCCTGAGGGGTCTGGAACACTCCAAGAAATTCATTGCAAACAGAGCCACAGGCTTCACCCGGAAGTTCTGCAGGTATAACAAGAGCCAAATACGCCTGCTCACAGGAGCGTTCACTGGCCATTTTGGCACCAACGACTTCCTGTGCAGATTGAGATTGGCTCACAATTCGATTTGCAGAGCCTGTGGTGAACAGGACGAGTCCATATCGCACCTACTATGTGAATGCGACGCGTTGGCTGGATTGAGGATGGGTCTGATGGGATTGGCATATCCAAACCCTGAGGACTTCAGGCTTCTCCCTCTGAAGTGTACGCTACGACTGATGCAGTACATTCATAGGGAGATAGCTAAGGGATAAATCTTGGGGCTGACACAAAAGATCCCAATGGGTCGAAGTGTCGCCGGTCTGTGCTGACTGGCCCCCATACATAAGATAAGATAAGATAAGATAAGATATGTAGTCTGAACATGTCAGCATCATCATAACAATTAAAAACATAACATCTAATATATTTATGTATCATACAAGATATTTTAGAAAATAATGTATAAGAGTTATAAAAGGCATAACAATTATTTCAATTTTTTTGTCTGCCTGCATGTTTGTACGTGCAGCACTGTTATATTGCTGAAGGTTTAATTTAAAATCTAGTGGCCGCCTAGAAGTCGAAATATAGGTACCAACTTCCAAAGTCCACTCGTCAATGCTGCATTGATTATTCGATAGACATTGAAAAATAAAAGATATGTAGTTGATTTTTTTTTTATCAATGTTGAAGAATAAGAGTGTTCAAGAATTCGTGTCGTTTATATGTCTTTTTTTGTTTTTACCAAACTACTTGCAGTTTGGTCCCATTAGTGGTCCTATACTACTTCAATGTCTGTAGGTTCCATATAAATTTTGGTCATGATCTGACGACTGACTTTATTGTCATAATTGTTATAATAAAACTCTTCAACAGCTAACAGCAATTTAGTAATGATCCGTATTTAACGTGTGTTTTGGGCTACATTTGATACAGACTATACACACAGTATGACGCCTACCTATTTTTTTGAATTCCTTGTCTATTAGCACTTGTTCAAACGTTATTATCTTAGAACACACTCTTGCCACTTTTGGATTGCCTGATAGGGAAAGCATCAGGCAACAACGATAGGTACTTAGAATGTTTTTAGTCAGAATCGAACTTTGGGCGGTGGCGTTCTGACAATTTTATCATTGGGCTATAGGTTTTAAAATTTCCAGTAATCATTAAGCGAAGACCAGAGTGATAACAAAGGATACCTGTTTATTCTAAACGAGACGTTGACACGTAATATTGCGTTTATTGCATCACACACTTACACGTAATTACCTAGCTATCTTCTACATGAACACACGCCTCTTGAGTGGCCTCCTTTTTTAAAACTTGTGGAACTGAGTACGCAGTTACGCAGTTTTACAGAGGTCTGTACCTCTGTAAAACTGCGTAATTGAATAATTTTTTTGTTACTAGATTTTGCCTATGGTCTATATGCCTTGTGTCCTTTTCGGTACCCCTGACAATGTGAATGTGAAATTTCATGATGATCGGTCAAGTAGTTAAGGCGTGAAAGCTTTATAAATAAACAAATGCACATTCGCTATTATAATATTAAAGTTAGGATTTAGGTATGTGCTTGATGTGCAAATGTCATTGCCTAATATTTGACATCTTTGATAAGCGGATATTCAGAAAACCATGACAAAGTCACGACGAGTTATCACGTTAAATACCCTGACTATTCGTTTCGTAAGATAAACAATGGTGACTCCATATTGATGTCAAGATTGGCTATTATTTACAAGATAAGACAAGACAAGGGTAGACAGCAGAGCATTGTGAGATGTAATTGATACCTCCAAGATTTGAACAACCATTAGTAATGTTAAAATGGTTTACAAGGCATATTCTTTTTAGATCAAGCGTTTCATAAATATTAATTTATATATTATATTAATAGTGGTAGCACAGTGGGCGAAATAAAGCATTTAATTTTTAAAATTGTAGCTTTTTGCGATCCTTTTCCATCTAAACTTTAACTGTGCTAGATCTCGAACTCTGCCGTGCGCGCAATATGCGTAAAAAGGGTACAAAGATTTCTCTTTCTGTATTGTAATTAGTATTACGTAGATTTAGTAGCATTTACGTGCGATTTCGTCCGCATCTCCGATCGCTTTGTTAGTAGCACCATGTTGTATCACCATTTCCTGTAGCCATGGAAAATGTATACAAATTGTTATACTACGCCACTTTAGGCGCAAGGCAAACAGAAAAGACGTAAGACTAGGACGCGTCGCAGACACGGCCGCGGCGCCTCTTCAATCAATTTTCATACAAAATGTATGTAAGCGTCGTGTCCGCGTCTCGTCCGCGCCCGTGTTTGTCTTGCCCCTTACAGAGTTACATAGTGAATAGTGCAGCCGCATAAGTGGTGCGTTGAGTGTTGTGAGTTCTCTGTATGGGCATACATAACACAAGTTGTCTGGTCCAAATAGTAGGATAGAAAGACAGACTTAGGTTTCCATCTTTTACTCTAAATTAAAATCATGAAATAATTAAATAAACATTCTTGCCGATGCTAGTCAGGTCCTCTATTTCAGGGGTCCATCAGGATGTCTGGACCAAAGAAGATATGTACCTACATGAGACCATGTGCACTATTTAAACCTATTTGCTACCTATATTGAAATATTTGCTACCTTAACGTTAAAACATATATCAAAGAAATCAAGTGGAACTCGCAGAATTCCATTCGTTACATTTATGTATTAATTGGCTTTATATTAGTTATCTTTACTCAGATTCCTACCAGGTCACAACTAAAAGAAAATTAAAAAAAAAATACTTGTTGTCAATACAGACTTTAAAATTCTACGTAAGACCGAACTGGGTTCGTTATCAAATTCTCTCGTAACGAAATCAAAAGTGTTGAACAAATCATAGTATTGAGCTTTCGATTACAAACACTTGACCGAATTAAAGTGGAATACACTTCACAATTCGGCTTAAGTAGCCTTTAAAATATGGTGAAAGACATTTGTTCCAAGAAAATAGGTACCAATTTGGAAATTATCCTAGTGACCCATTTAATTACTTACTGTTTTGAAAATGCTCGAGTGTAGAGATCGTAAAAACCAATAAGCAATCGGCAAACGCATGTACATATTTGAAATTCTGAACGTTTGTTTTTGGTAAGTACCTACTAAAATGAGACCAATTCATACAAATTTTAAATAACGATGTTTCGCTCTTACATCTAGTCAGTGACAATAAACAAAGATATTCGGTTTAGCTTAGGCAAATCCGAATATCTTACGCAGGTAAAATTAATAATCCGGTCAATAACTTACAGATCATTCTACTAGTTAGATCAGTTTTATGACTGGCTTGAGATGCTCGGAATCTATCGGGTTAAGGAAGAGTTTATACGAGGCGGTAGCGTCTTGTCCTGTATCGGATATCTCTCAGACCTATTACAAAACATTCTATCTCGCGCAGATCTACGTTTGAGTGCTTAATCTCGAGTCTCCACACAATCTATCTTCTCTAATATATCTACCTGTCTTCCTTATCCCATATTTTTTATATAATAGCCCTGTATTTACAAGTTTTTTGAAATGCCCATTGCGGTCCCGTGGCGAAGGATTCTGTTACCTACCTAATACTGTACGTCAACCAGATGTGGAGATTCTTTGTTCGTATGGATATTTATGTTAAACTTGTGTTTCTGAAATTCACAGTATACGTTCGACACTTGTCCGACTGTCTCATAATTTTTATGTTTAATGTTTGCTGAAGAGGTCGTAGTTGTCAACCCCATAATATTTATGTATTCATAAATTGCATAGCTATGACGCCACTTGAACATTATGGTAGTGATCCAATGTCTTCGTTTCTTATTTAGATTATTTAATAACTAGATTTTGCGCATGGCTTCGCTCGCGGTTTTGTAACGTTTTTTTATCTCGGGAACAGTGCCTACTTTTTCTGGATGAAAAGTACCTCTATTTTTTTTGTATCCCTGACAACGTGTGTGTGTTTTATGCTGATCGGTTGAGTAGTTAAGACGTCACAACGTTACAAACAAACAAATAAATTTAGATTCGCTTTTAAAATGCTATAGTTATGATAATGTCAATTTGTCGTATGACAGTAACGTGACGTAACAGAAACATATGACAGGAACCAAAGCATATAAATAGGATGTAATTATAGGTGTTTTTGTCCCTAGAGTTATCCACTCTACGGGCTGATTGGTAAAAGACTGGACATATTGAAGGAAGGTATTCAGTACTCGATTCTGGACCCGAATATCTAAAAAAATAGGTACTTAATATTTTACCTAGTTATCCAATGAAAACTTAATGTGCGGACACTCTTACGCATGTACCAAAGCTATTTGCACCCCCGCCCGTCCATTTCTTATCAAAGGTCATTAGCCTTGGTAGCAGCTGTGTGCGAAGCGCGCAGTGTCCTCATTTTATGGATATTTCATACAAATTTTCATAAAGGTTTTTTTTGCAGGTAACACAGTTTTCTTTTAATTTATACGTTACGTCTGACCATAAATTAACATGTCTTTAAGTATGTACAATGTTTAACCAATCACACTGTATAGTCAAACAGCCGTTGCATTACCAGAGATAAATTATTAATGACTAGCTGACCAAGTCGTTGTCCTGTCAATCTATACAAAAATACATTTTACGTAAGCCCTAACAAAACCATTTAGATCTCGTTCACTACCGTCGCCTTTAAATATTGGGATTGGAATGTGTCGGGTTTCTATGGTGTTAATACGAGGTGATCTAATGAGGGGCTTTCCTGATGGGGTGCAGGCCAGTTTGTATCTTGTAATTGAATTGCAAGTGTACTAACGTGCTGATGAAAGTTAACATAAGTATCTTCGTCCAATTTATCTGGTATCTTCGGAGTCAAGTGTAGTTGTACGTCCTCTTGATCTCGATGATCTTCGTGCTGCTACGTACAGTTCAGGGTCTTCATGCGGTGAAGTACTTTGGTTTGTCGTTGTGCAGGCGAAGTCTTGTCATCAACTTCTTTTGTAGGTTTCGAAGACAGATTTAATACTTCAAAAACAGGAGATTAGAGTTCAAAATTGCCCACCACTTGGGAGCCAGTTAATGAAGTGAGACTCAGATTTAAACTAAAATATAATTTTATTTTAATAATTAATGTTAGACAAATGTTTAGTTCTACTACAAGTGTGGAAATACCTTGAATACAGTGAAGTCGTTGCTTATATAGTATACGATAACAGTGAAGTTTCGTAGGGGTGGAAGCTTATGGGCGATAACAAAGTAATTACGTGATGACTGAAATAGAATGTTGTGGTCCCTAAAGGATGTCTTTATCTTTATTTTGTTGAGATATGTTGATAACAAAGTAATTATGTGCTGACTGATTTATGATAACAGAATGTTGTGGTTTCTAAGTGATAGGATGTTCTTATCTTTAATTTGTTGAGGTATGTCGATACCAAAGTACCTAATTTGTGTGATGACGAGTTTACGATAACAGTATTACGCGGTTGCTTGATGACAGGGTGTCCTTATCTCAGTAGATCCTATTGGACCCACCAATGGAGCCATATAAACTTGAGAATCCTATGGGACCCATCAATGGAACTATTTAGTGGAACCAACAATCTAAAAGGGGCTGGTTGAGTTATGTCGGTATCTGGTTTTGTGCTGTATATAGTGTCTTATCTATGGTTGTGCTGGTCGGGTCTTGATATTTACACGTTCGACTGACACTTGTGTGAGTGAAATGAATCGAATCACAGATAATAGATATCCAATGACAATAGACCTTATAACTAAAAATCACTCAGTGATTTTTTAATGATTTAAAAAGCTGTCAGTCCTAAGCCTTTAAAAGTATGAAGGGAAGTTTTCAATAGTTAATACTGCTATTACTTTCATTTAAATATTTTTGATTAAACCTATACACAAATATTCAGTCCTACTCATGAAAATTCGGTATTTAATCAATTTCTTTTTGGTGACGCTGCAACTCGTACTTCTAAATACTCGTGAAGCTAGTCTATAGAACCAGTATTTACACGTACTCGTACTCGTAAGACTTAGTACACGTTGTATCGCATACGACTCACCTCTAAAACGTTTAGGTCCAAAATGTCCAATTCCTGAAATGTCCAACGGTTCCAAAATGCCCAATTTCTAGAATGTCCAATTCCCTAAATGTCCAATTCCTTAAGTGTCCAATTCTCACCATGTCCAATTCCCTAACACGTTGTATTGCATACGACGCACCTCTAAAACGTTTAAGTCCAAAATGTCCAATTCCTGAAATTTCCAACGGTTCCAAAATGCCCAATTCCTAGAATGTCCAATTCCCTAAATGTTCAATTCCCAAAACGTCCAATTCCTTAAATGTCCAATTCCCTAAAAGTCAATTTCCCAAAATTTCCAATCTTTGATAAAGTCTGCAATGTAGTCTCTACGAAATAGATGTAAAGTTTTCACGAGTCTAAATTCATCAAGAGGTAAAACCACATAGAATATTTTCACGTAATATTTAGATCTATTGCTTAATTTTTTTCTGACTGTACATTATCGTCTAATATACCTATATATAATGTAAAGAAATACTTATACGGCCTCTCCTGACCGTGCACCGTCCTCGGGCACGTTTTCAGCGTCGACACCGATTGCAGGACAAGCAGTCAAAGGTTTTGTTTGGTTTTTTCGCTAATCTCAGGAACTGGTCCGAATTGAAAATTCTTTTAATGTTGGATAGCTTATTTATCGAGGAAGGCTATAGGCTATATAACATCACGCTGCGACCCACGGTGGCGGTGCAGTAAACATAAACGCGGGTGAAACCGCAGGCACATCTAGTATTACATAAAAAGGTACATATGTAATAAAAGAAATGGTGATTTTAAACACCGCTGTTTTATTTCTACTTGGGGTGACCTTTGGGATACATATAATAATATAATAATAATAATAATAATATTCTACCACAAACACACAACACCATCTAGCTCAAACTAAGCAGAGCTTGTACTATGGGTACTAGACAATGGATAAACATACATATACAAGGTTATTCTTAGTATAGTGAAAACCTCTCAGGGGGTGATTATACTTGTTATTATGGACAACTTTTGTTCCGAGACATTGGCGAAGTTGCAATAAAAAAATTTGCTGTTCCATTTATTTTGTCGAGGTCAACGTCCAATTTTGTATGGAACAGCTGCTTTTCTACCCGCGATTTTGGCAATGTCCCAGAACGAAAGTTGTTCATAGTAACAAGTAAAAACTCCCCTTGAGAGGTTTTTACTATACTAAGAATAACCTTCTATACTTTTTTTTAGTAAATATGTTCATATTATACATAGAAACACCCAGACCAAGACAAACATTCATGTTCATGCACACAAATGTTTGACTTGTGCGGGAATCGAACCCGCGACCGCAGGCGTGGCAGTCGGTTACACTAACCACTACGCCATCGAGGCCGACAACCAGTGTATGTAGTAAAAATGCTTTCCAATGTCTACCAGTGGTGACCGCAACGTGGTGGTTAATGGGAATGATGTATTATGTCACTACCCACTGACCACCACTAAAAAACTAATCAGACTTCCCTCTGGCCACCAGTGGTGGCTTAATTAGTGGTGGCCATCGGGAATATACCGGATTCCGGGAGTGTCCATATTAAGATTACATATCGCAAGTACAAAAATAGCTCTACCTACTCCGACCATTGGTTATCAGTATCACTGTTGAAACGTAATTTAGTGTTTTATTTCGTGACATTTTTAAATAAATGATAATAGGCATATTGAGTAAAAAAAGATTATAGTCCGTCTTTAAGACTAGCAAAAAATAATGGACACGTATTTTTCTTTTGTCACACAAATTAATAACAACGAAGATACAACGGGTTTAAATTTCGTGTTACGTCACTTGTCGGTACAAAATTTATAGGACAATGACGTCACAAGCCCCACTCCCGAACTTTAATGCTTTATATCTTAGTAAATATTAATTATTGTTTTGTTAAAACAAAAATAGGTGTCCAATATTTTTTGCTAATCTAAAAGATGGAATAATTCGAATCACTTATTTATAACCCTGTCAACATGCCTATTCTTAAGGGTAAAAAGGTTGTATACCTCTGTAAAAACCAATGAGGCGTAAACAGAGTGTCATGAGCGCCAATCTAACACAATTATAATCTATTTAACTCTGGTCACGAACTCACGGTGTCCGTGGCAAGAACTTAAAAAATCTCATACAGCTGATTTATCACTTAGGCAATTGATTATGGATAAGTAATTTTAAAATTCTTACGCATTTCTAGTGTTTTGATCTAGAAGAGTTTTTAAACTTTAGTATAGTTTAAGTTTACTCAGTCGTCTTTTTGAATGAGCACTTGTCGATTAAAAATTACGCGGGACAGGAAGTTGCCATCTGCTTTATTTTTTCGAGTATGCTCCTGCTAAGCTCCATTCGCGGGCCGAAGTCACTGGGGAGTGCCGACTGTAGGTATCTGGCTGTAGTGGTACGGGCGCACATGGTCTTACTTTAAATCCTTTCAAACACGCATGTGTTTTACTTCTACTCGACGACTGATGGAGCCATGCTTTGTGTGGGATCTTACGCAATCAAGCCGAGGGCCTGTTCCTTGATGTTGTTCGAACCAATGCAAGCAGGCCGAGATTGGCTATTTGTGGCTTGCCTGCATCAGTGTGATGCTGTTCACCAGCATAGACAGTGCTAGTGTTGTTCACTCGTATGTGTAGCCGTTGAATGTATGAATGACATTGTCGACGGCAACACGGTTCCTTAAATTATGTGTAGCTCTCACTCTCCATAAAGTCAACGTGGTTCTACATAGTTGCACACTTGCAGCATGTTGAAATATTCAGCCTTAAAGTACAACGTTACCCCGATAATAAGGCGACTGAATGGCGTTTTGCGACGCACACGGCACCTCAAAGAATGGTCGGCGCTTCAGAGAACAGTCGGCGCGTGCTTACTGACGGACGGCTTTACGAGCGCCGGTATCTATCATGTATGCTGGCATTGACTTTACGTACCTATAGTGTCAAAGGTGGCGACAATTATTTTCGGAAAACTAGCACGTGTAAGTTCAGAGCTAAACAACATTTTTCGAGAATGGTTAGTATTTTATATGTAGACTAATGTTACCTACTTTAGGTAGGTACCTAGAACGGCCAACGGAGCTTTGATAAAATACATATGAATACGTATAACGTTCAGACTAATTACGACGTAAGTTTTCATAAATAAATAAATAAAGCTCACTATTAATAAACTTAACCTAAGTGACAGTAGAGAGCCACAATTTTATATATATGAGTAATCATTTATACCGCGTGACTTTTTTACCGTCTTGATAATAATATGGTGTTGTGTAAGCGGAATAGAATCTAATAGTATTTGTGTTCTAGCATTTTGAGAACACGCGACGTCACAGTGTGCCTAATCGCATGCGACTAAAAGGGCGGCGGGCGACCGGGAGAGGGTGGGTGGGAGCTTGTGTTCGGCGCCGGCGAGTGCGAGTGCCCTTGAAGATAGTGTTTATTTTATTTGTAACGAAATCATTCTAATTTGTAGCGCGTTATTAGAGTGAATATGTTTACGATCTTGAATTACTTTTTTAAATGTTTTAATATGAAAAATAGATTATAAATAAGGAGTGTACAATGGTAGATTAATTTCAGACTATGTCAGTAAAAGAAATTATTAAATAAAATAACTATGCTATACTTCTACTCTGTTTACCTATCACGCCCTATTTTATTCAAGACGGTAAATAATGTCTCGCGTTATATTGACTAATTCAAGAACATTTCTAAGCGGCCAGATCGATCCGAAGGACTGCAGCCCGAACACTAAAAATAAAACAAGAAACAGCTGTTCGAGGTAGCAAGAATACATAGTGTAGTATAAGTGGGTGTCTTACCACGAAGAGACGCTTTACTATTCTCTACTCATGAATGAATTGTATCGCTGCTAAAGCCGTATTTCTCTTACAGTATGGACATTGCGTTATCAAAACGTAGTTGTATAATTGCATAAGCCAATAAATGAATAGTAATTTTAAAATATGTTTTATTAATTTTAAAATTCTAAAAATATTTACATATTATTTCCTTCTTTGATTTACTACACTTGAGAGCAATAAAATCGCACACCCCTTGTAATTTGGTTTATTACTGATTGTTTTCTAAAATCGAAAGATATTGAGTAAAAATCATTAGACAAAATTAAAGCATACAAGCTTAGCTTTACAAAAACATAAAATTAAAATCATTGACCTTCACGTAACTTACAAAAACCGACCGTACACCGAATTCCCCAAATTCACGCGTTTGCGTTGTCACTACTTGCACCCTTAGCCGCAGGTATAAAAAGGTCAGTTTATTGGAATTTTTATTCAGTTGCATACCGAAGGTCAACGTGATAACATCTCTACTGGAAGCATACGGATTTACTGGAAAAATATGGATACCACGCCCGCAGAAGCCGCTCAAGTTATTGCCTTGCTCGAAGCAGGCCATAACCAAAGTGAAGTTGCTCGACGGCTAAATTTGAGCCGCTACTCTGTTCGTCGTGTATACCAGAGGTTCCAAGAGACCGGTGGCTACATTCGGCGACCAGGATCTGGCCGGCGACGCACAACATCAGAGCGTGATGACCGCTTTCTTGTGACAAGGTCTTTGAGAAATCGGCAACTGAACGCGGTTCAACTGGGACAACAGCTTCGAGAAGTTCGCAATGTCAGTATAAGTCGGTGGACAGTTCGAAGAAGACTAGGTGAAGCAGGAATGACTTCACATCGCCCAGCAAATGGTCCCAAATTGACCACAGCTCACCGACAAGCCCGGCTACAATTTGCTAGGGAACATTTAAATTGGACGTATGACCAATGGCGGGCTGTTATGTTCTCTGATGAGTGCAGAATGACTTTACATGGTCATGATGGACGCTCTAGGGTCTACAGAAGGTCATCAGAGCGATTTTCACAATGCTGCATAAGCGAACGTGTGGCTTTTGGAGGTGGATCGTGTATGTTTTGGGGTGGCATAATGTTGGACACTAAAACTGACATTGTATTCATCACTACGGCGAATACCGGCCCGAGATCGAGAAGTTTGACGGCTGCACGATACGTCGAAGAAGTGCTCGAAGAACATGTGAGGCCGCTTGCGTGGCTTATGGGAGAAGATTTTCTCTTAATGCACGACAACGCCAGACCGCATGTCGCTAGAACAGTTTGCGACTACATGGAAGATGTTGGAATCACCGCGATGGAGTGGCCAGCTCGTAGTCCTGATCTCAATCCGATTGAGCATGTCTGGGATGAGCTAAAAAGAAGAGTTCGAGCAAGAAGCCCTGCTCCTACGCGCCTCCAAGAGCTTCAACTTGCCATTGAAGAGGAGTGGAACGCCATACCACAAGATTTCATGGTGAAATTAATACGGTCCATGAAAAACCGATTAAGAGCTGTAATCAAGGCTAGGGGAGGGAATACACCTTATTAAAAAACAATTTGATCAAGCATTTTGAGTTTTATTTTTATTCTTTGTTAAGCTAAATTGGGTAATTTTATCCGTATGTTGGGTTTTGTGCCCTAAAACTCCCTATGGGTACTTTTTTTACACTGTATTTGATATCATTAGAAAGGTACTGAAGTAAACATTCAAATAGTGTAAGTTTTATTTTAATATGTATTCACATTTATGAAAAAAACTGCTTTAACAACAAAAAGTCAACGTGTGCGATTTTATTGCTCTCAAGTGTATTATAATTGTAGGTACTAACTGAACAAAACGAAAAAACCTTTATTTTATTCTACCCTAACAAAATATATGAAATCGCAATCTGAAACACCTATTAAAAGTGTTTTAAACTTTTTTTATTTATTGAAATTTTGTTTTTATGACACCTTACTACTAGGCGGAAGATCTGTGTCGCGGGGGACTTTACAAACATTTAAACATCGAAAAAGACAAAGAAAAGTAGACACGGTAAGGCTATTTGTGAATCATACAAATTTATATCCCGTATGGGGATCGAACTCACAACACCCTAATTTTTAAAACAACGTATCCAACAGTATGTTTAGTTTGCCCGTGACTTCTTTCGCATGGTCTAAAGTTCACCCATTTTTAATTGAACCCTGTTGCGTAACTGTGAACCTCATTAAGAGGAAACACAAGGGCCGTTTGCCCATACAATAGTAGTCCCCTGGTTCCTCCCTGGATAATGCCAGTAGAGCAATAATATTTTCCCAAAAAATGTATGGCCTCTATTGCCATGTCCCTATGTTTTCCTTTTTTTCATTTATTAATTATTAAAAGTGACATGAGCATTCAAAAACCTCAAAAATTGGTCAGATTTTCCGCTGTGTTCAAACATCCAGCAAACAAATTTGAGTAGATTATATAAAAAAAGGAAAACATAGAAACACGGCCAAAGCCTTTCTTCAATTTTTAATGAAAAAAGTAATTAAATCGGTCAAGTGTTGGAAAAGGAATTAGGGGACTACGAAACGTTGATTTTGTGTATTTTTAATAGGTATTTTTGGTCCAAGCTGCAGTTGTCTCTATCACTTTCTGCGGGCACTGCGCGACAGCAATAGATTTTACAAATACCTATTTTTCAATTCTCTCGCCCGTGGTGTTTCCTCTTAAAATCCGTTCATGACGCCGAAATTGACAGACAAAAATATTAAAAGCCTTGGGTGGTAATGGTTAAAGGTTCAAATTCGTCTAAATAGTCGATATCAATATTTTTTTAGAAAATATCTAGTGTAGACACAGTATTGTTACATATTTGTTATTTTTAGATTAATTACTGAAATCTATTTTACTAGTTTAGAATGTAGTTTCAAGAAAAGTCTTTCTAATGTAATTCAAAATTGATTGTTACTTGTGTCCGTTGTTTGAATGTTTGTAAAGTCTATCGCGATACAGGTATTAGCTTAGTGCGGGAGTTGCCAATATTTAAAAAAAAATAACCATAATTTTTTATAAGTTACACAAAATAAATGTATCAAGCGAAATACGAGAGGTCGAGTTAAGAGATTTGAGATTACACAATTTTTAATTCAGTTTTTTGTATATTTATCGATCTTTGAATTACAAAAAAATTATCGACTTCGGATCAGACAAAACTTATGTACGTACTTACTGCTTGATCCGAAGTCGAGATCAATATTTGTTCTAAGTATATGCAATTATGTTTCTTCATTTTAGGTTTCGTTTCGTAAAGTCACCATTGATAGTATGAGTGAGTCTAATAGACTGGCACAAGTCGTCATCAATGGTGATGAATATCTATACATCTATCGTTGATTAATCTTTTCGTACTGATGAAGCTGATGTTCGTCATCGGCCAATTTTATTTATTATAGCATTATTTGATTTCTATCCCTCTGTATGTCGGTCTGTACGTCATTTATACTACGGGACACTACATACTAATATGGTGAAGTGAATACAACAATAAGGTGATCGAGTGAAGACTGCGTCAATGATTCTTTGCTAGATAGACATAATAGTCTTTAGGACAGTCGCAATACCTTCATATGAGGCCAGAAGCCTAAACACTAGCATGCCTTCAGGGTGCTTTAGAAGACTTAGATGGATTATATTTCATTTATTGCCAAATAAATTTACTCTATTCTGAACACATGGCACTCTTCGTTGACGCTATATTACTAACATGGTGATAGCAATATTATACTGTGAGATTCTTGCTCTTCATTTTTCTAGTCGTGATAGCAAGTGGCTATATATTATTTCTAGTCGTGATAGCAAGTGGCTATATATTAATCGCACTACTACTCGCTCGATACGGACGTGTTTATTGTGGATCGTAGCGCAATATATAAATATTATAATGTTATAAATATTAAATGTTAGTGTTAGTGAATAATTAAGTGTGTCACGACTATATCGAGTGATTGCAGTTTTTTACGTGCATAAACGAAACAATGTTTATTGGTTTTGTCTGACATCAAATATTTAAGAATGGCAAGCTCCAGCCCATTTGGGCGCAGCCAACTAATGGAAAGAAGCCCTCCGCCATCACCATTGCCCTTACCGTCTCCTCATAAGGACGTAAAGCCGCCTGCTGCCGCTGCTGAGCCATTTGAGGTAATCCCTACAGCAGATATACAGAGATGGATGAAGTTTATAGATACCTATTTGAGTGAGGTCTCTACAATTGCTGCAGAGAGCAAATTAAACTCGGAACTCAAACTACGAGTTACAAATCTGTGCCGCAAAGTAAACAATGCCTCATCTGAAATGGCTGTACATTATCAGTCGCTTAAACAGAAAGCCCTACAAGCACAAACCACAATTCAGCACCTACAGGAAACGCAAAATATCTCGAACACACTCGAGGATATTAGAAAAGCAGTGAAAGGAAACTGCAGCCAGACCGAAAAGAATTCGTTTGCTGACATGGTCAAGAAAGGCAGCAATACTTTTGTCCGCCCTAACAACATTAGCGCCGTTACTATTTATCCGACGGACAAAAGTAAAAGCAGTGACGACACAAAGGCTTTGATTCAGACCATAATTTCACCCGAGGAAATGAAATTACACGTGCGTGGCGTCAGAAAAATAAAAAATGGCGGTGTTGTCATCAGCACAGAAAATAGAGATGAAGTTGAAAAGCTTAAAGGCTCAAGTAGACTCATTGCCTCAGGCCTTTCTGTTGAAGAGCGTGCTAAGCGACGACCTAGGATAGTAGTTATTGGTGTTCCTACTGCACTCAGTGAAAAAGAGGTCTTTGAGTGTATTTTTGAGCAAAACCTGGCTCAAAAATACCCAGATAAGACACGGGAGTCATTTCTAGGCTCTACCAAATTGTCTCACAAGTCTGGAAAGAAAAATACTTCTACGTGTAACTACATCATAGAAGTACCATCTGCCATCAGAAAAGCCCTTGTCAACCAGGAGAGAGTTTTTATAAACTGGACATCATGCCCAGTAAGAGACTTTACTCTCGTGACAAGGTGTTACAATTGCCAACAATATGGCCATGCTGCGAAATTCTGCCGCGAAACAACACCGACTTGTGGACACTGTGGTGAAGCTGGTCATACAATTAAAGAATGCAAAAAGACATCTCCACCGGCGTGCGCAACTTGCAAAAGATTTAAGAAGTCCAATGACCACCAAACCGGACACGAGAACTGCCCCGCTCGAAAGTATGCTGAAGACAGGTATTTAAACTCAGTTGACTATGAAGGCGCCTAGGAGCGCCGATAATAAGAAAGAAGCACATCTACAGGTAGGAAACACCTTTAACCGCGCCTAATCATGGCTAATAAACTAATTGATGATCTTGACGAGCTTTCAATTTCAGACTTTAAGGTCTGTAAAGTTGAAGATTGTCTAAGCTTATTTCCATCATATGACAAAAGTCTAACGATTATGACGCAAAATATTCGTAGTATTTATAAGAATTTTCAGGAACTTGAAATACTGTTGCATACTATAGCAATAAATTGTGACATAATAGTGTTATCTGAATGCTGGTTATCTAAAAGATCCATTGGACTACCAACACTAACTGGATATAAATCGTTTTGTAGCGAAAATATAATTAACCAAAACGATGGCCTAGTAGTATACATTAAAAATGATTTAAATGCTGTAATATAAAAACCAAGTCTTCACGACTGTAACAGTCTGCTCCTTAAAATTAATAATGACACTGCCATTTTGTCAATATACAGGCCGCCATCGCTAAATGTAGATAAGTTCCTGAACTCCCTTGACTTAGCACTAAACAATCTATCATCATATAAAAATATTATTATAACGGGTGACATAAACATAAATATTATATCAGGGAGAAATGACATCCGAGGACATGATTACCTTAACATATGCTCTTTTCACGGTCTCTTGCCAGCCCATACCTTTCCTACTCATCAAAGTGGATCTTGCTTAGACCACTTCATTATTAAAACGAGCCAACCATCATGTACTTTTGTTACTAACTCAACAATCACAGATCATCATGCTGTCTTACTAATAATAAAACTATCACTTCATAAAAATAAATGCACACATAGCTTTACTAAACTAAACATAGAAAACCTCGCATTTGATATACCTAACATAGATCTTGCCCCAGTTTACTCATGTGCTGACCCCAACATTTCACTCGATTACCTCATAAATGCATTACAACATGTTATTCACAAAAATACAACAATTATAAAATTATCTAGCAAACATAAAATAACAAAGCCTTGGATTACACAAGGTTTTTTGCGATGCATTAGGCATAGAGATAAACTACATTTGTTAGCAAAAAACTCACCTGATAATGAGATTATGTCTGTGACTTACAAAAGGTACAGAAATTTTTGTAACAAACTTCTTAAGAAATTAAAACTTCAATATAACAAGACAGAACTGGAAAAGGCGGGCACTAATAATAAGCTTGTTTGGAAATTTATAAAATCCTGCTCTTTTATCACAAAACCTCAAGAACCAGCTATAGATCTGCTTCAATCAGAATCAAATCCAACTCTAGCGTCAACGCTAATAAAGTTAATAATTTTTTCGCTAATGTCGGTAACGTACTAAGCGAAAAAATTACATCTCAGAGCAACATTTCATCACATCATATCGCCATCAGATCGCCTACCTCAAGCCTGAAATCTTTTGTTTTATTAGACACTGATGTTGACGAAGTTGTCCAAGTAATAACGGGTCTGAAGGACCCTTATGCGGTAGGATGGGATAATATACCTACGAACATAGTCAAAAGGTTTAAGCACTTCCTTGCGCCTCCTTTAACGCATATTTTTCAAATCTGTTTGTCTGAAGGGATATTTCCTAAGTCTTTGAAAAAAGCTATTGTTATCCCAGTGCACAAATCTGGCGACAAAAAATGTGTAAATAATTACAGGCCAATTTCAATTTTGCCAACGTTGTCTAAAGTTTTAGAAAAATAATAAATCACAGATTAGTAAAATATTTAGAGTCTAACAATATACTTTCAGACAGGCAGTTTGGTTTTAGACCCCAAAGATCAACAAGTCAAGCAGTTCACATGTTGACTGATCACATAGTGGCTAACATGGACAACGGGATGCATGCTGTTGGGATCTTTGTAGACCTTGCCAAAGCGTTTGACTCTGTTTCAGTTCCTATACTACTAAAAAAGCTTGAATATGTGGGAATAAGAGGTACACAATTAAAATTATTTACAAATTATCTTAGGGACAGATATCAATGCGTTAAAATTGGTAAATGCCTTAGTTCAGATATCCTCAATGCTCCTTATGGGGTTCCTCAAGGCAGTATACTTGGAGTTACACTGTTCCTGATCTACATAAATGACCTATGCAACCTAAAACTCCAAAATGGTATCATAGTGTCTTATGCAGATGATACAGCATTATTATTCACGGGCAAAACTCGGACTGAAGCGACTACACACGCTCAGCATGGCTTCAATACAGTTAGTAAATGGCTTTTTGATAATGTACTAACCCTAAATAACCAGAAAACAAAATATATTCACTTCTCAATGCGCAACAACACACATGATTCACCAAACGACATATTATTTGCACACAATAATAAATGTCATTTACACGCTGACGCCGCATGCACTTGTCCTAATTTAGAATAAACACATTTTATAAAATACCTCGGCCTAACGCTTGACGCTAATCTAAATTTTCGCAATCACATTAATTTATTATGTAAGTGAGTACGAAAGTTAATATTTATTTTTAAAACCATTCGTGGAGCTGCTAACTTTAAATTACTAAGACAAGTATACCTGTCACTATGTCAGTCAATCATATCTTACTGCATTACCTCATGGGGCGGAACATCGAAAACGATTTTATTGCCACTGGAACGAGCTCAAAGAGCTATTCTAAAAGTGGCGACGTTTCGACTTTTCATGTTTCCTACCTATGAGTTGTACCAATCCACTAATGTCCTAACTGTTCGCCAATTGCTTATTCTGCACACCGTGCTTAAACAACATGCACTACTTCCATTCAGACCACTTCCTCCAGACAAGAGACGAAAATATTTAGTATGTACTAAGCTTCATGTCAAACATGCCTTGGTAAATAAATTCTTCTTATTCCTAGGACCATTTTTATATAATTGATTAAATAGAATTTTAGATATATATAGTCTAAGTTATAAACAATGTAATGTTATTGTTACCAAACACCTGCAAAAACTGACCTACTCCGATACGGAGAATTTGCTTACAGTCGTAAAATAGCCTTAAGTCATCAGTAATTTGTAATAATATTACGTAATCTAAGTTATTTTTATTGTATCAATATACATATTTTATTTTAAGGTTATGCACATTGACCTCAACTTTAATATTATTTGGCATACATTTTATTTTTGTAAGTAGAGAAATAGCCTGAAACACAGGTCTAAACCTAGTTCAGGCAACCACTTTATAAAAACCTAGCGCTTGAAGTTAAATTAGAATGCACAATGTCGGCCGATTAAAGTATACCTAAGTAAAACATGTACCAGATTAAGGATAGTTATAATTTATTGTAGTATAATATTATTTTAGACTAATAACAAAATGTATACCTATGTATTATTATTATTATTATTGAATAAATTATTATAAAATTATTATAAATTATTATTTCTCTTTTTAAAAGACAACTCCTGCTCTAGGAATAAATGTTTTATTGTATTGGGAATAAACCGTTTTTAACATTTGTCTTATTTCCAATGTTATAATCGTTGGTAAGGGTAGAAATAAAACAGAATTGAAATATAATATATTTAATAACTAGATTTACCACACATCGTATTGTGAACTCCTGAATCCAGTTCCTGAAAACAATAAAATACAAATGTTAATATAGAAGTTATACATCTTAATCTAATGGTGCAATTCACACTAATCCGTTACCGTTTGGATCTTCGTCCATAAATGGAACAAAAGGCAAAGTTACAGGAGTCCAAATCTTAGTGACTTATCATGGAATTGAAATTAAATTTCTTTATACGGATTTTATCGCTTTGTTTATTTTAAAACGCTTATTAATCTTGTGAATCAGAATGGCGGGTGTAATGCTACGAATCAGAATGCAATAAGAATGTATCAAATCTACCTTGAATCTACCTAAATCTACCTATAAACAAAAGCAATTCTACCTCTTTGAGTTCAGAGATAGCACAAAAAGAAAGTGAGCCGCCAACCTGACGTCAGGTTCGCGGGTTTATTTCTGTTTCTGAACGAAATACCAATTGTTTGAGTATGGATTCGCTTATGTATATATTATAAATCTACCTGTAAACTAGCTTACAATACTACAAATAGTACGAGATCCGGCTGCACGATTACTACACGAATCGAGTATGTAATAAAAATCTAATTTTTAATACATAATGGAATAAAAAATAGGGGAATATATTTTTGCCAAGGCGCCAATCAAAATGTGGCCACTAGTATTTTTAATTAAAATAATATTAAATGACTTTTTCCAAAAAATTACATTAACCATTGCCATTCTATATTATTTAAATAAAAATACTAGCGGCCACATTTTGATTGGCACCTTGGCAAAAATATATTTCCATTTTTATTATATACTCGATTCATGTAGTAATCTTGATACCGGATCCTAGACTAATAAATCTAAGGAATAAATAAAGCTTAATTTAAACTTAATTTAGAAATTATTAAGCGCCTGGCTAGCGCCCTATTGTACTGTACCCACAAAGATAGCTAAAGACTACTTGGAATTAGATAAAGTATACTATTTAACTCACCATGGATAACATTTGTGTGCTATAGTCATTGATTATAAGTTCTGTAGTAGTGATTAGAATAATATAAATAGATAACACCAATATAAAGGAAAATCGGTAATATGTGGCTAACATTGCCAACCACTCACCCTGATGATGAAAATGATGTATGAATATGTTATAAACTTATTATAATAATTACCTGACAGAGATAGCTGCAATAGGAAAAGTTATTACATTTTGAACACCGCAAAATGGTATTTTTCCCGCAGATACAACAGCGGCCATACATTAGGCTTGCTGTTGGATTTAATGACGTTACATTGGATATTAAAGGAGTAAATTGTCCTTCGTTTTGTGGATTATACTGCAATCAAAATGTAATTGTCTTTATTAGTTTGAACCGAATTAAAGTCAATGCTATTATGAATGTCATCAAAATGTAGCTTATTCCTTACCATTATTCCTAAATTCGTGTTGTTATACGTTGATGTTGACAATGAATTTATGTTTCTATGCTGATTTGGCATTGGTTGTAAATCTTGAATTCGATTTCCAGAATCATGGAAGTTTTGAGGTGTTGTAGCGGTCCTAATATTATGTGGACTACCATATGGTGGCGGTGGCCTTGGTACTGGTTTATGATGTATGGTATGGTTCTGACGAACGCGATTGTCGTTATACGTTTGTCTTGGAGCAGGTTGTGAAGTCGGCGGGTATATAGTCTTTCCAGATCGTTTTGTTTTATTTGGAGCGACGTATTGGTTGCTGCTTTTGGGCTGAGAATGTCTGATTAAAGTAATTGGATTAACATTTATACTGATTTCTCTTCCAGGTGATCCGCATGAAAAAATACACGTTGTATTTTCTATGTCTGAACTTGGTCTATTATAACCATTTAGTGCATCTAGCTGTGTACCTGTTGATTGTACAACATTAAGTGGTTGTGGTGGATTTGATAGCTTTTCTCTCAATAAATTGTTATTATTCATTATGTTTTTACCGTTTGCGCCTGGTAATGATAAAATTTTAATATGTGCTCTTTTTTTTTTCGCCCATTCTACCATTTCATTGTAAAATGGTTCAACGTGATGTCGTTCACAATTCCAGTTCAACATATTATTAGCTTCAGTCACCGTCTTGTTGAGGAATTTAGTAATAAAGTATTCGTTGTTTTCTTGTGGTAAAATTAAAGAGACTACAGTGCTGTATGACAGATCGAAAAAATGAGCTTTGATTTTATTTAATCGGTTTGTTAACTCGGTAGACATTGCTGAGTGAGGATTTTTAAAGTGGTAATAATAATAGGGTCTCATAATTAGTATTAAATGCTCGGATAACGTGTTCAGCAAATCTTTTACGTATACGGTGAGTTCTTCTTTATCATTTATCTGTTGATATATTGAAGAGATATTTGAGTCTGTTTTTTCTTTTAGTGCTTGGATATTGTTATTTATGAATGGGGAATTATGATTATTGATAATTTCACCCTCTAGAGTAGGGCTGGGCGAATCGATGGTCTTTGTATTTTCATCAATAATCGAGCAAACGTCTTCACAATTAATAGAAATGCGACTTTGCACAAAAGATTCCTTTTCGTAATCATACTTAGATGAAATATTTTTATTTGTAGAATTATATTCATTGTTCACTGTTTCAATGTTGTAGTCATTTAAGCGTATAATATTACTTTCTTCATTTATAATCTTGTCTTTAAATATATTTTGGTGTGAATTTTCCTCATCGGTATCTTCAAATATCATAGTTACATTAATTGGCGCGCTGAAGTCGTACTGTGCCATTTGGTTGAGGACGTTACCTGAAACAATAAAAAAATTGATAGACTATTCTATATATGACTTTTAATCTTGACCTTGTATAATTTGAAAATAATTTATTTAAGGGCTTGTACTACCACCTCCAGATAAAATTTATCTATAAGATAAAAGTCTCGCCATCTCTCTTCTTTAACCTAACATGAGTGAGACAGCATGCGATTTATCTTTCAGATAACTTTTACTTGTTAGTGGTAGGAGTGGCCGTAAAACTCTTAGTTTTCTATTTAAATACTAAAATATATTTTTAACACTATAATATTTTTTTATACAAGACCGATAGGTAAACGGTTAATGGTTACCGAATACCGTTATCGCAAAAATAGGGAGTCGCTGCTCTTACAGCAGCGGAACGGACAAAAAAATGCAGTCGAAATAAGAGCACGGAGAAGTATGAAGAATAGAGCGCTGTGGCGTAAAAAATAAGAGGGCCTACAATAAACCTCAAATCCTCAACTAGTTTGGATTATTAAATGTAGTGTATTTGTGTATTACTTAGGAATGAGTGCCACCGTTGCCACACTTATTTTGTGACGATACCTTAAACTCTGCCTGTAAACACTTTTACTACAATGCGCCTGAAATCGGCGCGGCGTTTCGAAAGCTCCCATGCCTTTTATTCTTTCTCTTATCTAACATCTTGAATTCCTTCCATCATTTAAATATGCGTTATATTTGAAACTATTTATATGAATTATACCTATGATGTATAGAACAATTTTAATATATGTTTATAGACTAACATAATATATGACTGGTTGCAACAAAGTAAGCCTGTGCTGTAGTTAAGCCATCGCGCTTAATAAAAAGGGCACATCATTTAAAATCCAGATACAACCGGTACGATTGCCCAAAGGAAAAGCCAGGTCAACGGGTATAAAAATACAAAAATCCAAACATAGTCACTACAAAGAGAAATCAGATGCGCGCGAGTGTTGAGACAAACAATATATGCATATCAGTATTTAAATACGTGGCATATTTAAAGAACGGGTTCTACCGCTGGATGAAGGCTTTGTTACACAAAATAATAACAGTTGTTTACAATTTAATCACAGAAAATCTTAGAAAATCTTTGACTAACTTAATAATCCTGGGACAGCCATATTTTACTACTTTGACTACATCGTATGATGTGGGTATCAAATAAAAGGGGTTTGCTAAGAAGAATACGAAAAGCTTGTTTTTAAAAACATTTTAATAATAGTAATAACAATAATAATATCAGCCCAGTATACAAACAATCCCACTGCTGCACGGGCCTCTTTTCAGTGTAAGAAGAGTTCCGCCATAGTCCACAAATATATTTGTTAATAATTATTATTTTATACCAAGGTGGCAAACAATCGATAGCGCCTGCACCGTTTGTCAGGCGTGCTTATCGGCTGCAGTAGGACACAGCTGCTCAAGACCGACAGGAAATGTTTCAGGGTCATTGCTACGCTTGTGTCCTGGGTTCTCAGATACGGGACTATTGAAACACGTGATGTTTAGACGTTTCCGAGTATATACTACCAGTAGGGCTGGCTTTGATGCCAGTATAATCAGAAGGTACTAAATGATAATTATCCACATAAAATAAAAATAGCGAAGAAAGGAACGCAACACGCGCCTTCAAAGTGTTCACCCTAACTAGTGCAATAGAAAAAGTTGTCAATCAGCGAAATATCTATTCGTTACCGAGCTGTCCTGAGGATGATCGCGCAGAGGCGAAATATAAGCAAAAGCATTATTTGGTCTAGGGAATCCGAATTTTCGTCTCTTGGCAATTATTGTTTAACACCTACTTATATACGTCCGGTATCCATTATGCTACTTGTACACTATCAAAAGAGTTCTTGTTTAAATCTGAACCTGATTTTATAGCATTCGTTTTTGTCGGTAATCCAAACAATAAATTAATTGTTTAACGCCTGCTTCGATTTCATTTCTCATAGAGAAAGATATTTAGATTAGATATTTATCCATTACTGTAGCTAAGATTTTTAAAATTTGTCTTCTCCTCTCAACGCTTTGCGATCTACTCATCATCATGTCTGTGAAAAATTATCCGATACGCCACTATTTAACTTATTGAATGTGTATGCATCTATCTGTCTTATACTAGTATATCCATTTGAAAATAAAAACCGAGAATTAAAAGTACGTACCGTTTTCCATTGTCTTTTTGTGTGTCTTTTTCTTTTGTGACATGTCTACCTGTAACAAAAATGATATAAATTGTAACATGAAAATTTAAAAGTCAGAGATTGAGCTTGCTGGTTATAAGGCGTTTATTCGCAACCAATGCTTTTATTCGCGATCAATACTTGCGGTCAATAAACTCACTTTAAATTGCGTCTCTGTATGCTTATCCACGACCTACGGGGTCGTAGTGTCGATGGGTTAGAAGCTTTATGACCACCTTTCGATGACTATATAGCAGATATGACTAGTTCGCTATAGGACTAAATCTCGACATGACTAGATCTCTGATATGATAAAACTCTGCAACATTCGCAGGAATATTGTTATTCATTGAAATTAAACTACTATATACGGATTTTATCGCGTTGTTTATTTAGCACTGTATTACAAAATTTTGAAAATATTACACTACTACTGATTTTATTTTACTAATTTATAAGCTAATAAAATTATTTAAACTATTAAATCTATTTATTTTTGGTTTACACTTTCACGGGGAGACTAAGATGGTAGAATATCAGGGAAAGTGTAAACCAAAAATAAATAGATTCTATAAGATTTAATTAGAATCTAGGACATGTCGAAATAGTGACAAACATAAAAAATCGAAAACCAAATATCATCGAACAAAATAAACATTTTCATTTATTAAAAGTAAGAACTAAAACAAAAAATCTCGTTACTTGTAACCCTTAACTAAAACAAAATTCTGCAGAATGTCTCCTAAACGAAAAATTGTACTTGTCATCCTTAACTAATAACAAAAGAAATATAAAATATATGTAAAAAATTGCGAAAATATAATTACAATCCTAATTTAAGCCTAATATATATAATTTTCTTGAAAATTGTAAAGGTTGCAATTATTTCTGTTCAATTATATACTCTTCTAAAATAAAACATCTTTTTCTCTTCTATTTTTCTTATATGAAAAAAGTTAGATCGTGCGACTTGGCGATCATAGTAATTAGCTTCTTTTATTAGCTTTCTAAAAACCAAAAATAAATTAGGTATTTTTGGGAGTCATGAATTTATTTTTCGGTGATAACCCTCACACGAATTAGTTGTTTTGTGTGTATCGTCTGCACAACAAATCAAATTGTGATCCATGTTGAACCACTGCTCTTCAAAATAATGAAGAAAATTGTGCATGTTTTCTGAATCAGGGGCAGTATCTACAATATGTCGCCAGGCTTCTGTCATATACGTCGGTGGAAGTAACATAAAATAAGAGCACAATCGTACTATATTTCTATCATATTTATATTCCTTCTGGACCACAATGTTGAATTTGTCAAGACTAATGGAGTTTTTTTTTTGACCAAGTTTGATTTGCTCTTTTCCAAACTGCCTTGTTAAAATGCTGAAAGCATCCTGTCACTTTAGCGTTTGTATACTTCCTAATTGCGTTTATTTGAGCTTGTTAGTAATCGCATTTGAAAATTGCAATACGGACTCCAAGCTCATTCTTCTTGAAATAGCCGTGTGTAAGTTTTCACTGCTTTATTTGTCAAAAAAGCGTAAATTACCGAATAAATATTTATGCTGCTGTCATGAGGATAAACATCAAGGTGTATTCTGTACAACTGATAGAATGGCTGGGGACACGATCTAAAAGGACCATCCCCATAATAAGAAATACTTTTTCAGATTTCAGTAATTTTATCATCTTCTTAGAATACAATAATATCTTTTTTCTCGTTTCCATCTTCAATAATCTTAAAAGTTTCGGTCACACCTTTAGGAATTACGAAACGTTCAATTTTTTTTAATTCGTTTATCTTATCCTAAAAACCTTTTCCGTGCCCTATATAGAGAACTTTTCACTGAGGAAAATGTTGGTAATTGGATTGCAGATACATTAGGATTTTGCTCAAGAAAATCAGTTGACATGTCTTCAAAAATTTGTTGAATTGGATTTAAATTTGTGCAAACTTCTTTGATTGCATACAAAAGCCATGTAATTTGAATTTTATTCTGGTCGATCAAGCACTTACGGCTAGTTTCACGAATTATTTTAGTTTTATCTGTGGTTACGGTAGCTGTACATATTTCACGATGCGTGCCCTTCCACCGTGTCGTACCGTCATCATTCGCCTCACCGTCTTGAGTCAGTGTCCACTTGCCTTTTACAATTAGAAGATCTTTATACTTATTTCTTTGGAAGGAGTCATAATATTTATATTTTATATTATTACTTTAAATTATGTTCAATTTCATCCTAAACGAACAGGAAATTATGATCTGGATTGACAATAGTAAAGGATGACAAATCACATCACTTTATTACAAATGGCCAGTACCTACCTAGAAAATCGATGCACAGAGAATTAATTATAAAACAAAAGAGTTTTAGTTTGGTACGCAAATAAATATAAATATGCATACATACTTGACGGGGACTTGTCTATCGGGGGGATGGTAACGAACAATATCTATAAAAAAAATATTTCATTTCATTTTTGAATCAATTCAGATTGTACTTATGTATATTGTTGTTCGGATTGTTAGGATACAACTTTTTTTGCGTTTAACGTTTTGGGTTTCAACATATTGCAAGTTCAGTAAATTAACTTTTTACGAATTCAACATTTTGGGAATCAACATTTTGCGAATTCAACATCATAAGAATCCAACATTTTGCAAATTCAACATTGTGGTCCAAAAGGAGTTATGAGTATTATAACACTGACTGATACAACTGATATTGTAGATATCTAAAATATAGCTATTCTATTATACTTATAATGTAGTGACATACATTTCGAAAAAAAATTACGTAGCCCACAATGTAGTCACATAAATTTCGAAATAAAATTTAAGTAGCCCACTTTAGAAGTAAAACTTATAAGACTAACAATAAATTTCTTAATTTTCAAATTGCTTATTAACTTTAATTGTTATAATGTATGTACTAGATTTAGACCGCGGCTTCGCCCGCGTAAATGTAGTTTAGGTTAGATCAGACAACAGAACTTTTTTCTGGATGAAAGGTGCCATATGTCCTTTTCTGTTCCCCTGACAAGGTGTATGCGCATTTTATGATGATCAGTTGAATAGTTTAGGCGTCAAAACGTGACTGTAATGTTCGGGTGGTCGGAAGAAGTCTTTATCAATGATAAAACAGCGATTACGACAACTATTTTAATGTTCTAAGATATTTAACAATATTTTAGACTGAACCAAGATGGTACTCGCTCGACTAGTCGGACAGACATCTCATTTGATGGATTAGAGGTAAATTGTAGGTAATGTGTACGTTAGGGTGTATAAAAATAAAATGACTTCACTCACGGTTACAGTATATTTATTGTCCAGGTACCTAGACACATACACCAAGTTTCAGAAGGCACTAGAGGGTATAGACATGCACAAGCACAGAATACAGTTAAAGGCACTGACACTTAAACAGAAATTCATAATATATACATACTAGCGGAACCGACAGACGTTGTTCTGTACACACACAAAAAAAAAAACAAATCTAAACCATTCTCGGATCCACTTGAACAGACACAAAAAAATTCATCAAAATCGGTCCAGCCGTTTAGGAGTTTAAATACAAACACACGCACAGAAGATTTATATATATATAGGTATAGATATATGTATATATACAGGGTCTGTCGTAAATAATGGATAACCCGTTAGTAGGTGGTAGCCCTGAGGCCAGGCTATAAGAAAATCGCTTTTCTAAGCCAGGATTCCCAACGCGACAACGGTCTGAAAATGGTGTAAAATTTTTATTTGTTTCAGAATTTTTATACACTGCTCCTTAATATTTTTCCATTTCTTGAAATTAAGACATTTCAGCC
Source organism: Catocala nupta (assembly GCA_963675205.1). NCBI lineage: Eukaryota > Metazoa > Arthropoda > Insecta > Lepidoptera > Erebidae > Catocala > Catocala nupta. The sequence continues at coordinate 15,566,308 of OY776082.1, forward strand.
TACTTTTTTGTATTGTACTTCTAAATGCTTGTATTATTTAATTAAATTACCATTTTGGGCGTTATTAATGTGAAACATTATCAAAATTAATATTTGAGATTTTTTTTAAATCTTTACCTCAACTTTTATTCATCGACTGTGGAAAAAGCATGTACTGCATGATAGCTTCCCATTGTCTCAAAAACATGTCTAGTTTGTGCAGATTCTAAAAAGGTATTACAATGTATGCATTACTAACAATACTGGCGATAGGATCGAAATTACTTAGCAAGGTCAGATCACTGAGTTTTAAAAAAATGTGTCAAGGACATGATTCAAGCTCTGTCCTATTTTATTCAAGAAGAATTTGATATTTTCTACAAAACCATACATTTTAAGTTAGCTAGTAATTAACTTTTATTTTAACATCTTTGCACTTATGGAAGTACCAAGAGTTTCCTCAATAATTTCAAGCATTTCGGCTGGATTGTGATATTAAAAATATGTATAGGTACATTTTCTGAGCAACAACCAAATTTCACAAACTGTTAGTGTTGATTCATTACTTTTACTATGTATGTACGCAAAATAAGTTTTTGTTTCTGTGACTAAATCATAACAAATGATACAAACATTAAATTAATTTATTTTATTAATTTACTATATTATTAAAATCACAATAAATGTTCGAACTGTCTGCCATTGGCAGTAATACAGACACAATATCGCTTTAAAACAATCGTTTCATTCTTCGTGCATATCTTCGTCTATTCATGTGATCCGCAGCCTGAATGTTAAAATGTACCTATGCATATTTTTGTGGCTAGTTTGCCTAGAATATTATACCAATTTGGAATCATAGTTAGATGCGCCAATTTTTAAAAATACTTGCCATAGTAGTGCCGATTCTTTTTTTTTCACCGCTTTGAGTGAAAGTGAACTGAAAGTCAAAATCTTACATAATTTAAGAGAAAACATAATTTTGTTTGATTTTTGTGTAAAAACTACAGGCATTCTGGGATTTTTAGTGGTTGTGATGGATAGTAGTGCTACTTAGGTTCGTTGCCAACACAAATAAAAAACACAAGTATTTGTAAAATTGTAGCAATGGTACTTAAAAATATAATAAGGAGTGTCCATTTTCTAAGGATTTCGCTTCTTTTTTCGTAAATAAATGGTTGTTCCGAGTCCAGATGTTCTTTGTGTCCGTTGTTTTAATGTTTATAAAGTCCCCCGTGGTACAGGAATAACCCCGGGAACGGGAATAGAAAGGAAGAAAAACAATGTCTTATCCAAGTTTACGATATAGGGTCTCCAGCTTGCCAACAGCGTGGTTTTAAAGAGAAAGTTGCTGTGGTATCCTGTGCGCAAAAGCCATAAACCGGTTCTGGTTCAGTATGCTACCTGGTGCTAAGGCGATACTACCTATTTACCAATTGGTAGCGAAGCAATAAAGCCGCTCACCACTCGCAACTTCCAGTGATTTTACCCAAATGTTCGGCTTTTCGATTTAAGACCTGGCTACTTGTTTCTTTTTTTGCCACAAGTTAGAGGTTTGGACTCGCATGGGGTAACGCACAGTGTTGTCTTTAGCGAAGTGGCGGCATTAAACATGCCGCTTTCCATCTCGCGCACTTGCCAGCTTAGCAAGTAGAGTTATACCTACTGGCATGCTTTTTTTATTATATTCATTAGTTTAAGGACCAAACTAGACTATAATATCAAAAAATTATACATATTATATGAAATGATTTTTTTACAATACCACAAACTTTATAGTTTTGACAGACGTCCATGTTAAGCCCGTTCACTTCATCACTTTCAAATTGATTTTATTGTTATACGTTACAGGAAAAGGTATAATGTATTATATATTTCTGGAAACCTGGTCTTTTGAAGAATATGAAACAACTAATATGTATTTAATATTATGTTTACGTGTATCTTAAAATAATTGCAAAATTAAATATGGGGAATAAAGTTTTTTTAAAGTTTATCGAGACTTTTGATAGTTGCTCACGTTTACCCCTGCTTTACATTTAATGTTGATTTGTAGCCTAGCTATCCATAAACATAATCAAATAAAAAAAAGTTGCTGATATTTGCGGTTTTCGGAGTAATTAGTAAAAATGTGATAAAAGTCAGAAAACGGAAAACCGCTCGCTATCTATTGCGGTTTGAAATGTTGCTGTTTACATCAATAGTTTGCGGTAAGTTTTGTAATTTATCATTGATATAAGGGCGTTTATCTTTTTTGCACTCATGTTGCGTGTGAAAATATTAATCAACAAGATGCACACTACCCTCATATTTCATATAGTATATAAACAGTTGTTTAATTTTATTGTAAATAACAAAATAGTGGTGAATTAACAGAAGTGTAATTGTTACGAATACAATATAACTACGTGTTTTGTTGACTCTTCAAAATGTCTACTTTCAAGTGTTCTAAACGTGAAATAATACTTTCGTATATCGAAGGAGGAAAATCATTGGAGGCATTATCAACAGTTTTAAAAGAAAATTATTATGTACTTATTTTTCATCCTTAGTGATTTTCAAAGACATATTATTCCCGCTTTTAATAAACGATGGACAGAAGCTTCACGGAAAAAGGATATATTTTAACGAAAAACAGTAATTGGTTGGAATCAGAATATTCAGTAACTTTACCGAACTCTGAAGACGTTACAACCGTCTCCACACCATCTACTTCTTCAGGAAAACGTGGGAGACCGTGCGTATCTTATCCAGACTTGTCAAAATCTAGTAAAAGAAGAAAAATACAATGTTACTTAATGAATATGGATTTGAACACGTCTATAATGCATATCTTCAAGGGTTACGTTCGATAGGAGAAGGAACAGAAGTTAAACTTGTGGAAACATTAAAGTTTGCTGACAGTGAAAATAAGACCTTATTCTGGAGTCTCATAGAAAACGCAAGGCAGACAAAAATGTTAACGGATGAAGAAGCATTGAGCGTATTTATTGACTTGGATTTAACGAAAGCACAATATTTGTACTTGAGAAATTTAACGAACGAACGAAAATGTTTTGTGTTTCCACCATATTACAAAGTGCAAGAAATTAAAACTACTTGCTATCCACCATCTTCAACTATAGAAATTACAGACACAAGTGCAAAAATAGTAAGACTTCAAGATTTATTAGATCACACTGCAGCTAGAATATTGACAATAAATTCAGTGTATAGAAATGGATTGAATAACTTACTTCTATACAGTAGATGGGGCTGTGATGGCTCATCCGGTCAAAGCCAGTACGAACAGAAACTGCCAGAAGAGTCTGAACTAATTTCTGATGCAAATTTATTTATCACTTCTTTGGTGCCTTAAGTTAATTAACGAGCTAACAGGTGATGTTGTCTGGCAAAATCCGGTACCTTCATGTGTTCGTTTTTGCCGGCTTATATTAATAGAATTTTGCAAAGAAACTCCCGTGAAAACTAAAGCTGTTGTGGATGAAATAAAAGGTCAAATAAATTCTTTGGGTCCATAATTAATTAACAAAGAAGGTGAGGGAGTGCAAGTGAAGCATGATCTCTTTTTTACAATGATAGATGGCAAAGTAGCTCAGGTATTAACAGATACGCCATCGGGTTCCCCATGTACAACATGTGGAGAGCTACTCCACGCCAAATGTACGATTTGACTAAAGTGACTGCTAGGCCTGAAAATGAAGATTCTTATTAATACGGACTGTCTACGTTGCACGCCTGGATTCGTTGTATGGAAGTGACTTTACATATTTCCTACAATCTGTCTTTCCAAAGATGGTCAGCCACTAGCGAAGAAAAGAAACGACTAAAGCAAGAGCAGAAAAACCCTGGTATAAAGCCGTTTCCGTGAAGAGCTAGGATTGATCATCGACATACCAAGACAAGTTAGTGGTAATTCTAATAACGGTAATACTCCCAGAAGATTTTTCACAATGTAAGCTGCTCTGCTGAAATTACAACCATTACAGGAGTGGATATAAATTTGATTAAACGACTTTACGTAATTCTGCAAGCTCTTTCATCGGGTGTAATGATAAATGCTGAAAAATTTGGCACAAGAATCTCGTAATAAGGATTATAAAAAAATTCGTCTACATCATGCTAGAAAATGCTCAAGATCCGCTACAAACGAGGATGTATTTCATACTCTTCTTTATACTTCAGATTCTTACATAACCAGCATTAGAAAACCGTATACTAAAAACGTAAAGGAACTTGATGAAGACACCTTAGATCTTTTGAAAGTGAACGAAATAATTTTAGATCCCGAAGTTCATCAAGTATAAATAAATAACATAACATTTCTGTGTTCGATTTTAATCACATTTCTTTTTTTATTTGATTTTATTATTTCAATTGATTTGATGTTTTTTTTTTATATACTATATGATTTTTGGTTTTTGTAAACATTAAAATAATAGTATTCATTGTTAAAAATTAATATTGGACATTTTTGATAATTTTGAATTTGTTTTATTTTTTTAATGTATGGTTTTAAATTCAATCATATTAAATTACTTTCCATTTGAAACCATATATACTATTCTATATTTGTGCAAAATTTTAGAACATATTATTCAGAAATAAAAAAGTAATTGATTTTAATCAGAAACAGACCTTTATTTTCCATAGTGCGCAGTGGGCTAGCCTGACCCCGCTATATACAAGGTGGCGCAAATGTTATCACATTAAATTATATACTACCTTAACATTATCAAAAACGGACGATTAACATTATCAAAAAACCTATTTTCGCAGAAATAAAAAAATAATTTTATTTAAAATAATAGTGGACACCAATTGGATCACCATTGTAACCAATCGTGCGCTGTAGCCAGCTCGTTAACGGTCATAGGTTCCGAGAAATCGTCTTTGTCAACTCGCTAGGATCAGGAAATTCCCGGACCCGATAATACAATACGACGGTTTTTTAATATCGCTGTTTTAAGGTCTTTGACACCTAAGTACTCTAGTATCTCTGCATTACATAATGTTCTAAGATTTCTAAATTAAGAAAACAAAAAAAAAAATCCTTTGGCTAAACTATTGAATACATTTGGTTCATAATTTGTAAATCGTCAAAGAATACCATATGTGGTATCAATTAATGTGATAACATTTGCGCCACTTTGTATAATGATCCAAAGCGGGGGACCCGTAGTTCTACCCCTGGACAGGCTATTTACTCGGGTACAAGACAAAGTTCAAACTTCCATGTCGCCTACATGGAAGTTCCAAGTAATTTAAATTCGATAATCGGATAGGGCGTATAAAATACAAACAAAGTACATGAAGGATATCGGCGAATTTCGGCCCTCACAAAAACAACGGACAGAAGTTAAATGTATACAGAAAAGAAGTACTTATTTTTATTGATTTTTAATTACTGTAAACAGAAAAATCTATGGTTTAGATATAAATATCACAAAAATGGTAATAAACGTACTGTAAAACTGGAAACAGTTGCTTTTTCGAGTTTCTAATGTTGCCAGCCTTAAAAATAGATACGGGCACTATTTATTATTTTTAAATTAATGTTTTTAATATACAATACATGGTCTCGATTGTCAGTTTGAACAGTTATAATAGTTTAAATAAATATCAATCACGGTAAGGTATGTTTAACTATAATTACTGCCGTTTGACTTTATGTTTATACGTGCGCTTCTTCTATTATTATTTTATTTTTATGTTGGATCAAAAGGCTTATATTCAATAACAGAAACGAAATGGCAATAACGAACAATAAAGCTGTCAAAAATAGCAACAAGTTACATTCGTGTTGACTTTGCACTCGTGCGCAGTAAACGTTAATAAACTAGTACTTATTTTTGCGACTGTGATTTATTTGTGACCTGTCTATTTATTTGGATTCTGAAACTGCATCTTCGATTGACCTGGCTTTGTTGTTATTGAATATTTGTGTAATTTGTCTCAAGATATTAATAAGTCACTACGGGCTGAGCCTCATTTTTTCCACGCAAGTTACTAATCAAAGAGCAATAAAATAGTATTTATGAATATTACTATTTATACCTAAAATATTTTTATCTATAAAATATATATATGATTTACTTATTATAATTATATAAACCATAAACAAATATGTACCTACAATTTTCATACCTTCAAAATGGTGTCATTATTATAACCTATAATTATACATATAAATTCAAATATCTCTTTAATACCACCATTAATATACTTTTTTTTTTACATATATCATTTGTATGTTTTTAGCAGTAATTTGATTACATTTTCACTCTTGTCTGCGATGGGCCTGACGAACTAAGGGACTCCGCCCGTCTCCGTTGAATTTAAAAAAAATATAACTTCCGCGACTCAATCGACTAAAGCTACATATACAAAATCAAATGACATATACAAAAAAGAATATGAAGATATGACAAAAGTATTTCACACACAACAAAATATGGCATTAAAATAACAAACCTATGAAATATAACACCATTTTTAACATCGACAAGTGCAGTTAATAATGCAAATGCAAATTCGCAAACGACTATTGGTATATGGAAAATATGGTATTTTTAGCACACGTATCGATGGGAAAATATGACACCGAAATAAATATACGCGAAAACATTGGAAAATACACAAACGTAACAGACGCCAGTTTAATCGGTAATAAAATAATTTACTCGTTTAAATAAAATAATATCAATAAACACTTTTTACTGACCCCGTTAATAATGGAGTCTACGATATTATTCAACGGGACAAATGCGTTAGGGCCATTTAAAAAAAAACCGTTACATTCCACGTTTACTATGACGGATTCGAAAGCGATTGTAATATAATTCGAAACGAAGCCCCGTCAAACATATTAAACGTAAATTCAATGAAATTACAAAACATCGGATACATAAAATCAAAAACTAAAGATTACACAGAGGCGACGATTGATAATTTAACAATAGGGAAACGCAAAAAGATTTTATGGGAAGCGTAGGAGTAGGAATCGTACCGTTATTAAATCAAGATGGTAGATTAGAAGATGCAATTTTAAACATTATTGTAGAAACATTTATAGAAATTGAATGTATTTCGCATATTCGAACCCACTTCCACTTGGTTGATCCGGTTGCTGCGGTGGTTGAGGCTCCATTGAATTTTTATCTCCATGCATGCTTTTATATACTCTTATTTGGCCTTGTCCCACTTTTGAGCTTTTCCACACCAATTGATATTAGATAGGGAAATCATAAACACACACTCATACAATACACACTATACAACATATACACGAACAATTGTGCAAACGTTGCAGAGCATGCCATGACGGTGCCGAAAAAAAAGTAGGATACGTTGAACAGCCGTACAATGTTTTTCGTACTTTTTATGAGTTGCGAATAAATTCATTCTCATCCAAATAATAATTAGGAGTATTTCCTTCCACAATATTACTCCTAATTAGCATATGACATATCGTCGAGTGAAATTGACAAATTAGAAGGACACACCAAGATTTAATAGTTCTACACGTGCCGGGCGGTGCGATTGATCCCGCGCGGTGCCATAAATTACGGCATCCGTCAAAGGCTGCACACAATAAAAGATAAAACTAAAGACGCATGAGGCGGCGTCTTTGTTGTGTCGGCGTGCTTTGGCTTTCCGCATTGTCAAAGATACCGCCAGTAGTGCTGCCACATAATGTAATATACCGAGACGGCGCGGCGGTGCTGTAACTCTAAAAAAATAATAGTTTAAACCTAAAATCACGCTTCAATAGAAAACCAAACTTAAAAGTAAGAAATAATCTTGAATAAGTTTAACAATAGAAATAGAGTGATTAATATTTAATTTCATTGTATTTTTTTAATAACTCTAGATGTTAAAAATATCCAGATTTTTGCTAATATGTGTATTATGAATGTATGTAACTATATTATTTTAACCTACAATAAATTTATGATTATTAAATAATATGTACTATGTACCAGAGGAGATAACTCAACTTGATAGTTTGTAACACGAAGGAAAGTGCATGGTTAGTCAGAGGCTCTGAGCCATAGAGTACATATTAATTCATTTAACAAGTAATTATAATGTAATTTATTTTGGTAATGCCATTAGATCGGTCATTTACCTTTCGTATCGGACTGAGCTTTTTACATATTGTAGCTACATACATAATATATGAGAAACTTGCATGTCGGTATTGCGAGTTTGTAAAAGGAGATTTATACACAAAAACAAATACATAGATTAAGCCAGTGATTATTAAAAATAATAAATGTGTACCGCGTAAATAGGATACTATTCACGCGGTAAATATTATATTTAATATAACTGATTTTTCTCTATAAATATATACCTATAGTTGTACGGTTTAAGTAAAAGGATTCAAATAATCTACCTATATTTTCAATTATGGTTCATGTTGTACTACTGCCATTAAATTACTGAGTGCTAAGAAATGTTATAATTACAATTGTCGTTTATTCAAAATCAAAATCAAAATCAAAACCAAAATAAATTTATTCAAGTTAGGTTACAAGGTTACACTTATAAATGCCAATGTTACACGTAATTTTTTTCCTGTGATTTTACATTTACTGCCACGTTTAGCAAAGCAAGGTTGTAGGGCTCATGAGAAGATCGGGCAAGAAACTCATAGCCACTCTTTTTAATAGCCAAGTGTACAATAATATTTCGTTTACAAAAATTATAACTGTAAGGTGCTGCAACCATTTCTCCATGAACTACTACTCAAGCATTTGATAAAATTTTATGGTAGCCTCTAAAGCAGCAGTATGGTAAATAGGAGCATCCACTTACACGTACATAAATAATCAAGACAAGGCATGATTGTAGTCCGTAGTTTAATCTAACTATTTAAATAAAAATGTAAAAATGTATTTGACAGACGATCGCTTGTAACGTGGCCCCTTCCTGGAACCGATAAAATAATGAGCGAAGATTACGTTTGTAGTACGATAAAATATTGAACATAGGTGCTAGTATAGTTCAAATATATATAACAAAACATACGCTCACTTTCAAATGAATGCAACAGTTGTGCATGAGGTCTCGGGTATGATTCCCGAGTCAAGCAATGCGTTATTTGGTTTTCTGTCAACTATTGTCTTCTGTTTACGCGAATGTTATTCATTGAAATTAAACTACTATATACGGATTTTATCGCGTTGTTTATTTATCACTGTATTACAAAATTTTGAAAATATTACTCTACTACTACTATTGATTTTATTTGATTAAATAATTTTATTAGCTTATAAATTAGTCAAATAAAATCAATAGTAGTAGTAGAGTAATATTTTCAAAATTTTGTAATACAGTGATAAATAAACAACGCGATAAAATCCGTATATAGTAGTTTAATTTCTGTCAACTAGTTCTCAGTAGGAGCACGGAGCCTGGAACTGTACCCGAGCCCTGTGGCACCACAAACCATTCGAAAACATATATTGTTAAACATATGGTTATAATATAGCGGCCTCGATGGCGCACTATGGGAAAGCTCCATACGACGCTGTCTCAAAACTGTTTTTCACAAAAGTCGATGTAATAAGATAAAAATCATAAATATATGTAGTATTATAAATGAAGTTATTTTAGATATTTTTCAACTAAATTTATTTCTTTAACATATGTATAAATATGCATCAAACAAAGTTTTTGATATAAGTATGTAAGTATTATGCATTTTTAAAAAGCTTATGTTCTGGTTATATTGTTTCGCAAATAATATTTTATATATCGGTATAGAAAATAAAATAAATTGATGTAGTTTAAGGTGGTATAATTTTAAACGTACTTGTAATTTCAATGAGAGATTTACCTGTTGCCCATGCTTGCCGATGTCGAGATATGTATTGCATTAAAATCTAAATACATTGCTTTTAAAAATCCAATATTTGAAATTGCATCGTATGTCTCATAAAATCTCATGAATAGGGTTGTTTTCTAAATATATTATTATAATCAATGTATACGACCCACTCATCTCGTGTTTTATACTCGGTGATAAGGTACTGAAAATAGCAGCTCTAAAGGATCAACCACAAACAATTTTAAATTAATTATCGATTGAGGTCAAATTGATAAAAAGTTAATTGAAGAGTGCCACTATCTTTATATTGTGGTTATTTGTTATTTGGAAAAATTAAACTTGTTCATCTGCAAGGTATTGCAGAACTATATTGTTGGAATTTGCCAAAGAAAGACCCGAAAAAATAGCATCTGTTATAGTAGATATCAATAATCAAATAAAAATTCTATTTCCATCTTTAATACGTAAGAATGGTGAGGTAATTGTAGCACAAGTTTTGACTGCAACCTGATTGAGTGCTACTTGTACAGATTGTGGTGCTACTCCTCGGCATATGAATAATTTAGAGGCAGTGGTGATACGAGAGAACGTAGGTTCGATTCAGTTTGGACTGTCAACATTACATGCTTGGATCAGGAGTATAGAAATGATCATCACATTTCATATAACTTGTACTTTCAAAAATGGTTGTCCACTACAACTAAAAATTAGCAAAGCAAAGTGAAAAAAAAGAAACGAGCGATTTAGAAGCGAGCTGGGACTGCATGTCGATAAACCTCGACAGGGTGCTGGAAATAGTAATGATGGAAACAAAGATCGCTGATTTTTTCAGAATTACACTTGTTCTGCAGATATTACAGGTGTTGACGTAGAACTTAATAATAATAATAATATAATAATAATTTATTTATTTATTTATTGGGGATTTCCAACAAAGAATATACACTACAGATTACACGGATAAAATCACTTAACTATAAGACAAGTGTAATCCTTCAGTTATAGGAAACCACAGCATGCAAATATATATATTTTTTAAACTAAGTTACCTAATTAAAACATATTGGATAGTTACTTAAACACAAGACAATTTGGATATTTTATCTTAGATAAATTGTGGACTATAAACCTATACAATAAAATATAAGTTATATAATAATATAAACAATGTGAAACAATGACAAAACCCAAAAGTACATATAATAATTACAGATAACTTAACATTTAATAATTAAATATTCTGTCCAGACACTTCTTAAATTTGGTTAAGGGATCACAGATGTCAATTTCTGTTGCCTTTGACAGATTGTTATATTGCCTACAGAGCCTTGGTACCGCAGCATAATGACCTAGATTTGTATGGGAAGTTGGTACATCGAATAAACTATATGTATTCTTCCTAGGCAGTCGAACGGGGATTCTTATGTGCAATGTGCTCAATAGCTGACTGCAGTCTATAGACCCGTTAAACATTTTGTGGAGGAAAAGACAGTCTAGTTTCTCCCTACGGCTCGCAAGCGATTGAATTTTATAGTGTTTCAGTCTTTCGGCGTAGCTAATGCATTTTTTGGCTATATGGTCTCCGTAACATAGGTGATATAAGAACCGCTTTTGAACATTTTCTAGACGTTTTCTGTAAACCTCGTAGTGTGGATTCCATATAATGGAACCGTACTCCAGTATCGGACGAACCAAGGTATTAAAAATTCTTATCTTTGTGGAGGAGTTCTTAAAGTCTCTACAGTTGCGAATAATAAAACCCAGCACTCTGAAACCTCGAGCAACAATGTCTAGTATATGCACATCGAACTTTAGTGTACAGTCTATTTGGACGCCTAAATCACGAATCACGGTTACGTTTCGTACTTGAGTGCCGTCAATGTAGTAAGCATTATTAGCTGCACGTTTATTTCGTGTAAATTGGACATAGAAACATTTATTTACATTTAATATCATTTTATTTTCTTTGCACCAATTCGTTAAGTTATGTATATCATCCTGTAATTTTCTTGGGTCGTCATCGCTTTGAACAGGCATCATAATCTTAAGGTCGTCGGCAAATAAGAAAAAACTTGAGTTTTTGAAACACTTGACAATGTCATTAATAAAGGCATTGAACAAAATTGGCCCAAGATGCGAGCCCTGCGGAATACCAGACGTTGCTACATAGTTGGAAGAACAGTAACCATTGACAACCACTTTCGATGTCCTATTTTCCAAGTATGACTCCAGCAACTTGAGCAAAGCACCGTCTATACCAAGATTACTCAATTTTGCAATAAGGCGACTGTGGTCCATTTTATCAAATGCCTTACTGAAGTCTGTGTAAATTGCGTCTACAGGTATACGTTTGTCGAGGTATTTTGATATCATGGATGTAAAACAAAGAAGATTTGTATTTGTGGACCTCGATTTTACAAAGCCGTGTTGATAATCCGTTATATGTTTTTTTAAGTCCCATTCCAAACGTTTGCTTATAAGTTTCTCGAATATCTTGCCAAATGAGACCAGAATAGATATTGGTCTATAGTTCGTAATTAGATGCTTTTCTCCAGATTTAAATATAGGGATAACTAGAGCTTCTTTCCACTTCGTAGGGAATGTTCCTTCTAGCACAGATTTATTAAAAATGATTTTAAGTGGAGTAACTAGTGCCTTTGCACAGCGTTTTATAAAAACGGGCGGGATGCCGTCACAACCTGACCCCTTCGTTTCATCTAGTGACTTAAGACTACAATATATTTCTTCGTTATGAATTGCTGATGTTCCTATTGTGTTCTCTCTGTTACGGTTTGAGAGACTTGGACTACCCGATGGTGCATTAAAATTCGCAGCGAAGTTTTCTTTAAATAAGTTACATATATCTATACCGTTCGTAGCTACTTTATTTCTAAGATACATTTGAGCTGGATATGTACTGCTAGTTTTTCTTTTACCCTTTATGAAAGACCAAAAAATCTTGGGATTTTTTGTAATGCCACTCTCTATTTTTGAAATATAGGTTTTATAACATGAAGTTCGAAGCATGTTGCAGTCGTCCCTTAACCTTTCAAAGGATATAAAATCCAGTGGGTTTTTATATTTTTTATAGCGAACATGGTATTTATACTTTTCTTTAAACAAACGAATGAGGTCTCGGTTGTACCATGGCGGGTATTTTTTTTAATGGCAATAATAATATTTATTGCCATTAAAAATTACAAATAATACAGAACAGGTTTTAAAATTCAAGAATTGTTTACATTGTTAAAATTTTCTGAATCAATTAAATTACTACTTAAAAAAAGACTAAACTTATAAAAAGACTGTACATATTATTAAAACTATGTCATCTGGAATGGCTTGATGATTGATGCAAAAAAGTTCAGCGAGTGTGCATACAGTACGGCACAAATGTACGTGAATCTTTATAACTAGTATTATATGTCTTCCTCTGTGCATAAAATACACGGTGAAAAAATGGACGAGTATTATGCTATTTTACTTATCGAGTTGTTCGAAGACGCACAAGAAGCCCGCAATAAAGATTATAAAAAATTAAGATTACATCATTCCAGAAAATGTTCAAGGTCGGTAACCAATGAAGACATTTTCCATGCCTTGTCTTGTTATATAGATCTGATATATCAAGTTTGAGAAATACGTCAGAAACAATACCAAAGGAACTATTTGATGAAGCCAAGGCTCTCTTTACTATTAACGAAATAGTCTAAGATTTTGTTAAATTGTGTATTTTTTACATATAAATATTTTTTAATTATCAATTTTGATTTAATTTGACTTTTTTTTACTTTACTTTCGGAAAATGGGAAAAATAAACGATTTTAATTGTATGTCTTCTTATTTTATTTTTTATTAAATAATATAATATGAAATTGTAAATACGTATATACACGTTTATTTATACGTTTTTTATAAAACCTTATACATCCAAATGTGCGTGTGCAAAATTTCAGCTCATTATCTTTTTATACAAATGAGATATGAAGTTTTGAGACGAAACATACCCGATTTTCCCACTGTGTGGCGTAGTGGTTAGTGTAACCGACTGCCACGCCTGAGGTAGCGGGTTCGATTCCCGCACAAGTCAAACATTTGTGTGCATTAATATTTATGTTTGTCTTGGTCTGGGTGTTTCTACGTATAATATGTATGTATTTACAAAAAAAGTATATAATTATGTATGTTTATCCATTGTCTAGTACCTAAAGTACAACCTCTGCTTAGTTTGGGCTAGACGGTGTTGTGTGTATGTTATAGAATATTATTATTATTATCATTAATATACTTCTGCAAACATTTTCGGGGTATAGTCGTGAGGTGAGTACGTCTATAATATATAGGTACCTATATACCTTCAAGGTCATCTTCTCTTTTACAACCGACGTTTTGCATAAGGCCGAGCCGACGCAGGCAGAATATACGAGTACATACATATAACCTTAACTTGGTATAATATATATAATATAATTGTTTATTAAGGTTAAGTTGGCACAAATATGAATAACAATAGGTCTTAAAATAGGATACATTACTTTGGACGCCTGTACTAGGTTATACCTGTATTACAGGCGATAATTATGTGCTATTATAGTTTAATAGGAAGAGCATTTATAACAATATTTAACAAATTTAGATTGTTCTATAATAAGTTACTATTACAATGAACATAATACTACTTATTTATATAATAATAACCTATAATGTTTATAAAATAAACAGGATATGTCTAATAATGAGAATCTAAGTAGTAGTAAGTGATAAAATATAAATAAACGGCGATCTAGGCACCGTAATAATCTACTGAGTTTATGTACCTATATTCAGCTTGTTTTCTGGCTGGACAGTCAGTCTCACCCGTCTTGTGTTTGCTAGGCTTCTTAAAACGAGAGCATGAAGCACATTTAGGGGCTTCTTCCTTCTTTGTAAATTTGGTCATCGAATGTCCAGCTTCGGCACAATGTCCACACGTAGGGGTAACCTCTCTGCAAGATTTCGCTGCGTGACCATACTGATGGCATTTGTAACATCTTGTTACTAGTGTAAAATCGCTCACGGGGCAGGAAATCCAATGTATAAAAAGTCTAGCCTGTGTGACTAAGGCTTTTCTTATGTTAGCCGGTACCTCAATAATGTAGTTGCTGGTTGGAGCATCTTTCTTGCCTGATTTGTGGCATAATTTAATTGAAGACAAAAATTATTTCAGATCCATCGATGGAAATTTATCGGCTATATTTTGCTCGAAGAGACTGCTGAATACTTCATTTTTGGACAGAGAATTGGGTACATCAACTACCACAATCCGTGTTTTACGCTTGGCGGGTTCGTGTCGTGGCGCGTTCGTCAACTGTAAGACCAGACAAAGACAGATAGACTACCTGCTTCATTTTTTCTGCGTCTTGTTTAGTTTCTGTGCTGATAATAACTCCTCCATTTCTAGTTCTGCGAAACCCACGAACTTGCAACTTCATTTCCTCCGGACTAATAATTTTCTGTACAAGAGTTTTCGTTTCATCACTGGTCTTTAATACGTCACGGGGATATATTGCCACACAGCTGAGATTATTTGGCCGGACGAAACTATTTGATCCCTTCTTAATCATTTCCGCATAAGAGACTTTTTCAGTAGTACTGGTATTCTGGATGGTCTGCTTGAGCTCCGAAAGATGTTCTGTTAGATAGCACTTTTCTTGTACGGCTATCTACTGTGCTAGAAACTTGAAGAGCTTTCTGTTTTAGCGATTGGTACAGGACTGCCATTTGTGAGGTTCTATAGCCAATTTTTCGACACAGGTTTGAAATTCTCATCTTCTGGTCCGAATTGAGTTTACTATCCACGGTAATGGAATAAACATCATTTAATTGCTGCTCGACGGATGACATCCATTTTTGGATCTCAGATGTAGACGCGATATCTGATATGATGTCAGAGTTAGAGGGAGGCGAAGCCGCGGGGCGCACTAGTCCACTCTTATTACACGGACTACTTTCCATAGTATAATATTATATCACTTCACATATAAGTGTTTATGGCGAAAGCCATAGTATATCATAGTATAGTATAGTACATGCAAACGTGATATATATAACTTGTTATTAGCAAAGCAAAATACTACGTGCCGTAATACATAATAGTTAATATTGTTAATTATGCAAATAAAGCAACACGCAATAATTGGTGACCCCGACGTGATCTATTGGTCTCTAGTGCTGATATAATACCGAGACGACCGGAACCCAATTTGGTTTTCAGCGGTAAATCTAGAGAACAATAGTATTACGATATTATCACATCCTCATAACGTCACAAGAAAAATGGCTCCACGAATAACTCCTTCAAAAGGCGATTCAGGCTGCGAAACTGTTGCTGCAATCACGGTCACGGAAAAACTACCGCAATTTTGGACAGACTGACCACGATTATGGTTCGCTCAGTTTGAAGCCATCTTGGCACCACAAAAACAGGGCGAAGACTACAAATACAATATGGTAATATCTAAATTACCAAAAGAGGTAGTCCATCAGGTTAGTGACATTTTGACTAATCCTCCCAGCGATAATAAGTACTCCACCATCAAGGAACGTCTAATAAACTGCTACGAAGAGAGCGAACACCGACGTTTTCACAGACTACTATCAGAAATGGACCTCGGAGACCAAAAGCCTTCCCAGCTCTTGAGAAAAATGAAGGAAGCGGGATGTGGAAATATAAACGACGACACTATTCGTCTTCTGTGGCTAAGACAACTTCCCGCTTCGCTAACAGCGATTATATCGGTTACAAACAATTTATCATTAGACAACTTGAGCGAGTTAGCCGATAAAATATATGAAAACTTGACCTAAAACAAGAATACCACTGAGACATCAGTTGACATTAATTTAATAACAAACATATCGTCACAACTTGCAGCTATGCGAATAGAAATAAATGAATTACGTAGCGCATGCGAGCATCAACCTATGCAACGCAGCAAATTCCATTCACGCCATACGTCACACTCACGGTCAAGGTCGCGCCACAGAAGCTCGCATAATGGAATTTGTTATTATCATAATCGTTTCAAGCAAGATTCGTATAAATGCAAGAAGCCATGTTCGTGGAATATGAACAAAAATATCAGGCCGTCGGAAAACTAGAAGTAGCACAGAAAACGACGGGTCTCTGTGCTATTCACCCAGCAAACCGTCTAACTATAACTGACTCAAACAGTGGTTATAGATTTTTAGTCGACACGGGTGCTAACATTTCGGTTATCAATCGCACAAATAACGAGAGCAAAGCATGCGAATACAAATTATTCGCCGCCGTAAATACATACGGGGAACGCACTTTAATGCTTAACCTAGGACTTCGCCGAAGCTTTAAATGGACATTTACCATTGCCGACGTCAAGATGCCAATTCTGGGAGCTGATTTTCTGGATCATTATCAATTATTAGTAGATATACACGGAAAAAAACTGATCGATAAAATGACAGGTTTGAAAACGCCTGCCAAAATAGTGAGAGCAAACATTGCATCAGTCCGATCGTTAAACGCTTCTCTACAGGAACCAATAAAGCGATTGTTAGAGAAATATAAACAATTACCCTAAACCACAAACGTTAAATGAATTACGACGTTTTTTGGGTATGATTAACTTCTACCGAAGCAGTATTCCACATGCAGCAAAACATCAAGCACCATTAAATAAATATTTAATTAATTGTAAGAAAAATGATAAGACAGTTATACAGTAGAATACCGAAGCAAACCACGCGTTTGAATGTTGCAAGCAGGACATTCGACAATTAACTACATTAGCATGTCCGGACAGCAACGCGCAAATAGCTTTAATGACGGATGCTTGTCTCAAATGCGTAGGCGCTGTACTACAGCAGCGAAGAAACAAAAAATGGGAGCCGATAGCTTTTTTCTCCAAATCACTAAGTGAAGCCCAAACAAAATACTCTACCTACGATAGAGAGCTACTAGGAATTTATATGGCTATAAAACATTTCAGAAGACTCATCGAAGGACGAGAATTTACGGCCTACACGGATCACAAACCACTAATGCATGCTTTCGATAAGAAGCTGTCATTGGATGATACCCCTAGACGAATCAGATATCTGGATTATATATCACAGTTCAGTACGGATATCCAGCACATCAGCGGCCACAAGAATTTGGTAGCCGATGCTTTATCTCGAGTTATCGAAACGATATCCTTACCCTCTGCAATCGATTGGTACGAGGTAGAAAAATATCAAAAGAATGACAGCGAGCTAAAACGATTAAAAGCCAATAAATCGTTAAAAATAGAATTAATACATTTTCCAGATAAAAATATTAAAATTAATTGCGATATATCAACAGGAAAACAACGCCCTTTTATGCCCCTCAAATTCAGGAAAACTATCTTCGAAAGTTTTCATAACATTAGCCATCCTGGTAAGAATACTACGAGAAAACTGATTTCAACTAACTATATATGGGAAAATATGAATAAAGACGTAAATAAGATGACTGAGACATGTTTACAATGTCAACGAGCAAAAATACATCGTCATACAAAATCACAATTCGGAAAATTCATGCCAACAGGAAGATTTTCCCATCTTCATATTGATTTAGTTGGGCCTCTACCCACTTCTAAAAACAAACGATACATAATTACAATGATAGATCGTTGTACTTCATGGCCAGAGGCATTTCCCATAGCTGATATAACTGCAGAAACCGTAGCCAGAACGGTATATGAAGGCTGGATAACCCGATTCGGATGCCCTGAATACATTACCACAGACCAGGGACGCCAATCTGAATCTGAAATATTCAAAAATTTAGCAAACTTAATGGGAATTCATAAAATTCGAACCTCCCCATATCATCCACAGTCAAACTCTAAAGTAGAACGACTGCACAGAACATTGAAAACGGCATTGATAGCAAGAGGTAACACAATCAATTGGACAAAAGAGTTAGCTACCGTTTTACTTGGCATACGTACGAGTTTACGGCAAGACACAGGATACTAGGCAGCTGAATTAGTATACGGTTCAACAATTAGATTGCCTGGAGCATTTTTCGAGACACATAATAACTCAACATACGCAGATTTTATCAGAGAAATTAAGGACAACTTAGAACACATGATTTCTGTTCCACAAAGACAAAGTAAGAACGACAAGATATTCGTGCACCCACAGTTATCGGAATGTAAGCACGTTTTCTTACGTTGTGACCGATTACGGCCAAGTCTTACACCGCCGTACGATGGTCCTTATCTTGTCATCAGTCGAAATGATAAGATCTTCACGATCTTGATAAACGGACGACAAAAAAGTGTAGCTATCGATAGAGTTAAACCTGCATTCATGTTAAACGATAGCAAGATAAGCAAACGGACAATAGACGACCAGATAACGAAAACTTCACGAGCAGATAAGAAAACAGAAACAAGAACACGTTCTGGTAGAATCTCCCGCCCGACGGTTAGATTCCAATTATAATATATAAGCTAGAATAACACTACTTTATGCATTCACTTAGCACAGCGTCGAAACAACACATAGCATGGGATCAAACTCGAGCCACGAAAAGGAACAAATCAACATGGTGCAGAACAATGCAGTAAAACCAGAAGATTTATTAAACCTGCACTCCCAAGTGGTCGAGGAAGTACAAGGGATCTGGAGCTGGATAATATTCATGACGATAGCAGGGGTTGTCATATGTACAATCGCAACCATAGTCATAGTATTCAAATTCGTAAGCAATAAGATCGAGAAGAGGCTTACGAAAATAATTAGAGACGCAAACGTTGTTTAGAAACGTAGGCATAAAATTAATCTGTATTATTATTTTTTTTTTCTAATCTAATTATTACTATGTGTAATTTAGTTTTTTTTCTTCAAGGGAGAAATATCTATGGCGAAAGCCATAGTATATCATAGTATAGTATAGTACATGCAAACGTGATATATATAACTTGTTATTAGCAAAGCAAAATACTACGTGCCGTAATACATAATAGTTAATATTGTTAATTATGCAAATAAAGCAACACGCAATATGTTCATTATTAACGAAAATATGCACTAAGTAGGTAACAAAAATGCATCACTCAGCAATGTAACAACTAAAGGAAGTCACGATTTATTAATCGTAATTATTAAATATTGTTTACGAGCACGTCTATCTTTGTCAGCGCTACGAACGATATAAAATATAATATTATATCAGTTTGTAATATTACATTAATCTTTATTTTCTTTGTACAATTTGGAAGTGAAATATAGGGGCTTATTTTCATGGTATTTGATTAGTAATTTGTTAAGACCTGAAAATTATTGTTCACGGACAGGGCTCAAAAAGCGGTGCAGCTATGCTATGAATAAAAATTTCAAGTTAGCGAAGTAATCTCCTGCAATACTTTAGTAGTAGGAATATGGTGTAGTACAGGTTTAAATAATATTTGTATTGGCCTTGACCTGGAATGCAGGCAGTCGGTTGCCGATTAGTCAAGCGGGAGATGTGGTACTCTTCGATTTTATGTTTCTAGTTTATATTATTATTTTGTATTTTTATTTTCTTTTCATGTTATGATTTATGATAATGAATGATTGAAAATGAACCTTTTTTTTAGTATAACTAGATTTGCCCACAGCTTCGCTTGCGTTAATATGGATTTTTTTTTGTTCGAAAGAGACATCTCACGCACTAGGAATAATTTCTGTGATACCCGACTTTACTGACATTCAAACAACGTGCATAAAGAACACCCAGACCCGAATATTTTTTTGTGGATTACACACAACACTCGGCGCGGCGGCATCGGCAGTGGCGAGGCGCCATCACTTAAACCAATACGCCATTAGTGCAGTCAATAAATTTCTATCCCTCCGGAACAGAACTTTTTCAGAGTGAAAGGTATCCTATGCCTTCGGGTTAGGGTCAGATAGTCTCGATAGTAAAAAGTCTGAGTAAACAAAATGACTAGATTGTAAAATTACTGGGTAGACAAAACGTCTAGGTTGCTAATTTACACATATTTATTTTAAAACGTCCAGGTAAGTTCTATGTAAAATATGTATGTATTTACAAAAAAAAGTATATATATATATGTTTATCCATTGTCTAGTATCCATAGTATAAGCTCTGCTTAGTTTGGGCTAGATGGTGTTGTGTGTATGTGATAGAATATTATATATTATATTATTATACGTTCTTATTTGTTGATATCGGCAGTACATCGGGGTCTGAGTCATCGAATTCAAACTATTAAACGTTGGGAACATACGGCTTTAAAAATAAAATCGTTTTATAATAATGCTAATATTAATATTCTATTGCATTTCTCGTCGATGTTCATCAATTAGCAATACATATAAACGAATCAGTGTAGTCGTATCAACTCGAACGACGATGTATGGAGCAAGCGGTTCAACGAAATAGTCGAATCCGTTATTCATTTAGGTCACATAGTAACACTGATGAACGTCAAAGTTTATGATGTTATAAGTTTAGTGAAGTTACTATATTTACATTTAGTTTAGTTGCTAGTTCGATAAAGGGTTGTGCCTATGAGAAGATACCTGCAGAAAACTCATGGCCACTCTTTTAAATTGGTATTAAATTATAATTTTAGTATTAATCACTCATATGTACGAAGCGCAGCAGCCATTATATCATTTATTACCGACTATTAAAATCTGAAATAAAATAATAGTAAATACTTAATGATATTATATGATACTGACTAGATAATATTAACTATCTAGATCTTGTCTTACAATTTTAGACCTTACGTTAAAAGCACCTATTTTTAAAGAATGCTGATTAAAATATTGTATTAAATAGGTATTTGCAATAATGTCCTCCTGACCGAATTTCAGTCACGGCGGCCAATCTTAACGGAGACTAGCCATCGGCGCAGGTGATATTATAGTGCAAAAATATGTGCGCAAACACAAGGGCACTATCTGTTCCCTAACTCTCTAAATCTCATGATCCGATGGGACGGATAATCCGATACCACCGGAGAGAGATCAAGCGCAGGACCAACGGCTTTACGTGCTTTCCGAGGCACGGGAGTGTCTTACACCGCCAACTTCCTAACTCCGGGCTCATATTGAGATTTCTTAACAGAAAATTCCAATAACTTTTTGTTGGCCCGACCCGGGATTCGAACCCGAGACCTCATGCACAACAGTCGCATTCACTACCGCTGCGCCACGGAGGCAGTTATTCGCAATAAAGAAGGAAGCGTAAACCTTTCAGACGCCGCGCGCGCTTAATGTAAACAATAAGCAAAAGCCGGTAATTCGACACCCGTCGCGCGGGTGGCACTCAAGCGACACTTGAGACGATTTATCGTTGTTTATGTTTCCGAGCTCTAAGTTATGGTAACATCGCTTGTGTTTCTTAGAAATATACATTGTAAGCTACGACAAGTTTAATGAATCATCGCATTGACGTGTATACTTTAGTTTATACGCCTGGATAAACTAAGCAGAACTGTACAAATTGTTCTTTATTGAAAATATTTGTTTCTAAAGAAATATAAATGTTATAAGAGTTTTTACTTTTTATATTTCCTAGATAAATACTCTTTATAATGAAAAGAAGTATTTATATATGGCTGTGAGAAAAAATTAAGATATTGACATTTGAAAGTGGCACCGACATGCGTGACGGGTACATTTAGAGCGCGGCAGAAGTAAATATTGTTTTCTTTTTTACAAAATTTTAGTCGTAACCTTGGGCGTTGTATTCAGATATTTTTATAGAAAAACTAATAAATTACACTATTATAGTGATTGAAACCTGAAATACGATATAATACTGTACTAAAAAACAACAAATATCAAAAAGGGCGGGAAAACTGATAAATGATAATAAATTACTTTGGGCTTCAGTTTGATAAACATAAATAACATTAGTCAGTATTGTTTTGATTGTGTCTAAAAATAGAAATATGCTTTTTATAGTTAAAAAAATGTTTTTATATATGTCTGTGAGAAAAATTAAGATATTGACATTTGAAAGTGGTACTGACATGCGTGACGAGTACATTTAGAGCGCGGCAGAAGTAAATATTGTTTTCTTTTTTACAAAATATTCGTCGTAACCTTGTGCTTTGTATTCAGATATTTTTATAGGAACACTAATAAATAACACTATTATAGTGATTGAAACCTGAAATACGATATAATACTGTACTAAAAAACAACAAATATCAAAAAGGGCGGGAAAACTGATAAATGATAATAGGTTACTTTGGGCTGCAGTTTGTTATACAAAAATAACGTAAGTCAGTATTATTTTTATTGTCTCTAAAAATAGAAAGAATAAGCTTTTCAATAATGTATTACACTTATATACTTGCCCTACAAAAAAACTACAGAAAACAGCGGAACAAATAAAATCGACAAACGAACGTTTGGCGCGAAGTCACGTGACACAACAAAAACAATATTATCTAAATACTATTCAGTTGGTAAGTGGTTCATTCAAAAAGCTCAGTTCATTCCGAATACATTGATATATAACACAAGACTTTAAATACAGACCCTTTAATACAAAAACAGAAAACATTAGAGCGCGCGACCGTCTTTTTTTTGCCGACACCATATAGCTTCAGCGGGGTTTGACGGGTGCAAACTTGCCGACCCCATATGGGGCGTCCGGGGTTTGAGAGGTTTACCTCTCAAACCCCGGACGCTCCATATGGGGGCAACAATATCTAGCTTAGTGGATTTAGTGGTCATACCTACACTGTTTGAAATTGACCTTTATTTATTTATCTTATCTAATATACGAGGGGTGTTCAATGTATTCTCGGTATAGGCATGAAAGAATAAGCAGAAAATTCATTTACTAAATACACTTACAAATACACTTATTAGAGCAGGAAAGTATCTTTTCAATACATCCTTAAAAATACTTTTCTTCCTTGTCTGAAAAATGTTCGTCAATTGCCTCCTGCTACTCTTTATCGTCGGAAAAACGTTTACTTCGAACATCTTTCTTAAGGTTCAGGAACAGAAAGTAATCACTAGGGGCCAGATCTGGGCTGTAGGATGGATGATTGATTTCTTTAAATCCGCATTACCGCACAGCAGCCTTAGTAACGCGCCCTGTGTGAACCGGCGCGTTGTCGTGAAGAAGCAAGACACCTGCGGTCCATTTTCGAAGTCTTTTTTCTTTTACTGCCTCCTTTAAATTACGTAGGGTGTTTGCGTAAGATGCGGCAGTAATACTTTAACCCTTTTTTGTGTACTCAATCAGTAAGATACCCTTAGAATCTCAAAACACATTGGCCATGAGTTCAATACTCTCTCTACCCCGTCTAAATTCACTAAATCACTTTTGAATAGTTGATAATCAAGGAGCAGAATCTTGGTAAACAGCCACCATTTCTTTTTGAATAACTTTTTGAGTCTCTCCTTGTTTTGTAAGGAATTTTATCACAGCTCGATGCTCGATTGTTTTTCAACATTGTCGCATCTGTCATCGTAGTTGCCTTTTCGTAATGATATCTTGAATACTAATGGTAACAATTAAATAAAATTTTAAAGAGTCTCAAAAAGTGGCTGTAATTAATGAGATAATTTAATAACCCTCATCATTAGTATATCACCCCGATACCCAGAATACATTGAACGCCCCTCGTAGTTAATAAAGTTTAGAGAGTTTGTTTTTTATTTGGACGCGCGCGCGACTTCGGAAGTACCTACCAACAGATTTAAAAAAATATTTTTGCTTTCAATAGCCTAATTTCTGAGAATGGCTATAGCCTATATAACATAACGCTACGAGTCCATGTGAAAGGAGCAGTAATCGTAGACTTGGACTCGGCACCACGGGAGACAGCTAGTTCATCACATCAACAACATAAACACAAACATAAGTAAATAGCATGTGTAAGGAGCGTATATAATTGAAACGCAAAGGTAGACAACTAAAGTTATAATTTGGGTACATGAGAATGAGAAGCATACAATACACATTATATTACAATTAACGAAAAGGGATTCGTGTTTCACAAGCGCGGCGCGTCGCGTGTCTCTCGCTACCGGACATCTTGCCATCCTTCTTCCCCGCGTCTCGCTGTGCTGCAGCGCGCGGCCAACGCGCGCTCCTATTGGTCGTTATCACAGCACGTCTGGAGTGATAGGTGCGGACCATCGCTAACATGCCAAACGATTGCCCGCGCGTTTAGATAATTGGCGTAATATCGAGGACACTGGCGGAATATTAAAACCGGAAGTTCGCCTTACACATGTAATTTAATTTCAACAAAATAAATGACAAATATTAACTTTAATCCATGTCTGTTTTACATCAAGCTTAACAACTTTTGTTCAAAAAGTTTGCCCGAAATTCAATACCTTTGCAAAATATAATATTGTAAGTAAATAAAAATGAAATGCGAGCTGTCATGGCGTCATGCACAATGCGGTGTGTTGTTTGGTTACATTGCTGCTTTTTTTCCGACTCTTTTGCGACCGTAGTCTTAAGTCTAAGACTTGCAATTAGAGCAACCAATTTCAATATTTGTATTCTTGTACCAAGAAAATTGAATATTTAATTATGAAAAGTGGTGGAACAGATGTTGTTCAGTACGGTATAAATATAAGTCAAGCGTAAAAGTTTATTACTATTTTTCAATTATACCCTGGATAGATACATACATATATGCACAACATTTGCCAAATTAAATGGAGCATTCATAGATATTTTTAAATTCATGTCGGTAAACATATTTCAAACACAAGTTTGTAAATAGATTACCAGTAAAGTGCAACTCAATACATGTATAATATACAAAAAACATTAATACATACGTTCCTACCAAAACAAATGCAGACATGTAAAAAAATGAAAGTCGTGAAGTAAAATTGTCTGGCTATAAGCCAATTCCTATTTTTGTATAGTCTTCGCTATTTGAAGTTCACATAAGTGCTATGTTTAATAACTGCTTTGGCAGCTTTACTTCTACATACAGATTTAAAAAAAAAAACAAAGAAACTTAAAGAAATACCCATACCCCAATTAGAACTATTTCGGAAGAGTTGTGTTTATATGGCCCCTTTGATTTTTAATGCTCTGACGCAATCACTTACTCAAGAGCCATTCAAAAATTTTTGATTTCAATTAAAAAGTTGGCTGGTGCAGGAATGTTTCTATTCTCTTCATGAGTAATATACATGTAAATTTTATACACATGATCTTTCATTAAAGTACAGACTTACATAATAACAACATGTGCAATAACATTTGTAATTGATTGTTTATTTTATTTCAATTAATTTAGAATTTTATATGCTCTTTCGCTTTTATTAATTAATTAATGTATAATGTTAATTTTAATAAATAGGTAATACATTGTGAGTCTTCATAAAGTGCACATATAAAAATGAGTGAAACTAGACATCATTTTATCGGTAGAAAAATTATACAAAAATCTAAAAAAATATTCTACGTATATTATCTATTTACAATTTTTGTAGTTATGGACCTTGTACCAAGAAAACCTTGTAACTTTTGAACCAGGTGGTTAATCGTGTTTAAACAAATCAACAATAATAGTGAATGTGTAGGCAATACCGACGTAATACTATTCACACCCCAAAAAATGCCGGTGACATAAAAATAAGGAACATTTTACAGCAAAACTGATTTCAGTACAGTTTTTTTTTAAACATTGTTAAATATCTTAACACACCCTCCCCATTGCCTGTAGTTATTATTAATCGACGTTAATCGGTATCTAATAAGCTTTAAAAACCTCATATAGATTGTTTGTTGAAGTTGGGCCAAGTCTACTAAAAGGATCAGTCGCTCCGAAAGTCCGAAACATTCGCCGCTGCTACTTGTGTATTGTTGTTTTACGATGCCCCGTTTGAGTGATTTTGCTCCGGCGCATATTGCCGATATGCATTTTTATTATGGACTGTGTAATGGAAGTGCAAGAGGTGCTCGTTTACTTAGCTACGTTTCCAACGAGACGACCAGTACCATCTGCTCGTAACTTTCAAGATGTTCATAGAAGATTGGCTGCTACTGGACTTTAGAGATCATCGCGAGACAAGTGCCACAATCGACGTCTCTAGTGAAGAAGCTGTACTACGTGATTGGATTGCTGTTTAAAATATCAGTACAAGGCGACTAGAAATGCGTCATGGCATATCGCAAACTTCTGCGTGGCGCATTTTAAAGAAAGAAGGGCTGCATCTCTATCATTATCAACGAGTGCAACATTTGCATGAAGGGGCTGACGCAATCCTAAGGTGTGTCATGTCCGCATGGATTCAGAGACAAACAAGAGGTAATCGAGTGTTTGCAAAAACTATTCTTTGGATGGATGAAGCCCAATTTACAAGAGATGGTATAAAAAACTGCAGAAATTTACATTTTTGGAGTCCTAAAGTCCTAACCTAACCCGAATCTAAATAGAGCTTCCACTTTAAAAGTGCAATTTTCGAAAAATGTTTGCGCAGCTCTTATTGACGATATGTTGATTGGCCCACTAATACTCCCTTCACTAGATTTCTTCAACTTTTAAGGGATGATCTCTAAATACTTTTGGAAGATGTACCCCTAGAAACTCGTCGCATAATGTTTCTGCAAATGGACGGATGTCCTGCACATTATGCAAGAGTCGTACGTAATTATTTAAATGACAGCTATCTCAATAGACGGATTGATCGGCAAGGTCCTGTCGGGTGGGCTGCGCGATCACCCGATCTGACACCCCTTGTTTACTTTCTGTAGGGGACAATGAAGCAGAGAATTTATAACTCTCCCGTCAATAGTGAGGCAGAACTGCAGGAAAAGATTTTAAACTACGCCAGTGCGATAGAGGATGATCCAGCAATGATAAGACGAGCAACGCAACAGATTTTGCTGTGAAGTACTATGTGTTTGCAACAACGCGGTGGTCATTTTGAAAACTTGTTACATTAACAGTTTTTTGTAAGTTGATGAAATTAAATAAACGTCCTGATTTCTACTTGATATTTTGTATTTATCATTTTCGAACCTTAAGGTACCGGCCACACTGCGGGCGATCAGCGGTCAGAGTGCCGAGTTCTGCGTTCCCCGTTCACTGTGATGTATGCGGTGTTTTTGAATCGTACACACATAAAAGCAGTCAGACTGCGGCGGTCAAAGAGAAACTGTATATTATCAAAGAGGAACTTGACCGCAGAACGCAGACCGCCGGGGCAATGTGTTCAGCGCCTTAGAGAAAAATAAGTGGCACTTCTAACCCAAGTGTATGTTTAATCATTTATGATAAAACTACCTGATATTAGATAATGCTATAATAATATATAATGGTGTAAAGTCCATAACAACTAAAATAAATATGTAAATAGCTATAAATCGAAGAATATATTATTTAGAAATTTTTTGTACTTTTCCTACCGTTAAAATGATGTTTAGTTTCACTCATTTTCATATGCACTTTATGAAGACTCACACTGTATAATACATTTGCATGCCGCTGTGTCGGTGAAACATGATGGACTATAATTATATGTAACATCTTTGTACCGTGCTTCTAGCAAATAAATAAAAAGTCTGATATTTTATTGGAACCGGTTAAGCTGCAACTAAGTAACATCGGCTCTTGCTTGCAATTTGCAATAATACTGTTCTGAAAGATACAACTGAACACCACATATTCAACAGAAGCTACCGGCGTATCTAAAAGATTTATTTCTATTTACATACAGGGTAACCCGAAACTCAACGATAACCTGGTACCGGGCGAGAGGCCAAGTTAAACCAGAAATGAAAAAAAATTGAATAAAATCCATGTCGCTTAGTCAAGCGGTAATAGACATTTTTCGAAAAAGTTGAAAATTTGGCACCCTTCGTCGCACTTCTAAGTAGTGTGATAACAATTTTCATAATTTTGCAGTGATTTTTTTAATAATGTAATCTCAAATAACAGTGCTATTAATCGCAATCACAAATAAAAGTAATAAACATTGTTAACTAAGTAAAATAAATTAAGTTTTGACGAGTTATGGTTTACAAAATTATTGTCAGTTAACTTAGACACTCCACGTTGGAAAAAAATGTACCACACTACCCTTGGTGAGTTATTTCAAAAGATGGCCCATATAGTCTCAATTTTAAAATGGTGCAACACTTGCTAATGAAAGTACTACTTCGTATTTTTTGCGAAGGGCTCTCATGGAAAACTTAATCAAAATAAAACAATCAATTATCGTAACACTTTAATATCCTCCTAAAACTAAAGTAGATGCTCAAATTGTTTCCCTCCGGCACGAATACGAGTACAAGCTCTGCATCGCCTCAGAAATGACCTCTTCACCAGTCGTGCACATCTACTCGCATTTGTTTCTTCTAATGATGCATCAATTTTTGACGCAATTCTAATAGATTTATATTGGTTTTGACTAGACATTTTTTTTATGCATCCCCAGTAAAAAGTCTACTGGATTCAGTTCTGGGGTACGAGAGGGCCATAAAATTGATTCAAGGCGTCCGCTCCATCTGTCGGGATATTCTTCGTTTAAATATTCTCGTACAGGCCGGGCATTATCAGCTTGGCAACCATCTTGTTGATACTACATTTCTCTGTAGATGTTGAGTGGTACATCTTCTAACAATGTCGGCAAATCATTTTGGAGAAAATGCAAGTAGGTGGCGCCATTTAAATTTTCAGTCAGTTCAAATGGTCCAATTATTTGACCATTTAAAATTCCTGTCCACATGTTGACTTTTAATCGGTATTGGG
The DNA here is from genome assembly GCA_963675205.1 of Catocala nupta. Lineage (NCBI taxonomy): Eukaryota > Metazoa > Arthropoda > Insecta > Lepidoptera > Erebidae > Catocala > Catocala nupta. The sequence continues at coordinate 15,595,891 of OY776082.1, forward strand.
CTCGGTCCTCACGCATCAAATGCGGATTTTCCATGTGCCAGCCATGTAGGTTGTGTAAGTTTAAATAACCATCTCTTTTGAACGTCGATTCGTCAGTCCATGATATTTTATTTAGAAAATCCGGATATTCACGAATTTTCGCCAACATAGTTCTGCAGAAAGCAATTTTGGGTGCGTGATCACGTGGTTACAAACTCTGCACACGTTGCAAATTATACGGATGTAATTTGTATCGTTTTAAAATTCGATGAGCGATACTCTTTGGTACTCCCGTTGCAATTTCAATCGCACGTACTGATGTATTGAGGACATTTTCAACTTCATTCAAAACTACGTCGTCGTGGTCTCCTCGAGGTACCACCAGACGTACGAGCACTCGGCAATCTTCCGTCCGAGTATGATGCGTGCACATTTTGCAAGACACGATAATCTGGGTACCGCTCCTCATTCGGGTACCTCTCACGGTACAATCTAGCTGCGGCAGAGGTATTACAACGGCACTCACCGTAGATAAGATTATATTATATATATATGCATATTCTTCCGGTGTGTACATATACGGCATGTTGTTCACACACAGTTTGCACAGCACAAAGTCCAGAAAACAAAGCCAGAGTCGTCAAGTATGGATGGAGTATCAAGTCCAGGGTAACACAAGCCAAAGTCGATAGTACGAAAGTTACACGATTACGAGAGATGCGCAATAAACGAAGAAACAATGCGTACTAAATGTTATTATTTTTATTTTATTATGAACGACTCATCAAACATCAGCGTCACTATCCGTCTCACTCATCCTAAAAGTCGAATGACAATCTGTCTCGTTCTGACAGACAGCATAACTACTATCTATCTCATTTTATCACTTTTGTTCATTACAAACAATGGAGACGCCGATCTTTTTAAACAAAAGAGTATCAGGGTTTATTTTTTTGAAATAAGGGTTTCCTTCGCATAAAATACGAAGTAGCACTTTCATTGGCAAGAAAAGTGGCAAGTGTTGCACCATTTTGAAATCTAGATTAAATGGGTAATTTTTTTAAATAATTTGCCAAGGTTAATGTTGTACATTTTTTTTCCAACATGGAGTGTCAAAGTTAACTGACAATAATTTTGTAAACCATAACTCGTCAAAACTTAATGTATTTTACTTAGTTAACAATGTTTATTAATTTGATTTGTGGTTGCGATTATTAGCACTGTTATTTGAGATTTCTTTATATTTTAAGATCTTGCACTGCAACACAAATTGCTTTGTACACTCATGTTTTAACAAAATAAACTATCTTTATTTTTATCTTTATTACATTATTACAAAAATCACTGTAAAATTGTGATCACAGTACTTAAAAATGCGACCGAGGGTGTCAAATTATCAACTTTTTTGAAAAATGTCTATTATCACTTGAGTAAGGGACATGGATTTTTTCTTATTTTTTTCATAACTGGTGTACCTTGGCCTCTCGCCCGTTATCAGGTTATTGTTGAGTTTCGGGACACCCTGAACCGAAGCTAAAATACAGGTTCTGATAGGTACAACTGAACACCGCATATTCAACAGAAGCTACCTGCGTATCTTAAAAATGTATTTCTATCTACATATAACCGAAGCAAAAATACAGTAAACATTAAGGCCCTCGCCATCGTTTGAGTGTCAGAGGCATACCGGGCGGAGGCCGGACACAATAGATTTTGAAGTATACTATGTTTGGCATTCCAAGAATTGACAGGTTAACCTGTCAATGGTAATTGGCAAAACAAAGAAAGCGCCAAAAATCACATCTCATGTCACCTACTCTTACAAAATAATTATTGTATGCATGTGACTGGCATATTGTATAACGAAACGCGTAGCTTATATTCGTTAATGCGAATGCATTATGCGAAAGTTCCGGAACCTAAGAAGTTGCAGACACTAAAAAAGTTCTAGCAGAACATCACTACTACTCATATCTTTGTTGAGAGGTTTACAAAAAGTGTCCAGAAGCAAAATTTAGACGAAATCGCCAACTGCAGATAGTCACAAACAACACGAACATGTGCTGACATATTAAATATTGGTAACTAGTTAACTACTTACTTGAGCGTTCCTCCGTTTATTAACTTATTACAATCATGTCACCAACACACATACAAGTATAAAAAGAGTATATTCAAAACACTTCACTGCATAGTTTCTTTTAAAACAAAGTAACAAACAACAAGTTTGAAATGTCAGAAAGTGATCTTCACACAAACAACTTTCACGCGTGGACGCAGCCGGTACACTGAGGAGTATACTCAACACGAATTACACGAAACAAAGAGTGGGAGGGAGGAGGTACAGCGCCGCGACCGGGCCCAGTATACTCGTTCATGCAAAATATGTCAAATGAATTGTGTAGATCAAATTTATTTTGAGTTAGTTGAGTATATTACAACGTTTAATACTCTACAATAGTCCGTTATTACGCATTTTAATTGACAAAACTGACTGACGTTTATGATAACGTATAGTAGTAGCACTATACTCATGAATCATGATTGATTTTTGGCCAGTAGGAGTGAGAGAGACAGAAGGTAGCCGAAAGCGTAAGCGCAATCGGCTACTTTCTGTCTTTCTCACTCCTTTATGTGATATTTACAATGAGTTGCATTTTATCAGGGTCATTCATTGCGTTATTTATGCTTTGCTTGCATTCTAGGAGTAGCTAACGACTTAAATTACAATTTTATTTGTGCATTTATCGACCTTCTACACGAAACTTTTATTTGTAAGAATATGGAAACATTAAAATCATTCGTGTTATTAAAATTACATAACATAATGTCTGGCTGGTGTACAAATACTTATAGCTAACAACTATGTTATTAATAGTACTAAAAGACACAAAAACAGGAAATAAAATATAATAGTAAATCTTAATAAAAGCAAACCTTGTCTTGGTTATTCTTATCATAGAATAGCATCATTAAGGTAACCTTTAATATAATAATAATAATTTATTCTAAATATATTTATACCACAGTCTTTGTAGCCACTAGGTAAATTATGATATATTTTAATAGCCATACAAAATGGTTTATTTTTGTTGTATAATAGCTCAGTGGGGAGACCAACAGACTGCAATGCAGAGGATCTCGGGTTCGAACCCACGTCGCGCACCTCTGACTTTCGGAAATTATATGACTTTTCGAAACTATGTGCGTATTGATTGACAATTATCGCCTGCTCCGTGCGTCGGAGAACACGTTAAGCCGTCGGTCCCGGCTGCCATGAACATCTATGGCAGTCGTTATTGGGAAGTCAGTGCCCTATAATATTCTGACACTGGTCTAGCCTTAGGGTATCGTTAGCCTTCGGGTTGCGGAGGTCAGGTGGCAGCCGCTCCGTGTAAAAACTGATATCCAGGCAAATCCGGTTAGACTAGAAAATCCGACCCCAAGTAACTTGGGAATAATAAAGGCTGAGGAGAAGAAGACAGCTATGCGTTGGCGTCGGTAGTGTAATATATAGTAACTATATAATTCTTCATAAAAAGACTAGGATGTTTGTAAACAAAAATAATGATACCGTATAAAGAAAGACGGAGCAACGACAAAATACGGTAATGTTTAAAAAGCGGGCCTTTCTTGCTATATGCCACGCAGAGGGTTACAAATTAATAATAATTTTGGTCTACGATAAGCTCGGAACGAACTTGAGTAATTTTTTGTGGGTAATGATTTTGTGGGTAACTTAAACCTAAACGATGACAAATAGAATAGTTGTGTTTAATAATTTATGTAAACTTTGTAACAATATTCTAACTAATATTATAAATGCGAATGTGTGTGTTTGTTTGTTTATTTGTTACACTTTCACGCTTTAACTACTTGACCGATCATTATGAATTTTTGCATACAAGTTGTCGGAAAACAGAAAACGACGTAATGAGCATTTCATCCTGTAAAAAGTACTAGTACCTATTATTACTAAACTAACCTAACCTTCATTTAAACGAGCAAAGCCGCGGGCAAAAACTAGTAAACTATATTTAGCATATTTTTAGACTAAAATAATATAAGCAATAAATCTCAGATTTGTGTAAGAATTTTAGGTAAACAACGCAATCGCTCCCGTGCAATCAGGGACGTTCATTAATTGGAGACATTTTGCAAGATCCGCTACTAATGTATCTCCCATCAAAAATAGGCAATTCGACTGAATTGTATCTAATTTTAGAGTGTCGCACTCGTCCGTATTTTATTTTAAATGTGATCACTTTATCTAGCATCACTGAATGTTGGTTTGTCTCGTCGTTTATTGTGAATAAATCTATACAATATACATGTTATATACCTACATACATGACAGTATACATGATAGTGTAGTTACATATATAAATTCGTGGACAGAAGAGACTTTGTGTCTCTATTCAAGCAAATTGTAAGATTTCGCATACTTCAAATTTATATGAAGTAGGAGTGCAGGAAACATAAGAGAAATAAAGGACTGCCTGTGGTGTGGTGTCTTTTAATTAAACTTTACCGAAAAATATTAGAAGGTTAAAAAGAGCAGAGCACAAAGTACTTTAAAAAAAAATTACGTGTGACATTCTTACAATATCCTTATACTACTTAGATGTGCCCGCGGTTTCACTCGCGTTTATGATTACTGCGCCGTTCCCGTGGGTTATAGCGTGATGTTATATAGCCTATAACCTTCCTCAATAAATAGGCTAGCCAAGACTAAAAGAATTTTTCAATTCGAACCGGTAGTTCTTGAGATTAGCGCGTTCAAGCAAACAAACAAACAAACTCTTCAGCTTTATAATATTAGTATAGATGTGCTCTTACAAACAACGATTACCTATCTAATTTTAATTAAACACTCAGAAGAGAAGAGATTTGTTCGACTAACTGTTTCTTCTAAAAATAAGTCAGGGTATCATCACTGTGTCAGGGGCTCCTACTATACGTTGGCATATGCGTTCTAAGACCAAATGCTAGGAAGGGAATAAATCGAATAAATATTTCCATAGTAATGTACCTATCACTGAGAATTTGTGATCCTTACGATCACAAACACTACATCTGAACAGAATAGGTACGTGTAAATGTATAACGTGATTGGTTTTTGAACACGTTGAGGGTAAAATGCGCATGTAACTTTGCATACATGCAACATGTAACCGGCACTTGCGTGGAGTCTATGCACTGCATATACAGTGTGTCCGGTCATGGACTAGCGATATTCTAAATACTTATATAAGAACTATTTTTATACACAAATACACTTAACACTTTGGGCTCAATGCACTTCCCCGCTATGTGGCAGCCATTTTGTTTTTTCGTCAAAATATTCACTATGTGGGTACAAATAAATTGATATCTCTCAAAGTTTTGGTCTTATTGAGATAAAAATAGGCTTATTCGAAGGACAATAATACTGTCTACCGTCTACATTATAAAACAAAGTGTTCACATGTCCATAATTTTCGAAAACAATATGAAACTCAATAAAAAAAACAGAAAATTATGTAAATCAACAAATTATTGTAAATTACTTTAAAAACACCCTCCATAACCCTTTTTATTTTTGTACTAAATCGACAGATGTTGTGCTAAGCTATTAATTTACAACTGCGTGTCTATTAATTTAAAAGTTATTGTTGTTTGAACATAGCCTATGCGCAATCACAAAAGGTTTTTGTCGGAACCCTAAACAGGAAAAATTTACAAATATTTGGCATTCATATTAGATTTTATTTAATGGTTTTACAATATTAAATTACAATAGCTACAGCAATTACTCAAAGTGGCCACCTTCAGCTAGTAGACACGCTACAGCTCTGTACGACTTGGGTTGATGAGCGCCTTAGAGTTCCTAGAGAAAAAGCTTGCTGACAGCCTAATGAAGCCATCGTCGTCACAAAAGAACAAACGACATAACCCACTCGCCACAAGGGGAGGCGAGAGGGTAATGTCGGGCTCTTCCCGAGACTGCGGGCCTATCGACTAAAACCACCACGGTGTGTCAACTCGCTGTTTTGTATGGTAGGTGGGTCGCTGGAACTGAAACTAAACGACGACTCCTGGACGACGCACTATGGGCCAGAACCGTGCGTACCGTCTCAAAAATAGGTTTTTATAATGTTCGATATTGAATATTTCGTTAATGCACACGTCTAACTAAATGTCCAATGTATATTATGTAGTAGTTTAAATCCATTCTTTCAAATTTTTTACTATTAGACTAAAGCTTGCAAGTTGACGCTTAAAATTATGAGAATTATGTAGAACACAATTCCTCCAGTTCGCATGGTCATATTTTCATTAATTCCACAGCAAATGTGTATGTGGTTAGAATCGTTAGGAAGTACTCTAATTAAAAATAATTTAAGTGAAGCTTTTTGTGAAAACTGGAAAGGTATAGAATTTTTTTTTCGGGGCCTAATATTTTAACCTTATTAGAAACTTCAAATAGACTTTTGACAGTTAGCAGTGTCTACCCATGACGTAATTTTGGTAGTGTTACATAGAGCAAGTTATAGAGAAGTAAGAACAAAAAAAAAATTCTGCCCGAATCTGCCCCCCTTGAAATTAATCGAAAAATCCCAGATGGGGGGGGAGGGAGAAATACAAAATATTTAAAAAAAATATTTTAAATTGTGATTGACGAGATTTTTGAACAATTAGATTATTTTTCTAATTCCTATAATATTATCTATTTACTAAAATTTTAGGTAAGGTGGTACTGGGTATAATATCTTTTTCTTTTATCTTCAAGACAGATGTGGTTAATGTTTTATTATCACTGTGTGAATTACAAGTTTCTCATGTAGGGAGGAAATGGTGGTTAAAGTTGATATTGTACATTATATCAGCACTACTAACCAACTTCATTGATAGTAGTTAAGAACGTGATAATGACAAAAAAAATTCGCACGATATTTAGTATAAAAGTTATAGATTTACATTGTCATTTACCAGTACTTTAGTGTGCTTGTGTGTATGACATAATAATTATAGTCTTCACCATCCTCATTAAAGAAAAGTTAGAAGTGTACGTATACAACAAAATTAGTGAATTTGTTTTGCCTCTACGAGTATTATGCAAATTTTTCATTGAACATGGAACGAAATCAGAAGATATTCAAAAATACTTGGCAGAACAACACCATTATGCGTCTGAAAAAAGTGAGTTGGTTCTAAGACGTATTCAAAAAGCACTTATAACAGCTTTTAAAGATCGGTGGGCCAAATCTAACCGAACTAAAGAACGTTTTTATAGTAAAAATACAACGTGGTTGGACGCTGAATTAAGGGTCAAATTCGAAGAAACACCGATGGATATACCTACAACATCTGGAGAACGTGGACGACCACCAAAGTCTTATGAAGATCTATCAGAAAAATCGAAAAAAAGGAAGAATATGGAATTAGTACAAGAATATGGACTCGAGTATATACATAATGCATACGTTCAAGGATTGCGGTCTGAAGAAGAATTCGAAGAAGCTGCTGTTGTTTCAATGATAAGGAATGGTGATAGAAATGAAAAAAGGATCATGAAGGAAAAATTGTTGCATGAAAGTCGCAATGCAATATATTTTACGGCAGATGAAGCTTTAAGTATTTTTGCAGATTTAGATCTTTCGAAATCACAATACGGATTACTTCGAGCAAGTCTGATTAACAAAAACTTCGATATATTGCCATCATACAATATATTGACGAATGCTAAAAAACTGTGTTATTCTCCACCATCCAGCATTGAAATTACCGATACATATGCTAAAGTAAATCTACAAGATTTACTTGATCACACTACTGCTCGCATCTTGAAGATTGAAAATGTGTACGTCCCAACAAGAATGTCTCTTATACTGTTTACCAAGTAGGGATGTGATGGTTCATCGGGACAAAGTGAGTATAAACAAGTTTTAACAGATGAGAGTGACTTAGTCTCAGATGCAAATTTATTTATAGCGTCTTTGGTACCGATAAAGCTGACTGACGCAGAAACGAATGAAGTTATTTGGAAAACCCGGCTTGTTCTTCTATTCGTTATTGCCGACCAATCCTGATGGAATTTGCTAAAGAAACCCCCGAGAAAACCCAATCAGTGGTTGGTGATATTAGGGATCAAATTGAAAATTTGCGAACTTCAAAGATACACAATGATGAACAGGTCATTGAAATAAGGCACGAGCTATTCCTAACTATGGTGGATGGAAAAGTTACACAAGTTTTAACTGACACAAGTTCTGGAGCTGTATGTACAGTGTGTGGGGCTAAACCAAGCGAAATGAATAATTTCGAGAAGATTGAATCAAAGCCAGATAATAGAAACGCATACGAATACGGTTTGTCTACCTTGCATGCGTGGATCAGGTGCATGGAGTTAATTTTACATATTTCATATAACCTTTCATTTAAAAAATGGGCTGCGAGAACTCCGGAATATAAAAAAAGCAAAGAAGACAAGAAAAAGCTTGTACAAAGTTTATTTAGAAGCCGAATGGGATTGCACGTTGATAAACCCCGACAAGGAAGTGGAAACAGCAATGACGGCAATACAGCTCGGCGTTTTTTTGTGAACTATTTTTGCGCATCACAAATTACAGGAGTTGACGAGGAACTTATTAAAAGGTTCTATGTTATTCTCCAGACTTTGGCATCCGGTATTGCTGTGAATCCAGAAAAAAATGGTGAATATACTCGCACAACCGCACAACTGTACGTAACAAAGTATATGTGGTATAATATGCCATCTTCAGTACATAAAATCTTAATACATGGGGAAAGTATAATTAGACATTATGCTGTTCTGCCTATTGGTAATTTATCTGAAGATGCCCAAGAATCTCGAAATAAAGATTACAAAAAATTCAGATTGTATCACGCAAGAAAATGCTCTAGATCAGCAACGAATCAAGACGTATTTCATGGTCTCCTATTTACATCAGATCCTTATCTATCAAGTATCAGAAAACCACTAGTGACTATTTCCAAGGAATTGTTAGCCGAAGCCAAGAATCTCTTAGATATTTAAGTAGAAGTAGGTATTGAAATTAAACACTTTATACGGATTTTATCGCGTTGTTTATTTTACTTTAAACACTGTTATTACATAATTTTGAAAACTCTAACACTACTATTATTGAATTTTACTACTATTTAAGCTATATATTATTTCTAATTAAAACTATTTGTATTTAAGTTTACACTTTGCCCCGACGTTTCGGTTGCTTTACAGCAGCCATGTTCACGGGGAGACTAAGATGGTAGTTGTCCCAACGTTCTGAAGTGTAGCTAGTTATTTTAAAGTACCCGAACATAATTTAATCTTTGGTATTCCTATTTACGCAGAATGAGCTCAAAGTATCATGAAGTCTAGCTGTGTTTTGCTTCTTCTTGGGTTTGACTATTTGAATGACTGGATCCCAAGCTGGTGGTACATTCCAACCATCCTCTAAAAAAATATATTAAATATTAGTAATATCATAAAACTGTAGAATTGTAATTGGATGAGCTAAACAAACTATGGTTTATTATTAAAAAAATACATTTCTATTTTTGTTTTATTTTTAAATATTTTTAATTCAACATTTGACAAAACATGTTTAATAATTGGATTGTATATACATTCGAGATACTACGTGCCAAATTTGAGCTATTTATTTCAATTAACATAAAAGTTACAGATCTTTGAGACGGTACGCACGGATCTGGCCCATAGCGACGCCCTGGTACAACAGAAGGTGAATCAACGGCTGGCGGGTGGGAGATCCCCGTTCTCCCAGCCGCGGCCTTCACTACGATGGTAGACGATGCACACCGCCTATGCTGCTGTGATCTTCCCCATTTTAATTTTATTTTATATGTATAATTTTGTATGATTATTTATATACAGTGTGTATGCAAATCCCTATTCTATTCATTAAAGTCTTATTTCTCGCATGACATGTAAAACAAAAAAAGAAAAATAAAAGAGACATTGGTGGATATTGGTCAGCTATTTTACCCTTAAATTTCGCACAGGCTAGCAACACTCTACTAAGCGACTTCTTTTATGTATTTATTTTTCTATTAAAATTCGTCGGCTCTTCTGGCAAAGGTCAGCGGCGCGTAATAAAAAGCGTACAGACCGTCAAAGACCGCATTATGCTCAAACTCACCGCGTGAGGGATGTAACTATCGATCAAATAAAAATATCGACGTATGAAAATGTTATGAATGGGAGTTCTTTTTTGTAAAACACAATGAAGAGCCAAACTTTTTGTAATTACACGTTTTCTTTAGATTTAAAATAAAATAAAATGAATACATACATAGTCTCACAACTCTAGCCTCGAAAGTATCGGCAACTAAGTTGAATCTCGGTCATAAAGGGAGGCCCTATTGCCGTATACCGGGCACATTTTTCGACTCCGTGACCGTGTTGTTGCTGAGAAATACATAACAGAAATGCCAATAATATTTTGGCTAACTCTTTAATCCAACCTGGAACCTCTCGATCGCATGCGTCATTTTATATCTACCAACTTTAACTAAATAAAATGCTTGAACAAAAGATTTAATTTTTGGTAATCATAAATATGTGATTTATGGTATACCGATGCTGTATTGGATATAATAACATAAACGTTATGGTTCGATCTAATTCTATTTTGTCACTGCCTGGCGCTAAAAACAACTATCAAATTTAAGTCCTTGCTTGCATCCCTACCTATTATTTTTGTTTCATATCACGTTTATATAACACGTGCCACAATTTCGTACTCAGTGCGCTATGCGCTAAAATTACTTTCGGTCGGACTCCCGCTATTCAGTATTTTCCCTATTAGCTATGTCGCATTCAAACGCTGAATACTTTAACAAGTTTATGTGTTTAGGTAGGAGTGAATGGAATTATGCAGCTGCGCATAGGGAGTACGAGGAACGGTTCTCGAGAAAGGCTTAGCAGTCACGTCGCGCGTCGGTACAATACAGGCATAGTGTTCGTGGTAATTTAAGAAAAAGGTGCCGCATGGTGATGTTAGAGGTGCATATGTGGAGCACGACTGAGCTTACAACAAGTACCTAGAAATTGGTGCCGCATGGTGATGTTAGAGGTGCATATGTGGAGCACGACTGAGCTTACAACAAGTACCTAGAAATTGGTGCCGCATGGTGATGTTAGAGGTGCATATGTGGAGCACGACTGAGCTTACAACAAGTACCTAGAAATTGGTGCCGTATGGTGATGTTAGAGGTGCATATGTGGAGCACGACTGAGCTTACAACAAGTACCTAGAAATTTTTATGAACTAAAACTTAGATATGATAAGCTAAATTAGGGGTCATTTACATCAATGCATTATCAGTTGGTGCGTAGGTACTGTAGGTTACTACGTTATAACGGCATGTAACGTAGCGAGCGGCTTATATCAAAGAATTAGGTAACACAAGGGAACGCGCATCGTGGCGGCAATCTTTTAAGCGGCGTTTTTCAAAGAAGTCTGGCTGTGGCTCGGCGTGACAGCGCGGGGTCGGTTAACTTTTATAAACTTTACTTCGGTCGCGCGAGGCACGTAGTTGTCTTTAGCGAAGTGGCAGTGTGGTGTCACTGCCGCAACGCATCTCGGGCGCTTGCCTGCTCAGCAAGTAAAAGTCATAGCTGAAGTGACTCGGGCCACACCCGGTTTCTAGGCCTTTGGGTAGGCGTATGGATGTACGTCGGGAAGTGAGCGTGCCTTACGCAGCTCCGGTACCATACTGGAGTTATGGGAGGCGGTTTCTCCGTCGGTTTCAGCGAGGTTTTCGTTAGCAACACCCAGAGTTGCAGGTGGTGAGCGGTTTTATTGTTTCGGTACCTATCTGGAGAATAGGTAGTGTCACTTGGGCACGAGGTAGCTCACTTACGAGAACCGAATCTCTGAGGTTAGGGTGGAGAAAGTCGAGATTTGGGGACAAGACCTGTCTGTAACTGGTCCCGAAAGGTGCTCTGGGGCACTGGAAGGTACAGCGGCTTCACCTAATATAACCTTGACGGTTGGTGTAGGGTAACGCTATATCATAAACTGGAGTAGCCATAAAGAGAGGGGGATGATCTTAATATATGTACATATTAGAGTATGATTTATAAGTTGTCGGTATTGTCATGGGTAATCTATTCAAATATTATTCCAAATAAATAAACCTTACCGGTGAACATTATTTGATAATTTTTATAAAAGTATGACTCCTGATAAGCCAGGCGATTATTAATAATAATAATAATATAATAATAATAATATTCTACCACATACACACAACACGATCTAGCCCAAACTAAGCAGAGCTTGTACCTACTATGGGTACTAGACAATGGATAAACATAAATATATACTTTTTTTTTTGTAAATACCTACATATTATACATAGAAACACCCAGACCAAGACAAACATCCATGTTCATGCACACAAATGTTTGACTTGTGCGGGAATCGAACCCGCGACCTTAGGCGTGGCAGTCGGTTACACTAACCACTACGCCACCGAGGCCGACATTTTTGAAACAAATAAAAAAACAAACAAGATTATTGAAACAAAACGTTTAAAAACAAATTTTTAACCTATACTAATATTATACAGAGGAAAGCCTTGATGTTTTGTTTGTTTGTAAGGATTTAACTCAAAACTATTGAACCTTTTCTAACTATTAAACTATTGAAAGCTATATTATCCATATTTTATTTTTAAAAAGTACTGTTATTAACATAATCTAACTTCTCTACTGTTAGGCGAGCGAAGCCGCGGACAAAAGCTAGTATTTAATAACAATAACGATTTTATTTCGCGTGGCATAGACGCATAGAATAACATACATACAATTTGTGTTGTATTTATATAACTTATTAACTATGTTAGCAAATGCTTCCATTGCACTTTGTTGAAAAGCATACGTGCAGCGCATTCAGCAGTCACAACATTCCGCGGCGACAAAACTGCTGACGCGAAACTTGTTTCGAAGCAGCCTGCACCTCGACGCGTGTTGATGTTGTTACTACGCGCCGGTGACCTACTTTAAACCACAGAGTTGCAACTCGTCAACTTACTTGCGCAAAACCATGCCGATGTCCTAAACCTCCAACTTCTTGTGTACATCCACTGAACTGGCCTTAAGGAAGACGATATCTTTCAAGAAGCTTGTTACATTTTAACATTATATGTTATTTTATGTATAAAATTCAAACACAATTGTAAATTGTAAATGAATAAATGAAATGAGACAAAAATGAGAAATGAGAACATCGACGTGGTCAAAGGTGACGGGAGGTAACTTATTGAAGTCCTTCGCCATAACCATTTGCACATCGTCAGGGTCGGTCTCCTTCATTAGCGTAAAGATATCTTGCAGACTTTTCTTTGTCCTGTCACGCCTGTGAGACACCATCTGGTCACTTTTGTTGAGTGACATGTACACCAGCAGCTTGACAGCAGCTATGTCCTCCTCGCTGAGGTTCGTGGAACATATCTGGATAGCCGACACCTCGTCCATAACATCCACATTTTGTTGCAGGAACGCCAACAACCTATTCGGCACAATTGTGTCACTAATGGCAATTAAAAAAATACGTGCGTCGGCTTGCACCTCGCTTAACAATAAATTCATTATATTTATGTACTCATGTCCGTCTTGGAGTACACTTAATAAATGCGTCATGTGTATTACACTACTGCTTAATTAATATTGCATTAGTGAAACGTGTTGTTAAAGGAATCGCCTGGCTCAGACTAATTGAGTTAGAGTGCATGCACTTTAACTCACGTAGTTTTTGTCCTTTGTTTCAGTGCTAGTAGCCCATACGACACTAGAATTATTCTGAGTGTGGGAGGAGGAATTATGATTCCTATTATTTTTTCATAATTATGTCTTCTTTTTACATATAAGGTAGGTAGGTAAAGGTAGGCCTTGTGGTAACTGGAGATACGTGCTCTTGGTATTTATTAGTAGTGTCTCGTAGTTATTTAATATACGTATGACACACTGCACATATCACGTAGTGTGATCACACTCGTATTTCGCTTCCTAAGCTTTTTTATTGAGTACTGTGTGTAATGTGGGTGTAAGCGCCTATTGCGGTTCACATAATAATATTTCAATACTCAGTGTTGCGTCTGAGAAATTCCTAACAGAAGAATCTGATAACACTTTTAACGACCCGGGCATCGAAGTCGAGATCATACAGAATTAAACGCGCAAGTGCAAAATGCCGCAGAGCCAACGAGACAGTCAATACGATTCTATTTGAAATGCGTATGAACTGTATCTTTGCTCTACTTTCTTGCTCTTTCGCCATCCTCTCTCTCTTACTTTCCTTGATTATTTATTTTAGTCATTCACTCTCGCGCTAGGAATAAATGCAGTGTCGCGGAAAACTTTACAAACATTCAAACAACGGACACAAAGGATAACCAGACTCGTAACAACTATTTGAAGATCACACACATTTTTGTGCATCGAAACGATAACACTCAGCGCGGTCCCACTTAAACGGCTACGTCGTCCGTGCATGTTAAGTTGAAGCCAACAATAGCTAAAAGAAAATCGACTACTTCCATTTCACACCGATATCCCTGAAGGTATATGCTCTGTCTATGTCTTTGCCTGTACGGTATTACATCATATTTCAAAGTGATGGTCCAGTTCTGTAGGTAATAGTGTTTTAATAACGGCCTCTATGGCGTTGTGGTTAGTGTAACCGCCTGCCACACTTGAGGTTTCGGGGATTCGATCATTTGTATGCATGAACATGGATGTTTGTCTTGGTCTGGGTGTTTCTATATATAATATGTATGTTTTTGAAATTAAACTACTATATACGGATTTTATCGCGTTGTTTATTTATCACTGTATTACAAAATTTTGAAAATATTACACTACTACTACTATTGATTTTATTTTACTAATTTATAAGCTAATAAAATTATTTAAACTATTAAATCTATTTATTTTTGGTTTACACTTTCCCCGGCGTTTCGCGTAAACAGAAGACAATATAATATGTATGTATTTACAAAAATTAAGTATATATGTAATATAAAATATAATATATGTAATAATATAATTAATTCCAATCCACCCAAAGGCTGCCTGTAAGATATATTCGGCACAGTAAACATCTGCTGTTATTGCTTGACCAGACCTGAGAAAGCTATAGTGAATAACACCATTAAAAGACCACCAAACAGTAACCATTACCTTTTTATTGGTTAGCTTCGCTTTAAGGCACTGTTGTGGCGTTTGACCTGGGGTAAGGCATTGCATTTTTCGCTTACGGTTATCGTAAAGAATCCACTTTTCGTCACATGTCACAATTCGATCCAATATTCCTTCATTTCTGTACCGATTCAACAAGGCAACACAAGTTTCAACACGCATTTCTTTATGCAGATCAGTCAAAGGCACCTATTTTTTTTATCTTATCGATTTGATGCAAATGGGCCTATATTGTACGTAGGGTAACGTTAAACCATGCCGCTTATTCCTGGGTAGTTTGACTCGGATCGGCTTCCACAATCTCCTTCAATTCAGCGGTATTCACCTGTGTGTGGTCTTCCACGTGGTTTGTTCTTCAAATCGAAGTTTTCATTACGAAAGCGTTTAAACCAAAAACGCACGGTGCGTTGATTAGTTGTCTCCTTTCCAAACGCAGCGTTGATATTACGAGCCGTTTCTGCCGCGTTAGTTCCACGTCGGAACTCGTATTCATAAATGACTCGGTTTTTCGAAGTATTCATCTTTCCCGTCTAAGCTGAATAAAAAAGCCACTGAAAGTCGAAAATCGAATATTGCAAAAGAAGAATCTTATTGGTATCATGTGAAAAAAGTTTCACTCGAAAATCTCATACCATGAAGGTTTTATGTCAGTTCAAAATATCTATTACTATACAACGGCAACTTTATACTTTAACCCCTATTATATTGATATATGTAACCATAGTTAAGAAGAATAGTACCTACTACATCAGCCGAACAATACCGAAATACTAGGAACGCGATTGGACTGCGTATGTCAAATGCATGGTTGTGTGCGTGTAGTGATTTTTCATTAATTTAATGTATTACTTTGTACCCCTTTTTACGAAAACTGTGCGGACGGAGAAGTATGAAATTTGACACAGGTAAAGTTTTTATGGAGACGGAGTGGCGAATCCTAGTATTTTTTTTAAATAATTAAATTGATGAAAAAACACGACACGCACACAACCATGCATTTAACACACGCAGTCGAATCGCGTTCGAAGTATTTCGTCATTGTTTGTCTGACGTTGTACAATTCTTCGTAACTATGGTTACATATACCTTTTTTGTATGTAAATAAAGAAAAAAGAAAACAAAGTAGCAAGCTTAGGAATATCGCTAATGAAAGTGTATAGTTAAGTAAATAATAATTTAAAGATACGTAAATTAACCTGTATAGCATTGGCGAAGTCTAAACGAAATGTGATTGATTATAAGGGTAAAGTTATGGACAGTAAAACCTTAATAACGATCAAACTTAAAATTTAAATTAATTATGGTCGAATCATGACTGCTAGGTGACCGCTAGTAATATTAAATACATATATAGATTCACGCCTGTATATCACCATGGAGCTTATTTGGATCCTGTAAGCTATTTTAATTTAAGTTAAATAAATAAATTAAATATTTGAAAAACACCCACAATACTTCGCACAGTCCGGAAATCAAACTCGTTACCTGACGGTCAGTCGTAAACATATGTGCCATTATGGGTATGGGTATTATACCATGGTACTACGAAACAGTCAGTATATAAAATACAGTACAATAAAATTATAAAGGATATTTAACCAATATTAATTAATTTTCTATCATTTTCATTTACTTTAAAAAAAATAACTCCTGCACTAGGAATATATAAGTCCTGTCTCGCCGGGGACATTATATATTATATTATATATAACTAGCTGTCCCGACAGACGTAGACCAGTATCACAGATAATATAATACTATACTAGTACAGATACTCAATCCCATACAAAAATCTTGGACACGCCTAACTTTGGCTATTCTACTTGCTATTTTGGTACCTATCTTTTTACACTAGATGGCAGCACAAAACTAGCGCCACTGTTGCCATCTACCCATAACAAGTACACAAGTTTCGAATCCTATTTGATACTAGCTCATAAGAGATGGCGTTGTGACAGTAAAATAGGTACTTGACTGTTTACCACGGATAGAACATATTTAAACGAGCCGATGCAAAATGTGCGCTACCTTGAAAATAAAAGTTATCTACCTATAGTGTTGTGTGCCGAAATGCTTACGATCACACTTTGATGATTCTCATTTACTCGGTCGGATTTGTGTTGTGAATATATCGTGTTGTTGTCAAAATTTGACCTTGTTTATATGTTTTTCATATAATTTTAATGAATGCGTTTTAAAAAGTATTAATAAAACAATATGTTCGCGACAACGTTAATATTAGTTTAAGAATCGTATTATGATCATAAATTCAATACATGTTATTTAAGTATACCGTATCAATAAAGTTTATAGTTCTAAAATAGTGCCGAATTAGGTCACATATAGACCTAAATCGTATAGTTAAATAGTGTAAATAACATAATAATACATTTTCTATAGTTTATAAGAATATAATGTTAAACGTAAATATTATTAATAAAAATGTGCATTTTTCCCTGAAGTTAGGAATGTTAGGATACCTAAGTCCTAAGGTTTTAATAAAAGGTTTCACCTGTGTATTTTATTTTGACCGCAATGAAAGGCGTTATAAAATGCTGAAGGAATTATATTCCTATATAGTATAATCATAAAGTTATTAAACTTTATCCTTATATAACGTAATCGCAAATTAGATATTTAACACATAATATAGAATACCTATACCTATACCTAACTTCCGACAGATAAAATATGTATTACTAGCTAGGTCTTTTCGTGCCCTACGCGGCACTGGTTATACCATCACGCTAGCTAGTATAGTTCCATAGTTATAAGCAGAAATGTGATAATTTTATAGTGAAAAAATAAACTTGTTTAACAGGGATTTTTGGCCGGCTCTCGTTACGGTAAAGTTCCGAGGTACCTAAGCGACATAGTATCGGTCGTCTATAGGTGCTCAAGAAACCTCATCTTCAAGCCTCAAGAACCAAACGGAGCCAGCCAGAAACCTCAAGAAACGAACAGTCAAGATGTATATTATTTCGAAGCCCTGAACCCCACACCGTATGACACGTCTTCAGAGCCTCCGCACCGTAACCAGTAACCGCTACAGTACAGTCCACACATCGTGTATAGGACGTCAGCGACTTGTCGGTTGATCTTGTAACCATCGCTATAGTAACCTCAACCCCGAGTTCGCCCGTCCGGTACACAATATATCTTAGAATTGTATGCGATTGCGATTGATGTTCGGGTACTTTGAAAATTACTCATTGGCTTATAAGAATTATACTTTGGCAGTTAGTTGTATCTACATTTCACTATAATTGTAAATATAAAATAACATAAAATAATGCACTCAGATTTTAAAAATCAATTGTACAATGCCTAAATATTAATATCTGTTGAAATTTACTGTCAAGTTATGACTATTTATAAAATACATCACATAGATTATTTTGAATTTAACTATCGAAAAATAAATATAATAAACCAGCTTTTTTTATAAAGACTCATACGGTTACGCTTATGCCGTGTAACAGACTCAACACAAAACATCTGTGGATCATAATTTATTTTCTGTGTGAGTATCGAACCCATAACACTTCGCACGTCGATAAGTACCCGGTTTAAGCGATTAAACCACTACGCCATTCGCCATACTTGAAATCAAATCACACGCACGCGCGAGTATCGCCTGGCGGCGGCGGCGCACTGTGGGCTGAAAATCGACCTCCATAGACATAGAAATGAAAGTTGCTAGATGTTCGTTTTGTTGACGGATATGGCTTCTATTAGCTATTATACACATAACAATGTCATCTGAGCTAACTCCGCACAAAAATGAATTTATTATAAGGTTTTTTCGAAAAAAATGTATGGAGCTAGCATGAAAAAAAAATATCTCTGAACTTGCAAGGAAAACCGTAATATCCTCAGACATGGTTATAGGACTAATTATTTGTGATTTTTTGACATACTTCATATAACGGTACCTGCTGCAGATTTTTTTTTTTAAATCATCTTATTTTTAATTAATTTTTTTTAACATTAAACGATTTGTTTTCGTGTATAAGTAAAGAAACAACACGTTATATGCATATAATACTAAATCTTCGCCAGTTATTTGTTAAAATATCAAGAAAATTATTTTTGCCTAACATAGTATATATGTTTTAAAACAGTTAATTGGATACCATTACTGAACTTTGCATACAGGTAAACTACTGAATAATAAATTAGCCTTCTAATGAGTTCTGAATAAGAGATTAAGTGATTTGCAATGTCGCACAATGGTAACTACGGATTACACTAATTAAAATCTTACAGGTAAGTACATAAGTAACTTAAATAGTTAATTAGATATGTTACGAGTTCTAAGAAATATTTTCGACAACTGTCTAATGAGGTCGTTAACTAATGTTGGACTGAAATATAAAATGGTTAACATTTTGCATCATAATTTAGTTTATTCTAAGCTTTGTTACCCCTAACATATCACTGTGAAATTTTATAATGGAAAGTTTAAATACCAATTTAGACCTATTCGTTCTTCTAAAATGTAAGAGTACTTCATTTGATCATGAGGTATTGTTTAGTGAAGTTATATCCCGCCTAGACGTTTGTCTTTCCGTTGAAGATCAAGTGACTCTAAAAGAATTTTGTCGGAGATTTGTACGAGCTGCATCACAAAGGTGGCAAAAATCTCACCGAATTCTTGATACTTTTAGAAAACAATACGAAATTTGGCTGCAAGCAACTATCGATTGGCCAAGTTGTATAAATTTAGTCGCTCAAGAACCAACTGTTGCTGAGGGATCAAGATCAATCTCTCCAGAACCCTCAACATCATACTCTGTTGGTACAATGACAAAGAGGTCACGAAAACCATTCGAAGATCTGGAAAGCAAACAGAAGAAGAGAAGATCTGATGAGCATAAAACTGACAATCCCAGTGAATTGGCATATACAGCAGCAGCGCGTTTTAAGGAAGAAGGTTGTGAGGATATCGCATCTGTAATCGAATATATGCTGAAACATCCTGAAGCAGCCTCTAAAATTAAGGAAACGCTTAAGCAACCGGTGAAAACTATCTTATTTACACCAGAAAAAGCACTTGGATTACTCCTTTCATTAAAATTATCAAAGTGGCAATACATCACTTTACGAGAGTCAGCTATTCGGGAAGGTAGAAAGGATATTTATCCATCCTACTATAAAGTGCAACAAACCAAGCTGGCATGCTATCCTCCGAAGCAATCAGTGTTAGTGACCGATTCATCGGCAAGAATAACCCTTCAAGCTTTACTCGACATTACGGTCAAAAGAATCCTCCAAAGTTTTCCTAACGATGATGTGCAAAATAAGGATTTAAAATTGATATCTAAATGGGGTTTCGATGGTGCGTCAAACCAAAGCCGATACAAGCAGAAAATGGATAGCGATCAAGACGATTCAAGTATTTTCATGACTTCCTTGGTGCCACTAAAACTGACTGATGGAGACAATACTTTGTGGATGAACCCAAAACCATGCTTAGCAATGTATTGTCGTCCAGTTCAATTTACTTTTGTGAAGGAAAGTGAAGCAGTAATCATCGAACACAAACGACGAATGGATGAAGAAATTAAGGCTCTCATTCCTACAGAGTGCAATAATAGAAACAGGGTGAATCATCACCTAATGATGACAATGATCGATGGTAAAGTCTGCACGTATTTGTCTCAAGCCAGATCAAGTTCATCATGCTATTTGTGTCTGGCAAAACCGACAGAAATGAACCGTTTGAGTGTAGTAACAGCAAAGACCGTATCTTCTGATATATACGAGTTTGGATTGTCATCTCTACACGCCCGTATAAATTGTATGGAATGTTTATTACATATTTCGTATAGACTAGATTTTAAAGAGTGGGCTGCGAGAGGTAACGAGCACAAAGAAATGCTAAGTAAGAGAAAAAAGATTATTCAAGACAAATTTAAAGACGAATTAAATCTATTGATTGACATTGTTAAACAAGGTTCCGGAACTACTAATGACGGCAACACTGCAAGAAAGTTTTTCAAATTTCCCCATAAAACTGCAGCCATTACTGGGTTGGACGAAGAACTAATAATAAGATTTGCTGTGATTTTACAGGCAATAACTTCCGGGGAAAAAGTAGATATAATTAAATTTAAAGATTATGCCTTCAAAACAGCAGAGAGGTACGTGGAATTATATGACTGGTACTATATGTCATCAACCGTCCACAAATTACTTATACACGGGGCAGACATAATCGAAAAGAATGATGTTGTACCCATAGGAAGCCTCTCGGAAGAAGCATCCGAGTCTCGCAATAAAGATTTTAGGAGGTTTCGGGAACATCATTCGCAGAAAAAGAGCAGGCAAGATTCGAATCATGATATCCTTAATATGTTAGTTGTTTCTTCGGATCCTTTTATAAATGTACAAAGGCCCAAGTTAGATGCCAAGAAAAAGGAGGATTTATTTCCTGAAACCCTCAATTTAATTCAGTTTCAAGAAACTGACTTTGAGTTTCTAGGCAATCTAGATTCTGATTCAGAAATCGACGAGAGTGATAAGGAAAACTAGAAACTTTTTGTGCTTTTAATTATAATTCCATTCAATGTAATTTTTTCATGATCTTTCGTTATTTAGCTTTGGTACGTAACTATGTTTTGCAATTGATTTATTTTTAAATATTTTATATTACTATTCTTGTACCTATTTATATTTTTGCATACTTTTGTACCTATGTTTTGTTTTATATAAATTTTATCAACTGTTAAAAAATACCTTTTTAATTTATTTTTCTTTTTATTTAATGCCTATTATTAGCGTTAATAAAATAACTAACTTATCGATTGATCTTTACTTTGACATTAGTTGAATTTAATGATTTAAAAAAATACCTTCATTTAGACATAATAATAAAATAATTAGACAGTTGTCGAAAATATTTCTTAGAACTCGTAACATGTCTAATTAACTAATTAGTTTACTTATGTACTTACCTGTAAGAATTTAATTAGTGTACTCCGTAGTTACCATTGTGCGATATTGCAAATC
This sequence comes from Catocala nupta, assembly GCA_963675205.1. Lineage (NCBI taxonomy): Eukaryota > Metazoa > Arthropoda > Insecta > Lepidoptera > Erebidae > Catocala > Catocala nupta. Next base: position 15,618,116 of record OY776082.1, read on the forward strand.
ACTTAATCTCTTATTCAGAACTCATTAGAAGGCTAATTTAATATTCAGTGGTTTACCTGTATGCAAAGTTTAGTCATGGTATCCAATTACCTGTTTTAAAACATATATACTATGTAAGGCAAAAATAATTTTCTTGATATTTTAACAAATAACTGGCGAAGATTTAGTATTATATGCATATAACGTGTTGTTTCTTTACTTTTACAATAAAACAAATCGTTTAATGTTAAAAAAAATTAATTAAAAATTAGATGATTTTTAAAAAAAAATCTGCAGCAGGTACCGTTATATGAAGTATGTCAAAAAATCACAAATAATTAGTCCTATAACCATCTCTGAGGATATTACGGTTTTCCTTGCAAGTTCAGAGATATTCAGATTTTTCATGCTAGCTCCATACATTTTTTTCGAAAAAACCTTATAATAAATTCATTTCTGTGCGGAGTTAGCTCAGACGACATTGTTATGTGTATAATAGCTAATAGAAGCCATATCTGTCAACAAAACGAACATCTAGCAACTTTCATTTCTATGTCTATGGAGGTCGATTTTCAGCCCACAGTGCGGCGTTCGGTTTATTCCGGTCAGCTTCGTGAATTTTCGTGTATAATATCGTGTAAGAGGCGAGCGCTGCCGGTAGCCGCGGCGTCGAGTAGCGCGCCTGGCTGCTTAATACTTTAACAGAAGTTATAGCTAATAATAATTTATAATTATTGATATACCTCCTATAAAATACAATGTACCTATTAATAGTTTAAAAAACAACTGAGTTAGTAGGTATGCTTTACGCTTATTAGTCATGGCTCGTAATCTTTTAACTATGTCATAATTATTGACATTGTATTCTTTTGCTTTTATATCCATATTAATTATTGATTTCCCTACAAGTGTAAAGTCAATTAACAAACAATAGATAAGTACCTACTTAATGAATATTGTGGTACTTATGTATATAAAGATCACATTAATATACCATGGTAAATGCGATGTTACTAATCCTAAAACACTATTCATGTTTTAGTATGATTTATTCAAATATTCCTGTCTAAATAATAACTATAAGGATATATGGTGATGACGACGTCCTAGAAATATTTATATCTTGTAATATTACTATTACAACCGAATATTTATTAAAATATCAACTTTAAAAATTATGAGTGTGATGTGATGAATGAGTGATATGAGTAAAATAGTAAAATAGTAAATGATATTATTCGAGACGAAATGTGATGTCATAATATCGTTACGTGACTTCAACAACAGGAAGAAGCAAACTGCATCCAATTTTTTAAATATTGCTCTAAATTTATATTTTTCGAAGTAATACAAATAGTAAACATCGTTTCATACTTGGCCTTGCAGCGCGAGGGTGGGCGGGTCTTACCCTGCGCACCCCTGCGCCCGCACCAACGCGTGCGATGAGTGCGATCCTGTCCCAAAAAAATTCGTTTTGTTGTTGTAGGAGACCTCGATTGTACATAAACTAAGACATTATCTGACTCTCAGACTATTATGAACTACTTAATATAATGCTAGTTAACGGGTCTTACTCGCGATAAAGTATTTAAAAGGTAATCGTCATTTCGACCGACCTGGATGGATCGTGGTCACGGGTTGATTAAAAAAAACGTTTACGAGCTAGCGTAAGGGAAGGTATCCTTTACGATAGTTAGCACGATTAACTTGATCGTCGCGTATTTCATCAAGGGACATGAAATTCACAAGCACAACTAGGGTTGCCAACCGTACCTTATAGTAAAGTATTGTACGTTATTTCGGGTAAACGTAATGTATACTTTATTAGGAAAATAAAGGACGTGAAAATACTTTATTTTACCTATGTCAACATTTACAGGTTTTATTCAATTTTTAACTTAAAGCAACGCTATGTAGATTCTCTAAATTGAATAAAATCAATTGTTTATCTACCTTAATATATATATATTTTGTAAAATCCGGTTACGACTTTCCTTGATAATAAATATTTGTTAGATTTAGCTAGCATCAACAAAAAAAAGTTTCCAAAAGACAGGTTAAATCATTTTCAGATCATGTACTTTTTTACATAAGATAGTAAACATACTCTACTTGTTCAAAATAAAGTTGGCAACCCTAATCACAGTTGTGCCTAACTAGCTTTCAGGCCCTTTGAAACAGATTTAGTCAAGTTGCGTCTAATAACCAAATAATGCCAGAAATTGCGTAAAACCAAATTAACAAAGCGGTATAAGCAAACAACAGACTTTAATTTTATAGAATAATTATTATGTTATGTAATTATTATGTTATTTTTAGTAAAATGTTGCTATGATTTACTAAAACTCCATTTCTATCGGTATGTCTATCGTAAGTTTGTAATTCAATTCAGAATAAGTAGGTAGCACAGAGATAATGATAATATAACGCCGACGACTGCGTTATACTGCCGCACAAGTAAACGAAATTTGACAATAGAAGTTACGAGAACCGACCAGGGGCCTTATTACAAACTCTTATTTCCAGTCAGTATACGGCGTAAAGTAAACTGCCTTGCAATTTCGTATTATAAGCGTGCTAACTCCAGCCAGTCAGCGGTCACGTGACAGGTGATCGAGTATTGCCTGGCAAATACCGTATTACGAGCTTTCATTTGACATTTCGTTTCATATTAAAGTCGCCATATTGTAAACAAAACAAACCATTCAGTTTACGCTATGCTGGAGTAGCTTTTTTTGAATAGCTACATTAATTATTGCTTTTATTTATATGTAATATACCTAGTTTTTAGTTAATTTATGAAGTCTGTGACGATGAACTATTATTATTTGATTTAACTATGCTTTTCAGGTTTTCCAGTAAATTTGGGATGATAGGCACATTAGGTACGAGAAGGAATTTTCAAACAGGTTTTCTTACGATGTTTTCCTTCACCGATATACCGAGCGATAATTAATTATTTCATACGAATATAACATCGAATACTGAGAGGCACATGGCACATAGAGACCAGAGTTGCAGCCAACCCTATAGAACTGATTAATTTTTTGCATTGTATGTCATTATTAATTCAATAGAACAATGAATAACTATGACTAAAACCTAGAAGAGAATTTAGAAAATAGTTATCACGTCTTACTTCGTGTGTTTAACTTGACTCCAGTTTGCCGAGTCAGTACGCTAATAATATTGCCGCAGTCGGTTGGATAGTCGCGAAAGTAAAACTTGTCCGTAAAACTTGTCAGTTTTCAAGTGAATATCGGGCGTACCGAGCTACACGTGATAGGAAGATTTGTAGCTGTAAACCATGAGGGACGGACCCATAGAACCAACGATAGTGCTAATGGCCGAATCGCTGTACGTCTTTCATATAACACACTTATCCAATTGGGTAGGTATAATATGTATATGTATAAGTTCTTACAAAATAAAATTATAACAGTTATCACATCTACTATTAAAATGAAAAGCCTAACTAATATTATAAATGCGAATGTGACATTGTTTGTTTGGTTGTTACGTTGTCACGCTTTAACTACTGGATCGATTAGCATGAAATTTTGCATACACGTTGTCAGGGATACAGAAGAGTTCATGTTGGACTGGTAATGTTTGCCATCGTGTTGAAAGGATTAGCCAGTCGTCGTGAGGGATTCGTCAATTGTTTCCGGGTGCGCCGGACGTATAGAGGTCGTAAGATACGTCGCAACGGGGAGGCTCCTTTCGCGCACCTAAAAACATACATATAATATATGTATGTTTCACTCTACGGATATTTTGTGTAAGCATGATCAAGATTTTAACAGATTTTGGTAGAAGGTTTTTGCAATATTCTACTCAACACATTTTGACTTCATATATAGAAAAAGAGTCGAGGTCGTTAATTATCTTATAAGTACCTACATTAGTTACCATAACTTATAAGTACTCACCTTAGTTGTGTTTGTTACCACGAATTTACGGCGCCTTCATAGTCAGTGGAGCATAATATACAATGTGTATAATAAACCCTGGAGGATCGTTAAAGGTGTAAAATATATTACCCCGGTAAAATTTATTTATTTAAAATAATATCTTTATGGATTACCCATGGCAACACCGACTACTCATAAATCATAATAACTAGGAATCACTAAAGTTCATTGAGGTTCACCGACACCGCCGCGCGCCACGCCGCATGCTTTGCGACACAAAGGTTTGCCGGCAAGGTCGACATCCTTTGACAGATCGACGGTCGAGGACGATAGTTTTACCTAATTCTTTGATATAATCCGCTCGCCGCTTTGCACGCACTGACGTTATAGCATAGTAACCTTCTGAACGCATCAGCTGATATTGACCTTGAACTTTTATGACGTCACAGAGTATTCCAATTTAACTTATCATATCTAAGTTTCTAATTAATAAAAAAAATACTTGTAAGCTGCGTTGGTCATACTCTACATATCCACCTCCAACGTAAACACACATTCGGCACCATTTTCATAAATTACCACGAACACTATGCCTGTATTGCACACGCGTGTGCGAAGGTGTGATCCGACGGGATTACTAAATCTCGTGGTCTAGAGAATAGTTACTCGTACTCCCTACGTGCACCTGCATAATTCCATTCACTCCTACCTAAACACTTGAACATGATAAAGTATTCAGCGTTTGAATACGACATAGTTAGTAAGGAAAACACTCAATGGCGGGAGTCTGAACGAAAGTAATATTAGCGCAAGACTGAGTACGAAATTGTGGCACGCGTTAAATTATACAATAATAATAGGTAGGGATGCAAGCAAGGACTTTAATTTTATCGATATTTTCGATTAGTATCGCCGGTCAGTGATAAAATAGAATTAAATTAAATAGATTCAACCTGAGCCCTCTCGATCGTGCGATCGAGAGGGCTCAGGTTGAATTAAAGGGATCGTGCAAAATGGTATTTGTTTTATTTGTTACGTATTTCTCAGCAACAACATGGTTACGGTGTCGTAAAATGTGTGAGCCTCTGTATGTATTCTTTTTATTTATTAAATTTTAAGAAAATGTATATTTACATAAAGTTTGAGTTCTGCATGCAAGAGTTTATTCTAGTTTACAAATAAAGAAATTTTTAACCTTTAGAAAAACATACTACAATATTTTTATTTGATCGATAGTCACATCCCTCGCGTGGTGCGTCTGTGCATAAGGCGGCAGCATTGGCGGTGTCTGCGTTTCTGAAAACGCGCCGAATATGACCTTTGACAAGAAGCCGGCGGATTTTAATAGAATAACGATAAAAATTTAAAAACCCCCGACACATATTGAGGGAGTTGTGAAAAAAAATTAAATTCGCCATTTTATGGTGGCGGACATCTTGGATTTGCAATTTATCATAGTGTATAGTATTTTACTAGTCAAGCCCTTTCATTTGATACCCATATTGAGGGAGTTGTGAAAAAATATGTAATCCGCCATTTTGTGGCGGCGGCCATCTTGGACCGATTTTCACCAAAGATAACTAAGAACACTCTCGACTAATTTACCTTTAAAATAAAAAGAACAAAAATTAAAATCGGTTCATCCGTTCGGGAGCTACGATGCCACAGACAGACACACACACACACACACACACACACACACACACAGACACGTCAAACTTATAACACCCCGTCGTTTTTGCGTCGGGGGTTAAAAATAAATACATCTAAGAAGCCGACTTTTAGTGTAGTGTTGCCAATCAGTGCGAAATTTCAGGGATTGAAGGGTAAAATTGCAGATCAATACTGGAATAAAAAATAATATGTTGACGTTTTATGATGTTATAGATTTTTCTTTTATAATTTTTCTTGGCATGTTTATCAAGGGAGGAATAAGTCCTTAATGAATCTAACAGGGTTTTATATACACACTGTGTAAACATCTAGTTAGCGATATTTTATTTTTTGTCATAGCACTACACCATACTTTTGTTACATACGTGTAAATATCACGGCCAGCACAACACCAGATACCGACATACTTTAACAAGATGGAGATAAGGACATCCCGTCATCAAGCAACCGCGTAATACTGTTATCGTAAACTAGTCACCACATAACTATTCTGTCATCGACATACCTCAACAAGATGAAGATAAGAACATCCTGTTGCCCAGGAACCGCAACATTCTGTTATTGTAAACCAGTCATCACGTAACTATTTTGCTATCGCCACTAAGATTCCATCCCCACGAGGCTCTACTGTTATCGTATACTATATAAGCAACGACGTCACTGTATTCGAGGTCTTTCCAAACTTGTATTAAAACTAAGCATTTGTGTAACATTAATTATTAAAATAAACTTCAAACTTCAAACTTATTTATTTGTGTGATTTTGGGTACAATAGTTCTTAAGCTATAACAATATTATATGGATCTCCAAAATCTGCCTGGCGGCTTACACATTTTTATTGCGATGTCAGGTATTATCTATATTAACATTTAAAGTTAAATGACATGCAGAACAATATAGTTATTATTGACAATAAATTACGATAATCAATTACAATATTTAATAATAAATTCCAATAATTAATTATAAGATACAATAAGAAACAAAAAGAGGAGAAGAAAAGAGAATTAAAGTTGCTATATTGCATCATAAAAGATTATCATTTAAAAAACTGTTTATAGTATAGTAACTTTTATCAATGAGCATTTTTCTCAGCGCGAATTTAAATTGAACTATGTCCATATCCTTTAAATGATCAGGTATTTTATTATATATTTTTGGTCCCATACAAAATATGCTTTTATGCATTAAACTTGTTTTTGATTCCCTCAAGCATAGCCTATGCTTATAAATTCGCCATGCGGATCTCGTTTGATTATCGGATAGCTTTTTAAATAAATGTATGTTAATTTTCACAAATAAAGCTACTTCATAAATATATAGTGAGGGTACGGTTAAAATTTTTAATTCTGTAGAGTGATGTTTGCAGCTATCGGTCTGTTTAAGTTGACACATAGCTCTGATGCACCTTTTTTGGGCCTTAAAGACTATTTCTTTATTAATTGAATTGCCCCAGAATATGATTCCATAGCGTAGCAAAGAACCTACATAGCCATGGTAAGCAGTTAAGACCGCTTCACGGTTTACTTTTTTACGAAGTGTATATAATGCAAACGCAAATCTACTTAGTTTTTTACTTACTATGTCTATATGTTGCTTCCACGTTAATTTGTTGTCAATCGTTAAGCCTAAAAACTTTGTGTAAGGTACCTCTTGTATTTTTTCATTATTAAACTCTATGCTACTTTTTGTATTTGTAGATAAGCGTTGATGAAGATATATTATATGCGTTTTATTAAAATTTATTGACAGATTGTTGCGGTCTAACCATTTGATTGACTGATTTAGAGCTGTGTTAATGTTAATATCTAAATCTGTATTTGCTTCATGTTCGATAATCACCGTGCTATCGTCAGCGAATAAAACCATAGGATAAGCTACATTTTTTGGGAAGTCATTTATATATATTAGGAAAAGTAAAGGTCCTAAAACACTTCCCTGTGGGACCCCACATGTTACTGTACGCTCTGATGATGCATATTTTAATTCTCTTTTAGTTGTAATACAAATATTTCTTATTTCTACATATTGTTTCCTATTACTGAGATATGATTTTATTAAAGCAAGTACGTTACCCCGAATTCCATATGCGTCAAGTTTTGATAATAATATTTTATGGTCCACTAAATCGAACGCCCTCGTCATATCCATGAAAATAGTACAGGTCAAAGTCCTTTTGTCAATGTTTGTCATTATTCTATTCAGAAATTCATATATTGCCATGTTAATAGTTCCATTCTTCCTAAAGCCTTTCTGTTCATTTATCAAAACGTTATATTTCTCCAGGTATGAATATATAGTTTGATAGACTACCTTCTCAAAAATTTTAGAAAAACCGGTATGAGCGCTATTGGTCTATAGTTTTTCATATCCTTTTTATTTTCTTTTTTATACAGTGGTTTTACTACGCTAATTTTCAATTTTTCGGGATAAACACCAGAGCAAATACTTAAGTTAATTATATAGCTGATTGGATTCGATATAATATCAGATATGTACTTAATTGCCTTAGTTGAGATCCATCATAGCCAGTACTATTTTTGTTTTTTAAATTCCGAATTATAGTCTGTATTTGATCAGGTGTCGCTGGTGGCAAAAAGACAGATTGAGATTGTGTATACATAGTATCAGTCGAGTATCTAAAACCTTGATCAGACTTTTTCTTTAAATTCTCTACTTGGCCAATAAAATAATCATTGAAAGCATTCGCTATGCTTTTAGGATTGGTTATTTTGGTATTATTATTATTTATCTCTAAAATGTAATCAAGATGAATATTACGTCTATTTTCATTAATAAGTGACCACGTAGCTTTACACTTATTTTCAGATGACTGTATTTTATAATTATTCTTTGCTGTCTTAGTCAAATGTATAACTTTTCTTAGCCTAGTTGAATATTGTTTAAGTTTATTAAGACTATTCCTAGTTGGGTTTATTCTATGCTGCCATAACAAATGTCTTTTCCTTTTGCTACAATTTTTTATGCCCGGTGTTATCCAGGGTGGAGTTTTTAAGCTCGAGATTGTTTTTGTTATCCAGGGAAAGCATAGATTGTAAAAAAGTAAAAATGTTTCTAGAAAATTATTATAAGCTATGTTTGTATTGTCTGTTATGAATACATCATTAAATGACATGGAGGAAAGACATGATTTAAATTTATTCAAATTGACTTTACTAAAGTCACGAACTTTAATACGCCACCTATTCAATAAAATTTAAAAATAAAATTATATTTTATTTTAAATCTGAGTCTCACTTCATTAACTGGTGTCCAAGTCTGGGCAATTTTAAACTCTAAACTCCTGTATTTGAAGTATCAAATCTGCCTTCGAAACCTACAAAAGAAGTTGATGTCAAGACTTCGCCTGCACAACGACAAACCAGAGTACTCCGCCGCACGAAGACTCTGAACTATACGTAGCAGCACGAAGCTCATCAAGATCAAGAGGACGTATGAATACACTTGACTCGGAAGATACCCGATGAATTGCACGAAGATACTGATGTTTTCCTGCATCAGCACTTGAGTACACTTGCAATTTAACTAAAAGATACAAACTGGCCTGTACCCCACCAGGAAAGCACAATCCTTATTAAATCATCCACATTGAGTATCCCAAATCAAACTGGCACTAGTTTTAACACCACAGAAACCCGACACATTCCAATCCCAATATTTAAAGATGACGGTAGTGAACGAGATCTAAACGGTTTGATTAGGGCTTGTGAAAGATTTATAACGTCAACAGTATGTGATGAGCCCATTAAAATTAATTTAGTGTTGGCACCCAGTCGAGGTACCCAAGACTTCACGTGGTCCAGTATCAAAACTCTCTTGTCGCAACGTTTCAGGAGATGGGAAATAAAAATAGAAGATATAGTCATAGAAATACAAAACGTACAACCTAACCAAAATATACTTATACTTTTTATGCATGAAATTAACGAATTAATCTGCGAAGGAGAAACTATTGTCTCTGGAGCAAAGATATTTCTTGCGCCCATAGCAAAGCTAACACTTCTCAAATATATGCCATTCACGTATATGGACATTTGTAAATTAGAACCGTACAAACTAACATGCGAGAAAGTTAGACGATTCGACAGGGAAGGATATCAAATAACAAAAAATAAAAATGATAAATATTCCACATACACACAGAAACCAAGTTATCCTTTAGCAACGCAATCTAAACCGGTTTATAATAATTTTAATTTTTACCAAATTTTATCAACAAAGACAACCTTTTGTACTCTTTGTTCCACGTTGGATACCGAATAATAACAATTACCCAAATCGACACTACGAGACAAAAACAATTTAATAATAACCCGATCAATAAACACTCAAAATTAACTAAGACAAAACGAAGATGTTACTATGCGCACCGCAAGGGGCTAGACCTTGGATAAAACCAATACGTGACACAATGTTTAATATTGAAGAAGAACAACAAGAATATTACGATCAGCCAAACACATCAAATTACGACGAATACATGCGTCAGTGTAAAGAGCTGTACTTCCTAAGCTATAACGATAATAAACAAGAAGAAAGCGCAATAAATGAGGATTTTCCCTCGACCCCTATTCAAGAAACTTCCACATAATATACTACTATCACAATATAATCCACAATTATCTTACATTACCATACCAGAATTTAACGAGACAATACTACTAACTAACTCTAACTACTAAGCTATTCGACACAGGAAGCAAGCGATCCTTTATTCGACCGCATCTCGCTAAAGAATATGTAGATCAAGGACTTGCACAATAACTAGACGAACCATTTGTCGTATAAACCTCTCATCGCACTACACATCACGTAGATAAAATCATTGTCCCACCTATGAGACAAATCGTTGGAAACTAAAGCCAACTCATAGAATTTTATATGTTTGACTTTTCCAATAAATACGACTACCTTTAAGGATGGAATGCCATTTTGGATTTAAAATATCTATTTATCCAGGAGAAAATCAATTAAAACTCTTGAACGACTAATAACATTATTTTACACTGAAACGCAATTAACACTAGAAGAAATAATCAGTAGTAATCAAGAATTATTCGCAGAGAACGCATCTAGTACCTCATTTAATATAGTCCAACTTAAAATCACTTTAACACGCAATTAGCCTATATATCAACAAGCATATAGACTCCCCGAAATCCAAAGAAAAGAAGTATCCAAACAAATAAAATAAATGCTGCAAAATGGTATCATAAAACCTTTAGACTCACCATGGTCAAGCCCTGTTCATCTAGTAGAAAAACATACAGATCAAGGTCAATCAAAGAAATGGCGTTAAGTAATAGACTATCGAAAACTAAATGAACAAACGCGAAACGATAAATTCCCTCTGCCTAACATAGAAGACATCTTCTCTAAATTGTACGGTTCGAAGTAGTTTTATACCTTGGACCTAACAGCGGGCTACCATCAAATTAAAATACACCCCGATTTAATTCCTCTAACAGCGTTTTCTACATCTGACGGACACAACGAATATACCCGTACGCCGTTTGGTCTTAAAACCGCACCAGCAACCTTTAAACGAATAATTTATAATGAGTTGCGACCCCATCTAGAACAAGGTCACTGTCTTTGTATCTTGATGATGTAATCGTATTCGACACGCTAAAACAATACCAACTCCGAGTAAATATATTGACCAGCAATGGTCTACAGCCATGCCCTAAAAAGGTAAAAGCAATAAAAAATTTAACCTTATAAAGACAAAGCAAATCCTTTCTTGGTCTAATGTCAAACTATCGTCAATTCATAATTAATCTTTAAAAAATAATCAAACCCATAACGGAATGCACAAAAAACCCAAAAGGATAATACACGAGAACTTTAAACAAGCATTCGAACGTTTCAAACAACTAATTATCAACCCGCCAGTCCTATTGTACCCGGACTTTGAGAAATAATTCACTATTACCACAGATGCTAGTGAAATCGCATTAGGAGCTGTTATTTTACAGGAAAACCACCCCATACGCTTCTCGAACATTAAATGAAACCGAAAAAATATATAACACTACTGAACGAGAAATATTAGGAATACTATACGCACTAACACAATTTCGCCCCTTCATATAAACTTCATATGAACGAAGATTTATATTAGAAACCGACCATCAACGACTTGTATGGATATCTAAACTTAAAGAACCTAACGCTAAACTCACCCGATGGAGTCTATAATTACAAGAATACAACAATGAAATAAAGCATAGAAAGGGAGACACTAATCACGTAGCAGACGCACTATCACGTATAAAAATGAACTAAATGTGTGATGTCCAATCAGACTGCGCCATGTTACACGGTAACCACGATGAATCAGATACAGGCTTCGACATAAAAAACGAACATTCACCGCGACGTATGAATATATATAATCTTTGTCTCTAAAGCCGTATACCAGGTACCAATGCTACAAAAACTTAACAAGACATACGGCTATACGGTTAACCTAGAAAACCCAGACGAATTTAAAACGTTAATTATTGAACACTGTGGACAAAAAAGATATGCATTAATATGTAACGATAAATCTTTTTGTTACCGAATCGTTCGATATATTTGTAACTGACAAAATAGTTCGATATATTTGTAACCGAATCCAAAATATATCGACAATACTTTAACGATCGAAATAATATGATTTGCAGGAATACGAAAATAAATAACAGATCCCGAAGAAATACTTAGAATCATTCGGCAAACGCATAAATTTCTTCAACGACATATAGCTAACCCCGAACTAATCTAGGAAATCTCAAAAGAATACTACATAGAAAACATTAAGCAGGAAACTGCAAAATACCTAAAAAACTGCACCATATGTAACCGAGTAAAATATGACCGAAGACCAATAAAACTTTTAATGGAACAAACACCTACGCTTAGCAAGCCCATGCAAAAATGGCAACTCGATATATTAAGCTATGAGAAGAAAAATACCTAACCGGTATAGACCTTTCCTCTTAGTGGGAATTTATGGTACCACTAAGTGAGTATACGTATAACCAATGACCCAGTATTTATTAGTGAAGCTATTAAACATTACTTAAAAACATTAAGAGTTAAACAATACGTTCCTACACTTCAAGACTATACTTCACATGGCGATATAGAATGATTACATTCCAGATTAATTGAAAATTACGTACACAAAAAGAAGTTAACCGATAGTTAGATATAACACTACTAATGCTCGCCTATAACTCTACAATTCATAGCACCACTGATAAAACTCCAAACGTACTGCACTACTTCCGAAAAATAAATTTATCCCTTGAAAATATAGTAACATGCAACTATCGAAACCAAGAAAAAATAATACAAAAGTCCAAGGGTAAATCCTTACTACAAGGAAATAAAATGAGAACTCCTACCTTACCCGAACTACAAATAGGTACGCAATTCTATAAGAAACGACACCATAGGAGTAAGAATAAAAACACTTTCCTAGGACACTACCTTATAAAAAAAATACAACCTAGGAACAAAATAATATATTTTCATGCGCATAAAGATCGCGAAGTTCATATAAACTTCTTTCACCTGAAAGACGTATTTGGTTCTGTTGGTTCATATCTGGTGCAAGATACCCAACTCAGCGGAAGAATCGTAATAATTCCAAAAGAAAAGGCATGGGTCCAAGAAGATGAACGGACCCTGATCCATCCAATAAATCTCCAACCTTTATATAATGAATACTATAAGATAAGATCACTATATCTCCTTGCTATAGGAACTAAGGTAGTAAAGCATAGGGTAGATATTTTAGAAAATAACCTTTATAATTGTATATCCCATATCCAAACACCCGTTAGGAACCCGTTAGGAGGATTGATCGACGCACTAGGCGCCATAATAAAAGCAATCTAAGGTAATCTTGATAACAACGACTTAATAAATATAGAAAATAAATTTAGTCTAACCACTGATGTGCTGGAAGGCTTGAATAAAAAGATTAGTAATCTCTCACCTCACATAAATGATCTGACAAAAAAATATTAGCAAAATAATATACAACATAGTGTTACGTCTGAATTATTATTTAGTCATCAAAGTTTAACCGATATTTGTAACAATCTCAACGAAGCCTATGTATTCGCCCAACACGATATACTATACCCTTCAATTATAGACCAAGTACATTTAACAGGGAGTATAGTCAAGTTAGAAGCCCAAATCAAGCCACACATGACATTACAATCAAATATAATGATCTTTCAATTACCCATACCAAGATATCCCGAGATACCTATAATTTAGAACAATTCATCCCTATAATAAATAAGAATAAAACTCATTGCACTATCCCTTACCTTACGCCTGGCCAATATCTTATAAGAGATGATCAAGTGTACGAAGCGACTGATTGCAAACAGAGTATCTGTAACATTTGATTACCCAAGGAATGCGTTAGGAACAGCATCCTGCGTCAGCAGTGTACCTGTGAAGAGTTATTAATATTCTGCCCTATAGTTTATTCCAAAAAGATCAAAGACAACTTCTACTATAGATGGAATCTCGAAGACATCACAATCAATGATAGGTGCAACAGAAGAAAAATGGTCCTGATAGGATCCTACATTGATAACACCGATTGCTTCACACGAAAAGAAAAAACTGCAATCTAAATCTATCAAGGACTTAAAACATAACCAATCAACGACTACCCCATTTCGATGAACACAAACGAAGGTACCAACATATTACGACTCAAGCGTCTCAGCTTAGCATAGGACTCTATGTACTTTCTAGCGTGATATATTTCTTCATCATCACCTGCGTAATCTGTCAAATCAGACGAATATACTCTAGATTGGGAGGGAGCTGTAAACATCACGACCCTACCAGCACAACACCAGATACCGACATACCTTAACAAGACGGAGATAAGGACTCCCCGTTATCAAGCAACCGCGTAATACTGTTATCGTAAACTAGTCACCAAATAACTATTCTGTTATCGACATACCTCAACAAGATGAAGATAAGGTCTGTTATTGTAAACCACTCATCACGTAACTATTTTGCTATCGCCACTAAGATTCCATCCCCACGAGGCTTCACTGTTATCGTATACTATATAAGCAACGATATCACTGTATTCGAGGTCTTTCCAAACTTGTAGTAGAACTAAGCATTTGTGTAAGTGTTAAAGTGATTAAGGTTCAATATAGATTGCCGGGCTTCTTAGAAAAAACACACACGTCTTCACTGTTAGATGTATTTATTTGCACTGAAGTTAGGTGAGCATTACATTTAACTTTATAGTTAACAAAAGGATCGAACATACCGCCCACCAAAAGGGATTTTAAATACCTTTTACAGGACTACATTTTGATGAAAATTCACAAACATTTTAAAACAATTGAAAAACATGCAATTCAAGCTTATATAGGATTTGAACTAAACATATTAGCATAAACTCGCTGATAATAATCAATAGATATAGATGCATTCCTAAACCAACTACAACATTAGTTTTATTTAAAAAAAACAGATTGAGAGTTTGGTTGTGAATATAAAATCTAATTTATACCACCGAATATTTCAACATAATTACCAATTGGGTACTTGACAACTAGTAAAATCAAACAAACAATACATATATGAAATAAAGCCTTAAGTTAATTGATGAAGGAAAGTAACATTATTTTCGGACGTTTTATCAACTAACATGACTAAAATAATCAATGTAATTTGTAAAAAAGTACCCATCTAATTATAATTATCACTATGGAACTATGTATTATCAATTGGCAGAAGGCAAAGTTTTGAGATACACCTTTTAACTATATTAGGGCCACTCTTCACACTATAAACCCTAGTGATGTCATCGGGTCCAGGATGTTTGTCTACAATGCGTCCTAATGCCACTTTCCTGGTAGTAAGATTTCGGTTTTGATGAGAACAATCTGGCCAATATCAAATTCTTCCTGTCTCTTTAACCATTTGAGTCTTTGTAGAAGTCTGGCAAGGTACTCAGTTTGTCAGCGATGCCAAAAATTGGTAAGTAATTTTTGATGTATTGCCACCGTGATAAGCTTGACAGAGAGGTATTCAAGGTTGGGGATGGTATAGTAACTGGAGCCTCTCCAATAAGAAAATGTCTAGGAGTTAGTACATTGACATTCTCTAAGTCTGCATCATCCAATGGGTAAAGAGGGCGTGAATTGAGGCATGCTTCAACTTGACAGAGTACTGTGGTCATTTCTTCAAATGTTAAGTTCGTATTCATGATCCGTTTGAGATGATATTTCATAGATTTTACCCCTGCTTCCCATAGACCTCCAAAATTAGGGCTATATGCAGGAATGAAATGCCATTGCGTGCCGTCAGATGCCAGTAGATCGCATACATGGTCTTCGAATTAAAATTTTGCTTCTTTGAAAGCTTCTGCGAGCGCTTTGTTGGCTCTGACAAAGTTTCGTCCCTGATCGCTCCACAAATGACTACATCGCCCACGACGAGCCACAAAGCGACGGAAGGCTCCTATAAAGGCTTCGGAAGTCATATCTCCCACCAGCTCAAGATGAATACCCTTTGTCGACATACATATGAAAATGGCGATGTAAGATTTATTTGACTTCGCACCTCTGCCTTTAGACATTAAGACGTTGTATGGACTAGCAAAATCTACGCCACTGTGAAGGAATGGCCTGGATGGCGTTACTCGCACCTTTGGTAGCTCCCCCATCAATTGGGTGCGAGATCTGGCATTCAACTTCGCACAAACAAAACATTTATGTACATATGCCTTTACTACGCATTTGGCTTTAAGAATCCAGTACCTTGACCTCAAGTAGTTCAACATCAGTTGTACTCCTCCGTGCAGAGTTTGTTTATGAGCTTCGGTGACTATTAATGAGGTAAGTGAGTTCTTGTTGTCTAATACTATAGGGTGCATCTTCTCATGATCAAGATATGCATTCTTCAATCTGCCACCCACCCTGAGTATCCTTTTAGCGTCCAAGTATGGATTAAGTGTCTTCAAACGACTTCTATTTTTTATTTTATTTCGTTCCAGTGGTCAGGTAAGTATGTATGGTTTTCCTTTTCTCTAGGTCTATATTTTCATTAACTGATATCATATGTATTTCTTTCTGTTTCAGGTGTTCAGGACCGTGCCACCAAAGTAAGTACTTTCTCAATTCAGGGGCCAACATTCCTCTCGAGGCGACATCTGCTGGATTGTGCTGCGACTCAATGTGATACCATTTGTTTCCAATATTGTCAAGTATAGTAATCACCCGATTTCTGACAAATGTTTGCCTCCTGTTCGGATCTCCATTAAGCCATGACAACACGATCGTAGAATCAGTCCAACAGAATATTTGACTCTTGGGTATGCGCGTTGGTTCACTGATATGTTTTAACAATTTCGACAGAAGAACGGCACCACATAGTTCCATTCGAGGAAGAGATAATGATTTAATAGGAGCTACCTTTGTCCTGGCAGCGATAATGCCAGTCTGATAATCGCCTTTGGCATCTCGAACTCTCAGGTAAGCTACTGCTGCATAGGCTTTTGTTGAAGCATCACAATAACCATGAATAGAAACAGTTCTCCGATTTTCATGAGCAGTATGAAGCCTGCTGAATTTTATATATTTTATATCTTCAAAACTATTTCTTATGTTCAACCATTCATTTTTTATTTCAGGTGAAATTTCTTGATCCCACTGTGTTTTTTGAATCCATAACCTTTGGATCATGATCTTTGCCGGTAGCAATGCAGGAGCGAGCCAACCAAGAGGGTCGAAGAGCCGTTGAACTTCTGACAATATTTTTCTCTTTGTAAAGGTTTCAGATGAGGGTGGCAGCTTAAGGTTGTATTTCAATACAGCTTCTCCCATGTTCCAGGATAAGCCCAAAGTCTTTATCAAGCCATCCAACTTGATATCAATATTAACGTGAGCGCTGAGCTCAGTTGAATGAAATTGCTGAAGAAAATCTGAGTTATTGGATGCCCATTTCTGCAGGATAAATCCTCCTTTACTAAGAATTTCCTGTACTTCTTTAGCTACACTAATTGCCTCTTGAACAATGTCCTGGCCTGACATCAAGTCGTCCATGTAAACATCTTCTGTAATAGTCTTTGTCGCTACAGGATAATTTTCACTTTCATCCTTAGCTACCTGCTGCAAGGTTTTGACTGCAAGGTATGGTGCACATGCCGTGCCGAAAGTGACACGAAGAAGCCGATACTTTTTGATAGGCTCATTAGGATTATTACGCCATACAATTCTCTGGTAGTCAGTGTCTTCTTTTGAAACGAGTATTTGTCTATACATCTTTTGAATGTCAGCTATGAAACCAATCCTCTTCAGACGCCAACGCATGACCAGTGACCTCATGTCGTCTTGAAGTTGTGGCCCAACCAGTAGCTCATCATTGAGTGATATGTTGTTGGTACCCTTATGAGATGCATCAAATACTGGTCTAACTTTTGTAGTCTCACTTTCTTCTTTAACTACTGCACGGTGGGGTAGGTAGACTGCTGGTTTTTCCATTTCATCTCTTGTGACCTCCTCCATATGTTTCATTTCACAGTATTCATCAATTGCTTTTGTATATTCTTTTTTCAGATTTTCATTCTTCGTAAAACGTCTTTCAAAGTGTAGTAATCTTCTTATAGCTCCGTCCTTTGTATTACCATGCGGAGAATGCGGTTCTTCAATTTTAAATGGTAGTTTGACTATATAGCGACCTTTCTCATTTCGTGTACGTGTGTCTATGTATATTTTCTCACATTTTTCTTCTTCCTTGGTGAATTTTTCCTTTGTGTCTATTTCGACTTCCCACATAGATTTTAACATATCATCCAGATCTAACATGTGATGCATTACTAGTATTTGTTTCTCTGAAAATTGTGCTCGTATCTTTCCAAATAAGGTCCAACCCAAGCTTGTATTTTGGGCATGGGGAGCCAGGTGGACCTTTGATAATTTCAGCCTTTAACATTTGAGCATAAACTTCTACTCCTAACAGCATATCTACTCGCCCTGGTGAATGGAAACTCGGATCTGCCAAAGCGAGTGTCTGTAAGTGTGGCCAGAAGTGCACTGTACCAGTAATTGTTTTGGATGGTAAGTACAAGGTTAATCATGTTGGCATTACGTAAGCAGTAATCGCAAGCTTGAAGTCATCGTCACATCTTGAATGAAGCTTGATATGTACCATGTGACTAACTGTGGTCTGTGTGGTTCCAACGCCAGCAATCGTTCCTTTGACAGCAGTTCTTTTGACTATTAACAATTGTGCAGCTCGTTCACTCAAAAAATTTGCTTGCGAACCTTGGTCAACCAGAGCGCGCAGTATCGTGCTGTGTCCCTGTTCATCAGACACTCTAACCAATGCTGTGGCGAGCAAAGCTGAAGACTTTTGAGACACAAAGTGCGTAGATATTGCTACCTCAGGTTTTTCGGCGTGTTCGGAATTTTGTTGTTGCTGTTGTTCTTCTACTTGAGTATGGTGAGTTTTCAAATTGTCTGATTGACCACCGCTGGACTGGTGCAGTAACGTGCGATGGCGGCGGTTGCATCTCCTGCAGGACATTCGATTGCGACATTTCATGACAGAATGTCCTGACATCAAACAATTGAAGCATAAATTGTTCTTCTTAATAAATTCACTGCGTTCACTTGGTTGTAAATTGCAAAATTCCTTGCAGTGACACAAGGTGTGCTCAGCGTTACACATAGTACACGACTTGATTGGCGATGAAACATTCTTCTCTTCTGTGGATGTGGTATGGAATGTCTTCGTCTTCATAACCGTCTGCTCCCTTTTAACTGCAGGTTGAACCATCTCAAGTGTCCGGTACTTCGTCTCAAAAAAAGTCTTTAATTCATTCCAGGTAGCTCAGCAGCCTTTTCCTTGTAAGATTCTTCTTCCCAGGCCGTGTGTGTGTCTACGTCGAGCTTCTGTACAACTAAGTAAATAATTAGCTGATCCCAGGATTCGGTAGGTAATTCTTGATTTTTCAGACTATTTAAACACTGAGAGGTTGTATCCAACAAGTTCTTAATTTGGGTAGCCGATGGAGGGCTAATTCTCTTCTGGGTAAATAATTTCTGCAGTACGGAGTTGACTATCATCCTTTTATTTCCATAACGTTGCGCAAGTATATTCCAAGCCTGATCATAATTATTATCAGCAACGTTAACATGTTTTAACAATGCTTTAGGTTCACCGGCAAGGCTCAACTTCAGGTAGTGTAACTTCTGAACATTACATAAAGACGTGTTGTTGTGTACCAGCGACGTTAACATATCTCGGAACATAGGCCAGTCATCGTAACACCCAATAAAGGTTGGTAGTTCAATACGCGGTAATTTAACACTTTGCTGCCTCGGTACTTCATGGGTTTCAATGTTTATCGTTTTCTTAGATATTGACTCCAACATATCCTTAAAATCGCCTTGTAAACATGAATATAAATCTTCAATAAGAAAATAATCTTCATTTGCGAAATAAGAAACATCATTTCGTTTACATTTAGGCGTGCACTTCACCAATTCTTGATGTGTCGTATTGAAAGTTCGTCAATATCCTTCGAGACACTGCAACTTTGTTTCAATATAACCTCTTAAAGTAATTTAAAGAAGTGTCCAAAACAAAGGTTGACCCTTTGTTTTGGACACTTCTTCAAATTACTTTGTGTTTTTTGAAGTAATAAAAATGTATCTTCTAACGAGTTAACTAACTGTTGTTGTTCACTAGTTATCGTAACACTCATTGTTCACGTGATATGTATTCGTAATAATCTTGAAAATGTTTTCATAAGTTGAGGTTAAGTAGATTTGTTTCTAGTTATCAATAACGTAGTAATGATATCTTCGATAATTTGTGTTCACACTAATGAAACCTCGACCGCTCAGGAATGCGGCCTATTGTTCTCGGCTCGCCGGCCGGATCGCCCAGATGTCGATTTTTATGCGGCTCGTTTGGACCATATGTTAAAGTGATTAAGGTTCAATATAGATTGCCGGGCTTCTTAGAAAAAACACACACGTCTTCACTGTTAGATGTATTTATTTGCACTGAAGTTAGGTGAGCATTACATTTAACTTTATAGTTAACAAAAGGATCGAACAGTAAGTACAGGACGCTGGTTCCAGCTTCTACAGCACGTAGAAGGAATTCCAGAAATACGGACTGGAACTCCATTAGGAGTGACCTCAGAATAGATTTGGAGGATTTTAAGGGTACGTTCAATTCTATAATAGACATCGACTTTACAGCAGACAAATTGGTCCAGACTGTAAATACGGCCTGGACAAACAACTGCCCTGAGAGGGAACTTAGGCCCAAAAGGGTACCGTGGTGGACGCCAGAGTTGGTCAAACTGCAGCTAGAAGCCAGACGAGCGTTTAACAATGCTAGGACCAGCAGAGACTACAGCGGTTACGCTAGTTGTTTGAACAACTATAACAAAGCTGTGCGGAAATCCAAACGGAAGGCTTGGAGAGCATACTGTGAAAACATCAGTCCTTTCAGATCCTGAAGGAATGAGGCTCTCCAAAGCTATCTCGACTGTCAGAACACACCCATTGACAACCATTAAAGATGGCAATGGGCAGCGAACAGGGTCTGGTAAGGAGACACTAGCAATGATGCTAAACACACACTTTCCAGACTGTAAGATAATAGAAAAGGAGCAGAAGGACCCGATCAGCCTAGTTGAACTAAGCTGTCGTACAACCAAAGCAGATTGGGACACTGCTAGGAAGGTAGGGGATGAAGGGAAGGTCGGCTGGGCTCTAAATGGTTGTCAACCATTCAAGTCACCTGGTCCAGACATGCTTTATCCCATCACCTTCCAACAGGGAGCTGTACTCTTGATTTCGCATTTGTGCAGATTATACAGAGCCTGCATAGCTTTTGGATACAGTCCAAAGATATGGAGGCGTATTAAAGTCATCTACATACCAAAACCGGGCAAAGCGAACTACGAAGAAATCAAGGCATACAGACCTATCAGTCTCGAGTCGTTCTTCTTGAAAGCCCTGGAGAAGTTAGTAGATAGACATGTCAGGGAGGGAGCATTATGGAAATGCCCCCTCCACAGGCTACAATGTGCCTACCAGTCGGAAAAATCCACTGAGACGGTACTAAATTTTGTGGTAAATAAGGCAGAATATGCATTAGAGAACCAGGAAGTTTGCATTGCTGCATTCCTGGATATTGAGGGAGCTTTCGATCGGACCTCCTTTGATGCCATCAGTTTGGCATCGGCAAATCACGGCATATAGCCAACCATTTGCAAGTGGATCGATTGTATGCTCAGGGGTAGAATCATTAGGTCTGAGTTGTTAGGAAATGAAATAACGACAACCAAGGGCTGCCCTCAGGGTGGAGTACTCTCACCACTCTTATGATGCTTGGTCGTCAATTCACTCCTAGAACAACTCAACAAAGGTCGGATATGCGGATGACTTGGTGATACTCATCAATGGAAAGTTCTCGAGTACGGTATCTAGTCTCATGCAGAAGGCCCTGATTATGGTGGAAAAATGGTGCATTTATCGATCAACCCAGGGAATACTACTGTCGTCCCGTTTACTAGGATGAGGGATCTGACAGGGTTGGGAACTCTCTCCATGTATGATGGTACGCAGTTACAATGGTCCATGGAGGTGAAGTATCTAGGCATGACCTTAGATAGCAAACTAACGTGGAAACCTCATGTAGACAAAGTCATAGAGAAGGCCCAGCGGGTCTTCGGCATGATTCGTTCTACTTATGGGAACACCTGGGGGCTAAAGTCCAAGGTCATCAAGTGGCTACACACGATGATGATAAGACCCATACTCACGTATGGAAGCGAATCAGACGAATGGAGACAAGGTCTACAATCCCCTGACAAGGGTTGTCTCATCTGGTACACTGATGGTTCCAAAATGGAAATAGGATCGGGCGCTGGTATCTATACTAATGACTGCAAGGTGAGCCAAAGCATGGGCAAATATGCAACGGTCTTCCAAGCGGAAACCTATGCTATAATTGCCTGTGCTCAGGAGAACATCAACAGTAATGTCACTGACAGGACTGTGAGGACTGTGTGTATTCTCAGTGACAGTCAAGCTGCTCTCAAGGCTCTGGACTCGTGTAGGGTAGACCTAAACAAACTTGGCAGGAAGAACACAGTTAGACTGGTGTGGGTTCCGGGGCATGCAGGGGTGCAGGGCAATGAGGAGGCTGATGAATTAGCCAGATCATTCGTGGGACTCTCTGAGAGCACCGTCAAGGCAGCTTTGAATGCATATGGCAATGATAGACACAGGCTGGAGTGGATGGCCAATAGGGGTCTGGAACACTCCAAGAAATTCATTGCAAACAGAGCCACAGGCTTCACCCAGCAGTTCTGCGGGTATAACAAGAGCCAAATACACCTGCTCACAGGAGCATTCACTGGCCATTTTGGCACCAACGACTTCCTGTGCAGATTGAGATTGGCACATAATTCGATGTGCAGAGCCTGTGGTGAACAGGACGAGTCCATATCGCACCTACTATGTGAATGCGACGCGTTGGCTGGATTGAGGATGGGTCTGATGGGATTGGCATATCCAAACCCTAAGGACTTCAGGCTTCTCCCTCTGAAGTGTACGCTACGCCTGATGCAGTACATTCATAGGGAGATAGCTAAGGGATAAATCTTGGGGCCGTCACAAAAGATCCCAATGGGTCGAAGTGTCGCACACATAAGATAAGATAAGCATTTATGTAACATTAATTTTAATAAAAATAATTGTTTAAATAAATTTTTATTTGATTTTAAATCTGAGTCTCTCTTCATTAACTTACGCGTCTCGCGGTATATATGTATATGAAAACCTGTGATGAAAACACACTTTATCTGATGTATTTCGTGTCGTATTTTTGATCATAAATACAATAAAGTACTAAAAAGCGGTATGCCTATCCTTTTTCATGATCGGTGATAATATCACAATATATACAACTTCTGTCTTCTGTGATACTCATCATGTGTAAAATGTGCTTAAAGAAACGTCAAATGTAAATGTAAAGGAAAGATACAAACAAAAACTCACCACAACGTTATAGAAGCACATGATATGAAACGGCCGCACAGTGGGCAAGTCGGGTATGTTTCGTCTCATAACTTCATAAATTGTTTCAAAAGATAATGAGCTGTAATTTTGCACACGTATATTTAGATGTATAAGGTTTTATATACAGGGTGTCCAAGAACCTGGCGTCCAACTGGATTCCCACGATGCCCCAAGTTCTAACAGTACTCAGAAAAATATTTTAAAAAATCCACCCCATGTACTTACAGAATTATACTGATTTCAAAAAAAAAGGGGAAATGAGCACCCTGTGACATACTTTTGAATGCTGTGACTGCTAATGCTGATAATTTCGATATTTCTTGGAGGTTTTGTAATCTAGGGTATTGCTGTGTCTAAATAGAATGTAAAAATAAAGTACTTATTGTACCATTTTAAAATAAAATATTATTTTAACTAAAGGTGATATGGAAAACTATTGAATTTCGCAACTTTGACCGACTGTAGTGTAAAAAAAATGTACCAAAATAGTATGGCAAGTGACGTCAAATTTTGACGCGTTTATTCCTCTTTTTAAAAAGGTATAATACTTACACATTAATTTGAAAAAAAAAAATTTTGATAATATTTTTACTCAACAACCCAATTTTTACGATGTCTTACAGAATTCTTAGAAAGAAAAATTTACGACGAATTGAATCTAACCTCTAAAGAATTACTGTTGTATGCTCATAAAAATAACAACAGGCCTCTCAAAAAACAGGTTAGACCGTAAGGGACGGTATGTGCATGCATCTCACCATAGTGATTCGTTATTACAACAGGAGGGAGCAAGACAGAAACTATCTTTGCGATTTGCTGGTTCTTCTTTATGGTACCCCATTATTCAGGTAAGAGTGAGGGAGAAAAAGGTTAGAGGTGCGAGTGAGATAGATAGTGACGCTATCTGGGATCGTGCTATTTAGGATAACAGTACGGTCAGTACGCGTCACTGCCTCCTGCCGTTACTACGCACCTCTCTCTTATTGTTACCATTGATCACGTACTACGATTTAAAGCTTTGTTTATTGGACTCGATTACTCTTTGTGCTCTGGACTTTGAAACGCACTCTTTACGACGACCTTTGCCTGTGTTTGGACAGTTTGTGTTTTGTGTGTGCTACCATGGCGACCTACACTCCGCAAGAATACGCAAATATGCACTACATTTATGGAGAATGTAGAGGTAATGGACGAGCTGCAGCGAGACTTTACAGAGAAAGGTATCCGAGGGCTACGCGATATCCCGACCATCGAGTTTTCATTAATGTGCACAGATCACTATGTGACGGGCGGTTCCCCAATCAAGTAGCTGGTGAAGGACGACCCGTAAATGACTTCATACGCGATGAAGTTTTAGAGGCGGTGTCGGCAAATCCAAGCATCTCTGTGCGAGGAATAGAAGCTGATACGGGGATACCGAAGAGCACAGCACACAGTATTCTCCAAAAAGAAGAATATCATCCGTACCACGTACAGCGAGTGCAAAGTCTTTTACCTCGAGACTATCCGAGCCGAGTCGCGTTTTGTGAAACAATCCTGCAAAAACATCGAGAAGACGAAAACTTTATCGACAAAATTTTGTGGTCAGATGAATCTACATTTAAGAAGGATGGCTACATGAACCTACACAACTTGCACGAGTGGCATGTGGAAAATCCGCACTTGATGCGAGAAGATAGATCCCAGTACCGGTTCAAAGTGAACATGTGGGCCGGTATTCTCTGTGGGAATATTATTGGTCCATTTGAGATGCCCGAGAATTTGACTGGCGAATCATATTTAAATTTTCTTCAAAATGATTTGCCAAACTTACTAGAAGAGACCCCACCAGATATGTGGTTCCAACACGACGGCTGTCCAGCACATTTTCGCGTATCCGTTAGAGAGTTTTTGGACGAGCAATACCCGAACAGGTGGATTGGGCGATCAGGAACAATCCCGTGGCCAGCCCGCTCACCTGACTTAAATCCGCTGGATTTTTTTTTCTGGGGAACTATGAAGGAGCTCGTTTATGCGAAGCCCATTAATGACATCGCTGACCTTCGTGAGAAGATAACACAAGCAGTGCAGGTGATACGTCAAAAAAGTTACTCGCGAAACATAAAGCGGTCCTTTTTAAGGAGAGTGAGAGCTTGTATTGCCGCGGGTGGTCAACATTTTGAACATTTATTGTAATAAAATATCTTTAAACTAACATTCTTTGCTTTTATTCTACTGGGAACCCATCTACCTGTGTGTATTTCCTTCTTGCTCACTCTTGGAACCGAAGTAAATAATAGTAGTAACATAACAGTTTCTAAGATAAGAAAGGGTCCGACAGTTACCGTTAGTAGGTAGGCACTTCGTAAAAATTGGGTTGTTGAGTAAAAATATTATCAAAATTTTTTTTTTCAAATTAATGTGTAAGTATTATACCTTTTTAAAAAGAGGAATAAACGCGTCAAAATTTGACGTCACTTGCCATACTATTTTGGTACATTTTTTTTACACTACAGTCGGTCAAAGTTGCGAAATTCAATAGTTTTCCATATCACCTTTAGTTAAAATAATATTTTATTTTAAAATGGTACAATAAGTACTTTATTTTTACATTCTATTTAGACACAGCAATACCCTAGATTACAAAACCTCCAAGAAATATCGAAATTATCAGCATTAGCAGTCACAGCATTCAAAAGTATGTCACAGGGTGCTCATTTCCCCTTTTTTTTTGAAATCAGTATAATTCTGTAAGTACATGGGGTGGATTTTTTAAAATATTTTTCTGAGTACTGTTAGAACTTGGGGCATCGTGGGAATCCAGTTGGACGCCAGGTTCTTGGACACCCTGTATATATATATATATATAGACATATATACAATTATAATTAATAATTTTTCCTTTTGACGAAAGTAAAGATAAATAAAAGTCAAATTAAATCTATATAATATATTTAAAAAAATAATCTTATCTTGTTTTAATGCAGTTCATATAATATTTACTATATTAGCCTCATCAGCCTCACCCATAAAATGCAACGCTTGACCATAGGCATTGAGTACGCAATCTAATCCATACTCTTGTAACAAATCCATGTTTTTTCGTTACCTTGTTTTTTCGAAGGAGTCCACGCAGCAGAAACCAGTCGCCGGTAGGAGGAAAATCTGATGTGCCTGCAGGCAACAACAGCAGAGAAACAAGTAGACGCCAGGACTACGGGGCGGGTGCTGGCTGGTTATAGGAGAGCCCCAAGAATCTCGATCTCACAATCGTGTGACGGGAACAGCCTGACCATCGAAGGCGAAATTAACAGAACGCCGTGCAAGTTGACATTGAACACTGGAGCTTCTCGAACTGTCGTCAGTTTCCGACTAGCAAGACGGTTTCTTGGGGACTATAACGGGAACCATGAATGTGTACATCTTAGAACAGCTACCGGTCAGCACATAACCGTCCGAGGTGAGAGGGAGGTGGACATGAAACTAGGTAATACAATTTATCGCCACAACGTCATCGTGGCTGACATAGTGGACGACTGCATCCTAGGTTTAGACTTCTTGCGGAAGCATCACTGTGAGATCGACGTTAGTGAAGGAGTATTGAAGTGTGGCTCAGAAGAAGTATTCATGGAGGGCGCATCATCGGGAAAAGTGTACTGCCTAAAGAAAGTAGTACTTCGTACAACCAAACCGACCTCGGGTCGGAAACAATTATACCGGTTTGCCTACCAAGGAATTCTGATCAGGCAAATCGATGTGTAATTATAGAAGGATTGGACAACGATGCTCCATGGAAGATTGCACGCACTCTGGCGAAGGATACCAATGTTACATCGGTACGCGCATTGAACCCAAGCGACAAGGAGCTGGTACTCAAGAAGGGCATGATATTGGGCACCTGTGAAGGAGCATCCCCTTTTCTCTACGACTATCCCAGTTTATGATATAGCGTTCCCCTACACCAACCGTTAGGTTATAATAGAGGAGCCGCTGTACCTTCCAGTGCCCGAGAGCACCTTCCGGGACCAGTTATAGACAGGTCTTGTCCCCAAATCCCGACTCTCCACCCTAACCTCAGAGATCCGGTTCTCGTAAGCGAGCTACCTCGTGAGACTACCTATTCTCCAGATAGGTACCGGAGCAATAAAGCCGCTCACTACTCGCAACTCAAGCAGTTGCTAACGATAACCTCGCTGAAGCCAACGGAGAAGCCGCCTCCCATATCTCCAGTATGGTACCGGAGCTCTGTAAGGCACGTTCACTTCCCGACATACATCCGTATGCCTACCCAAATAGGCCTACAAGCCGGGTGTGGCCCGAGTCACTCTAGCTATGACTCTTACTTGCTGAGCAGGCAAGCTCCCGAGATGCGTTGCGGCAGTGAAACCACACTGCCACTTCGCTAAAGGCAACTCCGTGCCTCATGCGACCGACTGGTTCGCACTGGCCGCGTCTGAGTCCGACGCTCGAACGCAACGTGCTTGCCGAGCAAACGAACATGTCGTCCTCAGCGGCCAACCACATACCCCTGCGAGTCCAACACCAATGTCAGGCACCGCGCACTCTATTCAGCGGTCGATAGAACACGCCTTTCGAGGCGCAGTGGGCTTCCTGACCACGCAGTACCCTGGTCCAAAGGGGGAGACCCGTAGTTCTCCCTCCGAAACCCTATCTACTCGGGTCCTGCTAGATGCCATGAACAGCCTACCAACGCCAAAGTTCAAAGAGCAAGGTACGACGTGTCTTCTCTTTTAAAGGACTGCCGGTATAACCTGTCGAGAGAAGAAAAGAACAAGGCTGAGACGATGTTAAACCGGTTTGCCGACATCTTCTCGACTAGTGATGCTGACATAGGCAAGACTGCCCTAGTTCAACACAATATAAACACAGGCAATAAGGTACCGATCCGCCAGCGACCAAAACGTGTACCAGTGGCACGAGAACGTGAAGTTAACGCTATGATCGAGGGTATGGTAAAAGAAGGTGTGATTGAGCCTTCGTCCAGTCCATGGTGTTCACCAGTAGTTTTGGTGAAGAAGAAGGTTGGCAGCATGCGCTTTTGTGTGGACTATCGTCGGCTAAACGACATCACAAAGAAAGACAGCTACCCGTTGCCAAGGATTGACGACACTCTGGATACGCTAACGGGGATGAAGTGGTTTTCTACTCTAGACCTGAAAAGTGGCTACTGGCAGGTCGAGATACACCCTCGAGATAAGGAGAAGACAGCATTCTCCACAGGCAAAGGATTGTGGCAATTCAATGTCACGCCCTTTGGATTGTATAATGCCCCTGCCACTTTTGAGAGGTTGATGGAACGGGTACTTACTGGATTAATTGGAGATGCCTGCCTGGTCTACTTGCACGATATTATCATAGTAGGACGCACCTTTGAGGATCACCTTCGCAACCTGGAACGTGTGCTCTCGAAGATTCGAGGAGCCAACCTGAAGTTAAGTCCAAAGAAATGCGCATTGTTCAGGCGGCAAGTGAACTTCTTAGGACACGTGGTCTCCGAAAAAGGCATCCAAACGGACCCGGATAAGATCATTGCTGTCAAGGACTGGCCAGTTCCGGAAAATAAGACACAAGTTAGGGCATTTCTTGGTTTGTGCTCCTACTATCGACGGTTTGTAAGGAACTTTGCTGACATCGCCCGGCCTCTGCATAAGCTCACCGAGGACAAGATAAAGTTCTGCTGGAATGAGAGCTGTGACGTCGCATTTCAGAAGCTGAAGGAACATCTATGTAATTCACCGATTCTAGGCTATCCTGACAATGAACATGAACTTGTAGTAGATACAGATGCCAGTAACACCGGCATTGATGGCGTGTTATCTCAACGTAAAGGAGAGCATGAGGTTGTAATAGCGTATTTCAGCAAAGCCCTATCCAAACCTGAAAGGAACTACTGTGTCACGCGAAGGGAACTTCTAGCTGTTGTAAAGACATGACTTCAGCAAATATTTGTTGGGGCGGAAATTTCACCTGCGAACCGACCACGCTGCATTGAAATGGCTACTACAGTTTAAAGACCCAGAAGGACGGGTAGCAAGATGGATTGAACAACTACAGGAATTCGACTTCGTAATACAGCATCGCAGTGGCAAGTCACATGGTAATGCAGATGCTCTGTCGCGTAGACCGTATCCCGACCAGTGTAAGCACTGCGCCAGGCAAGAGGCCAAGCAGGAAGGACTAGTGAGGATGTTGAGGATGGATCTTAGCGAAGACTGGAAGGAAACTCTGCAGAGAACGCAACAAGAGGACAAAAACATAAGATCCATCCTCGTATGGAAGAAAACAGGTGCTTCGAGACCTCACTGGAGTGAAGTTGCGGCAACGAGCTCTATCACCAAGAGCTACTGGGCACAGTGGGAAAGCTTGGTT
Organism: Catocala nupta; assembly: GCA_963675205.1. Taxonomy (NCBI): domain Eukaryota; kingdom Metazoa; phylum Arthropoda; class Insecta; order Lepidoptera; family Erebidae; genus Catocala; species Catocala nupta. The sequence goes on from OY776082.1 coordinate 15,648,174, forward strand.
ATCCAGGATGGAGTTCTGTGCCGTAAATGGGAGAATGCTCGAGGTTACAAGTGTCACCTGCAAATGGTCGTGCCAAAGCTCAAGGTGCCGGAAGTTTTACAACTCTATCTTAATGGGAGTTCGGGAGGTCACATAGGAGTTAAGAGAATTCTGATTAAGATCCGGGAACGATTTTATTGGATCCACTGTCGAGAAGACGTTGAGGACTGGTGCCGCAAATGCACGAGTTGTGCTGCCGTGAAGGGACCACACACTCGCAGCAGGGGTGAATTAAAGGTGTACGATGTTGGAGCCCCGTGGGAACGTATTGCATTAGATGTTGCCGGACCGTTTCCTGAAAGCCAAAGTGGGAACAAGTACTTCATGGTGGTCATGGATTACTTCACAAAGTAGCCGGAAGTGTTCGCAATTCCCAATCAAGAGGCATCTACGGTGGCCGACAAGCTAGTCCATGAAGTCTTTTGTCGTTTCGGGGTGCCCTTAGAGATCCACAGTGACCAAGGTCGGAACTTCGAGTCTGAAGTATTTAAGGAAACATGTACTGTGATGGGTACCCACAAAACGAGGAGGACTGCTTATCATCCGCAATCAGACGGCATGGTTGAACGATTTAACCAGTCTCTGGAAAGATATCTGGCGAAAGTCGTAGAAAGCAAACAAAGGGATTGGGACAAACACATTCAACCGTTTCTCCTGTCATACCGTAGTGCCGTTCACTAAAGCACATCAATAACACCTGCTTTCGCTAACTTCGGAAGAGAACTACGATTACCTGCAGACTTGATCACCGGCATCCCACCTAAATCTCCACACAGCATAACAGATTATGCGAATGATTTGCGCAACAGGATGAATGATGTATACGAGCACATCAGAAAGACCGGTCAGCAGATGTCTGAGAGGATGAAGACCCGATACGATCGGAAGGCGAACAATAAAGGCTTCGCGGAAGGATCGCTGGTGTGGTTACATAATCCGGTACGCAGCAAAGGAAAATCTCCTAAGTTGCAGGCAAAATGGGATGGACCCTATCGCATAGTCACTAAGATGAATGACGTCACCTACCGGATCCAGAAAGGACCACGAGGTACATCAAATATCGTTCATGTGGATCGATTGGCACGCTACTACGGATCCAACAATGTTCGGGACGAACATGTCTAAGAGGGGGACAGTGTTACGGCTAACGCCCTCTGTCGGCACTGTCGGGAAGAGTCGGCGGTTTCTAATAATAATTTATTACAGCACCATCTATTGACATCTTACGGAACTACGTATTTGTCGGTACGAGTTCAGTGGAGAAAGCGCTGGCACATTCTCGAACCATCGCGCTGTTGCGTGCCGTGTGTGACGTTTTCTGGAAAACTCCACAAGCGCTTTCCCCGCGTATAAATAGAGCGCACGCGCACCGCCGAGTCAGTTTACTATCGTAAGCGATCAAGTGTCATCGAAGCGAACGGAAGCGAAAATACTATGGAGTTTAAAGCAGTTACAGTGGAAAAGTGTAGTATAGTGTTTGTAGTGTTTTAAATTTAATTGTGTGATAGAATAATACGTTTTAGTCGGTAATATTGTTTTATATTTTTATCCGTCGAACCCAGCGCGTAACAATATTATTTGCGAAACAAATAAACGAGATCATAAGCTTTTTAAAAATGTATATTACTTATATACTTATATCAAAAACTTAGGAGTAACAAGGCATTGGATTATAATAACGTACCGCGTCAAAATTATGCTATCAAACATGATATTTATACATATATTAAAGAAATAAATTTAGTTAACATGATTATTATCCCATAACATCGACTTTTGTGAGAAACAGTTTTGAGACAGCGTTGTATGGAGCTTTCCCATAGTGGGCCGGCGCAGTGCTGTCTTTTAGCGATAACTTGCATTAACAGAATGGTATCCACAGAAGTGCCTTCACTCTGTGTGGCGTTATTATTTAAGGGTTATGCCTAGTTTTTCCCTTGTTATCTACGAGGGAACAGATCGAACAATAACAAATTTGAAGGGTACTCCCTATACTATAATAAATACTAATTGAAGGAGACAGTGGAAGCCGATCCGAGTCAAACTACCTAGGAATTACCGGCACGGTTAAACATTACCCTACCTACAATCAATATTGTAGGTAGGGTAACGTTAAACCATGCTCATTTGCATCAAATCAATAAGATAAAAAATATGAAAAATGGGTGTCTCATGATTTGACTGATCTGCAGAAAGAAATGCGTGTTGAAACTTGTGAATCGGTACAGAAATGAAAGAATATTGGATTGAATTGTGACATGTGACGAAAAGTGGATTCTTAACGATAACCGTAAGCGAAAAATGCAATGGCTGACCCCAGATCAAACGCCGCAACAGTATTCTAAAGCAAAGCTTACCGATAAAAAGGTAATGGTAACTGTGTGGTGGTCTCTTCATGGTGTTATTCACTATAGCTTTCTCAGGTCTGGTCAAGCAATAACAGCAGATGTTTACTGTGCCGAACTTCAAACAATTATGGCGAAACTAGCAGTGAAACAGCCCCGACTCGTGAATCGATCTTCACCATTATTGCTCCCTGATAACGCAAGACCTCACACTGCACGAGAAACCGTTGTAACTCTACAGGAGCTGCAGTTAGAAACCATACGTCATCTCCGTACTCGTCAGACCTTGCTCCAACGAACTATTTTTCTTTTTGGGATCTGGACAATTTTCTACGTGATAAAAAAATTTCTTTCATCATTTTTTACTTCCGTACAAAATGCTTTCACACAGTTTGTCGAATCTAGATCCCCGGAGTTCTATTTTAAAGGCATAAATGAACTTCAGTTTAGATGGCAGCATTATATTTCGATTAAATAAATAGGTTATGTACTTAAATCTTAGAAAAAAAAACGAGTTTCAATTTTTCAGTACAAATCGGCAATTTCATACTTTAACCTCTAATATTTCATAGGCCCTGTACAAGTTTAAATTTAATTTCCCTGCAACTATATCGTGTACCAAAAAGATGTCAAGACGGGTAAAAGTATCATAAAAATTGGATTATTCACAAAGTAATATAATCAATATAGATGCCATCTCCGTGTCGGACTCTTCTATTTGCGATCTAGAAGATTGCATTCCCACAAATCTCACACCAAAACAATCGCTTAAAATTGTAGGTAATGTGGCTATGTTAGGGTGTATAGAATAAAAATGACTCCACTCACGGTTACAGCATATATATTGTCCAGGTCCGTAGACACATACACTAAAGTTCAAAAGGCACTAAAGAGTAGAATAGACAAGCACAAGCACAGAATACAGTTCAAAGTCAAAAGCACTAAGATATAGAAGATATAATGTTTATAGCGGAAGAAATACGAAAGATACATAGGCGTTTACATAAGCGAGTGACAAGCGCTCCACGTCGTGGGCCTTTAATGACTGTTTTGACCTCTGCGCATGCACACGCGGTTAGTAAAAATATAACCGCTATGTACTCAGGAGTGGTAATAGGGTCTAGGCCTTGTCGATAGCCCATTATCGATATTGGTGTATCGACAAACCTGCATCGCCAGGATGTACGGAATGTTTTATTAATAATATAATATGTAAATAGATAGATATGTAATGTAAAATATGTAAATAGTGAAGTGTAAAGTAAAGTTAATATATTAATATCACATAAATATGGTAAAATTAACTCAGGGAGCCTACACCACACCCCACCAGAGACCGTCAAGGGCGATAAAAATTTGGAAACCTAACCCTACGACCAAATCGGGTTATATAATTTTGTGGATCCTCTGGATCGGGATTCTCATGCTGGATAGATAAAATAAAAGCAGGTTTAAGGCGGTTTATGGTCACTGTCGACTCCCTGTTATTAAAAAGAATTTTAAAAACTTTATCTCCTCTGGCAAGAACCTTATGTGGTCCAGAGTAAGCAGGTTGAAGCGAACCTCGTGAGGTGTCTTCTCGGAGGAAAACGTAGTCACATGTTTCTAATTCTTTAAAGACGAAAACCTTAGGCTTAGCATGGCGTGCCGCTGGCACTGGTCGCAATTTATCAACGAAATTTCTGAGTCTAGCAGAAAAGTCTGATAAATCTGTGCTACCATTGACCGCCGGCTCAAAGAACTCACCAGGAAGCCTCAGCGGCTCGCCATAGACGAGCTCTGCTGAGGAAGCCTGTAAGTCTTCTTTGAATGCGGTCCTTATGTCTAGTAAAATCCACGGCAACGACTCGGTCCACCTGTCATTCGCATGGCAGACTATGGCAGCTTTAAGTTGGCGATGAAATCGCTCAACTAACCCGTTGCAAGCCGGATGGTAGGCTGCCGTCCTCTTATGTTCAAAACCGGTCAGCTTAGACAAACATGAAAATAAAGCCGATTCAAATTGCCGTCCACGGTCAGTCGTGATGACTGTCGGACTACCAAATCGGGCTATCCAGGTCGACAGCAAGACTTTTGCAACGGTTTCTGCCGTTATGTCTTCAATCGGTGCTGCTTCCGGCCATCGTGAAAATCGATCTACGGCCGTCAAACAGTAACGATAACCCTGCGAAAGAGGAAGGGGTCCGATCAAGTCGATATGGATCTGTTTGAATCGTGCGCGTGGAAGGTTAAAGTTACTAAGGGGAGTAGATACGTGCCTATGTACTTTAGTACGCTGGCATTGTACGCAAGTGCGCGCCCAGTCCCTACAATCCTTTCGCATACCCGGCCACACAAACCGCTCGGCTATTAATCTGGCCGATGCATTAGCACCAGGGTGGCTAAGCGAATGCAGGCTATGAAAAAGCTGCTTTCGAAAAGGTTTTGGAACGAAAGGCCTGGAAGTTGAGGTACTGACGTCGCAGTATATGGGTACTAAACTTCCAGGGACGTTGAGCTTCTGCAAGTGAAGTGATGACCCTTCACTTAGAAGCTTGTTTAGTTCGGGATCACAATCTTGACCTTGGGCTAATGTCTCGAAGTCTACAGGCGCTGCCAATTCTTCGTTACGCGACAATGCATCGGCGACCACATTATCCTTGCCTGATATATGTCGGATATCGGTTGTGAATTGGGAAATAAAATCTAAATGTCTATACTGTCTCGGAGAACAGTTATGTTTCCTATCGTGGAAAGCAAAACTTATCGGTTTGTGATCAGTATAGACAATGAAATGCCTGGTTTCGAGCATACGCCTGAAATATTTTATAGCCTCGTAAATGGCGAGGAGTTCCCTGCCGTACGGCGAATACTTTACTTGTGATGGGCTCAGTTTTCTTGAAAAGAAGGCTAACGGTTGCCATGCGTCATCTTTGAACTGCTGCAAGACTGCACCAAGAGCTTTATCAGACGCATCTGTAAGAATCGCGAGTTGGGCACTGCAGTCCGGATGTGCTAAGATAGACTATCCTTACAAGCTTGAAAGGCTGCTAACGTATCTCCCGTAAGATTGACGGGTTGGGAACTTTTTACTGAACCTGCTAACAACGCATGCAAAGGTGCTTGAATTTGGGCTGCTTGGGGAAGAAATCTCCTATAAAAATTCAGCATCCCTAAAAAGGCTCTCAGCTGCCGCACATTCAAGGGAAGGGGAAAATCTCTCACCGCTTGCACCTTTACATCGAGAGGTTTGCAACCCTGCTCCGAAATGCTAAACCCTAAAAATTTTACCTCTTTTGCGCCGAAAACACATTTGGACGTGTTCACCAGCATGCCGTAGTCTTTCAGTCTTTTGAAGACTTCACGTAGGTGGTTCTCATGCTGGGTCTCGTCGACAGAGTACACTAAAAAATCATCCAAGAAGCAGTAGACATTATCGAGTCCCCTGGTCAATTCGTCAACGAATCGTTGGAAGGTTTGACCCGCGTTCCTTAGACCGAATGTCATATAGGGGAATTCAAATAATCCAAACGGTGTTGTGATGGCTGTCTTAGGAATGTCGTCCGCACTGACAGGTATCTGATTATAAGCTTTTTCGAGATCTAATGTTGAAAAAATAGAGCAGCCAGATATGCTGTGGGTAAAGTCGTGGATGTGCCTAATCGGATACCTATCAGGTACGGTACGGGCATTCAATTTGCGGTAATCGCCGCAAGGACGCCATCCATTATCCTTTTTCGGGGCTAAATAAAGCGGGGAGGACCATGGACTGTTCGAAGGTCTAGCAGTGCCATTAGAAAGCATGGCTTGGAACTCTTTCTTGGCAATTTTAAGTTTGTCGGGCGCTAAACGACGGGGTGGTGAAGCAACTGGCGGGCCTGGAGTCGTGTGGATGTGATGAACTGTGTTGTGAGGTGTAGTGTGGTACGTACCGGCAGGTCGAGTTATTTCGGGGAACTCGTCCAGGATCTTATGAAACCGAGTCACACCTGTTACCACTTTTACAGAGGAAACGCCTTTATAATTTGTTAAAGAAGCAGTGGCTGTAACAGAAGTAACATTATCTATTAAGCGTTTATTCCTATAGTCTACAACAAGGTTATAATAATTTAAAAAGTCTACACCTATTATAGGTTTTGTGACGTCGGCTACTATAAAACGCCATACAAAACTTCTACGTAGACCAAAACCTAAATCTAAATGTAGATAACCGAATATTGCAATATTGGAACCGTTCGCAACACATAAACTAAAGTTCGTTCGAGAACGACGATCACGCACCGCCGACCTTGGGAAGACACAGAGGTCACTACCAGTGTCGACCAGGAACTGCGTCTTCGAAGATCGGTCCGTGACGAATAGGCGACCAGTTGAAGTAGAAGGGCAATCGTCAGCCGCCATTATCGACCGCCCTTTGAGTTTCCTGCCTTGTAGTCACACGGGCGGATACACTTCACAGCCTTCTCGCCGAAATTGCTGTGGTACCAGCACAATGGGAACTTGTGGTAGTTAGATAGCGACCGCTGCCTTGAAGTACTGCGGTTGCCTCGAGGACGGGTAGAACGCGAGTGGGGTCTGCTACTTCTCTTTCGTTGCTTGTTGCATACAGGATTTAAAGATCTGTATTACTTTTAAGTCAATTTAGTAATGTAGAGGTACCTCGTGATTATTTGTGAAGTTAACAAGTAACTTGTTTCTTAATTTGATTATTATTAAAGAATATAAATGCATAACCGCATTTAGTCACGGACTGCCTTTGCATTGTCACAAAGTGTAAGTGTATGCGCCATCATGCCATCTTACTGCTTATTTTAGATTTATATTAAAACATATACCTTAGCCCAAATTATTTAATCTCTATAATATTATTAAGTTATTACTGTTTTTATCTTTAGTTTTTTTATAGTCTGTAGTATATGGCATAATGGCTCCAACACCTTGTTAATCTGAGTTGTAAAATACTGAAATTATATTTAATTGGCGATTTAAAAGAGTGGCCATGAGTTTCTTGCAGGTTTCTTCTCATAGGCTCAACCCTTTGCCTGAACCTAGCAACTAACCTAAATGTAGCTTCAGTAACTTAGTAAACTCACTAACCCATATATTTTGACGTTCGTAGGTGTTACTTTGTGACCTAAATGAATAAATGATTTTTGACTTTGACTTTGTCTTTGACTTAACGACAGCTTCTGGAACTGCTCCCGTATTTCCGCAACTTCCTTCACCAGGTTGTTCCTTCACCATTGATGACAGAACCAGGGATCTCATTCACGGCAGCAACCTTGGGCCTTGAAGAGGCGAGGTCATTCACCCTATCAGCTAAATCAGTCAAGTCTTCCAGCGTAGCTGTAGTCGATTGACCGGTAAGTACAGTCTGGATACCATGTCGGAGGCAACTAATCCAAATCGTCTTCAAAAATTCGTCCGGGTTGTTATGACCTGCTAGACTACGGAGATGGCGCAGAAATTAGGAGGGCTTGCGATCTCCGAGTTCTTCATGCATTAACAGCTGTTTAATTTTGTTTTCTTTCGACGCGCTAAGCCTTTTAATAAGCCCTGTTTTGAGCTTTTATATCTGTTTGTTGCCGGTGGGTTGACGATGACGTCCTTGACCTCTCTTGAGTGTTGGTTGTCGAGGTGGCCAATAACATAATTGAACTTGGTAAGGTCGTTAGTAATGCTAGAAATTGCAAATTGGCCCTCGACTTGAGCGAACCACATATCGGGCTCCTCTGCCCAAAACGGCGGCACTCGCACGCCTACTCTAAAAACATCGACATGTTCCGTTGACTTCTTCCCATCACTAGTGCCGGGGCGTGGGTGGACCAGTGCGTCCTCAAAATCTTTGTCTACTACTGACATGGTTCTTCAATATAGGGGTCACCAGTATAGGTAATGTGGCTACGTTAGGGTGTATAGAATAAAAATGACTCCACTCACGGTTACAGCATATATATTGTCCAGGTCCGTAGACACATACACTAAAGTTCAAAAGGCACTAAAGAGTAGAATAGACAAGCACACGCACAAGCACAGAATACAGTTCAAAGTCAAAAGCACTAAGATATAGAAGATATAATATTTATAGCGGAAGAAATACGAAAGATACATAGGCGTTTACATAAGCGAGTGACAAGCGCTCCACGTCGTGGTCCTTTAATGACTGTTTTGACCTCTGCGCATGCACACGCGGTTAGTAAAAATATAACCGCTATGTACTCAGGAGTGGTAATAGGGTCTAGGCCTTGTCGATAGCCCATTATCGATATTGGTGTATCGACAAACCGGTATCGCCAGGATGTACGGAATGTTTTATTAATAATATAATATGTAAATAGATAGATATGTAATGTAAAATATGTAAATAGTGAAGTGTAAAGTAAAGTTTATATATTAATATCACATAAATATGGTAAAATTAACTCAGGGAGCCTACAAAATCATTACTCAAAACATAAGATGTATTAATAAAAAAATATAGCAGGCTTTATGACAACACTCGTTAGAAAAATCTTGACTGGGACATAATTGTATTAGCAGAATGTTGGCTCCCTTACACACATAATATTACAGAGTTGACGAACTATAACTATTTTTTAACCAGCAATAATTGTACACAAATGGAGTAGTCGTCTACATGCATAAGCATCTGCAATTCGTTGTGGAGAAGCCGTCTTTCATGGATGCCAACGTTATCAAAGTAAAAATTAACATATACAGGGTGTAACAGCAGGGTGTGATCATATTTTAGGGTCGCTATGTATATCTGATAAATAACCTATGTGCCCTAACCCCATATCAAAATATCGAATTTTTAATCATTTTATTTATTTAAATATTGATACAAAACGACTTACATCACTATCGTTTTTATCCTTTCAACTAAAGGTAATTGATTAATGAAAAATACCGTATTGTTTGTCTCTTTTTTTCAATGCTTGTAACGTTCCTGCGGTTTAGAAATTACCCGAAAGCGAAGTAATGTTCTTTAAAACAAGAATAGAAGAGGGTCTGGTGATTTGGAGCGCACGGTAATAAGCCGGTACGATATACGATACTGATATCACTTCACCACACAGTTTTTAGCCAACACTTTTTATGATTATACATTTTTATAAATACGTTCTTATTAAATTATTTATTACAGCCAGTTTTCAAATATCTCTTGTTCATTGAAGCATAGTTGTGTCCGTTGCATCATCTCCCCATCAAGATTTCGCAACATCTGTGGGGGTCACCGATCTATGTTAGAACGACCAGGAATATTGTAAACAATTTGAATAGGTAACAGTAGATATCCACATCTGGGGCATAGTACAATGGTCAATGGCTATTAAGATCGCAAAATTAACAAAATCGTGTCGAGTTTAGGGTCTTTTGTAATTCTTAGAAACAAAATACACGTGTATGCAGGATACTTTTGTTTACGTATCGATTAGAATATGCTGATATTTATATGTCGATAAAAAAGAAAATTCAATATCTTCGTGAAAATAATGTATACAAATTTAATTCTCGCCATTTTTCATTGTACACACGGCTATACATCAAGTCAGACACCCTATATACGCATAACTACGCTACATACAAGATAGAAAATTGTCGGAAAGGGACAGTGCATAGTGGTGTCGATGTAATGGTAAGGATAGAGCGTTACAAAAATATAACGCACTCTCTCGCACGATTCGCAGCGTTCAACTTCTAATAGTTCCGGACCATAGACTGAACTACAGCTGGAAGCGAGAGGGCAACCAATCCGACTGCCACGATCAACTCACGGCGCTGCGATGCCCAGGCGGGGCAATCCGTCAAAGTGTGCAGCGCCGTGTCCACAACAACGTCGCGGCAGTCGTCGCAGTGGCGACAACCAGGCGTCTCTTGCCGGCCTATGCAACACAGGAGCTGGCCAAAACAACCATGTCCAGTCATTACCTGTGTCAGCCGGAAGGTGAGGGCACCATGCCGCCTTTCCAGCCATTCCTCAAACACGGGACTTACCGCCACAATCGTGGTTTGCCCGGAGCAGTTACACAAGATCCACATATAACAGGGGAAACAATGACTCGCTTAATTAAGCACGTAATCGACTGCAATTCCAAGACCATTAAATGCCCAAATAGTAGAAAACTACTAAAGCTTTGGTTTACTGAAGGTTTGCTCCGATGCATTCGACATCGGGACACATTGCATAAAGAGTTATATTTTAATTAAAATCAAATTGTATATAACTTTTGTATAGCTTTTTTATTCTTTTACTACATTAAACCACATAACACCACTAATACATAATCCGCAAGATGAAATTGTTTCAAGGGGTGGGGAACTGGTGTCCTGAAACACAGCTTAGGCACCAGTCCGCCACAGTATATGTTGTAAACCTAATTATGTAATATTTGTTAATACTGTTTATATAATATGTGTATATTGTGGTGAGAAAATAAACGTTTATTATTATTATTATTATTCGCTGGTTTAAATTTAGTTATTCTATAAACCTCCTCAATCATTTAATATGTATATTGTTTTAGAAAAGGGTAATTTATTCCGCCAAAGTTATATGTAGGTAAAAGCAAATAAATCATTTTTGGTTTTATTATTAATGTTTAATAATAAAACCAACTAAACTTGTATTGATTTAATACAAACTCATTAATAAAATAATACTCCATTAGTATATATAAAACTAAATAATCGAACACATTATTTTAATAAAAGTATTTTCAAAGTACACAAAGCCTTATTATAGTTTTATACTTAATAGTATTTTACAGTTTAATTTATTTGAGCAGACTTATATAACAACTCAAACTAATGTTATCAAGGACAAAACAAATCTAAGGAAAATTCCTGCGTTGTGGGCAATTTACAAACATTACAGCAGTGAAGTTGAGTATACCCATGAGTTGTAGCACTCTAGATCACACAATTTTTCCATCCTATTATAACGTTATTAGTCCATTTGACATTGATGTGATTGATAGGGATTATGTTCACTATAGCACCCTTCAATAGGATTACACCGGTCTGTGATATATAAAGATGATGTACATACATAAAAACATCTATAATATTTCCTTTCATGTTTCCGTCATCCCACGTATACTAAAACATTGAATGTGCCAATTGACAGTACCTCTCTAATAGGATGAGTAAAGATATAACGAGTATGATATTTTCATTTATGGCTGTTTTCAGGCTTTCAGTCGTTATCCGGGCGCCGGCCGTGGTACACTGTTATCACGTTTATATGGAAAAGCGCGCGAATTTCCCGCGATCGTACAAAGAAAAGTTCGAAATTTAAACAATTACCCAATTAATTTATCTATATCTGAATAACCGGTGTTTTTAATAATACAGTGAAGTGTTTTTATATAAAATAATTTTCTTAAATAATTTGATGTAGTATTGTCAATTACTGCAACAAGTACCTCTTATCAAATGAAAGCCGTGTCTTTTCCATTAGAAGAAGTGCAGTTTGACATTCAATATGAACGCGAAATAAAGTAGATTTAATGATCTAATCCACTTCGATTATCTCCACGAATATCAGCGACACTTTAATGTCCAATCAAATGATCACCTGTAAGAATCATTACTTAGTTGTTCATTCTTTATTTAAATTATTATTTAACTATCCTAAAATCACTTTTATATTAACATTGCTCAGGATTGATTTTTCGAATAAAATAACATTACTTAAAGTCTATTGTTGTTCAAGAGAACCTTGTCGGCTTTGCATAGGGATATCACGCGGTCCAATTTCATCTCATAAATTATTTTATATTGTATATGTTATGATATAAGACTAGTATTACGTTGAAGATTCATATAAATGAGACATTTATATGAATCTTCAGGCATAATCATGATTTCAGTTTAATGCGACTCATAGATACAGATGATCTTGGACGTATATAATCATTCACACGTTACCCACGTATATGTATTTAAATTGTTGTGATAATTATAATACACGATATAAACAAATATTATTACAAATACATAACACATTATAATAAAAAGTGTTCAATTTTGTAAGAATAATCAAAATTTATACTATAACTCGATATTATAAAACTAAGTCCTCCGCCGCGTCTGTCTGTCTGCCTGTGTGTTCGCGATAAACTCAAAAACTACTGAATGGATTTTCACCAATAGATAGATTGATTCATGGGGAAGGTTTAGGTGTATAATTTGTTAAGTTTTCTTACTACCCGTGTGAAGTCAGGGCGGGTCGCTAGTCTATACATAAAATAATAGTGGCAAATATGTAAAAATAGATGTGTATGAACGGATATGTTAATAAGTATTTATGTTAGGAGTAAACGTAATTTTGTTTTACGTTTTGCCATCAGCCTAAATATGTCATCATTATACCTTGTCGACTCGAGCCAGTTACGTATTAAATGTTACCGCATTATTCTATATTACAGAATTTTCTCTATTTATTTATGAGTTACGATTAGTAGCACGATATCAATTAAATACGATATAAATTAAAGAATGTTAAAATATAAGCAAAGCATGTATCAATGGTAATGGCCAAACATATTTATAAGTAAAGAGGTGTAATCATCGCACTATTGGATACCGAACTAAGTCGAGTAATCAATAAAAATGGTATCGTTTATCTAAAAAGCTGATGTGGCATATAATATAATTTTCACAGAATAATAAGGTCGGTACAATACAGTCCGATTCTAGCCCAGAGTGTAATAATCAGTGTTAAAACTTATTTGTAACTAGTACGAATTTCTTATGTTTGTAAAAAATCAATCAGAAATTGTGTCAGCCGCCTGATACGTATTATATTTGATACTCTCACACGTTAAATAATATAATCGCTACATGATTAAAGCCTACAACATACAAAACAACTTTCTGCCATCATTTTAGCGAATTAATATCAAATCTTGATGTAAGTTATCATACGCTATTACATAGTCACAACACCGTTGTTTCCGTCCGTGAGATCCAACATTGGTGACCCCGACGTGTGACCATCAAAGTCAACGTCATTTATGGAAGACACTTAACGCAATACTCTGTCTATCCACCGCTAACGAAACGGTTTATGAAAATATTGCAGGAAGTCAATAAGCCCAAGATTTCAGAATTTTGGAATAATTCACGCCAATATTGGTTTATTTAGTGTGAAGCAATTATCGCCTCTTGAAAGCTCGGGGAAGAGTTCAAATTCAACCTGGTCATTTTTAAACTGTGCCACTGTTGGGCACGGGCCTCTTCTCACTGTGAGAAGGATTAAGCTATAGTCCATCACGCTGGTCTTGTGCGGGTTGGCAGACTTCACATATCTTCGAGAACATTATGGAGAACTCTCAGACATGCAGGTTTCCTCACGATGTTCTCCTTCACTGTTAAAGCAAGCGATAATTAACTATTTAATACGCATATAACTTCGAAAAGTCAGAGATGCGCGCCTTGGGTTGGAACTCGAGACCTCTGCGTGGCAGTCCAACGGTTTCCCACTAGGCTATTGCTGCTAAGTTATATACTTATTTCAAATTGAACTAAACTGAATTGCAGATAAAATTATTCCGATAATTTTTGACATCTATCTGTTTTTGATAAGTTCATTTATACACGAACAATTCTGTTTCAAAATTATTTTACGCTATCTATACTATTCGCTAACGAGTGATGATTTAATTTGATTAAAAGGTACTAGTTGCTTAACGCAGAATCTAACGTAGTTCTCAAAATAAATCATAAATTAAACCATGATCTGGTTACAATAACTTTGTGAAGAAGTGTTTCTAATAAATATTAATAAAAGTACCTATATTCAAAATTGTTTATCTGAAGAACGTTCGAGTTGTCAGGATTATTCAGAAAGCAGAAGATGATGAAAGGTGAGTACATACATACACAGAGTTATGCTTGTATATTCCCAAAAGGTAAGGAGAAGTAAGAAGTTGTAGTCTTTCCTACTAGGGAGCGATTCTACTCCGATCTACTGGATACATTTTTAGGTAGTGTTTTTGAGTTTTCTCTATCAGAAAATGCCATAAGCACTTGTCCGACCCAGAAATCGCGTCAAATTTTTAAGGCCCTGATCGTACGTATAACTAGGCAGTCCGAAAGGTGATTATTAAGTACCTACTTAGCTCAGCTTATCTATGGTATAGATGGTGAAATATTTGAAGTAGCTACCATGCACTGCCCAGGCCAGTTCTTAGGCGTATAACGTCTAATAAAATAATTTGTTGTCAAACTGGCGTAAAGATGCTTCGCGTTGTGACGAGACACGTGTCGACGAATATTTTGTTCGAAGCGAAATACTGCAAGTTCGACTATACCCGGAGGCCACGATGCGGCTGCCTAATTAGAGGAGTTCGGCATTGTCAACCTTGTTCTATTCTAAAAGTTGGGGTGGGCAGTCTGACGTTGTGTGGCGGGTTTCTCTGTTTCCAATTATTTTATTATAATGGATGCCGCAAAATAACGCCTAATTCGATTCAATATATATATATTGTCTGTATACTCGAAAATGCATTACCGTAAGTGTACAACTACATGAGGCCTCCTATAACTAGATCCTACGTCATAGGGATAGCTAATTACCGTTCACCGAGCATAGTTCCAATTTGCGTGATGCTTTCTGTCCTAAAAGCCTAATGATACTTTGCCTGGTACAAGTTCAAATTTAGGACATTACCAACAATCAGGGGCAATGAGCCAGTCAAATTAATTACTAAGCGCGGAATAGAAAGTACTATTAAAATGTTCTTACTTGCAAAATGCAAATTGAATATTTTGATAATACCTTACCTATGCTCTTATATACTAAAGGGAGTTGCTGATTCGGCTTAAGACAGCTAATTGCTTTAATAATTTGCAAAATTCTACAATGTTAGTTTTTGCCTACTTTCGTTTTTACACATGTACATGCAATAGTTTAATTCCTGATAAGACAACGCAATAGATGCCTTTCCTGGACCCGAGAATCGTACCCAAAATAATGTATGTAACGCTGCTCCAAATATATACTCTGATGTAGCCTACTTAGCTTTGTAACATGACATTGATGTTCTATCTCAATAAAGTCACGAGAACATTCAATGTCACAACATTTTAGGCAATGATGCTCGGTCGCATATATATCCAATAGATAACGTTTATAAGACCACGGCATTTACGTAATTCGCACATTTTTTATTCGTATCCTACTAATTGACTACTTTACTTCGTTTGGTACTCGTCTAAAATATAACTTATTGGAAGTCAGATGGGTGAATTAATACTTTAAGTCATGTGTATAATAATCCAACGAAAATATTATACTTCAAACCTACAGTACCTCATGATGACTCATGCCAAATTTTTGTTCTCATCATGACCCATGCCAAATTTTTGCTCTATATCAGAAACTTTCCAATGGTCAATGCGCAGGAAAGGTGCTTTCTGCACTCCACACTTGCGTGCACAAATATTAACTCTGTGAGGACCATGGATGGTTAATTGGTTATGTTTAATTTAATATTTATAATAAGGTGACACCTCAATTTTATATTATATATGTATAAATATTCTCTACTTGTGTAGGTCGCTAAACTCTTCCTAAAGGACTCGGCCGATATTGATGAAAAATTGTTTGAGTGGGTGTCTGGGTGGTTTCGATTAACAATTACAAGTGAACAACACGTATGAAACTCTCTCGAGAGAAATCTGCATCGCCGGATTGCTAAACCCATCTTTATACTCGGCAATACTGAATCCTATTCTGATGGTAGACAGCAATGTCATAGCATATGAGCACTTTTCACTGTTGATATTCCGTTAACATAAAGTATACTTAGACACGAGTTTCGTCAACGCGAGGCATCTTTAAGCTAGTCTGACAAGAAATAATTCGGATGATCCGTATATAAATTGTGTATTTACTACTAAAAGGGTCTTTTCGAAGGATTAAGTACTAACTTTTGATTTTCTTGCCGGGACAGTGAACAGTTAAAGTGCGAATCTTTAGTCTGGCCGCCCACAGCTGTCTAAATGGCAGACACTATCTTCAAGAGTAAGAGAGAGAAATAGAGACATTTCAACAAAGGTCACGTGTGGGCAGGACAGCAATTGAAACTCTTACGATTAGTTTTCTTTAAAACGGTTTTATGTCCACCTGAAAAGCTTGCTTAGCTAATATTTTCTGGTAATCTTTACATTAAAAAAGTAACAGTTTAATTGAAAAAAAGCGATAGACGTAAATAAGACTTGTTGTTACTACATTTGTCAGTTGAGAAATTGTATTCTAATTATCCTAGGTAATAGTGTTTTAATTACTACGATTTCGCTACCGCAACCACACTGGACCAATTTTGTTGCAATTTTTTATGACATCCTTACTAAAGAAACTAGTTAATCCTAAAAAAAGAAATTGATAACAACAACAAACAACTAAATTACAATCATTAAGGCGCGGTCAAACAGCCGGCGTGAGCGGGGCGTGCGCTTGTCCCGCCTGTGTTGTAATGTACCGAATTGTATGAGAGCGTTCACACAGCCGGCGGCAGCGGGGCGGGCACGCGCTGCCGCCGGCGGGTGTCAAGCTTCGCTTTGCTGACGCATGCGTGATACGAACGACATTATATATAAAACCGCGGTCACAGGCATAGAAATTTGTACGCGTCTTGATGGCCGTTACGACAACCAGCGACGACTTTCTACTAGACTATCGGCACATAGATATTTCTAGAGCAATTGAAATAAAGATGAGATTTATTTTCCATATAATAGGCACGAGCAATGTGTTATCACTATTGCACAAGGCTATTGCAAGTGATCGTAAGTTTCCATGACCAGTTACCATAAGGCGCGCCATATGCTTGCTAGCCATCATAGTAGCTAGCCAAATAATAGTGAGTTTGAAGAGAAGTTGAGTTTTGTGTAGAGTAAAGAGATTGCCGTGTTCTAATAGAATTGAGTGAAGTATTAATAAACTCTATTTTAGTATTAATTTCATTCTTTAATTAAATATTATTATTCGGTGATTATGAATACTTTGTTATTATAAGTTTAGCTTCTTATATTATTTATGTTTTACGAGATCTATTATATGCCATAAAATTTATTTCCAATGTTAATTGGATATGCCTACTAATATTTTAAAGCCATAACAACTACTCTGTAGTATACTAACCATAGAATAGATATTTACATAAATAAGCATATATTTCTTTATAGAAATTGACATTCAGAATACGTCACATTGATGTCAAAAAAAAATGAATATAAATATATGTCAAATATAATATAATATATTCCTATATATTTAAATATGTCGCTCTATAGATGGAGCGTTTCGGTTACGCGTCTGGAATTCAATGGTGCAAACAGTTGACATACAATATCACAGTGTCAGAAAAATATATAAAGAACTATTTTCTTATTTATTGCTAAACAGTCTTGAGGATGCTTTATGTGGAGGCGAACACAGTTCAATGCATATTGTTTGTTTAAAGCCTATGTCGAGTTGGAGTACTATTTTGTAATTATTTTATTATTCTACTATAATATAATATAAAACTCTACACATACACACAACACCATCTAGCCCAAACTAAGCAGAGCTTGTACTATGGGTACTAGACAATGGATAAACATATTTACATATATACATATATACTATATTTTTTTTGTAAATACATACATATTATACATAGAAACAACCAGACCAAGTCAAACATCCATGTTTATACACACAAATGTTTGACTTGTGCGGGAATCGAACCCGCGACCTCAGGCAGTCGGTTACACTAACCACTACATCATCGAGGCTATACTATATTGTATTAGGTTCTTACAAAGATGTGTCAAGCCTTTTGCGTTAATTAAGCTGTTATATTTAGAATTAACTTATTTTTTTATTGTAAATATTATTATTAAAATGTCTTAGCTCAGACAAATTGCCAGCCTTTCTCTTGAACCAATAGAGTCTCCAATTTGTGTCAAGTTTATTTATTTTCGCTTCTATTAAGCCAAGATAAGATTAAGATTAAGATATTTCAACATTATTTTGAGCATATACATGGGTATATGCTCAAAATAATGTTGAAATATCCTAAAATAGGCATAAAATGTGTCCTCATGTATTTATAACTCTTGACACAGCGTATGATATTTTCCTTACATACGACGTGATTGATTCAATCCTGAATCCATATCCATTTGCGCTTTTTAAAATTAGCTATTGCAAACATAAGCAGAGCCGCGTCCACGTCTGAATCGCTCGACATCAATAATTAAAATAGGTACTAGGCTTTCTATCGCTGTCCTTTCTCACGCTCACTTAGGCTCTCGCGCTGTGATAATTATGTGTTTGTGGACTAAAAGTCTTGCCTGGATTTTGAGTAGGTCAGCGCGACGTGTATACACTTCGATGACTGTGACAGCGGCTTTATATTATAGTATTCTTGGTCGTACTGCGCATGCGTTAAACCACGCCGAGCATGGCGTGAGCGGTGCGGGAGTGACGTCACCAAAACGCGGCGGGCCGGCGGCGTGCCTGCCGCCGGCTCGACGCGTTTTGGTGACGTCAGGCGTGTGCGTTCAATAAATATAAAGCTACCAACCCACAGCGACCACGATTACTGAAATAATATCTTTAATGATAATATTATGTAATGAAGGCCGAAATAGAAATATAGATAAAATAGAGTTTATTGATCAAATTTTAACTTATATATGTTTGTTAAATTATACTCATCATCTCATTTTGTCTGGGCCGGGAATATGTTCGGTTTATTAACCTCATAAGTTACCGCGTCAGCAACATACTGCGCCCGCGTCAGCGCATTACAATACATGTACATTTATTTGTTTGAATTATTCTCTTTTTAATAAGTCATTTTCAAGATAAACCCGTGAATCAAGAAAGTCATATTCAAAATCATCAAGGATTTTTCATTTAACAAGATATCAGGTTTGCCGTTCGGCAACAACAAGGCAACCGCACGACACTCTTTTTCTATGAGTGTAAATATCTAATACATATATATAAATGTATGGCTGTACGCCATATTGGTTCATATGGGTTATCTGGACACTCACATACCTAACTTTTGCATCCCTGTTCCTTTGTTCCATAAATACATTGTAGTCTAATAATTCCAAAGTACAAAATAAGTAAATTTACTGATATTTACACAGTTGTGAATGATGATCATGGGGAAAAAACAGGAAGCATTAAAAATAATACTTCTTTTTAATTCATGATATTGCTATATAACCGACAGTATAATACGACCCTCACACGTGCCCACCCATTAATGTTACATGCTATGTTTCATACAGAATAAAAGTATACATTTCATATTAATATATATTTTATGGAGGTAATATTTCTTTATTTGTCTATAAATCTCTAACTAATGAAAAATGTCAAATAAAATGTTATTATTTTTAATTGACACGGTATGTTATTTTCATTTCATACTATTTTCAATTAGCTTATAGCGATATAGTGTGTTGAAAACTTTATACCACGCATGCGTAATACGCGTGCCGAACGCGCGCCCGCACCGCGCCGCGCTGCGCCGGTCCCGCGCCCGCCCCGCGCTCGCTCTAGCGCTGGCTGTGTGAACGCTTTCATATAGTTCAGTACATTACAACACGGCGGGACACGCGCACGCCCCGCGCACGCCGGCTGTTTGACTGCACCTTTAGACCATAATATTTTAATAAATTAAATTATGTTTCTATTGTTATCAAACGTACTTAATAGGAATCGGAACCATATTTTTTTGAGTCATTGGTTAATATGATATATACTTACGATTGTACTACTGTTTACTTTACTTTCAATGTTAAGTTATGCTCGTTAAGTGAACTGTAAAGATCTTCTTTTTATATTTTTATTTTATTTTTTTATTTTGCTCTTCGAAATGACCACACTCCGCCTGATGGTAAGCAGTCATGTGGTCTAAGAGCAGTCTCTTTAAACCTAAACCTAATTTTATATATACGAATGTGAGATTGTTTGTTTGTTACGCTTTCACGCCTTAACTACTCGACCGATCATCATTAAATCTCATACACGTTGCCAGAAGAACAGAAAGGACATAGAGTACCTTTTATCGAGAAAAAGTATTGTTATTAATTTAACCTATATTCTACATTTATGCGAGTGAAGCCGGGAACAAAATCAAGTTGTTAATATATGCGTAGCACTTTGTCGTAACGATCAAATTACTACCTATTATGTTCAGTGGCACAGATTCACTTTAGGCTCACATAAGCACCCGGCTCCGATCCTTGGATTTGTATTTTATTTTTTACTAGCGGACCAGACAGACGAAGCAATGCAAAAACGAAAAAAGAAAAGAAATCCATGTCTAAACCATTCTCGAATCCACTTGAACACACACAAAAAATGTCATCAAAATCGGTCCAGCCGTTTAGGAGGAGTTTAATTACAAACACACGCACAGAAGATTTCGTTGAACATGGCGGTTTTATTTATTTACACGTCGCGCGTCGTCTAAAGAATTAAGAAACTACATATAACGTAGTATAACGTCACCCTTGTTTATAGCTTTCCCCTCTCATATGCAAAGGATGAGCGCTGTTTATAAGCTATCCCCCAAATGGGCGAAGGTCTCTTTTCAGTATGAGAAGATTTATATTCATATTCCTTGTTGCTTAGTATAAAAGGATGTTGCGATCGTCTGTCTATAAATACTCGAAACGACTGACTTTTAATTATTATACGCTGAAGTTCTGAAAGGTCTAATTGCGCGAGCTCCAGTCAGCTTATTTTTAAAAATGAAATGGCTGGCTGGACTACTCCGCTTGTAACATAATAATTAATATCTTCCACCGAAGTAGGTTCTCATCGCTTGAATATTATACAACTATTCAAATAGCGTAACACTGGAATTTTTGGTGGCTATGAAGTATGAAGCTTAAGTAATCAAATTAATTACAACTATAGTATTATATCTGTAACTAACGTAAAATATAATATTAAACATTAAAATTATATTTTATTAAAATAAATTATGAAGTTCCGAACTTGAAATTTACGGTTTAAATTTTTGTTACTATGTAATGTAAATGTTAATAAGGGTGCCTATTCACCGGCACTGTGCGATAAAGAGAAGTAATAATAGATTTCTGTGCAACCAACCAATAGTAACTATTAATTTTTCTTTTATTTTGTTTTAGTGTAATGCTTGATTGAGTTTGTATGTTTCAAACCTTAACTACTAGACCGATCATTATAAAATATTTTCGCATACACGTTGTCAGGAGTACAAAAAAGGACTTAGGGTTAAGACCTTTCATCTATACAAATAAATAAAATTGAAGTATCTGTTTGTAATGTCAAAATAACAGCTTTTTACTAAATGTATATGAAAGTATATAAGGTAATTATAACAAAAAATCTATTTTAAAATTGTTGTCTGTCTGTCTGTTTGTTCCGGCTAATCTCTATAACAGTTGGACCGATTTTGACTGGACTTTCACTCATAGATAGCTGATGTTATAAGGAGTAACTTAGGCTACTTTTATTTTAGAATAGAATTAGAGTTCTGCGTAAAAAGTCCACGCAGGCGGAGTCGCGGGTAACAGCTAATCCAGAATAAAAGTATTGTCCCCGAAGGATACCTAGATTTATAAACAGGACTGAAATGGTTACTTATTAAAGTTGTACAAGGATTTCTAGTTAAATACGCTTGCAAGCTTTGTTGTTTTCTTATTAGTTTCAATTAAACTAGTTTCTGTGACTGCGATCGGGTGGAAAGTAGTTCAGTGATCACGCCTGGCGACACCAAAAACAGGAATGTTGCTCTGTAGGTATGAGTTAGCTTCATGTTATATCTACAAATATACACATTGCGTTATCACTGTGATCACTAATTGACCAGACGTTTGTATAAGATTTAGCTTAGCGCTAAACGCACACAGGCGAATTACTGAGTCTTGTCGTAAACGCTGTTGGAATATATTATTATTAGACATATGTGTTGGTAACTATATGATATTTAAAACTAAATATGTTCTAATATATAATTGTCTTATGTTTACGCGTAATGTATATTGAAATTAAACAAACTTTATACGGATTTTATTTTTTATAAAAGACTGTTATTACATAATTTTGAAACTTTAAACTACTATTGTTTAACACTTTTACTAGTTACTGTTTACTTCAATTTAAGCTATTTAAATTATACAACTATTTAGATTTAATTTTACATTTTCCCCAACGTTTCGGTTGCTTTTCAGCAGCCATGGTCACGGGGAGAGTCTATATGTTATTTTTATAGTAACGGATGATCTAGTGGAGGACTATTAGCAGATTATATTTTATATATTAGTATATATTAGATAGATTTTAATTATATTATTATATATTAGATATTTAGCAGCGTAATACATACGGAAAGAGTAAACGAGAAAGATATAGCCTCTCGACCGATCATCATAAGTTACAGAAAAATACATAGTTTATCTTTCAAGTACTTACTATTTCCGAGGGCTAGAATTTAATTAGCAATGCCACATTAACGCGAATAAAGCCACGGGCAGAGTCTATTTTATTAATACATTCTATTCTTGTATAGCTTATGTTTAAATTTGTATAAAATATAAATAACAAGAGATTTATGTCAAAGCGGGCCAACTGCTTCAACTTCGTATGTCACGTAAACTGGAGCAGCGCGATTGGAAGTATCTTGATCCTTTGGAAGATTGCAGGCAAATAACCTAGTTTGTTTACCTGCAGTGAATGGAGATTCCAGGCTTGTTAAGGCACGATGCGTTATCAGCAGGGTAACATTGTGGTCTCTATGCCTCTTACACTGAAAGCATGGCCAGTTAATATAATAAGATTTCGATAATGGGCAAATGATACACCAATTGTAATTCGAGCATAAAGGTAACCATAAAATTTTCGCTATATTATTTTACAAGTCGCATAATGAAATTTGCGCTAAGACATTTCAATTATTAACTGCATTTACGTATTACGCATTAGTTTTATGAAGTTTATGCCAGCACATTTTATTTCAGAAACCAATATCATTAGAGGCTCATATAATATACTACTATACTAGTATCAGAGATTACGAATATAAAAGAAATTGTGTAAGCGAAACCAAAAAGTAAATGATTTTTGATACTAGATTTGCCCCGCGGCCTCGTTTGCATTAATGTAGTTTAGTTAAGTAACGATACTTTTTTCTGGATTAAAGGATTAATAATAATAATAAGTTCATTACAAAAGATTACACATAATACAGAGCATTACATTAATACAAAAGTGATAGTAAGAGTGTAACAATGCATCGTAAGCTGCTGGCACCCGAACTAGGTAGAATCTGTATCTTAGGCCTAAACCTAATTACAACGCTAAGGAAAGCCTTCCAAAGAGCTTTTACTTCACATTTTGAGTTAGTCGAAATGAAAAGCAATTTTATTTGCTTAAAACGGTATAAGATGATGTTATACAAAGCTAATATAAGCAAAACGTTATATCCATCTTTGCATATATTAGTATGAAAACATTAGTTATTGGTAAAATTTCTGTAGGAGTTGCTGAACATTATATATAACTAGATTTTCCCACGGCTACGCTAGCATTACTGTAGGCTATGTCAGTAAAATGATATTCCTCGGAAACAGCACATTTTCTTGGATGAAATGTACTCTATGTCTTTTTCTGTACCCTTGATAACGTATCTTATCTTATCTTGTGTGGGGGCCAGTCAGTACAGACCGGCGACACTTCAACCCAGTAGGATCTTTTGTGTCGACTTCCCCAATAACGACTGCCATAGATGTTCATGGCAGTCGGGATGGACTGGCTTAACGTGCTCTCCGAGGCACGGAGCAGGCGATAATTGTCAATCAATACGCACATAATTTCGAAAAGTCATATAGCTTCCGAAAGTCAGAGGTGCGCGACGTGGGTTCGAACCCGAGACCCTCTGCTTTGCAGTCTGTTGGTCTCCCCACTGAGCTATCGCTGCTCTTAATTGATAACGTATAGGCAAAATTGCATGATGATCGGTCGAGTAGCTAAGGCATGAAAGCATAACAAATAAAAAATAAACAAACAAACAAACTCACATTAACATTTGTAATATTAATATTAGTTAGGATTTTTACATAAAATCAAACAGACATAAAAATAATGTAATTATAGCATTTACCTTTACAATTTTAACCAACCTTTTCGTCGAATCTAAGCAAGTCTATGTCAGTTCAAAATAATGTAAGCAAGACTTGCGTCTCTGTAAAAGTATTTAAAGTGTTCCTTTATTTCCGTTTTATTTTTCAATTTCAATTGCATTTCGAAGTTGAACCGACTGGCACACTGATTAGCTAATGCAAGATTGAATGTATAAACTAATATATATTTTTGAAGGAGCTTTTTATTAGGGCTGGCTGAGATTTCTAGCTTATATAAAGGTACCGCCATTCTCAGTCTATAAAATTTGCTCTGTGACCGCCACTGAGTCACTGCTAAACAAAAGTAATGCACCAAATTAATACAAGCTGAAAAAAACATATAAATATTTCAATGTACCAACAAATTTATTTGAAATATTTGTTGTGACTTAAATTTGGTTAGATTGTTGGCAGCTGGTAATTTCTTAGCCTGCATTTTAAAGTGTTTTGAAGTTTGTTAGTTTATATACAGAATGTTCCAGAAGTCGACGTCAAGCCGGAATCAGGTAACATGCTAAGTTCAGAAAAATATAAAAATCTAAGTAACGTGTTTTAGAAAATAAAGGCATTTAAAAAAACCATAATATCTACACCTTGTTACTACAGATATATGTTTACTTTAATTTACAAAAATCGAGAGCTTAAAGAAGCATTAAAGAAAAATAAGCTTAAAGAAGCATTTAATTTTTAAAATATGTAAGTTAGATATTTTTATATATTTTCTGATAGCTATTATAATTTAGCCTATTACCTGATTCCGGCTTGACGTCGACTTCTGGGACACTCTGTATAAAACAAAATTAATTTATGATTGATCGAAATCTATCAAAATAAATATTGTAGCAAGGTAAAAATATAAGTAGTAGGTAGTGAAATTTACTTTTCATTATTTTTTATTCCTATGTTGGTCAGTCTATCGTGCTTGTAATTATTCATATTATTATCTCTTGCCTTCTGCGAAACCAATGACAATTAAGTTTTCTAAGCTACCTTCGCGTTTGTACAACATATATACCGACAGTAGCTATAATACGCCCAAATTAGACCATTGTTCCATGTTGCTTTAATTTTTGAAGTGCTAGAAAGTCCTCTTTTCCTGTCGAAAGTTTTCTTGATTTCAAAACGGAAGATCACTAAGGTAGCACCAGTGTCCAATTTCATAATATACTTATGTACATTAAGATAATACTTATGTATTAGAAGAGAAAGAAAACCAATATCAAAATAAATTTGAGTCAAAAGAAGGCTATAAAATACACGAGTTTCATTAAATATATCTAAGTTAAATATACATTAAAAGCACTAGAGCGATTGACCAAATTCCACACCGTTCATTTTGGATATGAGGCCAAATGATGGAATGATTAAAACGAAAATATAGATTATACAGAGCATAAATATTTATCGTATAAGAGATCTATCAGGACCTACGGATATTGGTAGTCTTTTGATTGAAGCAAAACTGTATTTTGTATACACGATCTAATGGATGATTGAGGAAAAAAAATATAAAGAAAACTGTCTAATAACAATAAAACACAGCAAATCTGCCAAACTGCAAACAGTTTGTTGGCAGACGTAGCTCTTAAATGTAGCAAGGTTCGCTTACGCTTAGCTTTGCTTTTGAAGCTATTGTATGTGATTTTTGGCTAGTTATTTAGTTTCACAGGCAACCGACTGAACATATTTTGGGTTACGTTTTCATAGTAGCATCAGTTACTTTTCATTGAATTCTGTTTAGTATAACCAAAGATGTGGTATGGTGGTGTAGTGTGGTGGTTCTAAATTGAAATATACTTTCAGCTATCACACCAGCCCTAATGTACTTAGGATGCAGTCCGTTTATATTGCCTTATATTAGTTAGAATAGCAAACTTATAAATACACTTATTTGTAAATTATTATTCTAAAATTAAAAAAGACAAATCACAGCCGTACGAGTTTATTGAAGGAAAATAAAAACATAAGATAACATACTACTGATGTTTCTTAACAATAAAATTATATATACACATATCTGTGGAAAACGAAATTTTATTGTTACTGTTTGTAAACGTAATTTTGTTGTTATGTTAACTGACAAGTTCACATGCCTATTATTGGAGTATTATTAAAGTAGTGCTAAATATATAGATGTCAGGAAGGTCAAAACGGTCGATCTACGTGAATTGCTCCGTCACGAACATCATGCTTAAAGAAAACATCGACATCTTACGTAGGTGCTAACTGTTAACCAATTACCATAAATAGTTTTATTAAGGCTAACGTGTACTAGCACGGATCGAACAAACGAGCACGATGTTTATTGCTAGACATACTAGCTTGCCGTTACATCGATGCTTCAGTGGAACAAATTCTTAAAAGAAATTAAAGGTAGGTAAGCATGTATACAAAAGTCAGGAAGGTGCATCACACCTGCGCAGATTTGCTTTGCATTGGTTAGAATAATGCTGGGGCACAAAGCGCACTGCAGCACCACAGCGCTAATTTTTAGCGGCTATTTTCGTGAGAAAGAATTTGAATTCTCGAAGAAACGCTTACGACCTAAAGATTTAAGGAAACCACTTAAAGACGTCGTTTGCTACTATCGTAAAAACAAATATTTTTACTTATACCGATTATATTTTGTGACTTTTGAAACTAAATAGTGAGACAGATGCACCAAGTCTGACACCTGCGAAGGCTTGAAGACTCTGACACTATGGGTAGTACAAACTACACAGAAATCAGAACACATATTTTATTATAGTAGCACAACGTACTCTTGCAGGTATTAACTACTATTCGACATGTCAACCTAACAATCATTTGCAGTGGCGTTTAAGTATGACGCGTACTTGACACTGACGGCATTCTTTTTTTAATTTATGGTATGACACGTCAGTATTTATTACGCCCAGACATTGGTCCGGTGTGGTAGACTATGATACTTTATGTCCTTTTCTGTTTGCTTGACAACGTGTATGCCAAATTTCATGTTAATCAGCCAAGTAGTTAAGGCATAAAAGCGTAACAAACAAACAAACTCACATTCGCATTTATAATATTAGGAAGGATATTGCTTTAAATTTCAATCGGTACAAAGGCTCATATGGCGTGAATTAGGTTGCGAATTATGTGTGGGAGTACGTTAGCCTTTAAAATACGTTCAGAACTTATTTTAAACCAATTTCAATACAGGTATACTTGAAGCGGGATGATGCTGATTAAATGTAATTTAATTTCCGTGAGCCGAGGACACGAGGGAATCAAATAAAACACGGACATTGGTGCAAAATTTATAGCGATGTTTGGCTGTGTGACAACTAATCGTGTTACTGTGAGACCCGTGGCGCAGTATCGACTGTACAGATCGGTTAATTAATTGGTAACGTTGACACCATCATGTCCACGGATAATTGTGGGATAGTCAATAATAATATCGATTCACTAGTCTTTCAAGTAAAAAGCTTAAGAATGCATTTATTGTATACATAATACATTGATTGGCACGTGTTTACTTAGCCTAAAAGTATAATATATTGTAAAGGGGCATGCCAGTGGGTATTAGGCCCAGAGGTGCACAAGAAATTGGCAATACTAAAAAAATATATTAATATTTATTCTAGTTTTTTCTTGTATTTATTATTCTGCACAGGTCTATAATATTTTCTAAAAATATCAAACAAGAAAACGACAAAGCTATGTAATGGAACTTGCAAGCAAGTACATTAACGTGAAATGTTGCCTTTACACAAAATATGTTGACAGGTAATTAATCGAAATTGTAATTTACCATTGCTATATTATATAATTATTATTTTAATCGTTCATTTCATTTTTTATACAAAAGTTATACAAAATCTAATAACTATTATTATTATTATTACCTTTGCAAGATTGCTTTGATTAACTTAAAGCAATGTCTATTATCGATGTATCGAGATTTTGTGTTTATTATGGCAACACCATCACTAACGTGTATGACGCCGGAAAACGTAAATGTCAATATCATTGCTTGTTTTGCAACTCCATTGTGACGGTTAGTGTTTATTTATTGCGGTTAATATCGACGACTTTTACCTATAAGCTATAAAACTGCAATGTATTCTGTTTATTTCATTCCTAATAGATAGTACTCATAAATAAATAAAATTAATGTATAAAATGATATAGCACATATTTAATATAAATTGTATTGATGAGATATAAGAAGATTTAATAACTTTAAAATCCCAAGATTTTTGTTAATCACTTCTTATGCTAATTCATTATTGGCATTGCTTACTATTATTATCATTAGTCTTTATAGGTGTGCACCGTGGGCCCGAATTACTATGGCGTCTTGGCATGCCCCTTTAGTCGATAAATAAGTAAAAATTAAGTAAAATTAAAGAGTGAAGACCTAGAAGGACGTCACAGTTACTTGCTGGACGCAACATGATCGGCAGCACGTTCAACTAAAGCATATTAAAGTGATTGCCTCGGTGCAAACTGTTTGAGTGTTTAATAAATCTTTGTTTTGAGTTGTTTTTGTTTTCTTAAGTATGATTGTCTGAATTGTGTTGAGCCTGGGTGTACCTTTGTGTCCGATAGCTGTATGGTTGTAAAATCACACAGAGCTTAATCCAGATATCTTGATTGTCACCGCGGATCTGTATTTCAAGCGAGAACAGGAATAAGCTGTGGTCGGAAATGCTGACTATTGTTTCAACGAGTCATGAATCAAATCGTGTTTCGAATATCTGGTAATAATTTAAATAATGCAGTGAGAACAAATTGACCAGATATTTTATCTTTTGTCTCCAAGCAACTTTGCCATCGAAACTGTTCAGTGGCTTCGAAAGCACATAAGATTCTAGTTGTTATAAGCGTCCACAGTAATCGTTATGTAGATGGGCAAGGCCAAGTACTCTTTAATATTGTAACATATGTATGTTATCATCTTTGAATATCACAAGATATTATATTGAGGTGTATTGATAGATGCAGCAATAGCGCTGCATAGATAAGGTCCATTTTATGTATCATATTAGGCCTAATTAATGTATAGTAGACAAGAAACAGTTGGTTATCTGGGTGTAGGTACTTTGCGTTAGTTTATTTTTAAAGAAACATGCAACTAAATAATACGGGTATGATTTCAAATAAATAAAAACAAATCACTGGTCGTGTATTTCTAATGTTATGAATTATGATCTTTGAACATTTATCTATTACCGCTAATGGTTTTAAACGATAAGCTCTATTTGTGGTCCTCTCTCCCATTACAAAATAGTTCTGTTACTTCGAATACTTTGTTTTTATATACGTATAAGTAATTCTTATTCATTGCTTATCTTTCCTAAAACTTATTGCTCATACGAACTAGCGGCCCTTGAATTATTTTGCATTTGTTACGCTGCATTTCTTACTAATACGTAATGTATGTTTCTAGGAAAGAAACATCACACGATTCCTTTCTTTTATAACATGTACTACCAATATGCACGTCAAAGAATTGAGACGGGCGTATTATTACAGTCATTTGGTCCGAAATAAAGGAGTTCAATGTTCAATTTTCAAAACTCCCAAAAAATTTCCAGGTAAATCTACCAAATGACTGTACTATATATTGTCCAATGTGCACGGTGAAAATATATATTAAGGGAAAAATACGTTACACCATTTTAGATGCGGTTTTCAGTGATGCAGTAAGATACTTGTGTTGAGTTTACGTGTTTGGTTCATTAAAATTACTTGAAAATACAAATAGTATATAACAATATTAAAGAGCACGTTAATTTTAGCTCGCGTATACTTCGTATGAAATTACGGGTACAACTACAC
The DNA here is from genome assembly GCA_963675205.1 of Catocala nupta. Taxonomy (NCBI): domain Eukaryota; kingdom Metazoa; phylum Arthropoda; class Insecta; order Lepidoptera; family Erebidae; genus Catocala; species Catocala nupta. The sequence goes on from OY776082.1 coordinate 15,678,536, forward strand.
GAATAATATTTGTTCTTGTTATTTCAACTGTTTGTAGTCGCACAAAATTTAAAGCAATAATTATGCTATATTTAAATTTAACTTGCTAAATGTGTAAATAAACGTTTCTTTACATATTCATGTCTGTAATCTGTTCATAAAAATATCAAAATAACGATTCGAGTGTGTCGAGGAGACAACAACAAAACAACAGTTTTTATATTATTTGCCTGTTTGAATGCCGATTGTATAAAGTGATATGAATTACGTGAAGGGCGAACTTGCCCACGCGAAGGGCTATAGGGATATTTTCCAAAAAAAATAGCCCTTTCGCCACCGGGGCCGGCAACTGGGATATTTTCAATAGAAATAATCCCACTCGCCACACCGGGTGGCAAATCGGATGTTGCTTACGAGAAATCTCAGTTGCCACCCTTAAACATAAGGCAAATACTTTTATATGAAATTATATTTATAGTTTTTGATCATTACTAATTTATCATCGGCGATTTATCTTTATTACAAAAATCATTAATAGTTTTAGTAGATACTACCTACCTACTTAAATAAATTTTCATAATATATACCATTATAACTGATCTGATTTGAAAATCACATTAATAAAACATCTTTTATTTCACCCTAAAACGACGAAACATACGACTAAAAAGAAAACCCTTTTAAAATATTATGATAAAGTAACTGTTGACTCCCAGCAGTGACTGGACATTTCTAGGTACAATGTCCCAATTGACACCGGTTCGTCATCCCCAGTGGCGACTGGGACTTTTTCTAAAACAAATAATGTTTTTTTGGAAAATGTCCCTTTCGCCACCGGAGGGGGCAATGCTGGGGGTGGCGAATGGGACTAACCCCACGCGAACGACATCGCGGACAAAAACTAATACATAGAAAAATACTACAAAGTTTTATAAATTACTAGATTATTCCCGCGACTTTGCTCGTTTTATTCTAGATTTCGTCATTCAAAATCCCAAATATCTTCGGGAACAGTACTTCTTCCTAGATAATGTCCTTTTCTGTTCCCCTGAAAACATGTATGTGAAATTTCATGATGATGCAGGTGGGTCGAGTAGTTAAGGCTTAAAAGCGTAACAAACAAACAAAGTCACTTTCGTATTTATAATATTAGTCAGGATGCATACAAGTAACCATAATCTAGAACCACTTATTTGTATATAAATATATGTATAAGTACAGCGATCATATGGATAGCAGTCCATGTAAACTTAAAAAAATTGTTCAAAACGTGCCCCTAATAAAATATTTTCATGAAAATTTTGTTATTGTTATAATATTAAGTGATGTATAACATGACGAACAACGATTCTTTTCATACCTGCCTTCAGCGTAATTAATGGTTTTTGAGTGGGTCGACTCATTAACGGCTGCTATTAAGTCGACCTACTAGAAAGTCACTTAAAACGTTAGATAAGAAATATTTCAAGGTACTCGTTGTTTTAACAGAACTATGGTTTTGCTGAAATGCATGTATTATATGACTGCCGTCTATCCGACACAGAACCCGGCTTCTTTCTTTATCTTTATAATAAAGACAACTTCCGCACTAGGAATAATTCCTGTGTCTCATGGGTCTTTACAAACATTCAAACAACGGACACACAAAACACCCCGACTCAGAAAAATTATTTGTGGATGACACAAATTTTTGTCCCGTGTGGGGAACGAACCTACAACACTCGACACAGAGGCAGTGGCGAGGCGACCACATGAACGACTACGCCATCCGTGCTTCTCTAAATTTGTTCACTTTAAACGCATATGAATCTTTGAAATACGCTAACAACGAACTTGGTACCTTCAGTAGATTTACAAGTTTTCAAGCGTATTGAAACTAATTACGAAACTAAATCAGATCCGCAGTGTGCTGCTATGTAATTATCCGGTTTCTGAATCCTTATAAAAGGCATATTAATTCAATACGCTAACACTGCTTGCATAATATATAAACAAATTGTTATATAATCAATTATTAGGCAAGTTACTTGTGACGTTAATACCGAGTAGTACGTAGTAGGTATATGGTATAATACGGGAAACTTGAAACTGTAGAGCATTCCTTCGCTCAGTGTAGAATAGTGGTGTTCTACATCTTGTAATTAATTAATTATGTTCTGTTGCTTGTGCTCGTCAATATCTTTGATATTAAGATATAATATAATATATTGAAGATAGCCCGAGCGCCGCTCATCGTAGTCTGGTTTACTGCCAACATGTTTTGTTCGTAGGATGATGCAATGTATATGTAGTTTTATATTTAAAATAATACAAACCAATCGTCATTAAAGTGCAGTTCGTATTCTGTTAAAAATAAATAACTATGACAAAAAATATTTGTTTAAGGATACCGTACGTGCCAGAATGGTACCTATCGTCTATTGAAAGGTGTGTATGATATTATTTCTTACAATGGTATTGACTTCAAAATTTGAATACTTTAAATAATATGTAGTTACTTGGTACTTAGTGGTAGGTACACTTTTATAGCAAATAAAAAGTTAAATAATGAAAACACTTTGATTGACAACAAGGTTCAATGAAAAGGTTGTCAGCTTTAGTAACAACACAACCATATTTGGCCTGGGTTTGTAGCAATATAGTTGTTACTTTATTTATTTATGATAAAGGATTGATTACAAATTCCTTTTTATGCCACATAGTTTGTCTATAAATGTCTATAATAATAAAAATAATCCGAAAACAGAAAATAGTCTTTTCTAACTTGAGGCAGTCTTGCCATGGAGGCATAAAAAAAACATGATTCCAATATGCTGAGGCATATATATCTAAATGCTACAGTAATAATTATATATAAACTAATCTATTTATTTTAATTGCAGTTTTGCCGCAAATCGTCGTCCTGTTCAACGTAGTGACGTCGTTGACTCCTGGCTTGCAAATTCGAAGTAGAAACATATCGGACGCTGCAGTGAGCAAACCATGTGTATTAGGAGACTACCTACTAAAAGCACAGTGCGTGCATTCACAATACCGACTCATCTGCAAAGACGGATTTAATGGTTATTGGATTAGAGGCGTCAAGTAAGTCGAAAAATATTATTATAATTAAATAGTATTCATTATCCTTGCTTTAACGGTGAAGGAAAACATCGTGAGGAAACCTCTATGTTTAGGCGTTCTCCATAATATTGTCTGCTAACCCTAACCCTTCTGACACTGAGAAGAGGTCCGTGCCCAGCAGTGGGGCAGTTTATATACAGGGTAGATATAATATACATATAATATAATAGTATTACCTGCCTGGTCGTAAGCGATGAAATAATTTCCTTCTAAAAAGTTTAAGCAGTAAGTACTTTTCGTGTGTATGGGTGCCGAGGTAGTAATAGATTGTGTCATTGCTAATGAGTGCAACGGTTTTGATCACACGTGTTTAAATGTGTGTGATTCGCATATACATAGGTTCCGAGTTGTAATGTTCTAGAATAATTTATGAAATATATGTATCACACTTACTCACATATATCTTTGTTCTATTTTCGGCATTTCATCATCTTATTTATATGGTTACCAATAGGCATATTATTTGAAGCTTATACAGTCATGTTGTTGATCAAAGCTAGACATACACGGCCCACGCCCAAATTGCGCCACAACACTAAATGATATCAAGTTACATTATGCCTAAATGATACTGCCAGCCGTAAAGTGGCGCCGTAAACAGTTTCGACGCAGCACTCAGACTAATCAAGGTGTTTTTATCGTTTAGCTCAATTTGTCGGTATATCATTATTATCATCTCAAGTGTTTCCTAACCATCGTCGTCATAAAATTTGCTATAAGCTAAGTTCCTTTGATAGAATTGGCGAGCCATTCAGGATTATTTATTTCCTCTATCATTGTATACCTTGTAAAGATTTAATTCAATTGGAGAATTCTAATTAACGTTATAACAGGTGTAGTTGTTTAAGATTTCGCGTCGTTATTGCCACTGCGCCCAAAGGGTTCAATGTCACCGCGGGACAAAAATCGAAAATGCTATCATGGATGTATTAATATATCTATAGATGTATGAATGTTTTTTTATTTCCCGCGATACAGAAAATAATAGGAGGGAGAATAACGAATGGATTATACAGATGCAATGTTTAGTAGATTCTTATTCGTCTTGTTATGTATTAGACCCCCTTATCACCCTAATTTTTAAAGTCTTGTTTATACAATTAGTCTCTATGATTAAGTAATGTCCTTATTATATATTTACCTATCCCACGACTCCTAAGGCTATAATAAGCTCAACTCATAAGTAAATTGTACACTTCTATTTCAATATTCGTTACTACAAGATTACGCTGTAACATAAAGCTAAGTTTAGATTATTAAATAAAATAAATTCATTTTAAAAATCAGTTAGCCAATTATTGCCTAACAGTCTTATACATTAAAACGAGCCAGACAAAAAGTGCCGTGGGAAAAGCTGAGAGTGGTTGATCACGTTTTAAATAAAACGTGCTATCGTCTCGGAGGTGCAGGTGACGACCAAGGGCGTCTTACAAGTGCGTCAGCTTAACGTGATCATAGTGACGTCACTTGGCTGCATGCTGACTTAAATATGTCAAATCAGTCCGTACAAGCAAAGCAGAGCCAATAACATGCACCATAAAATCCACGGATGGCGTAGTGGCTGAAGTGGTCGCTTCGCCATTGCAACTGCGTTGGAAACTGGGTTCACTGGGTTCGAATCCCACACAGGATAAATATTTGTGTGATCCAAAAATGTTCCGAGTCTGAATGTTCTTTGTGTCCGTTGTTTGAATGTTTGTAAAGTCCACCGCAATACAGAAATTATACCTAGAGCGGGAGAAGCCATCACAAAAAAATATATTAAAAAACATATTATTTTGCTAATATGTATAAAAATTATCTCTTCATTACCAGAATATGTATGGGAAGTTTATGTCCTTATTATCAGGAGGATGATCAGTGTGCAATGCCTAGGAAATACAGGGTGTAACAGAAAGGTGTGGTCATATTTTCTGCCTAACCTATGTGCCCTAACCCCATATCAAAATATCGAATTTTAAATTTTATGGCAATTTCAATCATTTTATTTATTTGTTATTTAAATATCGATGCAAAACGGGTTACGTCACTATCGTTTTTATCCTTTCAACTAAAGGTCATTTCATTCTTAGTTATAAAACATTGCTAGCGCGATACTAAAAATAACGTATTGTTTGACAGTTTTTTTTAATGCTTTTAACGTTCCCGCGGTTTAGAAATTAGCCGAAAGCGAAATAATGATATTTAAAACAATAATAGAAGAGGGTCTGGTGATTTGGAGCGCACGGTAATAAGTCGGTACGATATACGACACTGATATAACTTCACCACACAGTTTTTAGATAACACTTTTTATGATTATTAATTTTTATTAACATGTTCTTATTAAATTATTTATTACAGCCAGTTTTCAAATATCCCACCTTGTTGATTGATGCATAGTTGTGTCCGTTGCATCATTTCCCGATTAAGATTTCGCAATAACTGTAAGGTTACCGATCTATGTTAGAACGACCAGTTTTATTGTAAACAATTTGAATAGGTAACAGTATCCACATCTGGGGCACGGTACAATGGTCAATTGCTATTAAGATCGCAAAAGTAAACAAAACGTATCGAGTTTAGGGTCTTTTGTAATTCTTATGAAAAATACACGTGCATGGCTGGTAGTGTAGTTTACGTATCGATTAGAATATGCTAATATTTATATGTCAATCAAAAAGAAAATTCAATATCTTCGTGAAAATAATGTATACAAATTTAATTCTCGCGGTTTTCCATTGTACATGGCCTATATTATGTGACCCTTAAATATGACCAGACCTTTCTGTTACACCCTGTATCTATACTAATATTATAAAGCTGAAGAGTTTGTTTGTTTGTTTGCTTGAACGCGCTAATCTCAGGAACTACTAGTTCGAATTGAAAAATTATTTTAGTGTTGGATAGCCCATTTACCGAGGAAGGCTATAGGCTATATAACATCACGCTACGATCAATTGAAGCAAGCAGTAATGAAAAATGTTGCAATAACGGGGCAAATTCTCTTATCTTATATGAAACAAACGAAGTTGCGCGGGACAGCTAGTATGTGATAAATAGGCTTGAAGAAAGCACTGTCGTGGTACCAGAGCACTTTCTTAAGAACTCCTGGAAATTCCTAAGAATACGTGTTTGTTTAGTTGCTTTCTATAGCATGAAGATATTTCACCCGTCTGGCTGCTCAGGTAGGTCTACCATGAAAATGTCTATCTAACTTCGGGTTGAACTTCCAAAACAGTATCTACAGATTTCTTACTATCAAAATGTTATTACCGTTGTTCGGATTGCTTGATGAAAGTGTTTAGGACAATCAAGACCCTACAAGTATGAGTGAGTTATGATATAATGTTGTACCTCAATTTTATTACTTTTTGATTAAGTAATAGGTAAAGAGAGCTTTATAATACCATTTGAAAGTTACTGAGGGGACTGCCACGAGAATTTAAGGCTACGAGCCCGTAGGCCCTTTGACTTTCACCTCTTTCATAGAAAGACGGAGCCCCGCTTCGCGGTGCTCCTATTTTTGGGTTGATTTAAGAAGAAACCTAACAAATACTCGGCTCGTAACTAAATTGAATGCGGGTGAAGCCGTCAAAAGCAAGCCTAAAAGTGTTATTACGAAGTAGACACGCAGTACTTTGTTGTGTTTACCTACGAATTTCATTCAAACATTATTGTTTATACACTTTGGTTTATCCTTTATGTTTGTTTTCTCAAAGTTTGCCTTTATTTACGTTTTCAAAGTGGTAGGTAACAAGAACTTGTTGGTGATAAAAATAGATTATTAGGAAGATTTAACAATGTACATTTACTATACACAAAAAATCTGCGATGGATTAATAGGAAACAGAAAGACTGCCACACAGAGGTCTCAAGTTCGATCCCAAGGTACGCCTGACTATTCGAAGTTATGCGAGTATTACTTATATATATATTATACTGGTTACTTTTATCGTTCTCTATTACGGTGATGGCAAAGATTGTGAGGCAACCTACCTATTTCTGAGAGTTCTACATAGTGTTCTCGACGATGTGTGAAGTGTGCCAACCTGCACTGAGCCAGCGGGGTGGTTACGGCCTAACTCTTCTCACATTGAGAAGAGGTTTGTGCCTGGCAGTAGGACGATTCATAAACAGGGCTGCTATATGAGCACTTTCTTTGTTTCCGCTGTATTAATCCGGAGGCCGTTAAGACAAATAGTGTTTTCCCTGTTTAAAAATTTTAAGGTAAATGTAGCATTGATTACATTTAACTGGGGGTGGTGGGCTTCGTGAGCCTGCCCGCCACCCGTTCAGCACCAGGTCTGAGAGCGGCGTGCGTGGGAACACGCACGCCGCCTGTGTCGTGTCTGTGTCGTGTGTCCGTCCCCCCTCAAGAAGGGTTAAAATTAGAAGTGACCGATGGGTGGCCTGCCGTTCTATACGGTGGGCTGAAACCATGGCGGGGTCGCAACTGCATGTGAAAGTGACTCGCGCGACACCGCCGACTCTGATTATGACGAGAAACACCGTGGTAGGTTTAGTCGGTATTACCGGGAGTATTGATTACATAACTTAGTTGGGTAAGATTGTTTTTAGTCTCGGTGTTAGGGGCTTTGCTAAGATTTCCTGCTTACGTAATTCGGTATTAATATTTACCTACATTTTTTAAATGAAACCTTAATTAACTTTATACATTTCAAGGTAGGGAACTGGTTAATATTATGCTATATACTCATGCATAAACGACAAGGCAAGCCACATTTTATAAATGGTGGTTCGGTTTGGTTTACGCCTCACTTTAAAATAAGCACTATTTAATTAATATGATGTTAAGGTTCTATCTAACAACGTTTTCTCGACATAGGCGGATCACACTGAACTTAGTTCAATTTTAATAATTTTGCGTTGAGTCTGTATTCTCGACATCCAACTGTTAGCAATCATAAAGTCAGATGTCTGGTACCAAGTAAGGAGTAATTTTTAGTACCTGATTAGCTTAAAGATATCGTTTGGTGATCAACCTTGATGTTTTATGCCATGAAATATTAAAGAGCAACGTTAATGTCGCAGTATAGTAAAAAAACGGGATTAAATATAATGACCATTAAAAATACTGATTGGATAGCAAAATATGCTTACTAAAATATATCATAACGAGCACCTATACGCCTCAAACCCCTGCATTCCGTCTCGGAAGGGTTAGGGTACGTTAGGTTCTTTTTCAAACCCACCCAAAAATAAGAGCCCCGCGAAGTGGGGCTCCGTCGACTTAGTTTAAACTCTTTAAATATATTTTGCTGAGCAATTAGTATTTAAGGTGGAATAAAGGCAAAAAATAGAGGAACAGTTAAATACTACCCAAAAATACCAGTGAATACATATTCAATACATGCGGTTATAGGATCAGCACATTTCTAGTGTTTTGCGTGGTGAGTAATCGCCGCTACGTTTCCGTCTCTTGTTGCGTATATGGATGTACTAAGTAACTGTAAAATTTTGAGAGGGACTAACATCAAACCTGTTGGACTAACATCGTATGATATCGTTTTGCGAGTCTATTAATTTTAAGGTGGGTGATATTTGGCGACACTGGTTTTAGTACAAGTTAGGAAAAATCATCTTTCCAACTTCTAGTTACAAACGAATTTTCCCTTTTAACAGGGATGATCACCCTGTTAAGTAAGGCCGTGGTCTTCTATGCATCTAGTTACTGTTGTGTGTTACTAAACATCATAGTGTTGCTTCAAGTTACCGTTGAGAGTTTTCTTAGTAGCTTGGAGTGTATACAAAGCAAAGTCATAAATTCCTTGACGTTATCGTAAATTTCTTACGAAAGCCCAATCATACGTCACTCAATCAGGATTACTCGCACTATGACCACTGGACATCAAAGAACTCTGTGTAATATCAAGAATATAGATATAAGTAATATTTATAAATATAGCTTTATAGAACATGTACCGTAACTATTTCATATTATCGTATTTATTTCTGACGTCCATATTTTATTGCCGTGAGCATTATTCGTTTCTAAGTTCCCGACGACAACGCATTCTACTTGTTCCTTATATCGAGAAATTTGCATTGTTCCCAAATAAACAATGTCATACTCGTATTATGTTCTATTCTTTTCCCGGACATACATGTTTGTCCGGTTATTATATTCGAGATGAATCGTGTTATTCAGGTAAAATAACCTTTTCTATTATATTATCCGTAGGGGACATTCTGTTAGCGGGTGGGTGGGTTATTAGTAATGGTCCATTAGCATGTAGTATAATGACAGCTTATGATTATATTTATTACTTCACCTTTAAGAGAAGTGAGAAACAGTTGGATCGCCGTTTAAACTTAAAATTTCATTTTACTGGATCTGCTGGGGCTGTGCATCCATATCTTGCTCCTTTTGAAGATTGCAGCCGAACTATTTAGTGTCGTTTGTTGGATAAGGTATCGTGGCTCTTTACAAAGGAGCTGTGTTGTCAAATGGCACTGTACAGACAACACAGTGACTCCTTTTGGTAAAGATGAGCAGCATTCGATACATCTGATATTGCAGTGTTATTAGTATATAGTATCATTAGTTAAAAGTATTTATATAAAAAAACCTGTAATATCGGCCCTGGATTAAACTGTCCCACTGCTAGGCACGGGCCTCTTCTCAGTGTGAGAGCAGTTAGGTCATAGTCCACCACGCTGGCCCAGTGCGGTTTGGCTGACTTCACATGTCTTCAAGAACATATTGGATTAGTTTTAGGGCAGGTTTCCTCTTCTTTACTGTAATGTACTTAACATTAATACAGCATTAAATAGTTAAGAAACAGTAAGACGTGTAAAAAAAACGAATCTTAACTTTACAAAACAGAAGTGTGAGCTTAAAATGCATCATAGACTTGTAGAAGCACCAGCAAGGACGTTTTGAAGGGGTGCTATGTGGTCAACAAATCACTATTGCGTGAGAGTAGGCCAGCACATCCAATTACCAGTTAAAGACTGTTGCGTTACTTTAATTTAAAAAGTTATTGTAATTTATTAGATAAGAAATATTTCAAGGTACTCTAAGGCGATCTCCTAGACGTTGTTTTAACAGAACGATGGTTTTACTGAAATGCATGTCTTATATGACTGCCGTCTATCCGACACAGAACCCGGCTTCTTTCTTTATCTTTATAATAAAGACAACTTCCGCACTAGGAATAATTCCTGTGTCTCGGGACTTTACAAGCATTCAAACAAAGGACCCAGACCACCCAGACCTGGAACAGCTATTTGTGGATCACACGAATTTTGGCTCTGTATGGGATTCGAACTCACGTCACAGCGTGCAGTAGTAGTGGCAAAGCTACCACTTAAACTTGTACACTATCCTTCTAGTCCTAATTTTTATAGAGTATTATTTGTTTGGTCATCAGACGCACTGCTCTAGGATCTCGTAAAGCGGTGCGTGCCTATGCTATTTCTAGCTAGTCACTTATCGTCGCCGTTGAAAGATGGTAGCAAGGACCGCGTTGAGCTAGGCACTAAGAAATGTATGAATGATGTTCATAAATTTCTTAGTGTGAAGTGAGGTTATTATACATACATAGATTCACGCCTGTTTCCCACCGGGGTAGGCAGGGACTACGGATTTCCATTTGCTACGATCCTGACATACTTCTCTGGCTACATTCACTTTCATAACATTCCTCATACACGCTCGCCGGTTTAAGATGCACTTAACCTGGCCTTTATCCAGAATGTCTCCTATCTGATCAAGAAACGTTCGCCTAGGTCTTCCCTTTGCGACTGTTCTATTCACACTAGCCTTATAAACTTTCTTAGTCAGTCTTTTTTCGTCCATTCTTTCTACATACCCAAACCAGCTTAACATACCCTTTTCTATTCTCGCCACTATATCTACTTTCACACCGCATCTCTCTCTAATCACACTATTCCTTATTCTATCTTTCAGAGTTACACCACATATATTTCTCAGCGCTCTTATTTCTACAGCATTTATTCTGCTCTCATGCTTCTTTTGCCATAACCAACTTTCACTTCCATGTATAAGTGTAGGCACTAATAGTCCTTCTATGAACGGCCAAACGTGCCTTTTCAGATACATTTCGACTGTTCATAAAAGCGCGTAGAGCGCCATTCACTTTATTGCCAGCAATCGAGGTTATTATAATATATGAATATTGAGGTAAATTTTTGCGATTGGCTATGATTGAGTGTGCAAGTGCGTAAGTGGATTTATCGCGCGGGTCACCGTTCGCCCAACCAATAGTATGCATACTGTTCCAAACGAATACTCGTTTAGCAATACAGCTAGGCACACGACTAATCAGCAGTCAATAACTTATATATGTTACCATATGAAAAACTTATAACAAGCCACGAGAGTTGAATAGAGAGTGAATTAAGTTACTTTTAGTTTAGAGTTTGTTTGAAACTGTAAACAAGATTGGAAAAGTGCAGACTTTGTAACTTATAAATAATATTTAAAAACCTAAAAAACACGCTTTAATAGACAACCAATCTAAAAGTAAAAATAGAGTTCAATAAGCTTAGAATAGAAATAGAGTAAATAATAAAATAATTAATTTTATTGTAAAAAAGTTTTTTTTTTTTCATATTTGTATTATATTAGCTCCGGCGCGCGGCACCACCCGCGAGGTACCTGCATCAATAAAAAAGCCAAGTAACAGACAGACAGAAGGATAGACAGACAGAGTTACTTTTGAATTTATAATATTAGTAAGGATGATGTGCTAGACGTACATATATCCGCTTGTTGGACATTACTGTGCCTTATTTTGTGCGAGTACGGTTATAACAAAAACAATATACATATATATTTGACAAGAAAATATTGAGCATAGTCGAGTTATAGTTGACATTACACAGTTAATAACATTTTCACCATACTTGAAATATGTTGTTTCGCTCTGAATATCCACGTGTCTAACATTCCGACAAACAAATGTCGGCGTCTTTGACATTGTAACGAAAAACAGACATCAAAGGTGCCGCGTTCGTGAATAATTGAGAACAATGCTTTGATGAGTCGCGCGTGCCGCGAACTATTACCCACGCACATCGCCACCGAACAGTATTTTTTAACCCCCGACGCAAAAACGACGGGGTGTTGTGGTGTGTAGTGTGTGTGTGTGTGTGTATGTGTGTGTGTGTGTGTGTGTGTGTGTGTGTATGTGTGTGTATGTGTGTATGTGTGTGTGTGTGTGTGTGTGTGTATGTGTGTGTGTGTGTGTGTGTGTGTGTGTGTGTGTCTGTGGCATCGTAGCTCCCGAATGGATGAACCGATTTTAATTTAGTTTTTTTTATTTGAAAGGTGAATTAGTGGGGAGTGTTCTTAGTTATGTTTGATGAAAATCGGTCCAAAATGGCCGCCGCCACAAAATGGCGGCTTACATATTTTTTCATAACTCCCTCAATATGGGTATCAAATGAAAGGACTAGTAGAATACTATACACTATGATAAATTGCAAATCCAAGATGGCCGCCACCATAAAATGACGAATTACATTTTTTTTCACAACTCCCTCAATATTTGTCGGAGGTTTTTAAATTTTTAATTTATAGTTATTTATGATACTAAGTAGGCAAACAAGCGTACGGCCCACGTGATGGTAAGTGGTCACCGTAGCCCATGTGTTAAGGAAGAACTGCAACTAAGACACCACAGTTTTATGGGGAACACTATGCTTCACCGGGGAACACAGTTGCCGTCAGCAATAGCATTCTATGATAATAACATCGAGGACCATGTACTTGATTTGATTACGCAAGGTCCCACACAAAGCATGCGCTCCATCGGCCATCGGCGTAAATCACATACGTGTTTGAAGAGCTTTCAAAGAAGATTCCCATCAGCCGTACTAATATCGCTAGGTACCCTCAGTCGGTACTCCTCAGTGTTTACGACCCGCGACTGAAGTTTAGCTGGTGAATCAAAAGTCAAAGATCTCTTAACCGTGTCATTTTTAACGAACGAGTGAACGCGAGCTCCGTTGCAGGAATGGGTGTATAAAACTAGTTTTAGTGTGAATTTGTATGACAAAGTTTTAAAAGCTCTATAAGATCAGAACGCCAGAGTGATAAATAAATGCGTAAAATGTTAAAATTACTTATCCATTATTAAAAGCTAGCTCATAACATTACAAGCTTTTAAAAATAATTTTTTAATCAGCTGTACACGTTTTTAAAGTTCTTGTCAACTGTCGATTTCCAAAATGAGAAACAGTTGAGCGATATCGTGAGTTCGTGACTTGAGTGAAATGGATGTTTGAATGCTCGAGCGTAACGTGCAGAGTGCACCCTGTCTACGCGTCATGCGTATCATCATCATCATCGGTTTTTGCAAAGGTACATAACTATAGTATGTTTAATAATTTTAATTAATATAACATTTTAATTAAATAGTTTTATGTGCGTGTTTCACAAAATAAATTATTGATTCATGTTTTAACAGCTTTTCTGATAACCCACCTGAAAGGAACGATAGGGTTTTCGTTACATATTGTCAGAATGGTCGTGGCCTATTACAATCATTTGGCGATAATAAGACTCAATGATTTCATTGTACGAGAGCGGGGAACGCCATGTCGTCGACGAGTCACGTGAGCGTAATCGTTTGGTGGGTCAGCAGCTATATTTTGAAGTGAGACAAACGTTAAGGGGCAGTCGTTCTATCAAGAAGATCGGGCCAATCCAAACGGGACCGCTGGTTCTCTCGGCTCAAATTGTAATTAGTGGTAATATTTCTACTCGGGAACTATGCAATATACCTAAGTTTGTAATGACTGTAAAATTAAGTGATTGTATGAAGTCTACAGTTTGAACTTTACGCCGATACCTTTACCACAGAACACTACTGTAGACGGCTATGTCGCTAGCTTGTTGCATACGACGTTAGATAGATACATAGGTACAGGTCAAGCTAATAAAAGCGTGTTAAAAGTTGCATTTAGGTTTTAAATATTATTTTCAATTGCCCGTAGTTCAGATACTATTAAATATATATTTAAAATAACATTAGGTTTTCTTTCTCTTTACTCTCGTGAGGCAGTCAGATAACTTAATCTGGGATGGAGACGACAGGTTCAGGGGATTAGACTTCTAGTACTTTTTAACTCGCTTTTGTTAGCTTGACCTGTATCTATGTAAAGGAAACTTTGAACACGATTTTCATCCACTTAAAACATCGGATTACTTTGAAACTTTGTATACTTATCAAAGACTGACAATAATACAATAATTTAATAACTTTGTCCTAGTATTCAGGCCAGGATCACCAGGATATCAAAAAAACAAAATCTAAACTTACATTAAACCCACATTCTGTAGTGGCCGAGCGCCGAGCCCATGTCTGTTCAGATAAACCAAATCCCAAACTCGCCGGCTGCGCACACACACACCCACAACCCACAGAGCGCAGGAATGCAGTAACCGGCGACCGAGCGCAGAGAAACGGTCTAGAAACTGGTCGAGTAAAGGTCGACGCGGCCGTCGACCTTTACTTACCTGTAGTAAGTGTATATAAGACCGTACTCGCGGCAAATAAGGCACTCTAGTAGGGCCTTCTGCGCTCACCCATAGTCAGCGTAAAATTGTCAAGGCCACCTAAGGCTAAAACCCAACACACAAAAAAATTCATGATAAGGACATCATATAATATAAATACATTAAAAGAACTCACATTTTTTTAACAATGAAATAAAATATTTTGTTAATCACTCTATTTCTATTGTAATTTTATTGAAGATAATTTTTTAGTTTTTAGTTTGGTTTTTGTATATATATATGTAACAAAAATCACAACACCCAAGCGCTCGAGCTGTGGTACCATCTACACGTCATACTGGGCGTGGCCTCCCCGCAAGCGGCTGCCCCACTGTGCGCCGCCAAGCTCTGCCGGCCGGCGCCTATAAAACACGACCACCGGCATGTGCGAAAGAGTGTTCACTGCGCTCTCTGTCTGCTTCAACCTTCCTGGTCGGACAGCTCTAAGAACCAGTTATACGCTAGCACACGTACGAAGTCCCGCTCCCTGTACTGTACTAGACTATAGTTTGTTTACTTTATGTTATCAATAAACTACATTCCGTTTTAAATTGTGTTTGTTCGTACAAACCTGCTACATTCTGGCGCACAACGTGAGGCCAAACCCAGGTATTAAGATTGAAAACTTACGTCGTCTTCCGCATCGTGAAATCGAGATGTCCATGTCAAACGAGCAGTTCCAGCGACTCCTTAGCACCATCACGGCCAATAAACGGGGAACATTCGCATCCTGCACCTTCACGTACGACGGGAAAAAGAACTCGGATGCAGTAGAAGCTTTCTTAGCCGCAGCTACCGTTTTTAAGTCGACGGAGAAGATAAGCGACTCAGACGCACTGCAGACTCCCACTATTACTACGAGACGAGGCAGCAGTGTGGTGGCAGGGAGTGAAGTCTGGTGTGACGCAGTGGGAAGACTTCTGCACTAAGCTCCGCCACACGTTTGCCCCGAGATAACCAACATTCATGGTGTACTATCAAATTACACATGAAGTTCAGGAAGCGAACGTTACGACAAAAGCCTTTATCACCAGGAAAAGGTCCCTGTTCTCGTTGGCTCCCCCTCCAGCATTCACTGAATCACAGCAAATAGATTTAATCTGCCCGCTCATCCGTCTGGACATAAAAAACCGCATGCCACGAGATACAGTACCCACATTCGATAAACTCCTGGAGACGGCACGAGGTATCGAAGAGACCCTACATGAGTACGCAGCAAGTTCAGAGACAGGCGAAATCAGGAACGCTCCGGGGAAGAAAGGAAAACTAAGGTGCACCTTCTGCAAAAACCCAGGACACACAGCAGATGTCTGTCGTAAGAAGAAGCGGGTTGAAGGCACTCTTTCTTCTAAAGATGTCTCGGAGGGTCAAACCCAGGCACCATTTCCTTCCCAGCCGAAGTTCTCCTGCTATGGGTATGGAGCACCCGCAGTTTACAGGATTAATTGTTTCACGTGCAAGAAAACCCATCTCCGGTCAAAAAGGAAAACGTCGGTTTCTGCGCTCTTGACGCTCCTGAAGAGACGCACTCACGACCCGTGGTGTTCCTGGAGGTGGAGGGGATAATGGGGACGGCATTCATGGACACATGCGCCAAGATGAGTGTCGCATCTTATAGCCTTTACCAGTACCTGCTGAAGAGTGGATGCAAATTCGTCGAGAAAACAGTGGATCTCACATTAGCCGATGGCATCAAGAGGGAGCAGGTGGTGCTCGTGTGCAAAGCCATGGTTAACCTGAATGGTCGTAAAATAGCCACCAGGTTCATCGTGCTGCAGGAAGCTCGGGACAACCAAACACTGCTAGGCGTCGACTTCTTGCAAAAAGCGGGTGCGGTGATAAACATGCCTCAGTATACGTGGTCCTTCATCGACGAACCTGACTTGCAGTAGGAGCTGTACCCAGAGGAATTTACCATCTTCGAATCCACTATCATCAAGGAAATGATGATTTTGCCAAGTCCACTCAGCGTGATGACAGTGACAGACAGGATGCTGCTAGCGTGTCCAACACCATACCTACGCCTTCATCGACCCTTCCTCCAGCGATAATGGCCACGGGTGAAGCAGCAACTCCAACAAAATATCAACAAGCGGTCACAGACTACAAACTGGCGCTGATTGATCTAACTTCCACAACACCAAGCAAGAAAAAGCCTAGACTGTTCGATGGGTATTCTCCAAGCTTCACGGACTTCATGATGCGAGATGTTTAAATAAATGTCCATCGAGAAAACGCTGAGCTATCTCCACAGAGTAATAGCCTCTTTGATGCGAACAATTGGGACGTTCGTATAGACTCCATTGACGTGGTGGTACATATTACTCCGGACCAGGATAAGCTAGTCAATCAGCTGCTGGAGAAGAACAACGACGTATTTAATATGAAGCGAGAGCTTACGAAACTGATTGAGCACACGATCAAGACAGTGGATGAAACCAATTTTGGTACCCCCGTACAGATTATCACCACCATGAAAAGAAACTTTGCAACGAGAGATCCAGGCAATGTTAGCGGATGGCATCATCCAACCATCTGCGTCACCATGGGCTTGAGTAGGGCTGCAGTATAAAGAAATACCTGATATAGCAAAACAATCGGTCAAAAATTTTTTTGAATGCTGTGCTATAGAAATCGTATCCCAAAATATTATAATCGTATGCGTATATAGAATACCAGGAAATAATTGTACTATATTTTATGAGAGATTAGAAAACATACTTAATAAACTTAGAGTCTATTCTAACAAAAATATTATCGTCTGCGGGGATTTTAATATTGATGTCCTTAAAAGAAAAAAATTACGGTAGAATTCGAATATTTCCTACAGCAGTACAACTTAAAACTTGCTATTTATACACCTACTAGATTGATCAGCAATTCATGCATCGATAACTTTGCGCACAACTATCACAAGGAATGTAGAGCTGAAGTAATAGATCTCGTTCTTTCTGACCACACATCCCAAATATTGAAAGTCCCTATAAAAAAAACATGCAAACTAAAATTTTGGAAATCTATTAAGAGAGATATATCTAAAGAAAACCTCATAAAATTTAAATCTTATCTCACTTGTCTATCATTTGCGCAAGTCTATAACGCTATGGATGCAAATAAATGCTTTGAGAGTTTCATGAAAGAATTTCTACTATTGTATAAATTATGCTTTCCAAAAAAATATATTACTATAAAAACAAACACCAAATCTAAATGGATCTCTAAGGGGATAAAAATATGCAGCAAAAAGCAAAGAAAACTACTTTGGAAATATAGGTTAAACCCTAATATAAAAAACAAAATCGCTTTTAAAAGGTACTCATCTAGATATAGGAAAATTATAAAACTAACTCAGAAATCGCAAAATTGTCACTTTGTACAGATTTCGAAAAACAAATCAAAAGCAGCCTGGCAGCTCATCAATAAAAATCAATCACGTCTTCCACAAGAATCCATATTATCTATTGAACAAAATAACTTGACTATCACAGATCCCATTGACATTGCAAATGAATTTAATAATTATTTTATTGACATATTTGAACATAACATTCACACTGACATTACTATTAATAAAAATGATTTTCAAAATATATCATCTCAATCTATATTTATGAGGCCTGTTACATATATTGACATAATACAAATAATAAACCAATTAAAAAACACGAATACTGTTGGACACGATGGTGTATCCACAAAAGTAATTAAATATGTTAAGGATATCATAGCGCCACACCTAGCATATATTATCAACCATTGCATTACCGACGGTTTATTTCCAAATGATTTAAAAAAAGTTATTATTAAGCCGCTTTTTAAGGGAAACAGTAAAACAGAAATAAAAAATTACAGACCTATCGCAAAAATATCTATATTTTCAAAAATTATAGAGAAAGTAATTTATAATAGTATTTACGATTATTTTGAAAAATATAAATTATTCTGTACCGAACAAAAAGGATTTCGGCGAAATACTACAATTAATATGGCACTTTTTGACTTTTTATATAATATTATGACATCTATAGACAAAAGTACTCCAATATGTGCTGTGTATACAGACATGACTAAAGCCTTCGATTATGTGGATCATAAGATTCTACTACAGAAATTGCAAGGCTATGGCATAAGAGGGAATGTCCTAAAACTACTAGAGTCTTATCTAAGCGACAGAAGTCAATGTACAGAAATCTCCAGATTATGCTCCAAAAGTAAAATAGAAACTTTCTATATATCTAAAGCAAAACACATAAAATACGGCGTGCCACAAGGCAGTGTATTGGGACCGTTATTGTTCTTGATATATATCAACGATCTTCCAAAAGCTATAGCGCATAAAATGGTCCTTTTTGCTGACGATAGCACTGCAATTATTAAATGCACAAATCCTGATAATTATCAAGATGAAATCAATAGTTGTCTACAAGATATAATAAACTGGCTTGGTAGAAATAATTTGGTTATTAATCTAAATAAAACTAAGATAATGCATTTCCATCAAAGACGTGTAAATCCAGCTACGTCTATTACATATAATAATTGCTTGATAGAAGAGGTCATAAATTATAAGTTCCTAGGGGTATTTATTGATAATAAATTGAATTGGAAACTCCATGTGGAAAATCTATGTAAGCGCTTAAATAAATCAGCTTATCTACTTTTCCAATTATCCAAGAAAGTAAACATGGAGACTTTATTAATGGCATATCATGGACTAGTTGGGTCGACTTTACGATATGGTGTTGTTTTTTGGGGACAATCGACCGATAGAGAAACATTATTTAGGATGCAAAAGCGTTGCATTAGATCAATGTGCAGTCTTAAAACTACAGATAGTTGTGTACCCTATTTTAAGTCACTGAACTTGTTGACACTACCAGCGCTATATATTCTGGAAACTACATTGTTTGTAATAAAGAACTTACATTTGTTTACCATGTTAGCGACTGTTAAAAGAACTATACGTGCTCAATATCTCAATCAACTATGTCATCAAAAATGTAAAACCTCACTGATGTACAAGAGATTCTTTGGCATAGCTCCTCGAATATATAATAAAATCCCTATTACAATAAAAATGATGCCAGTAAATAAACTAAAAACAGTACTTCAAAAAATGTTAATTGACAAATGTTATTATACTGTTGACGAATTTTTAAATGATACACTAAATTTTAATAATTATTAAGATAATTTAATTATATTATTGTACTATTGCTACTAATTTCACAATCATAATTGTAAATCTTATTCTAACAATTTATGATTTCCCTATTCAGTTAATTTGGTCGCATTTACCTATTGTTGACGAGTTGTTTAACGATATAATTAAATTTTAATAAATGTTAAATTATGTCGATTACTATTATGTTATTATTGATATACACAATTTGACAATTCTAATTATTCTAATATGTATTTAAATTGACATTTTATACTGATTATTTTCTTGTTTAATTAAATTGGTATCTGCCTAATATTTTGTATGTCTAAATGACAAAACATAGCGTACTATTATATTTGTCTATAACCAACAATTGTAAACCTATGTTTCACAAATAAAATATGATTTGATTTGATTTGATTTGATTTGATCTAGAAAGTCTGAACAATGACGAAAAAGTAGTATACTGGAGCAACAAGGGCTACCTGATGAATAATGGGCTACTCTACCGACACAGTCCCCATTCAGATTCCGAAGACGCACAGTTGGCAGTACCCGAACATGAGTGGGCCAATATATTGTCAAGATACCACGATAATCCTTTGGCTGGTCATTACGGTTCAGATAAAACCTACCCCCGAATCTCAACAAGGTATTACTGGACTGGCATGAGAAAATACATTGAGAGTTACACAAAGAATTGCCTGGAGTGTCAGCGTTACAAGTCATCGAATCAAAAACCTGCGGGATTGCTCCAACCTACTGTAATGAATCAAAGATTCGAAGTCATTTCCTTTAATTTGTTTGGTCTACTACCAACCTTTCTAGGTGGCAAAACCTAAATTTTCATCGTGGAAGATGTGGCAACGCGATGGGTGGAACTCTTCGCCTTACACCAGGCCACTGCAGAAAATTGCGCCATGACTCTGATCATATATATCTCGTATGATCAGTGATAATGGACCCCAATTTGTCAGTGCCGTCATGCAACAGGTTGCTTTTACAATGAACATCAAGCATGCCTTCACACCTGTGTATCACCCAGAGACGAACCCAGTGGAGAGGAAGAAAAGGGATTTAAAACCTCAGCTAGCTATCCTAGTCAAGGATAAGCACAGAGAATGACCGGAGCACCTCCCAAGTATTAGGTTTGCGATGAATACCGCGAGCAGCCTATCAACGGAATTCACGCTGGCATTCTCAACCTTTGGCAGGGAACTGAGAACACCAGATGACACATCCCATGATTTTAGAAAGATTCTGCAATCCGAGAACTTCGTCCCAGAGATCACCCCAAAGTTGATGCAATTAGCCAATACCCTGCAACAAGCTCGAGAAATTCAGGAACATGGCGAAGAACGACGTAAGAAGTACGTCGATAAACAACGGCGAGAAGA
Source organism: Catocala nupta (assembly GCA_963675205.1). Classification (NCBI taxonomy): domain Eukaryota; kingdom Metazoa; phylum Arthropoda; class Insecta; order Lepidoptera; family Erebidae; genus Catocala; species Catocala nupta. The sequence goes on from OY776082.1 coordinate 15,699,729, forward strand.
CCCGGGTTACAATCCTGGTGAACTGGTACTTGCTACAACCCATACATTGAGTAATGCCTCACGTGGTGTAAGTAACAAATTCACACCACGACTTGATGGACCCTACATCATTAAGAAACGGCACGGTACATCCTCTTACGAAATTGCTGTTCCTCAAAAGTCAGACGTTGTGATTGGGATATATCACTTCTCAGCTCTGGTGCCTTATGTCGGAGAGTCATCCATGCTACCAGCTCTTGTACAGCCCCTGCGGAAGAGAGGACGACCACGAAAGCAAACCCTGGAGCATAGCAGTGACACAGGACAAGCGGGGAAACGCGGAAAACCCAAGAACACGCCTCCACTTGCTGGATCATCGTCGGGACGACTTCAGATCCAGAGGGGTGGCCTGTAACGAAAATCACAACACCCAAGCGCTCGAGCCGTGGTACCATCTACACGTCATACTGGGCGTGGCCTCTCCGCAAGCGGCTACCCCACCGTGTGCCACCGAGCTATGCCGGCCGGCGCCTATAAAACACGACCACCGGCGTGTGCGAAAAAGAGTTCACTGCGCTCTCGGTGTGCTTCAACCTTCCAGCTCTGAGAAGCGTTCCGTTTTAAAATGTGTTTGTTGTACAAACCTGCTACACACACACACACACATATATATATATATATATATATATATATATATATATATATGTTAAACATTTCATCGAAATTTTGAACGACTAGATGACTGGACATTTTCTGACGAAGCTGAAGCATCAGCACTTTATTTTTACGTAGCAATGCTACCTTTTCTAGCTGGGAAATACACATAAATACTTGTAAATCACTTTTTGTTCTCAAAAATAAGAATGAAATAACTAATATCTGTTTTTCTGCGTAAAGATACCAAGAAGGCAAAGCGTTTAGAACTGTTAATTAATTTATTTTAATATTTAGTTAATTAGTTTATTCGAGCATATAAAACATTTTACTAAAACAAACGGTCTTCAAAAACACTGAAAGCAAAAAAAGAACAAAACATATGGCCTCTTCAAAAAGCTGCTAATCGATTCTAACCAAAGATGCGTTTAAATTTTAAGAGAAAGGACGAAAGGATTACTTCATCCGCGGCTGTAATAACAGTTGATTTGTGAGCCTATACATTTAAATTATTATTTATATTAGATAAATTAGGTCTTAGGCCAAGCAACAAGTCCGAGCTTATTAAACGGTTTAGAAAACAGTCCCGTGGCATAATAATAGCATCCGTGCTAGAGTCAGATTGCAGGGTTTCGATTTCAATTGTCGATTTGGGCTAAATGATATACAGTATTTTTCCTGTAACGGTATCCCGAATCAGGAAATTTGATTAGTGAAGTATAATGGTCAGATTTCTTATTATGTGGGGCTTAAAATTATGCTAGTGTAAGGAACATAAAGACGAAATGTGGTAGAAAAATCAAAGAGAAATACCTCTCCTTTAAGCCGATGTATAGAAAACTGTACTATAGGGTTAGGAATTAACCAGAATTAAGAAAGCATATGAAAACATTTACACCCCGGGTCTGAAAAGCAAATCCACACAACAAAATATTGAACAGACGATCAAACGCATATGCGTTGACATTATTTGCTGAGTTTTTAATTATACTGGCCTTTTCTATTTTATAGGTGGGAGATAACGCATTTGCGGCTGGTGGACTGGCCGGGAGACTGTCTCAACATTGCACGCCTTCAGTATCACTACCCGGGGCTCTTATTCTTAGAACTAATAAATTCTACGAATCTGAAGCATTTTAAGGGTCACTTCAGTGCACTGAGCAAAATCCAGGTGTGTATAATCAATTTGTAAATCAAACAGAAAAATATTATTTGCTTCGCAAATGAAGCAGATGTTTAAATTAACACTTCGCCAATGCCGCGACGCTGAGTATTGCGTATTCAATTCTCCACGAGACAAAACAATGTGTCATCTACAAAACATTGCTTTGAGCTCCACTCAGAATAACTGTTGTTAACATAGAACACTCGGGTGTTCTTTGTCGTTTCAATGTTTGTTAAGTTGGCCGCAATGTAGAGAATGTCCTTACTATGGGGGTAGTACTACTACCTATCTATTTTGAAATATCCTATCTATATTCCTTGAAATATCAAAGGATCAGTAAGTATTTGATTCCGGCAATTAAATTTAAAGCTTGTGCACAGGTCTTTTTTAGTCGCATGATTAGCTTCGAATCCGGAAGCGTTCATTATCTTCACTACACCATTTAAAGATATGGACAATATGGCTTGTGTCAAGTTAATTCTATTTGCCAAGCTTTAGGCTAAACGATAACGCTTCTTTAGTATGCATATCAATGGGATCAGGCGATCAAAGGGAACTTAATCACAAAACTACCTACTTCATTACTATTCAACGTAATGAAAGCCTCCGGCAGGGTAGACGAAGTGCCAGATGTTTCAAACTCTCATGTAACAGTAGGCAAGCCTTTTACTGTCTAATGGGCACGTTGCCAGACTTCGCGCAGCTGCTGTGAATTTCCCAACAGAAAAACCCCACTTTGCTAACCCTACTGCGACTGCCAGTGTTATCGGGTCTTTTTTTCTACCGTATGGTATATATATGGCAAAGGAGGCATAAGCAATAGGCTTATTTAAATTGTCGGCTACGAAGCTTATGTCTTGGTTTTCAACAGATTGCCACGGTCCATATTTAATAGCATAGAAGTGACCACATATTTATAGTCAGTCTACAGTTTCATGATATAAGTAATCTACAAAACACACTTTTTCTAGCATAAGTTCGTTTTCTTTTTATTCGAAGTACGTAGTAATAGGTTTTTATTTAGTGAACAAAGTAAGATTTACTCTTCACTACTTAAGAGGAAAATACCAGTTTCGCAAATTTTAACCTATTTTGGGTAAGATTACCACGTCGACTATACAAAATTTGTCCAATATTGGACATTATTTAGATTCTTTCAATAACCCACTTGTGAATTCTGCAGCAATTAAAACACACTCGTGCTTCAGGCAATTTTCTGCGACAGTACGGATTCTAAATAAATCGAAGATATATTGCTTCAATTCGTCAAGAAAGGTTCACGTACAGAAAGATATTTAAATTATATGCATGTTCCATTGACTTTGATTGGATTGAGTGCCTTAGATGTTGGTATGATGAAGCTTTTTCTATAATTTCTACGTTTAAAGGTCAATGATCGGGATACATAGCCTCAGAGCCAAAATAAGGTGTCCCTGAACATGATAATAATTGTCAATGTTAACAGGCCTGCGAATTACGAATTTAGAAACGTTTTTATTAATAACGTTTTCATATCTTATCGTTCTGTTTATCACCGATAACGGTGATATTTACGTACTTAATATTAAAGGTACTGCCTCCGTGGCGCAGCGGTAGTGAATGCGACTGCTGTGCATGAGGTCTCGGTTTCGAATCCCGGGTCGGGCCAACAAAAAGTATACGCGAGTTCAATACGAGCCCGGTGATAGGAAGTTGGCGGTGTTAGACACGCCCGTGCCTCGGAAAGCACGTAAAGCCGTTGGTCCTGCGCCTGATCTCTCTCCGGTCGTGTCGGATTATTCGTCCCATCGGATCATGAGAGTTAGGGAACACAGAGTGCACTTGCGTTTGCGCACACAATTGTGCTCTATAATATCTCCTACGCCGATGACCAATTTCCGTTAAGATTGGTCACCGTGACCGAAATTTGGTCAGGAGGACATTATTAAAGGTAAACCTAGCGAGATCTAAAATAAAATGGATAGCTGAATCCAGAATACATCCACGCTTTTTGCTATTGTACTTTGAAACTTTTATTAACTTACCTTCCTTATTTTCATGTTGTATGCAACCATGATTCATATAATATGAACGGTCGTGGTCATCGTTAGGTTTTTTTAACTTTTGGAACATTTAACGTAGCGGACAAATTGCAGTGCCCAAGGCCAGAATAATTTGTCATACGTAAGAAATATGAGCGATAGCACCCGTGTGACTCGACATCAAGTAGGATTCTTACTGCGCTGTCAGCAGGCACTTAAAACAGAGAAGCGCTTGCGTTTGTCTTTCATCTTTAAGAAGTTTGGAAATATTGAAAAATCTAATAAGATAAAATTTCTTTATCGCAGAAGCTCGCACCATTAAATTGTGTCAGAGAATATACAAAAAATAAAAGTAAATGCTGTGAACGGTTTTCCTAAGTCGATTGATACAACAAAATATTTTTGTCATGGTAATTGCACGATAACGGTATTATTTTAAGTTTGGTACAAATGTGAGGATTATTTATTAGATTTTATGTACACAAGCTTTATAAATTTAATTAAACCTAACCTGATCGAATTTCATTGTAAAACTAAACTTTGTGAAGTTCTTTGAATAAATAAACTCCTAGATATTAATTCCTGCAACCGAAAACAATAGATAAACATCACTTGTTGTTGGTTTGGCAGCTTGAGTAACTGGCAATGTCGTAAATAAACTTTGACATTCTCGAACAGTTCGGTTGTTTGTTGCGAGTGTTTTAGCTTTCTACGTTTTATCATCTTGCTCTTGGGTTTCGAGATCGAAAATTTCATATTATCTTCAAAAACTATGCAATATGATCCTTAAAGTATAATGTCGATGAATATAAATAAAGGCAGCTATCTATTTAATTTACATTATATTACGTTTTCGATGTTCATGAGTGAAATTGTAGTCATTAACTACAAAATATCGATATATTTGCCGAAATATCTTTTTTTTTTTAAATAAGGTTGTGGTGCAGCACCTTCACTTTGCCTAGTACATATGATACGGGTCTGAAGCCGCCTCCGATTATATCTATATAACATGTTATGCTATTGTGGTGAATAGTTTCCGAAACTTTTTAAGCAGATGCTGTATGGAGCTTGTACTTACAGCGTAGCGGAATCTTTAATGTAGAGATGGTTTAGTATACCGCTGACGTTGCTAGCGAGTATATATTGCCGATTGTCGTCGATGTGTTGCTTAACATTAGAAAAGTAGGTTGTATGCTAGTTTCCTTAGAAAGTAGTTGGAAAATAAATCATTGCGATTAAGACCTGTTTTCTAATATTATATGAGACAGTAATGTTTATGGAAAGCTTGAACACATTTTATTGTATATAATATATGTATATGGTTCGTAACGCGAATAAGGGCAATAATATATCGGTATATAGGTGTGTTATGTTTTGTCTAGGTTGCACCGGCCGTGGTCACGAAGTGACGACACGTTTAACTTTAAAGATTCATAAAACAAGATTAGATGCATAATCGCGTTACAAATAATATACAACGTGTCCCAAAATTCAACGATAAGCGGGCACCAAAAGCTGGACCAGCTGAGGACAACTAATTCTCTTGCCTTTGCTTTGATGCATACCTCTCCGCGGGGGCTGGCGGAGGGGTTATGTCGGACTTACCGGAGTAAGAGAAAAATATGTTGAGATGATTATAATGGACCACCCGGCATACTGACTAAACCTACCACGGTGTTCCTTGACATAACCACAATCGGCGGGGCCCCGCGAATCGTTTTCACATGCAATCGCGACCCCGCCGAGGTTTCGGCCCGCTATGGGCCAGAACCGTGCGTACCGTCTCAAAAATAGGTTTTTATAATGTTCGATATTGAATATTTCGTTAATGCACACGTCTAACTAAATGTCCAATGTATATTATGTAGTAGTTTAAATCCATTCTTTTTAATTTTTTACTGTTAGACTAAAGCTTGCAAGTTGACGCTTAAAATTATGAGAATTATGTAGAACACAATTCCTCCAGTTCGCATGGTCTTATTTTCATTAATTCCACAGCAAATGTGTATGTGTGATATATGGTTAGAATTGTTAGGAAGTACTCTAATTAAAAATAATTTAAGTGAAGCTTTTTGTGAAAACTGGAAAGGTATAGAATTTTTTTTTCGGGGCCTAATATTTTAACCTTATTAGAAACTTCAAATAGACTTTTGACAGTTAGCAGTGTCTACCCATGACGTAATTTTGGTAGTGTTACATAGAGCAACTTATAGAGAAGTCAGGGCAAAAAATAAATTCTGCCCGAATCTGCCCCCCTTGAAATGAATCGAAAAATCCCAGATGGCGGAAAAATACAAATTATTTCAAAAAATATTTTAAGTTGTGTATGACGAGATTTTTAAAAAATTAGATTATTTTTGAACTCTAATTCCTATAATATTATCTATTTACTAAAATTTTAGGTAAGGTAGGGGGACTCCCCCCTACCTTACCTAAAATTTTGGTATAATATCTTTTTTTTATCTTCAAGACAGATGTGGTTAATGTTTTATTATCACTGTGTGAATTGCAAGTTTCTCATGTAGGGAGGAAATGGTGGTTAAAGTTGATATTGTACATTATATCAGCACTACTAACCAACTTCATTAATAGTGGTTAAGAACGTGATAATGACAAAAAAAATTCGCACGATATTTAGTATAAAAGTTATAGATTTACATTGTCATTTACCAGTACTTTAGTGTATGACATAATAATTATAGTCTTCACCATCCTCATTAAAGAAAAGTTAGAAGTGTACGTATACAACAAAATGAGTGAATTTGTTTTGCCTCTACGAGTATTATGCGAATTTTTCATTGACCATGGAACGAAAAATACTTGGAAGAACAACACCATTTGTCGTCTGAAAAAAGTGAGTTGGTTCTAAGACGTATTCAAAAAGCACTTATAACAGCTTTTAAAGATCGGTGGGCCAAATCTAACCGAACTAAAGAACGTTTTTATAGTAAAAATACAACGTGGTTGGACGGTGAATTAAGGGTCAAATTCGAAGAAACACCGATGGATACACCTACAACACCTATAACATCGGCGTTAGGGGCCATGTTCACCAATGGTTTCGAGACTATTTGACAACATGAGTGACTGTGCTGCGTGCACTTTCGGTATTCCGCAAGGAAGTACGATTGGTCCGACTCTTTTCCTAACGTATATAAACCATCTTGCAGCATTGGACCTAGTCAATGCAGAAATCTTAATGTTCGCTGATGACACTGTTATCCTTTTTCACGGTAGGTCATGGGGACAAGCCAAAGAAGTGACGGAAGAAGGCCTCGCTAATGTTACTCGTTGGCTAGAGCACAATCTCCTGACACTTAACACCACTAAAACAAACTACTTATGTTTCACAAAGACTAGTGTTACTCGCCCAGATATAAAATTGAATATAAAAATACATACCTTTCCCTGCAATCAGAATTATCAGCGCCGTAATAACTGTCGATGCAACTTTCTGACAAGAGCTACTTTCGTAAAATACGCTGGGATCAACATATTTCTAAGTTGAGTAGTAGACTACGAAAGAGCATCTATATATTTAAACAACTAAGAGACGTTGCATCTCCCAAACTTCTAATACAAACATATAAAGCCCTCTGTGAGTGTCTTGTTAACTATTGTATTTCTTCCTGGGGTGGCGCAACAAAAACAATAATGATAGAGCTGGAACGCGCACAACGTGCAGTCTTACAAGTTTTGTCGTTTCTACCATTTCGACACCCAACAACTGTAGTATATAGGGTTACTGAAGTTTTAACTGTTAGAAAACTATACATATTTCAAGCATTACGTAGGTACCACCGTATTTCAATCCCTCACTTACCAAAAACCCTCAAAAGACGATTTCGATGTCCAGTACCACCCACCAAATCCAGCTTCGCACAACGGCACTATGACTATAATGCACCCCGTATATATAATAAAATAAGTGACAGAGATACATATAAAGTGAATAACCATATGTACAATAAGTATCTGTTAAGTTATCTTAAATCAATTGACTACGACCAAGTAGAATCTCTTGTCGCAAATCACTTTATTTAACCATGTTTTAAACAAATTCACTAGAAACAAAGTTTACAACGTACACACTCATACTCGCATAAGTACACGCACTCACAGACACACTCACGCACACTCACACACACACAGACACACATACACACCCACACATACACACACAAGTGTGTAAGACACACAAACACACGCAAAACAACAATGACAAAACAGCCGTAAATAAAAATTTAATTATTATTGTTATATCTAAAACCTTTGCAACCTTTTTGTTTTGTATAGATTTTTTTTCTCTCTTTCTAATCTTCTGTATCTGTAAATATAACATTATAAGTTAACATGTAATGTGGGAAGGAACTGTCTCCTGAGATACAGCTTAATAACTTAGTTCAGGGGACAGTGCTTCTATGTAAAAGTGTTATTGATGGCTACAATAAAGATTATTATTATTATAACATCTGGAGAACGTGGACGACCACCAAAGTCTTATGAAGATCTATCAGAGAAATAAAAAAAAAGGAAGAATATGGAATTAGTACAAGAATATGGACTCGAGTATATACATAATGCATACGTTCAAGGATTGCGGACTGAAGGAGAATTCGAAGAAGCTGCTGTTGTTTCAATGATAAGGAATGGTGATAGAAATGAAAAAAGGATCATGAAGGAAAAATTGTTGCATGAAAGTCGCAATGCAATATATTTTACGGCAGATGAAGCTTTAAGTATTTTTGCAGATTTAGATCTTTCGAAATCACAATACGGATTACTTCGAGCAAGTCTGATTAACAAAAACTTCGATATATTGCCATCATACAATATATTGACGAATGCTAAAAAACTGTGTTATCCTCCACCATCCAGTATTGAAATTACCGATACATATGCTAAAGTAACTCTACAAGATTTACTGGATCACACTACTGCTCGCATCTTGAAGATTGAAAATGTGTACGTCCCAACAAGAATGTCTCTTATACTAAAAGTTTTTAAACTTTCGCGATTTGTACACATACTTAATATAATGTTAGACAACGGGTCTTACTCGCGATAAAGTATTTAAAAGGTAATAAATACCTATTGATTACCCGACGTTTCGACCGACTTGCATCGATCGTGGTCACGGGTTGACTGATGTGAGCTCAGCGGCGCCTTCGTGAAGTGCGGGTTTCGGCAACTACCCTCACTTGGTCACTATTATTTATATTCGCACTGTCGGTATTTCGACACACAACACTAACGACGTCTACACACTGGCTACCTAAGTCACTACGGCGACGTTTACATTTGCTGATGACTGGATTCCAATATGTAGACAAACGGTATCCATCCTCCCGGTTGAAGTTACGATATTTCTTAATTTCAACCGCTTCACGTACTATCATGGAGTAATAGTGACGATCGGTGGATAAAACCTGTGGTTTATGTAACTCGATCCAGTGGTTTGGTCCAGACTCCAGCAAATGCTCGGCTATAGCGGACTTGTTTACTACCCGGTTCTTGACAGCTGTGATATGTTCCTTGACCCTTTCAGCGATTGTACGTTTGGTCTGTCCGATGTAAGAACTACCACAACTGCAATCCACCTTGTAGACGCCGGGTGTTTGAAAAGGGATAACATCCTTTGGAGTGCCTAGATAGCTTACTACTTTGGAGAACGGACTATATACAGTCTTTATGGAGTATTTCTTCAGTGCTGTTCCAACTTTGTCCGTTACTCCTTTTATATACGGCATGTATGCCGGCACTCTGCTGACCCCAGGTTGGCTATCCCTTCTCCTCGGACGGTGTATCCTACCCTTATATCCGTTGTTGACATCCTCAAGTGCGTGATAGTGGAACCAGACGAAGTGATGGTGAGTTTTGATGTGGAATCACTATTCACTAACGTTCCCATTGAAGAATGCCTTGTGGTCATCGAGAGGAAGTTAAGGGAAAACAATCTGACCAACGAATACACTGTTTTACTAAAGAGCTGCTTAGAAGGCACGAAAGCACGAAGTAGAACAATTCGCAATGCGGTTGAACTCCATACATCCTAACATCCGCTTTACTTACGAAATGGAGGTGGACAGATCGTTACCCTTTCTCGATGTAAAAATAACAGTGAGAGAAGATGGCACCCTGGGACACACTGTATACCGCAAACCAACACACACTGACAGGTATCTTAACGCCTACTCGCATCACCATCCGCGACAATTACAATCCGTTGTAGCATCACTGACGAACAGAGCGTATGACCTCTGTGACCCTGAACACCTAGAAAGTGAGCTCACACATGTTCAGGAGGTACTTAGGTGCAACGGATATAAGGGTAGGATACACCGTCCGAGGAGAAGGGATAGCCAACCTGGGGACAGCAGAGTGCCGGAATACATGCCGTATATAAAAGGAGTAACGGACAAAGTTGGAACAGCACTGAAGAAATACTCCATAAAGACTGTATATAGTCCGTTCTCCAAAGTAGTAAGCTATCTACGCACTCCAAAGGATGTTATCCCTTTTCAAACACCCGGCGTCTACAAGGTGGATTGCAGTTGTGGTAGTTCTTACATCGGACAGACCAAACGTACAATCGCTGAAAGGGTCAAGGAACATATCACAGCTGTAAAGAACCGGGTAGTAAACAAGTCCGCTATAGCCGAGCATTTGCTGGAGTCTGGACCAAACCACTGGATCGAGTTACATAAACCACAGGTTTTATCCACCGATCATCACTATTACTCCAGGATAGTACGTGAAGCGGTTGAAATTAAGAAATATCGTAACTTCAACCGGGAGGATGGATACCGTTTGTCTACATCTTGGAATCCAGTCATCAGCAAATGTAAACGTCACCGTAGTGACTTAGGTAGCCAGTGTGTAGACGTCGTTAGTGTTGTGTGTCGAAATACCGACAGTGCGAATATAAATAATAGTGATCAAGTGAGGGTAGTTGCCGAAACCCGCACTTCACGAAGGCGCCGCTGAGCTCACATCAGTCAACCCGTGACCACGATCGATGCAAGTCGGTCGAAACGTCGGGTAATCAATAGGTATTTATTACCTTTTAAATACTTTATCGCGAGTAAGACCCGTTGTCTAACATTATATTAAGTATGTCTCTTATACTGTTTACCAAGTGGGGATGTGATGGTTCATCGGGACAAAGTGAGTATAAACAAGTTTTAACAGATGAGAGTGACTTAGTCTCAGATGTAAATTTATTTATAGCGTCTTTGGTACCGATAAAGCTGACTGACGCAGAAACGAATGAAGTTATTTGGAAAAACCCGGCTTGTTCTTCTATTCGTTATTGCCGACCAATCCTGATGGAATTTGCTAAAGAAACCCCCGAGAAAACCCAATCAGTGGTTGGTGATATTAGGGGTCACATTGAAAATTTGCGAACTTCAAAGATACACAAGGATGAACAGGTCATTGAAATAAGGCACGAGCTATTCCTAACTATGGTGGATGGAAAAGTTACACAAGTTTTAACTGACACAAGTTCTGGAGCTGTGTGTACAGTGTGTGGGGCTAAACCAAGCGAAATGAATAATTTGGAGAAGATTGAATCAAAGCCAGATAATATAAACGCATACGAATACGGTTTGTCTACCTTGCATGCGTGGATCAGGTACATGGAGTTAATTTTACATATTTCATATAACCTTTCATTTACAAAATGGGCTGCGAGAACTCCGGAAGATAAAAAAAGCAAAGAAGACAAGAAAAAGCTTATACAAAGTTTATATAGAAGCCGAATGGAATTGCACGTTGATAAACCCCGACAAGGAAGTGGAAACAGCAATGACGGCAATACAGCTCGGCGTTTTTATGAACTATTCTTGCGCATCAGAAATTACAGGAGTTGACGAGGAACTTATTAAAAGGTTCTATGTTATTCTCCAGACTTTGGCATCCGGTATTGCTGTGAATCCAGAAAAAAATGGTGAATATACTCGCACAACCGCACAACTGTACGTAACAAAGTATATGTGGTATAATATGCCTTCTTCAGTACGTAAAATCTTAATACATGGGGAAAGTATAATTAGACATTATGCTGTTCTGCCTATTGGTAATTTATCTGAAGATGCCCAAGAATCTCGAAATAAAGATTATAAAAATTCAGATTGTATCACGCAAGAAAATGCTCTAGATCAGCAACGAATCAAGACGTATTTCATGGTCTTCTATTTACATCAGATCCTTATCTATCAAGTATCAGAAAACCATCAGTGACTATTTCCAAGGAATTGTTAGCCGAAGCCAAGTACCTCTTAGATATTTAAGTAGAAGTAGGTATTACATTAATTAAAAAATATGTGTTTTTGGAATTAATTATTATATTATATTTGCTATTTAATTAAATTTTAGATTTAAATATAATAAAAAAATATATTAAATAGTAGTAATATCATAAAACTGTAAAATTGTAATTGAATAAGCTAAACAAACTATGGTTTAATATTAAAAAAATACATTCCTATTTTTGTTTTATTTTTAAATATTTTAATTGAAATTAAACTACTATATACGGATTTTGTCGCGTTGTTTATTTATCACTATCTTACAAAATTTTGAAAATATTACACTACTACTACTATTGATTTTATTTTACTAATTTATAAGCTAATAAAATTATTTAAACTATTAAATCTATTTTTTTTTTGACATTGTCACGGGGAGTCGCCTTGACCATGGCTGCTGAAAAGCAACCGAAACGTCGGGGAAAGTGTAAACCAAAAATAAATAGATTTAATAGTTTAAATAATTTTATTAGCTTATAAATTAGTACAATAAAATCAATAGTAGTAGTAGAGTAATATTTTCAAAATTTTGTAAGACAGTGATAAATAAACAACGCGATAAAATCCGTATATAGTAGTTTAATTTCAATGAATAACATTCGCGTAAACAGAAGACAATATTAAATATTTTTAATTCAACATTTGACAAAACATGTTTAATCATTGGATTGTATATATGTAGGAATGTCCTCCATAATTAAAAGAAGTCGGTGCTTTTAAATTCACTTTTATTAATAATTAAATAACTTAATTAACTACGACAAGTAGTTGATGAATTTAATTAAAGGTTACACGGACAAAAACAGTGATCCGTGCACCGAGCGAGCTCAACAAGAACTGTGTCTCGGCGCCGGGCGGACCGGCTTATATAGAGTAGTGGTGGGGCGCGTTCAGTGAGTCATGCGCAGCTCGGCCGCTCGATGCACGTTCCACTGACGTTTAGCACGTGGTTTTTCTCCGTGTACCCCCTTGTAGCTAGGCACGATGACGACGCCGACACGGCCATGCTGACGAGCGCACGTCCTCGTGCGTTGCTACCAATTCCATTAGTCATCTTAAAAGAAGATAACATGGTTAATTATACAGCTCGACCATTCTGACCGAAAAATCAACATTAGCCATACACTACTACAGATTTCTACAGAATGCCATTGGACCGGTTGCCCCTACAATGACATTACTGGACCAGATCACAACAAATGATCTCTTCAGCGGTGTCACTGGACCGGTTGCCCCTACAATGACACCACTGGACCAGATCACAACAAAAGATCTCTTCAGCGGTGTCATTGGACCGGTTACCCCTACAATGACACCACTGGACCAGATCACCGATCGCAAATCCCTTCAGCAATGCTGTTGGACCGGGCATCCCTACAACAGCACTACTGGACCGGATTGTAAGCTTCAACTAGTCCGGTTACCCCTTTAGTTGAAGCATTAGTTACTGGACCAGAAAACCTTCAGTTAATATTTGACAGGTGACTGGTAGTAATTCTTCAGTAATTATAATAAATTATTAGAGAGGTCTCATGAATCGTCCACAACACTATCAGCAGTCATAGTTTCAGATCCAACAGATAAAGTTTCTTCACTATCCACGCTTACAGTATCTGAATTGGGAGGGCTATGAACAATAGCAGTGGTCAAAAATCTTGTTCCAGATTCCGTTGGTTTAAATGATATTGTCTCCCCATTAGTAGGATCAGGACTTGGAGACTTGGGAGTGGAAATATTAACATTTTCATCCGCCGACGTGGACTCCTCACTGTCAGTATAATTCTCGACTATCTCGAATAGTCCCGTTTGACCAGTAGGAACTTTCCTTAAATTTTCATGCGCGATTTTGAAAAACCTATTAGACCCATTAATATGTTTCAATTCGTAACGATCATTTTCAAGAACTGCAGTAATTTTAAAAGGACCTTTGAATTTTCTATCCAACTTGGTTTGATGACGCTCTTCACATTTTACGAAAACGAAGTCCCCCACGGAAAAAGGTTTAATAGTTGCTTTACCTCTGTTAAACCGAATAACATCATCATTGGCTTGTTTTTTTATACTAGACAAGGCATTGGATCGAGCTGTCTCAAGGTCGATTCTGTCAGTACTACCAATATCGGGGGCAATTTTGGAAATTCCTAGTGAATTACCCTGAATTCCGAACATTAATTCAAGAGGTGTAAAACCTGTTACCCTGCATCGACTACTATTAATAGCTAACTGAACCTCTTCTAACCGATCGCGCCAGACACTGTCAGAGCTAGATTCTATTATTGTAAGAAGGCTCTTTAACGTGCGCATCACACGCTCTACTTGTCCATTAGCTCTACTTGATCCTGTTGCAATCAAATGTAACTCAATATTATTATCTTTACAAAATTTTTTGAACTCGATACTGTCATAACATCTGCCTTTATCAGCGATGATACGTTTTGGTGCGCCAAACAAATTTACTGACTTTTTAATAGCTTTCACAGCAGTGGCAGCACTCAGTGTAGGAGTATATTCCAGAAGAACAAATTTTGAAAAAGAATCAATTAAGACCGAACAGTATTCACGTTTTTCGCTCTTGCCACTAAGTTTACCAGAGATGTCTACATGTACAGTATGCCATGGAACACTAACCTTAGGGATGGGATGGAGCTGTACTTGTTGAGCGCCGGAGGGTCCTTTGGAAGCTTTGCAAACCAAGCATGAGTCTGTGAACTTTTTGACATATTTATGCATGTTTGGAAACCAGTACAGTTCGTACAATTTATCAAGAGTTTTCTCAAAGCCCAAATGTTTCAATTCACAGTGTACGTGATTAATCAGACTCCACACTAATGATCGAGGAACGATAGGCAACCAAGAACTAACCCTTTTACGTTCAATTTTTCTAAAAAGTACACCCTTACGGATGTCATAAGTTTGGGTGATATCGTCCGGGAATGCGTTCGATTTTAATCTGGATATAATGTCCAAAATTTCAGGATCTCTTTGCTGCTCTACGAAGATCCAATCTTTTTCCAGTTCTGCAAAGTTAACTACTCTAGGTTGAATTTGGATATTATTACTATCACTATTAGTAGGGTTGCGGGACAGAAAATCGGCATGTGCCATTTGTTTCCCTTCCTTATACACAATGTCAAAATTGTAAGCTTGAAGAATTGCCCACCACCTATGAACTCTAGGGGTAAGGTCTTTTTTTGAATGGGATGCTTTTAAAGAGTTGCAGTCGGTAAAAACCGCAAATTTACGGCCATATATGAAATGACGAAAATGTTGAACAGCACGAACCACAGCCAGGGTCTCGAGCTCATAAGAATGATAACGACTTTCTGTGTCAGTGGTTCGCTGGCTGTAGTAAGCTACAACATGAGGCCTGTTGCCATCTTTCTGAATCAAAACCGCCCCATAACCATCAGAACTAGCATCTGTATGAATTTCGATGGGCAAAGATGGATCAAAGATTTTAAGAACTGGTTCGTTGGTTAAATGTTTTATAATAGCTTTATGAACCTTGTCGTGTTCTTGGGTCCATCTTATTTTCCCATGGCCCTTAGTCAATGGGTAAAGAGGTTTCATTAGTTGAGAAAAAGCAGGAATAAATTGACGAAAGTAAGAAGCCAATCCTATCAATTGTCTAACTTGGGTAACAGTTGATGGAGGTGGAACATTTATCAGAGCCTCAATCTTTTTAGGATTGGGTCTCAATTCTCCCGCTGAAACTACATACCCAAGGTATTCAGTCTTTTTCTTCATAAAGCTACACTTTTTGAAGTTGAACGAGAAGACACTGTTAGCCAAAGTCTGTAATAATTTATCTAATCGTTTTAAACCTTCATCGATAGTCCCCGATACTGAAAGAACATCATCCATATACACGAGTACTCTATCATCATTTAGGGGTTTTAATGCTGAATGAATGGCTCTCTGAAAAACTTGAGGAGCGTTACGAAGTCCAAAGGGCATAGCAAGAAATTCATACTGTCCATTGGGGTCACAAAAGCTGTTTTTTCTATTGAATCTTGGTGAACGGGTAATTGATGAAATCCCGATGCCATGTCAATTGTACAGAAATACTGAGCACCATTAAGTTTATTAATTTGATCATTAATAAGGGGTAAAGGGTAGTTATCGGGTATAGTATTGCTATTTAACTCACGATAGTCCACACACATACGTTTGCTGCCGTCTTTTTTCTTCACTAACAAGATAGGGCTTGCAAACGGTGATGAGCTTTCCCTGATGATGTTAGCATCTAGCAGTTCATTAATTTTGATCCTGACTACTTGTTGTTCTGTTGGGGATAATCTATAAGGCCTTCGTTGAACGGTTTTATTAGGATCTATTAAGTTAATTTTAAGCTCTCCAGTATTGATTCTAGACTTAGGGAAATTTTGTGTAAAGTTATTAGAATATTTAGTTAGAATACCATATAGTTTCAACTTGTCTGCACCAGTTAAATCAGTATCAGTTGAACCAAAGTCTAATTTAGTGAATGAATTAAGGAGTAAGTTACTCGTTGTCTCTCTAAATACAATGGATTCTGGACCAATCTCAACAGATAAACCAGATTCTAATAAATCACGTCCCAATAAAACATCTTCGTTCAGACAATCATCGGGAACAATGTGAAAAACTACTTTAACCGGGATGTTCTGAATTGTAATGTTACAAACTATTTGTTCGTAACTGCAAATATTGTCGCAACCCATGCCTTTAAATTTTACTAATTCATGAGATCTCTCACCGACAAAAAACTGCGACTGACTTTCTCTTATTAGACTACACTCAGATCCAGAGTCAAAAATAAATTGAATTCTCATACCATCAATTTCCAAAGTACCTCTTGCTATCTTGGAACAGACATTGACTTCCTTTACTTGCGGCTTTTTGGTCTGGTCCTTCTCGACACGTTTCGGACACGATGATACAACGTGACCAGGTTGGTTGCAGACGTAACAGGTCACTGACGAATTTCGTGACTCTTGCTTTGTAGACACACTGTCGTTGGGTTTACTGTACGGCCGGTTCTTGCTTCGACATTCCGAACCTCGATGACCCAATCTGCCACAAAAGTGGCAAGAACCACGGAAGTGTGGGTTATGTGAACTCGTTCGGGGTTTTTTTGAATCTATCCTTGAATCATCCTGTTCATCTAGCTTCCTCTTCAAGGACATACCTCGTAAGACTCGAAACAGTTGTCCTTTATCATTTACTACGGCCGAGTTCAGTTCTCTACGTATGGCATCATTACAGTGGGAGAGAACAGAAATCGTAAACCCGGTCTTAACATTTTCTGACATCGGTGCATCCGGGATATTCTCAATAAGTTGCCAAAGACGCAGACCACCTTGGGCAGCACTTTCATCCTTTGCTAATTGGAACTTGATAACTTTATCGAAATGGTCTTGCATCGTCATTGGTTTCGAAAAGGTAGATAGGAGCAGCTCTTTTATAGTGGGCCACGTTAGATCCTCGTGATTAAGTTTCGTAAGACAAGTGGCTGCACGGCCTTTCAAGGCTTTGGTCAATGCCAATATGAGGTCCACACCACTGATATTTTTTTCTTTTACAATTACATCTGTAAGTTTGCACCAACCTTCGATATCCGCGTCAGGTTCCTCAGGATCAAACTTTACCAATGATACAGGAGTTGGAGCAGATAGTGGTCTGGATAACTTTTCCGCCAACTTCAGAAAGGCGGCTTCCATGCCAGCAGAAAATAATGATATTTGAGCTCCTGCGTCAGAATAACCACCTTGATCTTGATTCTGCCCTTCATCTGTGCGCTGGTCCAATCCCACTTCTGATGTAGGAATGTCCTCCATAATTAAAAGAAGTCGGTGCTTTTAAATTCACTTTTATTAATAATTAAATAACTTAATTAACTACGACAAGTAGTTGATGAATTTAATTAAAGGTTACACGGACAAAAACAGTGATCCGTGCACCGAGCGAGCTCAACAAGAACTGTGTCTCGGCGCCGGGCGGACCGGCTTATATAGAGTAGTGGTGGGGCGCGTTCAGTGAGTCATGCGCAGCTCGGCCGCTCGATGCACGTTCCACTGACGTTTAGCACGTGGTTTTTCTCCGTGTACCCCCTTGTAGCTAGGCACGATGACGACGCCGACATATACATTCGAGATACTACGTGCCAAATTTGAGCTATTTATTTCAATTAACATAAAAGTTACAGATTTTTGAGACGGTACGCACGGATCTGGCCCATAGTGCGCCGTCTGAAACGGCAGCCCACTACACAAACAGACTTGCCAAAGGTGCCCAACGGGGCACCACTAATTTTATCCCTACTGTCCCCCTGAGGAGGGGATGGACACACGATACAGAGCCGCGCGTGGGAACACGCACGCGGCCTCTCGGACCTGGTGCTGAACGGATGGCGGGCAGGCCCACAAAGCCCACCAACCCCAGGTCACAACTCTAGCTTTAGCGGTATTTGCACGAGCATTGTCGTGCATTGCCATTGAATCCTGTACCCATTCGCTGTGCAAATGGCACTATATGCGGTTTAATGACGGCCCCGATGTATCGTTGAGCTGTTATTGAGCCTGCATTTAGGAGTACAAGCTCGGTTCTACCCATTAGACTTATGCCACCGTATACCATAACATTGGGCCCCCAAATCGTCCTCTTCCGTGAATGAATGCTTCGGAATATCACTTACCTTCTCTTCTCTACATTTTGATGCGACAATCATGACTAAAAAACTTTACTTTACGCTCATCTGTAAACAGTAACAAATGTCCCAATCCAAATGTTGCCTTGTTAACCGGTTTGCGCGATAAGCACATGTAACAATTTATAATGTTCGTGTTCTGGAGAACTACTGGTCTTCATGCAATCGGTTTATGATAGTTTGGTCACTGTCGCGAGTCCATGTTATCTGGCGCAAGCGGGTTTGCAAAGTGCGGGCAGTGAGGGTACGCTCTCTACGTGCACTCAAGCATATGTATGGGTCTTCCGATGCTGTAGTTCCTTGAACTTTGCCTGATCCTTGTATTCTAGTAGTTCTCCCAGTGTCTTGAAAGTGATTTCAAACATTCTGGATGGCTCTTCGCGAAAAACCCAGTTGCAGAGCAACTGAACGCCGCGAATGGCCTTCTTAAATGAATCTTATGGATCTAGTAGTAACCACATCCATATGTCGTAACCAATCACCCACTAAAGCTGGCAAATATGAAAATAAATATCTATCCAACCCTTGAACTATCATAGCACCACAGATTTCACCACTTGCGTAAAATAACTTATCAGTTAATCAGGACGATTTAAAAATATTCAAGTAGTATATATATATACATATATAGCATGTAACGCAAAAGTTGAATAACCTTTTTCTACTCTTTACGAGTACGAAATAATATGTTTCTTTACTTTCTGTACTAAACAGACATTTTCGTAATATCTTATAAAAGTTTTAGCAGGTATTGAACCACATCTAAGTACCTACAACACGTGTATGGTTTTTACAAGTTATTCTTGGAACAGTCAGGTTTTGTACCTATTAGATGTCATCAATAATTCTCACTAGCTGTGGTATCACTCATACGAAATGAAATACTTGGTGTCCGCTTGTGCACTATAATATCTCCTGCGCAGATGACCAGTCTCCGCTAAGATTGGCCGTCGTGACCGAAATCGGTCTGGAGGACATTTTATTTATTTAGTAGCAAGGCGACCACATGAACCACTACGCCATCTGTGCAGAATTAATGTTAGTTCGTATTATGTCACTTATAGGTTCCACTCGCATACAACTTAATCGGTTGCACAATGCAGCTGCCGTACGACACATTTCTGTAAAGCTTTAGAAAGTAGTTAGAGCACTTTTAAATAGTTGTAGTATGACATAGTTGTTTTTTAGTTAACGCAAACGAAATCGTGGGAAACAGCTATATAATAAACATATAGTAAAATACATCTATTCAATTACGAAAAGGTAAAATTTTTAGTATGGTATTTTAATATGTCAAGTCACAGAATACCAGACGAGAATGTCAAACCAAAAATTTAGGTTGATTAAAACCATAATTACAAATACGACAAAAGTATATTTATTCGTCAATCAAATTGGCAAAACATTTCAAACGGAGGGCCTAGCATTGTATTTGAATAATTACGTTATTCTGACTTTTACTTCGAAATTTTAGTAGCAGTTCGTTTGAATTGTCGATTGTTGCAAATTTCTTTGCTAAATATAGGAAAGAATATAAATTATAATAATGTTTACTATATTTTTTGGCTGACGTTTTTCTTTTTTTATCTGGTATTTAAACATAGAGCTGATTTACCTAAGAGTATCAACGGTATTCTCTCAGCTGGATCAGCACAGCTATTTAGAAGTATGATAGTTCTATTTTATACAGAAAATACTCGAAAACTACTAAATTCAGGCGGGTCACAAATGTCTGAATTAGGACAGTTTTGCGTTGGTCTTGAAATACAATTGCTCTATCAAAATGCCTTGCAATACCTTTAATATACATTTATATACAGGGTTTTTCAACAAGAGCTTTGTTTTGCAAATCCAAATAAAACAATAAAGGAGGGTGAGAACCCCTGGGCCCACCAGTTATCACATTGTAATTGATACCAAAAAATTCGTTATATTTTTAGGTACTTACCACCAAAATACGTTTGATTATTTCTTCATAGAAAGCGAGAAACTTATATTAAATTAAGTTAACCAATAATCGATTAATATGCATCTCTAATTATATACTATCGAGTATTATTAAATCGGTATAATCTCAAAATGTGTTCTATAATCGAATGATGATAATAAAAACTCAATCGATTGAAAATCGTTTTTGGTTATTAATTATCTGTGGTCACCGACTGACAAGTTTGACGGCTATTGTCAAAATCAAGTTCAACACTCGTTCGGTTTGTTCCAAATGTACCATAGAGATTAGAGAAGTATATTTATTATTTATATAAAATGTACTCTGTGGTTTGTTCCTTAGGAGTGCGCACGTATTTTTCTTGTTTTGTTATTTTGTTTGCTTTACCCCACGGCTTTGGCTTGCTAAAAGACTGTTCGACGGATCTTGTGACTTAGAATTACCTGGCAATTCATATTAGACAACTGATTACGTATTGGATATTGATGACATGGATCGCTGTGTGAACTGTACCATTGCGATATGTCGCAATAACTCTATTGGCGGAAGAGTTTTGGAGGATGAAGTGATTTTATCAGTTATACGTCAAGGGCATGCATAGGTATAGATATAGCAAGTGAAAAATGCGTGCAGTTGCATACTTATAGAGGGTAATGCCGCAATCTAAGTAATCTAGTGGATCTTTGCTTTGTCTTTTAGTGGTCCGCATCTGCGTGTTACAAACAAGGACGTTTCTTTTTATTTATAGGTACATAAAAATCAAAGCAATATTGATGTTTGTTCTCTGAGGTGCCTACTTCTATCTATCTGTCAGCCACAGACGTCCACTGCTGAACATGGGCCTCCCCCATAGACCGCCACTGGTAAATAAAAAATCGATAAAGTACCTCCGAATAAACATATATAACATTTTGCAAACGATTAATGTCATATAACCTCACATTTACTTTATTTTATATAACTTCATTTCTGGGAAGCGAAATATCACAAAATTTTTGATGACGACTTGTTATTATATTCTCTTTCAAATAAGGCTACTTTGATTATGATAACAACTGGGCCCAGATATATATGGAGTGATTCCTTCGTCCTTTATATGACAATGATTTAATTTTTTATTGTATTAAAAAAAGTAAGGTTAGGCAATCATGAATGAAAAATGATATCTGATAAATGTCCACCATGACCACGGTTACACATGTCCAATTTTTTATCAAAGTTTTTAATCACTTTTTGCCAAAGTGGTGGGTCTATTTTGTTAATCACTTCACGAATTTTGAGTTCTAAGGCTGCAATGGATTTGGTTAGCTTCGACTCTGTCTTTAACATAACCCCAAAAAAAATAGTCCGACGGTGTTAAATCACATGATCGAGCTGGCCACTAAACAGCTGAATTTCGTGAAATTATGCGATCAGGAAATTTGGTGTGCAATAAATGCATTGTTTTAGTGGATGTGTGACTTTTGGCACCGCCTATTTGAAACCACATATTAGTGGTATCCATATCATCAATAATAGGCTAAAATTGAGTTGTTAACATCTCTCGATAGCGTAATCCATTGACCGTAACCACATTACCAGCTGAATTTAAAAAAAAAAACGGCCAGTTTCACCTCCAGACCACATAGCGCACCATACAGTGACACGTTCAGCATGTAAAGGTTTCTCAACAATCTGTCTTGGATTTTCAGAAGCCCATATGCGACAATTTTGCTTGTTGAGGTACCTGACAATTAAAAATGGGATTAGACTAAAAAAAGATTTTGTTAGAAAAATCAACGTTTTGTTCTTGAATGAATTGAGCGAATCTTCGACGATGTGAATGATCGGCCGGCTTCAATTGTTGCACCAGTTGCACCTTGTAAGGCTTTAAAGCCAAATCCTTACGCCGAATTTGCCATATGGTTGTTGTGTATAACCTCAATTGTTGAGAACGTCGAGGAATTGACAAATTCGGATCTTCTTCAACACTGTGGCTCACGGCTGCGATGTTCTCACTTGAACAACCCAGTCGAACACGCGTTGGTATTGGCACATTATGTACCAAGCCTGTCGACTCAAATTTATTGACCAAATTCTTAATAGCGGTCTCAGAAGGACGATTATGTTGACCGAAAATATCCCGAATTTTACGAAATGAAACTTTTACAGATCCACCATTTTAATAGTGAATTTTTATTATTTTAATGCGATTCTCGAGTGAAATTGAATTCATTGTAACAATTGCCCAAGCTTCTACTTTAGATATGTCAAAAAACGAAATGTGAAAACTGTGATGTAGTTCCGGTGTGACCTTATTAAAAAACAAAGTTCTTGTTGAAAACCCGTTATAAAATGTATGTAATAAATAAAATAAATTAATGCAGTGTCCATCACCATGTCATCATGACTTCTGCTCATATTTAGGAACATGATCTAGCATAAAATTGTGGGTCATATTTTATTCATTACTAGATTTTGCCCGCGGCTTCGCTCGCGAATATTTTGGTGAGGTTAGGTTAGTTTTCTTTTTCTAGGAACATGGTTTAGGAAGAAATTGTGGATCATATTTTATTTATTAGGTATGTGTAATATTATATCACATTCTGTTTTATCTAATGTTTATGTAAAATTGGTTTTATCTTAATAAAATCCTAACATTTGTTAGGATTTTATTGTAAATGTAGATGTGAGTTTGTTTGTTATGGTTTCACGCCTTAACTACTCGACCTGAATTTGTTTGTACACGTTGTCAGGGGAACAAAAATGGACATAAGGTACTTTTCATCCATAAAAAGTATATATACGCGGGCAAAAAATATCTGTTAAGAATAATAATAAGAATTCTTAATATCCTTACAAGTTGTCCCTTTTGGAAATGACGTACTATTAAAATCACGATAGCACAAATAGTAGTTCATATTTTCTAGATCATGATTTCGCAATAACCTGTTGCTTTTATTACTTCACTTTTTACTTCATATGTTACTCAAAGGTTTCACTCGTTCTTTGACGCTGGGTATTATTAAAAGTAGCGTCGCTACATTGACGCTTTTACTGACTAGTAATAAAGCTGGAACTGGGTTGGTTTCTTGCATTAATGTATTTTACGTTCTGTATTTCCAGGGTATAAGACTGTGTTTATGCTAAGAGCCTTTCGTAAATTTTGATGCCTAGATCTGGTAAAGTGTATTACAGTTGCAAGAGGTATGAAAATGTGTCCTAAAGACCGCAGTAGTCGTCCACTATTTCGTGGCACCTAAACCCAATGTGGCACGCAATGTAGGTGTAACACATCTCTGTCTAAACTTCAGGAAATATTTAGTCTATGTATGTAATGAAGGGTTGCACGGGAACTCGCTTTTGACATGATGAAGCAACAAAATATAGGCGTGGTATTACTACTAACTAATGATAGGCAAATACAAGAGAAATGAAACAATAAAGGTTGACTTTGATTATTACTGATTTGATCGGTAACGCAGCGAGTTCGTCACACCGAATGTGACTGTGCACGAGTCTCTGGCGGCGTTTATATAACGTCAATATGATACTGACAGCCGTAACTGTCACGCCAACTGACATATTGGCTCTGTGGCGACCTCCCTCAAGCCTACGCTTGACGTTTCGAAACAAACCAATAAATAGCGCTTTATTCAACTCCAATTACAGAAATAAATTGCATTCCAATGATTATTTTCTTGACCCTTCGAGATATGTTTGTTTGCCAACAGAAACTCACAGTTCACGGGATGTCATTTCTATGGGAAATCCCGCCTGAAATCGTTATGGAAATGGATGAACTTCGAGAGATGGATCTACGTCATAACATGCTGAGGCACATGAAGGCGGATCTGCTGTCGGGGCCGAAACGTCTAGAACGAGTATTCTTAGGAGGTAAGTTTATAAATGTTGCATAGGTACATAAGTCACTAAGCTCTTCCTAAATGGCTGGACCGATATTGATGATATGTTTGTGTGTTTTTGAATGGATGCCTGAATAGTTTAGATTGACAATTGTAGCACCGCGCCATAAACTGATTGCACCGCGATGGACTTCATAGATTTTTTATAGGTAAATTTAAGGTAGCGTTCAGGGCGACTTTGGTTGGGTATGCTATATGAAGTAGTAAATGATCTTAATTCTAATGAAGGTACGTAATGGTACTAGTGACTGCAGCCGAAACTAGGACGCGGTTTACGAGTAAAGTTGTTTCACATGATATCTTCAGGCAATAACGACACAAAAAGTACATGTTGATGGTAGGCTTGCATACACTATACTGCAAACCAGCGCGGTACACCGACCGAACGAAACATGCTCAAAAAGAACTTTCTTCGAATGTAATCCTTTAAAAATGACATTACTCCATTTTGTACCGTTTTTATCGCCATGGTCACGGGCAGAGATATCTCCCCGCGACTATCGCTGCTAAAAAGCAACCGAAACGTCGGGGCAAGTGTCTAAATCTAAATAGTTTAATAATTTAAAATAGAATAGAAGTACAGCTTAACAGTAGTTGTTGAATAGTTTCAAAATTAAGTAATAATAGTGTATTAAAATAAACAACGCGATAAAATCCGTATAAAATTGGTTAAAATTTAAATGTATCCCATTTGCGTAAACAGTATTATGACATTACTTCGTTAATCGGACTACTTCACAAAAGGGTTAAGGACAATCAATTGGTTACGTACTGAAAGTCGGGGCGAATTTCGAAATAAATCAGTTTACGTCTCATGGTAGGCATTATTTCTGCTATGCATATGAAATGAACCCTTCGAATCGGATACAATATAAGGACAAGTGAGAAACGGCAATGATTTGCCGTAAATCATAGAGTTCGAAAAAATGGTTCTAATAATATGCAAAGGTCACGTGATACCACGTGACCTTGAGGTTAGAGGTCAAATATCATAGTCATTTCGGGGGTATATCGACTATGCTGAGTCGAATGGCGTTGACCGCGAGTCTCAAGCTCTTACGGTTCTTGAGTTGAAAGTTGTATAAGAGACGGACAAAGCTGTTGTATAAGAGGTTTTTCGAACTCTAAAAATATGTTTGTATTAGTAAAGTATTACCAACGCTTCCTATTATATACAGGCTCCTTTTTATTTATTACTATTATTTCTGCCTATGGCTTACCGGAACAAAAATAAACTATGTGTCTAGGTCATTTGACGGCTAAGATGTATCCTTCCTTATCCATCGTAATAAAGTAAAATCATGCAAACATTTATTAATATGAGTTGTAAATAACATTTGTGGATACGGCACCGAGCACCAGAAAACATATAATTGTTTAAAATGAGTATTTCTGTTTTGTACGCTGCAATTTCGCGAGCGAGGAACCGTCTTTTTTTAATATGCGGGTATGCTCCTTATGCATACCCCTTCGCAACAAAGGGAGGTGAGAGGGTTATGTCGGGCTCTTTCGAGACTTCGGGCCTACCGACTAAAATCACCACGGTGTACCAACTCGCTGCTTTGTATGGTGGGTGGGTCGCCGAAACTGAAACTACATCAGTGACCCACCCAGCAGTACTCAATGCAGATATCGAGTGACTAGTTCTACTTCAAGGCAAAGTTACCTTGTTGGCATCGAAAACCTCTTTCCACTGTTGATGTTACATAAGTTAAGTTTAAGTTTTTGCTTGTGACTTAATCTGGGTTTACTATAGTTGTCTGTGACGTCATTTATGTAGAACACACTACATATGTACAGTCTCTACGGTTTAACAGAACACAATACGATGAGACGTGGAATCCTAAGCTATCTAATTGTATAAATGGTATTGCCATCCGTTTACTAGTATTTACGTAATTCCGAGACAAACAGACAAGCAAACAATCTAAGCACCCATGTTTTTGAGTTTACAACACTTCATCTATGACTCCAAATAAATGGAGATTTCAGTAAGATTATGATTTGTGATATTAGGTCTTTAAATATGGAATTGCCGTTTACGTCCTACATCTAATTTGTTACTTATATTCTAAACAAAATAAAATGGTTATTTTTATAATTATTTTATACATTGAGAATATACTATATATATTAATAATAACATATATTATTAATTATAAATATAATTAATCTTTTATACAATTTGTATTTAAAGTTGTATGTCGCTTAGTTCCTTGTTTCGTCATAATTACATGATGGTTGATGTTTTTATTAATTTAAGATAAAACATAGAGGCGTTAACACAAGCAACTATACAAGAAAAAGAAAATACCATTTGAATTAAAGAAATATCGATGCAATACTTAATATGAAAACTACAACGTTACCGATTTTCTTCATACAAAGCGGCAACTTTATATTTAAACCCCTTATTATTTTATTATTCAGTGGTTTTTAATTTGTTTCCTTGCCTAAGCACTATTTCTAGAAAGAGCTAAATCTCGCGTTTAATTATTTTTACTGTATGAATTACTTTGAAGGAGTTTTAAGCAAACTCACGTATAAACAAACAAAGCACTAGCTAGATGACGTCATAATCTTTACCAGTGAGTGGTCATAAAGCACTGTTGTCGATAGATGACGTAAAGAACTTTTGCGAATTTCGCATACATTAAAATTTTATATTATTGGTCTCCGTAAAAATCAAAGAATACCTATTTAATTTGGTATCATCCTCATTATTACTTTACATATTAAACATTTTCCCCTAAATTTGACTCTTAGAGTTTTACCTCTAGTTTAGTTACAGTTAGGTATCAATAATGTACAGTGAATTTGTAGCTGTTATGTAGTAGATTACAAATAATGATTAAAAAAGTCACCCTATGGGGACAATTTATGAACTTACACTAGTTTTATTAAAATTAATACACAATTTTTACCACAAAAATGACTTGAGCTCCGGTTTTTTTTTCATAGTCGATAATTTTTATTAAAAATGTTAATTAATCTGTTAAAATAACTCATAAAGCTTTTAGAAATAATAAACAGAATCCAAATCGACCCATATACTTCGGAGATGTGTCAATGTGTTGTCAATTGATGGCATTCATTGCTATGCGGATTACAGTACTGGGGATACTAATTACACGGGCCGCGCTAATATCCCTCGGTCCACAGTGGAGGAAAGCCGCGAACGGCTTGTGTCTGAAATCGA
Source organism: Catocala nupta (assembly GCA_963675205.1). Taxonomy (NCBI): domain Eukaryota; kingdom Metazoa; phylum Arthropoda; class Insecta; order Lepidoptera; family Erebidae; genus Catocala; species Catocala nupta. Next base: position 15,727,603 of record OY776082.1, read on the forward strand.
TAATACTCTGGATAGAGTATCTGAATGGGGAAGACTAAATTTAGTCGTGTTAACCCAGCTAAGACACAAGCCTGCGCGTTCACCGCTAAGAAAACCCCATTTACTGTGTCTCCACAACTCCAGAACACGCCCCTCACCATCTCCAAGAGTATTGGAATCCTTGGCCTCGACATATCAAGTGATGTACAGTTCTGCAGTCATTTAGAGAGCAAGGTCAAGCTGGCTTCCAAAAAGCTTGGTGTGCTCAATAGAGCTAAGCAGTACTTCACTGCGGGGCAAAGACTGCTTCTATATAAGTCGCAAGACCGGCCTCACATGGAGTACTGCAGTCATCTCTGGGCAGGAGCACCAAAATACCAGCTTGATCCTTTTGACGCGGTACAGAAACGAGCATTGAGAATTGTCGATGAGCCCAAACTCACGGACGGTATTGAGCCACTAAGTCTCAGACGGGACTTTGCCTCCCTTTGTGTGTTCTACCGCATATATAATGGATTGTGTTCTGACGAGTTGTTTGAGATGATACCCTCAGCTACTTTTTATCATCGCACCGCTCGCCATCGGCAGGGATGTCATTTTCACACCTTACAACCTAATTGGTGCCGCACTAAACGGTTCCAAAGGAATTTTCTCCCGCGGACGCTCAGGTTCTGGAATGAACTCCCTGCCCAGGTTTTCCCACAAGACTACAGTATGGGGTTATTCAAAAAGGGCGTTAAAAGGTTTTTACAAGGTCGGCAACGCGCAAGTGATGCCTCTGGTATTGCAGGCGTCGATAGGCTACGGTAACTATTTACCATCAGGTGGGCCGTAAGCTTGTTTGCCACTTTAGTAAGTAGTATAAAAAAAAAGGAAATCTACAGACTCTACTTAAAAATTAAAATTGAATAACATGAAAAATATTATAGATTTTAAAGTTTTTAAAGTTATTTTTCGTAATTTTTTCATGAATATTCAGAAAATTACGGGCGGTTATATGCCCATGGGTGACATTGTATATAAGATGGGTAGAATGTTAAAGTATTACATATGTAGAAGCCTAGAATAGATTATTTGCTTGTAGGTGTATATTGTTTTGATTTAGGATTAGACTGGGGACGTTTAATATATATCTACCTACTTTAGAATTCTGACGTCTGTCAAAACCTATTTCTCGAGAATATTTAATTAAACAGTGGCTTGTGTTGATTTTCTAAGCACTCAACTTTATATAATGGTAATAATATGGTTAATATATAGATATCGCTGTGAGCTGCACACTTGCATTATTTGTTATTCACTAATAGTAGTGTGCAACAGATTGTTTTCCTAAAATAAATTTTAAATAATACTGGTAAAAAAACCAGAATCAGTTAGGCACATAATGCACATATAATAATAATAATAATAAACCACTCTGGGGCAGTCGTTATCTCATCATAAGACTATGCTTTAAAATATCACCTTCATCTTGTGATATAAACAAAAATTTATCACCGGGTTTACTTAAAGCGCATAAACTGCACGGCAACTTATGGCGAGCTGAATGTGAGTGGCAATACTGCGGTCCTGAATGCCTTAATGTCGGTTAGGGCCTCGTCCCCGGCTTGCCTTTACTGGTTGGCTGGAATGGAACTTCAAGAGCACCCGTAAGACACTCAATTCTGGCTTGCCTTGGTCGGCTGGTCAGAGGGAGGCCGCCAGAGCTATATACTTGGGGGTGGAAGAGTCATTTTCAAGGGCATAACTACGAGGAAACCCGCTCCGGGTCTCCGCTGACACGAGGCTCGTGATGGTGAAATTGACGGCGCACCACTTGACATCTATCCGCTTACACAGGTGTTGCCTTGTGCTGCCTTTAAGGCTTGTACGTCTATGGTCAGGAGTCTCATCTAGTTAGTCGGCGAGTTACCGTCTGCCATTCCGACTTTGTACTGAAACTGTATTGATATGCAGTTTAGTTTACTTATCAGGCAGATGCCGTTTTTTATCCTACTTTTCATTATACCAGCTCATCAAACACCCATCCCTATAAGGTTCCAATACTGTCCTACACCTGCCCCGCCTTAGTATCTCGGTAAGTGTCCCATCTCACTCTAAAGTAAATGTCTCGAAGGGCCTCTACATGTTGGAACCATGTCCCCATGTAAGTCTCCCAAAAGGCTGGGATTTCCCTAACGCATTAGGAAAATACTGGTGAAAGAGAAACACAAAAACATAATAATAATGCCACCATGGCATTACCTGCCGCGGCCAGTGATAAAAAAAAAATCTCGAAGGGTCTCTTCACCTTGGACCTATGTCCTGAGGCTTACACGGAAGTCTCACAAAGAGCCAGGATTTTTTTTAAATCCAAATCGCTAGGCATTTACCAGTATAAATAAGAATATAATAGTTATTTATTTGCATTAAAAATGGGATGTAAAGATGTTATTATTACATATAAAAAAGCATCCATGTTTTGCTGCAGTATACTGCGTGCAAATATTTTATATCTGCGTGTATCTCTTCGATCTTGAGGGCTTCCCTCATATGCCATTTTATATAACGTTTTGTACTTCCATACAAGTAATATACATATATTTCAAAAATATAAAAGGAATAGGTAGTGGTTTTGTACTTGGTTTGGTTTTAAACCAAGTTAGTTAAATACTAGTTGATATAATGCATCAATTTTATGTTAGTTTATTTTTATTTTATTTCATTTCTATATAATTTTATTGTGTTTTAACTTAAATTTAAAAGTAAAATCGATAATGTTGCTTCCTTTTGTTATGATCTACTTATTTATTTGTCTTTAAATTTAATTCAATAATCACAAAATATAAAATACATATATCTTACACTGAAATTAGAGCAAAATCATCATAATATATTATGCAAAGTAAAACAAGTTTTGTTTTAAACTGCATCTTTTCTAGGGCTGAACATTGACCCCGAAAATACAGGCAGGCACTCGCCTAGTTTGGGAGACCAGTATCACTTATCAGTATGTTTTAAATAAAATACAAGAACAATGTTCTAGTAGAATCAAAATTGTAATGTGTAACACGATTGTATTTATCTGAGACAATAAATATATTATTATATTATATTATTATTATCATGTTGAAGTCCGTAAAAGTCACCGCTATTACCCCACATGATCAGTCATCAAAACAAAGTTTTGTGCTTCCAGCAAAATACATCTAATAGGTAATGTTATTAAAGGTGTTGTTATGAACCACAATATTCATCACAAAACCTCTAACTTCTTGGAACGAAATATTCATCTAGTTCCGCCAACTCGAAGATTATTATCAGGTGCTATTTCCCATAAGGATTATTGTATCGTATGATATTTGCACATGAATAAATACGTCTGTTTGGATATTTTTTGCTAATGGTATAATTGCTTATGGTATAATTGCTTACGTCACATGGATTTGTTTGGGTTTTGAAGGAATACTAAGCAATAAGGATAAGGTACATACATACCAAATGCAGATTTTGATTTCATTTCGGTTGTTATAACTAATGTAGGCATACCTTATTATTCAAAAATTATTTAATGGCGTCAGTTTAGCATTCCGCCATTTCTCAATTATTTAGGACAGATGAATGAACTTTGTACTCACACTTATATAGTCATGTAGAAATAAATATTATTAATATCTGAATACACCGACACATTGGACACGCATTCTACACTGCACACAGTAGTCAAACCAATTTAACAAATTTTTACCTACTTAGTATTTCAAGTGTGCAACTGTTCAATCGTTGATTAAATATACGGGCTATTATAACTTTTCATTTTATAATGCAGTCTATATTCTTAATGATTATCAATTTCCAACAACATACAATGATGATTAAAGACAAAGCTATAACTCTAGTATTAACGTGCGCATTATCCTAACTTCCTAACTTAATCTTACTTATATTACTTTTGCTAGCATCCATACCTCGTAGCCCTACAGTGAGAATACATATAAAAACTGTGCTTCATCGTTCATCCCTTTACATCAGAGCTAACCTGAGCTACACTATAAATTTCACATATTTTATATGAATACTAGATGAACCACATAATTTCGTCTGCGTCATATAAGAGAGAGAGGGACTTACTCCTAAGATATTCATTGAGATCAAATGATGTAAGGGCTAATTTTGTTCAAAATTAAATACTTGTGATGAATAACTTGGAACAACTTCGCAAATAATGCATTATTTTAGAACAAATTTGATTACTATAAAAAGTTTATTAAGCTAACCTTAAAATATAGATATATCATGGACCTTTCTTTAAACTTTATAAGATGAACAATTAATACATGATTGTTGCATAATTTTAACCGTTCACTCAGCGCACGCAACCGACACTCTTAAAAGGAATACATTTTACCCATTTTTGCAATATTTTCAATTAATGCTCCGCTCCTATTGGTGGTAGCGTTATGTTATATAGCCTTCCTCGATAAACGGGCTATCCAAAAAACACCAACAGAATTGTGCAACTCGAATCAGTAGTTCTTGAGATTAGCGCGTTCTACTAAACAAACAAACACTTCAGCTTTATAATATTAGTACAGATTAAACAGAGTAAGTTGCGAATACTTAAGGTGCGGACATCAAATAACACTAAATATTATTATATAAAACTAAATTGCCGCACAAGGTGGCGTTCACAACAAACGTATTGTCGGCCACCGACTGTAATCAGGCTACCTGTGAGCCACAGTGTGAATGTGACGATCAAATTAAAACTTTTGTTTACAATATGCTGACAATACATTGTAGCTGAGAATGCGTCATTGCAAGTATGAATAGAAGAGTCGTAGTCGTCTATTTATTTATTTTACATTAAATATGACAACTTTCGCCTATACTAATTTATCACAATAATATAGCATAAATTTAAAATATAGTATTCACGCATTCTCCTTATACGTACCTCATACATTCTAATAAAATTACCTTCTATTCATCCGCAAGAATATCATCTTCTAGGTTAAAGTCTAAGAGAGCGTTAAGCTGCTTTAGTGACCGAGGTATAGGTTAGTTAAAGCGTGCGATGGATCCTTATAGAGTCTGACTTTCTACCAAGGAGAGCTGCTATTAAATAAAACTATGGAGTCTGCCGGAGCTGGAATGCGATGCGAACCGTATTGACATACAGATAACAGAAATCAGAGGGTAAACATTGCATATTAGCGTGTAAAGTGTAAAAGCGTGTTGCAAATGTTCTAAGCGAACAAAAATATGAAAATGCATGGAAAAGCAGTGAACTGCTTATAATTGGCGGGTTATAAAACGTTTAGCGTGAACGTTACCTAAGTGCCTTAAAATCATTTTATTAACGTTTTGGTAAGAAAAACTTCAATATTATATTACTAAGAAAATTATTTATGTTGAACCACTTGAGATCGTTCAGCAGAAATAATACTTATTTGTCGGTGAGATTTGGACCTCGTGAAAGAGATTAAATTATTTACGTAATCTCTGCTGCTTTGATAAAATATATTTAAGAGATTGTATTTCCAAATAAACTACAAGTCTTTGTAAATCGTTTAGCATTTATTATTATATAATTTATTATGTCAACACAACCGCGTTCTCACGAATGATATCCAATTATGAAGTGCAACTTACTTTGAAGGCTTCCAATTGCGTCATTGATGTTTTTCGCAATTATTTCTACCGTTGCGTCAGTAATTGATAATTTAAAGAGTATTCATTGCCATTTAAAGTTTTAAGGTATCCATTAATTACTACATAATGTTATGTTTTCATTGTTTAACAGTTATCAAACTGAGCTCCCGGCATTATTATATTTCTCCGGTATATGTAGGTGATCAACGTACTCATGCTTGCTAATTTGAAAACTGAGCCCTTTCCAATATTGTTTTTTTTTTTTTTGGGAATAATAGGCGCTTCAGATTGGCCTGGCTACTTATAAAATTGGTTTCAACATAGTCAAACGAAACCTAACTAATATTATAAATGCGAATGTGAGATTGTTTGTTTATTTGTTACACTGCCCGATTATCATGAATTTTTGCAAATACGTTGTAACGGGAACAGAAAAGGATATAGTGTGCCTTTCATCTAGACAAAATTACTGTACTAAACTAAACTAATCTACATATAGGTACGCGTGCTAAGGCGCCGGCTTCTAAATCTGGTTGTATATTATATTTGTCGGCCTCGATGGCGTAGTTAGTGTAACCGACTACCACGCCTGAGGTTTCGGGTTCGACGTCGGCACAAATCAAACATTTGTGTAGATGAACATGGATGTTTGTCTTGGTCTGGGTGTTTCTATGTATAAAATGTAGGTATTTACAAAAAAAAGTATATACATATGTATGTTTATCTATTGTCTAGTACCTATTGTACAAGCTCTGCTTAGTTTAGGCTAGATGGTGTTGTGTGTATGTGGTAGAATATTATTATTATTACCGAACAGCCTTTCATTAGGCATAACTAATGTCACATGTGTGTAGTATCTTTAGGTCGTAAATATGATTTTTGAATAGTACGTTTATTGTCACTAAGACATAATTAAATAATTTACATAATATACGTACAAATTATTCACAAGAAATATAAACTAAAGATAGTAGAAGACGCAGCAGCGATAGCTCTGTGGGAAGACCAACAGGCTGCAATGCAGAGGGTCTCGGGTTCGAACCCACGTCACGCACCTCTGACTTTCGGAAATTATATGACTTTTCGAAATTATGTATTATTATGTAATTATTATTACTTTACGAATATGTAATTATGATTAATATTAATCCGTATTGATTGACAATTATCGCCTGCTCCGTGCCTCGGAGAGCACGTTAAGCCGTCGGTCCCGGCTGCGACAGAGTGACGCCCTTCCTCCTCCATATAAACTTCAACTGTGCGAAATTTCATACTCCTTAGCCCGCGCAATTTTTGTAAAAAGGGGTACAAAGTTTTTGCTTCACGTATTAATATATAGCCGAGCACAATATTTGCCGTGGTTACCTACTCTTTCTTACTAATGAACCTGGTTAAAGTGAAAAGGAAACAGTGTAAACATTTTCTCAGCACAAAATGTACTTTCAATTAACTGTTGAACTGCCATATTTTAATTAACTCAGTTAAATTAGTCAGTGTTTAATAATGATATTCTCTTGCATATAATTTAGTTAAGATTCAAAGGAAAGCCAGTAACAATTTGAGATTATTTTTGTTATGAATCTTAATATTGAGCTCTTTTATTGTTAGAGAAAATCCGGCTCTTTGGGAGGCTTACACGGGGATATGGGACATTTATTATTATATTGAGGATAACTGTTCAAAAAACCCATCTCGTTTGCTTCATGCTTAAATTCGATCGATGTAGATAAAGTTAATTTAGTTTTTATTAAGAACGTTTTTGGTTGCCCAACCAGATCCACAGCGATCTTATACGTTGCAATTTTTTCGCATAACTGTACAAATTCTTTTGGGGTTTCTACTTATTATATTATTCAACCATATTGTAATATTTTCTAAATATAGGTTTAATATAATATGTAATTGCCACGATTTTCGTGCTTTGGCTGTGAATAATTGCTGAATAAGATCGTAGTGTAAATGTTGATTAAAATGCTTTGAGTTAATTGTAATTCTGTCTTATATAGTAAACATTTAAAACAATTAGAATTTATGTAATTTTTCATGCGTATAAAAGCTTAATACCACAAGTAGTGTTATAGGCGTCGTCCCTAATTGGCCACGATCGTACGATGACACGATGCGTTCTTGTCGTGCGATGAATATGATCGTACGATGATTGAATAGGGGTGACCTAATAGATCGCGCGATGCGCATCGTACGATGCCGTCGCACATTGGCGCGGCGTCGCCATCAACTCAACAGTGCCATTTTAACAATGGCTCTTGACAGAGATGCACAGTTTTTGCTGTCGGATAATCCTGCTTTGAAAATTGCAAATGATATTGAAAAAAGGAAACGTACAACGTACACTTTATAGATCCAGAAACGAGCGCGGTGAATTTTCAACCATTATTTTGATGTACGAAATAACGAAGAAAACCTTCACAATTATTTGTCCATGTCAAAAGAAACATACAAAACAAAATTTATTGTCGGCCTTGATGGCGTAGTGGTTAGTGTAACTGACTGCCACGCCTAAGGTCGCGGTTCGATTCCCTCACAAGTCAAACATTTTTGTGCATGAACATAGATGTTTGTCTTGGGCTGGGTGTTTCTATTGTAATATGTATGTATTTAAGAATTAGGTCACTCAACAGAGATCGGTGTATTTGATTATATGATCGAACCATCAAATCCATCGTATGATCGTTATTAAACATTGTCTGTGCTCGTGCGACGTCTTGCGAGCTACAATTAGGACACTCTGAAGAAATCTGTATGTGTGAACTCATCGCACGACGACAACGCATCGTGTCATCGTAGGAGCGTGGCCAATTAGGTGTCGTCCTATATACGAAACCGAAACGAATTCATAAAAGCATATTATCGCAAAATTGACACAGGGTTTTCTTTCCGACACGTGAATCGATCAAAGAATATTTATTTTATTTATTTATTTACTGACATACAAATATATTTACAGGTTTCACCCAAAGCGATATAGCAGCACTATTAAAAAAAATTATAAGTAAAACTTATACAACATATTCCTATATAGTTTGATCTAATTATTATGACAAATTTTAAAAGAAGCTATCCTTGTGAATTCACTCAGAGCACAACAGAATATGTCCACGTCCAAGGCTATGAGATTAAGCGTGCGGAGTGCGCGCGTCAAAGGCGCCTCATTCATGAGGTTGGTTCGACCGCGCGGTACTACTAGCAGCCTCGGCTGTCGCCGTCACCACACGTACCTGTCCGGACACAAAAACCCAACTGCCCTAAAATTACTGCATTGTGCACCTTCCCTCTCAAAATTTTAAACAAGTAAATAATTAGTGCCAATTCTCTCCTAACCCTCAGTTCATTGTATCCTACCATACCCAGAATAAATAAAGTAGGATACATTAAGGGGTAAAATGGATAGACACCATAATAACATAAGTATAAATATCTAATAAATTTATTTTGTACCCGCTCCAACATGAGACTATATTTAGTTTCATGCGGAGCCCAAATGACTGCGTTACATTCTAGCTGGCTCCTAACCAATGCATTGTATAATGCTATAACAGCTTTAATGTTGGTGAACCCTCGCACTGTACGAAGCATAAACCCCAAATTTCTATAAGCTTTTTTACAGATGCACATGATGTGATCCTTAAAAGTCAACCCTGCGTTAAAACTTACTCCCAGATCCTTGACTTCCTCGAACCTTATCATTTTTTTTTTTTTTTTTTACTTGGGGAAATTCGCCTGTTGCATACCCTCTCGCCACACCAGTGCCATACAGCTGTGTCCAGGGGGCGCTCCGATATCACGGGGTACCTTTTTACCTGGAGCGGCTGGTGGCAGACTATCTGAGAGGCAGGAGTGTCCTCCTCGAGGTTCGAGGCGAGGTTTGGCGGCGGCCCATGTCGTGCGGTGTCCCGCAGGGATCGGTTCTTGGTCCGCTCCTGTGGGACATGGGGTACGACTGGGTCCTACGTGCTACCCTACCCCCGGGCTGAGCGTCATCAGCTACGCTGACGACACCCTCGTCACAGCCCGTGGGGGTACCTTCGAGGAGGCGGCCCGTTTGGGTACCGTGGGGGTTTTCAGGTGGTCGGGCGTATCGAGGCGCTGGGTTTACGGGTGGCTATTAACAAGACGGAGGTCCTGGTCTTTCATGGGCCTCATCGCAGTCCACCCCGCGGCGCTTCGATAATGGTGGGCTCGACGCGCGTTCCCGTCCAGGCTCACATGAAATATCTGGGCTTGGTGCTGAACGGAAGGTGGCACTTCGACGAGCATTTCAGACAGCTCGCCCCGAAGCTTCTCGGCACTGCGTCCGCCCTTGGGCGGCTATTGCCAAATTTAGGCGGGCCCAGTGCTGGTTGCCGGCGACTCTACACGGGGGTTATCCGGTCGATGGTGCTTTACGGCGCACCGGTGTGGGCGGACTCCCTGACCGCTCAGTGCAGGACTCTCTTGCGGAGGCCGCAGAGAGTCATAGCGGTCAGGGTAATACGCGGATACCGCACGGTGTCGGCCGACGCAGCTTGTGCGTTGGCCGGAACACCCCCGTGGGATTTGGAGGCTGAAGTGCTCGCCGAAGTGTTTGCAATGAGTGAGGCGGTGCGGGAGGAGACGGGTTGTCGTCCCCTCCCGACAGTGATTGAGTACGCGCACAATCGAGCCCATCAGGGCATGATTTTAAAGTGGCAGGCGCGGCTGGAGGTGCCCTTGGCCGGTTTCAGAACCGTTGGGGCCCTCCAGCCGGTATTGGAGCGGTGGGCAGGGCGGCAGCATGAGACCCTTTCCTTCCGGCTAGTGCAGGTGTTGTCAGGGCACGGTTGCTTTGGCAAATACCTGCACACGGTCGCTAGGAGGGAACCGAGTCCCATCTGCCACCACTGCGATTGTGAGGAGGACACGGCGCAGAACACGCTCGAGCAATGTCCTGCTTGGGCGGTGCAGCGCCGTGAACTCATTGAGATTGTGGGTGAGGATCTCTCGCTGCCGGCCGTGATCAAAGCCATGGCCGACAGCGAGAGGAAGTGGGCAGCGGTCGCGTCCTTCTGGGAGGACGTCATCTCGCAGAAGGATGCGGCGGAGCGGATCCGTGAAGAAAGTATTCTTGCGGATCCGAGCCGTCGCCGGCGAACCGGGCGGCGCAGGCGCGCTTGCGCGCGCCTAATGCTGCCATAATGAAGGCCGCGGGCGGGAGAACGGGGATCTCCCGTCCGCCAGCCATTGAGTCGGTCTGACGCCCTATGTAGTGCCGGGGCGTCGCCGAGGAGTTGTACACTGCTGGGTGGGTCGCTGAGGTAGTAATTTTGCCAGCGGCCCATCCAGGCAAGGCAGCGAGCGTGCACACCGTGGGGTTTTGGTCCGTAGGCCCGAAATACGGGAGAGCCGGACATAACCCTCTCGCCTCCCCTTGTGGCGAGAGGGTATGCAACAGGCGAATTTCCCCAAGTAAAAAAAAAAAAAAAAAATGATAAGGTTCGAGGAAGTCAAGGATCTGGGAGTAAGTTTTAACGCAGGGTTGACTTTTAAGGATCACATCATGTGCATCTGTAAAAAAGCTTATAGAAATTTGGGGTTTATGCTTCGTACAGTGCGAGGGTTCACCAACATTAAAGCTGTTATAGCATTATACAATGCATTGGTTAGGAGCCAGCTAGAATGTAACGCAGTCATTTGGGCTCCGCATGAAACTAAATATAGTCTCATGTTGGAGCGGGTACAAAATAAATTTATTAGATATTTATACTTATGTTATTATGGTGTCTATCCATTTTACCCCTTAATGTATCCTACTTTATTTATTCTGGGTATGGTAGGATACAATGAACTGAGGGTTAGGAGAGAATTGGCACTAATTATTTACTTGTTTAAAATTTTGAGAGGGAAGGTGCACAATGCAGTAATTTTAGGGCAGTTGGGTTTTTGTGTCCGGACAGGTACGTGTGGTGACGGCGACAGCCGAGGCTGCTAGTAGTACCGCGCGGTCGAACCAACCTCATGAATGAGGCGCCTTTGACGCGCGCACTCCGCACGCTTAATCTCATAGCCTTGGACGTGGACATATTCTGTTGTGCTCTGAGTGAATTCACAAGGATAGCTTCTTTTAAAATTTGTCATAATAATTAGATCAAACTATATAGGAATATGTTGTATAAGTTTTACTTATAATTTTTTTTAATAGTGCTACTATATCGCTTTGGGTGAAACCTGTAAATATATTTGTATGTCAGTAAATAAATAAATAAAATAAATATTCTTTGATCGATTCACGTGTCGGAAAGAAAACCCTGTGTCAATTTTGCGATAATATGCTTTTATGAATTCGTTTCGGTGTCGTATATAGGACGACACCTAATTGGCCACGCTCCTACGATGACACGATGCGTTGTCGTCGTGCGATGAGTTCACACATACAGATTTCTTCAGAGTGTCCTAATTGTAGCTCGCAAGACGTCGCACGAGCACAGACAATGTTTAATAACGATCATACGATGGATTTGATGGTTCGATCATATAATCAAATACACCGATCTCTGTTGAGTGACCTAATTCTTAAATACATACATATTACAATAGAAACACCCAGCCCAAGACAAACATCTATGTTCATGCACAAAAATGTTTGACTTGTGAGGGAATCGAACCGCGACCTTAGGCGTGGCAGTCAGTTACACTAACCACTACGCCATCAAGGCCGACAATAAATTTTGTTTTGTATGTTTCTTTTGACATGGACAAATAATTGTGAAGGTTTTCTTCGTTATTTCGTACATCAAAATAATGGTTGAAAATTCACCGCGCTCGTTTCTGGATCTATAAAGTGTACGTTGTACGTTTCCTTTTTTCAATATCATTTGCAATTTTCAAAGCAGGATTATCCGACAGCAAAAACTGTGCATCTCTGTCAAGAGCCATTGTTAAAATGGCACTGTTGAGTTGATGGCGACGCCGCGCCAATGTGCGACGGCATCGTACGATGCGCATCGCGCGATCTATTAGGTCACCCCTATTCAATCATCGTACGATCATATTCATCGCACGACAAGAACGCATCGTGTCATCGTACGATCGTGGCCAATTAGGGACGACGCCTATAACACTACTTGTGGTATTAAGCTTTTATACGCATGAAAAATTACATAAATTCTAATTGTTTTAAATGTTTACTATATAAGACAGAATTACAATTAACTCAAAGCATTTTAATCAACATTTACACTACGATCTTATTCAGCAATTATTCACAGCCAAAGCACGAAAATCGTGGCAATTACATATTATATTAAACCTATATTTAGAAAATATTACAATATGGTTGAATAATATAATAAGTAGAAACCCCAAAAGAATTTGTACAGTTATGCGAAAAAATTGCAACGTATAAGATCGCTGTGGATCTGGTTGGGCAACCAAAAACGTTCTTAATAAAAACTAAATTAACTTTATCTACATCGATCGAATTTAAGCATGAAGCAAACGAGATGGGTTTTTTGAACAGTTATCCTCAATATAATAATAAATGTCCCATATCCCCGTGTAAGCCTCCCAAAGAGCCGGATTTTCTCTAACAATAAAAGAGCTCAATATTAAGATTCATAACAAAAATAATCTCAAATTGTTACTGGCTTTCCTTTGAATCTTAACTAAATTATATGCAAGAGAATATCATTATTAAACACTGACTAATTTAACTGAGTTAATTAAAATATGGCAGTTCAACAGTTAATTGAAAGTACATTTTGTGCTGAGAAAATGTTTACACTGTTTCCTTTTCACTTTAACCAGGTTCATTAGTAAGAAAGAGTAGGTAACCACGGCAAATATTGCTCGCAAGTTGAATCATTAAAAAGAATACTGGGAACCCTTTGTTGGCAAAGGCGCTGTTTACGTGTACTCATAGAGTATGCACTGAAATATATTAAGGTTGCTAACTATGTCCAACATTCATAACTAAATATAACTTGCTTTAATATTTATAAAATAATTGTGTAGAGAAACCTATCACGTGTGCATGGATTGCCTAGTACTGCAATAGAAAATGGTTGACAATGCCGAACTCTTTCGGTAAGGGATAAGATGCAATATCACTGTTGCACATCACATAAACAAATAATTAACGTAATATCACTGTTTATTTTGCTAAGGTGATATACAATCATACAACATGCATGATGATAGCCAAATACCGTAGACTATGGTTGTTAATACCAAGATATTAATACAAGCGTGCAAGATCCTAGGGTATCGAACGTTGTTATCCTAGGAAGAACTAATTGAATATGGGATGAAAAAAAGGGATGGTAGTAATATTACAATAAAACTTACTTACCTGATTGGTAGGTGCAAAAGTTTACTATCCTAACCTCTTTCAAACCTAGCTAGTTCTTTATATATTATCTATACTTCTATACTAATATTATAAAGCTGAAGAGTTTGTTTGTTTGTTTGCTTGAACACACTAATCTCGGGAACTACTGGTTCGAATTGAAAAATTCTTTTAGTGTTGGATAGCCTATTTTTGAGGAAGGCTATAGGCTATATTACATCACGCTACGACCCACGGAGGCGGCGCAGTAACGATAAACGTGGGTGACACCGCGGGAACATCTAGTGTATAATAAAATCATGAAAAGTATGTAATACATGCGGCGGCTATGATGCAACGATATAGTTATATTGCGACAAAGCTCCTTGAATAAAGATTTTAAAAGTAGTAATGATAGTGCCTGCGTATCAGGCTTCTAGCTAGGTGAAATATATACCTATGTATATATAATTTTATATATACATACAAATGTTTACCCGAGATAAATAATTCAGCGGGCTATTATTATCTACTTTTACGTCAGTTTTACGTAGGTGGATAGTACTTCATATTGTCACTAAATACTTGAGAACGGCTCTCCCACTTAGACCCACAAAAACTGCTTACTAAAATGAGAACTAGTGAATAATTACGTAGTTGGGAATGTTGAAACATCTCAAGTGTTTGGGTTCCAACTATTTGTTTCTGTTACGTTAAATCTATTGGTAATAAATAAAGTTGGGTAAGAATTTAAGTGGATTCTTGAGTGTCGAAGTTTTGGTTTTATTAACATGTGTGCTTAGAAATGTTGCACATAATTTAATCAGTGTTTAGCGTGACAAGTGCTTTAAAGCTTTGTGCCAAGCTATAAGTTTGAAATAAGTGAAATTTTGGAGGACGTGTTATTATTGTTACTTAGGTATATGGGAACATCTATATTATATCGCTAGCTTTCTTTAATTATGCCTTATGGTATTAAAAGTTAAATAAAAACAGAGTATTTATTTGATGGTAAGCAAAGCGCTTGCAGCAGCAGTCGCTTACAAGTCACTGTCGTGCTAGCGCAAGAAATGTTACCTGTTTAATATTCTGTATTTTTGAACTATGACAATATTTATTATACTTACTATTATGCAACTATTATTGCTTAAAAAACCAAACATATATTATAAAAGATGGAGGCAATTGAAATGTCGCTAAAGTAGAAAGTTTAATTATAACTAAATTTTTATAAATGATACGGCAATTAACTATATGAATATTATTTACGACCGTGTTTTAGATTATAAAAACTACAAAATAAACATACAATTATATGCTTTTGAGGTAACTTTATTAAAAAAGTTATTTTCTTCATTTAAGTGATTATTACTTCTCATAGTTGTCTATAGCTATACATAACTGTTTGTGGTTTTAATGGTTCTATTTTTACCCTCATATTGATTAGGTAGGTACCTTAAGTTCTTATATCCATATAAACATATCTAGTGGTACACATATTACAAAAAATATATAATAGTAGTCTATTTTTGCAAATCTCATACAAAAGTTAAGAATATTCAAAATGAAAGCGACGGAGAAATGTTTTCTTTCTATTTGCATTAAAATACAACGTTCTTCAAAAAATAACAAAGCAAAATACAGCACACCATACATTTTTCACGCCACCTTGATTACAATACCTTATCGTATTTATGGCGACCCGAACAGTGTGAAACAAATACGGTTTGTTTATTGTTACATTCTGAGAACGCTTGGGATGAATGTTTATGTTTAAGTCTACTCCAAATACTTAAGAGAGGCGGCTCAGTTACGAAGACTGTTTATACAGGGTGTAACAGAAAGGAGTGGTCATATTTTAGTGTCGCTATGTATATCTGATAAATAACATATGTGCCCTAACCCCATATCAAAATATCGAATTTTAAATTTTATGATAATTTCAATCATTATATTTATTTGTTATTTAAATATTTATAGAAAACGAGTTATATCCCTATCGTTTTTATCCTTTCAACTAAAGGTAATTGATTCTTAGTTACAAAACATGGCCGGCGCGATACAAATAATAGCGTATAGTCTGTCTCTTTTTTTTTCAATGCTTGTAACGTTGCCGCGGTTTAGAAATTAGCCGAAAGCGAAGTAATGGTCTTTAAAACAATAATAGAAAAGGGTCTGGTGATTTGGAGTGCACGGGAATAAGCTGGTACAATATACGACACTGATATCACTTCACCATACAGTTTTTAGCCAACACGTTTTATGATTATTAATTTCATAAACATGTTCATATTCAATTATTTATTACAGTCACTTTTCAAATATCCAACCTTGTTCATTGATGAATAGTTGTGTCCGTTGCATCATCTCCCCTTTAAGATTTCGCAACATCTGTGGGGTCACCGATCTATGATAGAACGATCAGCTGTGTTGTAAACAATATGAATAGGTAATCAGTATCCACATCTGGGGCACAGTTATAATGGTCAACGGCTATTAAGATCGCAAAAGTAGGGTCTTTTGTAATTCTTAGAAACAAAGAATAGAAATCTTTATTCGCTTGAGATATGGTATGAAAACAAAAAGGTGTTTCAAAATTTTTTAGGTTCAAAATACACGTGCATGCAGTATAGTGTTGTTTACGTATCGATTAGAATATGCTGATATTTATAAGTCGATAAAAAAGAAAATTTAATATTTTTGTGAAAATAATGTATATAAATTTAATTTTCACGGTTTTCCTTTATACATGGGCTATATTATGTGACCCTTAAATATGACCACACCTTTCTGTTACAACCTGTATACTCGTAATTACAATTGAAGACAATGTAAGATGTGTCGGACGACCATGAACTTCGATCGAGTTACTAATTTCTGTATTAAAACGTTACACGGCCTCCTATATTAAAACATATGTTAACATATTGTTTATTAATCAAAACATACATAAATAAAGACAAAAAAAATTAAAAAAAACATGCGTGCAACCGTGAACTGGTTGCGATTTGGTGGCCGTCTACAAACGCAAAAAATTAAGTTTAGCGTTTAATTTAATTTAGCGGTTGAATTTTTCATATAATATCACTTGAAAGGGAGTTATGTTATATATGTTTTATTATTTTTCATATATCAGAATGTGCGCTAATATAGTTCTATTTGTCTATAGAGATACTTTCGCATATAAAATCAAGACACTGTCATACAATTTGCAAAACGAAATTCGGCTGAAATCACGATATTCTTATGTACTAGCTGTTACCCGCAACTTTTTCTACGTGGTGATTTTTCAGAATACTATCTTATCAAAAATAAAAGCAGCCAAAGTTCTGCCAGTGAAACTTCTGTCAAAATCAAGCCGTTTCAGAGATTAGCCGGAACAAACAGACAGAGAGAACGAGACACTAAAATTTTAAATTGATTTTTGATATATAGAAAACTTGTAATTTTAACATTACAAACAAACATTTCAATTTTATTTATTTGTATAGATATAGGTACCCTCCCAAACAAGTAAAATGTAATTTATTCCTAAACTATAACTTGAGTCACAAAAACGTCCACATTTGTATTAACAAATATATACATAATATAATATATATATATAATATAGCTTTGACAGAGGAATCGAAATGTGTATTCAATCTTGCAAAATGACGACTTCTATTATTCTTTTAATATCCTGTGTTAAACGTCTTCGATTGCGTTGACCGTCCGCGTCATCCTTTGACAACTAATTAAATCAGGTGTTCCTAAACTTTTAAGATAGCGGAAAACTCACCAAATGCCTTTTATTTTACGGAACCCCATATCAAATGATTACAAAACAAATACACTGTAATTTAATTAAGAA
The DNA here is from genome assembly GCA_963675205.1 of Catocala nupta. Taxonomy (NCBI): domain Eukaryota; kingdom Metazoa; phylum Arthropoda; class Insecta; order Lepidoptera; family Erebidae; genus Catocala; species Catocala nupta. Next base: position 15,745,368 of record OY776082.1, read on the forward strand.
CAAAATCTTTACTTCCCATCACATATTTTGCGCTATTTCAGAATAATATTTGTATGTAACTATTATAGGTATTACTTAACAGCCAAAAATTAATATTTTCGCGGCACGCTGGTGACTTTATCACAAAACCCCTTGGTTCTGCGGAACCCACTTTAGGAATCGTTGAGATAAATAATGCTGGTTTTTCATTTTACTTCACGCCACTAGAACCTCATCTGGTCTATTATTATTATAAAGCCAAATTTACTATTATTTGGTGCTTTAGATCCTGGGACAAGAAGCTAATATGTGATACCTAGATAATTGAATCGGCTTCCCTGTTTTACTGTTTCTTTATTTTTGAAACACATGCCTTGATGCGGTGTCAGTCAGCACGCAGCAGCAGATATTGTTGCCACCACAATATCATGCATAGTGAAGATAAAAAATAGCATAGAGAATTTGAAAGCTTTTAACTTTTTTACTTGTCGCGGCTTCAGAAGTACTCTATTTACTTCTGACACTAAATTGTTTTCTTGAGCCGGTGCCAACTCGGTTCCGTCCGATAAAATATATACTGAGATAGCAAAGCTAATCAAAACACTGGACGTGAGTTTCATTGAGTCACAGTGTTGCTGTACAGCTACCGTAATGCAGATGAATAGTAACATATTATTTTGTTAACAGACTATTAACATAATCATGTCAACTGGTATGATTGGGTGACTGAGATAGCAAAGCTAATCAAATCATTTGACGTCAGTTTGATTTAGTCGCGGCGTTGCTGTTTTAGAGTTTCCAATGATCCTCAACCATTCGAACATTACACAACGTGTACCTCTTTTACGTAATAAGGTGTATAACGAAAGGCTAACAACAATACCTATTTATTGATTTGTAGGTAACAGTTGGGACTGTAGCGACGGCGGTCTGGACTGGCTGGCTATGGAACCTGAAAATGGTACAATCAGAACAAAAATAATAGACTACGACGAACTGGTGTGCCATCAACAGCTATACAGAGGGAAGCCATTGAATAAAGTTATGGATATTATTCGGGTAAGTTAATTTTAGCCTGTCTGGCTGCTATGTTAGACTCATGTTCTCCGGGCCAATGGCTTAGAAAACGTTTTTGGGTTATTTCTTTTATGAAATGTTGGTGAATAGAAGGCAGCCGTAATAAGTATAATTGCCTCCTATGTTTTATATAGAGAAAGAAGTAGGTACACAAGTTTGCACTTATACTTATACTTGACTGCGCCAAAGAGGACTTAAAAAAAATTATGTTGATGTTGATTACATCGATGATGACCGAAATGATTTAAGTGCACGCACAATGTTGTGGGCTGGGGCCCACACGGGACAATAATTTATTTTCAACTAACAACAGCGTCTGGGTATTGTTTGTGTCAGTTATTTTTACATACAGACGCAAGTAGCTGGCGCAGAATACGCAAGTGCGTAAGTTCTCGTGCGCGCACATACATGTGTTAATCGTACGGGTTTCTTACATGCGCTTACACGATGCATATAACCTGTGCAATTAATTTAAATTGCGCATGTTACCCATGTCATGAAAAGAGTCATATATGAAAAGCCGTGTCAGCAAGCTGACTAATGAAACCGCAAAGATGCGAACTTGTCGTTAGCAGGATTCACTAACCTCATGTTTAATAAAATAAAGCAGATAGTACGCCATTGTAACTAATATTATGAATGAGTTGTTACGCTTTACGCCTTAATTACTCAACCGATTATTATTATGAAATTTCGCATACATGTTGTCAGGGCTATAAAGAAGAGCAAAGGGTATCTTTCATCCAGAAAAATACTGTTCCCAATGGATAGAAATTTATTGACATAACCTAGATTAACATAAGCGAAGCCGCGGGTAAAATCGAGTGTTCAATAAAAATAAGGCTCTCTCTCTTCGAACGTTGCACGTTCTTTACATTATAAAATTAACTAAGCCGGACATTTTCTCTGTAATAGTATTTTATAGTCACAAGCGCTGCACGAAGCTCCTAGTGTTACCTATTAAATCTGTTAGTAAAGAGGACGCCTTTGACCACGATTAAGCGTGTAATACCGTTGTAGTAACTCTGCTAGATATCGATTATCTCTTTACCAGTCTTGTTTGGCCTTTGCTTGAGATGTTTATAGTTAAATGTCTGCAGAGATGACATAATGTAGTCGAAAATCTTTGTACTATAAATAATACGCAAATAGCTTTCGAGTATCGTTTTTAATCGTTATTTCAATATATATACAGATCACCAGAGGTACAGGTAATATCTCTGGTGTTTAAGACACATTTTGATTCATATTTCACGTGGACTGTAAACAATCATTTAACGTTTTTTTTTTTTTAAATGAATAATAAGAGTAAACGTGCAAAATAAGTTAGTGTTCTTAAATATGATAATTCTATTCCATAAGTTATTTCTTCTCAATAAATTCAAGGCTACGTTCAGCGTTGAAGAATTTACTGAAGTATACTGCATTAAAAGATTCATTGTGACCACCTATTATTTGGTCAGTTTTATCAAATTTTGCCATCCTCTTGATCTTCTTCTACAAGTTTTACACATTTAATCAAAATTATTTCTCTTTTGTGAATTGCTGTTACCCTGTATTTCTTCAACAGTTCATAATTATAATCAGTTTGTGAATTTTATCCAAACTATTACAGTCCAGTTATGTGAGACTTTGACTTTTGTTTCTTAAATAACCGTTTCTTGTTATCTTTATCATTGATACACAAATAGTAGCTATAACACCGCGTTAGATACAACCTAAAGTATCATTACTCTTTTGCAAATAGTCGAATGCTTTGTTCTTAAGTCTCCATAATCCATTTTTATCTTAATCTGTTTGGTAAACGTCAACAGTTTTATTTTCGGTTTATTGGTGCTGTATCGTGGTAATTTTGTTTGGAAACTTGTGGCATTATGTAGTGACGTTTTGCATTCTTATCTGACGTCATTGTTTCAGTTTATTGCATGCATTTGACTTTATTACAATACTAGCCTTTGCCCTCGGCTTTGCCCGCATTATAGTAGGTTAGATTAGGTTATGTTGGTAATAGTACTTATTTTTAATAAAATATAGCCTATGTTACTCGGTAATAATATAGCTTATTTAAAGTGAAGAATAAATAATAAATAGGATTATTTTTTTAAATCTGTTTAATAGTTTTTGTATTAATCATTACGAACAAACAAAAGATCAAATCTTCCCTTTTTATAATACTAGTAAGTACCTACGTACGTGATTTCGTATAGATTTACATGAATGTCGTTAAATGCGTTACTGGATTCAAAGATTTCTTTTATTATCTTGGTAGAATAAATCTGATAAATCCATTGTGTGATTCTTTTCCGTGTTTAGTTATTTTCGGAACGCAAATTATTTTATTTTATTTTTAACTCAAAAGATAACTCACAATTGTAATTTCAAATTACAGGTACAAGAATAAATAAGGTCCTTAGTAAAAAAGCCAGTTTTCTTGGTATTAAAATTATAACAATTATCTACTCATTATGAAACCATATCAGCTACGTGGACGCAGCAGTTTAAAATAATCGTTTTAGATAAATTGGAAACTCGTTAACCTATTTCTGTTATAACGTTGTCGCGTGCAAAACTCACTGAGTTATCTCAATGATTTAAGATGCCAAAGAATATTCATGAAAGTTATTCCAGGGAATTAAATATCAGGTCAGATATTGTCTTCGACCAAATTTAACTTCTTGACTTGCAAAATAGGTAGCTCTTAAATTATTTAGGCAACATGAATACCGGTAGATAGATCTTGGTCTTGTATTGGTCTTTTGCTTTTCGTATTTGCATTCGCTAAATATTATGCTGAAACATTGCAAATGATTTTGGTAATGTCCCTACTTTTAGTTGTATTGGGTATTGTAGTTTTATAGACTTTAGTATTGAGACTCAGAACACTTCCATTGCAGTTGCGTTGCTTGTTTTCATCCTAGATATTATGTAATCTATGATGTGTTGAGCGGAGCCTTATGATCATTGTAGTTAGGACTCGTGGGTTTCAACTGCTGTGCATCTATCGCCCATATTGTTGTATCTCGAAATTGAAGATGATGGTTCTACTACGATCAGCATGAAATTTCGTTGAATTATAGCCGTTGAGAAAAATCATTTAGCACCTATTTTGCTCTCTCTTAGCCATGTATGTATGGTGTAAGTATTAAAAGAATAGAGGCTATGTCGTATTTGCTTCTGAATCATAGGTTTTGGTATCTTTCTACCTGACGGAACTGATTAAATGAATGGCGTTTTTTGCTATTTACCTACAAGCTTAGGACTATCAAGGTTCGGGGTTTCGAGCTTTCTTACAGTAACGATACTGGCATATCTATGTAAGTGAGCCATCTTTACCTTATTTTGATAATATCTTCTAGCTTTTTATGTTATTTTCAGTCAGCACTAGAAGGATAAGTTATGTCTAATACAGACAGCTATTCGATGTAAGAATCCACATGCTTAAGCGGGAAAAGGGCAACCATGCATCCTCAGAAAATTAAACATTGTGCTTCCTGCTATGACATTTCTACCAAGTTTGAAAGGTATATAATGTTTTCTCAGATTTAAAAGGATAAACGTGGTGAATTTAATATGCAGTTGATGCATGAATATTTAACATAAGTCACTAATATTTAATTGCATTGCAAACCATATGAAGTGATATGTTTGTTTGCATAGTATTAGAGTTATTTACTGATATGTTTTTTAGACTGGTTGCTTTGAAACTTTGTAGCTTAGTCAATATGAATATATATATCTCGTAAACATTCAGGTAATAATAATAACAGGATTATTTCTACTTTAGATACTCAGAAGAGGACACAATGATAAAGTAGATTTGTTCGCTATTTTCATCGAGATAATCTCTTTAATCTAAAAGCATTCTGGCGTATTGTAAACTATATAAACATATACCTTGGATTACAAATAAAATAAAACAATGTAAAGTTCGCCTGTATTTATATCACTAATTACAAATTATTAAATTTTAATGCCTACTAGAATATTTATTACCTTTTCGGTTATTCAGTTGACATTATGAGCAGACTATATATATACACTAAAATGTACGATGCTTTTGATATTTTGGTGAATTAACGAATAAAAATAGGATCTATTAAATTGATATGCTTAAATTACAGAAAATTTAATGGAAAATAGTATGATAAAATAATATTTTGGTTCTTTAGATATGATAAAAAAGGTTCAGATAAAAGAAAATTAGCTATAAATGTATTTCAATTTAATTCGTATTTTAGTACTAGCTTTTGCCTGCGACTTCATGCACGTGGACTGCGGTTTCCAGCAATATAATTTAAATAACACTTTATGAATTAAGGAATCAAATGTAATGTGGCTTAGATTCATAGTTGATCCCACGGTATCTACTTATCTAAAACCAACCTTACTAAGCGAAAATCGCATGAAAAGCCGTTTATTAAATATTGTGTTATGTTGTAATAAACAGATAGACAAAAATCTGAATATCATTATTTTTGATTCGTAATTGTCCGAATAGATAAAAGTTTCTCTAAAGTAAAGACAAAGTTTCATTACCATTTTACAACATTTTTGATTGTATTTAAGCAAAACGCATTTACATGCATGTTACAGCGTTCCCATATCCGTTAGGTAGACGTTTTTTAATGTAAAAAAACTCAGTAGTTCATTTAAGACCAATAAGAAAACGATAGCACAAACATTACCTGGGCTTTCATTTATTATCTTGCGGGTAGAAACACGCTTTATAGGGCTTCAGTAACGACCATGTGGTTCAAAGAAAATACCTACATCTAATTTTCTTTAAAACAAGATTACTAACGCACTAGTGATAAAAAGGGTATTAGGAAATTGTAACGATTGAAATAACAGTCAACCACCACCGAGACTCATTGAAACTATTTACAGACAACACAAATTTAATTTCGTGTGGGATGTGAACCGAAAACACTTGTCTCGGTGTAGTGGCGAGATGGCCAGCTACACAATTGCGGTTTCCGTGCACCCGAAATTAAAGGTAAGATATACAGGTTGTTTCTTAGTATAGTGAAACCTCTCTGGGGGTGATTATACTAAGAAACACCCAGTATATAACATTTAAACAAGCGACAGAAAGGCGACGAGTCAGAACAATTATTTGTCGATCACATGAGTGTCTTGTGTGGGAAACGAACTTTATACACTGACTCTGCGCAGTAATAGTGGCGAGGTGACCATACGCTATCCGTGCAGTCAATTTTCTCTTTAAAGTTTTGATGCATTAGTAAATTTTCGTCATAATTTATTATACTTCATACTTACTGTACATATGTATGATGCAGTTTTGGTCGCCTCCAACGCCCTTTCCGTCGAAAAATAGAACCTTTTGTCACTATCGGTTTGCTGAGTGTAGGAACTTTGATCCTCGCACTGAAAAAACGTTTGTGTGATCCGAAATAAAATATTCTATGTATTCCTTTGCGTAAGCGTCTCAAGACGCAGACAGTAAAAACAACGTGCGGAGTCTAGAAAATAAGTATACAAAAGTGCAGGTTATGGTATGTTTCTAAGTGTGTAAAACAAGAAGAAAAGGCGATGTGATTAAATGATGAGTCCTGCAGAGGAAAAATATTTAAATGGCAGGGTAGTATGTAAATTATAACACAGGCAATAGAACTTCCATAACGCAGAATTCAAATCTGCGACTTCAACAAACAAACCGCGTCGTCCTTTTACCACCTAACCAATTAATTGTTTTGGAAAATGTTCAACAAATAAATGTATACTTTCAATGACAAACAGTGAGCCATTGGCCACACCGTCATCACTTATAGCATTATTATTGCATATGCGAGGATGAGATAGCACACAATACTCTCTAACGGGCTGTATCCTTCTATTCTAGGCATTAAAAAGCTAAAATTTTACGGTGGTAAAGCCATAGTACATAACATGTTTTACATTTGAAATGATTGTAATGGCATTTGTTCACTGCTTGTCATGTACAAACTTTTTATATATCTAGCAATTTAGTTTACAAATGACTAGTATTGTTATTAAAGCCTCTAGCTACGCTATGCTTTTGTTATGAGTGCGTCCACGTCGGTAGTGCGATGGGTGCCATTGGAAGAAGTCCAGTAGTAGTATTAGGTACAGTTTATTTCTCGAACAAGTTAACACACAAAAGACGTAGATTTTCTAGGAAGAGTAGAAGTTATTAGTTTTTCTAAGAAAGGCTATATTGCACGTCTTATATATGTATTTGCTTTATAACTTTTATTTAAGTATCTGCATTTTAAATTTAGTGAACATATTTTATTTAAAAATAACTTCCACGTTAGGATTAATTCCTGTGTCGCGGTGGATTAACCAATACTCAAACAACGGACACACAGAAAACCCAGACTCAGAATAACCATTTGTGGATCACACAAATTTGCTGAGCTCCTGAGCTCGTGACACGTAAGCGCGCAGTGTGATAGTTTCGTGGAGTCTATAAATATTGATAACCTCATGTTTATGGATAAGAGATCATTGTCCTATCTCACCATGCCTCGGAGAAACGTTAGTGAATATTTTGATCGCAAATCTTTAGTGATTTCGAAACACATAGAATTTAAGTTATTACGCCGGTCACACATTTAAACACTGAACTATGTTTTGGGTGTATTAAAATCGTATAAAAATACATATACCAACTTAAAATATAATTAGACGATGGATCTTAAATTGCGTTGGGAAATATTTAAGGGTAATAAATACTCATTAATTGCCCGACGTTTCTACCGACTTGCATCGATCGACACGGTTGGTTGGTGTAAGCTTAGCAGCGCCTTCGTGAAGTTTCGTTATCCTCACTTGATCACTTTTCTTGTCGTTATTTCGACACATAACATTAACGACGTGTACTCACTGACAAATAGATTGTAATAAAGGTGTTTTTCTTACAGACGATGCGTCAAACGTGTCCAGAGCCATGCACTTGTACGATGACCCACGTGGTATCGGACGCGGCGGGTGCTGTGATCCCACTTATCACGGTAGACTGTGCCAATAGACAGTTGGAGACTCCGCCTGAGTCTCTTCCGCCGGGGACCACCACGCTACGACTTGAGGGCAACAAGGTAAAATGGTACGAACATTTTTTGATGTTTCATATTGGGTACCATATATCGGAAACTTCTTTATTGAAGTAGATGGGTTGCCTGAATATGGTACCTTTAAGTTGTGAACACGCTTGGTTTTAAATTCGTAGTTAGATACTATAAGTAGCCTGCGGCCTCATTAATTGGTATATGCGATCAAGTGGTCTTAGGTTTGATACGGATATCGAACCTAAGATCACAGGGCACATAGGAATTTGCTATGCGGTTTTTAACCCATGATTTTTTATAGTAGCAGCACTGTGTCTTAATATGTAACGGGTTGATAGCAATACACCATCTGTCGAAATATAAGTGTATGAGTACACTTATATTTCGACAGAATTAGTATAGCTATCCGTCTGGCGTAAGTATGTATGTAAATAAATTTGAAAACAAACAACTTTTTAATGTTTTCCCTGACTATACAGCGCTTAATCAATCTAGAAAGTTTTTATATAAGTACATAAACCTTTTCCGAGATATGCTAAAGCCCAAACATCCATTCGATTATCAGAATTAGCGCGCACCTCCCAAGGGAACTTTCAATATTACTGCACTCCTAAGGGAAATGTGCTAATATTGAGAGTGAGAGTTCCATGAATATGGATTCGAAACGGTTAAAAATTCCATAAAGATCACTTTCTTCAAACAAATTAAATCAATTGAATACGCAAACACTATATTTTATAAACATCTGTTGTCTTTCATTATTGTTTTTCTTTCATAGTTTCATTGTTGTCACGGGTTTATTTATTGCTTCCTTGTTTGTGTTACAAACTAATGGTGTAAACTAGTAGTGATAACACAAGCATAACATATGCTTGTGTTTTCGTTCTTATTGCGCTAAGATTAAGACTCACTTTGGCGTGATTGTTGGCTACTGTAGTAATGTATACTAAGTATCAGAGCAGCAAAGCCTCCTATATTTTCGTCGCTTTAAGGTAAATGACCTTAGATACCTATGCTTAGACTCTCGGTCAGCTGTTAGAGCAGATACAAGCCGTTGCAAACTAAAAATCTACACTGTGGCTAAACTACTGCTCCTATTGAACTGAAATTTGGTGTAGAGCTTGTATGTGGTACATACTATATGTAGATAGATATAAAGCCTCACTGTTTAATCAACCTTGTATGTAACAGACGGTTAAGCGTTGCCACCTGCTGGGATTGGGTGACAGAGTTAACAACAGTCAATCAAATCACATGAATTTTCACATCGATAGTTATATATATATATATAGCCTTTTATATAGCCTTTTAGAAACCGAGTTAAAATAAAAACTAATTTAAATGTAAAAATAAGTTTATGTTACTTTTAGCTGTCATTGTCGCTGTTCGCTCGCGTTAATATAGATTTTGGCAATAAATTGCTCGGGAATAGTATTTCTTTTCTGGATAAAAGGTACCATATGTCCTTTTCTGCACCTATGACAAGTGTAACAAATAAACAAACTCATTTTCACATTTATAATATTAGTAAGGATGATGTAGAGCAGCGATAGCTCAGTGGGGAGATCAACAGACTGCAATGCAGAGAGTCTCGGGTTCGAATATCGACTTTCCGAAATTAAGTGCGTATTGATTGACAATTATCGCCTGCTCCGTGCCTCGGAGAGCACGTGAAGCCCTCGGTCCCGACTGCCATGAACATCTATGGCAGTCGTTATTGGGGAAGTCAACACAAAAGATCCTACTGGGTCGAAGTGTCGCCGATCTGTACCGACTGGCCCCCACACAAGATAAGATAAGATAAGAAGGATGATGTAGTACCGGTGAATCATGTGATAATAAATGTTTTACTATACACATAATACTGTTATTTGTATGAAACCAGAAGTGATATCTCATTAATAGATCAATATTTCAAATTGCCATCAGAACGTTCACGGGGGATTTCATACTCTATATTGGTATTTAGCTGTTCTCAGTTCCTCCTAGAGGACTATATTATATTATACCTATTCATAACTTAACAACCTTAGTTTGACTTAATATCCAAAAGCGCAAACCATTTGCCAAACTTTCTACTTAGAGAAAATACTAATTATTATTTCCCAGAGACAGTGAAAAGTGGTGAGTACTATATATAAATGTACCTATTTAATTAGTCAAATACAATTCTGCCTACCCCATCCTATAATTGGATTTAATTAATAACAGTTGTTAAATATATAAGATACTTAAAATCATAATTCGTTTATTAATTTAGATCATGAAGTTATGCATATAATAAATAATGTCAAAATAATATTGTCTTATGTTTACGCGAATATTATACATTGAAATTAAACCACTTTATACGGATTTTGTCGCGTTGTATCAAATTTATGTAATAAAAGTGTTTTAAAATAAACAACGCGACAAAATCCGTATCAAGTGGTTTAATTTCAATAAATAATGTCAAAGTTACACCTAAAATCTTACGTCAATGAGTTTGCGTTTAAAGTAACAATTACTACACTAGGATCAACAAAGTATTGGACAATGGAAAGAACCGCCGAGAAACTCATAGGCACTCTTTTAAAGGCTTATGGCTTTGCATTTATTTTCCGGTAATTATATGTTGAAATGGAGGCCACCACTCGCAAATACGAACATAAAAAGAAATGCGCGAATTCTAAATCGAGCAATCTGGGCTAATATTATGTACATACATAAGTAGGTTTATTTATACTTTCTTTAACGTCGAATAAGAGCGAAGCAGGTCGTTTTTTTAATAGGAACAGCTAATGGAAATGTTGGTTTTCTATTTTCGTCTTAATATATTAGCGTATATGTTTTACTCGAGGTCTCGAGTTCGATCTCAAGGCGTGTATCTCTGCCTGTTCGTAGTAATGTGCGTAATTATCGCTCGCTTTAACGGTGAAGGAAAAACATCGTGAGGAAACCTGCATGTCTGAGAGTTCTCTATAATGTTCTCGAAGATATGTGAAGTCTGCCAACCCGCACTGAGCCAGCTTGGTGGCTATGGCCAAACCCGTCTAACGCTGAGAAGAGGCCTGTGCCCAGCAGTGGAGCAGTTTAATATAGGGCTGATATTATATATGTTTTACTCCTGGTTTACATGAGGCCTAAAAAAGTACATACCTTATAAGACCGTCGAAGTTTTAGCGGAGAACCACTATGCTATCTACCCATTATCAATTATTGGTATTGCCTCTGTGGCGTTTTAGTTTTCAATACATAGGTTGGGTTAAGAGTTATTAGGTTTTACTGTCATCGAAATCTCAGTACCAGCACGGAGTCTGGTACTGTGGCTAGTAGACGACAATAAGCTTGCCTCTCATTAGGAGGGACCTAAACAAAAGCTGGCAAAATTTGGGTGTGATTCACCTCTGCCTGCCCCCTCAGCGATATAGTCTTGTACTGTGTATATATCAATCAATAGAATTCTTCACCATTAATCTTCATTGCCGGCTTACTATCAAGCATCGTGGAGTCAATAGGAAACGCAAATAAATTTATAGATGGTCAGTCAGACAAAGATAGTGAGTAGTTCAATAATATTAACCTAATTCTCTATTATCATATGAGATTAAACTATAAGTTATTGCTTGCAAAATGATCGAATACTAAGAAACATAATTTATCTTGAAAGTAAATAATCTTACAAGTATGTCTGCAGCTTCATGTACATTGAGATTAGAATTCTGCGTGTTTTCTGAACTCTCATATTATCTCATAAAATAATCTTATTGGATCAATATTTGACTTTCATAATATTAAATTGAATATATTAAATATGACATTTTATAGTAGCTAAATCTGAAACTGTCAATAGCTAGTTGGATGACTAATATAAAATTAAAAATAAAAGGTATTTTATTTGAATAAGAATATAATATTCTCTTCTAACTATTTCATAAATTTCAATAACTTTTTATATTAAAAATAAAGGCACACCTGACATAAATTAAAATTAAAAAGTAACGCGACTTTTCGTTAAAAATGTTAATAAACACACAAATGTTGTAAAAGTGCTAATTAGAGATTACTATTAATACTGTTACGTGCTGGGTTCGACGGATAAGAATACAAAACAATATTACCGACTAAAACACGTTTTATTCTAGTGCACAATTAACTTTAACACACAACAAACACTATACTACACTTTTCCACTTTGACTGCTTCAAACTCCGTAGTATTGTCGCTTCCGTTCGCTTCGATGAACACTTGACCGCTTACGATAGTAAACTGACTCGGCGGTGCGCGTGCGCTCTATTTATACGCGGGTAAAGTGCTTCTGGAGTTTTCAGAAAACGTCACACATGGCACGCAACAGCGCGATGGTTCGAGAATGTGCCAGCGCTTTCTCCACTGAACTCGTAGCGACAAATACGTAGTTCCGTAAGATGTCAATAGATGGTGCTGTAATTAATTATTATTAGAAACCGCCGACTCTTCCCCACAGTGCCGACAGAGGGCATTAGCCGTAACACTGCCCCCCTCTTAGACATGTTCGTCCCGAACATTGTTGGATCCGTAGTAGCGTGCCAATCGATCCACATGAACGATCTTTGGTGTACCTCGTGGTCCTTTCTGGATCCGGTAGGTGACGTCATTCATCTTAGTGACTATGCGATAGGGTCCCTCCCATTTTGCCTGCAACTTAGGAGATTTTCCTTTGCTGCGTACCAGATTATGTAACCACACCAGCGATCCTTCCTCGAAGCCTTTATTGTTCGCCTTCCGATCGTATCGGGTCTTCATCCTCTCAGACATCTGCTGACCGGTCTGTCTGATGTGCTCGTATACATCATTCATCCTGTTGCGCAAATCATTCGCATAATCTGTTATGTTGCGTGGAGATTCAGGTGGGATGCCGATCAAGTCTGCAGGTAATCGTAGTTCTCTTCCGAAGTTAGCGAAAGCAGGTGTTATTGATGTGCTTTCGTGAACGGCACTACGGTATGACAGGAGAAACGGTTGAATGTGTTTGTCCCAATCCCTTTGTTTGCTTTCTACGACTTTCGCCAGATATCTTTCCAGAGACTGGTTAAATCGTTCAACCATGCCGTCTGATCGCGGATGATAAGCAGTCGTCCTCGTTTTGTGGGTACCCATCACACGACATGTTTCCTTAAATACTTCAGACTCGAAGTTCCGACCTTGGTCACTGTGGATCTCTAAGGGCACCCCGAAACAACAAAAGACTTCATGGACTAGCTTGTCGGCCACCGTAGATGCCTCTTGATTGGGAATTGCGAACACTTCCGGCCACTTTGTGAAGTAATCCATGACCACCAAGAAGTATTTGTTCCCACTTTGGCTTTCAGGAAACGGTCCAGCAACATCTAATGCTATACGTTCCCACGGGGCTCCAACATTGTACACCTTTAATGCACCCCTGCTGCGAGTGTGTGGTCCCTTTACGGCAGCACAACTCGTGCATTTGCGGCACCAGTCCTCAACGTCTTCTCGACAGTGGATCCAATAAAAACGTTCCCGGATCTTAATCAGAGTTCTCTTAACTCCCATGTGACCTCCTGAACTCCCATTATGATAGAATTGTAAAACTTCCGGTACCTTGAGCTTGGGCACGACCATTTGCAGGTGACACTTATCACCTCGAGCATTCTCCCATTTACGGCACAGAACTCCATCCTGGATAACCAAGCTTTCCCACTGTGCCCAGTAGGATAGAGCTCATTGCCGCAACTTCACTCCAGTGAGGTCTCAAAGCACCTGTTTTCTTCCATTCGAGGATGGGTGTTATGTCTTTGTCCTCTTGTTGCGTTCTCTGCAGAGTTTCCTTTCAGTCTTCGCTAAGATCCGTCCTCAACATCCTCACTAGTCCTTCCTGCTTGGCCTCTTGCCTGGCGCAGTGCTTACACTAGTCGGGACACGGTCTACGCGACAGAGCATCTGCATTACCATGTGACTTGCCACTGCGATGCTGTATTACGAAGTCGAATTCCTGTAGTATAGTTGTTCAATCCATCTTGCTACCTGTCCTTCTGGGTCTTTAAACTGTAGTAGCCATTTCAATGCAGCGTGGTCGGTTCGCAGGTGAAATTTCCGCCCCAACAAATATTTGCTGAAGTGCTGCAATGTCTTTACAACAGCTAGAAGTTCCCTTTGCGTGACACAGTAGTTCCTTTCAGGTTTGGATAGGGCTTTGCTGAAATACGCTATTACAACCTCATGCTCTCCTTTACGTTGAGATAGCACGCCACCAATGCCGGTGTTACTGGCATCTGTATCTACTACAAATTCATGTTCATTGTCAGGATAGCCTAGAATCGGTGAATTACATAGATGTTCCTTCAGCTTCTGAAATGCGACGTTACAGCTCTCATTCCAGCCGAACTTTATCTTGTCCTCGGTGAGCTTATGCAGAGGCCGGGAGATGTCAGCAAAGTTCTTTACAAACCGTCGATAGTAGGAGCACAAACCAAGAAATGCCCTGACTTGGGTCTTGTTCTCCGGAACTGGCAAGTCCTTGACAGCAATGATCTTATCCGGGTCCGTTTGGATGCCTCTTTCGGAGACCACATGTCCTAAGAAGATCACTTGCCGCCTGAACAATGCGCATTTCTTTGGACTTAACTTCAGGTTGGCTCCTCGAATCTTCGAGAGCACGCGTTCCAGGTTGCGAAGGTGGCCGACGATAGTCCACACAAAAGCGCATGCTGCCATCCTTCTTCTTCACCAACACCACTGGTGAACACCATGGACTGGACGAAGGCTCAATCACACCTTCTTTTACCATACCCTCGATCATAGCGTCAACTTCACGTTCTCGTGCCACTGGTACACGTCTTGGTCGCTGGCGGATCGGTACCTCATTGCCTGTATTTATTTTGTGTTGAACAAGGGCAGTCTTGCCTATGTCAGCATCACTTGTCGAGAAGATGTCGGCAAACCGGTGTAACATCGTCTCAGCTTGTTCTTTTCTTCTCTCGACAGGTAATACCGGCAGTCCTTCAAGAGGGAAGACACGTCGTACCTTGCCCCTTGAACTTTGGCGTTGGTAAGCTGTTCATGGCATCTACGCATCCAAACTGCTCCTTCGCAGGTGCCCAATATCGTGCCCTTCTTGAGTACCAGCTCCTTATCGCTTGGGTTCAGTGCGCGTACCGATATAACGTTGGTATCCTTCGCCAGAGTGCGTGCAATCTTCCATGGAGCATCGTTATCCAACCCTTCTATAATAACACATCGATTTGCCTGATCAGAATTCCTTGGTAGGCAAACCGGTATGATTGTTTCCGACCTCGGACGAAGTACCACTTTCTTTAGGCAGTACACTTTTCCCGATGATGCGCCCTCCATGAATACTTCTTCTGAGCCACACTTCAATACTCCTTCACTAACGTCGATCTCACAGTGATGCTTCCGCAAGAAGTCTAAACCTAGGATGCAGTCGTCCACTATGTCAGCCACGATGACGTTGAGGCGATAAATTTGATTGCCTAGTTTCATGTCCACCTCCTTTTCACCTCGGACGGTTATGTGCTGACCGGTAGCTGTTCTAAGATGTACACATTCATGGTTCCCGTAGTAGTCCCCAAGAAACCGTCTTGCTAGTCGGAAACTGACGACTGTTTGAGAAGCTCCAGTGTCCAATGTTAACTTGCACGGCGTTCTGTTAATCTCGCCTTCGATAGTCAGGCTGTTCCCGTCACACGATTGTGAGATCGAGATTCTTGGGGCTCTCCTATCACCAGCCAGCACCCACCCCGTAGTCCTGGCGTCTACTCGTTTCCCTGCTGTTGTTGCACGGCAGGCACATCAGGTTTTCCTCCTACCGGCGACTGGTTTCTGCTGCGTGGACTTCTTCGCTTCGGGCAGCTCAACCTGATGTGGCCTCTTTCGCCGCAACTATAGCACCGGGGTGAAGTCGACACTTCCCTGATACGGTGAGCGCGATCGTCCCGTCGCACTGCTTCCACCTCCAGAGCGTGAGCTAGGGCATCTTTCAGGTTTTTGAAGTGTCCGAGTCTCACTGCGGCCCTAACCTCCAGGTCTCGGATCCCGTCGGTGAAAGCTTGAACGAGGTTCACGTCGATGAGCGCAGGTGAGGACTAGTATGCCTTTCGAACCAGCTTCTCCACCTCCAGAGCCCACTGCTGCAAGGTTTCACCAACACGTTGCGATCGGTCTTTCAGCTGGGCGCGAAACACGTGTTCCAGGTGTGCGTTGCCATATCTCGCTTCCAATGCCTCCAACAGCTTCTCGTACGTGACGTCTTGACCAAGCGCTTCTAACACGGTCAAGGCCTGGTCGCGAAGCCCCAAGGTGAGAGCAGTCAGAGCCTGTTCTTGCGTCCACCCGTTCGATTTCATGACGGCCTCGAACTGGATCTTATAGGCTGACCATGACAATGAGCCGTCGAATGGTGGGACTTTAAAGCCTCGTGGTGAGGGTGCCACAACTGCAGCTGTCACGATCCCATCTCCAGTCTTGAGCCCACGTATCGTTTTCTCAACCTCGGCGTTGCGACTTTCGTGGCGTTGGACTTGCTCTTTCACCTCCTTCATCTCCTTGCCAACCGTTGCGCTGAGGTCTTTTAACATCATTAGCTGCTCCTCTTGGCGGCGCACACCCTCCTCCTTGTCGCGTTGCAGCTGTTCCTCAAGGCGGCGTGCCTGCTCCTCCTGACGGCGCATACCCTCCTCCTTATCGCGTTGCAGCTGTTTCTCGAGGCGGCGTGCGTGCTCCTCCTGGCGGCGCATGCCCTCTTCCTTATCGCGTTGCAGCTGTTCCTCGAGGCGGCGTGACTGCTCCTGCGTAAACGCCATCAGGGTCGCGAGGTCGGGATTCACCGGTGAGTGAGCTGCACTAGATGGTTCCGCTGCAGCCGCGGAGTCACGTGGTCCCACTGACGTCGGCGAGGGGGCGTCTCCAAAGCGCCTCTGGTCCACATCTTGCTGGCGCTGGTTCCTGGTACGCACCCCTTCCACTTCCTCCTTCGGTAGTACTGGCATATTCTTATCTCACTTCTGACACCAATTTGTTACGTGCTGGGTTCGACGGATTAGAATACAAAACAATATTACCGACTAAAACACGTTTTATTCTAGTGCACAATTAACTTTAACACACAACAAACACTATACTACACTTTTCCACTTTGACTGCTTCAAACTCCGTAGTATTGTCGCTTCCGTTCGCTTCGATGAACACTTGACCGCTTACGATAGTAAACTGACTCGGCGGTGCGCGTGCGCTCTATTTATACGCGGGTAAAGTGCTTCTGGAGTTTTCCAGAAAACGTCACACACGGCACGCAACAGCGCGATGGTTCGAGAATGTGCCAGCGCTTTCTCCACTGAACTCGTAGCGACAAATACGTAGTTCCGTAAGATGTCAATAGATGGTGCTGTAATTAATTATTATTAGAAACCGCCGACTCTTCCCCACAGTGCCGACAGAGGGCATTAGCCGTAACAATACATTATTATTATCATTATTTTACATTATATACGCAAACATTATGTACTATGAAAAAATTTACTTGCCGAACATTTGAGATCTGCTTGTGTCGTACATATCGAACAGAATACTGTGCACAGGCATAACAAAGATAAATTTGGAAACAAAAAAGAAACGACGTCTTACTCAAGTGAGCGTGTAGCTATGTATGGTGTCCCACAAGGAAGTATCTTGGGCTCTTTACTTTTTCATTTACTTATCAATGACTTACCTAAGACAACTGACCAATCCTTGACTCTCTTCGCAGATGACAGCACACTCACAGTAGCATGTAAAACGGTGGACTTGTACGAAAATGACATTAATGAATCACTATCTGACATTATTTATTGGATGAATAATAATAATTTAAAAATTAATGTTAGCAACGCAAATTATGCATTTTGGCCAAAGGGCTACAACTTTGCAAGACAACCAACCTTGCATTAAGTATAAAGATGATAATATACATGATATTGATAATGCTAAGTTTCTGGGTCTAACTATAGACAACAAAAATTAATAATATAATATTGCCCATTGCATTGATGCTATTAGAGTATTCAGGGCAGACGCGGGTTTTCGTCCATACCCATAGCCCATATATTAGAATCCATACGTAGCAATAGTCCTACGCCTGCTATGGCTAGTGCCGCTGTAGGTGTTCCATCCCACCTGTAATTAAAACTCTCTAAGGACCTCTTCACGTTGGACCCATGTCTCCTTGTAAGCCTCCCATAGGGCCAGGTATTTTTCTAGTATAATATGTTAGAAATACCTGTGATAAGAGAAATATAATAATAGTTTATTCAGTTTAAGTTGGTACAAATATGAATTACAATAGGTCTGATTGTACACATGTTGAGTCAAATAAATTTATTTTTATTTTTATCTTCCTTAATGCTTTTTAAAATAGGCATGTAAATCCTATATTTTAACTTTGTTATATTTCTAGCACGGTTTTAATTATTAGGTCTAAGGCTTACTCTAAGCTTATTTCATATTGTATTATTTAATTAGTATCACATGTATAATAAAGTTTTGAATTAGTCCTGAAATTAGTGCTGTTATCTTAGTTATAGATAATTTAGGTGTTTTGTAAATTGTATTGAAGTTTAATTTTAAAACACTGTAGCGGTTGAAATTCACACCAACATTTCTGCTTAATGTTGGGACAGCTCGTGAGATCTCGATTTCAAGTTTTAAGTTCTAGGTAGCAGCACTAAGTCTTAGATAGGCTATTAAGAGAGACTTGGCAACAAAGCTGGTGAACCGTGGGTACGTCCCTACCTGGGTTGGGAAAGGGATCTCCTTAGTGCATAATTGCCACAAGATAACTACCTTCATAAAATAATACATAAATAGACAGCCATGTGGAGTCCTACGTGGGAGTCTATTTATGTATTATACTATCCTATTATGGACTCCTTTCACTAGGGTCGTTATCTTGCAGCAGTTATGCACTTATAAGCGTTATAAGATTGGCTTTCGCCAGGGATCTCAGAACGTATCAATTGATATGACGTTAACTCATACATTTTGTATGAGATCTATTCATAATAGGTACTTATATTATTCGAATATCTATCAAATCAGCTAACATATTTTATAAATCGACACATTTATAGTCGTATCAATATTATAAATATTATTTAATCTGTCAATTGTTGGAATGTTAGACATAATTGAAAACAATATTGATTATAGTGTTAGTATATGTTTTTTACTCTCTAGTTTTTATTATTATTTTGCTTTTTTTATTTTATTTGTGTTTTTTGTTCTTTTGTGTGCCAAATAAATAAAATGTTTTTCGTTTCTTCTTCTTTTTATTGTGTCTGGTCGCCATCGGACTGGAGCTAAAGACGTTAATAGCTTAAGCACTTTTAGTAAATCTACTGTATCTTGTACAGAAGGTTTACTAGGTTAAGGTAATAACGAGATGTTTTAAAATATTCGTTTTTATTTTATTTACTTTATTAATATAGTATACTATTTTACAATAAGCAACATAAACACACGCCGTCGCATAATATATAGCGACGCGAGAGGCGTACAAAAAAACAATTTATTTAGTTTTATTCTAGGCACGCTTAGTCTAGTCAACAAGTGCCTTTTTGGTAAACTTTTTCAGCAGTCTCGGCAAAATATGAACGAGATTTCATTCGATTTGGAATGGCATATAGATGATTTTTCAAAAAATCAAGTGCCGCTTGCAAAAATTGCAAAAGTTATAAACAAATAACCAAAATAGAAATGAGATTTAGTTTTTTGCAAATATCTCAAACCCAAATTGAGGTTATTCAAATCTAAAAAAAGATTAAAAAAGAGGAGGAAATTTCCTAAAAGAAATTTATATGTATGTATCTATTGCATAACTAATTGAAAAAATGTTTATCACAATTATTCAATTAGTTATGCAATAGTTAATTAATAATTTTTTGCTGCTTGAACATGAACTTTGCAAGTGTGATAATTGTTACACTATAAATTTGAGATTTTCCCCTTTCTTGGAGCTATTCTTGAAAGGCTTTAGAATAGATCCCCGCTGGAAAAAAAAATTCTGTTTTATTAAAAATTTTCGTAGTTGCAAATTGAATGAATTTTCTCATATCGTAAATTTTTTATTTAGTATGTTTAATTTTTATTGATAAAGTGTCCGAAGTAGGCGTGGCTTGCGCAAGCCAGAGTATCCGTTTTCAGCCGTATTTTCATCCCTCTGGAAAAATTATAAATATCGGTCCTAGAATTACGGGCGTCGAGACATTTTTGTAGGAAATTTCTTCCTCTTTTGAATCTTTTTGTAGATTAGAAAAAAACTCAATTAGGTTTTGAGATCCTTGCAAAAAACTAAACTCCATTTGTTTTTTAGTTAAATGCTTATTCTTTGCAATAGCTGCAAGCAGAACTTGAATTTTTTTAAAATCATCTACATTTCATTCCGATTCGAATGACACCTCGTTCATATTTTTCCGAGACTGCTGAAAAAAGTTGACCAAAAAGGCATTTGTTGATTAGACTACTTTTTTTTTTTTTTTTTTTACGTGGGGGAATGCTATGACGCATACCCCTCCGCGGGGGCGGGCGGAGGGATTATGTCGGACTCGCCGGGGTAAAAGAAAGATGTTAAAAGATAATGTACCTCCCGGAATACCGACTAAACCTACCACGGTGTTCCTCGACAAAACCACTATCGACGGGGCCGCGCGAATCGCTTTCGCATGCGGTCGCGACCCCGCCGAGGTTACGGCCCGCCGTATGAAACGGCAGGCCACTACACAAGAGACCTACCCAAAGGACTCACTTCATAAGATTCCCTACTGTCTCCCCCCCTAGGTGGGAGACGGACTCGAAACAGAGGCGCGCGTGGGAACACGCACGCCGCCTCTCGGACCTGGTGCTGAACGGATGGCGGGCAGGCCCACAAAGCCCGCCACCCCCAGGTCAAACCTCAGGGTGGCTGGAGGTCATCGCGCGCCCTCCGGCGCCCGGCTCTGCGGTTGGGGAGAGGGTTTAAACGCTCCCTCTCCCGCTCCGCCGCCTCCTTGATGGAAATTACTTCCTCACAAAAGGAGGCGACGGCGTTCCACGACCTCTCACTCCGGACCATAGACTGAACTACGGCCGGGAGCGAGAGGGCAATCGATCTGACTGCCGCGATCAACTCACGGCGCTGCGATGCCCAGGCGGGGCAAACCGCCAAAGTGTGCAGCGCCGTGTCCTCAACAACGTCGCGGCAGTCGCCGCAGTGGTGACAACCGGGCGTCTCTTGCCGGCGTATACGACACAGGAACTGGCCAAAACAACCGTGGCCAGTCAGAACCTGTGTCAGCCGGAAGGTGAGGGCGCCATGCCGCCTCTCCAGCCACTCCTCAAAAACGGGACTTACCGCCACGATCGTGGCGTGCCCGGCACTGGGGTGCACAAGTCGCTCCTTCCAATTAGCCACTAGGACCTGGCGGAGCTCGGACCTTGCCGCCTTGATTGCGGCAAAACCCGGTCCCTCGCCCCAAGCTAGCGCCTCCTGGCGCCAACGATAGAGCGACGCCAGGAGCGCCGCTTCCAGGTCCCATGGCATCGATCCGGCGAGGAGGCTCGCAGCCTCGAACGAGATCGTGCGGTAACCTCTAATCAACCTGACGGCCATGGCGCGCTGTGGAGCACGAAGCGTGATTAGACTACTTAACTCAAGTGGCCAAAAAAGCAATAAAACTCAAATATTATGGCTAGTTCTACAATAATTATTTCGGTTTCGGCACAATAATTCTTAGTCATACGAAAACAAGGACGAACTGACAGCTGCAGATACTGATAGACCGGTATTTTGATTGAGGTACGTCGATTAATTCAAATTTTCAACGTCAATAAAAGCTAATATTGGACTTTGTTTGCAATTATTCGAATAGATTTACTCTTGATTAGTTCAATATTGCTTAATTATTTTGAATGAATAAATAACGTCATCGATTTGTGTATCCGTACAGAGTTAAATAACGATAGACATCGTGCGTGACTACGCACGATTACTTTGACGGTATCACAAATTTCTTTCATAAAAATCTCCGGTATCACAGCTTGGCAAAGATTATGTTTTGAGTCACATATCATATGAGCAAATAATAAAAATGTTACTAGTATCGTTCTTTGTTGTTGCTGTTTTTAACAAGATACAGTCCAAATCCCAAATGATCGAATTCCCAATAATGGTTAAATATGCTAAATTGTAATATTTCTTCTTAGTTATAAACTCGTAAATCGTTTACCTTAGAGACACAGTCTAGCGACTTCACAATTGTTATTGTTACTTTAATGGAAAGAAAAGGAGAAATTAACTATTCGTGACTGCAAATTTAGTTCGTTTAGATATATTAATTTCTTTTAAAAAGTTAGTAGTTTTATTGTATAATTATCTCGGTGCATAAACCTTTATAGTGAAGTTTTATATAATACTGAGAAATTATACGGCTTTAAGATTCAATAGTTTCAAATTATTGTGTTTTGTTGGTTTACCTCGGGTAAGTTAGTTGTCTAAGTAGGCATTTACTAAACTTCGAGAACTTGATTTAGGTAATATTAAACCATATTGAATTCTGGGAAGAATGACTTGAAACGTGAATACTTATTGTGTGCCAAATAAATATTGTGGAAATGGTTATTAGGATTATAACTTGATATAATAAATTACTTGGAAGTCTTCATTGTAATGTTTCTGGTGATTATAGTTATTATTGCATAATTTTACTCACGTTTTATGAGATCTGATGCCGAACTTACAATATATGGTCTACACTAGCATAATACATAGTTAAGCCTAGTGCGATATTTTAGGCAAAGGTATGAATATTTATTTACCAGCATATCCTCAATACACGTCCAACCCGAGAGTTATATAAATATAAGTACCTATACCATATTGATTCACGGATATTTATCGTACCTATAGATATTTTGCTAGAGTATCAAAAGATATATTGCGCAGTAACCAAAGACATTATTGTAAAAAAGATGCGTATATTTAATAATAGCAACAAACAAAATAAATTGAATACGACGCATCTTAAAATGTCCGGTCCCAGCAAGACGATCTATCTGTCAGAAAAATTAACGCCGAAAGCTCAACGCTTGTACTTTCTAGCTCGTAAGTTTGCTAGCAGTAATAATTTTAAATATTGTTGGACCTCTTACGGCATAGTCCTTATGCGAAAAACAGATGGAGAACGATATATTACTATAAAAACAAAATCAGATCTTGATAATCTTAGTAAAACCATTTGACTAGGGACTAGAAGCAGACACCTATTAACGACCAGTAAATTATGTAACTTGTTATTGTCATTTTTACTTTTTCATTTTAAATTTGTATCTTGTAAAACTAACCCTTATACCTATACACACACTTACAGATAAAACTCATTCTTACTACTTACACCACACCCTACATAACCTACTAATTTTTACAAAACAAATTTTACTACAACAATACAAACAAATACCTAAATACATCACATTCTTATCACATACAAAAATTATCATTACATCATCGAAATATAATCCTAATTTTATTCCTTACCTAACTAATTATTCCTTGTCCAGAACAATTTATAGTATAAACGTATCTATTGTTAGACTAATACTAATTAACAGTTTATTTAAAGTGTGTATCCTACTGACCACTTTGATAAATTATTATTCTAATATTGCTATCTGCTGTGCATACGCTACATTCAAACTACCATACATGATTTTGATTAGTGTCATAGTATTTCATTATAAACAAAATCATCAATTCGATTAGTACTACATTAATATATGATATCAATGAAGAAGATATTGAGTGCATAAGATTGAGTGATCTCATAGATTGTTTACAAATGATATCGTGTTCCAATAATGAATCTTTTTTAATCTTAACAGTTAATATACGTAGTATAAAAGCAAATATCGATATTTTGCTCACGTTTCTCAAAAAATTTTCTAAACCAGTTGATGTAATTGTTTTAACGGAATGTTGGACGAATGAACACTTCTTACCTCCAAACATAAATGACTACAGAATGTTTAAATCAAATATATCGTTAAACAAAAACGACGGCGTTGTTGTTTATGTTCGAGAAGTGTTTGAGGCGAAATCATTTGAGCCCCAATGTTCTGAAAGCAATTGCATTGTGGTGAATATTGCAGAAGACATATGTATTATTTGCACTTATCGTCCACCTTCCTTCAAAAATCCACTTAATTATATATATTCACTGGACAATATTATTAATACATATAACAAGAACAAAGTAATTGTTTTGACTGGTGATTTAAATTTGGACACAATGTCAGATAATCCTAGTACTAATTCTGCATTATATTTTAATCTGATGGCAAGTCACGGTTTAAAGCAGGGTATTAACTGCCCCACTAGACAAAACACGTGCCTTGACCATTTTATGGTAAAAACGGCTGCAAAAATACAAACGTTTGTTTTTGACGAATTAACGGATCATTCACCCATTCTATTGCATATTGATTACACGCCCACTTTTAAGCAAAATATCTACGTTAATAAATTTAAAATTGATCTCGGTGGTATAAATACATGCCTTGAGAATGAATCATGGAACGATTTATACTCAACAATATGTTAATGAAGCTGCAGTATTATTAAATGAAAAATTAGAAAGTTTAATAAACAGCAACACCAAAGTCAGAAAAATTCCTAAGCGTAACAAACCTTTAAAACCATGGATAACTTTAAGCGTTATAAAATCTATACGTAGAAGAGATAAAATACATAAGCAAGTAAAATTAAATTCTAGTAATCTGGAGATAAAATACAAATACGTAGCTTATAGAAATACATTAAAAAAGGAATTAAATCGCTGGAAACTAATTACTACGTGGACAAACTTAATAAAAACAAAGATAATATAAAGGAAACTTGGAACACGATTAAAGAATTAAGTATGTAATGTTAAACAAAATAAGGCATCACCTACAGAATTACTTAGCTTGAATACGAATGTAACTAAATCGCTAGATGATGTCAATGAGTTTTTTGCATCAGTAGGTTCAAACCTTGCTAAACATATCTTGCAAAACCTAAACACAGATGAGACAATCCTAGCTCAAAATGCTAAAAACACAAATGCACCATTGCACTCTATGGCACTATATCTAACGGATACTGCAGAGGTGATTGATGTGATTAGTAGCCTTAAGTCTCACAGCGCTCCAGGTATAGACAAAATTACATTCTCCTTTCTAAAAACGTTCCGTTTCTACCTTGCAAAGCCTATATCCTACTTGATTAACTTAAGCTTCGAACAAGGCATCTTTCCTAATATATTTAAACATACCATTATTTGTCTCATCTATAAATCAGGTGACAAGTCTCTTGCCACTAATTACAGGCCTATTTTACTATTGAGTACCCTCTCCAAAGTAATCGAAAAAATCATGAACAAACGTTTAATGGAATATATGGAGAGTAACAAACTTCTAGGGTTGAAACAACACGGTTTTCGAGCCAACCATTACACTGACGATGGTGTATTACAACTTACATCTAATATTACGTCACATATCGAATGGGGCGATAAATGTTTGGATGTATTTCTCGATTTACAAAAGGTTTTCGACACTGTGTCTATTTCGATCCTCTTGACTCGACTTGAGAACCTAGGAATAAGGGGAAACGCACTTTTATGGCTAAAACATTATCTCACAGATAAAAGCCAGTCTGTCAGAGTTGCAAACCATACCAGTAACGTTCGTGTGTGTACCACAAGGCAGCACCTTGGGTCCTACGCTATTTCTGGCGTACGTTAACGACCTATGTAAATTTGAAACACAAGGTGCTGACATTCACATGTTTGCCGATGATACAGTAGTACTGTTTCATAGTAGTACCTGGGAGAATGTACGACAAATTGCTGAAAGAGGCATGTCCCTTATTACAGCATGGCTCGAGGATAGTCTTTTATCAATAAACATCAACAAAACAAAATTCCTATGCTTTAGCAAAACTATGGCATCTTCTCCAAAAACACTTCAACTTCGTATACATTGCTATCCCTGTAACAGATCAAATATCGAAGTACCAGCACGTTGTAGTTGTCCCGAGCTATCAAGAACAACCGAAATCAAATACCTAGGCGTGAATATTGACGAAAATTTAAACTGGAAAAAACATATAAATACAGTTAGTGCTAGATTAAGAAAGCTTATTTACATTTTTAAGGATTTAAGAGTGATACCAGATACTACACTTTTAATTCAAACATATAAAGCTCTAGCTGAATGTTTAATCGCCTACTGTATTTGTTCGTGGGGAGCAGCAGCAAAGACAAGTTTGATTGAGGCTGAAATAGCACAACGGGCTGTACTTAAAGTACTCCTTTACTTACCGTTTCGCTACCCTACACACGTATTGTACGAAAAAGCTGATGTCCTAAGTGTCCGAAAATTATTTGTCTATCAGTGTATTCGTAAATATCATAAGCATACTGTACCCTTTTTCAACCTTCGGTTAAAAGAATAGACAAATGTCCAGTTCCTAGGGTTAAAAGTAATTTTGCACAACAACAATATAGTAATATTGCACCTAGATTATACAATAAACTTAATTTAGTGTACAAAACAAAACACTTATCAAACTATCAAATTAAAAACTTTATTAAAACATGGCTTAAGAGTTTTAACTACGATGATGTAGAAAATTTATTACTTATGAAGAAGTAACATTTCACACACGTAAACACGCACACACACACACACACACACACACACACGCACGCACACACACACGCGCGCACACACTTTACACACACACATACACTCATACGCATAGGTACACAAAATTAATAAAATCTATTGTTTAAGTATGTTCTAAACTATGTTTGTTCCAAATGCTTTTTGTAACAATTTTGTATCATTTGTTTTGGGGAGGAACTGATTGCCATTATACAGCTCACGCTAGTTTGGGAATCAGGGCTTACACTTTAATTGTATATACCTTTTTGTTACAATAAAGAAAAATAAATAATTTATTATTATTATATTGATGGAAAAATTTAAGCGGCAGTAGGCTACCGACCTGTGGTACAACTGAGAGGCAAATCAAATCAGCATATATTTAGGCCAACATTAAAAACGTTCATCTGTTTTAACATGTATAACATGTTTAAGCATGTTAATAATACCTACTCATTCCCATTTCCTGTTCAAACATCAAATTTCCCATTTCAATTTAACGTTTTACAATAAGATTTTGTAAACAGAGATTTGAGTTTCAGATACCTTGCCAATCACAGTCTAAAGATACTTGTAATTTAATTAACCATAATATTTATCTGTGTTTGAAATGTTGGCTTTATCCTAGTTAGTTATGACTTTCTGTTTGTATTTATGTTATTTATACTACATTATAGCATGCTATGTGTTTGTGCAATTATTTAAGGTTTTATTGCTTACATCTATACTAATATTATAAAGAGAAAAATGATTTTTGTTAGATTGTTTGTAAGGATTTAACACAAAAACGACTTAACCGATTTTAGACATTCTTTTACCATTAGAAAGCTATACTATTATCAAGTAACATAGGCCATATTTCATTTAAAAATAAGTACTAATATAACCTAACCTATTTTAACCAGAGTAAAGCCGCGGGCAAAATCTAGTAATAAATGAAACATTGTCAAGAAATAATAGCAGTTAAACCAATCATACAGCATCTTATTTTAATAAAGAGACTATAAAAAGAAAATTGTACAGATCCTCTACTTTGTATCCGAAGAAGACGTATAAGAAGGACGTCGATGGCAAAGAATTATCAATGCGGTGCTAGTTCACGCGCAACGTCTATTTCTAATGACTGAGGTCGCATTGGTAAGGCCACGTGATGGCGACGCGTCGGCAACGCGTTGGCAACTCTTAACTTAAACGAATGGTGTCGAGTGGACTGCCGATGGATATAGTTGTGATGTTTATGTTCCTATTTTGCCATGCCTAATGTTAGACGCTAACATTAATAGATACAATTTTTCAATGCCTTTGTGTGATCTGTTCAGTAGTAGGTAAATGGCTATAATGGTTGCAGCTCCAAATAGATTTTCAGCATTGTAAAATTGATGATATAAAGTGTGGTCGTGAGTTTCTTGCTCGTTCTATTCGTTGGTAACGCCCTCGTTTTGCTGAACGTGGCAACAGCTAAATATAAATCCATAATAAAGTTTAGTCAGTGTAACCGTGACGTCCACAAGTGCTACTTTGTGTCATAATTTCAAATTATTTCATTTCAAATCATTTATTTCAAATGATTTGAAATGAAACGATTGAATGTGTCATAATTAAATAAAGATCAATCCGTACGGCGCACAAGTGTGGCCTCGACTTAAGAGCATCGGTCTCTCTGTCAACAGAAACCGCTTCATTAAGAAGTTCTGCCAACCCAACTCACCGCTGTAACATATACAAAGCAGCAAACACTTTATAGTTATATCTTACATAGCAAATTATAAATACTAGTATTTATTGATTTACACACTTTAAATTTTAGCTGAACTTTAACCAATTGTGTTAATAAAGTTATAAATAAGAAATTCAGCTTACTTTATATATATTAGGTAAGCAAATTAAATATTTTTAATTCTTAGTTAAACTATTTTATATGGTAAACCATCAAGATGCTTTATTTTATCTTAACAGCAACCTAAATAAATTGTACGTTCTACGGCAGAATATACACATTTGCAACATCATGAATTATTGTATCGTACGAAATAATGACAATACATTTTTTTATGAAAATATTCATGATAATAATTAGATAGTTTTAATTCTAAATATAGTATCAAACATTTGATCAATGTTCAGCTATTGATGTTATCGTCTATACCTCTCGAATTATGTAAGTTTTATTTCATAATGAATACAACGTAAAGGTACTATATATTTCTATATTGAAATATGAATTATACAGTTTATGGAGTGTACTGTATCATATCACGAACGCTACAACGAATCAAATTACAGGTAAGCTCGGTTACCCGACACGTCTCGCTATTGTCCGCATTAGCATTTCTGATAACGTCATATGATCTCAGTGTTTATTTTAATATACGCTATCCTTTTCATGGTGGCAGTAATGAGAAAGGACAGAGTGCGCGTGTGTACTTGAGTCGACTTGTATCGAAACGATTTCTAAGAACTCTTTGAAGTAAATTGAGCCGTTTTTGTTTATGTTGTTACTAGGTGACGATGGAACACAATACTGTTTAGATTTCTGTACGAGATGTAGTAAATATCCTATTATCTACAAAGGAAAGAGGGACACAGACTGAAAAATGTATTTAAACCTTGACATTAAACTCAAACTATTTTTTATGGATTTTATCGCGGTTTATTGCAAAAGCACTAGTTTTAGACATTTTAAAACTACCTCAATTTACAATTTCTCGGACATTTCGGTTGTTTAGCTAGCAATGATTAAGAGGAGATATATCATAAAGCTTTTTAAGATAGTTATTAAAAACATTCATAAAGGTTTCAGCATATGCAGCTAAGTTCTATAGACAACATTACCTCTTTTATTATTGTACAAGAGACAATCTTACTTAATATGATTATTACATATTTCTTTATTTATAAGCCAAAGATATAAGATATACTATATGATGCTATCCGAGCTAACAATGGTGCCAATTCTGTTGTCACAAAATTCTCTTATCTTAGCTAAAAATCTCTAAAATTTAATTTAGTCCTGTCACTTTTAGCGATTTCGGAATACGAAATGTCATTTGACAGGACTAAACTAAATTTTAGAGATTTTTAGCTAAGATAAGAGAATTTTGTGACAACAGAATTGGCACCAATGTGTGTAAAATAATTTAGTCGCGTCAGGTAGCCACGGGACAGGCTTGCCTAGTGTGGGCCACAGGATATTGTTAATATTTTTTGGCAATAATCAATTATTTTGTTATTGGTGTGTATTTGTAACGGTGATGTAAGTATTGATTTCATCGGTGACCAACCGGCCTTCGTTAAGGAGTTTAAATTCTGAATCTGGACAAACATTTAGAATTAGTTTTTCTGGGAAAACTGTTAAAGGGATTCTTAAAAACCTTTTACCTATCATATTAAACAATATAACCATATTCAAGGATTCATATCAATTATAGGTAATGTATAAAACGGGCATATATTTCTGAGTGAGTAGGAAAAGCTGTTAGCTCTTATTCAAGTTTCTAATACAGCACCAAATATTTGGATAACTGGACAATCTTTACAATTATATCGTTATTGCTTCAGTTCGTTATATCGTCTATGGAGCGACTAGCACGTAGTAAATTAGTTACTCAGGTTAGTCTTAAAATGCATCCACAATACATTTAAAATATAAAGACTGCATGTAAGACTAGAATGAACGTATTAATATTATAACCATTACATCAAAATAGTAACGAAGTACTATTTCATATCAGAAAATTTCTCACTTGTCAAAATCTGACATAAATATAGTGTGGATATGTATGACTGGTGACAAGGGCAAATGCAGCTGTGCAAGGATCGAAGCGAATTATTGATAATAGAAGCTTCTCACTTCGCCTTGAGACCTTTCTGTTTTTATGCACGCTGTCCTCGTGTATACAGGCGTTTGATCTTCGGCTTACATTGAATAGGACCTTTCAATGTAATTCGATTGCATAGAGATAAATCATACAAACAGTGTGTGTTTAAAACTAACTATAAACACACATCCTAACTCTCTCATAACTTCATAAGTCATATTACAAATGCGAATGTGAGTTTGCTTGTTTATTTGTTATGCTTTAAAGTGTTAACTACTTAACCTATCATAATAAAATTTCGCATAGGTACACGTTGTCAGAGGTACAGGAAATGACATGGGTACTTTTTATTCTTTTCATTAATTCTCTGCCAGGAAAGTACTGTTCCCGAAGGATAGAAAATGGATATAACATATGTATATTTATACGAGTGAAGCTGCGGGCAAAATGTAGTTAGTAATAAATTAGGGAATTGGTGATATGCCTTATTTAATGGTTATAGCAACAAATTCGGCATATCAACATTTCCATAATTTATTTTCACAGCGCTTTATTTACGAAAAATTTTACAGAGCGAATTAAAAATAAATTTAGAGCCGTCCAAATTCTCGCTACATAACAGAATACAAATAAAAATGTAATTCTTAATTTACCTGTAAATTGTTGTAATGCCAGACATAATTGCAAACCTATTGCGTGGTTAAACAAAAAGAAAGTTCTCGTAAAGCCTCATTTAAATATTTTAACACTTTAAATGGTCAAATTAAATTGATACGGTCTTATTCATAAAAAACGCTTATCGAAGGTTTAAAGCACTCATTAGTTATAGTGTTCGATAAGCATATAAAACGTTCTATAAAATTGTTTATTCATAAACGTTCCATAAACCTTCCATAACTAATATGGCGTTATAACTCGTTTATGTATCAAAATGTTGCCATTACAATGAAGTCAGCCAACAAATTGGCCAACATAGGTGGCCATAGACATTATTACGGCCTAAAAACTATTTTATTGTCTACGACACGGTGATACCCGAGCCAGATTACGTCATTGTTATTGTTACAGCGCGTACTTTGAAAGGCTTAATAAGTTTAAATAATATTTAGTATTGGTTTAATTGAAAATGGAATTTGAATTAAAGACAGAACAAGGCAAAGAAGTGAAAATTGGTTGGAGGAGGATAAGGTTTGTACTGATACATTTAATAATTTTGTGTAAACATTCCTAATATCTCATACTTACGCTTGTTATTGTTTTAGTTTATTTTGAAAGAATTGGTCAGGGAGAGGGTTTCGATCTTAGAAAATAAAAACACTGATGCAAATACTAATGCGAAAAAGGTGGCGGCTTGGCATGATTTACGCATTAGGTAATTAATTCAATTTATTTTAACATTAAAATGATATGAAATTAAGTTTAAGTAGTATATACAGATTAATTCATATTTCAGTTTTAACAATATGGCTAAGACTCCAAGAACGTTACAGCAAATAAAAGCTCAATGGGAAATAATAAAAATGTCTGCAAAAAAGAAGAATTTCTTGAGCGAAAAGAGACAACTTCAACTTTGTATTTATGGCTATTATAAAGTACCTATATTTGAACCGAAAGTTTGATGTTTACAGAACTGACAATACGTCACACAACATTTCAATCCGTAACAACGAACGTCAATGTTATTCTCTAATTAATCAGCTGTAGAGAGTCGGCCATCTTGGCGTTATAGTACTGTTATAGTAGGGATCTGGCCTCTATAACTTTATAGTAAGCTTATGGAGCGTTTTAGTGCTAAAATGCTTTTATGAATAACACTTTTCGTCGATCTTACTATAGCGAGCCTTTAAACGTGTGATAACTTTTTATGAATAAGACCGATAGTCTTTAGATCCATGACAAAAGAAACGGGCTTTATGAGTATTTGTCCTATATTTTACAATGATACTGTATACATTTTTACTTTCATAAAACCTTAATAGGCTCAGTTAACCCAGTCTATTAAAATGGCCAATGTGAGTTGGTGGAAACGCCGAAAATAAATAGGTATCTTAACATTTAAAGTCTTACCAATACGATGATTAAGATCTGTTGACTTATATCGTATTATACAGCATGTAACATAAAGGCCTGGCAGTAATGATACTTCTTAAAATCATTACTTATGTTATAACAAACTTGCTAACCCTACGCGAGTACAGTCACTGGCATCTTACCTGTGTGTTACAATTTATCATATCACTATCGCCTTCCAAAATACTATTCCTATGTCTTATAACTGTATTTATAGGCAAACTAATGTAAGAACAAAATTTGTTGAGATCTTTTTAGAAGTTTCTTAGTGTACCTATATCCAATTAACAATATGGGGCCGAGTTTATTGCCTCTTAACTTATTTATAAGAACCTATTCGCTAGTCCTCAATATGATCATTCAATCAATTTATTATATGTCGTATCGTCCTCTCGATTGATTTATCTATACTTCTATATTATTATTATAAAGTTGAAGAGTTTGTTTGTTTGTTTGCTTGCTTGAACGCGCTAATCTCAGGAACTACTGGTCCGAATTGAAAAATTCATTTAGTGTTGATTAGCCTATATATCGAGGAAGGTTATAGGCTATATAACATCACGCTATAACCCACGGGAGCGGCGCAGTAATCATAAACGCAAATGAAACCGGTCAAGAAGTGAGAGTACTTCACAATGGACACACTTCAATACCCTAGAACAGCGATCCCTAAAGTGGGTTCCGCAGAACCTAGGGGTTCCTTTGGAAAGTCACCAGGGTTCCACGAAATCATTTATTTTTGGCAGTTAAATAATACCAAATATTATTTTGAAATAGCGCAAAATGTGTTAGGCGAAGTTAAGTTTTTGTTCTTATTTAAATTACAGTGTCTTTGATTTGTAATCATTTGATATGGGGTTCCATAAAATAAAAGATATTTGGTGCGGGTTCCGTTATCTTAAAAGTGTATGTGAGGCCCCGCCGCAATGTGAAGCCCCGCCGCACTGTATTTTATGTGCGGCGGTGGGCAAACCAACGAAGCACCGGGCGGGTGGCAAGGAGTGCGCCGCCACCCAGAAAAAACAACCCCGTAAGTTGCCTGCCTCGTCGTCGGCAACAATAAGGGTCGCCGCACCCGCGGTTGGAGGGGCGGAGGTCAGTATGGAGACGTAATGCCTCCACGCCTCCGTCTCCTCCAAGGAAATTTAAACCACTGCGCCAGGGCTCAGGACCTTCTCCTCCAGAGCATGGCGCAGTGGTCAGTTCATGTCGCCGTCATAGCCGAGCCCTATTTTGTCCCTCCCAGGGCTGACTGGGTAGGGGACCTCGATGGCTTGGTGGCGTTAATTGCGCCGGCCGCTGCCGGCACCCCGTCCTTCGAGAATATTGTCCGAGGACGGGGCTGCGTCGCAGCACTCGTAGGAGAAGCGGTTGTGGTGGGCGGTTACTTCTCACCCAACCGACCTCTCGCCGACTTCGAGGAGTATCTCCTCGAACTGAACGTCGTCGTCGCTCGAAGCCACCCTCGGCCCGTGCTCTTCGTCGGGGACCTCAATGCCAAATCCTCGGCTTGGGGTTTCGACAACGGACGCGAGAGGTGAATTGCTCGAGGAGTGGGCCGTTAAAAACGGCCTGCTAGTCCTCAATCGTGGGTCAGTGCACACGTGCGTGCGTCAGCGGGGCGGGTCAGTTATTGACGTCTCTTTTGCCAGCCCCGCACTAGCACGCCGTGTCCAAGGCTGGCGCGTCGTCGAGGAGGTGGAGACGTTGTCGGACCATCGGTATATACGGTTCGACGTCTCCGCCCAGACCTCCGACCCCCAGCCCCAAGGGCCCCGATTGAGGGCGGTCCGCGTTGGGCCTTAAAGAAGCTAAATCCTGGAATCTCCTGGAAGCTTCCATAGTTCAGGCCTGGGTGCTAGCACCGGCCAGGCCTGACAATGTCGAGATGGAGGCCGAGTGGTTCCGGGAGGCAATAACGCAAGTCTGCGATGCGGCGATGCCTAGAGTGCCTGCAAATATCCCAGCTAGGCGCCGGGTGTACTGGTGGTTGGAACAAATAGCCGACCTGCGCCACTCCTGCGTGGCGGCCAGACGCCAGTTCATCCGGCTTCGTAGGAGGCGTCGCCGCCCTCCCGATTTTGACACCAGGGAGGCGGAACTGTACGAGGCCTACAGAGCGGCCAAGAAGACTTTGAAGATCTCCATCAAGCGGGCCAAGGATGAGGCCCGCCAAGAGTTGCTGGGGACTCTGGACCGTAATCCTTGGGGGCGTCCATACCTCATGGTAAGGGGCAAGCTTCGCCCTTGGGCGCCCCCCTTGTCCCAGAGTCTCCGGCCACAGCTGGTGGAGGAGGTGGTGGCCGCTCTGTTCCCTTCACGGGCGGAGCACACTCCTCCGCAGATGGTTCCGCCTTTCATAACGTCCAGCGCGGACTTTAACGACGACGTGGTTCCCGAAGTGACCCAGGTAGAGTTGCAAGCGGCGGTGTCGAGACTTCGCTCAAAAAACACCGCCCCAGGGCCCGACGGCATTCCAGGTCTTGCTTTGGCCCTGGTCCTAGAGGAGCTCGCGCCCCGACTGAGGGGGCTCCTCAGCGAGTGTCTAGTGCAGGGCCAGTTTCCGCGCCAGTGGAAGGTGGGGAAACTGGTCCTGATCAGGAAGGAGGGGCGCCCGGCGGACTCTCCGTCCGCCTACCGGCCCATTGTGTTGCTGGACGAGGTGGCTAAACTCTTCGAGTTTATTATCGCGGAGCGCCTCGTCCAGCATTTGTCTTCAGTGGGTCCGGATCTGGCGGAGAACCAATATGGTTTCCGCCGCGGGCGCTCCACTATAGACACAGTCATGCATGTGAGGAGCCTGGCGGAGGATGCGGTATCCCGGGGCGAGGTTGTCTTGGAGCGGTGTCTTTGGACATCGCGAATGCCTTCAACACCTTGCCCTGGAGTTGCATCAGGGAGGCACTCATTTTCCATCGAGTGCCGACCTACCTCCGCCGCATAGTCGGGGCATATCTTTCAGAGAGGGTAGTCGTCTACCCGGGTCACGACGGTTGGAGTCGGCGAGAGATGTCGTGCGGTGTTCCACAGGGATCGGTTCTGGGTCCGCTCCTGTGGAACATCGGTTACGACTGGGTGCTGCGAGGTGCGCTCCTCCGTAGCGTCGGCGTCATTTGTTACGCCGACGACACGCTTGTCACGGCGAGGGGTAAGTCGCACCGGGCGGCGGCCATACTGGCGACCGCTAGGGTCGCACAAGTCGTTGGTCGTATCCGGCGGTTGGGCCTCGAGGTGGCCCTGTCTAAATCCGAGGCCGTTTGTTTCCACGGCCCTCGGAAACGGCCACCTCCAGGGGCCCATATTATGGTAGGAGGGCGCGCTCTCGCGCCTGCTGCCCAACCTTGGGGGGCCAAACACCTCCTGCCGGAGGCTCTACGAGAGGTCGTGCGGTCCATGGCCCTATATGGGGCTCCAGTTTGGGCGGACAACCTGACGGCCCGCAACATCTCGGCGCTTCGTGCTCCACAGCGCGCCATGGCCGTCAGGTTAATTAGAGGATACCGCACGATCTCGTTCGAGGCCGCGAGCCTCCTCGCCGGATCGATGCCATGGGACCTGGAAGCGGTGCTCCTAGCGTCGCTCTATCGTTGGCGCCAGGAGGCGCTAGCTCGGGGCGAAGGACCTGTTCTGCCCGCTGTCGAAGCGGCAAGGTCCGAGCTCCGCCAGGTCCTAGTGGCGAATTGGAAGGAACGGCTTGTGCACCCCAGTGCCGGGCACGCCACGATCGTGGCGGTAAGTCCCGTGTTTGAGGAGTGGCTGGAGAGGCGGCATGGCGCCCTCACCTTCCGGCTGACACAGATTCTGACTGGCCATGGTTGCTTTGGCCAGTTCCTGTGTCGTATACGCCGGCAAGAGACGCCTGGTTGTCACCACTGCGGCGACTGCCGCGACGTTGTTGAAGACACGGCGCTGCACACTTTGGCGGTTTGCCCCGCCTGGGCATCGCAGCGCCGTGATTTGATTGCGGCAGTCGGATCGGTTGCCCTCTCGCTCCCGGCCGTAGTTCAGTCTATGGTCCGGAGTGAGAGGTCGTGGAACGCCGTCGCCTCCTTCTGCGAGGAAGTCATTTCCATCAAGGAGGCGGCGGAGCGGGAGAGGGAGCGTTTAAACCCTCTCCCCAACCGCAGAGCCGGGCGCCGGAGGGCGCGAGACGACCTCCAGCCACCCTGAGGTTTGACCTGGGGGTCGGCGTGACCTGGCGGGCTTTGTGGGCCTGCCCGCCATCCGTTCAGCACCAGGTCCGAGAGGCGGCGTGCGTGTTCCCACGCGCGCCTCTGTGTCGTGTCCATCTCCCCCTTTAGGGTGAGAGAGTAGGGCTTTTATTTTGAGAAGTGCCTATCTTAGGTAGGTCTTATTGTGTAGGGGCCTGCCGTTTCATACGGCGGGCCGTAACCTCGGCGGGGTCGCGACCGCATGCGAAAGCGATTCGCGCGGCCCCGTCGATAGTGGTTTTGTCGAGGAACACCGTGGTAGGTTTAGTCGGTATTCCGGGAGGTACTTTACTACTATTATTCCTTAGGTTTTTTTTTTAAATATCTTGTTTTCTTTGGTTAAAATTTTTTTGTAATTTTTAGGCTATCCGTTATATCGAGTATTTTCTGTAATAAATTTTAGCTCACTATTTATTACGGTTTAAAAAGTAAGCTATCACAAGAGTGATCTTGCCACCCTGTCTTTATGAAGTCTAGAAATGCCAATGAATTGTTGCCCAGTACAACTACGTTTGTAATTTTAGGCCAAGGTCATATTTATTCTTTTGTCAGCATGGAAACATTGTTGAATGCCAAAAGAAATATTATAGAAACTTTTCTATGATTTCTTTTTTGATTGAAGTTTGGTATACATGTCGAATATGTTTTTATTTTTTGTTATATGAAAAAGTATATTCAATAATTATAAAATATGAATACTTATTAAATAAGCTGGTTTTTGTACTGAATAAATGTATGACAAGTAAAAGCTATACGATTCCAAGATCGGCTTCAAATCTAACTATAGAAATAAACTATATTAGTTCGTGTTACTAGGAAAACGATAAAAATTATTGAGACGTGATGTCGCGGTTGACCGATGGATAATTGGTTAAGAGATATAACAAGTGAAGACATATTACAAAAGAGACACTTCTATTACACACGACATTACCATGTGTGTGATTCGGAAATAGTACGATGCCGCATCCGACATTTATTTATTTTATTTAAAAACTTCATACAAAGAACAATACATTGGCGGACTTAATGCCAAGGGCATTCTCTATCAGGCAACCGTAGTGATGCAGAGATAAAAACACTTAGGTATGCGACGCATACAATAGCATTATTAATGTATTAGTTTAAACTAAAGAATAACACAAAAGTAATTATATTTATATAATATATACATACCTAAATATATCATATAAAAATTAAACTACTATATACGGATTTTATCGCGTTGTTTATTTATCACTGTATTACAAAATTTTGAAAATATTACACTACTACTACTATTGATTTTATTTTACTAATTTATAAGCTAATACAATTATTTAAACTATTAAATCTATTTATTTTTGGTTTACACTTTCCCCGACGTTTCGGTTGCTTTTCAGCAGCCATGGTCACGGGGAGACTAAGATGGTAGTTGTCTCAATGTTCCAGTGTAGTTATTTCAAAGTACCCGAACATAACTTAATCATGGGTGGTTAAAATAAAATCAATTGTAGTAGTAGTGTAATATTTTCAAAATTTTGTAATACAGTGATAAATAAACAACGCGATAAAATCCGTATATAGTAGTTTAATTTCAATGAATAACATTCGCGTAAACAGAAGACAATATTATATCATATAATTTAAATAAAATATATTTGACGTTCCTGCGTCACATTCTAATATTCAAATACAATTATGTGCAGTGCTACAGTGCTACTTTCTTAGTATATAGTGTCTTATATATGGTGCTACTTACGTAGTCACTAATCTCAGGAACAATTGGTTCGATTTGAATTTTTTTTTGTGTTAGGTAGCCTATTTACCGGAAAAGGTTATAGGCTACATAACATCACGCTACGACCCACGGGGGCGGCGCAGTAAACATAAACGCGGGTGAAACCTCGGGCACATCTAGTTCTAGTATATATGAATAATCAAACAATCGAATAATTCGAAAGAGTTTATTATCCCTCGTGCATTGTTAATTTAACAGGGTTTCCTCTATTTGGCAGAATCTTGATGCTCCGAAACTTATTTGGCATAACACAGTTGGCATAATTTTCTTTAAGGTAATATTAGTAAGGCATAAAAATTATTTAATATAAACATTGTTTGGCCGAATGTTTATATGTTCGAATTTACAATAGCATAACTTTTAAGATGGCAGGATTAATATTCCGTGTAATTTCGTTTAGCATTACGTTAATTTAGATCAACGATTATATGGTATAATTTCACTTGGCATAGTATGAAAATAGCAGAATTTCATTTGGAATAATTTTATTAGATATATTTCTATTAAATAGCATTTTAACCTTAAATTAAAAAGCTACAAAAGATAGTGACAGAAACGAATCGCTGTAAAACCGACTCTACGTAGTCTAGTTTGTCCTAACCCTAGAGGGTAGGTAATTTAGAACCACGTAGGCGCGTAGGGGCGAGGCGGTCCGCGAGCTAAGGAGCAGGTGGTTTTTCTACGCTTGCACCTTCGGCTTGGGCCTCAGCCGCGGCGGTAAGCGTTAAAACCATCTGTGACCATAAGCTCACGTGGAACCGTCCGCGTCGCCGCGTCGTAGCGCCGCAGCGCCGGAGCCGTGACAGAAATCATGCCTGCTGCATGTTGCATGCTTGATTGCATGCCGTATGCCTGCATGCAAATTATACTGACTAGATGATATTATAGATCAGTCTCTCAATTATTATGGATATGAAAAGTATGCTGAAAGATGATTCTAACTGTAAACTTTCTGAGATATGATGGTTCCGCCTTTTAATGACTATTATATAAGTACTGATAGATATTAAATGTATGCCAAAAGACGATTCTGACTATGGACTTTCTGTGGTATGATGGTTATACTTTTTAATTATTATGGATATGAAATTTATGTCTAAATATTATTCTGACTTACAAAATTATGAGTTTTGAATGTATGATAAATGAGCGTATGCCAAACGATTTTCTGCTAAATGAAGTTTATGCTATCCGTTGTTATGCAAAACAATATTATAACATAAAAAGTTCTCCCATAAAAGGTGGACCCAATTTAACAGTGTAGTTTAAAGACACAGCTTTGTAACGTAGATTTATGCGTTCACTTTGGCTGTTCCTAAAACTAACCTGTATAAAATCTTTAGATAACGCCTCGTGATTAAAGGCAAAAGAATGGAAAATGGATCACTGAATAGAACAGTGCCTGTCAGCTCGCACTTATATTATAGTCATATGTTAAAAACGCAAAAGAATGCTGTAGCACTATTTATAAATAAATACTTATTACATATTTACCAATATACAGTACAAACTAACAGTTGCTTATCATGAGTGCGTAAGTTCTTTGTAATAAAAATTTATCAAAAATGTACACAAGTTTTAATTTATTAAAAATAATATCTTTATTGATTACCCATGTCAACACCTTTAACTTATAAGTTATAAATCATAATACCTAGGTATCACTAAGGTTCATAAAGATTCATAGGCGCCGCGCCGCGCTACAGCGCATCCTTTGAAATATGCCGCCAAACGGTTGCCGGCGCATTCGCTTTGATATAATCCGCTCGACGCCTTACACGTACCGACCATAAATAGTATAGTAACCTACTGTACGCGTCAGCTGATATAGCATTGATGTAAATAAACTAGATATTCTTTCTTTAAAAAAATCTGTTTGTTTCGCTATAATTAGAAAAAATTAAGACGCTAAATTAGAATATACTGTGTATTCTAATTTAACATTTAAGTTTTTAATTAATAAAAATATTAACCTGTTGTAAGCTCCGTTGGTCGTGCTCCACATATTCACCTCCAATGTAAACACACATTTGGCACTTTTTTCTTAAATTACCTCGTGTGGGCGAAGGTACTGCTAAACCTTTTGATCGAGAAAACCGTTCCTCATACACACTACGCGCAGCTGCATAATTTAATTCACTATTTTTAAATATTTAATTCCTACATGTTTATGTACCACTTTCATGTGTTTACATGAACGTGGAAAAGTATTCGGCTTTGGAAATTTTGTGTCAAATTTCGGTAATTTAAAGGTCGTATCGATCAGTATTTTACCTATAAATTATTTTTCTTAGCATGTTCGTTAAGAGAGAAGTAAGCCCTTAATGGATCGGTATATGTGAACGGAGGATGTGGCAATATTCATATAACTGTAGGGTGCAAACCGTAGTTAAATCATACAAATAAATACAATGAAATTGATAAAGGTTTAACATAATACTATAAAATGCAACTTTGTTACAGTTGAACACTATTAAGGCTATAGTACACAACCCACAATACAAGAAGCTTGCGGACCTCTACTTGGACAACAACAGCATATCAGCGGTCAAGGAGTTGGAGGGTACTGAGTGGTTCACCACATTTCGAGTGCTAAGTCTACGGGGGAACTTATTAAAACAGGTGAGATTTAAGGCGTAGGTCATTCGACGAACGTACTGCTTTTCTTTAAACCATGTCTCTTTTTCATTATAAATCTTTTCGATTGTTAGTGTAAGAACGCGAGTACGATTTTGCGAGTGGAAGGCTACGTCCAATGTTTACTTACCTACTTGCAAATCAAAAAGTTAAGTTAAGACTACACTATG
Source organism: Catocala nupta (assembly GCA_963675205.1). Lineage (NCBI taxonomy): Eukaryota > Metazoa > Arthropoda > Insecta > Lepidoptera > Erebidae > Catocala > Catocala nupta. Next base: position 15,786,870 of record OY776082.1, read on the forward strand.
CATAAAGTATAATGAAAGTGAATGAAGTCATAAGGGATATTCTAATTTTAAACTGACTGGTTGCAAAACGGGTGACTCGGGCATACGATATGTTGACACCATCTTCTGATGCCACCATCACCATTATCAGCCGATTCACAGTATCTTACTCGTTCGCCTAACCCAATCGGTGATGGGCAGAGTCATATTGTGTATACTAGTTTCGAGAGTGTTGGTACCCACTTTGTCATTTCAGTCATCAAGTAGCAAATGCATTATGAACGGCAGCCAGCTGCTTAGTTGTGTATTCATTAGGAAGGCGATGACAGAAACCTGACTCGATCACAAATCGATCGAAATCACTCAAAATTCAATAGTTTTTATAAGTGTTTAACTGTTTAGCTATATATGTATATGTTGATGAATTTGGCGCAAATTAATCATAAGTTGCAACTATGAATATAATGCTAATTTTGTATTCCGGTTCCTCAATTGGCCATATATCTGAACAGATTAATATGGAAAATATAATCAAATCACTATATTTGTAGTAAAATATTTAAATGTCGGGCAATGCGACCATATCGACCGCATTGCCGACACCAAATCTGATGATGTTACTTAAATTAGTCTGGAATTTCATAATCGCACAAATTGCTGGTGGAATACGAAAGGGTATCCGTATATTCTTGGTGATTCGTTTGATTGAGCGTGAATAAGTGTGAGAGGTTTCATATAATTTCATGCAAAGAATTCTAAAACTCATTTCGTTCGGCACTATTGATTCTTTCTGCGCGGACAAATTTGTGATCATCTTTATAGTCCAGTACTATATTCTATTCTACCAATATTGAAATGACACAAAGAATGTTATTTATTTACGTTAGCTTTATTTATGCGGCACAATCTGCCGTTCATTGTCAAATAAGTATTTCAATAAATGCTTACTGTCTTATTGCGACCATTCGACTCGCCCACATATTATGTGGGCGAGTCGTGTTAGAAAAGACAAGATTGTATGGGTCACTGGTCTCAAAATAGGGTAGATAAATTGTTTAGTATCACCGAAGAGTACTATTTAATCTTACTATTTCTTGTTTTTTAAGGACTAGTTTCTCACATTGAATTATACTATGCTAAAACACGCAAAACGAGCTAATTTGATTGGCCGTACCTTTTTATTTCACATAAAATCTACGATATATGTAGTTTTTGTAATTATTGTTAGAGAGGTGTCTCAACAATAGTTAATATCAATATATATTACTTCGTGAAATGATATCCCATAGATTTGATAGATGCCTACAATCAAAGTATAGTTCTATAAATCTCATTTATCTACTATTATTATTACCAAGTGTATCTATTGCTTTCCTGCTTCAGTTCTGTATTTCTACAGCTAGTCGAGGGATTTCTCGTTGCGTCACGGTTAGCTTAAAATTGTTATGTAAATATAATGTCGAATCAAACCTCTGGCCTATATTTCTGCATACTAGCTTGTGAGATTTAGTGAAGATAATTTAAGCGCCCGAGATTTTTCTAAACGTTACTGTCACACATATTAAAGATGACACTGGTAAAGTGGCGTAAGCCTTAAAACGGTCGGACAACTCGTTGTAATTATGTATGTTTGTTTAGAAATCTTGGGTTATGTGTCTAGCAGTTAAGAATAGTGTAATATCTAGAATGTCTTCAGCGATACAAGACTCTATGACATGCTAAACGGAGAATTATATAATCTGATTACTGCGAGCCCACGATTATAAAAACCTTACGTGGGCCAAACTGCTTATTTTAACTGTAGGTACTTCTAACCCTACCCATTTCTTTGTTTAACGTAAGCAGGTTAAATATACCTAAATAGTTACAACATAACTTATTGCTTTGCGTTATATGTAACTATAATTGGTTGACCTCTAAAATTAAATTAGGGTCTTATATGTGAAGTTGAGGAAAGGTGTAACCGTGCGGTTGACACATAAACTTTCTAGGGGATAATGCCTACCATGAGGTAATTTTAGTGAAAAGCTTCAATTTCGGATGAGAATTTGCCGCATATACGAGCTATAAAACCCTTATTAAATTTAGAGGTTACCCGCGGCTATCTGTTATTCCTTTAGTATTTCATTTAAACCTGGACTAATCTGATTATGATAGTACTTACAAACTTACAGAAGCACCTTACAGAAGAAGCACGTAGACAAGTAACATTTTGTGTTATGATTTTTATTCCTATTCTATTCTGTGTTGCGTAGGATTTTAGTACTCTATCATACTATTAAGCTAAGTAGCTCTATGGACTCTGATTTCTTGTGTCTGTTGCACGGTATTAAATATTGTCAGGTAGATCAAGGTCATTTTGTGCTGGTGATATCAGCAAGTAGGAAGTTTTTATTCTTGACTCTAGAAGTAGTGTGTCTTTTCTACATACACACACTACTACATCTTGCTATTGTCTATATATTACAATAGTTACCTACCATCAGGCGGATCGTATGCTTGCTACATTATTTGAATAAAAAATCCTAAGTTATTTTTTTCAACATTGCACATGTATTAATTATTTTATGCAAACGGTAATTTAACCGACTATACTAGGTAATAAGTACTTTGTTGGAGACAACTTGTTGCTACTGCTTCAAGAAGGTAGGAGAATATCTGAAACAAAGGAGTAAAATATAAGTTTGTATAATGTGATGAAGTGATTCAGAGAGCGCTAATCCATTGTATAGCCTGTGTGTTCCTCGTGCACAAACTTAAAAAGTAAAAGGATATAATCTGCCCTGTAACAATAAACCAAACAATAAAAATTTTAATAATTTATGTAATTCTAGGAATGAGGATTAAATGAGTAAAATTTTTATTTCATTTATGTCCTCCATATCGAATTTCGGTCACGGCGGCTAATCTTAATAGTGACTGGCCATCTGCGCAGGAGATATTATAGTGCACAAGTGTGTATGCAAACACAGGTGCACTCTCTGTTTCCCTACCTTCAGGATCCAGTGGGACGAATAATCCGACTCGACCGAAGAGAGATCAGGCGCATGACTAACGGCTTTACGTGTTTTCCGAAGCAAGGGTGTGTCTATCACCGCCAACTTCCTAACTCCGGGCTCGTATTGAGATTTCTTAACAGAAAAACCCAATAGATTTTTGTTGGCCTGATTCAGGATTCGAACCCAAGACCTCATATGCACAGCAGTCACATTCACTACCACTGCGCCAATGAGGCAAATATTATAGAGCCAAACCGGATAAAATATTTTCATTTTTGTAAAAGTTTTGCCTGGCTAGTATTTTCGATGAAATATGAAACAATGCCCTTTTCTCATAGGTTTGGCATGATATAGAAATGCTTATTCATAAGCTTTACCACCATCAAAGTTAAAAAAGTATAAATATTTTACAGTATGTTCTTTTTCACAGATACCAATGTATGCGTTCGACAAAGCATTTCAAGCCAACAACAATATCATGCATGTATTCCTGGGCAACAATCCGTGGCGATGTGACTGCCATTATATTCCACGCTTTCAAAGTCTGCTGCTGAAGTACAGAAGAGTAATTCGAGATCTAACAGACATACGGTGTTCGAAGTCTAGTGACAAAAAAACGTCACTAGTACAGGTTAGTAAAATCATCAACTATTATTACAATACCAAGCCACTCAGAAAGTATTGCGAAAATAAGTTTGTACGTATGAGAGACTGGCCAGTTATAATCTAGTTTAGTCTAGTCATCTTAATAGTAAGTTCACCTCGGAATTTGAGATACCCAGCTATAAACTCGTATAAACTTGTATTTTAACATCCTAAAAGTTGTCTCAAAACCTACATATGGTAGGGTGTACGTGACTATTAAAATCTAAGGTCACAAAAATCAATATCTGAAAATTTTTTGCAAATATCTCGTTTCCTATGAGTTTTCCCTATTTGTGTTTATTATCAACATTGTAGAGGATTAAATTCCCTACAACATTTGTTATTAATTTTGACTAAGATGACTGGACTATTTTGAAAATATGATTATTTATATGTAAAATTAGTTATTTATGAAAAACTCTCAGAAATGCTTTTTAAATGCATGTTAGTTATATAAGGCACACAGAAGAGCGTTTAACAATGCTAGGACCAGCAGGGACTATAGCGGTTACGCTCGTTGTTTGACCAACTACAACAAAGCTGTGCGTAAAGCCAAACGGAAGGCTTGGAGAGCCCGCTGTGAAAACATCAGTACTATTCCTGAAGGAATGAGACTCTCCAAAGCTATCTCGACTGTCAGAGCACACCCATTGACAACCATCAGAGATGGCAATGGGCAGCGAACAGGGTCTGGTAAGGAGACACTAGCAATTATGCTAAACACACACTTTCCGGACTGTAAGATAATAGAAAAGGAGCAGGAGGACCCGATTAGCCTGGTTGAACTAGGCTACCGTACAACCAAAGCAGATTGGGACACTGCAAGGAAGGTAGTGGATGAAGGGAAGGTCGGCTGGGCTACATTCCAAAGATATGGAGGCGAGTTAAAGTCATCTACATACCGAAGCCGGGCAAAGAGGACTACGAAGAAGCCAAGGCATACCGACCTATTAGTCTTGAGTCGTTCTTCTTGAAAGCCTTGGAGAAGTTAGAACATAGACATGTCAGGGAGGGAGCATTGAGAAAATTTCCCCTCCACGGGCTACAATGTGCCTACCAGTCGGGAAAATCCACTGAGACGGCACTGCATTTTGTGGTAAATAAGGCAGAACATGCATTAGATAACCGGGAAGTATGCATTGCTGCATTCCTGGATATTGAGGGAGCTTTCGATCGGACCACCTTTGATTCCATTAGTATGGCATCGGCAAATCACGGCATAGAGCCAACCATTTGCAAGTGGATCGATTGTATGCTCAGAGGAAGAATTATTAGGTCTGAGTTGTTAGGGGATGAAATGACTGCAATGACTACCAAAGGCTGCCCTCAGGGTGGAGTACTCTCACCACCCTTATGGTGCTTGGTGGTTAATTCACTCTTAGAACAACTCAACAATGATCCGTACTTAATGGTCGGATATGCGGATGACTTGGTGATACTTGTCAATGGAAAATTGCCGAGCACAGTATCCAGTCTCACGCAGAGGGCCCTGAGTATGGTAGAAAAATGGTGCAGTAGTAACCATTTATCGATCAACCCAGGGAAAACTACTGTCGTGCTGTTTACTAGGATGAGAGATCTGACTGGCTTGGGAACTCTATCCATGTATGGTACACAGATACAATGGTCCACGGAGGTGAAGTATCTAGGCATGACCTTAGATAACAAGCTAACGTGGAAACATCATGTAGATAAGCCATAATGAAGGCCCAACGGCTCTTCGGTATGATTCGTTCTACTTATGGGAAGACCTGGGGCCTGAAGCCCAAGGTCATCAAGTGGCTATACACGATGATGATAAGACCCATAATCACATATGGAAGCGTTGTCTGGTGGCCAAGAACCAAACTAGCAACATGCAGGAAAGCGCTGTCGAAGGTGCAGCGATTAGCCTGCATGGCTATAACAGGGGCGTTCCCTACTACGCCAACGGCTGCGTTAGAGGTCCTGCTGGACCTAACGCCGCTACACATTGTTGTGGAGTTAGAGGCGATGAAGACGCTACATAGACTATCTATACATGGGCTGTGGAGCGTCAACATGCCAGTAACTCGACACACAAAACTGGAGATCTCGAAGGGTCTTAAAGAGATTATGAGCATGGGATGTGACAAAATGCAACCAATGCACGTATTCAAAAAGAATTTTAAAATAAAGTTCCCCACAAGGGACGAATGGAGACGAGGTCTACGATCCCCTGACAAGGGTTGTCTCATCTGGTACACCGATGGTTCCAAAATGGAAACAGGATCAGGCGCTGGTATTTATGCCAACGACTGCAGGGTGAACCAAAGCATGGGCAAATATGCAACGGTCTTCCAGGCGGAAACCTATGCTATAATTGCCTGTGCGCAGGAGAATATTAACAACAATGCCACTGACAAGATTGTTTATATTCTCAGTGACAGTCAAAGGCTCTGAACTCCTGTAGGGTGGACTCAGCACTGGTTCTGAACTGTGTTAAAGCCCTTAACAAACTTGGCAGGAAAAACACAGTCAGGCTGGTGTGGGTTCCGGGGCATGCAGGGGTGCAGGGTAATGAGGAGGCTGATGTATTAGCCAAAAAGGGCTTGGAGCAACAATTTGTGGGCCCCGAGCCATTCGTAGGTCTCTCTGAGAGTACCGTCAAGGCAGCTTTGAATGCACATGGCGATAAACACAGGCTGGAGTGGCCCTTAGGGGTCTGGAACACTCCAAGAAATTCATTGCAAACAGAGCCACGGGCTTTACCCGGCAGTTCTGCGGGTACAACAAGGGCCAAATACGCCTACTCACAGGAGCGTTTACTGGTCATTTTGGCACCAACGACTTCCTGTGCAGATTAAGATTGTCAAACAATTCGATCTGCAGAGCCTGTGGTGAACAGGACGAGTCCATATCACACCTACTGTGTGAATGTGACGCGTTGGCCGGACTAAGGATGGGTCTGATGGGATTGGCATATACGAACCCTGAAGACTTCAGGCTTCTACCTCTGAAGTGTACGCTGCGACTGATGCACTACATTCATAGGGAGATAGCTCAGGGATAAACCTCGGGGCCGACACAAAAGATCCCACTGGGTCGAAGTGTCGCCGGTCTACAATGACTGGCCCCCGAATCAAGATAAGATAAGATATATAAGGCACAAGCCTATTTTGTACAAAAGTATAATTTAAGTAAATGTATAAAAATTAAAAGGAGGCTTCAACATAAATGTTTTGTACAATTAATTCTGCTAAAACTGTTTCTAAATGAAATAAGCCGCTTATTATTGAACTTTATAGAAAGCCTAAAATGTTAACCCAGTAGATTGGCCATTTATATGTGAATCTAAATAAGATTAAAACTTAAATTTAATTTAATTAGCCATTTCTGGGTAGGTATTCGTAACTCTCTGTGTATCTCAAGGGGTTTGCTCGTTGGTATGACTTTATATATGTACATTTCATTTACATTAAATTCTATACACCTTTTAATAAAAGCGTCTTTAGTAAAAAGGTTTTTGAACTAATCAAAAGAACATATGCCGACGATCCCAGAGATGGTAGGTCCTTCATTCGTCTATCGATTGTCATAAGTATACTTTTAAGGTTTTTATGAAAAAGTTATGAAAATGTTAGTCCTTATTTGTTAGGTCGTATAGTGGAAACTTAACGCTTTCATAATTGAATAAAAACATAATATAACAGGAAAATACTTTAAATATGTGAATATGGAGCTATAATAATGACTAATATAGCAATATTTAAATTAACTGTTGATAATTACTGAGGGTGCTAATAACATTGCTGAAAAATTTACCAGAAATATCTAATTTAAGAAATTAAGCATTAAATGATTGATATTGACATACAAACAATACCAATCATATAGCTGCTTAATTTATTTAATTGATAATGAGCTGTGTGTAGCGTGTTTGTTCATAAAGAAAATACGATATATTTGTTTGTATATTTATTCATATTGGTCAAGCGTTGGCCAACGCGAGCTAAGGCAAATTGATACAAGACAAGTAATACCGGCTAGACGTTCAGCGAGTTTGAAGAAAACCAATGAAAACGGCCAATGTAAACGAGTTTTGTGGAGCTGCCCACACGTTGGCCACTGTCCGTCTCTATTGCGAATTGAAACAATATGGACGTCTTAGAAGTTATTGCAGCTGCTGCTATTTATTAAATTATGGCACTCCAACGAATTATTTATGATTAATTAACGCATATAATTATTATATCAGGATATAACGTAGTAGACTTGTAAAAAAATATATTTTGTACATGTAACGGCGATGGACGCCAAGCGCCTAATGGCTGATGGACCAACATGTGGACGCTATTGGCCGAGCGCAGACCAACGCCTTTGATTTGTGCATTAAAACCGACACCGCTCCAAAGTGAGTCGATTGGTCTCGCAGCTACTGTGAGTAGTTACAAGCTACGCCAATTAAACTCTATACACGTTAGCGCTTGCCTTTACTCGGCCAGCTAGGTGAGTGATACCAAGCATTGGCGAGGTAAATCAAATACACCTTCTATACGATAGTATTGGCTGTCATTCTGCTACATTAGGCCAACATGTATAGCCAGCTTTACAGATACAAGATAAGATAACTAAGTATAGAAGCTAAGAATAACTATAGATGTATTAAATATCATCTCTGCCTTTAATAACGTTCTACAAGCGATGCCTACGCACATTTTTAATGTAAAATTAAGGACTAATTTGTTAGATATTCACGCATAACTATGTAAATAAACCAAAACGTTAAAAACATACGAACTCCATTGGGTTGTTGTAATCGTAACTATTTCAACCATAAGGCACTAATATTAATATTATTAGGGTTCCGTATTAAAATGTTTCAAATGGAAGCATTCTCATAAACAGCTTAACTCACGGCTACTTCAGGATATGGTCAAACAGTAGAGATCATATCGTAGAATAGTTATATGTATTACCCACCATTCAGTTAGAGACACTAATATCGTTTTGTTTTTGTGATGCATCATTGTGGCGGACAATCTTCTTTATATATATAATTATTCTGTACGTGTGTTGACAGTGTACTCTCCTAAACGGCTGGACCAATTTGAATGAATATTTTTGTGTGTGTTCAAGTGGATTCGAGGATGGTTTAGATTTGGTTATTTTATTTTTTTTGTCTATACAGGAAAACCGTCTGTCAGGACAGCTAGTCTTATATAAAAATATTAATATCTATAAATAAATAATATTTCTATTGTATATAAACGTTATTTGAAATGTTGTTACAACACGAAACTAATTGTTATTGTTATAAGTTGCTTCTTTATTTGTTTTTTTTGTTGTCATGTAATTTACTACTAGTACCTCGTTAGTCACGTAGCCTACATTTGCACTTATGCTTACGTGCGATCGTAAGGGTTTGATTCCTGCGTCGGGAAAATGTTATTTAATATTGACACAAAAATATTGTAATGTTCTGTGGATTCTATTAGAATATTTTCAGCAGTAGGTCGGCGTCTGAAAATGTGCATTATGGTTGGCAATAAGCTCGCCTCTTATTTCATGATAACTGTAAACATGGCCTGCTCACCACCCGATCAGCTCCAGGTCCGTGAGGCGGCGTGCGTGTTCCTACGTGTGCCTCTCCGTCGTGTTGTATAAGAGGATAAGTAGAGCATAATGTAGATTGTTTGACATGGTGGGCCGTAACCTTGGCGGAGTCGCGATTCGCATGTGAGAACGGTCACGCAGCCCTGGTGACTCTGGTAAGGTCGAGGAATACCGTGATAGGTTATGTCGGTAGGACCGGAACGTTTCAGCTTTCCCCGGGTGAGTCCTACATAACCTTTCCGTTGACCCGCGGAGAAGTACTCGTAAAAGCCTTCCGCCACGTAAAAAACGTATCTATAAACATAGCTGGTGAAATGTGGATGTGTTAATACACCCCCCTACTCATCTCTACCTACCCATTTGGGGATAGTCAATGCATGAAAACTGACTATAACAAGAATTCTTTTTGTGATATTACAGAAATGAATCTTACTTGTTATAGAGAGATTTTATTTTTGTAGACTATCGCGATTTGTACACATATGTACTCAATATAATGCTAGGTAACGGGTCTTACACGCGATAAATTATTTAAAAGGTAATAAATACCTATAGATTGCCTGACGTTTCGATCGTGGTTCACCACCATCACCATAACCAGTATTTTTTTATTGGATTTGTACGTACACAGTGCGTATAATAAACCCTGTCCGATCAATTAAGGGCTTGTTTCTCTCTTTACAAACATGTTAAGAAAAATAACAAAAAAAACTATATAATCGTAAAACGTCTTCATAATATTTTTAAGTACAGTATTGATCAGCATTTTTATCCTTAAATTACTGAAATTTCGCACAGTCTAGCAACACTCCACTAAACTTGATAAGGACGCGGAGCGTGGTACACTTTTGGCGGCATTTTTTTAAGGCGTAGGTAGGCAGGCGCGGCGTAGCGCGGCGCAGCATCGGTGAACTTTTATGTACTTAAGTGATACCTAGGTATTATGATCAATAAGTTGTCGGTGTTGCCATGGGTAATCGATTAACATATTATTTTAAATAAATTAAATTTACTGGGGTAATTTCTTTGATCGATTTTTATAAAAGGATGTCACTTACATACTCATAATAAGCTACTGTATAACACCTTTAAGGATCGGACAGAGTTTATTATACATACTATATATGTAGAAATCTGGGCCCAGAGAGATCTATTACTTATAAGCTAGGACATTCACAGTGTTGATCACATATTTAGTGAATTTCGCGTACAGAAGCATTTCTTATACTAAGTGTGACATTTCCACCAACACTTTCACACACTTAATTACCGCAATTTCTCAAGGGTAGGCGGTAATTAGGATTGGCAATCAGAGTACAGAGTCACTTAATATTTCTTATAATGTCAATTATTTATGTGTAAGCAATTTAAATGTGTAATCTAATCCTAGTTCGTACCAATATTATAAGCTCGTTGCGCCCTCCGGTTTTAGCCGCTCCATCTTTACGAACTTATAGTGTGATGTTATTAAGCTTACTCATGTTATTTTTTTTTGTTACATATTATTGTAATTGATTTTGTTTATTTCTTAATGATTATATGTATAATGGTATTTATTGCTTTTGTTTATTAATAATATATTTAATTTAAATTTCTATGTTATCTGACATGTAAAGAATATTGATAGACTATTTTTGAATGTGCATTTAACTAAATTATTATGTATATTACTGTTTTTTTATTGTACACCCTATGGGTATGTTGCAGTGAAACATGCTAAATTTTACCACCTGTATCTATATTGTACCTGTGACAAACAATACATTTTCATTTCATTTCATTCCAATAAGTTGACTATAAAATGCAATAAGTATTTCACAAATCTAATTTGTAGTTCAAGAGATTAGTGCGAATTAACAAAACATCTTTATAGCTTTACTAGATTTTGCCCGCAGCTGCGCTCGCGTAAGATGTAGGTTAGGTTAGATTATTACAGAACATTTCCTGGATAAAAGCTATCATATATACTAATCTGTACACCTGACAACGTGTATGCTAAATTTCGTGATGGTCGGTTAAGACGTTGTGTCGTGAAAGCGTAACAAACAAACGAACAAACCAACTTACATTCGCATTTATAATATTAGTATAGAAGTAAGGATAATCATTAGGTGTAAAAGTTTGTGAAGTTGGCGATGAACGACTTTGGATGAAACTTTGCACACTTATAATAATATTCTACCACATACACACAATACCATCTAGCCCAAACTAAGCAGAGCTTGTACTATGGGTAAAATAAATGACAATGGATAAACATATATATACTTATACAATATTTTTTTTAGTAAATACATACATATTATACATAGAAACACCCAGACCAAGACAAACATCCATGTTTTATGCACACAAATGTTTGACTTGTGCGGGAATCGAACCCGCGATCACAGGCATGGCAGTCAGTTACACTAACCATTACGCCATCAAGGCCGACTAGATAGATCAAATCTTGAATAAACATATAATAACAATAATATCAGCCCTATATTAACTGTCCCATAGCTGGATACAGGCCTCTTCTCATTGTGATAAGAGTTAGGCCATACGCTGGCCCAATGTGGGATGGCAGACTTCACCTTTCTTCGGCAACATTATGGAAAGCTCTCTGGTTTCCCCACGATGTTTCCTTTATCGTTAAAGGCAGCAGTAATAACCTATTTCCTAGTTAAAAAGTTAAAAAAGTAATGTGCTACTTTGAAAAATCTCGGGATGGAACATGAACTCGAGACGCAGTCGAACGGTCTTCCAATAGGCCATGGCTGCTTTTCATAAAATATTATAAATTAACATAACTTATAGGATACTTTTCAACCCGATATGAGTTCCTGTGGCATTCAAACGGGTGAAGCCAAGGACAGAAGATAGTATTGTTATGAATTATTTAGGTACTACGTGACTTACACAGATAAGAATTTTACAAACTCATTCGCTTCGTTAGGTTTGTTTCTGTTTGAATCCTTTAGAGATTATTCGCTCGAGTGGTATACATATGTACTTCTAATTAGCTTTTCATTAACTGTTGTAAGTAAACTCTCTTAGTTGGCGATGGCTACTCTTTGATTCATTACGAACAAGTTTCAGGGAGCATTTATAAAATATATCTAATATTATAATGTTCAATCAGGACTAATAAATTAATATAATAGTAATTTAGTAGTAATTAAGTTATTTAATAATAGTAGGTACCTGATTTAGGTCCATTACGATTACGGAATAGTGAGACCAACTGATGAAAAAGGGGTTTTGTTGATAACTATACTCAAACTTCTTAGTGTTGATATGAAATTTAATTAAATTGAAGCTTGTTACTTTTTTTATTCGCATACATACATTAATAGTTTCTTAATGTATGTATGCGAGGCATAAAGCAGATATATATAATAGGCAGAGAGATAATTATTACACTCACATTTCGATAATTATAGGTTTAGATCCCACGTAATAAGGTACGAACCTATTGCTTCTTATAGGGTACAGTTTAAGACTCCGTGCTACTACTGAAAATCACTGCCCGACCCAGAAATCCAATGCAGGACGCCATCTCTAGTCGCATTCACTACGGCCGCTTATTTTACTATCACTTTTATGTAAAAGCGATTAAGTGTAAAAATAAAGATCAAAGCATCTCAGTTAGTCTCCTTCCGTGACATGACAGACATGCAATTGTCGTATTTGATCGACTTGCAATTTTCGTTACACATATATTATGTCAGTTCTTTCTAGCGATTATTACTGAATTAGTGTTATTATTCGATTATTCTGGTTATTCGATTGCATTCGAATAAAAATCGGTATTTTCTTTCATTCGTGCACCAAAAATAATCGATTATTTGATTATTATTTAATAATAGAAGTTAGTCAGCGTACAAATGTCAACTTGTCAAATCGACGTTACTTTCGATTTACTTACAAAAATAATTGCGCTTTGCTAAAGCATCTCGTTTGCAGTATATAGACAATGCAGCGTATCTGCTAATATCGAATAACATTTTAAATGCTTAATCGCTTATCTGGTTGGCTGGAATGTCTTATGAATAAATTGTTCACTTCAACAATTATAATTATGCTAGACTAGCTTTTCCCCGCGGCTTCGTTTGCACAAAAGTAGGTAAGCTTTATTTTTGAGGAATGGCTGGAGAGGCGGCATTCCGGAATAAAAAATATTCTATTCTCTGTAAATCCAGGACATTGGCTATCTGTATGACAGGTTGGATTTAAATCTTTATAATGTTTTACTCATAACTGAGTAACAAATATCGAAACATTCAAATTCCAAATACTGAATTTTGAAATTTTTTAACAAAAAATGCGATTTGTGACAATTTTCTGCTTAGACAATTACGTCTTCTCTAGTTTACCTATTGGTGTGTGTAACTTAAATTATAACTTATAATTTATCTTAGATTTACCGATTTTCTCTCTCATAATTTGTTATTTACTTATGTTTAATTCTATCTGCTTACTGTCGCTTAGTCGCAATGTGATGTTATTGTAGACCTCGTATAAAGTTGTTAGAAGCGAAATCGTTTAATTGCCATTTTTATGAACTTGAAAATGAAAATAAAAATATTGTCTACCAAATTTTACCTGTCTGAATTTTGAACTGCACTTACTTTTAATATTTTGTTGGCAGAGACCAAAATATGTAGATGAGTTCTATAGCCATTTTCTATCGTGTCCAATAACTTGATTTGTTAACCTACAAAGGCTTCAAACAAAACCAACCGAACCTTTTGAATATTTGGATAGACTTAATATTAATTTGCTTCTTTCTTATTCCAAACGCTCACAGCCCAGATGTTATTTCTCATTTCTAGGTAACTATATTAAGGTATAGGTACCAAATATTGTAGAGCGAAATAAGTGATCTTAAAAAATTAAAATGCTCCTCAAAAAGGGCTGAACCCAGTGCTCTTTTATATTTCTACTAGCTTTTAGACCGCGGCTTCACTCGCTTGTACTTTTTAATAAATGAAAATGTCCTTTTCTGTACCCTTGACAACATGTATGCAAATTAGTTAAAGCGTGGAAGCGTAACAAGCAAACATACAATTTTATTTGTAATATAAGACAGGATTACAAAAGTAATATTTTTATGGGTATGTTAAGTTGGTTTGGGCATGTAGAAAGAATGACATACTGACTAAAAAAGTTTATAAGGCTAGTGTGAATGGAACAGTCGCAAGGGGAAGACCGAGGCGAACGTTTCCTGATCAGATCGGTGACGTTCTGGATAAAGGCCAGGTTAAGAGCACCTTAAACCGGCGAGCGTGAATGAGGAATGTTATGAAAGTGAATGAAGCCAGAGAAGCGTGTCAGGATCGTAGCAAATGGAAATCCGTAGTCTCTGCCTACCCCTCAGGGAAACAGGCGTGAATTTATGTATGTATGTATGTATATTTTTATTGGATAATATAATGACCATCAAAAATACTAATTGCACAGCATTACGAGCACCTATACGCCTCAAATCACTGCATTCCGTCTCGGAAGTATTAGGTTGTGTTAGGTTCTTTCTTAAACCCACCCAAAAATAGGAGCCCCGCGGAGCTGGGCTGCGTCGACTTAGTGTGATGTCTTTAAATATATTTTGCTGTGCAATTAGTATTTTTGCTAAGCTTATTTTGCTGTGCAGTTAAATACTACCCTATTTTTATTTACAAAAGGTCAACAGTGCTTCCTGAAATATATATATTTATACTGTTAGGTTTTTATCAAGTTTAGTGTGTATTTAGTCAAAGTATAATAAATATTTGATTAATGAAACATACGTATTGCAATTTTGACTAATAATTAATTTGATAATCGATTGCTAATCACAAAAATAGTAACTGAACCATACGGTATAATGTTACATAGGGGTAGGTACATATCTGGCAAATGAGTCTGTTTCCAAAAATGTTTGTATAATAGATAGGAGCATGATAATACTCATGTCTATTATACAAGCATTTTGCTCGAGGCATACCCAGAGATATTTATTTTGTTAAATGCAAAGGTAATTTTTGACAGAAAGTTAATTATGATCCATTCTCTAAGATAGATTAAGTCCTAAGTCTCTATTTTATATTTTGTAAGCCTATAAATGAAAGGCAACCAGTAACAAGAATTTTATGTAACTCTTAAAATAAACCATTAAATTAAAATTTGGCCTTTGTTTTTCATTATCGTATATACCGAATCTTTTTGGCAACACAAGGCTGTCTTAGATCAAATGTTAGACAAAATTGTCAAAATTTAATTTGATGTCGAAATTTTAGTGAAGCTCTAAAGAGAAGCTCCTTAAGTATCTATAGCATTTTACATTTTTGCTTTGATGTTTGACCCGAATTGTTTCATAAAACAATTATATTTTCATTGAAATTGATGCTGATATTAAAAAGTAATTTCCTCGTATAGGAGTTATACTGTGCGAAATATTACTTAAACTTCAAGGGGCCTTGTGAGAAGGGTTAGGCTCTAGTGCACCACGGTGGCGCAGTGCGGGTTGGCAGACTTTAAATACCTTCGAGAACTTTTATGGACAACTCTTAAACATGCAGGTTGGCACAATGTTGTTTTACACCATTAAAGCGAGCGATAACTAACTATTTAAGACGCGTGTGACTTCGAAAAGTTCGAGATGCGCGCCTTAGGATCGAACTCGAGACCAATGCGTGCCATATCAACAGGCTCTCACTAGGCTATCGCTGCTAAGTATAAGTTATGTATTACTTGGTACCGCACGGTGTCGGCAGACGCAGCCTGCGCTTTGACCGGAACTCCCCCGTGGGACTTGGAAGTGGAAGTGCTCGCCGAAGCATTCAAAGCAGTTTCGTTGGTACGGGAGGAGACGCATGTTCGTCCCCTCCCGGAAGTCTTGACTGACACGCGGAACCGAGTCCGCCAGAGCGTACTTTTGAAATGGAAGGCGCAGCTGAATGTGCCCTTAGCCGGATTTAGAACCGTCGGGGACCTCCAGCCGGTGTTGGAGCGGTGGGCAGGGCGGCAACATGAGACTCTTTCTTTTCGACTACTGCAGATGTTGTCAGGGTACAGGGCAAGTACCTGCACACGGTCGCAAGGAGGGAACCGAGTCCCATCTGCCACCACTGCGAGGGTTTTGAGGACACGGCACACACTCGAGACATGTGCTGCCTGAGCGGAGCAGCGCCGTAAGCTTGTCGACGTTGTGGATGTCTACCTCGTTGCCGGCCGTGATCAAAGCCATGGTCGACAGAAAGAGGAACTGGATAGCGGTCGCATCCTACTACGAAAACGTTATCGCGCGGAAAGAGGCGGCGGAGCGGATCCGTGAGGAAAGCATCCTTGCGGATTCGAGCCGCCGCCGGTGCACCGGCACCGTGCAGCGTAGGCTCGCCTATGCTCCTGATGCCACTATAGTGAAGGCCGCGGGCGGTAGAACGGGGATCCCCCGTACGCCAGCCATTGAGTCGGAGTGACGCTCTCTGTCATACCGGGGCGTTACCCAGGAGTCGTCGTCCACAGGCATTTGTTGCCTGCGTTGAGCACTGCTGGGTGGGTCGCTGATGTAGTCTGAGTTCCAGCGACCCACCCATCATTCAAGGCAGCGAGTTGGCACACTGTGGTAGGATTAGTCGGTAGTACCCGGCACATTCCATGTTATCCCGGGTGCGCCCGACATAACCTCTCCGCTCCCCTTGCCGCGTAAGCGCTAATGCATGCCTTCACGTAAAAAGAAAACGGTATAACGGTTAGGTGGAAATCTTTTAATTCCATTAATTGTCGTAGAATAAGATTTTGAAGTCGAATTGAAGTAAAAGGCCTCAACTTGCTTCAACATCGTGTTTGCCAATCATTTGCTGCTAAAGCTGAAGGCATACTTGTTATATCTCTTGAAGCAGCGATAGCTTAGCGGGGAGACCAACTGACTGCAATGCAGAGGGTCTCGGGTTCGAACCCAAGTCGCACACCTCTGACTTTAGGAAGTAAAATGACTTTTCGAAATTATATGCGTATTGATTGACAATTATCGCCTGCTCCGTGCCCGGAAAGCACGTTAAGCTGTCGGTCCCGGCTGCCATGAACATCTATGGCAGTCGTTCTTGGGAAATCACTGCCCTATAATATCCTGACATTAGTCTAGCCTTAGGGTATCGTTAGCCTTTGGGTTGCGGAGGTCAGGTGACAGTCGCTCCGTGTAAAAATTTATATCCAGTCAAATCCGGTTAGACCAGAAAAGCCGACCCCAAGTGACTTGGGAATAATAAAGGCTACGGAGAAGTTATATCTCTTGTAGAGATGAAGCAGGTATTATTTGATTTTAGAGACAATGTGTAAACAGCTGGCGATCTTAGACAAACTAATAACACGTCATGTACTCGATTTCATCGACTTAACGAGTTAGACTCAATAGCATGTATAAGGACGAAGCCCAACATTATATTTTAGTGTAAATGAAAACTGTTATCAGTATTGCGCTAAATAGTAAATTAACGGAGTGGCCGTGAGTTTCTTCCAGGTATCTTCTTATAAGCTCAACTCTCTGCCTAAACCTAGCAACTAACCTAAATTCAGTAACTTTACTAAACTCATAAATTTCGACGCTTATAAGTATTACTTTGTGACCTAAATTAATAAATTGTCGTTTTAATCTCTCGTGTGTCGTGTAAACACTTGGTGTTCATAACCGCCAAGGCCTTCCTTTCACTTCTAATTCATTCTTTTAATCAAACGCTCAACGGGTTAATAATGAGACAAAATTTTTCGAAATCTTTTTATTTTTGATATGGCAAGCCTTATGCGCATGAAACGGACTAGATACATCATTTTCATAACTTTATCTTTACCAGTGACATACACAGTGTCTGTCGTAAATAATGGATAATCCGTTAGTAGGTGGTAGCCCTGAGGTTGTAAGGAAATCGCTTTTCTAAGCCAGGGTTGTCAACAGTCTGAAAATGGTGTACAATATTTTTTTTTATTTGGTTCTTTCTTCCTTATGTTTATTGCCATTTCTTTAAATTAAGACGTTTCTGCCTATTTTTTTTGTATTTTACTCCTAAATGCATGTATTATTTAATTAAATTACCATTTTGGGCGTTATTAATGTGAAATATTGTCAAAATTAATATTTTAGGCAATTTTTTTATTGTTTTTTCTTTACCTCAAATTTTATCCATCGACTTTGGTAAAAAATTTACTACATGGTAGCTGCCCATTATCTCAAAATTATGTCTAATATGTGCAGATTCTAAAAAGGTATTACAATGTATGCTTTACTAACAATACTGGCGACAGGATCGAAATTACTTAGCAAGGTCAGAATTCTGAGTTTTCAAAAAGCCTTATGCGCATGAAACGGACTTGATTCATCATTTTCATAACTTTTTCTTTACCAGTGACATACTTAAACAATATTTTCTGTAGCCGATCTTTTCCGCAATAATTACCATTTTAGTTGATTAATATTACCATTAATAAAATCGGCAAACGTTTAAATTTTGCATGCTTACGATTCGATTGGATCTGAGATTGACGTACCGTAATTCCAAATTCAGGTATCACATATGATATACGAGAGAGGCTATTCTGCCGCTAACTGTCGCCGTTTCTGTTTATCTAAAATTGTTTTTCATTGTTTCAGATCAGTACTATACCACTCGGCAACATTTGTGTAAGTGGTGACGTCGAATTACCAATAAGTCCTATAAACATTGTTAACTTAGTCTTACTAGTATTAATACTGACTGTCGTGGGCAAATTTACTTACGATTGGAATAATTTCAAAAGGACAGGTAAATTGCCTTGGCTGTCTTCAATATTGCCTTAAAATATAAAATAGTAGTACCTATCTATCTTGAAACAATTCAATAACTTAGAAAATAAAAATGATTTTAATGGATATTGTTGAATGTTTTATTTATACATAACCATCCTTAGTCACGGAAATGTGTTATTATTTGTTTATATTTTTATTTTAAAAATTCGAAATTAATCTAGTTATTTTTGGTATGTATAGTTCAATTGAAGACACATCGGCTACTTTACGGTGGTCATATATCTCAAATTAATTTAGAAAACCAAATAATAGTGTAGGTTTTGTAAATGTCCAGTATCGCGTGTATTTCTAGACACATATTTATACTGCTAAGGTAGAAACAAAGACATGGCTCACCTGACGGTAAGTAATACTGTAAGCATTATTGGCGTGTCCCTGACTCAGCAAAGGACAAGACATATAATTATTAAAAAACATCTTTCGATAGACAACTCCCTCACTAGGAATAATTCTTGTATCGCGAGAGACTTTACAAACATTCAAACAAAGGACACAAAGAACACCAAGACTAGGAACAACCATTTGTGGATCACACATTTTTTGTCCCGTGTGGGATTCGAACCCACAACACACGGCGCAATGGCAGCGGCGAGGCGACCATTTAAACCACTACGCCATTTGAGCTGAGTGATAAGCATCTTAGACTAACTGATGTTAATTAATCACTGCTATAATTATAATAATATGACTAATTAAGCTGCTTAAAATGCAATAGTAGTTTTATTAATTGGGATGATTGATGATGTCTTTGAGAAAATGCCTGCCTCGCCAATTACGTACGTCGGTAAGTATGCTGGCACTGACGATTTCTGAGAATGTGTATCCCTTGTTTCTCTTTATTGTCAATGTCCTGTGTAACTTCGTCCCTTAATAATTAGTTTTAACAAGAACAAAATGTGTACATGCACAAATTTTAATACCTAATTATTAACTATTTTAGAGATAAGTAATACTAATTACCAAATAATTACATAACGCGCTACACACCACCAAATCAGTAAATATTCTATAATAACAAGAATTTATATTTATAACTCGGGACTAGTTAATACAGAGGGAGTTGTGTTAATTAGGAATTCTTAAGAAAATATTTGCTTACGCTGATTGCTACGCCGTGGAGAAAATTTTCGCCTCACTAATTATAGAATAGAGAGCACCGAATTATTTTGACATTTTGTTTTCTTTGTCAGTCTAATTTGGTATTGAAAATTGTCTTTGGATTAGTTCCATCCGTATTTCCACCACTTAAACAGCTGTGTAGCCAGGTTTAGCAGCGGTGACTATAGAAAACTCGTGAAGTCCCAGAGAAAGTTAGAATGTTTTGAAGTCCCAAGACATTTTAATTTTCTACGCAGCGAATTTAATCAAAAGTATACAGGAGGAGTTGAAAAGAAATTATTCCATCGCACTCCTTAGTAATGGAAATAAAGAACCAGAAACGATAAGCACTACGGCAACAAATATGAAAGGGGCTAATTTTGAGCTTGTTTTCAGTAATATCTAATAATATAATGGCCAAAACATCTAAACGCACGGAAATTTTCCATTTGACACATGCTCCGCGTAGTGTAATACTGTGTACTCTAGAAGTTGTTTGTTTAATAATTTAATACAATTATTTTCCCGCGGCTTTGCTTGTGTAAATGTAGATTATGTCAACTTTCTATCCCACGTGGTCAAAAGTTACTTTTCCAGATGAAAAGTATGTCCTTTTCTGTACCCCTGTCAACTTGCATGCAAAATTGCATAATGATCGGTCGAGTAAGTCATGAAAGCTTAACAAACAAACTCACATTCGCATATGTAATACTAGTTAGGATAATGTAAAGTTCCTTTTGTCAAGAAAGAAGAAGAAGAAAGAAAGAAAGGAAAATACGTTCATTTGCAGATACACAATTTCAAACTCTTTTGTGTTACCCATTTAAATTTGTATGTCTCAATGACAGAACATAGTAGACAATATAATTTGTAACCTCTTTGTATTACCTACCTATGTTTCTACAAATAAATGATTTTTGATTAGCTAATCGTAATTAGATTGGATTGTAGGTGGCCTATTAGATTGAAAGAAAGTAAGAAAAGTAATTTATTAAACACACCAATAAAAACACAATATATTAACATGGTTAAATGGTTAATTGTTTACTATTTCTAATAATTACTAAAGAAAACCAAACAAGAAGAAAATAAACAAACTAAAAATAAAATAGAAAATGTTGTACATTGTGTCCATAAGGCTCTGGCTCAGCCTTTGCTATGGATGACCGCAGCGCTGTTTTTCAGCCGAAACCTATTATTCGATATACAGTTTATAAACATACTTAATAGTTAGAGTAAATATAATATAATGTACAATAGACTGGCAATAACATATATGTGTAGAACTGGAGATCATATTAAAACATGGATAAAATATACATAGATATATAATAAACAAATATATCTAGAAACGCAATATAAACAATTATTTTTGCTAAAACAATTGTTTATATTGCGTAAAAGTGCTGGAATTTTGTTCAGATAAATATAACTTCTTTAGATGAAACCTATTTACTTTAACTAGTTGGCGCAGTAGAGGAGGCAAATTATTCCAGCACTTGGTAGCGTTATACCGAAATCCACCTCTGAATGCAGTAGTTCTGTGCCTAGGTATGCGCATTGGTTGCCCTAGTCCTCTGCTTGTATATTTTTATTTTCGGCCATCCATTCCAATTTCTCATAGAGATACTCTAGTTTTTTGTCATTGACACCTCCAAACATAAGAGTTGCCAAGTGACCTCCCACCCACCTCCATTTCATTTTCAAAATATTGTCTGCATTTAAAAATGGAGTTACATGGCTACGTTTTGGAATGTTAAAACGGAACCGTGCATATTCTGCACTGTTTGAATAAGGCTGGAGGTTTTCGCCAATAATCTTGGCCCGTACACCACGTCGAGGTAGTTAAACTTGGAAAGAACAAGCGAGTCAGTGAGTTGCACACGAAGACCAGTGCTAAGATATTCTCTTAGTCTATACAACAATTTGATACGATAAAAGTAATTGCGAACTACATCTGAAACATGTCGCTCAAACCGCAACGCGTCATCCATAATAAACCCCAGATTACGCGCTTCTAGCACTCGTTCTATTACAGATCCATTCATAACAATGTGAGGGTTTACCCGATCTACTTTATTTATCTGGTCTTTAGATCCCAGGATCATGTACTTCGTTTTGGAAGCATTGAGAACTAAGGAATTATTATAGGCCCAATTAAAAATCTTATTCATATCTGTGTAATCTTTTGTATGGTTATTAATTAGGGATCTGAAATAGGACAGGACACGCCGTAGGGGTGTGGTGTCTTGAAGGTAAATTATACAGAGATTAATAAAAGTTGGATCAACGATTAACACTTTTAATAGACTAGTAAGGAACAAGTTATATGTGTTAGACAATATTCACTTTCCTACGCGTACAATAATCAGGGCGTGGTTCGTCCAAAAGCTTGCTTCGTGGTCCTTCAGAAATAAGGACACTTAGCTGAGAAGTGAAGCCGGCCGGAAGAGTGTCTCGTCTAACACCGTCCTCTCCTTATATAGTCCGGCGCTGCCGGTCGCGAGTGGTGGCTAATGACGTGCGCCCGCGGTCGACTGGCGCCTAGGCGATTTACGTCACATCCGCATTAATTTTATCCACTGCTAATTGCGTTTCGTGAGGTTTAAAAGATACATAAATTTGCACATCATCCGCATATATATGAAACTTACAATATTTTATAACATGTATTATGTCAGCACTGAAAATATTGAATAAAATTGGTCCTAGCAAAGAACATTGAGGAACTCCCCTATTTAAGGCTTTTATATCTGACCGAGAGGTCGATCCGTCATTATTGCGAATCTCTACGAACTGAGATCGATTACTCAGATAGGAGTTGAACCATTGTACTGTTAGGTAATCAAAACCGTAATATGTCAACTTGGACATTAAGAGTGAAATATTTGAGGCGTCAAAGGCTCTGGAGAAATCGAGTAGTACCAGTATCGTCGCCTGTCCTAAGTCCTGAGCAGCATTTATGTTATCAGTAACGTCAAACAAAGCTGTGGCTGTACCCCTATTTTTCTAAATCCAGATTGATTGATTGGCAAAATGCTGTGAGTTTCGAGGTAATTTGTAAGTTGTACGTTTACTACCTTCTTTACAGGCAAGGCAAAATACTGATCGGCCTCAAGTCTTTAACTGAAGTTATATTATTAATTAGGCTTCGGTAAAGGTCTAAAAATAGCCGTCTTCCATAAGGTTGGAAACTTGGCAGTCTGTATGGACTTATTCACTATAACAGTGATAAGTTTAAGTGCTTGTGGCAAGATTAAATTAATCATATCTATAGACAGAACTTATATTCTGGACTATTTTGAGTACGTCACCTGAGTCGATTGTCTTGATTGAAAATGTTTTATTCCTGAAACGATTAAATTTAAAATAACATAATTGGGATATGGAATTATACAAATTGCCAAGGCAATGCAAATCATATATATGTAAAAATCGATTGAGTTTGTGAAAAAACTCAATCGATTTTACATATAAAATAAAGCCTTTGAATAGTGCTCATTAGCCAATTTTGAAAGTCAATAGAATAAAGGCAGAATGATAGGAAAAAAAAAATTGTATCTGATTAGTGCTCTGAAGATAGTTTTTTCAAAGTACAAATATGCCAAACCTTCGTAATTTTAGCATAGCTGATTTTTTTACAGTATATCTGTAATATGTGGGTAATTCAGTTTCGGTGATATCATTTCTGTATTTTTTTGGCTTGTGGGGTCTGTCCGTTTATAATAATCATACAAACAATATATATGAAATTTCTGCAAAAAACCATCAAATTAATAAGTACTTATTAATTCCATAATCGTCACAACGTCTTCCCGTCACGAATTTCAAAATGTAGTAAATGCTTTATAATAATAAATTCTAGACATTCGATATCACCAAATCGGTTCGCTGATACGGTTTATATTCTGATGATCTAATCTAGTCTTCATGCATCGAAAAATTTACGTAAATATAAAAACATTTATATTATAGAAAATCACGAGTCATAAAACAAAGTATCAATTATCTGAGGTACAATCCTATTGCGATTTGATAAAGGATATATATTTGCAAATTGAAACGTTCTGTTTTGGGAATTACAGTTCCCAATCGAGTTCTAAGGTGCATTTAGAGGTAACAAACAATACCATGCAGAAATTTAATTTTAAAACAGCGGTGTCTATGCTCCCTGTGATGACGGGTGATGAGCAAGTGACTAGGAACCTGATGGATGCTATGAAGTTATATAGTACCACACTTGATGATCAAGGTAAAAGTATGTTGATCAAATTTGTGTTAAAAACTCGCCTAACACAAAATGCTAAGTTGCAACTTTTAGAATCATAATTATGACTCATGCGATGAACTTTTAAGTGATATGCGAAACCATCTATTAACAAAGAAATCAGACACAACAATACATAAGTTTTAGAGTTAGTTCAAATGAAACAGAATGAGATTACGGCAGCAAAATCGAAAAATTATTTGTTGATTTGACGATTTCTCAAGCCGGAGGCGATCAAAACGCTTATAAGATATTACGCCCGCTAAATGGAAAAATTCTATTGGAAGTTTCGTCAGTGGTTTGAGAAATCGACGAATAAGCACTATTTTAACAGCGCGTGACTATACAGCATTGAAGGACACTATTACGGGAGCGAAGGACGAAGAGGCGTCTTGTAGTCGTCAGAACATGGAGGAGTATGCTTACTTCGGGAACCGGAGTAATGCAGGTACGGAGAGAGGTTCTCAGGGCAGATTTAGCGGCAATAGCACTGGGCGATTCGGACATCCGCAACCTCATACCCGACCAGTATACAACAACAAACAGTAAGGTGCATTGCAGGCTACTTATTCGCCAAAGGTACAGCCACAATGTACCAGAAATTTTACCAGAGGTAATAACTATAAACGTCGCGGTAATGTTTCAGCGAATTCATTTCGTGAACCATACACTGCCTGACCCCTCTAGTGAATCGAACAACGTAATACAAAATCCCGAAAACACAGAAACATATACCAATGCCACATCATTAGAATTTTTTCGTGAACAATCATAATACTTTTAATTGTGAATTTAGTAATTCAATCATTCTCGAGATCACCAAAAGCGAGTGCTTCCACACTTATACAGTCTAAAGATCTAAGGCAGGACATAGACAATAATTTTGGCGCCAAGGCGATAGACACAGAAAACCTCAATATTGACGATGCCTGGCGCTCATATGCGGAGCAACTTCATGACAGCGTAGCGCACACGATATCAAAGCCTGCGTAAACATCAGGACTGGTTTGATGACTGAGATGATAAAATTCATGCGCTAATTGAGAAGTACAGACGTGAATTGAAATCTCCTACATACATCACTAATCGGAGAATATTACAAGGCGAGCTTAAGAAAAAGATCCGAGAGCTTAAAAATCAATGGTGGTTAAACAGAGCAAAAGATTTGCAAGATTTTGCTGACACTTACCAGACGGGTAGGTTCTTTGAGGGTCAACAAGCAATCTTTGGTCCAAGATCAAGAAAAATGGCTCCAATGTACTCGCGAAGCAGGGTATGCAGATTAACTGACCACCAGCAAATCTTAGACAGATGGGCTGAGCATTTTAAAGATGTCCTGAATCCCTGCTCTCAGACAACTGACATACCTTACATAAAAAACCTACTGTGCCACCCACCATGCAAAATCTCGATGACCCACCATATTTCGAAGAATTCATATCAGCTGTCCGTAGACTCAAGAATGCCTAACCACCAGGCGCTGATGGCTTATCCTCCGAAGTCTACAAATATGGTGGCACTTATATACATAATAGACTCTTTGAGCTAATTCTCAAGGCATGTGAAACAGCAAAAGTACCTCAAGACTGGAAAGATAGCTCTATCTGCAAACTCTACGAAGGCAAAGGTAAACTATCTGACTGTAACTCCTACAGAGGCGTCTCCCTGCTTTGTACAGCTCGGAAGGTACTGACGCACATTATAAACTACCGCCTGATAGAACTTGCTAAGCATATACTTCCAGAGACGCAGTACGGTTTTAGTCTAGGCAGAGGAACGGTTGATGACATTTTCATAGTGAAACAAATTCATGAGAAAAGTCTCGAACAAAACCGTCCTTTGTATATATGCTTCGTGGATCTCGAGAAGGCGTTTGATCGCGTGCCGCTTACTGCTCTTTGGTTAGTATTGGAAAAGGCTGGTTGTCCTGAGAAATTGATTAACATGATACGTCAGTTTCACAACGGTATGACGGCTCGAGTTCAGCATTAAAACGATTTTTCAGACCGATTTCAAGTAACCAGTGGAGTAGTGTAGTAGTGGCTGTGTCATGGCTCCCACATTGCGTTGTATTTCTCAACTGTTATGAATGACATGCTAAAGCATAGTGTTGGACAAATCCAGTTTAATGTCCGTACTGATAAAAGCGTGTTCGACACCACCCGCTTCAAGGCTAAGTCTAAAATTACCAAGCTGTCATTGCTTGACGTGTTATATGCTGATGACGTGTGCTTGATGGCGGACAGTATGGAATTACTTCAAGAATACGTGAGTACTCTTCATAACGCCTGCTGCAGATTTGGCTTGGTTATAAGCATCAAGAAGACTCAAGTACTTAAACAGCCACAAAGAGGTAGTACCGCTGACAACGCTAATCTTCGTCTGAACTCTGAGGCACTCGAAGAGGTGGCACTTTATAAGTACCTAGGTAGCCAAATCTGAAATGACAACAGCTTAGCATCTGAAATTCCAGCACGTATCACTAAGGCAGCTATCGCTTTCGGAAAACTAAACCAGCGAGTATGGCAGTCTCATGACCTGCGATTACAAACGAAAATTGCTGTTTATAGAGCTTTGGTCTTGCCTATTCTCATCTATGCCACAGAAACTTGGTGCCTCTACAAGCGAGATATCCAAAAGCTTGATACCTTCAACGTTCGGTGTCTACGCACCATCCTCCACATCAAATGGCAAGATAGTGTTCCCAACACAGAGGTACTTCGGCGCACTGAAATGATGGGGATGGAAGCGCATCTGATGAAAACACAGCTTAGATGGTGTGGCCACGTTCAACGCATGGACAATAGTAGACGGCCTAAAAACGTCTTCTACTCGGAGCTCGCTCGAGGAAAACGCAAACAAAAGACGTCCTCAAACGGCATTTAACAGCAAGTGGCTTACCATCTAGTCAGTGTAAAAAACTGGCGCAAGATAGGCTGAGGTGGCGCGCAACTACCCACACTGCAACGAGCTGCTTTGAAGCTGGAAGACTAAAACGCCTTGACGAAATATGCGCTATTTAAAAAAGTCGTCCAAAGCGCTCCTACACATATAATAATGCCGTGCAGCTTTACTGTACTCAGTGTGACCGGATCTTCAAAACCAAATTTGTATTTGCGAGCCACATTAGAGCTCATGATAATAAGTGAGAGTTATTATGGGTCGCTGTCACCGGATACGGTGAAGAGGACATCAAAGATGGCACCAAATATGAATGGTTAGTTGATACGGGGGCATCGTTGAGTGCTATAAAGTACGAAGTGCTGACGAATCTAAACATACCTATTACTAATAATCGAATTTATATAAATGGTATTGCAGGTAGATGATAACAAACCGCTCTCGGTTTTTTGTAAGTTGGTATGTAAGTAAACATATCCCTATATGTTTACTTACATAACATTGTCTGTAAATGGTGTGCAATTTAAACATAAATTCCATGTTATAAAACAGTTACGAACTCCAATAGCCGACATTTTAGGAATATATTTTTTGCGAAAATTTAATTGTTGATTAGATTTAGTAAAAAATTATATTTCTTTACAAAATCGGGAGAATTATGTATATGTCGGAGATGGTCATTAGTACGAAACGCGACATCGTCAACATGCAGCGCACTTCGTGCTAGGACAGAGCCTACTTAAATGGAGGCGCGCCCTATATTCGATGGGATCTTTCTACCGTCGTCGAGTGCGGACCTCCTCGCTAGGAACTGTCATTCGTTTCGTGCAAGACATTCGTGTTTATTGTTTCACTTTGCTCGATCACCCTATTGTACGCCTGCATTATGTCAGTCGATCGATGGTGTTACTGACGCACACACTCTATATCCGACATATTTTTACCATTGAATATGGGCAGGTTAGTTAATAGTTATATAACCATACCCCCAAGATATGAAAAATGTTTTATATAAATACGCAGAAAAAGAGGATGAATGAGAGAAATATGCTAGAGAAGAATGGCAATCCTCTGGTCGATAAGATTACCACTAACGATTGGACAGATCACCCAAAAGTTGAGAGGATACTTAAAAACCAAAGGATTGTATAGAATTATTTTTTGAATGAAAGTGATTGGAACAAGATAAGTGACAATACTAAAAAAAATCTAAACTATTTATGTATAACCCATCTAAATCGATATTATATATAAACCCAACTTTCCGATCATCGATTTAGATGGGTTATAAATAAACAGCTTCGAATTTTCTTTAGTATTGTCACTTATCTGGTTCCAATCACTTTTATGTATCCGCAACTGCATCTAGTCTAAAGTATGCGCTTTTAAAATCGAAAAAGCCGTGCTACGCCTTCCTCTCCAACTTTAGAACGCTATGAAAAATCACAAAAATTTAAGGCATTTGAACATTTAGAACAAAAATAGTTTCAACAAAAACGTGGGTGTACGATATTAAATTACATTGCTATTTGATATATATCGTTCCACGTTTCGCTCCATTATTCTGTTGGTTTGAGTTATAATAATATTTGTTGCTGTGCTTGTGGTGCGTGGGTGTAAATTAGGTTGAGCTAGCATACACTAAGCTGTACGGCTGACGTCACAAGATTATTGATGATAAGATTGCTGTCTACATATCAATAATATTTATTTTAAATAATTTGACGCACGTAAATAAAACAGGGTGAATAATAGATTCACATTGTTGTGGTTAAAAAAGCTCTTTAATACTTGCCTTTATTTTGTTATTAACGAGGTAAAGACTGGCATGTGTTGCAATATTTCGATATTCTTGTCATGAGCGGACACAGAATGTATCGTAGACGACGGCGAACTAATGTATTTTGTGTCCCGTGTGTGATCGGAGCTGGGTATACAAATGTGATAGATACAAAAATTAAGATAGTTAATTCTAGAGAAAAGTTCCTTCAAAAATCTCTTAACCTCTTCTAATACAAACTGATCAATCTGTTATTATTTTATCCACGCTGCTTTACTAGTTTTCAAAACCTATAATATATTAGAGATGAAACGGATACCAGTTTAGCCGATACCGGATATTCAGCCAACTTTCTAGCCGAATAGCCGGATATTCGGCTGCCGACTATCCGGCGGAACGTTGCCGTTTGGTGCATGGCACGAAGCACGCTTGCGTTGGCGGCGCGCGAATATACTGATAATACCTCGACCCGAGATTCAAAACAAACTACTTGGGGGTGCTTGATGCTGATAGAGCGTGCCAGGAGATTCTATTGGAATAATTAAAAACGTCTTGTGAAGAGTTCTCCAGTAGCAGTTCATCTGCAACCTTTTCCCTAGCCTTTATTTTTCCCATGTCAGTTGGGGTCGGCTTTTCTGGTCTAACCGGATTTGACTGGATATCAGTTTTACACGTAGCGGCTGCCACCTGACCTCCGCAACCCGAAGGCTAACGATACCCTAAGGCTAGACCAGTGTCAAGATATTATAGGGCACTGACTTCCCAATAACGACTGCCATAGATGTTCATGGCAGCCGGGACCGACGGCTTAATGTGCTCTTCGAGGCACGGAGCAGGTGATAATTGTCAATCAATACGCATATAATTTCGAAAAGTGATATAACTGCCGAAAGTCAGAGGTGCGCGACGTGGGTTCGAACCCGAGACCCTCTACATTGCAGTCTGTTGGTCTCTCCACTAAGCTATCGCTGCTTCATCTATAACATCGGCTAAAAAAAGGAGAGGAGAAGAGACAGAGTCAGCTGTATCTCGCAAAGCTCATGACACGTTTTGGAATTGCTTTGATGAGGTAGCAAATGAAAACAGTACTAGCCAGGTTCAACGTGAAGAAAGAAACGCGATAGCATGTGAGCTTGACTTAAATTTAACAAAGTTCCCCAAAATCTATCTTTCAGCACTTTACAGCAGTGTGCAAGCAGCGAAAGACGTTTTTCTGAAGCTGGCCTTATTTACGAAAACAAGCGGAACCACTTTCTACCTCTTAATGCAGATAAATTAGTATTCAATCACCATAATTTGACCTTAGTGCTGTATGAGTACTAATTCATTTTCTAAGTTGTAGAATTATGTTTTGATTACTGATTGTATTTCTTAAGTGACTAACAAAATAACCGAAATATTTTTTTTTAAATCCGATATTCTGCCGGATAGACGCTAGTTACCCGGTATTCGGCCGGATAATATTTAGGCCGCCGGATAGGCCGGATACCGGATAGTTACCAGATATCCGTTTCATCTCTATAATATATACATTTTTTAAAGTGATTTATTTCCTTGACCAGTAACTTAGACTTTTTTTTCATTGTGTTCCTCAAGATGACCACACTCCGCCTGATAGTAAAAAGTCGTGTGGTCTAAGAGCAGTGGCCTCCACACCGTCCTTATAGTAGCCGAGGTGATGTAAAGGTCTTTAATTTTACGGCCTGAGAAGGTGCTTTTTCATGTCCCGCTTTAAGAACCCAGTATTGAAGGAAGAAGGAAACACGTGCCTTGGCAGAGAATTCCATGCCTTGATCGTTCGGCAGAGGTATGAGGACCCAAACTTGTTGGTACGCACTCTAATCTCTCTCTAGATATACATTGAGACTCACTTTTTTATTTGCCTAGCGAAAACCAATGCTTTACTTTAAATGCCTTTTTTCTTGTATCCGAATTTTTTACGCTTATTCTCCATTAAAAAAAAAGAATAAACGTTATCTACTATTAAATAAAAAAATACATAAAAATACTCACCAAAGTATCAATATCGTTATGTTGCGCTATAGATTGTCGACGCTATCCGTACACGGATGCGAGCGTAGTAGGGGCGAAGGTAAAAAGTGATACGCCCGGTCGCTGGGAGAACCCGCCACGGAATGACCGGACGTAGCTTGAACGCGCGGTTTTATAGTGGTTTTTAAAATAATCATATAAAATAAATGAGGAAATGTATCGGTTTAAAAAAAAATGTATATTAAGTATGACATGCTTTATCATAATATAAGTCAATAAATAAATTTAATATCATAAACTAGTAAATAAAATGTAAGGTTTGCCGATATTGTGTTTATTTAGGACTGTTGTCTAGCATCCGTTCACGGTATTTTAGTAAATATGAATCTATTTTGCACTTTAGCAATATATAGTTTATTAAATTGTCGTTTTATACGAAGTAGTTATCTTAAAAAAAACAGTTAAAATCGATCTGGAAGTTCCCCCTGACGTCAATTTTCGTAAAACGCTGGGAAGAAATTGCGTTTGTTTTATAAGAATATAATTGAAATAACAAGTTTTATTCTGTTAGTGCACTTGATTATTACTTATTCTTTGTAGAACTGTAGTTTATATAGAATTATTTTGCGACGTTGTAAAGATATGAACTTTGAAAATCCATATAACATCAACATTACGTTTAAAATCGATTACACGTTCTTAACCCACGTTATAAAAGGCAATACACTGCACTATTAAAACAAACAAACTTAAATATATATTCCATTTACTTATTAATATAATATTCAATACTTACTAGTTTTATATTCCATTTAGTATTAAGTATTAATGTATAAGGTGAAGGTCCATATCAATAATTAATCATATATTCCTTTTTATCGTGTGTATAAGTGTAATTTTAAAACCACCCTATTATTTATAACCCCTAGGAACACTAGTTACGCTTGGATACACAAGTACCAGGTGAACATAATCATAGAGACAGTATTATAACATCATCACATTCACACACATACATCTATAAGTAGACCCAATACAACCCTTCCTATTTAGTATGGATCAACCTAGTGAAACAAAACAGGACATTGCTACCGGCTATACGTTACCCGGATACAAATACTTAGGGCCAGGAAATATACTTGACCTTGGTGATCCAACAAATGAACTCGATCGCATAGCTAAAGAACACGACTAAAGTTATAACAACGTTCAAGAAGAAAATAAAAACGAAGCAAGACAGTGGGCACAAAACCAAATAAAAGAAATAGAAAAAAAAACCTGAAACAAGTATACGAATATCATCCAGATTCAAAATACGACTCATTCGCAAAGACAGCAGCATTAACAGGCTTCGGAATAAAATAATTAGGAGAACGTGTATTAGGTGAAATATATATCCAAGATTCAGAAGTACAGGACATATCAGTAAAAAACAAAACAGCAACATGGAAAGCGCAATGCCCGCAGGAGGTTAATATATAACCAGTGGAATAGACAACAATATGAACCTTCAACTTTAATAAAAAGTACAATGTGCACATACAATAAATACGAAGCAAGCGCAGCCGCAGCAAATGGAAAAGTAGTAGTAAGAACATTCATACATACATTACCATGGCACAAACAATATTTTTTCCTAACACACAAAGAATACGATGATATTATTGAAACAAATCATATGGCAACAGTAAAACGAGTACACATTAAAATATACAATTTAGGAAACAGAACACCGAATACCATTCGTAGCATCATCAGGAAACGTAGCATACGCTAATGCAAATTCACAAACAACAATTGTCATATGGGAAGACATGGGACACCAAAAATATTATACGGGAATAAAATAGGCGACATGGCAATCAACAACCAACATAGACAAATAGACGGCGATAAAATGGGAGCAACTTGTCAAGATAGATTCATAGACAACCGATTAGAATATTGGTATCATAACGGTATTATGATAGTACAACACATACACTCAAAAAAGAAAGTGTCGAAAAATACTCCTAATTACCAGCGTTACTAACGAGTATATATTAGATATATTATATTATATACATATTACAACGCCACAAATTCAATAGGATTAATGTACGAAAAAGAACATGTACCAAAAGATGGAACATTTCATATAAAAAACAATGCATGGAGATTTCTAGATGACGATTATCTAAAATCAATAAATCCAATTCATAACGTCATTTTACGAGACGGAACACAAACAGCAGTATCACATATGGCAGCAAAACCTATTAAATACGATAATACAATATTATGGTAGAAGCAAGCATTGAAATAGAAGCATTATGGCATGGTCAAAACATCCTATACATTGCTATGAGAAATTCGTAACCAAATCCGTTATTCATGGGATACAGAATGAGTGATCATAAATTCTCCGAAATTATCTTGGGACATCAACCCGTAACATCAGTAACAGATAACAGAAGCGAGCGTCAACCAGAACCAATAACAGAACAAATAGAAATCGCTAGTAGATCAAGGCGTAACATTTCAGCAACAGAAACATATGATCATTTTATATTAGAACAACAAACAGAACAATTACAATCAAACATAGAAAAATTACACAAGATATCACAAAAGACAAAGAAGAAATAAATTCAAGTAATTCAAAACTTACAAATGACAAAAATAAAATATCAACATTAAAAATAAAAACGACAAATGAAAACAGTAGCATAAACAATTTAAAACGCAGAGCTGACGAAGCTCAAAAATTAATAAAACAACTTGAAGACAAAATGAATAAACAATATAAGCCCGCACAAGGAAACCCGCCTCCGAGACCAATATACAGACCGCTACAAAGAGGTACAAACATTCAGTCAAGCGGGCAAACATCATTCCAGAAACCGCAAGTATCCGCATTGCGTAGACTAGACAATGTTATGTGAAGTAATAAAATGGAAACATGTGGTAATAAAATTTTAATGTGTGTAAGATAATAAAATTTTATGTGGCATTATAAATAAAACATTGTATCTCCTTTTATTTAAATTTATTGTTTACAACACCGAATACAACCACCATCTAACAAAGACTGAATCTGCATAAGATAAATTCACTTACAAAGTAGTGGGAGCGCGACTAAGAATATCCATAGCGTGTCTTGTCGGAGGGTACCAAACCAGGGCAGATACGGTAACCTCATGAGTAGACGAAACCCTGTAACAAAATCCAAAGGTCACACAAGGTGACAAGGAAGCATCACCAGTCCCATTATGGTTAGGTTCGGTTAGGTATAAATTTTTTGCACTTACACATTAGGATATGCCCGGCTTTCTATTTTCGTAATTCTCAATGCATAAGCAGCGCAGATAGGATTATAATATTAATAAAAATTGACATCCTAAATAGCCCAAAATATGTTTTTGGTGACCATAGCGCCTGTGAAGAATTAATATTCTTCACAGGCGCATGCAGTAATCTGTACAGAGTTAAAAAAGAAATAACAAAAACGAGTCACTTTAGTAAATGCACCTTTTAAAAATGTATGAACCACAAATACATGTCATTACATGTATGTATTGCACTCCAAAAGCCTGTTGTTTAATGTGAACAACAATCGAACCGAACAATTTAACAGTATTATTGCAAAGCATGTAGGTGGCAAGCGCGTAAATTCTTCTTTGAAAATTCTTACACAGCTCGGTGTCACGCTGCAGTTGCGTTTATTACCCGACAAAGCACCGTATCATTTATGTAAGGTAAATTTTGATATAAGTCCTAGAAAATCTATAAAGCAGCTTGAAATAACACGCCGCAATAATAACCTCAAACGTAGTCATCGACCGAGCTTAAGAAAGAAGCTCTGTTTCTTAAAAGAAAATAATGACTATGACTCATGTCAGAAACCAGATTTGACGCCGGAGTAGCATGAGACGGCTAAAACTCAATTCTGGGATAACTTAAAAGGCCTCGTGGAAAACCGGTATGAGGTAGAACGTGATACGATTCTCCAAAGCTGGAAGCACACTATGGTTGGAGCTACGAAGATGCTTATTGTAAGGTACGTATCGCAGTTAAAGTACGAAAATATTCTTTAAAAATGTATTCTTGCACCTATATTATATTTCTCTGTTATTATTACTGTCAAACTTCGGCATATTAAATATTCAATCACGTTACAAAGCTACGGATAAGAGTGTATATATAATTACCACTAATCTATTTTTAGATCTGCAAGAGGTGTTGCGGTATCAGTTCTGCGCCTTTCGTGAGAAGTCTTTTGTATTCATATTCTTTAAATAGCGTGCCAGCTGTCCAGTATGGTAAGAACAATGAATCAACGGCTATCAGCAGCTTGAAATACAAGAAGGAATTGTCATCCAAAAGTGTGGGCTCTTTATAGACGAAAAATTCTTTTTTTGGGAGTCCCCAGACGGTTTGTTCGAAGACGGGATCGTCGAAATAAAATGCCCATATTCGGCACGTATTATGGAAGCCAAACGTGCCATAGTAGAAAATTTAAAAAAAATTAAGTTTTTGCCTCGATCGATACGAACCATGACTGGTACTTCCAAATTCAAGGCCAGCTACACATTAGGTAAGAATATTCTCCAATTTCGCGTTTATTAGTGGTATCATATCAGTTCTAGCTGAATAACATTGTTTTGTTTATTTTCAGTAAAAATAATGTGTGCCTGTTTGCGGTGAGAATCTGATTGTCATTTAAAAACTACAAAAATTGTTAGAAACCACGAATTTTGGTCAACAAAAATGGAAGGCATATTACTGGAGTTCTACGACAAATGTCTTCTGCCTGAACTGATTGACCCAAGGAAAGCTCGGTCAATGCCTATAAGAACAGTTCCACTTTAAAGCAAATAAAATATATGTGCTTCACCTGTATTTTGTTTGTTTTTTTGTCACTTATTGCTGCTACATCAAATTATATCTAACTAATAAATATCGTGATGTGCAATGGGAACAACTCGTGGCCATGATACATTCATCAGTATTTTCTCTTTTATGTTTTATAAAATCGATATAATCTTTGTTAGCTGGACTAAATGTGGTTGCGTCTTGTTCTTATTACTTTGTTTATTTCTACAAGTAAGTGGATGCTCCCATTTCATGTTTATGCTACTGCAGTAAGTTGCATATACAAACTTTATTATTTTAACAATTGCTTGAGTTTAGTAGCACATAAATGTAATAATGGTCGAGGCTCCTAAAACATTCGTTTTTGTAAAGTAATAAAAAACAATGGCGATACAAAAAAGTGGTTTCTTGTCCGTTCTTCTCGCCGGTTCTATGCCCTTGCTTTTCGAACGTGGCAGTAAATGTAAATTTGGAGTCATAATTTCTGTGGTTAATTTTGTGTAGTAGGTATATGTTACAATTTAGTGTCCGATGTATGTTATACCTATAAAATTGTTATTTTAATTGTACGTCTTTATTATAATATTTAACTAAGTGACCGTTATATCTGATTTGATATGATTGAAAATAATAATAAATAGATATATTAGGTAAAGACATATTCAGTAGGTACTAGGTATATTATGGATAAATGTGAATGAACTTGAATATACATGTTGTATAAAAGTATTATATTATTAAAACGTACCTTAATTTACATAATCAGTTAAAAAGTTAATAATTAAAATTATGATAAGTTTAATATTATAATGCAAAAAAAAGCACGAATGTATCAAACTGTTCTTTACGAGTAGTATAGCGAGGCTCAACGTTCACGCACACAACGATAATTGCACTGTGCGTCAGTGCATCGTCGTACTAGCGATCGCGCGGATATTGACTTACAATAATTCGAATACACGCTATTAAGTACTAGAATTAAGAGTGCATCTCGCTGTTAAACAATTACGCTTAGCGAGTTTACACATGTAATAAATCTAAGTTACTATAGCCAAGGAAATAAATCACTTAAAAAAATTTATACTATAGAGATGAAACGGATATCCAGTAACCGGCCGAATACCGGATAACTAGCGTCTAACAGGCCGAATATCGGATTTAAAAAAATATTGGTTATTCATTTTATTTGATAAGACTGCGCCGAGCGAAATCTGCCAAAACGGGGAGTCACAGTTAAGTTGATAAAATCAACACTTTGTTTAATACAAATATAAAATATACATTTACCATGACAATAAATGTGTTTACAATTACTCCGTGTAAAAAACTTAAAATAATTATTTAAAATTTATTAATATTTTCGCCAACAAAATTATGTAAATATGTACGAAAAATGCAAAAACGTGAGCTCGTGTTACGTAATTTTTAGATTATTAACAGTAGAAAGCTATCCTATTTTACAGCTTAACCGAAACATAAATAGTTATATTACAATTTGTCCGTCCCAAATATTCAAGATACATATTTTTAGGTCAGGTGGAAATAAAACTCGTAACGTTTTTGTAATTCACACTGGTTTCTATTTGGATTTCACACTTGTTATTCTCACTGCTGTTCAACTCCGACTGCGCCAAATTACTACAGACTAGCTACCTCTATACCCCGCCGCCATGACGAATGAAACAAACGATAACCTCATAATGGTGGGGCATTAGTCAAATCAGTGACTTATTAAAGCAATAATAAATTGAAACTAATTAAATTAATCTACCAATAATTTATAAGTAAACAAAGTATAAATTACTGTATAATATAGTAAATACATCAAATAAATAAAAAATAAATTATAACTTCTACTTTGTATAATTATAATTTAATATAGTACATATGTTACTTAATTAAATAAAGGTATGATATAAATTCTAAAATGCATGTGGCAATCAATGCAATATGTGTATAAAACCTAACAGTTCGGCCATCCTGTTCGAAGCGAGTCCCTTCGCTATTTTCTTTTTTTTGTTAAATTATATAATTATTAAGAAGTTAACTTATTACTAAATAAAATTCGTAATTTGCATGCGTCATGAATTGTTGAGTTCACATAACTGTTTTATATGACAATATTTAAGGATATAACTTAAAAGTTAACATTATAACTACTACGTACTAATTACTGTATTTGATAAATCAGGGACATACCTCCTCATTTTCGCTTGTACTATCATTGTTAGATGAATCTGATTCTAAGTCTCTGTTAAAATTCATCCAAGGTTTGATTTTATCTAGATGCTCGTTAATTAAATATGATAATAATAATCCATTTATTTGTGAGAATATTGTTTTTACAATGGTGTTACTAAATTATAATGTTCATAATATTCTGCCGTTTCCAGCGTACAAATCTTAAACGAGATTACAAGATTAAGGGCCATACCTCACCGAGATGCCATGGCGACGTGGCCAGCGACATTGCCATGGCTACGTCTGGTGTCCCTGCGTCGCCAGACTAAGTCGCCCAATCGCGTCGCCAATACATTCAGTTCTGTCTCGACACAATCAGGAATGGACGTGGAAATTACTGCACTGTTATTATATTATTACCAGCGTCGCAAAAAGATGAAACGAAAAGAGAAAAAAATATGGGTACATCCGTTTGTATCAAACCGAAGCCAAAGCGGTGTTTTTCTCAAACTCTATGAAGATTTAAGGAAATACCCTGAAAAAATGTTCAATTATCTGAGGATGTCACTAACATCATTTGATGAATTATTGAGTTTATGTTGGAATGATTTAACTAAACAAGATACAATATTAAGAAAATCTATAAGTCCTGAAGAAAAACTATTTGTGACATTGAGGTAAGCATATATTTATAATTTACTTAATCATACATGTCTAAAATGGTTGATTCGTCGGAGTAATTTGACAAATTCGACAAGGGTGAGATGTGTGACATTTCAGAACCTCCGGAACGAGTAGAATATCCAGGATGGTAGCTTGAAGGAGACTGCTGCATTTGTTGGGATTGCGACCATGAGCTTTGGGGGTAATATACAGGCTTAGTTGCGCTGTCGAGTAAAGACATTATCTTCATTTTCGTATCCAATTTTCTTTCTGGAGGTACTTTTTTTAATGTACCTACCAAAGACAACATAAATAACCTGTCTTCGTCATCATATTTTTCGTCAATTTTTTCTCTCGTCTCGATGCTTATCTGTAGAGTTTCAAGGAATTTATCATCTTCGGGACACGTAGTGGCCTTTGTTCTCTTTTTTTTACGTTGTACCATCTGCGTATCTGGTTCAGAGTTCCCCGTAGGTTCTTCATCTGCAACGTGTTTATGTTCAGGTTCCTTTACAGCAACAACATTTTTTAAAAATTGCAACTGTTTAAAGAAGATGTATTCACTTTTTCGTGATCCACCGCCAGATCCAGACTTAACATTTTTTTGGCGGCCAATTTCCCTTGTGAAGCAGCCGCGGATACTCTTCCACTTTCTTTGTAATGCAACAGCTGAAAGTAAATTTTAAGTTAGATTTTTTTTGCAGGTATCTTGCAACAGGTTGTACATTTATGGAACTATATTACAACTACAGACTCGGTTATACAACAATATGTACAATAGTTAGAGAAGTGTGTGACGCTATATGCAAACATCAAGGACAATTTATAATATTACCTACAACAGGAAATGATTGGGAAAGCATTGCAAGAGGATTTAAAAAAAACACCAATTTCCCGCATTGCATTGGTGCCATTGACGGAAAACACATCAGAATAATCCAGCCAGTAAATTCCGGATCACTATACTACAACTATAAACATTACTTTTCAATTGTTTTACTCGCAATATGTGATGCTAATTATAAATTCACGTATATAGATGTTGGAGCGTATGGAAAAAGCAGCGATTCGGGAATTTTTAAGGAAAGCTCTTTTTACACTAACCTCATGAGCAATTCTTTAAGTATCCCTGAGGCCAAACCACTGATAGAAAATGGTGAGAATATTCCATATACAATTGTAGGAGATGAAGCTTTCGGACTACATGAAAACCTCATGAGACCTTACGGAGGACACAATCTCAGTTACAAACAAAGAATTTTTAACTATCGTTTATCTAGAGCACGCCGTTATATCGAGTGCACATTTGGTATATTATCCAATAAGTGGAGGATATTCCACAGGCCACTGAATGTTAATATAGATTTAGCAAAGAAGATTGTTAAGACATGTTGTATTTTGCATAATTTTGTACGTTCTAGAGATGGCTATTCATATGACGATACTTTGGTAGTAACGGGGTTCGAACCTGCTACAGATCAGAATCGTAATAGAGGAGGGAGAACAGCTTTAACAGTTCGAGACAAACTTGCAGACTATTTTGTTAATCATAACCCACTACCATGGCAAGATAGAAATGTATAAGTTTAACAAAATATTAATAAAACATTGCACTTACATAGTTCCTTTTTTTCTGCATTTGTCATGTCTTCTTTTTCTTTAAAAATGTTCACCATTTCATCCCAACATTTAATTTTCAAGTTGCGGTCAGAATATTCTTTCAATCCGTTGTTCCATAAACACGGCCGATTTTCAATTTCTATGATAAATCTCTCAGTATCGAACGACATTTTGCTCTCAGCACGACGTGCGTTCAACGCGGCGACTGGTTGGCGACTGAGTGAGTGACGGAGCATACAAACACGTGCAAACAACTGGCGGCGTTGCCAGGTAGCCAGCGTCACCAGTCGCCGCATGCGGAGCGGTCGACTCTGGCTACTCTGGCTACTTGGCAACGCCGCCAGTCAGTCGCCAAGTGAATTAGCCGTCATACATCTCAGTATGAACTAGTTGGCAACGTCGCTGGCCACGTCGCCATGGCATCTCGGTGAGGTATGGCCCTAATAGTAGGATAATTCAATATTTCAATAAAAAATATATATCATTTGTAATTAACATAAAATGTCTGTAAAATATTTCTATGTCATATGAATGCCATGTTACAATTATTGAGATAAGATAGCTTATGACTACAAGATTAGAAAATAAAATATTACAATAAAAATTATAAATAATTTGTAATTAGCATTGAATTTCAGTAAAATATTATTATAATGTCATATGATAATGACAATGACAATGTCATGTTACAATAAAAACTTTGAGTCAAATTTTTCACATAGGAAGTCATTCGTTGTAAATTTATCCAATAAAAAGTGAAATAATTTGTTTTTAAATATAGCATCAATCCTTTAAAAGTATCGGGTAATTTATTATAAATTCGGATTGCCATACAGTAAACATTCTTGGAATAAAGTTCTAATCTTTGCTGGGGTACATATAATTTACGCATTTTCCGACTTTTTCTAGTGACAGCTTCATTATGCGTCTCAAACAAGTTTAAATTTTTCTGTACAAAGATACAAATCTCGTAAATATATAAGGCTGGGAGAGGTAACACTTTATTTTTTTTTAAAAGTGGTACACAGGATTCTATTATTTGAGCTTTATTTATTGACCTAATACATTTTTTTTGTGCTCTGAAAACATTTATGATATCAACTGAATTGCCCCATATTATAATGCCATAGCGCAAAATTGATGATACATACCCATGATAAGCATGCAATGCTGCTTCGATACCAGCTACGCGTGTTATTCTGTTCAGAACAAATACAAATCTTTGCACCTTAGTACACAATTCACTAATGTGTGCTTTCCAATTGCAGTATTTATCTATAGTAATTCCCAAAAATTTTGCGCTTTCAACTTCCTCAATTGTATCGTTCTCATACTTAATTTGTAATTGTGGACGTCTACTATTATAAGTTTGAAATTGTATCAATTTTGTCTTATTAATATTAACGCGTAGGTTATTATCATTTAGCCACTGTATCATATTCTTAAGTGTATGATTAATCTCTTTTTCATAGTTAGTAATATTTTTATCTGTAAATTTAATACTAAGGGTTGTATCATCAGCGTACATAATACATTTGTGTGGGGTAATATTTGGCAAATCGTTAATATACAGCAGGAACAAAAGGGGGCCTAAAATGCTACCATGGGGCACACCATAAGAATTTTGACGGTAGGAAGATCTGTATGCCTTTTTGTCAGATAATCCATGTCTAAAGATCTCAACACATTGTTGTCGTTCATTTAGGTAACTTTCAATCCAATTTAACGCATTACCCCGGATACCATAATGATTTAATTTTACAAGAAGCAGCCTGTGATCCACGAAATCAAATGCCTTTGACATATCGAGGAACACAGACAGCACCGGCATTTTATCATTAAGACTACTAGTAACCAACTTCATTAGAGTAAAACAGGCAAGTGTAGTCGATGAACTGTTCATCGTTTAATACTTTATATTTTGTCATGAATGAATATAGTTTATTGTACATCGTTTTTTTAAATATTTTTGAGATAACGGGTATTAGAGTAATGGGACGGTAGTTATTCATATCGCTTCTTTCCCCTTTTTTGTATAGCGGTTTAACGATGGAAATTTTTAGCTTCGTGGGAAATATACCTTGACTGAATGATAGATTAATAATATGGCTAAGTGGAAGAGATATATATTTAGAGCAGCGTTTTAGAATTTTCGTATAATATTGTCATAGCCTGTTGAGTTGGTTGCGTTTAAAGAATTTATAATATTGTATATAGCGATGTCATTTGTTGGAGTCAGGTATATGGTTTTATTTATGTCAGTTATAGAGTGATTGTAGTCAGTGTATGTTTTTAAAGGGTCAATTGGTTTGTTTGTCAAATTAATAAAAAAGTCATTGAATTTGTTGGCTATTGATTCAGCATGGGTGTACGTGTATTGTCCAATCGTGACAGAATGAATATCAGGTACATCATTATTTTCTACGCTGTTATTTTTAATGATATTCCAGACAGCTTTACATTTATTGTTAGATTGAGATATGTAGCGCGTATTTTCTGTTTTTTGAGCATGCAAAATACATCGTCTCAAGATTCTAGTATAATTATTAGAGATCTTTAAGTGGCGTTCTTTACGGGAATCCGTTAATCGATATTTGAGGTATAGGGTACGTTTAGTTATGCAACATCTCTTTATCCCTTTTGTGATCCATTGACATTTTACATTTTTATTAGCAACTTTAACTTTTAGAATAGAGAAACACAAATTATAAAAAAGAAACAATGTTTCATGAAAATGATTAAAAGCGACGTTAGTATCATCCATTTCATAAATTTCGGAAAAAGATAGAGACGATATGCAGGAAATAAATTTTTAAATGTTGCTTTGGCACAAGTCTCTTCTCTTCTCAAACCAAAACTGTTTTTTGCGCTTTGTAACGTTAACGTAAGAATTAAAGCATATGGTTTGAGCAGTCTCGTGATCAGATAGAGCGAGAATAAGTATTTGAGGCTTAACGTCAGGAATGTTGCTGGTTATGAGATCTATACAGGATGATTTTCGAGTGGGCTTAGTAATGTGATTAGAAATA
Organism: Catocala nupta; assembly: GCA_963675205.1. Taxonomy (NCBI): domain Eukaryota; kingdom Metazoa; phylum Arthropoda; class Insecta; order Lepidoptera; family Erebidae; genus Catocala; species Catocala nupta. The sequence continues at coordinate 15,830,257 of OY776082.1, forward strand.
TTATAATTTTGCAAAACAGATTCCAATTCTTTGAAAATTTTACTTGATTTTGAGACGTCAATATTCCAATCCTCACATACAATTATTTTATGTCTATTTCTTTTGGAAATTTTTTTTAAAAGATGGTCCAGTTTCTCTAAAAATATATTTACATTTGAATTTGGTGTTCGATAGATACAAATTACGAAGAGTTGAAGTGTGGTAATTTCTATAGCGCAATAGTCTAAATGATGCAGTAATGGTTCCGATAAATTATAAATCGGTTTGCATTCTAGATATTTTTTAACCATAATGCAGGTTCCACCTCTTCGTTATTATAAAAAATATAAAAATTATTATAAAATTATTATTATTAAATTATTATAATTATAATAAAATTATTATAAAAAATATAAACTCGTCTCCTCTTACTCAAGACCCCACGTCTTGAGTAAGAGGAGACGAGTTTATATTTTTTTAATAAAATATTGCTTTCCGAGCCCTTTCTTATAAAAGTTTCACAGAAACAAAGAATATCAATATTTGTACCTTTTTTGTTGAGTTCTAATAATGTTAATTCCAATAAATCTATTTTATTTAAAATGCCAGCAATATTTTGATGAAGTAATGTAATTTGACGTTTAGTCTCGAAAAAACGAAGCCGATATTGAAGCATCTGTGTTCGAGGGTTGGGAAATCTCATTATGTTTGTTTTGTATGCAACATGGAATCGTAGGTGAAATATATTTAATAATTTCTTTCATATAGTCATTAATACCAGTTATTATATTTTGCATGCCATTATTATTAACTTTACCAGTAAATCTATTAAACATACTAAAATCACATGAAAGATTTTTATTAGAATCGTAGAAATAGGCGTGCTCGTGAGTCAATATATCCAAGTAAAGCAAATTATTAAAATTTTCTATCCTCCAATTAAACATGTTACTGTAAGCGCAATATTTATATGTTGGTGTACAAATTATAACATTGGTGTGTTTTATATTTAATAACGATTCTCTTATATAATATATCAAGTTAAAGTAGTCGTTCGTTGTGTTAAAATCCTCTTCCCCAATCAAAATTACACAAAAATCTCTCATAGTCCTTGACTCTGGTTTCAATGTCGCGTAACATATGTTCCGTGCAACTGTTTGATAGCAGATAATGGCATAATTCTTGGTCGTCCCGAAATGTATCCTTAGCCATTTTTGTAACGTTGTTCCTCTTGTTATTGCTTATGATGCAAATTTTTCTTGGGTTAATAGTGTCCTCAGAAGGCGCATAATTCTGTACATTCATTTTTGTACTCTTTGTACAGTAGTTATGGCTCTGTGAGGTCGGAATTACTTTTGATGTTGATTCCGTTTGAGTATGTTTATCTCTTGTATAATAATTTTTCTTAGGTGTCTTTGGTTTGGAATGATGATTTTATGGAATTACTACTCAATGATTTATACAATACCGTCTTTTTCATTAAATTATCATAATTCTTTTTTAAGTTCATGTTTTCAATAGAAAGAGATTCAATTTCTTGGTGAGCACTGCATAGCTCTGATTCGAGTTTTGCAATTCGTTCCTTCATTTGTTTAAAGTCGTCGTATTGTTGTATAGAAAAATCAGGCAAACTCGATAAACTGTCATCACTGTCCATTCCGTCAAGAGTACACGTCAAATGATTGGCTATATTTGAATCAGATTTTGTTCGCGCTCTGCGGAATGTGACGTTCTGTGGAGAAGCCATATTTGTGATTTTATTGTAATAAATTGTAGTAATTTTACTTTTAATATATATATTATTAATTATTATACTCGTGTTTTGCCAGTAGCTCCTTATTAATATTTAATCATTTTTATTTCAAACTTCCCACAAAAAGCGACGATCTTGACCGGGGATCGATCTCACAGTGTTCGAACGGGCTCCTGTCGATATGCACTAAACCACGGATTGCTTACCAGTTGTTGATAAAATTTTTCGTCACTAGCTAAGAGACGAGAAGTTTGAATAAAACAAATCAGTTATTATGACTCATTGCATTGGATTTTTTCTTCATTCCACAAATTTGTTCGAGAGATGTATAGGAATGTTTTTGTCCTTTAAATCACAATTTTAACACTTGAAATGTATTAGGTATAGAGGTTTACACAATTTTATGTATGTCTATTATTATAACACTGCTTATTTTTATTGTTTAATGGTTATTAGAGCTTTTTGATTATTGTTTGATTTTTTTTTATTTTTATTTCACTTTGTCATTTCGTGTAATGACCTTTGTTGGTTCTCGTTGTGAACTAGTGAGTCTGATTATCGAACGCGATTGAGCTTGCTAGGCAGTCTTGGTATTTCACGCTAGATGTCACTTGTTCTTAGTAGTTCTATAAGACGACCACTCGTGGCGCTAGTTTGTATATAGTAGCACAAATTTTTGAATAAAAAATTTTCACTAACGGTTATAGATGTGTCTTTAGTAAATGAATCAGAGTCTTTAGGGAAAGTTGTTATTGTTATAGAATACTTGCGTTGTATGATAGTCCTGTGTTACCAAGTGCTGTCTTGTAATAGGTTTTAAATATTTATTTGTTGTTTTCACTTCACTTGTAGAACACAAATAGTCACTGACAGTTTTACACATAGGATGTTTAGAGATTTTGCAGATAACACTTTCCCTAAGTATTTATGTCCTTAACTTTAGTATAATGTAAGTTTTACTCGAAAGATCGTTTATTAACTATTTTATTTATTTATTTTAGACGGAGCTTAATGTTTATGTGACGAGCAGCGCCATCTACCTTATCTATAGCAACAATGCTTTCATACTGTTTACCACGCTTACGAGTTAAATCGCTTACGAGTTAAATGTGTGTCCCTAATTAGGAATCTGTCATTAGGGAGCACTTCTACTATGCGGTATGGTCCTTGATATTCGACAGCAAGTTTTTGGGATTTATCGTCATGCGGGACCTGTCTCTCTACGCGTACCAAGATACCTTCCTTGTACTGTGTTGGAGCTTTGCTATGTTGATTATAACGAATAATGTCTTTTACCTGTTGTTCTTTTATATTTTCGCCTGTCCTTTGTCTTACGTCTTCTAATTCCTCGATTGAGGTTCTATTCAAAGTCTCATTAATAATATCATGCAACTTACCTTCGGTTCTACGGGTAACATTAAACCCAAACAGTAATTCTGAAGGACTTTTGAGGGTTGTTTTGTGTTTTGTGGTATTAATACCAATCTGTATATCATAGATATGTTCATCCCAGGATTTATCATCACCATGGTTTGAAGTGGATAACGCATCTAAAATTGTTCTGTTAAATCTCTCGACTTGCCCGTTTGCTCTTGGTGTTGCGACGGCATTTTGAATATGCTTTATACCGTAAGATTTGACAAAATCCTGGAATGTTTTACTCGTAAAACTGTCGGTGATTAAACGAGTTGGAACACCAAAGTAACTAACGTATTGTTCGATTATCTTTACTGAAGTAATAGATTTGGTATTCCTTACTGGATTGATACTTACGTATTTTGTGAAACCATCGACAATAACTAATAAATAGCAATAACCCTTCTTGCTTTTTATAAATGGTCCTAGGTGGGCAGCATGTATGGTATGAAAGGGTTTACAAAATTTTTCAATAGGGTGTAATTCACCTTGTTTACCACCTGGGGTCTCGTGATGAGCGCATTCCAGACAAGAAGAGACATATTTTTTTACAAATCGTCGCATCTTTTTAAACCAATAGTGCTCCTTAATACGCTGTAGCGATTTCTCAAATCCACAGTGACCAACATCATCATGGTTCATCTTCAGAATTTGCCAACGTACAGTTCGTGGAACGAACCATTTTAAATCTTCATTTACAACACGGAAAACACTATCATTCTTTATTTTATAATTTTTACGCACCTCAAGAGCCTCCTCCATAGAGAAATCCATTAAAATACTTTTGATCTTATTGACTTCTTCATCGGCGGATTGGACCGTAGCTATCCAGTCCCGATCTGTTTGCTGTATTGATAAGACATCTAAAATATGTAACCGGGTCGTCCACGGCGTTCCTGCTTAGCATCTGCGTGCGCCATTCGAACTCTGGGGCGATACTCAATAGTGCAGTCAAATTCTTGGAGTAAGACCCACCAGCGCGCAATACGAGGGATAATATCTCTTTTTACTAATGTTGACATTAGCGCGTTGCAATCTGTAATGATTTTAAATGGTATACCTACCAGAAAAACACGAAAACGATTCAGTGAGGCTACAACTGCTAGCGTCTCAAGTTCGTACGAGTGCATCTTACGTTCATCGATATTAGTTTTGCGACTGAAGTAGGATACTACCTGTAGTACATTATTATTGTTCCGTTGCAACAATATACCTGCCAAGCCATCCTTACAGGCATGTGCAACTCGGTTTCGGTCTTGGGATCATACAGTGCAAGTACTGGTCGATTTACAAGTAACTCTTTTACCTTAGTGAAGGCGTTGTCTTGCTCGTTGCTCCAAACCGATACAGCGGTTTTCTTCAATAGATCTGTTAATGTTGCCGTGATTATGACATACCTCTTAATAAAACGTCTAAAGAAACCAGAAAGACCGAGAAAACACCGCACGCCATGTTGGTTCTGCGGAGTTGGGAATTTGAAGACAGCTTCAACCTTTCTGCTACCGGGTCGGATACCATTAGCACTTACATCGAAACCTAAAAAGTCTATAGAGTCAAGAAAGAAGTGGCACTTGCTCAATTTTAACGTCAACCCTCCTTTTTTTAGCAGACACAAAACCTCTTCTAGTCTTTGAAGGCCTTCGTCAAAATGTTTAGATGGAATAAGAATATCATCCATGTAAATGATTGCGTATTTAATTCTGGCTTCCTGAAGGATTTTATTTATGGTACGTTGAAAAACAGATGTGCATTGACTAAACCAAAAGGCAAACGATTATATTCATATGCCCGTCAGGAGTCACAAAGGCAGTTTTTGGATGAGATTCTTCGGATATAGCGATCTGATAATAGCCTGAACCTAAATCTAGGGAGGTAAATAAAGTATTACCTTTTAGTAGGTCTAGTTGATCTTCCACGCGTGGCAAAGGGTAGTGGTCCTTATAAGTTTTCCTATTAAGAGCTCTATAATCTACGCATAAGCGTTTCTCATCTGTTTTTTTCTGAACCATAACAATTGGGCTTGCGTAGGGTGACGATGATTCCCGATTATGCTGCTGTCGAGCATTTCTTGGACCATGTCCCTAATCTGTGATCGCTCGGCATACGACATGCGGTAAGGTAAATAGGTGATAATAAATAAATAAGGGTGATATACTACCGGGTCTGCGTCGGCAAGTTCAATTGTCATTTCAGTGATTTGTGTATATCCTAAGTCACGCAACCCATTAGAAAAACAACCATTATACTGTGCAAGCAAACCTTGTAAACTTTGACGCTGGTGTTCATTCAAACTGGGATTACAATTTACTGAGGTTTCCATCTCTGCGTCGTCAAATGTTACACTAAATGAATTTAAAATTTTACTTGACGGCGTTGAGTTTCTTTGGAGGGATCTAGTTGAAAGAGTCCCCTTACTAAAATAGACAGGAACTAGTGATAGGGTGTAGACCAGAATTGCACCTCGTCCATTTTTGATCTCATACTGGCCAGGAAATAAATAGTACTCTTTACCTTCGGGACCTCGCAACGTACCATTTACATAAATGTCACAATCTAATTGAGCACCAGCACAAACCTTGATTGCTTGTAGAGCATTGTCGGAAGCCTCCGTGTCAGCGAGCGCCATTATATCCAATTTATTTGTTGGCATTCGTTGGAACCGAATTTCATCTGGGGTTTTAATTATCAAAATATTAGGTTTTCCAGTAAACGAGTGTCCTAGTAATACGGGATGGAGCAATACATAATCCTCTACTACATAAAGATCTATAGTTTCTATTAAGTCCTGGACTTCGATAGAAGCCAAAGCGACTCCTATAGGACAAATTAAATTACCACCAATACATCGAAATAAAGGCAAGTTTTGTCGAGAATTAATCTGAATTGGGATTTGGCTTCACTCATTCTAATAAGAGAACATTGACTACCAAGCTCGACATGGCAGGAGGTTTTCGATCCGTTTACCTTGATGTCTAATATATATTTATTTACACCTATATCTTCACTTGTAACTTCCGATACCTATTTCTGGTTTGGTTCATTACCTGGACCTCCATTCTCCGCGGTTGACGCCTTTCTATCCCTAAAGCAGTTATCGGTTTTATGCCCCAACCGGTTACAGACTGTACAGTTCACTAGAGGTTTCTCACATTTGTAATTCGGGTGACCAACTGTGTCACAATAATAGCACTTTATATTGGAATTAAAGCTACTCGTACCAGGTTTTGATGGCTCTGACCGATTGGGGTTGCTCCCAGCACGTCGGTCATACATTCTCCGCAACGAATCTTGGTTCTCCCTGCTCTGACCACTTTTAACAGTTCTGAAATAATTAAGTACCTGCTCTGGTTCGTTGAATTGGTCTGCCTGAGCACCAAACCTTACAGCGCGATCCTCTATGCTATATAAAAGACAGTCTACTGCTTTTCTACCAAATATGTTACACCTATTTAGTAAATTAATTTTCGCGTAATAGGAATGCTCCAATGAATCCCCATATTTTGCTTTCTTAGCTAACATCTCGGTTAAAAGCTCTGCATAATTCTCTCTACACGGAAATGATTCTATAAGTTTTCTTTTCCATTCTGTCCATGTATGTAGTATCGAAGTAAGACCCTGATACCATATCTTAGCTACGCCGGTTAATTTGGGCAAAAAGTAATGGATAATCTCCTTTTCCTCCCAGCTGTAAATCTTAGCACATTCTTCGACTTTAGTCAACCATGTCAACACTGTTTGGTCTTTGGATAGAGGGTCAAACTCCGGTATCACACTTGTATTAAACGTCATCTTAGGTTTATCCGGGCCTTTAACCTTTTCTAAAAAAGTAAGAAATTTATCCATCAAAATCCTGTCAATTGATGCTTCCTTCCGTGTCCTTTGCCTTTGAGGTAATGATAGTTCATCACCGGATTCCGAAGAGATAGAGTATTGACGCTTGCTTCTTGATCGTGTAGTCTTCTGGCCACGTAATATTAATCGACCTTCGCCAATTATAACACTTTGATCCTCATCTGAAGCAGCGTAATTACGCCTTCGCCTAGCCTGGTGCAGACTTCTATCCGAATCCGAACCATCCAGATCGTGACTCTGTACCTCGAGTCCACCTTTCAACGTGTGTGCCAGTCCTCCCTCTCAACTGATCACACTATCAGTGTACCCTTTACCTCGGGTTCTGATAGTATCGGACCCTTTACCTCGGGTTTGGTTCATATCGATGTCCTTACCTCGGACGTCAATAATAGTGGACCCTTTACCTCGGGTATTAGATTCGTTAGAGGTTTCAATGTGGGCCTCCTTTTCATCGAACCCTTTACCTCGTGCCTTATCCATTATAGTGTAACCTGAAACTTTAAAATGTTAAGGTTAGTATCCACTAAATTCAAGGACACTTCGGGATTATAACATGTAAACGATCGTAGTTAGTACGATAATATTAGTCATAGGTATAGATAGATTTAATTATATGTTTAATATAATGCTAGACAACGGGTCTTACTCGCGATAATTACTTAACTATTGTCTTACAAACATTTTGTGTAGGTTTTCAATTGCAATAGCTAATATTGTTTATGCAAGCAAAACCTAGTAGCAACAAAATTAATTTTAATCTCCAACAGCCATATTTGAATATAATATGATTTAGAATAGAATCTACACAATTAATTCCGCCTGTATAATACAAAAATTATATTGTTTAAATTTTATTGTATCTACTGGTTATTATATACTTCAACATGATTTAAAGAAAAATAAAAACATGGGATTCACATCTTATAACGGTTTCTGTATTTAATATATATATTCGTTTATTTTGCGTTAAACAATGAGTTAGTACTAGTAAAATGGCAAAGAGAAATAATATTAATCATGGCTCCATTTAAATGATTAAATTAGCGGTATTTTAGATTATTTTCTAATTATATAACGAAAAATAGAAGAAAAGCACGTTACTTACGTTTATCCGAGCTGCAGGCGTGACAAGAAAATATAAATATTTCTTGTTTTATCCCACTTCTGACCTTTTAGGTCAGGTGGAAATAAAACTCGTAACGTTTTTTTAATAAACACTGGTTTTTATTCGGTCTTCACACTTGTTATTCTCACTGCTGTTCAACACCGACTGCGCCAAATTACTACAGACTAGCTACCTCTATACCCCGCCGCCATGACGTATGAAACAAACGATAACCTCATAATGGTGGAGCATTAGTCAAATCAGTGACTTATTAAAGCAATAATAAATTAAAACTAATCAAATTAAGGCGTCACCGGTTTAACGGGTACAAATCTGATGACGCCGATCGTCGTCAATGGGGTTTGAGCGGTTAATCTACTAATAATTTATGTGTAAACAAAATATAAATTACTGTAAAATATAATGTCCTCCAGACCGATTTTCGGTCACGGCGGCCAATCTTAACGGAGACTGGCCATCTGCGCAGGAGATATTATAGTGCACAAGTATGTGCGCAAACACAAGTGCACTCTCTGTTCCCTTACCCTCATGATCCGATGGGACGGATAATCCGACACGACCGGAGAGAGATCAGGCGCAGGACCAACGGCTTTACGTGCTTTCCGAGGCACGGGGGTGTCTAACACCGCCAACTTCCTAACTCCGGGCTCGTATTGAGATTTCTTAACAGAAAAACCCAATACCTTTATGTTGGCCCGACCCAGGATTCGAACCCGAGACCTCATGCACAGCAGTCGTATTCACTACCGCTGCGCCACAGAGGCAGTTAATATAGTAAATACATCAAATAAATAACAAATAAATTATAACTTCTACTTTGTATAATTATAATTTAATATGTTACTTAATTAAATAAAGGTATGGTATAGATTCTAAAAATGTGTATAAATTCTAAAATGCATGTGGGAATCAATGCAATATGTGTATAAAACCTAACAATATTTATCAAAAAAGCACTTCAAATCCTCCATACAATTTTACTACGGCCGCCGTGCACCGATTTGAATATCGAGCTCTGTCATTCAGTCCGCGTCTTACGCTCGGCGCAGTCTTAAGAAATACAATCAGTAATCAAAACATCATTCTACAACTTAGAAAATGAATATGGTGTGGAAGCTTTAAACGTTTGTATAAAGGAAACACAGAAGAAGTTGTTTCCATTAGAGTATACACAACTGCAGGACAAGGGCGAGGTAAAATTAAGAATGAGCAAAACCAAATCATTGGCCATATCTCGATGATAAAGAGATAATGAGAGTCAGAGCGCAGATTAGAAAGGTCACAGTTAGATGAACAGAGTAAACATCCAATTATTCTACCTGCTACTACTCATCTAACAAATCTAATTGTAGCTGATGCTCACAATAACACGCAACGTGGAGGTCCTCAATTAATGCTGAACTATTTGCGTACAGCTTACTGGATTGTTGACCTAGAAATCTCATTAAGTCTCACGTCCGTAAGTGTGTAACATGCGTTAATCAATTAATAAGTAAATTCCATATAAGATATATTTTTGTTGATTTTTTATTGTGACTCTCTGCCAGTTTGTTGATTTTACGGACAGTTTATGTGATCTTAAGTTATTTTTTATAATAGACGTTTAATTTTATACATTTTTGTGCTTTATTTATTAGTTTAGTAATATTCTTAACAAAAAAATATATTTAAACTTATTCCGCTAGATTCAGATTCAAAGTAGATACCAATATCTCTGGGGTTATTTTAACCGAACGTTTTATGGTTGAGAAGATTTATTCATCTTGTACACCGAGGGTTAAGTTCAACCATGATAGGTTTATTGCCATCCTTAGGTATCATAATTCTGTATACGTCTTTTATATCGTAGTCCTTAATTTCCACCTCAATAACCTTCGACAAGTTCTTAACAATTTTGCTGACGTCTTCCTCTGTTTCATATTTCCTGTTTTCTGCTAGACAGATGGGCCCTTTGCGTATCTCAAAGCTGGTAGACTAAGGAATCGACGTATAGAAATGTATAACGTTATAGGAGCAGAGTAGGAGAAAATCATATGACACACTTGAAGAGTTTTGCTACAGTAGAGACTACCGAGACGGGTCTTCTGTAGCAGAATTTTACTTTTACTTACTTGGATGGGTATTACATTTTACAAAACCAATAAAAATGTCTCTATAGGTGGAATCCAATAATATTATAATGCAAATGTATGTTTGTTTGTTTGTTTGTTTCGCTTTCACGCCTTAACTTCTTGACCTTCTTCTTCTTCTCTCTAGCCTTTATTATTCCCAAGTCACTTGGGGTCGGCTTTTCTAGTCTAACCGGATTTGACTGGATATCTGTTTTTACACGGAGCGGTTGCCACCTGATCTCCGCAACCCAAAGACTAACGATACCCTATCTCGCGTATTAGTTTCATAAACGAAAATATTCAGTGCACTTTTTTTTGGCACGGGCCCTAACCCCAATGGTAAATGTAAAAAGCTCTACATAAAATTACATTTATTATCTAAAAAACATTGTTAAATAGTTTTCGTCCGTAACTTCACTCGCTCGAAAGCAGTGCTGATTTTTGGATGAAACCCTACTTTCTTTTCTGTACCCCTGACAATGTGTATACGAAATTTCATGCCATGAACATCTATGTCAGTCGTTATTGGCAAGTCTGTGCCCTATAATATCCTGACACTGGTCTAGACCTAGGATATTGTTCGTCTTTCGGTTGCGGAGATCAGTTGGCAGCCGCTCCGTGTAAAAACTGATATCCTAGAAAATGCTTAGACTAGCCTTAGCCTTAGCTTAGACTGATGGTTAGACTAGAAAAGCCGACCCAAGTGACTTGGGAATAATAAAGGCTAGAGAGAAGAAGAAGAAGAAGGTCAAGAAGTTAAGGCGTGAAAGCAAAATAAAGAAACAAACAAACACACATTTGCATTATAATATTATTGGATTCCACCTATGGAGAGATTTTTATTGGGAGAAAATCTTTTGTAAAATGTAATACCCATCAAAATAAGTAAAAGTAAAATTCTGTTACATAAAACCCGTCTCGGTCGTTTCTACTGTAGCAGAGCTCTTCAAGCGTGTCATATGATTTTCTCCTATTCTGCTCCTATATGGTAACGTTATACATTTCTGTACGTCGATTCCTTTGTGTATGAAATCAAAAATTCTAATTCAGATAAAGATATTTAATGTAAGTCGCAAACACAAAGCTTCTGGTTTTCTTAAAGATAAATTCTAAAATTCAGAATCTACATTACAATACTGCCTTGACGGTAGAGCGGTAATGTATGCGACTGCTTTGCCTGACATATCGGATTTGATTCCCAGGTTGGATGCAGTGAGTAATGCACTCTATTACGTACGATATAAAACCATAGCTGGCGATATGTGGGTGTAATATACCTCTACCCACAGTTCATTGACCCATGTGCTAAGAAGTCCTTTTACGCTTTACAAGGTGATCTAACTATAAAGTAAAACAGACCACTTCCTGGCCGCTATTTAAAGGCATAAAACTTTTGAAATTAAGTAAAACTCGTCTTAATCTTAATTACTTTCTATTTATGTCGCAAATTACTAGGTGTCATGTACATTTCCTCAATTATGTTAAATATTAGTACATTAAATAAAAGAGACTGGTAGTTGAGAGATTTAGAGAGAATTAATCTCATAAAACGGAATAATATTCTACCTTCGCGTAAGTTTTCGGCGTACCTAGTACAATACTATGTAGTACTTAACTTATATTCTGTGGATTTTGTTACAATCTAATTTGGCAAATTTATATACGCTTGTGCCTCATAAAAGATTTTCACGCGCTCTAAGTATCAAATAAAATATTTGTTTTCGTTTGTTGTCATTTTTTAAGCTTTCAAGTTATTTCGTTCGGAATCGTTCTTTTTCTGTATACAATGGATAGTCTCTGTGTCAGGCATGGCGCATACGAATCAACGGTAACAACGAGAAGGTGCTGGGCATCAAGACTGGACGGCGACAGCTGTGGCTATGACAAGCGGTGATTACGGTATGTGGTCATAAGCAGTGACTTCTTTTGCCAGAATATAACAATTACGAAAGCTTATAGGTCACGTGCCTCAATCCCTGCTATGAACGCCTTCGGCTAGACGTAAGCTGGCTGTTCGTACTAAAATAATAAAAAGCGAGATAAATTGCTTGTTGGTGACCTCTAGTGCCTGTAGTCGATTGCCCATGTGCGCTGACCCTAAGCCGTGTAGAGATTGCGAACACTGTAGGTCAACTGTCGAAATGTAATCAATATTTGAATGGAATCGCTGTGCAAGATCGTAAAATAAATTCAATTCAGTGTCGGTCAATAGAACAAAATTTGAGGTTAGCTAGCTACTAGTCATTCCAATTTTATTTGTGCTATGCATCCGTTGTTGGAATATTTGTAAAAACGAGTGACATGTCGGTTGTCACTCATGGTATATGCTTATACAAGGTTGATTAAACAGTGAGGCTTTATTTCTATCAACATATAGTATGTACCACATACAAGCTCTACACCAAATTTCAGTTCAATAGGAGCAGTAGTTTAGCTACAGGATAGATTTTTAGTTCGCAACGCAACGTTGTATCTGTCCTAACAGCTGACCGAGAGTCTAATTTAAGTCTAAATCTAATCTAAGGTCATGCACCTTAAAGCGACAAAAATGTAGGAGACGTTGCCGCTCTGATACTTAGTATACATTATTACAATAGCCAACAATCATGCCAAAGTGAGTCTTAATCTCAGCGCAATAAGAACAAAAACACAAGCATATGTTATGCTTGTGTTTTCACTACTAGTATACACCATTAGTTTGTAACACAAACAAGGAAGCAATAAATAAACCCGTGGCAACAATGAAACAATGAAAGAAAAACAACAATGAAACAATGAAAGACACCAGATGTTTATAAAATATGGTGTTTGCGTATATTGATTTAATTTGTTTGAAAAAGTGATTTTCTATTTTTATCTTTATCGAATTTTTAACCGTTTCGAATTAACACTGAGCCTATATAGAATACTCTGTCCATTTTAATGCCCATGGAGTATAGCAACCTTGTATATAAAAATTGGATTATATAATTGGACCCAATTAGTAGAAGATTTCGAAAAAAGAAGCCGACGTAGACACTTTTGTTCAGCATTATTTCTTTTTTTTAATACTACTATTACGTCTAAGAAATGAACTTTAGTTTTATGTATTAACTATGTTCCCACCGATGGATTAGTATGTATCATAATAGGTATATTTAATTATAGCCCATTTATTTTTTTATAAGTCTAAGAGTAAGTAAGGGACCAAAAATGCAGTACAGTTTGTTACACTAACAAACTGTTTCACAGTAAAGTAAACAGACACATAAGTCAGTAGCAGCGGTAGCCTAGTGGGAGGCCGTTGGACTGCCACGCAGAGGTCTCGAGTTCGATCCCGAGCGCGCATCTCTGTTATTTTGATGTTATGTGCGTATTTACGCTCGCTTTAACGGTAGAGGAAAACATCGTAAGGAAACCTGCATGGCTGAGAGTTCTCCATAATGTTCTCAAAGATGTGTGAAGCCTGCCAAACTACACTGGGCCAGCATGGTGGACTATGGCCTTTCCCTTCTCACACTGCAAAGAGGACCGTGCTCAGCAGCAGTAGGACAGTTTTATACAGAGCTGGTATAAACAGTCGAATTACGTTTATTTTGGTGCACAGTTGCTAAAGCCAGCAGCTACGCACGGAACAATAGATCGCTGGTGATGTTATACTGCCGTACGCAACTATAAAGCGGTTAAATGATATGAGAATGCATATCACTTTATATTGATACGTTTTTTAGTTAGGTGATGGATATGTGTTTGTATACTCTAAGGTTAATTTATCCCAGCTTTCTGAACGAGGGCGGTATTTTTTTAGACAAACAGGCTCATTTGCACCAATATCAAATAATTAGCAACGCGTTATAATAGGATAGTTTACTCACAATTTTTTATTATTGGGGTCATATAGTTACATTAACCAAACTCTAAAATACAAAATACCAAAATACCAAACTAACATACAAAGAACTTTTGAAATCGAACTTTTGAAATCTTCTCAGAAATAAATCAGATACAAGCGTTTCAAATCTGACATTAGGGATTATTTTCAAATGACGGACAAAGGATGTACGATACAAACTGTGAAGTAGCCGCTATTTAACCGCAGCTGTGCGAGGGAGATAGTGAGACAGCCCCACTACGACCAACTTTTGCATAAACCCGAATTTAAATATTAATAACCTAACCCCATTATTTTGCAACCGATTTTGACACTGTTTGCTCAAAAATATTTCTTTTGATTGTTATTTGCTCTTGAGTGTGAAATAATGTATAAATAAAATATATTCCTATACATACCCTATAGAATAATAGATTGTAAGTATATGTTAATAATGGTTTATAATAGCAGTTGAGTGGGTATTTGAAAGAACCACATCTTTTTAAACTTGTTGGTAGGTATATTATTAATTTCCAGTAACAATAGAGACAAGAATAAACTCATTTAATATAGTCGGTGCTTAATTTAAAAGCATGTTTGTGCGTGGAATTCTAATGTTATTATAACATATCTAAAGGCTTAAATTTTCTAGGAATGTAGACGTTATTCTAACATTCCACGCGAATACAATCGGTTTAAGTAAGCCAAACATATTATTTCATAGTTATATTAAAATTAGCTTGAAGCCTTTTTGTTGTCTGGCACAATATAAAATATCTACAGTGAGTTGCACAATCCGATAAATATCTGAGCAATCTTGAATTGCATTGTTGTACAAAATAATATTTATTTACAATATTTGATAGCAGTAAAGTAAAAATTCCAGAGCAATAGAACAAAAATCATTCAAAAGAGACGTTTTTTTTATTGTACTTATGTATATCGCTAAATGTATTTTGAAATAACTTTTGAGATCTACACAATTGAGGACCTACTGATTCCAAATTACAACAAACGTTCTTAGTCGTCCAGTTTAATGGTATGTCTATTAATTTGAAGGTGAATATGTGAGCCATGTTGTGGGCAAACAATATCTCATGCAACACGGTATCACGGCGGATGGTGATGAGGCGCTAAGACTGAAAAATAATGCTCTAGCCTACTAGAGTATTCTTTTACAGAGAGTAGAACTTACTGAAGATCTCCAGTAATTTCTATATTATATGATAATAATAATGCATTAAAAAATTATGTTTATAAAATCTAATTAGGTAGTATACCTACAAATATATTTTTCCAAATATTGTAATAGGTACTTTTTGTTGTTTTATTTTTCTCTTTAGTTAATATTTCTTGTAAATAATTTGTGTATATATTATGGTAATTATTTGTTTACTTGAAGTGCAATAAATAAAGTAGGTATATAGTATATAGAATTAGGTTACGCGTAATAAATGGCGAGTCTATTGTCAATTAACGGGCATAGTCCCGGAATCCGTGCTGCTTGTGAAAATTTCTTGAGAAAAATCGAACCCGATACCTTATGCAGAGCTGCCGCACCCAATACCACTGCGCAGCAAAGAAGTCAAAGAATTAATTTAATATAAGCTTTAAAAATAACTTCAGAATGATTTCCTTTATTTTGTCTTTATATTTTGTCTTTATATGTTAATATAAAGACTATATAATTTATGTTGAACACAAATCTATATATTACGTGAAGCAAAAACATTGTACCCCTTTTTAAGAAAATTGCGTGGACGGAGGAGTATGAAATTTGGCAGTTAAATTTTATATGGAGAAGAAGGGGTGAATCCTAATATTTATATAAAATATGCATTAAAATACATTAAATTAATGAAAAAACACTACACGCGCACAACCATGCATTTGACACACGCAGTCGAATCGCGTTCGTAGTATTTCGGCATCGTTCGGCTGATGTGATATCAATATATAATGACATATATCAGCAATATCTTACAGGCAAACTTTGGGCGGATTGGAATGATATATACAATTTATATTATAATATATTTACGTAAGTATTTATATGTAACTAGCTGTTCCGACAGACGGTTGTCCTGCATAGAAAAAAAAAACAATCTAAACCATCCTCGAATCCACTTGAACACACGCAAAAAAATGCATTCAAATCGGTCCAGCCGTTTAGGATGAGTTCAGTCAACACACGTACAGAATAATTATATATATAAAGAAGAAAAAGTAAAAAAAAACAAATTAGCAAGTTTAGGATATCGTCAATTAAAGAGTATAGTTAAGTAAATAATAATTTGTTTAAAAAATATAGGTAAACTAGCTAACTCGCGCAACTTCGTCTGCTTCACAGAAGAGAATTTTGCCAGTTCTTGCAAGATTTTTCATTGCTGATCCGCTCCTATTGGTTGTAGCATGATGTTATATAGCCTTCCTCGATAAATGGGCTACCTAACACTAAAATAATTTTTCAATTCGAACCAGTAGTTCCTGAGATTAGCGCGTTCAAGCAAACAAACAAACAAACTCTTCAGCTTTATAATATTAGTATAGGTTAACCTGTATAGATCGACATCTAATTTTTGACCTAGGAAAATCCTTTATGGATACCGCCTCCCCCCGGGGGGGGGGGCTAAGTTATGTGAGACTCTCCGCCCCTGAAGGGGGTCGGTATACACACTAAAAACCTGGGGTGAGCAGTCCCACCGCCGACGGGGTGGGACGAGATGGGGTCGCGTTAGCAATCACCATCCCGCCCCGGCGGTTGGCCCGTCTGATGGTAACCGGGCCTCAGCACCTGTGGAGGGGAAGCCTTGCTCACCAAGGCTAATAAGGATATAGTCCTAGACAATAAAACCTCTATTATCTAACTACTATCTAACTTAAAATTTAATTCAATTATGGTCGAATTTCGACCACTAGGCGACCGCTAGTAATAAATAAACGACAAAATAAACGTTTAAATGAATCCAGAGTTTTCTTATGCGTGCAGAAAACTAGTTTTTGATACGTCTCGTAGCGGTTCAACAAACATAATGAAATACATATAATCTCAAATGATTCACTACGAACGTATTATTAATAAAAAACTGTAAAATGTATTTTAACTACACTGGACTAGAAAATATTAATGTAGTTAAATTATTTATCAGTACTAATCCGAAACACAGTATTTTTACAAACTGGTTTGAAATTGTTAGTTACATTCCGATTTCAACCTATATACATATTTTAATATAATATTATTTATATCATTCTTATTATATATTTCAAGTGAAACGTAGGTCAGTATACGTTTCACTAACTTTCTTTGAGATTGTGTAGCATGTACGGAGGAGGAAGTAACTTAATAATAAATAGGTAAGAATAACAAAATAATTCCATACAAGTTCACAGTAACACAAAAGCTTTCTTTTAGTAAATACTCTTACTATTTCAAATAAACACTATCCTAAATAGTATGCCAATGTGAGTTTATTTATTAAGCTTGCTCACCTTAATTACTCGACCAATCATGATGAAATTTCGCGTATACGTTGTCAGACGTATAGAATAGGGCATAAGGTACATACTTTACATACAGAAAATAATACTGTTTCTCGAACGAAGCCGCGGGCAAACATATATAAATATAAAGGTTTTAATATTCAGACACTAATAATATAAATGTTAGTAGTTTAAAAACAAAGCTGAATGTAATATTAAAATATCTTTTGTATAGAACAGAATAAATTTCCTTTGCCGGAAGATTATTCTGACATAATCGTAATACTTTGAACTATTAGGGTCCGTTCACACAGACCGGCTCGGAGAGGAGAGCAAATTTTTATCACGTTCGAAACAGAGTTTTGAGTAATTGTAGTAAGGTTTATTTTTGCATGTGCACTTCTTTTGTCATTAAAAATGCTTGAACGCGCTTCGTGTGAAAAAATAAGAGGAGCCGATCGGCTCCGATTGCGTGCTCTTTCTCGCTTGCGCAGCCGATAGACTCCCATGGATCTCTTCCAGCCGGTCTATCTGAAATAGTTGGCGGCTCCGCTCCGACTAATTCCAAGCGTATACGATCCCGTCTGTGTGAATAGAAAAAAGCGGGCCGATGCTCTCCGAGCCGGTCTGTGTGAAAGGACCCTTAAACGGAAATACGTTTCTCGATTAATAAAACAGATGTCTTTTAAAACAAATTTCGGTTATCTTTATAGATAAAAACACTTGCACTATCGGTAACCCAGTGTGCTGAGACACCTCACGTAAAATGCTATGTATATAATTTATAAATTAATAAAATGCTATATATCTATACTTATTACTAGTGGAGCCGACATACATTATCTTGTCCGAACGAATCGATCGTAGCACCATCTACCAAGTTTTGTTGTGATTCTAAACCATCCAGGGACCCACTCAAACACACACTAAAAATGCATCAACATTGGTCCAGCCGATTACGAACTGAAGAATTAAAACGAAAAGAAAAATAACAGGTTTTCTAAATTTATTAATATATATATGTCGGGGGTTGATCGTGTCACTCGTTATCAGAATGGTCGAACATTGGAAATAATAGCCAAAACACTTAAAGCAATCGTCCGTATAATTGATTTAGTAAAGAGACTGATATCACAATAACTTAATGATTATTCCAATAGAAACGGATGGAAAACGCGGTGTGTTCGATGCCACGTGGTGTCGTGAACGCGACCCTTCGCTCCGCCGTCACAATCCAGAATGCCCTTTATTCACGCAACTCGAATGCCCAACCGTCAACTGCCAAACATGTGACAGCCGACGCCCGCCCCACCACTGGCACCGATCGCACCCAAGCAGCCATGTTGCTTGACGTTTTCCGTAGATGGCGCTAACGCTTCGACACATTGATGGCGCTGTAGTGCTGACGCTGCAACATATATATATATATATATATATATATATATATATATATATATATATATATATTGTCTATCTATGTACCATTATTTTGTAGCTTGCACTTGAAAATGATACCAAACAAAGAGTAAATATTTTACTGTACTGAATTACACAATATTGTACCCCGGGCCGAGTGCCAAAACCAAACAAGGGTGTGCATTTTGTGTTAAATTATATCCTATCACTTAAGGAAGATGTTATGGCTTAAAGATAATCCTTGGGTAGATTACATGAAGGGGTTTAACGCGTAGAGGATTTTGTAGACATTTGTCTTAAATGGAATCGGTAGTTTACCTACCGTATTTACTTCACAGATGTAATTCTTCCCTAGTGGGCCGCATGATTGATTTTTCTTCATTACGATTCTACTGTAATCAGGTTTTTATGATTAATATTTAGATTCAGAGCTACTATCAAACTTCTAGCATTGGGCGTATTGCTTCGATGAGCTCGTAGACAACACAGTTGTGTTTTTCACGTTAATTACATTTTTCCTTACTGCCAGTAATTTTCCTAAGTCTTTAAAGCCACGCTTCGCATCGGCTTTATATAAACTTTGCAGAAACCGGAGATCTCATAAACAGATATCAATTTCCTATTTTGCTACAGCTTGGCGAAGCAAATTGTGATACTTTGAAAGTTTATATATATTATCGCAAACTTAGAGAAAATATAAGCATTATTCATTATTTATTGAATTATTGTAACAAGAGTTTGATAGAATAGGTTGAGAACCAATATGCTAATACAATACATACATATTTAGTAGAGCGAACAAGGAATACCTTGGTATAAACAGAGTTTCACATTATTTAGAACACTGTTAAATTGCACTAGGCCAAGATGTACTTGTACCACACGTCTGGATTAGCCTACATCAGAATAATAATAATAATATTAATATTCTACCACATACACACAACATTATCTAGCCCAAACTAAGCAGAGCAGAGCTTGTACTATGGGTACTAGACAATAAATAAACATACATGCATACATATATAGGTACCTTCTTTTTGTAAATACATACATATTATACGTAGAAACACCCAGACCAAGACAAACATCCATGTTCATGCACACAAATGTTTGATTTGTGCGAGAATCAGTTGGGACAAACTGGATCCAAAGGCAACAAACATTGCATAATGAGTACACGCGTTAAGCTTACGGCAACAGCGTGGTTCGTACTTTACGGGAATCTTTGTCATCAAAACTGCCGGCCATCATGCAATTTATGCAACTTTTTGCTCTAGTGATAGTAGTAGTAACGTAAAGATGTTTTTTTGTAGCATTTATTTGTATCAGACGCTAGAATAATCTATACAGGGTGTCCGGTAATTAATGGATAACCTGTAAATATCTTATAGTGGTACTGATGACCGTTCAGACAAAATATGAAAAAAAAACTATCCTAACTATTACCTGAGATATGTGTTTTTTTTTAATTACCATGTATAACTTTCTTGTATACTACGACCATAAATGAATGAAATCCATCGATTTTTGTTGTTTTATTATTCAACACTAATTATGCTGTGTGTATGTATATTATAGATAGACAGTCAAAAGTATGCTATGCTATATAGCTTGAACTTTTTAATATATATATTTTCAAATTATTTTATAATATTTTTTTCATTTTTCTGAACAGCCTTCAGTTCTACTATAAGACATTTCAAGGTTATCCATTAATCACCGGACACCCTGCCCTATTTACCTTGGTCACGGCATAGGCATCACGCGTAAATGGCTGGACCAATTTCGCTAACTCTTTTTTGTTGTGTTTATTATAGTCAGGAGAAGGTTTTGATGAAAGAAAAATTAGAAAGCTAGGCCGAATATTTGAAAATTTAAGAAATCTCATCGGCAATATTAATTTTACATAACTCTCAGTTGTTTATTGAAATCAAACTCTTTTATACGGCTTTTATCGCGTTGTTTATTTAACACTGTATTACATAATTTAGAAACTGTTACACTACTACAACTAAAGCAATTGAAACGTCGGGCAAAGTGTAAAGCTAAATATAAATAGTTTTAATAATTTTATTAGCTTAAAAATCAGTAAAATTCAATAGTAGTAGTAGTGTAACAGTTTCTTAATTATGTAATACAGTGTTAAATAAACAACGCGATAAAATCCGTATAAATGAGTTTAATTTCAATGAGTAACATTCGCGTAAACAGAAGACAATATTATGTCAGTTGTTTGAAATAACTGTCAACGATTGACAGAATGCGCGCTGCATATATCGTTTAACACAGATGGATCGGTTGATAAATAATTAATTTATCATTTCGACTAATTTCATTTCAATTATACAGTGAGTTTTTAACAAGTGTTTAATCATCACCGTAAGTTAAGAGCAATCACGCCTAATATTGAAAGTTCAATTTAATATAGAGGTTTTGCTAGGTTTTAATAGACTGTTTTGATTGACTTATCATTGAATACAATAGAATTTATTTTTATATTTAGTAGAATTTTTGTTTTCAGAAATGCAAGCAATTAGACGTACAAGCATAAGCCGCAGAACTCGCAATGCTGCAAGTCAAAGACATACAAGACCACGTCAAGCTGACGAGCAACGCGAAACGCGGAATGAAGTTGAACGGAATCGATAGAATCACAGCAAATCGGAGCTATTAGATCAATTAACGTTGTGTGTCAATATTGTAAAGCATTTAAGTTTAAATATGAAGACCCTGGATTGTGTTGCGCGAGTGGTAAATTCAAATTGACGCCATTGGTACCGCCACCAGAGCCGCTGCATTCATTGGTTCCCGCACAAGACAAATATTTGTGTGCATGAACATGGATGTTTGTCTTGGTCTGGGTGTTTCTATGTATAATATGTATGTATTTACAAAAAAAAAGTATATATGTATGTTTATCCATTGTCTAGTACCCATAGTACAAGCTCTGCTTAGTTTGGGCTAGATGGTGTTGTGTGTATGTGGTAGAATATTAGAATATTAGAATATTAATTGCTTCCAAATGACGTCATTTGGCGCAACAAAAGTTATTCAAGATAATTTTATGCCAACTTTCAAGGTAAGTAAGTATATTGAAAAACAATAAACTTTTACAACTACGTGCCTGATGCAAAATACGTTGGTAACTTTCAATTAAAATGGTGTATGAATTGAAATAGCGTGAAGTAGGTTTGTAGCTCGGTGAATAGCCAAAAGCAGTCAGTAGTAAGTATGTTTAAAAAGTTGATGGGGAGTGGCGGTGCTGACAAAGTATCTTGAAAGCCACATGGTGGTACAAACAATTCACTATACAATATCCTAAATTACATCTATTTATTGTCTGTTTACCTTTGCAGATTCAGGGACAAATACATATATCATTTGACAGGTTCCTTATTGCCAACGCCACATAGTGTATATAAATTTTTGCAATAAATTAGCAAAAATTTATATTCACTATTTAATAATAATTTATAGTTATATACACTTATTTGTTAAAGCTTTTTGCGCTCTTCGATAATTGTAATAATCCGGGTTAAGCTGTCAAGGACGTCTGCGTCCAACGCCTAAGGTCCACACCAATCAACACAACAAAAGCGTGAATCGTGCCGACATGACATTGGTCTAAATCGTTATTTTTATTTGAGTCTGTGATTATTTGTCGTTTTACTTTATATCAACATACATTTTGGTTCGATCGGCGTCGATCTTTTTTATTTTTCGTCTTTAAACCTCTGAGAAAACACTTGATTATTTAATTAGATATATTGTTGGAATATACAAAGTGGCGCAAATGTTATCACATTAATTGATACCACATATACTACATGGCATTCTTTGACGATTTACAAATTATGAACCAAATGTACTCAGTAGTTTAGCCATAGGCCATTTTTTTTGTTTACATGATTTAGAACATCATGTGTAATGCAAAGATAAATGTCAAAGACCTCAAGCAGCGATATTAAAACAAAACAAACAAACGAAAAAAAACACAAGGTAAAACAAAAGAAATAGGGTCCATAATCTTGTGACGGAAAGAAATAGGTTAGTATGTGCTTATTACAATGGTGTTCCAATTTCCAATTTTGTTGATTATTTATTTTATTTGTGTCTAATTTTATTTTATTTATTTTATTCAAAGAAATATTTCTCAATTTCTGCAAACATAGGTTTTTTGTTTATAATATTGTCTTACGTTTACGCAAATGTTATACATTGAAATTAAACACTTTATACGGATTTTGTCGCGTTGCACTTTTTTACATAATTTTGAAAACTCTAACACTACTATTATTGAACTTTACTATGCTATTTAATTTAATTAAAACTATTTATATTTAAGTTTACACTTTGCCCCGACGTTTCGGTTGCTTTACAGCAGCCATGTTCACGGGAAGACTAAGATGGTAGTTGTCCCAATTAACTGTCTTATATCAACCAGCTTAAGGCAGCATATCATTTAATGTGATAAGTTTTACGCCACTTTGTATAGATAGGTTTACTTTGGCGGTAAGGTTGATGTAGTATTATAGAATCAAAAAGATTTTAGGGTATACAAACTACTGTATTGAAGTGAAATGGTAGAGACGAAATATGTCTGGCCAGCATCTCAAAATGTTAGAAGATTTTGTTTCAGTTCATTCAAATAATAAGGATGGTTAGGCACTAAGGTACATATATTATTATTACACAAATATTTTAGGAGCACAGGTTAACGTTAGGTAAGTATATTAGTTATCATATATTAAACAAAATATTGGCATCCCGCAATCCTTTTTCTAGAGGCATCTCGATAGTAAATGATAGTATACGAAATCTCAACGACCGGACCCTAAAGCAGAATCTACAAAGCCAGCTGATAAGAGGAAGGACAGTTTATCAAATTTATTAAGAATAATATAAGTAATTCGTTAGTCCCTTTGAAAAATATTGTGCTAAGCTTGCGTTCGATCGTAAGATCCTAAACTTGCTTCCCAGATCGAACAGAGTGTTGTAGAGTTTCTCATTTTGGTGATTGTTCATATGGCACGGAGGCTCGATATGTCTGTGATAGACAGAGACAGGCCTCATATTGCGTGGGCCTAAAATTGCTGGCGAAATGTGGATGTAATAGTTGCCACTTCGAGAATATAATATGTATAGTATGTTAACTGAATATTTGATTTAAAAGTAATTGCCTTGGTTCTTGTATATAAACAATTATTATTATTATTGTATCACCATGTCGCAGTGTACTATAAAAAAATACAATTAATGCACATAAACTACACTTGCCTGCGGCTTTGCTCGCGTAAGTATAGGTTAGGTTAGATTAGTCACAGTTCTTTTTTCCGGATGAATGGTACCATAAGTCCTATTTTGTTCTCTGACAACGAGTATACGAAATTTCATGATGATCGGACAAGTAGTTAAGGCGTGAAAGCGTACCAAACAAATTAACTCATATTCGCGTTTATAATATTATAGTTAGGATATATCGACAAATAATAATTGTTCCGTGAGGAACAATTATTATTTGCCTATAACCAATACTAATTGTCCGGTGTAGGATTAGAACCCATATCATTAGGCGCGGCGGCAGCGGAGTGGCGACCGTTTGCCAGCTAAGCCATCTATCTATATGAATTTATTCATTTGATATTATATTTTGTTCAATTAACGCCTTCTTTCGTGTCGTACTTACATGTACAAAAGTCTTGTGACTTTATTATATATATAGAACCTTCAATGAAAGCTTTAAACTTAACGGGTTGAAATAAACTTGGATCAAATATTATTTTCTCAAAAGTAATTTAAACTTTGTAAATATGCTTCAGAAAGTTTTTAAATAATCTTGAAAGGTCTTAATATCATACATATACTAGCTGTACCCACGAATTGTCAAACATTAATCATTTATGTATTCGAACGTACTTTAAAATTGTCAAACGATTAAAATAAAACAAACATAAGAGTAAAATGTTAAAGCTTATATCACTGGAAGCCATATTCAAATTAGATTTTGTTGTTGGGGCAAAACGGAATGTCAAACAGATTCGGAGTTCTATTTAAAATATAAGCCAAGTTTAATACCTTTCAGATATTATGATACTTTTGGGATAATATGATTTTGAATTTTTGGCATAGTATACATATTATGTATGATAAATTAACTCGTGAACACGGCTAGTAAAATGCATTTCTGCAACTAACATTATTTTGCAGTTTTCACGATGTAAAATAATTATTAATATACATAACACACAAATCCAAGTAAAACAGATCATCAAGCTGTCCTACTAACGTAAAAACAATAACTTCCTAAAAATAAATGCATGCCTAGCTGTACAAAAGTAAACATGACTAATCTTAAAGCGGCCATACGTGTTATCAACTTTGCTCCTGTTTACTCTTTCGCTGACGATGAACATTTCACTGAATTACTTTATAAATGTATTACAATATGCAATTAATAGAAATACCGCATCAGTAAAATTAAAGATAATACAAAAACATGAAGCCCTGTTTTACACTGGGTGTTTTGCGATCTATAAGACGAAGGGACAATCTTCATTCAAAATCTAAACGATCACCTGAGAATAAGATTATTATAATAACATACAAAATATATCGGAACTTCTGTAATAATCTGTAAAAGAAATTAAAATCAGACTGTAACAAGGCCGAATTTAAAAAGGCAGACATATATAGCAAATTAGTTTGGAAATTCATTAAAACCAGTACCTACTAATTAGTTACTACTAACATATATAAACTCCCAACAAAGCTAATAACTTTTTGTTAACATTGGCAAAAATTTAGCAGGAAAATTTCATTCTCAGGAAATCTACTTTTGTCTTTCCCGCCATAGTTTCTCCTCAGTCCAGGCTTAAATCCTTTGTTTTGCTAGATAATGATATAGACGAATGCCTTAATGCAATTTCTGGGCTACAGGAAACTTGTGCAGTTGGTTGACATAAAATCCCAACGTCATCAAAAGATTTAAACGTTTTCTTGTCCAACATTTGATTCTTATATTTAAAATATGTATGTCCGAAGGAATGTTGCCTAAATTATTAAAAAAGCTGTTCCCGTTCTATAAATCCAAAAACAAAACCGTTTTAAACAATTAAAGATTTACCAAAATTGTCCACAACTTTAGGAAGTAATCGTGTATACGTGGCTTATCTCACGGTAAACCAGTAGCGATATCGGGAAGCTGTAAATCATCTTTTAGCACAGCTAATTAACGTCAAATTAGTTTCACTTGAATAATTTTAAGAGTTTATTTTATTACCAGCTTTTTACGACCAGCCTTAAGATAAGGATGTTCATAGATACTTAACCATATATAAACCCTAAACTTTAGCGAACGATTCATTCCTAAAACTTGGTAAAACTAAATGAAATAAAAGATTTTTTATTGGTTTTTATTTATTAATCAAAATAATTACTAAAAATGTGTTAAAAATGTTATACTAACAGGAACTCAAAATTTAAACAAATTGTGATGCTATTTTATTTAAAACGCAAATAATTGTTGCGATGCTAAAAAACAACTCGTGGGGAAATGCTCCTTATGCATACCCACTCGCCACAAGGTGAAGCGAGAGGGTTATGTCGGGCTCTCTCGAAACTTCGGGCCTACCGACTACCACAACCCCACGGTCTGCCAACTCGCTGCTTTGTATGATGGGTGGGTCGATGAAACTGAAACTGCATCAGCGAAAGAATCTATTGCCGTCCGGGCATTGCCGGACTTCCTGCTGCATAGCAGCCGCGTCGCATACACTATCGCTGCGCTACTGGAGTTGAATTACTTACAAATATTTTTATGATAAAAAAGAAACCTACACTCGACTGCATGGATGGTGTAGTGGTTTAAGTGATCGTCTCGCCACTGCCACTTCGCTGAGTATTGTGGGTTCGAATCCCACACGGGACAAAAATACGTCTCGCGCGATACAGGAATTATTCCTAGTGCGGGAGTTGTCTTTGGTTTAGAAAAAAGGAAACTCATCGCAAACGAAAATTAATTAGATCAAAGCTTAGCCCAATCTAATGACCAATTTAACATCCGTACAGACTAAAATACCGCAGAAAAAATGTTTTCTTTGCATTCTAGTATTTGCTTCACACTCTAATAACTTAACAATGTTAAGACGCTTATATATTTAAAATAACTCTTAAAGGAAATAGAAAAAGTAAAAACTCTTTCAATTACATTTACATTTCTTTAGAAACAAATATTTTCAATAACGAACAATTTGTACAGTTCTGCTTAGTTTATCCAGGCGTATACTAAAGTATACACGTCAATGCGATGATTCATAATACTTGTCGTAGCTTACAATGTGTATATCTAAGAAACACGAGCGATGTTATCATAACTTAGAGCTCAGAAACATAAACATCGATAGGGCGTCTCAAGTGTCGCTCAAGTGGCACCCGCGCAACGGGTGTCTAATTGCCGGCTTTTGTTTATTGTTTACATTAAATGCGCGCGGGGTCTGAAAGGTCTGACGTTTTCAAATAAAGCTTAAATTACAATAATAATAAAAAGTTACCCACATTCAACCTTTCTTACGTTAGAGTAGCTGACGCCGCGACTTAGCTTGCACTTTTGTTCAATCGAAGTGGTAACCGAATATACCAGCCACTTCATAGTGAATGAAAATATAAACTCACTAGATGTTCCCGCGGTTTCACCCACGTTTATCGTTACTACGCTGCCCCCGTGGGTCGTAGCGTGATGTTATATATTCTTCGATAAATAGGCTATCCAACACTAAAATAATTTTTCAATTCGAACCAGTAGTTCCTGAGATTAGCGCGTTCAAGCAAACAAATAAACAAACTCTTCAGCTTTATAATATTAGTATAGATAGTCAAGTTTTATAAGTGTCAGACAAAGTCAAAGTCAAAATTCTTTACTTCCATAAAATGTTTATACACTTCTTGGAAACGTCAATTAACTAACAAAAAAAAAAACAGTAAATAAAAGTTTAGCATTGAAAAAAGCCAGGTACTCCTCTACTGACTGTAACTAACTTTGTGACCTAAATGCTGCACAGATGGCGTAATGTTTTAAGTACCTAGTCACTGCCACCGCACCGAGTGTTGTACACAGAACAAAAATTTGTGTGTTTCACAAATAGTTGTTCGGAGTCTGGGTGTTCTTTGTGTGCTAAGTTCTGTTCTGTACTCCCGCACCAGGAAATAATCCTAGTGCGGGAGATGTCTACTCATAATAAAATTAAAAAATCATTTAAATGAATAAAGATATTCTAATTTAATTTTCAGTAACCGTAATTTATTATCACTTGATAAATGAAGAATCAATAATACTATTTATTTACTAGCGTTAGGAACAAACCTTATCTCTTGCTAATTATTTTTTGATAGCGTATGCTAAGGAAGCCTGGAAAATTTAACAGCAGGAAGACGGAGTGGAATCATAAATATAATAAATTTACATAACCTTAAGAAGCTAGTAGTCCTATTAATAGATAAATTAAATGATTATTATTAATGTGCGTGAAACATGGCAGTAATATTGTTAAAATTATAAATAAAATATTTAAATAAAATTAAGTGATAAACTTTATTTCCATTAATACATACATACATGCATAGATTCACGCCTACAGTAGGCAGTAGGCAGAGTCTACAGATTTCCATTTTCTACGATCCTGACACACTTCTCTGGCTTCATTCACTTTCATAACATTCCTCATACACGCTCGCCGGTTTAAGGTGCTCTTAATTATTAATAATACATTATAATCAATGTTAAGCTTAAATACATTTTAAATTTTATTATGATGATAATAATTAAGAAAATAAAATATAATATCAACAAATTTGTTATTAGTCTTATTAGAATAATAATTACATTTATTTGACCCGTTATAGGTATCAATATTAAAAACAATTCATCTACCTTATATACTTTCTTAAATTTCATATTTGGTGATTCTCTTATACATCTTGGTAGGAATCAATGGTATGTTCAAATGATTGACCCGGTGACTACATGGATATCGCAGTATCTGCCTAGCCTTATTACCTCCCTATATTATTCCTGCTATAGGGATAGAGAGAAATATAATCGTAACTAATATTAGAAATTTGAATGTGAGTTTGCTTGTGTGTTACGCTTTCACGCCTTAACTACTCCATCAATCATCATAAAATTTCACATACTCGTTTTCAGAGGAACAGAAAAGGACATAGGGTAGGTTATCCCCGTTGCCCTAGGCATCGTGCCTCCGCGCCACTTGTCGGCACCGGTCGTAACCTGTCGCACATGCCTTTGCGCCATCGGCATTATGAACGAAACAAAGAAATATTTTTTAATTAGTTTCGTAAAGGACAATAAGTAGCAAAGACCTTTACGCCCCAATTAGAAAAGATAAAGCAAAACATAGATTAGGGCGTAAAGGTCTCTAAGGCCAAGGATCTATTAACAAATACCTAACATGTTTACGACTGTTTGATTTGTTATAATAATATTGTTTATGATGTCGTATAAAAAGTTCAATGCAAAAATGAGATTACGACCTCATAAATAATTAAAACATGACTTTACGTTCCCTATTGAAAATTAGTTTTAAGATAAATCCCAAATAGTAAAAGAAACGGGCTAGAGCTGTTGAAAATCCAGGTCGTAAGGGGCTTTTTTTAAAGTTAGGATTATGTTAAGTATATCGATAGAGCTTGCAAACTTTACAAACAGCTACAACTTTTTGCTGACTATTTAAAAGATCGATATCTATATTAAAAATAGGCGAAATCATCAGTAAGGACATTTCAAATACTTCTTTTGGAGTTCATCAGAGAAGTATTATCAGTTCTATTCTTTTCTTTATTTACATGAATGAAAAAATAATTGTATCTTCTTAACGGGGTTATTATATCATACACAGATGACACAGCAATATTATACTGTTTACTACTAAGTCACGCATTGAAGCCTATCAGCGAGCACAAGAAGGTTTCAATACTGTCCAAATAGTAAATGGCTCTCTAACAACTGTTTAACAATGATGATAAATTATAGCAATAGCTTAGTGGGGTACCGCTGGACTGCCACGCAGAGGTCTCGAGTTTAATCCAGAGACGCGCTCACCTGATTTTGCGTTGTTATGTGTATATTAAATAGTTAATTGTTGCTTGCTTTAACGGTGAAGGAAAACATCGAAAAGAAACCTGCATGTCTGAGAGTTCTCCATAATGTTCTCAAAGATATGTGAAGTCTGCCAACGCGCAGTGGGACAGCGTAGTGGACTATCCCTAATACTTCTCACACTGAGAAGAGGTCCATGCCCAGCAGTAGGACAGTTTAATACAGAGCTAATATTATTATTCAAATCTAAGACGGTACGATTTCAGCGATTATTTCTCCTACGTACGAGCAAGCTCTGGAATGAACTGCCTGCTTCGGTGTTTCCCGAGCGCTATGATAATATACCCTTCTTCAAACGAGGTTTAAAGAGAGTTCTTTTTCATGGTAGGCAGCGCCTTTGCTTTGTCCTGACATTGCTGAAGTGCATGAGCAGCGGTTACCACTTTCCATCTAGTGGACCGCTCGCTTGTCTGCCACTAATGGAAATAAAAAAAATATTTAAAATTTTAACAAATTATGAATACACAAAAAACAAAATACATATATTCAGTTTTCAATGAGGAACAAGAACACGCCTCTTTTAAGAAACAACTTTTATGCTCACAATCGTAATTGTCTATTATCTGCTGACACCGCATGCGCATGCCCCACTTTAGCAGCAACCGATTGTATAAAATACTTAGGCAAGACGCTTGAAAGTACTTAAATGATTTTAGCAACATATTGATTTATTATGCAATAGAGTAAGTAAACTAATAAATTATGTTTAAAATAATCTTCGTAGCGATGTAAAATTTATATTACAAACACCACCTGGTGTATTAAGCATTATGCCAATCAATCATAACCCATTGCGTAATATTGTGGGGTGAAGCATCGAAAAACACAGTCCACTAACGTTTTAACTGTTCGTCAACTATTTATTATTCTGCACATTGTACTTAAAAAACATACGTTACTTCCTTGTGGGAAGTAATGTATGTTTTTTAAGTACAGACGAAAGAAAGTAATACTTAGTTTGCAAAAATTTCCAAACTAAGCATGCATACATAAAGAGATTTTTATTATTCTTAGGGCTTTTTTTGTACTATTCTTCTCGCTAGCCTTTATTATTCCCAAGTCACTTGGGAATAATAAAGGCTAAATAAGTTATCAGATATATTATATAGCATTAATCATAATCGATTTCATATAGTTTTAACACAGTACCTAAAAACACAGTACCTAAAATTTAATATTATTATTATAAATAGACCAATAACATTTCCGACTCAGAAACATGATAGCCTGGAATCGCACTATTGGGTAAAGCCCTCTACACAAATCACTTATATTTTAATCATTTGCCGACTTACTATAGCTCCAATAAAATTCAGTTAAAGAACTGCCCAGGAGACATAAAAACGCTAATGAATCATATTACACCGGAGGAAGCAATGCAATTGCTGAAATGTCAATTTTTGATTAAATTTACCGAGAGTCCATTATAGAAATGGACGTGGCTTTCTATTGGTGAACTTGTGGCAAGGCTTCCTACTGAGTGCTAAAGGTGTAATTATTTCATACTAACTTTAAAAGCAATCCTTAAGATAAAGGTTCATATGCTATAGCTTTATTTTTGAGTATTTGTTAACGTTAAACCCAACATACAAAAGTGTCGTTTGAAATCGATGGTTTTGACGAGCTACCTTTTGAATTTTATCTATTTTCCTCAAATGTGCTATGTCTGTAGGTATATGCACCGTACCTACTATATAATATTTAAAACCATTGGGTTATGTTATTGCGACATGATGTCATTCGTTACTTTTATTCGAAAATGTGAATTAAGTTCACAAAGGGCTATTAATTTTATGTGCAAAGTTTGTTTATATAAACAAAAAGCGCTTACAATAGCAATGCTTGTTTGAAATCATAAAACAGTGTAACTAGAACTTATGAAGGTAAGTTTTGTTTCGGCGAAATACGCTTATGCATCTGAATTCGAAATATATCAAGCTTCTGTTACAATGTATGCTTTGACGCATACTGATTACATTGTTGTATTAGTAAACTATATAGAGGTTAACAACATGGTTAGGTATTGTTAAAATTGTATTTTTAAGATATAAGGTTAGTTATGTTATTAGAATGTCTCGGCCTGTAATACAGGGTTATTAAAAATTGTAATACATAACCCGTGACTTATTTTTCATACAAAAATACAAACATTGGTATTGGTTGCTCTTATCGCCAGACTAAGATTTCAGACTACACGCAATCGCAAAAGCAAACAACAAATAAAATAGCGCGGGCAGGGTCGCTTGTGCGGCGAGCTAGGCGCATGCTATTTTAACTTGATATATAATGATTTTTTGGCAAATATTGTGTTTTGTGAAAAGTGCTAAAAGAAAGAAAAGAAGACACAGGTGAAAGGTTATTAGTATTTTTCATTTAACCCTATAGATCCTAACGGTATTGCAGAAGTTTAAGATGTTTAGTACTCAATGCATGTATCTGGCGCTGGTAACATGTAAAACCTATTCCTGTGAGCAACATGCCTAAGTTACTCGTAAGGGTTACATGCACGAACCCTCGTGCATGTACCCATATGGTTACCCAACCATACTGTTTATTTGCGTAGATGCCTAGCATCGGTCTTTTATGCAAAGTATGTTTCGTGTTTATTATAGTACTTACCGAAGGCTGTGAGACGCGGTTATAAACGTAAAATTTCATTATATAATATCATAGCAGGTGGCGTTAGTAACTAACCAGTTATAAAACAGAAAAACAGCGTTTCGTGCAACTTACTCAGCGTTTCGACTTATCTAGGTTAGCAGCGCACACTTTTATTAAACCAGGGGAATAGGTTATGGGATACTGCTGACTAAGAATTGTTTACTTAGACGCAAACATGTGTTGATGCACATGTTTGCGTCTAAGTGCGATGATTACATTATCACCATTTTTCACATGGTGTAACTATAAATTCGCCGATTCGAATAATCAAGTGGAGAAGTAGGTATTAACCTCTCACAGAATATTGATGTAAAGTTTGATGTAAAGTAAAAGTATTTGTATTGCTGCATTTCGTTCAGTGGGTGTGTTCCCAGTTCCTAAAGTGTAGTTATAATTCCTTAAAATAACAGAACCAAAGTTAAGCACCGTTGAGTTGATAAAATCAACACTTTTTGTTTAATACATATGTATATAAAATATACATTTACCATAATAATGAATGTGTTTACAATTACTCCGTGTAAAAAACTTAAAATAATTAATATTTTCGCCGACAAAATTACGTAAATTTGCACGAAAAATGCAAAAACGTAAGCTCGTGTTACGTGATTTTAGATTATATTTATAACAATAGAAATCTATCCTACATTACAGCTTAAACAAAACATAAATAGTTATATTACAATTTGTCCGTCCCAAATATTTAAGTTATTGGTTGACAATAAAGAATGTATCTTTACCAATATCACCTGTTGTTGCCGACATATATATGGAGGACTTCGAGGCTCGAGCTTTGCAGACTACCACCATCACACCCAGGATTTATGAGAGGTATGTAGACGATACTTTCACAGTATTACCAACAGATAGTGTAAATGCATTCCTAAAACATCTTAATTCCATTAATAATAAAATCCAATTTACTATGGAATTAGAGGCTAATAATTCATTAGCTTTCTTAGATGTATGTACTTGTCAACAGGAATCCTGATCATACTTTGAGCCACACTGTGTAAAGGAAAAGACCCATACAAACAGGTACTTAAACGGTGAATCTCACCACCATCCTAAACAGTTAGCTACCGTGAGAATGTCTTTGTTTCAGAGAGCCCACGGGATATGTGACAAGAAACACCTGGACGCCGAGCTTCAACATGTCAAGCAAGTACTGCAAGACAACAAGCTCCAACAGCGGCGCCGCCGTCACAGATCCCGAGAAAAGCCAGCCACAGTCGAGCGCCACCCTGCCATACTACTATATGTAAGGGGTGTCACTGACAAGATTGGCTACATCTTGAAGCGAGCTTCAATCAACACATACTTCAAGCCGCCAACGAAGATAAGTCAATTTTTACCATCCGTCAAGTGCCAATTACCTTTACAAGATGCAGGGGTCTATAAAATAGATTGTGACTGTGGACTCTCATATATTGGGTAAACCAAGAGAAGCATAGGCATCCGCATAAAAGAACATATAGCTGATGTTAAACACCAACGCTCTTTGAATTCTGCTATGTGTGAACATGTGCAACAGGGGACCAACCACTACCTACGATTTGACAAACCACATATACTCGCAAAAGAACACCGATTCCTACCAAGGATGCTTCGAGAGGCTATTGAAATTAAAAAGCATCCTAATTTCAATAGAGAGGATGGTTGGAATGTAGCACCAGCTTGGGATCCAGTCATACAAATAGTCAAATCCAAGAAGAAGCAAAACACAGCTAGACTTCATAATACTTTGAGCTTATTCTGCGTAAATAGGAACACCAAAGATTAAATTATGTTCGGGTACTTTAAAATAACTAGCTACACTTCAGAACGTTGGGACACTACCATCTTAGTCTCCCCGTGAACATGGCTGCTGTAAAGCAACCGAAACGTCGGGGCAAAGTAGTAAAGTTCAATAAATAGTAGTGTTAGAGTTTTCAAAATTATGTAATAACATTGTTTAAAGTAAAATAAACAACGTGACAAAATCTGTATAAAGTGTTTAATTTCAATTACAATACTTGTATGCCTTGGGCTGCTTAAATACTATATCATAAAAGCATTGTCATAGCCTTTGCGGGCAAGAGACATACACACTGCCTCGTTCTAGAGTATGCATGATGGTTAGGCCACTGATGTTATTAATTATCCAGCTTTTAACGATATTATCATATTGCCTATTAAAATAACACGGTTCAATACAAATAAATCTTTTTTGATCTCAAACATAACCCACTTTACCAGAACCTCTCTTAGCAAATATTATAACAATTCGAAAACCAAATCG
Source organism: Catocala nupta (assembly GCA_963675205.1). Lineage (NCBI taxonomy): Eukaryota > Metazoa > Arthropoda > Insecta > Lepidoptera > Erebidae > Catocala > Catocala nupta. The sequence goes on from OY776082.1 coordinate 15,865,358, forward strand.
CGCACTTTTCTAAACAAGGAATATCAAATGGATTAGCCAAGTAAAGCTTCTGAATACGACTGTAATATCTTCAAAGAAATGCAAGCGCTTTTAGAATTACACATAATGTGTTATTGAAAATGAAAGGAAAATGTTAAGCGTATGTACATGGCGGCAGAGCAATATTATGTTTTGATTAAATTGGAATCTGTATTGTCAGAGAATTTATATATAGCACTATTGTGAACGAACATGTCTACATTTAGACAAGAGAATAAACTTAATTGCAAACAGTACATAATGTAATAAGTTATCGTGTTAAGTGTTTATTGTATATACATTCGTTGTTTATAGTAAACAACGTATGTATATACAACAAAATATATACCTACACATTCTGTTATCATGCTTATATTATAAATTAGATTTTGCCTAACTAAGGTAGGTTAGTTTAGTTTGTAACAACTAACAGTACTTTTCTGGATGAAAGGTACCTTTCATTCAGAAAGTGTAAAGCACGTTGTTATGTGCTCTGTAAATTTAAATACTGTCGACTTGTAGGTGTAGATGTAAATGTTTGTGAAGATATTTGGATCTTTGTTACTGAATCGTCTGGTGTTGAACGGATTTGGGTGGAACATAGCATGCAAATGCATACGCATTTAAAATATAGATCATGTTGACGTTTTGCCGGTACCGTGGGCAATATGCGAGTGACGCCGCGGGCAGAATCTAGTTAATAGTAACATCCCAGCCAGAGAAACGTGGGCGTAATATGCCTCTCCGTTAGTATATGACCATAATATGAAAACCTGAGTATGCGTGAGTATTACTAATATGTAGGTATGTATGGTCGAAAATATAGGTACATAGGGTGATGTTACTCTGGAAGTGTATTTATTAAGGCAACACTTTGGGGAGCAATGTAAAGCTTGGGTAACTGGGTCAGTCCGATGTGTGCTGCAAACAAGTAGGTAAAGAGATTTGGTAACTACGTTTCTACGCCGTGACACCGTAATCTCTGGAATCCTAACACACATTTGTCGAAGATACTTAGTGACTTTATTATTTCCGAACAGCGTGCCACGACTGTCGATTGTTATGTTTATTTCTTTTTCTTTTTCTTGCCTATGTGACTATCAGTGGTAAGGAATGTTAATAGTCAGCTACTTATTGATCTTTTATTTTTCTCAAGCGCAAACGAGGTTTAGGGAATCAGATTTCAGACATTGTTATAGTTTATAACGTTGCTTTTTATAAAAGCGAAGATCGCGCGAAAGCAGCTGACATCTGTCAGAACTTTAACAGTCGTGGTCCGCAGTATTGCAATTAAAAAATCTAGCTTAAGTTGCAATAAACTATTACGTGAAATAATACAAGGATGAGAGTATTACCTATCTTACTAGACTTTGTCCGCGATTTCTCCGATTAATAACTTCGATTCTATTAAACGGAATTATATGAAACGTATCTTAGATTTTAAGTTAAACCAAGCTACTAAACTACTAAATTATTAATACGGCATCAAACGTTGATCAGTGAATTAATAGATATAAAGAAAACCATAAAATCAGAAGCCATTGACAAGTTAATATACCTAATTTAGTTTTATAAAAATATTTCCAATCTTTACGGTAGTTAAACTGTAAATTAATAGATTAATAGTCGATAATATTGTTACGATAAATAACCAACACTAACACGCAGTACAGCTGTTACTTTTAAAATACTATAATATATTGGCTTGTCCAATATTTGCCTTAAACAGCAATTTCTGTCTTTAATTTATCCGGGTAAACTCAGCATGGCAACAAGTTGACACTATTGTGGTGACCCAACTATCGGAATTTATTCGCGACTACAATAACTTATTGCGTAGGTAGTCCTAATAATTGTTATCAAAGTTGATTCCAATCTATACCCAGGTCCTTTTACAGTACATTCTCTTTTAATGCTTCTAGGATATGACGCTACATTTAACCTACATTTCCACTTAGTCTTCAGAATTAAAGCCCTAAACATTGTGTTTTCATAGTTATTGACGCGTTATGTTTGGTCGCCACGTGTATTCAATAATTAAATTTAATTATTTCGATGAAATTTTCACCAGATACGATATAAGAAAATCTATGAACGAAAATTCGCAGGTTCAAGCAAGTTAACGTTCGTTCACGTGGTAAAAAAAAAACGAAAAATATACCATATAAGAAACTATTGTATGGTACATTTTTCTTCTATGCTTTATCTGGTACACAACAAATGCATTGTTAAATCATTCAGTTATACTTCCTGGACTATACTAGATCTCAAATAAATAGAAATTACGAAAAAACTACCTATATTTGTTTACTAAATAAGAAAGGTATAAAATTGACTATGAAAGAGATCCGATGAATTAAAACTATGTCATTGACCTCTGATTAACATAAAAAATAATAATATATAAATCGGTAATACGAGCAAGTAACAGCAAATTTATTTAATTATGGCTATATGAATAACAATAGTATTTTCACGTGTACGATCTCAGTTCATTATGTTGATATTAGATAGGATGCGCAATTATAATGTAAATTGACGATTCGAGTTTCAATTTATTGTATTACACAATTTACATTTCCCATCATAAATATTGATAAACAAAATTGAAGCCTTTACCAATGAAGTAAACAAAAATACGCTGTATTTATACGATCATTTTATAATAATATTTACAAACAATTCAACAGTTTAAAGTGCTTTAAACTGGAGACTGATAAGTTGAGTTGACTGATACTTCATCTGACAGAACAATATTTTAACATTTCGACAATTTTATAGTACTGACTGTACTGCGACCACGACAGAGATTTTGTAAAGTAGTACATAGGCTACTTAACAAAATCTCTATTGTGTTCATTATCTTACCGACGTGGCAAGCTGGCTGTGGGTCTTCTGAGTTCTGATGGTAAGCGTACTGCACCAAACGGTTCCAAAGGAATTTTCTCCCGCGGACGCTCAGGTTGTGGAATGAACTCCCTGCCCAGGTTTTCCCACAAGACTACAGTATGGGGTTCTTCAAAAAGGGCCTTAAAAGGTTTTTACAAGATCGGCAACGCGCAAGTGATGCCTCTGGTATTGCAGGCGTCGATAGGCTACGGTAACCATTTACCATCAGGTGGGCCGTATACTTGTTTGCAACTTTAGTAGTATAAAAAAATAAAAATAATAATAATAAAGAGCAATAGTGGTGATATTTACCTACTTTGAGTTAAGAGAGAGAATTTTTACCTTTATAACATTAGTAAATATGGATAATATTTGTAGATAATTAGACACCGATTGCAGACAGAGAAGAGAAAGATGAAGTCAGATAAATAATCTTTTTAATCTTAAAGTATTATCTTTTGGTGAAGATTCTAAATTAACTAAGAACATCTAACACTAAGTATAATTAATAGTATCCCATATTACCTATAGCTAATATATATAAACACATTATCGCCTAATGGGTTCTCAGTAGCAGCATGAAATCTGGGACTGTGCTCGATAGATAACGATAGTGTTGCCTCCTACTGCGTGAGAACTGAAACTATGGTTTGAAAAATTTGGATGTAATGCACCTCTGCGATATCACCCATGTATCGTGACATTGTGAGCGAACTAAATAGTTGAAAGCGAAACAAATAATAAATGGTTCACGCGGTCGCAATCGCGTTTAAAGTATAGTCTAGTCTAATTATATTATATTTAAGACACAACCTTATACTATGTTCAATAAGATTAAACCTAAGAAAATTACACCAAGGACAATTTACTTTTACTAAATTTTGTTAGCAACAATACAATTCTATTTCTTTGCTATGGTATACCTACACATTGTATTAGAGTTATGCCTGTGATAGTTCTCTATAATGAATCTGTCACATATAAGGAACGAAATCCAGTTTCGGGAGATATACTACATAGAAAAATATTACATGTTATGAGTCACAAATCTCTTGATGAGTATCCTTTGATTGCTGTCGTAATAATATTCTGAATTCTTTAGGCCTATCAGCAGCAATAGCCTATCGAGAGACCGTTGGACTGCCATGCAGAGTTGTTTGAGTTTGATTTAGAGGCACGCATCTCTGACTTTTCCAAGTTATGTGTTTATTAAATAGGTAATTATCGCTCGCTTTAACGGTGAAGGAAAAATATCGTGAGGAAACCTGCATGTCCAAAACTTCTCGAAGATTGGTTAAGTCTGGCACTCCGCACTGGGCCAGCGCGGTGGACTATGGCCTAATCCTTCTCATACTGAGAAGAGGCTCGTGTCCAGCAGTGAGACGGTTTAATACAGGGTTAATATTATAAAACTAGAGGCTTCCTTTTTTTTTTTGAAATACTTAGAATATAAATACAAATGTGACTTTGTTTGTTAGTTCGTTAAGCTTTCACGCTCTAACTATACCACTGATGATCATAAAATTTCGGAAACATAGAGTACCGTCCATCTGTTCTCGAGCGAGCAAAGCCACAGCAAAAAGCTTGTAGAAGAATAAATTAAATGTTCCCTCATAAACAACATTCTATATATTTTTCATTATTTGTAATAGGGGTTAAAGTATGAAGTTGCCGTTGTATAGTAATAGATATTTTGAATTGACATAAATCCTTCACGGTGTGAGATTTTCGAGTGAAACTTTTTTCACATGATACCTATAATATTCTTCTTAAAAAATGTGCAATATTCGATTTTCGACTTTCAATTGTTTTTTTATTCAGCGTAAACGGAAAAGAACAATGATATATAAACTACAGATACGTTGCCCGCGCTTTGTAGTGGCAACATGAATGCAAGGTAATTACCAAAGTCTATTTAATCACGTACCAACCAGTGCCGCGGGTGTACGTGTAATAACTAAAGTGATATTGTCTTCTGTTTACGTGAATGTTATTCATTGAAATTAAACTCATTTATACGGATTTTATCGCGTTGTTTATTTAACACTGTATTACATAATTTTTAAACTGTTACACTACTACTACTATTGAATTATATAAATTTTTAAGCTAATAAAATTATTAAAACTATTAAAACTATTTATATTTAGGTTTACACTTTCCCCGATGTTTCGGTTGCTTTTCAGCAGACATGGTCATTGTCCATCCTTGACATACCCAGGAATTAGCGGCATGGCTTAACGTTACCTTACCTACAAAATAGGCACATTTGCATCAAATCAAACAAGATAAAAAAGTATGAAAAATGTGCCTCATGATTTGACTAATCTGCTGATAGAAATGCGTGTTGAAACTTGTGTTGCCTTGTTGAATCGGTACAGAAATAATAATAATAATAATAAGTTTATTTATCACCAAAAATTAACTGGTACAGTGCACAATTTAATTATTATAATAGCGTAACTATATACAATTTAAGAAGGTACACTATTTGAGCCCTGTCTCTTAAACTAGGCAATAATACCTTTATCTTAAGAGACAGTGTTCGGTATGATAAGAATTCACATTATACAACCGCGCACAGTTATTCTATTGGATAAGGAAAATAAATGATAAATGAAGGAATATTGGATCGAATTGTGACATGTGACATAAAGTCAGCAGCGTTAAACGTTCCCAGGTTAAACGGCGCAACATTGTCCTAAAGCAAAGCTTATCAATAAACGGTAATGGTTTGGTGGTCTCTTCATGGTGTTATTCACTATAGCTTTCTCAGGTCTAGTCAAGCAATTACAGCAGATGTTTATTGTGCCGAACTTCGAACAATGATGGCGAACCTGGCAGTGTAACAGCCCCGACTCGTGAATTGATCTTACCCATTATTGCTCTATGATAACGCAAGACCACACACTGCACGAGAAACCGTTGTAACTCTACAGGAGCTGCAGTTAGAAACCTTTTTTCTTTCGTGACTACGATAATTTTCTACGTGATAAAAATTTTCTTCCCTTGATGCAATACAAGGACATCAGGGTGCCTAGTGCGAGTTTTATTTTACTTTAACGTCATTGAAACGTTTACTGCCTTTGACTCTCTGATTGGTTAAGGGCTTGGAGCTGGCCAGTCGAAGTGTCAAACGTCATAAATGTGTCAAATCGCATTAACGTAAAACAAACTCACAGTAGGCACTCAGAAGATAGCCACATACTACGCGTGTGCTTATGCTTGGTTAAAATACGGGATAATTTTATGGGCGAAAAGTATAGATGCACCCACATTATTTACACTCTAGTAAAAACTAATTAGAACCATAGTAAACATTGATAAAACAGATAGTTGCAAGCCTCACTTCTTCAGCTTGTATGTATTCGAAATACGTAAATTTGTCCGACAATACCCAGATTTTTACACTAAAAGGGAAGACAAAAACGAAAATTATACTAAGGCACAGAAACATACTTAACCTGCCTAACTCGCGGCTGTTTAGTCGCATACACTTGTCTAGTATATGTATTTGTAATGTCTATAAAAATATATAATAAATTACCAGATACCATAGAAAACAAAAACAAATACAACAGTTTTATTAATAAATTAAGAAAAGCTATTATAATAATATAAATGAATACCTAAATGACAAATTATAACCACAAACTAATTTAATATACCTACCTGTATTAATTTAAAACTTAGCGTTCAAATAAATAAATATTATTAGTATAAAAATATAAATAAAAAAAGTTGAAAAGTAGAATCTGGGTACATCAGAATTATTGATTGCTTATTTACGTATAATTAATCATTGCTGCAATATTAAAAAAAGTATACCAGTGGCTTTCTCCTTTCTTCTCTTCTATCTATTTTGCCGTGCACGACATATTTAGTCTTTTATTCTTTGTAACAACATGTAATACTTATGGAGAGCAATAAAGTATTGAAATTGAAATTGAAAGATGTTGCTGTCGCTGTCAAAAAACTGTTATTACGCTACTGTTATTTATGTTGTTGACAGCGGGGTAAGGGACACAGCGTGTAGGAAGCACGCGACTTGTGCTCCTGGGTTGGCAAAAATTATTTGGCACATGGGTAGTGTAAAAAGAAAGTTAGGCGTCATGTAAAGCGATATCTATTTATTTATTTATTTATTACACATACAATTATCAATACCTAATACGATAATGTAGATTGTCACAAATTAATAACTCAAAGTTAGTGCATATAATCACCTGACGGCCCGTAATATTTCAGCGCTTCGTACGCCTCAGCGTGCAATGGCCGTCAGGTTAATTAGAGGCTACCGCACGATCTCGTTCGAGGCAACGAGCCTCCTCGCCGGATCTATGCCCTGGGACCTGGAAGCGGCGCTTCTGGCGTCGTTCTACCGTTGGCGCCAGGAGGCGCTGGCTCGAGGCGAAGGACCACCTCCTCCCGCTCTAGAGGCGGCACGGTCCGAGCTCCGCCAGGTCCTGGTGGAAGAATGGAGGAATCGACTTGTGCACCCCAGTGCCGGGCACGCCACGATCGTGGCGGTAAGTCCCGTGTTTGAGGAGTGGCTGGAGAGGCGGCATGGTGCCCTCACCTTCCGGCTGACACAGGTTTTGACTGGCCACGGTTGTTTTGGCCGGTTCTTGTGTCGTATACGCCGGCAAGAGACGCCCGGTTGTCACCACTGCGGCGACTGCCGCGACGTTGTAGAGGACACGGTGCTGCACACTTTGGCAGTTTGCCCCGCATGGGCATCGCAGCGCCGTGATTTGATCGCGGCAGTCGGATCGGTTGCCCTCTCGCTCCCGGCCGTAGTTCAGTCTATGGTCCGGAGTGAGAGGTCGTGGAACGCCGTCGCCTCCTTCTGCGAGGAAGTGATTTCCATCAAGGAGGCGGCGGAGCGGGAGAGGGAGCGTTGAAACCCTCTCCCCAACCGCAGAGCCGGGCGCCGGAGGGCGCGCGATGACCTCCAGCCACTCTGAGGTTTGACCTGGGGGTAGCGGGCTTTGTGGGCCTGCCCGCCATCCGTTCAGCACCAGGTCCGAGAGGCGGCGTGCGTGTTCCCACGCGCGCCTCAGTGTCGAGTCCGTCTCCCTTCTAGGGGGGAGACAGTAGGGAATTTTTTCGAGTGAGTCCTTTGGGTAGGTCACTTGTGTAGTGGCCTGCCGTTTCAGACGGCAGGCCGTAATCTCGGCGGTGTCGTGACCGCATGCGAAAGCGATTCGCGCGGCCCCGTCGATAGTGGTTTTGTCGAGGAACACCGTAGTAGGTTTAGTCGGTATTCCGGGAGGTACTTTCCTATTATTCCATCTTTCTTTTACCCCGGTGAGTCCGACATAATCCCTCCGCCCGCCCCCGTGGAGGGATATGCATCATTGCATTCCCCCAAGTAAAAAAAAAAAAAAATATATATAATCACAATTTTGTAGTTTAGTCAGTAATAAGAAATTTAAATATTAATAATACATAAAATAAATTTTAAGCAACATTAACGTATTTTTATAATAATGTCAAATGTAATTTCAATTAGTCAATATAATTATTCTAAATATAAATAATATTTGTATTATACATTTACTCAAGTATATATAATTATGTTAATTACAATCAATTATAATAAATAAACACAAATAAAAACAGTTTTAAGTCTTAGATGATAAGTGCTCCAGTGTTATCGTCTCGAATTCCGCCAGGTACCAGGTAAAAATATCACTTCTGGCCGCTATGTCATTCAACATCCTATATATATATTAACATTGACACAATGTGTTATCGTATAACACATTGTAGTTGTACCTCCTCTCGAAGGAAGCTAAACATTCTTGGAACACCGACCGCATACTAAATACAACAAGACGTTAGAATACAGGTGTCAGTTGTCAGTCATTAAGACTGCCAGCTTGAAAAGGGTTTATATCTATAGAAATCATAGGGACAGCTGAGTAAGGATAAGAATAATGTCATAACGCATCGGGTGCCTCCATGATAACTTTAATCTTTAAGAACCAATTGATCGTCGAGGTAAGCCTAGAACATTTCAGGGTTAGCCTTTAAAGATTTAAAGACGCGGATGGATAGCAAGAGATATGAACACACTTATCGTAGTAAATGGAAATCCGTAGTCTCTGCCTACCCCTCTGGGAAACAGGCGTGAATCTATGTATCTATGTATGTATGTATGTATGAACATACTTCATTTTTGCCTGACAGTGAAGTAACGTAATTTTTAATAATAATCATACGGTTGTCTTCTGTTTACGCGAATGTTATTCATTGAAATTAAAGTACTATATACGGATTTTATCGCGTTGTTTATTTAACACTCTATTACATAATTTAGAAACTGTTACACTACTATACTATACTATTAAACTTTACTAATTTTAAGCTAATTAAATTATTAAAACTATCAAATCTATTTGTTTTTAAGTTTACACTTTCCCCGACGTTTCGGTTGCTTTTCAGCAGCCATCCCAGCCAGCCTCCCCGTGACCATGGCTGTAGTGTAACAGTTTCTAAATTATGTAATAGAGTGTTAAATAAACAACGCGATAAAATCCGTATATAGTAGTTTAATTTCAATTAATTTCAATAAGTATCATACGGACTGATTATTTGGTAACCCTATATAAAAAGACCTCTTGTAATGTTGATCGAATTAAAGCCAAATTAAAAATACTCTTCTAAATCTATAACAATTTATCACACAAATTATCCTGCATCTACCTAAGTATATACAGGGTGTCCAAGAACCTGGCGTCCAACTGGATTCCCACGATGCCCCAAGTTCTAACAGTACTCAGAAAAATATTTTAAAAAATCCACCCCATGTACTTACAGAATTATACTGATTTCAAAAAAAAAGGGGAAATGAGCACCCTGTGACATACTTTTGAATGCTGTGACTGCTAATGCTGATAATTTCGATATTTCTTGGAGGTTTTGTAATCTAGGGTATTGCTGTGTCTAAATAGAATGTAAAAATAAAGTACTTATTGTACCATTTTAAAATAAAATATTATTTTAACTAAAGGTGATATGGAAAACTATTGAATTTCGCAACTTTGACCGACTGTAGTGTAAAAAAAATGTACCAAAATAGTATGGCAAGTGACGTCAAATTTTGACGCGTTTATTCCTCTTTTTAAAAAGGTATAATACTTACACATTAATTTGAAAAAAAAAATTTTGATAATATTTTTACTCAACAACCCAATTTTTACGAAGTGCCTACCTACTAACGGTAACTGTCGGACCCTTTCTTATCTTAGAAACTGTTATGTTACTACTATTATTTACTTCGGTTCCAAGAGTGAGCAAGAAGGAAATACACACAGGTAGATGGGTTCCCAGTAGAATAAAAGCAAAGAATGTTAGTTTAAAGATATTTTATTACAATAAATGTTCAAAATGTTGACCACCCGCGGCAATACAAGCTCTCACTCTCCTTAAAAAGGACCGCTTTATGTTTCGCGAGTAACTTTTTTGACGTATCACCTGCACTGCTTGTGTTATCTTCTCACGAAGGTCAGCGATGTCATTAATGGGCTTCGCATAAACGAGCTCCTTCATAGTTCCCCAGAAAAAAAAATCCAGCGGATTTAAGTCAGGTGAGCGGGCTGGCCACGGGATTGTTCCTGATCGCCCAATCCACCTGTTCGGGTATTGCTCGTCCAAAAACTCTCTAACGGATACGCGAAAATGTGCTGGACAGCCGTCGTGTTGGAACCACATATCTGGTGGGGTCTCTTCTAGTAAGTTTGGCAAATCATTTTGAAGAAAATTTAAATATGATTCGCCAGTCAAATTCTCGGGCATCTCAAATGGACCAATAATATTCCCACAGAGAATACCGGTCCACATGTTCACTTTGAACCGGTACTGGGATCTATCTTCTCGCATCAAGTGCGGATTTTCCACATGCCACTCGTGCAAGTTGTGTAGGTTCATGTAGCCATCCTTCTTAAATGTAGATTCATCTGACCACAAAATTTTGTCGATAAAGTTTTCGTCTTCTCGATGTTTTTGCAGGATTGTTTCACAAAACGCGACTCGGCTCGGATAGTCTCGAGGTAAAAGACTTTGCACTCGCTGTACGTGGTACGGATGATATTCTTCTTTTTGGAGAATACTGTGTGCTGTGCTCTTCGGTATCCCCGTATCAGCTTCTATTCCTCGCACAGAGATGCTTGGATTTGCCGACACCGCCTCTAAAACTTCATCGCGTATGAAGTCATTTACGGGTCGTCCTTCACCAGCTACTTGATTGGGGAACCGCCCGTCACATAGTGATCTGTGCACATTAATGAAAACTCGATGGTCGGGATATCGCGTAGCCCTCGGATACCTTTCTCTGTAAAGTCTCGCTGCAGCTCGTCCATTACCTCTACATTCTCCATAAATGTAGTGCATATTTGCGTATTCTTGCGGAGTGTAGGTCGCCATGGTAGCACACACAAAACACAAACTGTCCAAACACAGGCAAAGGTCGTCGTAAAGAGTTCGTTTCAAAGTCCAGAGCACAAAGAGTAATCGAGTCCAATAAACAAAGCTTTAAATCGTAGTACGTGATCAATGGTAACAATAAGAGAGAGGTGCGTAGTAACGGCAGGAGGCAGTGACGCGTACTGACCGTACTGTTATCCTAAATAGCACGATCCCAGATAGCGTCACTATCTATCTCACTCGCACCTCTAACCTTTTTCTCCCTCACTCTTACCTGAATAATGGGGTACCATAAAGAAGAACCAGCAAATCGCAAAGATAGTTTCTGTCTTGCTCCCTCCTGTTGTAATAACGAATCACTATGGTGAGATGCATGCACATACCGTCCCTTACGGTCTAACCTGTTTTTTGAGAGGCCTGTTGTTATTTTTATGAGCATACAACAGTAATTCTTTAGAGGTTAGATTCAATTCGTCGTAAATTTTTCTTTCTAAGAATTCTGTAAGACATCGTAAAAATTGGGTTGTTGAGTAAAAATATTATCAAAATTTTTTTTTTTCAAATTAATGTGTAAGTATTATACCTTTTTAAAAAGAGGAATAAACGCGTCAAAATTTGACGTCACTTGCCATACTATTTTGGTACATTTTTTTTACACTACAGTCGGTCAAAGTTGCGAAATTCAATAGTTTTCCATATCACCTTTAGTTAAAATAATATTTTATTTTAAAATGGTACAATAAGTACTTTATTTTTACATTCTATTTAGACACAGCAATACCCTAGATTACAAAACCTCCAAGAAATATCGAAATTATCAGCATTAGCAGTCACAGCATTCAAAAGTATGTCACAGGGTGCTCATTTCCCCTTTTTTTTTGAAATCAGTATAATTCTGTAAGTACATGGGGTGGATTTTTTAAAATATTTTTCTGAGTACTGTTAGAACTTGGGGCATCGTGGGAATCCAGTTGGACGCCAGGTTCTTGGACACCCTGTATAATATATGATATTCATATAAGTCATTTGAAAGAAACTGACACAAGTAATATTCATATTTACCACAAAAGTTTTACAGATATTCGTTTTGGATCTTCTCTAAATAGAAAAATAGGTGAAATTCGAACCTATAATACGTTCAAATCTAATCAAAGTTAAGCCAAACATCTGAATAATACCTATCATGAAAAACAATATAAAAGTAAGACCATCACTAATAACTAGGTTCTCTAAATCAAGCCTCTGAGTTCTTAAAGTAATATCATTTTATATTACTAGATTTAGATACTGGATAAAATATGCCTTGTAGCCTAAGGGAACCAAAAAAATGAGTAAGTATAATGTTAAAACAACAGCAAATGACAAAATATCTTTGTCAAAAATTTAATATAGGTACCCCTATAAATTTTTGACAAAAGTATTTTTGGGCTTAAAGGCTTTAAAGATGTAATAAAATACAGAATCCAATACTTACATAATTTAATAGGTTTTGATATCAATATTAATATTTGAATATTACAATATTTAATATTAGTATAGACTAATATAAATTATAATATTTGATAATTTCGATAAAAGGGACAATTCTTGTAACGTAAAATTGTGTTCTTGATAAAGGAAAATATTTTATAGCAGTCTTTGTGAGGATGTCGTTTACTTTGCCTTTGTTGCCGTTTCGCATTTATATTTGAAATGTAATTTTATACAGGAGAAAATGTAGGTATATTTGATGTATCTGTAATTAGCCGCCACATTCCGCCAATTACGCGTGGTTTTCGCATATGAGGTTTAAAAATTATACAGCAATGACGCAATGTTAACCATAGATTTTATTGATTTCATAGGTATATATTTTCACGATTTATCCGCAGTGTCATGAGTACGTATTGAATTCCTGGTTTCGCTGTTCATTTTCGTCAGAAAGGAATGAACTATATGTAGTGTATGCGACGGTTCTGCATAACGCCTCGTCCGTACTAGGGTAAAAGTAGTAATAGGCATATACATATGTGTATATATATATTACACATTTTGTATTTATGATATTCGTAGATTTCATGAGACATGTATATGAGTATGTGGTTCATCTAAATATAAAAGTCATGTCTTTAATAATTTTACAATTAACTACTATCATTACTTAACTATGAAACATGTTTTAAGGCACGTTTTGCAACTTGTAAGGCAACGTGTTGCGCTGCTTTGTGCGTTTTGCTTTGCTTCTATCGAACTGCACTCCGTTTGCAGTTGTTACGAAATGAGATGCCATTATATAATTGTTGTATTCATCTTTAGCTGCCTGCCCGTCTTTAAGTTTCTATAGGTTTTAGAACTAGTATGTCTTCATTACACATACACTATATGTATCGGCGCAAGTGCTGATGCATGTATCGGATGCAAGTTGCAAATTGTTTCTACCGCATTGCTGCAAAATGATCGGCACAATGTTCCAGATATAACGAAATAGATTGAACACATGTTTTGATACATGTATCGATAATATAATACGTACCGGCAGCTCGAATTCGTAACATACCGATACCTTGTGCCTAAACCATGTTACAACACAAAGTGCCCTAGTGTGGCATAGATATAAGACATTACGTTCTATTTCCATGTCAGGCCACCTAAAAGTTATTGGGTTTTTATGCATAAAAATTTTCAATAACAGCTGGGAATCAGGACGTAGCACATGCAGCATACGGTGTGTAGACGTTGGATCTCATCTCTAGCAGTGTCGTGCATTTTGCGTGCCGATTAGATAAGTAGACTGAAAGAACGATGGTTGTGAATATGTTAGTGCCCTATAGTATCTTTTGCGTTGATAACTGTAGCCAGTTCCCGTTAGGATTGACCGACGTACAGCGTCGCCAAAATTCAGCATAGAAACCATTATTATTTACAATCTAGAAGTTCTGACTCTAAGTCGGTAAGCATATTTCTTATTGTTGGATTTTGAGAGCTGATAGAGCTAAAGCAATGTGAACTGGTAGGTGATTTTCTTGTTAAAAGTACGGCAATGTTACGTGTCCTATTTCTATTCAATCTTTATTCTTATAGGATCAACACTGTCTGAACCTATCGACTAAGGTAACTTCAGTAATGCACTAACCAATTGACTTTGGTGTTTATAACTTTGGGACTTAGAAAGTAAATGATTTCCGACATTGAATTATTTGTTTAAATCTTGACATTATTTCTTATCAGTCCTTTAAAAACGGACAGTCCGCGGCCCGGCGTTTTCCTTAGTAGCGGCTATCATGGTCATTTGTCAAAATGACGTCCAATTTTGGTCGCCTTTTTGGTTTGTAAATTCTTTCTTTATGTTACCCAATCATTATTTCCGAGTGTTACGCTAGAAACGCGTAATTCTGGTTTAGTTCATTCCTACTATACGTATAAAAAATAATATCCAAAAAATTGGGAATAATTGGTTGTCTTAATAAATTCAATGACTTTTATTAGTACATTTTTTGTCTATGTTTCGATAGGATCACATAAAATTTAAGATATTTGAAATCACGTTAAAACAGTATTAAAATAATAAACTTTTTGAGAATGTGATCCGATGTGCTATTTCTCTTTATCACATTCGATACCTAGTTCAGAAATGTGTAAATGTGCGTTTCTATCAAGTATTCTTAGTAGCCGTAGAGAGTCTAGAAATAATTGATAAATGTAAGTAAACTAGACCCTATTACTCGAAACTTAAAACGTAACTATTGTATTATTGTAGGAACCATCATACACCTTTGTACATATACAGTGTAAATATTAAAGCATATAATAAATCATGAACATTACGCAACAACAAACATAATTATGTATATTTTCATTTGTCCGAGCAAGTTTGTTATGGATTTATTAACCTACTATGCTTTTAAGAATAAGACGTGTCATATTCCGTCCATGTGCAACCTTTTACTTATCGCACTATCAGCATATTACAAGTGTCGTATTCGGGCTTCGTAAACTGATTTATGCACGTGTAAGTGCATCATTGTGGGCAATGAACGAAACCGCTAGCATTACACAGAATGCTGAATTGGATGCAGTGTTATCCGATTACATTATTTACGTTCGCAGCAATTATACAGGTGGTCATGTATGTACAGTCGAGGACAAAAATATGTATAGACTACACTATAGTATCATTAAATTATCATCATCTTATGTAGTTATGTACTACTAACTGTTACTCGCGACTTCGTCTGCGTGTAATATAACAAAAATGTAGTTTTCTTTCGCGGCACCCTAATTTTATCTAAAAGCAATGTAGTCTAAGTTACTCCTTATAACATAAGATATCTGCAAGTGAAAGTCCCGTCAAAATTAGTCAAGCCGTTTCAGAGATTAGCCGGACAAACAGATGGACAGTAAGACAAAAATTATAAAAAGTGACTTTTGGTGTAAATAATACCATATATCGTATGCATTAAGCTGTTACTTTGACATTAAAACAGTTACTTCATTTTACTTATTTGTATAGATGGAGATACGGCGTGCACTTTACTTGTATGAAAAATAACAAAGATTACTCACGCTCCGTACAATGGCACAGAGCGTGTTACTTACGCTCTCAGCAATTTTTTATGGAAAGGGACGTATTTTTCTGTTAACTAGCTACTAGATCGAGCTATCGTATTAAAGACACTATACTGCATCTAAGGGCTTTTGTTGCTGCAGCGCAAATTATACATAGAGACGGTTTAAGGTGTACCCCCTCAAACCGTATAAATACGTTCAGTATATAAATATGTATAATAATGTCCTCCAGACCGAATTTCGGTCACAGAGGCCAATCTAAACGGAGACTAGCCATCTGCGTAGAAAATATTAAAGTGCACAAGTATATGCGCAAACACGGCAAACGGCTCTACGTATTTCCCAATAATTTATTGTTGGCCCGACCCGGGATTCGAACCCGAAACTTCATGCACAGCAGTCGCCTTCACTACCACTGCGTTACGAAGATTATGTATTCTGTTACCGAAAAACTGTGTGACGCGGACCGCGCGATTAAGAAAACTTAATGTAGTATTTTTCGAGGAACGTCCAGTGTATACACACATATCTACTGTGCAAATTTAATCTTAATATTTGTATATTTATCTAACGTATATTATATACAATTTTATTAAGGAAAGCACAATAAAATTACCGTCGCGCTTTTCACTAAACTATTCTTATTTCAAGTAACATACACTCATATCTATGTTATTTAGAATTAAAGTGGTATTATTGTGTTTTGATTTCAACTGATATTTTTCTTAATTTCTACGTTAGAAAAATACCCGGGCGTTTGAGGGGGTAACACGTGACCATGGGTCCAAACTAAAGAGGTCCATCGAACGTATGTTAGACTGGTATTTTTCTTTAAAGTACAAATTGTATTATTATTGTTAAAAATCATATTTTAGTTGCCTGCGGTACGCGGCATTTTAAGAACTCCTCGTGGAAACTCTGTGCACTCAACAAGATCACTAATAGACTTCTATCTTGCGATGGAAAGCACGGATCAATCATATAGAATGATACGCCTAAAATCACCTGAATTTTGGAATGACATAATACTGATTTATTTAAAAACGTTCGTAGAAAAGCGCTTTTACTGGAAATTGTTGTATATAACAGAAAATTACTTAACGTAACCTACTTACAAAATGCAATTACTATTGTTTTTATACAATACACGCTTTGAAACTGCCACCGCAATACTACATATAACCAACTTCAACAGACGTCGCTATTAAAACCAACGAAATATGATTTTCCAGCTTGGTTAAGCAAGCGTGGGCTCCACATTAATGTTCAACGTCCGTGAAGAAAGTTGAGATGAGAATTATCTATAAATGTATACTTATATATCCTTATCTACGAGAATATGGGAAAGAATATCAATCGTAGGCGTGTTACGAAAGGGACATCGTATTTATCTAGAATATCAATGAAGTAAATGACGTTTCAGAAATTGGTTCGCACCATATCTGGATATTTTTGGTAATGACGTCACAAGTTAGGTTCGTTCTATTATAAAATTCTTTTGATATGGTTGGTAATTTGATTGTTTACTTTAGTTAGTAATAAATAAGCTACTTGTAAAAGTGTATTAGTGAGCGTAACTAAAGTATTTAACTCGATATTACAGACATAGTTGTAATTCAGCAAAGTCGAATAAACCTTTTTGTTATTTGTAGATTTTTATTATGAGGTTTGTTATTTTAATCAAAGTATAGTTAATCAAGTTAATCGTATTCAAATTATAGGTTAGGAGCGGTAGCAGCGATTTATTGATTTAGTCTTTTGCCGCGACTTTGTTTACTAGCCTTCGCCCGTGTCATCATTTATATGGACACCCAAGCCCAATATTTTTGAAACTTACAAGTTATCTGAACCAGTTAGATGAAACGTTGCATAAATTCAACTTTTCAAGTTGCAGTGGATTACTAGCGGTCACACACGATTATTTTCCAATTAGTATTATTGCAGCAATTGACTGATTACAGTTCCACCCAAGCTATTAAACTGTGAAAACTGTAGATATCAAAATCCGTACCATTGTTTTTTTGCGATAACAGAGAAATATAAAGGCAGATTGAAAAATACATAAAACCTAGAAGGAAGCCGTAATAATATGCTGCTTTGTGAAATTGCTCGTAATAACGAATATTACTGCCGCTCACATATTCCCGCGGTTCAACTATTCAACTCATACAAATACTGTCGTAGCGAGCAACTGGTAAATAACAATTTCCTCATAGTTCAGTTCTTTGTCCTTCATTTGTTCCGTGCAATAATCTTAAGCTAGAAGAAGAAAGACATATATATTCTTACCAAGTAATACCTACATACAATATACATATGCTTATATTACCTGCCGATCGTTACGTCCTAAGTTAATTACTCAAGTCAGAGAGTGATATTGTTTGAGAAATGCTCTATCGCAGAACCAATTCTAGTGATGTCTCGGCAACATGTCAACAGTATCGGCTCCTATTACGTCGAACATAGCTGACGAAATTTAAGCGTGCTTTCTGATTACACTTCGAGGATATAGTAGTGTATGATACAGAAAGGAGTCTATATACATATTTGATATTTTTATTAATATCGAAATCATACTTTGACTGATGATATGATGCATTCCTAGACTTAGTTCGTATTGTGAAATGTTTTCTAGGTAAAATTTGCAATAGAAAATTTACACTTTGTAATATATAGCTGTTACCCGCGATTTCAACCGCGTGTTGTTTTTTCGCGGAAACTTTTTCTCTTATCAATGTACCCTAAGTTACTCCCTATAAAATCAGCTATCTGCCAGTGAAAGACTCGTCAAAATCGGTCCAGCATTTTCTAAGATTAGCCGGAACAAACAGAAAGACGGACAAAAATAAAAATAGAAGTCTTTTGATATAAGTACCGTAACAATTTCATACGCATTTAGTAAATGCTGTTATTTTGACATTACAAAGAGACACTTATTTGTATACATAATATTAGGCATGTTTAAAATCAGCTGGTTCAGGCATAGTTCACCAAGCTAGCTCAGTGTGGGTTAGCAGTATACTTTATTATTCAGTTATATAAACTAGACTATTCTAACTATTAAGTACTCTGTGTAATAATAATTCCTTACTTTGTAGAGCTACAGTATTATACAAGTAATTATTTTATAAATAAAGGGAAGTCTTACTTTTAAATTGATATTCAATTAATATAACTTTGTGACTTACTTTTAATTACTGATGGAGTGTTGGGATTAAACATTCTATTGCTTCACCGGATTTATTTTAACTAAGTTTTGTATTAATTAACTTAAAGTTTGATGAAAAATGGCAAATTTTGTATATATAAAAACTTAAAAGTTTTGTGCCTTACTGAATATTTAGGAACCGATCCTGTCTTTATTTAATAGTAGTTTTTTATCTTCATTTTGCCCGTAGCTTCGCTTGCGTTAATCTAGACTTTGTCAATAAATTTCTATATCCTATTCCCTGTTACTGAACCGAATTTTATTCAGGATTAATGGTGCGAAATGTCTTGATGATTGGTCGAGTAGTTAAGTCGTGAAAGCGTAAAAAACAAACTCACATTGCCATTTATAATTTTAGTTAGGATATAAGTATTTTTTGTTGTTGTTTTCATTATAAAATGCGGATTTGTGAAGATAGGTACTCGTATGTTTGTGGTCCTCATATAATAATCATAATCATAATACTTTTATTTGCTAAACACAGGTTTATAGAGATGTTAGAAAATTTCACGAGTGCGCTGAGTGACCACAAAGGGCGTGCTAATATAATTCTATTGAAATTATCATACATATTCTTAATTATTAGATAATGTTACAGAGTTTTAACCAACGTCAACCAATTAACTAATGCGTGGTCGCAATTTGGCTACAATTTTAATTTTTTATGTATTTACTACGTATTACGGTGGCCGCGTTGTGGTCTCGCCACACTTAGCGACCAACTTGAATAATTAATTAGTCCTTAATTTGACGTCACTATCCTAACTAATCCTACTTCTTCTCCCTAGCCTTTATTATTCCCAAGTCAATTGGGGTCGTCTTTTCTGGTTTAACCGGATTTGACTGGATATCAATTTTTACACGGAGCCGCTGCCATCTGATCTCCGCAACCCGAAGGCTCACAATACCGTAAGGCTAGACGAGCGTCTGGATATTATAGGGCACTGACTTCCCAATAACGACTGCCATAGATGTTCATGGCAGCCGGGACCGACGGCTTAACGTGCTCTCCGAGGCACTACGGCTAATAATCCTAACTAATCCTACTATTATAAATTTGAAAGTTTGTGAGGATGGGTGGATGTTTGTTAGTCTTTCACACAAAAACTACAGAACAAATGACGATGAAACTTGGTATCAAGATAGCTGGAGACCTGGATTAACACATAGGTATATACTTTTTATCCCGATATTTCACAGCATAGGGACTTACGCGGATAAAACCGCAGGGCGCAGCTAGTATTATATAAATACGAATGTGAGTTTGTTTGTTAAGCTTTCATGCCTTAACTACTCGACCGATTGTTATAAAGTTTCGCAAACACGTTGTCGGGGTGCACAGAAATGGACATGGGCTACCTTTCATCAAGAAAAAGTACTATTTGAAAATTGACATAAAAGTCGGTCGCGGTCTAAATCTAGTAAATCTATAATCGCAAAAATATCTAGGTCAGTCTAAAGATACTTTTTTTGTATGTACATCAAAGAAATACGACATGATTACACAAACTAAAACGTCGTTAAAAATGACTATCCACGAAAAAGTATTCAACTTGCTAGCTCGTTAATCATAATAACCTAATTATTGTTTTAGTTAATATTGCAATTTTAGGTTTTCGTTGTTCGATTTATATTTGATGACTTAGATAACATTTATATTGCAATACCTTTACTGCTAATCAATCTAATTTAAAATATTTAGCTTTAAGATAAAATATTTGCTTATTTTAGAACAAATTTTCGATCTAAAACCTACGGATTTGGATTAGATTACTGATTAATTTTGACTGTTATTATTTAGAGCAGATATTCTAAATCACTAGATTAAAATCCTAGATTAATATCTTAATACTATACAACGGTCTTTCTATCGTAACTATTGTCCGCTTTAATATCGTTTACCTTGAGTGGGCTTTGAATAGAACACTATTGTAGTTCATGTGCTGCAATAGATTACAATGTATGTAATGTTTTTATAATAAATCTAGCTAAACCCGGCCACGGTTCGCTCTGGCTCAGTCTGATATTTTAATATTCCTTCCACGTAGGAACTTCGAGAGAAAAAGTGTAAAACTGATATAAAAGTTCAACGTTGTGTTAAATTTCGAGTCAGTCCATACGACTTAATAAATTTGCAGACACAAACATACGGCAGCTAAAATAGAAAAAAAGGAGATATAACAAGATTTCGACATTTTATTGTAATAATCTACGAACCATGGTACGAATTACATAACAATGCAGTTGTGAACAATCTCCACATATAAAAATACCGGCAAACAACTTTGTGTCGTATTTCAAGGTTGAATACGCTTTCAGAGTCAGTAAAGAAGCAAAGGCGTTGTACTTTCTGCAGACAACTAATAATCCTTGCCCTTTGTGCTAGATGTAATTTACACACATTCAAACAACGGACACAAATAACACCCTAAAGGTCAAAACACACATATCAACTCGGAAAGCGATCGTCACCGTATCGCCTTTCGCCTCGCAGTCAAACACGCGTCAACCTAACATAATCAAAGCGGATCAACAGCGCCGGTTACGTCGACTCGGCTACGGCTAGGCGACGCCGCCCTTACTTAAATCATATTAATATGGATATTTTCCCACTTCTTCAATGATCCCTTATTATCGTTATTTTTGTTTGAAATCTAACCTACAAATTCAATAAAATACGCGCACAAAACGACTTTTAGTTGTCTTGTGAATGACAGTTCGTTCGGCAACAGTAGTGCACGGAGAAACGTAAGCGCGTGGACAGCGTGCCGTAAGCGCGGGGACTGCAAGCTTGTCCCGAGGCGAGGCGATTACGTTACGATCCCGATTAGTGTGCGTTGCAGTAGGGAGTTTCATACAAATAATACTGAACGGCTCGAGTTGATACTGTGACGATCCGTTGCCGAGTTGATATGTGTGCTATGACCTTTACTCGGGATGAATATTTGTGTATCACAAAAATTTATATCCCGTGTGGTGATCGAACCCACAACCCTGGGCGCGGCGGTGGCGAAGTGACCCCTTAATCTACTACGCCAGCCTTGCAGTTGGATCGCATGATTGATCGTCGTGGTGTTGCAAGCGTCAATAAGTTACGGAATCTCCCTCCTTCTTATAAGGCCATATGTTGGTTTGGCCGACTTAGTAATATAATAATATAATATTCTACCACAAAAACACAACACCATCTAGCCCAAACTAAGCAGAGCTTGTGCTATGGGTTCTAGACAATGGATAAACATACATATATACTTATTTTTTGTAAATACCTACATATTATACATAGAAACACCGAGATCAAGACAAACATCCATGTTCATGCACACAAATATTTGACTTGTGCGGGAATCGAACCCGCGACCTCAGGCGTGGCAATCGGTTACACTAACCACTACGCCATCGAGGCCGACTCGAGAATTAAAATAAACGCGTAGACATTATTTTGTTTAGTATGTTTTGTTTATAAGACTGGTGTTTATGTGGTGTGGTGAGTTGATAGTACGAGTAATATTATACGAACGTTATCGAGAACAGTTAATTTGTCATGATGTATTGAATTACCGAGGACTGCAGCCATTTATGTTAGGTCATGTGATACTAAACTAGCCTACTGCTTGTATTTCTATGTTTATAAAATGCAGACGCTCCAGGTGAAGCCGCTCAGACAAAGGTAACAGTCGAGCGTCAGATAAAAATGAACGACGCTATGTTATGAGCGTATTGACTTAGAGCATCTAGTTTGCATTTTGCTTTTCTTTGATTGCGCGGATAGCGCAGTGGTCTAAGAGGTCATCTCGCCGCTGTCCCTGTGCCCAATATTGTGGGTTCGAATCCCACATAGCACAAAAAATTGTGTGATCCCCAAATGGTTGTGCCGAGCCTGTGTGTTCTTTATGTCCGTTGTTTGAATGTTTGGAAAGTCTTCTGAGACACAAGAATTATGCCTAGTGCGGGAGAAGTGCCTTATAAAAAAAATTGTAGTAGAATATATTACTTAAGGCTTGCTGTATACTAAAAGATATCGTCTCAACTTGATAAACAAGTTCGTCTGAAGTATATAAGCATTTGATCTTACGTATATCCTACTCATTCACAATACCATGATTTAGACTATTCTGTATGAGACTTTATTGAAATAATCTATACTTATATTATAAAGCTGAAGAGTTTGTTTGTTTGTTTGCTTGAACGCGCTAATCTCAGGCACTACTGGTTCGAATTGAAAAATTATTTTAGTGTTGGATAGTCTATTTATCGAGGAAGGCTATAGGCTATATAAAATCACGCTACGACCCACTGGGGCGCAGTAACGATAAACGTGGGTGAAACAGCAGGAACATCTAGTTATGAATATTATTCAAAAAATATTCATAGGTCCCAAACATTAAAAAACAAGTATAATTCTTATAGTCGCTTGTCGCTTAGTTCAGTACCATACACTACTTCAAGCATTCGTTTTTCCTGGCCTTATTATTTGAAAAGGCGGAAGTGGCCTAGATACACATTCTCTTACCAGTTCAGGGACTGTTTGAAGAAAGTTCTGGTTAAGGGTAGGTACCTTAAATCAAAGAGGGTGCATAAAGATTTTAACAGGAGAGAATAGTAGATAAGGGAATCTGTAGTGCCTGCCTACCCCTCCAGAAAACAGATGCGAGTCTGTTTTACTGAAATATTTATTGTCATCGGTGTTTTATTATACATAGGGCGACCTATCGGGTTTGTGTAAGAAGCAGCTATTATCTAATCTTCACATAACTAAAGTCAAAATTAGACAAGAAGGCCAATGTATATTCATACTTCT
The DNA here is from genome assembly GCA_963675205.1 of Catocala nupta. Classification (NCBI taxonomy): domain Eukaryota; kingdom Metazoa; phylum Arthropoda; class Insecta; order Lepidoptera; family Erebidae; genus Catocala; species Catocala nupta. Next base: position 15,889,249 of record OY776082.1, read on the forward strand.
ATACTAATATTATAAAGAGGAATGATTTGTATTTTGTTTGTAATGAGTTACTACTGTGAAGAGAGCAGCGATAGCTCAGTGGGAAGACTATCAAACTGCAATGCAGAGGGTCTCAGGTTCGAACCCACGTCGCGCACCTCTGACTTTCGGAAGTTATATGACTTTTCGAAATTATGTGCGTATTGATTGACAATTATCGCCTGCTCCGTGCCCCGTCGGTCCCGGCTGCCATGAACATCTATGGCAGTCGATATTGGGGAAGTCGACACAAAAGATCCCACTGGGTCGAAGTGTCGCCGGTCTGTACTGACTGGCCCCCCTTACACAAGATAAGATACTACTATGAAACTATTGAATCGCTTTTCGTCTCTTCTCTTTCACTATTAGAACATTTCAACAATGTGAGCTACAGGAGCGGAGCAGTCATTATAAATTTGAGTGAAACCGCGGTGGACAGTTAGTTCTCTATTACTTTAATGAACGTCAAGTGTGAAATGTAGTTGATTTCCACATTTAGCGATTTGTAAAATACTGTTGTATTTTCCAGTACCTTTTTCTCAGCTGTTTGTGGAGCGATATTTTTTTATTTTCTTTCGCAGCTATTAACGATCTTAATTGTTAGCAATAAAAAACATTAGATACTGTTTTTATATAGGTAGATAAATAAAGATTGAAAAGTTAAGTACCTACCTTTTTCTTCTCTGTTTGTATATTTTCAGATATTCAATAAACAAGAGTAAAAAAAATCGAAAATGTAAATTAATATATGTATAATGTAAGTACCTATGTATGTTTGCTTCAAATTTTCAATAGTGATTATAGTCGAATTCCGACCAATGGGCGAACGCTAGAAGTTTTAGAAATATAAGATTTTACAAATATTGTACAATAGCTAATTAAAATCTAAATATTAAATCTAATCTGAATACTATGGAAATATAAATATATGTTACAGTAAACTACTGCTCTCTACTAGTAACGTTGTACATCAATATTGCGTAGTTAATAATGAATACAAAATAATTAAGATCACCATTTTGCTTTTTTTTAATTAATTTTATATTAGACTTTTAATATCATGGGAAACCCTACATTAATAATGTGAGCAAGCGTGTTTTGACATAATATCATCAAACGTTGACGTTTAAAAACGATACGGTCAGTTTTAGCTGGCCATATTATGAAATACAATCATTTCATAAAATTTTCGGCTACATCATGAAGTGATTAATTCTAAGAATCTGTCACGACACTTACTATTACTATGGGGCTATATTATAACAGAAAGGAAATGTAACTTTGTAAATGGTCAAGAATATATTGGTATATAACTGTAGCAGCATTGGTTGAACTCGCGTAATGATTGATTTGCACGTTCACCATTGCGTCTTAGTTTTGAGCATGTTCATGGATTACTGAACAAATGGGTCAATATCTCATGGCTTAACGACTGGAATGGTTTCACTTACCTTAGCTTTTGGAGTGCACAGGTGGCATAAAAAATTAAGAAGTCACCATGCGATTTTATCCTCACACTGGATATACGTTTGTATTTTTGCAATATACGCTTATGCTTGCGTGCGATCGTGATTGTTATTAGACATTTTTGTTAAAATCATTTGCTCGGTATTTAGAAATGTGCCGGCTAGACGGGGATATGCTTGTTTCTTATTAGGAACTACACACACTTATTCAGCTTCTCTTTAGCTTAGCTTTTGTCCATAGAAAACAACGATTTTGTATGGAGACGCGTACGCATCCGTTCAGCTTGCCGCGTCTATTCAGTTTTCGCGCCAAATAGGTATAAAATGAGGACAAATGTGTTTTTATCATGCGAATGCTATAGATAGAATTCAGCGCTGTTCTGCCGCGTTTAGCGCTATTCCGCCGCGTTCAGCGCTGTTCCACCGCGTTCAGGGCTGTACGGCTCTGCACGTGATCGCAACTTGTCGACGAGGACGTCCGCGTTCAGCGCCGAACGCGGTAAAACAGCGCTGCACGCGGATGGATCCCGACGGCTTTTGTCATTTTTACGAAGCTATACGCGGCTGATAGAATCAGAACTGCACAAGTCTGACCAAAATCGTTCAGCAAAACGCGAATGGAGCTGAATAAGTGTAATTAGTCCCTTATGTGGGGTACAAAAAAAACCGACTGAAGCGGGAGACTTTTGCAAACATTAAAATAACGGACACAAAGAGCACCCAGACTCGGAACAACCATTTGCGTTTCACAAAGTTTTGTCCCGTGTGGGATTCGAAGCGAAGCGAGGTGACCACTTATATCACTAAGCCATCCGTGCAGTCATGTAGGGTCTCGAGACTATGTTATTATTTTAAAAATATCAAGATGAATGATGAGTTATTGTAATAAAACACAAGCATAGTAAAGCACCTCTTCGAGCTGTCAAAATAGAGAGCCCTTGACACCACTTCAGCTATAATGGGGACGTGGTGTTGAGGGCTCTGCTCGTGGACTATACGACTGCTTACCATCAAGTGGAGAGTAGTAATTTTAACTGGTAACAATAATATAAAATACTAATAAATATTAAGACTCAATATCGCATAATCCAAAGATGTTATCTTGCCGATGCTCCCTATTACTACTCCATATAGGGTTACTTTTCTGGATCGTTAGGTTGACATTCAACACGCAATGCCAACATGACATCTGAATTATAAATATATTAGATTTTTCCCGCGGTTTCACCCGCGTAAGTCCCGTTGCCGTGGGAATATCGGGAAAAAAAGCGGAATCACGGAATAGCCTATGTTTGAATCCAGGTCTCCAGCTATCTACATACCAAGTTTCATTGCAATCGGTTCAGTAGATTTTACGTGAAAGAGTAACAAATATCCATACATCCTCATAAACTTTCACATTTATAATATTAGTACTACTAGATGTTGCGAGCGGCTCGCATAAATGTAGGTTAGCCTTTGCATTCACCCACGTAAAAAAAAAAAAAAAAAAAAAAGGTTAGGATAGTAAAAGTACTTTTTTTTTGGATTAAAGGGACCCTTGTCCTTTATTGTTCTCCTGACAACGTGTATGCGAAATTTCATAAGGTTCGGTGAAACAGTTAAGGCGTAGAAATCGTAACAAACCAAGCTCACTCATATTGCAAATTGCACACTATCGTTCTTTATATTATGTGTGAGCTCACTCTACTTAGTGTGGCCTTTTTATGAGGTATAAGTACAGTGAGGGCACATCTTTGATATCAAATTTAGTAGAAAAGAACGACTTTAAAATTGAAGCGAATCACTTTGAGGCGCGTCACTCTTACGTGTTCTGCCGAAATATAATTTATTCCTCTTTTGTCCTCGAGAGGCGGCACTTCAACGCCGAGTATATACGTCGAGAGTGCTGAGTGACTACTGCGTTGTTTAAGAACCTCAAGTGGAGCCTCAGATGATTAGTTGTCGTGCTCGAATTTATAAAATGTTTTAGATTTTTCTGAATAGAACATTGTGCCCGGTATCTGGAAATAGTTTGACTTTGTTTTATATGAGATCTTATATGAACGAGGATTAAGGTAAGCACCTTATACGTAGATACCTATATTATGTAATAGTAATGGCTGGCACTGGCTATATATATATACAAGCAACGTTACCCTGCTCTCGAGTACCTAATTTCATCATTTACAAACATTCTGCAAAAATATTTATTTCCATGCAAACCTGATCAAATTTACTAAGCACGGCAAATTATAAACAGATTTAGTACTTTCATTGATTTGGTGTACAGACTACCGTATTTTGCTGTTAGGTATTTGAGTAAAATACATTTTCTGACTCACTGAATCTGCCAATTCAGTCGTTTTGGTTTGTTTTGTGACAGTATCGTAATTTGAATGCCAACTTATGTTTGCTCAACACGTATACGTACCTACATTATATCGTATGTACTAATAAGATACTAAAGGTCACGCACATATACAGCGCATACCTATTTATATAGCTGAAAGGGTAGACAGAGGGATCTATACATGTATTTCCCATGCAGCATTTTAAAATTCCACATCGTAAAGGGTCAGCTCATTCTTATCTCACCGAGGATTTTTCCAGACTCCGTGACGTTGTTAAGAATAACCTAGCAATAGAACCGTAAAACGCTTTCGTATTTAAGATCGCATGCAAATATAAGCGCAAACTTATGCAGCAAGAGCAACAAGGCAACCAGAAAAAAAATCCGCGTCGTGACCTAATTATTAAGCTCTACTCTATTTTGATGGGTGCGTGAATCGTCTATCAACCTGCACTGGGCCGCGCACCTCAAACTTGTCGAAACTCTAGGCTTATAAAAATAAATATCTATAACTCACTTACTTCTTTGCTCTCTTTAATGGTGAAGGAAACCTACATGTCCGAAAACTAATATGTAGTCTCCCAACTCGCATTGGGCCAGTATGGAAGGACTGTAGCCTAACTCTTCGCACATTACCAAGAGGATCGTGCCCGGCACTGTGACAGTCATATACAGAGCTGATATTATTATAAATTTATATATTATAAGAATGTCCTGCAGACCGAATTTTGGCTATGTCGGCCAATCTTAACGGCTGGCTATCTGCGCGGGAAATATTATAGAGCGCAAGTGTGTGCGTAAACACAAGTGCCCTCCCCGTTCCCTAACTCTCATGATCCTATGGGACGGTAATCCAACACAGTCGGGGACAGATCAGGCGCAGGACCAACAGCTTTACATGCTTTCTAAGGCACGGGGTGTGTAACACCGCCAATTCCCTAAAAACGGGCTGCGATTGAGATTTAAAAAAAATCAATAACCTTTTGCTCGTCCGATCCGGGATTCGAACCAGAGACCTCATGCAAACCAGTCGCATTAACAACCGCGCCACCGAGGCTTAATATATATGAAACTATTAAATAACAACTGAAAGAATGGACGGGCTGTACAGTTTTAGCGATGTCCTTACTATGGTTTACTGATTGAATAGACAACACTAGTGTAAATGTAGTACCGTACTATACAATACATATCATCGTCAAGTATATTTGTCTGCATACCTAAAAAGTATGTATTTAATATGACTGCGATTTTAGTTGGTTAAAGGTAGAATTCCGTAGCAGATGGCTGTCAACAGTAGCAGACGACGTAGCTACGAATTATTTTATTGAAATATATAGAAACTAGTCGACTCGTAGCTTGCTGCTGTTGCTGAATTCTACTTTAAGATTTGTCCGTACATTTTGAAAGAAGCGCCATCTCCAAGTATTGTCAAGTTTTAAGTAGATAGCATGACTAGACTTGTTTGAATCGTAGTTTCATATTGGAGCGCCATCTTTTGGTTTTAATAAAATTCAAGTTGTTTGAATTCCCGCTGGCGTACCTCGACGTACCTACTTGCTACGATAGTATGTGTTTAACCGTCGTAAGTAGTGCGTAGCTTGACGTGTAGATGGCGTAAAATCATTAATTATAAAATTGCTGCTTTAGAATCTCAAATACTAAATTGCAATGAAATCAAATTAATATTTCTTTATTATTTTAAGTGTAATTATTTTATTTCAAGATAATGACAGATACTCGTGCAAAGCCTATAAAAACTACTTTACATAAATGGATCGGAATGAAAAAAAACAATATGTCATTTTAAAAGCTAAAACGTTTCTTGCAAATATTTCAATATTTAAATTTTCTAATTCATATCTTTAATGTTATATAACTGTCTTTGATTTATTTATCTGATATTTATTATCACCGTATTACAGCACTACAAATTGTCCACTGATTCTTTCGAAATGTCTACACATGATGAAGATGATAAAGCTTTATGCATTGTATTTGAAAGAACCATACCATCATCAAAGAGAGACAGTGCAATCTTATCTGATATACAAGACAGTAGGTATATTAAGATGGTGAAAAACCAAAATAGACTAATCATGAGGAACAGTTATATGACGAAGCAACAGGGCGACTTTGATATGACAAATGACTTAAGGAATTTGAAGTTTACCCATCTTGTTAAAGCTGTTCAGATGGCGAACGAGCAAGAGTGTCTCGTCATTGATAAATTCGTATCTGATGTAGAAAACATGGTGACGCAATTCAAAACCGAATTTACTAAATGGCAAGATGTTTTTGAGAATATCAAAAAGAAGATTCCACAGCTTCAGGTGGGGAATTAATTTTAGATGTAGCTTCTTGTATAAAGCGCCTCTGGTATCAGTTTTAAAACTGGACTGTGTTGACCGTGGTCGTATTGAATGACGTCTTTACATTTTGTAACATAATAACTAGCTAAATTTAAGTATTTTAATATAGGTAGGCTATAGTTAGAAGCTTTATAACCACATCTCGATAAGACTACATAGTAGATATGACTAGTTTGCTATAGGACTAAATCTCGATATGACTAGATCTTGTTTTGACTAGATCGCAATAAAGCCAGACAGAATAACATCTATATTTTAATTTGTTTTTTAAAATACAGTTATCGTGATAATTAAAACACAATGCTGTTTTCCTTGTTACCTGTACTAAAATACTTAAAATTAAAGCATTCCATTGTAACATATTTATTTACTTATATTCAAGATTTAAATCGCTAAAATTAAAAAAAAATGGCCGTAATCTCCTTCTTCTCAAGTTTATTTAATTCTCATTTATACTTGCGATTAAATAATACGGTGTTTCTTTTTTGTTAAACACTACAAACAGAGAATTTTGTTTTTTTTTATCTTGAAACTGTGCTTCTTTTTAAATAAAATAAAAATTGAAGCAAAGTACGTTTGTGCTGCATGCGCACATTAAGGCGACGATGCCATGCCTCTAAACTATTATTGGTCCTGTTTTTTTGCTTTGCACAGGAAATGAGTAAAGGATTCTTTAGCCATTGCCTGCAAAAGTAGCTAGCGAATGCATTCATTTCTGGTAATTGCGTAGAACATTCCACAATAGGAGACCATCCATCATGTATATAAAACGAAGGCAAGAGCAGCAAATTAGCAGTGATTCTAGCGATGTTTCGTCCTCCTTGAGATTTTGTGAAACCGACATCATTCGCTTCGTTCCACATATATTTATTTTAATGATAAAAACAGCCTATAATTTTAGCATTCGGATACACAGTCTGAAATGCATTGATAAGTCCCAATTCGTAATCACATTTAAAATGTTTAATATGTACTTTAAGTACATCGCGAATTATTGTAAATAAAGCGATATAAGTTGTTTCGTATTTATTTGGTAAGAGTGCATACAAGACGGGGATATATTTGTCGTCTTTTGATAATTCAAACGCGGCAATCAAAAAGTCTTCCTTGATAATGTTTGGCACTGTCACTTAGTTTAAAAAATTCGGTTTTTTGCATTTGAAGGAACCTTTTGCGATTTATAGGGCATCCTTAACTGAATTATAAGGTCTACCATTACAGGTTGAAGAAGAGGATAGTTATTGGAGTACCTGTTCATAAACCTTTACTGATGACATATCTTCGCATATATTTTGTTTTTTCGTATCCAGTAACAAGTCTTCTTCCATTTTATCATAGTCTTGTTCACACTTGTGCAGACTCTTCCTGATTATAACGGTCTTTTCTTCATTTAATGAAGACAAGCATTACACTCTTTTCTTTTGTAGCAACGCCAGAATGATGTTCTGCTTGAATTGTTGACACAAAATTGTATCGGTAACCATCATGAATAAGAACTTACTAATTCTTTTTATTTTTAATAAAATGAAATTTTCATTACTCTGCATTTTATCTAGTTAAATAACAACAATTAATATGCAAGATACAAATTCAAAGTGACAATGACAATTATTGTTAAATTTATTTTTAAATTACGGCATATATTATAGCGGCACTTCATAAAAAATTCACACTTCAATATACTGGTTGTTTGTTAGTATAGTGAAAACCTCTCAGGGGGTGATTATACTTGTTATTATCAACAACTTTTGTTCTGGGGCATTGTCGAAATCGCGGGGAAAAACAGCTGTTTCATACAAAATTGGACTTTGACCTCGACAATACACTGGAACCAGTATATACTCCATGAAGTACCTATACTTAGGTACTAATGCCACTTTTAGATACGATTGTACGTTATATCGATATTAAGTCATTTTTATAACAGGACGGATGCATATAATAGTCATACAGCTTATTAGTTTTGAAGCGATCTAGTCATATCGAGATTTAGTTCTATAGCGAACTAGTCATATCTGTTATGTAGTCTTATCGAGAGGTGGTCATAAAGCTTCTAACCCTTCTAACTCTAAAATGTACGAAATATCTGCGTTGACGTTCGTCGTCGATCGTCCACAGCTATGAAGATTGTGCCGGAGGTACGATGTCGTAAGCCAATCGTTAGCAATTTTTTATAGTATAGAGTTCTGTATTTTTATAATTAAGTACCGCGTTTGCAATCTGCGGTTTGTGTGAAATCAGTATAAGTAATAAATATTCCTACACCATGGACAATATTTAAATATAGCTTTCGCCACTGCTGCAAAAACCGTAGCAAGACTTGCGATACATATATTGTCTTAATGTCAACACAACATCTTATATTATTCTTACTGGTTTCTTGATTTCTATTGTTATAACTGAATTAAAAAGTATAAACAGCGCATTTAGTTGAACTGAATTTCTATTTAACGATTGTCTCATAAAATGACGTTTAATTTAATTATGAATAATTATGAATTAGAAACTTTCTATATGCACGGAATGCGTTGAAATCCACACATATTTTTATTTATTGTTTAATAAATTTTAACCCTGAACGTGTCTTTATTTATTTTAAAGTCTATCTTTACGCTCCATACATACCGACCGACCGGCCGGCCGGGCGGCCAATGTTAAGTGGTTATAGTAGCCAAGGATTACTTGCAATATCAAGGATATACCTCACAAGATCTCTACCGAATGAAAAATCTGATCAAAAGGAAAGAATGGGCGAATTATGCGATCCTCTGATACTTTTACTCACTAGGCAAAGTGTAGTAATAGTGCTGCTACTTACATCAGTTTTTATAAGAGGGTTATACTTCTTAATTCACGTCAGCTAATTCATACCAACATTAGAGATAATTGGCCACAGCAGGCTTTGGCCTGAGTCTTTAAAATTACGAAAAACGGGTATTCACCCGAAACGGGTTTATACCCGTTTTTTCATTTACGTACCCGTAAACGTAACGTTGCCGATATATAAATCATGCAACACGGAAATATACTTTCAATATTAATTTCAGCTCTTGACAATACTCGTAGTTCGGCTATCTCAACAAAAAGTGGTAGCATAATGTAGTGACACTGCGGAAAGATTTTGCAGATAATAAACAAGTCCATAAAATCAATATAGAGTGTCGTGTTAATCCGTGTCAAGTTACATATACGCGTATGTGCGTGCCAATTTTCAACAAAATTCGCTCAGCGTGTGATTAAGTAACAAACATCCAAACCTTCCTTTATCCAATTCGCAGTTTGATGAAGTATTCCAATCAAAACATTACAAACTTCGACAGCGTGATATAGACCCTTTTGCTAATATATTATATTCTATATCAAGTATGATATCCTAGTGAGGACTTTTTGAAGTTTCCGCGTATTAAATATAGCTCATATTATACAGAAAGAAAGGAAACCGAAGGCATCTATGAGAGATGTTGTTTGTGAAGTCTGCTAGCCCAAATTGACCAGTGTGGTCATACTGAGGCGTACGAATCTATGAAATGATTAGGGGGCGTATGAAATTGCCTATTTGTACTGAAAAATTGAAACTTGTTTTTTTCTAAGAAGTACCATATTTATTTAATCGAAATATTTACCCTCATTATCTATACATTGCTGCCATCTAAACGGAAGTACATTTATGCCTTTACGATAGAACTCCGGGGATCTAGATTTGACAAACTGTGTAAAAGCATTTTGTACTGTCTCCTGGGTAGATTTTTTTTGATCACGTTCAAAATTGTCCAATCACGAAAAAAATGGTAGTCCGTTGGACCAAGGTCTGGCTAGTACGGAGGATGACTTATGGTTTCTAACTGCAGCTCCTGTAGAGTTACAACAGTTTTTCGTGCACTGTGAGGTTTTGCGTTATCATGGAGCAGTTAAGGTAAAGATCGATTCACGAGTCTGGGCTGTTTCAATGCCAGTTTTGCCATCATTGTTTGAAGTTCGCCATAGTAAACATCTGCTGTTATTGCTTAAACCAGACCTGAGAAAGTTATAGTGAATAACACTATGAAGAGACCACCAATCAGTTACTATTACCTTTTTATTGGTAAGCTTTGCTTTAGCACTGTTGCGGCGTTTGACCTGGGGTCAGCCATTGCATTTTTCGCTTACGGCTATCGTAAAGAATCCACTTTTATCACATGTCACAATACGATCCAATATTCCTTCATTTCTGAACCGAGGCAACACAAGTTTCAACACGCATTTTTTTCAGCAGATCAGTCAAATCATGAGACACCCATATTTCATATTTTTTTATCTAATTGATTTGATGTAAATGAGCCTATATTATAGGTAAGATAACATTAAAACATGCCGCTAATACCTGGGTAGTTTGACTCGGATCGGCTTCCACCATCTCCTTCAATTCAGCGTTCTTCAGCTGTGCAGTCTTTCACGTGGTTTGTTCTTCAAGTCGAAGTTTCCATTACGAAAGCGTTTAAACCAAAAATGCACGGTGCGTTTATTAGCAGTCTCCTCTCCAAATGCAGCGATGATATTGCGAGCCGTTACTGCCGAATAAGTTCCACGTCGGAACTCGTTTTTAAAAATGACTCGGATTTTCGAAGTATCCATCTTTCCCGTCTAAGCTAAACAAAAAAAACAATTCAAAGTCAAAAAGCTAATGCTGCACATTTTTATTTACAGGTATCATGTGAAAAAAGTTTCACTCGAAAATCTCACACTATGAAGGTTTTATGTCAATTCAATGTACCTATTACTATACAACGGCAACTCCATACTTTAACCCCTATTATCTTTTTTTTTCAAACAATAATTTTCTCACATAAGGTCTTACAGACAGAATTTCGTCCATGGTGGTCAATTTTAATGGAGACTGGCCATCTGCACATGAGATATTATAATGAACAAGTGCGTGCGCAGACACAAGTGCACTCTCAATTTCCTAACTCTCATAATTAAATGGTACGGCAATCCAACATGACCAGATAGACATCAGGCGAAGGACCAAGGGCTTGACGTGCTTTCCATGGCAAGGGAAGTGCATCATCGTCGATTGCCCAACTGCGGGTTGCTAATGCGAATGTATTTACAGGAAAACCCAAAATTATTTATTTGTCTGACCCAGAATTCGAGTTCGAGAGCTCATGCAAAGCAGTCGAATTCCCTACTGCTAGTCTACTGAGGCAATTCATCATGCCATCCACATAATGTACATTTTATTATGTATTGATTCCTAAGTGCCCCCGAAAGCGAATGTTCTGTCCGTACACTCAACATTTAAACCAGCAGTATCAAATTTAATGTACATAGTTATTGGGGCTGTCCATGTACTAATAAATTGTATTAGAAATGATTTATCTCGAGAGCTTGACATCCACTTTGTACCGGACGCCCGTAGTTGCCATAGCAAAAGTATTAAAGGATTATAAATTATTAATGTGTTCCATTCTGATACTATTTTACTCAAATATTAGATATTTATTTGTCCTTTATTTATTATATACTTTACGTGACGTTTAAGGATCATGAACAGCATAAGTAGCTTTATTTGTGAATGTCCTCCATGTTTCTGCAGTCTGGACCTGGTATCCTATACATTAGTTGCTGTTTCCTGTAAGCATTTTTAATGCAAGTAACCGCCTTTGCCAAAAATTCGGTATGCGCCGGCTCGCGCAGAAAAATACAACCCTATAATAGTGACATTGTTACTGCACAGGTTTGTTAAGATCGTTTAGGCTCGTAAAAGACAAAAGATTAATCAAGAAAGTCTATAAGGGAATCTGAATGGAACAGCTGGATTGAGAAAACATGCGTATCGGAGACATTTTGAGAACTCCAAATTATCGAGCGTACATGAAGAATATAATGCAAGAAATGTGCAAATTTGCCAGGAGTAGTAAGTGGAAATCTATAATTTTGGCCTACCTCTCCAGTAACATGGCGTTAGGTTATGTACGTATGTATATATTTCGCCCAGTGAGTAAGAGAGCCAGTGGCTCTCATACTATGTATTTCAGCCATTCCTATCCTTACACACCATCTTTGATTCTTTTTACATAGGTCCAGTAAGGCGTTACTGATATATTTGATATTGCAAGAGATCTTAAGCTCTTATAATCTTTTGTCATCAGGCTGGCTGTATGCTTGGTTTTGGTTTGGTTACATGCGTAACTGCCAAATAATAATCCAAATAATTTTGCAGTAGTCACACAGACTCGGATACTATGTACACTAAGTCACACAGAAGACTGTAAGTCACGTGTTTTTATGGAGCAACGTGATCGATCGCCTTAGTTCTAACCCGTAAACGTTTATGATATTTACGGTTCACAGTAGGATTCGTTAACCCCTAAAAGCCATAAATAGACGAGTTTCTTGACCTTAAACTTCCTGATTTGCCCCGCCTTACACATTTAATGATACATGGATTAGGAAAAAACACGTGTACTTTGTTCATTTAGTTCGGATTGTTACATTTTAGAACATTTAGAATGGGAGCAGTGGGCAGGTAGTCTGTCTCTATTCCTTCAAAGTAGCATGTGCTCAACCAGTATAAACTTTTTGAGATTGTGTGATTTCCCATCACGTGGCTAAGAAATGAAAATTGCTCTCCAATGGTTTGTCCAGCGACTAGCCTAAATCTCTATCACGTTTCTCAGTACAAACGTGATAGACTTTAACTGGATCAACTTCGTGATAAAATAATAACCTAAATATTTATTAAGAACATAATAACTGATGTTTATTATGATGATTGCTCAGATGTAGTGGTAAGTAGCTATCTAGCAAGTGCCAGTGCGCAGAGTTAGTTTGATCCTAAATAGGTAACAAGAATATGTGTTTCGCAAAGAGTTGTACTGACGCTCAGATATTTTTGTAAAGTATTCTTTGTGTCCTGTGTTTGAATTTTTGTGAAATATCTTGATAAATATATTTTATTCCTATAGCAGGGGTTGCTTTTATATAAAATTACTAGCTGACCAGCAAACTTCGTCTGCTTCACATAAGAGAATTTTCCCCGTTTTTATAACATTTTTCATTGCTGCTCCGCTCCTATTGATCGTAGCATGATGTTATATAGCCTATAGCCTTTCTCGATAAATGAGCTATCCAACACTAAAATAATTTTCAATTCGAACCAGCAGTTTCTGAGATTAGCGCGTTTAACCAAACAAACAAACAAACTCTTCAGCTTTATAATATTAGTATAGATTTGCTGGTAGGACAAACTACTTGATTTCATATAATAAATAGCATATTCTGTTTCACTTTTACATTCTACTAATATAATATTATAATTTTTGATAGTTTGTGAATACGTTTCAATGGGCGTTATTCAATCACGCTTAAATCCCTGTTTGGATTTAGATAAAACTTGACTTTACATATGTTGGACTTTTATTATTCTGGTAATAGGTACGTTTTAGGATTTACGCGGTCGAAGTCAAACCAGTCAATGTATACTTTACCTATGACCACTATGACTCCTTTAGTTAAGTATGGACAAAGTACAAGTACGAACGTGCATAGTCCTTTTACGAAATCTACGGTCAGGTGCAGTCGAGTAGTAATTTTAAAAAGCGATAGAAGCACATCAAGTTTTAATTACGACATTTTTAAATAAAATCATTGCACACATACACATAAACTCGCCTCACTTATACTGTCGCCTGTTCTAACTATGATTGTGAGTATTCATTTTAAATAAACAAATAAGTGATTTTGTGGCTACGTTGGTAATATTGCGATCTAAAATGTAACGCTTGTTGGTTCGATCCCCAGGAAGTGATAATATTTTTGTATTTTTTTCTTAAGTTAGAAACATTGGTGACTTGTTACTTTACTTTAAGACTTATTTAAACGCTGTTATTCAAAAGATGAGAGTGGATTTAAAAAATATAATAATTTCTCGCTGGAATAGAATTATGTGATGTTGTTGGTTGGTGATCTTTGTTACGAGCGTTTGCGTTATTATTATAGCAATAATTTTTAAATATTTTGATTGAAACTGTAGACTTACATTTAAAAAGCAAACTAATATAAATATTGAATCCAGGGCAAATATATGGCATAATTATGGCCTTAATATATCAATTAAATTGCCGACGAAACTGGACTAAACTCTAAGAGTAAGTTATTTTTTAAATATTATGTTATGGTATTGTGATTTACGATTTCACTGTTAAGGAATCGCTATCTACGATTATGTCATAAGATTTTTGATTTTATTTTAGAGAAATACTGTATGTCGTTGGCTGACACAACTTGAAGAAGAAGGGAGCTTAAAAAGTCGGGCGGGAAGTGGAAGACCGCTTCTTATTAAGCAAACTCAGCAAAGATGAATGGTGAATGCTTATGAATCAAAGGGTATCATATCGACGAGACCGTTGCGAACTATAATTATGTGCTAATATTGTGACCTACATATTGCATAGACGTTTCTTGAGCCGTATTAAGAACAATGGAGGTTACACTAAATATTAAACAAAATTGTTTCAAATAGGTGGCGTGCTGGTTGACGATGTTAGAACTAAGGTTAAGTTACAATCCTCTTTTTCTTGTGAAAAAGAATAATTAAGCTGTAACCTCAATTGTCATTATAATTTTAAAATATTATTTGTAAGTAAAATGAATCCAAATAGTAAAGGCTAAAGATGTTTTTTTTATTATAGTATTGAAACATTTACGTTAGTTATAAATTGAATAAAATTTTGTTTTTCTTATTTATAAATTGCATTGTTGTTTATTAAAAATAAAAACAGAATGTGATTTTTTAGTAATTTAACTAATGCTGATAAATAATAATTATTATAATAATAAAATTTTAGTTTAATTCCTAAAAAACACTGTAGTTTTTATCACTCTAGCGTAATAAGTAGACAAAAATAACGTTTATCTTAATTATTTGAAAATGTTAGTAAAAGAAAAACAAAACGTGGAAGTAGAGGACCCCAGGATTTGAACCACCATCATTATATTTTAGTGATAAAGTGAGAAGACTCGTTGACCGCTCCACTATCGCAACCTGCGATACAATGCTTAAATTTGCCTAATTTAAGCATTAATTGTAAATGCGGACTAACAGAGACACAGTTGTTGAATATAAGGGACAGTAATTATTATAGTTATATATACAATAACTCGTTTTTGTCTCGCCTTGCACACATGCGCATGACGAACTTCACCTACTATCTTCTTCTCTTATCTTTTTTTATTTAAAAAAATATATGTTTCGTTGTTTGCGTTACACACACACAAATATATTCGCTCGGATCAATAAGCGAATGTGTACCATACGATGCTACTCGACTTTTGTCTTTGACCGTACATGACAACTCATTGTTATACATTAGAATAAAAGAAACTGGAGTACAAAATATAAACCTTCAACCTCCACGGTGACTTTGCGACCCTTTTCAAAGAACTGTCTAGTATAGTAGAAAATCGATTCTAAATAATAATTACTGTATCGGCCTTATATCGACTATAACGACGAATCGTTTTAATGGTCTCTTTTATCATAAATAATTTATTACAATTAAGTCAAGATAAATAATTTAGTCATTATACAGTATCAATGTCATTTATTTTATAACTTGCTGTAAAAGTATTGAATTTATGTTTTCTTAATCAGTAAGTCATCTGATAGTATATTATGGATTATTTTTATTTATTTGTTATAAGCAGCGATATGAGGGACCGTAAGACTGCCACGCAGAGGTCTCGACCCTAAGACGCGCTATTCGAAGTTATGTGCATGTTAAAGGATATGTATTGCTGGCGATATACAGCGTGTAACAGATAGTTGTGGTCATAATTAAGTATCACACTATATAGCCCCAGTACAATAAAAACCCGCGGCAAAGAAATTCATATACGTTATTTTCACTTAGATACAGCATTTTCTTTTTATCGATTTAACACCATCACATATTTTAGTCGGTACTTAAATAACTCAAACAGCTGACTCGGCTGATCACTGTAAATCTGAAAATGACGAGGCTCTATTTGGACAGTGATATAATGCGTTTGTTTCGATGTCTTAATAAAAAATAAATAGAATATTGACAATTTTAATAAATATTTAAAATTGTTTTTCTATCTGATAATCTGATATAGATTATTTTTCAGATAAACATCACGGCCATAAAATATGACCACACCTTTCTGTTACACCCTGTATATAATAAGCTGAAATTTATTATCGTATTTTGCTACATCCATAAAATGCTAACCATCTGCAAAATGAGATATCGGACGGAATCGGTAACTACAATTACAATTGTCTTATTGTTCCATTGACTTATATTATTGGTTACGTATTTTTCTATGTGACTAATCGTATAATGAGACGTACTGAGGACAAAACACTAATAAATCGAGTTCGGTGGCGATATATCACAGCGGTGGCAGCTGAGCTGAGTCGGCGAGAGGTTGCAGATAATGACGTCGCCGTTCGCGGCACGGGGTACGTACTACGTACAATGCCTTCATTATGCCCTAACAGCTTGCTTACCATTGTGCCGACTGTCTGCCGGCTAATGGAAATAGACCGTTGGAAATAGACAGCTGGCGCTGACATCTAGTCTGTTCGATTATTTTTGAGTTTTGTGCTGTGAACTTTTACGTCACGGCTTTCTGATCTGTTTGGTCTATCTCAGCGTTGACTACTAGAATATAAAGATATTGATGTTGTGTTTACGCAAAGCCGTTCTTTTTCAGATTGTTCATGATTTATTTTAACGCGACATGTTGTTTATGCCATCCGCGAGTTACGTATTATAACAGTAACGAAATCCAAACAGAGACATTTTACGGAGTAAAACACTCATAAAAATTACAGATAAGCAAATGCATATTCATGTTTAGAATTTTATGTAAGTACTAGTCACGAAAAATGCGTGTACTCATTGAATCAGAATACTATTGTGAGAAAGTGCCTTAAGAACAACATAATCTTTGCTTAACCTGGTCTAGGACTAGGACTGGCGTTCTAAAAGTTTTGTTTAAGCGACGTTAAGGCGGTATTTTTTTTCTTCTTTTTCTTTGAAATTCATCGACTTTACTTTGGAGCCAGCAACTAATGCTGGTGGTATCACATACCTCTGGCATGAGAAGCGACCATAGGGTACTCATATTTTCCATAGGTAGCCGCACGTTACCTATGGAAAATAATGTATAAACTAACATAAAAGTATTGCAATACAAATCGAATGTTAATAAAAGTTATATATTAAAACTACTATCCTAAACTATTTTGCATATTTAATGCGAGGTCCATAAAAGAGGTTTAGGTCGTCGCCTAATAATAAGCCACTATACATGAAAAAGAAACAGATTTCGAATTAGCCATTTAAAAATATCGATGAAATAGGATGAAATCTACAAAGATGCCGATTTTCTTCAAACAAAGCGGCTGTTTCATATTTTAATATACATACACAGTAAACATACGCAGGCCTTATAAAGATATTATAATATATTAGGTATACATAGTACATTACTTTCTTGAAACTCCTTCGACATCAAGCAATAATCGTAATGAATAATTAGTAGGAAACGCTTCTAACCAGTTTCGTATCAAAGCGCATCAGAACGTATTGCTTAGTCGACAAACACAAAGCAGATATGTGTATGTGTAGCCATATATAGCTTGAACAACGTCGGCTCATTTTGAGTAATCAGCACTAATTTATGGAGATTATCCGTATACAGTCCAAGCATACCTACATACATTGTGCTTACGCATATCCGATACAACATTGTATGTAGTTAATTATACTCTGGACTAATGGCCAAGGCTTTTTGAAAGACTGAAAGATAAATATTAAGTCTTTAACTATGAAATTTATGTTTATGTCCTACATCTAATTTCGCACCTGTACAAAATGCAATAGTTATTTAAAAATACATATATATTTCGAGAATGATGTTATTAATAATATGTATTATTAATCATTATTATCATTAACCTTTAATTAACTGACCTTTTATACAATTTGTAATTAATTTTATGTCGCTTAGTGTTTGTCCGTATTTGTTGATTAAATTCGCAGTAATTACGTGATCGTTGATGTTTTTGTTAATTTAATACAAACCATGGTGTCCGTCATATTACAAGCAAATAAAATTGAAAAAAGCAAAAAGAAATAGGGATTCCGATTGGCTATTAAAAATATTTATATAATTCACTGGACCGCAAAAAAAAAGGATCCTTTAGAAAATCTTCAATATCTTCAAAAGTACTTGACCTAGCTTTATAAAATAAAGACTAAATTAAAGAATATTATAACGCGCTTAAAAAAAAAACAAATTAATGAATTCAAGCGTTTTATTTTTAATAAATGTAAAATAAATAAAAATGCCTGGTTTTTCAGTATTTTAGTAAATGTAGATTGATTACAGATGTGCCGTTTTCACGTATTTTAGTACTATGTGTTGCCTCCGCAAACTCGCAATACTGCTGTTATGCGATTTGGCATACTTTCTACTAGGTTTTTGAGGCGATGCTGCGGAATATTCTGCCATTCCTCTATTAGAGCTTCTTTCATTTCACGTAGCGTGATTGGCGGCGGATTCCGCTGACGTACACGTCGTCCCAGTTTGTCCCATGCATGCTCAATGGGGCTTAAGTCGAGGCTGCGTGCTCGCCACTCCATGTGTGTGATACCGACTTCTTGAAAATAGGCAAACACTATCTGAGCTGTATACGGGCGATCATTGTCTTCCATAAAAATGGCATTCTCACCCATGTCCACTAAAAATAGACCATACGTTGGTCTATTTTTAGTGGACATGGGTGAGAATGTCATTCAGAATTTCAGTGACATGTCTATCTGCAGTTAAAGTTACATTTTCTATCACCACTAGCTCAGTGCGGCTTTCGAAAGAAATCCCTGCCAACACGTGAACAGAGCCTCCGCCGTATGGTACTTTTTCTTCTATACACGCTTGGTTATAGCGCTCTCCCGGTCTTCTATACACTCTTTTCCTCCCGTCGTGCTTGTATAAACAGAATCTAGACTCGTCTGAAAATATAACTCTTGACCAGTCATTCAGAGTCCAATTCTCGTGTTCTCTACCATAACTCAACCTTGAGTTTCTGTAGCGCTTTCTAGTTTTGAGCCATTTGCAGGTCTTAATAGCTTTAAATTTGCTTCAGCCAGACGCCGCCTTACTCTATCCGTAATCAGATTGTTACCTCCAGCTCGTAAATGATGATTCTTTACTTCAACAGCCATAAGAAAGCGATTTCTCAAAATTGTTGACAGCATATAGCGATCCTCCCGCGCCGTTGTGCACCTTGTTCGGCCTGTTCCTGGTCTTCGAAGATTGGATTCAGTTTCATGGAAACGCTGGAGTACTCGCTGAACTGTAGAAAGAGTCACACCAACAGTTCTCGCTGTGTTTTGCAGCGAAAGCTGACTGTGTCCATCTTCAAGCATTGTCAGGATTGACAAGCATTGCCTAACCGACCTTTTACTTTGCGGTCCAGTGTAGTTAGTATGAAAACCACATCGATACCGATTTTCTTCATACAAAGTGGCAACTTCATATTTAGACCCCTATTATAACGTGACTCCGTAGCGGAGCGATAATCAATAGGACTACTGTTCATAGGGGTTCTCGGGTTCAATTCCCAGATTGGGCAAAGTGTGATTTGGGATTTCCTATCAAGAAAATCTTCAAAGCAGTCTGACTGTCAGTTTACCCATTTATTCGATCAAAGTAAATTATTTTTCTATTGTACTTATATAATAAATGTAGTCTAGTGTGTAGAGTATGTAGTAAGAGTTGATTGGGTTATATAACACTCACATTTTGCTAAAAAGGTTTTAGATCTCGCGCAATAGGAAGTGACCTTTTTGCCATCTACTAGCCATAGTTCCAGACACCATACTGTTACTTAGAATTCTTAATATAAAAGCCCTATAACACTGATTACCCGTGAACCAAACCCGAGACTTAATATACAACAGCACTTACTACCGCTGCGCCATCGATAGTGACCTGCAAAATACAACCATGACTGACAGGTACTGCTGACCAAAGCTTTGGCAGCCATCTTTATACATATAAATTCTAGAATAGAATAGAATAGAATAGAATAAATTTTATTTGCATTGATTGTAGGTACATGAAATATAGATGTTAACAATTTTTATGATCCTTATACAATCTACCTTGAATAGGCATACAAATATTTAGGTAAGAGATTAAAATTCATCAAGATTTAAACAATCATTAACCAAATTAATACAATTCAAAATCAGACAACAAATGAATTAACGAACTGTTTGGAATTACAAAATTACGATTCGTAATAATATTATAATATAATGGTAAATGTAATTATGTAAGAAATAATAATTAAAATTAAGAAAATAAATCAAATGTCAAATAAGCGTAAGTAATGTCAAAAACTAATAATCTAAAGTAATGTCAAAATGTATCATTCAAAAAGTCATTAATTGAATAATAACACTTATCTAAAAGAAATGCAGTCAATTTGTTTTTTAATGTAGATATTGTACCATTTTTTATAGACTCGGGTAATTTGTTATAAATGACAGGCGCCATGCCGAAAACATTTTTCTTAAGTAAGGCAGTATTGTAACCACCAGTTTGCAACATATTTCTATACTGACTTCTAATAGGTCCTTTTCTTATTTCTGATAATGATATAAAATAATGCTTATTGACCCTTACGAAGACTGCCACTTCAAAAATATACATACATGGGAACGTTAACAATTTTAGGGACTTAAACATAGGCACACAACTGTCAGTCATTTTTAGACTACACATTGCCCGTATGCAGCGCTTCTGCGCTTTGAAAACCTGTTCCCTTAAGGTACAATTTCCCCAAAATACAATCCCAAACCGCAAAATCGACGCCACCAGACCATGGTAAGCTGTTAACGTTGTGGTTATATTTACCTTTTTTGCTAAATTTGATAGTACATATGCAGAAGTACTTAATTTTTTACACACCTCTTCTGCTTGAGGTTTCCAGGTTAACTGACTGTCTATCAAAATTCCTAAAAATTTAGCAACATTTATTTGTTCAATACCTTGTCTATTATATTCGATTGTTAGATTTTGAGCTGGTGTACGTTGATAAAAATGCATTATATTAGTTTTTGTAAGATTAATTATTAAATTATTTATGTCAAGCCAGTTTACTATGTCTTTTAATGTATTATTAATGTCATTTTCATATTCATTCATGTCAATACATTTTATTACTACGGTGCTGTCGTCTGCAAATAATACCATTGGGTGCCGAACGTATCGAGGCAGGTCATTTATATAGAGCAGAAATAGAAGTGGGCCTAAAACACTGCCTTGAGGCACGCCATATTTGACAGTTCTAGCTTTAGACAAGTATTTTTCCTCTCGTTTGGATTTGACACTGATTCTGCTAATTTCGGTATATTGTTTTCGATTGCTAAGGTAACATTTCAAGAGATTCAATATATTTCGTCTGATGCCATACATGTAGAGCTTATGAAGGAGAATTTCATGATCGACGTTATCGAAAGCCCTTGTCATATCTGTGTAAATAGCACATATGGGCACTCTCTTATCGACATGCTTAGCTATTACATTGAGAAGTTCGTATATTGCTATATTTATGCCCCTTCCTTTCCTAAATCCCATCTGTTCGTCACATATAATATGATGTTTATTTAAAAAACAAAGAATTGAATTATACATAATCTTTTCAATAATTTTTGAAAACACAGGAATTAAGGCTATGGGTCTATAATTTTCAAGCTTTTCTTTGTCATTTTTTTTATACAGTGGTTTAACTATCGCTGTCTTTAACGAGGTTGGGAATACGCCCGAGCAAATACATAAATTTATTATGTGACTCAGATGCAAAACTATGGTATTAGATACAAATTTTATTACTTTAGTAGCTATATCATCGTGGCCAACACTATTCTTATTTTTTAAAGTTTGTAATGCTCTCATGACTTCTTGTGGCATTACAGGCATCATAAACATTGTGTGAGGATTATTTACTAATCTAATGGTCTCGATCTGCGTCTTTTTATTACTATTTATTTGGTCAATGAAGTGGTCGTTGAAAGAATTAGCAATATCTTTCGGGTCTCTGATGATTTTATCTTTCACGTTTATTTGTGATATAGGCTCAGTGTAGCTTGTTTTGTTATTAATTATTTGCCACGATGCCTTTGTTTTATTACTAGCAGTATTAATAAAATTATTATTTTGTACCTTTTGAGTTAGCTTTATAATCTTACGAAAACGATTAGAATAATCTTTAAAATTTGTTTTGTTTACGGCTGTCCTATTATTTCCATATTTCCAAAGTAAATATCTTTGTTTTCTGCTACAAATACGTATACCATGTGATACCCATTTACTTTTTGCGTGTGCTTTTATAGTTACCAGCTTTTGAGGAAAACAGAGATTATATAACAAGCTAAACTGTTCTATGAAGTAGTCATAAGCCTGGTTGGCATCTTCAGTATTGTAAATCTCAGAAAATGTAAGACATTGCAGATGTTTATTAAATTTTTCAAGATTTTGTATTGAAAAATCTCGTTTTCTTATACGCCAAGATCTTAATCTACAAGTTTTATGAACCTTGACTTCTAATATTTGTGCAGTATGGTCTGACATCGCTAGGTCAATTACTTCACTGCTACATTTTAAGTGATAACTGCGTGCAAAATTATCTATACAGCTATTACTACATAATCTAGTGGGCTGATGCAATTCGAGTTTGAGATTGTAGCCCAAGAGAAAACATTTGAAATCATGTGACATGTTATTACCTTTCAATGTGTCTATGTTGAAGTCCCCGCATACAATAATTTTCTTATTAATCTTGTTAAAGCACAAAGTTTTTAAAATATTGTCAAAATGTTCATAAAATACATTCAAGTTAGAAACCCTCGGCGGCCTATATAAACATAAAATAATTAATTGTTGATTGATTAATTCGATACCGCAACATTCGATTATGTTTGATATTGAGTAGCGCGAGATGTCAGGCAGTGTTTTATACTCAAGGTTTCTCTTTATCAAAATACACGACCCTCCACGTTTCTTCATTTTTCTTGCATAACATGTTGCTAATTTATAGTTGGGTATATCAATGAGATTTTCATGTCCCAGCATCAGAAAATGTTCCGTTATGCAAATGATGTCTATGTCTATTTTTTTCTCTGAAAGTTCTCGGAGGTGCACAGTTAGTAAGTCTGTCTTATTTAAGAGGCCAGCGATGTTCTGATGAAGAATTTTAATAGTTTCAAAAACGAAAGTCTAGTTACTGAATACCTTTGAATTACGTTGGAAATATCTAACTGTGTTGTTATAACTAATTAGTTAAAACATAGTTCACGTATTTAAAGGCCTTGATTGCTAGAACCCTCTTCGCCTACTAACAGTGTTAACAATTCAGCTTATAATGGAAATCCTAACAGATCTTAACACGTTTCATTCCACTAAATACTTGATACTAGTCTTGTAAAGCTCTGAGCAAATTAGTGCTTTCATGTTCAAGTGGTTAGACCACAGCTGCACTGGTATTATAAAGAGTATAATTGCCGTAAAAGAATATTTAATGTGTGCGGTTTATCTATATTTTATCATGTTCAATGGTGCTTCACTAAAACAAAATAACATAGGTCAAAATGTTCCGATGAAACGTGAATCGATTGATAAAATTTCAGTTTATTATGATAAACTCATTAATTATCATTCATCCATACATATTTACCCCTTCTGGAATATAGAAGTAAGACTATATTTTTATTTATTTATTTTCTTACTTCTAATGAAAAATCTGTGGTTGTAGATCCCATATAATAAAAAGCCGCTATACAAACAATAATCTGCAACAGAACATACTGGACATACTCTTCACTACCACAAAAATTTCTGGACAGAAAAATCTAATCAAACTTTGCTCGACATAACACGTAGCATTGCATATAACACTTATTGCCAGTACCCTAAACACAGCAACCAGCATAGAAAAATATAGGTACTTAATAATTAAACTTTCCATAAAAGTATATAAATTATCGCTCCAAATAGGCTCAGTCAGTAAGTACTATTTTTGTAGAAAATATTATTTGGTTGTGACCATCGTAAGGTAAAAATTCCTTTGCCTTATATTTATTTTAGACATAAATACAAAAAAAAAATAACCTGCCATTATGAACGACATTTAAATATGAAATTCTATTAAGTTACTTGCCTATTTATTTTAATTACTTTGTGTAAAAAGAGTGCCATGAAATCACGTGTATCTTGTGGTAATGTTCATTAGTATAACAGGTTCTAATTACGAAATTATTAGCAGCTAGCTTAATACACAAAACCGTGAGTAGGTGTCGTGTTCTGTATGAAACCATGAATTTGCTAACATATTACATTCTTGAGAGACTCATGTACTGATATCAAATTATTAATTAAAATTGGTGCTCCACGTCGGTTATTTACATAATTTACAAGACCAAAGGTATAAGATCAGATTAATCGAGTTATTCAATGTGTGTTGTAATATTATTTTTATTTCCATACGATCTTGTTTATGTCTCAGAGTCAGGATACAAGTATCATTTAAGGTCGACTTAGGCTTGGTCCCTATCGGTGGTGGCATGCTGTTGGCGGTGTCCTTGGACATCGCCTATGGTCATCGCACATGGTCCCTATATCTAAAAACGAGGCGTTTTTGTTATATTTTTCATACAATATGCGTCAAAAACTAACTGTCTGTAGGTACCGTGGGAACTTCGGTCTGTGATGGCTTACTCACCACACATCTGAGAATATAAGGAGAATTAAAAAATAATTGCACTGCAAGTTTTTTAACAATCCAATGATAAGGTTACTTCACGTTTCGGCCAACTGGCAATTTAGCTCTCGATTAAGTTAGTAGTTAATAGAAGATATTAGGTTCGAGTGGCTCTGCGAAGACATTCCTTCATTCTCCTTTCCCTTGCCTCGCGGTAAGTAGCATCTTTAGGACGTGCTTTCTTTAAATTGTCTCTGCACTGATTAGAGAACACAATTACTCGTTTACCGCTTGCCATCACGTAGCCTGACTGGATTGTCATCGTCGGCAATGAAATAATAAGTTCTACCAGCTTCAGAACAAGTCAGGCTACTTTTTGGTTTACTAAAGGTGCATAATGACGGCAGTTCGTTTGCTTGTCGATACTAGTGTGGCTTTGAACATGATTATTGATGGGAGTGACGAACACATATAGCTTCATCATTTTATTTTATTAGTTTTCTGAATTATTTCCAACCAAAATAATTACCAAGTGCAATAATAAAGCGTGAGATATTATTTTGAAAGAAGAATATTGACCAAAGGTGCTGATTATGATATGAAAGTTAATCCGATATTACAAATGGCACCGTGTAAGCCGAATCCCTATTTAATAATAATAAACAAAAAGTCCCTATGAGTGTTGTAAATATTATACTTATTACACAATAGTTGCTTGCAATGCGAGATTTCTCACTTATTTATTTTATATTTATACCAAAAAGTTCCTCTATAAATATTTAGTAACTAAAATATTTTTTATTATGTTTTGTAATATTAGAAACCTGCATACGAGTATTGACCTATTTATACGAAATGCTGGTGTTAGCCAGCCATATACCCACTACATTGTACCTACTATACGAAACCTACAATATATTAACTTAATATTTATAATTACTTGCAACCCATAACAAAATTATCAAATTAAATTCATAATTCTCACAATGTTTGGTTAACTCTGAAAAGATTCAAAAGCTTTCAGACGTGTCCCTATTTAAGCCCTAACTTCAGAGCAGGTGGAAGTTATAATGCACTTTCAGTTAACTTGCGAGATATGAGCAAGTTTTCAGTGGCGTGCCTTCGTTCATACTTTGTTTTATGACCCATCACCCTAATGTCGACTCGTAAAGATAAAGACATTAGCTATAATAATATAATGCTTATTTTGCATCACCTGTGCAATTAGCTGTTTGTGTTTACTTAGAGATGGAGAAGTACTGGATGAACATATTATTTTTTACGTCGAAGTCTGTGTTTGGTTAGAGTTTTTAAAGTCTACATATGTATAAATAGAGTTTATCCGCCAGTTCGTGATAATATTCAATGAAAAGTAAAATCTGGTTATTGATGTTTCTTAATTCGAGGATAGATTAGAAATGTCAAATAATTATTTAGAACCCATTTCTGTCTTTTAAGTGGATGACGAATGGAAGTTGACTAAGATAGCAGCAGAAAGAATTCTATCTATCGGACTATTTATCGGCAGAAATCTGACACGATTGATATTAATCAACGAACTTTTTGTATTGAAGATCATAAAGCAGGTCAATATAACTGATTAAATTGAATTGGTAATAAATATCTGACTTAAGATAACTAAATCCTACAATACTTTAGAGTACAAACGTCGATACAAGGATTGAGAAGCACGTATAAGACATGCTTCTAAATCTCTGTATTAATGTTTGTCTAACCAATAAATACAACAAAAATACAAACACCGATGTATCTTTATACTTTGGTGTATATATCGTAACTATGACACTTCGGTCAATATTATTTCGAGGTCCAATCGGGTGAAATTGATTGATATCGCCATAGTAAGTACATAGGTAATGTCGTGTCAGCCATCTATCAGAGTTGTCCTTGGCATTGGCAGATTAATGGAGTGTGCTCCATCAATCCATGTTTTATTGGAAATAGAATCGTGGGTAATTACTGATGACGAGATATGTGTATCAAATAACATATCAAAAATTGTTATTTATACACATGTCCGTGTCAGTAGTCTGTTTCCTAGGATCAGAGGAGTCTCATGTATTTGTGAGACATTGGTTACACGGACATCGTAGCAGTTTAAGTGGTCGTCTCGACACTGCTACTACTCCGAGAGTTGTGAATTCGAATCCCAAATGGGACAAAAAATTGTTTAGGCTGCAAGCCTGGACGTGTTTTAATGTTTTAAGCAGGTAGTTTTAGAGGTCGCCCAATGAGTAAAATTATTTTATGATCCCTTCCCTGCTTTTTTAAATAAATTGTAACTATGCCAAATCTTACACTTTTTCTTGCATGAAAAGTAAATGGTATAAGAATCAAAGAACAATATTATAAGCACATTTTGGAGGTGTAAGATTAAACTATGCTAATTCTAATGAGTTCATAATGTTAAGCCATTATTTTAATTTTATTGTGTCCATCAGTTGATAAAACTTAACTTTTTATAGTACTTAATACTTAAGCTGAATAGTAACGTGACAGCTCATAAAATGAATATTAGTTTAGTATTTAATAAGATAAACTTGGTAGATAATTACAGCACCGTATGGCACATAGAAATACACCATATTTAACAGCTTGAAAGATGCAATCAAACTACCCAACTTAGAATTTCCTACATGTTTATACCCAGTATTGAATACGTGTAGCTCGTGTAGTTCCAAAGACATTAATTAAAGGAGCCTGCCAGCACAAGAAGGCGCCTCTACGAGATCAGACAAGCAACAACACATGTCCAAAATACTTAGACCCTTCACGTCTCATCTCCTATAAAGAGGAACGTATTTAGCGACGAAAAGCTCGGCTTGCCGGGGCTCAAAATATAATGGAAGATCTTGGTACACACGCGTCCAATAGATTAGTTTAATTATAACACGCTCCTAATAAATGACACTATCTTTACAAAGCTTAGTTTGGAAATTCTACGGCAGTTGTAATGTTCATAATAATATGGCTGATTCACGACTAATTCATAAGCTCCTTTGCTTATTTGCGGGTAGTTTCACGGAGAAAATATCGAAAGCATCGTATACGTGTGATGACATATTCAAAATGAGATACTCCAAAAGCGAGTAGACAGTGAAAAGTTTAAACGTATGTTATATGTGGTGCTGTTGACAAATATCGACGCGTTGTCATCGATCACAAGCACTGAGCGAGAACAGATAAATTGATGAAGCATTTTTCCGAATCGACTCTGTCGAGCGTCGAACGTGAAATGTCGATATTGGAGCGACATAATAGGCACCCATGTATTACGCAAAGTCATGTTTATCTCCACATCAGTATCTCGGTACAGCACGGACGCAGAGGAATAAAGTTTGCTGTAGTCAGATTGCTTCAATATTTCAACAAATATTGATAGGATGAGAGTCGTAACAAAATGTACTAAGTTATTTCTGTGTAATAGCTGTTATGGCAAAGTTTGTTGGATCTGTCTTCAGATTTATTTAAAAGATAGAAATGCAAGCAATAGCAAAGTGGTTTCGTTTTATCTTGTGCTTTGTTGTTTAATTTAAATTTAAGGTGTAAAATACGTACTAATGATGGTTTCTGTAGCATATAATTAGAAGCATAAACATTTGACATCAGGTACTAACGACTATAATCGTAAAAAGCTTTTCAGAGGTGTTTTATATTTAGAATTAACTATTACATTTTGCTGTCTTATTTTATGTAGCCTGTGAAGGGTGGAATTTTCTTGGAGTGCACAACTTTATCGAAGAGGTATTTATAAAGAAAATCAATTTCCATTTTCCTCTATGGCAGCGCTGCGGAACAGAGGAAATTAAAACTAGAAAAAGCTAGTAACTCCGAAGATAGAGACTTATACTTATGTTGTTTGGAACTGTGAGCTACAATATATTAAATAATCCATCCATCTTTTTTATTGTGAACGTGGTTAGGCTAGTTACGCTGTACCTATACATGAGTGTCTTTGTATAATATTATGTTACTTAGCTTCAGCACATTTTCATACTCCAAATCCTTATTAATATTATAAATTCGAATGTGAGTTTGTTTGATGTTTGTTAAGCTTTCACGCCTTAACAAAAACTTTAAACTTTGCGACCGATCATCATAAAATTTCACATATACTTTGTCAGAGGAATAAGTCATAGGGAACCTCTCATCTAGAAAAAGTACTGTTAATAACCTAACATAGCCTATATTTATGCGAGCGAAGAAGTCATAATAATCTAATTATATTATAAATAGAAATCGAACCATGATTGAGTTTGAGTTCTGCTTTAATTGTTTATCTTCTTCTATCAGTATTTACAGTATATATAGTATAACCCAACTATTGGACTACCGTTAAAGCGTTCTAACTAAGATGAAGGAGTTGGCAGGAATACAAATTAGTTGTAACCCAAATTGCTAGAGGTGTTTCTTTTTTTAATAGAAACACATGTTCTTGGATTAGTATTGTAGTAATATTATGTATTGGCGTAGAACAGAAATGCCATAGTAAGCATAATAAGTCCTTTTCGATTTATGCGGGTGCGTGTGCTCAGTTCCAGGGTCAAACAAGCATGTTTTCGACAGGATTATGTACATTCATCATTCTGTATAGATAGAACTAATTTTCTACACGTATGCGAAACTTAGTTCTAATATTTATACAACAGATGGCGTATTGTATCGCCTGAAGATATTTAATCCAAACAATTTGACTACCATGAACGCTATTTTTGTACGTAACGAGAGTTCTACTAGTCCTTACTATTGTACATATAATACGCTTGTTAGACTAAGATCAGGTTCACATTAACGCACATGAGACGTAAAGCAAGCCGGTATTAGCCAGTCAAGTGTGTGTAAAACATAAGTGGGTACTCAGCGTAACTGCAGTGTAAGCTGAGCGAGCATCCGATACGAGCGACCGCGGCGTAAGCTCAATGATGCCACGATATATGCATTTGCTCTAAGTAGCAGCTTACATGCCGCCTCAACTGTAATAAGTGATGCTGTAGCTATTTTAATTTTACTCTTGGAATGAACTCTAGATTAAATCAAAAGGTACATTACCTGTTTTAGTGCAAGTTTCTGCACTAGGTTTCATCTACGTCCAAGTCGCATGGGATCGCATAGCTGGAAAGCAAATATCCTGTTTTAATTCAAGACATGATCTATTTGTAAGCTGAATTTCATATAAATGAATGCGATATACATTGAGAAAGATAGATACATAGTGTCATGCCTTTATGCCCGAAAGGATTGGCAGACACATACATTAAACCCACATTTCAATGTCTATGATTTTTAGAAACGGGTAATAGGGAGCGAGTTTATTGCTGTTTTATCGGGCCTTGTTACCGGGAATCAGTTCCAACATTTACATCTAATTGCTCATGCACAGCAGTCGTATACAATACAGTTGTGCCACCGATAACAAATTTCAAACTCTACATAATCTTTATATTCCTATATTAGTGGGATTAACACCACCCGCCTGATCTATAAGTGCTTTCAACACCATGTTATTTGGGTTTAAACGCAAGCACAAGATTAAATGAAAATTACACTGCAAGCAGACTACTAAAGTAGCATCATTTCGTCACGTCTGTGCGCGATATCCAAGGTTTAGGTAAGGAAGAGTGATAGAATAAATCCACATTACCCCAGCTATGTATGTTAAAGTTTTAATTTGAAACAATCCTATTGGTGTCTACCAGATGTAGCAATAGAATTCGTGTTACTATTGATTATTACTATAAATTTAATATTTTTGCCTATCTTTGATCTGGTAGAGGTAGTCAAGAGTTGTCACATTCTGTGTAATGTTCTTACAAAAATCATTTATCGCAGCGAGTGTTCACTTGCAATGATTGCAAATCGGTTCCATCTACGCTTACACCTAAGTCTTAGCTAATAGAACCGAGCATAATTGTTTTTAATTTACTTCTTAATTTTTTAGTTACTGTATCTGTGTTTAAGGATAATAATTGGGCATTAAGCTAAAAGAGAAAATACTAATAAAATATACGGTGTCTCGCCAATTAATTTCATCAAACGATAATTATCGTATAATATATCAGTTATACCTATTTGATAGCAACTTTAACATGCTTCAGAAAGTACTCTTTATCTTTTAAGCAAAATAATTTATAAAATAATGATTGAAATGCACTTTGTACGTCGATTCATCACTTCGCATTTACAGGTATTTAAGACACTGATGAATTCGGAGAATACGGACCTAATTACGAGATACCTCTATTACTCAGAATACGATTATATTATATAAGATTACGATTACGATTACGATATGATATACGATTGATACGTCGTCGTCTTAAGTTGAGTATTAAGTGTACGTTCAAAGAATGTCATCGAGTTGCGTTGAAGACATACAATTAGTATTATTAGATACAGCTAGTACATATCCCTATATGGTATACATAATATTATATTTGGATTTAATACTAAGAATAAAGAACGTTTAAAACGTAAGTATCACAATAGAGGTTTTTCGGAGAACTGCAATTGTCTATTTCTCTTTTTAAATGAAACTTAAAACATTTATTTTGTATAGATAACTCCCGCACTAGTTATAATTCCTGTGTCACGGGTGACTTTACAAACATTTATAAAACGGACACAAAGAATACCCAGACTCGGAACAATCATTTGTGGATCACACAAAGTTATGTCCCATGTGGGATTCGAACCCACAACACTCAGCGCAATGGCAGTGGCGAGGCGACCACCACCCGTGCAGTCTTGTTGCATTTACTTTTTAAGTTAGCTTCTTCTACCGACAGAATTTCGTTAACTTCTTCAGCTAAGTGGATTGACGTCAGAAATATGTAAAATAGAATGGTATCAAACCACAAACAATTACTATTCGATTGATTCAAGACCTATTTATAATGCTACCAAAAACAAAACAGATATTGTTTCATTAAAAATCTGTTCTATGGGTTAATTTCTCATATCTGTCTTTCCTGACATTAAGAACAAAGCACTATGTTTTGGCATGTTCATCGAGATTTCAGACATGAATGGCTAAAAGCAATATTAAAGACATACACTTCTATTGTATTTAGTGGATATATAAGCCATTTATGTCATTGCGGTAAAGAAATATTTTTAATGAACTCTGTTGCTCGATCGGCAGCCTTTGCCAACTTAGATAAACATACTCATAGTTATATTTATCCATCCTATCTCATGAAAACAATAACATGATAGGTATATAAACATGATTAGATACCAATAGGGCTTGGGGAAAGAGGCCAAATTAAATTGTGATGGAAAAGAAAACTAGTTCGGTTTCTAAGAACAAGTTTTCTGACAAACAAATAATATTATTTTGTGCTATAATGTGTGATCTTTTTCTGGTTTTTGTAAAGGAATTTTATAATTTTGTATAATATTACATAGTTGCCTCAGTAGTAAGTTCTTTGCTTTAAATGGCAGACAAGTAAGCGGCCCATCTGATGGTGAGTGCGTTTTAAGTACTTATAAACAAAATTATTACAATTGGATCGCAGCGGCACCTACCGGATCTGATTGTAAATGTAAACCATCCAAGTATCCACTTGAACACATATAGAAAATTCAATCAAAACGTTAAAAGGAGTTTAATTTATATGCACACGTATATAAAATTGTATATATCATACCTTTGACCATCAAAAAGCACATTCCTTTAAGAAACTTTATTTAAAAAACGGAGCATCTAAATCTTTCCCGTCCATTCGTAGCCTCAAAGATTCACATGCAGGGTATCCAACATACAGTAGCGCAGTTATCTTCACTAAAAGCGTCAGTAAGACGTACTTAAGAGCTAAACCAGTCCGGCCAGGCTGCCCCTATCAGAGGGCCCAACAGGCAGAGCTTATACTCTACGTAATAGATATTCCATGTACCTATTCTCCGTAGAGTATGTAGTTTGTTGTACATATTACGAGTGTGTCATACGATATCTCCTAAGTGCGGTGAAATGGGTTGTTTACTAAAGTATTACGTTAAGTGTGAAACATTTTTTGTCATCCGATTTGGGTAGGCGTCTTTTATTTGTATTATATGGTCTAGTGTCGTGTAAATTGTCTGTATGATTGTTGGGTTGCGTAAATATAGTTGCTTAAAATATTTTGGTTTTCTCAATACGGACTTGTTTCATTGCTACCTTGTTTGTTTCGTAACTAAAATTTAGACTTATCGTGAGGGTTTAATTCTGGGGATGAACAAAACGTTAATGAACTTTTTCTAGGAAATTCTTAATACCAGCACTAAGTCAGGCAATGGCTCGATTGATAGTATATGGTTCACCCTCTAATACGTGGTACCGAATATCTACTGGTGAAATGTGGGTGAAATACACACATCTTTACCCCTTCGAGGGTATAGATGTGTAAAAAGAGACCTGGTACTAAAAACTTCCACACAGTACAGAACAGTAAAACCTAATAACGCTGCGCCGTAATTAGGATCCGAATCTGGTATCAAGGATTCTTCAATCGCACACAAACTTATGCCATATGGTCAAAGAGGTAATAGGTATAGCTGAAATAAATAAATATTTGCAATAGTTTCCTACCTACATTAATCGCTTAAACACTTACTAATATTTTATATATTGCCATTAATTTGACTTTCAAGCGTACTAATAAATTTACTAGTATCTATGCCAAAAAGGAATTCTTTTGATTATAATCTTACAATATTTATTTAAATTTAATCAGAAATATAACAAGATTTCCATCTGTTTGAAACACTTTCCGGTCATTACTGGAAAATACATTTTGATTTTCCATTTAGAAGCAGAATAATTGAATACGCACAAGTAATTAGGAGCTTAAAAATAAAAACTGCCATTTAAATGTTGTTTCGAAAATGTGGAAGTCAGATCAAGAAATGGTTAAGGTTGCGCATACAAAACAAAGTAACAAATAGCTTGAGAGTAGTGTTAGTGTAATCGGCAGACCTCAAACGTCAAAATTAGGTTTTATTTTATTGGACTATTCAAGAATTTGTGATATTATTCTATTTAAAGTTCTCTAAGGAACTTTATTACCTTTATTTAGCTGCCTTCTGCAGTTTCACCTACATTTAAGGTTATTGCTTTGCGGCTGTGGTACGCAGCATGATGTTTTATAGCCATGGTCTCCCCGTGACCATGGCTGCTGAAAAGCAACCGAAA
This sequence comes from Catocala nupta, assembly GCA_963675205.1. Classification (NCBI taxonomy): domain Eukaryota; kingdom Metazoa; phylum Arthropoda; class Insecta; order Lepidoptera; family Erebidae; genus Catocala; species Catocala nupta. The sequence continues at coordinate 15,923,408 of OY776082.1, forward strand.
CGTCGGGGAAAGTGTAAACCTAAATATAAATAGTCTTAATAGTTTTATTAGCATAAACATTAGTAAAATTCTATAGTAATAGTAGTGTACAGCTACAGCTTTCAAAATTATGTAATCAGTGTTAAATAAACAACGCGATAAAATCCGTATATAGTAGTTTAATTTCAATGAATAACATTCGCGTAAACAGAAGACAATATTATACATAATATGCTGTATAACGTAATACTTTTTTTTAAAACAACTCCCTTACTTGTTATAATTCCTATGTCGCGGGGTACTTTACAAATACTCAAAAACAACGGACACATAGAAAACCCAATTTTGGAACTATCATTTCTGGATCACACAACTTTTTGTCTCGTGTGGGGAACAAACCCACAACACTCGGCGCGTTGGCAGTGGCGAGGCGACCTAACCACTACGTCATCCGTGCAGTCGAAGTCGACATAAGCATAAAGTTATTCAGCATATTGTTATAAAAATAAAGTAATGCTTCACATGTTCTGTTTTTCAAACTAATAAATCTAAGAGCTAATGAAATCGTACGAACGCGTTTGAGCTGCAAAGAAAGGCAAGCGTCTGTATTGGCTAATCACTAATTAAGAAGGTAAACAGTACACAGCGTTCGCCGTGTTTTCCAACGGATCGCTAAAAGCAGTTTCATCCGACAGTGGACAAAACAATAGCAGTTTATTTATATTTGCACGGCTAAGTCTTTCCGTGAAAGCTCGTTAAGAGGACAAAGCCATTCTGTTTATTAGCTCTCACCTGGCCCTTTTGTTATTATTATGAACCAGACAAAGATTTTCAAAAGAAAGACAACGTTTTAATGCAATTTCAACCATTTCCCGTTTATGTTTTTATGTCATGTAATACATATGACATTGTTGGGTGGATGAAGCCATTATTTCAACTTTACGATAAAACGTTGTTGAACGTTGAGCAAATTATTTTATTAAAATTGTAGCTTATAACAGTCATAACACTACAACTGCTACTGATTAAGTTTTGTAAGGTAAATTACTGGCTGTTATTGTTCAAGAATAACTAGCCAATCCCGTAGCGGAGTAAAGAGATTGATTGCTAAATATAAGGACATTATATTTTATCGGATTGCTTTGTCACTGACAATAATATGCGTCGAGTGTTGTAGGTTGAATCCCTACACCCACTCCATTTTATGCAAGTCTTGGTGTATTTTGTGCTCATTGCTCATCTGTTAAGTAATACTTAACATATTAATTATTGCTAATGCGGGTGTTGTCTTTTTATAAAGAAAAGTAAAGAAATTGTTACTATAAACGAAGGACTCCCTAAAGCATTAACTATCGCACGGGCCACGAGATCAACCCAGCCACTACAATCTTATCTTATTATATTATAAGTAAACAATCTTTATTTTTTTAAATACTATTGTGGCAAATGGACACATAGCTAACTTATGGTAAACGATTACTGAAAACTATGATTAAATAAAAACCAAGACATGCGTTGCCAGCTTAAAGGAAAAGGAATAAAAAATGAGAAAATAGATGGCAGCGGTAGGCACGTGAGCATCTGGAACTCTTATTAGAAACGCAGTCAGCGAAGTGCTACCTATCCGCCGGTTTTCTGTAACAGAATGGTACTTACTTGAGCGAGCCGGCTCATTTTTATCGTCATCAAATAATTGGCAAAGGCAGGCTCGTGCAAACGTTAATTATAAAAAATACACATATATCCTGTGAAGCGAGAAGCATGGATAGGTGTGTTTTTTACGAGCACATAATGCTATTGGCTCCAGCCTTCGTGAATATCAGTTAATACGAAGAGTCTCATATTGCGATATTGTTATGCCTCTGAATTGCTAAGATGAATGGTTTCGTTAGAATAGAAAACCGATATCAATATAGTTGAGAATAATAATGATAGAATAAGAGTTCAAGCAAGACTTGGCTGGATTGACATTGATCCAAGTAGTCAATCGGCGACGTTACATCTTACGAGTTGATCCTTTTCCATTCATCCTATCTGTGGATTATTACCAGTCGCTAGAACCCGTGTTTTATTTGAAAATTATATAACAGAAAACCCATTAATACTTTGCCAAATCGGCAATCGAACGCAAAACATCGTGCACATCAATCGCATTCACTATCACTGCGCGTCAATAATCTTAAAACAAGTTATAAAAAGAATTTACAGAAATGCACGGCGTGACTGAACGTCGTTTCATTAGGGGGAAGTCAATTACAGCTAAAGCCGCCGAAACCATATGGTCGGTCATATTTCAACTCAAATAACTTTCATTTTGCCTCATACATGTGAATGGAAAAAATTTCATTAATGGAAAATGAGAAACATAAAATATGTCGTAAATATTCGTTTTATTTTCGTCTCTTTATTTTTAATATTTGTCATGTATATGGTCTGTATTGTTGTTGACTGACTCTGGATGATGCAGAAAAGGATTTCTTTGTAATGTTACATTCGTTAAGTATTCTTTGAATAATGGATTCTCAAATTATTTGTAACATTTTGGGCTAAACAGACATAGAGCTTAAATTATCTATCATCACTCGTATAGAGGTGCAATAGTTAACGTATACTAGACATTTTCCGAGTTTTGATAACCTACGTTTATGCCTGCGGTCTATCAATGTTTCTAAAATACCTAGCTAACAAAACAACTTGCCTTTAAAAGCTAATAAATATGTCTGTTACTAATAAATATATATTGCTTTTAATCCTCTTTGTGACTATTTAATTTAACCTTCAAGCTAGTTCCAAGAAAAATACAAGGAAATGTAAGATGTATCTGAGTGCAGCTTATCTTGAGTCACCGTTTGTAAGAGTTTACTCTGAGTAACGGGTTAGTGTGGTCTTTGTAAGCGATGCGATCTTTAAATCTAATATATTATGGTCTTAGCTTTATGCACTAGGTACTCTGTACTACATGTTGTTTTGCTATCCTTATTTAATTTGTCTTTTCTTCTTTTTTTTTTTTTTATGTCTCGTGGCAGTAATCTTTGTATAAAATAGAACAAACTTTTTGTACCGATTTAAATTCAGCTTAAATAAAAAGTACAGCACATTATGACTATAAAACGGTCTTATCGCTATAGTAATATTTTTGGATGCACCAGGAAATAAATACTATACTATATTACTGCATACTATTATTTTGTATCAGTCATTGTTTTAATTATATACCTTTGCTTGTCCTAGATGTAATATATGATCACGATCTTTTATAGTATTTTGTTACGTTAAAATGTGAAAGAGAAAATTTGCGAAAATTAACTTTGTAATTACATACATAGGCTCACCTGCTCGTACCAGGTGTGTTTTAACTTTTCACTAAATATGTCATAACAATCATTTACAAAGATTATTGCCGGCCCATAATTTATGAGATGAGGCCTGAAGCGGCATTTTTAACGCCGAGATAGAGAGCTTCATTGTCTTTTAAAAATGATCTAATGCTTGCTTAGTTAATACAATTCCCGTATCCTTTATTGCTTCGACGTTAATTTTATGACGAGTAAATATTTAATGAAATAATGTGATTTGTGATTTATTTGTAGATAACGCATTATTGCACATACATCAAATATTTGAAATATATAGGTATTGATTTTTAAACTAGATATTGCCCGCGGCTTCGCTCGCGTAAATGTTGGTTAGGTTAGGTTTGGTTTTAACATATACTTACCTGGCATAGGGGACACCGTGATCAAGAAGGCGGTTCCCCCAGGGCGAGACCCCTCCATTGCACTGCGGTTGGGTTGACCCCTGCGATTATCCCTAATGTGGATAACTCGGATGCGTTATTTTTGGTAGTGGGGACTGCGTACGCGCTGTCCCCCTTGTTTAACCCACAGAGGGCGCGCGCGGTGTTCCCGCGCGCCTTGTAACGTCGAAAGGGGAGAGCGGTAAAATGCTCTCCCCCGGGGACGAGAGGAGGTCGGGTCCCATTGACCCGGCCGGCACCCACACGGGGGGGCCTGCTATGGATGAATCTTTTTAGACTCCCAACAGGCCCCCCCCCCCATTGGGTGAGAGAGGGAACACCCCAGGTTTTTTTAGTGGGTATACCAGCAATAGGCTGGTGAGTCCCACACGCCCCGCCGGTGCCGTCCCCTAGCCGGCGGGTAGTGCATCAAGCATTTTTTCCTGGGTATCAAAAAAAAAAAAAAAAAAAAAAAAAAAGGTTTGGTTTTAACATCGCTGACTGCGACACAACTATTGGAGTACATGTATTTACTGTAGAATCACATAAGATATTACAGTACCTAAATAGTACTACCATTCACCCCATATAAATCATAAATGATGGATGGTATTACCGTTGTTATATTCAAATGAATTCTTTTTTATTTTACAAAATTGTTCGGCAATTAATTGACTATCATTTAATTAACTGAGGTACCCGTAGCGTTGGCTCAGGCTCTTTTTTATCACCAGCTTTTACAGAAAATTCGATATCAAAGATAATTGTTTCCTTTGATCTGGCAGCATTGTACTTGATTTATTTTCAATATAATGGACCTTCTTGGATGCTAATTAGGCAATAAGTATCAAAATATAGTTATAGACTTAGCTATATTATTATAACGCAAAAGTTGGTGACTATTTGTAACATTTGCAGATCTAAGAAACCTCTATACAAGTTTTAATGAAATTGGGCACTGGCTTGTAAAATAATATGATACGAAGTTCTCAGTAACAGCTAATTATAAAAATAATTTAAGATTGGTAGCAAAAGTGAGAATGTGTACTTTTGTTTTTCACTCAGTCACAACTGAACTACATAAGTTATCTTGATAAATATTTTTATGCAGATTTTAAATATTTAAATTTACAATTTGTGAAGCCTATTCGTGATTTGGTGACCAGAGAGATATATATAATATATTAGCTTATAGATAGTAAAATATTGTATATAGCTAGGAACTTATAAAACACAACTATATTATATTGGGTTTGATATTAATAAGCTGTATGGTATTACTGATACTGTGAGAGAAACAGTAGTAAAAATAATGGAGATTGTAAAAAATGCTAGTCAGTATCCTTACCCTGTGACCATGGCTGTTGAAAAGCAACCGAAACGTCGAGGAAAGTGTAAACCTAAATATAAATAGTTTTAATAATTTTATTAGCTTACAAATTAGAAAAGTTCAATAGTAGTAGTAGTGGAACAATTTCTAAATTATTATATTAATACAGTGTTAAATAAACAACTCGATAAAATCCGTATAAACGAGTTTAATTTTAATGAATAACATTCGCGTAAACAGAAGACAATATTAGGAACTCCTTTGTCAGGTCAGCAAAGTAAATGTAATTGCATAAGCTATTGTATCCCTTTACCCTCACGTGGACTTTAGGCTAGTATGCTGGCTGGTAACCACAGTAGTATAAAACAATTAATACTAGATTGGGTCGTGGGCCTCATAGCATAGGTATGAGTCCTTGTACAACTAATACACAAGGATATTAATAAGTCAATACCGATATTGACTCATTAATATCCCGGTGTTGACTTCTGTTTCGGAGTAAGTATTATTAACTCATCAATTCAACTACGAATCACATACAATAAATAGAAGATTGAAAGTGGGCTTTGGAGTCCGTGCGTTGGCCAAGTAACTACACACAATGGGAAAAGCATTGTGTCTGGGCCTCGAAGTCCAAGCATTGGTCAAGAAATAAATATTTTAAGGCTATTGAACCTACACATGCAAGGTATAGTTTTTACAAAAAGTCCCTTTTCTCGATTTAATCAGCTGCACAAGCGCGTACATTTACGCTTCCGGACTTAAGAAGCATCTTATTTAATTAAAGCTTATTATAGGACTTACGCAAATTACGTTACTCAATTTGTGGAGAGGGAGGGGATCAAGCTATGCGTTACGGTCTTCGTACGTGAGGGGAGCGGCAGACAAGATTTGCGCGTTACGTGGGGTGTATGGGGTCGAAAATTGGAGCATTTTGCGTTACGCAATTTGCCTTACTAATGTTGTTCATACACGATACTTTTGAACGGTCGCTTCTAATATACCGGTTTAATATTGAACGTAGTGTTTGCTGGGTAGTTCACGTACATAAATTTCACGTTGTGTGAGATATCACCATTACTTACTACATCATTACTGAGTCATAGATTAGCTAGTACTCTAAGCACCGGCTATAACAACTTACTGAATATGTTACTCATTAGTGTTACCGAGATTCTATAGAAATGTTTAGTACATATTCTTATGGATGCATCCCCGAAGGAGAAGGCTGAAGTAATGTACCTGCCGTTCGCTAGCTATAGTTGTAGATCCAACGTAAGAGGCTACCTATAGAGGTGAGGAGGCCTGGGAGGCGAGCCTTTTGTATACCGGCCGCAGTTCCAAGCTTCATGCCGTTACTGAGATTTCCTTAACACCTACTTAATAACTCGGTTCCCTGCTCGGATATAGAACCTGAAGTCTCATGCACAGCTCACATTCACTACCGATATGGTAGATGAATAATTACTAACGAAATGTCACTTAACTTCGAAACTTAGCAAAGTCTTTATAGATTTTCTAGGAGGTATTTTTTTGTATTTTTGACATAACTATTATGGAGCTTCGGTGGAATTTTTATTTCTAGTACCTCTATAATAGAAATATATGTAATTCTTTCAGGATATACATATATTACCATCATGCCTATATATTCCAATAGTTTATGTTTCATTTACTTATTCTATAATTTTAGTTAGCATCCTGAATCACTTCACTTATATTAAAAGCTTTTTATCTATTTTATTGTTATCTATAAGCGAGAATTAAAATGTACACTCAAAGCACACAAAGAAACTCAGTCCCCGAGAATTTTAATGATCAAGCCTTACAATCGTACTAGCGTTTGTTGCAAAGAGTGCTTCATAAAATCCCGTTTTGTTTTTATCTACAAAGCGGACAAACTTCTTTAAAAACAAGTCTTAACAAATCAAAAGTTTTTTAACATTTCCTAGATTCGTTATAATGAATAAACCTACTTTAAAAGCTTTTTATATTTTTATTATATTGTGGTTTTCTGTAGCAATAAATAAAGTTAATAAACAGCCTCTTTTAAAGTTGTATGAATATTTATTTCAGCTTTCTATCTGTGTATGAATCACTCAACATCGCAGCCACACCTATTTTATCTGGTAACATCTCGTCCAGCACGGTACGCTTTAGCGATCGTTTTTCCACTTACGTGCTGTCTTTTGAATGAACCAACTACCTGCCACGGTGGTGTGGGCACAACTGTAAGATTTTCTTTTTTAAACGAGGACTAAACAAAACCTAATACTATCCATATAGGCAGCAGCTAGGCTGTGTGTTCCTTATACATACGACATTACTATAGTACACAAGCGGCAGTTATTTATTGCCATTAGGTCGGCCTCGTCTGCCCCTAGAGTCAACATTTCTAGGTATCATTTTTTATGAGAGTTAGGCTACGGAAAAATCTCCACTGAAACCAGAAGTTGTCTCAACTAGAAAAGTACCTATGTATTGCCAAATGATCTCTTGGTATGATGTTGTAATGTAAGTACCTATTGTGAAAAGTTATCTTAGGACCCTGCGCGTTACACCGGCAGCATAATGACTCATTTGTGCGGGATTGGCAACGTGCGAGTGTTATACTAAGCTTGTATATAATATCGGCCCTGTAGATAAACTGTCCCACTGCTGGGCAAGGGTTTCTTCTCAGTGTGAGAAACGTTATACCATAGTCCTCTACGCTGGCCCAGTGCTGGTTGGCAGATTTCACATACATAATATATTCGAGAATATTATGGCGTTGGGTTGCCTAATGAAGTTTTCCTTTACCGTTAAAGCGTTAATTAATTAATGCGTACATAACATTGAAAGTCAGAGGCTTTGCGAAGGAATTCAAGATTTCTACATGGTAGTCCAACGGTCTCCCACTAGGCTATCGCTGTTATAGCGACTAGAGTAATCATAGTTACAATTGTTGTCATGTTATTGGTACAGAGTTTAAGATTACAGTTTGCGTAACCAGTTTTTCGACATTAACATTTTGTTAAAGTTTCTTTTGTGCAAACGCTACGAGTAACATTGTCCTGCTATAAAACAAGATTGACACATTCAAAATGAAGTAAATACTTTTTCATAAGGTTTATTTTTATCTCTGAATGATGTCTAGTATCTATGGCTAATGTCATATTGAGTATAGCTAGAAGTAGATTTATAGTTTTATTTAATTATAACTGAAATATTTATTTTAAATAGTTTTTGTTTAGGATACTTTCTATAGAAATTTTCAATTCTTGTTGAAGATAATATGGATAACAATATAGATTTTTTTGGTGCCGTTGATATGACTGATAATGAAGCAGTATCAAGAATTATTGATAATTTGGGCAGAATTGTGAACTGTTAGATATTGTTTATTTTATTGGATATTTATTGCCTATTTAGAACTGAAGTGATTTGGAAAGTAAATTGTTAAACAAAGTATGCATAATCGATAGTTTATAAGCAGTGCCGTTTCTAACTAATTCATACATACATACATAGATTCACGCCTGTTTCCCAGAGGAGTAGGCAGAGACTACGGATTTCCATTTGCTACGATACTGACACACTTCTCTGGCTTCATTCACTTTCATAACATTCCTCATACACGCTCGCCGGTTTAAGGTGCTCTTAACCTGGCCTTTATCCAGAACGTCTCCAATATGATCAAGAAACGTTTGCCTAGGTCTTCCCCTAGCGACTGTTCCATTCACACCAGCCTTATTAGTCAGTCTTTTCTCGTCCATTCTTTCTAAATGCCAACAGCTTAACATACCCTTTTCTATTCTCGTCACTATATCCACTTTTATGCCGTATCTCTCTCTAATCACACTATTCCTTATTCTATCTTTCAGAGTCACACAACATATATTTCTCAGCGCTCTCTTTTCTACCGCATTTATTCTGCTCTCATACTTCTTTTGCCATACCCAACTTTCACTTTCAGGCATAAGTATAGGCACTAATAATCTTCTATAAACAGCCAAACGTGCCTTTTCGGATACATTTTGACTGTTCATAAAAGCGCGTAGAGCGCTTTTCACTTTATTGCCAGCAATCGTTCTCCTTTCAATATCTCCCTCATGTGTACCATCCCTTGTAAACAAAGTATCCAAATATACAAACTCTTTCACTTGCTCCACTTATTCTCCATCAATCATAATATTGCACATCGTCATGCACTCCTCCTTTTCAAATACCATTACTTTCGTCTTGCTTTTTCATTATTTTACTCTCAAAAGCACCATGCATAATAGTTAGGTACTATCGCTTGCAAGTCTTCCGCCGATGACGCTAGTATTACTTGGTCATCGGCATAAAGTAGACATTTAACAAGTAACTCATTCATTCTTACTTCTAACTAATATCAGCCATTTATTGATGGTCCAGCAATAATTACGTAAATTATATATAATTAAGATTCAGTGTTACTGAGCATTGAAAACAAAACATCCAGATATATTAAATTCCCTCCAATACGAATCAAAGTTCTCAATCTTACATTCTTTATTGTCTTTTTCTACCTGCCTTACAGATCACCGTCCTAGGAGCAACAAGCGTGAGGCACATAATTCACGTGGCGTAATAAAGTGTAAATAATATCTAGCGTAATAAAACATTGTTGCAGCGGATGCCGTTGGCGGGCGTGAGGAGGTGAGGGGCGCGGGGACAGGGGAAGTGTGCGTGCCCTTGCGATGCAGTGATAGTGGTGAGTAAAGCTCACCTGTTTGGTATACCTCCTTGCATTCTATGTTTGCCTAGTACTTCAGTGTAATAGTTTCGTAATATTGTAAACCCAAATACTTTTATGCTTTTAAAAATATTATAAATATGATTGCTATATCTAAGGTTGTCTTTTAAGAACGATATAGTTATATTAAAGGAGGATTTGGTGTTCAATTCGTGTTTAATATACGTTCTATATTGTTTTAATTATGCGTTGAACAAAAATGTTGTGTGGTATTTTTTTTTTAAACAACAGCGCCCGCTCTATTGTTACTTCCCGTGTCGCGGAGGATTTTACAAACATTCAGAAAACGGATACAGATAACATCCAGGCTCGGAACAATAACTTGTGGATCACACAAATTTTTGTCCCGTGTGGGGTTCGAACCCACAACACTCGGCACGGCGGCAGTGGTGACGTGACCACTATAACCACTACACCATGCGTGCAGTCAATTAATATACAGTGTGTATACAAAACCCTGTCCGATCCATTGAGGGCTTATTTCTACCTTCATAAACATGCCAAGAAAAATAAAATATATTATATCATCATAAAACGTCAACATATTATTTTTTAACTCAGTATTGATCAGCAATTTTACCCTTAAATCACTGAAATTTCGCACAGACTGGCAACACCACTAAAAGGCGGCTCTTTGATTTGTTTATTTTCTATTAAAAACCGTCGGCTTTATGTCAAAAGTCCTGTTCGGCGCGTGTTCAAAAGCGTAGACACCGCCAAACGCGCCGCCTTATGCACCTGGATGTGACTATCGATCAAATAAAAATATCAAAGTATGTAATTTTAAAGATAAAAGATTATTTATTTGTAAAAATACAATGAAGACTCTTGCGTATGAAACTTAACATAAAGGTTTCATGCGTTTTTCTTCAGATTTAAAATTAAATAAAAATATTACATACATAGTCTCACGCCTGTATCCGCGAAAGGATAAGCATACCTATGTGTATTATTACACCCACGTTTTGCCAGCTGTGTTTGAACCCTGATAATAGGCATAGGCGTAGATCCTTACCTACGCCTATGCCTACCTTTTTACTTACCTTTTTATGCCTAAATTAACAGGTTTGATTTTGGGTTGCCATAACTGTATTCTTCATAGGATATCGATATCGTGTTTGGTATAATAACATAAAAGTTGCAGTTTGCATGTGTATGTAATCTATTTTATCACTGACTAACCATATTAACCGATAATATCGATTAAAATTTAAATCCTGTTTGCATCCCTAGCTATTATTATTGCTTCTTAGGTATAATACGTGCAAACAATTTCATACTCAGTCTTGCGCTAAAACCGCGATTAGCCTAATGTTCATTTGGACCATAGTTTACTTGCCTAGAAAATGACAACAAATGCCGTTCAGCACTTCAGCGCTCAGATCGATTGTGGCAATCCAAATAGTGGAAATTCAACTGTTGAATAAAATCTATAAAGTTAATGCCTAATTTATTTGAAAATCTAGTTTATGCGTAAATATAAAAGCATTTTGAGACTAGATGAAAGTTAACTGATACAATCTGTTATTCATCCATCCACTCATCCACACATAACGGTGTTGTCAGAGTGAAGGTACCTTCACACTGACAACATCATTTCGCGTAGAATGGCTACATTAAAAGGAGATTACATTCTATTAAAAATTAAAATATTTGTACAATCTGTTACTACATTAATGAAGTACATTATTTCCTTGTCTTATTAAATCTTTGACCAAATGCTTGTCTTTTCAGATATTATTTGACTAGGATGATAAAGGTAAAAGTTGATAAGTGGCACAATATGAATATTTATTTATTTTGTAATAAATGAGACGTAGATTCAAAGTTATTGTCTGGCGGTAATTGCAATATAGTTATATTATTAAACGAATCCGACTTCAAAGCTACGACTCTACGACGTTCTTGGTTTTGTTGCCTGCATCGCACACGTAGAGAAGTGAGCTATCGCTTACTCTGGACCAGGTAACGTAGAACCTTTCCAATCTTACCAACAGCAATAAGAATATTGTGCGAGTCAATAGCAACAGTCTACAATGTCTGGTCTTGTCAGTTATGATGCATGGTCACCGCAAACCAAATGGATACGGAGAATTGCATTTTTTGAATTGGGAAGGAATATTTAACAGCATTAGTAATATTCTCAGAACACTTTGCCCCATGTTCACGTTCGTATGATGACGTTTTTCTGTATCGATTTTGTCAATAGTCTGGGGCTGTCTGTTTTGGAGGTGACACATTTGTCATTAGCATTATTACCCACGGTCTTTTTATTTCAATTCAATACATAAGAATTCTGTGAATTTCTGTGCACATTTTGGAAACATAATAGAGCTACGAATTAAGTTCCGAAAAATAATCTGTGTACTTTTTTGTTGTGTAGGTAATTCTTCTGCCAAATAAAGATATATAGGAGGTTATGGGCGAAAATGAATAATACTAAGAGGATTAATTTAGGTGTGGAGTAATTTATTTATGCTGAGTGCAATGAAGACATGACATTTTTGCAAAGGCATATTTTTCTAGACAAAACCACAGATAATAAAAATATATTTTTTCTACGATGACATTTATATTCAGTTTATCAAAAACAACAAGATAAGTTTTTGCTAAGGTCCTTGTAACACACAGTGACTTCGGAAGTACTTCATTTCCTTATTAAAGTCAAATCTTATTTCTATAAAAATGTGTAGTAACTTCTTGTACAAGTCTATTAACATTCTATTAATAATAATAATTTATTTTAATTAGTTTAGTTATTCTACCGCCACCAATTTGTAAAAGAATGTTGACACTTTGACACAATAGATAGATTCTTTTGATTGTTAGTTTAGTAAAGCTCTCATTATTCCAAACGTACAAGACGGCGTTTTCATTGACTTGAATAAACCACGAATGTGAAATCAATAAATAAAACAAATTTTTTTAGTTATATTTCATTTTGTAGTTTCTCTCCGAAATATAACTACTTATTCCGTACTACTAAATGCTTAAACATTGTTTATTCTATGGGCCACGGTCGGTGTAATTCCAAGGCAAGTTAGCGATTTATTATCGGCTCACTTCAACGCCCGGTACGTCGGAAGCGATAGTTTATAGTTTTCGCAACTGCTTGCACTGCTTGCAGTATATACTGCTCGATGCGAAACTATGCAAATCAAGATTACTTACCATTTACGCTGGAATGAACCTGATTTGTTTTAATGAGTCTGAAACGGAGCGCAAATTCAAACGATCACGTTGCGTGTGTTGTTAGCGGTCGTGGTGGCGATCAGATACCTTTTGTTGTTTTATTAGCGACTATGCAAACACAGGCGATCAGTTATTGTAAACACTGTTTTATCTACAGATTCTCTCTATCACCATATTTTGACTTTGCTTTGACTGAAGGTTGTTGCTTGCGTATAGCTTATTTAGCCTTGCAGGAGCTTATGCTACTGGCACGTCTACAAAAAAGTCAGTCAAAAATCACGCGTTTTGCCATGGGTAGTAATAATGTATAATGTCCTTATACCAACATTCAGCGCATACGATGTCGCGAGTACAGCAATTTTTTACTATGAAACATCATGACTAAATTACTCTCATTATTAAGGACCCCTTTAATAATCGGTCACATTATTGCCTTATAGCGGTCAATGCCCAAGACGTTGTGTAGCTATTGTTTATTATTTGACAGCTAAGGCGACGACACTTTGACCGTTCTAGTCGTCAGAGACATCTAGGCCAATGAGGCAATCGCTAAGTTTGTTTACTTTAACTTTAAACTTTTATTTATAAATATATATAGGTAGTAGAATCATTAAAGTAACAGTTCATCTCTACCAAATAAATAAAATGAAGCTTACAATAAATATGTTTATATATTTTTACAACATGTTATCTATTTACCTATATTAAACTAGCTGTGCCCGCGGTTTCACCCGCGTTTATGATTACTGCGCCAGTCCCGTGAGTCGTAGCTTAATATTATATAGCCTTACCTTCTGCGATAAACAGGCTATCGAACACTTAAAGAATTTTTCAATTCGATCCAGTAGTTCCTGAGATTAGCGCAGCCAACCAAACAAACAAACTCTTCAGCTTTATAATATTAGTATATATTGACATTAAATTTGTGAATTGGTTTACATTTGATTGAAGCGTAAAAGTATGAAGTTTCCTTTGTCAACACATACTTTTACGAAGTAAGAACATTGCTCAATGTAGGCATTGACTATAGGTAGAAAGCTGACAAACATTTTTATTATACATATTGTATAATAAAAAATTATTATACATATTGTGTATTGTACAGGCGGTGCCCTGGTGCGTTTAGTAGACGAAAAATAGTCGAATCACCTTCCATTATGGAAAATAAACAAAACGAAAAGCTGAAATTATTTCAACTCTTAAAATATAACGGTAACGGAGGTAGCCCGTCAGTGATGATTCTGCAAATCTAAGGGTCGAATTTCAACAATAGGGCATATTGTATTTTTGTTATATCGTTAACGAATTTACTGCATACGATTGATTTAAACAAACAAAGCATTTTTTTATTAGATATTTTGAAGATTTGTACGGTGCCCAATATTATTTATGATTTTATTTCAGCCAAAACAACTAGATAAATTTTTTGGAACAAATATTTTGTGATATTTTTATAATAGATCGAAACATATTATGTAACATAATTAATTATATAAAAGGTTATCATCAATAAAATGAAATTTCAATCTTTGCTCTTAGGTATACTAATAATTTTATTGATACTTAGCTTGCTAAACAAAACACTAAGTTTAATACACTTATGCACAAAAATGAGTTCTATTTAGTAAAGCATTCGGTTCATTTTAACTTGTACCTAAAGCAATAAAACATTCATTTAATGGTATCATTATTGATGATTAAAATAGCAAGAAGTATAAATGGAAATGTTATGATTAAAAAAGGAAAGTAGGTTATATTTTGAAAATAATTACGTTGTTTATTGTTTATGGTGATTAGTGTTACAGAAAGTGTCTATGATATTATAAATTATTATTGTGAGACTAAATGAAAATAATGTAGGATGTATAAGATAGTACTTATACAATGTTGAAGATGAATTGTCTTAAGATTGAACTTCAAGGAAGCCTTATTTATACATATCGATATTGTGTGTAACTTTAAATCTACAATCTTAAAAACAACTTAAAAAAATACAAAACTGAATTAACTACCTACATAATAGGACATTATATTTATTATTTAAAAATATATCAATCTTTATGTTTTAAGAAGATTTTAGATTTAAAGTTACACAAAATTGATATGTATAAATAAGGCTTCTTTGAAGGTCAATCTCAAGACAATTCATCATCAACATTGTATAAGTACTATCTTATACATCCTATATTGTTTTTATTACTCTAAGGCATTTTCGAAACATATTTCTAAAATAAAATATAAAATAATTAATTCAATCAAATAACCAAAGTAGGTAACAACTTTGGATCTTTGATTGAATTAATTATTTTATATTTTATTTTAAAAATATATGAATCTTTATGTTTTAACGAGATTTTGACATAACGATATAAGATATATAAGATACAATTTATGGAATCTACTGATTGCCCTTTTGATCAAATATTTGAATATAATAAGAATGGACTAATCAAAACAAAGTAGTTTGATCATGCAAAGGTACTCTTAGACGAAACTATAAGCACGTTAGTTATATAGTGCATACCTTTTGAAATGCAGAGGTTTATCTAAGTAATTGGAAGATCTTACAAAATAATCTTTTTTTCTTAATTCTGATAATAAGCAGTAACTCTTAGTTATTGACGCGTGCAATGCCAGGGGTTTCACTTGCTTGTAGCAAGAAACTTCTAGGGCTTACAAAACAGTTTCTACCAGGAATTTATACTATTTTATACAGCTGAAGAGTTGTTTGAATGATTGACCGTGATAGTCTCACGAACTACCAGTTCAAAAAATATTATAAAGGTTTTATGGCATATTTATTAAGGAAAGTTAGGCTATGTAATATTTCGTTACGACCCACAGAAACAAAACTGTACCTATACCCAAATACCATTTAACGGGGATGAAACCGTGGGATACTATATTATCTTATAATATCTGATCTAGGCTTATGAAGATATTCCGCTATTTTAAGTCACATATCCACTTGATCCTGTATTAAGTAAAACTAAGAAAATATTTTAAGAATTTTCCTTTGCGTCGGAGGAGCTGAACGATACTATGTACAAGATTTATTATCGATAGTAACAAAATTACCACTAACTATGTATAAAATGATTAAAATTAATATAATTAAATTAAATACCAACATAAGATTGTTTGAACGAATATTTTTACCAACGTTTGAATAATTTATACTAACAGCATAATATCTCATTAATTTCTTATTGGGTGGTTGTTTTTAAATGGATTAGATATTAAAGATAAAATTAAATGTTATTTTAATTATTTGTTATGTATGTATGTATTAACTTCATGTTTTCTATCAATCTTAATCTGCATCGCAGCTGCTGTGAAATAATTTGTAACTGATTTAGTCGCGCTTTTCAAATTCTTATAAAGACTCCGTTACAATATTTATTATTAAAATAAACTAGACAATAGGAAATCTATCTGCGAGACTTCTTGTATAAATACAAGAAGAAGAGATTTGCACGAAATGACGCTAATCTACATTAGCAAAGCCATATGGATAGCCGTCCCTAGTTTGTATAGTTAGGTTTTACTTTAATCAAGATATAAAGGTTATAAAAACTTTTAATAAAAAGAGATCTAAAGATTATCGTAAAACCCATCCTAAAATAAAAGCAGTAACGCATATAGAATTTTCCACATACATGGTACATCACGTACATAAAACGCCGAGTTCGGACTTAAGTTTACGAAGCAAAAAATCGGTCGACAATTTATTCGTGGGCGGGTTGGGCATCACTAATCGGCGTCATCAATCAGCTCGTCCCGGTGCGATCGGATCAACTGACGGACAACCCCCGGCCCTAGCCCCGCGCCACACCTCATCTCACACCCCGTTAATAGGACCTGCCGGACTAGGCCGCGTGTAAGTGGACGGGATTGACATTTGCATTATATGGTTCCCCTGTTTTCGTGGAAGAACAAATAGTTGACAATGCGGACTTGATCTATTGTTGATCGAAGAGCGCGCTTTTATTTACCTTTTAAGGAAAATGGGCAACAAATAAAGAATACGTACAAGCTGCAAATAAGACAAAGAAACATTGTATTTATGTTACGAACTGGGAAGTCTTATACTTGAACTCTCAAGCTGAAGTCACGTGCCCGTACTTTAATGAAAATCGAGTTAATAAATGACAACCACGTAAATGGTTGACGAAAAAACGTATACATACACGAATCAACAGAAAAAAACAAGCACTGTACAATAAAACTTCATCAAAAAAATACGGTTAGATAAATCTTTTTTGTATAGCAATACAAATTAATTCACCAAAAACAAGATATGTAGAAAAAATTGTAATCAAAATAATAGAGGAAAAATATGAAAGGGAAAATAATAACAGACATCCAAGCGACGTTTCATGAGGTGGAAACAAAGAATGCTTGAAATTTCATCCGCATAATATTTGACAAAGCCAATGTTTACCTGAGTCGTTGGGTTGGCCGTTCTGTTATCTATGACAACAGTCTGCTCCGGGCCTGTCGCGATGAACGCACAGAAATATTCCCGGTAAAGTTACCACCGTAGTATTTATGCCGTTTGAATAGGGTTGAAATCAATTTTACGCAAAACAATCGCATGTACGAGGGACCTTCGCGCATCGCTGACATGGGTAATGTTTGCACCCGTCTCCGAATTGATTTACCCACATCCGTAAATGTCACGATTTTTCGCGCCGAGCTCGACTATTATTGGAATATGAATATGTCTACAAATATGCCTATACATTTTTTCATTCGCGGTTATTCTACCGTGGAATATATTTTTTCAGGTTTCACATGTCATCTTGACTAAAATCGAATACTTTGCGTATCTCATCTCGATATAAGTAAGAGACTCATATGACTTTATGCAACTTTTGGTAAGTGGTATTAGTGTTTTAAAACCGACTCGATAGGTGATCGATGTTGATGATCGATGTGCTATAGAGCTGATTTTTCAATCGTCATATTATAACTTTTATCTGGAGATTATGTTTGACGTTTTGACAACTTTTGTATATAAAATTTATACCACAGTTAAAAGTTATTTAACGATTGAAAAATCGGCTCTTAGTCTAATAACGATCAGATGAAAATAATTATGGAACAAAAAACCTACAAGAAAAGTACCTGGTTTTCACTTAATTAACAGGTCTTCTGACAACGATCAATAGGAGACAATTAAATGTCATGTCATTTGATACACAATGTCTTTGCTAACGTGAAGGTGTGGCTAGGTTGCTTAGGTATCTCATGTTTTCTTAGATACGTATAAAATCAACGGACTTGTAGGTGATGAATGCTATCTATCTGTCGGTCTCGATGGCGTAGTGGTTAGTGTAACCGACTGCTATGCCTAAGGTCGCGGGTTCGATTCCCGCACAAGTCAAACATTTGTGTGCATGAACATGGATGTTTGTCTTGGTCTGGTTGTTTCTACGTGTAATATGTATGTATTTACAAAAAATAAAGTATGTTTATCCATTGTCTAGTACCCATAGTACAAGCTCTGCTTAGTTTGGGCTAGATGGTGTTGTGTATATGTGGTATATTTGTATTTGTTGTGTGGTGTATATTTATTATTATCTGCAGATGTTAGGTGGATATAACATAAAATGATTAAATACTATTGGCCGTTTAAAAAACTACTAGCATATTAATCGCACATTTGTTATTATAATATGTATATCTTGAATACAGTTATAACACACAGATTTCAAGTTTCTTCATTTAAAATATACCAATCTAGTGTGAATAAGGATTGAGTGGGTACATCACCGTTTTCAATATACCGCATACAGCGAAGCGCGAAGTAAACATTTGTATGATTCACAGGCACAGATATTCAGAATTTGGGTAATGGTGACTGTGGTTTGTATTCCCACAAGGCTTTACAGATATACATACAAATAACAGTACACAATATAGACATTATTCCTTAGTGCGAGACTTGTATCTAAAACAATATCTCACAAAAGGCAGCTTTTGCATAGTTACGAGCAGTTCCTTCAGGCGTCCTTTTTCTTTACGTTATGTTCATAGAAGTATACACTATACTAAGAAAGCCTTTTGTAAAAGTGATGTAAAATTTTAGTGAAATCCATGAAGTCTGTGAAACGATTTCAGAACTTTACCTGACTTGCGTACTTTTACATTTACTGTTCGATATTCCGAAGACAAAGCGCTAAGTTTAAGTTTTAAACCTTCCTCATAGAATATGCTTCTGAACTGTGAATGTTCTATTAAAATTATCGTCGCTACGTATGTGTACTTATGAACAAGTTTTAAAATAGGTAATACTGATTTCGCATGCTAAATGAGATTCAACGTTTTATATTCTGCAGTTTATATGACCTAATTTTTATTCCTGTTTTATTTCTTGGCTGTCTTGTAGCTCTGGAGACAAAGATATACGCGGATGAATTATTGTTGATCGTGAGGTCCTATGTATTTTGTCGAGTAAAGAGTAAATGGCTGTTCTTGTTAGAATATAATATAATATAATATTCTAATATTCTACCACATACACACAACACCATCTAGCCCAAACTAAGCAGAGCTTGTACTATGGGTATTAGACAATGGATAAACATACATTTATACTTTTTTTTTGTAAATACATACATATTATACATAGAAACACCCAGCCCGAGACAAACATTCATGTTCATGCACACAAATGTTTGATTTGTGCGGGAATCGAACCCGCGACCTTAGGCGTGACAGTCGATTACACTAACCACTACGCCACCGAGGCCGACATTATCACAATAATCTGAGTAGCAGCACGTAGCAGAGTAGGGTTGCGTCATGCCTATTTGTTACTGCTGGGTTTAAACCATTACGTTTAAGGCTTGATATCCATTCCCTATATAGATATGACAACACGTCTCTATACATGACGTGACATGCGGCTTGGTATCTTTAGCCATCGATCACACAAGTACGGTCCTAGTAAAATCTCTTATTCTCCTCAGTAGACGGGCTATTAAAGACAAAAGAATTGATAACAGGTACCCACTGTACTCAAGGAGACAAGCACCCGTTATACATTTTCTTAAATCTTACTATCAAATTCACAATCCAATTGGAGATATAATTTGAGTTTTCTACAGTAACTATGACAATAACAGTCGGTTACTATAGTTACTGCCGAGGCGACGACAAGCGAGTTAAAATGAGTTTTTTAGCAGAATTGACCTCTGCTGATGTAGTGTTTTAACCGGTTAATAAATAGGCCAGTAAAATGTCGTTTACTTTTTGTTTCAGAACGTGCAATTTTGGATGGCTACATTTTGCTCATGAGACAATGCATGGAGTACTACGAAAAGATTGATAAACCTTAAAATAATTTGTAGTTAATTCAGTTTATATTAGTATAAAGTCATTGACGAATATGTAACAGAACTCTATTATTTATTATTTTTACGTATCTATACTAACTAGCGGTCGCCTAATGGTCAAAATTCGACCAAAATTCCTAAGCTTGCTACTTTATTTTCTGTTTTTCTTTATTACATATAAATAAAGTATAGGTGACCATAGTTACAAAGAATTGTACGGCATCAGACGAACAATGCCGAAATACTACGAACGCGATTCGACTGCGTGTGTCAAATGCATGGTCGTGTGCGTGTAGTGCTTTTTCATTCATTTAATGTATTTCTAATGCATATTTTATAAAATATTAGGATTCGCCCCTTCTTCTCTGTATAAACTTTAACTGTGCCAAATTTCATTCTCCTCCATCCGTGCAATTTTCGTAAAAATAGGTACAAAGTTTTTGCTTCACATATTAATATATAGATATTATAAAGCTGAAGGGTCTATTTGTTTGTTTAGTTTGGTTGAGCGCGCTTATCTCAGAAACTACAGGATCGAATTGAAAAAATCTTTTTGTGTTGAATAGCCTATTTATTGGGGAAGGCTAGGCTATATAACATCATGCTACAACCCACAGGCGTGATGCAGTAACCATAAACGCGGCTGAAACCGCAGGCACAGTTAGTAACATAAATACATGAAAATACTCACCTTGTTTCCCGGAAGGCTATGCAGTGATTATGCTTTTCGTTTTAGGAATATCCTAGCAGACCTATTTTTATCGCATTATGTATTGTTAATACGCATAAAAAATACATACATACATACATAAATTCACGCCTGTTTCCCAGAGGGAAAGGCAGAGACTACGGATTTAAGGGGCTCTTAACCTGGCCTTTATCCAGAACGTCAACATAACATACCATTAGGAACCACTAGCTTTAGCGTGGGAACGCTTGGGAATAGTTATTTTTCTGGAAGTATCTTAATGATGGTGGTATCTTAATGTCCTTTTTGGTACATCTAACAATTTGTATGCAACATTTTTTGATGATCGGTCGAGTTGTTAAGGTGTGAATGCGTAAAAAACAAACGCATTTATAATATTAGTATAATAAGAATAATCTAACTAATTAAATATTCATTAATATACAACCATAATTGAAAGACATACACAAGTATTTTTTTTTAATTAGTCCTATTCTACCAGATACTTACAACAAATAACTTTGATATATTTATTATACAAAGGTATTGAACTTACTTTACCAACTATATTGATGACAAATCGGAACAGAATGCCTTTGTGTAGCCTTGGGCAGACGACGGAACGAAACGAAATTGTATTTTTTGTTGTGCCTCTTTATGCATCAGCGAAAAAATACCTCAAAAGAAAACCGCTTTGCTCAATTCTTGTTCCCTATCCGATAGGGTTCGAATAAATGTTTTAAAATGCAATTTCGCAAACGTTTCTATTTTGTTTTGATTGTATGTGAGCAAGGCTTTGCCTTCATATTCAATTTTGTTTGGTATTCTTTCTTCATGTACGTAATCGTATTTTAGGTCGGCTAATAGTTTGGAATACTTTCGTAAGGCTATTATTAAGACAAAGGTTTACATAATATTGAAGAAACAAACCACAGCTAGACTTCATGATACTTTGAGCTCATTCTGCGTAAATAGAAACACCAATAATTAAATTATGTTCGGTTACTTTGAAATAACTACACTGGAACATTGAGACAACTACCATCTTAGTCTCCCCGTGACCATGGCTGCTGGAAAGCAACCGAAACGTCGGGGAAAGTGTAAACCAAAAATAAATAGATTTAATAGTTTAAATAATTTTATTAGCTTATAAATTAGTAAAATAAAATCAATAGTAGTAGTAGTGTAATATTTTCAAAATTTTATAATACAGTGTTAAATAAACAACGCGATAAAATCCGTATATAGTAGTTTAATTTCAAAGACAAAGGTTATTCCACAGATTTGAATATCACTCGATCGATAGAGTATAAAAGGCGGCAAGCAAACTCATAGCCCACCTGATGGTAAGCAGTTACCATAGACTGTGTGGCACTTAAAATAATGTGAATCTCTCTAAACAGGAGTCACTGTACTGGCAGCACAACAGCTTACTGGCCTCTTTGCTGACAGTAGACACTTTTCTTCAAGTGATGAGTTGAACTCACCACAGGAACACAACGCAAAGTTGTGTTGCAGCGATCTTCTGTAGTGTAGAGATAATTTTATAGTCGGAATACTCACGATACACAACTCTCTATTTATTACATATTCGACACATTGAGCAACTAGACCGGTTAGATTACTTTAAGGATATAGGGTTTTTATTTTTATAAATGTGGTCGTAGGTAAAAGCTAGCATGTTATACAGTCTGTCTCTTTGGTACCGTGGCATAATTTTTCTTTTATGTTTTGGTGTGATCGTAACGTCACGATATCGATTCTTAGGTCAGGTGAAATGTTATTGGGTTTTCTGTAATTTAATTTGCAGTAGCTGAACGAAGATAAGAAAAGAATCCGGAAGACGACAATAGCATCCTATTACCTAAAGGCGTGGCTGGGTAAAAGTGGGTATAATACACCTCTGGCTATCGTTACGCACATATTTTTTTATTTATTTATTTACAAGATAAATAATATAAGTTACAGTTTAATTTTTGTGATGCAAATACAATGTTGTTCGAGTACGTATCATCGACGGCGACATAACTACGTCAATTCATGCATATTAAAATACCTAATAATACAATGAACAAAATGTGATACACTGCGTAATATTTAATTTTCTTTTCCATATTGAAGGTAGATTCAGAATACGAACGTTGAATCAAGCATCGCTCACGTAACTGCATTGGCTGTCTTTTGTATTAAGGCGTATATGTATCTTATAAAGTATCTAAGGCGATTGTCTGCAAACTTATAAATATCCATTTATAGT
This sequence comes from Catocala nupta, assembly GCA_963675205.1. Taxonomy (NCBI): domain Eukaryota; kingdom Metazoa; phylum Arthropoda; class Insecta; order Lepidoptera; family Erebidae; genus Catocala; species Catocala nupta. The sequence goes on from OY776082.1 coordinate 15,946,692, forward strand.
TACTGTCACTTTCAATTTATACTCGCAAGTATGTTTAAATTATATCAATGTATCGCACCTGTCTCGCACATTTTATTTATAATAGCTAGTAATGGAAAACAGCTGTCGTCTGCTTCTCGAAATTGTTTAGATAAAACTTTATATGTCATTCCATTTAAGTGTATTTATGTCTGTCTGGTGCGGTTCTAAATGATAAGTTGTAAAATATTATCTTTTGCCGAGATAGTAGACTGCGTCTATAACACGCAATATTATGGGTTGTTTGACAGATGGATGATATAAAAAAGCGCAATGCGAAATAATAATAATGTCCTCCAGACCGAATTTCGGTTACAGCGGCCAATATTGACAGACTGGACATCTGCGCACAATATATTATTGTGCACTTCTTCTTCTCCCTAGCCTTTATTATTCCCAAGTCACTTGGGGTCGGCTTTTCTAGTCTAACCGGATTTGACTGGATATCAGTTTTTACACGGAGTGGCTGCCACCTGACCTCCGCAACCCGAAGGCTAACGATACTCTAAGGCTCGACCAGTGTCAGGATATTATAGGGCACTGACTTCCCAATAACGACTGCCATAGATGTTCATGGCAGCCGGGACCAACGGCTTAACGTGCTCTCCGAGGCACGGAGCAGGCGATAATTGTCAATCAATACGCAATAGTTTCTTACTCCGGGCTAGTATTCAAATTTCTAAACAACCAATAACTTTTTGTTGGCCCGACCCTGGATTCGAACCCGAGACCTCATGCAGAGTAATCGCATTCACTACTGTTACACCACGGAGGCAGTATATATGTGCCAAATAAAACATACATAGACGTAAACATAGCATAACATAGTCTCAACAACGTCCAGCAGAAGCGTAGTGCTCGTATGTACATATATACATCTTGCTGGGTAGGCTTCATGATTTCAGCTGCCACGTAATAAGGCGCGACCCTACTGCCATCTACTGAGTACTGTTCTAAGCTACGTGCTGGTACTGAGAATGTGTTTACTGAAAAACCAGTAACGCTTATTATTCGACAAAAAAACTATATGATAATTTTGTTGATTACAATTTGTTTGCTGCTACTTGCATCGTCATTTTTTAGCGCTTTTTAAGCATCGTAAGTGCTTTTATTCCATATAAAATTTCCTCATAGAGATATCCGATTAACATTCGTAGGATATAACAATACCTGATAATAAATATTGCAAGTACGGTCAAAGACAAAAGTCGAGTAGCATCATAAAGTACCTAGTAATCGCATACAGTTCCTAGCAAATACCTTTGTGTGTGTGATGTTTCAACACAAACATTATTCAATGTAAAAGATAGTAGGTGAAGTTCGTCATACGTATGTGTGCAAAGCGAGACATAAACGAGTTCTTGTATATATATAACTATAATTACTACTACGAGCCTCAATGCAAAAATGTTCGTCTACTAAGAAAATTTAATGTAACCATGTATTGTAAGTGTAATATAGATAAGTAATGTCGGTTTAATGAGTCTAACAAATAAAAATGAGATTATTAAATTAAATTAAGTTTATTTACTGTGAAGTACACAAATAAAATATTTTGTCGTTACAAAAAAAATATGAATTCTTCCATCAATTATAACTCATAACAGTTCGGCTATCGCAGTTGAACACGCAAAACAGTTCGTCTACCACTTGGTTGTATCTCCTTTACTATAAATAACGGATTTAATCCTGAGTGGCATCGTCGCTACTAACTGTTCACATTCTTCTGGAGTTGTTGAATCCCGAACAGTCTTAATTTTCTCCTTTAAATCTTTTTTTGACCTTGATGGATTTTTTCGCAACATCCTCTTCATTTTCCACCACATTGTCTCAATAGGAGACAAATCTGGACTGTTTGACGGCCACTCCATTGTAGGTATTTGTTTAGAGGTGAACCAAGCCTTTGTTGTCCTTGCAGTATGACAGGAAGCACCATCTTGTTGAAAAACATAGGCATTTTGATGTTTTAAAATCGGAATGGACAGCAATAAACTCGTTTCTAAAATGTTTTGGTATTTTACTGCATTAACAGTCTCATCTACAAATTGCAGGCGACCCACACCTTGTGCTGACATGCAGCCCCATATCATTACAGACGCAGGGAACTTCACTTTTCTCTTGATACAGTCTAGGTGAAATGCTTCATCTTTATTTCGGATAACTTTTTTTCGTACATCACCGACAGTCACCTCGAATTTGGACTCGTCACTCCATATTATTTGACGCCACTGGTCAGCAGTCCAGTTTAAGTGATCACGAGCGAATTTTAACCTTTTCTTTTTCTGAACTAATGTGAGTAAGGGTTTCTCTTTAGCCGTGTAAAAGCCGTAACCCATTCTCTTCAGGACTCTTTTACAAGTATCGACCGAGACATCTTTTTTAATCATATCACGCCATTGTACGGTAAGCTCTCCTGCACGAGCACGACGGTTTTTCTTTATAATTTTCTTTAAAATACGGTTTTCAGCTTCACTCGTAATACGAGGGCGGCCTGATCTCTTCAAACACGAAACTGTGCCGTTATTTTGCTATGCTGGATTATTGACTGGACAGTTGGTCTTGGCAATAATAAGTCTTTGGCGATTTGGTATGCAGATTTCCCATTATCACTGCTTGAAATAATAATTTTTCGAACTTCTACCGCGATAGGTTTTCCACGACCCATATTGCTCAAAATTATTAGCGAAAATAATGAAAAAATACTTGGAACACGCCTTTTTATAGCCTTTGACATCTTAAAAACAATTGAATTCTATTTTTAAGATAATTTATTTTTAAATTTTGGTGTAACAATTAAAAAAGTATATTAACATTAGGCATAGGCGAACTATTTTGCATTTTTTAAATTTTTTTTTACGTCGGGGAATGCAATGACGCATATCCCTCCGCGGGGTCGGGCGGAGGGATTATGTCGGACTCGCCGGGGTAAAAGAAAGATGGAAATAATAGTAAAGTACCTCCCGGAATACCGACTAAACCTACCACGGTGTTCCTCGACAAAACCACTATCGACGGGGCCGCGCGAATCGCTTTCGCATGCGGTCGCGACCCCGCCGAGGTTACGGCCCGCCGTATGAAACGGCAGGCCACTACACAAGAGACCTACCCAAAGGGCTCACTTCATGAAAATTCCCTACTGTCTCCCCCCTAGGGGGGAGACGGACTCGAAACAAAGGCGCGCGTGGGAACACGCACGCCGCCTCTCGGACCTGGTGCTGAACGGATGGCGGGCAGGCCCACGAAGCCCGCCACCCCCAGGTCAAACCTCAGGGTGGCTGGAGGTCGTCTCGCGCCCTCCGGCGCCCGGCTCTGCGGTTGGGGAGAGGGTTTAAACGCTCCCTCTCCCACTCCGCCGCCTCCTTGATGGAAATTACTTCCTCACAAAAGGAGGCGACGGCGTTCCACGACCTCTCACTCCGGACCATCGACTGAACTACGGCCGGGAGCGAGAGGGCAACCGATCCGACTGCCGCGATCAATTCACGGCGCTGCGATGCCCAGGCGGGGCAAACCGCCAAAGTGTGTAGCGCCGTGTCCTCTACAACGTCGCGGCAGTCGCCGCAGTGGTGACAACCGGGCGTCTCTTGCCGGCGTATACGACACAGAACTATTTTGCATCAATTAAGCACTAGACGAATTATTTTGCGTGACCATTTAAACAGTAATTTAACTAAGATACATAATTTTAAAAAAGGATTATTTTTTTCAATAGTACCAAAATAACGTTATTTATATGGAGTATTTTATTAAATAAATTGTTTACTGCTAGTGTCCTTCTAGGAACGAAGAAAGTTAAAAAGAAAAATGTGTTCTTCATAATGTGTGACTAGACGAACATTTTTGCATTGGGGCTCGTATTCTTTATATTTAACAATAATGTCCGTGTTTCAAATTTATGCTTCAATGTTCCGATAGCGGAGCGGATAACGAGTTTTATTACTTTGAGACGATATTATAATAAGGGTGGTTCAAATCCTAGGGTCGACTTCCACTTTTTGAATTACTTTCTTTTTTAAATTTATTTATTACTAGAAAGAAATGTTATTTTGTCTACTTATTACCCAAATTTAGCTTTTTATTAGGAATTAAACTAAAATTTATTATTTGTCAAAATTAGTTAAAATTAGTAATTACTAAAATCACGTTATGTTTTTATTAAATTAATAAATAAATAATGCAAATTATAATTAAAGTAAACATAATTTAATTTATAACAACAATATTTTACTATAAAAAAACAATGTCAAAATATGATTACCGAAAATGAATTTTGTCTTGAAGTAAAATAACAAGACATCGATATTTCTCATATTAGAAAAAAATACAAAAATATTATCACTTCTACAGGGGATCAAACCAACAAGCGTTAAGTTTTAGAACGCACTATTTCCAACGTAGCTATAACATCACTTGCGTATCTCCTTGAAATTAATAGTCACAATCATAATTAGAACAGGCGATAGAATAAGTGTGGCGAGTTTATGTGTATGTGTGCAATGGTTTTATTGAAAAGGTCGTAAGTACAACTTCATTTGATCCTTGCTTTGTAAAATTGCTACTCGACGTTTGCACCTGACCGTACATGTATTTTTATAGGTTCCTCTTTGCAGACCTATATACCTATGTTTATATTCACGATTGTGATTTACTTAATTGGTTCAGTGGCTTAAATGTGTGCACCTGTGCTGCCAGTTGCAAGGTGTTAGATTAGCCATGTAAGAAAAGTGTAATTCACATTTTGGTCAGAAAAAGATCAGACTCGGTGTTCAAATGTTATCTGGCTGGCAACTGGTAAAATGTGGGTGCAACACTATCTAAGCCTTTAGAGATAAGCATCATGTTACGTTATATTATATTGAACCAAACGTTTATTTTGATAGCACAGATAGTGCACAGTGTAAATAAAATAATGTCATTTCCAAATAGTTGTTCCAAGTCTGGGTGATCATCGTGTTCATTTTGAATGTTTGTAAAAATTTCTGCGATACATAATTTCAACTAGACAGGGAATTTAAAATAGGCGGTCCGCTGGCTCCACGTTGTTTTCATTCAATATTTCTGATAACAGTTGTCTCTGTATTGTATATGGCCATAAAAGGAACGATCTAATATATTTTTATATACCGAGAGATTACGGGTTTCATTTTCTTCGTAAAAACTATATCTAAATATCTCGCTCGTATTTGCTCATGGTAGGGTCGATAAATCATTGTGACGTTCAACGAAGACGACGACAGCGGTCGTTAGTCGCGTCACCAGCGCTGCCTGCCGATAACACACAAAAACAGGGAAACTGACTGCGAAATAGTATGCTTTATAGGTGCAAAGTATTTTTCACTAGGCACAGTATACTGCTGTGCTTCTATTCGTCGAGAGTAATAATAATATGCATGCCAAACAGATGACAGACAGACATTTATATTGTCAAACTGCTTCAACAGGCAGATGCCTGCTGGAGCAGTTTGACAATATAAATGTCATGTTTGTATTGCCTTTGTAGTTGTCCCTAGCACGCTTAGATACACAGTACAGAATACTAGATTATGTCCGTGAATTCATTCCACGACATTTTGCCCGTAATTTCGTTTACGCTGATGCGGTATATAGGTACCATAAATATGGCTTTAATGAACCGAGTTATGTAAAATGTAACTAGGATTTTAATTTGAGCCTTAGCATCAAATCTGTGAAGTGGTTTTTGCGTGAATCCTGAAGAAATAAACATACGTGAAAAAGAAAGATCGTTTCGGATTAAGAAGCCTCTAATGAGTTAATGAGGGCATACCTTCTTTATAGTATTTCAACTATATAGAGTGTGTACTATATAGACTCTGTGGTATGCATACCTATATCTTATATTTTTGTGACTTTGAATAACTTACGGCGCTGAGATTGTATGAGGCTTTTAAGACAACTTTTAGAACACCAAATGAAGGTGTATACGAGTTAACAGCTTATTATCTCTCATTCTGAGGCGAAACGCTAACATATTAGTATGACTGGACTATTTCTGAGCGAGATTTTATAGCCATCAACTAATAAATAAATTAAAATAGATCCATTTATTAAATCACAATAAATTATCACAAAATCTTTTGAATGAACTCTCACACCTAAGAAAGGTTTTAAAAGTTTTGTTTCGTAGTGAGTATAAACTATTACTGACGATCTGACTACAACACTGGCGAACTTTGAACGGCCTTGAATGTAAAAAGCACGGCTTCGATCGCTTTATAAATCTTTTAGCATATGACATAATTATATCGCTCTCATTTCTACTCATTAGAAAGTTGCAGTAGAAAACGAAATGCAACGATTGCGCGTGTTTCTGCCAAATTACCTAACTACGTATGTTTCACTCATACTCGCTACTCGTTATTCGTCGGCGGTGAGACAGGTGCTTAAGCATGAGTGCTAACTAAGCGAACTACTGCGGCGCACCCATTCCAAGAAGCACTTAGTTTATTTGTAGAGATTGAAAGGAGTAAAGTGCATGTCTTCGTAAATATACTTAGACTTTCATCTCTAGTATCGTTAAATGTTAAGTTGTTCGCTATTTGTGAGAAGCAATTTATGCATTATTACTACCGGATGTGCGACTCATTTAATAGTCTCGTGTGGTTAGTTTGTGCTTGCTTGCGATCGTGTGGTTTCTCTGATATCTAAGAAGAATACAAAGCATATTGCTGTGTTATAGCGGTGACTATCGCTAACCAGTTCACAAACAAACAGGCAACACAGCAAATCTCGCACTAGGAATAACTCATGTGTCACGAGGGACGTAACAAGCATTTAAACAACGGACATAAAGAACACCCAGGACTCAGAAGTTTTGTCTCGTGTGGGATTCGGACCCACAACACTCGATGCATTGGCAATGCCGAGGCAACCACCTACAACGTCTACGCTATCCATGCAATAAAGCAAGAAAGAAGCCATTAAGTTTAACGCTCAACAATTTAGCAATTTTTTAATATGAGTTCCTTTAATATATAACATCGTTGCAGAGTTACGTTAAGAGATAAAAATGTCGCTGTCAAGCCGGTTAATAAAGCGATTATTTAGATTTCGCGTGATCCTTAAGCAGTTTTAACTATAAGACATCTAAGTAGAGGTAAGTAGAAGTTGCTTGATATAGTAATCGATATATTTTGTTGATATGTCCTTGTAGTACGTAACCTAACATCATAATTGCATACTTTTCTTTTCTGATTCCCGTGGGTCGAGTCTTAACGAACATTCACATAATCGTCACAAAGAACACCCAGACGTGAACAAATTAATTATGGATGACACAATTTTTAGTCTCGAATAAACCCGAGACAAAAAAAGTAAAAGGGATGCCTTGCCATGATAACTTGGTACATTGGTAGTGACGACGCAACCACTAAAACAACTACACGTTGTAGTCGAATTTCAACACTAGGAATTTCTATTTAATATTCAACCCATCATATCAATTTCGTAATTAGAACCAACACCACGCTCGAAAAATGTCCTAATAATATTTTCTCTATCACAAAGGTCCAACAAAACGGGATGGGTGAAGAATGTTCGGTGAATGGAAACAAAGAGTGACAAATATTTGCCGATGGCTGTACGCGGCAAATCCTTTGAGAGCCTCGTCGTACACTGCTACAGATTTACCCTCATATGAGACCAGTGTTAGTTGTTTGTTTGCACCGAAACACATGATGTCTTTTAGAATTGAACTCTGTCATCGTTGCTTAATGAACAAAAGGGTAGTTTATTAAGTCAATAACGTCGGTTTGTATAATTAATTGATATACATATATAGAATTGTCTCAATAAAGCAGTGGTAGTGAATGCGACTGCTGTGTATGAAATTTTGGGTTTCGGGTCAGACAAAGTGTTACTGTGTTTAATTTAAAGAAATTGTCAAGTGTGGAACCGTGTCCGGTTGCCGATAATAGGCTCGCCCCTACTATGCGGGACTTATAAAATCGTATTTAGCGAAATGTGGATGTAATATACTACTGCCTATCTCTTCATAAAAACAGTAGTGAGCTTGTGTATATAGGTTGTATGATATATGACATATGGCGCTTTAATACAAGGAGTGGTCATATCGGTATATCGCTGCTGACAACGCACCGTGGATTTTTGAGTCCAATATACACACGTTGTATGATGCACAGATAGTTGTACAAGATCTAAGCTTATACAATATTTTAATACTAACCATAACACAGGGACCGTCTGTAGTTCGGGCGCTGTCTTGAAAAAAGATATAAACTAAAAACTGGTCTACTTTTTAATGAGTTGCGCTCCTCGTTTAAACTTTATGTACATAGTGCATGGTCTTCTTAGGTTTGAACTGTTAAAATGTTCGTTATATATTATGTATTACAATGGTACAAGGAAATATTAAGTTATATGTATGATAACGAAATACAAATAAGCGGAAACGTCAGGTTATTGAAAGTCAAAGATATTTTTATAATTATTAATTAGATATTTAGATCAACGAAATTATTTGTATTTTCTAGCTCTAGAGTATATTTATTTAATATACATACATACATAGTCTTACGTCTTTATCACCGATAGACAGGCAGAGGTGTATCACAGCCACGTTTCACACAGTATGGTTTTAGATGCTGGGCGACAATCGCAATAATATATTGTCCGGGAATCGAACCCGTGACCCTAAAATAGCAAGCAATCATAAGCGTTAACTTATTCCGAGGGACCTACAAGGCATAAGTATTCACGAGAATCACATTATATTGCCTTGAGGCATTGATGTCTACCCAGTCCTAGTCATACAATTGAAGCATTGCTTATATTCATGCGGGACGAATATGTCGAGGATAATTTATTTCTGTTTTGATTACTGTGTCTCAATAACTGTCCTTCGTTTCACTTTGAATTTCCCATTATTTAAAGGACAAAAATCTTGAAGCTAATTTCACTGACATTTGAATATCAAACGCTATGAACAACTACTTAGACAATACAAAGGCTTTATAATGCAAACAGATGGGTTTCAATGAAAGTTTTATTAATAAATTCTAAATATAGAATGTTCAAAGTTTTTGTGAGAAACTCGAATCGATAATTCAAAAATTCCTGCAAGTTCCATCATAAAGAAACACTCCAGTGCGCTTTTACGCAGAGAGGACGGCCAACGAGATTCTTCAAACTTAACAAAATTCTCAACTTTAGCTCGATTCATCATGCCTTATATAAAGGTAGCTTATAATATCTTCTGCACCATTAAATCTGAATTATTCCCTGTACCGCGTTTAGAACTACATAATAGTAACTTAATGAAATATAAGTTGTTGCCGATGAAAGCCTTCATAAACCCTCGTGTATAACTATTGGAAAATACACTCAGTCAGTGTCTATTCCCGAATGGGTTGGTCGAGGTTATAATATACACTCATTTTTAACATATTTTACTAAAGAGTAGTCGTAAATTTGATTAAATTAGATTTTTATTTTGTTTAAAGCATACTGAATATGTTTAAGTTATTAGTATAGGTATTATTGTTCATTTTAGTACATAGTTTACTTAATTTTTGTTCAAGCCAAGTTTTATGACTCACTTCAAATAAAATTGAAATGAAAAATATGAAGAAAGAAAATGGAATAAACTCTCACTGGAAAGACGCCTAGCAGTGGGACTGTTTTATATAGGACTTTATTATTATCTATTAGATATATAAAAATAGCATGTAAAACTTACGGGAAGATCGTAGCATTTGATTCGGTGGAGAGTGGCGACTCTGGTGAATATTCACTGACACTAGTCACTATATAGTGACGGATGCGCATACGTGTCCACGATGGTCGCCTGAGCGGCGCGCCCGTACAGGTCTACCAGAAATAAATCATATCGTCAATAAAAAATCTTCCACTGATAACTCCTGTATTAGATTTCAAAGAAATCAAAGGAGAATGTGACTACGATGAACTCATCGTAGTCACATTTTTAACGTAGTTTGTAGTTTCAGTACACCAACTTGGGTTGGTTTTAAAGAGGTTTATTATTTCAATAAAACAATGATCAATAGACATCGAAACGATTTTGTATAAATTGCTCTTTTTCTAGTTTCAAATCAGTGTGTTGGACAATTTTATGCAAGCTTATGTGACTGTCATGTCGTCTTGTAGCTACACTACTTACATGTTAAAATACCTACCCTTATTCCACTACAAAATTGGAGGTTTAAGCTACTGCGCTATAATTGTAACGTTGCCAATTCCTAAAATAAAAACACGTCTATCTTCATGTAAAACAGATCATGAAAAGACCAAGTTGCATTTGTCCATAAGCCTTTAAGACGTAGCCTCCCCTTATGTCACAACTATATCCTATGTAGATAAAGAATACGGATGACAAATGTTCTTCTGTGTATTGAGGTACTATCCCGCTGTGTTTGTTTAGGTACAAAGCCCATGTTTGCTTTTGGAGGGTTAGGCCGAGCTGGTTTTGTAGCAGAGAAAAAGTACAAATAAAATTTAAGAATTTATTGTTTGAAATAAGTTTGTTTTGTTATTTTATAGTAGAGGTTACCCGCGGTGCACTATCTTTGTTCTAAAGGTACCGCCATCTCTTAGGTACCGTACTTCTATTGGGGATAAAAAACCTATGTCACTCTCTAGTCCTTGTTTCTAGCAGATACAACATATATCTATGCCAAAAAATCAATAATAAAGAAAATAAACAAACAACAAATACATTGCACATTATTTGAACTGAAATTCTTGTCATTGTGAACACAAATTACTTAGATAAAGATGCCTAGGTCAATACGACACGGGCAAATAGACGCAATTCAACGCGTGCGTATAAAAATTTTGGATGAAGTCGGTCAAATGTCAATTACTACATTTGGCTTACGTAATCCGAAATCGCTGCGTCGCTGCACCCATCTAAGTGTCAGCAACTCTATGTTCTGACTTCGTTTTAGGCTTATCACAATTATGTTTCTAATCAACTTTAGATTGTGACTTATCATGCTAGCTATAAACATATTTAAAAACTCACCCAAGAGCATCAAAATGTACACTCTTGAAATATTCACATTTGACTAGACTCCTGAAAATAGCATTTAACAGTATAGATCTGTATATTTGGATTACCTTGTTAAATGGAACTACTATCAGGTCAGATTTCTGGTTACAAATACAATATTTAATTGATTGAGGCAATTATTTTTGTCGCATGAGTATATTTCTAAGAATTGAACTCATGGGCGCAAAACAAAACTTTACTCAGAAAATTTATATCGAATACACAATATTCTTTAATAACATATCTTCTTCTCCCTATCCTTTATTACTCCCAAGTCACTTGGGGTCCGCTTTTCTAGTCTAACCGGATTTGACTGGATATCAGATTTTACACGGAGCGGCTGCCCTCTGACCTCCGCAACCCGAAGGCTAACGAAACCCTAAGATTAGACCAATATCAGGATATTATAGGCCACTGACTTCCCAATAACGACTGCCATAGATGTTCATGGCAGCCGGGACCGACGGCTTAACGTGCTCTCCGAGGCACGGAGCAGGCGATAATTATTGTCAATCAATACGCACATAATTTCGAAGTCATATAACTTCCGTAAGTCAGAGGTGCGCGACGTAGGTTTGAACCCGTGACCCTCTGCATTGCAGTCTGTTGGTCTCCCACTGTGCTATACATATCTACTTGTATTTATTAATATTATAAAATATTCGACGTTTGTTTAATAAAACATAACAAGCAATTATCTTCTATAATCAGGCTAGTATTTAATAACATGCATTCATTATTTAGTCGAAGTAATAGGTAACAGCAGCAGCAATAGTCTAGTGGGAAAACGTTGGACTGCTACGCAGAGGTCCTGAGTTCCATCCCAAGGCACGTACCTCTTTTCAAAGTTATATGAGTAATAAATAGTTAATAAGAATTATAAGTCAAGCCACAGATTTCTTTATTGGCCACGTGATCAAACTTCAAATTTTATAACTAAGCGACGGGAAAATGAGATAGCCTCTAATAAACTAATTCGTCTTTTTTACAACTAAATATTCCATAGAAAGCGTCAAGTAAATATCAACAATTATCTTAACTTATCTTTCTAATTTATGCATTTTTATATTTTAGAGGCGAATAATGCTATTAAAAAGAAGTCTGTTTAATTAGCACCCATAGTTAATTATCGCTCGCTTTAACGGTGAAGGAAAACATCGTTTTTCATTCACATAGTTTTCTATAATAATGATGTTCTAGTTATATGTGAATTCTGCCAATCCGCGCTAGGCCAGCGTGCTGGACTGTGGCCTAACGCTTCTATCACAATAGGACAGTTTATATATGTACAAGGCTGATATTATTAGGTATACAGGATGTTCGGTAATTAATGGATAACCTGGAAATGTCTTATAGTGGAACTGATGGCCGTTCAGAAAAAATATGAAAGAAAATCAATCCTAACTACTACCTGAGATATGTGTTTTTTTTAATTACCATGTATATCTTTCTTGTATACTACGACCATAAATGAATGAAATCCATCGGTTTTTTGTTGTTTTATTATTAAACACTAATTATGCTAATAGATAGACAGTCAAAAGTATGCTATGCTAATATAGCTTGCACCATTTAATTTTCCTATTTATTTATTTTTTTTATTTTTTCTGATAGGCCTTCAGTTCTACTATAAGACATTTCAAGGTTATCCATTAATTACCGGACATCCTGTATAAAAGGTAACAACAGTAGGTATAATATAATATGGAGTAATATAAACATATTACTACATCCGTAAACTGTAAATAGTATCGTGTGGTCACACAATACGCACACATACACAGCTACTCTTTAACAGTACAGCCTATCTACCCTACATATACGTAGTCGGAAGACAATTAACCATTCATAATAACGGACGTTTCGTCTGAACTTGTAGTCCTTACTGTACTTAAGTACGTACTGCTAATCGGGTAGTAGGACAACAGAATGAAGTAAGAGGTCTCATTTAGGCTACCGAGCTATTGTAAAGGGCCGGAAAATCAAGGGGCAAGCGCATAAAGGACGGGATCCTTTCAAATCCAAATAGGTATGTACCATCTAACCTCGTCGTAGGCAATTACAGATACTTTATTTGAAAATGAATTGTCGTCGACAGCGGGGTACATTGTTTGGCTTGTAATTTCAAAGGTAAGATCACTAGTCTCGGCTAATTTTACGTATAACTCTTTAAAAGGAGTAGGCTAGTAATTCTTAAGAAATATAGGATTATTAAGAAATCACCCGCGGTGATATTGACTGAGAAATTATAAAGCTTTAATAATAGTTAATTAATTTTAGCGAAGTCCTGAAAGACATCGTCGTTCGTTATTTCAGATTTAATATTTTTCATATATTTTGTTGTTTGAGCTTCAAATTTAAGATAGGTATAGAACCGCGAAAACCTATGTAATCCAGTGACTTAACTCAAACCGGAGTGGGCTAACGGCAAGGATCGCAACCATAAAACGTTATTTTGTTTTTTTGTCAATGCTAGTATAGATTCCAGGCTTTGAGAAGGTGTTGAGCTTTTAGCAGGTGACCAGTGATTGTTAACCATTTAAAGCATCGGCTACCCTCGAGCTCTGCCATCATTGAAACCAACCACAGGCTAAAATGACAACATATATATATATATTAAGCTTATACATTAGTATTAAAGAAATACCTCAAAAATACTGCGGTACGTTTGCGTTTATGGTTGCAGTCGATCGTTAAGTCCTAAATTCAATATCACTTTGAAACTTTTAATTTCATCATAATTGTGTATATATTGTTAAAATATAAAACACGAAATTATGCTCTTTTCAAAATACATCTTATACTTATTGCTTTGAGACATTTATAGTATTGTCTATCAAAAGTTATTTAACAAGTGTATTTTACACGTATATTCATTATATAAATTAAATAATTTTATAGTACTTTGTCATTGTAAGATAAATGATGAGTTAAATTTACTTTTCGTATATTGAATCGAAGTTACTTGGCGAAAGTCCGTTGTGATAAAATTGTTGGGTAGAGAGGAATCCGCCACGCACCTTCGGATTGCCCATCCCAACTATTGCAATGGAAAAACGTTGACAATACCGAACTCCTGAATAGGGACAGCGACGACGCGGGACCCGCGCGTACTCCAACTTACAGTAGGTATTCTGCTTCGAACACAAAATATACGTCGTGTTTCGCCTCAGCGCGAGCCAGCCTCAGGACCGTTTGGCTACGAATGAGCCAGTCAACCATTTATTATTGCAATAGTTGGGATGGGCAATCCGAGGGTGCGTATTCCTCGGGTTCCTCTTTGCCCAATAATTTTATTTACTTTTCGCTTACGTTCAATATCGTAAAAGTCGTCAGAAATTAAATAATTCTAAGCCACCATAGCCTAAATAGACATGGAGTATTACTATAATTTATTTATTAGTACGATATATATTAAAAGTTCAAATAGTACGTATTCAAGTAATAGAATTGAATCAATGTTTAAGTCCAATTGCACTAAATTGAACAATAAACTAACACATTCAAATGAACATGAAATGAAATCATTTTGGCTAAGTTCTTCTTCTTTGGTTTTCTGATTGATACTTTATGGATAATATTGTCTTCTGTTTACGCGAATGTTATTTATTGAAATTAAACTACTATATACGGATTTTATCGCGTTGTTTATTTATCACTGTATTACATAATTTTGAAACTATTACACTACTACTACTACTATTGAATTTTACTAATTTATAAGCTAATAAAATTATTTAAATTATTAAATCTATTATATTTAGGTTAACACTTTCCCCGACGTTTCGGTTGCTTTTGAGCAGCCATGGTCACGGGGCCTATGACCATGGCTGCTGAAAAGCCAGTTTAATTTCAATGATACTTTATGAATTACGAGATAGTTTAACTTTTTATAAAACTTCACGAGTGTCAAAACTCAGTGTTTTCATAGTCATAAATACTAAACGTGGCTTAACACGTGTTCCAGAGGAGACTTTACTAGTGTCAAAACTCTGTGTTTTAAACAGACAATCAAGGGTTCATTTACACCAGAGTGAGCAAACCCTAACAGCTAGTGTTACCAATAACTTATTGACACACTCCTTTTTTCTGCAGCCTACTAACGTATCCGAGGTTGAGTGTCTCATACTTTCTTTGCGAAATGATAAAGCTCCAGGTGTTGACGGTTGGACAAATGTTCTTCTAAAAAAATTGGGGATAGTATTATACCACCACTTACTGAAATATATAATCGGAGTCTAGCTTTAGGTATCTTTCCTAATGATTGGTAAGAAGCTTCTATCACTCCAATATATAAAAGCGGCCCTACCGACTCAGCTAATAGTTACCGCTCAATTTCTCACCTGACAACTGTTTCTAAACTCTTAAAGAAAATTGTTAACAACAGGCTGGTAAAATATATTGAAACCAACAACCTCATCTCCGCTAGGCAGTTCGGGTTTAGAAGAGAAAAATCCAGAGATGAAGCTGTCCGACTACTTAGCTCAACAGTCGTAGCATAACTTGAAAAAAATAGATGCAGTATAGGGATTTTCCTAGATTAGCGAAAGCTTTTGACACCATGTCTGTTCCCATACTACTGCAAAAGCTTGATAAGCAATTTGGTATAAGGGGCATAGCACTAGAATGGTTCAAAAGTTATCAAGAAGCTGCTGGTAGTAGATCCTCGCTGGTTTCAGCATGAATGGGCCGGATCGACCGGGGTAGTACTACCCTATCACAGAATATCGGCGTGCAGTAACGGTACCCGTACTGTTACGTTTCGTATTGGTGAGTGAGAGAGCCGGAGGCCCAGTTACCCCGATCCTTTTCCTATCCTTTCCTTTGTCCTTTCCCGCCTTCATTCCTTTTTAAAGGGCTGGCAACGCACTTGTATCTCCTTTGCGGTTGCGGGTGTCCATGGGCGGCGGTAATCGCTTACCATCAGGCGATCCGTCTGCTAGTTTGCCACATTATACCATAAAAAAAAGAAATATCTATGAAAGTGGACTATGTACAGCAACGTTTTGCGTCCCGCAAGGATGCTGCCTTGGCCTTACTTTATTCATAATTTACATGGATGACATGCATGATGACACTCATAGAGATATTATATGCTATGCTGACGACACAGTAATAATCTACAATGGATCATCATGGACGGAAGCATTTCACAATGCTGAATTAGGAATGAAGCAGGTAGTAAACTGGCTGTAGAATAACTTATTAACTCTCAATACTGACAAAACAAAATATATCTGTTACCAAAGGACAGCTGCCTCTGCCCCTAATGCCTCACACAATATTAAGTTAAAGTGTCCAAAAAAAGAGTTCTGTGACTTAATAGTTTCGATTTTATTTAAATGTCGACAACATTTAAATAAAATCGAAACTATTAAGTATCTGGGTATAATCATTGACCAAAATCTTAACTTGAAAGCACATATTATCTCCTTATCAAATCGAGCTCGTAAAACAGCAAATATCACGAGATTACTTCGATCAACACCAGTAAATACTTTGAAAACAATTTACTTCGCGTTGTGTCAATCGTTAATAACATACTGTATTAGTTCCTGGGAAAGTGCTGCAAAAACTTTCATGATACAGATAGAAAGAGCTCAACGATCCGTCTTTAAAACCATGCTCAAAAATCATTTAGATATTCCACGAAAGATCTTTACAGCGATTGTAAGCTACTTAACGTGCGCCAGTTATTTATATTAAAATCATGCTTACATCTTACAGCTATGAAGTCCGCAGAGTATCAAAAAAATTTTCAAACGCCGGGTATTTCGAATCGATGTGCCTACAATAAAGACGTCGTTCGCTAGGCGTTTTAGTCCTTTTATAGAGCAATACAATACGCATAATAGAATGGTGAACTCATGTGATATTAAGCGGTGTTCGATTAAGGAAGCAAAATCTAAAATCACGGAGTGGCTTTTTTCACTGTCATATGACGCAACCGCATCTTATGGTTTATTTGTCCTGATTTTTATATATTGTTATACACATAATCATATACATATATTTAATATAATAATCCTTATTTAGTCTAGTATATAAAATAGGATAGTTCTTTCTTTTTAACATTTGTTTTTGTATACAGGGTGTCCGGTAATTATTGGATAACCTTGAAATGTCTTATAGTAGAACAGAAGGACGTTCAGGAAAAAAAATTAAAATATTAAAAAATATATATATTAAAAAGTGCAATCTATATTAGCATAGCATACTTTTGACTGTCTATCTATTAGCATAATTAGTGTTTTATAATAAAACAACAAAAAACCGATGGATTTCATTCATTTATGATCGTAGTATACAAGAAAGTTATACATGGTAATTAAAAAAAATACACATTATTAGATAGTAGTTAGGATAGATTTTGTTTTGACCTGGGGGTAGCGGGCTTTGTGGGCCTGCCCGCTATCCGTTCAGCACCAGGTCCGAGAGGCGGCGTGCGTGTTCCCACGCGCGCCTCTGTGTCGAGTCCGTCTCCCCTCTAGGGGGGAGACAGTAGGGTTTTTATAATGTCGGAAGTGCCTAGTTTGGGTAGGTATTTTGTGTAGTGGCCTGCCGTTTCATACGGCGGGCCGAAACCTCGGCGGGGTCGCGACCGCATGCGAAAGCGATTCGCGCGGCCCCGCCGATAGTGGTTTTGTTGAGGAACACCGTGGTAGGTTTAGTCGGTATTCCGGGAGGTACATTATTTCTTTTCCATCTTCTTTTACCCCGGCGAGTCCGACATAATCCCTCCGCCCGCCCCCGCGGAGGGATATGCGTCATTGCATTACCCAACGTAAAAAAAAAAAAAAAAAATAAAATAAAAAAAAAAAAGTATAGATTTTGTTTAATCTTTTTTTCTAAACGGCCATCAGTTCCACTATAAGACATTTCCAGGTTATCCATTAATTACCGGACAACCTGTATACATATATTATTATTGTAACTACAAATACTTTAAACACATTGTCTTTTGTTTTTGTATAATCGAAACGTAACCGAACAAGATTAAAATGTTATATTAAAGAGTAGTAGCTTACAATGTCGATCGAGCTATTTATGTATGTAACAAATCGAGCATTGTGAAACGTAACAGGCGGCCACAGGACAGGCTTTGCCTAGTGTGGGGCCGACGGATATCAACATATTGTATTTTTTCCTGGTAATAAATGCATTTTTATTTATTTTATTTATCAATGCAAAACATGCATGTATCAGAGCAGTTTTCATTAGTGTAAAATCTTGGTGTTTTTAATTTTGTAAATGCTGAAAATGTATATACACGTGATCTAAAGATGAATATACGAAACTCATCGTTTTCAAAATCTTTAATAATGAATGTGGACTACACGCTTGTTCTAGAGGAGACTTCACAGGTGTCAAAACTCGGTATTTTCAGTCATCAATGCTAAACATAGCTACACACGTGTTTTAATATACGAAGGTTATTAACTTCGCTACGTCCCACGACACCACACGCAAACAAACGCGTATTATTGTCGCACAAGAACCATATAATTGCAGCTATATATTGTGCAACATATGTGTACCGACCTCGGGACCACACTTCGTAAATGTCACCTTCATTATGAAAATGTAAACACCTCACTTCTTCTAGTAACAAAGAACTTTTTCGTATAAATTACTACGAATATTTGAATAAAGTGCAATGTACCTCTATAAAATCTTATTTATAAAGAGCCTTTTGCTTATCAAATAGTGTTTATTTTTAAAGATTTTAATGGGCACACGAAAAAAGTATAACAATTTTATTAATTTTCAACATTCTCGACTTGATTTACTCTTTTCAACAACTTAAATAAGGATCCTGTAGTGAACTTTCTTTTAAAATTTGTCCTTTGGTATAAACATAAACAAATTTTAACATTGTACCGTATTTCATTATTTCATTCATTCTTATAGTCTTATCGAAAACTGGCTTTTCTTTAAACAGATTTATGACTTAGCCTTTAAACCTTTTTGGACACACCCAGAGATGACAATTAATTTAGGTCCATGTATAAAAATATCCCATATATATATTTTAATGTGATTGACAGCATTTCCTATTTTCATTGCATTATACTTCTGTTAACATGACGACATCTAAATGGTACATATTTTATTAAAGATGAAACAAATTGGTTTAGAAATCAAACTTATTCGCATATTTTAAGTAAACTGCCTCGGTGGTCACACAAGTTAGCTATGTTGTGTATGTTCACGTGCAATTGTGATCAATGAAATAAACCCAGGGTGGGTTTAATTTCCCGGCCAGGCAAAGTGTTAAAATGGTTTCTCGAGTAAGGAATTTTTAGTAGCAACATGAGTGTGAAAATTTTACCGCTAGACGTTAATACGGTGAGTATTAACTTAAGTGAGTTTTGACTTAACCCGTCGAGCGTCTGATTAAAAAAGTGAAATGAAGGCCTTGGAGGTTATGTACACTTGGTATTCACACGACGCACGAGAGGTTAAGTAAAATCTAAACATAGCTTATAATGTGACTGCCAAAAGTAGGTGGCTAAATATAGGTGTATACTATTTTAGAAAGGACAGGTTGAACCCTACTCTTCCTAAAATAGTACACACTCACATTTGTAGACTATGTAGATATTATTAACTGAATGGTAGCGGCACACCACCGGTCACACACGTTAGGTTTTCAATTATGTTTGGCATTCCTAGAATTGACAGGTTAAAAGTAAACGTCGATCTACGCGGCACAACTTAATCCTATACTATACCTAGTATCTTAATTGACCTATTTGTTTGCTAAAATAAAATATTTTTTCGAGTTTAGCATTATTATAAACATCTTTTATTACGAGAAATATTTTTATAGAAATTTCTTGCTACATCGACGATATAGAATGAGAGGTGCCGTCAGATCGGTTGTGTCATTTCCTCTGGCGGGCTTGCCCGTGTTCGGCAAGTGCGCTGTCAAGTGTAGCAAGACATGACTTGTAGCTCTCGTAGCGATGCTACGACAGTAAGCGTTTCGTAGCAGAAATAGAATTGAGTATTTCAATGTTATAAATTATAATCGATGAAATGCTTAATATTTTATTTTAGTTAGTGCTAAATACAGCGCTATACGGATGGCGTAGTAGTTTAATTAGTCACCACGCCAGTGCTACGACGCCGAGTATTTTGGATTCGACATCTCACGGGACTAAAATATATAATTCACAAAAATGTTGTTGTCTTTGTGTCTATTGTTTGAATATCGTTAATCCTTGCGACACAGGTAATAATCCTAGTACCGAAGTTGTCTATTTTAAGAATGAGTATTATTAATAATGAAGGAAAATGCTACATACAAGATAAAGGAGAATACAATTCAAGTCAGCCCAGTGCGTCAGATAAATTCCGGAAAAACTTACATTAATATAATATTATCTTACGTTTACGCGACTGTTATACATTGAAATTAAACTACTTTAATTTACATTCATACATACATGGTTACAAGCCTATAAACCCGAAGAGGTAGCCAGAAATATTGCACACTAACATTTTCATGGCTTTCAGTAACGGTTTTGAGATCCCCATAATTATTTTCCATAATAATGAAGTCCGTGCTAAATTCCTAGTTCAAATTTCTTGTCAGAAAAGCCCAAGTTAATTTATATAATTTGGAATAGGCCTATTATGGTATGGAATTTCTTGACAGAAAATCTCAGTAACACTTTCTCCAACCCTGGACTTCAACTCAAGCACTATCAACCTCATGCATTGCAGTTGTATATATATACTACCATTGTATTTTCTTATGGCTATTATTACCAAATATGTATTAAACTTGCCTGCTTTTGTCAAATAGTTGTGCATGGCAGGTGTAGCCAATTAGTTATGAAAGCAATTAAAATCATTATACGTTTTGTTATGATAATGTTTTTGGTTCATCGCAAGCTGATGTTTACCGCTGCAATATGTTGTTTTATTGTATATTGCTATACATTAAAATATACAATAAAAACAACACACCTGTTAAACACCTACTCTGCCGTCATAAGGAAAATAAAAGTACCAAATTTTTTTTGTATATTAATCTTTTACCTATTTGGAATCAGTAAAAATAAATAATAGTTTAAATAAACTAAAAAACAGGCTTTATAAAATGAAAAATAATATTATTTAATCATTTTAATGTAAGAAAGCGTGGGGTAAGGCTTATCAAAATATCTTAGTAAGCACCCTATGCTTTCCACATTAAAATTATTAAATTATATATTTTTTTATTTTATACAGAGTGTTTTTTAAACTACTATTTATTTTTTATTTTTTTAATATTGTTCTAAGTTATTGTTTTGTCATCAGTCCTCGATAAGTGTGCAAAATTTCAAATCCATCCGTCGGTTTAAAAGGAGTGAAAATCACGTTCAAAGATTCCGTTACATAGATACAAACTAAACTAATAAAAGTGTTGTGTGTATTAAAAAGTGCACCGGCCAGTATATTTATAAAAAAAAAACATTTGGCGGATGTCTTTTTTCCTTATGACGGCAATATTAGTAGTAACCACATATAGAGGTCAGAGACATAGTTATTTATTACTAATCAATCGATCGGCTGCACGGCTGGCGGAGTGCCGTAAGTGGTCGTTACACCACTGATACGACGCCGAGTGCCACGTGGGAGAAAACTTGTGTGATCCACAAACGGTTGTTTGGAGTCTGGATGTTTTTTGGATGTTTGTAACGTCGATAGCGACGCAGGAATTATAACTTGTACCTCATAATATTGTCTTATGTTTACGCGAATGTTATACATTGAAATTAAACAACTGTATACGGATTTTATCGCGTTGTTTATTTTTTATAAACACTATTATTACATAATTTTGAAACTTTAAACTACAGTTGATAAACACTTACTAATTACTGTTTACTTATATTTAAGTTACTTAAATTATAAAAACTATCTTTAAGATGTAGCCAAACTTGTCAGTGACACCTCTTACATATGGTATGGCAGGCTGGCGCTCGACTGTAGCTGGCTTTTCTCGGGATCTGTGACAGCGGCGCGGCTGTTGGAGCTTGTTGTCTTGCAGTACTTACTTGACATGTTGAAGCTCGGCGTCCAGGTGTTTCAACATGGCTGCTGAAAAGCAAGCGAAACGTTGGGGAGAGTAAAATTAAAATCTAGATAGTTTTTATAATTTAAATAGCTTAAATAGAAGTAATCTGTAACTAGTAAAAGTGTTTAACAATAACAGTTTAAAGTTTCAAAATTATATAATAAAAGTGTTTATAAAAAATAAACAACGCGATAAAAGTCGTATAAAGTTGTTTAATTTCACTGGTACCTCAATTGACTTGTAATAAAAGTATTAGGATTAAAATTGATAAACCCTTCAGTAAAATTAGAAAAACAGTTGCCATTTGAATTACCTTGACTTGACAGTGTCGAAAAGTAGTTGTAAGAAGAAAGTACCTTTATTTAACGTACTAAGTCATAATGGTCCACCGGTGACCAGATACAATCAATTTTTAGTTATGTCGGATGTCGGATTGATACGCTGTATATTTTATTGCACATTATAATTCTGTCGCAATTTTAATGTAATCCGAATTTATATTGGTGTAAAATAAAGCTCATTATATTGTACCTTTGTCAAAATATTTGCATCAGATTGTTTATTTCAAAAAGATTTCACATTATATTTTATTAGCTGTGTCCGCGGTTTCACCAGTGTTTATAATTACTGCGCCGCTCTCGTGGGTTGTAGCGTGATGTTATATAGCCTATAACCTTCCTCGATAAATTAGGCTATCCAACACTAAAAGAATTTTTCAATTCAAACCAGTAGTACCGTTTTTTTTTTTTTTTGATCCTGGAAAATCCTTAATGGATACCCTCTTCCCCGGGGGGGGGGGAGGGGAGTTATGTGAGACTCTCCACCCCTGGGTGAGCAGTCCCTCCGCCGACGGGTTGGGACGAGATAGGGCAATTAGCAATCACCATCCCGCCCCGGCGGTTGGCCCGGCTGATGGTAACCGGGCCTCAGCACCTGTGGAGGAGACGCCTTGCTCACCAAGGCCACCCCCCAGACGTATGGGGCCGTGCAAGCCGGTAGACAGTCCCCCGACTCTGTACCAGTGACCCCACTATACAGGAGCGAGAAGGCGGGCAAATCGCCTCCTCCTCGCTCCCGTCCGTCTGCGCCGGAGTGGGTCAGCGAGGGGATTGTTCTCCCTGACCCTCTCCGCGGTCTCCTTCTGCGCCATCACAGCCTCACAGAAGAAGACCACTGCCTGCCACGACCTCTCGCCGCCGAGCATGGCGTTGATCACGCTCGGCAGGGAGAGATCCCCGCCTATTATGGCCGAAAGCGTGTGCCGCTGCGGCCCCGCGTATGGAGCGCCGTATCTTCCGGCGCCCCACACTCGTGGCAGACCGGGGTCGCCTCCCGTCTCGCGATCTGGTGCAAATACTTTCCGAAGCATCCGTGTCCGAAAAGCATCTGCACCAGTCGGAAGGTCAGCGACCCGAATCGCCGCCCTATCCACCCCCGAAGGACCGGGCGAATGGCGAATGACCGGTGGAGCCAGGTCCTCCGTCCACCGCCCTGGCCCGCGCCTGTCGCCGCAAACCAGTAGTACCTGAGATTATCGCGTTCAACCAAACAAACAAATAAACTCTTTAGCTTTATAATATTAGTATAGATTATTTAAAACTGGCTAGTCGTGTCGTTGCCAATTACTCAACTACGTTTTGCACGATGGGTAAGAGGTTTGTAGGCTCACATAGGGATGTGAGGCTTATTTCTTATCTTATATTATTTTATTTTATATTTAATTTCTTTATTTAGACCTATCTACGCATGGGTATTACTTCTGTGTCACAAGCAATCATAGACTTTTTTTTTTTTTTTTTTGATACCCAGGAAAATATGCTTGATGCACTACCCGCCGGCTAGGGGACGGCACCGGCGGGGCGTGTGGGACTCACCAGCCGAGTGCTGGTATACTCACTAAAAAAACCTGGGGTGTTCCCTCTCTCACCCAATGGAGGGGGCCTGTTGGGAGTCTAAAAAGATTCATCCATAGCAGGCCCCCCCGTGTGGGTGCCGGCCGGGTCAATGGGACCCGACCTCCTCTCGTCCCCGGGGGAAAGCAATCATAGACTACAGCAACCGTTTGCAAAATGATGACATTTATCTAATAAGACTTGTTTTATAAGTAGTACCTTTAAGGTAATGGTATTTTGTGTAGGAGTATCGTCGATACAGTTTTTAGGGTCACAGAGTTAACAAAGTAGGTTCCAACAAAATTTATTTTCAGTTTTATACTGCCGGTATATCAAAAATAAATTAAGCTTCACAAATAAAATTAGAAAGCATTATGAACACTAAACTTTAAAATTCAACTTAAAATTATTCCCAAAGCTCAATTTACATTTATACATACTTATTGATATTACCGAGTTTGATACACAGTATTCACATTTCTGTATGGCGTTGAATTTTCGATAACCACGCGGGCCACTTATTTCGGGAAAATTTGTGTACCGACGTGTGCGAAATTGGAACGCAGAAATTTTCGGTTTATTCGCGTACGATATGGGGTATAACTGAAGGAGCATGTGGGGAGCCGGTTTAATTTTTTATCTTCTATATTTGGAGTATGAGTCGATGTTTGCAGTATTAACATGGCGTAGTATTCAAATGTACTTGCTAAATATAGACCTCGTTTATGAGTATTGAAGATCTGACGTTGTAACGAACTATTAACGAAAAATTGCTCATCATGATGTATATGTAATGTATAATATAAGTCAACATTTTTTATTGAAATTAAGCAACTTCATATAGATTCTTTTTTCCTTGACCATATCTACAGAAAAGTAACAGAAATGTCGGTGAAAGTGTATACTTAAATTTAAATTGTTTTAATAATATATTAAATAGCAGTAAACTTTAGCAGTATTAATGTGATAGTTTCATAATTATGTTATAATATCTAGTATTTAAAAATAAATAACGTGATAAAACCTGAATGAATAAGTTTAATTTAAATGTAACATTCACGTAAACGTAAGAAAATATCAGCATTTTTGACTAACTTCAGATTTCCTGAAATTTTGATGTGCGTTATAAAACACTCACACAAGCGTACCAATACTGTAAGTTACGCTTCCTATTAACCTAACAGAGTAGTTGTAGTCAATTTAGTGCCACCGTTTGTGCAAACGTAAAGCAATCTTAGACACATTTATGATCGAGACAATTCCTTAACACATACGACTAAATAAGAAGATATCACAGGATTGCAAAGAATATGATGATGTATTAACTATTCAGTACGGGATAATTCTCCACTTTTGACAATTCTTGCGTTACAGATAATCTTTTCATTGGCAATTTTATTCAATATCAAATTCTGCCATGATATGAGATTTATGACAACAGATTTATTTACAATCCTGTAATGCGGGACTACTTTAAAAACTTTGTTTATAAACATTCAAACAAAGGAAACAAGAAACACCTAGACTCGCTACAACTATTTGTGGGCCACACTCATTTTTGTCCCGTAAACCTGCAAAGCTCGGCGCAATGTTAATGAAGGAAAAAAATTGCGTAGGTTACAATAGTCGAGGAAACTGGATTAAGAACATAAAAATGTCGTGTCTAAAGGTAGCAAAGAGCGTTTAGCTCTTGCGGTTGACTAAATGTTGTTGCAACTGTTGCTACGAAAAAATAACTTCTAAAAATTCCTTTATTGGTCGTGTTACTACCAATCTTACTACTAGTAGTAACACCGGTAATTTATACGTCACATGACGCGTGTGGTGCAGACATAGCTACATTGCTTTTTTCCGTGGGTATATGCTTTGACGCATATCTCTCCGTGGGGTGACGGAGAGGTTATGTTGGACTCACTGGGGTAAAGATATCCCGGTAATACCGACTAAACCTACCACGATGTTCTTCTACATAACGATAGTCGACAGGGCCGCGTGAATCGCTTTCACACGCAATCGCGACCCCGCCGTGTGAAACCTCTTCTATCTCCTTGTGGGGGGACGAAGACAGCGTTCTCCGCCTCTCGGACCTAGTGCTGATCGGGTGGCAAGCAGGCCTAAGAAGCTCACCACCCCCAGGTAAAATCTCAGGGTGATTCTACGGTACCCTTAAATATTATTTTATTACCCTATTGCGTCTGTGCCAGTTAGTAACGGTATATTAAGCATTATATTTTTTAATTAAGTAATATTGCAGATTTTTCATTCATTCAGCAAAATGATGCCATTTACGCGCTGTTTTTAATTTCGCTTAGTTAATCAAGGTAAAAGCTATTTTTATTTTTAATATGGCGACCGCGGCTGAAATATATTAAAGCTAGGTGGTTACTGTACTGAAATATTTAGAAAATATTTTGCCTTTATGAGCTCTTGAGACTAATATAACTTTTGTATGTTTTACCGTTCACCATCATTATTCTCAGCTCAGAGGTTTCGTGTAGAATTTGGTTAATAGATAATTATACGTTCAAAAATATGATCATTTAATTATGGGAAAATATAGGTCGGTTAAGTCCTGGAAAACTTACGATGTTTGTGGAATAGTTATTTCTGGGAGCACCACGGGAGTGAGCCATGGAAAAGCTAGTTATAAAACAATAAAAGTGTCACGCGTCCCGCAATAAATTTCTCACGTATAGGCGATTGTCTATACGTAGACAGTCTACTTGTCATGCGATTATTTGCAGTATTTTGTCCATGCGATAGGTAGCCATCTATTTTTATAGTGCTAGTACGCGATGTAAGAAGCTGGCATGGTTTATATACGCAAGATACACGCGCGTATCTCATATGCGTATTTATCGTATAAGTTACTTGTGCACGCATTGGCCATTTACATGATGCATACAACCCGCGCAAATGCCTTAACTTGCACCACATCGTGGACAAGAGTCATTAGTCTCAGTTTTTACACAAAAAGGCTGTTAAATCATAGAGCCAATAAAACAGCTCTTGACCAACTGGCCAAAGGTCAGATAATTCAGATGCCTTTATTTGCGAGTGGCAAACGGTAATAAGTTACGTTAATAGTTTAATCCGACTCATATGACCGAAAAGCCGAGGCGCAGACATCTAAATTAGCTTTACGCGTGAATAATTGGTAAAAAAAATACAGCTTTCGCCGAATAAAATAGTTTTGTTGCAATTTCATTGGAATAAATGTAAAAGTATATTTTGATATTTTACTTTAAAATATCCTAACTAATATTGTAAATGTGAATGTGAGTTTGTTTGTATGTTTGTTACGCTTTCACGCCTAAAATACACGACCGATGAATTTTGCATACACGTAGCTAGGGATACATAAAAGGACATAGGGTGCCTATCATCCAGAGAAAGTTACTGTTACTAACCAACCTAACCGAACCTACATTTATGCGAGCGAAGCCAAAGGTAAAATCTAGTAGAAAATATATCTTTATCAAAAAGAAAATAAAGATAAAGTAAATCTTTATAATGAACTGTGAGCTATATTTGTGGATATTTTTATTTATTGATGTTATTTACATAATTGCGAAATAAATGAATTAGAAAAATTATAATTACTTATTTGCCATGGCATATGTTTATAAAGTGTACGCGAGACCCGAGGTTGGGATCCTCAATTAGGCAAAGTTTTATTGGGTTTGTCGCTTACAGAGTTTCCTGGCAATGTGTCCGTTTCACAGCTATACATACATATATGTAGGTAATGTGACCTTGCATGGGTTTTATATAACTAAATTATAACATAGCTGGTGAAAAGGTATATTGAAACATGGATAGTTAGGTTATTATTGAATAATTGACGGTTTGTTTAAATGCCTGGTATTCGGCAGTTGTTACCATCTGAATAGAAATTTACAATTTAATACTTTAAACCAACGTCTGTTTATCTACTGCAAACGCTGTATAGGACTATTTATAACTGAAAGTAGTATTGTAAAAGGATCTCGCCAGCGTTTAAGTAAGTGATTGTAAGATAAAAATAAAGAGAAATGCAAACTGCAGATGTTTTTGTCACCGTCTTAAGACTACTTTCTTTTTTAAATAAATGTTAGTATTTTTCTTTGCAAGTATTTTGTAGTATATCGTTAGCTATTGTACTCGCGAAGTTGCAGACAGATGATGATGATATTCAATTTAGAAAAAAACAAAATAGATTCTTATCTAAGGAACGCTCTCCTCATATTAGAATCCAATATATGTATATTCGTTTTCTAAGCATGGGCATAATATACAAACATATAGAGATTATTAATACTACTGAAGAAAATACAAGACGTTCATTCTACAATTTATACAGATATCATTAACTATTCTCGTCATCTTTCCTATTCATATGATGACTGCTAAAGATTAACTTAGAAATATACCTGTTAATAAATGTTGCTAAAAAACGCTGCCTATATTATAGTCCGGATCGGAGTAAAATGCGTGTGTTACGCGTGTGGTCTCGGGTTGACCCGAGACCACACGCTTTGTCGTACCTTGGGGATGACAAAGTGTTATCGAGTTTGTCTGTCTGACATTTTAAGGCAGTAATACGGAGTCTGGAACTGTACCCGATAGACCATCAACAATATAGGGTTAAGATTATGTACATAACATATATACATAACCTTAACCCTATATTGCCGAAAGTATAGGTTAGATGTATCACAACTACACTTTGTCAGCTTCGATTCCAAGTCCAGCGTAGTTTTAGATGAGCTTACTGCCATTTGCCGGGCATATTGTCATACTCTGTGCGATTTGACTAACGCGTAAACTTAACAACCCTTTCTAAATCCAGAAAACCGATTTTAGATCTTTATGATCGCATACACACATATGCCACTAGATCAACGAAGCAGTCAAACTACATATTCCTATTTCTGGAATACGTATGCTCTTTTGTGCCTGATGAGTAACCTTTATGTAAGTCCTATGAGTTATTACAAAATTACGGTGATTATCCAACTTAATGGTGAGTGATTGTAATCACCTCAATATGATTTACAAATTTGACATAATGATAGTGACACTCAGAGGTAACCTCGTAAATCGTATCGAACACCGCGTCGACAGTTCAAAACGTGTTAATTCGGCGTCGATTTGTGTAATGCTGGTTTGCAGTTTATAGTCAATAGCTACAGTTTGCCGGGCATTGTGGTACAACAACCGGTACGTATCGCTAAACACCTGTGCTAATGGATGTCATTAATGAGAATCGTGATTTGGTTCCTAGATGAAATGGGTTCTGTGGTTCGACACTGTCTACAAGTTTTGCCGTTGCTTTATGAAATGTGTATTGTATGGAATATATTATAGGAATTACAATTTGGCGTGGTATATGCGATTTTATGTTTTTTTTACTGGGTGGAATTATGCGACAATACATCTTATATATGATTAAGACTTTTAATAAGATGACAATATTTTATCTAAAAAGGCCTCAAGCTTGCTACCATAGGTACTGTGACTAGATGCCGTGTTTAACATGTGCTACGTTGAGGTAGAATAGTAAAAGACACAAATTATTTTCTGTAAACTTGGCATCGCCTATTTGCATTTAGTATGGAAAGAAACAACAACACAAAGTAAAATAAAAAAATATCAAATGATTTTAAACTATTACGATCACGCATTTTAATTGATTCAATCGATTCATATGTTTTTACTGATATGAATGACAATTAAATATTGGAATAACCCGATATTTGCTAGTTGTGGCCTTTTGTACAGTATTGTTTTAATTGTTTTTTCTTAATTTTATGTACGCTTATCACTTGTATATTTAATAATTCGTATGTTTCATCAATAACATTAACTATCGTGCCTTTGCCGCTGCATTAGATCCATGACGTATGTACATAAACTATATTTTCTTGGTCAATAAAACGATGTTCTGTTTGACTTAACAAGGAAATTGGCCATAATGTTGTAACCAAGTAATGTAGGTTCTTATAAATCGATTAAAAAATGTACACCTTTAGTGCTTAATTTCAGAATGTGTAGTGGTTGCAGGCTTTTAAGTATACTGTTAAAATATTCAATTTTAATAAGTCAAATCCCGTCAAACATAATCGGCATCATAATTCTTTGTAGATATTGCATTAGAGCGTAATCTCTGAAGCTTATCTGGGTTGCTCTGTTATTCTATTAAAATGTAGGATTACAGAGCTACAATCAAGGAAATTGAAATTTTAATAAACAGTTTAATTTTGTTTCGCCGGGTCGTCGCCGATTCAATATGGAGTATTATGAAGGCGGGTCTCGAGTTATTTCTTTCAGAGTTTCATATCGTAAACCTGTCTCGGGCAGCTTATGGCAGTTAAATCACGAACTATGTAATAAGAAGTCACGTTGAAATTTCTCCGTTTCGATATTGTTTTAAATTTAATTCTCTTAACTTCTCTCTTGAGATTTGAAGAATAAAATGTTGTTGTATTTACTTATTATATAAAGTACGTGAGTTAAATTTAGTAGATTTATTTATACCCACATTTCAGTAGACAAATCTAAAAATCAGTCCACCCTCTAAGTAACACCTGCAAGACAAAGCATGCATCATCGCGCAAATCATTCTTCACATGAATTTGCCCAATCATAGTAATCAAACAGTAGTCGTCAACATCAACAGTTTTAGTAATAGTACTACTACTTGAACACTTACTTATCTCAAATACAATCTATATTCGAAAGAGTAATAAAGCCATTATAGAACACGGTTTCATTATAAAACCGTCGAGTACTAGTGGTTTTATAGAGAAAATCTTAATTATAGTTACTGCAGTGGATGGGATTATGTACGTTGCAAAGTATATTAGACAAAGTTTGGTCGGGCCGGAAGGAGGTCGATAGGTGTTAGGTGTGCTGCCATACGAGAGAATTAACTGGAATTGACTAAATTAAATGTCAGCGAACCGTGAGTTTATCGTTTAGAGGCGAACGCGGATACAAACACAACGAAATTGCTACAGATTCTTTTGTCATACCTTTTTTAAACAGCGAAATATTCTCGCCGCCACTGAATGAGAGCGTGCACTGACGTTTTTTACATGTTAGTCGCTTTACCATACAATGTTAATGGTTTTACTGATTAGGACAAATGGTGCCTTTTTTGTAATATTACATAAATGCTTTTCCCTCATCTTTCTGGTATTAATGGATGATACCGACATGGAAATATAATGGTGTGAAGTTCTTTTTTTGGAATGTATGCTAAAATGGCCAATGCTAATATACCTCTCAATGTTACAAATATGTAAACTAAAGCGAGACGAAACGAATACGGCAACAATAGCTTTATTTAAAATATTCATAGATTAACATACAAATGTTGCCTTCTTTGTGACACCTTAGAAGCGTCGTTTAAATAATATTTCTAGTTATCAATGATTTTATTCAGATTTCAGTTCGTAAGTTATCCGGGTTAAGCCGGTCCTGGCTTCAAGCAGGTGATCGGGGTATGACACTGAGATTTTTCGAAACTTCAATGTCACACACCGTGTTCCATCTGCAGTATTGACATTTGCCCTAACAAGTGTAGAAACTGACATTGCCCATTTCATATTGCCTCCGAACACATTGAAAACACCATTCTGTCTTTTTCAGTTTCACAGTAAACTTCCGTTTAGACTGAATATTCGGTGTCCCCATCTTTTTTGATAGTCAGTAGTTTTTTCGTGATTGTGGCAATGATCAGAACATAGCTTCGTCTATGAGCGGCGGTTACCGCTTCCCAGTGGACCGCTGTCGTTCGTTTACCACTAACCCCAATAAAAAAAAAGTAAGGCTACAGTATAGGTAATCTGAGGTCTCTTTTTCGGTCCACGTTTCCTATATTGAATATATTAATACCTTTCGCTTTTTTAACGATAAAGGGATTATGGTGTGGAATATTCCTATATGATTTACAACTTTTATGACCTCTTCATACCTAATATTCTTAAAGATGGATGAAGTCTGACTGCTAACCTGCCGTGGAGTTATATGGTGTACTGTTGTCTAAAGACTGATCCTACTGGCGTCTACCGGGCGTTCACGTAGAGGAACGCGCACGCCGAAACGCAGTAGGATTGGGCCCTAGCTCTTCTAAAACAGTTTTTATAGTTTACGAATATGTTAAAGCTTACATCTGTTATTAACCTATTGTATGTTTATATTTTCTTTAAAATGGCGTGGCTTTTGGTGGCTCGTATCCGAGCCGCTGGTAAACAGAGGTACACAATGTAATGTTTTATATAATGTTGGCAAACGACAGGTTAATATCACGCACTGTATACATTTTTATTTAAAATAACCAACAATTTCTGCTCAATCCAATAAAAACAAGTCCAAAAATGCAGTTAGACCTTATATTTTAAATGTTGGAATATGATTTTATTTCGTGATATCCCGGTCGAATGTAGTAGAAATAGCACAGTGAACTGTGAAGCCTAAAACATGGTGTTTATTTCTTTTTATATTTTTAGAACCGATAGAGATGTGAATAGAGTGGTAAAAAGGATTTATTTGTGAAACTAGTTTTGAACATTTTGGGTCTAACTAAGATTCTATGGGTTAATGTAATAAATTACAAGCAGGTGGGGTTTGAATAAATCAAGATTACCAATAATATAAGATATACTCATGTTTGTGACAATTTAGCGGCAGATGGGCGTGAAAAGGGATACATTCCAAGCAAATACCCCGTGCCATGACCGCCTCGTCGCCTTTTCGTCGTCAATAAAATATTTCAGGGTCGATATTTTGTAAAGAATTTCTTTGCAAAATTTTTACGGTTGTATATATTATGTTAAATATGGTATTATCATTTACTGGCTTTGCCCGCGGCTTCGCTCGCTCGACAAAAATATTTTGTTTCTGGATTCTGATTTTGCACTATTTCTGTATTCCTCTTAATGTGCATGCGAGATTTCATGATGATCGGCCAAGTAGTTAAGGCGTAAAAGCGTTACAAACAAACTGACATTGGCATTTACAATATTAGTTAGGATAAGGGTTATATATAAAACGATGTCTGCACAAAAGTGATCCAGTGTCAAGTGGCACTTAGTGTTGTTGTTAAGCTCACAAAATAAGCCAAAACATTTTTGATCTATTTTGTGGGTTTGGCTATCCGATTGAATTTTATCATTGACGTCAATTATGTGTGTGTTTACGATCTAAGTTTAAGATTTTATAACTACTAGCTTATATTTAGATTTGATTTTACACTTTCTCCGACGTTGCCGTTGCTTTTCAGCAGCCATGTCCACAGGGAGATTTATTAAATTATTTCTTGTTTACAAAAACGTTGTATATAAAAGACTTTATAATATTCTTTTATGTTTACAAAAACTTTGACAACATTATAGTCGAAAATTACAATTTACATTAAATTTGGTTAAATTATGGGGAATATTCTTGTAACCCTTCGAAGTCGATCCCAAAGGCATGCTCACACACACACACATACATAGTTTATCGATAAGGATATTAAGTTACGCTGCGACAGGGGTGCACATATTGCCATTTATCGTACAGTTTGAATTCCGACCATAATCGCGCAATTTTTCAACATAAGACATACGGTCGGCATATTTCGCACTGTCTTACTTAAAATTTAAAAATAATGCGTCATGGTGTAGACGTTCAGCCATATCATTGCAACTAGTAATACTAGTGCCATTCCAAATACTATAATAGTCACTTTTCACTTTGGATGAGGCTACAACCGTATTTTAGAGGTCTAATCTCTGGTGCACTTAGACTTGAAAAGTGCGTGCACTATGTACTATTCACGAGACCAGACCTACAAGAACAAATATACATGTATATGGTTCATTCAGAACCAATACTTATACAAACACTATATATGTAGTTATTTGTTTATTGATCTCTTCTAGCACAGAGCTAATTCCCCGCTAAAGGTGTGCGGGGCGATCTAAGCAACGTTCTCTAGTCACGTTCGCTGCGTTTATCGCGGACACGTTCGGCGACTGTAATAAAAACTTCTCTAAAATGAAATATTTAATGCCACCCCGGCTGAGTGCCGCGCTCATGTTTCAGATGCTTCAATGAACAACGGTGTTTATTTTAAAAATAAAGTCTCTCGGTTTATATACCTGCATTTACGTATAATCTGCAGAGTATGTGTGGCACATTGGGTGTTATAGAGCATGGCTGCCTGTTATGTATATCTATATAAGCACTTGGAGCTATCTAAAGATGACTACCCATGAGACAACAAAATTTATGATTTTAATTATGTCGACTCTCAAATTCAATATAAATGCAAAGATGGTAAATTAAAAGTGTTTATAAAATTACGCTCGAGCGATCGAAAAATTCAATCAACGTACCTTACCTCGGGATAAAAGATTCGGATTTTGAGAAATAAAATGGTTGAAATATTTAGCTTAATACAAATACCGAGTTAACCGAAAATATCCTCTTAGATTGTGCAGTAGGCCTCGGCGCTGACAAGCCTTCCCCATTTATCTTCGTCAACAAACTCACAGCCACGACCGCTAGGATCATAAGTTGTCTGAATTCGATTATAACTTCCCTAGGTGTGTATTAACTTATCTCAAATTAATATTAAATTTTGACATTCCCGTGCGGTGTAAATTAAATATTCTAAAGGCGGGTCAGACTACTAATTCCTGAAATTAGAGTTCATAGAAATTACCGTATGTAAAGTCCCCGCAAAAGCCAAATGAAGGCGTAACTTGTACAGCACAAACATGCTGGTCAAATATTCATTCAGGTCACATTTGCCGCTCCGAATGTCCCTGTTTGCAGAGATACAACTTTCGGGCCATCGAATTTAGAATGGTTTACTTTGGGCCTTGTATATTTGACTATTTATGTAAATTTAATTTGACTTGGTAGCGCGGGAGGGCGCACTAGATACGGAACCAATGGAACACTGTAGCATGAAGTCTGACGGCGTCCTAGTTACATAATTCAATATTTTACGCATCGCTTCATTATTTGACAGCTGCTGTTATAACAATAAAATATTTAAAATGTATTGAATTTTATTTATTTCAAAATCTTTAATATTTTATAATTACGTTCTTTAAACTAAGTTTAACCTCAATATACTAAGAAAGTTCTTTCTTCTTTATAGATTGCAAATAATTCCAACATATTCATTTTCGCAATACATAATATGCTTGTTGTTTAGATAGTTGATAAATACTTACATTGTTATCAAAACGAAGATACATGATAAAACACCTGGATAAATTGAAATATAATCGCATTAAAACCTATAAAATAAAAATATACGGCACACTTATTAAATATAAACTAAATTAAAATTTTACCGTTTGTACAGTTATTACTTAAAGGCATAACTGTTGCAGATTTGAATAGTTAAAATTCAATATTCCGATTCTAGGTTATCGACAAGGCTATCAAAAATATTTATTTTGCATAATATATTATAAATTTAAAACGACTGTATCTCTTTAGGAGTAGGAAGTAAAGTCTAGGGTGACTGAAAGACTGACTTAAAATATCCTCTTTAATCTGAATCATTTTCTTAGAATGTCCCTACATGTCAATTTCAATAATGTTCTTTCTTCCTTTATTTCCAAACCTTACACATGTCCGAAATGTCTTTTTAAATTAAAGACGGGAATAAATAATTTAATTTGCCATAAGCAATTAAACACAGCGCTTAAGAAAATAAATGTCATACATTTTCCGGATCATGTGACTACTAAGAACATAGCTTTAAATGTAAATCTACCTTGTACATCTAGTAAAACTCGTGTAGATAGTTCCTTATCCTATGTAATCGACCACGTCATTGATGCAGGCCAGTTATCTTCAGTATGCAGTAAGAATCAGTGAGGCATTATCAAACTGCAATAAGCCAGTGAACCTCAATTTGATCGGCGTCTGTGAGAAGCTTGACAGATGATAGCCGCTTGCTTTACCCTCCGGCTAGATACATCTAGCCATTGATTATAAACTTACGTCAGAGCTGTCATCTACTTGGACGTAGACGGACTAAGTGTGATCGGTTATGGAGGCTTTTGTATCTCTGTGGTTTATGATGAGTGTTAACGCCAATAGCATTATACATATATAGGTAAATAATAATCCCAAGAGAATGCGAAGATGCGAAGAACCTTAAGACCTTTTCCACATAATATACCAGTGAGAGATGTCATGTTTCAAAGGAATTATAAATGTTTACGTAGTAATGTCCACTTACATGAGAAATAGATAAAATGAGTTTGTTCATATATAATTATATTATGTAGACGGAAGTTATCGCTGTCACTACTAAAATTATTCTTACAATATTTCACTTTTAATAATAATAACAATATCAGCCCTGTATTAAACTGTCCCACTGCTGGGCACTGGCCTCTTCCCAGTGCGAGTAGGGTTAGGCCATAGTCCACCACGCTGGCCCAGTGCGGGTTGGAAGACTTCACATATCTTCGAGAACATTTTGGAGAACTCTCAATCATGCAGATTTCCTCACGATGTTTTGTTTCATTTATAATTACTATAATTTAGGTTAAGTTTTAATGATTCACTACATAAGCTAAGTTGAAGGCGGTAGATATTTTTAAAACATTATTGAAAGCCGGCTTATGGGTGTGCTTAAGCGGATGGCAAAAGTATTTATATTATGTGATGGTACCAGATATAAATAAACTTTATATTTTAATCCGAAATAACTGCGTGGTTGCGAGTTAATATGTACTTGCACCTGTCTATATAAAGTCCAAAATGGCAGCAATGTCCAATAAAACCATAACTAGTTTCGTTTAAAATATGTCTGCTTTAGCCACCAAATTTACGATTCAGTACGAAATGATTAATACAATACGTGATTTCATAACGTGATGTAAATTACAAACCAAACTATATGTGAAGTGTACCCGTTTAAATCGAACGCATGACACTACATAATTTAGTTATAGCATTGAAAATGCTTGTTCCAGTAGTATTTTGCTAATTGGCACATTTAGCCCACAAGTAATAAAATTTGCATGCATTAATACACCAACTCGTAAACGAAATGCCTTTGAATATTTATGTTTTCGATTTATTTAGTTTAGGCAAATGGATTTCAAATCATTGTAACTCACCAAGCCTACATAAAAATATATTAAATACGATTTTAATTATATTTGAATAAGGCGATACGTAATTGTGCGATAAATATATAGTAATGCATATGTAGTTGAACAAAGTAATATATACTCCGGTGGTACCTTCTAACCTACTATTCCTTTTCCTATCCTATTATCAAAGAGATACTTAGATTATGAATTTAATGATAGTAAGGATGTATTTTACTTAAAGACGCGTCAACAGTTAAATAGATTTTGATAAAACTTGGTACACACACAGATCATGTCCTGGTTATATAAGATATTTTAAATCTCGGATTCAGGCGAGCGAAGCTGGTTTGCAATGGTTTATAACATATTTTGTAAGGTACTTGTAAACATGTAAAGAGTCTTCATACATACTATAATATATAAAGGTACTGTTACTTCGATGAAGGTTTTAGTTCTACAAAATCCTACGAATACTTTCACGGACGCCGAAAATCAGCAAAAGTTCCAAATCATCGGCCTGCACGATTGTGATTCGATAAATATAATTTATCGAGGAGTGAAGTACGCCGTATGGTCTCGAATACCACTCCATCACTCGGCCTGAGTGTCGTAAGGGACTGTATCGATGGATTGGTACCAATATCACTGAACGTTGCCCTTCGAAAATCGTTCAACGCAGCCCATAAGGCAACCCTGTGCGCAATACCGGAGTTTAGAGAACCAACGAAATGATTTGATGATATTTTATTTGACTGAAACCTTTTCAGATACGTTCCGCCTTTTATTAACTTTAGCTACTTCCTACCGTAATTCTAAATTGGCGTTTTCCCACGACTTTGTCCGCAGGGG
The DNA here is from genome assembly GCA_963675205.1 of Catocala nupta. Classification (NCBI taxonomy): domain Eukaryota; kingdom Metazoa; phylum Arthropoda; class Insecta; order Lepidoptera; family Erebidae; genus Catocala; species Catocala nupta. The sequence goes on from OY776082.1 coordinate 15,984,672, forward strand.
CGAAGGCCCGACGTAAGTCACGTGGTTCACAATAAAGCACTACATCTCCATTAGGCTATATTATTTCTAATAATTCAAAATACGCAACACTTTGCTCATTTAAATATTGAATGTGCCTTTGTAAGTTGTAATATCCACTGGTATTTATAATATAGTGCTTTCCTCCCTTGGTCGCAAAGATTTATTTTAACTAGCAGTCGCCAAGTTGTCGAAATTCGACCATAATTGATTAAAATTTTAAGTTTGATAGTTATTAAGGTTTTGTTGCCTATAAATATACCCTTATAAACACATTTCATCTAGTCACCTACTCCACATACATATGTTACCATAGTTACGAAGAATTCTACGACATCAGCCGAACAATGCCGAAATACTACGAACGCGATTCGACTGCTTGTGTCAAATGCATGGTTGTGTGCGTGTAGTGCTTTTTCATTAATTTAATGTATTTCTAATGCATATTTGATAAAATATTAGGATTCGCCACTCCATATAAACTTTAACTGTGACAAATTTTATACTCCTCCGTCCGCGCAATTTTCGTAAAAACGGATACAAAGTTTTTGCTTCATGTATTAATATATAAATGAAACGTCTTTTTTCTGGGAAGAAAAGTGGCCAATTTTAATTGATTTGTTAATTTGCTGTATCAAAATAAGACAAACTACCAGACAAACTGTCAAAATGTAAGTATAGATAAGTTATAACCTGGTTACCTAGAACGTTCAAGGTTAGTTTAAGACATATTGGACAACAGTAAGTTATCGAATATCTATAAAATACGGAAAAGTAACACGAAAAAAAATGTCGCGTGCGACTAAAGTGTCGATTTCGGGTTCGATTCTAGGTAATAGCTACATATTCATCAATTAAAATTAATACTTAAGACGACGTGGGATACTTGTCAGACCTGCTCCTAGATGAAATATAATACCGATTTTTAATGTATACACCTAAAGTTAAGATGCGGTAAAAATAGTATATTTAAATGTAAAACAAATAAATTTATATCTAAACTATTTTGGCTGAGTTTACACTACTGTAAATAAACATAAGCTATAAAATTATCCTGAGAGCATGCTTTATATACAGTATATGTTGATTTCACGAATGCTTTATTTGGATATTTCGTATATTGCGAATTTTATGTTTTGTCGTAAAGATCAACAACATCGGCGGCGTTAAAAGTTTATTGTTGTGGAAATGCATTACTGTGAAATTTATTGACTCAAAAGGATTAATTACCTTTTTTATAAATCTCTGTTAGACTAGCAATGATAAATTATTGTCGTATATACATAAGTAACCCTGCAGTGTCCAGGTCTATGCAAAGCAATAACTGCTTTTTATAGGTCATAATATTTGCACTGATCCACTTAATGCCCAATACCAAGTTTTCGAACGTATAGAAGATATAATCTAGAATCTTAAAATAATAGGGTATTACACCCATTTTTGAAAAGTGTCTCAATTAAATTCTAATTTGCTAATGAAGCACAAAAAATATTTCAACATTTTTATTCAATCGATAAGTGCCATAAAAATGCATTTAAATTTTGCATTTTCACATTTCGCGCGAAATTTGAAGAAAACGCTGGACGCAGTGGACGCCTTATTGCTTACTGTGGTCATGACGTCAGTTGGCTGTGTAAATAGATGCAGTGATATTTGGTATGTTATGTTACTTGTTTATATTTTTAAAATGAGTTATTATTCTACTTATCGTTGGTGTGCTGTCCATATGTGCAAAAATAAAAATAATTAAAAGCCCATAGAGATTAAAGGTACGCTGATGACTGTTGACACTTCTTAGTTTACACAGCCGTATGACGTAATAACATGGCGACTACTATACTGGTGTTATGAATCAGATTAAAAAAGATGAAAACTTTGAATTGAATTTTAAAATTTATTTTGCTATTTTATGAACTAAATCTAACGTTTTCCGACTGCATTTTGCCTAAGCTATCGCAATTATATATTTTAAGATTTTTTCTCATATAGAGTAAAATACCCTATTGTAATGTGTCAGGACAAATAGTCACTGTTTTCTACGTCACCTTGTGTTTATTGGCCAATATTTGTAATTCGAGCGCCTTTCTTTAGTTCTAGTTACACCCTGGTATACTTTATCTATATAATTATAGGTATATATGCTGGTATCATCGCGACTAGTTTAGTTTTAAACGTATTCTTTCAATACACATTAAAATTATAATACAGTCAAAAATCTATGTAGGAAATAAAATAAATATTACTGCGTGATCTTGAAAAGCGATATCAAAAATGTTAGTTTTAAAATTGTTGTTTGTGTGTGTGTTGAAGCTCTACATAAAATGTACTAGACAGGTTCTATCGATATTTTTGTAATTCCAATAGCCAGGTTAACATAAAGGCTATAAATCATTGCGCTATTTGCCATGGGAGTGAGTAATAAAGCATTGTCGATGTATCAAATACTGTGGCGGCAAAGTCACGGGTACAGCTAATAATATATACATATAAATAAAACTATATTTAAATTGTCAATTCTTGTAATTCCAGACAATTGAAAACCTGTTGTGTCTAGTCGCCGGTGTGCTGCTGCGACTTAATAAGTTAAATACTCGCAATATTCGTACTAACACTCTAAAAAGCTCAAAACGTTCGCGAAATTAAGGTTCTACTACACAACAATTTTGTCGCGTTACGTATGTTGTATTACTACAAAACAATGACGTAAGAAGTATTAAAAACATAAAAGTATAAAACGTTATCAAAATATTTGTGTAATATATTGCGTCACAATATGTTGATGACCAAATCTGCACATAATCTGTAACCCTCATTGCAGAATTGATCACCGTCATTAATAATAGCTAACCTAAAACTGAGTCGGGGTTGACAAATTACGGGCGCAACTGAGGCATCGTGCATGCCCTTAACACATAGCAGGGATGATTTTTCAATCCGCACCCATTATCTAGCGATTACAAGGGTGGGTCCAGACAGATTTGGGATGTTTTTGCGCGTTTTCGCGGGGCGCTGACAGGGGGCGCGCGGGGCGTAACGACCCGACGAATGATTTATTGACATCACTGACGCGACTGGCGAGCTGCTATTTTTTAAACCCCGTTTTATCTTAAACGTTTTTCGATCAACGGTCTATGAGATTAACGGTGTGACGTAACACTGTAATACCCTTTCACATTCCCTCAGACAAAGAAATGAACGTTAGAATTCCAATGAAATGTTTGAAAACGTTCTAGAAAGTTGTAGCTACAAATAGGAAGGCATGTATCGATTTGTGCGCCGCTACATTAAGCGCTATTCATCGATTGCTCTGTACGTTAAGTTAGAAACCGTTGCAATTTTCTCGTCAATGCATCATTAACTACCGCAAGATGTCACTGCTGGTTAAGTATCTAAAAGCCAGTAGATTGCTCTTTGACATTCACATACATACGTAAAGATAGGATAATCACATCCATCACATTTTTGTTGGAACTACATGTCAAAATAAAATATTTATAAACGACACGAGCCGAGAGTACTTACGGAGATCTTGATGGACATCAACATTTCTACGTAATAATAAAATTATTATCAAGTCATTAATATTTCAGTTAAAATATTATTATATTACATTAAATTCGCGTAATGATGCCGTAGTATGTGAAGTAATAATTTCATCAGTTATTAATCACGTGTCGTCACTTATGTTACAAGTACAGCTCCAAATTTTATTTTCCATTGTGTCTGATAATGACATACACATAGGGTACCTATTAAAATGTTTTATGCTTCAAAATCAATCGAGCCTCGTATCAATCAGAAAGGGAAGATTACAGTTTGCCCGTCTCAAAATATTCTTTAATATAGGACGCGACAAGGGTCTAAGGATACTTCAGTACACAATACGAAGTTTTGTATTCGAAATATGCTCCAATTATACGAACGATATCTTTGATATTTACGTCTCGTCTCGTTATTTTGGTGAAAATAATAAATAAAACATTGCTCAAATAATTCGTTCATTCACTCCGGCGGTTGAATTTTGATTTCGACGATTCGAGAAACCAACTCTTCTTGATTTACATGCAAGAGACACTGGGAACGTGATAGCTATTTCATATTCATTTTTTCAAGTAATAGGATGAGAAAATTTGCCTTTAATTTGTTTAAAAGATGAAGCATAGAGCGAGGTTGACTGTACTCTTAGTTAATGAGTATGATTTTCTCTCAAAGCTTCCTGTGAGTCTACGTCTAATGATAAGTATGATTATTTTAGACTTAAGCAAACACTTTAAACTAACAGCAATGTTTAGCAAATAATCTTGCCTTTTACATTCTAGTTTTTATATACAAATTATCTTATAATTTAAATAGTTTCTAGTCATCTACATATTCAGTGTGATATCACTTTTAATAAGTGTTCTTAAAGCAATCATCTTGAAATTGAGAAACTTGCTTCTACATTTATTTTTACTTGTGATAGTAAAATCTCGAACCGTTTTCCTCTAACAAAATATTAAAATAGAAATTACCTTCAAACTAAAAATCTATCTACAGCATCGTCCAATCAGATAGATCTCGTTTCTTTCTTCATTAGAGCTGCATCAAAAAGCTTATTCCGCTTAAATTAAATTGGTTCAATAATCCGGGCTCAGCGATAGTTGCTTTGTTCAATGAGCCCAGTTTGAGCGCGTCTCTGAAAAAAAAGAAAATATGGTGCATGCAATCAAGCGTCCCGCTGCGATTAGCTTGCAAAAGCCGATGACACGTCCCGCCATTTTATTATGCCTATGTGCAGTCTGTGTGCACCTTGTTATTTTAAATTGGACGCGCAATACGAGAGTAATCGAATAATCAGTGTTTGTACTGATTGCGCTTATGCATTGGTTTTATTTTCCTAATGTAGGAACATTAGGTGTACGTCTTCTCCAACTTCCTTGCAAGTATTAAAAGCTTTAGAGAATTATATTCGGTGTGATAGTAATACTTATAATGTTATCTGAAAACTACTTATTCATAAATTTATTTGCATGCACAGTGCTTGCACTTGCAATGCGAGAAAATTTGTTGAAAATGAAATGACCACAACAACTAGCCACGACCGGAAGGAAAATCTAAAATAACTTTTCAGCTATCCGAAGTTATAGCAGCCCCTTGTGAAATAGGTTTTATCCAATATCTTCAACTCACTATGGAGAACAAGTTTCCTTACCCTACAAGTACTCAGATCAACTTTGAATTTCTCTCTCAATTTCTATTGTGTCGAAATATGAAATATAATTTTTTGAAAGTGAGAATAACGAGGTGAAAACTTTTGTAGGACGTCGATTTCATCAGGCTTACAAACATAATGTGGAGCAAGTTGGGGACGCGGGCGTCCGCTTCAAATTTCGTAATACTTTAAGCAAACTTGTGAAGCAAAGTTAGCGCGTTGCCGGCGAACAGGTGCTGCATCGAATACGTCCAGATATTCACGAACGAATCGTGAACATAGAAATATGCAGACGTGCCTTTCAAATCTACGAAGTTATATCACGCTGACAAACGATACGGACTGAGGAATAACAATAATAATATATAAACCAATTATTATTTTAGTGCTAAGTATAAAAGCCAGTTTTATTCTTTTTGATATTATCGTGGCGGATTATGGTCTGTAAGGTTTGCCAAGATTTATACACAAAGATCTAAATGTAACAATAAAATATAAAGACTACTTTATGCGAAAACTTGCTGAAATACATGTCATATTTTGGAAACCAGGACCCATTTTTTAATGTCTTTGGTATCTTTAAAATATGTACTTACCACCAAACTTACTATTAAATTAATTATTTGGTATTAGCTACGTCTCATCTACACATTCTTGTTTCAATGTCGCACGATCACGCTCATGGCATACAGGGTGAGCGCTTTGGGGTGGCGGTGCAACGCGTTCGAACGAGATAACGAAGCCGTCCCGGAGCTACGTGCTTTTCCTGAGTCCGTCTGTCAAACTTGGGATTGATTATTTTGTCAAATATATACGTGGTTGCCAGACGAGACCGAGGACTTCTATCTCCAACATACGTGTGTGAAATTCCGTAATACATCTTTTGTTTATATTAGTTTTAGTCTAAAAGTTTAACACTAAATTAGGCTAATAAACTTCCGTTTATACTGAAGTATAAATCTTACCATATGTATAATATCTCTTTCAATCAGAATTAAATTATTTGTATTAACATTACAAATATTGACCCGGCCCTGTCATAACACAGCATTGTTCTAATAAGGCCAAGTTTATACGTTTCTACTGACGACGAAAAAAATAAAACACAAAGCTTAATAGCATGCCTGGGTCGGGCGAATACCGTAGCTTATTTATAAAGAACAAAGCTGATTAAATTGCTGTTGAGACGGACGAGATGCTCTTTATTGGGCTCTCGGCTGTGGTCGGGCTTGCTCGGACGTGGTCGGGATCTTCTATACATACATCGGGCATTTTCTCTCGCGAGGTGTGGGCGCCCACAAATTTGGTTTAGCTGGATGTTTCGGTGAAAATATTCATTTTTAAAGAGGTTTTGATGAGTGTTTTCACGGAAAACCTCGTTTTGTCTCTTCTATCCACGAGCTGAGCAGATCTAAACTGTATCGTCTGGCGTTTCCTACGAGAAATTTCTGTTGTGCTCACTTCACTGCTTTTTTAATTATTCTAGTAAAGAATTTTATTAAACGTTGGATATATAATCTCCACCTGGATGTACTTTATTAAAAATCGAGTTTTAAATTATAATATATTCATCGAGTTTTTAATAAAATAAAAAGTATTCGAATGATAAATATTCATAAAATTTCATATGTCACGCAGATGTTGGATGGGCTACGGCAATCATTAATCATTCTTATTGTTATAGGTTTGCTGTTACAATATTTTTATGTTTATTGCCGTGGTAGGCTGTGTGAATATTATACATACATTGAAATTAAACTACTATATACGGATTTTATCGCGTTGTTTATTTAACACTCTATTACATAATTTAGAAACTGTTACACTACTATACTGTACTATTAAACTTTACTAATTTTAAGCTAATTAAATTATTAAAACTATCAAATCTATTTGTTTTTAAGTTTACACTTTCCCCGACGTTTCGGTTGCTTTTCAGCAGCCATGGTCACGGGGAGTCTCCCCGTTTTAATAATTTAATTAGCTTAAAATTAGTAAAGTTTAATAGTACAGTATAGTAGTGTAACAGTTTCTAAATTATGTAATAGAGTGTTAAATAAACAACGCGATAAAATCCGTATATAGTAGTTTAATTTCAATGAATAACATTCGCGTAAACAGAAGACAATATTATTATACATACATTATACAATACTCACCTAACCTACCACCATCATTCTTTAATAAAAATTTAGAATATAAATAATATGTAGGTGTAACGTTCCCATATATCTTCATGTTATTATTATTAAGTCTTATTGCTGGAAGTAATCTGTGTCAGACAACTTTTGTGAGATTTTGCGGTAGAAATTAAAGTTATATAGATTATAATAGTACAAACGGCCCCGCAGCAGGCCCAGAATGAGATAGCGGGATGAATAATTTGGATATGCTCGACTGGGATTGAGGACAATTGGCACTGGACAGAAAGGCGTGGAAAGATAGGAAGATAGAAAGCCTTTGCCCTGCAGTGGGACCGGACAGGCTAAAATAAATAAATAAATAAAAATAATAGTAATACTATATTCTTCTGTTGCTTGCATTATTTAAATATTGTTTTCATTTTCTGTTAAAGTTATGTTACAAATAAATTATTGTGTTTTATGTAAGCTGTGTAACTAATGATTATATAAAAACTTATATTACTAATTTGATTAAATTGATACCCCTTTTGTGTCGCAGAATTTGTTATGCAATTGATGTGCATGAGGTCTTTGTCATAGATTCCTGGCTCAGACAAAGTGTTATTGGGATTTTAGTCAAGATTTTTTTAATAGTGGCATTGATTCTCAAACTGTGTCCGGGAGATATCGTTGAGCCCGTTCCCTATTACGTTAGGTTATAAAATCCTACGTATAAAATGTATGTGTGATATACCGCTAGCTAGCCCTACATTTAACATTTTAAAATTAATCTTGCGATATAGCGTATCCCCTTTATACATATTGGAGACATAATATATTATTATCTTTATACTTGAAAGGCAATATGACACTAAGGGCATGATTTTTGGATTACACGAATGTGGTCTACGCAAGTTCGGACGGATGTAGATCAAGTGAGGTGATTTTGATTCCCATTTGTGATAAAAATATATGTAATCTAGCAATAACTGTTACTGGCATTAGTGTAATTTGCGTCTATGGTATAAAATCTACGCAAAACAGGGCTCAGCTCAAGTGCAGGATTGTCTCAGAAAAGTAAGCTTTCGAAACCTAAAATAAAGAAAACGTTTCGTTTTAACGTTATTTCAACTGTTTCATGATTTTATAGCTATATTCATATACTGTCTTATTAAATTAAGTATTGGTCAATCCATTGTCTGTAACTACAGACACGGATTTAATAATGCTCTTATTTAATAAGTCCCTACAACTGTAGGTACTTATGGCATAATACAATAAAAATATTGTAATTTTATAGTTCTTTTGCGATGTGTAGTAAGTGTATGTGTATAATGCATAAGATCGCTAAGTGTGTGTTTAATGGATAAATATTAAATATGATGAACAAAAACAAACAAATAACTAAGATTCAGTTCCTACTTGGGCCTTAGTTATTTAGTTGAGTTGATTGCGGCTAAAACGACTCGTTTCTTGAATATAGGAACCGGACATAAGTTACATATTATATCATCGCTTAACTCAAGATAAATATTCATAAAGTCTGAATGATCTAAGTACCAAACTTTTACCCGGTACTAATCTTGCCTATCATAACTCGGTGCGGTTTTTATCAGAATGTATAAATTACATCTATTAGGTTATATCATAGCAGACCGTAAGGAACCCTATAAATAACGAAATACCGGTTATGTTCCGAATATAACAAAGTTTAATCAACATCTTTACCTCGGTGGCTTCAGTTAAAACCCGAAAACTAGATTAGAAGTACGTACAAACTGCGGAGGTGGTTGCAAGTAAATTGGTACTTATCTCCTGACTCCGTTAAGGGCTGATGAATGAGTACCTATTATATAAATCTCGTATGTACGGAGCTTCTCAGCTCATTTAAGATTTAGACCCGCTTGCAAACTTTTATGTTGCGCAATAATTATGCATATCCAAATTGCAAAGTATAAGGAAAAGTAGAAGGAGGAAGGGGTCTTGCCCTGCAGTAGGACAGCAACCAGGCTTATAATAAAAAATAATACACGACGAAGTGGAACTGAGATGAGTTCGTGTATTATTGATTAGGTTGTTACTTAAAGTGGTCGACCACATTCGTATTCTCAAATGTTTCAAGTATAAAATATAATTATTCGTTGGTTATTAATAATAATTGAACTATTCAACCTTTGAAACTGAACTCTAATCGACAGATTACCTATATAATTACTAACGAAAGGTTTCCTTTCCCCCACAAACTTAAAATAATTATTATTTATAATGTGATTGTATAGATGTATTTTCTTGTTTGTAGTCAAGATGTGCTTTAACGACGAATTTATTTATCTTTACTTTAGGATATTACGAGTACTACTGATACTGATTTTTGAATGTACAAAAGGCTTCATGATATTTGAACTACTTGAAGAGTCGTCATATTTTTTAAGAGGAAACATAGATTGCGTCCCCTCTTTAAAAATACATGTATTTGTAAATCAAAAAGTAGACGACGTTTATGGTCCCTTCTACAACTAACAAGTAAAACTAATCCCAAAGATAAATCGCATGCTGTCTCACTCATGTTAAGTTAAAGAATAGGGATGGCGAGACTTTTATCTTATAGATAAATGCTATCTGGAGGTGGTAGTACAAGCCGTTAACGTTCTAAAGAGGCAGCATGCTAATGTATACGAAGTTTACTTAGGTTGGTAATATTATATTATTATGTATTCGTGAAAGACTGTCCGGATTTATAATATCAGTAAAGTTTTTGTGTTGTTGATTTTACGGTGGTTATTTTTAGGTCCTCATATCGATCTTAGTTTAAGATTGTATCCTCTATTCATCATACATCATTATAAGCGTGATGTCGTTTCAAGCATACCATATTAACCTAGGGCATAAGACTTAATTAAAAAATTTAGACGATGTTGCAACATAATGTTATGCAACCAATGTTGCCAAGTGAATATAAGCATTTAATCTTGTTAGCACGGTGAAGCTCAAATTTACCCAGGCCTTCAGGGAACAATGGGTCATCGCATAAAATCAAAGGGGCTAGATTGCAAAGTAGGTCATTATTTGTAACAGCCTGTATACTGTGTGATAAAGTTTAATTAAATCAAACCCATAGCTGATTAGTCCTAGATAAACTTAACGAAGTTTCTCATATCTAGGATTTAATAGGCTATTTATTTTGTTTAATGACTATATGGACTTTCGGACCCCGAGGCTTAGACAAAAAAACATTATTTATCATTTACTTTGTTTTTTTTTTATATTACTATATGACACAAATAAATGCAATATATAATAACGTAAAAATAATACGAGCACCTAAAGTTTAATAAATAAAGCTTGAGTAAAAATAAATGGAATGTAAGCTTGATAAGTTATGAGCTATTAAATTCTCAAACGCGATTGAAACTTCTGGATACTCTCAAATGATTTTGATCCACGTGAGTTGAATACAAATTGATTGTATTTCGTTTTGTTAAAAATTATTTGCTTTTTAATGATGTAACGAGGGATTTCATACGGATTGTTGCTTAGCTTTGATCAAAATGTATACCAACCCATAATAATGTCCTCCTGACCGAATTTCGGTCACGGCGACCAATCTTAACGGAGACTGGCAATCGGCGCAAGAATGTTATAGTGCACAAGTGTGTGCGCAAACACAAGTGCACTCTCTGTTCCCTAACTCTCATGATCCGATGGGACGAATAATCCGACACGACCGGAGAGAGATCAGGCGCAGAACCAACGGCTTTACGTGCTTTTCAAGGCACGGGGGTGTCTAACACCGCCAACTTCCTAACTCCGGGCTCGTATTGACATTTCTTAACAGAAAATCCCAATAACTTTTTGCTGGCCCGACCCGGGATTCGAACCCGAGACCTCATGCACAGCAGTCACATTCACAACCGCTGCGCCACACACACATTTTGCCAACTTTCTTTACATTAAAAAGCATTTTCGTGCCTAGATAGGTCCTTATTTAAAATTGAAATGTAACGTTTGAATTTGTAAAACTAAAATTACTACCTAAAATAAAGGAATCAATTTAAGAGCAAATGACTGCAACATAAGATGTAGAATTTTTAAAATTGTTTTATTGGCGAATAATTATACTCTCACATAAACTAAAAGTCCTATTACACATACATGAAGATAGCAGGTTATGTATATTAGCGTTGTTTATAACAAAATGGACGCGGGATACCGTCGGCGCACGGGCGGTCATAGATCAAGGGATTAGTGTTTGCACGCCGATCTCTAACTAACGTGGTCTGCCATAAAGGCAAATATTATCCGCCTCGCTTGAAATATAGGCTCTAGTTACGTGCATGCAAGCTACTTTAATAGTAAAATATTTTGCTCCTGTTTCGTGCAAGAGAAATAACTTGACTAGTACAGCATAGAGCTTCAATTTAGTTATGGTTGCACTAGCGTGAAATACGGTATCACGTTAATAGCTATAATCAATATTGGATTTACATCATTAGTATTCCACTAATGAAGTGAATTTAATACCAATTTTAGTTAGAATTATGGACAGTGATGCATTGCTTCATTTAACTTTAGCTATTAATATTGTATCCGAGATTTGTATAAAAAATTTGTAGGTAATGACTTATTTTATAACTTTTGTTTGTTTGTAAATATTATTTTGGACTATATAACATGATTCATTTAAATCTTTTTTGATTTAAAGTAGGTGATACGTGGTCTAGTGTCACACTCTTCTGGTCTCTTATCCATCTAAATTTACAAGTATGAACCTATGTGATTATAATTTTGTAGTACCTAATACCTCGATAGCGTAGTGGTCAGTGTAACCGACTGCCACGCATGAGGTCGCGGGTTCGATTCCCGCACAAGTCAAACATTTTGTGTGCATGAACATGGATGTTTGTCTTGGTCTGGGTGTTTCTATGTATAGTATGTATGTATTTACAAAAAAAAAAAATGTATGTATGTACATATGTTTATCCATTGTCTAGTACCCATAGTACAAGCTCTGCTTAGATTGGGCTAGATGGTGTTGTGTGTATGTGGTAGAATATTATTATTATATTATTATTATTATTCTTTTCTTTTTAAACTAAAAAGACGCGGTATGGCCTTTTCCTGTGTCGTGGACGTTTTATAAACCTTGAAAAATGATGTGAAATATACCTTTGAGTTCGTTATTTTAAAGGATAAAATTGTATGTTCCACATAAAGTTGTCTCGTGTCGGGATTTGGAATAATTATTTGTGGCTCACATGTTATTTTGTATTGTTCGGGGTTCGAATCTACAAGCAATTGACATGGCATTCTCTTACATTGCGTCAGCCGTGCATTTACATTTATAATATCATACGAATAGATTAAATTCCTGTCACTATTGTAATGGAAATGTCATTCAATCCTTAAGGGTGACAAGTATACTGGATTACTTGCATCAGGGTTGTAACAGTTATCATTATTGCACATTTGTTCATTTCATTTTTGAGCGATGTCATCGGCATCTCCCCGGGGTTACTAACTGACTCAAAGCGAAAGGGTGTCGGTACCGGGGAAAATTATACAAGCCCCAATGATATTTCGCAATACGCATTAATTTATTTGATGAATGAGACTGACATATCATTGCATATATGGATCTTAATATAAAATATTCCGAAATAAATTAAGCTCACGAAAATTTTACGAATTATTTCGGGTTTTAAAATGAGAGATATAGGTACCAACAGCTTGTATTCTAATAATTATTTATTTACTATAACTCAAGTCTCTTCTTAGGTTTTAGCAAATTAATTATTGGCAAAACACAGAAAAACTTCATGGTATTTTTAGGTATTTTTCGGTAAATAAAACAAAATTAATGAAACTATTACATAAAACAAAAAAGTATTAAAATTTTCACTAGCACTATGGTTTTCAAATGGCTAATATTCTTGTTAACCTCTCCTGCTAAGCTTAAATGTTTGTTAGGAGTGGGTTCATATCGGTAGTGAATGGATTCGAACTCTCTCGATCGCAAGTCCAATGCCTTATCTGTTGGGCTACCACCGCTGCATATGTTTCAATGCCAGATATAGATACGATTTGATAGCCTTATATGTTTTAGTATCGCTAGATTTTACAGCCTGTTTATACAACGTCTTTCAGAATAATTAGTATTTTGTTGTTATTTTAGTTTCTTTCTTATTATTTATTTATACAAATTCGATGATGCAGTAGTAGTATGAATATTTGTAGTATGACTGTATATATACATATAGAATCTAGACTGTACACAGTCTACTGCTGTGGCACCGAGGCAGTTTTATACATTATTTTGTACCACAGATATCGGAAACTATTATCAATTAGTTTTATATAATTTAAAGTTTCTCGGTAAAATCATTTACGGAATGTCACGAGGCCACTGGGATTTCGTTCAGACATAAATTTAAGTCGTAGATACCGTTTTTAAGACGCGGAATGTCTTAATTTAGGAGGAAATGACGACCTACTTTATTACTATAAAATAATAACATCAGCCCTATATATAAACTGTCCCTGCTGGGCATAGATGAGAAGGTTTAGATAGTAGTCCACCACGCTGGACCAGTGCAGGTTGCCTAAGTCACACATTTTCAATAATATTATAGAAAACTCTCAGACATACAGGTTTTCTCACGATATTTTTCTTCACCATTAATTACATCAAGTGATAATTAACTATTAATTACGCACATTCGATAGTTGCGTGCCTTGGGTGGAACTGGAAACTTCTGCGTAGCAGTCCAACAGTTGCTCACTCGGCTATCGCTGCTCTTATTACTATTCATAATAAAAAGGACATTTACGGCCACTCCTACAACTAACAAGTAAAAATTATCCGAAAGATAAATCGCATGCTGTCTCACTCATGTTAGGTAAAAGAAGAGAGATGGCGAGAGTTTTATCTTATAGATAAATGCTATCTGGAGATGGTAGTACAAGCCCTTTATGTTGCTTTAAAGGTTTTATTGTCTTTAACTATACCCGTATAATCACATTTCATAGGCTACACAGGTTCATTTATTTATTCGACTGCGTATGTCAAATGCATGGTTGTGTGCGTGTAGTGATTTTCCATTAATTTGATGTATTTCTAATGCATATTTTATATAAATATTAGAATTCGCCACTCCTCCTCCATATAAACTTTAACTGTGCCAAATATCATACTCCTCCGTCCGCGCAATTTTCGTAAAAAGGTTTTGCTTCATGTATTAATATATAGATTATTTTAAAACTAAAAAAAGACTAACTGACAGCACGGTGATTGTATTTGTTCTCGGGAGGCAGTATTGGACTCCTACTACGAGATTATTAGAAAAATTGTTAGTAAAATGTAATACACTTCTGCCTACCGATCAGGAATAGAAGCGTGAGGTATAAAAAAAGGAAGCTAATAGGTACCTATCAACAGAATTAAGTAAGCGCCTTAAGGAAACACACTACAACGTTGTACCACAATAGAAGGCGTAGACCTACAAACATAATACCGGTATCCGATTTCAGTTTAGCCAAAATTGAGGGCTTGTACTACGCAGTAACACCTGGTGCACAATGAACGGGAATGCGAACGTGTTTGTGCACAGTTTGTGCAAATTACCTGCGTTTTATTGTGCGCATGTGTGAGTATTGAGTGTCCGTGACTACAGACGGTTGTGTTGTCGTGATGAAAAACGGCGATGTATTGGTAACCATGATTTGTTTTGTACAGAGCAGACTACGAATTTCTACTGATTATTGTTTGTTTAGTCAATAGGTAGATTATTATCTGATTGTTGTAGTCTCTAGTGAGATTAGATAAGTTCTTAAACAAATTAAATTCTGCTAAATGTGTATTGTAATACGTATGGTTCCGTAGTCGCGCTGATTTAGGCTAGAAAAATGTTTAATTATGTCTACACAATATAAATTTTATAACTAATCAAAATAAATTAATATTTAAACTGAAAGTATTTAATTCAAACACCACACGAAAACAATTTTGGTTGCCTATTTTTCCTAAAAATACTAGTCCTATTCTAAATATTCGTTTTTCTACGACCTAAGAAGTGTATAATTAGATTGTGTATATGTAGAATAAAGAAAAATATTGAATACAGTAGGTATTCAATATTTTTCTTTATTCTGCTTTAACGGTTTTAAATACAAGAATTCGCTTTCAGATAGCTTACCTCCATATATCAATTAATTGATCGTTAAGTAAACAGTGGTATAAAACACGTATCACTTTAAAGGAATAAGAGCAAAATTTTCGTGCTTCTTAGTCTAATTGCACATTCCTGTATCCACAAAGTCGGATAATTATTATTTGCAGCGAGCAGTTGCACGCTAAGTCGTTAATTATTCACAACGCCGACACCTGACGGCTTTTGCTCAATAAAAAGCTAAGTATTACAGCACGTATCCTCGCCTTACGATACTTGGTGTATCATGAATTCGGCGCCGCATACATGGTTTTAGAATTTGAGTAGAAGTTGGAAGTAGTAGTAAAGTGAAGTTAAAGTTTATATTTTATATTTTTATAATTTATTCATTTAGATCACAAAGTAATACCTATGACATTCTAAGAGGTTAGTAAGTTTATTAAATTTACTGAAATTACATTTATGTTAGTTGCTAATTTTAGGCATCAGCCATAATTCTATGAAAAGATACCTTTTTTTTTGCCTTTGGTTGCATACGAGCACCTGATGGAAAGTGGTCACTGCTGCTCATGGACTTCAGCAATGTCAGGACACAGAATAGCCGCTGCCTACCGTAAAAGAAGAACTCTCTTTAAACCTCGTTTGAAGAAGGACATATCATACCGCTCGGGAAACACCGAAGCAGGCAGTTCATTCCAGAGCTTGCACTTACGTGGGAGAAATGATCGCTGAAAGCGTACCGTCTTAGATTTGAACGCTTCCAGGTGATATGGATGAACCCTGCTTCGTTTTCGAGTGGTACGGTGATAGAAAGGGGCCGCTGGTACCAAATCAAACAGTTCTTCAGAGCACTCCCCGTAAAAGAGTTGGTAGAACACGCAGAGAGACCCAAAGTCTCTCCGTTACTCCAATGACTCCAATCTATCCGTGAGATTGGGATCATTGACGATTCGAACTGCCCGTCTTTGTAGGGAGTCAAGTGGGTCGAGTAGAAGAGAGAAGTAAGCAGTACTCCACGTGCGGCCGGACTTGTCCTGCCGGAACTGTAGCGCTTTGATAAAAGGGTCCTTCTTGGCAGGAAACGCACACACTTGTGTCTTTGAGGAGTTGAATCGAACTAAGTTTTGTTCACCCCATTCAGAGGCCCGCCCAAGAGAGTCCTCGACTTCAGACACAAGTTGTGTTCGTCTTTCCTGTATCATGCTCCGAGGGACATTTTGATAGCTGGTATAACGCGCATCACCCGTGCTGTCATCCGCATAGCAATGTATGTTCTCGATTGACAACAAGTCATTGACATGCAGGATGTACAGCGTTGGGGAGAGCACCGAGCCTTGAGGAACACCAGCGTTAATGGTTTTGGTTTCGGAGCTGCAGCCATCAAGGACGACTGTAATGCTCCGACCATCCAGAAGTCTGGCAATCCATTTACAGAGTCCCTCGGGGATTCCATAAGATGGTAGCTTCGATAGAAGGGCCCTATATATAGGCCAGACCCTGTCAAATGCTTTTGTGATATCGAGGCTAACGACCAGAGCCTCCCCCCCTCTCTCCAAAGCCTCCGCCCAGCGATGTGTGAGGTACGCTATAGGAAGCGGAAGCCATACTGGTGGCCACTAATCAACTGATTATCCTCAAGGTACCGCAGCAGAAGGCGGTTTATTAAACTCTCCATAACTTTGGAGAGCAAGGAAGTAATCTCTATCGGTCTATAATTTGAAGGATCCGACCGGTCACTCCTTTCGGGATCGGGTGAATATGAACGACCTTCCACGAAGATGGAACCCTGTTGGAATTGTAGGAAAGACTGTATAGGCGCGTTAAAATAGGGGTCAACTCAGGGGCGCACGTCTTAAGTACCACTGCAGGGATGCCGTCAGGCCCACTCGACTTATGAATGTCCAAGAGTTTGAGCTCACGCCTAACCGCACGCTGCTTGATGCGGATTTCAGGCAAAGAGCTCTCACACCTTGGGATGGTAGAATATATAAAGGTCAAATATTACTGATATCTATACATATATAACGTAAACATTAATTCATATTTTGTTATCCTTTTTGATTTTGATGGCGATTTAAAAGAGTGGCTTTGAGTTTCTTGCAGGTATCTTCACATAGGCTCAACCTTTTGCCTGAACCTTGCAACTAACATGCATTTAAATTTAGTAAATTAATGTTATAAACTCACTAACTCCTTTGACGTTCATAAGTGTTACTTTGTGACCTAAGTGAATAAATGATTTTTGACTTTGATCAGGGTTATCTAATTGAGGGCCGATTATTCTTACACTTTATCAACATTAAAAAAGAAGCTATATTAAACAAATGTAAAATAGTACGAAAATTTATGCACAGTCATGAGACGGAACACACATAGAACAAAACGCTCTTATTATATCTTAGATGGCGGTTACTTGGTGTCAACCCATAACCGTCATCAAAACACCGGCGTACAGCCGAGTATTAATACAATCCACATATAATAATAAACCCCTCTGGGACAGTCGTTATAAAAAATGTATCACCAGGTTATATAAAACCGCACAAACTGCAGGGCAGCTTGTGGCGAGCTGAATGTGAGTGCCGATACTGCGGTCCTGAATGCCTCTGAGAGTCTGCTAGGGCCTCCTTCCCGGCTTGCCGTTACTGATTGGCTGAGGTGGAATTTCAAGAGCACCAGTCGGACTCTCAACTCTGGCTTGTCTTGGTCGGCCGGTCAGAGGTAGGCCGCTAGAGCTATATGCTATGCTTGGAGGTGGAAATGTCATTTTGAAGGGGGATTCATAACTACGGGGAAACCTGCTCCGAGTCTTCGTTGTCACGAGACCCGTGATGGTATAACCAGCGCCGCACCGCTTGACGCCTCTAGCTGCTCGCACCTGTGTTGCCTTCTGCTGCTGGCTTGTATGCCTATGGTGGCTATTCAGGGGGCCTATCTAGTGAGTTGGCGAGTCACCGTCTGCCCATTGCATTGACACTATTAGAGTATTCAAGGCAGACGCCGGTTTTCATCCATAGTTACCAATATACCGGTCCACTAAACACTATGGGTGTTGAGTCTATAGTCCATATGTTAGAATCCATACGTAGCAATAGTCCTACGCCTGCTGCGGCAAGTGCCACTGGAGGTGTTTCATCCCACCTTTAATTAAAACTCTCGAAGGGCCTCTTCACGTTGGAGCTATGTATCCGTGTAAGCCTCCCAAAGGGCCAATTATTTTTCTAATATAATATGTTAGGAAATACCTGTGATAAGAGAAATATAATAATAATAATAATAGGGTTTGATGCAGAAGGTAGTGTTATTAGATACGGCACGCATTGTGAGGAGGTTCCTATCTCTGAAAACCTAACCATCGGCAGCTTGGACCCTGTTCCCGGAGCCGGTGAGGTGCGATATATTTTATATTTTTAAATGTATTTTTATATATGTATATTTAAAAATGAAAAATGAATTGTAAAGATTGAAATAAAGAATATAATAATAATAAATGTTTATTTCGAACTTTTAAATATAAACAACACCACGCAACGACCCACAAGGGCGGCGCGGTAAATGTGACGATTAAAGATTTTGCCCTAAGTAACTAATATTTCTATTCATTGAAATTAAAGTACTATATACGGATTTTATCGCGTTGTTAAACTTAAACTGTTACACAGTTTTCAAAATTATGTAATAGGTACAGTGTTAAATAAACAACGTGACAAAATCCGTATAAAGTGTTTAATTTCAATATATAACATTCGCGTAAACTTAAGACAATATAATATTTCTATCTAAAATTATCGTCTTCTCAAAAGGAATAATATAGAATGGGTGTGATATTCATAACATTTTGTTAGCCCCCGTGACGTACGTCGAATCTACCTATCCCATAGCTTCAGGGAATTGTATTGTTTATTGTGCTTTTACGTTCGTACATTTCGTGATTAATTAGAACTAAGCGTCCAAGAAACCAATTTAAATGGCTACTAAAGTAAAAATGCATGTAAAGATAAAAGTTTTAAGAGCATACCCGATTACGACTTTAATCTGTTCATTAATTCGACAGAGATTTAATCTAAGTAGAAAATAAATTTAATAGATACTTGCTTAATGAGAATCTGTATAATGCTTTGCAATCTGATGGATAATATGATTGTAATTGAATTTTGATAAATTGCTTATTAATGTCAACTTATCTTATACTCAACAATTTTATATCAAGTAATCCGTTATATTATGATTATAGTCACTTATGTTCTGTTTAAATGTTATGCTTCAAAATTTGTCAGAATGTATAGATACTTCTTTATATTCGTCTATCGTCTGGGTCACTATCATTTGAACAATTCCAATTTGATTATATGGTGTAAAGATGATGTAAGAATATATACTACTCAAAACAAAATAAGGCCCACTAGTTTATTTACATTTAAGTGCACTTTAGTAAACTGAAAGTAACTGATAAGTAGCATTATATTGATATTACGAACTCTTTGGTGTTTGATCTCTTTTATGCTGGTGTTCGTGTTCCTAATTTGAAAAGTATTGGCCATCATTTTAAGAATAAAATAATTGGATGTTATTCTTATGTTTTTCTTCGATTGTCTTCTTAACTTATTTCGGTTATTTTAGAAAAAAGATTTACGTTTTCAATTTTAATTGATTCATTTACCATCTCGCGTTAATTTTGCCACCAGTACGAAGGCACATGAAAGAAAGAAAGAAAGAAAGAAAGAAAGAAAGAAAGAAAGAAAGAAAGAAAGAAAGAAACATTTATTTGCACAGAATACAGGTGGTACCAGATTTTACAATGGTGAATCGTTCAGGCTATATTCTGCCTGTATTAGGCATGCAAATATTAATAATTATATAAAACAGTTAAAATTTTATTAACAAGATGGCAAACTATATTATTATTTAGAATATTTATCATTTATTATCATATATCATTACATTATATTAAAATTTACAAATAATCAGATTCATTAGTTTTATTTTGCATGAATTCTTCTATTGTATAAAAACACTTATCTACCAGCCATTTTCTTAACTTAAATTTAAAATATTTAAATGGAAGTTCTCTTAGAGTCCTAGGCAGTTTATTAAAAACTGATATGCACATGTGATAAACATTCTTTTTATTTAAGGTTGTTCTACAAAATGGAATTAATATTTTAGTAGGATCTCTTGGTCTGTATTTAGTAACATGATCCCTCTTAAATTTGAAAAAATCGTTATACTTCCTTACAAATACTGATACTTCAAGAACATACATGCAGGTCAATGTCAGCAAATTAAGTTTTTTAAATAAAGGTTTACAGGAGTCAAGTGGACCTACTCCACAAATAGCTCTTAAGCATTTCTTTTGTGCAATGAATGCTTGACCAACGTCAGTTGAATTTCCCCATATTATTAAACCATATCTAAGGATTGATTCTACATAGCCTTTATATGCTATACCTGCAGTCTTTTCATCTGACACGGTTCGAAGCTTTCTAAGGGCGTAGACAAATCGGCTTAATTTGAGGCAAACGTCGCTTATATGTTGTTTCCAGTTACATAATTTATCCAGAGTTATACCTAAGAATTTTATACTGTCAGCTTCTTCTATACTGTCATTTTCTATCTTTATGTTAATGATATAATCAGATTGTTTACTTTTATTCGTGCCAAATTTTATTAATTTAGTTTTTGACAGATTTACATTTAATTTGTTTGATTTTAACCATCTTAATACCGTTTGGACCTCTTTACTAATTTTCATTTCGTGAGATGTATCTTTATCCTTATATGGCACTATTATAGATATGTCGTCCGCGAGTAGGACACTTTGACAATTTATTGAATCTGGTAAGTCATTTATATATATTAAGAATAACAAGGGGCCTAAAATGCTCCCTTGTGGAACGCCATATTTATTGACCCTGGATGGAGACCTATGTACACTGCATTCATTCATATCATTTAAACTAGTCATTTCAACACATTGCTGTCGATTGGTTATAAAACTTTGTATCCAATCTAATGCTACACCTCTAATGCCATATTTTTCGCATTTGGTGAACAAGATGTCATGATCTACCAAATCAAAAGCCTTACTCATATCAAAGAATATGGCTACCACCGAAATTTTCTCATCGATATATTCGGTTATATTTTTAATAAGAGAGAATGCTGCTAAGGAAGTTGATTTATTGTGTTGAAACCCATTCTGTTCTTTTTTAATGATATTATGTTTATTTATGAATTCAATTAATCTGTTGTAAAAAACCTTTTCAAAAATTTTTGATATTATAGGTACAAGAGTAATAGGACGATAGTTATTAGGTTCCTTTCTATCACCTTTCTTATACAGTGGCTTAACAATAGAATGCTTTAATTTATCTGGAAATATTCCTTGAATCAAAGAATTTGTAATTATATGGTCAAGGATTGGGGCAATGATACGCGCACTTGCTTTAATTATTTCTGTAGAAATAGAGTCATATCCCACAGCTTTGGTGTTATTTAAAGATTTAATAATATTTATGATTTCAAGGTCCGAAGTAGGTTTTAAGAATATTGATTTATCATTAGCATCTATTTGTATTTTTTGATAGTGTTCATTAGGAGAATGTAAATTATTACCGTTACTAACATTAATAAAGAAGTCATTAAGTAATGTTGCTATTTGAGTTGGATTATGGATAATATTTCCATCTTTTTGTATTGATGTTACGCTGTTAATCGAATTGATGCTATTATTTTTATCTTTAATTATATTCCAAGTGGCTTTTCCTTTATTTTTTGCTCGATTAAGTTGTTTTCTATTAATATTTTTTTTAGACCATATGATGCATTTCTTTAAAATTTTCTCATAAGTATTATATTTTTTAAGTGTGTCTTGTTTCTTATATTTATAATATAAAAATCTTAGTTGTCCTTTAATGGCACAGGCTTTTTTCAGACCTTTAGTAATCTATGCAGGAGATTGACTGTTTGAAGTCATTTTAGATTTATAGTAGGGAAAACATAACTCATAATACAATTTAAGTTCCTCGTGAAAAATACTAAATGATTTATTTACGTCTGTTTCCGCGTAGACTTCATGCCAAGATAATTGTGATATGTAATATACAAATTTTTCTATATTTTCATCACTAAAATCTCGTTTTCTAATGTACCAAAATCGTGATATTTTCTCACTTTCCTGGAAATTCTAACACTTGCGCAGTGTCGTGATCAGATAAATAGAGCCGGTGGACTGTACCATGCGCCTCTTCATGATTACTTGCTATGAGATCTATACAGCTATTTTGTCGAGTTGGCTCGTTTATATGTAAAGTTAAATTAAAATTTGAGAGAATATTTTTTAAAGTAATTGTATTTTTATTTTTTAATAGTATATTAATGGATGGATACAATTACAGCAACCAGAGCCATAACTATGATTCAAGAAGGACGTTCTCAGCGTTACGTGGGTTTGCAATTGGGTTTTTCTCGAAGAGCTGTCCAAAATGTATGGAATCGCTTCCAAGAGACCGGCAGTGTTGCTAGGAGACCCTATACAGGTAGAGTTCGTGTAACAACGGCGCACGAGGATCGCTACGTCCAACTAAGTGCTCGTCGTGATCGTATAGTAACGGCCCGTAAGTTACAACACCACCTATGGCTGACAACGGGTACCCGTGTCAGTGATCAAACTATACGTAATCGATTGCACGAAGACCAGCAAATGTCAAGACGACGAGTTGTTCGAATTCCTCTGACTAGGGTTGAACGTGCAAACCGTTTAAGATTCTCCCGTCAGTATTTGAACTGGGGGATTAATCAGTGGGGCAAGGTGCTTTTTACAGACGAGTGCAAAGTATTTTTTTTAATGATGATCGGCGTGTTAGGGTGTGGAGACAACGCGGCGAGCGGTTTTCGGAGTCCAGCATCCACGAAGTTGACCGTTTCGGTGGTCCCAACGTAATGGTTTGGGGTGGGATTAGTTCACACGGTAAAACCGAGCTCACTATTTTAAATGCGGGTACCATAACTGCAGAACGTTACATCGAGGACGTCATCAGGCCTCAAGTAATCCCATTTGCACAGCGAGTGGGGACTGGATTCATCCTGATACAAGACAATGCCCGTGCACACACAGCTCGATCGACCCAATCTGTCCTAGAAGGGTCTCATATTGAGATATTACCATGGCCAGCTAACAGTCCGGATTAAAACCCAATCGAGCAATTGTGGGACCAATTGAAACGAAGGGTTAGAGAGAATGAGCAAGGGGTCTACAACCAACAACAGCTGATTGACGCTTTAAAACGTGAGAAATTTGATCCAGAGTATGCATACGAGGCTTCAGGAGTGTATTGCTAAGAGAGGAGGACACCCGTTACCAAAAAGAAGAAACAAAAGTGACAAGAACAGTATTTTGTCTTTTTCCGGTGATTTCTTTTGTTCATGTTTTCCATTCAAAATGGCCAATTTCATTATGGACTTAAAAAAAACAATTCGTGAACATTATTTTAAACAATTGTTAGCCTATATTATAACCAATAACATTATTTTGTAGTTACATAAGTTAAACAATTTAATGTCTTTATTGTTTTCATGGTACAGCAAAAAATCTTAGTGGCACTTATTTTGTTTTGAGTAGTATATATAATATAAATGAGAATGGGACAAATAGAGGAGGAAAACTTATCAAAAGATCTTAGCTTAGATAGGATATAGACTGACAGACAGTGTGCATGAAGAATGTAATGCAAGTTAATAAAGCAAGAGCGATGTGTCAGGATCGCAGAAACTGGACATCCGTCGTTTTTTATAACCCGAATTTATACTTAAGTGCGATCTGAATGTATAAAGACTATGAGAACATACGGGTACTGTTGTAGCCTAAATCATTTGCTTGAACCAAGCGACAATAACTTTTAAACGTAGCGTACTTTATAACTTTTAAAATATTAGTCTGTGACGTCGACGAGTGTTAACTATGTGATCAATATGAATGAATGATTTTGTATTTGAGTGTATAAAAATAACCCCCAGGGCACGAAACACATAGGTACAAATTTGTACACACATTGCCGCGATACCTTTTTTGGTACATAAATTTTCACGAACATCGAAAATAATAAAAAACACAACATTGTTATTCACTATCATCAATTATTACAGGTTTGGAGGCTGAGTGTGACTGGCTACTTTCATAATTGCCTGATGTAACGACGCGATGAGTTGGCCAAATGATGCGTTACTTGGATGGGGCTAAAGTGGGAGAAAATTGCTATAAGTTATGCAATTTTCCCACGCACCATTAGCTCCAGGGCTCCAGACAGAGAATTTAGTACTCTACGCTTATTGCAACGTCTGCAACGGATTTGCTTCATAATAGTACTTTGCCTTTACCTTTACGTTCAAGGCTCTTTCTTGTATATTATTAGAGAGGGTTTTCAATACATATTGTTATAGCGCTGCCGTAGTTGTTTGGAGAGCTAGTGTATTATACGAAGTATATTAGATCAAAATTATAATTGGTTTGGGCTTTATGAGCGCATTTATGTTGAGTCGTTTGTTTTGTGGTCATAGTTCCAAATCCTAACCTTTATTAAGTTATAATACAACTTACATATATAGCAGTATACTGAAGCATAAGGCAGACCGGCTACTTGGTTACTAGAACTATCGATTAAAATATTTTATACAGTGGGACATAATCTTCTTTCTTCGTCACTTATTTCACATGGTCTATTGGTAGCTTAGCTATAGATGGTTATTAAACACCTTCCAAGATAAGCTACTTTCTAGCCACGGTAAAATATAAAGATGGGAGGGTGGATGGGTCTTGCATCTCGCAGGCAATGAGAGATAGTTAGTTACTTCTTGCAGCCTAATATACAAAACTAATTTAAAAAAAAAATAAGGTATTTCAGATAGTAAAATTCCGTACATGTAACTAATAGTCTTTTAAAATTATGGTATTCTATGGCATTGTGTGAAAATTTGTTTTAATTATTTTTATCTTAATTTAGATGATAATGTCTAAAGAATAGCTTTTTCAATAAGCTGTAGAGATTGATTAAGAGTTTTGGAGGATCGATCCGTGTAGGTAAATTATTTGCATGATCTATATTTAGTTATAACAACTTTGGACTTAATAAGTGTTAGCTGTCTTAACCATTTAAAAAAAAGTATTTACTTATAACAGTTGTGTTTAATTAAGGTGTTGTACATCTAGATTTTTGTCGTTACAAAGCTCAATCCGAAATTAATCTTTTTAGAACTATTAACATTTTATAAACGAAAAATATCATGTCATATATTATACAAATTAGAATTTATCCGTAACCGAATGCCCTATTTTCTACATTTGTTCCCATTAATGACTACTAGAAGTAGTAAAATGGAACGGGTCATAGTGAGGGTACATTACGACCTCATAAAGTAATCTAACAGACGTGCAAGTACTGCTGTAGTGACTTTTACTCTTTTACTTGTACTTGTAGTGCCCTTGTCGGGACCAGTTTATGTAGGCATAGTTCCGTGGGACGGGGATCATGAATTTTACTTTTCATGTGTCTCGGTCGCAGACTTTTTGGAACGCTTTTTGTGCGTATGTAGTTGTAGACTGTAGTTGTATTGCGTTTATTGATACAATATAAGTTAATTCTGTTTACTGTTCGTTTAAAAGCATATGTTTTACTAGATTTAGCATGCGTCTTCGCTCGCGTAAATGTAGGTTAGGTTACTGCCTCTGTGTTGAGTCCGTCTCCCTTCTAGGTGGGAGGGGACAGTAGGGATTAAGTGAGAAGTGACCATGGGGAAGATCTTGTCGTGTAGTGGCCTGCCGTTTCAAACGGTGGGCCGAAACCTCGGCGGGTGCAAGTGATTCGCGCGGCCCCGTCGATAGCGGTTTAGTCGAAAAACACCGTGGTAGGTTTAGTCGGTATTCCGGGAGGAACATTATTATCATTCTTATTCCATCTTTCTCTTTTACCCCGGTGAGTCCAACATAACCCATCCGCCCGCCCCCGCGGAGGGGTATGCGACAAAGCATTCACCCAGGCAAAAAAAAGGAAATACAAACACACAGTACTTTTTTAGGATAAAAGGCAACGTGTATCGAAATTTCATGGAGATCAGTCGAGTACGTAAGGCGTGAAAGCGTAACAAACAAACTCACATACGCATTTATAATATTATTAAGGATTGTACCGCACAAGTATAACTAGTAGACAAGAAAGAAAACATATATAGCTTTGTATAAACAAACATACATTTCCACTAAATTAAATACTACAAGGGGAAGAAAAAAAATTCTATGACGAATACAGGTTGTCCCGTAATTAATGGATAACCTTGGAATGTCTTATAGTAGAAAAGTTAAAAAGTGCAAGCTATATAAGCATAGCATACTTTTGACTGTCTATCTATTAGCATAATTAGTGTTTAATAATAAAACAACAAAAAACCGATAGATTTCATTCATTTATGGTCGTATTATACAAGAAAGTTATACATGGTAATTAAAAAAAACACATATCTCAGGTAGTAGTTAGGATAGATATTTTTCATATTTTTTTCTGAACGGCCATTAGTTCCACTATGACATTGCCAGGTTATCCATTACTTACCGGACACCCTGTATACGTTAGACAAGCATTTAACTTTGCTTTAAGGGTTATCCAGAGTTAAGTTATTTACATACATACATACATAAATTCACGCCTGTTTCCCAGAGGGGTAGGCAGAGACTACGGATTTCCATTTGCTACGATCCTGACACACTTCTCTGGCTTCATTCACTTTCATAACATTCCTCATACACGCTCGCCGGCTTAAGGTGCTCTTAACCTGGCCTTTATCCAGAACGTCTCCGATCTGATCAGGAAACGTTCGCCTAGGTCTTCCCTTTGCAACTGTTCCATTCACACTAGCCTTATAAACTTTCTTAGTCAGTCTGTTCTCGTCCATTCTTTCTACATGCCCAAACCAACTTAACATACCCTTTTCTATTCTCGTCACTATATCCACTTTTATGCCGCATCTCTCTCTAATCACACTATTCCTTATTCTATCTTTCAGAGTCACACCACATATATTTCTCAGCGCTCTCATTTCTACAGCATTTATTCTGCTCTCATGCTTCTTTTGCCATACCCAACTTTCACTTCCATGCATAAGTGTAGGCACTAATAGTCCTCTATGAACAGCCAAACGTGCCTTTTCGGATACATTTCGACTGTTCATAAAAGCGCGTAGAGCGCCATTCACTTTATTGCCAGCAATCGTTCTTCTTTCAATATCTCCCTCATGTGTACCATCCCTTGTAAACAAAGTACCCAAATATACAAACTCTTTCACTTGTTCCACTTGTTCTCCATCAATCATAATATTGCACATCGTCATGCACTCCTCCCTTTCAAATACCATTACTTTCGTCTTGCTTACATTCATTTTCATTCCTTTTCTCTCAAAAGCACCATGCATAATAGTTACCATCGCCTGTAACTCTTCCGCCGATGACGCAAGTATTACTTGGTCATCAGCATAAAGTAGACATTTGACAAGTAACTCATTCATTCTTAATCCCCATTCACAATCTTTTAAATCTTTCAGACAATTGTCCATGTATAGGTTAAACAGCCAGGGTGACGCTACACATCCTTGTCTAACACCTTTTTCGATATTAAACCATTCTGTGTAAGTCCCATTTATCCTAACACAAGCTCTGGAATCTTCATAAAGAGATTTCAGAGCTCGTGTGAGGTTGCTATTCACTCCATACATGGACAAAACCGACCAAAGTTCATTCCTCACCACTTTATCATAAGCCTTTTCCAGATCCACGAATGCGCAATAGACCTTTTGACCTTTGGCCAAAACTTTCTCGGCTATGCTCCGTAAGGAAAAGACCTGATCCGTACATCCCATACCCTTTCGAAATCCCGTTTGTGCATCCCATATTTTCTCGTCGGTTACTTTCACAATCCTTTCAATTAACATTTTCGCATACAATTTACCGACGACGCTGAGCAAGCTAATGCCTCTATAGCTTTTGCAATCTTGCTGTGAGCCTTTTCCCTTGTATAAAGGTACTATGACGGCCTTGCACCAATCACTAGGTACACGGCCGGTATTCCAGCACAAGTTAAAAAGGCGACACAACTGATTTACTATGAGACCCTGTCCAGCTGTCAGCATTTTGATTGTAATCTTATCATAACCACCAGCCTTTCCTAATTTCATGCTTTTCAATGCTTTCATTATTTCATCTATACTAATAGGGCTTTCATCATTCCTATCATTATCATTCATTTCGAAACTTTGCCCTTGCCATTCCTCTCTTTCAAATAAACTTTCAAAATATTCCTTCCATCGATTCAGTACGCTCTTTTCTTCATTCAGTAAACTTCCATTCTTATCTCTGATCGATTTCAGCTCTGTGGTTAGGGATTTACCTCGAACCGAGCGAATGGATTTCCAGAAAAACTTTGCATTAGTCCGGAAATCTTCAGATAATCTTCTATCAAACTCGTCTTTCATTTCCTCTTTTTCCCTTTTAATCATATCTTTCACTATCTTCTTCATTCTTATAAACTTATTCCTAGCTTTATTTACATCCTCATTCGTTGCTTCTTGTATTCTTTCATTGGCTCTGACAGATAGCCAGTCCAACCATGCGTGCTTCTTCTCACGTACTACCTCTTGTACATCTTTATCCCACCACGCATTCTTAGATTTTATCATTTTCCTCCTCTTGCTCACACCGCACACTTCTGACGCTACAACAATCACTTCATACTTAAATGACTGCCATAATTCTTCTATATCATCAATGTCACTAAATCTTTCAAATCTTTCCCTCAATTTATTGTTATACTCGTCTTTCAATACTTCATCTTGCAAATGTTCTACTTTTATTCGTTCTTGGGCACTTGTTTGGGTAGGTATATGGTGTCGCCATCCTTTGAAGAGGCCCCGTATCCGGCTCATAACCAAAAAATGGTCGGTATGGACACCAATACCTCTATATACCCGAGTGTCCAAGACATTCTTTCTCAATCTTTCATCCAATACAACAAAGTCAATCATACTACTTCTCACATTCTTTGCTTCCCTTGTATACTGGTGGATTCTTTTGTGGGCAAACATAGTGTTTGTCACACAAAGACTCCACTCCAAACACAGCTCAAGCAACCTTTTCCCATTCTCATTCACACTTTCGTCTCCATACTTGCCTAAAACCCTTTCGTATTCTTCACGCTTTACTCCCACCCAACCATTGAAATCCCCTAACATTATCAACCTCTCGTGTTCCTTGCATTTCCTCAGGACATCTCTTAAACTCTCCCAAAAATCTTCTCTTTCTTCCCGTGCACTCTGAGACATACCCGTTGCCATGTTTACGGGTGCATAGACCCCTACCATGAACACACGAGTAATCCCCACTTTCATTCTCATCCATAATAACCTAGCATTCACATATTCAAATTCTTTTACGCACTCATTCATTCTAGCAGACAAAATAACACCAACTCCCTGACAGGCTGACTCCCTAAGTTATTTAGAACTCAATATTAAAAGTTTCATAAAATCGTTTTCAAATTGTTCGTTTTTAACAGTATATTTGTACTTAGAGTGAGAATTATGGACCTCGACTATTGATTAGTACTCTCGAATTCTGATTCACGTGTGTTGTGTCTTAGATTTTTGATTGATTTGTAATAACTGGTGGCAAAGTGAAATTTAGACTAGATTAGCCACTACAATTTTGATAAATGACAAGCTTTTCAGTTATTTTGCCTTATTCAGTTGGAATAGTCATCATTTGGAATATAGGTATATCATATTAATTCAGAAACGTCATATCGCTCAACCGTATCAAGTTATTGGAATAGTTTATACAACATAACATATTACTTTTATATAAATATTTTGTTATAAAAGCAGTTTGAACCACCTTTTTATTTAATATCAATATTTTATAGATAGTTTACGAAAGAAGCTTAAAGTAATCGTATTGTAAAATTTTCTTTGTCCATTACATGGAAAAGTTTCTCTGAAATGTACAGAGCTTTTTGTATAAAGTATTAAAATATTATTTTATAAAAGAAAGCTGCCAGAGATACTGTATCGTTCTATATTTGAAACGAAATGTCATTTGGCCTCGTTACGATAAAATAAAATCGACAAATATAATATACGAGTAAATATATCGTGAGGTGGTGAAATTTATTTATTTAAAAAGATACAAGGCCATAAGAAGTGAGGAGATGGTGATCTATATAAATGAGGAGCATTATGTGACGAGTGACGTCTTTATGTTAGTGATGTGCCATTATCGATTAAATATCTGCAATATTTGAATGTTCAAGCGATTTAAATCAGGTCGAAAATAGTTCACGTGTATTAGGTACATACTTATTGGTCATGTATAAGAAATATGATATTAATTGATATACATTCGAATGCTATAAAAACGAAAATAGCACCGCACTTTTATTAATATAACATCAAGTTGTGATTTGAACTATAATTTTGTTATTTAAATAACGTAAGCGAGATATGCTAAGATAGTAGCAGGTGGCAGTTCGTGATGTGGAGCCATGTCCAGTGTTGATAGAATAAGCAATGACGAAACATATATTAATATCCAAGTCGATTTTGGTTTTTAACTAGTACTTTCGCGTTAGCCCACTCTTGTACCTTAGACCTTACTTTTAACAGATGCTATACATTTAAATCTCTTATCTCCATTCTAACAACACACATTTGTTTTAATAAGTACGTCACTCTTTTTTAATTCCCGCCATTTTCTCATGTCTGATATTCGAGGCACTAAGCGTTTCTCTCGTTAAATTAATAGTCACACAGCCGACGGCGTTTATACAAAATCTTTTAAATAAAGTCGGTACGTGATCCGTCGGTACAGCGGCCCTGCCAAATGGCGCAACAACAGATTTTTGTAATGTTCTGTATTGGTAAGCGAGGTCTGGACTCTCGCCAATTCGGCCATCGATTTACAAGTTCACTTTATGTTTTCCTGATACTTTCCGTTCTAGACAAAATACGAGACACTTCCGTTTGTTGTGTATACCTACAAGTTGTATTGAAAACATAGAACTTAACAATCACTACGAAATAGTTTCATATAACTTGGCTTCACTTTACACTACTTATCACTAATGGCAATGTTGTTATTTATATAATGCTATATACTTGTGTTGCTTGTTTACGGTATAATATTTTATTTAAAAACTACCATTAACCTTTATATCGCAGGGCAACACAGTGATATCTATACTTCTATTTTAATAAAATTGCATAATAATTGTTTTACAAAGTAAATGCAAAATGCATAGGCATTTATGTGTACGTCCATACCATAAGAAACGCTCGACTGCCTGGTAGATTGAAGATAATTATTATGAAATAAATAAAATAATAAATAATTAATATATTTTATTAATAAAAATATTTCTAAATAGTTTTTATTTTGTCCAGGCAAGATAATCACCACGCACATAAACTTAAAGGAGCCTAATTGTAAGTTATACCTGGTATTAGTTATATGTCTGGCAGAAAAGCCTACATGCATGCTAATTTGTATTTCTACTTAACACAAGATTTTCAGAATATGCAACTGATTTGCAAATTGTTTGAAATAATATTACGTTTACTTTGCCAAAGCGTGTACTTCCACAGAATATGACGAGAGATGAACTTCATCCATATTTTACAACCTACACTAGGTTGTAAAATATGGATGAAGTATACTAACGATGACATTGGTAGAATTTAAATAATAAAACTTAATGTATGGTACCTATATGGAGGGTGAAACTTGCGGCAACTACAAATAATTAGGAGTAACGGTAAAAGGATGACATTAATATGAAAATTGTGCCTGAATATTCTAGCTCAAAGTCATCAAAGTAATGGGATTACAAATAAACAACGATAAGTATAGCACGCACAGCTTTGACATTCACGTTAATTTTACATACTTGCGCCACCGCGCTCAACTTTCTTACAAACACACTAAGACAAGCAATTACCCTGAGTGGTTTTGCGTGTATTCTACTTTTGTCCAATTTCGTCCTGTATAATAAATGGTAATTACTATATAGGAGGAAAATAAAAACATTTGAATTGCTTTAACTCGAGTAGGCACAGAAGTTCGTAAGAAGTAACGTAAAATATAAAAATATGATGGTTAGCATCCATTTTATTGTGCAAGTTCACCAAGTGAAATTAAGCAAGCGTGTTGATGTGACTTTGGAACAATTTAAAGTAAACTTTGAAAAACGGTTCGTGTACTAGATTAGACTCGGTTTTATTAGAATTTGTTTATTACAAGTTTTATCCATTTTGTTGGTGCTTCACGTTGGGGGCTAAAAAAAATTCTATAACTTCGTTATTACAGTTAAAGTATTTATAGTATTTATAGTAGTTACATATATAATTAAAATACACCGTATATTTATGAACATACGCAGTATTTTCAAAAACACCATCACACGATTCTACTTTTAATAAGCATAATAAATGCTATGGCAACGGTGTAACATAATTTTATTCCATTATCTGATCTATTCGCGAAGCATTGCTATGCTGGTCGAGATGATCGGAAAGTAGAAAATCTATAACTCTAATTAATATGGTTTTGGTATTCAAATATTTTAAGTAACCTGTACCAAGTAATGTAGCAAAGCTTTCGACTGAGCATTGAGAAAACAGATCTCAGTTATATTGATGTAATCTGGAATAATCTCCATAAGATAGATATATGAACTAGTAAAAGGTGCGACTTAACATGCCAGCATGTTGGACCTTCGATAATCATTAATACAGGACACCGTACAATAGACATAATAGAAATTCATCGTAGAAGATAAAAGTGATTAGAGGTAGGGCGCCATTAAAAAAAATTACTTGTTCAGCATTATGTAGTTTACATGAGTTGAACGTGCCAACGTTTTTAGTCGTACCTGTCGGCCTCGATGGCGTAGTGGTTAGTGTAACCGACTGCTACGCCTGAGGTCGCGGGTTCGATTCCCGCACAAGTCAAATATTTGTGTGCATGAACATGGATGTTTGTCTTGGTCTAGGTGTTTCTATGTATAATATGTATGTATTTACGAAAAAAAAAGGATATATGTATGTTTATCCATTGTCTAGTACCCATAGTACAAGCTTTGCTTAGTTTGGGCTAGATGGTGTTATGTGTATGTGGTAGAATATTTCTTTTTTTAAATTATTTGGTAACGGTACGAATAATCCATCTCGCCAGGAGAATTACTATTCTCTTACAGGTTATTAGCTTACCCGTACTTAGCTCTGATACTGAGATTCATCCGGTGAGCAAGAATTCGGCAGGTTCACGTTTTGATTTAAGGAATAGGAGAGGTAGTTTTACATCTATTCTTTTTGTACATTCATCACACCTTTAAATTCTTTCCCTAAGGCTAACGGTATGCAAGTGTCTTAGTAGTGATAATGCAATCGATTATAAGCCTTAGCTTTGCATAGATTATTCTTTATATACTGATAATTGACAAACTAGCATACAAGTCGGCTGATGATAGAAAATACGTGAACCGTAGCGTTTCCGTAATATAAAAAAAAAACATATAAAAGTGCTCTTCTTTAAAAAGTCACCACATACTCAGAAAATAAATCACTTTAATGGTACCGTGTGCCTGCTTAAGTGTATACTTCAATATGCTCAACTTGTGCAATAAACTTATTGTCGCTTTATTGGTTCAGCGGTAACTACATAGTACAGCTTCGGCAAGAGCTTTTGATATTCTGAACTTATATTTCCCGATCAGACAGAAGTGTACTTAATCGAGTTTTCTAAACCAATAGAGAGAAAGTCCTCGTCGTCACTACAGTCTAACTTGTAAATTTTATTATATAGTAGCTTAGCCTGTGTTATTTGAGGCTCCTACTTTATAGTTAGCATAGGATTGGATTACGGAATAAAACAATCACGATCAAATCAAATCGCTGTTAATGTTTTATTTTTTAGAACATATGTAAAATAAGTTATATCTTCTTTATATATATAATTCTTCTGTACGTGTGTTGACAGTGAACTCCTCCTAAACGGCTGGACCGATATGAATGTTTTTTTTTGTGTGTTAAAGTGGATTCGAGGATGCTTTAGATTTGTTTTTTTTTCGCCTTCACGACAACGTCTGTCGGGACAGCTAGTTGCTTATATATTGTTATAAATTCAACGCCACGCGGCCACTACAAATTCCAAATACTTATTACAAT
This sequence comes from Catocala nupta, assembly GCA_963675205.1. Classification (NCBI taxonomy): domain Eukaryota; kingdom Metazoa; phylum Arthropoda; class Insecta; order Lepidoptera; family Erebidae; genus Catocala; species Catocala nupta. The sequence goes on from OY776082.1 coordinate 16,019,423, forward strand.
TGCCGTTTTTTTTTTGTATGAAACTTACAACGTTTTTACTAAGATTTCAACGTTTTCACTCGATGGCGTAGTGGTTAGTGTAACCGATTGCCACGCCTGAGGTTGCGAGTTCGATTCCCGCACAAGTAAAATATTTGTGTGCATGAACATGGATTTTTGTCTTGGTCTGGATGTTTCTATGTATAATGTGTATGTATTTGCAAGAAAAAGGTATATAGGCATGTTTATCCATTGTATAGTAACCATAGTACAAGCTCTGCTTAGTTTGGGCTAGATGGTGTTGTGTGTATGTGGTAGAATATTATTATTACTACTACCATACAATCGTATTATCGATGTCTTGTCTGGTCAAAAGTATACCCACAAGGTAAACCTTTAGATGCTCTTAATAAAACAATTGTATGATTGTCTTTTCTGACGTAAAGTAAATAACAATACTTTTTAGCTAGGATAATGATAATTGAGATAGATAGGTGAATGTTAAAATTTAACGCTTAACAGCAGTAAGTACTACCACCTCTTAAAACCACAAAAGTATATTCAAGAATAAAATGAACAATTTGCTTATAAGCCTACGCAGCAATTTTTCATTCCAGACAACATTATTAGGTTTAGGTTATTTGATTGTACGTTGTTTATTTCTATATACGAATACATTATTACAAAGTCTGAACACATTATTATACCTACCTTATATATTACAATTTCAGCCGTTACGACAAAGAAATGATTATGTAAGTATTTATGAACGGCGGCCATTACTGTGAAGCGAAATTTTATTTTAGCATCGTAAAACATAACGAAATTGTATTATTTATATATTTAAGCTTTCTTGTTTAAAACCTAAGGGCACCTACACTTTAAACTACGTCAAATTATATTACACCCAATCCCATTTTATGATTAATGGTAATTTTTGTATTTCAATTACGTTAAAAGTATTTTGTGTTAAGTTTTACCCTGTATTTACTTTATTTAATTCACTTTAATATTTGTTATGTATCAATTAATCAATAAATAATTTTAAGTTTGTGTAATGTTAGTGCCTTAATAAAATGATATTTGTAAAATATGAATAAATAGCTACATAAAAAATTACGCTGCTTATCTTTAAACAATTTCCTCCTTCCTTTAAATCTGGGTTTTTCAAGTGAGGCGTGAGAAGTTCCTCCTTAGGGCGTCAAAGAAGAGACCTTGGCATCACTTCAAGTGAGGACGTGATGGGGAGGGCTCTGCTCATGGATTACACGACTGCTTACCATCAGGCGAAGTGTAGTCATATTGACAGGCAATAATAAAACAGGCGGTAGGTGGAGGTATATACTGCCCTATAACCTAAGACAGCAGACAAAATGTCGCCAGCTGTGTCTTAGGTTCAACGTAATAGAACTCTTCCGGTTCATGTTGTGGCGTGCTTGGTGGGCTGCGAGTTGTCATGGTACTCCGATTGAAAGAGCTACTTTCATAATTAGCTATAGTAACACTTAGTTAATATCTTGCATATAACTTATGTCTCACCGTTTTACGTAGAAATTGCATAAGTTGACTAACGCACTAACTTACTAATTAAATAGCCATAGCCAGTTGCACTCACTGATCGGTAAACGATTAGCGAGGTTAAGCAACATTGGGTGCGGTCCGTCTATAGATGGGTGACCGCTTAGTGGTATTTCATCTGAGCGTCTCCGTGCTTCGGAGGGCACGTAAAAAGTCGGTCCCGGTTGTTGTCAAATTGACAGCAGTCGTTAGTACGGGCGGCTTGAACAACTCTTGACAACAGGTTGGCCACTAACCACACGAAAAGGAAAGAAAGAAGAATAAAATAAAATATTTGAACATTTATAAGTATTGCTAGGTAGGCACGTCTGCTCAATTCGAGCACTCACGATACGTAGGTTGGATTAATAGCTAAACCAATTAGAATCTGTATAACAAATAGAATAACAAAAATATGTTCTCGAAGTATTTTCTCTTGAATACGTAGGTATAGAAAACAAAAAGTCAGGTTTTAGGCACGATTTGTCAGGTAGAGCGAGCTGACAGTAAAATATCGGCATCATTAATTGAATCGCAATATTGCTCTAACAAAACAAAAGGCCACTGTGAATGACAAATTTGTATCGTCCCGGAGGCATCAGTTGCTTACGAAATTTGATGGCAATCCGCCCTCTCCGGGCGTAATACTAAAATAATAAATTGATTCTGAACAGCTGGCTCGAGATATAATTTTACATTTTTCTTGATTTGTCAACCAGCTTTACTCATAATGAGAATAAAAAGTGTTCGTAATGAATTATTTCTATGCAATATTTTAAGATTACCTAATATGTATTGCTGGAGTTTCAATTACAGTGCTGGGCCGTCAAGGAAAATTATTTTATAAAAAGCTTCCTTAATTCAAAGAAAACGAGGGCACAGTTGACGATCACATTGGGAGTTTGTACCCTACATTATAACAAAAGATCGTGTATACAAATTTTGTACATTTTGTGAAAATAAAAAAAATAGACATAATAACTTACGTAAAATGACTGCGTAGAATTATGGGACTTGTTGACGGATTTTGCAAACTTTGTACATATAAATTATAAAAAATATTTTTAATACCTGATTACGTGTCTACCCGAAAACCTTATTGATGAATTGAGTATAACAAGAATAACATTATATGAAGTAAGTATTTTATAAGAAACTAATTATAAGGGGTTCGTATATTGACGTTCTATAAAAAAATTTAGATATTCGAGTTTGCGGTCTTTCACAATCATAGTCAATCAACAAATTTTTATACAATGTTGGTCGCTATCTTCTAAGTATAACTACACCGCCGACTTTACGGTTTAAGACATTTACTTTTCTCAAAAGATTACATGGATCACTTACAGAGGAAAATACAATAGTTAACAATTTAATTTATAACATAACATAACCAGACAACGTTTATGGTAAGGTAGGGTAAGTGTAGAAATGTTTAGTTGCATCGGGTAGTTATAGAAAAATTAGTCATTAGGTGCTTGCTTACAAATACTGAATGTTTATTAAGGCCTGTGACTTAGTGATATTTATGAATTGGAAATAGTGTTATATGGTTTTAATTGTAACATTGTTAATATATTTTCTAGTATGAGTATATAATTATGTACGTATGTAGCTTAAATATATGTATGTATATATTTATATACCTAAATATTAGTATGTGCGTATATACTTAAATACATGATTAATATTGTTAATTTAGATGTACTTAAATATGGAGTATACCTCTTTTATTTTTATTTTTGGACTTTGATATGTTATAAACTTATTAAACTGTTAATTATTACTCAATTTTATAGCTAGGTTAGGTTTTATTTAGGTAACCTAAATGTTCAAGACTTAGATCCGCATTGTGTCACCAGGGTAGACTATTGTTTAATCCTTCTCATACTAAGAATAAACTAGTGCCCAGGAGTAAGACTTTTAGAAAATAGCGAATAATATTTTTTTTTTTTTGTAAAATGCTTTGATTTAATACAAAATTTATTTTGCTAGTTGTTTAACTAAATATTATGTAGACTACCTCGTCTAAATGCTGTAGTACAATAGTTTTTACCAAGAAACATAAATCTCTATGACATCTTGCAGTTGACAGTGTATACAGTTCAAACTCGCTGAAACTAGCAAAGTCTTCCTAACCAAAGCTAACCTAACACAACCGCTGCAAATAATAGCTTTTTACCACCTTCAAATACTTATGTACCATGGAATTTCATTGAGGAATTGAAACACGACTGAGATGTTAAAACTTACTGCGGCAACTAAGATCTTGCTGAAGTGGAATTTATGTAAATGAATCTCGTCTTACTTGATGGAATGCATTGTTCTGCCGCAAGCACAATGGATGTAGCTATATAAATTATCTTTGATAATAGGAGCATGCGTCACAAGTCATGTATGATGCGAACCAGTTTGATGTTAATTCCGGTCATGAATTAATGTAAGAAATATCATTTCTATGCAGAATGTTATTTGGAGCGTCGTTACTGCTTTAATTACAAGAACGATTTATTTCGTAGTTATTGCTCATGTGGTATCTTCTTTCTTCTTTCACTAAATTTCTGTGCCAAGATCTTTTGTTGGCATAGCTGCTGTTTAAAAGTTTAGTAAGTATTGATGTGCTTTTGCTTTAAGTATGTATTTTATGTTATAAATAAGCGTTGGATTTAGTTATTCTTTTTAATGTTATATATCATAATATTTTTCTTATCCATTGATATCTCTTTACCTGTCTTTAAACGCATGGGTCAATCGACCGATAGGTCTTGATAGTATGTGTAGAAATATAACCGTTTTCTGTGCAGCTGTGAGGCTTTAAATAAATTCATAATATAACGTCTATATTTCTAAAGGAAGGACAGAAGTCTATTACACCCTTTTTCGCCAGTATAGTTTAAGGTCCTACGTACATGTAGCGAATCCATTACTGTGTATCGGTAACAGTTTAAGACTACGGAGTCTGCCAAGAAATTATTATGGCTGTTACTGAGAATTTCGTGACAGAAGAATTCAATAACACTTTGCCCGACCCGATAATTGAACCTCAGACCTCGTGCTCAGCGTCAGCAGTACGCCAAGTATAAGTTCACATCCTCAAACAAAATAATCTAGCTATTTGTATTACTAAAATGCGTCTGAAATTCAAATGTATTAGAGGCAAACATAAATTCCCCCGTTTAGTTTTGTGGCATTGCGCGCTGCTGGCTATAAATCTGCTAGTGCCGTTGAGCACTAATAGCGTACACCTGTCACACGCGGGTGGAATTCCGAAAGGTATTTTTGCTATCAGCACCACTTTGATGTGACGAGCGGACGAGCGGTGTGACGTCACTGCGGGCCCATTACATCGTGACGATTCTCTGCACACAACCGTTTGTACGACTGCAGATTGTTCCATTCTGCGGGTTTTGTGTATTTTTCTCACTTTACGTATAGGCTGGACCTTTCGTATTGTTCTGAGTACCGAATTCGTGTTTTGTTGTGACGTAATAAGAAGCTAAAGCGAGAGAATGCCATTGAAGAGATTTATTGTATGGAATAATAGTATACTATTGTTTTTTAGTTTGTTTTTTGTACAGATTTGATGGTAGGTATTGCTATTGGAATATACATAGATTTTCATATGTTGTCGTATATTCATATGTTATGCTATTTTAGATTTTACTTATGTAATCTAGTGCTAGGTCTGTTTATAGAGACCTAGCTAAGCGGCTCATCGACGATTCGCGTGACCAGAGGACTGGTATTTTCTTTGCACGAAGAAGAATAAGTATTGCCATTCAACGTGGCAATGCTGCCAGTCTTCTGGAAACGTTGTCAATTGACGACGATGTGGAGGAATATTACGGCGCTTTTAATTTTGTAGTTTTATTTTTCTCTTTAGTTTATATTTCTTGTAAATAATTTGTGTATATATTATGTAAATTATTTAATTATGTCACTAAAAATAGAAGTAGAAAGGAAACTAGCATTTCCGCTTAAAAAAAAAATAGACAAATGTGTAATCTTATTTTTACCTTTTTACCTAATTACTGATTTTGTAATTTATATAAAATTATCAAATTCAGAAATCTTATATTGCCCTGTTAATCATATTGACTATGAAAATGAAAAATCTTATGTAATCTAATTATTTATAAAATAATTGTTAACAAAATCGAACTATAATTTATAATCGCTATAAACATGAACGAAGATATACATATGTGAAGTTATTGGTAAGCATTTGAGAAAACTAAAAAAAATTAAGGTAGTTAAAATTAGCATCAAATGTAGTAACTTTTTTTAATACTTGTTAATAAAACATCTTGAATTCCAAAGTGGTAAAGTGCCATTCACTTATCGTCCAAAAATAACTTTTCTCACCTTCTACAACATCTGTACGAAAGAATCTGACGATAACTTTTCCTATTATACGTTCAATGGCACTCTTAAACACGTGAAAAGCGTTTACTTGCCCAGCTTATGCTCACATAGCGACAATAAGTATCATTATTTTCAGAACAGTATGTAAGAAAATACTCAGTTTTCATTCAGTTATAATTTAATGAAATTGCAGTTATATTCGTGTTCGCAGCATATATCAGAATTATTGACCTATACATATCGGTAACTGAATAAACAAATATTTGTGTGTTCGCTAGCAAATGCCGAACGTTATTACGCCACTTCTCTATATGGCAACACATGTACGGCGCATAAATTCGGCCCTGCGCGTTAAAATTAGAAATGTAAGCTCGGTGCCGTAAAATATGTGCCTTTAAAATTTATACCGTATTATATTTGTTCACTCCCATACGCCAACAATTGTTTTATCCGTAAACAAATAGTATATATACACTTTTTTTTTCGAGATATAAACTCAGTTCTTTGTTACACATGTCCTGTGTTTTTATTTTGAGGAAAACGGGATTTGGGGTTTGTGCTGTTACAAATTCCGAGTTGATTGTTTGTGGATTTGCCATATTTATAATTAATTAAGAGACCTTTTTGCCTAAATACGTATAAAAGAGAGCAATGTTTAAAAAGGTCGCCCACCAGAACGTACCTAATACTCTTCAAGTTAAACATCAGTATGTGATAGTCGGTGGAGCGTCTGGTCCGCTGTTCATGTTCTAGGATACGAGGACACAGATAACTCTTTACTGGATGTTTGTAAATTTAGATAAAATAATAAATATATTTTTATTTATAAATATTTCTTTTTGTCAGTATCAAATACGAATAAGTACAAAGAAAAACTAGTATCATATCAAATTTTGTCAACATTGTCCACCGGATTTACCGAAAATGTAACAAGCAGACAGAGTTATTTCCGTGATGAATAGGTTAATGGATTGAATTATTTCGATACTTATAATAAGAAATATACAATGACTAAATCACTATAAAACATGTTTCAATTATCGCACATAAAGTCATAATTATAAGTAAGTTCAATGGTATTCGTATGGGTGCACGTGTAGCTACCGATCGTGAGGAATGGGTCCGATTCTCGGATCACGTATTGCCTCACTGAGTTTATTGTAGGACATTCCCAGTCTCACTAATATGAAGTGTGGTATAGTGCCCAGAAGACGATAGTAATTTACCTTTTCTTACATAAGATGAAAACACATAAGCTAGATGAAATGTGTGTTTAATACGCTCTTTAGGGATGTTAGAGAGTCTTGTTAAGAATCTTGATAAGAAAAAAGATCTGCACGTTCCTAAAGACCAATAATTTATGGCTGAAATGGGTCAACAAAATTTATTAACTTATCATGAAAAAAGATGGTTAGCAAAGATTTGTCTTCTTTAGTTGCATGTTAAATTGATAGTGTGTTAACTTAATAATGACATTATCTCCCCTTTTAAACCCTTCAAGTCAGAGTCTCTTAAGAGTCCTCTAGCGGGCTCCCTCGACGTTGACATCTTACGCAGTCAATTTCGCATATCTTTACTCTCTCTGCATTTAGCTCGCATGTTAAAAACACGATAGCTACTTTTAAAATGCTATTCCCAGCAGCTTCATATTTTATAGATAATAAGTATGTTTTAAAACATGTGTAAAGCTTTTCTCTACAAAATATAATTATGAATAAAATGTATGATCATTTTAAAATTGTGTTAATTATTTGGTGTATAATTTTATAAAGCATTTTTATTTTTTATTTTATGTTATTTCTATTTAGTTTCGATATACAAAACTTTTCCGCGAATGTTATACACATAAATTAAACTACTGCTTACGGACATTAGCGCGGCTTATATAAAAAAGTTAAGTTAAATAGTCTAAATTATCTAGTCTAGTGTTTATTATAATAAACTGCGATAAAATCCGTAAGCTATAGTTTAATTTCTTAAAGATTATTTTTTGTCGCCTATGTGACAAATAAGCACATGGTCGATGGTATGATGGTAACGGTTACTGTATCTTATGCAAACTTATACAATGCCAAGGGTATCACGTGCTGCCGACTCTCCTATAAATAGACTCGCTGTGCCACTAACATAAAACACATAGATTGCAGAAACTCTATATACCTATAAAAAACCAATGCATTTAATATACATGCCCTATTTCGTAGATATATAGTTTCTAGTTACTTGATTATTAATTTAAGTCTATGTCTATTTCTATGAATAACTATCTAAAGTCCGACTTATAATAGCCGTTCGATTTCCTTTTGTTGGAAACTTTCGTGGCGTGGAATACAATCATTCACTATACATATGTACATCGCAATCAGATGAATGACAAAGAATATGCATACAGTAAATGAATATGCGGTATATGTATACAGGCAAACAAACATTTACAAATTTCAGATTAGGCCCTCTGGACTTAAGTCGGATTAATCGTCTGATATGGACTGTACAGTGCTTAACTCGTTCTAATCTTAGAAATCTAGATTTCAAATATAAAGTCCATATAGTATCACCATCATCATTTACCAGAGCATCATATGTAACCAAGATTTTCCAATATGATCGAGTTTCTCTTTGAGGAAATTAAATACTCTATATTTTATGACGTCACTCATCCAGCAACTATGTATGTTCGTGATAGTAAAACCTCCAGAAATCTCATCTAGTCGCTGCAACAGTTTAATCAGCTTCATTCTTTCGCAGTTATCTGCTTCCCCTCTTATCTGAAGCTAGCCACACATACTGCTACGACGAAACTTTTTATTAAGAATCATGGTTATCATTTGAGTGTTATATGGAGCAACTTTGAGGTTACATTGTAACGAATATACAATGTTGTAGAAAAATGAATGATATTACTGAAGTTGATTTTATTTTTATGAGGTTTTAGAAACTAGATTACATAGATTGGTTCATCGAAGAACTTAAGCAATTTGGTGAGGATCACAGTGGTGAAATATTTCACAAACGCATACGTATTAAGAGAAGAATGTTTAGAACGTCTTACGTTGTACCAAACAAAGTTACATATGTCTGACACTATGGAGAGTATTTTCTTCTCTTGTTTACACGTAAATAAATAGACACACGCCCTTTTCTTGGAGGGGCAGGCAGAAACTACGAATTTTCATTTGCTATGATCCTAGCATATTTCTATTTATTTTAGTTCTTCCCATTCCGCCTGTCCCGTTCATATTCGCCTCATTATGTACTTTCTGGGCCAATCTATCTTTCTCGTGTAAACTAATCTAACCCAATTAAAACTTATAGCTAGTTTTGCAATTCGATCAACATCAGATTTCTTCGTCGGATTTGTATAGGCATAGCTTAAATTTTTTTGGTCTATTGCTATCCAAATGGGTGAAGAGATTTTCTATGGTTCGTATACCTCGCACAAGCAGTAACTACTGAGCATAGACCTGTGCCCAGTAGACGGCGTTATACTCACCCTCTATGATATCCGATTTAAACATTGTTGGCAAAATGTGAGTAGGTACAGCTCTACCTAATCGATTAAGAATATACAGGTGTGGTGTCATGAGTTATATATGACTACAATTTTTGTAACGCTTTTATATTCAGACGTAGCTTAGACAAACTCAGACACCAATATTCTTACGGCCCTAATAGGGCCCTGAGGCCCAATGCATAAAATCACAGCAATTTGAAGGATGATAACTTAATTCCTAAGAGATCGGCCTTTATGAGAGGTGAGGCATAGCGATCAATCCCGCTTAAATGTATAGAAGTGCTACTAGAATAATATTTCTATGTTATCAAGAGATAGGAGCCAAATCATTCTATATTTTGCTTTTGTTGTAAATAAAGGCTGAAGCCTTTATTTACAACAAAGGCCTTTCTAAGAAAGTATGCTACAAGCAAACCCTATGCTGATGCTTAACGCAATGAGTCTTTCAGTGTCCATTAAGTAAAAGAGATGCTCCTTTTATTGCAAGTGTCCTTAGGTTGCAATTATTATGTTTAGTTGTGTTTGACTGCACGGACAGCGTAGTGGCTTAAGTGGTCACCTCGGCACTGCCACCGCGCCGAGTGTTGTGGGTTCGATCCCCACACGGAACAAAAAAATTTATGAGCCGCAAATGGTTGTACCGGGTCTGGGTTTTCTTTGTATCCGTTGTTTGAATGTTTGTAAAGTCCCCCGCGACACAGGAATGATCCCTAGTGCAGGAGTTGTCTTTTTTAAAAGAAAAGACAGAATAATTGTTTACTAGATTACTCCCACGGCTTCGCTTGCGTAAATGTAGGTTAGTTTATGTTAGTAACAGTACTATTTTCTGGATGGAGGTATCATATGTCCTATTCTGTACCCTTAATAACGTGTATGTAAATTTCATGATGATCGGTCGAGTAGTTAAGGTGTGAAAGCGTAACAAACAAATAAACAAGCTTACAAACTCACTTTAGCATTTATAATATTAGTTAAGAAGTTAGGATGATAGGAGATAGTATGCCCAAAAGTATACACAAATACATGTTTCGCACAACGACACTACAAAATATACTCTAGCGCTTTACTCTACAACAAAATTCATAATAAGCTAAATATACACCATCTTAACTTACACCACTGTAAAATGAAAATAAAAGAATACCTGCTCACCCTAAATTATGATGATACAGAAGAGTTGCTAAATCCACCATAAAGATAATATGAACACACATAGACACAAGAATATACACACACACACGCATACACACACACGCGCACACACGCGCGCGCGCACACACACTTACACACACACACACGCACACATACACAATCCATATATAACACAATTGATTATTCCACATGTTTCTTACCATTTAACCTCTTGTTTTTTATAATAAAGGCATCGTACTTACCCTACCTTACCTTAACTCTTGATAAATCCTAGTTCATAATAATTGTTAACATGTAGATGGATTGGATGTCCCCCGTAACACAGGATCTTCCTAGCTCGGGGGCCATTGATCACTGTGTTTTCTTATTAATTAATGTATCTAGTTTATTAAGTCGTATATTATAAAATACACCGAATTGTATTTTTTTTTTTGGCGTTACGTTATTATTATTATTATTATAGTATGCTTGTTAGCGAACCTAGCAGTATTATAAATCATAATTGAACTGCCGTAGGTATATATTTGGCAAGTCTAAAAAGGTATTAAATTATTATTTAGTGCCGGTTTCTTTTTATATTGAAAAGATAATTTTATTACTTTATATTTCATTTAAGGCTTCTCAGTACTTAATCAGCATATCATATTAAGACTCTTATGGCTCAGGACTACGAAGTATACGTAAGTTTTAAGTCAGTATTTAAAATAGAATTTATTTTTGTTTATAAAGCAGTATAAACTTTTTTCAAGAATTTTAGTATAGAAATTTTTAAAAATCTTCTTTCTTCGAATTGTTTTGAGTACAGGCTTTCAAGGTATTATCATTACTATTTGAAATTTTGAGTCAGTTTGCAGCTAGAAGTAAAATATAAATTAAAAAGTTTACTAATTTTATCACAGCAAATAAACAGTAGAAAACGAAACAAATACCAAGCACTTAAATTCTAAGCTCTCCTAAAATTGTTTTCTTAAATCTTAACAAATTAGTTTCTTAAAGTTTTAATATTTTTGAGACCTTGTCAGTATAATCTGAAGGTTTGAGAAAGGTAGACACATTTTTTTAAACATCGCATCGATACAAACATTTAGCAGTAATGATTCGTAATTTCTTTTTGTAATACTTCAGAAGATCCTTTTGAATACAAAACAATCTTTACCGTTTCCTAACTGGAATTCTTTTCAAGACAAAAAAGTCAACGGTGCGGAAATGTTTGGGAAAAAAGAATGTTTTCTACAGTTTATAGTGATGTTTCATACAAACACAAGAAGTAGGTTTCTTAATTTTGCTGTAATCTACAAAATTCTATAATATGTCAATTAGTTCTAAGTAGAAACACGTCATGGCGATAGACAATACTAAATAAACGGACATGTTTAATACTAATTAATATAATAAATTCTATTATGAGTTGATTTGTTTGTTACGCTTTCATGTCTTAACTATTCGACTGATAATGATGAAATTTTGCATACAAGTTGTCACGGGTACAGAAAAGGACATAGAGTACCATTTATCCAGCAAACAGTACTGTTGCCTAAGGAAGCTTGTAGTAGATATTTATAAGCTCTCAAATACAGAGATCTGGGCGAATAACTAACTCTCATCTAAAACACATCACACAGAAACTTATCAAAATTCATATTCAAATAATATTGTTACACTAAGTGCTAATTCTCGGCATTGTGTGGAAGACTCTGTAGTTCCGTCTAATAATTTATTACAGCGCCATCTATTGAAGTCTTACGGAACTACGTAGATTCGTCGGTACGAGTAAAGTGAAGAGAACGCTGGCACATTCTCGAATCAACGCATTATTTACAGACCGGGTATGACGTTTCTAGAAAACTCCGGAAAGGCTTTAACCGGGTACTCGCCGAGTCAGTTTACAATCGTAAGTGGTCAAGTAGTCATCGAAGCGAACGGAAGCGAAAATACTACGGAGATTGAAGCAGTTACAGTGGAAAAGTGTAGTATAGTGTTGTTGTGGTTTAAATTTAATTGTGTGCTAGAATAAAACGTTTTAGTCGGTAATATTGTTTAACATTCTTATCCGAACCCAGCACGTAACAATATTTACCAAACATCCGCAACTTGCAACTATAAATATCAAAGGAGGAAATAAATAATAAATATTAGCGAATGTAATGGTGAAAATCTAATATGCTACCCACACCTTAATATATTCCGGGCCTCAAATAGCTGTCACAGCCCATTAATTTAACAATAATGTAATATTAATAGCAGTAGAATCGCTAACTGTATGTTTGAAACATGTAGGCGAGAGTACGCTAGTTATATTAAATTCTGCGGTCGGAGTCTACGTTGTCGGCGCGACACCGCGCTCGCGTGTGGAAGGGCGTTAAGACTGCGAGCTTAGTGATTTCGTACAGCGAAATGATTTAGTAACTCGCGTCCCGGCCCCGCTTGCGTCTTGTCACATGCCATTGTTTCACCTCATCACGATTCGCCAGACGTACGCTTTGGTGTGTTCCATTTTGTTCTTGGTTTTCATCTTAAATATTTAGGTAGGTATCAGCACTACGGGAAAATTTAATCTGTGTATTTTGATGATTTAATGTCGAAACGAAAAGGTTTCAACAAAATAATCGTAATAAGTCAATACAAAGTATTTAAATTGATTATTATAAACAGTATTCAGTATGTGAATATAAAGGTATATTTGTAATATTTTTAAGCTCGTATAATATTATAAATTAGTATTATGAAAACGTCAATCATGAAACAACTTTAAAACTAAAGAAAGATTTAGAATGAATTGAATAGAAGAACAATTTAATTAAGCACTGCGTAAATATAACAATAGTCATTGAGTCATATAGTTACATCTGGATGTACATCGGTGTATGTTTATATTTACACAAACTCATTGAAATGTATGCAAGTACTTATATCTCATTCCTAGTACGAAACTAGGAAGACATTTCTCCTCTACAATTGCCACAACCCTTAGATAACTAATAAAAATAACTTACTTTCTCATGGCATGTGTAATTTAGTCTTTATCCTGGCCTATATTCTACTGTATCGGGGTCGGTTGATTTCAGCTAAAGTTTTACTACGAACAAACCTTCATAGTTCAAAGAGATAATTACTTCTTAAGTTAGACAAGCCTTTTGAATATTTGTGCGTACTGATTCCTATACTAACTATCATAGACACCTTAGACAAACGGCTTTACGTGCTCACCGAGGCACGGCAGAGAATGTAGCTGGTAACCCAATTTTGAGTTTGATAGCGATAACGTGGGTTAACCTTGCAGATCGATAAATAATCGGCACTGTATTAACTTAAAAAGTAAAGGTGTAATTTTAAAGAAAATAACAATATATTATTTTCCAGCTAACCCACAATATCGTATAATCATAAATCTATTTTTAGACATCATAAAAATTCTGATTGAATTCCAACTTTGCCTCAATAAATCAACTAGTGTCAGATAAGTTCGCTGTCATCAATTTTACGTAGTCATTAATCATCACTCAAGTTATGAGTACAATCATTATTTATTCGCGGGTTCAGAGCGGAAAAGCCCTTTTAAACAAATGGCTGGTCGCGTTCTCTGCGTTATGTTCAGTACATCTGAAGCATGTTTATAACAATTTCATGGGTTACCCGAGAATTCTTCTTAAGCGACTTAAATTTTAGAGTTGAAATGTTTTTTCCTTAGCACGTGGCACTTTAAGTGGAAATATTTATGTTGTGCTTGTGACATATGAGGTCTCACGGTGTGTTTCTTATTTTAAATTATGAATGCTTGCACAGACTGTGGTATTTAGAAGTAACTTTATTATTCGTCAACATATTAAAATACTAGCAAGTGTGTTGCAAATGTCTAATATTAAATAATATCAATATTATATTATAATATTATAATCTTATATTAATATTATTCTTGTTAACCCTATTTAAGGCAAATGCTGATTATTTTCCTATCCCTTCGGAAAACAGAGTCCATTACATGTATACTAGATTTTGGCCTCGGCTTTACTCGCGTAAATGTACGTTAAGTTAGTAACAGTACTTTCTTCTGGATGAAATGTACCCTATGACCTATTCTGTTCCCCTGACAACATGTATGCCTGTTTATAGTTTTTGGTAATCGGTCAAGTAAAGGCGTGAAAGCGTAACAAACAATAAATCAACAGAGCAATAAACCAACCTACGACCTCTAGGTCAGCAGTGCGACGTCTTTATCATTGAATAAATGAATTGTGTATCGGTCACAATTCACTTAGGTACTTGTGTAAATGTGATTGAAGAATAGAAACAGTTTTAACGTCTGACGAACAACGAGAGGTGTAAAAGATTAACACCTATTTTTTATGTGTCCGTTTATGACTATACATATATAAGGAATATATAGTCATAAACTACTATGTATCCCTTTTAAAATAAATACCTTGTTTATGGTGTCTTAGTCTTTTACAGATATTGGAGCATAAACTGAGACTTAAACCTTTTCTGGTTCAAATGCTAGTTATTGTAGGTAATAATAATAATAATAACCCCTCTAGGCCTGTGGTTATCTCATCATGAGACTAACGCGATCTTACTTATCGTACTTAAGCTTTTAATATATCACCTTCACCTTGTGATATATATAAAAAATGTATCATCAGGTTAACTTACAAACCACAGGGCAGCTTGTGGCGAGCTGAATGTGAGTGGCGATACTGCGGTTCTGAACGCCACAGAGAGTCGGTTAGAGCCTCGTCCTCGGCTTGCCTTCACTGGTTGGCTGGGTGGAATTAAACACCCACTCCCATAGACCAGATTCATTAGATTCCATATGTAGCAATAGTCTCCTACACCTGCCGCGGCTAGTGTCTCGGTAAGTGTTCTATCTCACTTTAAACTAAAACTCTCGAAGGGCCTCTGCATGTTGGACCCATGTCCCCGTGTAAGCCGCCCAAAGGGCCGGGTATTTTCCCAACGTATTAGGGAAATACCCGTGAAAGAGAAATATAATAATAATGTGTATTTTAATGTTGTATCTTTCTTTTTTATTAACTAGGATGATTACGTTGCTTCAGTTGTATTATATTATTAATATAAACTTGATAACAGTTAGTCGACACGTCGCGGTACTTCATGATCGAAAAGAGACCACATATCTTTGAATATACCAATTTAATAAATAATCGACCAAAAAACTGTGCTTCTGAATATATCCCGCATACAAAAACTCGACGTTTTTTTTGTCTGCTATCAGTATACGTATGTGAGGTTTGTTAAAGAACCTTATTTCGTCATACAAAGGGCCCGTGCTTTGGAATAATGAGGTTCACACAAGAGTACTCTCGAGCGTCGTTCCTCCTATTTCAAAACTTGACTTTAAGCCTTCAAGACATGAGATGTGGAAAAGAACTTTTAACAGACTCTTTTGTTGAGTTATTCTTTATTAGTTCTGCGGTACATGTTTATACGGAGTAGTTTGTAGTTAATGGTTATTTCGAAGAACTCTTTGTTTAAAGTTTTCTTGTTATGCTTTTATATAATATATTATGTTCATAGAAATAAGAAGTCAGAAATGTAAACTAAGTAGGTTTTGGGTATGTAAAAATAATGAATGGCGTAAATTGATGACTACTACTGCTGGACTTCTATACATATAAAAATGTTTTAAAGTATTATTATTTTATAAAAGACTACGAGACATACCTATGCACACTGAGTCACGCAGTCTCTCATAAGCATTTTATAAGAGAGGGCGGTAAGACCTCCATGTAAGTCATTACTTCGTCACTATCAATATTTGGTACTTGTGTGAGATAGAGAATATAGAAAGACCGAGGCTAGATTGTCTCTGTCAGCTTCTTAATTGTTACCTAAAACCAGGCGATACCCTTCTGTAGAAATGTTATTTTAGAATGCTACAACGTTAATTTCGGAATAAAATATTCATTGGTTAATTCATTGCTTTAGGATAGTTATAGGAATAAAGGTTACTTTTGCTACATCAAGCAGATTTGACATCAAAAACAAAACCAAATTGTCACCCAAACGAAATGAATACGCACATCAAAGGATCCCTATCTAACTAAAGTAACAAACGATTTCCGAATAGATCATTCACTCAAATACATTTCGAAAAATCTTTGTACCTTCCAAACTAAATATAAAGCTAGAAACACGTTACAAAACATAAAAGCGTTGTAGTTTGTTTTATAAGGCACGATATAAAAATCTATTACGTTCCAATTTCTCAAACGTTTACCTGATACGATATATCCTTTTATTATCCGTATAGTTCGACGGGATCAATAGCGACTCCTTTAGAAATGTTGTATCATTGTTTATGGAAAGTCATTCCAATCAGACTGTACAAAGGAGAGACATATCGCTGCTGTCTCGTGTATACTCGTTAATCTTAATCTTCCTATCTTGCCGGTCACGCTTGGCTTAGTTGAATGAAGGAATGACGTGAAATAATAACTATTTTCAATCGAAGACGCTTTATTGAGTGGGCTGTTGTTGCTTTGTTTGTTTTCTGTTTGTTTGGGGTGAAGCCTTTGTCTTTTACATAAAAAGGCAAAGGATTTTCTATTAACTAGATTTGATTTAGTAATAAAAGTGCGCGCTTAGGTAGAATTACGATAGCGAGCCCCAATCTGGCAGCGTTTATAGTCGCCGCAGGCAGTATCAAGCGCCGGGAAGTGCTGACAAGTTCTGATGTACAATAAATACTTCACGCTGCTTTTTAACCGACTTCAAAAAAAGGAGGTGGTTCTCAATTCGACTTTGTTTTTTTTTATGCGTGTTACCTCTTAACTTTTTTCTAGGTGAACCGATTTTGATTATTCTTTTTTTATTTGAAAGCTGGTGCTTCCCATTTGATCCCATTTATTTTTGATCAATATCTAACCATTAGCTTTCCTAAATAATACGTATTCGGTTGACTTCGGCTACATTGATGATGTTCTAATTTTTGGCAACAACAAACAACTGTGTGGTTTGGAAGCCCCTCGTAGTGTTTCCTGGTAGCGCCATTCTAATTTGGTGATATTCTGATAAAGATCTACGGTTTTATACAACAGCATTCTTTAATAAATGCCATCAAATCTGCCGTGATTGCTACAATCACATGTATATTTATTGTTTATACAATTCCAAATTGGTTTTTGATAGCTTTTAATAGGTATATTTAACTGTTAAGCTCAACAAGGTATACACAAAAAAGCTAATAACAAAATTATTTCTATATTCAGACAAATAAAATCAGTAATCGAACTTTAGATTCACTAAAAACCGAGAAATAAACAATAAACAAAAAAATTAACAAAATAGAAAATCGACTTCAAGTATGAATACTCTAAAACATTATTTAATTATTCACAAGAATACGCAATTATTTTGTAACTTTTTAGTGCATTTTTTGTTTTACAATAGTCTTTATCAAAGTCGGATTTGCTTTTTTCTTAAAATTTTGTTTATTATGTCTGACGATTGCGGTCATACACTGTCTATAAACATCTATAAAAATGGAGATGGGGTTTGGCAAAGTTTTATAAGGTAATCTGTCAAGAATAGTAGATAACCTTAAATCTCTAGAATAGTAATTACAGAATTAGTAACTACTAACATAGCTCATAGATAGATAATGTTTGATAAATTAGTGTACTAATACCTCACTGTATGTCTCCTTACTTGGTAGTAATATGTGAAAACGTAGTGGATTGTACCTTTACCCATTGTTATAATTATGTTTCTGTTCGTAATATAAATTGAACAATTGTTTGTTTTCCTATGAAATAAAATAAAGAAACTATGTGAGATCTAAAAACATAGCAGGCTAAATATGAGTGAAATATACCTCTGCCTGCTTCTTAAGGTATATACGCGAGAGAATACATATTTATTTAAAATTTTCGCCTCACATATGATAGTCGTCAGGTTCCAAAAAGAATATAAAGAACAAGAAAAGCCTTTGATTAATATAACTAACAGCTGCTTTAAAATATCTAGATATTATAATAAACATATATTGTTCAAGATTACCGGTTAAAAAAAGACACTATTTAACCGGTAGTGTAACCACTACCACTACTAGTTTGAAACTATTTGAATAAACATTTATTTAATTATAACGGTTGTACACCATTTATAATACTTAGATATAAGATAGGAAAACATGAAACAAATACAAAATTAAAGCAAAGATATAAAACAAATAAACAATTATATGGATACCAAGACAAACAATCATTCCTTCCTCTCACAAAACCGCTGACACACTAACAATATATTCGGCCATCCATCCGCAAACAAGTCACAGTCAGGATTGGCGTACAGAAGAGCGTTGAGAGCAGAAAGCGAGCGCTGTATGGGTGACTTAGCGCGCTACGGTGCGACATGATGGCACGACAAACAACATGTGCCTTCGGTTGCGACGGTAGTTATTAGGAACAAAAGATCGACACAGCTCGTCTTGAATATCTGGTGCATCAATTTTTCCCTCAGAATGTTGCACATGGCTATAAGTTGGTGCATCTCCCGTCTGACTTCCAATGAGTTATATCCTAGACAACCCAAAAGAAACATTGTGAGATACATGTATGGATAATATCCATAGACACGCTTGTACAGGTATCTTAGGAAGGCTTTTTGCACCTTTTCAAGCAGAAGAGCGTATGTGCTCCCATGTGGATTCCACTCACACATACTGCTTGTAAGCTTGCAACGAACCAATGCCCCAAAAAGTAACCTAATGACGTGATGGTTACTGAAATCGCTAGAATTTCTAAGGATGAAACCCAAACGCTGATAAGACTCTCTCGCCAACGCAGAAATATGGCCATAAATGTTAATTTAGGGTCGAATGAACGAGTAACACCCAAGTCCTTCATGGTGGTTAGACGAGTAAACATGAATAACAGCAAAATACAGCTAAATCAGACTTCACTTTAAAACTACATCATACATAATAACATACATCTAACTAAGCATGACTCCCACACAGGTAGTTATAATATGTAATAAGCTAATCCTGTAATGGTTATATGTATATATACTTTGTAAGAGAAATAAATGTACAAAAATTATAAAAAACTTTTTAAAGGCACCGTGTATCAAAAGCATTTTAATATACAGGGTGTCCGGTAATTAATGGATAACCTTGAAATGTCTTATAGTAGAACTGAAGGCCGTTCAGAAAAAATGAAAAAAATAATAATAAAAAAATAAAAAATAAAAATATTAGGAAGTGCAAGCTATATAAGCATAGCATACTTTTGACTGTCTATCTATTAGCATAATTAGTGTTTAATAATAAAACAACAAAAAACCGATGGATTTCATTCATTTATGGTCGTAGTATACTATATAAATAATATAAAATAACTCTTTAAGTAGTCATAGTAATCACTTAGTTTATAATGTAATTCGTAAGTTTTATATACAAATAATAATATTTTCATAAGTATTGCTTTAGAATTTATATCTATATTATACAGTATCTGCCCTTAATGCCCGTGGCACAGGTTTACCCTTTGTTTTTTTTTTTTACCTGTGGGAATGCAATGACGCATATCCCTCCGCGGGGGCGGGCGGAGGGATTATGTCGGACTCACCGGGGTAAAATAAAGATGTTAAAAAAGATAATGTACCTCCCGGAATACCGACTAAACCTACCACGGTGTTCCTCGACACAACCACTATCGACGGGGCCGCGCGAATCGCTTTCGCATGCGGTCGCGACCCCGCCGAGGTTACGGCCCGCCGTATGAAACGGCAGGCCACTAAACCACGAAAGACCTACCCAAAATAGGCACTACTTCACATAAAACCCTACTGTCTCCCCCTAGAGGGGAGACGGACTCGACACAGAGGCGCGCGTGGGAACACGCACGCCGCCTCTCGGACCTGGTGCTGAACGGATGGCGGGCAGGCCCACAAAGCCCGCCACCCCCAGATCAAACCTCAGGGTGGCTGGAGGTCATCGCGCGCCCTTCGTCGCCCGGCTCTGCGGTTGGGGAGAGGGTTTAAACGCTCGCTCTCCCGCTCCGCCGCCTCCTTGATGGAAATTACTTCCTCGCAGAAGGAGGCGACGGCGTTCCGCGACCTCTCACTCCGGACCATAGACTGAACTACGGCCGGGAGCGAGAGGGCAACCGATCCGACTGCCGCTATCAACTCACGGCGCTGCGATGCCCAGGCGGGGCAAACCGCCAAAGTGTGCGGCGCCGTGTCCTCTATAACGTCGCGGCAGTCGCCGCAGTGGTGACAACCGGGCGTCTCTTGCCGGCGTATACGACACAGGAACTGGCCAAAACAACCGTGGCCAGTCAGTACCTGTGTCAGCCGGAAGGTGAGGGTGCCATGCCGCCTCTCCAGCCACTTCTCAAAAACGGGACTTACCGCCACGATCGTGGCGTGCCCGGCACTGGGGTGCACAAGTCGCTCCTTCCAATTCGCCACTAGGACCTGGCGGAGCTCGGACCTTGCCGCCTCGATAGCGGGAAAAACAGATCCTTCGCCCCGAGCTAGCGCCTCCTGGCGCCAATGATAGAGCGACGCCAGGAGCGCCGCTTCCAGGTCCCATGGCATCGATCTGGCGAGGAGGCTCGCAGCCTCGAACGAGATCGTGCGGTATCCTCTAATGAACCTGACGGCCATGGCGCGCTGTGGTGCACGAAACGCCGAGATGTTGCGGGCCGTCAGGTTGTCCGCCCAAACTGGGGCCCCGTATAGGGCCATGGACCGCACAGGCACAGGTTTACCCTAGTACAGGCACCCCTTATATTATACCTTTACGATGTAACCTAAGCTCTGTATCCTTTTTTGTACCAATTTAAGTTGAATAAATGATTATTATTATTATGTTTCTCTTATCACAGGTACTTTCTAACATATTATATTAGAAAATACCTGGCCCTTTGGGAGGCTTACACGGAGACATGGGTCCAACGTGAAGAGGCCCTTCGAGAGTTTTAATCAAAGGTGTGATGGAACACCTACAGCGGCACTAGCCGCAGCAGGCGTAGGACTATTGCTACGTATAGATTCTAATATATGGGCTATAGGTATGGGTGTTTGGTGGACCGGTATATTGCTAACTATGGATGAAAAACGGCGTCTTGCCTGAATACTCTAATAGCATCAATGCAATGGGCAGACGGTGACTCGCCAACTCACTAGATGGGCCCCCTGATAAGCCACTATAGGCATACAAGCCAGCAGCAGAGGGCAACACCGGTGCGAGTGGCTAGGGGTGTCGAGCGGTGCGGCGCCGGTTTCACCATCACGGGTCTCGTGACAACAGAGACCCGGAGCGGGTTTCCCCGTAGTTATGCCCTTGAAAATGACACTTCCACCCCCAAGCATATAGCTCTAGCGGCCCCCCTCTGACCGGCCGACCAAGGCAAGCCAGAGTTGAGAGTCCTACGGACGCTCTTGAAGTTCCACCCCAGCCAACCAGTAACGGCAAGCCGGGGACGAGGCCCTAACCAACTCTCTGAGGCATTCAGGACCGCAGTGTCGCCACTCACATTCAGCCCGCCACAAGCTGCCCTGCGGTTTGTGCGCTTTAATTTAACCTGGTGATACATTTTTTGTTTATATCACAAGGCGAAGGTGATAGTTTTAAAGCTAGTATACTGTGCCCTCCGATATCGCGTTAGTCTCATGATGAGATAGCGACTGTCTCAGAGGGGTTATTTTTATTATTATTATTACATGGTAATTAAAAAAAAACACATATCTCAGTAGTTAGGATATTTTTTTTTCCATATTTTTTTCTGGACAGCCATCAGTTCCACTATAAGACATTTCCAGGTTATCCATTAATTACCGGACAACCTGTATATATTTTTAATATTCATGGTAGATTAGGCAAATTGTTTCTTGAAAACATCCAGTGAATTATACGAGTGCGATACGAAAAATGTGTGTGCCACAGTTATATTCTGAGCATAAGTGTACTCTGTGTTCGTAATTTTAATATTTGTGCACCTCTTCAATGCGTGTGTTTTTAAATATAAAAACATGAAATATTTTACGTGAAAATGTAAACTTCGACAAGATAATTACTTTTTAGCTTTTACACAGATGAAAATATATTATGTCTTTATTTTCTGTTTATTATATCAGTATTTACTCATGAGTTGGTCTTATTAATCACAATTACTTAGGTATGCTTAGAGCTACATTTATTTTTATATTCTTCAGCATAAAGGAGCGCTTGTTAGCGTAGAAAAATAATATTATGTTAACAAATAGTTTCTCGGGTGCCGTGGTTCAATAGTGTTGAAACATCACGTTCTTTTATTGTTAAAATGCATAGACTCCGTTCAGGACATTATCCGTCGGCTAAGTTTACATACCTCATGCGTAAAAGTGAATCGCCAAATTGTGAGCTTTGTCATACAGTGCAGGATGTATACCATTTGCTGACGGATTGTGTCAAGAACGAGAGACAACGACAAAGTATATTCCATAAATTTAAGTGTAATAGATTTGATGTGGGAAGCATCCAAAGTATATTGGCCGAACCAGTGAGTGAGGCTGCAAGGTCAATATCTAGCCTGGTAGGTTAAATTATATTTATTTTATTGTAGTTTTAGTTTTGGTTACAATGGGACTGGCGTATTGCCATAGCAATAAAAGTCCCTAAATAAAAATGAAAAAAAAAAAAAATCAACACAAATAGTTTTGGTTATTATTTGCAACTATAGCGTTCTAAAAATACTTCGTGTATAGGTATGATATTACAGGCTACGTAAAGCTAAGGTAAAACAGTTATACGTCTAACGTAACATTTAAAAAATATCTCACGCACTACATGTAAAGATCTGTATCGCAAAATACAATAAACGAACATAAAGTTCACCCAGACTAAAAATAATCATTTGTGGAACATACAAATAATTGTTTCATGTGGGATTCAAACTCACATCATTTAGCGTGCGGTGGCAACGGTGACTCGGCTTCCTATTGTAAAATCTATGCAGTGAAGTACACTTAGACATGATATGGTCAAAACCATAGATTTATATCATGATTTAGTGTAAAGGATTTATGAAATGACAAAAATAAAAATAGCTTTTTCACTAGAATTTTGCTTTTGTTTGGTGCTCATGTAATATGAGTGTGTGATAGGAGAGCGTTATGGTGTAAAAAAGATATATTGGCAAGAACGGATAATGGACGTCAAAAGACTGACCAAGATAGTATATAAGGCAAATTTCAATGAACCGAAAGGAGAAGATGACGATGAATAATTTCTGATCAAATCGGCGACATTTTGAAGAAACCCAGGTTTATAATACCTTAAGCTGTTGAGCTTGCATTAAGAAGAAATAATAAAAGTAAATAAAGCAAAAGAGTTATGCGACGATCGTAGCATGTGGATATGCGTAGTCTCTGCCTGCTTCACCGAGAATCAGATATAATACTCAGAATGTATGTAGCTAGTTAAAAGTATATTGGCATCTAGGTATTATTAATTATTATATTTTACAAATGTACAGTCCTTTATTTCATTGTGATTCACAATTTGCTTCTATATTATGATTGTATGTACTTCTAACTCTAACATTAAGTACGAACTTTTGAATTGGTAAATTAAAAATCACTTTTAGACGTAATTATATGTGAATAACCCGGTATTAGAAAACTGGTCAATTTTTAGGTTGTTGACATCAATTACTATATCTATCCCAGTATAATTTGTTTTCAAACAGGAATATAATAAATTGATAAGTGAGAAGAGTTCAGCATCAACAACTTTTTTCTATCGTAGCCTCTTTCTTATACCTGGGGCAGAGATTGTTCTGCTCGGTTTCTACTTGTGAAATAGGTATTTTAAAAGTAATCACGTTCAAGTTCTCTTTTTAAATATTATTGTAAATATTCATAGCAGTTCGTAACAGTATATATGAGTATTGTAGAAATTCTTCAGATTTATTTGCCGCTATAATTATTATGATCGACGTTAAACTAAGACATTGTAAACCTTTATGCTGTTTTTAATATTTGAATAGAGGCAGAATGCAGCGAATACCTACAGAAAGCCTTTTTATTTAGTTTTGCTTAAAGAGATTTGTTATTATCGTATCTAAAACTATTCGCTCTGATACGGGGGGGGCCACCAAAGCAACAACTGCTTCGTTGAATATATTCTTACTAAAACAGAAAACAACTCAAATCTGTAGTACTGAAGTATGGCCTCCACAAAAATCACACCCACATTATGTTTTTGTTATTGTGGGCAATCGTCAAATGATTCTCTTTGCTCCAGGCCCGGGCGACATGAAAGGTTGTCTTAGACTTGAAGTGGCTAAAACCACATCCATGATCCTTCTCTTGCATTCCAGGGTCGTGGGATTCCTTACGGAGAAATCAGCGACACGACGGTATTTTCAATGATTAATATGATTTTCTTAACCTGACATCTGCTGGAATGGCAAGACATGGCCGCTGCAAAACAATTATGCCTTAAGCGCCAAGTCTCTTTGTTATCACCAATAGGGGCTTGGCTGCTAGCACAATGAAGCCTTTTTTGCCGGAATGGCAATGCGCGAGTTATACTTTGGTATTACACCTATCCATGCTATAAAAGTGCTCATCATTAGACTTTGCACCTTGTGCAAAATATATAAAATATACTTTTTTTTATACTAAGGTTGCAAACAAGCATTTGTCCCACATGATGGTAAGTGGTCTTCGTAGCCTATGGACGCCTGCAACACCGGAGGCATCACTTACGCGTTGCCAACCCTTTTGGAATAAAAGAAAGTGCAAGGAGCGGGGTGGAGGAAATATAGTGATTGAGCCGCCAGCACTTTCACTCACCGAACGCAACACAACAGTAGGAATACTGCTATTTTACGTCGATATTCTATGAGAGGGTAGTCCTTCACCAGTCGAGCCGGCCCATTCATGCTGAAATCAGCGAGGCTCTACTACTTATAAAATATCTACTATATCTCAATCAATCAATCAATCAGAATCTACATTAACTTTAAGTAGTATAATTTTATGTGAAAAAAGAAATGTTAATTCGATACATTTATTCGAAGAACGCGTACACTCATTCAACGAAGATGGTTTATACGGTACGATCTCTTTAAAATTTAAATCATCTATTACACATTAATCATCGGCACGCCATGTATAAAACAGCTAAAATGCTTTATAACTAACTCAAAAAGGCTACAAAGGTTTAAAATAAAGACATGGCAAAATAACAACTTACATCACAATAGCTGAAGCAATCATTTTTAATATCTGTAATGGTTACCCTGTTGTCGAGTACTATGCGACCTCTAGATTTATAAACATTAAAACAACGCAGACAAAGAACACTCACACAAGGAGCAACTATTTGTGCCATATGAAGTTCGAACCCACAACAATGTACGCAGTTTGTAGCAAGGAGATTGCCTTCCCCACTGCACCATCACCATAATAATTTAGTTGGGCTATGTTTATCTTGGTTTCAATATCCCATTGGGCCTGCATGATTTGCAGGAATAAAAATAAATAAATTACGATATCAAATCATGATAGCATACACTTTGAAAAAAATTTGGTAGGCCATACATTTTGGGATTCTTTCTCGAACTTTTCATACATTGACATCATTCTACAAAAAATGAATAATCATAACATTAACTTTTTTAAAGAACTGCATAAATTAAATTCAGAATAATTTCATTAATGCAAAAGTGCATGCTTCACTTCAAAATATTATTATGAAAAACAAATGAAAATGTTCGAGATCACCAAAGGAGATATCTTTACAAATTAATTAAGGAGAAAGTCCATGGTATTTCCGGCACGCGAGAGTCCGCTCCTTTTAGAATGTTCAAGCAAAAGCAAAAGCTGGGATACCTTTCATTTCGAAGATGGCCGGAATATTTCAACGCTAAATACAATGTAACAATCTGAAGGGCGAGGTGGAACTTTGTCAGCTCGTTTGGCCCCCGCACGATCTAGAAAGTTATCTTGGAGTGCATCGGAATTACAACGTGCTTCCAACTTCGCGATTCGAATCGGAATACGACGTGTGGATCTACTGCCGCTGGATACGCCTCTTTAGCTATTGACTAGAACAAAACCCGAATATTCGACATGAGCGTGCTCAAAAGTAGTAGTGCAATGTTTAGAAGTAGCCTACTTCTTCTTCGTTAGAGACTTAGCTGTGTAATTAAGTTATAAATAAATATGCTTAACACAAATAAACTGCGACAGTAAAATTAGGCTCTTATTTATTAACTTGAAATATGTGAATAAAACGTATAAAATATATATGCAATATTTTTAAATAGTTCTTTAGAATTAAATATCACGTGAAACTACCTTTTAGCTTTAACCAAACAATTAGTAGTTATCCTGATAGATAGGATGGCATAATTATATTACATAAATAACTATCGAATCTTATTATTAGTTAAAAAGAAACAACACCAGTGTGCCAAGATAGTGTCTATGACAAAGTGAATACTTTTTGACCAAACTGAATGATCTCGCTTAGTAAGTCGCTGCACGTCAAATGATATTGGGTTGTTGTACCAATAGTAGTTTATCGCGAAAACTTGGATGGCGTGATTCTATCGGAAGATATGTCGTTAATGTCTTTGTTGTATGCAGTGTTAGTACAAAGTCAGAGAACAACTACTTATTATTATAACTATGAGTAATCATTTAGTGCTTATAGTAAGAAATAAATGAAGAAGTGAAGAATTTTTAATGTCTGAATATAAGTAGCCCGTTTTCTGTAATTATATTCTCTACTGAAAATGTTGATTATACTACTAGTTCACTGCGTTTGTAACTACGTTCGGTAGCTAGCAATAGGCTCAGCCTTTATTAAAATATCTAAAATAATATCTAAACTTTGAGAATGATAGTGATAACAATCTCGTTATTACGATGTCTTCATTCAGGTATAGTTTATAGTGTGCTACAGTCAGCGATGCGTAATGAAACTTGCAATATTTTCCTTTCCAGATAGACTTTATTTCTTCGTTATTAAGGTACACATTTGTGTAAAACGCTACGTGCTAACTTTGAAGAGATACCTACGAGAGTAAGCGAACTTCGAGTGCGCTTGAATGATAAGTTTCCAAGTAGAATTGGGAATTCACGGTTCTAAAAGTTGATGAAATGACAGCTGAAGCTATATATTTGACAGGTGGTAAGATATTTATGGAATATTGAATAGTTTTATGACCTGTTTACGTGCGCGCGTTGGTAACATTTCACTTACAGCTGAGTAAAACGTGATGTGTGAAAGGTTCTTCGTGAAATACGACAATGTATGTTGGATCATAGCGGTCAACCGATCTTTGTTGAAGTAGTATTCGAAAGTATTAGCACATCATTGTTCAGATTGGTGAAATTGTACGGTTAGTGGGCTCAACACATTTTAAGAATAAAAAAGCCTTGCTTGAAAAGCCTTTCTTTCGAAAAAATATATGAAGTCCTTCGTCATATATTTCTCGTGAGGCCTTTCTTTTTAATCTTTAATTGTATCTTTTTTTAATTTTAATCTTTTTTTATCTTCGTTGATGTCTATAACTGATGTGATGGTAGCTAATGCTGAAGTCTCAGCATTAGCTGCCATCGCGCTGGGTGTTGTGGGTTCAAAACCCATCGGGACAATTATTGTGTGATGAACTAATGATTGTTCTGATTTCGGGTGTACTCATAATGAATTTGGTTAGGCCTGTACTCCGCGCTGGTTGTTATTGAGAATTCTTAAATATGCAAGTTGCTGCAAGGTCTTTTCCTTTATTTCTTAAGCGAGCACTAATTAACTATTTAATAAGTACGTATAAAGTCGAAAAGTTAGAAATGCGTGCCATGGGATTGAACTGAAGCTGACAGTGTGTGTGGTCACGATTTCTCTACTAGGGTATTTCAATTCCATGCTACGGTATTCGTTTACGTTTTTCCGTAAACAATTTAGTCACTAGGATTACCCTACATATTACAGCCTGATAGGTATAATTTCTCATACTCAAAAATTTCCGCTACAAGTTCAAAATGTTAATTTATACTTAACGCTAGCGTGCTTGGTCCAGTTTTACGGTAAGTTTCTAGTGCATTACTCGTAAATTACAAGTTTCATCGTTTCCAAAGGAATTCAGTCGTGTACAGTCAGAAGCAAATGTTTACTTTGATGTAAATGTTTGCGGGTGATACTTGAAATATAGACTGCTTTGGCCGTTTCACTTTTAGAAATATATATATACCAAGGCGTGTTTGGCTGTAATTAAAAACTATATTTACGTTGCACTCACATATTCTAGTTATAACTTTAAGTAGAAGCTGTTTCTGCTTTGAGATTTCAACTTCTTTTTCTGAAATGGTTTTCGATATTATCATCATTTCTTTTTATTTATTTTTAACGATGAAGATTTTAGACTAGATTTCTTTGGTGGCACAGCGAGCGTGTATAAATGCTATGCATAAATAAGCAATAATTCGAGTTGGAAAAGGTCGCCAGGAATCGTGTCCGATTAACACCAATAGGTTCGTTCTCTTTAACGAATGACCTTAGCAAAATGTGGGTGTAAACACTCTGCCTACCCAATCAGGGATAAAGGCGTGAGTAATTAGTAAGATGTGAAATAGTCGTGTGGTATTACGCACCTACTTTAATTTTAGTACTAATATTCACAATTTATTTATTATCCTATATTAGTACGTTGCCAACTTGGTTCAACCCAAAAAAAAACTACGCTTAAAACAAAAATAATTTATTTTATTACCTAAAATTATTACTCAGACTCTACACGATTTTTCCACGGGATAGTTGAGGTCGTAATAAGTGATGAGTTACCCGCAAGTATTCCAGACTCCCGCCGGGGACAGCTTGATGTAAACTCTTGCCAGATGGAATGGAAATTGCCACCTTCTAACGTGATTTCATAAAATAATTTTCAAGTGATGCTGACGGGACAAAACTGCTATTTTTAATACTACTTATGCAAACGTAGTCGTAGTAATATTATAAACTATCTATTCCTCGGCAACAGTACTTTTTCCCGTAAGAAAGATACCTGCTGTACCCTTGACAACGTGTATGCGAAATTTCATGATAATCGGTTGAATAGCTAATGCATGAAAGCGCTAAAATCACTCACATTCGCATTTATAATATTGATAATAATTAATAGTTAATATAGTTAGGATTGCAGTGTTTTAAACTTGAAAAATAACAAGAAAGAAGCAAGGAATCCATTCTTTAAAATACCCTTTACGTATAGTGCGCGCGCTAGTGTTAGTTAACACTAGATTGGTTCAAATATGTCATAATCAGCGTAATGACGGTAGTAGAGTGACTACTAAAGCCTTCGCGCCATCAAAGTTACTTATATATCTTTATATTTAATTGTTAAAAAATATATAACATTTTAAATTTAAAACTGTATCGCCTGTGTTTTATTAATCCAATATCGTGGAGGACCTTTACAAAGATTCAAACAACGGTCGCTACATATACCCAGACTCGATAAAGCAATTCGTGGTTCACACAAAATTATGTCCAGAGTGCGGATCGAACCGACAACACTCGGTGCAGTAGCCGCCACTTCGCCATTCGTGCAGTCAAAGCTTATCGTTTATTTAATAATGTATTTTAACAAAAGGATTAACAACTGAATGAGATACAACCTCACATTGATAATAGAACTTACTGCTGTAAAATGTATGTATACTAGCGATAGGTTATGTATTAATTCCTGTTCGACATTAAATTTATTTTCGGTGTCGTTCCATTTATTTAAAACAATAACGCTATCAGTGCTGCCACAAAGGGAGGTGTTGATGCAAATGAACGAAATAATCTGCGTGAACATTTTTGCTCTGTTGATGAAAAGTTATTTTCAATATTTTTATCATACAATAGAAGGTTTTCTGGATAGAGAAAAAGAGAGAGAGAATACTCGTATAAAGTAACATGAGAAGGGAAAATGAAAAAGTTGCCTGCGGAAACGTCGTCGATACAAGAATTGAAGCAAATGGAAAAACTTTGTCGAACACGATAAAAAGAAAATTAAAAGCTTTTTGATTTTAAGATGACATCGCGCGCTGATGCGTGCTTTTATTGAAGTTAAATGTGAAACCGACGAGAGCTTGACACATCTGCACATGATTTGTGAACGCACAGCCGCTATCGTCACGATAATAAACATTTACGACCACTGAAGATGCGACAGATACCAAATGAATGTTTCCATACAATTCGCATACTACAGTATTTTATCATAATATCGTGGCTATGTAAAATATGTAGAAGCTTTCCCCTATATTGCTTCCCTCCATCCAGCTGCTTACAAAATAAATGAAGTTGTTACATAATAGAATGAAGTTGTTTACGAAAGTTTCATTTTAAAATTGCATTCAACAAACTTTGTGCTTTAATCCGTTCAGGGACAAACTCAAAGCAGCTTTCGGTGGGCTTTACTCTGTCGGGCACCGCATGCGGATTTTGTCGGACAGTTGCAAGTGGCGCACCCTGTACATAGATTAATGTGTGACGCATACCGCATGACGCCTGACGTTCCGGCCACTTTGTAGTTTTGATTTTATGATTTCATGGGCGAGGCCGCGTGAGCTCGGTTAACCCGCCAATTTATGTCTTTGAATACTGCCGAATAAAATGGTATTTAATTTTAATATAACGTTGGAATTTCGAGCAGTGCGTTCATTGTTTGCACATGACAGTCCTATAGTTATGTTTCTGCAAAAATGTTACTGGCATGTACGTCTGTTACTTTATTTAAGCCGGAATTAATGAAAGTATTTAACAAAAAACACTTTGTAGATATTTCCAATCCGATATTGCAAAGGACGCGAAATATTATTTTATTGTGTACACGAAATTCATTGGACGTATGGATACGATATAATTTCGGTGTCTCATAGAATTCTCGTCTCGGAGCAAGGGTTAGCTCGTATCTTTTGTAGTAAACAATCATAGGTATGTTCATCGGAAACCTATCTGATAAAGCAGTATTATGCCGTTACAATAAATGATTCAATTTCCTTTACGCAAGTATCGGATCCACTTAAGTATTATGAAAGTAATAGAGGAGAGGGAATAGTTTTCTTGCTGACGCTCCTTTTACGATAATGACAGAAAACGCGGTCCAATATCTATAAAATATTACAACCTACTCATCCAAATGCCGGACCGTACTGGACTGGTTCGGAATGGGAACCTCGTTCATAGATTTGATTGTCAGAATTAACTTTAACAGACGCTTGAATAAGCTTTTGTAATAGATGGATTTTCAGAAATGGATAAATGTAATGAATTTTTGTTAAGAGTTATACTAAACGTTTTTGATGTACTAGCAAAATACTACTGTTAGTTTAATGGACTCTTGTAATTTATTGCTATTAACATAGTAGAGTTTTACAGTTTAGCTGTTAAATTGACTGCTAACTGCATATATTTAATCTCTCCTACTCACGCCCATATCTGCGAAGTGATAGAGGTGTAAAACACTAACATTTCTATAAGCCGTGCTTTAGGTTCCACGTTATAGAAGCGAGCCTATTGCCGTTTACTATACAGACAATTCTAGTCTGGATTACTTCACCAGCACTTGACTATCATTGTAAACCTATTCACAATACTTATCACTTACAATCATTCTGTAGAAAATGATGCATGGCCATCGGGATAATAAATAGTAAGTGCACAAGAATAAATTCGATAATATTCGAATACAATTAAACAAAACACGATACCTACTTGTACATATGTTCAAGTACAATGCGTACAATCTTATGTATCGCGTTGTCAATAATAAAATTCAAATGTATCGAAGACGGGTGACTCGACGTTTGTGGCGAAAACATGCAAGGGACTTATGTCCATTACTGGACTGCGATAGACTGATTGACTGATCTTTAAATAAATAATAATTTTATTATTATATTGCGGATTGTGTCTGTCAATTTGGTCTAGTGGCTAGTGTATGTAGCTATGACTCAACCATTTTTGGATAGAAATTCTCAAAACGGCTAGGAGTCAGTAAGTTAGCAGAGTTAATCGCCGCATCTTGACAAGCACATAAAGCCGTTATTCCTGCGCTTGATCTCTGTCCGGTTGTGTCGGATTTACTTTCCACCGGGTTATGAGAATGACTGAGTGCGTGCACACACTTGTGCATTATAGTACTACACTACTTTGATAGCGCAGCGGTATAAAATGAGGTGATACGCTCTTGGGTTCAATTCCC
The DNA here is from genome assembly GCA_963675205.1 of Catocala nupta. Taxonomy (NCBI): domain Eukaryota; kingdom Metazoa; phylum Arthropoda; class Insecta; order Lepidoptera; family Erebidae; genus Catocala; species Catocala nupta. The sequence continues at coordinate 16,052,210 of OY776082.1, forward strand.
GGTTCGCGACGCTAAAATTTATTGGGAATTTTTGTCAAGATATTTTAGGAGCTCGAAGTTAGGAAGTTGTGCTATGCAGCCTGTGCCTCAAAAACCATAGTAAGCCGTTGCTCCTACGCCTGATTTCTCTCCCGTCGTGTCGGATTGTCTTCTCCTCGAGTATGAGAGTGAGGGAATAGGTGATATCTTCTGCGCAGATGGGTAATTTTTTATAAGATTCTTCGCTATAATCGAAATTCGTTCTCGAGAACAATATTGCTTCAGTGTGCTTGGTACTATTTGGTGTAATGGCTGCTATTAATCTACATATATTAGTGTAGGCTTCAATAGCATGATCCAACCTCTACTAGTCTACTTACATATACATACAGCAGTGACTGACTGCCTCGTCTACGTTCGTCCTATTGCGGCCGATCAGAAGACCACGGGTTTGATTTCAAAAAGTATTATAAGATGTTTGCGGTGAAATCTTCCACTTTCACACCTTTTCGTAAAGTACAACGAAGGCGACAATAGGTCGCAGGCAAAGTACAACGTATCGCGTTCAAATCATCGCTCACGTAAGCCACCCCATAGGCGATTAAAAATCTTGACTGTCAGACAGACATACATTCTAAAACCATTGCTTGGGCTTGGAAATCTTTTAAATAGTCGTTCCTCGTTAGATTAAAAATGGTTATGGCAAAGTATATACACAGCCCCGCTTTAATAGTATCGATTCCATTCAAACATTTGAAAGCTCTTAACTGCGAATTTCACGAAATTTCATATAAAGTAATATTAAGTTATTGCGACGACAATAACGCACAAGTACAGAAATAATATAGCTTATATAACGCCAACAATAAACGATTATATAAATCTTAACATATCGCTTTTATGACGTCATCAATAAAGAAACGACGTTCTTCAAATTTCCCGCTATTTGCTGCGTTTTGTTGCAAAATTTATGTTTCTATTTTACTGTCACTTGATGACTCCTAAACTTTGAAATGTGCGTAATAATAATTTAATGATGCTATTGCGTAAATATTCTGTTTGTCAAACATTCTCATAAAGAGTAGCATTTCGAAATAATAAAGCTTTTGAAGTCGTTATTTGATTCTTCCGTTTGAGGACGTCCGCGCTGTTAATAGAAGTAAACCTTAAGTTGATACCGAAGTTTGCAACTTAGGAATTGTTCTAAAGATGGGTTGTATCCAACTATTTCAGTTAACAGTTTGCTCAGGTGGTAAGTCAATAAAAGCGTTCTATATAATGTTATGAGAAGAGGGCAACAGGGTGAAGCTAGATAGTAGCTGGTAGGAACATTATTACTAGGAAAACATGCAATCAGATAAACGTTCATTTATTCACATAAACAGGATGATAGTGGTTTGCTATAATAATAATAATAATATTAAAGTCTTAAATTGACATCCAAATGTTATAATATTAAACCATTCGAACATTGTAGTTTAGTTACACTTAGCCGGTTTTGGAAAACGAACCCAAAACCTTATGCACAAAAGCCACATTCACTAACGTGCAAATAATTAAAATGGAGTATTGTCGGTTTACTACAAAATGATAATGTTGTTGTGTAAAAGTACATACATATACCTAGTAAATGTTTATGTAATTATAATAAAGTTTAGTGCATATTTGTCGTCATCACCCATTATTTATTTTGTTAAAATTGAATCTCTGTTTCGATTTTGTTGTTATAATAGTCTTATCTTATTAATTACTTTGTTTGTGTTTTTTCCTATGCTGAATAGTTTATTACTATTTCAGGGATATTCTCTTAAACTATGGACATTATCTGAAGTAAACGTTTCATTATAATTATTTTAAACTTACAGTGGATACCAATTCATTAAACAAAAATGTTAGTGGCTTTAACAAAGCTTAGTGAAAAAAATTTTTGGCAACTATTTTCCATTCCATATTCCAATACTTTTATCATTATTTCTGGTCAAAGTTTAGCTGACAAGTTAAACGATTAATAAAGGAATGAAATATTGTAAAAGCCTCTAAGGCGAAATTTAGTTATTAATGTAACCTCGTTCAGTTTATCGAGCTGATCTGTGTATTTAAAATGATAAAATTCGCAAAAAATGGTTTAACTACCCAACAAATCCCGCTGCATAAAACTATTATTTTAAAGATAATGGAAATAATAGTTTAATTCGCCATAAATGCTGTAAAATTTCATTATTATAGAACACAAAAAACAAAATAAAAAACAAAAATAAGAAACAAAAGTAAAATAGAAAAGTAAAACCGGGTTTTACGTTTTTGGCTCTCCTGAAAGGTAATATTTTGGCTTTTGCTAAAAATCTTCAAATGGTCGAAAAATATAAGTTATACTTTGCTCTCATTATAAGTATATTTCACTTTTCACATGTTACTTTAAGAAAACTTATACTAAGTCTTAATATATGTATACACAGTTGTATTATATACAGTTTAAATTAGGAATGTAATTATTAAACTCCTATTCTAAACTATCTTAAAATTAAACCCACCTCAAATTACTAAATTTGAAGCTCCAAGCATATTCCAAACGCAAATTTTCTCGTTTCCGTAGCACATACGATTAAAGACAAGCAAATCATTAAAAGTAGCAAAACTATTCGCTTTGTGTAACACAGCGAGAGAGTTCTCTATTTAAACCTACGAGTCCAAGCCCGTTCAAGCCATTCAACGAGATTACATGTAACTTTAAAATGTTACTGAATAGATATTGCCTGATTTGTTATAAAGTACAATTACTCTATACTTGTAAAAGGTTTATTTAAAATTAAAGATGCGGCCGGCTTTGTTTGCATTATAAAAATGTTAGTAAATTAATGTCTTTCAGGTATTTTGAGCTATACGAAGCTTCTTAAAATTGCAGTCAACAATGCTCCGTTTTTGTGAGTTAGTTATTTGAGTAACAAACATCAAAACGTGAATGATTAATATTTAATTAATCGTTCTATATAAAAATTCGGCCGTTTGTGTTCGCAAAACTCGAAAAATTGTTTATTGTTTGTTTTTTTGCTTCTATATTATGTGTTATTTTTATATACTTTTTATCACAATGTTCTTACAGCAATAAAAATCTTTCATTTATTTTCCTAATTAAAATTACTGAACTCAGCTACAGCGCAGCGTGGCTGGGTTTAGCTAGCAATATTATATTTAATAAATTCATTAGAATAAACAAGTTGTTTATAATTAGTATTTTGATAGTTATGTATCTATGTCTATGTCAATTGGCGTAAACATAGGGTTAAATCTGCTGATCATAAGGCCCAAAATCAGGTCGAGTTAGGCAAAGGCTGATAGGATTGGTCTGTTAAAATTGCTCTGTATCAGCAAGAAGACTAACCTATGCCTATGGATAATAAAAATTGCATCTCTATTACGTGAAGTATTAATATTACTTTTATAAGTAAATTACTTGAACATAAACATTTGAGTGTGACAGAACTGAATAGGGAATACGCTAGCTTGCTACTTTTACCCTTAGACAAAAGACATATAGACAGAGTCAAAACGAAGGCGCATGAAACTGCAATATTTTTTGTAATATACAGTAATTTGCCATCGCGAAGTGTACGATGTACACATTACTAAAGAAGCCTATTTCTGACATATGCTCTAGAACTATCACAATAATTGCAACAATTGTTTCAAACCGAACGAAAAAACCGACTCGTGTTTGGCAAACTTTAAAAACACACCTAGCAAAAACTGGCAGTCCACGTAAGACATAATATGCGATGCTTTGTCTCAATGTTTATACTGAATTGGTGTATATCCTTCTACATCTAAAGATACTTAGTCTAAGTTTTTAACATATGCTATGAAAACAAACGAGTGAGTGACAACTATACAGACGACACAAATATGACAGGTGTATAATTGTCAAACTGATTGCAATCTGTGCCGACTGTCACTTAGTAGGTTCTTGGTTAACATAATATTGTTTTACGTTTATGCAAATGTAATACATTGAAATTAAACAAACTTTATATGGATTTTACCGCGTTGTTTATTTTTTATAAAACACTATTAATAAATAATTTTTAGTCATTAAACTACTATTGTTAAACACTTTTACTAGTTACTGTTTACTTCAATTTAATTTACTTACTTCAATTAATACAACTATTTAGATTTAATTTTACACTTTTGTCGACGTTTCGGTTGCTTTTTACCAGCCATGGTCACGGGGAGACCATTCATTTCAAGGTATTTCTTGGTTATGTTATTAATACGTGCTTTGGCTCTAATAAAAGCGAGGCGCGCTGTAGTCTGAGTTCTATGTTGGCCGGTTCACAAGACGAAGCCGTGATCTTTTGTTCGGTTTGCTTTTGAACAATCGTCTTTGAACATTATACAAAAGCTATAAGACTCTTAAATAAATCGATATATTTTTAAATTCGTTTACTGTCATTTGGTTTGATATAGGTATTTGTCTTTACTAACCCAATTCACACAAAAACAAGCGCCATAATTTTTAAAACAACTTGTCATATATATGACCAATTACATTTTTAATCTTCATAAACAACAATTTTAAATGTACTGATAAACATTTCAGGGCTTAGTAGTACTCTAGTAAACTAGAAAGCTAAGAAATATTCAGCTTCGACCCATTTTTATAGTACCCGGGTAATGCGGAATAACCGAGTGGCCGCATTATGCGACAGAGGCGCCCTCCGACATGAGTGGCCTTGCTGAGTACTAACTAGGTTCTGAGAGGTATGTGAGTTGATATATGAAATGGAGTATGGGGAACTAGAGCAGCTGTGGTTTTAAAATGTATGGTTATATTTGAAATAACTATTTGTATTATGAATTGTGGCATATTCCATTTTTAGTATAAAATTTCTAAGGCAATTTAAATGATACAGTATCTTGTTAGACATGTAATTTAAATAATGACTGTACAAATAGAACGTTAGCTTTACTTCTTCTTCATCTTAGAGTTTATCCTGGTTGCATCCGTGGCGCTGACGTTGGAACCCAGGGTCCGCTTTTCCGCTAAGTCTCTTCCATTTTGCACGATCTTCAGCATCCTGTGGTGTGAGGTTTTGCTAATACTACTGATTTAAACGTTTAAGTGCCATTTCGACTTTGCCAGTTTGAGAAGTGTTGTGGGTTTGATCCGCACACGTGACAAAATTTGAGTGATCCAGAAATAGCTGTTCCTTGAATGGGTGTTCTTTGCATCAGTTATTTCACGGCTTGTAATATCCCTGCGAAATATGAATTACATCGAAATCTGCGAAATATGGAAGCCATATTTAAAAAAAGACAGAAATTGAATTTAAACTTGGGCTCATAAAATAATGTTATTAGAGTAGTAGAGCCTCGCTGATTTTAGCATGAATGGGCCGGCTCGACCGCGCAAAGACTACTCTGTCACAGAATATCAACGTGAAATAGCAGTATTCCTACTGTTGTGTTTCGTTCGGTGAGTGAGAGTGTCACAGACCCAATTACCCTCTTTCCCCCTTCCCGCGCCTTCTCCTTCCCACTTTATTTTCCTTTCCTAAAGGGTCGGCCACGCGCAAGTGATGCCTCTGGTATTGCAGGCGTCCATAGGCTATGTCAACCACTTACTATCAGGCCGTATGCTTGTATACAAAATTAGTTGTATAAAAAAAATATATGTTCTGCGAATTTCACTAACGAGATATGGAAACGGTTGGCTAGAATTGTTGTAAGATTGTAAAAAACATAATTAAGCCTAAAAATGTAATAATGTCTCATAATCTATAAATGTTAAAATACGATCAGACAAAAATAATTTATTGATTCTTTCTTTTTTGTCAATAAATCCAGCATTATTCATAAATCCTTAGTCACGGAGAACTTTATAATATTCAAATCACTAACATAGAGACCAACCAGAGTCGAAAAAACATTTTGGAATTATTTCTTGTTTTCCCAGTAATATTGAAAATAGTGCTCGAAATTCGACCAAAGTTTGCCTGTAAGATATTGCTGATATAATATATGTATGTCATTATAATATTGATATATGTAACCATAGTTACGCGCTTCGACTGCGTGTGTCAAATGCATGGTTGTGTGCGTGTAGTGTTTTTCATTAATTTAATGTATTTCTAATGCATATTTTATATAAATATTAGGATTCACCCCTCCTTCTTCTTCATTAATATATTAGATAATTATTTTATAACAGGAAGTGTCACTGTCAAGTATTATTTGCGTAAGAGATTCGGATTTGCGCCACCAGGTGGCAGATCCTTCGTCGTACACGTTCTCTATATGTATGTATGTGTGTGTACATGTGCGTGTCAAATGCATGGTTGTGTGTGTGTCGTGTTTTTTCATTAATTTAATATATTTCTAATGCATATTTTATAAAAATATTAGGATACGCCCCTCCTTCTCGATATAAACTATAACTGTGCCAAATTTTATAAGCCACCGACGGCACAATTCACTATATACATATAAATTTTAAAAATTATATTTCTATTACTTTCCTGCGTATCTAACGCAGGTTTCCTTAAGATGTTTATTTTAGTCAGTAAATTCAGTGTTAAGTAATCCATAATTAAGTATTCATTATGAGCATAACCTCGAAAAGCAGAGGTGCTGTAGGATCAAACTAGAGACCTCTGCGTGACAGTTTAAAAAGCTTCCCACTCGGCTATCGATGTTTTTATATAAAAATATCTTCATTAATTTTACTCTCGTATAAACTCTACCTGTACCGTTATCGACGAGCATTACGGCACAAGGCTTAAACACATCCGAATCACTTAGTCACGTAAGATGAAAGCATATATCAGCCGGTATCAAAGGATCTAAGGCCCTAATCAGGTGTATCGCTCACTAATGATCCGATCTCAGCGCTAATCCGGTTTCAGCCGGCTGTGCAGGGCCACTTTTTCTCGTTAATCCCTTCATTAGCGCGTCTGCTTACAGCTTGCCAAACAAACTGAACGTATTAGTATGTTTTAGTGTCGCATGTGCTGTGCGTACAAAAAAATGCAATTAAGAAGCAAATGTTAAAAAAAAACTAAGCGCCTTAACATTATAGAGGCTCTAGATTAAAAAAGCTTTTTATTTCACTGACCGGACGCGATGCTTTTGCAGTGTAAGGAAAATTGCTTTTGAGGCGATCTAGTCAAAACGCCGGAAAATTGTACAACGCTAAAAGCGCAATGATTTCTAACTAAATACATAATATAATATTCTATCACATTCACACAACACCATCTAGCCCAAACTAAGCAGAGCTTGTACTATGGGTACTAGACAATGGATAAACATACATGTATATATATATTTTTTTTTGTAAATACATACATACATTCATTATATGTATGTTGGGGTGCATATGACGTTTTATAATTGAGACGATGATAATGTTCTATTTTAAAAAATGTTAAGTACGGCTTGAAAATGGTGCTCAAGCTATAAAATGATGGGTTGAGGCACTCTTTTACTTCTTTTTATACGAAATGTGAATTAAATAGTCAATAATGGCTGGTGTTTGATATATTAACACAAATGATCCTGTCTCATACTAGCTTTTGAGATCTTTTCCAAATGTAATTAAATTTCGTTAAATATTTAAATAAAACAAATATTATGAAAACAATTAATTATTAAATGAATAATTTGAAGCGTGTTTAGACACAATCACTACCAATGCGCGATTGTCATAAAGACATTCGACGTATTCAAACTCAATTTTCGATTAATTTCAATTAGGCAATTGTCATTTATCCAAATTCAATATGAATATAAGTTTCTCGGCTGTATAACTTAGGAATCAGCGTGTGCTCTCAGTTATTGTTTCCGAAGTAATATCTTTTTTGGTCAATGTGCATCAATTTCTTGTCATTATAATAACGTTGTAATTGATCAACTTATCTTAAAAGGTATAATTTTGTATGGCCGTTCGTTAAAGGTACATTTCCAAATTGTGACAAAGAGTGTAGGTAATATAATGTATCAAGGGGTCGACCGCCCCACCATCATCTTAAATCAGAATAGTTGTTACTAGTAGGAAATTGAAATTGAATGTGAACGTCCCATTAATAGATTCAGACAAGCTTTTGTTCCATTTTCATTTATTATAATATGAATCCATAGAATAATATGGATTTACATGAATAAAATGTTTCATTTATTGGTATTCAATAGTATTGCTGTGGCTTTATCTACAGTATTATAAAACTATAAAGAACTTGAATCTATACATTAAGTATATTAAACAAAACTAACTTTGTTCAACTAAGAGATGGTTTCTGAAACTGAAACTATGTTCTTTTTCTTTAAGTGTGTTTGTTTGTTTATGCTTAAACCGGAGATTTAAAAAGATAAGCCTTTATTATTTTGGCATGAATTAGGTACCACCAATATTATATGAAACTACTTCCCACCTGCGGCTTCGCCTGCGTTAATTCGACGAAAGTACACACGGTATAAAAACCGTATGTGTTAGGATTTGGTATACCTGTATAATAAGTTTCGCCCAAATCTATTTAACAGTCACTGCATGTTTGAGTAATAAATTATAACATTTTTAAATTTCGCAGAAGGAATTATATAAAAAAAAGGAAAAAAATAACTCATTTAACGTGAAGATTACCGTGTGGTAAAGCCAAATATCAGTTAACCTAAACCAAGACCTAAAAGGAAAATCAGAATGTATTATTTAGTAAGTGGCGTAAGATTGCGATTATGTTTGCAGCCAAACGCAGTCTGCAAAAATTCTGTTACAGGGCAAAAAGCTTGCCCGTGCTTCCTCGTCGAGCGAAACACAGTAATAGTGACACTACTATTACGCCGTTTTTCTTAAAAGAGTTTGGTACTTACCCTACGCGCGCACTCAATGATTGTACGCCGTCAAGTCACCGTAAAGTAAATCAAAAGAATTACTTGCAAATAGTATACTTATAATAAGCAAAATTGAGTCGAATTTTAAATAACAACGTAAACAGTGTCCTATAGCAGCGAATGATAGAATTAAATGATGCTTATAACTGTACGGGAGTCGTATTGGTTTCTATCACAAGTTTAAATAGTCACCTCGCTACTGCCACTGCAAATTTCATGAGTTCGATATACGGAAAAAAATGTGACGTGTATAATACTTACTTCGAATCTACGCTTTTTGTATCCATTGTTTTAATGTTTGTATAATGCCAAGCAAACAACCATTATCCCTAGAGTGGGATTCGCATTTCAGGGAAACAATAAAATAAAAAACGAATGTAAAATTTAATTTCGTTAAAAGTAAAACGATCAGGCGTATTTCGATTTCACTATTTTAAATGTATTATTTGATTGTATTTCCGAATAATGAAGTAAGCTTATATATAATTTACAGTTCTATAATTTCTGTTGCCTCATTATATTATATATTTTATAATAATAAAATACAGAAAAATACATAGCGTTGTCATAAGCGACAATAAGTTTATTGTTTTTGGTTAGGTTGCTCACAAAGCGCATAAAATGATGTCAAAATCTGATCATAGTTTTTCTGTTCAGACAAAAACTGATCTTTTTTATAAGATAGACATTTTCTTAAGACTCACGGGCAACTACACCATAAGTAAAAATTTGTATACCTAGTATATTTAAGTAAACTTAGTATAAACAAGTTTTGCAATGGTGCGCAAGATTAGTTGATGCATTATATAATATATATGATAAAAGAATGATGAAACAGTTTATTTTGCGCTACAATATGCAGATTCTCTGGCCTTAATGCGCTTTAGAAGGCGGTTCCTCTCTTTATAGGCCTAACATCTGTTAGTTAAAATCATGTATTCAGTGTTTAAACTCTATGCTCTGCCGTTGAGTGTGCTTACTAGAAGATAGAACCGTAAATAATCATAAACGCTCTGTATTTTTTCTTTAAAAGTCTTATTGCGCCCTTTGCGCTTGACAACTTGACGACTTCTCGCTTCGCAAAATGAAACCAGGCAGTGGTCATAGGCTGGTCTCATATTGAGGTGAAGAGCTGCTCTTTGGCGAGTTGGTCTGCGCGCTCGTTTTCCTCCAACCCTGCGTGTGCTTTGTTCTAGAATGAGGAAATTTCTTTGTTCTAGAGTTTGCCACGTTTAATATCGTAATATGATGAGAAAATCGAGGTTTACCACCGTCTCCAGAGCCGAGCGAGAGTCGCTCAGAATCGCAAAACTCTCTTGCCGGCTGCGAACAATAGGAGTTGTTGCTTTCCACACAGCATTGAGTTTCGCCTGGTAGACCGCGAAATGTGACGACAGCTTCATTTTCGGCGTGGTCTTAGCTCCATTACTCCAGAAAAACAAAGCAGCACCGTTCTTGCTCTTAATTAGGCAGCCGGCAGTGTAGACAGTTAAATTGACAGAAAAATTCTTTAAACTTAAGTGAAAAATATTAGTATACAATTTTTTTCTATATTTAAGGTTAGAGATATATGTATTTATATATAAATAATATTCTCCTAAATCATAAAAAAAGAAATATAAAATAAGATGCTTTTAGCCTCAAAAAGTTAATATACAATAAATTTAATTATTTAAACTACTTAAGTTACTAATTAAGTTAATTACTTAAACTGTAATGGAAAATCGATTACAAAGAGACATTGAACTGGGTCCCAAACTAGGTTGCAGCCTAGTCTAGCCTGTATTTTGGAGGATAGTGTTCAGTTAGAGGATAAGCACAGCAGACACAATAGTGAACGTGGATTCTAAAGGTAAGATATAAACATATTTATTTGTATTGTACTTATACTCGTAAGTAACTGAGTTACCTACATAGCATTCATATCCATGTTTTAGCATTAAGCTAAGTTTTTCAGTTTATTATATCTAGCTGAAGTCGAGAATTTATAGAGAATAGAATAGAGATTTAAGAAATAAAATATATCGTAATAATAAACGTCGTATAAAAAAAATTGCGAGTAACTGTGGTCAACAAGCAGACAAACTATGAAACATTGTTACTCATTGCCTATATTACCATATAACTAAGTGTTTTCTCTAAATGACTCGCTCGCCTTATTTATAATATGAGCAGCGACGCAGGCGCTCCTATGTAGTAACATATATATCAATTCTATTTCGAAAACAATTCTATGTGTATTTTTATTCAGCACATACATTTACAGTGTATTCACCTTAGGTATATCACGTACTTTAGATAAATAAAAAAACTACAACCGACTTTAATTTGTTCGGCGCTTAGAACTACAAACTAGAGATGGGAACGGCTAAATAGATATTTTTCTTCGCTTTAATCCGTTTGCACACTTCAAAACCTAACCGTACCAAAGCAAATCAAATAGAGAGCTCGCAATAAATAGCGTTTTCGTGTTGCTTTTCAAAATAAAATCTCGTTAGACATTTCCAGTTTCATTCGTTCGCTACATTCACGACATACTGGGATTAAAGTAGATCAAAGAGTTTCCATTTTTCAATTGATAAGTTTTATTATGTCACTATGGAGTCGGCGAAGTGCTTCAATATGCCGCGCCGTGCCACTGTGTGAAATATTACGTATTCACTCATATTCATTTTGTACTGTGAATATTAGTTTATTCATAGAATAAAATAGAGAAAAAGTTTTAATGTATTCAAATGCAGACAGTTTTAAGGCTTCATATTTAGTTTTGGCAAGTATGTGCTTATATTTGCGGTCACATACGAGACGTTGGGTTCGAGTGCCATGTTGTTTGGTTTTCGTTTATAATATTTTTAGTAGAGTCTGTGTATATGTCCGGCAGATAGCAATACGCTATAATATTACTTAGGATCTAAAACATGTAATACAACTCTGCTAACACTTCGATAATGAACAGGCGTGAGTCCATGTATAATTACTTATTTTTATGGGAAGAATAGATTAAGTACTAAGGACAAGAAATATATACTCAAACTAAAACAGGTTTAAAAACTGCCTTTACTCAACAAAAAAATTCAGTCAAGGTACCGTAATTGTTTATGTTTTTATGATCAACTGCTTACTGCACTTTCGGTGTTAACCAACGCATGCAGCAATCTATACATATACATTATAACTACATACTTATGTTATGTTCATTTTGTGAGTAGGGTATCCATGTCTCATGGAAAGACGCTGTACTGTCAGTAATCTTTATTTTTTACGTTAGTAATGCAGCAAGTCCTTTTAGGAGTGATAACGCGCGAGGTTGCCGGCTATTGCTGCATATTCAGTTTTGTAAGACTAAGAATAAATTACATATGTTAGACTATAAGCCGTATGTTGCGGCTATTTTGGCAAGTCCTTGATTTTTACCTGCGTCGTACAAAATAAATGAAATCAGTTACTCTTTCTTCTAAAAATTAATTACCAATTATAATACATCTTTTCCTCGGCAATTAGATATTGTCGGATCTAACCCAAAAGCAAATAATGTTATTTTATTTGATAGAATATCCAGCTATATTTAGATGATCAGGCAAATCAGGCTCATTGTTTGCCTCTAACAAAAAATAAGAATACGATGACTCTAATTGGATCTATTCAATAACTACATAACGAGCCGTCGTCAATATTATTTATTTAAGTGGGTGAGCAATGACCTTAATATACAGAGCAATGTCCTACTCAATCCTAAAAAAGAGTGAGAGGAAAAGAAGACATAATAGAGATGCTATTAAGCAAACCCACCATAATTGCTGACTCGTTTACGTTAACATTAGACCACTCAACTTTGACATGCATGTGCTCTATTTTTAACTAGAACCTCCATTATTAATTGAAATTAAACTACTTTAGACGGTTTTTATCGTGGTTTATTTGAAATCATTAACCATGGCTGCTGAAAAGTCACCGAAACGTCGGGGAAAGCGTAAATCGAAATAGTTTAATAGAAATAGAGTTAAATTTTTAAAATAATGTATGTAGTATTTGTGTTTTGTTGTACAAAGTAGTTTAATCTTAATGTATAACATTCACATAAATGTAAGACAATTTTATAAAACCACTATCATATAAAGCTCAAATTCAAAATGTATTTACCTCTAAATAGCAGTAGTACAAACAACATCGTCAGTCCGATACCAACCATGTAATTACAATATTAACAAATTAACGATTGCGTCCCACATTTTAATTTTCGCTCTGTATTGAACACATGTCATTAGCCGATATTGTATTGTACTAATTAATTATAACTATTTGAAATTAAAGGTAATGGAATTGTATCCAATTTTATGTGTACTTTATTGATGAAATTCATTTTAAATTACTCTGAATAAAATTTAACTGTAGTACATAAAGTATTGACAGCATAAAAATTACATAATTGCTAGGATGTAATACCACGCTTGAAATATGAATACAGTTTGGGAGAGTTGCATTTTGTTTGGTTTATATATTTCCTACACTAACGTTACTCCCTGTATAGTAGATGACTTTACAAACATTCAAACATCGATCACAGAGAATCCTTTATCTAGAACAACAATTTGTGGATCCAACAATACTTTGCACTTAATCTCAGTACTAGCAGGCAATAGGTGGCGACATTTTGTGTATGTATGAGAATGTCTCCCAGTGGCACTTGTAAATAAATGTAAGATGTTAGTATTTCTTGTTACCCTATCTCAATTTTCGATTCTTGTATCCTTCCTAGTAAAGGACTGTAAATAGCACAGCATGTGTTCTAAGGCGATTCGTATTGGCAAACGATAGACTACACGAGGGTGCGTCTCATAACGTATAAACTCATTTGGTCTAATTTCATTTTATTATCGTTCATAAGATATAATCAACGTGAGATATACCAACTGTTGATATAATTTCTTTACATATAATATTTATTTATTCTAAAACTTAATTAAGTTTACAACGTTATACTAATTAGTATAACGTTGTTTGATATAACGTTTATGTAATCGAAAATCATGTGGTCTAACGTTTAATATGTATATTGTTTATTTAATCGAAAATCATTAGGTCTAATGTTTAATATATATAAAAAACGTCATTATGGTTAACACCCCGCCTCAAAGTACCCCGACTCGGATAGGTTAGGTTAGAAGGCTAAGGCGGGACCGAAGCAGAGCGGAGCTCCCGCCTTAGCCTTCGTGGTTATTTTTTTTAAACCACCCAGAAATAGGAGTCCCGCGAAGCGGGGCTCCGTCGACCTATCTTAGCACAGGTGGTAATCAGTTACTATTTTGCTTTGTGTTTTTAAGTAGACGTTTTCATCATATTAGACCAAATAAGTTTTATATCTTTTGAGTGGTATGTCAAACGATTTTATATTTAATGTAACTATGTTATGCTTATAAAAATTAGTTATTTTAAAATTATATCAATCGTTTACTATGTTAACGAATCGCTATATTAAATAAAATTATAGGTTCCGTTGTTATACGTTGTTAATATTAGAGATTTTGTTGTTATATCATCTATTACTTACCCACTACACGAAGATGAATAATATAATCTTTTGTACGAATAAAAGTCCTTTAACAAAGCTATAGAGCGAACTCACCTAAACGATATTGCTCTTATTACAAACAACAACAACACAAGTAAATTAATTATAATACGAACAAATTGAGAAAAACGCGGCACTGCAAATAACGCGGACCACAGTGTTACGTTATTTTGGACTCATTAAACCTGGGCTGATTTTACACACATATTCCGAGAGATAACTTTGCTCGCGTTATGCAGTTAAACGGATTAAATTCGGCCGCAGCTGGATTGTCCCCGTAATGGACACCCTGTACATGAAAACGTTGTGCAAACTTGTTATTGTTGAGCCGTGTGTTTTAGCAATTTTTAACCAAATTTACGGCGTGCAATTGACGCGCAATGAATATTCTTTATATCGTTCGCTTATATGGCTTTGTGAATGCAATTGACTAGTTTATTTATGTATTCATTTTATAATACATTCGTGTGAAAATAAAAAATTGCATAGAGTATTACAAATCAGATTTTAATACGCTTAAAAAGGTACTGTGCCATAGACTTACGTATGCTCATACATACATATCCAAAAGATGTTGCAGAGTCACATCACACCCGTATATCCCCGGCTAGATTTAAGTCCTCCTTAGTGACCGGCAAGCATATTGCCGCTTCATAGCACACATTTTTTAACTCTGTGCTACTACTACATTTCCTTTACTTATAATAAAGCTTTGATTGATTCGGGAACTTAATTTAGTTTTAGCTTTATGCTACAAGACCAACGACGCAGCCGGAGATAATGCAAAATATCACTTTGTTCGTAAGATCGCACAAACACTTTATAACTATACATCTACTAAATAACCATTAACATTTCCTCGATATCGGCAGCGATAGGCGATGCATGTCAATAATGATTTATTTATAGATGATGATTTCTATCCCTGTATCGTTTACAGACAGTCATCGGTCTTGTTTAGTGGACCAGGCGATCGTGGCATATATGGAAATTTTCTGTCAGATAACTTTTACAGCTTAAGGTCTGATTGCATTTGACTCATGTCAATAAACTCTACATCATTATACGGGGACATACTAACCTTTATTTTTTTTTTTTGATACCCTGAAAAAAATGCTTGATGCACTATCCGCCGGCTAGGGGTCGGCACCGGCGGGGCGTGTGGGACTCACCAGCCTAGTGCTGGTATACCCACTAAAAAACCTGGGGTGTTCCCTCTCTCACCCAATGGGGGGGGGCCAGTTGGGAGTCTAAAAAGATTCATCCATAGCAGGCCCCCCCGTGTGGGTGCCGGCCGGGTCAATTGGACCCGACCTCCTCTCGTCCCCGGGGGAGAGCATTTCACTGCTCTCCCCTTTCGACGTTAGAAGGCGCGCGGGAACACCGCGCGCGCCCTCTATGGGTTCTTACTCATGGGTGGCAGGGTCCCATGAGGCCTTGCCACCCAGAACCCTTAGGTGGGGGGCAGGAGAGCGACATAAGCGCGTCTCCTGCGCCCCCTCCTCCGGCGGCGGATGTCCGGGGCGTAAGGATCTTCCTCACGCCCCCGCTCCGCTGCCTCCTTCTGCGAGATGACAGCCTCGCAGAAGGACCTCATTGCACTCCAGCACCTGTCGTTGCCGACCATCATGGATACGACGGTCGGCAACGAGAGGTCGGGGCCAATCACGGCGACCAGGGCACAGCGCTCTTCGGCCCACGCCGGACACTCCTCCAGCGTGTGCTGCGCCGTGTCCCGGTCGCACTCCTCGCAGTGGTGACACCTGGTTGTCGGCTCCCTACTGGCTATCTTGCACAGGTACTCTCCGAAACAGCCGTGTCCGGAGAGCACCTGAGTAAGCCGGTAGGTGAGCGGTCCGCACCGTCTGTCCGTCCACTGCCTTAGCACCGGACGGACAGCCTCGACGGTCCTCACCCCGTAGCGGGGCTGGGCTAGCCTTCCCTCCCACTTGGCCTCGAGGACCATATCATAGCAGGCCCCCCCGTGTGGGTGCCGGCCGGGTCAATGGGACCCGACCTCCTCTCGTCCCCGGGGGAGAGCATTTCACAACTCTCCCCTTTCGACGTTAGAAGGCGCGCGGGAACACCGCGCGCGCCCTCTATGGGTTCTTACTCACGGGTGGCAGGGTCCCCTGAGGCCTTGCCACCCAGAACCCTTAGGTGGGGGGCAGGAGAGCGACATATGCGCGTCTCCTGCGCCCCCTCCTCCGGCGGCGGATGTCCGGGGCGTAAGGATCTTCCTGACGCCCCCGCTCCGCCGCCTCCTTCTGCGAGATGACAGCCTCGCAGAAGGACCTCATTGCGCCCCAGCACCTGTCGTCGCCGACCATCATGGATACGACGGTCGGCAACGAGAGGTCGGGGCCAATCACGGCGACCAGGGCACAGCGCTCCTCGGCCCACGCCGGACACTCCTACGGCCGTCCCCTAGCCTAACCTAACCTTTCGGAGATATAAATAAACGTTACGCTATGATAACATTTTCCTCTCCTGTTTGTCAAAGATCTCAGAAAGTCTTAAGTTGAATAAAATAAATTAGAATTATTGTAGTAAATCCTACTAAAGTTATATATCATACATAGTTTACGCAGATGTTTTTGCGTGATTGAAGAGTGTATTCCATACTTGCCAAAATCGTTCAACGAATTAAGATGAAATTTGGAACACCGATTATACAGATACGATATTTTTATGATTGTCCGTAGTATTTATGCGAACAAAATTGCGGGTAGTAAGTAGTAAATTATAGGGCAAGTATCACAAAGCTGGCACAAATGTCGCAAGTATGATTGGCAATAATTATTAAAGGCTAAAATCTAAGCTCTTCATCATGTTCTATATTATTTTTCATAAAAAAGTTTTCGATTAGCTTAATTTATAATTATTTTATTTATCATATAATGCTTTAGAGATAAACATTGTTTTGCTTTTGTAGCATTTGACATATTTGTTACACAGCGAAGGCGACTAGTAAGTATACAGCCCTTCTAAGGGTTAGCGTATCCCGCAGCCTATGATCACTTGCAATATCAGAGGAATTAAAAATGAAATGAAAGAGATCTAATGTAAGACTGTATTCAACGGCACTTTTACTCATCTGGCGAAACGAAGTAAAGGTATTTTGCTAGCTGCCGTTTATTCAATAAACTTCACTTTGGCGTTTCGGAAATTTATGGCAAAGAGTGTAATTGTGTTCAGTTCATCTCTTGATATTTGTTGTAACTTCTTCGTTTGTAAGGAGGTGCTGCACCATCGTTGCCTAATCATTTAATTGACTGCATGGATTGCGTAATGGTCATTTGTGTCAGCCACAAATAGTTGTTCCGAGCCTGAGAGAGATTTTTGTGCCCAGTGTCTGAATGTTTGAAAAATGAGGTAAAGAAATGAAAAGTCCCCCATGACACAGACATTATTGCTAGAATAAATAAAGCTAAATTGAAGAATAGAATTAGCAATTGCGTGCCCAGCTCTCCTACTTGTACATTACTATGTATGAATCGGATTGAATAAGAACTTAAGTAAGTACAATATCTATCTCATTTATTTAATTTAAAGTACAATAGCGACTGAATCTGAATTAGACCGTTCACCTAAATCGGGCATTATTAAGTTGAAATATCATACTTCAACTTTATCGTCGAGTCTTAAGTTTTCCTTCTCTGTATTATCTAACGATAGTTTATAGAATTTCCTTTGTGTGAAACTTACCGAGGACCTTTCCTCAGCTCCATAATATTTTTTTTCAATTTCGTTGAAATTTAACGCTCACAAAGGCAATGGTCCCGGATTATTGAAAGTCGTTTTAATAAATCATTTAACAAAGAGTTTCCTTTACATGAATATGTTCATGGCCGATATTTTTTCTTATTATAATCGATTTAATATTTAGATACTACCAAACGCACTTATAGTTTTTAGACGGCTCGAAATATTTTAGTTATTTTCTATTTAAATGTAGGTTTTTAAAGGCACACAATATATGATGCGACAAGCAGTGAATATATATTTCTAGCGTAGTGTAAGCGTTAGCTAATACAAGCGGTAATATGACTAACTATCGCGATACTATACAAAGTTAAAGTAAGTCAATTTTCTCTGTCAAAACTGACGATATGTAATCCGAAAAATACGACGAAGATTCTAAAGTATTCGTTAAATGCAGGTGTGAGATTATAATATTGTTTAGTATGTGAAAATGCTTATATTGGAATAATGAATTACATTTAACCAACTGACCAACGCACTAAACGTACGGATTTATTGGTATATCTTTGAAATATTCTCAACCTATTACAGTAGATAGGTCTCATCTGGTTCTTCAATGTTTTCAATCGTGTGTTATACTAGGATTACAATATGTTGTCTGAATCTATAAAGAATACTCTGGCATACTTTGGCACATAGTTCCATAATTTCTGCCAATTACAAACTTGTAAGAGATTGTTCTTAGGGATCAAACCGTTCTTTATACGTTGATTTAAAAAATTGTGCCTACTGATAATATGTTTTATAACATGTTACTCTTTAGTAAACAATTAAGTACCGATTCATGTATACATATAATATGCCGTTGAGACATCTTATGGGCACTGCATTTACGGGTCCTTTAATCGTAGCGTGTAGCATAACCATAACGCAGAACATAATCCATTATGATTAGCTTTATATTCCAAGTTTAGGTGTATCGTTACAGTAAGTTACAATTTACAAGTAATGAATGTTTAAAGCTGAAACACACAAGTAATCGTCTAAGCAACAACCTTGACGTTACGTTGTTTAATTTAATGCGAACGCAGCTTAAAAAGTTTTATTAAGGGGAAAGTAATAAAAGTTGAAGAAATAATTTCCACCTACGTTTAAAGAGGTTCCCGAAAATTTTAGTCATAAAACTCTCCCGGCGCAGGCAGCAGCTACATTAACCAAATTGTACAAAACAAACATATCTAATAATTACGCCGCGGGCACCGAGGCTCGTTTTGTGGAATTATGCGACCGACTGTAACTTTTTCAATCTGAACTTCGACAATTAAATTTACTCCCAAGTCTGAACATAACATTTCAATAAGGGACAGGGATCGGTTAACAGCCCGTGTTTGTGTTGCAAAAAACCTCGTTACGGCTACTCTTCACTTAGTCTCCAAATTTATGTTGGGTGAATAATACTCCACTGTACGACAATACAAAAGAAGTATATGGTTTGATAAATACGATAAGGAACAGTTAGAGAACGGTTTGAAAGAGCTCGTAGCATATATATCATTAATCTTTACATTACAAATTCATTCGGTAAGAACTCACTCACTTGGATTAAGCAGAATTATAAATGAAGTGTCACGCGAACTCGCACAAAAAGTGTGAAAGGAGGAAAACCTCTGAATAAAGCGGTGCGTCGGCTGCGTCAGTTTTTAACTCGGGGAGAATGGGCCCTACGCACAAGGGATTAATCGGGTAATTCTCAAGTTTAAATGCGGAAAAGAAATACGGAAACACGATTCTGTACGATTTTGATTGTAAAATCGATATCGATAAGAGTTTATGGACTGTTCACGAGTAAACGGTCATCAAGGACGCTATTTGACGCGCGGTACTTGTAGCCGTTTCATTAAGTCCGTTGATGATTCGGCAGATTTGTTATACGCACAGATGGCTTCTAAGTTTGAGTGAGTCGGCTCTTAGCCTCTTAAGTTGGGGCAAATAGTACAATCCTACGGGACTGAATACAGACGAATGTAGAACCTAATCTCAGCTTAGCAAGAAAGCACTTACCAAACTAATTACCCCTGTGTGTTGTGTCCAACATTTTCCCTAAACCGTCCGCTTCCAAGGGTAATTTGGTTATCACTTTATGGTATATTCAAAATTTTTGTTGGTTCAAGAAGGCTGTATCACAGTATATGCCTATTTACTTTGCACTTATTATTTACTATAATTACCAACCATGTTATAATTCTTTCATTTATCTTTTTAACTTAGAAGATATCTAAAAATTAGTTTACATATGCGAAAAGAAGAGTAGGTTTCTAGTGCTGCTGTAAGAGTGTTTTATAAATTATCACGGTTCCGATGACTGCTTTGCAATAATATAAAATTTCAATATGAACGATAACACAAAATTCTAGTGACGTTAACAATTTTGCTGATCCATTCAATTCAATATAAACAGCATAATAATGCTGTTTATATTTAATGAATTAATAACTATTTATATACTTTATGTGTTACAAATTAACATTATTGATAGATAGTCAAGGATGTTAATTTGCAACACGCGCGGTTTAAAAGTGATGCGTAAAAATGCATTTGAAATATACGCAGCTTAAATCTCTGGTCTCTGAATACAACATAGTATATAAAAAATTTCTTGTCAGAAGACAATTTCCGCACTTAGAACAACAACGGTATCGCAAGGGAATTTATAAATATTCAAACAACGGTCACAAAGAACATTCAGACTTAAAACAGCCGTTTGTGTATTAAACATTTTTTCCCCGTGACGAATTCGAACCCACAGCACTCGCAGTTGCAAGGCAACCTCTTAAACTATCCATAAATTATGTCTGTGTATTCTTACCAGTTTTACAAAACCACTGTAAAAATGCTGAGCAGATTGTCACGTCTATGTCATTTCATATTATGTTCGACTAACTATACAAAACAATGCAGTAACAATGGTTCCACAAAGTAGGTATTATAGAATGCTGGAAAAAGACAGATTAAATCCTTCGATTCTATTTAAGCGTCTAGTCTAAAAGTTTTACTTCACTATTATCCAGTGCTCCGTCAGAGTAAGTAGGCTGGAACTTTTTCCTTACTTCTCGAGTTCGTAGAGTCGTATCAGATGAGACATATCTTAGTTACTTCTAGCAATCCAAAGCGATACAATAGCACGAACTTCATCTAAACTTTTGTGTTTTTTGTGTAACGTCGGTTTCAGATACAGACAATCTGTGTATAAAATCTTATTCTTATATAGTTTGTACGTATAAGTAACAAACGAACTATTATTTTTGATCGTGATGAGATGAATAAGAGCTGTATGTGGTTTGAGTTGGACAGAAGTTATACACAGTCAACTCAATTTGCGTTTAATCTTTGTATATTGCATCTATTTTAAGTGTTCAACCTATCATACAGTCAGTTCAAATTGCCAGCCAAGTCATCAAAAAAGAAGCTATACGAAATAAGTATTGACATAGAAAGCTTTTCTACTAACCTGAACGATACACGTCTAGGGTGCAATTCGAATTTTGAACAGGCCGAACTAATCAGTATTATTTGTGATAGATAATAAAGAGATAATGATAGTAAAAATGGCTAAAGTGAGTTTGTGTTGATTTATATAAAATTCGTTTATTAATTTTAAAATATATATCTGACGGCGCACCGAGACAATCAATTGATTTGACGGCACACCGAGACATTCAATTGATTATTTTTGAACGACCAGAAGTTTTTTAACAAGCAACATAACACCGAGCGCCTGAGATGGCGGCCAAGCGGCCATTAAGTGTTGAATGGTTCGAAAGTGCGCACGCGCCCACGTGTTCTGGTGGAATGTTATAAATTGTATTAAGTGTAAAATCTACAAAGTGAACATTAATTATTGGTGAACAAATAATTATTAAACGAGTGGTGATTGTGATTGGAAAGTGTTTTATTGAAATCTAGTCTTCTCGCCCGACTACCCACGTATTATGGCTGATAAATCGAAAGATAATAATGTGCCGTCTATTGATGCGCCTTTATATCAAATAAATAGCATTCACTTACACATAGTTATGCGTTGTATAATATATTCATTGTGCAACCCTTCCTGAACTAGTAACTTACGTAAATGTAAATTCAGTAACTACGGTAAACTCACCAACCACTAAACTTTGACGTTCACGACTGTTACTTTGTGACCTAAATCAATAAATGATTTTGACTTTATCTTAATTTGTTAATGAAACTGAATTATTCAAACGTATAAACGTATACCATGGTTGCAATGAGACACTAAAAAAGTTAGCAAGCAGTATCCTATCTAATATTATAGATGCGAATGTTAGTTTGTTTGTTACGCTTTTACGCCTTGACTACCTGAATCCGTCATCATGAAACGCATACACGTTGTCGGGGGTAAAGAAAAGGAAATAGGGTACCTTTCATTCAGACAAAAATACTGTTTTCGAGGGATAGAAATTGACATAGCCTACATTTACGCAACCGAAGCTGCAGTGAAAATGTAGTTGTTTCGTAATCTAACGATTTTACATAAACCAGCATATGTGCCAAATTTAGCTGGATTCTGGCATACGCAACAAAACACTAAATAGGTCACTGGAGTTCAATTAATCATAAAACATTAATATCAAGCACACATGTAACGACTAATTGCTGTAGTCCGCACTGTAATTACAATCAAATGAGACATGTGATTTGTTGCTTTACTTTTGTGTACGACACGATGTTAGGAGAGTCGCAGACCACACGATGCTGTTACCAGGGCACAGGACATTAATTATTGGTATTACCAATGCATGGTATGTCACAAATGTTTAAGTAGTCACAGCACCTCTACACCACGCCGAGTTTCGCAGGTTCAACGGGATACAAATTTGTGAGTTATTATTAGTTTGTTAGGTTTTGTAAGTACCTTTAATTCGATGTTATAGTTTCTATGATACAATACTTATGCCCAGTGCAGGAGCAATCTTAGGCAGGACTGTCTTCGCTACTGTCATAAATACAAAAGGATTTTTCAGTAATATAGAACGCTAATTTGAACATAATCTATAAGAAATGCTTTTAGCGATAGTTTATTACGCAAACTAACTATTTATTAAGCTGTAATTACAATAGGTCGGTTAGTTATTAAAGATACCATAGAACACTCGATAGTCTACTGGGTGGCTGAACAGACTAATCAAACATATCACAAAAGACATTAGAGTGGATTAATAACAGTCTAGCCAAGGAAATAAAGCCTAATTTTATGCTGTGAAACGTTTTACGACAGTTCTCTAAAATTTGTTGGTGTCGTCAGATGCGAAGCGTGTGGCTGTCCTAACATAATATGTGTGATATACACAAATGAGTAATGTCATCCCTGTCTCAATAATTACGTAACAACAAACATGTTACGAGGATCTAATTGGTTGTATTTGTACTAAACTATTATATTACAAGCTGTAATGATTATACAAAATTGTTCTAACATTCGTTGTTTTCTCAGCAAACAAAACAAATCACAGCTCTATTTAGAACGTTAGCAGAAAATATGAGTCGGTTTATATTTTGAAACAATAATTTACAGTAAATGTGTAGTTATGTGTATAGAGAGCTTAATAGAAAATATTTGAGCTGCGTATTATTACAAGCTACATATTTACTTATGTTTATAATAAATTTTCAATAATATATTGACTATTTCGATTGCTTTCGTTGAGCGTATCTATATGTGTTGGTTTTGCAATTCGACTGTTCAACGGTACTTATACTTTAGATATATATTGTGGAGGTAAACATATATTATTAAATATCTAATTAGTAAACCAATACGGTCAATAATTGAATTACAGGCCAATATTATGATGAGGCAGCATAAAAAGTTGCCGTTTACTTTAAAAAAATATAGACGTCATATTAAAAATCGCCTTATAACCTCATTAGTAAATAAATAAGTTTACCCTTTGAAATTAAACTACTATATATTTACCCTTTGTTTCGCTGTAATTGAAAATAGGTTATGATCATAATATTGCCACATTCCATATAATATGGGTATTTCAGATTTTATAACCTTGCATTAACAAACAACAATAAAGGTCAGTGTATCATCATGTGCGGTTCATTTGTTTGATGATTTGATTGCGAATGATTGAAAAACTTTTAACAGTAAACCTTTTAACATATGTAGATTGCGTACGACCTCAGACAAACATATTATCGTTTGATGAATGATGAAAATGATTATCAAATATATTTTAGAACTGTTTAGTCTATGAAATAATCAATAAATGAATAATAAATATTTCCAAAGAGATAAATACGCGAAATAAAATAATATAAAGCAATGTTTGTTAACTATTATCCTAAATTCTTCCATATCAAATCTTTGGTCTCTTTAAATGCTAGAAATACTGGCCAGCTTAGGCACTCAAATTACCCACTGAGCCAAAATATACATGCTAAAATGTCTGACACTAGAAAATTTTATCTAATACAATCTAAATTTGTGGCCGTGGCGCTCACGTTAATTTAGATTTTGTCAATAATTTCTATCCCTCAATCCTAGTCCATGTCTCTATGTCCTATTGTGTATCCCTGACAACATGTATGCAAAATTTCATTATCATCGGCCCAGTAGTTAAGGCCTGACAGCGTAACGAACAGACAAACAAACTCACAATCGCATTTATAATCTCAGTTAGGATAGTTAGGACCAGCAAACAGACTTTGTTCTGCCCGAAGCGAGCGCAATGCCACCTACCGGGTCAAATTATGAATCTAAACCATCCAGGGACCCAGTCGAACACACACAAAATATTTATTAAGTCGGTCTTGGCGTTTGTATACACTATTACTCTTTTTTACTTTTATACATGCAAACGAAGCTTATATTTATAGAGATAACTACGAAATAAGAGATTGCCAAAAACTTTTTCTTTGGCGTCTAAACGACAATTGAAATGAAAGAAAGCGTTTGGCAGAAATGAATATACATGCAAAGATATAAGTCCATACCAATAATACCCATCCAAAATTATTCCGCATCATTGAATACCCCAAATAAAGTATGATACGAACGAAGTACTTAAATAGAATAAACAAAAACGGCACAAAAGCATCAAAACAATGCTTTTATAAGTATTGTTTTCGTTCAAGTCTGCTCTTGACATACACAATAATAGGTAGGGTTAAATTGGAAATTACGATCTGAATCCATAATCGCGCTTTGAATGACATCAAAAGCAAGTTCGATTATAAATGACGTTTCTAAAAATATTATTTTCATTATGTGAAAATGTTGAGTCATAATCTAAAGCAAAGTTGATGTTTATCATTTAGATAATCTGATATCTATAAAATTTTTTAGTAATTGGTATAATGCAATTTAAATGTTGCTGGAACTATAAATACGGTTTTAAGTAGGTTGACAAGCCACTTGTAATTTTTAAATTTGTTAGTTGTAAATTATAAATACTTCTGTTTGTTTTATAATATATTGTTGGTTGCGAAATGCGACGTAAACAAGTAACGTCACGAATCGTCCGATCGAGAGGGTTATAAAAGCGTGCTCGGCGCGCAATGACTCACTTTGATATCGAGCGGCGGATGGAACAGACGTGCTGTGTGACCGCTGTTGGGTGATATAAATTATCTCTTACTTTATTTTTTAATGCATTTCTTGTATAATTCAATGATTATTTAAAGGTGAAAGTGCGTCTGTTATTTTTTTAAGCTTCTGATTCCTAACAATATGTTAATAGATTTTGCTTGTTAATGATTAATGTTAGCATCAAATCCTATCATGGGACTAAATCTATTTAGAAATGCTCAATTAAAGCACATGGTCTGGAATTATGCGCAGTTGACGTCAACAGTCCCTTACCCTATTACGTGGAATATAAAACCATAGCTAGCGACATATAAGGTAATACATCCATACCTACTATACGACAATTTGGTATTCAGTTATACCAATGGCTAACTGAAAATAATTTCTACAGTCTTAGAGATTTTTTTGATTATTAATTTTAATTATTATTACCTAACATTTGCATGCTATGTAACCTTAGCAAAACATGTATGTACTTTATTGAATTGTAAGATATTGTATACCGTGTTTTTTGGCAAATAAATATATTATTACCCTTTCGAGAATATAAGAATGACATAGTCTTTCTCTATACTTTTCTTATTCAATATGTATTTCCTTTTTTAGGGATATCTATCAAGAATATCTTGTGTTGCAAGATATTTCACAAACATTCAAATAACAGTCGCAAAGGACACCCAAACTCGAAACAACAATTTGTGGACCACACAATTTTAGCCCCCCATCGAAGCCACAACATTCAGCGCACTGGCAGTGGTGCTGCCTTCTCTACAGGTATATGTATATGTAAGAAAGCATGAATATAGTGCTACACAGACAAACACAAAACGAAAGCCTTGACATACAAATGTAAACAAAGTCGGTATAAAAAATACCGCGCACATTCTGACAGACGAACTAAAACAAAGCCCAGCCCCAACGCATACATTTTTAATTCAACTTTCAAAGCACGTGTATTTAAACCGTCACTTTAGTTTGGAAGCTAAAAATAACGGGATAATTTCAATTCAGTACTGGCTAACGAGACAGCAACGGAAAAAAAGCATGAAAAAGCTATCTGAACTACGCAACAGTCCTTTGATTCATTACAGTTTTCGATTAGCTACAGTTAGTTTGGCTTTAAAAAAATATATCCTCTTTTTGTGTTCGCTGTTTCATTTTTATTGTGAAAAGTCGAGTGTAGTAGGTTTTAGTCTTATTGTTATACGTTGATATAGTGGGCTATATTTAGGTACGTAAAAGTTAGTCGTTTAAAAATAAAGCTTGTTTTGTGTAGTGTGCCGAAATCTGTATTAAAAGCTAGCTGTGTTTTTTTATATTGAACGCACAAACCGTGAAATATCTACGTATTCCAATCTACTTAAAATTTAAATGTCTTGTTTATTTATTAATCGATTCGAATCAGAATTTAATAAAGCTACAATTAGTTCAGTCACATAAAGTTCAATCATGGTGTAGAACAGCGAGTACGCACTGACAAACAGAGACAACTGTTTAAGGTTTATTTTATGATATATTATAATCAGGTGAATCTATATAGACTATCTTACTACAAATGTTAGTTCTGAAAAATATTGTGGCGACATTACACAATGTCCCCACATCAGACATGCTTATTAAACTGTGTCAAGAGAAGTCCCTAAGGACACGATTCGCTTACCCGCCATCTGTAAACGGCAAACAACACGTATTTAATGTTGTGGATTATCTTTATATATAATTCTTTTGTACGTGTGTATGTTACTGAATTTGTTAATGGCTAGACAGATTTTAAATATGTTTTGTGGGTGTTTGATTGGGTCCCTAGATAGTGTAGATTTACATTTAGACCCGGTAGTTGCGATCGGTCCGTTCGCACAGAACAACGTCTATCAGGCCCACTATGAATATTTTTCTTAACGTTTCATGTATGTTTATTTCTCGTACTCATACTCAACTAGCTTAACTTTACTTCACGATACTAAAAACTCGATATTCAGTCCTATCCAATGCGCTTTCTGGTATCCGTCCTAAATCTTCAGAGTCCCATATTATATAACCTTAGAGCAGTTTGGCATTAGACATAGTATATAATACATAGCTTTTACTCGCGTATAATAAGTTCCGGGAAACAGTTCCTTGCACGGGAATAGTACTTTTTCCTGAATTAAATAGTAGGTTATCCTTTTCTATACCCCTGACAACGTGTGTACAAAATTTTATGATGATTGGTTGAGTAGTTCATGCGTAAAAGCATATCAAACTAATAAATTCACAATCCCATTTATAATATTAGTTGGGATACGTCTCCTAATTCTTCAGAATAATAAATATTGTAATGCCCAAGGAATTGTAAATATTCAATTGAAAAGATTTCACTAAGTAGTATGAAATCAAGTGGGATATTGATGGCCATTTAAGTCCAAAAGCTTTTAGCTGTGTCAAGTTTTTGTTCAAACGTCTTAGAAAACGTTTAGCGGCAGTGGAAAATCCCGGATTCCGTTTTTGAACAATTCTTACAACCGTTTGGAAATTTTTCTTCTTAACTATTTAATTTATTAGGGAGACAGAAAAGCAGAGTTGCTATATGGTAAGTAGATGTGATTACTTATAGCATATTTTAGTTTGAAGGACTTCTAATTTCTAGTGGCCTTGAAATGTTAATAGGATGTACGTAACAATCTCAGAACCCTGACCAATATTTTTTATGTTTAATTTCTTCATTTAACACATGAAGAACACCAAAATTCAGATTTAATTTGTGGAATATACAAATGATTGTACCACATAGGGTTCAAACCACCTTAAAACCTAACCCAACCTAAAATTCTGCGTAGTGTCAATAGAGAAGCGACTACTTAAATGACAACGCCATCCGTCTAGTTTCCCAATACTAAATATTGTAAAAACATCCAACCAAAACCTTTTTACTATGGTTTAAACTTCCGTTGCTTGCCAGATCAAAATACTATCCTAAACTGACAGACTTCTTTTACACTACAAATGACATCTACAAAACCAAGGTTGATACATGCGGAAAAGCTATTCACAGATAGATGGCAAAGTGGAATGCCAGGCGACGAAAGGACTTAGACTAACTGTCAAGGCATCTAAAGCATATATAGTTATAAAGGTACATTTTATTATAAGGTGACGGACAAAAATTTTTAAATTTTTACACTTAAAAGACTTACCCCACATTATTTTATATACACATTATTTTTGTACAAGAAAATAAATGTTTCTTTCTTCCTAAAATACCTAGCAATAATTGGTCACCCATCTTTTGATTGTTTACCAAACAAACTGTGTTTACAAGCACTTCTTATTTATTGTACTAGATTTAGATTTCACTCGAACACAATACATTGATTCCCAGAAAACTGAATAAAAATACAAGGAAAATAGTAACTTCATTGTATTCTGGCTTTTGAATCGTTCGTCTTTTTATACTTCCGTAGGAAAACTAAAGAAGATTGTCTTCGTGTAATAATATCAAGTTCGTCTTCAGAATAGCAATATTTGTTATAGCGTATTATCCTTTAGGTCCCGAAATAAATAAGTTTTGTAATAAACCAACATTCAGGTTCGAGTACAAAGTATTACGGATACAATGTTTCAGAACGTACGTAGAAATGAAATACGTACAAGGTGAAACGGGCCAAGTGCGAGTCGAACTTATGCGCTAAAAGATCTTACCCAATCGTAAAACAACCAACGTCATTTCACAGAAGTCTGATTCACTGAGCCTTGAGATTGTATCACGTGTGACTTAGACTTTCAAAAAAGCCACTATGTTTAAAACAGAATATGTGTACACAAATTTATGGGATATACTAAAGATTAAAAGCGTCGCATATTTCTATAAAATACTATAAAAACTAAACCTACTCGCATATGCTTTATAGAATAATATTAAATCGCAATCACGGTAAGAACACATTATAAATGCTAGGGGCACCGGCTCACTGCCTACCACGATACAACTCCAAGAAACAATCACAACACTAATTATGGTTTAATACTTAAGTCTGAACTCACTGAGTTCAGACTTAAGTATACGGAATGTAACACAATTTTATAAAAATAATTATGAAGTGTGTCCTAGTATGTTTTATATAATGTAGAAAATTTGGCGATATTATATTAATCAGAGAAGCATATATATAAGGCAAATTCAAATGTAACAAAGCTCATATCAGGGCGGCCGAGATAGAAAGAGACAGGTTCATCTGACTCTTATTTACTGTACTGCTTTTTTTTCAGAAATAGTATACCTATATATGTTTATAAATATATAAATTTAATGTGAAGTTTAATTTATAATTTATTATACTCTTTCGCTTTTGTTAAGTAATTAATATAATATATTGTTAATTTTAATAAATATATATCATAATAAATTTGCATGCCACTGTGTCGGTGAAACATGACGGACTAAAATTGTATGTAACCAATATAAAACATAAACTTTGAACCGTGTTTCTACCAAATAAATAATGATGTATACAGATTTTATTTGTTGTTAGCTCAGTGCAATGTTGCATAACAAATTATCGTTAATTAAGTAAAACTCTTATTAAACGACAATATATGCTGCAGAAATGTATAATTAAATTTTCTTCATTTACTGTTTTAATTCTTTCACCATGAATGTATAATACATTGATATTGAAATTCATTTAAAATATACAAGACTCAAAATGAATGCAAAAAATATTACGTACGAATATTCGTTTCCAGATTTAACAATACCATGCGTTGCAGCGTTATTTTTCCCCATCGAATATATTATTAATGTACACAAGAAAATAAAATTCGCCCTTCGCGCTAAAACATACTGTTTAACCTTTATTTAACCGATAAGCCACAGTGATATTAGCTGCAACTTAATCACCCTGATTTACTGAAGCCGTCTGTGGCTGAGCTCAGCGTATTTGAAATAAAAATATAAGACAATAAATTGTATTCCGAATCAGAGGTACTTATATTCAGACGTTTGTTTCACTCCACACAGTCTATCGCTAAGTCGAGACGACTGCATAAGCCACAGCTGACAACTCAGTCAGTCCCTTTCCAATTTGCGTTCGTATAAATGGAAATGCTCGAATCGCATAAATGAAAACGGTGGAACAAATTGATTTCTCACTCAAACAGAACCGTGCGCAGTACAACCTATTACTCTTTCTATTTTCTTTTGTATTCTAAAAATATTTCCCAATAATAAGTTCGAGGGGACTTTTTGTCAAAGTTTCAATATAGAAAAATGAATAGCAATTTTCCATGAATTGTTAATGCTGTATCACAATAACAATTTATTGCGCTGCTCCTTTTATAAAAAAATGCAGGGTCGTCTAATACTCCCTTGAGGAGCTTAAGGCCGGTAAATGTGTAAGTCATCAACGTATAGTTGGGAAAAGAGGGTTCCAGAATGATAAAGGCGCGCCTTTAATTGATACCTATCGGACACGGATCTAAGTCGGTCTCTCTGTATTATTGAAAAATCGTTAATACAACATAAGTAAAATGACTTGTCTCATCTTTTAAAATACCATGCGGAGTTAAGTTTACGAGTTCTACTCAAATTACAGTTTTATTTTTTTGATCTTGTCTCCTTTGACTTTGAATATGAATCTGTGCATTTTTGGTCTAGATTTTAGATCCGTACCTTACGATCTAACAAATATCTCAACCGAATATATTGTTCTTAATGTTACTTAATATATATAAGTACACGCTTAGATGCACATCGGCTCTTTATTTGATGCAGAGTGGCATGCCATGTCATGGTAGATTATTTAGCTAGACTGCCGGGTGACCAATAAAGTCAAACGATTTTTGATTTTTTAAACGCTGTTTTTGATCCCTATGAATTTATATGTCATGTCAGCTTTTGATGTATTTGTAGATGACCGAGAAAAAATGCCTGGAAAGCATGAAATTTTTCTTTGCTAACAATAGAACCACGTCGTAAGGCTATCACATAAATAAATGTATGTGAATATAAAGGATGCTAACACGAACACAACAAACTGTTCTCAAGGTTTGGTCGTCCTCACTCCGTTAAGGGACAGTAATTCCCTATTCACACAACTTATACAACATCCGATAATTTTGGCAATAAATCAGACAACTTGTTAACTGAACTGCCACAAGAAAATACATCCAAAATTCTCCTCCAATAGGTACATAATGTAAAAATAAGGCCCCTTTGTCATATACGTGATCGTCAGGCAAGCATCACGCACGAACCCACTGTGGCCAACGAAGCGTCGACAAATGCCTAATTGAATTTTCAGCCACGATATTGTGTCGCTGTCAAAAAGATTTATACTTATAAATTGTATACCCAGTTTTATTTTCCAGTAAATAGGAAACGTATGACGGAAAATATTTAACTCAATGTTCGATTTAAGAATACTTGCCCATTGTAGACTGTAAAAACTTCAGCCATCCATCCATTCGGCCTCTTAACTACTTCATGCTTTGTGTCAGTTTTCTACAAAACGACTTGCTAGGCGAAATAAATGATTGCCAAAAGAACAGCTAACTGGGATATAAAACGGCGTAACATGTGAGTAGGCTCTTAGTAGAGTCAAGACGTAATATAAAAAACTAAAACTTGACAAGATAATAATAACTGTAAGATTAGTAGAGGTTTGAAAATCAGTCACCTGCGTAACTTAAGCCTTATTAAATTGACGTAGGTCTGGCGGCTTTAGGATATTTGTCTATTTATCTAATTATCGTGACCCATTGATATTTTGCTAGATCTAAATGATTTTATTTACACGATTTGAATTTTATATGCCTAAGGCGCTGCGTTTTTGATATATAAAAATAAAATGGTCTTCGACTTTGAGTTCACGTATCTTGGAGAACATTATGGAGAAGTATCAGTCATACAGATATCTTCAAAAGATCGAAGAAGAAATGTCAGTGGTGCGTACCCTGGTATCGAACTCGCGACCTATGCATGAAGTCCAACGGACTCCAAAAAACTACCGCTGCTTAGCTTGCTCAGTATAAATATATATAACATTGCCTAAAAACAATACAAGATTTTGATTTTTGTGAGCAAAATATACGGCCTACGTACACTACAATAATACGTAAAATTTCACTGCACGTTACGTTTCCGAAGATTTATGTGAACAGGAACAAATAACGTGTGTGCCGAGCACGAATTAATTCGCCGTAAACGGGTTCACGCTTACATTATCTCGATATTTTTTATTATAATTCTCAAATCTGTTATTTTATTTGACAGTGACGTAGTTCAAGGTTTATTTTTCATTTTTACTTTAGGTACACGTTCATATTATTTTAAGGTACAGAATTGTTTCACACAATATATTTGTTAAGATGTAACTAGATTATATAATATAGAACTAAGTAACTAGATATAAGAAGATTGAATTTAGGAACACCTACCTTATATAAAAATACCGATGTAGTCACGCCTGCATATACCTGAAGCAAAAGAAGATGAGGTTTATTATACCTATATTTTACTAGTTATGTTTTAGGTCCTATGGACCTACATAAAGGATAATCCTTTTACTGTTTTCGTTTCCGGACTTTATTCTGCGACTCAGAATTTACAACTACAAAAATGCTTAATAAAACTTTGCCCTACTCAAAACTTGAACCCGAGATCACACGATCCCTATAAGCGTAAGTATAAACTTATTTTAAATGATTAACCCTAAAAATATTACGCTAAAAAGGGTATCGGATTCAAGTTTACACGTTCTAATTATTGAGTTACATAACATACATATAATAATTAAGTTCTATAAATAACGCATATTCCTCAAAAGCTAAATTATTACTACCCAAGCGGATACTTTTAATTAAGCGTTTATTTATAAAGCTCAATTATATTCTACATCAAATGAGAAGGATGAGTGAGATGTAATAAGTATATTCGGAATTTTACAAATAAATGTTATTTTAACAAGATCGGTTTCTTTAACATGTTAGCTGTATGATGTAAATAGTATACATTATTATATAGTGCAGTTTTAGCACCTATTTACAATTTAGTTAATATGTACATATAATAATATTATCAGTCCTGTTTGTGAGCAGTTCCACAGCCGGACATAAGTCATTTTTCGACGTGAAAACCTTTTCACGACGAGAAAGATCCTACTATGGTTCACCCACTAGTCCTGTGCAAACATATTTTTTTTTTATACAAGTAATGTGGCAAATAGGCATATGGGCCATATGCCTGTTTGCCTTACTGTAAGTGGTCACCGTAGCCTATAGACGCCTGCAACACCAGAGGCATCACTTGCGCATTGCCGACCCTTTAGGCAAGGAAGTGGGAAGGAGAAGGAGCGGTAAGGGGGAAAGAGGGTGATTGGGCCTCCAGCACCCTCACTTACCAAATGAAACACAACAGCAGGACTACTGCTATTTCACGTCGATATTCTGTGAAAGGGTCTTCCCCGGTCGAGCCGGCCCATTC
Organism: Catocala nupta; assembly: GCA_963675205.1. Taxonomy (NCBI): domain Eukaryota; kingdom Metazoa; phylum Arthropoda; class Insecta; order Lepidoptera; family Erebidae; genus Catocala; species Catocala nupta. The sequence goes on from OY776082.1 coordinate 16,086,422, forward strand.
ATGCTGAAATCAGCGAGGCTCTATATCGAGAACATTATAAAAACTTATTAAGGAAAATAAACAACATTATCGGAACTCTAAGACGAGTAGGTTTCCTCACGATGTTTTCCTTTACCATTCAAGTGTGAGAAGATTCTATTTCGATATCTATTTCGCACATAGCTTCGAAAAGGCAGGCTAGGGAGAGGTAGAATTGCCTTAGGATCGAACTTAAAACCACCACGTGACGGTCTTTCACTAAGCCTAGTGAAAGATTGTATTTAGTAAGGATTGACTAAACTGGTATTGGTCAATTAAAGTAAGCTGTGTATTCGATATCCGCACGGTGAATATGCGTGCCTGCAAAGAACTATACTTAGAATCAGGGGATTATTTTCCGCAATGGCAGTAAATTCTAATGTTGCACTTGAGGCCTCAGGTTTGGTGTCCAAAATGGGCAAACATGTATTGGGTTTTCGGTCAAGGTATATAAGCGGCGATATAGGCCTGACTGGGTATGTATTCAGGCGTATTATAAGCTTAATATTCTTAGGTTGAGTACTTAAGTCTCAATTAAGTAATTTATATTCTTAAGCGTTACTTGTGGACCAATACTAACATTAAATACTTACGTCTGAAATTATTTTATGGACGAATAATAATTGTAGGTATATTTTACGGTATGCAATATTACCTACATTATACCACTAAAAATCAAATTTAACGCCCAAAAAAATCAACCTGACGCGTCACCAACATAATTTCCGTGGGTATCCGTTTTCGCAGCGAATTTCCGAAAAGAAGACAAAAACGAATCTGCAAATGTTCAGCGATGTATAAACCCACATTATTACTTGTCAATTCAAGTAACGAGATTCCGCTTACGACCGATATTCTGAGGAACAATTCAAGGCTGACCCGAATTTCTGAATGAGGAAAGCCCAGTCTCTCGAAGGCCTTGGTGAGGGCGCTTCACTTAATTGAAAGAGATCGCTCCCTGTACTCGTTGTAGGGGTTGTGCGAACTAGTGTGATGTTATGCATTTGTATATGTATTTTTAACTTGAAAAGATAAACGATACTATAGACTATTCGTTTACTATGTTCAAGGCTACACACTATATCCAATATTGTATAATATACGCTTATACCAAAAATCCGTAAAACAAATTGATCGCACTTGTGTTTCCTAAACGACTTAGGTAAAAGATTGTGTTATTATATTTTACCGGTAATTCTTTTACTGAGAAAATTTGCAAAATCCCAGGTAATATAAAAAAATACATTGTGTCTGTTTTGTGGGTTGTAAGTAAATTTTTAGCCAGTCTGGACCGGGTGATCTAAGCCACGCTCCTTGATATCGATGTACCATAATACATATATTTAGCACGATCCTAGCCTGGAACTATTACGTTTTAAACAAAAGCTCTTTCGGATCCAGGTATTTTTCGCGGGACCAAGAGCTTTAAGTATTTTCCAGGTGTGCGACACAACCTACTTTCTAACGCCGAATTGCTTTTGACAATTTCATAATAAAAAGGTCCTACAACTTTCTTATAGCTCAACCCTCGGCCTCGATGGCGTAGTGGTTAGTGTAACCGACTGCCACTACTGAGGTCACGGGTTCGATTCCCGCACAAGTCAAACATTTATGTGCATGAACATGGATGTTTGTTTTGGTCGGGTGTTTCTATGTATAATATGTATGTATTTACAAAAGAAAAAGTATATATGTATGTTTATCCATTGTCTAGTACCCATAGTACAAGCTCTGCTTGGTTTGGGCTAGATGGTGTTGTGTGTATGTGATAGAATATTATTATTATTATTATAACCCTGGAATCGAACTCAAAAGCATAGCTGTCGCATGATCTACCATTGTACTACTGAGGTATTAAACAAAAGCACACAATAATTTATACATAAACCAGAACTAACAAAACGATCAAATACACTATCGATAAAATTGGTAACTTGATATTTTAACTTAGATATATAAACTACGTGGACAGACGTAGAAATGGACAGATAAATTAAACAGAAATGTCTAAGACTGATATTCCATATATGGCTAGCATTATAGAGGACGCCACCAACGAGATTGGAAGATGATTTAAAACTCACGGCAGGACAACTTTGAAGAAGGGTAGCGCGTGACAGAAGACGGACAAAAATGTTAAATAAGGCTCTTGATATAGATCAAGAGGCACATTTAACTATAGAACATTGCATAGTGACCAGAACACATACGGCTTTTTACTATAGTTATTAACTAAAAAGCAGCGTTAGCCTAGTGGGAAATTGTTAGACTGCTACGCAGAGGTCGCGAGATTGGTACCTACCTACACGTAACTCTGATTTTTTGAAATGATGAGCATATTAAAAAGTTTATTATCGCTTTCTTTAACGGTGGAGGATACCTTTGAGAGTAAACCTACGTTTGAGAGTTCTCCATTATGTTCTGTCAAGTCTGCCAGCCCGCACTGCGCTAGCATGGTGGACTATGGCCTGACCCTTCTCATACAGTAAAGAAGCCCGTGTCCAGCACTGGGACTGATTTTTTTATACAGGGCTTGTATTATTAGGTATATAACTAAACTATAAGGCAGATTATCTGCACTTACGTTATGGTAAAGGTCACCTTGCCTAACATAGGTTTGTATAATAGACATTACTCCCACGCTTCAATTATGTTAAAATAAAAGCCTTTAGGTATAAATAGAATAACACTATGAACCTTTAACCCGAGACGAGAATAATATTCGAGCGCTCGCATTAAATTTTTGTGTTTGCTACTACCAGTGTTGTGTGCATATTTCCACATATGCACACAGCACTCAAGACAAGAATGTTTCCGATGGTTTTTGTCAAGGACTTTCATGTGTATCAAAATTATCAGTAAATGTAATAAGCTCACTTATCCCTTTGACGTTCATAAATGTTACTTTGTGACCTAAGTGAATAAATGATTTTTGACTTTGACTTTATTTAGAGCTGATTTTGCCAAATGGATGACTTTAGACTGTCACGCATATCTCGTTCGCGAGTCGATCCCATAGCACCTCTCACTTTTCATAGTAATGTGTGTATTACATAGTTGCTTATTTTACTTTGACGTCAAAGGAAAATATTTTAGGAAAATCTACTTGTCTGGGAGTTCTTCATAATTTTCTTAAAAATACGTGAATCAGCTAATCCACATTGGGCAGCGTGGTAGACTTTGGCCTTACCCTTGTCACACTGAGAGGAGGCCAAGATGTCCCACTGCTGGGTCAGTGGGCACTGGGTCAGTTTTCTACAAGGATGATATTATTATTATTATTAGTGTAAATAGTAATCCTCAAAAGAAGAGTCGCGCGCAAAAGCTAATCCATAATAAATATTGAATCAAATAAATGTTGACAGAATATTAGTTTATCAATGCCAATTTAATATTGAAAAGTAAATAAAACATCAAACAGAACTCGCAATAACATAATATTGGAACAACTGACTTTAATTTACTTATTTTCTAACGTTAACTTCATACAAATATAGTAAAGGTAAATATTTATAAATGCGCCTTTAAACATACCTGTAAAAGCGTTATCAAAGGACGTTCATTAGTAATAGCTTTTAAATTAAATTCACATAGAAGGTACTTACTGTTTTATTGTACTTAATCAAACCTTTTACGTTAGATGTTATTTTAGTTAAAATAATCTATCTTTGTTTTTGATGAAATTAGAGTAAAATTACATTCATTTCGGACTACTTTTTTAATGGTTCACTAGGTTAGTCTTTATAAAACATTGTTTAAAAGACATTTTTATGTTTAACATTACATCACAACGATAAATATACTTAAAGGCTTAGGCAGTAGGCAAACAAATGCCTATAAAATGTGAATTTAATAAGGACTTTACCTTATTAAATTCACATTTTATAGGCATTTGTTTACTTGATTAAGCAGCCAATAAGAAACTACTGGCATTACGTTATTACAGCAACCATAATTGTAAGATATATGATACTTAACAATAATAATAATATTTTTCTAATATGATAGAAAAATATCTGTGATAAGAGAAACATAATAATAATATTCTATCACATACACATAACACCATCTAGCAGAGCTTAACTAAGCAGTGCTTGTATTATGGGTACTACATATATACATAAATTCACGCCTGTTTCCCAGAGGGGTAGGCAGAGACTACGGATTTCCATTTGCTACGATCCTGACACACTTCTCTGACTTCATTCACTTTCATAACCTTCCTCATACACGCTGAAAGATACTATATACTATACTGATATATGGGTACTAGACAATGGATAATCATACATATACACAATATTTTTTTGAAAATATCTTCATATTATACATAGAAACACCCAGACCAAGACAATCATCCATATCCATGCACACAAATGTTTGACTTGTGCGAGTATTAAATCCGCGACCTCAGGCGTGGCAGTCGGTTACACTAACCACTACGCCATCGAAGTCGTCATTTTTATTTGCTCCTACTTTCCACATAAGTTTCCTTAATTTAACAAAGACTATGTCACTCCCACTATTAAAGGCATATCGTTTACTAAAAGCCGCCAATTAAGGTATGTAAGCTACAGAATGTGCCAAAATGAAAAGTAATTTAAATCGTTTAAAATCAAAAACTAGTCAATACATTCAGATTCCTTATTTTGGCGTGGTTTGTTACAAACAAATTATTTAAAACTAGCTGTCTCTCGCGGTTTTATTCACGATTATGATTACTGCTCCACTCGTGATGTTATATCATCTATGTATGGTATTTCTGAATAAAGTAAATTTTAATAGTGAAATAATTTTGATTATATTCATTACAAACAATAATATTAATTATTCCTCTTTATCATATTAGTATTGATATTTCGCCTGCCATAATGTGTTACGTAATAAAGTATGACTACTGATCACAGTTACAGCTACTGAGAACTATTTGACGACTCGATGGCGTAGTGGTTTGTGTAACCGACTGCCACGCCTGAAGTCGCGGGTTCGATTCCCGCACAAGTCAAACATTTGTGTGCATGAACATGGATGTTTGTCTTGGTCTGGGTGTTTCTATGTATAATATGTTAGTATTTACAAAAAAAAGTATATATGTATGTTTATCAAAGTCAAAGTCAAAGTCAAAGTCAAAAATAATTTATTCACTTAGGTCACAAAGTAACACTTATGAACGTCAAATGGGTTAGTGAGTTTATTATATTTACTGAATTTACATTTATGTTAGTTGCAAGGTTCAGGCAAAAGGTTGAGCCTATGAGAAGATACCTGCAAGAAACTCAAGGCCACTCTTTTAAATCGCCATCAACTTATAATTTCAGTATTTTACAACTCATTTATGTACCAGGTGTTGCAGTCATTATGCCATATGTCACTGTCCATATAAAACTAAATTCTAAAATAAAGAAAAGTTGGTAATATTATGTAAAAAGCATTTGAGATTTGAAATCATATTTATCAGTACGTAGCCATTTGTAATAGACAATAGTATGGCATGAGGACGCATACACTTACACTTTGTGACATGAAAAGGTAGTTCGTGACTAAATGTAGTTAAAACAAAATTACGTTATTACTTATAAAGTTTGTTTAAAAGAAAAGAAAGATACTTTAACACCACCAAATAAACACGAAGTACCTTCACATAACTAAATTGACTTATATAATACATACATTGTTTGAATCCTGTATGAAACAAGCAACTAGTTCCATGAGTTTTTATCATTTAAGTAATCATTGATTGAATAATAGCCCTTCCGGATAAGCTGACTTTTAACAGCACTTTTAAATTTTAGTAAAGGTAAATTTATAATATCAATCGGTAGTTTATTAAAAAAGCGTATACTGAGTCCCGCAAATGAATTGTGAACTTTATGTAAACGATGATACGGACCTACCAACTTATGCTTATTTCTAGTGTTTAAGTTGTGAATATCACTATTCTTATTATATAAGTGAATATTATGTTTTATAAACATAATATTCGTAAATATATATTGCGACGCAACAGTAAGTATACCAATTTCTTTAAAACGCTCTTTCAGGGAAACTCGTGGGCCTAAATTATAAATGCTACGTACTGCACGCTTTTGAAGAATGAAAATTGTTTCAATATCAGCTGCCTTACCCCACAATAGTATGCCATAGGACATAACGCTGTGAAAATAACTAAAATATACTAGTCTTGCAGTATCTATATCAGTAAGCTGTCTTACTTTCCTAACCGCGAATGCTGCTGAACTAAGTCTCCCTGCAAGACACGATATTTGAGCGCCCCACTGAACTTTATCATCTAAAGTAATGCCTAAGAAAACTGTGGATTGTACAAATGTTACTGTTTCATTATTTAAATTAACGTTTATGCTAGGACTCTTTATATTAGGCAATGTAAACTTAATACATTTTGTTTTTTTTGAATTGAGTAGTAAATTATTCGCCGTGAACCAGTCCAGGACTTGCGCGAGTGAAGAATTAACACCCTGTAAATTTGGTGTCTTACGGTCTACTTTAAAAATAAGTGATGTGTCATCAGCAAATAGTACAATGTCGCACAAATTCTGTACGAAGAACGGCAAATCATTCACGTACGCTAGAAACAGAAAGGGTCCTAAAATTGAGCCCTGTGGCACGCCCATTGCGACTGGTAATCCAGAAGATCTACTTCCGTTGATTTCAACGTGTTGTAATCTATCGCTTAGGTAAGAACTAACGAGGTCGAGTGCAGCATTTCGAATTCCATAATGCCTGAGCTTTCGCAATAACGTTTGATGTTCAACGCAGTCAAAGGCTTTTGAGAGATCACAGAATACGCCAATGGCATCTTGCGAATTTTCCCAAGCAGCAAAAATATGTTTTAAAAGTGTAACACCCGCATCTATTGTAGATCGACCCTTTCTAAAACCATATTGTTGAGTATGAAATAAGTTGTTTACGTTAAAGTGGCTCTCTAATTGCTGTAATATAATTTTCTCAAATATTTTACTTATAGCAGGTAATATAGAAATCGGTCTGAAATTACATGGATCACTTTTACATCCATTTTTAAATAATGGTATTATTTTGCTACATTTCATTAAATTTGGAAAAATGCCCACATCAATGCATCCGTTGAATATTGCAGCTAGGTGTGGCGCTACGTTATCAATAATACTTGTAATTAATTTCATAGAAATACCCCACAAGTCAGCTGATTTTTTTGAATTAAGTGACTTAAATACTTTTATTATGTCATGCGGATGTACATATTTAAAACTAAACAGGACTTTACACTCCACCACGCTATCCCTAACCAAGGATTCTGCTTTTACTGGGCAAGACCTTAAGGAACTAGTTGTATTAACAGGTATCTTTGCAAAGTAGTTATTAAATGTTTCAGCTACTTGCAAGTTATTTGAAATTATCTTATTATTTACATTAAGTTTAATAGTATTATCACGCTGCTTGGTGCGTCCAGTTTCATTATTAATAATATTCCAAGTAGCTTTAATTTTATCGTCGGCATTTCGAATTTTGTTTTTTAAATAAAGGGACTTGGCTGTAGCACAAGCCTTTTTAAATAATTTTGAATAATTTCTAACATATTTAATAAAATTTGGATCAAAATTATATTTTTTTATTCCATATAATTCATATAACTTAGCTCTACTTGTATATATCCCAGGTGTTGCCCAATCACAAAACTTAACTTTTAATTTTTTGTAATATGTCTTCATTTTAAAAATTTTGTTATATTCCAGTGTAATGACGTTATGCAAAGACTCGTATAGTTCGTCTGGACTATTGCAATCTAGGTCCATATTGACAACCTTGGCATTAATGTTATTCTTAAATTCCTTTATGCGATTAGATGTCATTGGTCTACATGTGATGATAGTTTCTTTTTTAATTGTATTTATAGGAAATACAACCTTTTGCCCACAGTGGTCGGATGTCAAATCACTCAATAGGGCCCTATTTAGAAATTGGCATTCGCAAAATATATTGTCTAAGCACGTAGCAGAGTGTGATGTAATTCTGGTTGGTTCGAAAAATAAATTATTTAAATTAAATGATCTAAATAAACTAATAAGTCTTACAGAAAGAACTGATCGCTGAAGTAAATCAATATTAAAATCACCACATACTACTATATGCCTATTACCATAACTTAAGCGTTTTAAAATATCCTCCATTACTGTTTCGAATACACTAAAGTCACTCTGCGGTGGTCGGTACACGCAAAGTATGACATGTTGCTCCAGCTCCACACAAGATAATTCAACAGTGCGCTCGATAGAAAGATTTACTATATCATTTCTTTCCTTAAATTTAAGATTATTACATACATATATTAGAGAGCCACCATGTATAGAATTCCTTCTTACAAACGCACTTACAACGGTATAATGTTCATTATTAAATATTAGTTGACTACTTCTTAACCAATGTTCTGTTAAGCAACATATTTGGATGTCATGTTCTTTAAAAAATAAATCTAATTCTAACTCCTTGCCGGATAGACCCTGAATATTCTGGTGAATAAGTCTAATACTATGTGACTGCCTATCCTTTGTCTCATCTAATAGTTTAAACTAATAGAAGTATCAATATAGGAATTAGTAGTAATATTACTACTATGATCTAAAATCTTCACTACCGTACTGGTACCTGTGTCTCTAAATAATAATATATTAAATGCTAATAACTTAGCAAGTTGTTTTTTATAAAAATATGAAAGATACATTGTATCTTTAGTCAATAAAAATCTACTAATAAACTTATTAGTGTCAAAGAATTTTGTATAATTTGTATAACATGTACTGTTATAAAATAATAAATTCAGATTTTGAATATATCTATTCTGTTCCTGTGTTAATGAATAGGAATAAGGTAAAGCGCAAAGAATAAAGTTACACCCTACTTTACTATGTAATGATTCAATTACCTCAGTTAAATGTAAAGCCTCATTTTTTGTGACAGATAAGCTGTCACCATATAGAATTACTATGGTCGATTCAGAATTCAAAGTTGTCATTTTTAACTTATCAGTTAAAGTACTTAACCTATCCATTGTCTAGTACCCATAGTACAAGCTGTGCTTAGTTTGGGCTAGATGGTGTTGCGTGTATATGACAGTATATTATATTATATTATATTATATATTATTATTTGACAGGAATAATCAAATAACACTTTGCCTAAATTACAACTGTGCCTGCAGTTATTAATTCTGAACTGACGATTGGTGGTAACTAACTTTGAAACTTTCGCAATTACTTTATTGAACAATAAAGCTATAAACGCTTAGTATATTTCAATTGCGTGTGTAAATATACATGTAAGTTTTAGAAATACACCGACGGTAGGTAAACACCAATAACAGATGTGGTAGATAATAGAAGCAAATAGTTCTCGGCGCTATCAACATATACATATCTTCTCTTACTTAGCACAAGCATTTAGCTTAGTTGCTCCTTCAACGAAGCAATGCAAATAATGAAGTTGAAGTAGTTAGCAATGCACTCAACGCCAGAGTTTGTTTCGAACTCGCGAGGGTTCAAACGCTTAGATCGAAAGTTTCGATGCCTTAACTATTGAGTGATCATTGCTGTAATTGGGAAACAATAATTTGATTAACGAAATTATTTGATATACAAGCATCTCATTATAATTTTAAGTAGTTTGAGGGTTATTTTGTTCTTGTCTGATTAGTTGCAGGACAGGTGTTTCGAGTGTGCAACCGTCCTGTTTAAAGCTACTGATGTTACACCGGCCGTGATATTTGTAGATATTTGTAAAGTGCAATTACAAGTACTTTAACATTGTCTTATGTTTACGCGAATGTTATACATTAAAATTGAATACTTTATACGGATTTTGTCGCGTTGTTTATTTTACTTTAAAACACTTTTATTACATAATTTTGAAAACTCTAACAACTAATAAAATAACTAAACTTTACTACTATTTAAGCTATGCATTATTTAATTAACCTATTTATATTTAAGTTTACACTTTGCCCCGACGTTTCGGTTGCTTTACAGCAGCCATGTTCACGGGGAGACTAAGATGGTAGTTGTCTCAACGTTCTGAAGTGTACCTAGTTAGTTCAAAGTACCCGAATATAATTTAATCTTTGGTATTTCTATTTACGCAGAATGAGCTCAAAGTATCATGAAGTCTAGCTGTGTTTTGCTTCTTCTTGGGTTTGATTAATTAAATGACACCGATTCCTACCAAGGATGCTTCGCGAGGCTATAGAAATTAAAAAACATCCTAATTTCAATAGAGAGGATGGTTGGAATGTACCACCAGCTTGGGATCCAGTCATTCAAATAGTCAAACATAAAAAGAAGCAAAACACAGCTAGACTTCATGATACTTTGAGCTCATTCTGCATAAATAGAAACACCAAAGATTAAATTATATTCGGGTACTTTGAAATAACTAGGTACACTTCAGAACGTTGAGACAACTACCATCTTAGTCTCCCCGTGAACATAGCTGCTGTAAAGCAACCGAAACGTCGGGGCAAAGTGTAAACTTAAATATAAATAGTTTAATTAAATAATACATAGCTTAAATAGTAGTAAAGTTCAATAATAGTAGAGTTAGAGATTTTTAAAATTATGTAATAATAGTGTTTTAAAGTAAAATAAACAACGCGACAAAAGCCGTATAAAGTGTTTAATTTCGATACTAGTACTTTTCATTCTCGCCTATTTTAGTATAGGGTAATTGGAACATCCCACTTAACTTTTGGAGAATGTTTAAATTAGTTGTGTAGTCTGTTAAATATATACTAGATTATGACCGCCACTTTGTCCACATGGACTACAGGTCTCACACCATCAATTACACGCATTTGTAGATCATACAACTTTTATACCATGTGAGGTTTCAAACTTCACAGCCCTTGGCATACTACTTGTGTCAAGGCGCTCACTTAAAGCACTGCACCATTTATACAATATCTCACGGCTTACAGTGTGAGTGTCACGTCTGGGAGCAGCTTTATGTGTGAGTCTGAACGTAATGTCAAACACTACTTATGCATTAGTTTGAATTTATAGCTTTCATAGCCTCATCTAGTTAAAAGTGGCTAAGATATATCACTGCAGACAAAAGATACCTACATAATTACTTTAAGCGTATACTTTGGAACTGCTTTTAATACTAAAAGATTAGTCCACGTTGTGGTTAACCAGTTTGTATATAATTCTCTTTTGTCTGGCCTTAAGCCAGTTTCAGCTCTTTTACATGTTATTCTAAAGCCTTGTGTATTAGTTTGAAAGTACTTATAGAGTTAAATATTCTATCACATACACACAACACCATCTAGCCAAACTAAGCAGACTACTATGAGTACTAGACAATGGATACATATACATAGCTATATACGTTTTTTTGTCAATACATACATATTATTATACATAGAAACACCCAGACCAAGACAAACATCCATGTCCATGTACACAAATGTTTGACTTGTACGGGAATCGAACCCGCAACCTCAGATGTGGCAGTCAGTTACACTAACCACTACGTCATCGAGGCCGACAAATAGATAATATTAGATGTACAGGTTGAATTGACATAGACATACATACATACATATATCCTTAAAGGCGTAGGCAGAGCTGTAATATCGAGATTTTATGCACATAGGTCCCACGTTATAGAAGGCGATGGCCGTCGATAAGACTTATTTTCAAAATTCGTTTTGCTACCCGATATTTTGTCCGATTCGGGACCCTAATCCAGCACTTCATACAAACATACGAGTTAACTCATATTGCGTAAATGTGTGTTATTATAAGAAATTGATAGATAGTGCAATGGTTTTATCATCCTAGCCTCTGCACCACGCTGATTATCGCGGATTTGATACGCGCATGGGACAAAACTTGTTTCAGTCAAAACTAGTTCTTCCAATTCTGGATGTTCTTTGCCTATATTTTTCTCTCTATACACAATTACTCATAGAGCTAAAATGTATCTAGCCTAAGCTAGCCTTAATTCTTAGTTCCACATATCTACACAGTTAAAGGCGTAAATAAATATTCTAATACCTTTACTTCGAATGTAGCTGCACAAAGTGTAATTTCACCAATTATTTTAACCTATCAATGTACAATGCCTCTATACCTGCCAATTACTTATACAATAAATCAATTTAATATGAAAAATAAAAAAACAAACCAATGCATAAAGCTATATCAGCAATGGTCAATGTAGATTGAATGGATTACAATTCAATCTCTTTGTATAGTATCATCAAAAATCATTTATCGCGTCAAACATACGCAATAACTCTATCCAATTTCGTATCATAACTCAGTATTACAATTTCTTTTGAATAAACTAAGATGTGCTACAAAAATTTGAGTATCTCATTCATATTTACGATTACGTCGGATCACATTACATACCTCGATATTTTCTTGTTCCAATATTATTTTATCAGAGGGTGTGCGCTTCCGCAACGAGGTTATTCTTCAGAGCCTGTTTCGAGAGCTGGTCGTAAAGTTTACGAGCGTGAATGACACCGGCCCGGGTCAAACGCTTCTGTACCAAACGGGAATTCCGTTTATAACACTATTCTGCCGTAAGATAAGCTGAGTCGCGTAAGCCTCAGATAGCCTTTGTGTAAGGTGCTCACGTTAACTTCGGTTATGGAGGGACCGACACATTAATCTTCGTTTGAAGTATTGAAAACTCGAGTGCCCAAATTAAATTGCTTTTATTATGAAATATGTTCATTCTTTACGTTTAATATATGCGTTCTTGTAATTGAGACTTTGGATGCTGAGTATTTTGTCTAAAATAATTTTGTATATATACTATAACAATACGCTGTTGATGTAAGTGTTGCCAAAATGTATGGATGCTAGACTACGCAATTAGTTAAAAAGTTTGCGACGCTATTTGTTATAAAGTTTGTTTAAAGCATTTCTAAATCTCCATGGTTTTGTTAGTTTCAAACAATAAATGTTACTTTCAAGGTCATCGCCATCGTACTGGAGTATGGTTTTAAGAAACATGAGTACATTTCATATCTTTATTGCAGCAAGTCACTGGGAAAAATAGTGTGCTTTTTGCCCTCTGCAGTTAATAATATGCCTGTGCTACAGCCATATTTCTAAATACGTTTAGCATCTTCAGTTGTATTTATATTCGTTTTATTCTTTGTTTAGTTTTCTAATGAAGTCTAAATCTCTACATTATATTATTGGACTATCTTATCTTATCTTAATTCGAGGGCCAGTCAGTGTAGATCGGCGACACTTCGACCCAGTGGGATCTTTTGTGTCGGCCCCGAGGTTTATCCCTGAGCCATCTCCCTACGAATTTACTGCATCAGTCGCAGCGTACACTTCAGAGGGAGAAGCCTGAAGTCTTCAGGGTTCGGATATGCCAATCCCATTAGACCCATCCTTAGTCCGGCCAACGCGTCACATTCACACAGTAGGTGTGATATGGACTCGTCCTGTTAACCACAGGCTCTGCAGATCGAATTGTTTGACAATCTCAATCTGCACAGGAAGTCGTTGGTGCCAAAATGACCAGTAAACGCTTCTGTGAGGACTAAAATCAAGGCTTCAAATCAGACTCCTCATACTTAGTAAATAGATAATAATAACATTCATCTTACAATATACGTATCATTTGAACTCTTATGAAACCTAACTTTATAGCTTTGTTTGGCTATATAAAACAAACTGTATCAATATTATAATAAAAATCGGAATTTCTGTTCCACTTCACGGGACACGTTATTCAAGACGAGAGGGTTTGGTCTTGTAGTATAACATCAATATAATTTGAAAACTACTGATCCAAAAGTCCTAGTAAAGCTACAAATCGGTTTTTGTCGAGTACATTAAGCAAATAACCAGTGTCGTGCTCACGCAATCTGCTTCTAATGGTGCGTTAAGTTGTGATTTAAACAAGACGATGACTTGATACAATTTGCTCAGACGGCGCCCCTCTGATTTTACGTTGCGATGATACGACGAGTTTTTACCCGACTGCGTTAGAAGGAGGGTAATGTTTTCCGAGCGTATGTATGTATGTATGTATGTGGTAACGTATGTCCATTTCTTTGGCACGCCCTACAGCCCAAACGGCTGGACGATTTTTGACATATGAGGTGTCGTTGAATTCATCAGAATTTTGGTAGTGACATAGGCTATATAAATTTTTAAAATGGCGTCCGCAAATGCAGAAAAAAGGGGGAGTAAGTTTGTTTTTTGTCTTACCTTAGCAATATCGGTATCAAATGAAAGATCGTGAAAAGAACCTTTCAAAAATATATATAACGTGTAAAAATAGCCTGATTTATTCCACTAAGTAACTTTACAAAGTATTTTTTAGTTACATACGTAATGTTACTGTATAGTTCTTTATTTTATATAGCATCGTTTAGTCATCAAAATTATTTGCCAATAATAATGATGATAATTAAACTAGAGACATAATACAAACTGTTAAAAAAGGCCTCTGGTTGTTTACTTTTTAGATGTTTATTGAATTGTACAATTTTAATTAAAAACATGACAAATATGATTCGGAAAAGGTTCGCCAACCGAGTTAGCAAATCCCGTTCTTACATATTGCTACCATGATATTATTTCAATGCCCGGTTCGAGCTAAGTATTATTGAGGTTATCGGTTCAAAAACGTTACTTTAAATGCTAAAATAAAATATTACCTTAAATTATAGTTGACACCTCAATCTGTTTAGCGGTACTCGTAGGTAATTGCGTAACAGATGTACAAGCTTTATTTTAAGATTACTTGGGTTACAAATGACTAGTGTTCTTATTAGGCTCTCCAGCTAAGTTAGAATGCCTATGGTATATCGGGTGGTATTCCAACCTGTGACCGGTCAGTCACAAGTTCAATGCCTTATCCATTGGGCTATATTAGTAGTATATGCATATAAACTCAACAGACATATAATATTATAAATGCGAATGAGAGATTGTTTGTTTGTTATGCTTTTATGCCTTAACTACTTGACCGATTACCATACAATTTCGCAAACACGTTCTCAGAGGAACAGAAAAGAACAATACCTAACAACCAGAGAAAAGTACCCATCCTAACATTTTTTTTTTTAACGTCGTGGAATGCATTGACTCATACCTCTCCGCTGAAAAAGGGGAACGGAGAGGTTATGTCGGGCTTACCCGGGCAAAGATGGAACGTCCCGGGTACTACTGACTAAACCTACCACGGTGTGCCAACTCGCTGCCTTGAATGGTGGGTGGGTCGCTGGAACTGAAACTACATCAGCGATCCACCCAGCAGTGTCCAACACAGGCAAGAAATGCCTGCGGACGACGACTCCTGGGTGACACTCCGGCACGACAGAGGGCGTCACTCCGACTCAATGGCTGGCGGACGAGAGATCCCCGTTCTCCCGCCCGCGGCCAACGCTATGGTGGCATGCGTCACCCGGTTCGCCGGTGGCAGCTCGGATCCGCAAGGATACTCTCCTCACGGATCCTCCTTCCTATTTCTCCTTCCGCGAGATAACGTCCTCGCAGAAGGATGCGACCGCTAACCAGTTCCTCTCGCTGTCGACCATGGCTTTGATCACGCCCGGCAGCGAGACGTCGACACCCACAACGCCTATGAGTTCACGGCGCTGCACCAGGCAGGACATGCCTCGAGCGTGTGCTGCGCCGTGTCCTCAATACACCCGCAGTGGTGGCAGATGGGACTCGGTTCCCTCCTAGCGACCGTCATCCGATCCTAGCGATCCTAACATAACCTAACCTACATTTACGCAAGCAAACCGCGGGCAAAATATTGTATATAATAAAAATAGTAACGGAAACACAAAAGCAAAAGCAACCCAATATTTGACCAAACATAATAGCTAAAATTACTGAACGATCATAGAGTCGTTCAATTAGCTTCCAGATTCATATTCACGGTTCATCCGTTCATACTGGTTCGTGGAACGGTGTTGATGGGAAAAGTTTGATATTGTACTTATTGTGAGCGACGTGTATGCGAGTGTGAACACCTGGCTGTGGGATTTGCGGCCTCACCTACTATGTATGTTGTGCTTTAGATGAATTTGGATATTAAACTTGGATGTTTGTATTTGAAAATTGATGTTCCAGGGTTCTGTGTATTCTTTGCACGAGTTGTCATTTACAAACATTGTCGTGTGCGTGATTGTTTAGCGTGAAGTAATGTATTTGTTTTTAGAATTGGAAGGGGTAGGGGGTTGGAAGGATAAGAGAAGAGAGACTCAGGAAATACCAGTCCAATTTGGAAAAGTATTTTATCGTTAGATAGCTTGATTTTAGTCCCTATAAACAGGCATTTAACGCAAAATATTTTTACTCTATAACTCGTAGGAGTAATCGTGGGGCACATCTATTGAATTCATTACGAAAGTAGATATACAAAAACTAAAAAGGTATAGTAGGATTAAAAAATTGAGCCCACCCAAAGAGTAGAGCTCTCATGAGAAAAACCAAAAACTCATGGCCATTATTTTATCAATAGTTGTATACCACGTATTTATAACTATGCAAACCGTTTATTTATTTCTTTATGAGTTGATGTTTACAGTTAACAATACCACGATGATATTCAAAGTGGAGTAAAAAGGCCATTCGTAAAAATGAATGTTTGATATATTATGTAGTCACAACAAATTAAGTATTGTTATAAAATTATCTTCGATATTGCATAGGGGTGGAAAATGTATCATGTGCGTATTTTAATGTGTCATAAATAGATATATCTTCTTTTAATTTGTCAGCTGATTTAAATTACTCCTCTTATACTACATCGCTACAAAAACTACTTTAAACTTTGTGCAGCTGTTTTAGAAATTATCGCATACAAACAGTAAAAATATTGTTTAGGATTGTATTTAATACATACATAAATATTCTGTAAATATTTAATACCTACGTTTTATTGTTCAAGTTTCTAGATAAAGGCTTTAAATTATTAAGTAGAGTAAACAACCTTAATGGATTACTGTAGTTGCTGATCTGATAATCCCTTTTCGCGAGCGAGTGATACCGACCGAACTTTATTTCTGACGTGCCGGTAACAAATCGATTGCGCAATCTATCTGCAAACATTCGACAAATATTTATGTCGTAAGTTAAATTCCAAATATATCATTGTAGCTATACAACATTATTCATTAAGAATATTGTTAACTGGAATTAAAATGTGTGTTCTTCTATTTAATTATATTTATTTAAAATATCATTAGAGCTAATGAAACTTTCGCTTAAAACAAGAGTTACGACTGAAAACGTGCTACTAGTCTACAGAAGCTAGCACCTGAATACCTTTGAAGCATATTTTTCTACGTTGAGTTCTCGAAATTCATTAAGATATCATATTATATGAAGCGAGCTTCTGCGTTCTCGTTCTGCATTGCGCTGGCATATATTCTTCCAGTACCTTTGGTGTAACAAATATGGATGTTTCTTACACCAGAGCTATGATCAATATGGTAACCGTTTACCAATATTGTCTAAACCTAATATTTCATTGTTTAACAAATATTTATTTTGTTGTTAATATATTACTAGGATTATATTAAGTTGCGTAAAACTACTTAATAAAAGTATTAATATCATAAGAAAAGCAAAAAGTAAGTTATAGTGAAAAAGTTTTAACTTTAGTAATTAGGCAAAGTCGATATGCTTAACTGGAAAATATCAAGTAAGTTGTAATTCCTTACTAAATGAAGTTGTTAACCTTATACCGAAAAAGATAAATCACCCGTTTTTCTCTTTTTAATACACTTTTATATTAGCTTCATACGTATGTTAGTATGTATGTAACGGAAACTTTGAACATGGTTTTGACCCCCTTCAAAACATCGAAATTTTGCATACTTATCAAAGACAGGTGACAATACAATAATTAAGAAAAAATTGTGTGAAAAACTAAAACACGCTTTATTAAAAAAGCAAACTAAAAAGTAGAAAATAATTTAGCTATTATTTTTATAAAGACAACTACCGCACTAGAAATAATTCATGTATCGCGGGGGAATTAACGATAAGAAATAACGATTCAAACAATGGTCATAAAGAACACCTAGACTCGAAACAACCATTTGTGGACCACACAATTTTTGTCCCGTATGGGATTCGAACCCACAACACTCGCCGCAATGGCAGTGGCGAGGCGACCACTTAAACCACTACTCCTAGTATTAGAGAAGCTTATTAATTCAACTTTTTTATTTAGCTAAACAGTAGCCAAACATAATTGATATAGTATCAATAAGCTACTCTAATAGTTTCTTGTTTATTGCTGCTGAAGGCAGATGAGGCCTACCTGATGATGAGCGGTAACAGCTGCCCAACATGGCAAGCACAGAAACAGTTTCAAAGTAACATAACCAAGCCGCTGTTTACCGTAATATATAAGTATATACATAGATAGGCAAACAATCACATGGTCTGCTGCCTGATGGTAAATTAAATCAAGCGCTGTGTACGCTGTGGAGAACTTTACAAGCGTACAATTGACGGACATAAAGTACATAGTTTTACTGGCCCAGGATACAAGCAGACAATTTGATTGAAAAAAGCTTTAAAAATATATTTTATAATTAAAGTCATAATTTTAACGTTTTGTTCCAAAAAGGTACGTATATATCTATATTTAAGACTATATGAATGTTATTCATTGAAATTAAACTACTATATACGGATTTTATCGCGTTGTTTATTTATCACTGTATTACAAAATTTTGAAAATATTACTCTACTACTACTATTGATTTTATTTGACTAATTTATAAGCTAATAAAATTATTTAAACTATTAAATCTATTTATTTTTGGTTTACACTTTCCCCGACGTTTCGGGTGCTTTTCAGCAGCCATGGTCACGGGGAGACTAAGATGGTAGTTGTCTCAATGTTCCAGTGTAGTTATTTCAAAGTACCTGAACATAATTTAATTATTGGTGTTTCTATTTACGCAGAATGAGCTCAAAGTATCATGAAGTCTAGCTGTGGTTTGTTTCTTCTTGGGTTTGACTATTTGAAGTACTGGATCCCAAGCTGGTGGTACATTCCAACCATCTTCTCTATTGAAATTGGGATGTTTTTTAATTTCAATAGCCTCGCGAAGCATCCTTGGCAGGAATCGGTGTTCTTTAGCGAGAATCTGTGGTTTGTCAAATCTCAGGTAGTGGTTGGTCCCCTGTTGTACGTGTTCACACACAGCAGACTTCAACGAGCGTTTGTGTTTTACGTCAGCTATGTGTTCTTTTATGCGGGTGCCTATGCTTCTCTTGGTTTGACCAATGTATGAGAGTCCGCAGTCACAATCTATTTTATAGACCCCTGCATCTTGTAAAGGTAATTGGCACTTGACGGATGGTAAAAATTGACTTATCTTCGTTGGCGGCTTGAAGTATGTGTTGATTGAAGCTCGCTTCAAGATGTAGCCAATCTTGTCAGTGACACCCCTTACATAAGGCAGTATAGCAGGCTGGCGCTCGACTGTGGCTGGCTTTTCTCGGGATCTGTGACAGCGGCGCGGCTGTTGGAGCTTGTTGTCTTGCAGTACTTGCTTGACATGTTGAAGCTCGGCGTCCAGGTGTTTCTTGTCACACGTGGAACCACGGGA
Source organism: Catocala nupta (assembly GCA_963675205.1). NCBI lineage: Eukaryota > Metazoa > Arthropoda > Insecta > Lepidoptera > Erebidae > Catocala > Catocala nupta. Next base: position 16,106,058 of record OY776082.1, read on the forward strand.
TCTGTGACAAGAAACACCTGGACGCCGAGCTTCAACATGTCAAGCAAGTACTGCAAGACAACAAGCTCCAACAGCCGCGCCGCTGTCACAGATCCCGAGAAAAGCCAGCCACAGTCGAGCGCCAGCCTGCTATACTGCCTTATGTAAGGGGTGTCACTGACAAGATTGGCTACATCTTGAAGCGAGCTTCAATCAACACATACTTCAAGCCGCCAACGAAGATAAGTCAATTTTTACCATCCGTCAAGTGCCAATTACCTTTACAAGATGCAGGGGTCTATAAAATAGATTGTGACTGCGGACTCTCATACATTGGTCAAACCAAGAGAAGCATAGGCACCCGCATAAAAGAACACATAGCTGACGTAAAACACAAACGCTCGTTGAAGTCTGCTGTGTGTGAACACGTACAACAGGGGACCAACCACTACCTGAGATTTGACAAACCACAGATTCTCGCTAAAGAACACCGATTCCTGCCAAGGATGCTTCGCGAGGCTATTGAAATTAAAAAACATCCCAATTTCAATAGAGAAGATGGTTGGAATGTACCACCAGCTTGGGATCCAGTACTTCAAATAGTCAAACCCAAGAAGAAACAAACCACAGCTAGACTTCATGATACTTTGAGCTCATTCTGCGTAAATAGAAACACCAATAATTAAATTATGTTCAGGTACTTTGAAATAACTACACTGGAACATTGAGACAACTACCATCTTAGTCTCCCCGTGACCATGGCTGCTGAAAAGCACCCGAAACGTCGGGGAAAGTGTAAACCAAAAATAAATAGATTTAATAGTTTAAATAATTTTATTAGCTTATAAATTAGTCAAATAAAATCAATAGTAGTAGTAGAGTAATATTTTCAAAATTTTGTAATACAGTGATAAATAAACAACGCGATAAAATCCGTATATAGTAGTTTAATTTCAATGAATAACATTCGCGTAAACAGAAGACAATATTATATATGAATGTTCATAAAGTACGTAAATATCTAGCACAATCGTGAATTAACGCGATCGTGCTAGATATTTATGTACCTTTAAACATTGGTAAATGCTATATAGGTAATGTGATGATATTACACATCTTACTGTGCATATTATGCTGAGCCTAGCAATAATGCGGCTTCACTTGTCACGTTGGGAACAAATTACCGGTGCGACGTGAATACAACAAACGTCAAGCGTTTGCCACGGTGACTGACACTCAATTAAGTCTACCCTCGCAGAAATATCAGCGCAATGATATATTAAAGTTAGATATATCGCTTTCCCTTTTCAATTTGTATGTTAGAAGGGCTAGTTTCATATTATTTATTGTTCAGGTGTGAATGGTACTAGTCTTTAGTTGTTAGCACTGCGTCTTGAAGCAATAAAATCAGGATCAAGACATCATAAGTATACTTAGCACAGAATATGCCTTCGTGTTTTGACTAGAAATCTCATACCAACTTTTTATAACATAGATAATAATAATATTCTATCACATACACACAACACCATCTAGCCCAAACTAAGCAGAACTTGTACTATGGGTACTAGACAATGGATAAACATACATAAATACTTTATTTTTGTAAATGTTTACATATTATACATAGAAACACCCAGACCAAGATAAAAATCCATGTTCATGCACACAAATGTTTGACTTGTGCGTGAATCGAACCCGCATCCTCAGGCGTGGCAGTTGGTTACACTAAACACTACGCCATTGAGATCGTAAAGACATATACGTGTGAACCATAATATATACATATAGTTCATTCGTACGAGTCCATCTGTTCGTAGTTTTGTAATTAAGTTGTAACACTAGATCCAGTTTCTTCAAAGCAGATCAAAACAAAACATTGTTAAGAAATGGTCAAACGTATGTCTACTACTTGATTGGCTGAATGAATCAGCAACAACAAATCTAAACGTAGGACATAAATTTGATATTGACATGCTTTTCAGAAACCAGGCGATAGAATGCAATGTATAGTAAAACTGAAAGCGAGATATGCTCAGGTCAATTTACCAACAAATGAGCCTGTCAGCCAATAATGCCTCTGAATCACGTTAAGAATTCATAAAGTCTACTCACGAAATGACATCAGTTTGTGCTTACCCAAAATCCACTTCTTCACATAAATATACGTATATATAACAAAATGATAGAGATACACTACAACTTATTTATCTAATAGTTTTCCTCCCTTATCTCCCCCTGGCTCAGTCGCACTTCGAAATCGCATCGTTTAGTCGTCGATTTGTATCGGACTTAACCCCCTGCCGCCGTCGGTTGGTATTAATTGTGAAAGTTACTTGCTTGTTAGCTACACCGACTAATCTGAGCGGTACGTGTTCCTTATATGTGGTTGTACACGCAATAGGCGCACGTGAACTTTTTATTGATCCACACACCAATAGTTACAAGTGTGTTTGTTAACACATGTTCTGTTTACACGTGTAGTTCATTTAGGTGAAAGATAAGCTGATGTAACCCTCATGACAATAAGCTAAAGTATTTTTAACGAGCCAACGATTGTTATATACCAGAACTCGTTGTCGATGCTAAAAAGCCTCAAAACATCCTTCTTTGACATCACTATGATTAAACTTACTTAGATGAGCATAGGTTTTTATTTACTTGACAATAAAGCTTGACTAAGAACATTAAACAAAGAAAGACATTACACAAAGAGCGATTTTCATCTGTAGTCGAATACTTATGATTATGACAGGGACCAGCGGGAAAGCTTTAAGAAGATCTTTACTTAACAAAGGAACAACACAAAAAAATCTATCTGAACATTTAAACTAGATAGCAGTTTAATTGTAGTATACGAACTACAATTAGACTACCGTCTAGTTTAAATATTTGATGATTTAAGCTTTGAAGGTATCACATAGACAGAACTAATCATAGCGGCAAATTTCATACAAGCAATAAAATGAATACCTGCTTCGGTTAATAAAAATATCATATTGTTGGATCCTTTGACATCAACGAATATAGATGTTGATAAAATTTATATATAAAAATAACTACCTAAATTGGAGTGCCTGTTCGAGCGAATAATAATAATATCAGTCTTGTATATAGACTTACAACTAAGCACAGGCTCTTTTCTGAAAGCGAGGAGAAGTATTGGTTATATTAAAAATAAATATCCATACAGTTATAATCTTCTTCTTCTTCGTGTCAATGTATGAACACCCTTAAATTTTGTTTGTCCAAAATCCCGCCACAGCTACGGCATCGTCCGTTGTTCTCTACAGATCCTCCACAGTGCAGCTGGATGGGTTATAATGATAGTATAACTATTATTATAATTTAAAACGCAATACTATTTCGTTTAAGTGTCACTATTTTTGTGATTTTAGTGTAGGATATATTTACCAGTGTATGTAAAACTTCCTTTGGTTAAGACGTACCTTATAGCAAGGTCTGAATGCAATTGTCACATTACCTAAAAAAAGCAGATGCTAAGAGTAATATTTATCATACTTTTAAAAGAGATAAGGTACTACGAGGCCCTTATTTAAATCTAAGCAGCGATCAACGTGCAGCATTTTGGCTGGGGAAACATCTTCACCCTAAACATGCTATGTTGTTTCTGCAGTTAGTAAAGTTTCCGAGCTTCTAAATAAGGGGTTGTGTTTACGACACGTTTGGTCCCCAAACGTCCTTATCCCTTGCGGCAGCAGCAGCACATCAACTCCTTTTTGAAGAGTCGTGCAGCATCCTTTCATAGCCTATGGTAAACAATAACCATTGGGTGGGCTGCATGCTTGTTTGCCACTCTACATGTGTAAGAAGATATTATTTATAGCTATAAATTTATCTGCAAATATATAATATTGTATTCTATTTAACGAGAATTTTATTAATTGAAATTAAAACTACTATATACGGATTTTACAAAATTATGTCCTGTTACTTTGAAATAACTACACTGGAACATGGAGACAATTACCATCTTAGTCTCCCCGTGACTATGGCTACTGAAAAGCAACCGAAACGTCGGGGAAAGTGTTAACTTAAATATAAATAATTTTAATAATTTAATTAGCTTAAAAATTAGTAAAGTTTGATAGTAGTGGTAAGTAGTGTAATAGTTTCTAAATTATGTAACAAAGTGTCAAATAAACAACGCGATAATTATAGTAGTTTAATTTCAATCCAAATATATAAATTAGTTGGAAAGGTTTCCCGGAAACAATGGGATGAATAAAGACTCACGTTATTATAAATCATAGCAGTGTGTCGTCAAAAACGTTATGTCTATATAAATTACATGATTGTTGATGTTTTCATTCTAGGAGATTGTGGAAAGCATGTTTACATTTTGGCAATGTAATATTCATTTACTTTGTTATGTTTATTTAGGATATAATGGATTTTTGGTAAGAATACCGTTGTTTGATTCAAAATTAAGTGGTTACCGTGGCTTACGACCGCACCGCTGTTATATTGAGCATTGTCGACAAGAAGACGTTACTACGGTAGTGCCCAGAAATAGGACAGAACAGCGCCTTCTGCAGAAAAGCATACTACTGCACGAATAGACAAAAAATAATTTGTAACCTTTTGCTGTGATGGTTCTGGAGGCTGGTAGGCCAACTACTCCTGCTTTGAAAAGCATTTAGAGTATTATAAGCTACTAGGTGCCTATTTGTTCCCGGAGTATGGATGTATACGAAGTCAGCGTATTATTAAGTTTTGTATGCACAATATCTATTTAGAAACATAAAAATATTTTAGTATTTTGTCAATCAAAATTTATTTCAAATAATTCTGACACACTTGTAGAGTGCGTATAACAGCACTGAAACACCAACGTACGGTATTTTATCACAAAAATAAAAGTAAAATATCACTTTATAGTTTACCATGTTTCATGAAAACGTCAATGCTGTGTATGTTTTTTTACATACATAGAGAATTATACCGATTTTTCTGAATACGTTTGGCGTTATATTTTAGATATGTATATATTTTTATATATACGTTAAATTTTATTTGGACTTTCAGAAAAACATACATATATACATACATAAATTCACGCCTGTTTCCCAGAGGGGTAGGCAGAGACTACGGATTTCCATTTGCTACGATCCTGACACACTTCTCTGGCTTCATTCACTTTCATAACATTCCTCATACACGCTCGCCGGTTTAAGGTGCTCTTAACCTGGCCTTTATCCAGAACGTCTCCGATCACGAGTCTCAGGAAACGTTCGCCTAGGTCTTCCCCTTGCGACTGTTCCATTCACACTAGCCTTATAAACTTTCTTAGTCAGTCTGTTCTCGTCCTTTCTTTCTACATGCCCAAACCAACTTAACATACCCTTTTCTATTCTCGACACTATATCCACTTTTATGCCGCATCTCTCTCTAATCACACTATTCCTTATTCTATCTTTCAGATTCATACCACATATATTTCTCAGCGCTCTTATTTCTACAGCATTTATTCTGCTCTCATGCTTCTTTTGCCATACCCAACTTTCACTTCCATGCATAAGTGTAGGCACTAATAGTCCTCTATGAACAGCCAAACGTGCCTTTTCGGATACATTTCGACTGTTCATAAAAGCGCGTAAAGCGCCATTCACTTTATTACCAGCAATCGTTCTTCTTTCAATATCTCCCTCATGTATCATCCCTTGTAAACAAAGTACCCAAATATACAAACTCTTTCACTTGCTTCACTTGTTTTCCATCAATCATAATATTGCACATCGTCATGCACTCCTCCCTTTCAAATACCATTACTTTCGTCTTGCTTACATTCATTTTCATTCCTTTACTCTCAAAAGCACCATGCATAATAGTTACCATCGCCTGTAACTCTCCCGCCGATGACGCAAGTATTACTTGGTCGTCGGCATAAAGTAGACATTTGACAAGTAACTCATTCATTCTTAATCCCTATTCACAATCTTGTAAATCTTTCAAACAATTGTCCATGTATAGGTTAAACAGCCAGGGTGACGCTACACATCCTTGTCTAACACCTTTGATATTAAACCATTCTGTGTAAGTCCCATTTATCTTAACACAACCTCTGGAATCTTCATAAAGAGATTTCAGAGCTCGTGTGAGGTTGCTATTCACTCGATACATGGACAAAACCGATCAAAGTTCATTCCTCACCACTTTATCATAAGCCTTTTCCAGATCCACGAATGCGCAATAGACCTTTTGACCTTTGGCCAAAACTTTCTCGGCTATGCTCCGTAAGGAAAAGACTTGATCTGTACATCCCATACCCTTTCGAAATCCCGTTTGTGCATCCCATATTTTCTCGTCGGTAGAAAAAACATAAGTAACCTAATAAATACTAGTTAGGAGACGGTGACTTGGTAAACGTAAGGAGGATATTATGGAGTAAAATGGGAAATGCCTATTACGAGCAGTGGACTGCAACAGGCTGCATCTCTATATCATTCTCATCTCTATAAGCATTTTATTGCAACATTTAACTATGATTGACAACGATCAAAATGTAAAAAAATATAATATCATGTCTAAAATTTTGGGACCCAGACTATTTGTACCGTGAAATAAAAAGGACAATTATAAAGTCAAGAAAATTTAAAACAATTCTTTAATTAATTCATACATACATGCATATACTGTATACGCCTACTACATGACCGAGTAATATTAAATCATCAACAGACTACGTCCATCAGAAGTATGGCCATGCATGTTGAATTGTTGATACACAGAAGTCAAAAATTTTGTTAATTTACTCTATGGTGTCACAAATAATGTTGTTTATGTAACCTTTGAAACATCATAAATAAATAGGATAGCCGGAGAGTGAGCTATGAGACGTTCTTAAAATCGGCCACATTAGATATATACTAGGACCATAGCAAATGGGAATCCTTATATATAGATGAGGGATATTTTAATATTATCACACATTTATAACCAAAATTTTTTATATTGCAATATCTAACGCATCATTGAATACCTATAGTATAAAACATGCAAAATTTCTATTATACTGTGCCCTCGTCAAATTCACAATGAACGGTGGATTTTTATCAAAAAACTGATCGCTTTTAGGCATTGCAAAACAAAGTGTCAAAGTGTAGATTGGTCAAAGGCTGAAAAATATATTCAACAAAAAACTATAGCACGGGCTATATCACGTAAAGGCTCACTTACTGCGCAAACTCGTTTTATAATAGCAATTGTCTATAAGGGCACGTTTATACTTGACAAACAGTGTGTGGTTGATTGTTTGCAGAGTAAACCTGTGCTACGTATCGCCTCACTGATCGTATTGAAGAGTGACGAGAGCCACTTGTACTGGGAAAGAATATGTACTTACTGTTAGTTTGCTATAAATGAGCCGTTAAGCTTCGTCCTTTGAGTTTTTTTATTGTTGCTTTTATCGTATGGTTTGCACAATCATCGGCGCATGGGAAAAAAGTACACGCAGATTCGAAAAAAATAAGTGTACTTAGCAGCGATAAGCCCACTGTCAGACCGTCCGCATGCCACGCAAACGTCTCGAATTCGACCCTCCAACCGAGTTATGAGCGTATTAATTATTGCTCGCTTTGACGGTGAAGGAAACTATCGTGAAGAAACCTGTACTGTAAAGAAGCACCTCTTATTACTTATTAAGTTATTACTTAAAACTATTAAACACACTGAGCATTAAGACGATATTTTGATCGTATACTGACTACGAAACTACCGTAAATGAGTTTGTAACATGCTAACATGTTTAGTGTTTATCCAGTTCTCTATTTCAAAAAGCATTTAACACAGACCATTTACCTAGTGCAAATATATCCTTACGGTGTCTGCATATAACAATCGGAACAGAATGTTCCGCGTAGAATTGTTTTCATTTGCAACTGCACTCACTTCGTGCCTCCATTATGCAAGAATATTGACATGGCTGTTTGAATAGAATGAGAACGAACCATTTTAATGAGATAATTCCTTCTGATGAACTGTTCTATAAGTCTATCTGTTTGAACACAATTTTCTTTTTGATTGGTTGTCTTAATTGCTTATCGGGACACTGGGCTTATTAACTGTTGTTTGAGATATTGCGCCGTTAATGAGAAATGAGGCTTCAATTTAAATGTCTAATCTTAATTTATTTTTGAAAGTTCAATATTATTAATTTCGATGTTCAGTGAATTGGCAATTACAACTTAGTTATGTTTACTGAAAATCTATGTTTTAATAGGCTGCCTACAGGTTGGCGGCTACTAGCAAGCTTTCATGAGTGTGTCAGTGCTTCAAGTATGCACGTAGTGTAAAAAGTAAAAAGCCTGAACTAGATGTCACTGAAAAAGCTCATATTGTATACCTTAATAATTGTAATTAGCTGACCTTTGAAAGAATACATTGTCCGGTCGTAAAGGATGCCAACATTATTTGTTATTTTTGTTAGAAACTCAACGATTCCTTTTTAGAAGGTCCGTAATGCACGAGTTAAATAAAGTTCTTTAGGACGTCGGTCGACGTGGCCGGGGGCTGTTCCATCTTTGTTTACACATTCGCAGTCCTTACTTCCAAACTTGTCTACACTTTTTATTTTAAATAAATGTATGTAATACAAATAGTAGCAATATGAAGTAACGCCTCACTACGCTAAGCTATAAATTTTTTACCTTTGGTGAAAATTGTAATACCCTCTTTCTGTTTTCTGTTTTACATTACTTATTTCTATACCTGGTATATTACTTTTCATTTAAATTATAATACTGCTGCCGTTCTAGAAATGATCTTGGATTCACAACAAGTCAACAACGGTTGAAAGCCAATCTAGCCATAGCAAGCCAAAGCAATCAATACCAGTTTTATTTGTCCATACTTTGTGCCTGATTAGTGGCAAATTTTGCCAAGTATATTAGTTTAATTTATAAAACTAAAATGCTTTTAATAAAGTTTGGTATGAATACATTTTAAAGCCCGACAAAAAAATAAGGCCTTTTAAAGAAAATCATACAACGTAATAGTATTAAATATATATTTTAATAGAGTCAATATACCTAGACTTGAAAACCTAATGGATGTTATCAATATTGAACAAGATATTTCCATGTTATAGGTTATTTAGGTTATATATTATATACATAGAACGCCGCGTATACAGAGAATATTTCACAGGCAAGTACCAGTAATATTTCTTCAAAACAAAAAATAAAATGATAAAATACCTTTAATATAGACACAGACTTATTTAGTTATCTAATAGTAAATAGATGTACTATGCTATTGAAAAATTTATTAGAATATACTTGTTAGAACAATGTGAATACAAAATAATGGTTTTCAGACTTTTGGTCTGTCTGTTCCATTATCACGTAAAAACACACACTAAACAGATTCTAAGTTGTTCTTACGACTTAGTAGCGTGACTTTTAACTTATAATTAAACTGCTTTTCATATTGTAACCTTTAGAGTGGTTTCTTTAGGAGATCAGTAGATCTAAAAGGATCAGGCCACGCCGTAGGGGCGTGGTGTCCCTAGGTGAATTTAACAATGACACCGCGTGACAATATTAATCCACTGTGAAAAAACTAGAAAGCATAGTGTAAACCACGTCAATGACATCATAGACGCACTATTGTTTATACGGATAAAATCGCAGTGTTAGTTGAGTATAATAATATATATAAATAAACCCATGCATTTTTAATAATTACTTAGTTAGTAATTTATAATAAACTGTAGCAGTAGTGAATTTGATTACCGGGTCAGACCAATTGTTAATAGATTTTTCTCTCATGAAATTCTAACTAGCTGCACGGAGTTTGGGACTGTGCCCGGAAGACGGCAGAAGCCTCGCTGCCTATTATGTGGGATCGAAACGTGGCTGAATTACTACCTCTGCCTATCTTTTCGAGGATTTAGGGGTGAGGCTATTTAGATATATTATTAAGTAAATTGATGTTGTTATAGATGTAATCCTGTATTCTGATGGGCGATTATTTGTTGTAAACAGTTTTAAAGTAAAATAAAATCAATAAATATGGATGCTCAAACTCGGTCTTGCAAAAGTCAGACAGCCCAGATACTTGTTGCACAAAGTTTTAATGCAAAACAAATGGTGCAATAAAAGCGTTACGTGGAATCGGACCTAGAATAACCTACCCAGGTTATGATATAAGAAACCAAGAAATGAGAGCACATTCTCATAATAAAAACTGTGTAAAATAAAATGGTGATCTAGATTCAGTTAAATAAACGCTACGTATTAACTGAAATGCTATTTATATTCACATTCAATGATATTTGAATATAGCAGAATGCCCATCTAGCGGTCTGCAAAAACAGGTTGCCGATTAGAGGATGTCACTATCAACGGATCCGTTTGGGAGGACATCATTATTATCATCGTCACAATGCCAGCCTCCAATAATATTATTTTTATCTGAACGGCCAATCGAACTTAAAAGCACATGAAATGCAAATAAAAGCGCTCTGGAATTAATAAGGTAACGACAAAGTCGCTTATACTAAATAATACTATGCTTTAGCCAATTTACTAAATTCGCATCGATGTGTAATTGTATCAAACTTGATCATAAAGATATATCACAATTAACTAGACTAGGCTGTACTTAGCCTACCAAAGGTAATTGTGCGGGCGTGAATACCCACGGGAGTTTTTAATCCGGCCCCAAACTTCCAGAGTCACATTAATGAGAAAATAACACCGTATTACCAGCCCCTATTTCGTTCGCAAAGTTAGATTGAATAAAAGGTTGTATACCTGTATTAGTGTCAGAAGTTTATGATTTAATTTCATTGCATTTACCTACCTGGATTTTAATTATGTAGGATTACTTCAATAAATAATTTTGTTGACTGAAAAATGTTTTAATGTATTCATACTAAGTAAAATATATTAACGTATTACAAGTGATTTCAGTATTTATTGTTTGAGAATTAAAAGTATTTTTTCTTAAAAGAATATATCAATAAAATATGGCGGCTGATACGGTATTAAAGTTGAAATCGAAATGTCGGAGGCTCGAATCCCACTCATTCTACTGACATTAATCCACTCCCAATTCAAGAATTCTAGCTTAGATAGAGGGATTAATAAGTAATTTATCCCAAATTGCTTGTAAATAAAACGTATTAATAAATGTAAATAATAGTACAGTATTATTAAAAAGTATTTACTTACAATTAGAAATTAAATATGGATCACTTTAAATTTTTAAGGATATATAATAAGGCTTGTACATTAACTCGTCTGTACATACTTAAAGATATTAAGACTGAGGACTGACTTGTTTTAAGGCTCACGTAATAAAGATAGACCATACTGCCTTTATGCAAGTACAAGAATGCTCTTACTTCAACACAAGGAGAAGAATCGCCGACCAGACTAGGAGGTCGTGCAACGCGGGCGGCGGCTTTAATTTTACGATTTGAATGTTGATAGTAAAATCGTAAACTTGTACAATCAACCGTAAAATTGGAGTCTAAAAGAGTTTATACGAAAGCAATATCAAGCATAAGGAGGCACTTCATACACCGCCATGCTTTTTTACATCCCCATAAAGTCACTTTATAACCTACCACTTCCAAAATACCCAACGAACAGAAATAAACACCTTCAACGCATTACCGCATTGAACCGTAAATAAAGACGATAACGTACATCAAAAACCGTTTCTAAAACAATAAACTGGTATGAGAGCAGCATAGAACATAGTATGGCACCAATTTGTGCAGTATCCGCTAGCTCATTCTAATTTACAACTGATATTAAAACCGCGGCCCGCTTCACACGTGTCCCCTCATAAATTCTACGTACTGCTACGTTCCGACGTAAAATTGGGCTGGAAACAATGTTGAATCTGCCTCATTTGGGCGCTGCAATTTTCTCATTATTAATAGAGCGGAAGATAAAATGTGGGTTAATTTATCGGTTTGGTTGGAGTTTTGAATGAGTTTCATCGACTGACTTCGTGTTTGCAGTCTGATGTAAGCTTTTCGAATTTAGGCTCTAATATCGTTAGTTGGTTGGTTATGATTTTTACCTAGAATCTTTCTCTATATGGTTAATTTGTATCATATTTTATTAGAGATGTTTTGAGCTTTTGAAATATTATCACAATTAGGTGCGTTAATGCTGAGACATTTAGATTGCATTATCAATTTTATAAATAATATAATATATCGAACAAATCATTATTATTTTTGGATGGACATTTCAGTAGCAACACAGTGATAGAAATAGAATCTCGAAGAGGACAAGACTTTCGCTCTCTATTACGTGGGACCCAAAACAAACCCTTCGATAAAGCAATATCCATAGGTGCTGGTATCAGCACCAGTGGCATACTTCATCATTATCACCTTCTTTTTTAAGTGGTCTTCTGCCTTAATGTCAGAACGTTCATGAACGTTCCTGAAAGAGTGTAATGCACGTTCCACGCCAGCTTTGATGAGGTGCGAATGAAACCATATTTGTTATAAATTAATATTTGTACTGTTGGTTATTATATGAAACTTCATATAATAATCAATAGAACAAATATTGATTTATTTCGGATTAGTTCGTCTGCTATAACGACACAAGCCACAAAGGCCTGAAAGCAGCGTCATACTTGCAAAGCGAGATAATTACAGCGAAACTCCGATATATGTATATATCATTGGAATAGTAGCCACGGTTCCCTTGATTTGGTTATTTGAAGCAGCCTTCTGTCAGATTTCTATTTACGATTGTGACCACTTATTAATCAATCAGAAGTTACTTGTTCATTTAAATAGTCCGCTGATTGAATGAAATCTGACCCCGATTGCTTTCGAAGTGATCTATGTTCATATATACTAATACTATCTAAGACTAGATTTGTCTGCGACTCCGTTTGCATGAACTTTACATTGATAAGTGCTGTTTTGTCCTATCTTGGGAAAACTCACATTTTGAGACTATAGTAATAATATTTAATAAAATATGATGAAAGCAACTGTAAAGCAAAAAATACTCTCATTCCCTATCCTGTGAATGAATTTCCATAAATCTGGTCTTATTCCTTGTTTCATCATAACGGAAACCTACCTACGATTTTTCTTTTTAGATCTGTTTGGGTTAGGTGTAGATGAGGCAGTCAGTAAGTAGTGATCGGGCACGCCACAATCGTGGCGGTAAGTCCCGTGTTTGAGGAGTGGCTGGAGAGATGGCATGGCGCCCTCACCTTCCGGCTGACACAAGTAATGACTGGCCACGGTTGTTTTGGCCAGTTCCTGTGTCATATACGCCGCAAGAGACGCCCGGTTGTCACCACTGCGGCGACAGCCGCGACGTTGTTGAGGACACGGCGCTGCACACTTTGGCGGTTTGCCTCGCCTGGTCATCGCAGCGCCGTGAGTTGATCGCGGCAGTCGGATCGGTTGCCCTCTCGCTCCCAGCCGTAGTTCAGTCTATGGTCCGGAGCGAGAGGTCGTGGAACGCCGTCGCCTCCTTCTGTGAGGAAGTGATTTCCATCAAGGATGTGGCGGAGCGGGAGAGAGAGCGTCTAACCCTATCCCCAACCGCAGAGCCGGGCGCCGGAGGGCGCGAGATGACCTCCAGCCACCCTGAGATTTGACCTGGGGATGGTGGGCTTTGCGGGCCTGCTCGCCATCCGTTCAGCACCAGCTTCCGAGAGGCGGCGTGCGTGTTCCCACACGCGCCTCTGTGTCGAGTCCATCTCCCCTCTAGGGGGGAGACAGTAGGGAATAGTATAGAGTGAGTCTTTTGGGTAGGTCTCTTTGGGTAGTGGCCTGTCGTTTCATACGGTGGGCTGAAACCTCGGCGGGGTTGCGACCGCATGCGAAAGTGATTCGCGCGGCTCCGTCGATAGCGGTTTTGTCGAGGAACACCGTGGTAGGTTTAGTCGGTATTCCGGGAGGTACATTTTCATCTTTTTAACATCTTTCTTTTATCCCGGCGAGTCCGACATAATCCCTTCGCCCGCCCCCGCGGAGGGATATGCGTCAAGGCAAGCCCCCAACTAAAAAATAAAAAAAGGCAGTAAGTAGTGATAATCACAGGAAGTAAACTTCGTTTGATTGTATAGAGAAGGTAATCTCTCTCTAAGATTAGTAAACAAATAAAAAAAGCCTTGGGAAAAGACCTAGGTTACATTATAAATAACATTGCAAATAAAGCAATTACAAGTAACACCTCTTTTATACAAATGTGAATCACAGTTTTATCGTACTGTATATCTATTTCTCAACAAATGTACTTGGCTAATGGCATTTAGTATATTGATAACTGTATAATTGGAATCAATAATACTCGTCTAGGGTCGATAACAGGATGTTATTGACATGGATACTGATTATATTTAGGGACTAAGTTATCGATAAAGGAATCTAACTTTTTACTCTGTATCACTACTAAGAATTTCCTAGCAGAAGACCCAATAACTTTTCTCAACCTGAAAATCGAACGCGGGATCTCATGATCTAAATTTATGACAAATGACGACTTCTACGATATTATATTTAATTTAATTTTACACTTTTCGAAAACGAATACTATAATTTTCATAAATATTTACAAAACATTTTAGAAGTGATCGGTAGACAATTAAATAAAGAAAAATAACATAGATATATCCTAAAATAATAACAAATATATTGTACTTATGAAAAAGTGTTATAGCATCTTGAGTATTTGTATATTGTGTGAAGATATGGGTCTGAGTAATATTACTTGGACAGTTAAAGTACGGTGTAAATCATTCTAAACTTGGCGCCCGCGACCTTGTAAATCCATATCAGACGAATAATTCGTTGTAATTTATCAATATTTTACTTTAGACACAATTAAAATAATACATAGATTATCTGATTCGTTGCATTATAAAATCAGATCTTTTTATTATATGAATATAATTCATATAATACATAATCTGTTTTAAAAGCTATTAAGTATAAGTTTTATATTTATTATGTGAAAATCCTTCTATTTTTAATAAAAACGCACATTTATATTACGTACCCTCAAAAAAGTGAGTGTTTAATTATAAATGTCGGGTAGCAAAATATTTATTATGGATATAGAAAACTCTCATTCATATTTAATTTTTATACCCTGTAACTACAGAGGATTATCTGTGGATGATACTTTAATTAGCAAGCATTGTAGAAAGCTTTGGGCAATACAATAGTGTAATAGTGTAGTGATAAAATACGCAGTAAAATTTGCGACAATTTTAAGTGAAAACTTCTTTCTGTAGGCTCGTTGAGCACTTTTTGGTTGAACGAAAATCATGGAACTCGCGTCACGACACCGAACTCTTTCCATGAGCTATATTTAAACTGTGTATATATGTGTACTTTTTTCTATGTGCAGTCCCCAAATACTGCCCCCATGTATTTTTATCGATATTGGTAATCAATACAAACATACCAGAAAATTATTAAACAGTATTAGCGAGACGTTTACTGACTTTTTGATACCTATAAAATGAATTATAATCTATCGAATGTGGGTCGATAGACATACAAGTCAATATGAAGAGCAGCGGTAAAAATACCAAGATACGAATTTGATCAGCATGTCAAATATGTCAAAATTTAATTTAATTTTGGTAATCAGAAGTTTTGATAACTATGATTTATTAGTAAAGTATTGTCATATTTTAGAGTGATAAAGTATTTGTGATGAATATTGGTAAAATACTTAACATCGTGCGCAAAATATAATAGTTTCTAGATGATTAAATAAAACCTTTTTCAAAATGTGCTTTTGTCATGAAGTTACTCAAGACCAATCGCAATTTATTATTTATACTTGTCAATATCAATAATTTTACTTATTTTCTGTTGCTCGGATATTTATAGGAAAATCAGGCATGCTATTACCACCCCCGAGACCCACTATCACGTTAATTCAAATCAGTACAGTTATCTGATCATAGGCACTTCTCAAATCTATATGCTTATAATTCAAATCAATTATTTCATAAGCTTTTGACCAGCTTTCTTTAGTTCTAGGACTTCAGTATTAAATGCTATATATTATAATGATAATGGTTACTTCTTTTAATAGTTAAATAAAGCGTCGTGAGGAATCGTGTATGACTAAGTTTAACGAATTTTCTTGATGATCTATGATGTGTGCCACTTGGCACGTGTAATTTTTTGCTTCTATGAAATAGGTTATGCCCAGCAGTGGTACAAGTAATTAAGAAGGTTTACCAAGTAATTAAGAAGGTTAAACCGAAATTAGTGTCACAGTACGAAAATTACAGTCAGCAACATAACAATTGACAACTTGTAGAAATATTTCAGAATTAAAAGTCTTAATTCTGTGTTTTTAATTGATACGCTTATGTGATATAATACTTATTGATAGCTCGAGTTGACTGGTGTGAGCTCAAGAGTCCTTCGTGAAGTGAGGGTTTAGGCAACTACCCTCACTATGTCATTATTATTTATATTGATAATCAAAATTCAAAATAAAGCTTAAGAATTAAGATTCATCTTTAAATTATTACTGCTATTAAAACAAATATTTGCTGCTTTACTCAATGAGTATAAACTTACGTTAATGACTGTACAACCAGTGGTAGATGGATACGGCATCGGAGTTGCTATCGACTAGTCTTCGGTTAAATCTCACCCTTTGCATTAACAACGCAAACCCCCGAATAACACAAGCACATTAGATTAGGTACAAGAGTTAATATAAATATTAATAATTTGTACGCCAAATAATTCGGTAATCTGTATTTTTACTGAATAAGGGTGGCATGTTACCAAAATTGCTACGAATAAAATGGATTCGCCTCGATGGCCTAACACGTTTGTCCTTCACGTGCTGCTAAATTTACGCAACGACTCAAAGTAATTACGTGTGAAACGCCTAAGTTAGCACCCTACTCCCCCAATTATAATTCTCTGAATTTACAAAATTAACTACCTATCTTCTACTTTTTGTTTAGTTTTGCTTACGAACTTCTGATTATATTCACAGCTCAACAAATTAATAGCGTAAGTTACGTGTTAGTGCTAATTTGTTGAGTTTGTGATCATTCTCATGTGAAAGTGGGTACAAATACATCATGTTTCTTATAATAATTATATGTTCAGTTAGCAAAAGTGCTAGAATAGTGCCACGCGCCAATATTGGAACGAAGTTCCTTATCGCGCGTTGTGAAAGGGGGAATAGACGAAAAAAATTTTTACGAAAAGTTGTCACGACACTTTTTGCTATAGTAAGCTATTGTAAGCTGTGCGGCGTGCGTAAGTAGTTAGGCTATCTCGCTCGCACTGTTCATTCATGCGCCAGCAGATTACTTCATTATGGAAAAAACGCGTGACCTTGTGGCCAGCTGCGAGCTAACAGACTTCTTATTATTATGCGCGCGCCATGTAGGGTGTGTATCATTTATGGATTTTTTTAGATTTTCGGAAATTTATAAATTAATTAATTAAAAAAAAATTATTACAATTCCTTCACTAATTAATCGAAAGGAACTTCGTTCCATCCGGGTGTCCCTTGACACCTCTCAAGATTTTTTTGTTTTGTTTTCGCATTGCGCAGAAATAATTGTATTATAAAGTAATCATTTTATGCATGAATCTCGCTGCATGATCAGGTATATATTGGGTTTGCTTACTCATATCATCCTAACTAATATTATAAATGCGAATGTAAATTTATTTGTTTGATAGGCTTCCACGCGTTAACTACTCAATCAATCATCATGAATATTTCGCATACACATTGTCAGGGGCACAGAAAAAGACATAGACTTCCTTTCATCCAGAAAAAATAATGTTCCTGAGGGATATAAATTAATTGACAAACCAACATTACCGCGAGCGATACCGCGGGTAAAATCTAAACTCTCATAATTATTTTACTATCTACTGCTCTTAGTGAGCCTATTTCTATTATACGTAATTTAATGGGATTCTCGGTTTTATCAATAATCAAATGTTGCTTATAAACACAATAGTACAATAGTGTACATAAAAAAGATTTTGAACATTCTGGGATATTTATAACTCAATCAGGCGTCAACTTTTGAACAGATTTGTATGAAATATAGATAAAACTTTACATAACAAGATAAAAATTTGGTAAATTTTTATCCTCTTATATAAAGAATAAAACATAAGTTACTTCCAAATTTTATGAAAACGTTGTAGACATTTTGTTTATTGTGTAAATAAATAGAATTTTAATTAAATAGAATAGCATAGAGGTTCCTTTAGTATTTTTCTATTTCAAAAGAAGGGTCATAAAGAAAATAGACAACTACTGAGTGTAGAATCTGGCCATTAAAGCTTTTATCGGGAGGGACTAAATATACATTTTAACTTAGGACACAAAGAACTACCAACACCACCAATGCTGTCAAATTCAGATGGTAAACGATACCTGAGGAATTTTCTACATGGCAGACCATGTATCGTTTTAAATTAATATATCGCTCTATGAAAGCTTTCTTTCTTTTTTCTCGTTAAAAAAATAACTCCCGTACTAAGAATTATTCCAACATCGCGGCGGACTTTACAAACATTCAAATAACGGACACAAAGAACATCCAGACTCGGAATTTGTGGATCACATAATTTTTGTCCCGTGTGGGATTTGAAACCGGAATACTCGGCGCATTAGCAGTGGCGAGGCGACCACTTAAACCGTTACCCCATCCATGCACTCAACTTACTTAACTACTTACCTCTAACACCTGAAACTACAGTGCTAACAACTAGCATCAATGAAACAATTAACATATGTATTATTAATAATTCTCACTAATAAAACTCCTTTGTTACTACTAGGTATTGTAGTAAGGCGTTCATTTCTCATTTCATACACACACTGTTCTAAATATGCATTCCACGAACAAAAGGGGCAAGCAACAACATTTGCTACATACCTATTGTGCACTTTATACCTAAAAAGCTAACAACATCATGCATAAACTGCTTGCTTCTACCCAGTGACCCGTCCAAGCCAAACCGCTAATCCAAATTAAACCATGTTTTGAAGAACAAAAGGTGTATTCTCATTTGGTCAGATGGGCTACGTCAACTCTTATTAAGTTCGCCTGGTAAGCTCCTTATCAGCCAGTGTATGGTAAAGATAAAGCGGACGCCAATGCCCGCTGTCTGCCGGAATGCATTTGGTGTAATCGCGTACACTGGTGATTTCGCTTTATATGTCATAATGGGTGGGTTTATCTCAAATTTAACTCAGTTTGAATTATTTTATAAGGGTGTTCATGAGTGTAATTTTTATTAAATCATAGATATATACATACATAGGTACATAGACTCACACCTATATCCTAGGAACAGTAGGTAGACGTTTATTACTCTAATACTTCGCCAGATATGGATTTAGGTACCACTTTGTATGGTACGAGCTTATAGTCATCTACCATAAAGAGTCTAAGATTCCGTGCTAATAAAAAATATTGGCAGCAAATACCAATGACACTGTTCGAACTGGGCATTAAATCTGAGATCTCATACACAGCACTCGTACTCTTTAACGGCGCGCCACTGAACCAGCCTTAAAAAAGAACTAACAACATCAGATATTATATAGACAAAATATTATAAAATGTTTTCTTGAAGGTCGTAATTTTTTTTGTGTTATTCTTAGGCAGTACCTAGGCATTGATTTAAATATCATATCTATACATATAATAAATCTGTAGCAGTGTAAATTCTGTACATTGAAAATATTAAAAAAATAAATAGCAATGGTGTTACTAGATCGAAACCGAAACCAAAAATGTGATTATAAAAATGTTTGTCTGTCTGTCTGTCTGTTTGTTCAAGCATCACGCAAAAACTACCAGTTCGATTACGATGAAACTTCGTATTATTATACTTTAATATCCTAGGCACCACACTGGGTACTTTTTATCCCGGAAAAAATAAACAATAAAAAACAAACTTAATTTTGCGGTTCAATCCCTAGACACGGTTACTGTACCAACCGTAAATAATAAGTTTGTCGCCCTTTATGTCACCCGCAGTTCACTAACGTTGCGCTGTAAATGTAGGGCCGAAGGTCGAATTTGGCTTGAACACTTGGCACTAGCGTGGCGCGCGACGCCACGGATCGCAAGCCTATCTGTGTATGGAGCGCCCCCGTCCTTATATTATAAGGACGGCGTCTCGGCCGCGCGGGCGCTCCATACACAGGCTCCATAGTCCATACATTGTTTGACTGTTGATGCGGACGGACATGTCGAGCGGCGAGCGTTCGTTCTTATTGACATTTTATAAATTGTATGCCTGCAATTTTAAACCGTGCTTTTCAGCGCGACCTTTTTATTACAGAACAGTACAGTTTAGACTTTAGAGTAGTTACTTATTAGGTTTATTTTTATAAGGTGTATATATAAATTTAATTTTAAGGTATAGGTCGTATATTTAATAGTGTGTAACGTAGGTTATTTCGAAGACTGTTAAGTAGGATTAGTTTTCGTATATGTTTTAGTAGATATTAGTTTAGAGTACGTACGCATTTTTCTTATCTATTTAGGTAGGTTAGATTAGTTTTCATCATAAATAGTTTTATTTAGGTAGGTATTTCATTTTCTCTTTTATTATTATATTTAACTTTGGTATATGCATTAGGTAATTATAATTAAATATAGGTAAAATAGGTAAGTTATTAATTTTAATTCTCTAGATCTTAATATTCGCAATGTTTAGGTACAATATAGTTACCTACCAGGTAGTCTTAAATATTTCTTTTTTAACACACACACACAATGCCTTCCAGAAAGAGATTTTCTCTTTCTGTTACATCAAAACACGCTAGGCGAATGAGACTAGCTAGATCATAAGAATTAGCTGAGGAGCGAGAATTCCGGTTAAGCCGGATGCGAAACTACAAAGTAGGAGAATGACATTAATTTTAGCATAGGTAATTTCTATACGAGGAATACAGAAATATTATGTTTTTGTAAACTTTGCAAACTGAACAAACACTTTTTAGTTAAAATCCACGCGGACGAAGTCGCGGGTAACAGCTAGTATTCAATAAAACAACTATGCGCTACTTATGACAGAGTAACAAGCAGCCAAGTAATGACAATTTAAACCACGGAGTACAATTAAAATCAGCGTCATTTTCCTGAATATATAATTAAGTTACCCAAAAACTGTGTCATATAATTGCGAATAATTTTGTCATTGTTAATTATCGAAATTATATAAATACATGTATATTTAAACTCAATTATTATTGCACAATTACAACGAAGTTGTTGTTTACTGATTTACTTTAATACAAATTTTTGCTTACGACTTCGTTCGCGTATAGATCAGTTCACTCGCGATGTCATTGCATGTCATGCTTTGTACTATGTCTGTGATACTACTGAACGGCATTAGATAAAACATAACTTAATTTAATAAGTTGAATCTCTTTCAATCTTTCAATCTGTCAAACCAGCATTAAAACTGGTTATTTTTTTTATTGCTCGTCAAAATGACCACACCCCTCCTGATGGTAAGCGATCATGTGGTCTAAGAGCAGTGGCCTTCACACCATCGTCATAGCAGCTGAGGTGATGTTGAGGTCCCTAGCTTGACGGCCTTAAAAGGTGCATTTTGACGCCCTGCTTAAAGGACCCAGGATTGAAGGAAGAAGGAAACACGTGCCTTGGCACAGAATTCTATGCCTTGATTGTTCGGCAGAGGTATAAGGACCCAAACTTGTTGGTGCGCGCTCTAATCGACTCTACCGTGTAAGGATGGTATCTGAGTCCAGCATGTGTTGTTCTGGATAGGAAAGGGGAGGGCGGGATAAGGTGGAATAACTCTTCAGAGCACTCACTACACTACAGTACATTTTTCATAATACCAGAACAGAGATTTCTATAATCATAGTTTTGGTTTCAGATACCTCTAACAAAGATCATCTACTAGAGCATTTGTTCTAGATGTTCTTTGTTAGAGTTCAAATATTTGTTTTTTCTTTGTTTTTACGCATTACCGTAGGAACAAATATTTGTGTAATACACAATTTTTTATCTCATGTAGGGATTGAATTATGGGTAGTTTTTGCGTCCGTTGTATGTTTTAAGGTCTCGCACATCACAGGATCTATACTTAGTAAGAGATTTGTCTCTACATAAAAATACAAAAGAAAAATAATGCACAACATTCGGCGTAATGGTGATCAGATAACCACTACGCCCGCGATGAAATTAATCGAAATTATTATCTCCCCCTGTGAAAGTCTCGTTACATATTTATAATGATATAGAAATATCGCTAAAAATGAGCCGAAACAAAGTCCGGGCTGAAAAGTTTGACTTTTTATTATTACGTCTATGTTTTCGTGTTTCCGTTTAGTATTGTAAGGTCTTTATTTTGACTACAACTGTATTTTTGATTGGTTTATTGTATTTTAATATTTCTATTATCACTTCCGCTTTTTGTTATGTTGGACCGTTACGAGAAATCAGTATAAATAGAGCTGTAATGTGACTTGTAGATTCATTCCTTGTTGGTTCACCAGTGAATAAACACCTGAAATTAGAGTAAGTTCTTATTTTTAAATCACTACTATTCTCTGCAAAAGACTTGTGCGTGAATTTTGGTGCTCATTATGTGTGATCGTGACAACAACGGCGATGACGCGCCGACATCTACGATTACATAAGATACGATACGTCTCAGATTGGCAATACTAAACATGTGAGAAAGCTAAAGAATATTACCAAATATGACATCAATAGTATCTGTGTAAGTTACCAGGACGGTAGACATTTTCTGAAGCTTTAGAACATGAAATTTGACAACCCCTCTCCCCGTTCCACACCCTTCACCACTTCTCGCCCCAATATTATTAAGCTGGCTTTTATCGGCCCACCTCGCGTAAATTAATAGAGGTAATTGTGGCGTACGTTTTAAATGAGTAAAAACTGGTTGGAACATTCAATTATTCGGTTCGGCTATTAACGGAATATGATTGAAGGGTGAGCGCTAATAAACGCTTTGTTTAAGGTATGATTGCATAATTATTGAGATTAATTAGTGGGGGATTTTTATTGAATGTTAGAGTAGGTATTTTTTAGTAGGTTAGAAAGGGTATTCCGTGATTATTATGTTTTTTTCTACATATATTAATATATGTATGTTATATAATATATATCTTATTATATTGCGTATTTGTGTAGATCAATTATGTGATCAGATCATAAATTTCATAATATAGTAACGCAGACAAGCTACGAAGCAAACAATATTAATTTAAAAAGAGTTATAGTCTTATAACATAAATTTGACCTTAAAATTTTGAATTATTTAGGCATACTAGATACCAAATTGACATGTGAAATTAGTTTGAGTATTGTTGGAAATGAACAAAATTATAATACTAAAATTGATTTTATTTAAATAAGTTTAAAGTTTTAAGGAATGAAAATACCATTTGTTAAAATTTATTTATTTATTTAGTAAAAAAAATTGTAGTTTTGTATATATTATTTGTATATTGTCTAAAAAAAAACAATTAATTTATTTTTTAAATTGCAATATTTGCTTATTCCACCTCCATTTTCAAACGGGGTCGTATCGCACACAGACTAAAATTATCTTAAAAGATATATTTTAGAACGTGTAGTTTCGCACAATTCTTGCTAATAGTTTATAGTTTGTGCGACATGATCACTAATCGTCATGTCGTACTTTACGTTTCTCTTTAGTTGAAACAAGAGCATCAAGGCCCAATAATTACTTAGTTACGGATTTTTTACTAATCGAATCTAATTTTAAAAGTAGGTAACTTAGTTTTATAAGTTAATGTCGATGCTTCTACGTCTTCTAATTCGTTTAAACTCGGTACTCTACTGTTGGATGTTATCGTAATTTTATGAATATTCAAACCAGGTAATCACGTCGGAGAAAATACGATTAATTTCATTCTGCTTTGTTACCTAAACCTTGAACTGACAACTTGGTATATTTCCATACATACATAGGTCTCTCATACGTAACTTACGTTCGTATCTATAATATTAACTAGGATTGCGAGCACGCATATTGTAGTGTATTTATAGCCGCAGTTCTAGGTGACTTCTTTCTGAGATGCTTTTTATTTAAAGATCGCAATTGCACTATCCTAAAATATCAGCTTTCTAAATTAGTAGTTCTTTTGCCTTGTAATTACGTCATTAATGAATATCAATTATCTTTTGGCCTAATTGCTATTTGGTTCCTGATTAGCAGTATTAGATACACACAGTTGGTTAAGGGGAACTCTTATGTAACTGCCTAAGGGTATTTCTGTAAAAACAAACCTAGAACATGCAAAAATAAATTGAAAATAGTCACACAAAAATAAACAAGATGGCTCAATAATAGAAATGAAATCATAAAAGTCTGCATTTTTTTAAAATGACTATTCCTTTCTTAGGATTTATTCCTGTGACGCGGGGAACTTTACAAACATTTACACTCGGAACAACCATTTGGGGATCACACAATTTTTTGTCACGTTTGGGATTTGAACCCACTACACTCGGCGCAGTGACAGCGGCGAGGCGACCACGTAAACCAATACGCCATCGGTGCTCTAAGTTTTAGATGTAGGAATTAGAATTAAACGATTTTTGAATGTAAATCTTCAGGTCAAAATAAATCCTATAAAATGTTCATAAATTCACGAAGGAGTAGGCAGAGATGTATTATTACTTGGAATCTAAAACCATAGCTGTTACAATACGAGAGAATATTACAACAGCTACGATGACTCGATGACGTAGTGGTTAGTGTAACCAACTGCCACGCCTGAGATTGCGGGTTCGATTCCCGCACAAATCACACATTTGTGTGCATGAACATGGATGTTAGTTTTGGTCTGGGTGTTTCTATGTATAATAGGTATGTATTTACAAAAAAAAAGTATATCTGTATGTTTATCCACTATCTAGTACGCAAAGTACAAGCTCTGCTTAGTTTGGGCTAGATGGTGTTGTGTGTATGTGATAGAATATTATTATTATTATATTATATTATCAATTCACGAAGGAGTAGGCAGAGATGTATTTTAACTTCGAATCTAAAACCATAGCTGTTACAATACGGGAGCACATTACAACAGCTATGCTATTTCGGTGCTAAGTTATTGTGGGCGAAACTATTATTGTCTACCAGGCATAGCATAGAACATTTTGACAGAAATAACACTATATAGTCTTATGTTTAAATTGCAATGCAAACAAACTTTAGATTTAATTTTACACTTTCTTCAACGTTTCGGTTGCTTTTCAGTAGCCATGGTCACGGGGAGAAAGGTCACCGAAACATCGGGGAAAGTGTAAAATTAAATCTAAATAGTTGTATAATTTAAATAGTTAAAATTGAAAGTAAACAGTAATTAGTAAAATTGTATAACAATAGTATATTAAAGATTCAAAATAATGTAATAATAAGGTTTTATAAAAAATAAAATCCGTATAAAGTTTGCTTAATTGCAAAAAAATAACACTTTTGTCCGACCACAAAATGTTACTTGATGCTTTGTTCACGGCAGTGCGTTCGCATTCTCTACCACTGGGATACTAGTGCAGTCATACGAATGTAGTAATATTTAGCACTTTAATTAATAATAGCTTCTGCGCGCGGCTTTGCTCGCGTAAAAGTGAATTAGGTTATGTTAGATACAGTACCTTTTACAGTAGAACTTTTTAATTCGGTTTAGTAGTTTTTGAGTTAAATCCTTACAAACAAATAATAATACCAGCCCTGTATTAAACTGACCCACTGCTGGGCATAGGCCTCTTCTCAGTGTGAGAAGGGTTAGGCCATAGTCCACCACGCTGGCCTAGTGCGGGTTGGCATACTTCACATGTCTTCAAGAACATAATGTAGAATTCTCAGACATGCAGGTTTTCTCCCTATGTTTTTCTTCATCGTTAAAGTGAGCGATAATTAACTACCTATTTAATATGCACATAATTATGAATAGTTTGAGGTGCCTGGGATCGAACTTGAGACCTCTGCATGGCAGTCCAACGGTCACTCACTAGGCTATTGCTGCTATAAATAAACAAAACGCAAACAAACAAACAAAACATAAAATGTTTTCTCTTTATAATGTTAGTATAGATAAAGATGATGGTAGTTTCGTACACATGTGCGGTATTTTCTGTATTTTAAACCTACAACACACTAACGGCACACGTTGCTATCTTTTTACAGCCCCAACTCGGTATGGGGCTTAAAAATCTATCACCCGACGTTGTCAAAATACAAACCCAATACCATTATTACAATGGAAATAGGAGAGGTGGTTTTATCACCCAGACTTCGAAAAGCTACTCAAATCTTAACCTAACAGAAAATTTAAAAATATTTTGCCAAACTAGAGAACCGCTGCAGAGCTAGCGCTGATGTTTTTCCAAGTGTAGAAAACTAGATATAATTAAAAAATTGTTGTGTCTGGCCACAGGTGTGCCACTGCGACTCAATAGATTAAGTATGACACTTTAAAAGAAATAGATTTTTGAAATTGAACTGATTCAACACATATATACTACGTCAGCTACATGCTAAATATATTGTCCTTGTAAAGTAATACTTCTGCTTCTCAATCGTATTGCTTTGAGTTTTTTTTTATAATTTATGAGGCAAACAAGCAGACGGATTGCCTGATGGTAAGCGATTACCGCCACCCATGGACATCCGCAACACCAGAATAGTCACAAGTGCGCGGTAAAAAGAATAGTGGCTCGATGTCTCTAGATACGACTTAACTGAAACATCATCGCAACTCTAAGACTTTTATAACGGGGTAGAATAGCTCCAATAGTACTCTACTATATCTTTAAAATGATTTAAATATTGTGCCCTCTAAGATATAGTTAATGTGTGTAATACATTATAGAGGTCTCTAGAGGTTCCATTAAATATTCTTGCTTAAGATCTGCTGAACGTGTGTAATGCCCTGAGAACGGCGATAGTGGGCGTCGCCAGACACGCTGGGCGTGAACAAACACCGTAGCTTGGAGCGACTCTAACATAGACACCTAATTTTGTATGGTGATTTAATTTACGACATTAAAACATTGTGAGACCATTCCTTAGTTTTAATTTCAAAGGTATAGACTGTTTATTTGCTCTTAGTGTTATTGTGAATATGGCTGCTGTGTATGAGATCTTGGCTTCGATTTCCAGTTCGGACAAAGTAATATTGGGTTTGAAAATATTCTGAACTAACATGGCGTCTGGAATTGTGATAAAAGATTGGATTGAAAAGCACAAACAAAAGAAGTAAGCAAATCTTCTTACGCAATGTATGAATTGACTCCAGTCCTTAATATTAATGCACTACTTGTGAGTAGAACATAGCACGGTTTAGTATCATCCCACCTCAGGAATGGTTTTATTTTCTGAGGTAATTCTAAAAATTTGTCAAAGAAGATGCATGAGAACTACGAGTATGTTTAAGCTACATGTTACTGACAGCTGTAAGCTCTACTTTAAGATGTATAAAATTCTGTCTCTTACCACTTTATATATTATGGAAATACAATATTCTTCGAAATGAACCCTGATCTAAAAGTTCAATTATTATCTAATAGAGTTGATCGTAGTAGACGTGACAATAGTAGATTTTGTCTTAACAATGGAAGGACTACACTCATGTGCAAAAGTATATTTTGTATGGACCAATAATTAACAACACGATTTCCAAATGTTGGAAGGAGCAAAATATTAATGATTTGAAAAATAAATTATTTAACTTTATGACTGAAAAGCTTAATTAATTAAATTTAATCTAGGAGTTCATAAATGGATTTCATTAAATATATTTAACTTCAAGAGTTTGATTTATATAATAACAATATGGTAATTTTAATTTGTATACCTATGACCACAGAACGTTATAAGTATATGACCAATACAGACCGATGACTATAGATATATATTTAAGAAAAATATGTGATGGGGCCCTATAAAAGCTTTATAAGACGAAACAATTATTTTGTCTGCCTTATGTTTACGATATACCTACGTTACAGATATCACGATCTATACGTATCTATACTTATAACAAAATTGTAACTAGTCGCAATTTCATTACAAGTATAGATTATAAGTTCGAGTCGAAAGAGAACACCTGTACATATTTCAACTACTGCAAAGTTAATATTTAAGTTATAATTTCGAGACAATACGATTGCAAAATGTTTAAAACTCCTACATAACTTTTTATTGTAATTAACTCAAACTTTTCTTTTAAATTGCAAAATTGTTCCCAGACTTAATACATAAAAGTTAATGTGAATTTAAAAGTTTCTTAATTAAGCACACCATGTGTATTGTACCTTTACAGACGAGGTAGTAAAATAATAGGAAGAACGCTAATATAGAATAGGGAGAATTAAGTAAGAGAAATACAGAAACAACTTCGTGCTTCAATGTTGTATGTATTATGAACTTCATCGGTATACTTATGAATACAAAATATACATCTATGAGTAATTTAATGTGTATGGCAATGATTTACATAAGTGCTGGGTTGTCTGTTTGGTAAGAGCTGCACAATTAAACAACTATTGGTAAAATGCACCGTAGTAGTTTTACCAATAGTTATAATATTGTCTTCTGTTTACGCGAATGTTATTCATTGAAATTAAACTACTATATACGGATTTTATCGCGTTGTTTATTTATCACTGTATTACTTAATTTTGTATCTATTACACTACTACTACTATTAAATTTTACTAATTATTTTATTAGCTTATAAATTAGTAAAATTCACTAGTCTGTACTAATTTATTAAACTATTATAACTATTTATATTTAGGTTTACACTTTCCCCGACGTTTCGGTTGCTTTTCAGCAGTCATGGTCACGGGGTGTCTCCCCGTGACCAAATTAGTAAAATTCAGTAGTAGTAGTAGTAGCATAATAGATTCAAAATTATGTAATACAATGATAAATAAACAACGTGATAAAATCCGTATATAGTAGTTTAATTTCAATTTACCAATAGTTGTTTTTATTTTATCAATATTGTATTGTATTGTAAAAATAGCGATAAAGGATCGCTATTTTTACAACACAAGTGGGTTGGAGTTTCATGTTAAATAAACCTCGAGCTATCAAACTATGAGATATACATCAAAATTCGCTTTATCATTTTTAGATGACGCTGCTGATACTTATCAAAATTTTATACTATCTCTATATGTATAGACATATCATATTTACATATGATGGGGCAGACAAAACTGTACTACACTACATATGATTTACCTAAAGTCACTGAAAATCCAATTACTTTGTTTGCGGACGATAGTACTTTGACAATAGAAAGTAAAAATATATTGACATACGAACAGGACATTAATAATTCATTACAATCTATTATGACATGGTTAAATAATAATAATTTGAAAAATAATCTTTATAAAACCAAAGTTATACATTTTAATCAACGGTCACTAGGCATAAATATTGATATTAATTTAAATAATATAACTATTGATGAAACCCAAACCACAAAGTTTCTAGGACTTATAATTGACAAACAACTCAATTGGAAGCCTCATATTGAGTGGCTTAGTAAAAAAATAAGCACAACAGCTTATGCTTTATCAAAGCTATCCACCGTTCTTAATACAGACGCTTTGATGACAGCCTACCATGGATTAGCAGATTCAGTTCTTAGGTACGGTGTTATATTCTGGGGTCATAGTACGGATAATGAAATAGCTTTCAAGGCACAAAAAGGCTGTATTAGAGCCATATTTAAATTAACAAAAAGAGACACCTGTAAACCTTTCTTTCAAAAATATAAAATATTAACATTACCCTCCCTGTACATATTAGAAACAACTGTCTTTGTAAAGTCGAATCCGCATTTATTTCCTCGTGTCTCAGATATGTTTCCTAGAAATAGTAGGAATAATAGCAAACTCTGTTTACATGAATCAAAAACAGCACTTATGCGCAAAAGTATCTTCTGCATGGCTCCATTGATTAATAATAAATTACCGAATACATGGAAAGACTTAAGTATTACTGCAAAAAGTTAAACATTTCTTAATAGAACAGGCTTATTATAATGTAACAGACTTTCTGAATGAAAAATACTAAATATTTCGATGACATTTTATTATTCATAATATTATTATATAATTTTGGATATTATGAACATGACAATGACATTTTAATTTGTAATCATACTTGACATTTTATTTAAATTAATAATCAAACTGACTTTTTATCTAGGTTATTTGTGATTTAACATACAATTTTTATGTATATTTATATAATTTTTAGCTTGAGATAACTATGTAATTGGAATGTTAACTTCTGGCGATTTTTTGTTTTATATATTATTCTTATGTTACAATAACGATAGCGTTATCTTTATCTTTATCTTTGTATTTGTATGCCACAGTATGAGGCTGAACATGCATGGACTTTATTGTTTATACTATCTTGCATTCTTATATATACCATGATCAAACAAATAAAGATTATCTTATCTTATCTTATCTTATCTTTACATTTTGCTAAGGTCGTAGACTCAGCACAGTTTCAGATTCCGTACTGCAACTTAGAATTTCTCGACATGAAAAATCTATATCACTTAGACCGATCCGGGAATGAAACCCACGACCTCATGCACAGCAACGTTTTTACTGGTTCTCTATTGTGTTACCTTACTTTTTTATCCATAATCTTAAGAGCCAAAATATTTTTTGTTCTAATCATTTGTCCGAATGATAACTTGCACGATCTTAGTGTCACATAATATCACATGTCATAAAATTAAAATCCCTAAACACAATATGACCTAAATTTATTTGTCATAAATATTACAATTAATAATATACAAAAGACTTTAAACTGTTCAATAAAAGTTATAAGTTCTAAATTCAAATTATTTAATGTTTATTTATCCTAATAATGATTTTAAAACTAATTTGTATTACAAAGCTTGGCTTTTGTCACGGCTCCGGCGCTTCGGGTCTCTGGCGGTCCCATGCGTGCTAATCATCGCAGACGGCTTTCGCTCACCACCGCAGCTTCAGCCAGCCTCAGCCGCGGCGAAGGCTCGCTCGCAGCCTCCTGCTCCTCAGCCCGGGGGCCACCTCGTCCCTACGCGCCTACGCGTTTCTAAATTACACTCTAAGGGTAGGCCAGACAAGACTGCGTGGAGTCGGATTCACGGCGATTTTGTTTTTGTCACTACAATCTACTTTTTAGCAAGTGTTTTAGGACTAACAATTTTATTATAAATGAACATTCGGAATAACACACATTATATAATACAATACTTAGGACATAATATGACTTTACTTGATGCAAAATTAGGAGATTCAATTATTATAGTTCCCAATATTAAGACAGAATAGTTTTAAACAAAATTTCGAATTTTTTAACATTATGGTTATTGAAGTTTAAAGCAAACGTGTTATGGATATTGATTTTCCGATAAACAATTTTAGTAGAAGTAAGGCATTATCGTTTTAACTACTATTGTGTCACTAAGCTGCTCCTCAATTTTTTGCTTTTGTTCCATCAAAAATACTAATTACACAGCAAAATATGCTTACCAAAAATACTGATTGCACACCAAAATATATTTAAAGAGATCAAACTAAGTCGACGGAGCCTATTTTTGGGTGGAATTAAGAAGGAACCTAACATAACCTAATCCTTCCGAGACGGAAAGCAGTGATTTGAGGCGTATATCTATGCTCGTTATGATATATTTTAGTAAGCATATTTTGCTGTGCAATTAGTATTTTTGGTGGTCATTATAATTAATCCCGTTTTATAATAGTAAAGATTTGCATATTATTAACACCTCATCAGGCAACATATTAGGTATTACTTAGTTAACAATCATGAAAAATCTTACTAATATAGCGTTGATATACATTTACGATTGTCACCGAAACATTATTTTTAGACGCGCAGAAGGAATAAACAGGGAAATGAGAGATGTCATTGTGCTACAAGTGCCATTTTCATGATGTTCAGTGTTATGATAATGTCTAGTAGTAAACAAGAGTGTAAGAAGTACCGAATATCAACGCGAAAAGGAAGGACGCACGTATTTTTATATGAATATCTTATAGCATAGTGGTAGGTAAAACGTGTGTTGTTCTGGGTGTCATTTAGCTCGGATTTATTTATCACAATAAGAACCTGCCGCGCCAGTTTCGTTCATATTTATATGAGGATATGTCTGTTAGACGCATACCTTGTAAATTTATGATAGCAACAAATGAAGATATAAACAGGTTCGTTTGTCTTTTATTGTGTACGGCGCGGTTTTAGCCACTTGCCTTCATGATTACTGCTCCGCTACCAAAGCTCGAAGCGTGATTTATTTATTTATTTATTTATTTATTTATAACATACTTACATATACCATTACAGATTTACTAATACGGTATACGCAGACAATAATTTTATGCTTAAATGCACTAAACTAATTATTATAACTATTACTACCTATAACTAAGCACATGACAAGTCACCTTAGAGAGTTCGCTCAATGAACATGTAAATATGTCGACAACATCAGGCACCGCGTTGAGCGCGCGCAACGCACGCGTGAGCGGCGCCCTTTGAAGCAGGTTGGTGCGCGCGCGAGGCACAGCAAGGAGCTCGGGCCTCCGTCGTCGTCGCACGTAATCATTCGGAACACATAGGTTAATCTGATGTCTGAAAAATCTGTGGATATTGTATCCCACCACGTAATACCTTAAACAAATAAATGACTAGTGCAGCTTCACGCCTTAATTCTAATTTATGATATCCTACCATACCGAGGACAAATAATGACGGATATAACAATGGATACCCGGGGTATACTCCATACTGTTTAAGATATATAAATCTGATATATTTATTCTGAATACGTTCAATCATAGATGAGTATTTAGCCTCACTAGGACTCTAAATAGCCGCACTATGTTCGAGATGGCTCCTCACAAGAGCCTCATATAAAGCCTTTAGAGCATTGATGTTTGTGAAGTCATTCGCCTGCCGTAAAATAAACCCAAGATTTCGATATGCCTTTTTACAAATATCAGATATGTGTTTCCTGAAATGTAAATCAGTGGTAAAACGTACACCTAGATCTTTTACCTCATCCACACGCTGCAGCGGTTCGCCGTCCATTACGTACTGGTGGTGAATCGGAGTAAGTGAACGTGTGAATGACAGTATCGAGCATTTAGACACATTGAAAAAAAGTTTATTCCCTTGGCTCCACTCAACAGCTCTGTCTAAGTTCCTCTGCAATAAATCGCAGTCAGCAGCGTCTTTAACGAGCACAGACATCTTGAGATCATCAGCGAACAGTAAACATGTTAAACTAACGACCCTTGGCAGCTGTATTACCTATAATTTACCTCTGTATATAATAGTTTTCTAATGGTGAAAGAATTTTAACAATGAAAACTTAATTGTTTTTAAGTTTATTCAAACATACAAAGATACAAATCTTTTCTCATTATAATATTAGTATAGATAATCTCTACAGATTACAACAGTGTTGCCTTCTGCTTTATTTAAGGCTTGTAGGGCTGTGGTTGCAGAGGCATCTAGTGGTTGGCGATTATTATTAATATACCTGTATAGATTAGAATATCGGCCCTTTGAATCAAAGTTTAAGGGTATTTAAGATAGATAACGTTTTTCATACATTGAAATGATTGAACCAGCCCATCAAGTACACACTTCCATTGCCGAGATTAAATTTGATTTGTAGCAATAGGCGAAAACCAGTAGTCAATGTGAGATATTGACCATGAAGGCGTCTAGAAACGTCAGTAAACTCACTAACTAATAAACTTTGACATTCATTGGTATTATATACGTTATAAAATGATTTGCAATATCTCCATCTCTGTTTGAAATTTCTGAACTGAATGGATAACTAAACGATTTTCACTTTGAGTTGGTAGCCAATTTCTTCCTGGTTTATTACGAATTCAAACTTTGATTGATTAATATTTTCATATATTGTGGTATAAATTAAACATTACTAAATCATGGCAGTATAAATAGCCAACTTTTAACAGTGTTTGGTATGTTCCTAGTACTGCAGAAAGAAGTTACTAGTTAAACTGAGATCCCGCTTCTGATGTTTTCGCTCAACGTGTTACAAGAAACCAATTGTGTAATCAAATAAGTATTTTATCTGCATTAAAAGCATCTATGGTATACGTGAAAAACTAAAAGTAATTTCATATTTTAATTCATATTTGGATTTCAACGAAATGATGAACAAATTAAAATATGAAATTAAAAACAAAAAGTGAAATATGAAAAACGGCCTCGATGGCGTATAATGGATAATGGTTAGTGTAACCGACTGTCACGCCTGAGGTCGCGGATATATATATATATATGTATGTATGTTTATCCATTGTCTAGTACTGGGTATAGTACAATCTCTGCTTAGTTTATAGAATATTATTATTATACTCTTTATTCAAATCTTTACAATATATTTTTCATTTTTAAATATACATATATAAAAAATACATTTAAAAATCTAAAATATATGGTACCCCACCGGCAATGGGAACAGGGTCCAAGCTGCCGGTGGTTAGGATGCCAGAGATAGAAACTTCCTCACAATGCGTGCCGT
The DNA here is from genome assembly GCA_963675205.1 of Catocala nupta. Taxonomy (NCBI): domain Eukaryota; kingdom Metazoa; phylum Arthropoda; class Insecta; order Lepidoptera; family Erebidae; genus Catocala; species Catocala nupta. Next base: position 16,140,686 of record OY776082.1, read on the forward strand.
ATCTAATAGCACTGCCTTCTGCATCAAACCCTTGATCCAAGCACCTAACGCGAGCCTCTTTAGATGGTGACCGAGGCTCTTGACTATTAGACCATTGACAGATAAGATTATCGGCACAATGATTGCCGAATCTACATCCCACATGTCGCCAACCTCGCGAGCTAAATTGAGATATGCGAGCTAAATCGAGATATTTAATTTGTTTATCTTTTTCAGCTTTCGCGAGATTGCCGTCATGCGGAATAGTGACATCGATAATCATTGCGCGGCACTCTGATTGATCTATCACCACAATGTCAGGTTTGTTGGCCACAAATGTCCTGTCTGTGATGATAGTTCGATCCCAGTACAACGTGACATGACCATTTTCGAGAACTTATTATTATTATTATTATGGTTTTATTTATTTTGTTAATAGTATTATTTTATGTTTTACGGATATATTATAAAGTCGTTAGATTATCACAACTATTTCCTTGTAAGGGTAGGCAGAAGTGTAATATACGTACATTTGTCTATGATTGTAGACTCCGTATAAAGAGGAGGTTAGCCTATTGCCGGTTACCGAGCACAAACTCAGGCGTCCTGCTACTATTTAGAAAAAATATAGAGTACCGATCTTAATAACTCTTTTCCCAGGAATCGATCACGTTCTTTACCATTAACAGCAATATTAACTAAAGCAGATAATAATTAGTAGAACGTTTTTCAAGGCAACTCTCGCATTATGGCCACATTACAAAAATCGCGGACAATACAAAAAATATATCATTAATAAATAGAAAGTTCCTATATTCAGAACAATGGTCTCGTCCCTATCTTGTGTGGTATTCAAAGTCATAACACACGATGCGTCGACAGTGGTTAAGCAACTCTTTACCTACTATCTACGTAGTCCAAAATATTCAAAGTATTTTGGTTATTTATTTTATAATATTATAATATTAAATTGACTGCACGAATGAAGTAGTGGTCGTCTCACCATTGTCACTGCGCCGAGTGTTGTGGGTTCGATCCCCATACGGGACAAAAATTATGCGGTCCACAAATGGTTGTTCCAGTCTGGTTGTTCCTTGTGTCCGTATATATATGTATAATATACATACGATATAATAAACATACATATAAATACGTGTATAATATATTTTAAACGAATAAACTACACTAACATAATATCCCTGTATATAAATTGCCACACAGGTCTCCTAGCAGTACGAGACGCGCAGCCGTACCTCGGCCATAGTCTCCCACACTGGCCGAACGGCAGTTGGCAGACTTTACACATGTTAGAGAATATTTTGGAGATAGGAGGAGAGATATAGAGGTTTCCTCAATGATTTTTTTACCAATAAAGCGTAGTTATATTTAACTATGTAATTCACACACAGCTTCGAAAAGTAAGAGGCACCTATGACTTGTACTCTGACTTCTTCTGACCCTACGGGCCTCTCCAGCACCGAATGCAGTACTAGCAAAGGAGTCATGTTATCAAGGCTAAGAATCAGTGGTATTGCAACTGGCAGCTTAACATCTCCCTACAAAAGACCATCCACCATAATTACCACAAGAACACAAACACCAATATCTATTTTGCTACATAGTACACTCACACAATTACACAAGGAATACTCGTATTTTATAGCTGTAGATTTCACTGATGTTCAAATAATGGCAAATTACATCGAACAATAGAAGCGAGCAAACAAAAGACACATAAAACTACACAAAATCACAGAAATCCTAGCCGTTTGAATAACAAAGCGAGAACAATAAAGAATTATAAAGATTCGTTGTAAATTAAACTTTTTACGTCGTAGGTATAGCAATTTGGGGTAAGCCGTAAACTTTGAGTTCTAAAGGGAAACATTCGGATTCAGTACAAAGGCGAGTTGATAATAATGCCGCGACTCCATTCTCTGTACTGTAATCATCTTCCATTCCCAATTTCTGAAACTTTTTTCATCTTTGTTCTCATCTGTTTGGGCGCTTTGCTTACCGTTTTTTGAATTTGCATGATTTCTACAAAATATAGCCATATTTATGTGATGAATAGTTAATGCACTAACATTTCTGTATATACATATAAAGGTATATTGTGGACGACTGCCTCCGTGGGCCCATGTATGCGTGTGATTATCAGCGCCCAGGTTTTATTTAGAGGTGGGGCGAAGGACTTTTTTAAGTTACCTGTTAGGTTATTGTCACCGTTACCAGGAACATTTCTAGACTGCAATATGTATGAAGTATAGAAATATACCCAGTATCGAGATTAGGCTTCCTTTTAGCTGGAAACTAACAACATAGCTAAATAAAATAACTAAATAAATAAATAGCTGGCCAAATGTTGACGCAATAGACGTCTCACAAACCCTTCGAGGATTTACCTATCATAAACTAATCTATAATGCCTAATTATTTATAAGTCTATAATCATTAGCATGATATATTTTTGCACTTTACTAGAACATCAATCATGTTGAATTTAACTATGCAAATAATTTTAATTTCAGAATGTTTACTGCTATCTGTGCGATTTCAAGGAATGTTTCCAATAAAATATTATAATATCGTTCTTTAATAATAGATTAGAACATAATTTTGCTAAAAGTTTAATATTAAAAGCAAGTGTTTAACCAAAGTATACTTTTATAGAAGCCAAATTTCTACTAGAAACACGTGTAAAATATTTTCTATTGATGACATAGACATGCATAGTATCACTCTAGTATTTATTTAAGGATGGAGGCATAATCATATTACAAGCCCATTTAGAAGAGTATATTTAAGGTATACGTAATAATGTGAGACCTATGTATAGTCGATTATAATGAAAATTAATTGATTTGGTCATCAAGCAGGAGGTGCTTAGTGTAGGTGCATTCTTAAACCTACAATTTCGTTCATTTGCGTATTTTTAGTAATATAATAATAAAACTGTATTTAAACTGATCCATTGCTGGACACGGGCCTCTTTTCAGTGTGAGAAGAGTCACGCCTTAGTCCAATATTAGTAACACTTTTAAAATGGTAGAGTTTGTACGTACGTATACATTTGTACACTTAATACACTCGAAAGACCCTATATATACATAAGATCAACTTATGAGTTGTATTGAAATAACCAACAATTGACTCTCATCACGAAGAAAAATTAAATTAAAAGTTAGTGTTTTTAAGCAATCGAGTCATACCAAATGTCATATAGAAGTCAGTTGTTTGACAAGTAATCTCGTGCCGTACATTAAGTTGTGGATGGCTGAAGCAAGGCGACTGTGTTGTCTGTTGTCCAACTTTAATAGATTTTGTTCTAAAACTGCTAACCATGAAATGCTGAAATTGTTTCCGTAGATACTCAGTTTCTAAATGAATTCGTGATATCTCTTTGTGGAAACGGAATCTAGGGATTTGAAATGATATTGACATTAGCTCATAATGTAGGGATTGCTTTTGTTATGCAATCAAATTGAAAAAAATACTGCGTGTAATGAAGATGTTATGTTACTTTTATGTACATATATCGTGCAGGATGAAGATTGATAGCTGAGGGACAAAAAAAAGAACCGATTATATTTTGAGAAACATGATATTTTAAGGTCATAGCACACATATCAACTCGGAAAGGGATCGTCACCGTTTCACCTTTCGCCTCGCCGTCAAACTGGCGTCAACCTAACGTAACCAAAGTTGATCAACAACTTCGGTACGTCGACTCGGCTACGGCTAGGCGACGCCGCGCTTACGCCGCGCTCACTTAAATCATATTGATATGGATATTTTCTCACTTCTTCAAGGATCCCTTTTCATAGTTATTTTTTTTGGAAATCTAGGCTTCAAATTTAATAAAATACGCGCGCGACACGACTTTTAGTTGTCTTGTTGTCTCCGAGTTGATATGTGTGCTATGACCTTATATGGAGGATTCCGTTCTAATCTAAAGCAGTCCCATCTAACAACTTCGCAGAAGACTGCAGGCAAATAACTTAGTTTGTTATAGTAAGTAGGGTTAGCTCAGTGGGGAGACCAACAGACTGCAATGCAGAGGGTCTCGAACCCACGTCGTGCACCTCTGACTGTCGGAAGTTATATGACTTTTCGAAATTATGTGCGTATTGATTGACAATCATCGCCTGCTCCATGCCTCGGAGAGCACGTTAAGCCGTCGGTCCCAACTACCATGAACATCTATGGCAGTCGTTACTGGGAAGTCGATACAAAAGATCTCACTGGGTCGAAGTGTCGCCGGTCTGTACTGACTGGCCCCCACACAAGGTAAGATAAGTAGGGTATTCAGAGATCAGGAGGAAGAACTGCACACACTAGTGGCGCTGACAGCAAATGCCAGCAGGTAGACAAGCGGACCTACATAGGTTTAATAGTTAACAATACAGCTTGCTCATTGATACTCCACAAAATACGTGAAAAATGTATATGATGGTGTAGTGGTTTAAGTACCTCGCCGCTGTCCTTATGCCGGGTATTGTGTTAAAGTTAAATCGGGACATAAATTAATGTGATTCACAAATATTTGTTCTGAGTGTAGGTGTTCTTTGTGTCCATTGTTTAAATCTTTGTAAAGCCCTCGTGGCACAGAAATTAAGACTAATGTCTGTCTAAAACTAAAGCGATGAATGTAGCTTACAAATTTGATACTATCTAAACTAATATTATAAAGCTGAAGAGTTTGTTTGTTTGGTTGAACGCGCTATTCTCAGGAACTACTGGTTCGATATAAATAAGTCGTTTAGTGTTGGATAGCCTATTTACCGAGGAAGGTTATAGACTACATAACATCACGCTACAACCCACGGGGGCGGCGCAGTATTCATAAATGCGGGTGAAACCGCGGGCACATCTAGTTTCAAATAAAACTCATCACATTTCATAACATTGTAATATTAATATGACAGAATGAAAATTATACACTCATATCACGGCAATATAAACCAAATTGCCGCACAAACGTGTGATTTTAATGTTACAACCCGAAACCTAGATAGAACAGTACTGCGTAATGAATAACTAAAATGTTGCAAATAACGCTTTGGATGTTCACCCAAAGCCATATTGTTTAGTATTCTATAGTCAAAGTGTGTCAGTAAAACTGGATTTTAGGTACTCCGTAAAACTATGAATAGGGTACGAGCCTAAAGGCCTGTGTACATATAAATAGGGAAAGGTGTCAACCGGTATGTGACAAGAAAGATAGCTAATTAACGTTCATGTTAGTTCACTTTTAGACAATTGTTTTTATTTGGTATAGTAGAATAGAATAGTTGCTTGTGTTAGATATTGTACAATATTTTACACACAATAAAAAGCAATCAAAGGCAATCGTTTTGTTTTAAAAATGACTCCTTTAATTTGCAACTAGCAAAGGAAAGGAGTGATTCATGTTTAATTTTCGATAAAAATATGGTGTATTGGGGATATCTCACTATCTCTCTCGGGCAGCTGCATTTAAATAAATAGCGGTTACGTCACAGTTTGTGTCGTGCATCCTTTACTTTTATTTAGCAATTGCCTATTAACAAATTTGAAAATAAATGTATCTTATTTATTATTGAGCAGATTTCAATTTTTTTTTTGTAGTTTAATGTTTGGGATGCCTAACTTTATGAAACAAATACTAAAAAATTGAGTCACCTATCCTATTGTCGTCAGAGCTACCTGATTAAAGAAATTACACCACTGTTGCTAAATCACCACCAAATTAAGCTCCGTGTTATGGTCTTATAGTAAATAGGTTTTCTAAATTACGTTAAGTCTTGCATAAACAGCACAGCGATTCCATTTTTGCAAAGGCATCTACGCGTAACTGACGGTCCTGGTGACACATCAACTCAGTATAATTAACTTATTATGCTAATTCCGTTTGCTATTATTGCCTTATTAAATCATTAAGTATCTGATCTCCCTTCATTTAAAGTGACGCCTACATATTATACTCTTCATTAAATTTATCTTCTTTCGCACCTCAAATAATCCATCATACGGCAAGATCTACATCGACCCCTAAATGACAGTAAGGAAGACACTTTTTCTTTAGCTTTTACTTCGTTGTTTGTATATTGTGCGCGTAAGGAAAATATTTGTTTTCGCAAACAAAAACGTATAGTAAGCTTCCATTGACGGCACCTAATCAAACATACACACAACTGTCCGTTTACACCGAGCTCTAATGCAGTGCATACCTTACCTTATATCTATTTAGTCTTTCTTTGTCTACCTTAACGATGGTCGTATTGGTTTCATTGTGAGGACAAGGTACTGTGGCGAACTATGTCTTTCATTTTGACAAGGTTACATCTAAATGGCAACTGCAAATCGAACGATCGACCTTAATAATTAATCTTGTATTTACATACATAGATACTTTCTTGTCTGGTGTAATTGATTAATGGATTTTTCTATTACAATGATACCTACTTGGGCGTAGTAAGCCTTGTTGCTAAAGAAATAAGGTAATTACGTATTGCCATTTTGACGTTCTACTATATTGACAAATGTTTTATATACGGTCTTATCACATTGTAAAGTATCATTGTAAGCGAATCTTTGTCTAGACAAATAGACAAGTCTGACAAACTTGTCTCTTTGTCTATTCAACAATGTCTAGTCAATGACACTAAGAGTTACTCTAGAGTTACTCTTAGTCTCATTGAAACTTGTTGGCGTTCATTTTTCGTTGATGTTTTTCACATCTGTCAATTGTTGTCATAATAGAAAAACTATTCTGCCGGGCTGCTGCAGCTTCTGATGTTAATTTAATTATTTATCACAAATATTTCCGCAGTTAGCTAGGTACTCTACAGAATTACTGCTAAGTATTCTGGATTCATATACGTGTACGTATAATTTTGTATATCAAATTATAAAATAAGCTGATCTCGGCTATTTCTTGTAAATTGGCTGGTACGTGTTTATGACATTTTGGATGTAGGAATATATAGAAGATGTATAGAATTAGTCTTTGAAAATTATGTACAAACTTAAGCTGATAATACGGTAGTGTTAATAGTAATATGCAGTCTATTTCTTCTATCTTACTTACTAACTCAAAATTCTACAGCTATAATACTAGAAAATTAAGAAAGGTGCCTTTGTAGTTATGTGACTATAGTTTCAGACCTTTATAGCCTCGATAAGGGTATATTATACCCACGTTATAGAGGGCTAGCCTTCTATTACCGGTTACATTGTCATTACTTAGAAGTTCCGAAGAGAAAAACCTAGCCATACGACTAGCCAGCCCAACTATGGATTCAAAATCGGAATTTCACACAAACATAATCGCAAACTTAGGTAAATTTCCAAACCAATGACGCCGTCTTCAATTTATCTTTTTTTGCAGCTACAATGATTATTATATCGTCTACAGCTAATTCTTTACCCAAATCAGAACACGAATGGCACAAAATTACAATCAGCACCACTTAAAACTTTAATATCAGGGTTTCTTTAATGTATTCTCGTCTCAAACACATCGGTGATTGGTCGAACAGGGTTGCAAGTGTCTACCTACGTGCTTCGGAAGCAAAGTCGGCGAAGAACGGGAGAGAGTACACAGGTACTTGTATCTTGAAGTAAGTTTTACGTCCAATTTTACTACTGCAACGTGATTGATACAGTGTAGAATTACTTGGGGAGTCACTTTTATTGCCCGTGTCTTTGTGAATAAGAATCGAGCTTGTTTAAAATTTTCAAGAGGTTTTGTTGTTACGGCAGGCTGTTTCTTACAATGTTTTATGACCTGGTTGAAGAGTACTACGGGAATATATTTTTAGATGAAACCGTTATGTTTGCATTCTCTATGTGACGCAGTGTACACATCGCTATATAGCAATTACATTATGGTAACAGTAATAGAACAAAATTTATAAAATATAGTTTTAAATTAGTTTCGATCAAAAACAATAAGTTACTCTATAAAGAATTTCCAGACGAAATCTTTATTCTAATCGAGTGACGTGCAACGCGGGAGATCAGGTGTTAGGAAAGCAAATGGGGAGTTGATTACATCCAGAACTGGACTGCGAAAAATTATGGTAATTTTTTGAAAAAAATGTAGTATATTTATGGGAAATTTATTAAAATATAATTATATTATTTAATTGTGTTGATTGCGTAATAGATTGCTGAAGTAATAAAATATTTAATAAAATATGCGTTACATATTTTATTACATATTTTTAGTATCTAGCAATGTTATTTATGTGGAGTGTATTAATATGTTTATATTTGGAGCAACCAAACAAATTTCAATAAATGGCTTTTATTTAATAATTAGCTATTACGCGCGACTTCGTCCGCGTGAAAAAAAGTATTTAAGAATAAACGCAGCCTAAGTAATTCCTTCGGCTATCTGCCAGTGAAAGTCCCGTCAAAATCGGCCCAGCCATTTCAGAGATTAGCCGGAAAATCAGATAGATAGCAAGACAAACATTTTAAGCTTGATTATTGTTCTAATTACCGTATATACTTTAATATTATGCATTTAGTAAAAGGCTGTTATTTTGACATTACAAACAAACACTTTATTATTATATATGTAAAGAAAACCACTACACTCGTAAACTAGTTTCGTAGTTTTCTTAATTTGAATTTTCCGCGCTATTTTTAGAGCCTATAGACTTTACGAGATGTCACGGCTGACACTTGTGACATTTCGACGACTTAGAAGATTATTGTAAAACACTATAATTTAGGATATATTATAGATCTCAATTAAGGACTTTAAATGTTGTTTCTTTTGTTTTCACAGGTGAGTGAATCTTTTATTTATAGGATAGGTAATGTAATTAGTTTAATATTGTAAGAACATAATTATTGTAAATAAAACTTTTGTTTTCACAGAGAAACGCAATTACTGTCTTCATTTCAATAATTCCACACACATACCTTTTAGGGTATAACTAAATATTATATATATATAGCCTCCTCGGGTGCCGTGGTTCAGTAGTGTTGAAACATCACGTTCTTTTATTGGTAAAATGCATAGACTTCGTTCAGGACATTATCCGTCGGCTAAATTTACATACCTCATGCGTAAAAGTGAATCTCCAAATTGTGAGCTTTGTCATACAGTGGAGGATGTATACCATTTGCTGACGGATTGTGTCAAGAACGAGAGACAACGACAAAGTATATTCCATAAATTTAAGTGTAATAGGTTAGATGTGGGAAGCATCCAAAGTATATTGGCCGAACCAGTGAGTGAGGCTGCAAGGTCAATATCTAGCCTGGTAGGTTAAATTATATTTATTTTTATTGTAGTTTTAGTTTTGGTTACAATGGGACTGGCGTATTGCCATAGCAATAAAAGTCCCTAAATAAAAAGGAAAGAAAAAAAAATTATATATATACTATTTATTTGTATAGAATACACGTGCAAATATCAAGTATTAATATGCATAGCAAAGTAACATGCACAAGTTATTTTAAAGTCACTAAGTAAGTTTGTCCTACTTACGTTCTGCGTTACCCTACAGACTGAATTTGCAAGTAAAGTGTTACTACTTCTAGGCCACAAACTACTAAGCATTTTATATAGTATGTAGTTCATAACTTACCTTCGTGTAGCCCTTAAAATATATCACATTTTCCTTGTTTGCCGCACAAAGCGTAACAATCGGCTGAAGAAATGACGGTCAATGACGAAAGGGTTTCGTTGTTTTGGACCTTTAACTTACAAATGTATATATCTAAATGTATATAAGTACGTGTGTAGTGGCACTCCGTCATGCGGAAATCACTTCAAACGCGTTCGATAGATGTTGAGGAGGAAAATCCCTGATATTTTCTAAGAAAACTGAATTTGCTTACACAGGGATTAAAATAGAGCAGAATACAGTCTGTCTGATAGAAAAGTATATATCCAATATCCGTTGCTAGCTGAGAATTATGTATGTAAGATATAAAAGAAGCCTTTTCTAGAAACGCAATATAATACCAAACAGAGGTAAATACAGCCACTGTGAACAAGCTATGTTTAGTTTTATACTGTAACAGACAATGCCGTTGCTGCTTAGAAATTCAGTTATCACGAGGTTGCGCGACTAAGAACATTCAGGTATTTTTCAACCAGGCTGCGTACATTCCCTACATTTAGGAGGGTTTTAGCTCTTGACAGTCCTGGCTAATCTCTGAATATAATAATAATAATTTATTTATTCAAAAAGTTACAAAGACTATATTATTAATAAGACTATATTAAATTAAAATTAAACTTATTCTTAAAATTATTATTAAATTAGTTACTATTGTTGTAGATGACATGCAAGTCGTAAATGCGTACAATTTTAAAATTATATATTTAATGATATGTAATACGGAGACAAATTTTAATCCCTGACGTTGGACCATGAATAGCTTAGTTGGTAATACGACGAAATGGTTTATTGTATGGCTTCATGGATTGTCTGTTTATTTGTGTCTCTGTTTCTTCTGCTATAATTTTTATTCTGTCTTAGCATTGTAAATGCTTATAAAATGCATCATAATATACTAGATATTTAAATTTGTTCAAACATAGATGGACTCGTGTCGATACCATTTCACCTTCAAGGATTTAAAGAGATAAGCAGAGATAGAGATATATAACACCCGCATTTCGTCTATGGTTAGATTTAAATATAGTTTTAGGCCTATTGCCACCACAGTTCTAAATTTCATGCCGCTACTAGTAATTACTTACACAATTTATTTAACAAAGTAAATTCAGAATATTTAAAGTTGAATTAAAAAGCGTTTTATAGAAAAGACAAAATCAAAATTACTGGTACTAAATGAAGAAGAAGAAGTAAAGTGATTAATAAAGCCACCACAGTCCAGTCAAGCGACATCTAGTTAGATGGACATGCTACGTCTATATTAAAAACAAATTATAGGGTTCGCGTTTATTTAAAGTGTTTTCGTTTATGGGTTGAATAAGTACTTACACGTTGCACATTACAGTTATTATGTCTATATTATCGGCATTTTATTTTAAATTTTACTTATATCCGAATTTAGCAGTCCATTTGACAACTTTCAGAGTTGATAATTTCCGAACATTTTCCATGTAAATACTCGACGTAAGTACAAAAACGTACCATCCGAACATAGCAACGTTTGACAATTATTTTCATCCGACACAAACGGAGAAGGGTTTCGTTTGCATTAATTAAACTAATCGTTCGTGTTCTTCACGCGTATCTGCCCTTATCCGCTGGTATTAGTACGTGAACCGGCAAACACACTAAATAGCTTGTACCGTGATTGTATATCTTGGCGACTAGCACACTTGTTGTAATATATATTTATATACGCGTATACTGTTTCTATCTGATGCTCACTAGCGCAGTAATGTAGACTACAAAATTTAATACTGTGTATTTGAGAGCGATTTGGGAGCGGTCTGTCTCCTCCTAGATTGATTTATTGGTGCCCCGGGCCTTCAACGCATTCCTATTCCCTGTTAATGGAAATCGTAACGGGGTGTCCTTTTCATTTTCTACCAATGACTACGCTCTGTATAAAAATATTTGAAGAATTTTACTCCGATTTTTCTTATTCTATTTTTGCTTCGTCCCATTCATTGTAGCGATCGGATTTGTATCTTTTTAAGGGTAATCTGATGGTTGATTGAGATTAATATTACAGGAATGAAACACATTTATTAAACATACAATGAGCATAGAATATACATACATAGCATTGAAAATACATTGAACATTATGATACCGTAGTTAGATATAAATAAAAATTAAGCTACAAAGAAAATACTTAACGGTAAATGTATTTACAAGACCTTTGTTCAATCCGTACTACAGATGACTGCAGAGCCAATTTTTATTTATTTGTGTCTTATAGTAAGATTATTATTAAGATGACATAGATCAGGCATAGAGGTTTATGTACATGATAATTCAATTCACAAATAACAAGTCTTCATTCTTCGCCTTGACAGTATAAATTTGCCCAAAGCTGCAGTAACTCTTGCAGGCTTTCAATTAACTTTACAATTCGAAGAAACTTTACAATAGGTGTATGAAATGTTACAATGGAGTAAGTATAACAATATTTGACCTGCGCCTTTTCCTTTCACTGAGATTGGATTTCGAAAATATTCAACAATCCGTCTGTGATTGAGTTCGTAGTTACATTCTTAATTAAAACCGTAGGTATTGTATAAGTTCACTGTTAAGGTATTTTAATTAATTTAGCTATCGGAATATTCTGGAATTAATTTAAACTTTATTATTGCTAGACTGAGCTTTGTAATTACTAGTAATATTTATATTTCAACGGCTTCGCGTGATTTACGCATAGTGTTGTTATCGTATTTGTATTTAGTTAGTTATTTTATTCCTATACATACATCAATTTTATTTAAATTATTTGTTACAACATATATCGTCGGTATAATGGAAGAACTGAATAACTCAACATTTCAAGTTTCGAGATAATCGCGATTTACCGTTTTTCTGACACTTTTTTTGACATCATTAACTAATGGAGAACAATTTTAATGTCGGCAATTTAATATGCTTTAAGCATGTTTGCTGTCGATTCTATGCTTTATCAAACAAATTTTTTTCATGAACCAAAAAAATAATAAAATTCAAAAACCAAGTTATCCAATTTTGCCACACCAAGATATTGCAAACATACCGTAGTTAGCTAATTCTTTATGGTAGTTATTCAGTTTTCCCACACATTAGATGGATGTGAATACACGAATTTGGGTCAACTAAGTACACTTATTGAGTTTTGAACCTAAAGAAATATTTAAACACGAAAGTTAGGCATTTTTAGTGAAAGTTAATTTGTGTAATTTTATCACTGATATTATTGATCTCACATGTAGTGTATGGAAGTAGTAACATCGTTTATTTAAAAAAATAAAAGTAAAATTACACTATCAAAATTAACATAATTAGGTATGGCAACAAAATATAATTATGTAATAAAATCAAATAAATTACTAATTAAAAATCTTCTTAAATCAACTAAAACAAAAATAACTTTCCTTTACATTAAAACATATAATTTTAAACACAAGAAACGAACATGGTTTATCCAATCAACTTTTTGTAGGTAATAAATTATTATAAATCTTCTGAAATCAACTAAAACCAAAATAACTTTTCTTTACATTAAATATAAATTTTAAAAACAAAAATCGAACATGGTTTGTCAAATCAACGTTTCGTAATTATGAATTACATTACTGTGCAAGCAAAGTATGTAGGGTATAAAAAAATTAATCGTCCGCATCTGATGAATCAGTACACGTTTGTTTAATCGGATTATTATTTGATGATGGTAAATTTTCATACCAACCATGGAGCTCCTGGGGAATTATATATTTTTTTACAAAGCTGTAATAGGTCCCTTTTTTTTTCTTTCGGTAGAAGCTGATTATATGCCCTAGGAATGTCTTCAGAACTCATAGCAGACATTTCAGTATTTAGCGTTCTTCTTGTTGATCTCCCGGGCTTACAGAGAGTATTTAATAAATTGTATACTCCATATTAGTCGTATCGGTACTTGATAAATCCTTTTCGAATCTCAAACATTTTATTTTAGCCAGCTTACTGTCTCTCCATTCTCTGCTACAATCTTATTTTTTATCATATTTGAAGCTAACGGTTTTACGTCTAGAATATCTTTGTACGATAACTCTGTCACTTTGTATGGAGTAGCGTTCTTGTTCTGTCTTTTTGATCGCGCTTTTTGCATGATATCTTGCCATTCAATTATAGAGTATGCTTCTATGTATCTTTTTTTTTTTAATGGCACTATGCATAGAGTCTATCTCCATAAAGCTGTGACCACTTTCTAAATACTTTTGCTCGATAATTTTGATTGTTCTGTGGTTGTGCACTAAATGTAATAAGAAGGCTGCAATGTACTGGTTACGATTTTGCCCTGAACATGTATCGGAATATATAATTACGTGTGTTATAGCCTCAGGGAGTGTCATAATCCATAAGTAAATAGCAGAAGCTATTTTGATACTGCCTCTTTTGCCATTAATTTCAGTCCATATCATCGATGAGCGTTATTTTGTGGAGGTTTAAACTCATATATAGATAAATTATACAAGTTTACCTTTCTGGAATAGTACATTAGACTATCTGCAGTAGATGGAATCTATAGAAGACTTTGTAAATCCATCGTGACACACATAAGTGACTCGTCCTCTTCTGACTTTTTTTATCAACTTCTTTAGCCCTGTATGATGCTTTTTCCGCTCTATATCTTGACTGTACTCATTTTGAATACTAGTATTTGTTCTATCTTTTTTGTATGTGTTACACATGGTGCACTGGTATTTTTTCGGGTGGAAAAACGATAAATTTAATTGTGTGCCGAACACTTGCCTGTAAATAGGTAATTTGACAGGTATCTTGTTGTCTTTTTTCATTTTCTTCACATACAATTCATACATTTTGGATATCGATAATGTGGGATCTAAATATTTTCGAGACGATTGTTTTCTGCAATAATGTTAATCAACGGTAGGGGAACTCTCAATGTGGTTTTTAATATCGTTTATTTGATCATCCGTAGTTTTATTTAAAGGTTTTCCTTTGCCACGAAGGTCCATGTGTGAAAAAGCGCCATTTTCATCAATATATTTTACTGCCGTTTCTATTGGTCCCAAAGATATACATAATGTCACCATAAAGAAGGTCTTACAGACACGCTGATAAGTAGTTTGATGTTTAAAGAATCCGTATTCTCTGCTAGAATTTCTTTGTTTCTCTATAGGTACAGACCTTTTTGTTGTCTGTACTGGTTTTATAATTATTCGTTTCAATAAAAAACTCTTTATGTTGCCTAAAATCTTCAATAGACCAATAGAATTTGCATATTTTTACACGTTCTTCTTCAGTAAAGATTTTTTTGCATTTATAGCGACAATTGTTACTACATCTTGGACTTTTAGGCATTTTAGGTGCACGTATCTTTCCATCTTTACTTTTGTATGGCAAACAGTTTCTTTTTCCCGCAGTTTTTTGTTGACTTTCCATTTTGAAGGATCGGCAACCTTCCATCTGCACTTTTTATTTTCTTTCTTTTCCTCTGTACTTTCTGTTTCAGAATCAGTAGTTTCAGCTATGATGGTGACAGGTTTTTCCTGTACCTCTTTAACAGGTGTCATTCGGGTTTGATCCGAAGATACGTCTATTACAGATGGATTTTTAGGTATAAGAATAAATTAAAATACTTATAGGCAAAGATAGAAGAATAACTTAATACGTCTTGTTAATCTTAGTACCTTGTCTTTAAAGTACTTTAAAGACAAGTTAGTAAGATCAATTTGGCACTCTGTGAATAAATGTATATTATGAAGAGAGATGCTAATTGCCCAAGTAACAGAGATTAATTTGCGCTCAGTTTAAAGACATGAAACAACAAAGAATTTAAGACATATAAATTAACTAGCATACGCGCGTGGCTCCGCCCACGTGGTACTTCGTATCGCGTCAAAAAAATCTATGTGTTATTATGATGTATAACCCATATTACTGTAAAGTTTCATCCAAATCCGTTTAGTAGTTTTGCGTGAGTAACAAACATACATCCTCACAAACTTTCGCGTTTATAATATTAGTAGGATAGGATTATAGTACCTATATACTTCTCCTATAAACATTCTAATAGAAGAAAGTAAAAGCAACCTTATCTCCCTGCAATAAGATTCATAATTAATTATAGTGTCAACAGTTATCGAGTTCTTCCACAACTCAAAATGTTTAACAACTCAATTCGCTTAGTTGTGGAAAAAGTAGATAAAAGCTATTCCATTCTATTATAAGATTTCAATTTATCAAAATAATTAAACTAGAATTGTAAAAACGTAATTATAATAACAAAAATAAGTAATAATGGTTGTATGGCTCGACTTATTGTCGGTATAGGTATTAGGTACCTACGAGTAGATACACTTGAAGACTCCTACAGTAAATTGCTGATACTTTGGCATGTTAATATTAATAATCAAGCCATTATTTAAAGGAAAACACCTAAATAAATACTAAAATAATTATAAAAATATTGTACATTTCCTATCTCAGACAAATCACCTTCCTGCTGACACATTTTCACCAAAAACCTATCCCTTGAATTCATAATAAATAGTTGTCTTCTTTCACATTAAATTATAATGGATGCACAAATGCGCTCACATCGGCACGCGTTCACCCTCTCCCGGACCCCACACTCCACCTTCCCGATAGCTCATTGATCTGTATGTTTACATTATTTCGCGCCAATTTGTACTATTGAGTTGCACGATAACTTTGCGTATACTATAAATAGAAATATTAAATAATTTCACCTATTGACATTTATTTGATTGGAATCTCTTATAAATGAATATTTTCTCGAAGGAGAAATAAATAAAAATAATTATTTAAAAACGAAAGAACGCTCATAAATGCCCGAATTAAATAATTCAAGTTGTTTAGTTTTCCTTCAACTTGACTAGTTTCATTAGAATATTTTCGTTCATGGAAAAACTAAATAACTCAATTTAGCTAATTAATTTCATACTCAAGTGATCAGAAGTCACAGTTGTTTATTTATTTATAGAGTTAGTCATTTTTCTAATAATATTTAGTGTACTACAATTGAAACACGAAAAAGGCTTTATTTTTGGATTGGGTTAAGGTACGGGAATGTTTGTTAGACCAAAAGATGCGGCACATTTTGGGGTTCACGAAAATGGTAAAAGGTCAATTTGGCCAAAATCGGAGTTATTTAGTTCTTCCATTATACCGACGATATACAACTATTTATATTTACAAACGTATTAAAAAAGATAACATAATTACAAAAACACAAATAATTATAATACTAAATATTTACAAAAATGGTTTAGGCAGCGTAGAATTCTTCAGCATCGCTGTCAACTGGTTACGTGCCCAGAAGACTGGCAGCATTGCCACGTTGAATGGCAATGCTGATTCTTTGGGCCAAGAAAAGAGCAGCCTTCTGATCACGCGAATCGTCGATCAGGCGTTTTGCGATCTCCCTGTACAAAATATGAGCGCTCGGACCCCATGAACCTAGAGTGTCCACCCCAAACGGTGCAAATATGTAATTTCCGACTAAATTACTATATTTGCGCCGTTTGAGGGTTGCAGCGGCTGCAGCAGCAGCGCCGGCACATCCCGCAGTGCTTGGAAGATGTGATGGCGTAAGGGTGTCAACGCACGTTGCGTCCCACACCAAAGGCCTGCCCATCTTCCAAGGCAACAATGACATTCCGTCTGGTCTCTTTCCATCGTCGCGTACCAAGCCATTGGGTTCTAGTACAGCTGGAACGCCAGCAGTAACAAGAGCATGACGTAGTATGTCATTAAGATTAGCGTGGCGAGAAATTAAACCAGCGCTTCGGCTACAAGAGATTCCATGGTGTCCGAGGCTATCGACAGCTTCTCCACAGTGACAGCAATGCGAAGAAACACATGAAACACCTAAACGGAGGCAAGTGGCGCGGTGGAAAGTGGTATCGTCCAACATGGTACCAATATTGGACGCTGGAAGCGCCTGGAGCCAAAAACCAGATTCCCATTCTCCCACAGCCAGCAGTCGAGCACACTCAGCAACATTGGAATATGTAGTAAAAAGCTTTTCTCTTACAGAGTTGCTAAGCGGCCCATCCCACTGCCGCTGGGAGAATAGGTTGGTTGGCAAAACAGAATTCGGTTAAGCCATTTTCCAGGCGTTCACAGCGTCACTTTTGCACAGCACTTCTGAATTAACCAGTGTGGGTGCTAAAATTTTCCTGGTTAATTCTTCCGTACTGTGAACCGAGGACAGGAACGCCGGTAAACTAACATCTGAAATTTTGCGAACGCCGAGCTCACCAAGACAAACAGGCAGAGAAGCCTGTAGCCAAGCTCTGTCGTTCAAATCCACATTAAAAATATTTTTAGAGTATTTTGAATAATTTTATCAATTTTTCTAAAGGTACTAAATTTTCCAAAACTGTGATGATCTTAGCGCGTAAATTTGGAAAAAAAAGGCTACATCGAATAATTGTAAAAGCTGAATGAATATTAATTTTGAGGAGGCGATCTGAAATTTTACAAAAATTTAGTGTCTTCTCATCTATGAAAGAATTAAAAGCTGCTTCAAAGACAGCAGAGAGAAAGAAATTATGGGAAATAAAATATAAATTTTTATGTAGACAAATGCTCTTAAAGAGTTTATTAGTACTTCTCTATCTGCCGGTACCTGCCGCATATCATTAATAATAATAATGATAAATAAATCCCTCTAGGACAGTCGTTATCTCATCATGAGACTAACGCGATATCGGAGGGCACAGTACACTAGCTTTTAAACTATCACCTTCGCCTTGTGATATAAAAAAGAAATGTATCACCAGGTTAAATAAAAGCGCACAAACTGCAGGGCAGCTTCTGGCAAACTGAATGTGAGTGGCGACACTGCGGTCCTGAATGCTTCAGAGAGTTGGTTAGGGCCTCGTCCCCGGCTTGCCGTTACTGGTTGGCCGGGGTGGAACTTCAAGAGCGCCTGTAGGACTCTCAACTCTGGCTTGCCTTGGTCGGCCGGCCAGAGGGAGGCCGCTAGAGCTATATGCTTGGAGGTGGAAGTATCATTTTCAAGGGCATAACTACGGGGAAACTCGCTCCGGGTCTCCGTTGTCACGAGACCCGTGATGGTGAAACCGGCGCCGCACCGCTCGACACCCCTAGCCACTTGCACCGGTGTTGCCCTCTGCTGCTGGCTTGTATGCCTATAGTGGCTTATCAGGGGGCCCATCTAGTGAGTTGGCGAGTCACCGTCTGCCCATTGCATTGATGCTATTAGAGTATTCAGGGCAGACGCCGTTTTTCATCCATAGTTAGCAATATACCGGTCCACCAAACACCCATACCTATAGCCCATATATTAGAATCCATACGTAGCAATAGTCCTACGCCTGCTGCGGCTAGTGCCGCTATAGGTGTTCCATAACACCTTTGATTAAAACTCTCGAAGGGCCTCTTCACGTTGGATCCATGTCTCCGTGTAAGCCTCCCAAAGGGCCAGGTATTTTCTAATATAATATGTTAGAAAGTACTTGTGATAAGAGAAACATAATAATAATAATAATCTTTATTGACATAAGTTTGATACAGTTTAAAACAGAATTCCCTAACACCTGCGCTAGTAAACACTTGTTGCAGGTGCCAGCGTCTTCCCCTTGTATAGTGACAATTTTATTTATTACATCAACAAAGATAATGACAGAAAGAATAATAAACAAGCAGAAGATAAAAATTGTAAATGTAAACAAGGATTGTAGCAATGGTTTTATTTACATATTTTAATTTAATTTAATTATTTCAAACAAAGCATGCGTGCATGTGGTGTATGTGTATGCGTATGTGTGTATAAATGCGTGTGTGTATGTGTGAATGTATGTGCTTGTGAGTCACTGGTATAAGTTTATGATATTGTTAAAAGGTTTTCTACTGCATCATAGTCCATTGATTTCAACTAGATCAATGTGACATTTTTGAAATTGCTATTATTTAGTGAGCGCACTTTATGACTTTTGTTACAAATATTATATGTGTAGGGAGCTAAAAAGTTATAATGTCTTTGCGCAAAAGTTGATTTAACTCTTGGCACAGGAAAGCGTACATTAAAGACAACGACAACAAAATCAGAATAAAAATAAATTTGCTCTTCGTCTATCTTCTACTGCAAACTAAATTACTCAACTACTATATGTAATAATTATTAATATATAATAAATTTAATTTGACTGCATGGATGGCGAAATGGTTTAAGTGGTCGCCTCGCCGCTGTCACTACGCCGAGTGTTGTGGGTTCGAATCCCACAAGGGACAAACATTTGTGTAATCCACAAATGATTGTTCCGAGTTTAGGTGCTCTTTGAGTCTGTTGTTTGAATGTAAGTAAAATCCCCGCGACACAAGAACTTGAAATAGCCAAGTGCAGACGATGTCGTTTTTAAGAGAAATAAAAATATATAAAAATTGAAGCAGTAGACATTCTTGAGCCACTGTGTAATCAGTACAGTAAATTATGCCATGGAAAATACCAAGCAATCTCCCATGACCACATATAAATGTCATGCCATATTTGTTATCCTTTATGTTTCTTCATTTTGAATTGACTTGAGCGATAGTAAAATACCTGCTGGTAGTTGTTGCTTTTATCTACGTTCGCATATTATAAAAATAGTAATATGTGTTTATGATTATAATATAATTCAGCATTCTTAATAATTATAATATTATCTTACGTTTACGCGAATGGTATCCATTGAAATTACGTTCGTAAAATTTTTCATTTTGTTCAGCTTAATTAGACTTTACTTTCTGATTAAAGAAAAAGTAGTTTATTGCACATTAACCAGATGTCTTGGTATCCCAGACGTAATTAAAACCTATTGTGTCTGGTCACCGGTGTGCTGCTGCGATTTAATAAGTAAAATGGTTTTAAATGTTTTACTTAGTTTGGAATTTAAGGGTGATTAACAGCCAAACTAAGTAAAACTTGGAAATTATGGAAGATAAGTCTCTTGCTCTCATTTTAATATACTAATTATAGAATATAACGAAAATAAGTAATTCCTGCTTAAAATGAAGCACAGTAAAGATTTTTTTATATATTGTAATATGCTTGCGTTTGACCGCAATCTCACATGATAATAATGAAGATGCAGTTGACGATGGAGCACGCTTGCCTAGAATACCTATTCACTCCCGACTCAATGTGATAAACAAATAAAAAATGAACTTCTGACTTAAGGTTCATTTCTTTAGCTATCTTCTCTAAAATAAATTATCCCGCGCCATTAATCATATTTACGAGTAGATACGATAGACAAATAAATACTTTTGCATTAATAACATAATTTATTATTACCAAACTTTGTGATGTTAAAGTCTATTTAAATTGATATTGACTTTAACTTACTGCGTGTATCTTACAAGTATTAAAAAAGTTATAAACAGCCTAATTAATTACATATAGTCATACATCTGAGTTATTGTAAATAATATTGATTAAACTTGTCTACAGCAATCGGGAGTGTAATATAGCGTACTTGTGTAAGCAAACAGAATACTTCTAAATGATTTATCGAAGGCTCCTTCCATTGTGGCTCGCATCCCTCGCACGAGCTAAATATCAATGACAGTAAGAAAGATTTATTATGTTTCGCAAGAAACACTGTGGAGCAAGTTTTACTGCAGTTGGCTAACCAATAACTTTGAAACGAGGAGTCGGTATTTAAGAGCCTTTAATCTATGCCATGGTAAACGCGAGGCATGATATATATGCGTATTTTTATTAACTGGTAGTTTTTTTAGTACTATGTATTGAAATCAATAAATCTGTGAAAGTAAATAAGAGGAAGCTGTTAAAGTAAGGGACATATTTTGATACTTAACGTCTGAATTTTTACTATGTTTATATATTTTATGAAGGTGAGGTTTACATATTTCAGTCCTTCTTTAAAGTAAGTCTATATATAGAACTCAATATTACATAACAATGGGTTTTAAATTTACAAGTACCTAAGCATATCTGAGTAGTAAACTTTATAATGTAAGTAGTGAAAAATTTGCTATACAAAACCTGTCAAAATATTCAATTTAATCCACATATAATGTTAATCTGCTGATAAAACAATCGAGCCTTAGCAATCTTAGATTTTATATAATATTTCAGTTATTTGTGTTAAAAAGAAGGCTCCAAAAAGTTGGTAGCCATATTACGGTCAGTAAGGTAGACAGAATGACTAAATGAATTTACCATTTAAAAAGTGTTACCACTAATCATGAAGAACCTCTTTGTGTAAGCTTATGTCGTACTTATGACTTTACTGTTTTGCAGCAGTTCCTCATAATTCTACGCAGACGTATCAAAATTTCCAGACATTACATTATCACAATCCATTGACGTATGTACACAACGTAGGTTAAGACATGCTTTGACAAAAAATACGAAATACAAAATGCAAACAATGCGTCCGAACGGTATACTACGCTCAACAATATGTCTGCGAACAATCACGTATGATGCTCGCAGACATACATATTTCACGTAATGATGCTCTTTGATAAAATTTAAATTAATAATAATATTAATAAACCCCTCTGGGACAGTCGTTATCTCAATATGAGACTAACGCGATAACGGAAGGCACAGTACACTAGCTTTTAAACTACCACCGTCGCCTTGTGATATAAATAAAAAATGTCAAATCATCAGGTTAACTAAAAGCGCACAAACCGCAGGGCAGCTTGTGGAGAGCTGAATGTGTGTGGCGACACTGCGATCTTGAATGCTCCAGAGAGTCGGTAAGGGCCTCGTCCCCTGCTTGCCTTCACTGGTTGGCTGAGGTGGAACTTCAAGAGCTCTCAATTCTGGCTTGCCTTGGTCAGCCGGTCATTGTCATTGCCGGTCACATGGAAGTGTAATTTTCAAGGGCATAATTACGGGGAAACCCACTCTGGGTCTCCATTGTCACGAGACTCATGATGGTGAAACCGGCGCCGCACCGCTCGACACCCATAGCCGCTCGCACTGGTGTTGCCCTCTGCTGCCTTTAAGGCTTGTATGCCTATGGTAGCTATTCAGGGGGCCCATCTAGTGAGTTGGCAAGTCACCGTCTGCCCATTGCATTGATGCTATTAGAGTATTCAGGGCAGATGCCGTTTTTCATCCATAGTCACTAATATACCGGTCCACCAAACACCCATACCCATAGCCCATATCTTAGAATCCATTCGTAGCAATAGTCCTACGCCTACTGTAGCTAGTGTCGCTATAGGTGTTCCATCCCACCTTTGATTTAAACTCTCGAAGAGTCTCTTCCCGTTGAACCCATGTCTCCGTGTAAGCCTCCCAAAGGGCCAGGTATTTTTCTATTATAATATGTTAGAACATACCTGTGATAAGAGAAACATAATGTCAATAATATTCTATCACATACACAAAACACTATCTAGTCCAAACTAAACAGAGCTTGTACTATGTGTACTAGACAATGGATAAACATACATATATACTTTTTTTGTAAATACATACATATTTTACATAGAAATACCCAGACCAAGACAAATATGTTGTAATATGTATTGGATTTTGACGCAGACTTAGATATTCAAGTAACTAAACATAGGAGCTGCTCTCGCAACGCATAAAAGACACCAAACGTGCAAGAAAATGCAGTACCATAATTAGCTGCTAAGGTGCGATCGTATGTGACAGATTTGCTCAGGTATAAATTTACTTGTAGCTACTCCTCATTCTCTGAACCTGATTCCTATCAAGTCATCTATATTTCGACATATGCATAGTGATTATTTACGATGCATGCATTGGAATGGCTATACCTACGCGGTTCTGTGTATATAGGCAAATTGTTTTGAGAGCTGTGATACCATTGAAAATGTGTAATCAGCGGACATTTTTTCTGTTTAGAAGCAGCTACCACATTAGGAATAATTCTTGTGTTTCAGAGGACTTAACAAACATTTAAACAATGACCACAAAGAACACCCAGACTTGGAACAACTGTTTGTGAATCACAAAAATTTCTGTCCCATGTGGGTATAGAACCCACAACAGCCGGTGTAGGGTACAGCAAGGCGACCACATAAACCACTACGCCGTCATCGTTTTGCTTATGAAAAGAGTTTTTAATCAGAAGAGAGGTTAATAGTTTTGTTACTGATTTAATTGTTGATACTTTTAGTATATACACTTTTTTGATAATTTCTATAGAAATGTAGGATTTCTCAGCAATTACTGTGTTTTTATTATTTTTTTTTTATTTTGCTCGTCAATATGACCACTCTCCGCCTGATGGTAAGCAGTCGTGTGGTCTAAGAGCAGTCCTCATAGCAGCCGAGGCGATGTTGAGGTCTCTACTTTGACGGCCTAAGAAGATGCTTTTTCACGCCCCGCTTAAAGGACCCAGGATTGAAGGAAGAAGGAAACACGTGCCTTGGCAGAGAATTCCATGCCTTGATCGTTCGGCAGAGGTATGAGGACCTTAACTTGTTGGTACGCACTCTAGTCGACTCCACCGTGTAAGGATGGCATCTGAGCTGAGCACGCGTTGTTCTGGATAGGAAAGGGGAGGGCGGGATAAGGTGGAATAACTCTTCAGAGCATAATCCCCGTGGTATATTTTGTAGAAACATGCCAATGAGGCAATGTCCCTACGGAGTTGCAGAGATTCCAGTGAACTCGTGACCTCTGGATCTCCGATGATACGGACAGTACTGTGTTCTTGTTTTGCTTGTTAGGGTAATTATTAGGAACTAATGAAGCTACAACCTTAATGGAGCATGTTATATTAGTTAGCATTATATTAATACTGTACATACAGTCTACTAAACGTGTATTTCAAGTTATATAAATACTTACTTTAATAAATTTACATATATGTATATATTTATGCACACGCAGTCTTACACGCGCGAAAATAAATCATCAACGTATTCCAGCGTATTTTTTAAACTTTTAAATGCACCAGACACATCACTGAAAAAAACTTTTATATTGTTGCCACCATTGTTCGGATTAGTGCACACAGACGCACAGAAACAAAAAGGTAAAATACTTTTTCCAATTTCATTATATTAAATATCCCTGTTAATTAAATAATCCACTAATGGGCTGGAACCTCTTCTAGGAATGAGAATGTTACGTTTATAGTCCAATACGCGAGCCCCGTAAAGAGCGACAGACCTAATAATACTTCAAGATGAATATGGAGAAAGCAGTCTTGACAAGCAAAATTTCTCATGCTATTTTATTTTACCTTCACATAAAGCAAAAAAATTTTATTATATTCACATATTTAATCAGAAGTCTTAATTCAAGTAATGCAGGGATAGCAGAAGATGGCTTCTAGAGCCAATACGTATGCTGCATTACTTGAAAATTATCACGAATATACTTTTAGATAATATTTAGGAGTATACACGCATTGTTTCAAACTTCTTTCTAAAACAATAACGAATAAAGCTACTTAAATATATCTGCGTCGTCTGTTTAGAAAATGAATTGTTTTGTACTTTAAATGAGCGGTTTCTTTGTTTGTTAATAAGATATCTACAGACTCATCGAACTAATTTTGATGAGATTCTTTATTCGTTTGTTGTTTTTACTGAGCTAGGAATTTTATTTGTTAAGACAAGACATAATTTAGAACTAACAGAATGCTATAGACAAGGATTCAAATACTTTCTTATATTTTCTCTTCGAGAATTATACATATTTTGATGCAGAAAAATTATAAATATTGGAACGTTGAAGTTAAAAAATACTTTGAATTTTATATATACAACACCATTGTGTGGATTATAATATTTTTTATACGCAGCGAATTTTTGACATGACATTGTGTCATTCACAAATAGTTGTGGGCCTTATTTGTGTAGAAGCTTGAATGTTTATATGATGCAGAAATTATTGTCTACTAGTGGGACAGTTATCTTTTTTAGGAAGTATTGTCTTACAATTACGCGAATGGTTTACATTGAAACTAAGTATAATTTAAATTCCGTATAAAGTACTACTTTATGCAGATATACCGCGATATTTAAAAGTTTTTAAATAATGTAGCAAATAGTGTTTTTTAAAAAGGTAAATATGTTAAATGTTTTTGTGTATACGACTACAAACCTATTGAGATAAAGATAAGGATCAACACAGAGATATTAGTAGTTCTCCCCTCATTGCCTCGTGGTAAGGAAAATGCTATAAAATATACTATTATCCAAATCCTGGTTACATCCTTCATAAACACAGGCAGGATTTAAAAATATGCTAAGGAAGCTAAACAGCTTAAAATGTTTATGCATATGTATGTATAACATACACTACTATAAAGTAGTTACATATTAAAATATGTACCGAAACTTTAGACTGGATACAATTAAAAAATAATGATTAATTCAAATATATAATTCGTAACAGGAATTAATTTGATTAATCAAAAGACTTATTTACATTTACAGAGAGTAAAAATTACTATCCTTTGGATACTAATAGCTAATTATTCTGAGTGAATCAATTTAGTTGTATACAAGTTTATAAGACTAGTGTGAATGGAACAATCGCAAAGGAAGGCCTAGGCGAACGTTTCTCAATCTGATCGGAGACGTTCTGGACAAAGGCCAGGTTAAAAGTAAATAAATAAAAACCGGCGAGCGTGTATGAGGAATGTGATGAAATTGAATGAAGCCAGAGAAGTGTGTCAAGATCGTAGCAAATGAAAATCCGTAGTCTCTGCCTACCCCCCTGGGAAACAGGCGTGAATTTATATATGTATGTAAGTAAATAAGATAGAAAAGGAATTTTGAAATCTTATACAGGCAGCTTCAGTAGTCATAGTCAAAAATCTTTAAATATTGCTTAGTAATGATATAGTAACAATTATATATCTCAAAGTCAAATGGTTAGTGAGTTACCGTAGTAATTAACGTTTAACATAGTAGTAAAATTTAGGCATATGGGTAACTCTACGACATATTACTTTTTTCTATATTTATATACACACGAGTAAACCAATATAGATACCAACTGAATATTTGAATAAGGAAAAGCAATCACTTGATATATATACACTTAAAGGAACTGTATCAGGTATTATTATCTTCCAATAATCAGATTACGGAGAGTAAATATCAAGTCACAATGTCTTCTTACAAGAGTTGAACGGAAGGCTTACGATAAATATATACAGGTATAATAACATACTTTAACGGAGATAAGTTCAATTCAGGCTTAATACACTCCGACGAAGCAATTGACCTATGAAAGGATACAATAGAAGCAATAATGGAGTAGGTATTTTTCAAAGAGTTCCCTTTTACGATAATTGCTTACAGCCTTTTGGAAGCGTACCCGAACGAATGCTCAGATTTACGTCCGCAAAACTATTCCTAGATTTAAAACTTGAATAATACTCGTACGAATCATCTAGAGGTTTCATGGCTATTGTTATTTTGTTGTTGGACGCTTTGCTGGTTATTCTTTAATTGTATATTGATAACTAAATTTAATTTCGGCCTACTGTCAAGTATAACTTCAAGAATGGCCACCAATTCCGAATTGGTTATTCGAATCGTGCAAGTGTTATTACGTTTATAAGTAGAAAAATTCTTAGCACAAATTCAGCACTTTTGTTGTTAGTTGCGTGATTACTTTTTAAACATAGTTCTGAAACTTATGTATTTGTTGGTTACTGGTAAGCTAATAAACGGTTAAAATAAATATGGACATATATTGCTTTTTACACTCTTCACTCTGTTAGTTGGGTACAGATTACACTTATTCTATTTCTGTGATTATTTTGTTATATTAGCTCTAAGTTTGCCAACGCTACAAATTATAAAAGATGCGTGATGTATGTTTTAGGTTTAAAGTTGGTAGTAAATTTCCTGTTGCTGCGATCGTAAATAGCAAAGTGATCAAATCGTCTTAAAGACCTTTGTTACGAGCTATATTTTTAAAACTCATATTGTATTATTTTTATTTTGCAATTAACACATGTACTCATTTGCACTCAAGGCCATATTAGTTATTCTATACATATTTTACCTATCCTATTTTTTGTTACAATCTTAAAGCAAATTGCAATCTAATCACGGCGCGTGCAGCGGTGAATTCCACAAGGCAACACTCATAAATTGACCCCAGTGTCCCCTCATACAAAACAATGAAACACCTGATCACCACCGCAGCAGTAATAACTGCCCATAACGTAATTCTTAACTTGTGACGCTCCGTTTGTCATAGCATATCCGTTATAACGGTTTAGACGTTACCCGAATGCTAAGCTATCTAAGTTTCTGTAGCCTATTTCCGTCACCAGTTTTAAAAAGATTTCCATATTTCAAAAGTAAATTTGTCTGCTTGGTACATTTTCACATTAAAGTTCTGCAATTTTACTGTGAAAACATAACAGGCAGGCAAATTTACTTTCGCATTTATAATATTAATACGGATTTATATCCGAAAGATTAGTCTGACTTTTGGCTTCGCCATAATCGGATAAAAAACCAACCACTATCTCGATAATCCTTCTAATTTTGAACGGAAAATTCGAAAACCCGTATGCCATAGCATAAAGAGGTCGTTTAGCAAAGAAGAAAATGCGATTAAATTAAATTTCCGTCGGTAGGAAGTCTCAAAGGGCGTTCGATAGCAGCAATATCTTAAGCCGGCTCCTTTAAGGTCCGACGATCGCGGTCTTTCCTCTTCTACAGCGAGCCTTTTCGTGTAGTAGTTTAGCCTTAGGGTGCGTTTACACGACAGCGAATTGCCTGTTTTTTTGTTGAGGAAAACAGGGTGTAATTTTGTGTGTACTTCACACGCGAAGCTGTCATGAAATGAATGAAGGGTTGCGAATACGTTGCGCGATTTCGGTTTTTGTTTATCTATTCGCTCTTTTTTGTCGGGCCTGTTGTGAATGCTGAAAGGAAATACAGATGTTACACAATAATTGAATAGGATCCGGTGATGGGCGGCATCAATGAGAATAAATATTTTTATAACAGTATTATATTCATAGCTTACGGTTTTAACTGGATTTAGGGGTGGGAATGGTGTTCATACGATAATAGCATAAAAAAGGTTGATGGATTTCGCTGTTTCTAATTCTTCTTATTATTAAAATCAAAATCAAAGATAAATCTATTCAAGTTAGATTACAAGGTAACACTTATGAAAATCAAAGTTACACAATTTTTCCCCTGTGAATTTACATTTACTGCCACGTTCAGCAAAGCAAGGGTGTAGGGCTCATGAGAAGAGCGGGCAAGAAAACTCATGGCCACTCTTTTTAATCGCCATGTTTACAATAATATTTCGTTTACAAATCATAATTGTAAGGTGCTGCAAACATTTCTCTATGAACTACTACTGAACATACTCAAGCATGTAATAAAATTTGATGGTAGCCTCTAAAGCAGCAGTATGGTAAATAGGAATATCCACTTACAAGTACATAAATAATCAAGACAAGGCATGATTGTAGTCCGTAGTTTAATATAACTGTTTAAATAAAAATGTAGTAAGTAAATTATCAAATTCCACGAAACCACGGTCGACCAGTCACCACAAGTAGCACCCGTTCACGAGTACGACGCATGGGCCAGCCATCGCTCCATATTGAAGGGAAGGGAACGACCCGGTCCATGATGCCACCACAAGCAATGACATTTGAGTGAGCATGACGGTCCTTGGCATGCAATCTCAGCATAAGATTCAAAAGAAAAGTTTACGGAACTGTCCATGATAACAAGATGTCTTCATTGCACATTCTTCTCGATTAAAATGCGACTGAGTATAACAACAATGTAAATTCTAGCTTAAACAAGGAGCAACATTCCAAAAAAAAAATATATTAGAAAAATAACTGTTAGTATTTGTCATTTAACGTCCTGCAAATATCAGTGTCATGGATGTTTGTCATTCAAATAATCATCTATATTATAATATGCTTTAGAAATTAAGCAAGTTTTAATATTAACTTTAAATGTATTCTCTAGTAATTCTAGAATATAGGTCGGAATTTTATTATAAATACATATATCCATGAAAGAACCATGAACTTTATGTAGACGGTAGATCGGAACACATAATTTATATTTATTCTTATATCTAGTACTTACTGATGTTATCTATATCACTATTTTTATGTATTAATGTATATTTTGATGGACGTGCATAATATTAAAATAAATATATTGTGATGCTACAGTTTAAATACCTATATTCTTAAATTTTTCTCTGAGCGAGATTCTAGTTCCTAATTGATAAATAGCATGCACAGCACTTTTTTGCAATATAAATATACTTTGTATATCAGCTACTTTACTTTACCATAATAATTTACATTTTACCATAATAATATTCCATATAACATAACGCTGTGAAAGAAACTAAAGTAAACTAATGGCTGTATCAACGTCAGTTAATCCATGGACTTTTCTAATGGCGTAAGTGGCCGAACTAAGTTTCGCTGAGAAATAAGATATGTGCGCACCCCACTGTAACTTTGAATCAAGTGTAATGCCCAGAAACACTGTGGATCCTATTGCTTCCAGTACCTCACCGTTCAACATTATGCTAGAGCCAAGATGTTTTACATTAGGCAGTGTGAATTTAACACATTTTTTTTGGCGTTAATTCCTAAATTATTTAAAGTAAACCATTTTGTTACTTGAATCAATGCACTGTTTACTTCATCAAAATGGTCTCTATTCCTATTTACTTTAAATATTAAAGAAGTATCGTTAGCAAACAGTACGACATCACAAATATTGTTCAAATAAAAAGGTAAATCGAACCTTGCGGCACAGCACCCCTAGCTTTACAAGTAAGCTATTTGATTTCGAACCATTGACTTCTACATACTGGATCCTGTTATTTAAGTATGACGTAATTATATCCAGTGCATTACTCTGAACACCGTAATGCCTTAGTTTCCGTATGAGCGTATCACGACAGACGCAGACGAATGCTATTGAGAGGTCGCAAAAAAAACCAATTGCATTTTGTGAGTTTTCCCACGCTCTGTATCATATATGTTTGAGTAAAGCTACTCCTGCATCCGTTGTTGAACGACCCTCAGTAAAGCCATTTTGATTGTCGTGAAAGAGGCTATTTAAATTAAAATGTCTAAGTATTTATATGTATGACCTTTTCAAATATTTTGTTGAAAGCTGGTAGAATTGATATTGGCCTAAAATACTAGGATCAGTTTTTCTACCGGATTTAAATAAAGGTATAATTTTACTATTTTTCATGACATATGGAAAAGTTACCGGATCTACACACCTATTAAATTACCCACTTAAATAAGGAGCAACTACATCTATTATACGTTTTACGACCATAACGGAGATACCCCAGAGATCTCTAGTATTTTTAGATTCTAAAGATTGAAAAGCGTTGATAATATCAGTCGCGTTAACATAATTAAATCTAAATAATATTCTACACTTTGTTACGTTGGAATGTAATAACCTCTCTGCGTCTATAGATGAATAATTTAATGCGCTCGTGGTGGTAATCGGTACACTAGCAAAGAAATTATTGAACACGTGTGCTACATCGGCATTATTTTTCATCATTTTATTATTGTCCAGCAGACTAATATTGCTAATTGTCCACAGTGATCTGTGGTGAAGTCAGTGGTAACTAATTTGTATGAAGTGTTAAAATCACTGTAAACAAACAAATTCGTTAAATTATATGATTTAAATAAGTTTATATGTATCTTTGTCGAGGAACAACCATCTAGTATATTTATTTCTGATTTTATTAATTACATCTTCCATCACTGATTCAAACACAATAAAGTTATTCAATGGAGGGCGATATACACAAATAATTATATACCATTCAGGCTGAACACAGGACAGTTCTATGGTACGCTCTATAGACAGACAAGTTATGTCTTTACGTTCCCTGCAAGTTGTTTGCAATAAGTATTAAAGAACCACCGTGAATGGCTTGTGTTTTTGAAGAAGTGCTATGTACCATATAATTCGTACTATTTAAAAATCTTACTTCATAGCTTTTGAGCCAATGTTCTGTAATACACATAACCTGAACATTGTGGGTCTCTAGAAATAAACATAACTCTAAATCTTTGCCGGATAGTCCTTTTATGTTTTAATGAGCAACACTCAATTGATAACCTCTATCCCAACCTTAAGTTTAATTCAACTTTGTCATTATTTATAATAGAAGAATTGATTGAAATATAATTATTTACAGAAATTAAATTCATGGATACCATACAGGTACCTGTTTCATTTTGTATACTATATGCTAATAATTTAGCAAGTTGTCGTTTGTAATATAATGATTATATATTTATCTTTTGTCGAAATAAAATTAATGATAAATATATAAGTATCAAAACATAAAATGTCCTTATATTGACATATCAGATTATACTTACATAAATTCATGTCATGGATATATTTATTCTCATCATAATGAAATTTATTTGAGTAAGGTGAGGTGAGGTAACTTGTTATAAATTATAATAATAATAATAATAATAAGTTTATTACTCCATAAGAATAACACTTAATCTAGGTACAAAATTTAGGGCTTAAGGAATATATAACAAACTGGAGACCCTGACTTCTAAACTAGGTATGGACCTGTATCTTAGAAGCCAGTGCTACCTTCTGATAATTACATTTATATAAGCCTAACAACAAATGGTTACAAACATTTATATTCTCATAAATAGTGAGACAATACTAAATACAAAAAAGGGTTAGTGAAAATGGAGAAATGTGTCTTTCTTTATTGTATAGAAGGAATACTGTGAGATTTATAATTAATTGTTGTGTGACGTATGTGTGTATGTGTGTAGGTGGGTATATATAAGGATGTTTGAGTGTGTATAAGTGTATATATAAATAAATATGAGTGTGTGAGAGTATTTTTCTACATAACTGTGTATGTGTATTATTCAACTGTTAATTCCCCAACAGGAGTTCCTCGGTATTACGGAAGGTAAGTTTTTTAAGATAATCCTTTAGTGCAAGTTTAAGTTGAAATTTAGTTTTGGAGTGTAATTTCAGTTTTTTTATTTAAATTATTATAAAGTTTAGTACTTGCCACGTAGTAGTGTCTTTTTGCGAATGAGCTATTATGTGAAACCTGAGAAAAGGTTTTGTGTTTTAATCCGCCAACTGGCTCTGAAAAGGGGCGAGATGAGTGCTTACGCAGGATGGATATAAGAACATAAAGCTGTCGAACTGTTAGCATATTCGATTCCGCATAAAGCTGTATCGTAGGATATCTAAGCGGCCGTGAGAAAATAACTTTAAGCACTATTCTTTGCGCACGTTCAAGTTTTATGAAATAGCACTCAGTGGCTGCACCCCAAGCGGGGATACAATACGTTAAGATCGATTGGCAAAGAGCTAAGTATACCAATTTTAATGTATCCATATCAGCAGACTTTCGTAATTTTTTGAAGATATAGATAAGCTTGCGTGTCCTATTGGAAAGTGTGTCCAGGTGTTTGTGCCAGTTCAGATGTTGGTCAATATACACACCTAAATATTTAAAGCTGCTCGACTTAGTGATGGGACTGCAGTTACAAAGAGAAGTGCGGTCACATACATGGGCTTTAATATTAAGGGAAGGTGAAGGAGATAAATTTGATTTTATAGCAAATGACAAATAAGTTGTTTTGCTGAGGTTAAGCGAAAGTAAGTTATTTTTCAACCATTCCATTACACGTGATAAAGCCGCCTCAGCATTTTTATAGCATTGGACCCAATCTACTCCTTCAATTAGCAGGGAAGTATCGTCGGCATACGTAATTATTTTACAGTTTTCAATAGACATATTACAGAGCTCATTAATGTAAATAAGGAAAAGAGTGGGTCCTAGAATGCTGCCCTGCGGTACACCGTATGTAATAGGAAGTACAGTACTCTCATATTGGCCTATTTTTGTCACTTGAGTTCGATCTGTCAAGTAATCCCTGAAGATGTCCAAAACTATTCCTCTAATACCAATGCCTTCCATCTTCATAAGTAAGGTTGACGTCGATACAGTGTCAAAAGCCTTACTTAAATCAAGGAAAACACCTAAGCACTTACGCCTACTATCAAGAGTCCTGACTACGTTTTCAGACAAAGTTAATAGAGCATCTTCAGCACTTCTTCCCTTCCGAAAACCAAACTGGTTGGAGGATAAAATATTATTAATTTCGAGGAAGCTTACTAAGCTCTTATTCAAGACACGTTCTAAAATCTTTGAAAGAGCCGAAAGAACGGAAATAGGTCTATAGTTGTTTAAGTCGTCTTTGCGCCCAGTCTTATGAACTGGATGAACTATTGCCTTCTTAAAAACAGTTGGGAAAACACCACAAGAAATAGCAAGATTACAGACATGAGTTATAATAGGGACTATAGTTGTATGTGTGGCCTTAATAATGTTAATAGGAATGCCATCCCAACCAGTTGCAGAGTTTGATTTGAGATTCAAAACTACAACTTTACTTAACTTCAAAATTACTTCCTAATTTATTTTGTAGAGACAGAATTACCTCTGTTAGATTGATAATATCCTTTTTGGTGACTAATAAGCTATCCCCATATAGAATTATAATTGTGGAGTTAATATCAATCTTACAAGTTGGCTACAAAAGTTGTCATACGATGATACCGAAAAGGTCCTTATCATTGACTCATAGACTCATTGATACATACTGATAGTGAATAAAAATACATGTATATGTATATAAATACAAACACACGTCACACATAAATACACACGCCACATACGCAGACACACACATAAACACACACACACACGCACACAGAAACACGCACTTATGTAACTTTTATAATACCTTACCACAAAATTATTATTATTGTATTGCTTTACCTTTAGTACATAATTATTAGCCAGAACTGTAACTCGGAGCGGAGACCTGGTGACCTTATAACACAGGTTTTTACCTAGCTTAGGCACCAGTCCTCCACAATATTGTCTTGAGAAACTGTATTACTTACTAAGCATAATATTTGTAAATATCTGAAATATTGTGGTGAGAAAATAAACATATTTTTATTATTATTATTATTATTATTTATTATCTAAACTAGCTGTAATTAGTTTATGAATAAGTTTGGAGAATGTCATATTAGGGAAACAAAAGTTAATAATCTGCTGTTTTCTGTGACTTTTAATTAAGCTACCAAAACCTATACCTAAGTGATCAGAGAAAATATAAACCTTTTCAATATTACTATTTTCCACTGACAAAGCGCTACCTATCTGATCAGAGACGGGACTGCATATTCTAGATTCATGTTTGATTGATTGAGACTAAGAAATATTTAAGTTTGATGTTAAGCAATTTGAACAGATACTACCGCTACTTAAAGCCAAGTCTTGTTCCAAGTTCTCTTTGCCTACTCGAGCAATCTTATCATACTTCCTTATATAATCACATACTTTTTTGTTATATTTAATGTTGAGACTACTTAATTGTGATTGTAATTCATCTATTTGTTTTTTGAGATCTTGTGTGTGCTGGTCATACTGTAATTTACCTATACCTAATTGTTCACTGTAATTATCTAGATCTGACAATAACTACCTACGCTCTATGATCATTTCTTGGTTTGTTTGGGTTTCAATATTTGGATTTTATTGTGTTTTTTAAGCTTAGAATCTAGGTTTCTTATTAGTTTATGTAGTTTTAAGTATTTCCTATTTTTTATGGCTATTAATATTAATTTTACGTTGCTTATTGTAGTTCTTATTTTGTAAGTTGTGCCTGTCACCTAAAACATCTGAGTAAAGGGTCTGGGTCGCATTACTGTTTGACGTCTGTATGTAATTTTGTAATGAAATAAATTTTATTTGAGCTTACTTAAGCTATGTTCTAATTCTGTTATGCGACTTAAAGAACATGAATAGGTCTGATTGTAATTGTTTGAGGAATTAATTTCTTCCTGGAGTCTATCCCGCTGATTCAAAATGTCCATGTGCTCAATGTGGAGTTCAGCGAGTTGATTTTTCAAATAAAATACCTTTTCATTAACAACCTTAATGTCTTCCTCACAATCAATACGTTCTCTCAATAGTTGACTGTTTTCCTCTTGGCATTTCTTCAATTCAGTTAGGGTGTATTTTAGTTTGTTCTCCAAGTTCTTGGTTGTTGCCTTACGGGTTATCATATAGTAAGTGCTTATTGTAACTATGAGAAGAAGAGTATATAAATCACCAAACACCTGAAAATTATAGAGAAATTAACAACTGAGTGATAGAAAAAGAAAAGTGGGATGGGACAGTTAGCTATATATATCTAAATTGTTAAAATTTCTTAGAAACATACAATAATGTAAAAAAAAACGAAAACCTTTAGCTATTAGTTGAGAAATGGATAAGAAATGTTAATTTATTAAGTTGTAAAAGATAATTATTGATGAAGTTTATTTTATTTTCAATATGGAGGGCAAAACCAAAAAAATAAATTTAAAGTAAAAGGTGAAATTATAATTAAAATTTACATAAGAATGCACACTAAAGCACTAAAGTAGTATTAGTAGTCGGATGTGAAGTAGAAATATGAGTGTATGCATGCGTGAGGCAAATGTTTAGTCGTCAATTTTGGTATAGGTGGAACCTATTGTCAAGCAAAAGGAGACAAAACTGTGCCGGTGTGTGATGGACGAAGCTCACAGTAAAATGAGCAGAGTAAACAAGTGTAGTGGAGTGTCTGTTAGGTCTTTAAAAAGTAGAATACTCCTCAGGTTTATACGATGAATGTTCAAATTTCATACGTTGTCACAGGGATGAACTCCAACGACCAGTAATTTATGTAGATTCGTGGATCCGACTTAAGGCACAGCATGAAACACTTCTTTGGTCACAAATATACTATTTTATTGTACTTAATATATTTAATAATGAATACAACTAATTTAAAATTAAAATAAGTTCTTATAATTATATTATTAACAAACGCAAAATAAAGTGGTGGAATTCTGCACGTCTGTCTTGCTTTATTTTTACCTTCACTGCGTAAGTAATTGATAACGAAGAATCATGAGAAGTAATGTTTAAATATACCTCCAAAACAAGGCTTTCGTATGTTTTGAAAATATGACGATTTTTCTCATTGAATTTCTATATATTTATTTATTAGTCGCAGCGTCACACCGGCGGCCAGACACAATAAAATGTCAATTACGTTTGGCATTTTAACAATTGACAAGTTAACAAAGTAAAATAATTGGCAATTCGGTTAAATGTTTTATGAGAAATAGACGTAGTGAGTTATTTTATTTTATTTATTTATCAGAGAAAACAAACAGTGACACATTCATCTTACAACTAGTGTTAACAATAAATTTTATAAATGTGTAGCTCACAGCGTTATGCACGTATTATGTATACCTAATATAAATTGACTACTTAATCTCGAGTGAACCGAGTTTTATAAATATGCTTACAAAAAGGAATTGAATATACAAAAATACAATAAATTAAGAAAACATATATAAAAAAGCAATAAATGAGTATGGATATCTAATACCTATGTGATTTCACAAATTTTTTACACAGAGCACTTCTAAATCTAGTAGCAGATAATGTAAATATGTTCAAATCTGTTAAATGAGTATTATAATTTTTAGTTATACGATTTAAAGGTTATATCGGTTTTAGTAAGATAAGTTTTATAATAGAATTGATATAATTGTACATTTTTACCTTCGAGACTAATAAATAACGTTAATGTAGCGGTTATTATGAGGAAAATGGCTGAAGTTAAAATGGCGGGTAATATTTCATGTTAATTATAAAGCTTCTGGTACAGTTTGATGTTCAGTCTAGTCTAGTCATAATAATGAAATATAGAAGGTAGTATGTTGAATACATTCTTTAAATGTAATGTATATTACTTAATATTGTTTACGCGAATGTTATACATTGAAATTAAACACTTTATAAGGATTTTGTCGCGTTGTTTATTTCACTTTAAAACACTTTTATTACATAATTTTGAAAACTCTAACACTACTATTATTGAACTTTACTGCTATTTAATTGTATACGTTTACGGGGTTCCCGGTTCATTTAATATGTTCACGGGGAGACTAAGATGGTAGTTGAGACAACTACCATCTTAGTCTCCCCGTGAACATGATCAACCGAAACGTCGCGTCGTGCCAAAGTGTAAACTTAAATATAAATAGTTTTAATTAAATTATAATGTTTAGTATAAAGTGTTTAATTTCAATGTAAATTACTGTATATACTAATAAAAGACAGGTCACAGGTCTAATCAAAGTTAGGTAGTTAACCAGAAATAATTGAAAACCTATTGTGTGTGGCCGCCGGTGTACCGTTGCGACTCAGTAAGTTAATAATTTATGCAAGCAATAAAATAGTAACTGCTGTGCGAATTAAACTTAACGTGATAGCACGGATATCGTAATGGTTTTAGTGATTTCTTCGCCTGTGATGTCTGCTCTGGGTTCGATATCCAACAGGACAAAAATTTGTGTGATCCACAAATGATTTTTTTGAGTCTGGTTGTCATTTGTGTCCGTTGCTTGGGTGTTTGTAAAGTCCCCGTGACATAAGGATTAAACCTAATGCAAAAGATATCTTTAAAAAGAATCTGTTTTATTCAATCAGTTACAAATCAAACTGTAAGACATTTTAAGCCACTGAACACTTTGGCAACATTGATATACCGATTTCAGGGCTAACAACCGATATAATTTTTGATTATGCTGAATTGAGTTTAAAAAATAATTATGTGTGAATGTTAAGATTTATGTTTGCGCATGGGAATATGAATGGTAATTAAAGAAAACAATTTGATATTTTTAGGTATACGATGGACTAATATAAGAGTTACACATCATGTAGCATTACTTAAATATGAGTGATTTTACACGTGTGACATAGTAATAGCGAATACGACAAAACCGTTGTGTATTAGGTCTCAGATTCGATTTCATAGTCAGACAAAGTGTTGTTAAGATTTTTGTCAAAAAGTAGGAGCAGCGGTGCTTGCAGCTGCGTACGAAAACGACAATATGCTTGCTACGGTGAACCTAAAATGTTAGCTGGCATAATTTAAGTGTCACTTCTCGCTTCCTAATCGGGATATTGTCTTGAGACTATGTAAGTATGCATGTTTAAGCAGTACAAATGAAAATATTATAACAGCCTTTGTTAAATTCGCCATCGCATATATTAAATAGCTAAACTAGGCACTTATCTCATTACTAAACTTAGTAATACCCATTGTCAGCTAGTGTTTATCTCTTCTCATATATTCTCTGCGTTAAATGGAATACTAATTCTCCATTAAAATAATTAAGTGGATCAGTGTTTCAATTTATGTCTACGTAAACTATTTTAAGGCAACTCTATTTTAGAATGCAGGTCTTGCTAATTAGAAATACTCTAAATTTATGTAAGTTTACTACGCAAT
The DNA here is from genome assembly GCA_963675205.1 of Catocala nupta. Taxonomy (NCBI): domain Eukaryota; kingdom Metazoa; phylum Arthropoda; class Insecta; order Lepidoptera; family Erebidae; genus Catocala; species Catocala nupta. The sequence continues at coordinate 16,179,702 of OY776082.1, forward strand.
AAATTAAATGTAACTGTTTTTGTTTGTAAAATTATCTGCCTTTTGCTAGTATTTATTTCAAGATTCATAGTGAGATATTATTTGTTTCTTTATTAAAAATATAACTTTTGAGTTTGGAGCAATTTCTGTGTGAACACCCAGACTCGGAACCCACGATACTCGAAGCAGAGGCAGTGGCGAGCCGCTACGCCTTCCGTGCAAATAAATTGATTTGATTAAATTAAAGAGATTTTTGAGACCCTCATTTAATACGATTTAATAAAAGCCACTTATTTGTTTGAATGCATATTTTATCGTCTCGGTACCGCAACGGTAGTGAATACGATTGAAGAGCTTATACTCTCCAGTCACCACCACAGAGACCTAATGGTCTCGACTCGATTTCCGGTCAGGCATTTTCAGGCAACGTGTTATTGGGCTTTCTGTTATGAAATTATGAGTAACAGCTTAGAGTCTGGCAATGTGCCCCATAGACTGCAATAGGTCTGCGCTAACTACGTGGTATCTTAAATAAAAAGAAAGAAATGATTATTTATTTGCGCACAATACATGTTGGATATGAATAACGTCAGGAATTAGTTGTTACATTATACATTATAAATAAGTAAACAATTTGGTATTAGGTAGGCATAATAATGTCTGGATTACGCTTACACTTAAATGAAAAGTGTTAAATGAAATGAGAGTCACATATGCCTCTGCCTACCCCTCGTAGATACAGGCGGAAGACTATGTACAGCTTACCTCTTATAGTCTATTTTTGAGTAAATATTGTTTTCCTACAGCTTTAAAACGTAATTACCTGCAACTCGCATTATATAAATGAAACAAAAATAAAATACGGCATTGCTTCCCATCTATTCAACCAGTTAGACGCCTGTTACTCTCCCGTTGCCTGCCTGTCTTAACAATTTTCCACGTTCTCTCGGATGGTTCCCTTCATGTTACCGTAAATAAATACTATTGAAATTAAACTACGTTTACGGATTTTATAGCGCTTTATATTTGCTTTAGTATTTCGTTTGCGTTTTTATACATTTAGGGCTCGGCTTTTTAAGTTCAGGTTACTAAAATTAAGTCACCGTCAAACGTTTTTAACGGCATTGTAAGCCCGAGGTGCCTTAGTAACCTGCGAGTCCTTTCACTACGATAGCAAATAAAGCAATGTTTTAAGTCAAAACACTACAAATACTAGTTCAAAGGACTGTGGTATAGGCTATACTACAGTTCAAATTTGCAGACTATATTTGTAACGGGTTTTTCAACATGATCTTTGTTTTTCAATATGGCCACACCGGAACTACATGACAGTTTTGACATTTCATTTTTTAACAAATCTATAGTAGAAGCATGGGCAATTGTTACAATGAATTAAATTTCACTCGAAAATCGCATTAAAATAACAAAAATTCACTTTGAAAATGGTGGACCTGTAAAAGTTACATTTCGTAAAATTCGGGATATTTTCGGTCAACATAATCGTCCTTCTCAGACCGCTATTAAGAATTTGGTCAATTACTTTGAGTCGGCAGGCTCGGTACATAATGTACCAACTCCAACGCGTATTCGACCGGATTGTTAAAGTGAGAACATAGCAGCCGTGAGGCGTGAACAAATTTGGATCTTCAACACTGTGGTTGAAGAAGATCCAAATTTGTCAATTTGTTAATGGATTACGCTATCGATAAATGTTAACAACTCAATTTTGGCCTATTATTGATGACTAGATGTGCCCGCGGTTTCACTCGCGTTTATGATTACTGCGCCGCTCCCGTGGGTTATAGCGTGATGTTATATAGCCTATAACCTTCCTCGATAAATAGGCTAGCCAACATGAAAATCAATTTTCAATTCGGACCAGTAGTTCCTGAGATTAGCGCGTTCAAACAAACAAACAAACAAACTCTTCATATGGTTTCAACAAGACGGTGCCACAAGTCACACATCCACCGAAACAATTAATTTATTGCAAACCAAATTTTCTGACCACATAATTTCACGAAATTCAGCTGTTAAGTTGCCAGCTCGATCATAAGATTTAACACCGCTGGATTATTTTTTGTGGGGATAAGTTAAATACAGAGTCTATACGGAGAAAATCGAATCGATAGCAGCCTTAAAACTCAAAATTCGTGAAGTGAATAACAAAATAGACAACTTTGGCAAAACGCGATTAAAAACCTTGATGAAGGAATCGACATCTGTATCCGTGGTTGCGGTGGACATTTATTAGATTTTATTTTTCATACATAATTAGCAAACCTTACTCTTTTTTAATAAAATTACAATTTGAATCATTGTCATCTAAATTTATTGTTTAATTTGATTTACAAAACAAAGTTCTTGTTGAAAAACCCTATAGTTGAAAGTAAATAGCTGATTTTGAGTTTTAAAACTGATATAATAATAATGTCCTCCAGACCGAATTTTGATTATAGTGGCCAATCTTAACGGAGACTGGCCATCTACGCAGGAGATATTATAGTGCACAAGCGTGTGCGCAAACACAAGTGCACTCTCTGTTTTCTAACCCTCATTATCCGATGGGACGGTAATCCGACATGACCGGAGAGAGATCAGGCGTAGGACCAACGGCTTTACGTGCTTTCCGAGGCACAGGGGTATCTCACACCGCCAACTTTCTAACACTGGGCTGCTATTGAGATTTCTTAATAGAAAAACCCAATAACTTTTTGTTGGCCCGAGCCCGGATTCGAACCCGAGACCTCATGCACAGCAGTCGCATTCACTACCGCTGAGCCACGGTAGCAGTTAAATGAGTAGTAGGTAGTAGTAGTTAGATGAGTAGTATGTGATGCAGCATTTTTACTTATTTTTATAATTACTATCATCTATTTTATTAAAAGCTGAATATACCTGAAAATATTCTCATTGATTTAGTTATTAATATCATTAGTACAGTAAATGATAGTCATAGTAAAGGCTTGAAACAGTAGCCGCTTTAAACACACTTTTCACGCGGTCTCTTTAGACTAAATACAAAAACACATTTCACAATAATCGAACATGGGGCAACATCTGTCAGTACCAAAATCTCTATGGCCACGTCCACAAGACTGTTTTTGTAAAAAAGAAAAGAAAGAAGAGATATAGTAAGCTTAAGACTAGTTTAGAAAGATTTACAATGAAATTGACACCATTATAAGGCTTAGTATATTTATGATCTTCGACATACGTACATTCATATACCCACAACCTTTTAAGCTGAACTGGTTCTACTTTAGTCCGGTTCGTTCCGGTCTTTATATCTGGGATCTAAGTCACATCCATTTGTCCAAAAGTCTTTGTTACCCTCCGAATAGCAGTGTAAGTGCGACGCAGAAAGAATGATCGCCCGCTAATGCCGGACCGAAATGGTGAATAGCCGGCCTGCAGTTTTATTGCAGCTTTTCAAGAGAATTGACCATCAGATTGTTTCTACCGAAACTATTCGTGTTTTAGATAAAATCGGTTTTACTTTTTCATAGTTTATGGTTTTCTTTTGATACGAGAATAAAAGTGGGGAGATTGGACGTAAATTGAAGGTGGCGGAGTTTATGAGCGGTAGCGGTGTTTTAGAGGTCTTCGCGTGACCTTGGATTTACGATTAAGCTGCAATATAATTATAATCAAATATTTAATCATGATATTATTATTTTATGATTTAATTTCAGAAAATTAAAGTAATAATATACAAACAACCCTGTTGATAAACTGTTTCTGGGCACGGACCTCTTCTCACTATATGTATATATCATACTCGACCATAATATGTCCAAACTATGTCAGCCTAGCGTGGGCTGGCAGACTTTACACGTCTTTGAGATCATTATGGAGGACCCTCAGTCATGCAAATTCGCTCACGATGATTCCTACACCGGCATAATTAACTATTGAATTCTTCTTCGAACTTCGAAAAGTCAAAGGTGCGTGCCGTGAGTCTCCAGACTTCCTGGCAGGCCAACAGTCAGGGCTGTTACCTCAAAGAAATCAAATATTAATTGCATTAATTGCTCGTAAAAGATATGTCGAATATCGACGCTCTTTTGTTATAGCATAGATATTCGACATATCTTTGTTGTTGTAAGGGTTGTCCCTTACCAGACCTAAGAGTAACAAGTAGGAGGTTAAAAGTTTACATAAAAAAGAACTCGGCGAATTAAGTTCATAGCGGCATATTATATTTATTTTTCTATAAAAATTTACGGCATGATGTGCATGTAATTTTTATATGATACATTATTTCATGTGTCGGATCTTCGTAACAGCTAACCGCATCAATAGCAGTTATAATTTTTGTTTTTTTGTTTGATAATTTATATCTAGTAGATCAACATACAATTAATTAAGTACATATATACGTTTTGAATGAATATAGACAATAACTCTGTACATAATAAAATGGCGGCGTAGGCATCCCTTTAACAGACTTGTCTAACTTCACATAGAGATAGCAACTATAGAACTCGAAGTAATAATGTGACTTTTCAAATAGCGAGTTGTTTGAGACAGTCCAAATCAACAAAACGTTTCATTTGGCAGTACGCTGTCCACGACTTGGTTGGATGTCAAGCTGGTTAGCAAACTTGGATATGGCGAGACTAACGATGTGTTTATATTTGTACAGTTGCATGGATCAGATTGTTAATACTGTCTTCAGTGAGATATATTAGTAAACATTTACATTTATACGTGACTAGCTTTAGCTCACGGCTTTACTCGCGTAAAAGTAGGTTAGGTTATGTTAGTAACAGTATTTAAAAGAAATATAATATAGCCTATGTTTCTCAGTGATAATATAGCTTTCTAATGGTGAAAGTTTAAAGGTTAAAATCCGTTTTGTAGTTTTTGAGGTAAATTTACAAACAAAGAAAAGCAAATAATCAAATCTTTCCTCCTTATAATATTTTTAGGTTAGGTATAGAAGTATAAATATAGAAAACCCAATGCAGTATGCTTTTGTAGTCTATTAAACCTTTTTCGCAGTCTGTATTACTTGACTGCATGGATGTTATAGTGATTTAAGACCCAGTTCTTGTATTCGGCAACGAGTTAAATTTGACATATTTTTAATACGATATATGTATGTTAAAAACTAACTGCTGTAAGTAAAAAGACTCATTTATGGATATGGGAACCGGGCCTATATGGTAACCTCGCTGTAACTACGTGGTAGGTTTTTTTTTTACGTGGGGAAATGCGCCTGATGCATACCCTCTCGCCACAAGGGGAGGCGAGAGGGTTATGTCCGGCTCTCTCGTACTTCGGACCTACGGACCAAAACTCCACGGTGTGCACGCTCGCTGCCTTGTATAGTGGATGGGCCGCTGGCCACAATTACTACCTCAGCGACCCACCCAGCAGTCTACAGCTCCTCGGCGACGCCCCGGCACTACATAGGGCGTCGGATTGACTCAATGGCTAGCGGACGCCTCCTTCTGCGAGATGACGTCTAGGTTCCCTTGAGTAACAGTTGTTCCGAGCATTGGTTTTGTTGGTATCTGTTGTATGAATATTTTTAAAGCTTCTTTAGACACAGGAATATTCATAACGCGGGAATACGCGGGCTGTAGACTTGTTAATAAAATAATATAATTAAGCATACTCAATACTCATTTTAGAAAAGGTGTCAACGTACCATAAGCGTTTATTTAAAGATAGGAGTAACCACATTTCATGTCTATCTAAACTAATAAATACAAATGTGAGTTTGTTTGTTGTGCCTTTACACCTTAACAACTCGACCGATGATGATGGATGGAGTTGTTTGATAATTAATATTAAATCGTTGCTAATTTACTACTGTTCCCAACGAATATAAACTGATGAAATCTAAATAAACGTCATAGAAGTCGTAGACAAAATTTTGTATTTAAATAAAACACACTTAATGAGAAAATTATAAACTTGCCTCAGTATGACGCACATAATTATTTAATTTGACAATAATAACTTACGAAGTAGGTATAATTTTAGAGACAAAGGATCTTAGGCTGTTAGGTTTCATATCATTAAGGTTTTATGTTATAAAATTCTCAGTACAGCAGAGAGTTTGAAATTGTACCTGGTAAACGATAATGGGTCTGACCTCTATTGCGTGGGACTTGAAACACAGTTGCTGAAATGTGAGTGTACTATGCCTTGGCAGATAGACCCCTCTGTCTAGCAAAGTTGTATGTCTACGCTTCTATATCCTATACAAGCGTGGGCCTATAAAGTATACCTACGTAATTTTAGAGTTTAGCACACACAACTTACAGTACTAACAATGAATTGGAGTTAAATATTCACTTTACCAATGGGACAATATTATTTTCTGACGAACTGATCCACGGATATCGTGGTGGTGTAAATGTTGGCTATGCCACTGAAAATGCGATGTGTGTTTTCGACACGAAAACATGAGTGAGCCACAAACTTTTGTTTCGTATCTGAGTGTTCTTCATGTCTGTTGTTTGAATGTTTGTAAATTCCCTGCGAGACAGAAATTGTTCTTAGAGCAGGTGTTCTCTTTTTAAAGAATTTAAAAAATAATACAGTTGTGAACCATAACAGTTACGCGCCATCAACTATATTGCTTATTTTTTAACTAAACGACCCGTTTTATATTACAAGTATCTACAATGCGAGAATCGTCTTTATAATATGTTTAACAAACGTATGTGTTGATAGAATTAAATACACGATACTTTAAGGAAAATGTGTTTCCTTCACAGCTTCAAGAATTGTATTGTCGTGGAGGCTTTAGAAAATAGTGTAGAACTGTACGAGCAGTCACAGATTTTTTCCTCTAAGTCCATACGCATTGCAGTCGGCTATTTTCTCAGCTGACTCTGACGATTTTTGTGGCAATATACAATAGCAAGAACGGTACAATGTTGTAACCCTTACAAGCTTACCAGTTTCAGAGACTTGTGAAATAATTCTGTTCTGTCGAAAAATATTGGTAAAGTTTGAGAAACATGTTTTTTAGGTTTATAAAGAAAATCCTAACTATATAATAATATAATAATAATATTCTACCACATACACACAACACCATCTAGCCCAAACTAAGCAGAGCTTGTACTATGGGTACTAGACAATGGATAAACATACATATATACTTCTTTTTTTTGTAAATACATACATATTATACATAGAAACACCCAGACCAAGACAAACATCCATGTTCATGCACACAAATGTTTGACTTGTGCGGAAATCGTACCCGCGACCTTAGGCGTCGCAATCGGTTACACTGACCACTACGCCATCGAGGCCGACAATAAACTAATACTATAAATGCGAAAGTGAGTTTGTTTATTTGCTTGTTACGCTTTCACGCCTTAACTAATCAACCGATCATCATGAAATTTTGCATACACGTTGTCTGGGGTATGGTATAGGATATAGGCTACATCCAAAAATAAATACTGTTACTAAGCTAACCTACATATACGCGAGCACGCGTTGTCTGGGGTATCGTATAGGATATAGGCTACATCCAAAAAGAAATACTGTTACTAACCTAACCTACATATACGCGAGCGATACCGCGGGCAAAATCTAGTATTTCATCATTGTATTAATCATCAGCGTTATTCTGCGTGTATGTTTGTGTTAACCACATTTGCCTCGATAATTAGGTTTTAAATTGACCAAAAGAATCGTTCAGTGAATATTGTGTGATCTCATAATAAACAAACACACGAAAATTAATAAGCCTCTTGTTATCTTCTAAATAGTTGAAACTAATTGATTTAAAAAATATATATCTATTGCATAGATTCGTAAGTATTAGCTTAGTACAACATAAAATTTAAATATGGTTTCGTACCGTTACTTATCATGAATTTAGTTCTGTGATAAATTTGCTCAACTCTTAATGAATATTATGCTGATAAAATGAACAACAATAAACAGTCTACTACAAACGTGAAACCGCGTTTGTCCTTGACTAGACGTCTTTGAAATTCTACAATGAATATATGGTACATAATATGTAGGTATACCAAATAACTTAAGTTTAGAATATTAGTAAAGTTATAAAAATTAATGTACCTTGTTTATCCAGGGTCATTGGTGACTGTTTTAGCAACTACTGATAATATATCTCGGCTTTGAAACCCAGATCAAGAAAAGTACAATAAAGTATTTAATTTTGTATCAGAAGATTCTTTTTATTAGCATAACATCTGCTAGTGTATCAACTAAACGGTGCAGGATACCATTGTATTGTGTACATAGCCGGTATAAAGAGATTGAATCTCGTTGCAAGAAATCTCTGAAGGATGACCTTGTCATTATTATACTTTCAGTCATCATCAAGTCACCGTCAATCAGTCAATCAGTACAAGCCTAAAGTGATTGAGTAATCTTTACGTATAGAACTCATACATGCATAAATCTCATTGTATACAAAGTACTACAAAGGAATCACTACCATCTTAGTCTCCCCGTGAACATGGCTGCTGTAAAGCAACCGAAACGTCGGGGCAAAGTGTAAACTTAAATACAAATAGATTTAATTAGAAAAAATATATAGCTTAAATAGTAGTAAAAATCAATAATAGTAGTGTTAGAGTTTTCAAAATTATGTAATAACAGTGTTTAAAGTAAAATAAACAACGCGATAAAATCCGTATAAAGTGTTTAATTTCAATGGAATCGCCAGAGATACATAACACTTATGTTTAACTTACTGTGTTTTAAATCTAACGTAACAAATTTACATAAATTCTCTAAATAAAATAAATCCAGTAGCACGTTACTCAACATGGGAATCGATCCGACGATGACTAGCTGCAGACATGAACAGGATCAACGACACAGTATCGATTTCAATCTCGAATATCCAAAAAACACGCATCACCGATATACCGCAGAATTTTAATGAAAAAACTTTACATTTCAATTAGTATCCTTTGAAAGACTGTAATTTTCCGACGTTAACGAGTTAAATTTTATCGAAAATTAATTGCGACATCTTCATTGAAAAGTTTTCACTCAACTTTGATACCTACCTAAATTTTCCTTCGGCAAAACTTTGACAATACAGAGTGTATCTACCGTGAAACTCTGAGAGAGGGTGACTGAGTAGCTGTTACGTAGAAGTAAATCTTAAACAAATTTTCTCTTCAATCACCCGTTGAAACCTTCTACTGGATTGCCAAAACATTATTAAGAAAGTTCCCATCTCGTTCTGCGTCGAGTTTAATTACACCAAATCAATAAACTCGGGAAAGACTTATAATGTTATTTACTCGCGTCACGACTTACGGACATTTTAATTAAGTTTTCTTGTCTGCGTACGGACTAGCATGTGAGTTTACCGATGTTTTCCGCTTTGCCAGAATAAAGCTTGCAATATTAGTGAAATTGGTAATTTGTATCGTAATTTTTATGTTCTGTGAATCAGACAGAGGATTTTATTTTATATGTCGATAGCGCAGCGGATCTCAATGCGATTGTCAAGATCTCGTGTTCGATTTCCACGTAGGATATTATGGTAGAATTATGCCAAGTCATTCTGAGTAGTATACGGAAACTCCCTCTATAACGTAAGAACTAAAACCATATTTGACGAAATACGTTTATTTTATGTTTAAGCAGTCAGCTGCTTGAAACTAAAACATAAACGTACATTTTGTCGTTTTTCATTGTGTCATGAAATCCAAAATAAATATGGTCCGTAAAGACTGACCATATTTATGACACTTTCAATTTTTGGCTATTAATACGTTAAATATAACTATTATCAGCCCTGCATATATACATATATAGATCTATTACTGACTACGAGCCTCATCTCAGTATATCAATATAGATATCCTATAGCACACCACTCTGGTCCAGTGTGGATTTGTAGACTTCATACATCTTCAAAAACATTATAAAGTACGCTACGATAATAATATCGTAGCGTGCTTTATAATGTTTCATAAGATGCAGGCTTCCTCGCATGTTTATTACACACATAACTTTTAAAAAGTCAGAACCGTGCCAGTGTATCTAACTTTCTTGCAGGTATCTTCACGTAGGCTCTATCCAACTAAAATCTTTGCCTCAACCTAGCAAGATACCTAAAATTTAAATTTTGTTACTTCACTAACAGTTTACGAGTTGTATATTTTGACCGATGATAAATAAATGATTTAATTTGATTCGGGCCTTTGCGTAGCAGTCCAACGGTCTTTTCACTAAGCAACCGCTGTCTTTAATGGATATATATTTTTTTAAATATGAATTTTTTGCAAGTCACCTCTAGCAAAATTTATCATATAATGAAACCATGAAGTCACAGTTACAATTGGTCACAGCGCTAATCTTAGCGCAGAATAGCCATCGGCCAAAATATATTATAGTGTATAAGCGTATGCGACGAATGGATTCTTGAATGCATTACTCTCATAGTCCGATGAAATTCGACAAGACTGGAGAGATATCAGGCGCAGGCCCAGAGGCTTTTACATGCTTTCTGAGCCAAGGGGATGTGCAACACTGCTAAGTTCTAAATCTGGCCAGCTGTTGAGAATTTTATGATGAAATAGCTCAATAACTTTTTGTGCGCTAGACCCGGGAATCGAATTCGAGATGTCATGCACAGCAGTCGCTTTTACAACACTACGCCACCGAGGTAGTGCATATAATAATATATAATATTGTATGATTTCAGTCATTCATATCTCTTATAGAAACCATGTGTTAGTTATCCCGACTCAAAAGGACTATCTCTGTTTCATGTTCTGCTTCTCGTTTTAAGAGCATATTACTAAAACTAAAAATTACGAATTGCCTACAAAAGGCACTTTTTATTTGAGCACGTACATTTTGGAAAATATTATGGCACTTGTTTCCGCATAAACTATTATTAAAAAAAGCCGTTGATTGATTGCCGAGTGCTATAAGAACAATACACACTTATACATTTATAATAGCGGTGGGCTAAAATGTTATTTTTTGTTATACTGTTAAATGCTAATGTTTAATAAAATTAGCATGTTATTTAAAATCCTAATTCTTATAACATGTTAAATAGACGTATACATAATACGTTGATTTAGCTGTTGTGTTCAATAAATGTGTTATATACATTTTAACTATTAGTCATGTTAGCATATTAGCTTGTGACTTACATGATGTTAAAATTATGAATGTTAACATGTTTCTTTTTCGTGATTTTGTTGAAGAACTTATATAAATTTAACATGCGACATAATTAGTAAAAATTTCCTTCATACTTTTACCGGCTTATGACTGATGGTATAGTAATGATGGAAAAATTACTTTATGTTAAAAATAACATTTTGGTGTCATTTATTTTAACAATGTTACTGATAATTTTATTTTAACATGTTTATTTGTTGTTACTTTTAACACCCGTCTTTCATTTATAACACTAGTATTATATAAATAGAATGGACTTTGAAAGGATAAATAATGAAATCAAAAGTATAAAAATATAATAAACTTACTTCCCGTGACCTGTGCTCCAGTTAACAATGCGAACTCCTTGCCTTATTCACTTGAATTAACTGTCAGTCTTTTTGCAAATCGCAGGCAGCTCTATCGATTAAACGTCATGTTTCTGATGTGTGACTAAGCTGAAACCTGCACATTACGACGAAGTTTATCGATACGGTATTGTTCATTTTTAACTTGAATTTAGAACTCCGCTTTGACAGGCGAGTTGTAAGAAAAAGTTTAAATATATGCGTTGTATTTGGCTGCCAGTTAATTTATTAATATTGAGCTCCGTCGTTTTTGTTTTACTATAAACAAAATCCGTAGGATTCAAATTATCGTTAGGGATTACAAGTTTAAATCGCTTCTATGTGTATGGGCACGAGAGAAGTTGTGCGTCGGCAAGCGCGTGTGTGAGTAAATCACCATTAGTGTGTACATCATTTACAAGCCCAAAAATGTTACTTTCCCGCTTCCTCTCGCGGGCCTCTTGTAAGCGGTGTAGGTGTGTGCGCGAGCAGTTGTGTGGCGATAGGTTCGCGAGCTCGATGTAGATGTGTAGGTGAACGGTCCGGGCTCGCGTAGCCCCCGCCAGTGGCGAGCCGGCCGTAGCGGCACTACGACGCGCCTACGCCGTAGCGATCGAGCTCGTATCTGTCCCCCTACCCACATCATCGGACAATAGGACCGGCGACGATTCGTGGCGTTTTGTTTTTTTTGTTAGATGTGAATAAAAGCGACTCTTTGTGATATTCACTCGTAAAAAGCGGAGACAGTATGCTGAAGGGACACCCTTTGTCCACAAAAGAGACGGTTATGAAGGCGACACTATGTAATTTCTAAACATTAATTTGTTGAAATGATAGCTTACAAATTGGGACAGTTTAGTAGTGTTGCGGTAGATTGAGCGGGATGTAAGGCGGCCGCAACTGGAGTCGATGTTGTGAATTAATATTATAAATAAACGCCAAAAGCCAATTTTGGCGTATCATTGTAATCCATGTGACGCTCTAGTGTTAGTGTAAAGTAATTAATATCAGACAATTGTATACCGAGTGCTGTAATGGAGTTTGTATTTCCACCAACACAAATACAAATGTAAGGTAAATAAATAGTTATTATATCACATAGTTTCTATTTTATTACATCTATTGCCGTATTTCTAATTAATTTTGATTATTTGTTTGTTATACTGTTTTGTTTAGAAAACTTGTAGAAATGTTGCTAAATATCATAAATATTGCAAATAAAAAAAGCGTTGGCAGTGCAGTTTTAAAATTGGCGCGCGTTTTTATCACAATGCAGAGGCAACATTGAATTAATGAGTTACTTGTCGAACAAAACTATTATTTTGTAACAAATTTAAATATTAGCAACAAAATAGACGCAGTAGTTGCATAAGACTTTGACTGATTAAGTAAAGTTCTTTTGTTTGAAAATTAATAATCAATAGTTCTTTTAGTTAGATTATATTCGTTTAAAACAGTTCTAACAGTATATATAGCCATGTTTTAATGATTTGATTATCATTGCATGAAAGACTATGTTTTGTAGAATACATATTATTTTGATTATTTGATGTTCTGTAGTTGTTTGCATGTTTGTATAGAGTCCTTTTTGAATGAAATATCATAGTTCAAGTGATATCGATGTCTCTACAAATAAAATATCAGCCTCATCAAGATTGTGATGTAGGCATAATTATGATGGACGAGCTATTGATATTTTAGTTATACAACTGAGATAGCTTTTTGATATCTTAGTTTTATAGAATTTTTGATTAACTTTATACTAAATAAACCATTTTAAAAACATTAAAAAATGCGTGCTTAGGATTAGAACTTTATCATTAATTTAAAACTTAGGAGATATAGGTATCTAAATAATTCCGTATTCAATTAAATTAAATATAACATAATACATAATATTATTAAATATAACAAAAGTATACTACCAATAGATTCCAACGCTAAATAACCTAAACCATTATTTACTCTAACAAATAACATGTGAACATCATTACTAATATTATAAATTCGAAAGTAACTCTGTCTGTCTGTCTGACCTCTTCACGGGTAAACTACTCAACAGATTTGGATGAAATTTGATGCAGAGGTAGTTTAAAGCCTGGGAAAGGACATATGCTACATTTTATTGATGTAGGTGCCACGCAGGCAGAGCCACACGCAAGAGCTAGTTTATTATAAATGTAACCACTTATTACATCGTTAATGCAACTGCTGTGCATAAGGCCTCAGATTCGATTTCCTGGGCGGGTAGATTGGGTTAGTCTGTTACTAAATTCTCCGTACTAACATTTAGATTGAAAATGTGCTCGGTAGGTGATAATAGGGTCGTCCCATTTTAGCTGGGACCTGAAATATAGCTGGTGAACTGAAGCAGGTTAAAAATAACGCTTCAGGGATATTACTAATTACCTAATACATGTATAAAATTGGTAATTATGTCTGAGAGCGTGAATTAAGGATGCAAACGTCAAAATGAAACCTGAATCTTAGGAATTCCTCCAGAATCCTCTTTACATTGAGATCAGCTTACTCTTTCTTGGCCAGTTTAGTCATAGCTATCATCTCGCATGTTAATAGATTTGATCGCTAAATGCCAAACAATTTGATTAGCTCATCGTTCCCAAAAAGAGGCTCCTTTACAAAATGTATAGTAAAGTGAAGAGCTAGCCGTCCGTATTAAGGAGCATCGAGAGCTATGAAAACAAGAGTGAGTTATATTAATAAAGCAACGTGTTATGCACAAAAAAATCAATAGCGCAATGATAGGCATATATGTATATACATTTTTAATTGTAATTCACAGAACTGATGTACAATCTCACATGCAGTAATTTATAGTAATAATTTACAAGATTTGATTGACATCTACTAGTCCTATGAATCCAGCATGCGTTTAAAATATGACGACTTACAAAATTATTTAAATTTAAATTTTGACAATACTAGAATTATAACTAATGATAAACAATACTTCTTCATAAAAACAAATCTTTAAATTTAGACCTTACTGAGGCCACGGAACCAGCAAAACATCTATATCACCACGAACGGAGTTGGCTAAATAAATCATACGAGAAAAAGGCGAAATACAACATATTATATTGACATCTATGAAAAAAATAGTACCAATATTGACCACAGACCTTCACTCAGAATAATCGAAGCCTGGACGTTTAACTTATTCTCATGAAACCTTGCTTTGCTCTATGATCTTCTTTTGAAAGAAGGCCGGTAGCCAAAAATGGAAATATTTGTATAAGATGGCATACCTTGCTCTTATCTTCTATTCTATCTTATTTTATAATTTATAAATCCAAAGCTGTATTTTACTTTTATTTCGGCAAACCCACCATACATGTGTTCGATTATTCTACGTTCACTTCGAGAATAAGCCTTTTGCCGTTTATATGTTATAGTATCAAGGCCTATCGCCAGACATTTCGGATAACTTCTATGTTATAATAGAAAAGTCTAGCACTTTTTATGATGTTGCAGTTAATAATAGAATCTATGCCCTTTGTAGGAGTATTCTCTAAAATCTAGATTTTTTTATCCTTCATTTAAATACAAAAGATAATAATAATCATAGGAGAGACAGAAATAGCAGTCGTCAATTGTGAGGCGGCTAAATGAATGAATGTTCATACAGACTGGAATGCTCGGCACAGGGTTAATACAAATTACGCGGACCACTGCGGATCGGTGGACTATCTGTTACACGCGGCTTCTTAGGTATTTTTTTTTAAGTATCTGTTCTTGGATGTTCAATACATGCGTTTAGAGGTCCAAAAATTGTGAACGTTACAATCGGATATCGTTACTCTCATACATTATAAAGATTTCATCGCATATACATAGATATTTAAAAAAAAGGTGTTTTTAGCTATTTGAGTTGCAGATTACCGGTCATCTTGTTAATCCCTTCAGCTAAGCTAGAATGCTTCTTCAAGGAGTGGGTTCACATCGGTAATGCAATGGCTGCATTGCACTACCGATACTGACGTGAATCCACTCGTAAACACACCTTTACGACGAATGATGACGATCATCATGAACATCAAGCAATCCTTTGGCCTATGCCAAGTCCAATTAGGCCATAGGGCCTGGATTGTCCCTAACTAGACTATGGCCTAACCCTTCTTATACTGAGAAGAGGCCCGTGCCCAGCTGTGAAGCAGTTAATACAGGGCTGATATTATATTTATACATACATCCTTTCGATCGCAAGTGTAATAGTTTATCCATTGGAATACCGATGTTTTTGGTAGTCGGTTCCCCATACTTTTTCTAAAAGCGATTCTAGCAAAAACGTTGATGAACTAATCAAAATGTATGTAAAGACCTCGACGATCAAACCAACACTTGATCGCCGGCTTTTCATTGGGTGCGTCGTGAACGATAAAAGCGCTTCATAGACTCTCCGTATAGATTATTCAGTTTAGTTCGTTTTATTCGATCTCTTATCACACTGGAAATGGCCATTATGTTATCTTTGAAATTAACGCAACTATAATAATTATACAGCACACATTACGGGTATTGCGATATCACAGTATCGCTTAAACGCAATTTTAACCATGTTATTAAAGTGACTCATTAAAATTAACGTATAACTAAGAACTCATAAATATTTTATAGTTATTGGTCTTGTATACGTATATTAAATTAGTTCGAAATGTCAAAAGCTAATACATTTAGGTAATGAGACACATCTTTAACAATATGAAATGTATGCTGGTATTTAAGAGTCTTATATTACTTGGTTAAAATTAAGGGTATCATTTATTAATGCTTTGAGCCCAATTATATAAAAATTAATATAATATACTAGCTTTTGCCAGTAGCTTCACTCACGTTATAAGTGTTGTCACAAAAATATTTCTCTAAAATATTTACATGTTTTTAATATGTGTTTTGCAATATGGGGGACTTTCTATGAGAAACAGCTTGTAAAATTAGTAATACAGTATTATCACTTATATTATATGAACTATCCATATAGAACTATCAAGTAGCTCAATATTACTACTGCATGTTTCATGCGAAGACTATGAAATAAATTCTACTTATCATATTTGTTTTTCAGGAAAATTTATACATACCGCAAAATGCTTAAACCATTCGTTTCATTTCTAAATCAAGATTCTATACATCAAAACTAGCATATTATATTATCAGACGTTCCTTAAAAATTGTAACCGGTATATAACGTTTCATAACCACAATAATGCTCATCTCACACGTAAAACAATATAATGTTTCTATAACATACTTATATTAAAAAAATCAGTTTAAAGTGTAAATATTTAATTTAAAAATAAGTATTGACTAAAATCGAAAATTTTATACTTATTTAAATCTGTTGTTGATTTCTGTTCGAAAACGAAACAAAAGCCGAGCGCTCCCTGATTATCGTCTTCTAAAGTTGTAGGCGATCGTCTAGCACCTTGTTACTACTTCCAAACTTTAAATCCGCTACCTTATTTTCAACAAGTTTCTCAAGCACTGGGAAACATGTACATAGTATAAGTATTGCATTCTTCAGGTCTAGAACTAGGAACTCTCAAGTACTTTGCGACTTTGCGTAAAAATAATGTACAGATATTATATCGAGGTTGAAATTCACTTGGGTTTTGTTGTACGATATTCAATTTTGTTATAGACAAAACATCGTTAACATATATGTATATGTTTATTTTATAATGATATTAAAATTCATTCGTATCGCAGCGCGTATTTATGCATACAATTTCGAGAACTCGACTTCGGTACCCAGGTAGGGAAAATATTATTGTGCTTTTCTATTGGTAAATAAAATTATGAGAAGCAGCTCGGAGTCTGGAATTGTGCCCAGCTGACGATAATTGGCTCGGCTCCTATTACACGGGATTGAAACCTTACTTTTTTAAACCGTTAATTGTTATTTATTTATCTTTTTGCTTCGGTATTATTATTGTGAGCTTTTCCAACGAACGCTAATGCTTCAGGTCAGTCACTTCACGGAACTTGGCAATGAATTAATGAAATAAATCTTTTGATGGTTAATATTTTTGCTACCAAAATTAGAAAATATTCTATACACAAACCTGATTTAGTCTATAATATGAACTTTTACTTTACTCTTTAAAATATTTTCCAAAGATTTTAGTATCTAATCTTCTATACCCATCAGAAATAAAGAATAAATGCTATAAAGAGAAATTTCGCCGGTAAATGATAAAATACAAGTAACAGTACTTGTAAGTTCAATTCAAGATAGACGTTGAATTCCTTTACAACTCATCGTGGTCGACCAGTCAAGCTGCAATGAACGTTTCTTGAAACATGACGTTTGGCAGCCGGTAACATGGTTGCAGTATTCATAAATGTAAATGCAGTTGTTCCATATTCAAACAATACTATTGTTTCATTGTATCCTGCCTGTGTAAGTTATCACGACGACGATAAAGAAACGCTTTGCGTTAAGAAATCTTAGCTTTAATATACAACGTTTGATTTGATGGTGATAACATCTTCACCGTTATCAATTATTATCAAGTGTATATTAACATGAAATTTTGAAAATCTACATTATTATTAATGATCATCAAGTGTACTCTTATCGTCACTATGTTTGATAATAAATAGCAAACACTCCTTTAACGAGTCAATGAGCTAAAATATTATTAAGAAATAATAATAACATTTTAAAAAGAAATTAAACATTTGCATTAATTAAGGCTTAGACAAGAAGTAAAACTCTCATAAGAGGGAGCAGGTAAGAAACCCATAACCACTTTTTTCAATCGTCAAATATTTACAAAATATTTTTTGACAATACGAGTAAATTTATATATGAACTTCTTTTTCTATATGGTAACTGGAACATATTCATTGTTATCAATCAGAATCAAGCGTATTGGTATAATGACAATATTCGATAACTGAAAGATGCTCCAGCTAAGCTTGATGATAAATTGATTATGATGAAGATGCTTATCATTATCAATACTAGAAGGACTAGAAGTTTTTGAACTTGATGAAACTCGATGAAAATTTGATGTCTTACAAGTGTACTGTTATATCACCAATTAACATGTTGCTTATACATCTTAAACTTCGATATTTCCTTTCTAATTTGTCATTTCCATTGTGTATGGCATCATCGTTGTTTGATTATACTAATATAATATTTTATATTCCGTTTATGAATCATTGGGTTATTTTTACCTTAGCAATACATTCCTGTACCATGGCTACTAAATGTTAATAGGTAATGATGGTAGGTAATCATTGTTCAAAATTGTTGATATATTGTAATTAATTTATCACTGTTCTAAATGTATATTTAGTCACTATATAATAATGGATTGATACAATTGGAGATAGTTTTAATAGCAGTCAGTTGAAAACCCATATCATGATATTTTCAAGTTATTATTCTACGGGCTATAACTATTTAGCGTAATGTCACATTTTTTGTCCAATTATAAGTTATTATGATATATATGTATTATTTGTAAGATTGGGAATAGTTTTATATTCTGTGTATTATTTATAGAACGCGGACAACCAGGAGCCATGTAATTTTTTATTACGGCAATAAACCAAAGAAAACCAACAAAAAAAAAATACTATACCTAACGAAAAAGCGTCAGTTAGAGCAGGTATCTTCTATAAAGTCTCAAACATAAGATCATAATGATTCACTCTAAATGGGGCTGCATCTCGTTTAAATATAACTTAATACGTCACATAGGCTAAATAAACGAAAAACAATTAGTTGTATAAATATATGCAACCGAAACTATTTGCACAACCTTCTTAAAATGAATTTCAAATTTTAGGTCAGATAAATTTTAGTAATATTTCCGTTATATTAGTTTAGTTTTTTAAATTCTGTATTTTACAGTTACAAATGTTGGCTTTACTTTTGCCCGCAATTTCATTGCGTGGTCTATAATAATAATTGACCTTACATCAGCAGCCAGTACGCCACAAGCTAATGTACTCTGATCAGATCACACCATGGTTTGTCTCAAGTACTACTGAACGATATTAGATGACATGTAGCTCAAACTTCAAGAAGAACAGAACAATCTACCTATTTTCGATTATCTATTACTATTTTTAGGACGTATCATTATATCATTTAGATATCTCATCAGTAATTCCTTCTCATACCCATTTAGATCAATCAGAAATCAGGTCGCTTCATCAGAAATTATTATTATAATTTGCCTACTACGTAAAAATAATAATAGTTTGTAGAACAATGTGAATACTTAGCATAGGGATAACAAATAACCCATTCAAATATGGAATTATGACCCTACCTTTAGGCTAGACAATAACCCGAGATATTCGATGTTGATTCATTCATTAAAGACGAACATGTGCTTCAAATATAATTGGCAGAAGCTATTATTACGGAAACTAAAGATTGACGCGATCGATATCAAACTTCATCCCAGTACACAATAGACTCAACCAAAACCCACCTTTAAGTCCCGTATACACTTGCAACAATTCCCTGTTGTTACGCCCAGCGGTGTTGTTTGCAGAAGCAGCGATACCGCGATTGACTGGGTTCATTGTTTGACGCGGCGAGCGTAACTCTATTGTGGAGGGAAAATGTCATAGCGCTCGTCCGTGGAGCGTAGGTACCTCCCATGCTACGTTCGATGTATTGTATTTTACAGTTTTGTGTCAACTCTGTTACGCGTGTGTCAAATTTCATACAATTTAGTATTTTTAGTCTCTGCGGGTTGGAACACAATTTGACGTGACTCGTTTGTTTTTACGTAGGAACATGACACGCAAAGCTACCTAATGTTCTAGATTACTTTTTGAAATTAAACTAGTTATTCGGATTGCTGTGTCGTGTTGTTCACATTGCGAACAAGATTAAAAAGTTCAAATTGTTTGATGGAAAAAAAATTGATTAAATTGTGACTCAGCAAATTCTGTGGTTGGGTGAACTCAACAAACCTTAATAAGCTCTGGGATAATAATGAATTCTTGTATATTCAATCTGGGACTTTTATAAACCAAGCTGATGTCAATACGATACGATTTTGATTATTAACTCATACAAGTACGCAATTTGTATTTCTATGTAAGTATAATAAGTATATTATTATGTAAGTAGAATACGAGTATTCAAAATTTATATAATGCAGCAATATTTCACGCCTTTAACTAAGTATTGACACTAAACCAGCCATCAATTGACAGGAGTCAATTGCTAAAATCCCATAAATAATTAAAATCAATAGTATTAGGCCGCCTGCGAGCTCCTATAGCTTAAATACGTTAAACATATCTGTAATAAAATGATTGAAATCTTCAATCGCAGTTTATTTATAGGACAATCTAAAGCACAATAAATCAGCTAGCAGTCTATACGGTTGTAAAAACACTGGACAAGGTACACAACAGCTGACCCGGGAATTAAAGAAAACATACTGTATCACAGGGATGTCAACCGTTTGCTCGCTGGCGAGGTTAGAGGAAATACGTACATTATAATATTGTGATGTGCTGCTAGTATGGATATGCATTGAATAATAGTAGAACAGGTTTTAGTGCTGTTGATCATTTGGGGACTTATATAATTTAATTTAAGGTTCACTTTGTAATCGATCTTGAGCAGGTAAGGCTAAGTTGACAGCTTTTTTATGAGAATTTTGAAATTAGAATGCTCTCTAGATCGATAGGCTAAGGTAATAGAGGCACAAGATTAATGATGTTTGAGTTAACGGTGCCTAAAAATTTGTAGTGTTTGTGTCAGCTGCACGAAAAAGGGGCACATTATTTTATATGCTATATTAAATGTATATGTTCTAAACTAAAGTAAAATAACATTGCATTAGAAAATATCGTTTTAAGTGATGTAAGATATTATGATGTTGTAATATAAGTCTCTTTACCAGTTTCTTTAATCTGCCAAATGCTGGCCGCCTGTAGACCGCTGCGGCTTAAAACGTTAATTTGTTTGGGTAGTTCATTGAACTGTAAATACTTTGTGTAGAAAAAAATCGTATGTAATTGCAACTCGCGTAAATATTCACCAACTAACTATCTCTCGAAAACAATACTTTTTCTGGATGAAATTTGTAAACGACGTCCTTTTCTGTATCCCCTAACAACGCGTAACAAACAAACTCAAATTCACATTTATAATATTAGTTAGAATTCTGATAGATTACAAATTCTGTTTTGTTAATCTTATTAAATTGGAATTGTTAATATTGATAAACTGAGAGAATGTTGCTTATTAGTTACAATTAATTAGAAGTTGCTAGAAAACTGAACAAGTATGATGGATTTGTCTTATATCAAATAAGTCTCTCAAACAAACTTTCAATTACAATGTAGAGCATATTACTAAAATATATCATCATCACGTCATATATCATCATGTAAGCCATGTAACATCTAATTCATAAGCATGGAACTACTCCATAACATTGCCCTTAGCTGTCAATATTGAGTACTGTTATGTTTACGCTGCTTACTACTTTGTTTGGTTCCAATAATTAATTTATTCATCTGTAGCGAATGTTCAGTTAGTAGAAAAGACATCTATGCCCTTTTTTCTTGTCGGCCGCCCAAAATTCTTTGTACACTAACGTTTATTAACTATTAATCAATTCTAGTTCAATTAACCAGTTCATTTGCGGTATGGTAGTAACCGAGATTGCGATATATGAAGGTGTTTATCTTTATATGTATATATAAATCTTCTGTGCGTGTGTTTGTAATTAAACTCCTCCTAAATGGCTGGACTGATTTTGATGAATTTTTTTGTGTGTTTAAGTGGATTTGAGAATGGTTTAGACTTGTTTTTTTTTCTTGTGTACAGGGCACGGTCTGTCTGGTCCGCTAGTTTCTGATAAATATGTTTCTGTAGACTGCACGGACGACGTAGTGGTTTAAGTGGTCACCACCACCGCGCCGAGTGTTATGGGTTCGAACCCCACACGGGACAAAATTAGTGTGATCCATAAATCATTGTTCCGAATCCTTGTGTATTTTTTTTAAACAAAAATAGAGTAATCTTCTTTATTTTTATACTGCTTTGTAATAAAGGTACTTATTTCTTAAAAATATATTTTTTATGCTTATTTTGACCCAAGGGACCGAATATTATTTATTACACGAAGTGCCACATATATGTTTATATCTTCCAAAGGTATTTTGGTATATCTATCTGAAGGTTTCTATAGTGACTAGAATATTGAAGGATATTGGCTAAAACCTTACCTTAATGTGTTACTGTTAACTGCCTTTAACCTCGCTATTTGACCGCCTTTGATAAATCGCTGCGTCAAGATATGGATGTCATGTCTATGGATACCAGAAATAGGGGGTAGTAGGTAGGTATCGCATCAAAAACAGTATCTTCTCCTAAGTATACGAACAATAATTAAAATGCGAGTAAGTTTACATAAATGCAGTATTACAAAACTTTTCATGTGCTTTTAGCCATTAACCTTTACATTTTTTTAACTATCTACCAACAAATAGAGAAAATTAAAGTTGCTGCAAATGTGCAACAAAAAGCTACTCAAGTTTAACCAAACGACCAACCAACAGGATTACTAAAATGCATACCGAAAAGCGCATTTTGTTAACTAAAATAAAATTTGACAAGTATTTTATAACTGGACTGGTTCAGTAAATTTGTTCAAACTGAGCGCACTGTTTGCAAAGTGGCCTATTTTATATTACGCCGCGCGCCGGACGCTTACTTTACTGTCCTAGAGTCAATATAGATTTTAAACGAGATTTTAAATAAAAATAGCTCGTTTTGAACCGATACTTTGCTTTATTGCCGTTTCAGTGTCCATGTTTGTGTTCAATTTTAGTGCCTGTAATATTTATTGCAGCCTGCACACAGCCTGTTTACTTTTTACGTGCTTTATTGGAGTTTGTATTGCTAGTCTGAGATTTTTTCTAGTAGTTACGAATAACAAAATGACGTATTCCTTTTGATATTGTTCATTATTGAGGGGAGAGCTGAGCATAATTCTCTATTTCGTCCCTATAGAAAGCAATGGCACATTTCTTATCGTTGACGCAAAAACGACTGCTGCACGCGACGTCCCAATCGTTTCGCTTTGCGCGCCTACTTAATTCAGTCATAATGTGAAATTCGAATTGCGATTATTAGCCAGTTATTATGGAATGTAAAGTCAAAACGAAGAAAATATGCGTAAATGTTGAGGCGGCATAAAGCTATTATGTGTGTAAAGGCTATAGAACCTTATTGATGTGACCACCTTAAATTGTATTTCTTCAGAGTAAGAAGACGAAACATATTTTTTTGACCTTAGATCGCGATGTCTATAGCTATTATAGTGTAAAGAAATCAAAGTGCCTTTATTCAACTGAAACATATGGTATTACATGAACAAGAAAATCGAATCATTCCATTTTTGTACGTAATAAGCATATATAGGTAAATAAAAGTACACATTTCTAACGTTTCTATTTTGGGTACACATAAAAATATATATATATGTATTCAATAGTAAAACTAATCCTATATTGCAAATGGAAACTGGTTTTGCTTTTAAATAACTCCGTTGTTTTAACATATGTGTTATATTTAATTTCAAATCTACGATATTATTAGTCATGTTCTACGAATACATTATTTACCTCGTAAACTCGTTTCTGAACTTGAATTGATTGAAATTGAAGTTTCACATCAAAAGCTGAAATTATATGAAAATGGATTAGTTTAGTAGAATAATTATCATAACAGTTCATCTTTTGGGTTCGACTCACTCTTTGCGTAATAATTTATTCTTTTTAATACTCACATTTAGTACTGTGTCTTAAACTGTGCCGTGTAGACCACCAAATAACAAAAGACTCGTCCATAGAATCTATAAACATATTTTTACGTAAAATCTAATTGTAATACAACTCAGCCTAACCATTCGAGGATACAAATAAAAGCGTGCTGTTACATTATTTCAATAATATAAAAAATATATATATGAAATAAAATTGACGCCATCGCAAAACTGCAGCGAAATTCCATCTAATGAACACCTCACCACCGGAATCCAAAGGACATGATAAGATTTCATAGCGAAAATTGTACGAGCCTCTACTAGCCAATGCCGTGGTCAGGTGAAAGCACCTTTTACGTGTTATGCTCCAAAGAATGCGATCATTGTAGTCGTCGAATGTCACCTCACACTACATCCTGGCAATGTTCCGTGAATCGGGAAAATTGAATTGAGTCTGTAGTACCTATTCCACTTTTGAAAATGTCTTTTATAAGATACACGAAATTCTTACTTGTTACAGAGAACCAATAAGTTGAACGTCAAAGATTTGTTCTGAGCGTTCCAAACGATATATTAGGTTCGTGAAAAAGGTTTGTGAATTTCTGGAGTAATTTAACGGGTTAGCTTGTTGTTTGAAGAAATTCTTTTTTCGCTCCGTGTGATTGGATCGGTAAAAAATGGGTTGATGAGTCAGGAAACGATTCCTGTCGATATTGCATTTACTTAATATAACTTATCATTACTTAAATCAGCAATTTTACCTATTTTACATACATTATAACCTATGGCGCTCGTCAAATGAGGTCTGTTATTATTTAGTTTTCAAAAATATTGTTTATTAAGAAACACGTTAAAGAGCCGACATTAGAGTGATTGTTACTCTAAGTGGTGGAGGTCTACACATCTCGTCATCTATCGAGAATACCTAGCAATCTTGCTAATAGATGATATTTAATACAGATATAAAAATAATACTGTATCCGAGATTTGAGCCTAGGAACTTGCAGTTGGCGTTAACGTAAGCCGTAAAATACATTGAAAAAAACTCGAGTAGTCACAACTTATTCGCATACGATTGCGGGTGTTCAAATTTATATACGTCGTTTAATATTTCATCAGACCGCTCCCCAAAATCGGAATTGGGTTTATAAAAGATTTAAAGCAATTTGATAAGAGTACCATACTAAAATGGATTCCCATAAAATAAATAACAAAAGTACGATCTCTCTAATAAAATTACCAGCGTAGGAAAACAGGGGCAGTTATTAATAAAGATATAATTTTCCCCTCAGTTATGAGTATGAACGGCCATCCGTTACGCAATTAAAGCACACGAAATGGTCTCGTGTCCATTGAGATTTGCATACAGATATGTGATTATAGCCAAAATGGCTTTATGTTATGGATATAATGCGGGTGAAAAAAATATTACGCTTTGAAATAGGTGTACGAAATTTTATTGCTTTGAAATCCGATCCGCAGCAAGCGTGGAAATGTTTTTGGTGTAAAATATTTTAGGCCTCTGCTATGCGATTTCAAATGTTATTTTATGGCGAGTATTCTAGAACATAAAAGAACAATGATATTTCCCAGTTTTAGCTCACGTGTTTACGAGCTTACAGCCGTAGTCCATGTATGTTTTAAAATGAGATTACTCGAAACTTCAGGTGCAGATCCACATTTATCTAGTTTATACTTATTAGTATTATTGCATATATATAGAAAACGCCGCTACAAATACTAGATTATCTTTTGCTGTATAATAAATACTTGATTTTGCCCACGGATTCGTTTGGGTAAATGTAGACTAGGTTAGGTTATTAAAATATTTTTTCTAAATGATACGTGCCTTATGTATTTTTCTGTTCCCCTTACAACGTGTATGCGAAATTTTATGATTATTGGTCGAGTAGGGTAGACGTAAAAGCGTAATAGACAAACAAACACACATTCACATTTATAATATTATTAAGTCAGTTAATTATACAAACTATTTCTAATCAAAAATACTCTTCTAGCAGTACAAGCAGAGTTCATCATCGTTCGTGCTTCGTATTTACAATTTTATAAATTATTAAGTCCAAAATACCAATTGGCCGACTAAGTGAATACTTTATGATTTCCGGAGTCCAATGAAACAACTTGATCTTTTCTATATAATTATATAAGTGAAGATTAATTGTTTAAATGTTATAGAAACCTGACATAGCCGTTTTAATATTATCTCTAAATCACGTCTGGAGCCATTTTTTTAATTTAGCGTTTATTAATACTATCATCTAAAACGTTTGGACATGTTTTAGAATCTTAGATTAATCAACTTCGCGGTTAGATCAATCAAGACCAATTCGGTTACCTAATAAAGTTGGCATCAATGTCTTACTGAATCATTCACCATCCTTAGAGAAAGGAGTCTAAATCGGGATTAGAAATGTAATCGAACAACTTTTCTTTAGCACTGACATAAAGTTTGTATACTCATCTTTACAACAATACAAAAGAGGATCATTTTAAGTCTACATAGCTACAAGTACCCAGTTTATTAGAACACCGGCAACAAAAGGGATTATTTTGCCAAAAGATTACATGATAAGGCTTTTTGCAAATATACCTAAGCATATAAAATTATAAAATACGCTCTACATTGTAAAGGCGAAATGCCTAAGGTAGGCAGACTTTGTAAGCTGGAGGCTATTCGATATTTCGACCTTAAATAAAATAGACAAAATTTTCCGCTAAAGTAGCAAACTCATATCGCAGCCTTTGGAATTATCCATAGCGATATAAGTACCGCATTCACTTGACCGTGTTGGGCCGGACTGCTGTATAACCATCATTTTTTTAGATTGGCGTTCACTATGTAC
The DNA here is from genome assembly GCA_963675205.1 of Catocala nupta. Taxonomy (NCBI): domain Eukaryota; kingdom Metazoa; phylum Arthropoda; class Insecta; order Lepidoptera; family Erebidae; genus Catocala; species Catocala nupta. The sequence goes on from OY776082.1 coordinate 16,206,828, forward strand.
GATATTCGGACGATAACGAATATTTTTTTCTCTTTAGCAATAATTTATTATAATTCTTGTGTGAGTACGCAAAATATAACTTCTAAATGAAGGAAATGATATTGGCATCCTATTCTTATATTTTAGCTTATATTATAACTTATTGAAATTAAACTACTATATACGGATTTTATTGCGTTGTTAAAGTTCTTTTGAAATAACTACACTGGAACATTGAGACAACAACCATCTTAGTCTCCCCGTGCCCATGGCTGCTGAAAAGCAACCGAAACGTCGGGATATATAGTAGTTTAATTTCAATGAATAACATTCACGTAAACAGAAGACAATATTATATTATAACTCTTATATCGGTAAATTTCAGTGACATACCGCAGGTGGATATGAAGAAATATAAATAATAATATTTTTTAGTATCCTTGCGTTCAGCTTTTGCCGTTCAGCCAAAATCAATTGTTCTTTCTCGATAAAAAGAACTTCCTATGAAATTTTCTCAACGTCTATGTTTTATTGTGTTTATGAAACAGCAGGCGTATTTAATATTTTTAAATGCAATTGCTACTTATAATTTATTAGCAAAGAAACTTAATAACATTTACTATAATTCAGGACTTTTCTGTTAGCAGACTGTATGAATTAGCTTCTGTTAGACAGCAATATTGATTATAAATCTTATACTGTAGTTTGAAGTATATATACTAAAGTCTACCTTAGATAAGAAGTCGTTTATTTTTATATCATAGCTTGTGTGGGTAGTTCTAAAACCAAAGGAAACCACTTCAAATCCATTCCAAGTTCTGCTTACCCTGCAAAAGAAAGGGTAAAATAAAAATAAATGGAGTGTGCGCCAGTTGCGGTTGTCACCCCGCGCCGCAACTCATTCAGCGCGTACAACTTGCCACTCTTATTGGCGGTAATTTATTTATTTAAAGCTTGGTTTACTGGTTGAATGCTTAGACAGAACAGATTGAGACATTTATTGTTAGGTAGAGTTGGGTCAGTTTACATTAGAAAAATTATGAGTACAATATGTTGTCCTTAGATGCTTCTATTGTATATTAATTATTTTATCGTGAATCTACAATGTTTTTACAGGAAGGCTAATTTTGTTTGGTGTATATGAATATACGAATACAGTTGTGTGACATCACATATGAATACCTCAACTTATACATGTAACTTGCATCGAATACATGAGCGATAAAAGTATAAACATCACTAGATATTTTTTTATTATTGTAATAAATACACTGTTTATTAATTAATTTTACTGCTTTATCAACTCCTTGTAGTTATTATGCAGCAGGCACTTGTTTTATGCTATCAGTGACGTAATACTTATTTATTACTGAAATGAGAACACAGTAATGTTGAGCATATTTGAAATTTATTGTGCAATTTTCATGCGTGTATGTGTGAGCGGGTGTAAATTTTTGTGTGTGTGCATGTGTGGGTGTGAATGTTTATGTGTGTGTGTGTATGTGGGTGTTAAAATGTGTATGTGGTATGTTAACATATTAATAACCAAATTTTACTCGCAACATCGAAAGTGTGAGCTCGTTTAAAGACACTAGTAGTTCGTTCAGTAGCTTTTGCATGATGCCAAGACAAACAAATAGACGGTTGAATAAAAATGTAAAATCAATAGTGATAGGCCTACGCCTATAAATAGTCGAACTCAGTTTTAAAAATAACTATCTAAAATAAACAACTCCGGGAGAACAATTTTATAATAGCATAAAGATCGATCAAGAGAGCTTTTGTGCTAGAGCAAATTTAGTACTATTCGAGATATCTAGAATATTAGAATAATCGCAGCTAAATTAATATAGTACCTAAATTGTTCAATCGAATTCCTATCACGACATTACTGAAATCTGACCCAAGTTCTCTTGTAGCTTTGTTGTAGTGTTGACCTACTAACTGACTGCGAGATCGATGTCTTTGCTAAACGGGATACAGTTATATGCGCTAATAAATTCTATTCCATAATTCTGCTCTGAATAGATTGTTCAGAATATATCATAATACGTTTTGCTTTGACATACGTAGACGTTATTAATGGTAAGACTGCCTGTGTGATCGAAGATAATAGATTTAAATGGTCTTATAACTGATTGTACAGTCCTCATAGATTAAAGGTAGCAGCCGACTTATACGATACTGCTCCCACACGGCAAAATAATGTTAATAGAAATTTGAGCTTTAGGGCGTCCTCTGTAGACATCATTTATATTGATATCACAAATTAGCAAATAGCTCGCTGTAAGCGAGCTTACCGCCATCGTACCACTCGATAGTTGAAGCCACGCTTACCGCGCGCTTCAAGCGGGTAGCCCGCGCGCTTCAAACGGGTGGCCTGCGCGATGTACGCACGCAGACTGCTCGCTTGAAGCACGTTGCTAGATTGTCAGTAAACGATAATATGTAGTCAAATAAGTACTGATCCATATGGAAATACATGAAGATTTTTTCTTCGTCATCCAGTAAATGCCTTTTGATCTTGCAAAATTATCCTTCTGAATTTCCTGCCTTTACCATTTTAGGCACCCAAAATCTTCGTCTTTTGTTGTTTCCTGAGCTATTCTCTTCATCGTTAAGTGCAATAGCAATGATCGCCAGATCGCGCATTGTGAATCGAGACATAGCGAAAAAATACGAGTTAGTTCATTGAAGACTAATCACAGACTGTGTCTGTCACGAAAAGCGTAAGCGGTCGGTGCGTGGACAGTGTAGTCGACTACAAGCGGTAAGCGGGGGGGACAGCTAGTTGACTGCTAGCTGTACGCGCGTGGACAGCTGGTTGCCTGCTAGCTGTCGGTGCGTGGACAGCGGGTAGTGGCCTCTCCGTTTGGCTTAGCTGTGCGAGAGCGGTGTTGGAGCGGTATGGTATAAGTCGGCTACTACCTTAATGATCCGAAATTAAAATGTATCCAGTCTTTCCCACTAGTACGTAGGCCTATAAAAGTAGGCTGATGTGAACCCGCAACTCAACCGAATCCTTTGGGGATGTACTGTCTTGAGCTGGTAAGAAATATTCGTTAAAGCTACGCATCGCGAAGCACTGTCAATAGTTGAATAGGTAACTGCCCAATAAGAAGCAAGTATACTTGAAGTCTCTTCGTTCTTCTGAAGCTGTTTTAATTTAAGTCTAGCTGCTGACTTAATGTAAAAGAATATGTAAATTTAAGGCAAAGAGTCTTTTCAATATTTTCGCTAAAATGTTCCGATTCTAATTATTAAGATTCATGTAACATATAAGTAAAACGTCGTTTCTAAAATTATGATACAAATTATGGGACTTATATTTCTTGAGATGTAAACATAATATGAATATTGATTACCGTTTTAGATGTAGGTTCTATTGACACCACATAAGTAACAGATTGAATCTTTATGAAAATGGCACCAATTTACTTCCATTATAATATTTATGTAGTAATATCAGCTTTTGACATTCTATAACTAGAAATATTTATGTCTAAACCTTATCTCAACATGGTTTTATGGCGATTTAATTGGTGGCCGACCTATAATTATATTTCTTACTACTCAGATGTTTTTTTAGGTGACTCCTGTTTACTATCAGGTCGGTCACTAGCTCGTCTACCACCACAGGCAATAAAAAAGAAACGTCTGTATGATACGATAAACAGTTTGATGTACCCACACTTTGTATTTTGTATCGCTAATGATTTCAATTTTGATCAAATTTGATCTCAATTTTGAATAGCTAATGAGGCTTGCTAAAAACACAGATATAGGTTATGTGTGGTTTTTTAAATATTTTATAATATATAACTTTGTTTAAGAGATAAACAGATTAAGTATAGATAAGAAAGATATAATTTTAAATTGAAATTTGAAATTGAAGAAGATATAAATAATTTTAAATTGACTGACAGCTTCCTTAAGCAAAGAATCACATTTATACGTGACTAGCTTTTGTTCGCGGCTTCGCTCACGTAAAAGTAGGATAGGTTATGTAATTAACAGTACTTTGTTTTTAATTTATATGTCTGCACCCTATGTTACTTTAGCTTTCTAATGGGGAAACAATTTTTAAAATCGGTTGAGTTGTTTCTGAGTTCCTTACAAACAAACAAACCAACAAAAATCAAATCTTTCCTCTTTATAATATAAGTATAGACAAGGAAGGTCTTTAACTATAATTCGTTTAAAATCCTTTTACTAAAATATTCAAAACATTTTTTTATATCAATCTATCTGGTACTCGTGTGGTCCTTTGGATTATTTCTGTTAAGGATGAACGGAGTACTCAACAGTTTTCGCTTACTCGTACTGTGCTATATAAATAGTTAATCGATACAACTAGAGGAGATTACGTATCAATATATTATGTACATTGTGTATTCACTTAAACGACTATTCATACAATGCCTCTCCATTTCCAAGTATTGCAAGCAATTGCTGTACAATAGGCAAATGGTTTCCACGAACTGATTATTGTAGAACGTTTTAATTATGGAAATGCTTTCTATTTTTGAAACGTAATTTGTCTTTGTGATTAAATGGATTTAAGACGATTTTTGTTATTTTTATTATATAATAATTTTCTTTAACTTAGTTGTACATCTCTCTTGCCAGACATGGTTACGTTACGGCTTAGTCAGTTGTCAAGTCACCTTGTTTAATTTGAAACGTCTACTTTTTATGAGACCTACGTTTACACATGCCCTTTATAACTTGTAGACGTCTAGCTATAATACCAGAAACCAATATCTTATCTTTAGACTGACCGTCTTAAGGGTTCTTTAACGGTAGTAGAGTCTAGACAAGATAGCCATCAACGACTGCTATTAAATATCAATAGATAGCATGAATATGATATAATAGTTTGCTAGACTGTTCTGCTATCTAACTTACTTTTTTAGTAAAGTAGCAAATAGACTTCGCTAACCCTGATGCTGGGCAATTACCTAACGTAGTCTAAGATCGCTTGTAAAACTCGTGCGTTGCCAATCTTTTAAGGTACAATAGTACACAATAGTGCGTAAAGTGCAACGGGCAAACGTCACATTCTTGCTGTGACACAACTTTCTCAGGGTAATATAGTGATTTTTTAATTGTTTATAATTTGAGTGGTTTCTTTTATAGGATCGCTAATAATCAGTCTAGCTGAGAAAATATCTACATACTACAAAAAAATACAGCAAAAAGACGTATTGTGTTTGTCTGCTCCTTGAGAAGTTGCTATTGTGTCAGTAGAGAGCTATTTTCAAAGGGTCGGCAACGCGTGAAGGATTCCCTTAGTATTGAAAGAGAACATAAACTACGATAACCGATTGCTACCAGGCGGTCCGTATATGTATTGTTTGCTGTCTTGAATCATGAAGAAAATATAGCTGTAAAATCGAATCTTAACTTCCAACGTGCAGTAGCAATTATTAATTCATTATATTTTATTTTCTTCATGACTCTAAATTACCTGTTAACAATGAAGCCGAACATTTGACATTAATAACATCTTCATAGTTTTAAATGCACTTTTCAACATCATCATTTTAAAAGCTCGTTTAAAATGATGGAGGCAGAAATCTTTAAAAGTATAATAGGAATATTTTATTTTCATGTGTTCACACATATTCATCAGTTGTCACCAGAACAGAAACTACACTTTGTTTAAACCAAATGAGGATTATATATGCTTACGAGAATTATTGTACGTCACAATCCTTCAACTTTCAATAGAGTTTGTGACGTTGAAGGTTGCATAACAGTTCTCTTTCTAATCATTTATCGATTCCGATCGATATCCACTGCTTGTGGGAAAATATAATTTCTAGAAAGATGTATGTGCAACTGACGCGATTATAATTTTATTCAGTTGTCAAATATTGTGATAAGTTATTTGCCACACGACATGCAAATATTTTGCCTTGTTGTGATATTTCTTGTTATTTTAATTAGTACCTTGCTGACGCAACAGTAGTGGACATAAGGTCTCGATCGCCAGATAGTCAAGAATATTTTAGTAGTAGCTAAGACGGCAATAGCCTTGCACCAAATTTCGTGAGACATAAAAACCACAGCTAGAAATGTGGGCGTGTAATATTGACGTGATACTAAATATTATGTATGTATGTGTCAATTAGTGCAATGCATTAACGAACTGTTTTACTTTAATTACTGCACTGTAGTGGTTGCTTAAATATCATATACTTAATTCATAAGATAATATAAATTGGAGATAAAGATTCTTCATTCACTTATAAACTACTCAAGCTTAAGCTTAACTCAGCCCTGTATTAAACTGTCCCACTGTTGGACTCAGACCTCTCAGTGTGAAAAGCGTGTAAAAAACTAAGTACAAGTGTGAAGTAAATATCAATTATTATTGTTTTTATTTTTGAATGTATTATCGTAAACTAGCTGATGCCAGCAAAATTATTCAATGAAAGATTTCTCGTAGTCCATTGCGATACCGTTGACTCTATCTGCCAAAGTCTTTACAAAATCAGGAACGTCACGGCGTTATCAGTGTTACATCCATAAGATTCTGTAATCCTTATCGGAGTTAGTACCACAACAAAGCACGCTCTAATATTTTGTTCAACGCCTGTACTTATATACAAAGTCTTTTAAAGAGCAAGTTTAGCATTCATTATCTCGTTGCATAAAGAAACAGTATGCAGCAGGGTGATTTTTAAAACATAAAGTAACCCCTCCATATTTACTCAGTAATTAAAGCGGTGGGTGGTCTTTACGACCGCAGCCTCCAGCGTAATGTTCTATGACAGTCAAAAGAATCACGGGTTGAAAACCCTCTTAATATTTATTTAAATATGCGTAATCATAGATAATATAATATAACTTATGCGTCCGATTAAAATTTTAATGAAATTGAAGAGATTTTTATTATTTTTGTATTTTGTTGAGAACTCTTAATATATGAGTATATTTGAGTATTTTATGTTTTGTTTATAATTATTATGGAGAATGGACTATGGCCTAGCCCTTCTAACATTCATACATTTTTTTACTCCACTTCATATATCTGGTTTGTAAACATTTATGAAAATATCTCACATTATTTTCAGTAATCTTAATCGTTATATTTTTAATATTTTATGAAAGTAAATGTTTAAATCTAATCACTTTCAAATAATTCACAATTAAAGAAAATTAATAAATTATAAATGTGTTAGAATTATCTCTTTGCGGTCTTCGTGTTAGCTATTTCTCAAGAGATCTTAGAAATATGTCCAATACCTAAATGGCAATAATCTTGATAATCTTTTACATAGGATCTAAAACATGGCTACCAAGCATACAACATATCTGCAGATATATCTTTATCCGCTTTATATATCTATATATTAAATAAAATACGTGGAATGATTAGACAAACAAAACACGAGTTCGAATGACACGGCATATCGAAAACCCAAATCAATGTGATTTATATAACCAGTATATAAATAAAAACATAAATAAGTCGACCCAAACGAGACCGGAATATCTTCAGCAAAGATTCGAATAAGCATGAGCACAATAAATTTTCATACCACTTATATCAGCTTTGATCATAAATACACAAAAAACCGTCGAAAGAACCTCCGGGCGATGGCTATCGATCAACTGACCGTGGATGGAACCCCTCGTAGTCCCGAACAGGGCCCTTTTGTAATCAAAACAGTAATCAAACGGTATGAATTGGGAGACTCGATTCAGAACTTTATTTGAATTTTAAATACACGTATAGTATGAAAGGCAAAGCCCCAAATATAGCGCATCGATTTTTTAATTTAACGAGGGATTAATAGGCGAGGGGATTTCGGTTTATTTGGCCTTCTATTCAGAAACGCTATTTATTTAAATTATGTTTTATTACACCAACTGTTACGAGTAAGAAGTTTCAAACTTCAAATTGTTTTATGATGAAGTATTGTTTGTGTACATTATTATTACTGTTAAAGCTTGTACCAATATTTCGATTGAATATTTTGGAGAGTTTCATATATAATTAATATCACAGTAATTAAAATTGTTACTGTGACTTTGTAAAAGCACTGGTTGCTTTAATTTGGATGAGATTTTGACCGATACTTGGATGAGATTGCACAAAAATATTAGGTATGTTATAAAAATATCAAGATTGGGTATTTATGTAAGATTTATTTTTGTTAAACAAATTGGACTATCTATTTAGAGGTGCCTGAATCCAAAACGACGGTTTATATAAAGTCAACCTACCTGCCTATTTGAACATATGATTAACATTGTAGTATAATGCTAAAGTCTATCATGTAGTTTACACAGTTAAGTTGCTTGGAATTGGACTTAAAAACCAAGCCACCTTGCATCTAGTTTCCTTCAGGAAATCGGAAATATTGTACATGGTGTGATTTACATATCTAAAGCTGCACTCAAACCGTAGTACACACTATAAAGTTATGAATAAAAGTCAGTTTATTATTTCACAAGAGACTTCTTACATCAGTGATAATCTGGACTCGAGTAGTGTTAATGTCGAAACACCACAAATCCATGAATTGTTATGACGGTATATTTAAGATGATTTAGTGAGAAAGTTGACACTTCTGTTGCTCGGTGTCAAGTAACATTCAAGCTAACTGACATAAATTATATTTTATTCTGCGGAAAATTTTCCGAAATGCGATTTGAATTTATTTATAAAGACATTTTTGGGTCAAGCGAATAATTCAGAAATCATACTAAAATAAGTCTTGGAGTGGAGAGATTTCTTAAAATGTTACTTCTCGGTTGATTATATTTTTGTTTAATAAAAGTACTAGTTGCTACTCGTGGTGTTGCCCGCGTGAATACCGAAAATTACATTTTAGTCACGCGCAATAATCCAACAATTTGTTGCAGCAGAACCTTTTACATATTTTCGCGTAAATGTGATAATGTTCTGCTACTCATCGTAACACCAGATATGTACTTATTTATTTTTCTTATTTTGAAAATAATCTTTTTTATTATATGTTGTCTAATAATACTATCATATTATTAAACAGTCTTACGAGCGAACTTTCCTCCGTGAAGAAAATATAAACAATGTTTATTAAACATACTTAAATTTACAATAATAATAAAACCTATTTGCGCTGAATGCCCCCTATAATTACAGTAACAACTATAACACTAACTTCAGTCAGTCGCAACAAACGACAACGACTCTATATCCCATTACATTCACAGTAAAAGCACATCCCAGTCAGCCTTATTATTAAAAACGCTGAACAAATAATTTTATAGAAGTAAATCCTTGTATTAAAAGCAGTGTTCGCGCAGCGTCGTCGGGCCAGCCTTAATCTGGCGACCCGTTCGCTCGCCAAGCAATTATCTACGTGAAATAGTGTCCGTATTAGGAGCACTTACTTTGTACAGGATTAAATGGGATTACGTTAACTGTAAGTAGCCGTCTGTGTTGGAATTCAGTCGGAAATAACAGTATTAGACGAAACAATCATTCGCCGGCGTAGCAAAGCACTGGATGACGACTTAGACCCAATTGTTTGACACAAATTTTATTTCAATTGCTCTTGTAGTGAAATGACCTTGAATAAATGTCTTTTAATTTGAATCGGAGAGATTTAAATGTACTGTTATTGTTAGGTAAGCTGTCAGTGAGAAGTAAAATTAAATTAGGTTAGTGTCACAATAAGGATGCTTCTAAATGTAACAAATACCTGGTTATGTGCATAAACTACAAGTACATACGCGTGTATATATGTGTAGATATATCATACTGGTTACAAGGAAGTGGATGGCGGAGGTTGCTAAAATATCATCATCAAATCAAGTTTAGAATTGGTGGAAATCAAGGTTAGATGTAGGTTCTTATAATTTTAGAATATTAGTTTTCGGTTTTTCCACAGCTCCAGCTCAGTCAGTGCAAGTGACTCCATTTGTACTACCGCACCCTACCCATGAACCATCAACAGACATATACCGGGTTCAAATTTAGGTTTACACTTTTCCTGTAATAGTAGTCGGTAAAGTGGCCGATCGCTCTTTATTACCTGAGTGGTTGTATCTTATAACTATGTTATTTGTGTAAATAAAAAGGAAGTATTTACCTTTACCCTAAATCTCGTATTGATATTGTAACCGAATAGCTTTATTATTATGACAATATTACATTTACCTATATAAGCTTTCTTTATCTCTTTAAATTACATAACCCACTAAAGATAAATTAGATGACCACTTGGTATCGTACGTTATTTTGGTTTATAGTAGAAGTTATCGAGGTGTCAGACAAAATCCAAACTCATCTGTTCCAAATAATCCCTAATATAACTAGCAGTAACGGTTTATAAATACGTATGAAATGCATTGTCACAGAAAGATAGCATGATTCCAGTTTTATCTATTAGCTAAAATGGAATTCAATTTGAACGCAATTTCTAGTTCTAAAACTATTCTAGTCACACATCTTAAATCACACACAAACATTTTTAAGCTTAGCGTTTTTTAAAGTACTCTACCATCGATTGCTTAAAATATTTTCTAAACCTTTCTAGTAATATATTAAAGATAATCTGTTAATTTAAGCTTAATTGGTCGAATAGTATTCGTATCTTTAACAAAACAGAATAATATATTATATTACACAAAGTTCTTTTAATCGTTGTTTCTGTTATATCGTAAACCATTTTTCTCGCAATATTTTGTTGACTCAAATGGTATTGTCACTATAGGTAATCGTGATGCATTGTTCCAATAGATAATCCCATCAACATTGGGCATCACCTTTGTTCTGGTGAAAAGCAAGCTTTAATACCATATCCGATAAATCGCGTTGCGAAAAAAATAGATCGTGAGTGGGTTACGTAACGATATACTCATATTATGGCCTGTTTGTGGGACAGAAATCTCTACATAATGGTTCCCACACGGGTCCTTATTTTAAGGATACACGCGATATACCAAAATGTTTTCGTAAAATGGCTCGCCCATTTCACAGTATTGACATAGATAATGTACTCTGAAGGCAGTGAGATGGGAGTGGGGGACTCGGCGAGCCCAAGGGAGGTTTTCTAAAACAAAACCGTGAAAGCAAGGGAAGATTAGAAGCGATATACTTTTACCAAAGGCGTGGTGTTAGCTGGAAAATATCTTAACGGACGACGCCGCAAGAACTGATAACCGTCTGGGTCAGATACGAGGGACGAGAAAATATATATTGCGTGTTTTTTTTACAAACAGTTTCTTTAATATCAAAGCGGTATTAACGTCCTCTCTTTGTGTTGTTAATCTCGTAGATATGTTATTTATTTATTGAGTAAGATTATTATAAATTATACATATGTACTTCATTTAAGTAGAAAATGCTATCATTCACTGGTTAGGTAGCCTTTGAGTTCCCATGAGCGTATATAAGCAATCTAATGGAATTGATGAATTTTAAAGATGAGAGGTGATACTAATTAGTGGTCTTTACTGTGCTTTCTGTTCCAGGAACGGATTAGTCAGTATGTCGAGTGACATATATAATCACGGAAGTACATCTTGTTTAACATAGGATCATTTCATTATCATTGTTCACCTTGAAACCATTACCTCTATATAGCCCGATATCCCTTGACCACGTAGCATCAAAAGCTCCAAATGATTTCACCGCTACCTAATCCTTTGTGTAATCAATAAGCTTTCTACCTAATCTCAAAACAAGTGACGGCACACTACTAGTGTGTACATAAACCCAAAAATGTAGATGTGTCCGTTTAGCTACTTATCCCACCCCTCAGTTGCTTGTTTTGTTTAAAAGCCCTCGACACCATGTGGCACTGTAAAAACAACCCGAGTCGTCCCGTCCCCTTTAATCCAGGACACACAGCCGTTCAAATACCCTTCACTCATTTGCATAAGTCCTGTCCGTCATAAGATGGGTTGTAAAACTTTAATAAGACTTTTTGATGGTAGCTCTCACAGATTTAATTTGATTATACGGGATTATAATGATTGACGGTGCGTTTAAGTGATTTCGATAAAAATCTTTATTCTCTCTTATTTTTTTGTTGACCGTCATATATTTGTATTGTTCCAACAAACCACTTTAAAGTAACATGTGCAAATTCAGACAGTTAAAGTGGTAATGTGAAATAAAAATAGCGAAGTGTTTGTACAACTGAATTGAAATTGCTATCGGAACTTTTATTACCTCCTATATATCTAAGTTGAGCGTGTAGATACAAAAATGGCTACAATTGGCTAAAAAGCGACATCACGCCACAAGTTCATCCAATAAATATTCCTAACTGCCGTATCGTAAGGAAACAAATGCTCGAAAACACAATGATGGCCGTCGACAAAATACAATACTGCTCAGAACAAGTGAAGCGTGTCCAACATATTCTGTTTGTTGCGAAAATTGTGGGTTTCATGTCTTTCTCAATGTTTTGTATCTTTCTTTCAATGTTGTTTGTTCTGTAATAGCCGTAATCGCTGTTACAGTGACTCTGGTTCGTTGAAATATTTTAACTGACCGGAAAGTGTGACACATGACTGCGTTTATTTGTTTATCGTGTCAAGAAATGGTTTCCCGTCATGAATATAGGACAATAAAAATAACCTATGGATAGTTTCGTGTACATTTTAATGCTAATGCTACTAACTAATATAACGAATGAACAAATATTTGCTTAACAAGCACCTACTTTAAAATTACTATTCGTGTTAAATATCATGTACCGACCTAAATTCGTGTATTATTTAAAAGTTATAACTGTTAAGTTTTAAGCGCTTATGCCATAAAAACGAATACAGTTATTATATAATTTATTATTTGTATCCAAGAAAAATTCATGACGAAGTTGTTTTCCTTTAGGAAAATGTAAGACGAGAAACGATATATTACCCAGGCATTGATAAAGCGCCCTTCGGCAATCCATAATTTCTAAGAAAATTATACGCGGCCAACTTGTTCCCACAACATTAATTCGTAAGTTTCCAAGGAGGCTCCTTTTATAATATTTTTGCATGCTGTCGAATGAAGTTAACGTAAAGTATATTTGAAATAAGGAAAAAGTGCCGTCTTTTGGGATTACACACAAAATATTTTCCCTCGAAGTTTATCTTAGTTCACGAGTAAAGAATATCGTCAACGTAGCGCCGGTCAGCGAAGCAAACGCAACGGAACGACGTTATCTTTATAGGCGGGTACCTATGCCTATTATTCTGATATCACACTTCCTTAGGGTTTTGTGAGTACATGCCAGAGTCGGCAGCTATGAGATGTGCAATATATCTTCTATCGCGCTTAATAAAGAAGACATGGCTTGCTCGGGAAGTTGCTAACGAAAGTTTGCTGATGAAAAATGTCGATCTATTTTTCTCCGTCGTCGGTGTAATTTGGATCATATGGTTGGTTGCGCGATTGCGCACCGAAGAGATTATAATAAAGTTTGAACAGAATGAAGGGTCATTAATTTTATACAATATTATAAGGAGTTTGATGGAAAATACTTTGGATGTTTCATATCTTGGATATGCTACTTACATTTAAGGCTAACCTCACACTAGTAGCAATATTAGTTGTTTTATATTTGAGGAAAACATATTAATGATAAAACTGACGTTGAACTTGACCAGACAATAATAGTGTAGTCTCGAATACTATTGAAAATATTGGTTACCAATGATGGGTCCATACACGAGCATAGATATTATAATCATATTGAAATCATAAAAATTAGTGACAAATTACATAATTATTATAATTGCCAGTAAAAGCAAAATAAATCATTTTAAATTACTAAAAAAACAAATGGCCGTCTTATACGGGTCACTTAACCAACGAATTTAAATATAGAGCGGGACTAAATTTGCGACAAAAAAATGATTTCAAAAGGTGCCTTCCTACTTTGCCTAACATACCGTAGCGAATTGGGAATAACAGTTTAGAAGGAACACTTCGTTACGGACAAAATGCGAGGGCAAACGATCTCAATGACAGGATCCCAAATGAAATTTGTAAAGGAAAATCTATTTTCATTTAAATTTTTACTATTAAGAAAATCTCTTAATTAATGTATGTACTCTTTGTTATTGCGCTGCAAAATATTGTCATTCGAGTTCGCAAATGGAATTGCCGTGTTTCTCGTGAAAGTCTTGTAGACACGTTTAAGTATGTACTTAATATAGCTGTATGTTATTGAGAATGTTTTGCAGCTACAATGAAACTATAGCTCTGAACTATTTTAGTATCTCGATTATATGAGTACAGTATATTCTAGCTAATGCCTGCGGCTCCCTCTATGTAATCGTGAACAAAGATGATAAAAAAATAGATCCCAATGCAGCATCATAAATTTAGTTTAGTATAAAGTTGTATCAACTTAATTCGTTCCTTCAACTATGTGTTTTAAAATCACATCGGCTTATTGCTCCCTTGAGATACAGAGAGCTATTAGTTGATTCAGTACATCTCTTTATTGTACGGACCGCTCATGTAATACCGAAGTCATAGTAGTCATAATATGGATAACATCTAACATCAAGATGTTTCGTAAATAGCCCAGCCAAACGGATCGATAGATATAATTAAGATCGCCTTTATCAAGACCGAAATAGTTGCAACGTATACATAGATGTATACGTAGCTACGAATTCTCGTAGACCGTAGCTATTCTACGAGTCTACGTGGCGTAGATGTACTAGAAGCATTACATTAATTATCATCTTATTACTGTCTCACTGTCGTACGCCTTCCCCAGAAATAGGAGAATTAATTCCTTACTCTATCACCCAAGGTGGAATAGTGTATTCTACATTCGAGTTCACATCTGTATGCCATATTTGCTGGTAATTTGATATCTGGGTCTCGTGGCTGATGCTTAGAAGAAAACATTTATTTTCATACTTCATACTATATATTCATATAATTACATACTTGATAAATTATTGATTTAGGGTTAATGTTTAGAAATCAGTAATATAATGAAATAATTAACCAATCGACTTATTACTAGACGTTCACATTGTGCTTTCGGTTCATTGGATCATTGTCATAAATGTTAGCCCTCTAAGTTATTGCCGATCGTGAGAAAGAAAAGAGAAGAGAGAGAGAGAGAGAGAAAAGAAAAGGACAGCAAATATTCTCCTGCAAGAGAAAATCGAATCAGATTCGCCTCCTATTATGTGCGACTTAAATATAGCCAGCAAAATGCGGCAGCAGTACACCTCTTTACGCTTTCAGTATATACAATGGTTGTGTTATTTATGCATGCGAACTAAGCTTAGAGAAAATCACTTCACTCTTATATATACAAACATAAGTATAACGTATACTCAGAGTATTCACTTGCACAACTTATTTGTGCCGAGATTGGCCTACATCAGGGATTTAACTGAATGCGATGGTAGTTTGCTCTCGGGGCCGGACGTAGAGGCATTTAGGAAATTTGCATGCCAATACTATCAGAAGCGAATCTAACGAAGAAACTTTAGGGACCCTATAAAGTGTTATTGTACGTTGGATAATTATGTACCGAAGGAGAACGGAACCTATGTAAATTAGATAGTTTACGTTGAATCGATTTTGGAGTATTTTCCTTGATATTTATTTATATTTTCGCTTCTATCATATATAAGTTAGCTAAAGTACTAAAGAGACAGCCGTGCTGACAACGTAGATTGTGTAGTAGTTCAAGCGGTAGAAGCTGCCACTGCGCCAAGTGTTGGAATTCGATCCCTACACGGTATAAAATATTATGTGATCCTTAAATTATTCCGAGTCTGGATATTCTTTGTGTCCGTTGTTTTAGTGTTTGTAAAGTACCCCGCGATACAAAATTAGTTATTTAATTATTCCTAGTGCTAAAAAGTGGTCAATCAGTACAAAAACAACGAAATCATTTCACTAACATAATGTGTAATACCAGCTTAGATTTATTTAGATTATTAATTAACAAAATATTATTAAGCTGTTTGGTACATTTGTCTTTGCCTGATTCGCATAGCTAAATTGCACATTTGACACACAGATTTACAGGTCAAGCAAAGGGATATAGGGGTTTTTAACTCGGGGTCGTAATTGCAGTGCGTACGCCTACTGTACATGAAGTCTAGGGTTCAATTTCCTGGACGGACAAAGTGTCATTGGGTTTTTCGGTCAAAAAATTCTCAGTAGCAGCATGGAGTCTGAAATTATGCTCGGTAGATAAAAATAGGTTCGCCTTCCATCAGGCAAGATGTTAAACCGCAGGTAATTAAAAATGGGCGTAACACACCTCTGCCTACTCCTTGAAAAATATAAGTGAGAGCTCGTGTATGTATTTCAGATCTTTACAACAGCTCGCACATTACTATGTGCGAGCTGTTGTAAAGAGTTTCGCGTAATACTTTACGCGAAACTTAAAAGCATTGATTGCCATCGAAGAATATATGTATATAATAGACGTAAATCTATATTGCGCTTCTGTAGTAAATTCTTTGATAATTGCGTAAGAGATCTTTATACTTTATAATATCGGATTTTGATGGGTTATTTATATTACGCAATATCGCAATGTACGAAAATATGATAAACATCTAAGATATCAATTTAATCCTTACCGCAAAATTAAATGTTTCTTGCATAGTAATATTCCTATAGCAAGTTGAAAACCGTTTATTATACGTAGTTTCTTGGCACTACATTTTCAAATCTTATCTTAACTTATATTATAACTCACATTAATAAAAAGTTATCTGATGATGTTCTAAATATACTAAGATAAAGGGTTTTGACTACATGTATCGTAGTGATGTCGCAATTATAATAATATACAACATATTTTTATTTAAATAATAAAAGGTACAATAATTTACAATAAATGTTCCAGGTTACTGATTGTTCTCGTGTCAATCACTAGATAATCACAAAAACAAATGTAATTTACAGATAGCCACTCTGAGTCTGGGTGGCCTTATATCCGTTCTTTTGATACTTGTAAAAATTTTGCAATTGAGGATCTATTCCTAGAACGATAAATAAATGTTATGCTTACGTAAAAGGCAAATGCAGCAATATGTTTAAATGTTTTACTAAACAATAATGTATTATCTATCTGTTTGAAAGAAGGCTTTCAGATATATAGACCCAGAACAGAGTCTATGCTGCTATTATACTTAACAAACACAAATACAAACAATACTAGTTACAATATGTACCACCATTTCTTATAACGTTGTTACATAAGCTAGAACGACAGAAAAAGCTATATACGATGTACTGCGCTATCTCATTTGCTCGTACGCTGTAACTGCCATAGTGTTGCCTGGACCTTAATCTCTACAGTTGCGTGTTAGATAATAGTGACGTCATCGTAATTGTACGGATAATCAAATCGGCACCAGCAGGACAGTTAGTCTCATTTTAGAGTCAATTCAAATTATTCATTCGAGAATCCACACCAATATTATAAATGTAAATCTAAGTTTGTTTGTTACGTTTTATCAACTTAATTCACATATATGTATGTTTTCAGGGATAGGATTCTTTTCATCCGGAAAAATGAACTATTACTAATCTAAACTATATTTACGCGAGAGAAAACAGCAGCGATAGCTGAGTGGGGAGACCAACAGACTGCAATGCAGAGGGTCTCGGGTTCGAACCCACGTCGCGCACCTCTGACTTTCGGAAGTTATATGACTTTTCGAAATTATGTGCGTATTGATTGACAATTATCGCCTGCTCAGTGCCTCTGAGAGCACGTTAAGCCGTCGGTCCCGGCTGCCATGAACATCTATGGCAGTCGTTATTAGGGAAGTCGACACAAAATATCCCACTTGGTCGAAGTCTCGCCGGTCTGTACTGACTGGCCCCCACACAAGATAAGATAAGATAAGATACGCGAGCGAAGCTATGGCCAAGATCTAGTACTTAAATATATACATGTAATAATATAAAACATCAAATTGAGACGAAATATAACATAAAACAAAACAACCCACTCCAATGGAAGTTATTAATAAGCAAGTTCTGAGTAAATAACTCTACGAATATTATTCGAAGTCACATTTCACACTGTTTAGTATTCAGGAAACACAATGAGACCGGTGGTCGTGGAGAACAACTGGCTTTTATTGTACTAGCCACTTATATGTAATAAAATTATATGGACACTGCCACAAGCGTATGGTTCGTTGTATGCTTTGTAATAATGATGTTGTGTTTTATGGGAATCGCTTAAATGCAACATTTTGCTGCGAGATTTTGTTATACGCATACACAATTGCTCACAGTTTATTTGAGAGCAGAAGTTGATTTATGTTAATATTTTTATAACTCGTATTTATATATACACATTTATATCTGTAGAAACTGTGTCTATGTGTTACAGATGTTTTATGAACGAATTGAAATCGACTATTCATAACTGAATCCTAAAACAGTGGCATGTTTCTGTGTGCAAGCGCGTGTATGTGTGCCTGTTTACACTCACACATAAGCAGTGTGTGAGTGTGTACATACATACATAGATTCACGCCTGTTTCAGAGGTAGGCAGAGACTACGGATTTCCATTTGCTACGATCCTAACACACTTATCTGACTTCATTCACTTTCATAACATTCCTCATACACGAGTGAGCGTGTATGAACCGATTTTAATACAGTTTTTGTCGGCATGTGTATCAACTTAAAATCTTATTTAATCCAGTAGAACTCTAGACATGGTGGACAAAGACGTCACGGGCGAACTATAGACTATAACTCGGACGGAGTCGTTGGCAAAGGCTTTATTAATTAATTAAGATATAGAAATGAATTTGTACTTTATCTTGTCGGCGCCACTTTAATCGGTTCGTTCATGCAGACTACCAAAGTTACGTAATCGGTTGGAGCATGAATCTACTTTTAATAATTTTGATATAATGTTTTAGACATATGGTTGTGTTATCTATTTTAGTTGTATGCTGCGTCTGAATTCAGCAAACAACTTACACCGGAATACCAAAAGGATTCTCTATTATTGTTAGGCAACAGCGAATAAAACAGTACTGGTAACTGTACTATTCTTTGTTGGGTAACATTAATAGAGAATCCTTTCTATACACTACAGTGGTTAAACTAAAAGTGTAATATAAATATACACACAATTTAAACCGCACTTAACTGCAAAAGCATCTCTTTGTAGTGTTTGTGTGCCAACAGAGTAATTAGGGTTGAAACTAGCCCAAAAGTGCAACTTAAATGAATTAAAATTGGCATAACTTGTAACAGTGACTTTATAGCGACTGAAGCCATTGACCTGTAAATATACAATAGAATAGATTGAAACAAAAGAGTATATTGTTTCGAAGCGCAGTCTATTACAAAAAATGACATTTTTATTTTAAATATTTACTCGGTATTTTTGTTTTGCAATTTGGCAACAATGTATGTTATAGACATATCAGATTACTGCAGATATTTCTTTTTACATCAAATCTAACATTGATATCGTATATTATATCTTAGAAATTATATTTTTAAATAAGTTGCTCTCAAGAAATTTCTTTAACAAATTATTATTAATATTCTGTTAACCTCTACAGCTAAGCTAAATGCTTGTAAAATAATTAAATTTACGAAGATAATGTAAGCAAATTTGACAACTAAGCGATTGGGCTAACGCCACTACAAATGTTGTTATATATATACTAACAATGGCCATATAAACAAAATGAATCCTTCGTTTTAATATTTCATAAGATCTAGAGTTAATAACCTTCAAATATTTATTCTTTAAAGTAGTTCGCACGTACCAAACTATATTTAACTCCGAGCACATAATAAAACAAATCAAAAGAAACATCAACAATAAACTAAAGACGCTCATCTCAACCAGATTGAACAATTTAAAACAAACGACAACTATCATAAAGTCAAGTTTTCAACTCAACTTACTTTTAACGAGGCGAGATGAATATATTTCAAGAATGTACAGTCTGCGTCTCATCTGCGGCTGCCTCTGAATAATGGACCGCATTAATAAACAGGAACGGTTTCTACAAAGTTGAGGCAAGACCGTATAAGAGAATATAATTAATTACTATAATAAGTAGATATGCGGCTGCGACAGAAACTATCACTCAGGATTGAGTGGGATTGCGACGGCCGGGAAACGTTCTCCGCGTACCCAACTCAGCTCTAATACTCGCTACATGCGTTATATATATAATGATAGTACTAAGTAAGTACTACGTCATAGAGGTAGTGTACCGCGTATGCTCATTACTCAAGGTGCGTGTTAGTGCATGAGTAATTAATGTGGAGCCTATGCATAGAATATGTAAATATGTTGTTCGCGACATCAATTTCACTCTGATAATAATCAACATAATCGATCAATGATGGCATCGATATATTTGTATGTCAAAATAGTTGTATTCCTTTGTTGGTAGAGTTGGCTAAGTTTACTGTCTACTATTAAGCCCCGTGTTCGATTTGTTAGATAGACAAAATTGTTATTAGGTTTTTGTAAATTTTCTGTAGCAACGCGAAGCCTAGCGTGCTGAGTAAATGACAATAGAATACTTCCTATATTACATTGGCTACTACGTTTTACATATTAAGTATTATTGTATATTTGTAATCGAACGCAGTGTATGCAGTAACACATGCTATTGATTAATACGCGACTACACTGACGCGGTGTTGCGTTACCCGCTGTCTCCCGTTTCTTGCCGTTCTTCATTCATGTTTTAGATTTCTGTTTCTGTTACTCGTAATGTAATGTTATATACCTAGCATACTAGATTTTACCCGCGGTATCACTCGCGTAAATGTAGAGTTTAGTTAGGTTAGGTTACTAACAAAACTATGAAAGGTAAAGGAATATGTCCTTTTCTGTTCCCTTGACAACGTGTATGCAAAATTTCATAATGATCGATCGAGTAGTTAAGGTGTGGAATCGTAACAAATAAACAAGCAAATAAACTCACATTCAATCAATCAATCAATCAATCAATGGTTTATTTGGGAAAATGGGTACAGTATTGGTATTACAAATATTCTTTATGTTTCTCCATAATCAACCTTAAGGCATGCAGATATTATATAAAGAAAAAATACAATGTCTAAACGAAATTAAAATAATCAAAATTAATAATGTAAAATAAATTCATAATGTCAAAATCAGGATTTCAATGTTATTTTACATTAATTTAATTTACATTATAATATTAGTTAGAATGTTACTTCAGAAAAAAGTAGCTTTCTTACAATGAAAGTATTTTTATAATCGGCCCGGTAGACTTTGAAATTCATTACGAACAAAAATAATATTATTTTATCCTTATAATACTAGTGTAATGAAACTTACTTCTTATTAATGAATATAATATAAATATATACAACAACCGTTTAATGATAGCGCTGTTACAAAATTGTTTTAATTTCTGCTGGACTAAAACAAACAAAATTAAATTACTAACGCCGGTAAAATACATGGCACGGACGTGCCGAAACTAAATAATACATGTACCTAGACAAAGAAAACATATGCGGTAGGTTTTGTTAAAGCCTTCCATCTACGAGGTAACATTTGTATTGTGCAACATGACTATTAATATCTGTGTATACTGAAGAGCTTCTGTGCTTTATTATAGAGTACCTCCTTGATTGTGTTCTAGAATATGCACCCTTATTACATTTCAAGAAGTGTTATTTAGACATATGGATCACATTTTGATATTTCAAAGTCTTTTATGTCTTTACTATATTTTGCCCTAGCTTTGCTCGCATAAATGTAGCATAGGTTAATAATAGCATTTTTTTTTCTGGATGAAAGAAAATGAAAATAATGGTTTATGCACCGCATGCCGAAAAAGCTTTCGGATAGCAAAACTTATCGTTGTAATTTGGCCAAATAACCATCAATGCGGGTGTTTGTAATCTTGTAATACATATGAATAACGTAACCGATATACACTTCAGTTTTCAGTATTTTAACCATATTATAATCTGAACTAGAGGCTAATGAGTTCTTTGAATTAAATATATTTTTGTGTCATATCGATATTATATATACATATATATATATATATAATATAGATCATCCTAGCAAGGTAATAACAATAGTCTTGACTTCCGTGCCGTCGATATCATTATCTATGGCACGGGAGTCAAGATATTTACAATAAGCTTCATAAAAAACTAAAGTAAATTAAAAATTTATCTAACGTTCAAAACATGATTGCACTCGATCGAGAAACATTGACTGCAACGCCAAGCAACATGTTGCACAAATGTTTTGAGCGTAAGCTGAACTTTATAACGTAGTAGCTTTGAGTCGGTGCCAAAAAAGTTGGCATAGTGGTCGTCGACCGCGAACGGCCGCTGGCGACCTAAGTAATTCATAGTTTCCAATCTGTTAGTACGGACACTGAATTTATGCAAATTAATAAAATAGTTCGAACAACTGTAGTGTTGTACTACAATATTGGCAAGTTAGGAGCAAAATGGAAACTGATAGATATTGAACATTTTGGTTAAATGAAAGAAGAATAATAATATTATATAAAAGTGAAGTATGACTGCACGGATGACGTGTGGTATAAATGGTCGCCTCACAGTAGTGAGGTGATTATATAACCCGACGTGAAGGCAATGGCCTCGACGTCAAGTAATGTAGGTTCGATCCCCAAACTAGACAAAAAATAGTTTTTATGAGTCTTGGAGTTTAGTGTGTCCGTTGTTTGAATATTAGTAAAGTACCCCGCGACTTACGAATTCAACCTGGTGTTGAAACTGACTTAAATAAAAACAGATATAAGACTAGTTATACTGAGTATGGATCTACAAGGTTTTGCAAATTTAAGATTATAGCAAGTTAACATCGTCAGTCTCTGCTTTTAACCCTGAGGAAGAGGGTTTGCTTATTGTTCAATTTCAACGCATGCTTGTAGTTTTTACAAACAGAACAATGAAAATTAAATATTTTCATGTATGGTTTACATTTCAAAGTGAGATTTGTACTGGCAAATTCATATTGAAACAGTTATCGTATTGACTTTAAATGTATAAATATTAACATTTATTTGTAAACAAATATGTATTTGTTCAAAATAATGTTTGAGTATAATTATATAGTACTCTCACGTGTTCATCTGCGAAGGGGTAGTTAATATTATATTAGGTCCTATGTGGCGATTGTATTGCTGTCTACAGAGCTCTATAGGTACTAGATTTCCTGCTGCTGAGAATTTGGAAATCCCTATAACACTTTACCCTAATAATAATAATCAAGAATTGTACCCGAGACATCATGGACATAACAGGCAAATATTTCTAAAAGAACGAGAATCTATAGTCCCTTGTAATTTACTTTAAAGCTTTGTATTAATAAATTAAACAGAGCAGATTAACTACTCAATCAGTCACCCTTAGCAGATGTCCTATCGCTTTTGCTATGGCCTTGTCGAGGTTATCATCCGTTTATTGGGAGCACTCTTGTAGATTTGGCCTAGTTTAATCAGGAATTCCAAGCTACCATTATTAAATATTAGGTTTTATTCACGGGTTCGTTTGGGAAAAGTACTTTTTTTCTGCATACAAGGTAGCCTTTGTCCCTTTCTGTACCTACCTCTGACAACGAGTATGCGAAATTTTATGATAATCGGTCGAGTAGTTAAGGCTTGAAAGCGTAACAAACATACTCACATTCGCATTTATAATATTAGTAAGGATTGCAAATAGCGGTAAAATTTTGCTAGTAATTGTAGGCGGACCATGTCGATCTTATAATAGTTAAAATTAGATTCGATTCTGACTTGGATAAAAAGGCCAAACCTTGTAAAAAAAATATTCAAAATAGAGCGCCAATCTAGTCTCACTGTATTAAATCGCTAAATTAAAATAAGCGTCAAATGTAAATTGCATTTCACTTCATATTGGATTAGACTAGATCAAAATTCTGTACCAAATTTTTTTTTCTTCTTGCATTACTCCTGAAAAAACGTTACAATATAGGTGACAATCATGCTCCATATTGAATATAGATTATAGAAATGTAATCCATTCCTCACTTTGCTCAATAGTTTGTAATCCTAACGTTCAAATACAAAATACCTGACCCAGTATCTTACACAACTTAAACGAGCTCAACGAACCTAAGTTGACAGGTCTACTCATTGTGAAGACAAAATTATGGCTCGAAGCTTTGTGAATGTAGACAGAGGTTACGATTAGGTACGGTTAGGTTAAGTACCACGGCCACTTATGTCAGGACTTATTACTTCGGTCCCTGAAAATACAAAGCAGAAACATCTACCCTACATCTACCCATCTACTAAATCAAATTAGTTCCCTAAGTTTTGACATGTTGTTTGTAGTTTCTTCGTAGGTAGATTTTCTTAAGGATTTGAGCTATAAGTTAATGTAAGTTACCAAATTTTTTGGATGGAATTTGAAATATGTCTATTGATAAAATCATCGGTTTTTTTTTCGAATAGAGCAAAGTGTTATTGGGCTTATCTATATGAAGCAGCACGGAGCCTGAAACTGGGTGCGGTTAAAAGCAAAATGCTAGCCTCTTATTGGGTGGAACCAAAACAATAATTATTTGAAAATGTAGCTGTGAAACATCTGCCTACCCCTTTACGGGTAGTAGCGTAAATTAACAGAATTGTGACATTAATAATAATTATATTAGCAATTATCATACTCATAACCCTATACTTGTCCATTGCTAGGACGCCTCTTAAATTGTATTCCACTTAGCACAATACTAATAAAAATATTTAGCAGATAATATTGTCTTCTGTTTACGCGAATGTTATTTATTGAAATTAAACTACTATATACGGATTTTAACGCGTTGTTTATTTATCACTGTATTACAAAATTTTGAAAATACTACTACTACTATTGATTTTATTTTACTAATTTATAAGCTAATAAAATTATTTAAACTATTAAATCTATTTATTTTTGGGTTACACTTTCCCCGACGTTTCGGTTGCTTTTCAGCAGCCATGGTCACGGGGAGACTGTAAAAGACTGGCAAGTAACAAAATTATTTTCATGAAATTAATATAACTACGTCTCTCTATTTTGTGCTGTATTTTAATGTACAGTGGAGCTTAGACCTAAAATTTATAGTTACATAACTCGATAAAAACTTAGCTATCTTCTACGCTATTTAAAGCTGCTTAAAGGCTGAAAACATAATACTAGCATATCTCTTCCCTCAAGTTCCTGGCACAAGTTTCCCTATAAATTACCTTTTTACTACGCCAAGTTCCTCAGAAAACAACTATTCTGTTGTTGTCCAAACAAAGTTCCTGTTATCTGGCCAATCTGTTACTGAATATTTGAATTTATGCAAATTAATAAATAGTGCACAGACAAGCTCGCTGTTGCCTGGGGCTAAGCGAGCGGACGACCTAATTGAAGTGGCTCACTGAAATTCGATCATAGAAGAGCTATATTATTAAGTAGGTATATTTAAATATTGTAGCTATTTGGTCGTATAAAATAAAATGTGCAACGTATCGATAAAATATTAAGGCATTAAACTGGATTTGATATTACACAGTATAAAGTAGTATAACCTGTAAAGAGTAAGGCAGATATACTATATATTAAGGTTTTGACAACTGTTTTAGGTTTCATATATTTAAAAGTGGTTTTTTTGTTATCTGCAAGATAAATGAGGTTCTTTTAAGCTTTGTAGATTTTTATCGTAACAAAAATGTAGTCGTAACCGACTTCTTATTGGAGTTTCCTGTTCATATTAATGATTTGTTTTAACATAAAATACAAATAAAATTAGAATTTAGTGAAAAGCGTTATGATACGCTAGTAATAAGCATATAAATCATCGACCGTCTATTGCGTTTTTGCATAGCATTCGATTCTTATCTTTAGACATGGTCACATTGACCCTTTCATCATATCTAAATGATGTTAACTGAGCATAGGCTTTTTGTAAAGATCTCTATAGTTTTATTTATTACAGCTTGCGTTGTTTAATGTAAGTACCGATCAAACAATCTATGTATCTATCAGGACCGGCGTTATTCGCTCCTATTTTTATGTTCCGCTTGCAGAGGGAACAATGGCAGCTATCATTTCTAGGCCAACAGTCATACAGCAAATATGCGGCTGCAGCTATTCAAATAAATACAATAGTTTCAGCTGAAACATGTACATAATTGTCGCGTTGTATTATACATAACCACGCTATTGCAGTTTTAAGTGCTTAATGCACGTTATATTATTATAACGTAACTGCGTAAAATTAATTAGTTATTTTTACTTGATTAGGTCGTTAATCCAGGGCCATTACTGTGGAAAAAATGCTCGTAATTATTATTCATTATGATGAAACACCTTGGAGCAACGGTTGTAGGAATATAGAGTCGGGCTATATACAACCGTTGCTTCAATGTGTTTAATTGTACTCTTACTCGCATATACGACGCATATAATTGGCGTTGAATACATGTACATGCTACTCACGCAGTCTACTTGCGATAGTTACTTGCACGAATGGCTAGCTTTGGACGTTTAAACGATCCATACAATTCGCACAAATACACCAACTTGCGCATGTTATGAAAGTTTTGTTTATTAAGGCAATCTAGGAATGATGCGATCGAGGGGACGTAGATTCGAATTCTATATATTGTTCTATCGACTCATGCGATAAAGATCTCTCTCTCTCTCTCTATGGTCGGTTCCTCATGTCTGAGGATCGTGATCATCGTTGGATAATCTACACTTGGATGGAACGATTTGCCTCCATCGGTTCCTGTTCATGGCACTTCTGACCACCGAGCTAAGTTTGGTTGAAGATGAGTGCTTTACTTGATCGGTCCATCTGGTTGGGGACCGTCCTCGATCTTTCTTGCCCTCTGTGTTCCCAACTACGATCAGCTTTTCGAGGTTCTTATCTCCTCTCCATACTATGTGGCCAAAGTATGTCAAAATGCGCTGGTGACAAATTCTGGATAGGAAGATTTTTATTCCAAGCTGCGCAAGAATCGATGCATTGGTGCGTTTGGTATTCCATGGTATCCGCAGCATACGCCTCCAGCACCACATCTCGAATGCATCAATTCTCTGTCTTTCTTGAGCCAGTATTGTCCACGTCTCCACTCCGTACAGAATAGGAATATTGGGAATATTAAAGAGCGTATTAACCGGACTTTGGTGTTAATGGTTATTTCCTTCTTTTTCTAGATGTTATTAAGTCGGGTCATAGCGTCCCTAGCCATTCCAATACGCTTCTTTATCTCCGGTACACAACTGCCGTCATTATAAATTTGTGCACCCAGATACAGATAATGGTCCACAACGTCGACTCCTGGGATGACGTCTGTGGTGTTGGAGAGTTTTCTGACACGATCTACTACCATTATCTTCGTCTTGCTCTTGTTTACTGCGAGACCCATGCTGTTGCTTTCGGACTTGTTGTGTCCTCCACAGATGTAGCGAGGAGGGTCGTGTCGGCGGCATACCTGAGATTCGATATCCTTTTCTCGCATACTGAGAATCCCTTATCCCAATCCTCAAGTACCTTCCGGATGATGTATTCCCCGTATATATTGAACAGAGTTGGGGATAGGATGCAGCCTTGTCGCACGCCTTTTTTCGTCGCGAACACATTGGAACAATCGGTGCCGATTCTGACAAAGGAACGATTCTCGGCTATAAAGATAGTTGGTTGGAAACTTATACATTGCTTTCATGATACCATATGCGAGAATTTAGCTGTAGAAGTAATCAAAATTAGTTGTGATATGTAACATGAATTACTTCAGATCATTATAAAAAAATTTACTTTAACTTTTCCAAAAAGAAAAAGCCAAACGTGTGACGCAGTATTAAAAATTAAACGATAGATTCGTTCGTAGAACAGATTGTTTCTAGATGCTCGCATTCCAGGGAATATTGATTATTAGTTTTGTTGTTAATTGTGTTTTCTGCGCTCCTCCTTAACCTATTAAGTGCCAGTGGCACACCGGTGGCTAGACACAAGGTTTCCAATCATATCTGGCATTCCAACAATTGACAGATTAAAGGATTTTAACCCAAATTATTCTACAACGGTTTTCAAGAGTAGTACGTCTTGCTTATTGCATGCCTTCCGATTGAATATCAAATATTACTTGCTAATTTTATAAGCGCTCGTATATCAAAGATTTTGCGATTGCCTCGTGGCACTGTGTCACTCGGTCACTGTACAGTTATGCTCCGACGTAGCTGAGGTGAAATTGCCGTAATCTTTGAGCTAAGCAGGTTAGCTCTATAGATTGCTATTAGAACACAGGTTAATACTGTATTAGAATAGGATTGGCAACGTCGCCTACATTAGTTAGGAGTTTTATCAACCTACCTAACCAAGGGGTAGAGGTATACTACATAGACTATGTATAATAATTACGATCGACTGATTGTTCGCGCAACACGCAAAACCACTAAACAGATACTGGTGCAGTCTTAGCGGTTTAGTAGCTTGGGAATCCATTCATAATTTTTGGTTACGTTTTGTCTTATTCCGTTTGGTGGAACCGAGACTACATTATATGATGAGATTCATGTAAATGACGTCGCAAGAGAGCTATTTGGGAATCGGTAGCATCAACCAGTGCAAATTTGTAGGCTAAATTAAGTTTTACTGTTGTTATAATAATATTTTCTCTAAATCGGATGTGAATAAATAAAATTACTGTGGTTTTTTAAAATGCAGTAACACATAAATATTTTTAGTCTCAATCTCCTCCACCCGAAAGCAGCTGCTGGGCTATGATACTTATAACAATTTGCTTTAGTTCCTATAATGATATGATTAGAAATAGATTGCAATGTTAACCAAGGCGTTTATTAAATAGTTATGCTATACACATTTTAATTAACATGAATAAATTAATTAAAGTTTACATAAACATATCTCACGTATATTTGCTTGTATAATAGCTAATATATTATTCGTTTGTTTTAGCCGTGCCATATTTATCAGTAATATTAAAACGTCAGAACATTGAAACTATCATGAATGTTTACAAATATTTACGTCAAATATTTATTTTGCTCCGTGTTTAAAATAAGACGCAGCATTTTCACGACGATTTGTCAGCGAATGAGCACTGAGATACATTTCAATCTCTTTAAATATAATAAGAGAGTATAATGATCTTGAAAGCGCGGCGACGCTACATATAATAAATTCCTATTTATTACTGTAGAATATTCGCGCTTTATAGCTTTTCAAAGCGTGTGACCATATAAGATCTTTACTATTGTCCGCAAGTAAGAAAAGGCTAATTAAACCAATGACCTTATTTGTCTCATAAGCTCTTTTCCTTCTCTATATAACACACAAATATGCAATCCAGTTCTTCTGGAAATACAAATAAAGAAAGCTCCACAATGAAACTTGGGTGCCGCTTAATAGTTCTAAGAGGAAATTCCCGCGCAAACAAAAAAACATAAATAGAGGGAGTCAATTTATTTAGCTTTGCAGTGAGGTGGCATTTAAATGGCGCAATTATTTTTTTTTACCGTGGTCCTTCATTTGTCACGGTGCGTTAGCAAACAGAGGTTCAGGCACTTTTTGCCTTCGATCATTATCAACGCTTATTTACTCATTAATTTATCACTGTCCACCAAATTATCTTGTTCAGGGAGGATCAATGACCCAATTTGTGAATTTTTTACCGAAGGGGCGATTTTAAAGTTGTTTTTTGGGAGTTAATGTTTATTTTCGTGAGGATAATATACATTTGAAAAACCATTTTAAGTATTTAATATACTTAAAACTGTTAAACAATAAGAGCTTTTAAAAAATACATATGTAAAATCTGTAGGTACATAAAATTTAATTTGTAATTACCCTAACGACTTTTAAAATTGATATATCTAAAATTTATAGCTATTAGATTTATTCACAACTAAAATAAAAGTGATAACTATCAGTACTAAAAATAAACAAAATAAAACAGGGAACAAAAATCCCTTTTGTTAATTTCCAATTGGAGGCAGGATTTAGTGCAGTAAATACAATCAAAGTACGGAGCGCAGTTCAAACGTTATCTACCTATTCACATACTCAGCGGACGAACCGACCGATCGGTTTTACATTTCAACGTATTATCTGCATCGCTTTTATAATAGAATTGCAAATTTAAACCCTTTATAAGCGCTCTGCATTCGGGAACACAAATTCGCTTTTAACTTCATTTGCATTGCTGTGTCACAGTTGTGGTGACTTCCGAATGTCTAGTCCTGCACATTGCAACAGTTATTACTACAAACATGATAATTTTGTCAGCTTCGTACTGCCATGGCGTCTAATTTCCGTTTCATAAGGCCAAACATTATTTTAATGTTAAATTTATTGAGCAACCTCTATTATAATTAAAGCTGGCGTTTAATTAAACGAATTTTAGCTTACACGTTCATATTTAGAACGTTATCATTTGTTGCTGGTTATAATTAAAAACATATTTGAAGAGGTTATTGTATAAATATGAAGTTGCTAATTTGAATTTAAGATTAGATATTATTTTGTAAATTTTGGTGACTAATATGTTTTAATCTTATATTATGTTTAATTAGGTTTTGTAAAAAAAGTGTCAAGGTATACCTAATTATGTTGCCGTGCAATGCTGTTTGATTTTAGAGAAAGTCTAAACATACATGTTTTACATATTTCTGAGATGTATGTCTATGTAATTACACATAATATCCTCGTCCCATCCGCACTAGCCCCAGGGTTAAATCGGATGTCATATTATGAACCTGAGAACTTAAGACAAAGAATAAATGTATCATATCAGTCAAATATTGTTAAAATAAAACTAGGTCCACAATTTTGCAAGATTATGCCATTGCTATATAAATATAACGTAAAAACTTTTTAAAAGGACATCTTCGACTCTATGTGTAATTCCTGTACCTCGGGGGACTTTACAAACGTTCAACCGACGGACACAAAGGACATCCAGACTTGGAACAATCATTTGTGAATCATACAATTTCTGTCCCGTGTGGGATTCGAACCCACAACCACGGCATGTACTGATGAAAATACTTCGTAACATCTTTACTAATATTATAAACAGGCAATATTAGTATTTTCTATGTAGACCATTGCCATACATAGTAAATTATTTTGCATACTTATTTGTAAAGAAGGTTCCACTGGGCTCATTAAGTATCACGTTAGGGTGAGCAAATATTTTCTGTTTGTACTTTTACATTTTTGCCTCATTTCACAACTCAAATATGAAGTCACGTCATTATGATGAAGAAAGTATGAATCGGCTTAATACTATTTCAAACCTTATGTTATCTCGAAAAAAAGATGTTCAGATACATATTCAAACATACCTGAATTTTTAAAAGAAACTTGTTGTATTTTATTTTGAAATAAGATGTAACGAGATTTTTATGAAATTCTGAATATATTACTAACACTAAACTTCAATGATTTTAAGATTTAAATATAACCGCGTCGTAAAGTCTAACTTTTTCACAAAATCCACTCCAAGATTAAAACCGCGATTTGAATTCCTGATTTTGCTAAAGGATTGAAATGAAGGAATTTAGGAAAATTTACATTTGAACGCAGAAGGGAGCGACGGATTACAAGCGCTTATGAAAATTTGTATTCACGTTATGAGGACGGCGAGCATAAAACTGCTAACATTGTGTCCTGTTTCAAGATAAATTTTATTATTGAGGTTGCCACAAAGAGGTATATTACCTTTACAAAGCAAGGTATCACGTATCTCGAAAGATAAAGTCTACTAACATTATAAATGTGTACGTTTGTGGAGTTGTTTGGATGTTTGGAAGATAACAACTTTGTTATTCAAACTCATAAACTATTGAAGATTTCTGGGTGAAACTTATCACGAAAATAGATAATTTCTTGGATTAACGCATAGTCTGATTTGAGTACCGTGTGGCGTTTATGCCATGGGAGCGCATCCCGTGGAATAAACTTTACCCAAGTCGCGAGAAGAAATTAGTTTGTAATAAGTGACTTCTAAAGTTTTTCTAAGCATACTCGACTCGATAGCATACTCTAACTCTTAGTCTTGGGTGAAATTGTGTCCGAGTTATTTATTTAGACCGTTCTAGATACCCACTTGCACTTTAAAAATATTTCCAATAGGTAATAATCGATTTAACACATACGACATCTGATCAATCTATCCATTTAGATTTATTAAACTGTAAATGGATGGATTCGTCAAATCAGTTATATAGTATAGAATCCACTGTGAAACATGCTCCATAGATTTATCAATAGCATCAAAATATTCACTACCATACCAATGACGTCTTCTGCAAATCGGACACCGCCTACTTTGTAATATCCTGTCCAAATTACATTACGTCGCTCCCTGAACTGCACCTATCCTATTTGATCCCTTAGCAGACACTATTTTAATAGAAGTAACAAGTGACTCAAATTTTTTTTCCTAAGTATTATTTAATAATAATTGATTAGGACGTGGTTTTGATGAGGCATTTGCCATAACCTTGTATTTTTACTAGATTTTGCCCGCGGC
The DNA here is from genome assembly GCA_963675205.1 of Catocala nupta. Classification (NCBI taxonomy): domain Eukaryota; kingdom Metazoa; phylum Arthropoda; class Insecta; order Lepidoptera; family Erebidae; genus Catocala; species Catocala nupta. The sequence continues at coordinate 16,239,322 of OY776082.1, forward strand.
TTCACTCGGCGTAAATGTGGGTTAGGTCAGGTTAGTAACAGTGTTGTTTCCTGGATGAAAGGTACCCTATATCCTTTGACAACAACGGATATTGCAGGAGTATATACGAATGTTACAATAACTCAGTATATAGCAAACATGATTTATTAGCAGATAAACATTTCTAAAGTTACCTTCTACCGGATATATCTATATCCGCGACGGCGCGAACTTCTGTTATCCGAATGGCAGTCGAAATTCATTGCACATGCGCTAACACCCGTAGTGCGCAGATGGCAGTCTGTCCAATTAGTCATCCTGCTATCTTCAATAGCGACTGAATTGTTGCAACTAGCGGAGTGGCCCCAAACAGACCATACGACAAAAATGTCGTGTCGCACCGTTGAATTGTCTTTTTAGCCATTTTCTTTTAGTTTATTTCGTGTGGAAGAGTCTGCCGTAACCAATTATTGGTGAAAGTAAGAATGAGCCGGTTAACCCGGGGAAGTAAACCCTCTTACAGGCGACCAGCGGGAGAGTAGTAACACCCAATACTTTATTCCTAAGAAGTAAAAATACCTGAGGCAAAAAGAAAGTGTAAAGCATTGCTTATTTCTTGAATTATGAATCTATAAATGCTTAATACTATCAAGTACTGTTGTTGGTTTATTGACTGCACGCTTTATCTCAGTTATGGGAGCGTATCTGGCATTATGTTATTAGGTATCTCGAGAGGAAATTCACAGTACCAGCATGCAGTATGAACTATTGCCCGGTCGACTGCAATGTATTTGGTTCCCAGTAATAGTGACTTAAACATAGTCTATTCAAATAGGACATTTTTGTTTTTAATATTCACCCTGACATGAGACTAATGGTACATGTCATTGTGTGATTACACCTACTATGCGCACAACATCTAAGTTTGTAACTTTTATACATGATCCAAAAGATCATAAGACTGAAAGTGACAAGAAACAAAATTTGCTTACCCACGAAAACAAAGGAAAAATATTAGACGAAAGTATACGACCGTAGCAAGTGTGAGGAACAATCGACCTCCACTAAGTAGGGCAATACATTCAGCGGCCCTTCCCGACACATGTGGAGCCCATAAATTCTATTCCACACCTGTAAGTGCTAGACCGTGCCTAGATAAAGAAATTTAATATTGCGCTCTGATTTATGATTTGTTATACTAGTCGACGCGGTAGCGAATAATGCTCGCTCTCTTACTATCTTCAGTGTACGTCCTAGCTTTCTCTCTCAGACTTAGGATATTGGTAGACATTAGGAGTGGGATTCAGTGTTCAGTAATTTAGCCGTGTGGCACTAAAATCTACACAATAACGTCGCGAGAATATCTATCTTGCTTACTATTTCTTTCTTATATTTTTGTGTCTATATTGTGCCAGTGTTAAACAAAAGTTATTGTTTTCTTTTAGGTGTGATCTGCAGCCAATATTTAGTAGATAGCCATGTTATTACTCGTATCTACGCATCTACTGTATAACGATCCTTACGCGTATGATTTGATTCATTAAAAATTCGGCGGCGTAGTGGTTAGTGTAACCGACTGCCACGCCTGAGGTCACGGGTTCGATTCCAGCACAAGTCAAACATTTGTGTGCATGAACATGGATGTCTGTCTTGATCTGGGTGTTTCTATGTATAATATGTATGTATTTACAAAAAAAAAAGGTATGTATGTATGTTTATCCATTGTCTAGTACCCATAGTACAAGCTCTGCTTAGTTTGGGCTAGATGGTGTTGTGTGTATGTAGTAGAATATTATTATCATTATTATTCTATATATGTACCTATACTGCTATAGTAGTTTATTTGCTTTCTTATATTATACTAGTTTTTGGTCGCGGCTTTGCTCGTGTAAATGTAGGTTAGGTTATGTAACTAAACTTTTTAAATGCTAGGGGCTGATTAATAAACATTTTTGTAATTTACTATCGATATGTTTATTTCCTTATACCCCTCACTACATGGTCCAGGACCTTGGTGCGCAAAGTGGTATGGGATATTCCTTGGTGACATACAAGAAATAATTGCTGCGGAATACCTTGTTTCTCTTCTGTGTTTTCTTTCTTTTTATTTTTTTAATAATATAGTTCATATCATATGTAGTTTGTAATACCTATTACATAGTTTAATTAATGCAAGTAAATAGTTTGTAAGTATCTATGACAGTGTAAGGTTTAAAAACAAAAAAATTAGCGTATCTCGCCCTCAAACGTAAAAGTTCGGCGAGAGAATTTTTGTACGAAATCTAACATTGTAAATTGAAACAAAATAAAAAAAAATAAAAAAAACATTTATTATCTCCACACAGCGAAAGCTTGGTGCACAACCAAGCGGGTGTACTGTGTGGAATACTCTTGGTGCACTTCGAAGGAGTGCGTTTCAAACTGGCACGCAACATGTCATGCTTCTTTCAACAAACATACAAAAATCAAATTTTTATTCTTTATTATATTAGTATAGATTATTAATTTTCTCTTTCTGTAATAATCTATAATATGAATAAGTTAAAGCAAAGTGTGGTTTCCGTTGTTAGTACGTAGATATCAATGATTTATATGCACTTTGGATTATGTTTGGAATTTATGTGTTTGATTTAACAGGATTAACAAAAGTGTATGTTTGCAATCGGATTACTTCCGAGTGTTTTATTGGCGGATTATGTTAATGCGTGCTTCGCTTATTGTTTGCAGTACTAGTATAGGTGTAAATATTTGGTATAGTCAAATACCACTAAACATAAAGCATTCAGTAGTGTGATATACCATTATTACACATTACAGGGTAAGCCATTTTCATTTTTAAATCAAGACACCCGTTTTATGTATTATTTCTGAATCGCAGGTGACATTACAAACATTGAAACAACGGATCCAAAGATCATCCAGACTCAGAATAACCATTGGTGGATCACACAAATTGTTGTCTTGTGTGCGATTCGAGCCCATAATACTCAGCGCAGTGACAGTTGCAAGACAAACATTTAAACCACTACGCCATGCAGTGTATATATGTGTTGTACATAGTCACACGAGTATATTCCTGAAGGGATAGGTAGATGTATCCCTACCCACATTTCGGCTATAGTCATAGAACTCGCGTCTAAGTGGTCGAACCTATTGCGTCTGCCGGTATACTTCCAGACTCCGTGTTATTACTGAATATTTATTGACAGGACGAAATAATAGTTTGAACCTCATTTATGGATCTCATTCGAGCCATTTTTGTCATGTTTGGGAATCTAACCCACAACACTTAGCACAGTGACAATGTAAAGGCGACCTCTTAAGCCACTACGTGGGTAAGGTGAACTGGATAGATTACTTCTGGCTATTACTTTAAATGAAAACATTATATAACCGGTATGCTTAATTATTGTTGATATAGAGTTTACCATATCATTACATGGTAATCTTTAAATAGCCTTAAACGGATCATAGTAATATTAAAAGGAATAATCAGTCAGCGATCATAGATCAAAATCAAACTGGTTAGCCATATCTTTTAATGAAGCTACTCGGAAAGAAAATGAACTCTCATATATAGCATGTCAACTCTTCGCATAATTCGAGACTTCGTATTTTAAATCAGTTTAGACCATAAGACACAATCCAAATCATCAAACAACAGCGTTGTATTTTATTCGAATGCTGCTTAAAGGTCAACGTAACTAAAATCGAAAAGCAAAGCTTTTAAAGTATTTTAGTCAATGTCAATGATTACAGCAGTTCTTAAAGCCATAAAAGACTAATGATATGTAATAAATGGCTTACGTAATTCTTATACAGCCTCTAACTCTAAATATTTAAATATACATTAAAAAGTTATATGTTTTAGTGAGGCTACGAACTATAATCCGTAAAGTTATAAATATACTGTAATATATCGATATAAAATTCATATTTGTCTCACACATATTCCTACGATGAAGCTTTAGTAGTAAAAAGTAACAGTTACCTAATGTTTCGGATTATCGACAAAAGTTTATGTATTGTGAAAAAATTCCAATATGGATATCGGAAAGTTCGGCTGCTATGTGGGGAAAATTCTTTTCAATGGGACATGGTCTTGTTGTCTGATATTCTTGTTTTAGAAATATGAAAATAAAAGGTTTTAAAAAATCGTCATTTGTTTTAAAACCTCTTTGAGGATAGTTTGACTGCATGGATGGCGTAGTTTAGGTGATCGCCTGGGTTCGATCCCCGAACGGGACAATCATATGTGTTATCCACAATTGGTTGTACTGAATCTGGGTGTTCTTTGTGTTGTAAAGTTGTTCAATGTTTGTAAAGCTCCCCACGACACAGGAATTATACGAAGTACGGAAGTTGTCTTCTAAAAAAAGAGTCATTCCTGAGTCGCACGTGGGTAATAACACGCTTTTATTTTATGTGTCTTTTATGTTGTTATTTGACATAAAATTCTCGTAATGTCAAGAATTTTTAATCAAAACATTTATTAATACATTTATAATTTAAGATTATAAATGTATCTATATAAAATAAAATATCAATAATATCGATAATATATATATAAAAAATATGCTCGTCATTTATGGTATAGGTCCAAAGAATACTTCAAAATATATGAAGAAAATGACGTGTAGTGTAATTTTTAGGACCCACACTTATCCTCCGTTTTCACGTTCATTGCTCATCTGATATCGTTGATAGTGTGCTATAAAGATTGTTATCATGTGTAATAAAAAAGTCGTGAACGAATGGGTGACTGGTTCGGTCATTTGACCGTCTATGTGACTTATTGACAAACATCACAGTGTTTAACTACGAATCGACAAAAATATATTGTTGGTGCATTGATATAGTGGTCGCTGTAATTGTAGCTGCAAGTTAGAGTTCGATTTTTGAACATAACACAACATTGCGTGAACGCGAATATTGTTGTTTTAAGCCTGTAGTATTTTTGCCATTGAATCTCGAAAATCTCGTAATCTCGAAGCCTTAACTCATTACCACTCAATTTTAAATTCATGTAGCTTATCGGATCAATTATGAACTGGTTGTCTTTCTAAAGGTTTAGCAGAAGATGAGAGATGTAAGACAAGACTGTAGAGAGTAGGCGAGACCAGCACATACAAGGAGCAAAAAAAGTCTGAAAAGAAAAATAAGTAATCAAGTATTCAACGTTTTTCGTGTACAGCTGGTACAAAATATTCAAGCTGCTTTTAAATTCGATCAAACTGACTTTGAATACTTGTAAATCTTAATACAATCAATATCGCAAAAGGTCTGACTACTCGTATTAATAAAATAATCCGTGGTAATATCAAATTATAAACTTAATTACACTCAATTATAGCGATCATTTATTTTACATTTTACAGAATGATCGTATTATTCACTCTGATTAATTTATTAATGAGGACTCTACTAAGGTCGATATGTTAATGCTATTCAATTACTTTTTAATAAGTCAACATCAAAAGCACTTGGTTTCATATAACGAGAATTATTTTACAAATTTTAAATTACCAGATATTAACATAACATGAATTGTAGTTAATTAATGATTTCGTATGTTTAAATTACAGTTATATTTCAGTGGTTTGATGAGAATGATAATATTGTTTGTATATCGCATGTTTTTGATACATATTGTACAATTAATTATGGATTGGTGGTGAATTCAATGCAGGGAAATGCCAGTAAAATAAATAACTTATACACCCAAAAACAAAGGATAAAGTATTTGACACAATTATTGTCCGGTAAAGTTCAATCACATATATAGGATTAGGATCCAGCGATGCAGAATACATTATAAGTTTGAGCAATTTTCTTTAAACTATAGAAGTGCGTACAAACACGCGTTCATTGGAAATGTTTACCTTATATTTATTAGAATAATACAATAAATATTTTTAATATTTATATGGTGGTGAAAAAAGTAAAAAATTCATATGGTGGTGGAAGGTGGAATAAAGTACACCCAAATTCAGAGCAAAAGCCTCGATGGCGTAGTAGTTAGTGTAACCGACTGCCACGCCTGAGGTCGCGGGTTCGATTCGCACATCAAGTCAAACATTTGTGTGCATGAACATGGATGTTTGTCTTGATCTGGGTGTTTCTATGTATAATATGTATGTATTTACAAAAAAAAGTCTTGCTTGTCCTCTATTACGTGGGACTTACAGCATACCAAAAAGTAACCGTGCGTGCTTATTACATTTAGGTAGCAAAAAAAAAGTATATAGGTATGTTTATCCATTGTCTAGTACCCATAGTACAAGATCTGCTTAGTTTGGGCTAGATGGTGTTGTGTGTATGTGATAGAATGTTAAATTATGTTTCTCTTATCACAGGTATTTTCTAACATATTATATTAGAAAATACTTGGCCCTTTGGGAGACTTACACGGAGACATGGGTCCTACTTGAAGATGCCCTTCGAGAGTTTAATCAAAGGTGGGATGGAATACCTACCGCGGCACTAGCCACAGTGGGCATAGGACTATTTCTACGTATGGATTCTAATATATGGGCTATGAGTATGGGTGTTTGGTGGACCGGTACTTTGGTTTGGTGAACGGTAAACTATGGATGAAAAACGGCGTCTGCCCTGAATACTCTAATAGTATCAATGCAATGGGCAGACGGTGACTCGCCATCTCACTAGATGGCTCCCCTGAATAGCCACTATAGGCATACAAGCCAGCAGCAGAGGGCAACACCGTCACGGGTCTCGTTACAATGAAGACACGGAGCGGGTTTCCCCGTAGTTATGCTTTTGAAAATGACACTGCCACCCCCAAGCATATAGCTCTAGCGGCCCCCTCTCACCGGCCGACCAAGGCAAGCCAGAGTTGAGAGTCCTACGGGTACTCTTAAAGTTCCACCCCAGCCAACCAGTAACGGCAAGCCGAGGTTGAGGCCCTAACTGACTCTCTGAGGCATTCAGGACCGCAGTGTCACCACTCACATTCAGCTCGCTTTAAGCTGCCCTGCAGTTTGTACGCTTTTATTGAACCTGGTGATATATTTTTTGTTTATATCACAAGGCGAAGGTGATAGTTTAAAAGCTAGTGTACTGTGACCTCCGATATTAAGTTAGTCTCATGATGAGATAACGACTGTACCTATCATATGACTATTATTATTATTATAATAGTCATATGAGAGATTCGAACCTTCGACACTTAGCGTAGCGGCAGCGGCGAGGCGACCGCTTGCCTGTCGCAGTGACTGTATAGACACTTATGTGGATTACATGCACAGTGTAAATGACCAACCCGAGCCACCCGCACAAGTAACCAGTATCCTCGTAGGCACGAGCTGTATAACATGTAAAAGAAAGCTGTCATGAAACCTACTACCATAACACTACACCTATACAAGTATTCTAAGGCACCATTATTTAGCCTTATTAATCGGTTTGTGTAGTAGCTGTTAATTTTTTCTTTAAGACAGCTCCTGCCCTAGAATAATTTCCTGTGTCGCGGAGGACTTTACAAATATTCGAACAACGGACACAAAGAACACACAGATCCAGAACAGCCATTTGTGGATCACATAATTTTTGGAACGAAGTTCCTTATCGCGCGTTGTGAAAGGGGGCTAGACGGAAAAAATTCTTACGAAAAGTTGTCACGACACTTTTTGCTATAGTAAGCTATTGTAAGCTATGCGGCGTGCGTAAGTAGTTACGCTATCTCGCTCGCACTGTTCATTCATGCGCCAGCAGATTACTTCATTATGTAAAAAACGCGTGACCTTGTGGCCAGCTGCGAGCTAACAGACTTCTTATTATTATGCACGCGCCATGTAGGGTGTGTATCTTTTATGGATTTTTTTAGATTTTCGGCAATTTATAAATTAATTAATTAAAAAAAAATTATTACAATTCCTTCACTAATTAATCGAAAGGAACTTCGTTCCATCCGGGTGTCCCTTGACACCTCTCAAGTTTTTTTTGTCCCGAGTGGGTTTTGAACCTACAACGCTCGGTGCAGTAGCAGCTACAAGGCGACCACTTAAGCCACTACGCCAGCCGTCCAGTCAATAATATGTATTATAAGATTCTAGTAAATAATATGTATGTACATTAAAGTTGCTTGTTCTGGTATACCGTGATTACATAAATGATATCCAAGTTCGTCAACACGCTATACCTGACGTGAAAGTTTGTTACCGTTGTATTGATTTGCATAATTTTCCTTACTATTATTTTAATGAGTTACCGTGAGCAAGTAACCCTTCTAAAATACCTCGAAAGTAGCTGAACACACTTCAAAGAATATATACAGAATATAGTAGTCTTGGTAAATAAGGTTGTATGTTGTATTGGCGTTTCTGGAAACTGTAAGATTTCACAACCCTTTATCATTAGGTCAAAATATATTTTATATAAAAATGGATCGAATATTTGTGTTTGTTTTGTAAATGAATACTAAGTGATTCTATGACAAGCGACAATAATATTTATTTATTAACTAATATAAGACGCTATATCGCACTGATTGCACTAAGTTTAAGATAGTAACCAACAGTAACTTTTGAGATTGAAGCCATAGGAACTATGTGTTTAAAAGGCGCTATTTCACTGTACATAAATATAATCTCCAAAATGAAAAAAAAAAACGTTAGATGGCAGCGTCCACTATTGAATTTTACTGATGATTTTATGAGATTAATTCATGGTAAATACATATATGTACGTATACGATCTGAAAAATAAGTAATTTAACACATTGAACGCCATACCTATCATAAATAAACGAGAGCAATACATTTTCTATAGTGTATTCTATACGGCATTCAGTGTGTTAAAAATATATAATATAAGCAATATTCTAAATTTGTAAACGGGTTTTATGTAAGAACCAAATGCACAGTCATCTTACATCATAGTAACTACTTTTACCACCTGAACAGCAACAAAGATTAATGACATTTTCCTTGTTACAGGTACTAATACAAAACAACACGACCCGGACAAAATGTTGTGACATACATCGCGGCCACATGAGAACGGAAGACACATGACGCTTACGAAAATGTGTCATCTAAAGTATTTCCAAGACGTCACTGGCAACAGAACTTTTTTGTTCATGATAGTGCTACTGTCTTTAAAACTGTGCAGTCCTCAGGACTTGAACGAGGAATTTGTGAACGAAGATAGTATAGAGACGTTGTCCGATATAAGTATGGTTGTTCCAGTGCAAAAGGTGAAGTTTCCGAGGAACGTAGGTGTATCAACGCCTTGTAGGATGAGCGAGTTGCTCTGTGATACGGGACAGTGTATATCTCTGGACAAGTATTGTAATGGAGAGGACGACTGCGGCGATAAGAGCGACGAACCCAAGTCTTGTTCACGTGAGTATTATCTTACTAACCTATATAGCAACTGTAAATGTTGTGTAATGTTCATGTGTCGTGTGTTCTTGAGAGCAAACTTAGTCGCACGTTTATCGCCATATTCTCAAAGGAAAACCAAAATCATAGTGCAACTATTTGGCAACGCATGAGTACATATCTTGCAGTTGACAACTAGTTTACGGGTTTGTTTATAACACACATTTTACATATACTTTCATGAATATAAGATTCAAGCTTATATTAATACCAGAAGGCAACACGACGTGTATAACTTGAAAAGTAATATGTGAAGTCAAAGCTGGTGGATTTTCATAACAAAAAAAGACGAGTATAAATCTTTTGAAAGTAATTTTAGGTCATTCAAACGCATTTTTAATATGTCTCCCCTTCTCGGTTTGCTGACATCTGTCACAAAAGAAAAGGTAGTAAAGGAGGCTATGGATCGAGAGCTTCAAAGTGAGCGACTTCATAATATATTGAAAAGAGCTTACTGCTGTTAAGAAAGGGGTAATTGATTTTCTTTCATAAAGTATTAGAGACGTAGAGCAATATATTTTCTGATGATAATATTATTTGTTAGAATTTATAAACATGGATATTAATAATGTAGACCATCGATGAAATGCGATAATTGTAAGGTTAGTAACTAAGTTACTCTGCAAGATTTAACTCTGAAAGTAAACCTGCACAATGGAACTGTTTTTGTTAACACAATCTAGTATAATATAATAATAATAATAATAATCTTTATTGACATAAGTTTGATACAGTTTAAAACAGAATTCCCTAACATCTGTGCTAGTAGACACTGTGTTGCAGGTGCCAGTGTCTTCCCCTTGTAAAGTGACAATTTTATTTATTATATCAACAAAGATAATGACAGAAAGAATAATAAAAAATCAGAAGATAAAATTGTAAATGTAAACTATATAATAAAACAATAACTATAAAAAAAGGTTTTATTTACATATTTTAATTTAATATATGTGATTATATATTTTTTTGAACAGCGGGCTTGGGTAAACCGATTTTCTCTTACATAGACGACTAAAATGAATAAAATTAACAATTCGAAATCAAGTAAACAAATAAAGCCTTTATGATTTATATTGGATTAAATAAAACAATGCATTTCAATGTACCTTTTATTTAGAAAAGAAATATCATCTATCATGAGAAAAGTTTAGATTTTCTATATGATTTTATATTGTTGCCCTGAATCACTGAGTTTTATTTTGGCCCAACTAAACTTAATATTGAAATTTGGGTATAGATTAAATTTTATCGGTACTATTTCAAAGGTAGTAGATCCCTGCTGGTTTCAGTATGAATGGGCCGGATCGACTGGGGTAGTACTACCCTCTCACAGAATACCGGCGTGAAGTAACGGTACCTGTACTGTTGCGTTTCGTATCGGTGAGTGAGAGAGCCGGAGGCCCAGTTACCCCGGTCCTTTTCCTATCCTTTCCTTTCTCCTTTCCCTCCTTCATTCCTTTTTAAAAGTCTGGGAACGCACTTGTAACTCCTTTGGGGTTGCGGGTGTCCATGGGCGGCGGTAATCGCTTACCATCAGGCGATCCGTCTACTCATTTGCCGCGTTATGCCATAAAAAAAAATACAAAAAAAAAACTATTATATTGTCATCAGGTATAGTACACTAAATTCATTATGACGAGCTGTATTAGTATAAGAATTAGAAATAAATTTTAAGTTAAAGAATCCGGTATTCATTTTCAAAGTTTAGTTAGAATAAACGTTTGTAACTTTCAATAGGTTTGAGAAGCTTTGTAAAGAATAAACAATAAAATGAGACTCGACTTACAAAAAATCAAACTACCAAGTAGAAATTAATTAAAATCCAATAAAAAATTGATTCATTTAATAATATCATCTAAAAACGTGATCGATTTTTACCAAAAATATTTTACGGTTTAAATTAGAAACGATAAGTCTCATAAAAAGTTGTTGTCCAAATGTTCCACTTGGCGCTAGCGATCGCTTTTCTCATGGCCTGAGTTGCTGCGTCGCATGGCAGTGGAGTGCCTGTGTCAGCGATGGACAGACTTGGCTCCCTTTGCTTTTATGTAATATTCATCTCCGGAGTTATGCGAGGACTCCGCCAAAACATATTATACAATATGTTTATGGATTTACGTAATCGTTCCGGACGGACTGTATCGCTTCTGCATTATTTTGGAGACGGGGACGTTTTATTGTGTTGTGGAATTAGAGATTTTGATATAGTAGGGTAGTTTTTATTGATATTGAGGGACAGTATTTGGGTATAAAGAATATTCAGTAACATCAAAGCAAAAATGTATTTATGAGAAAGTAATTTGGTGTCTTTGAATAGACACTTTTCGACATACATACATTTCAGTTGTACAACTGTTCTGTACGTTAAAGTTATAAATATGAGGGTTTCGTTTAATCATATTATATATGTATATATATATATATATATGCAATCCAAAATAACCGCTTTCTAAATACAGTAGAATAATATTGGATATATTTACCAAATAATTACCAGTAGTCAAGTTTGAGAGGGCAAGTCACACTCATTTTGTGCTACGCAGAGTATATAGACTCACGCTCACTCTTCGCGGTTTTTTTTATCACATAAGATATCGCTCCTCAAATTATGTTTCATTTTAACGTGGACCTTGAAACATCAATTGTACAATTAAAATAATAGCTTCTGTGAGTGGTCCTCATATAACTAACTAGATGTGACCGCGGTTTCACCCGCATTTATGATTACTACACCGCCCCTGTGGGTCGTAGCGTAATGTTATATAGCCTATAGCCTTCCTCGATAAATGAGCTATCCAACACTAAAAGAATTTTCAATTCGAATCAGTAGTTCCTGATATTAGCGCGTTTAAGCAAACAAACAAACAAACTCTTCAGCTTTATTATATTAGTATAGATAAATGGTTGTATTTACGATGATGTTTTCGGTTAGCTAGACTAGTTTCAGTCTCAGCTGTAACATGCGCGACGTGTCGAAGCAGCGTCACCTCTTTATTGCTGCTTTGCGACACGCAGGATCGAAAACAAACGAATTTATTTTTACTGCATAACTAGTCGTTACTATATAAGCACATTGATTGACGATTCATTTATTTTTTTTAAATCGTTTTGAAAATATCTCCTGCTCAAAGATTATTTCTTGTATCAGGGTGGACTTTACAAAACTATCAAAAAACGGCTTATTTGCCTGACTATACCATGGTAGTATATAATTTATGATAATTAAACACACATATTTTTTAATAAACAATAATGTAGCCCAAAATTCATTCACACGAATGTAGCAAACCATAACAATCCTAGAAAACAAGTTTTAAAACTACTTACGAAATACTTTCCGTCGAAAACATTTTCCAGTTTGCTACTCTCCAGCACTATCGGCAATTCCAAACACAAATAAATTGTACCAAAGCATGCCTTAATCTGCCTCGCGCAGTTCCACCAAAACGGCTCTCATTTCTCGCGCGTAAAATACGTTTTTTCTCAGAAAATGTCTGCAACGATAATTGTCTTACACAAAAGAGCTCGAAGATGTACTCACAAAGGGAATTGAAAGAACTAGATTACAATGAGTTTGCTCAGTTCCTACTCTCAAGGGAGGTCACTGCATCTGTCTGATAGAGCCGCAAAATGAAGTTACAAATTACATTTTTATTGAATGTATAGACAATATATTATGTTCTTTTCTGTTCTTGAAATATGAGATAACAAATTTGTTTAAAATGCTATAGTGTGTGTAATTTTATTCTAGTTTCTTAAGTGTTCTCCCTACCAACTATGTTAGATTCTGTTACATAGAAATGTCTTTGGTAAATATGTGTACCTATATTATATATGTAATAATATATTACACGTTTTTAACATAACGCAATATAATGAGTAAAACCTTTTGTTTATTTGTTGTTATATTACCAAAGCAAAAATTGCCTTTGTATTTCACTTCATCGCATTATTTGATTCTTCATCGCGTTACTATGATCCGCTGCCCCTTTTTTAATGCCCAGAAATGAGTTGTTTTTAATACTAGCAAGACTAGTAAAAAATACCTAATAGCATGTTATAAAATTGAAATGGGTCATTTGATACCAGGAAACATTAACATTATTAATCTAGAGTACATTTTAATCTGCTTCACTTTATTCATATAAGATCTATAAAGTATTATGGAGATTAGTTTGTCCTGCATTTGTACTTTGCATTCATTCGAGTATTCCACGTACTGGTGAGATAATCCTGAAAGAATACACTTAGCGATAAAACTGCCCATTGTACGCTTATTATACTTTTACTCTGTACCTCTTAAGTATTTATTACCTGTATTTACTACCTATACCTTAGTGTACAATATATTATTTACTTATCTATCTAATCTGCTGACTCTAAGGCCAGACGACGCTGAATGTATAAATCCTTACTAATTTTGTAAATGCGAATGTGCGTTTGTTAGTATGTATGTTTGTTTGACACGCTTTAATACCTTAACTACTCAACCAATAATCATGAAAATTCGCATACACGTTATCAGAGTACAGAAAATGGTACCTTTCATCCAGAAAAAGTACTATATCCGGGGATTAGAAATTTAATGACAAAATCAAAATTGACGCAAGCGAAACCGCAGACATAATTCAGTAGGGCTATAATGCCGGTTTCTTGCCTTTACTCCAGTAGCATCCAGTAAATTCTGTTGTGGATTGGTTAGTAAAAGTTACACGTAATGTAAGTGCAATTGTAATTAAAAGGTTTTACCAAATAAAATACAAAACTAAACACAAAAATACACTCAAAAGCTTTACGAAATATTCATACGAAATCGTGTAATTTTAAATAGCTACCACTCAAAGTCTGAGGCGAACAATAAACCTTCTATAATTACACCGGCCGCTAAAACGAGCTTTCGCTTTTATCGTACCCACGTAGGTGGTCATTAAGCCAAAATATAGCTACAATTAACAAAAAAACCCACGTTTAATAAGGTGTTAAGTTTACCGTAGCGGTGTTTACAAAATTGAGTGTCATTAGTCACGAACCCAAGGTGAGATAGCAGTGTGTGTCTCGACTCTCGACGGAATATTCATAGGGAATGGTAGCTAAATTGCGGTAATGGGTACGTCGTTTAGTGAATACTAAAACTATTGAATACATCGTTTCTTTTTGTTATTTTAGCAGTTGTTTTTGGTAGCGTTGTGTTTTATGTTTTTTATTTAATATTACAAGTAATATCTTGGATGGTGCTAATTAAAACTGTGAATTTTGCCTTAAATTTGCGGTAATAATTATGGCAGAGCAGAACCAAACCAACCAATGTTGTTCTTTCTTGCGTTAGCAATGCAATGACTCTTCTAAGGGCCCACGTGTCTTCAGGGCCAATGTCACGGTATGCGCTTTGAGACAGGTTCTATCCTTACCATAATGAGAGCCGATTGCTTGCCATATTAGTTGAACAGAAGGCTCTTCAATTAAGAACTATGTACACATATTTTACATCTAAATATTTTAAAATTAAAATACTAGACTTAAGTATGAAAATCAATATTGCAGAATGTACTCTAATATTGCAGATTTTTTTTTTAAATTAATACATATATTTTTTATGTGAAGAATGTGTGTATCTTTGTTGCTTAAAGCGTTGAATGGATATGCATCAGACCTGGCACAAAGATAACATACCTCCTGGGTTAGCACATATATTATATATACCAGGAATTTACGCCTCATTCCCGTGGGATTTATGTGGGTGTTAACCCAAATTTAGAGACTACTTGTTCAACACCATTATTCTTCGTAAGTATTTAACGTTATATGGTTTAAAATACATACAAATTCTGCATCTATACGCCTTATCAATAGCTAGTTCTATCTCAGACGCCTCTGTGTATATAAGCGACAGCTCTTGTCCTACTTCCAAAATGTCTTACCTTTCTGTGTCAGCACTTTAAAGCTTTGGTAAGTTTTATCCATCCAAGTTTTGGCCATCTAGCGCCACTGTATTACGACACGGGATATTGTTTTAGACACAAAGTTCGCTAAACAATACCTCCATATACTTTATTGATTATTTTGGACACCTGTAAACATTATATTTGAATAATTTTAATAATATTCTATGTGGTGTAACAAATAACTCAGTTAAATCAATATAAATTTAACTTAGCTATTGTACCCCATATTTAAACTTAGAATACAATCAAATCATTGTCTTCTTAGTTCGAATCATAATGATATTGTTTTTTTAAGATTTTTCATTTGAGTGCGATAAAACGATGTCTTATACAAATTAATTACACAATAAAACTAAAATCTCAGTCTTCGTGATAATTGTTGATGTATACTACCCGAAATATCGAGTTGAGTACATAAAAAACATTGTAAACCAAATAAACTGCGATAAAATTAGTAAAAAATGGTATGATTGTAAGCTGTATTTTATAGATATGACGATTACGTAATCAAAGCCTTTAATCTCAGCGTCAGAAGCTTAAAATTTTTATACGTTCAAAATAGTGAATTAAATCCCCAGTCTTCGCTTTACGTTAAAATATTTTACATTCATTCGCTTAAATTTAAAGTTGGTGTTTTTTGTTTTATTGTTGATTTAAATATGCAAATAGGTCACACTACGGTGAGTGAAACGAAATCAATTGTTGCTATGAGAAAAAATGTCCGCAGAAACCGAAACGAGGTCAGGTGGACCAATGTTCGCAAGGCTTTTTAATTAAGAGAATTATTTAAATACCACTGCAGCATTGAGGTAAGTGGGATGGAATAAGAGTACTCATTTTTCTGGTGCTCAGATTTAATATATTCATGTACATGCAGTCTATTATCTCGACCGTACTTTGTAATTACAGTACCGTGTAATTTCGGAATTGAATAGTGAACTATTCAGTTCATTGCTAAATATACAATGTCATTCAAATGATATAGGACGAGTTGTGACGTCATCTTGCTCTGTGTTCAGGGCGTTTCGGACAATGACCCATGTAAGAAACAATTGGGCTGCCATCTGTATTATATTATATCTATTGACTTTGATGCTGTGATATAATGTTACATAAAAAAGGTGTGACCCTCTGACATAATGAATAAAAAGTTGTTGCGATAGCTAAAACAATCAAAAAATAGATAGTTAGGTCGGGTCTAGGTGTACTTTGTGTCATGTGTTTTAATATTTATAAAACTACGAACAGGCATTTCATCAGTAAAATAGCATTATTGCATGCGATGATATACCTAATTATAATTAACCAGAACTGCATTAAACAACAGATAATTTTATACAAAATATCAAACTAAATATGAAAAATCTTCTTTCCTACTACATATTATGATATACATACATACACCCAAGTAACAATAAACAAACGCTACACACAATTTTCATCTAACCCCGATTCGAAAGAAGGAAATAGACACAGTCAAACGGAACATTTATTCCGGGAATAAATTGTCAATTCTACTCCTCAAACCAAACCATTTGATCGATCTAGATAGGTAACCGGCAAATGGGGGCAAATTGTGAAAAACATCCGATCACGTGTAGGTAAGAGGAGGTAAAACCTTCGACGGTAATCTCGAGAATTTGGCTCACTGATGTAAGCGAGGTCACGGATCTGAAAACCAAACAGTTTGTAAAAATAGTCCGATAGACGGCGAATATTTGTGTTGATTTTATTTATATTATATAATAAAATTTCCTTTAATGATCTCAGGGATGGACGATTTGAAGAGCTACCAAATTAGTAAGTAGTACTAAATATAGGAAAATTAATAACTTATAAACTTTACGGTGCATGATTTGTGTATATTTTTGTGACGGGAATGATTGCGATCATGCATATAGTTTACCTTTAGGTACTTGACGTGTCGACCAGATTGCACTGACCGTAGCCCCAAGCTGACTGAGGGTAAAATTATAACAAATTTGTAATGATTAATAAATTGAAAAAGACTATGAATTTTGCAGCAGTGCATCCTGAGATTTTACCAGATATTATATTACTATGCTTCACTGGTTTATTTTAGATTTAGTTCGAAGGTATTAGTTACAAATAGTTTACCACGCTAATATAGACAGATTTATTTTTAATTTTTTATTTATATAATATTTCTTGCTTGAAAGATTCATGGCATTCACATAAGTTTTGCCACCCATTGCTTTACAGTACTTTTAAATTGGACCTGCCATATAAGTTACAAATATGCGCTGAACATTTTATCTCCTCGCTGCCGATACTATAATTATAAAAATATGGCACATAAAATGGAATTGATGAGCCATAATAATTATTTTACTACTGCACAACGTTAGTAAAATTGATTGCATTAATTTAAATACAGGTAATATAATTACTTTAACATGCACACATTATTGCAATACAATTTCGCAAATTACACAAATTGTAAGCAATTAAATTATAATGAAATGCACCCCAGATCCCGAGCAGTAGCGAAAGAATAATTAACTACACCGCAAATGTTCACGTGACACCGTATGCACATAATGAAAGCCGCTGGGAAGGCGGTCTTACTAAATTAGTAGATTTTAGTGTAAGACCAAAAGTTATGAGGTGGTTTTATCCACGGCAAAAATGTACTTATGTAATTTGAATGTTTTAAGTTGTTCTTGGAATACTTATATAACATGTTAATTTGAAATATGGTATGCATTGTATGTTATGACTCTTGACATGTATCAAAAAATTCCCTTAAAAAGAAAAAAATTTAGAAGACTAATGTTGAAATTGACGGATGAACGAAAAGGGCATGTTTTGTGCAATTTCTTCTTAGCACAAATAATATAGGGTGTAATAATAAAACTAATAGTAAATGTTTATAAAACAACATTGTTAGTTCTCAATATTTTAATTAGGTGTTTTATTCATGACTATTTACACCCTAAATTGTTATCTAAAATTGTATGTGGTATAAGATTACAAATGTTGCCCAACCAACGTACTATGGACATCATATAGCTAAAGCAGCTTACTATACTTTGTAATTTTGCAACTAAGGCTCTCTATAATCAAATGAACTGTCAACCTAACTAGAAATAAAATATATAACAGTTTTTTTTAGAGCTGGTGCATTGCTATGTTTGTGGGTCCAGTCCAGCAGTTAACAAAATTATGTCGTATACCGCTCATTTTAGTTTTTGCATTAAACTACTGCTAAACACTAAGTCGAAATCCGATAAAACCAATAAACGTCTGTCAAAAAGTAAGATAACACAGGTCGTTGTGGTAATTTGTGAGTTGTTTGTCAAAGTAAATATCGTTAGAATCCTTTATACACGTGGCCAGTCATCAAAGAGAACAAGGAATATTCAGTGCCGCTAGCTTAAAGCAAATCAAAGCGCATGATTAGAGTTTATTTATCTTTGAGTTTGAAATTTCATTTTGCTATCAACTTCCGCCTTAGTTGCCATATTCCGATTTTCAATAATTTTTTGAGGTATAATTTACATTTATACTTTTCCAAAAACTTTTATTTAGATTCAATTATTTATTGAAATAAGCATATATATTTATAAAATAATTATAGTAAGTATAAACTAATAGTAGAATCATCGCCTTAAATAATAATTTCATCTGCCATCAAAATACATTAGGAATCGTTTTATTTCAACGGAATACTGTATTATTTTATTTTCTTATCCCGAAATTTCGAAGTCTTAAATGGAAAATCTGATACTAAATATTGATTTACGTCTAGTTCTTGTAACCGCCCTGTTCATACCATACATCCGTGTACCTCCTTTAAATATTATATTATATTCATTGAGTTTATTTAGATGACAACTGATTGATTTATATTTATAATTGATTATGTATTTATTCTATCAGAATGTAGGCCAATGAACGAGTCTTGTGATCAAGAGGTCTCGGGTTCCAATCTATTGCGCCACCGATGTCAACCTACTCCTAACAAAAGCATTCATGCTAACCACTTATAAATTAATAGTATACTTAAGTCCTCCAGGATTAACAAATATACTAATGTTTGTAAAACACATAGCTAGTAATCTTTAAACAATAAAATGCTTCCATCATCTGTTGCGATCACAGATTATGAAGCAAAAAAACCAAAAACCATGCTCTCAAGTAAATATATTCAAAGAAAACGTTTGACCTACCTCATAGATTTTTTCAAATATTACCTACATTAAGAAAATGTGCGTCTTGGATTACTTGTAAATCGATGGTTGTCAATTGCTTGGTTCGCTCAATTCGATCATTAGCCTGAAGGAATGACATTTTCCTTGTCAGATTATTTTGATCATTAGCCAATAAAGGTCAAATATTATAAAGAGTATATATACTGAATTAGGCAATGTATTCCGTATATCTAAAATGCTACTTAAACTAGAGCTATTCATATTGCTTTAATGGTAGAGCGGTAGTAAATGCGACTGCTGCACTGCTGGGTAAACTGTTTAAGTATTTTTGCCAAGAAATCTTTCTTCAAGAAATCCTGAACTGTGTCTGTTAGACGGTGGGATCTAAAACATGGCTGACAAAGTATGCATGTATCTAAACGCTTCTGCCTTTTGGGAATATAAACATGTGATTACGTACGTATGTACTGCTCAAGTATGTACAAATATTTGAACACCAATATACTACAGCCTATATAATTAATGTATTCAACCAAACTGGGAGAGTAAGCTGGTCACGTGTCTCGTATATATCTAGAGACGTGGGAAAAGCTCACCGTGTAATGCCTGCTTATGTAAATGACCATCACCACAAATATGAGTGTAAGGAAAGCTGGCACGATGCCTAAAGATGAGTATTAGCTGGGCATCGCTTTGCGTTGCAACGCATCGAAGTAGGACTTGTGTATGAAATACTATGTAACAAGCAGGTTGTACTTACGAGTGCAACATGCAAGAATTAGGCATGGCGCAGATGACGGAAAGCAGCGATAGTCGGACAAAAATTCCATTGGTGCCCGTCAGACGTCAGCAGACGGTACTAAATATAGGCTGCCGAGGGTACCTGTATTTGTGGTACCTGTCATAAATCAAATAAATTTACCTAAATGTCTTGAATTTACTTACAGGTCGTATGTTAATCGTACTGTTCTGACCTAAAATTAGGTTTATTGCAACGAAGTATAGTAATATTATATTATTTAGCATTCACATATTTTACATATATCAACAACCTGTTTTTAGTAACTATATTCTATCCGGTGTTTCTCCCCACATCAAGGCAATGGCAAAGGTCACCCATACCTGGATAAAAAGTGTCCACAAATTTAAATTTTTTAATATTAATAGAATCAATAAGCACTTACTTAAAACATGTAATTCAAATATACAACCCGAAAAACCCTTTCTTTTCTTTTCATAACCATCCTTAAAATGGAAGAATCCAGTTCTGTATTTAAAATCTAAGCCCGTACTATTAAAGCAGACTATTCACTTTTAATTAAGCAATAAGCTTCACTACTACCGCTCTTAAAAGTAAACAGTGAATTTTAGCAGCCAACAACACAAAATCGAGACTACTGCTAGTAAAACTATATTGCCAAACTGTAGCACGCACGTGTGGAGCACTAATTATGTGCAAACTCGTATCGGCTATGTGAACATTAGTGGTGTACTGTACGGTCCTCTATATTAAATACAAAAATGTAGGCATATGGGTGAAAATTGATACTAGCAGCAAATACATATTCTACTTGCATGGTATTACAAAAAATACGCAGCGATGACTGTTTGCATTTTAGTGTACGCATGGTTTTAGCAATAATTTTGCTCGATTAACAATTTTTTATATTGGGCCGTGATCACCTCTGCATAGTATGGTACTCTGTCAGGCTATTTGTATTTAACTACTTCTTTTATATGCTAGTAAACAAAATCGAAGAACTGAATATAGAGTTTCACAGCTTAGGAAAAATAGTCCTGGATACGCCAATATATTATGTGTTATTATTGTTTTGTTGAGATGCACGACGTTACAAGCACCTTTTACATTATTATGATCATTAAATCACTCCATGATTTCACTGTTACGACGAACAACCTCATGAAATGAAAATAGAGATGCTAAGCTCATAAAAGAGTTTGTATCGCTGACCAAATGCGGTTTGGACACACTTCTCACTTCGAGTTGATTTTTTAGTTCTGTTTTGAATGTGCATTCGCTTTTACGTTGAAAAGTATCTAGGCTGTGAAAATCCACGTAATTTCACGATGTTGAAGAATTTTATCTCAAGTTTATTATATTGTCAAAATATGACAAGTCCATTAAGCTTTCCTACTTTTTGTAATTCACATGGCTTCGGATGGTTGAATCTGACTCCAGAATAAAAAGCTGTCAAATTCTGAGATGCAGGCATGACTGCAATCAACTATATCATAAATATTAATAGTGATGGATCTTCTTTACGACTAACGATTTCTGCGCATTGAAATGCGCTATTGAGGCACGTTTGCCAAATATTGATATTTGTAGTATGTAAATATTGTCTACGTTTTATTAAACTGAATGCCTTGATTCCAAACCTTATATCATTGACTAGATTTTGCCCGCGGGTTTGCTCGTGTAACTGTAGGTTAGGTTAGTAACAGTACTTTTTTCTATACGAAAGGTAACCTGTCCTTTTCTGCAGTCCTAACTATGTGTATACAACATTTTATGATGATTAGTTGAGTAGTTAAGGCGTGAAAGCGTTACAAACAAACTCACATTTACATTTCTAATAATATTAGTTACGATTTTAAAGGTAGTATCGGAGTAGGTCTAATTTCAACCGCAGTTTTAAAATTATTTGTGGATTTATAAGATACACTTATTCGTACACGTATATTCCCGAAAGGATAGAAAAAAGCGAAACATCCAGATTTCGCCAGGCATGATTTTAGGTACCATATAATAGAGGGTGAGTCTAATGCCGTCTGCCGTAAAAAGATCCAGACTCCATGAACCTACTGAGATTTTCTTGCAATTGATCTATTGGTCAATTGCAAGAAAATCTAAATCTATATCTAAATCTAAAAGCGATTTCTTCCGTATCGATCTCATGGATTTCAACGAGATCGATACGGTAAATCGGGAATAGAAGCTAGTTACATAATCTAATACTAGTATGTCAGGTTTAAGATAATATCATAGGAAAACATCAAATATTACGTGAATTTGAAAACGTTTAGTTTCTCATTTTTGGCTCTCTCACCGTGTCTCTCATTCTCTCTCTCTTCCATAACATAGCAATACCTTTTCGCGACATTGCATACCAATTATTTTTTACTAGTACCATTAACCTTACATCTTTATCTGCTATTAGACAATCACGTTCGCTAGGACGCCTATTGCTAAGTAAGTTTGGAAGAACAATTGCGTTCGCATTCTGGCCAAACTTCACTGAGTACAAACGACGCCCCCACTAAAACGTCTCGATTATGTTCGCTAAGCAAACACTTTTGTTCGCATTATTACCGTGTATATTCAGAATACGGTTCCTTTATTTTACTGATGTTGTTAGGAAACTAACGATCTTGCTTGTGACTCTATAACTATAACGCAAACATTTGTGACTTAAAGTATAAATTGCAACATGAAATTGCTTAACTTCTAGAAACATGACATGAAAGATTAATGACACATTTCTAAGGTCCATATAGAATAATTAAAAATGAATCTTAAGGAATAATATCTAAGGAGCCTCAAATAAGGTCAAGTGCTAGAGCAAACGACAATAGGATATAAAAACAATATAAATTGACTACTGCGTAATCACTCGTAACTTCGCAATGTCAGATATTTGTACTGAACCCGAGATTATTGCATGGATCTTTAACAATAATAATGTCCACTTGACTGTAGGATTAAAATGGCTCATGCCTCATTATTAGTGATGATTTGTATATTGTACAATTTGTATATGAATAATATATTATACATATACATCAATTATCACCGAATTTCTTCCAAATGTATCCTTTATCTTTCACATTAATTTAGTTTATTGCTAGGCGAGGTTACAAGAAATAATTTGTCCATTAGATTCACGAAAAATATTATTATGTTAATAGAGATGAAGTAAGCAGAAAACAGTCACATCTTTATTCATGTAGGTAAGAAGTGATTTAGTTAGCTTCTTATATTATTTCAATTTCTAAATAGAATCTTGTTACGTCTGGCCTATTATATTTCTCTCGCTTGCCACTATTATTTAATTAAATGATCAGAAAAGAATTTTGTCGCGGTATATGAAATTCTTTCTTCTAAGAAATATTGTTAAAATTATTCAAATATTTATTTTTTATTTTGAATCGTCTATAATAAAATTTTATACGCACAATTACAACACAATTGGGTTACATATTTGCGTGATCTATTGATCATTTGTTATTGGGCTAATGGCAAAAGAATCTGCATAGCAGCATGATGTTTATAAGGAGAAAATTAACTCGTGTAATGAAATACGTTTCGCGATATTCTAAACGCATTTAACAGTATAAACTAATATATGGAGAATCACTAGTATGAAAATACGTGTATACTCAAGTCATTGAAACTCGAATGTGATGTAAAAGCCTGCGTGCAGCCACTAACATGAATCTACTTGTTAACCATAAATTCGGATTACGACAATGTTGCCATCGTTTGGACTGTGCACACCTACGTGTTAATATCTTGTCTATTTCAAAACGTCCTACAGATATATTGCTAAATGCTAAAGTATCGGTGGTAAAGTTCTTTAGCAGAAACAGAGTGGAGTTTAATACTAAATTTTCAGATTTTGAATTAGTAAACTTGTTGACTTAGTAAAAGTTGACCAATTAAAGAATGATTACTAAAACAGCGCAACGGTTTCGACAGCTCGGCTTTCACTTAAAACTTGAACAATCAAAAGTTGCGAATTTAAGTCCTGAAGAAATAGAGTAAACAAATTAGGTAATATCATTTTACGTAATTAAGCGGTGAACTGCTTTTGCCGTTGTCCGAAAACAAAGCACATTAATGAAAACAATGATGTTTGGGGGGAACAGAACACTTGTCTTATGCTATGTAATGCGCTGTCAGGACAGACAAAAGGCATTTTTTTAAAAAGATCGTAAAAATATGGCCGCTATCCATTGTGAGCGGCCTTGTTCACGATCTTTTTCCTTCTCATTTCCCTATTTTTATGTTGAAAGGATTAACAATAGTACAGGTACGGACGGTCCTGTTTTATAATGACTTGCATACATTTAGGGCACATATTTCATTTTGGGGTTTATGTTTAGTATTTTTTATGTTTCTGTGCAACCTTGGTGATTAAATCTTCCTAACTAATTTTGTACATAAAGCACCAAGCTCTTATATTTCACACACATATAGACAGTGATGTTTATTTTCACGTAATAAAGTGTGACTCTATTACCGTCTACTGGGAATATTTACATACAATGTGCTGCCACTAAGAAAGTCTTAACAGAAAACTCAATAACACTTTGCCCGACCCAGAGACAGAAATATTCACGGTTGACCGAAAGCGTCAACACAAACTTATACATGGGACTAAAATGGCACTCAAACGGCAATTCAATACATTAAATGAGACTAAACTTTGTAGATACACAAACCATCATTAATATTTTCTAAATAACGCTCCTGTTTTCTTCATAATTATTGTATAAGTACTACTAATAATGTTGTGTAATACACACATATGATAGGGTACGATGAGGTTGGCATATCCTTGTGGATAAAAAGCCGTTATTAAAAAAAAAGGCTAGCTGTAACCCGCGACTACGTCCGTGTGGAATATAAAAAGGAAACAAAAAGTTGCCTGATTTACTCCTTATAACATCAGTTATCAGCCAGTGAAAATCCCGTCAAAATCGGTTTAATCGTTTCAGAGATCAGCCGAAACAAACAGACAGACAAATTTTTTTTTATTAATAGATTTTTATTATAAGTACCGTATATACTTTCATATTCATTTAGTAAAAGCCTGTTATTTTGACATTAGAAACAGACATTTCAACTTTATTTATTTGTATGTATAGATAAACTTTCATATACAGGGTGATTTTGAAATCGTGTAATTCCTTTTAACCACGTATTCTACTGGTGATATAGAATAACCCTGACCATATTTTTATTTAATTAGAATTATATTTTTTGAAAAATTATTGTTCCGTTTTTTTCGTGAAATGGTGTCACATAGTCATATGTTAACCAACCGAGGCAATTTTAATTTTTAACTAATTAAAATAAAAAACATATTAATAATTAATGTCGTAAATAATAACGGGCGGTCCTTTTTATTGACCCTTATTATTTACGACATCAGTTATTGTTATGTTATTATTTTTAAATTAGTAAAATATTAAGATTGTGTCAGGTGGTTAAAATATGACTATTTGAAATCATTTCATGAAAAAAATCTGTACTCTAATTTTGCCGAAACCATTATTCTAATGAAGAAAAAATATTGTCAGGGTTATGCTATATTACCAGTAGAATGTGTGGTTAAAAGGAATTACACGATTTCAGAATCACCCTGTATATATTTGTATCCGCAAAACTCGAAAAGTAGTCGAAAGATTGACTTCAAATAATTACACAATTTCAGAGAATATAACATTGTTTTTATACTTTTCATCCCAATGTTTCTTTGGGAACAGGAATCACTCCCGTAACAATTAATATAAAACTGAGCCACAGCAAAACCGAGCCGGTTTAGTTAGTTTAGTTATATCTATACTAATATTATAAAGCTGAAGAGTTTGTTTGGATGAACGCGCAAATCTCAGGAACTACTGTTTGTTTTTTTTTATGTTTTTGGACGCATACTTGTTTACAGATCGCCTAAAGGTAAGCGATTACCGCCGCCCTTGGACACCCGCAACACCAGAGGAGTCACAAGTGCGTTGCGTTCCATTTAAATTTGCCCCCAACAGAAGGGGAGAGACGTTTGGGCCTTCGGTACCCTCACTCAGTCGACGAAACACAAAGCAAACGCTATTTCACGCCGGTTTTCTGTGAGGCCGTGGTATCACTCCGGTCAGGCCGGCCCATTCGTGCTTAAGCGTGACTCTACAACGACGTTTTGGAAAATTATTTTAGTAGCCTATTTATTGAGGAAAGTAATAGGTTATATAACATCACGCTGCGGCCTACGGGAGCGGCGCAGTAATCATAAACGTGGGTGAAACCGCGGGCACAGCTAGTTATTTAATACGCTGTTGTCAACCATTTTGCCGATTATTTCCAGTCTATAAAATACAAAGTTATTTTAAAGTACATGTGTTCAATATCTAAGTTGTATACTTAGAAATTGAATTAAGATTAGTAGGTAATTAGATTTTGTCATCTAACGATGTTTAAAACTACAATACCCTTAGAAGCCTTAATTAATTGGCAGTTCGCTTTAATAATTAATGTTTCGAAAACTTACATAAAAAACGTATAGCGTGTATACAAAGTTAATACAATAAATAGTCAGCCTCGATAGCGTAGTGGTTAGTGTAACCGACGGCCACGCCTGAGGTCGCGGGTTCGATTCCCGCACATGTCAAACATTTGTGTGCATGAACATGGATGTTTGTCTTGGTCTGGGTGTTTCTATGTATAATATGTATGTATTCACAAAAAAAAGTATATATGTATGTTCATCCATTGTCTAGTATTCATAGTACAAGCTCTGCTTAGTTTGGGCTAGATGGTGTTGTGTGTATGTGGTAGAATATTATTATTATTATACTAGATGTGCCCGCGGCTTCACTCACGATTATGATTACTGCGCCGCTCCCGTGGGTTATAGCGTGATGTTATATAGCCTATAACCTTCCTCGATAAATAGAATATCCAACAGTAAAAGAATTTTTCAATTCGGACAAGTAGTTCCTGAGATTAGCGCGTTCAAGCAAACAAACAAACGAACTCTTCAGCTTTATAATATTAGTATAGATTAAATCACGTTTTTTCTATTTAACGTTTTGTATTATAGATTTGATAACCTCGTGACTGAAAAAAGCAATATAGGAACATTTCTTCTGAGTTTTATTAAATGTATTGAACAAATATTTATTTACTCAACTGCCAAAGACTCAAAGGCTACTAATACCTAAATTGCGTAGTGTAAGTAAGTTATACGTATGGTCATCATCATGGTCTATTAAGTATAGTTTCTTGATACCACTAATACAGGAAATATGTTTTATTTCAAAAAAAAAAATTATAAATTTTTAATCTAGCTTTACTGCTAAAGTTTTTAATTATTTTTTATCTAATAAATATTTTACAGTATGTTGATGGCACTTCGGATTATCTCCAGTAATTAACAATTATAAACGAATTTTTTAAACTACTGAGGCAAGGAAAACAATTTAAAAATGAAACATGTAGCTTGGTTGGTTGAAAACTGCAGTCATAATAATTATGGTTCGGTTGAAGTTTATGTATGTTCAAATCAGCTTACCAGTATCTTGGCATACAGGCACGTTATAGTTGCAGTGTAGGAATATAATCCTGTTCTGTAAATTATCAGCCATTTTAAAGTAATATCTGCATGTATTTTTCTTTGGAACTACCAAAGATATTCGATCATTAGAGTTCCAGTACCATAATATTTATTATAAAAATGCACGCGCGGAAAATAAGATTCAAATCACATGAATTACGTAGTGAGATCTAAAACTGAGAATTATATTCAGTAAAATATATCTTGTTTAATTTTCTCTTGCCGTTTGGCTAGGCATTTAATTCATGCCTGCATGGTACGAACTTCCACCGCACAAGTCACGCTTGACCGCTTTTTATTTTTCTATTCATACTGTGTGTCGTTCAGTAGGAGGGCGACGATGAAGTTTACGAACGAATATAAGAGGGTTTGACGCATCGATATGTGAACATTTTTGTTGGTCTATGTTGGCATAAGTTTGCATTTACGTTTACAGTGAAGACTTCAGGGTTGGGCATAGCTTTTATGTTAGAAGATTTTAATTATCAGTGCAGAGTCTAGAAATGTACCTCGTAGAAATAGCTTCATCAGAGAACTGATGAACTGAGGCTTTAACACATTTTATACATCTGTGCTTATTCTTCTAGAGATGTAGAGGCGTAAGTAATTCTGTCTGCGTGCATAATTTATAACAAAGATTCTATTGTCTACTGTCATAAATAAAATTCACTTAACTATGCGGTTAAGTGAAATTTATTTATGACAGTGGTGCTGTCTCGCAATAACTACTAAAATTTAAATTAAATTTGAACTCATTGCGTTAGTGTAAAATAAGAGTGTTTCAATTTAAATGGAGATACCAGTTTAAGTTAGACCTCTATGTTTTGCCTATGTTTTCTATTCAAAGTAATAATGAGATTAAAATTAATTTAGTTCGTAATTACAAAAACAACACAGTGTCAAGTATTTATACAATTTATTTTCTTTTGTTTGTACTGAAGTCTACTAGGACTAAAATTCCACTATTATATTGTAAACCTATTTTTCGTATTTCTATCTGTAAGTTTTACATATAGGTACTTTTTTATAAAAAAAAACGACGTAAAATTCTTTATCGAAGTGAAATAAGATAATCCTGATATTTGTTTACTTCTAGAATACGATATAGTTATGACAATTAGTTGAACAGTAGTATTGTTTGTCTATCAGTCTTAGTACGATTTTATGACATTACTTGCTGAGCAATTCGAATTTCAGAGAATTCTCAGGCGTAAACTCCAGGTAACATTTTTTTAAAGACAAGCCCCGAGCCGTAACTAGTAAAGAAGAAAAACAATGTTGCTAAAATAAAATTATCGGTTATGATACGGTCGTAGGAAGTTATGAACATGGTTTAATAGGAAAATGTTGTTGATAATTTTATTAACGAGGGATAGCTCCGCCCTACTTGCATGATCACAGCATATTTTTTTATAATAATTTCCCTTTTGACGTTGTTCTGCATATGTAAATATAAGATGTAAATAATTACAGTGATATGAATCGTTCTATCCGCAAATATATGGATTAACACGAAAATTTTCTTGTCTTTTGTTATGGAATGGAATTATATTTTCAAATATTTAATAAAAGCGTAAGAATTGAATTTATGAATGAAATATAATTTATAAAACAACCTTTGCAATAAACACAAAACAAAAACTAAGTCTTAAAGTCGGCACATTTTGTTATAAAACATGAAACATTTTATTTAACCAAAATGGCAATGTACTTAACATACGGCGCGACTGATGGTAAGCAATGCCTGTAGCGTAGGAATGCTTGCAACACCAGCCACATAATATTTTCCAGCTTTTATAGAAAAGGAGTTGCTATCCTGTCAACGCAAATAACCAAGTCAATTATTTAGATGTTAGGGAATTTTCCGGAAAATATTCTTCGTAAAACGAATCAGCAATGTTTTTAATTAAATACAAAGGCTTCGCCTGTTGATAGCAGTTCGCTGTTAATCAAAGCCTTTGCTTTTAAGCCTAGTGACTTTATAATAGAGTCACAGTATCAGAAATTCTGTCTAGGAGCGACCTACTCGCTTCACGGTATGCTTAGCAATTATGTGACACACTTACGTACAAGGAAACCGTTGTTCTTTCGTGCCAAAACATGTGCAAGACACATTTCACAAAACTTGCACATACGGAATAAGGCTTTATAATTGTTCGCAAAATAAAGACGAGATAATTATTCAGATAATTTTGCAATAACCGACCTCTTTTTTTTTCTTTTGAACAAACTATTAAAAGGATTATTATTGCTTTGATGAAAAATTGTGTTTACCCTATAGACTTAGAATATTTTGCTACGCTCTTTTATCCTTCATATAGAAACGATGTTTAAGTAGAGATAGCTAACGAAACTAAGAATCTCTTGTTAAATGAATAATAATGGACAAAATACAAATACAAAATTCTAAATCACAGATAAAATTATTTAAGACTTGTGGAATAAGATTAGCAGCGGGAATCTTCCTTCTATAAGTGATTTATCTTGAACAAAATAACCGAAAACTTTTCTCAGTATATAAAATTACTGAACATTTTTAGTCCTGCTACAAAATTTATATCGAATACTTTATTTTTTACATAAAATTGTTTGTGTAATTGACATTATAAAATTCGAACACGATTTGTGTTTATTCTATAGAAAATATTCTTCAAAAATATTTATTATTTAAATAGCATGTAAAAATAATTATAAAGAATTATTACATAATATTGAAATTTCGACCATGCTAACACTGGAGTCGCATTACTGGAGAAGAATTTTATAACCTTTATATTGGTTGTGCCCGTTTAAAGGTTAGCGCCAGAGATTAAGCATATTGTCATTAGGTCAATGTGTAGGTACGTGTATCAATTTCAATAATAATATTATGGCAGCATCGAGCACAGGCAATTTGAAAATATAAGTGGTATAATTTGTATCGCATGCGTAGTTGTTAGAATTCTATACAATATGGCAAAACGGGTGTCTCGAGCTGACTATGTCGATGTCACGTGCTCTGTGATCACACCTGCACGGTACAAATAAATTATTAACACTTTAAACGCCACACATTAGACCGAAGAAAATGTATTGTTCACGGACACAAGGTGACCGCAGCGATGTTCATTGACTAGAGTAATTTCATTTGATTTAAATGAAAGTCTTTGTTCCTTGCTGAGAAACAGGATTGTTCATAGTTTTCAAAGAAATCAATTATTTATTACATAAAAAAATATGATGGCACTGCCAATCGCCACAGTTTGATCCTCATGCTGGAGTAGGCCCTAGGTTTTTAATACTATTAGATTAATTTGCCCAAATCAAAACAGCTGCGCCAAATTCAGTTTAGCACTCAGCGATAAACTGATTCCATTACGTTTACAACATAACTAGTGAAATAAGGGTGTTATCTATTAATTAATCTAATCTTCAAAAGATAAACATATATACACGCATAGCATATACTTATATATGTACGCTAGTCATTTTAAAACTATAATGTAATTTTCCTATCAAGTATTGTACTGCTTGGTTTTAACGACAAAAAGATTAACAGGTTATGTTTTTACATAACCATTAAACCGATATTTACGAAATTTTAAGACAAGTTTACTTTGTTCTCCTACAAATCTCAGAAAAACAAAAATTAAACCTATTTTCCTTTTACAGCATGCAACAGGACTTACATGGGCGATGTCGGTCGTACATACGAATTAGAAGTGCGTCGGCCACGTGAGGACCATCTCCCCTTCCTCTGTCACCTCAACTTCACAGCCACCGGAGGCAACTACGGAGACATTATACAGGTATTTAGACGCTACGTGAATCGTATTACAAATAGTAGACCCCCGTCAGATGGATCGCTCTGAATTAACTATGTGATCGTAATCTGAAGTAGAATTTTGTTTTAGAGGATAGTTGGGCTTAGATGGAGGCTTAGGCCTGAAATACGAAGGCCTTTTAAATCGCTTGCTGATTTGCGAGTGTATTACAATGTATATCGTGATTTAACGGACGATATCGTATTATTTAGAAATTAAAAATATGATGGATAATTTAAGTGATATAGTAAACTTATTAATATATAATTATATACAATATGTAGAAAGTTAATTCCTGTACAACTATTATACAAGCATATTATTCAAACGAAAAACATTAATTAAAATGGTACCAGTTGTTTACAAATATAAAACTATGTATGACAGTACTCTGTACGATACAAAACTGTGCATATATCTAAAACTAAGACAGAAATATATAAATGAAGGCCTTTTAGTTGCTGGTTAATGTTTTCCTCATTTAGTATTAATGAATTAATGTTTAATTATATGAACTGGGATATAAATAATATTAAAAAATGTAGAAGTATAAGTATACTAACATTGGAATATCATAATAAAATGCTTTTGCTTTTGAACTGATGAAATCTTATACATATATATGAGTATCCAGTGATCGATAATTTAGGTACCTTCCAATATTCTAATGATTTTGAAAATACTTTAGTAAAAATGTAAAGTAGTTGAATAAATAAGTATATAAATATATATTTTAAGCGCTTTTGACAAGCAAATGCTTTTCAAAAACGCTCCGTTCACCGACGCTACTATCTTTTGCCTAACGAATTCATGGTTCCATGTCCATACGTAGACTATGATTAGGAGGCCGTGTATCAAATATGTTTCATTACTTACCGATGACCTACTTAGCAGTCTTACGTCAGATATATGAGCCATGACAGGCAGTATTAATCGTATCTTGTGTCACCACTCAGTGAATTATACGGTAATTGTTCAAAATGGACGTCAGCATGCCAAACAGAATTCGCGATCAACGTTATTATTTCTAAAAGCTTTCAAATATTCTGATGCTTAAGCTTCTAGATTCAGAATATCGATTATAATATTTTGCTTTTATTACAGTTGACGTTCGATACGTTTACCGTGGGTAAATTTGTGTCGTTCACGTCAGATGGATGTCCGGACGGACACATGACGATTGTGGAGCGTAGCCCATCACCCCCCACTGGGCAATGGTGCGGTTCTGCGTGGGGATACACTGTGTATTTCAGCGAATCGGACTCAATAAATATGACGTTAAGATTAGACAGGCTGAGTCAACAGGTTAGTGTATTTTCTGTTTAACATGCTTTTAATAGCTTAGTATTTACGTATCTATGTATCTATATATCTATGAATCTATGTAACGGAATCTATGAACGTGATTTTTACCCACTTTAAACTAAGCTTTTTTGCTTTCTAAGATATTTTGATAACGCCGCACACTGTTTTACATTAAATTATTAAATTATTTTCTAATTTTTAGTTTTTTTTTTATAATGCGTGTTTTTTAGTTTTTTTAACTATTCTTTATTTTTATTAAAACTAATGTTTTTCACGTGGTATATTATTGTGCATGTATCCACTGTCATTTTGGCAATACTTTATCTAACAATGACAATCCCAGAGATAAACGCTGTGTGTAGAGATGTCACGTAAGTTAAAAAAAACTGTTACAAATTTACTCAAACTCGGAACAACCGTGTATTTGTAAATTACAGAAAATGTTTTTACCGGCTGAACTGTAGAGACGGTGTAGCGAGCAAACAGTCGGCACTCTGTTGCTACCGCGCTGATTTTTGAGGATTTGAATCCCACATGGACCGATATATTATTTTTGTTTCACAAATGATAGTTATGAGCCTGGGTGTCTGTTATGATCGTTAGTTGTACGCATGTTAAAGGAAAATTTGCTCGCAAAACAGAGCTTGACGCTTAAAGTGGACAAAGATTTTTTACTATATCGGGCGTAGGTCTTTATATCGGCAGTGGAGATGTAACCACTTAAACCTTTAAACAAACTATGACATCAATTTTCTCAGAGCTAGTACACTCGTCTTTGTATAGCATCGTATCTTTCTACACAAACACCAGCATGAAATCTTTAACTAGTCTTTAGTAAGTACCACTGCGGTGTAAATCATATACATGACTACTCAGAGTACCACGTATACTTGAAAGCAAGCGACAGCGTAATAATGTCGCGATCCGTTGTGTACGCGCGAAGTCCCTCTTCTCTCATACCTGCAACACCTTTCGACAATGCGCCATTATTTGAACTACCGTTATTACGCAAATTCTTCTGGAAATATGACAGAGCCTAAGAATTTCCACTTGCGTGTCAAGTTCTCTTGTATCTATATTGCTGTCTACTTTTATTTGCTTATTCTCAATAGTTCTTGTACTTGGCTTAACGTGCGCAAGTTTAGGCACTTGTGTGGGTTGTATGCACTGTGGAAACGATCGATGCAAGCTGCTCGCGCAAATATTTTATTGTATTTATGCACAATAAGGCTTGCTATTCATAATACCTTTCTTCTGGACGTTCTTCAGAATATCTTATAATCGAAGTGTTTCTCTTTCTTATTTAAAATATGTATGATAATTCAAACAACAGTCATACTTAATCTTGCTTTTTTATTTAGTCTGTATCGTAGAACTCAAAATACGGAGTGCGGCATAGCACAGGCGTGATTATGATAGATGCCTTTTATTGAATGCTAGCTATTGCCCGCAGCTTTGCTCGCGTAAGAGTAGGTTAGGTTAGGTTGTGTTAATAACAGTACTTTTTTAAATAAAATATAACCTATGTTACTCGCTGATAATAAAATAAAAATTTTTAATAGTGAAATAATTTTTAAAGTCGGTTTATTTGTTTTTGAGTTAAATCCTTACAAACAAACAAACAAAAGAAGAACACAGAGCTATAGGGTTTAACATATAATATGTTAACACAACAAACTGACGCGTTTAATTAGACTTTTTGCTCTCAGCAAAGTTAATCCGTATAAATGAACAACAGTATTTATCTTCATTAAGAGTCACTTACTAAGCATCCCTTTGTGTTTTAGTGACGTGATGTAGCTAACTACATGTTTTCGCCTGTGACTCGACTAATATTTCACATCACCCCGCTTTTAACGGTTCGCTGGCTTTCCTTTATCTTCTGCCAGCAGCCGTATTATGTGCACCAAGGGTTGAAGTTTCGATCAATTAATTAGGCGACGATTACGGACACCCTCCCGGGACCACAGGATAAGGATACCTCGCTATTACAATAATGTTATTGGGCACAGCCTTAATTCCTTAATTTAATAATGGGAATTTCGTTTCGGTATTTAATACATTTGGGATGGTGCCCTAAATTTTGTTAATGCGCGTCGCTTTATCTTCCTATAAGTATCTATCTATTGAAACGAATCTTTTCTAATGTAATTTTGATCTTCTAATTGATTAATGGCTCTTTTCGATTTGTAAGTTGAAGATTTGATTATATTCACAATCATTTTAATGGGCTTCTTGTAAAGTTTGATGTTCCATTTATTAAGTACCATATTTTATTGCTGTGATATTTTTGGTTTTGTGTAGCAGTTGGTTTATTATTTATTTCTGCTTTAGCTTATTACAATTAGCAGTAATTATCATTTACATTTTATTTTGCTTACTTCTACAAACAATCCGCTGCAAGGCAATTTCTGTGTCATTGAAAAGTTAAACATCATATTAAGAACACCTAATTTATATCACGCATATTTTTGTGTTCGGGGTTTAGACTCACAAACCTGGCCCAGTGGTAGTATTGTGGAGCTATGATTATATAATAATGTGTAAACTGCAAAATCATTGCAGGCAAAAATCTTACAATACTTTTAAAACTTTATTTACAAATATATGTACGTATAGAAAATAAGAAGTCTACTCTCTGTCTAATGACAATGACATGTGTGGTTAGTCCAATGACATAACCTTCTGCTTATTTTCATGCCCCTTTTTGGGCCATTATTTGATGCATGACTCGAACAAAGTATTGTAGGTTGATCTGTTAAAAAATTCTCAGTGAATAGAAACGACGGAGTGTCCCGTAGATGGTCTTACGCTTGCACCTATTATTTTTTATGTAGCCGCACAATGTGGGTAAAACAAGCGATTGCCTGCCCAATTGGGGATGTACAATTGTATATTGTACAGGTGTAAGTTTATGTCTGTGCATATGTGTATGAACGCACAATGAACTTTACGTTAACTTCTGAACTCAATATGTAACTCTAAAGTTCTTAAACATGTCTCATTTGTAATGTTTTCTACAGGGTGTGGGCTACAATTTTGACTTCAAGCTAGCTTACAAGTTTCTTCGCCGCAGCGAAGCGAGGTTGCGATACGGGAACGCGACGGTAGGTGCGTGGCGAGGCGAAAGAGTTCCAGGGACATACTGCGACAGAATACTGAGCGATTGTGACCTTAGAGCCTGTCGTATCCAGTCGCCCAACTTTCCCGGCGTATATCCTCGTAATGCGACCTGTACATACCGTATTGAACATACTAAGGTAAGCATCGCTTAATCTAAAAGAATGTAAACTTAAGATAGGGTAAAAACTTGTTTATTTCCTTGCTAGTCTGCTGTGTGTTACTCTGTTGTGCGAAGGCCCTTAGGTAAGTTTTATACCATTAGTAATCTCCGGCCAGTCGCTGTACAACTTTTAATCAATACAATTTTGCCACTTTTTCTGAGTTCTTAAAAATATGTAATTTTAAAGCTTCTGAACTAACATATTTACAAGAAGCAAGTCACGTAAACATTACTTATGTTTACGTGACTATTTCTGCACAACAAAATATTAAATTAAATTTCACAAATGTTGTCTACTAGTTTTACATTTAATTAGTATTTTGTTGGCGGTTAGTACGAAAACAAGTTGAAAGCCTCTTTAGGCCACCGAATGAAATGGCTTCATTAGGACAATTATTAAAGGAGCAAAATAATAGTATATTTCAGTTATTTTACAATGTATATATTTATATCATAAACATCGTCATCCAAATTGGTTTAAATATTATATAAGAGAACACTGAAATTCCGTAATAATATATTATATTCTATATTCATAATGATCTTAAATAAGATAATAATTTATGAGAGTCAATGCTCCTGAGCCTCAGTAAAACAACAAGAGGATTACTCGAAATACCACTTGCTTTACTAAATTTATTTATTACATTTCAGTCTAGACATTAAGGTATTTCTATACAGCCTTATAAGTACATCAAGCTACTTAAATACCTACAATACGTATTAAAATGGAAAGTGTAACACCACCAAAGTTAAAACAAGCGAACAAAGTAATTAAACCAGTTGTTATTCATGATTTTGTTTAGAAAATATATCGCGAGCAAGATATGTGTTATGTGGGCTTTGTGTGGTTGTTTGTGTTAATATTTAATATAAAATTCACGCCAAACTGCGTAACAGTTACACCTGAAATGTACATAATAAATGCCCAATGTGTGAGGGTTAGGAGAATCTTTTTACACGAAAACGTTCCTTGTGCTTTGGTGCATATGGTAGAATTTGCTGTAACTGTCATTTTCTTTGCAGATACCCGCGGATAAACACGTTTTACTAGCAGTAAGACAGACTAATAGTCACAAAATACATATCAAAGACCAAATAGTGAAGTACGATAGGAGTCAGCGTGTTTTGAAGTAAGTACTCATAAAAGTTTTCTTTAGTGCAGCTAGAATTTTCCATGCACATATTTTTGTGTAAGTGAAAATAGTGACAGCAGTATTTTTTGAGAATGTTTGTTATATATGTACAACATTGCCGTGTACGTGTCATGTTCGTGTTTGTGCTATTGCGCGGTATTCACTGGTATAATACTGGATTTGTATCGCTTTTTGTAGTAGTTTTAGGACTAGTGTCTATGACTGTTGTGCTTGAGGTCTTGGATTCAATTCTCGGAACAGGCAAAATAATATTAAGCTTGTCTATTTTTTGTACATGGTTAATAGTAATATAGTCTGATTACGTGATACCTAAAAACATAATTGGCGAAATATGGTTGTAATACAGCACTACCTCCTGCTAATAGGCCTGATGTATGTAGTTTTAAATTGTTAGACATATTTAATGTTATTAATAATAGTAAGTTATATAATACTGTTATATGTAAAGTAGTTGGGTAGCTTAACTACACTAAGCAAGCAGCAAATATAACACACACAAATAAATAGGTAGACCGTAATTATGAATATTCATCAATTAAAATATCAAAAATATCGCTTAAATATTACTCGTTTATAAATTTATATGATACTCCTGTAATTTTATGGTTGTAGTGTAGGTCTAAAACATAATTTGTCCGAAATAAAGCCCTAAGTTTTTAAAATTATATTTATATATTTCTTTACTAAGTACAATATTTGTTTGCCTTTCAAACAAAGAACTACAAATTAAAACTTGTGTTTAATTTCTCATGTTATACAATTATTCATTAAAAATATTACTGTTGAAAATGCCATTAATTTGTCGTGACAAGCACGTGATTTTTGTCTCTGTCGAATAACTGATTATAATTATTACCCTTCCTTTGTATTTCAGTATGTCATCTAGACCTAAAATAATTTAGAAGTTATAATATTTTAAAATCGTAACTCTAATTAAAATACACGTAATTGTTCCCATTATATATTTCCTACCCGAGGCAGTGATCGTAGAAAGATCGACATTTCAGTATTTATTTCTAAAACTCCTTTATCGCTAGATAAATGGAATAACATGTCGAATTTTTATTAAGTCACTTCTTTTAAAACTACATTTAAAGAGAAGAATGACAATTAATCAGTAGTCCATTTAAGAACCACCTGCCAGGCTTTGATTTAATTAAATGACACGGTTACAGCCACTGGAATAATGGAAACTACTGCCCAGTATAATTTGTTAACGCACTGTCTACGTTCAAACGAGGCTTCTATTTGTTAAGCTAATAATGTTGACAAATTCTATCTCCAAGAGACATTTTGGGGACTTTATTTACGCTTGATTAAATAAAATTGCTAGGATTGGCGCTCATAAACAACGATGAATAGACTTTTGTTCTGAATGGTCTTATTGAATACTATAAGACTTAAGTTGAGCTTTGATGAATGTCGGTTTGATTTCATTGTTTTAAGTGACAGTGTTTGTAAGACTTTTATTAGAGGCTATTTACCTTGTAAAATCTTGCAAATTTATTACTGCGAGTCTATGGCAACTAGTTTAATGTAAAGGTACAGCCACATACCAATTATACTGACATTAAGGGGGGAAATAGGTGCAGAGGCTTCAAAAATTTAATTTCCTTTTTTATTTGTAAATCGCTTGTGTAACTATTCAAAAATATACGCTTATAATTTGAAGTCAAAATTGCAATTCGTTTAAAAGTAAAATAAATAAATAAATAAATATTCTATCACATACACACAACACCATCTAGCCCAAACTAAGCAGAGCTTGTACTATGGGTACTAGACAATGGATAAACATACATATATACTCTTTTTTTTTTGTAAATACATACATATTATACATAGAAACACCCAGACCAAGACAAACATCCATGTTCATGCACACAAATGTTTGACTTGTGCGGGAATCGAACCCGCGACCTTACGCGTGGCAGTCGGTTACACTAACCACTACGCCATCGAGGCTGACAAAAAGTTATAAGCGATTAAGATTAAGAAATTTGCCCGATTTATGAAAATTTATCGAGAAATTATTAACTGGAGAGATGTTTAGGCGGTCATACTCAAACCGCGAATAAAAGGTGCAACTCAACAATTTGGCGTTTGGTTACGAAACACTTAGGTACATTCCGGTTTAAAAATCATTGAAGTCGCAGCATATTTGGCTGCTAGCTTGTTCAATGAAGGAAGTTCAAGTATTTTATTAGTTATGAACAAGCTGAATATTATAGTTGGTAACCGCAGCTTCAATCACGCACAACAAATCGACAATCATTGCGTAGCCCGACAAAATCGACGCAGCTCCTTGGACAGTAAGGAAGGTCGAAAAGCTCGAAAAGAGAAGTTGCAAGCTGAAAACGAAACGTATGAAGCTGAAGAAGGATTGCAATATGGTGCTGGAATCGCTGATTAACCGGTAAGTTGTTTGAATTAGTTCATTACTGCTGTAAATTAATTTTTTCTGCCACTTTCTCTATAAATGCGTTTTCTCGAAACTTCTTTTTCGAAATTGCGTAATCTCTACTTTAAAAAGTTTTTAACCAATTGTTTTGAAATTGTATACAAAGTTTCTATATACATATAAATAGCCTTCAATTGAACCTGAATCCTAAGCGATATCTTTGTTTAAAATATTATTTTATAATAAAAAACATAAAAATATGTTAAAAATCATGCTTTATGTTTACACCCCTCTAAAAAATACAAAGTTAAATTTTTTTGAAAGTGAATTTCGCATAGAAGATAAATATATAACAAAAAATTCTTTTCCTATTGATTTCAGATGGAAATTGCGGCCTCCAAAAATTACGCAATCTGCTCAGTTGGCAACCTACAATGCGCGACAGCTGATGTCTCAGCTACTTTTTGAAGAAAATCTTTAAAATTTCAGTATATTTTCTCCAATATATGTGTAAAATGACCTTATAATGTTAATAAATAATATAAATTCGTTATGTGTTAAAAAAAATTATGAAAATCACGATACAAACGTTGTCTTACACCTATTTCCCTCCTTAATGTGAATCTAATAATAATACTCTAGAATTCAATTTTGTCGGAGCGACCAAAACTATTAATAATATTCCACAGGCTATGGGTATAGTAGCAGGTATTTTTTATTAGGGTAAGGCAAACATTTTTTAATACAGCATTTTACACTATGAATTGTTAATTATTGTCCGTCCCATTGCTTGATAAGCTGTTAAGCTTATAGCTATGCCTATATATAGCTATGTCTAAAAACAATGAAAAGAAGTGTGGTATCTCGGGGCAGACATCCGAATGTCAAATTAGGAATGTAATTGTAAGTAAGCATAGTCATCATTAATCAAAGCAGACTACTTACACAAACTATTGATTTTACTACAACGTCTGAAAATTATTAACACTATGTAAATTACGTATCTCACAAGGGTAACCCACGTTTCTAACTAATGTACCTCGTCAAACTCACGAACACTAATCCATCAATGTTTACCAGGATTTGGGACCAGTGCAATGTTGTGCAAGATTACCTCACTGTGTGGGACGGACCTACTCGCGACTCACCAGTATTGGTACGCCTTTGTGGGGGAGACGCAGTACCCGATATTGTCAGTCGAGGTCCCAATATGTTGCTTGAGTTTCATACGTCGCCGTACGATAATCCTTTTCATCCGGTGCCGTTGAGTTACCTGCCCGGATTTGAGCTTGAAGTACAGGTGAGATTTTCGGATTGTAAATATTGTACGTTGATCCAAATACTCTTGGATGTGGCAGCCCCATTTTTCAAAGATATTTGAAGTTTGGAAATTGAAATCCTGAATAGAGATACTCTCGATTTATTTAAGAAATATACTTTGGTAATAAATAAAGGTTTTCTACTCTAGACGGTAGGAGGCTTTCGTTTCTCAAGGCTGTGTTTCAACATCATGAAAGTTGTTAATCTTCCTAGGTTCGGCTAGCAATGAGTTGGTTGACTGCCGCAGCCTAAAATACCGATTTTCAATTAGACAAAAAGAAAATAAAAAGAGTAATGAATGTGAGAATAAGTAAAGGAAATTCTTTGGATTTCCATTCTTTGTAAATAGAATCACTTTTATAATAAAATCTGAACGGAGTTCGAACATTTGATGCTATCTAAATCTATACGAGTGTTTTCCATACACTTGAACGTTGATTGTATTGCATTCTATACAAAGCGAATTCTTGTAGCGACTATATATTTTGGTGCAGGTGTTCTACGTGGACAAAGATTCGCATTCGTATGTGCGCTCGGACGGCCGCTGTCGTTTTGTACTACGCTCCTCGGACAAAACAAGCGGTGTATTGAGGAATCCGAGACATTCTCTGCCCCCGAACACGTCGTGTGTCTACTACTTCCAGGTTTGTCGATATTTTGTTCACCTGTCTCAATATTTTAGCCGTTGTGTGTTCTCAGTCGACATAGATGAAACCTATTTTGTTCGGACTGATTTAGTATTTGTTTTTATTTCTACGAAGTTTGTAAGCTCTAGATTTTCCTGCAGAAAAGCCTTGAAATGCTAACGTGTAATTTAGTAAGGTCTATTTTTATGAAAGTAATGTTTTTGGAAAAGCAGTAACGTTTATTTAGATATTTGTTACCATCAACTTATAAACACGCCGATACTGTAAAAAAGTTGTAACTTGAATAATATAACTATACCTAAGTAATAATTGTGACGTAATGGTCTATGTACCTTATACCATTGACGTAAATATGTCTTTATATTGATTATTAATTATTATTAATTTGAATCCTTAACATTTTCAGCTGAAATTTCAAATATTTTTATATATTAACTAGCTGACCCGCGCAACTTCGTCTGCTTCATATAAGATAAGAGAATTTACTCCGTTTTTGCAACATTTTTCATTACTGCTCCGCTCCAATTGATCGTAGCGTGATGTTATATAGCCTATAGCCTTACTCGATAAATGGGCTATCCAACACTAAAAGAATTTTTCAATTCGAACCAATAGTTCCTGAGATTAGCCCTTACAAATAAACAATCAAAGTTACGCACTTTATCTCTTTATAATATTAGTATAGATAAAAATATTAACATAATAGATAAACGTAACTCCTTTTAAAATATATGACCGTACCTTTTTGTCACAGGTTGTGTAGCCATTTATTTTACAAATTATGAAACTTCGAACAAGCACTTTTAAGACTGTATTGATTTGAGCTGACAATGACAGCGCATTTATCAAGATTAAACTGTCGCAGTTCGTGTTCGCTTCGAGGAACGTACACAGAATAATATTCTACGTCAAGATTTTTATGTCTAGAATTTGTTGGCAATGTTTATTGAATTATTTGCTCATAGCATCTGATTGTATACGACGGTTTATTTGCTATCGTAAATTATTATTAATGAAACTAATAAATTCGCAACTGAAGTAGATATTATTGAGGAAAAAGTTAATGCGCTTCAACTAATGACCCATTTAACTATTTACGATTAATCTGATTCTTAGATTATACAAGAAAGAGGATGTCTGGTACAAATACTTACATATATATAATTATTATATTGTACAATTAATAAGA
Source organism: Catocala nupta (assembly GCA_963675205.1). NCBI lineage: Eukaryota > Metazoa > Arthropoda > Insecta > Lepidoptera > Erebidae > Catocala > Catocala nupta. Next base: position 16,282,278 of record OY776082.1, read on the forward strand.
AATACTTATACTTAGTTCTCTAGAAATCTGTTGAAGTCTATTTACTAATGTGAAAATTTGTTCTATTTTGAAACTATTTAATTGGTGATGTTGCTTATTTGTTACCTTATAAAGGCGATAATACCTAACAATGCAATTTAAAGTTGACATAAATTGATAAATAAATAACTACAACCATCTACTTACACATTATGCTATTGACGAATACATAAATGAGTACACTTATTAAATAAACTATCAATCAAAAATTCCAAAAATATTACTCAATAAAGTGTGTATAATTGAAATGGTTTTCAGTTTTAATTCACTATCTCTATATACAAGTAAAATCTATGTTATTACGCAAATCAATGTTTCAATTTTGTTAATTAATCATAGTTACCGTATTCGTTAACTTTTATAATTTTTATTAAACAAAACATTCGTAGTAACAGTTTGATTAAATGTTTGCCGTTTGACAGGGACGCGCGAACGAGATAGTGTGGGTGTCATTTGTGAAGTATCATTCAGCTGGAACTGAGCCGGCTGGCTTTGACCAGCAGAAGGATTGCTCATCACAATTGACTATATGGGATGGCGCTGCACCTGATGCTGATTTGGATAGAAAGGTACGTAGACCGAATATAACAAAATATTGAGATTCAATCAAATTATAGCACCACTAAACAGGTAAGTTACCTATAGATATTAGATACTTAAATGTACTACCTACAGAACCATTGCTTGTAAAAACAATAAGGCTAATGTTATAAATATTAGATTTGTTATTTTAAAACCTAGTTTTGAACGCGCTCTTAAACGTGATAAAATCTATAACCAGGATATCAGGAGCGGAACTAGAGTAACCGACTTATCTTAGCTAGGTCAAGTTATCCCCAAAAATCAATCCGTTAGAGATATAACTCTCCTGACACTTTTATATTATGACATTATTTTAAATTATTAATTATGACATGATCTATTTGTACCATTTAGTTAATTTGCAATCTAATAAAATCTATTAATGTATAAAATTTGCATGCTTACTGAAGGCAGAATGTAGCAGATCACAAATGTATTTACAACATCTAATGTATGTACCTATATTCAATGCAAATAAATGGATTATTATTATTATAAGTTCTTTCCGCCATTAAAAGAATACGTAGCGTTGGCCTTTACACCATTAAATAGACAGACGGCTAAAGTGAGAAAAAGTTTATATGAAGTGTTGAATTATAAATACGCATATATTTACAAAAATCTTTTTAAATTTACTCAACTCATTACTTACTTACTCATAATAGGCAATTGTTTAGAAAGCATGTTTATAACGTCCTATTAAAATATACTAATCCGTGATAAATAACGTACACTACATTACAAGATTACCTCATATTTACTAGGAAAGAATAAAATACAAGAACATGATTGCTACACCACGTCCGCCTGACTTATCCACTACAGTAAGGTTAATCTGTAATATCCTTGTAGCTTCTACTCCCCTAGTACTCTGAATGCAGCACAATATAGGGCAGCCGTGCGCACTCGAATTTTGTATTAAGCTATATTTTCAATGTAGTATGCTCGCTGATTCCCCCGTTCGGTTATTCATAGGAATAAAGAACAAGTTTTGTATGCAACGGAGCGTATAATGTACCGTATCTTAGCGGGTGAATTAAAATTTTAATGCATAAATATGCTATTTAGTAGTTCATTCCTGTGTACGCTGTTAGGAAAAGTGGGTTACAAGAAGTTGCCTTTATAAAGTGGTAAATAAAAGAGTTATTATTATATATAACAGATAATGAGAGGCTAGCTTTAAATATAAATAATGAGTAAATTATGTATTTAATGAAAAAATACTGTCAAGATGGCAAACTAGCACAGTTGATAGAAAGTGATTGCAGTAGCCTATTGTGTAATACCAGAGGTATGATAACTCGCGTTCTCTCGACTCAAGTTACCTTCGAAATTCTTATTTGCCGGACAAAACGCAATAACGCGTTAATGCTTCTCTTAAGTTGGTTTCATGTGATAAATAATGAAGCATCACGAGGTGATGGTGCGAAGAGCTTTAAATACTCAAAAATATTATGTGTAATACGTTTACAGTAAAGAATATCGAGAAGTTGTATAGGTGCATAGACAAAACAAATGATTTTAGTACAAATATAATATAGTTGGTAAAAAGTTAAAGCTATCTATGCTAATTATATCTAATAATATTTCCGCAATTTCACGTAGTCCAAATTAAACATTTTCTGAAATATTTTCGGCATTCGAGGGTACTGGATCCTTTTGCCGTAATGAGTTGGAATATTTATCTTGTTAATTAGCGTTGCGCGATTAGATATACAATCGAAACAAGGCCAAACATAACATTTTGAACAATAATTGCAGGTTATAGCCGTTCTACTGGAGCTAAGAAATTACCCTCATTTATTATGTCATATCTACCCACGGTATTACAGTACTGAGACATTACTCAGCCTTGTTTTATGTTTAAAATTGTACTTGATAATGTTTAATTATACAATCGTTTGGCTTAATACACTCTCTAAGGAAAAATAGGTTCAATTTCATGCTACAGTGTCCAATTGTTGTTACTTGTATAAGGAGGATAGTGTTTCTTTTTCCACGCATCCAACGAATACAAAGTGCGTATAGAAGCCAAACAGTCACTATCAATCCGCCCGTTGTACGTCCGTCCTTTCATGGTCCGATCTATCACGTAACCGCTTGGAACCTTGGTTATGGTGTGTGCTAATTCGAACCTACGGATCAAGTGAAGTTTAATTATTTATAAGTGTTGTACAAGATTTTACACTCGCGTTACTGTAGATTTTGTCAATAATTTTTAAAACTCGGGAGCAGTACTTTTTCTGGATAAGTTTTGTCCTTTTCTGCACCCTCGACAACGTGTGTGCAAAATTTCTCGATGATCAGTCGAGTAGCTAAGGAGTGATAGCGTAACAAGCAAACAAACAAACAAGCTCACATTCTCATTTATAATATTAGTTAGGGTGTGAATATTTTAATTCGATGGGTATGTAATCATTATGTGTAACTAAATTCTATAATTTTTATGACACACTTAATTTGACTATCCTGTGTGGGATTCGAGCCCGCAGCACAAACCGCTGCAGCAGCGGCGAGGGGACCGCTTACACACTTCGCATTTCTAGTACTTGTATCCATTTGAGTGCCTTAGTACTTATGAGCAACAATGTAGCATCCACCGTGTGTTGTCAAGTGACCCAAATAACACAATAAGTCTTCACTTAAAACTGTTATTGTCTAACTTCCTTACTTATCGAAAACAATTCTTGGCTTTCGCGCAATAAAAATAAAATATTTAAATTCTTATAGCAACCGAATCACAATAGCGAGTCGTAAGTATAAAATTTTATAGAACATGAATTTAAATGGTAAAAAGTCATGAGCCAACGTGTATTGTAATGAAATGTGGATTAAGTTTAGCGTGTACAGAGTAAAAGTTTCGCAGTGCGGAAGACTAATGCGATGATACAAGTACGAAGCGATATAGAATTGGGCGGCGTTCGCACCGCCTTTATCCGTGCCATTTCACTTTGCCAACTACCTCAACCTCCCTACTTGACGTCGGCAGCCAAACATTAATTTTCTTTAATGTGTCTGAGCACTTTTACCGAGTTCCACCGACTGCAGTGCGGTGTTTCGTTTCATTCATTCGAGATTCCTCAGTTTGCATTAAGAATGGATAAGCGGTTCTAGTTCAAGTTATTTTTTGTTGGCACTTTAATCAGAAAAGTTTTTCCGTTCGTTCCCAGATACACTATGTAAATAGTGTTGCTGAGTTGAATAAATAATTTATTCAGGGCTTTTTAGTTTACTTTCAATTTACATAAATTTTAGCGAGTGTATATTGAAATGTCAATAAAATTACGATTCATAATTCTGTTTCAAATCTACCCTTTTGCTTAGGTCTCATAATGTATTCCTTTTTCTGTGTAGCTGGATATGAGTGACAAGAAAGCTCGGCTTGGGTTATTTTGTCGTGAAGAATCACCAAGGCTGTGTGATCACGCGTTACTGTCAAATGCGACTAGAGCGACACGTCCGTGCGCCCCTTCGGAAAGCTACATTACTTCTGGCAACGCTCTGACTATACTACAAGTAAGTGAATAAAGTTTCATGTTTAGTGTAAGCTGTGTATTAGATATTGATTGAGAATCGTGTCTTCATGCTATTGAAATGTCTCAAGTGATTAGCGTTATTGTACGTCTTCTGGCTTAGCATAGCAACAGTGACATGGTAGTGTAGTATTTTAATCATTAGAAAGCATATCTACAATTTAAATATGACAGATGTTTGCCAATACGCCAAACTTATTTGACGGTTAAAGTATGCATCTTATAATTAAAAACACATTTTGCTAAATAGGTACTATAGTATTTTAATTATATTGATTCTTAAATAGAACAGCTATGATTCATAAGCCTGTACATTAAAAATTTTAGAACGTTTTTTTTACAGTGACGATTTATATATTGTCATGTTTGTATAATTATAGTATTAAGTATAAAAGAGCAAATGGACGAAGGTTAAAAGTGATATTAAGACTACTGTGGTAGTTGACATCAAGTTAGCAGCCTGATAGCCGTTATAAAAATAAACATAATTTTACTCAAAACTACATTTTAATACTTAATAATACATATCTCGTATAAAATATTTACACCCCATAATCTGCACCCGTAATTATGCTTTGATACCAAGGTTTGACACACAAAACTCTTGATACAAAAGAATTAAGCAGCATAATTAAAGGCACAAACAGACTACAAACAGCTAACTGTCAAAGCTCACATAATTACTGCTGCAAATATTTATCTTCCCATTTCGGCATGTACTCGCGTATGCAAAGAGCGGTGTGACTGGTAGCGTGAAATTTTTAGCCAACATATAACACGAACGTTGCATCGGAAGGTGACACAGTCATGAATTTGGTAGCAGTTGTGCCAAATATGTTACGTGAGCTTGGGATATAATGTAAAACAAGTTGTTCTAAAAAACGTGTTCTTGACTTAGGTACGTTGTATTAGAAAATTTTGTTACAACATGATGTCATAGAAACACTCCTCTAAAGCGTGATACCGAGTAACTATAGATAGTTGAATCATGTCAATATGTCACTTCTAAAAGTAACGCCTACTTCAACGCAAAGAAATACATTATATTTTTATATGAAAAGCACTCTAATGAAATTCTCTTTTTGACTTTGTAACATAGATGTCCTGTGCAGTAAATCAATATACATATTTCTGGAGTACCCAGAATCGTGTTACGTCATCGGAATCCGATTTGGTGCGTTCGATTATATCATCTATGCGATTCGTGGAAGACTATATTGATCGAGAAAGTTTTATAGTTCATTGTAATCCATAAGCTATCAAATATAAGCGTATGACCAAAATTTAAACCTAGAGAATGGAGCAGAACATTTGGCCTTTAACGTGGCCAAATATGCAATAAAAAGTCGTTTATGTTCTTATAAGTTATATAATGGTAGTTTTTCAATTTTGTAGAGTGTAGTAACATAATAAATACACAGAGAACAAAAGGGCGATTGAAACTCTTGATAACACCGCTATTGAACGGTAGGGTATGATGTCATATAGTTCATTATTATTTCAGTTTAGTAATATTCTTTGCACAGTGAACTTGAAATTAATATGAATTAATCATAATCGAATGGAATCCTATAATTGAATGTTATAAATATTGAGAACATGTAATATAGTCATTCCATTAGTTATCTGAATGTTTTTAAGTGCCCTACTTATTTGGTATTTTTGCAAACATTTGAGAAATCATCTGTATCATAATACAGATGATTTCGCGCTAATAGTGTACATAAAGTTTTCATCTTTGGATGAGAGCCGAGCTTTCGGATTATGTACGCTGCCAAGTACTACAGTGTACCGATGCTTATTATTTTAATATTACCCATAAAACAAGTTTCAATTGCAACAACAGCTGTCGTTCTGCAACTGTTATGAATATTTAATTTTAAACGTAGTTTTTATTACTAAATCAATTTTCGTATTGAGTAAACTTAGATAAATATAATGTTTTGATTGGTTTGCTACTAGGCAATATTTAATGTTGGCATGTTCAAAATGGCTCTGACAGATAAAGATTTGTGGATAAGTTGATTAGATGATTCCAAAAGTAAATACCAGTACATACAAAATAGAATAGCAACAATTGCTATTCTATTATGTAGGTACATACTTAGATAGATAAATATAAAACAGCGCTTTTCCAAATAGAAATAGATTGTAGTGGACTCGAGTCAATAAACATTGCATGCATGAGTTTACAATTATATTTAAATAGCCTGTGTATTTCTATTACAGTATAACAAAAGACATGTTATGGTATTATTTTTATTTTAACACCTGAAAAAGAACATATTAGCGTAAAAAAGGCTTCGATAATATAAATATATATTTTATTGACTCGAGTCAATAAACATTGCATGCATTAGTTGACAATTATATTTAAATAGCCTGTGTATTTCTATTACAGTATAACAAAAGACATGTTATGATATTATTTTTATTTTAACACCTGAGGAAGAACATAGTAGCGTAAAAAAGGCTTCGATGAAATAAATATACGTTTTATTACAACTCGCTCCAGACAAATATAACTCGGTTAACTACGTCAATATCGATCCCTTACTCTGACATTCAAAGCAGGAATCCACGCGGGACTTAGTCAGTGACTATCTATTGTTTCCTTTTCGCCCTCGCCACTGCCCTTTCAGCTGTATTCCCACGGCTTGCTGTAACTTTTCTGGCGTGTGAAACATTCATAACGGCCAGGATAGATAAGTCACGCGCTCAGCGTTCGTTGCATTTGCCATAGTGAATAATGCAAGGGGTACGTGCTAGTTCACTCCTCTCACAGTGATGGAATGCTTTACTGGTGTCGCGTTATTTCAAGTGTTAGGAGTGTCACCGTGAGACACGTACGAAACTGTTTGCAAAGCTCTGATTTATTACGACTCATTTGTTATTATAGGTGTTTTATTTTCATGGCAGTATTTTGCATAAAGTTGAAGAACGCGAGTTGAAAGTAGCTGTGCCTTATACATACTTAGTATCAAAGCCTTAAAAACATTTATCAAAACTATCATTGCGTAGCTAGAAATTTTTGAAATTAAGCTAATTGAATGCCACAGGTCGACATTCGATTTTCCGGATTGCATGATGTATTGTGCAGTCAGACACTGAAATTCCTAATTTAGCGCTGATTCCAATTCGCATTTAATTATCTTCTCATTTCGTCTCCATTTCAATTTCGTATTTGTGAATGCCAAATTAACATGACGTGCCTGCTAATGTCGTGTGATAAGGCAAACAGTCGTTTTCAAAGTAAATACTAATAACTTTTTAAATCTGTTGAGTCTGCACGTTAACGCACACAATAATTACAGAATCTTCAACATTGTCATTATTATTCTACGCAGCTGTGCAGCGAGCAGAATACGTCCTAGTTAATATAGGAAACCTGGTCTTAAGCAAGTTGTTAAAGTCACTAGTTGAGAACTGCTTTATTATTCAATATTAAATTCAACAGAGGAAGGACTGAAGCAAGTTTCTAACTAAATATTTGAAGTTTTACTACACCACGTAGTCTTGCTTCACCGTAGAGTCGACCTTGAAGATACAATAGTTTGGTAGAGAAAATAATTTTTGAAGTTAATAAATTAGAAATGACTTATTAAAGGATTTGCCTTCTAGTTTCTAGGCGATTAAAATGCTAAAAATGTAGTTTTCATAGATACTTTCCTTTTTTTGAGTTTTTGAATTTGTTGCAGGAACTCCGTCAAGGATCAGCACTCTACCCGGTTTCATTTGTTCTTCGTTACGAGTTTGTAGATGTGAGTGAGCAAGGGCAACCTTTGGCCGACTCCCAATCTGCTTGTGACAGGGTGTTTAAATCTGCTCAAACCTATTCTGGCAGATTCCAAGCTCCTCGCGCCATATTCTATTATGGAAGAGGTGGAGCCCAAAATCTTACATGTATTCTAAGGTAAATACAAATAAAAACCTCATAAATATGCCAGCTTCAATATAAACGGTACATTATGTTATTGAAATTATGATAATGTTTGCAGATTTGAAGCCAAACAAGGAGAAAGAATTCAGTTGACCTTCACGAGCACTTACTTTGGTAATAAATATTGTAATACACACAAGGACTCGCGGACTAGTCGTTGGAAATGCGATAGGCCTGCGAAAAGAACCTTTGGCGGTGAAGGACTTGCACAAATCATAATAACAGAGTATCCTTGGGATGGAGTACCTATACAAAGAGACTGCATTTGTACTAATAGGTCTGAACCATTAAATATTCATACACTGACAGCTCCTATTGTAGAAGTAAATTTTACCGTGACTATGATGAATATAACTGAAGACTACGATGATTTTGCCTTTGAAGGAGAATACAAATTTGTGCCAACTGGACCAGGTGATGAAACTGTTTGTTCTTCAGGATGGGGTAAGAGACGGTTGAGAGGAAGTAGTGGCGAAATCAGACTATTCGATAAAAGACAAGTGCCAGTTGCACCAGAAATAGTCGGGGATAGACATGTTATATCTGAAAGTGTAAGAGCTGAAGTTGCTTGTGTTCATAGACCTTGGTTAATTGAGCCTGGTGGTGATGAAGTAACGCCTGTGCAAGGCAGATATTTATACGTGAAGATACCTGGGTATGAGGTGACATCCTCTTCACCTTTCTGCACTACTCCAAATCGATTATTCATATATGAAGCCCACGATACATCAAGATCAATGGAAGTGTGTCCCGATAGTACAAATGTTATAGAGTTATTTTCACCAGGATGGAAATCGTCTCAAACCACTTTGGAAACGACTCTGAAACCTCACGCTCGTAGTTATGTCATTGATTTTCTTCAACATGAACAGGCCGATTATTCGATTAAATGGATAGAACTTATGAAGCAACCTTCTTTCGAACATGATGCAGAGTCGTCGAATATTATACCTGCCCCTATGTCATTGGAGTGTCGTTATAGGTAAGATCTAAATGTTATATATAATGATCCGCACTTTAGTATAAGTGTTTATTTGAAAAATACTAATATATTTCCTGTTTTATCTAGCTGTCCAGAATTAAATGCCTGCATTCCCATCGCCCTATGGTGTGACGGCAGCGCTCATTGCCCTTCGGGTTATGATGAAGATGATTCCAACTGCTCATTCAGGATATCATTACCTCCACCTTATGTAGCAGCTGCTGCTGGAGTTGGTTTACTTTTGTGCGCAATCGCGGTTGCAATGTGTACGTGTCGTAGACGTCGAAAAAAAGATAAAGAATTCAAAGCGAGGCTAGATGGTGCTTTGCCTCCGGAAGAAAGACCATTTGATCGTGCTAAAACCAACGGTGTTCCCGAAGCAGCGCGTCAATACGCAACAGTGCAGAAATACGCGACGATAGATAAATACAGCTTAAGTCAGAAATACAGTGCAGGGTTGAACGATGCTCGTTACTACGATGAAGTAGCTCAAAGAGACAAGCTTGCGGATACAAGGTATGCTAGTTTAGGTCGCGCTGGTCGAGGCATGCGAGTCGAGAACTCGAGAGGTAACGGTTCAAGAAGAGCAATGCCCGATCTAGGCTACCCGGATTTGAAAGACGGCTTTTGTTGACCCTCCCCGGATCTCATAGAAACGACAGTTTAGCGTCGTGAGACTTAACATTTAACAGAATTTCCTTTGTGTTAACATTAGATTGAAGACTGAATTCGGCAAAAGTGCCTCCTCTTACATTTTGATCAATAGAAATTCAGACTCGATTGTACTAGTAATGGTACAAAAATTGGCTTCTATTGTTAGGTAATTTGTTTTATACCGAGACGAAGACTATGACTTTGACTTTGTAGAATATTGTGTAAATATATTAACTATAAATAAGTTTGAATAGCAGGCGTCAGATATTTGATATTTAATATTCTTTGCATCAAATCTCACAGTAATTTTATTCTCATCAAATAACATATCTAAATGTACATAAAACGCTTGACAATACGATTTTAAGATACAAAATAAAATCATTTTAAAATGTTGGTAGTATGAGTGGTTAGTGACTGACTCAAAACAATAGAATTAATTATGGATTTAAGTGTAAAATTAAATTATGTTATTCACATTATTGAGTAACTTTATATTACATGGTATTTTCCTGCAACAACCTTATTTTAATATGGGTGAAATTTCTAATTGTTAGCCACGAAAAAGACAGCAAGTATTAAAATCAGACGCTCTAATAGACTTACTTAGCAGCATTTGATTTGTCAACTGATTAAGTATTTCCATTTTAATATAAAGGTTCCTTTTACCGTTGTGATTTACTGGACGATTTACGCACCCACATGCGTTATATTATCTGAAATATCAACCGATGTATCGCATGCGTTTAAGTATAATTATCTTGCGATATCGGCCAATTCGCCTCTCGAGTATACATAGGGGATCGCTTGCTGTCTGGAACAAAATATTCGGTCAATCTACTCAATATGTATCATAGCTGGAATATATATTACTAACAAAGCTATAACGTAAAGTGTCACACGTATCAGCATTTAAATTGAGAATGACCGTCTGCATAAGAAAACCTACTTAAAATCTAAAGGCGTCATTGTAGGTTTAAATCATTTAGAAAAGTATTTCGTCTTGGCTGGCAATTGTGTTTCACCCTCTCTATTGTAATGACTCTAGACATAAAATGAAAATGTGATATAGTTGTAAAAATGTAGGTAAGCGTTCACAGAATGTATAACTTAAATTAGTATTTTTTCTTTGTGTATAAATAGTATTTAAGGTTGTAACTAACTAGATATTGATTGTAAATAAATTATAGATTAAGATTTTTAAAGTCTGTAATTATTTCCAGGTAAAAGGAGGATTAAAGTCATTTCTAAAAATTAACAAATTTTTCATTGTTAACAATATTACCTAGAATTTAGAGTATTTAGACCATTAGGGATAATATATATAATATATATATATATATATCTTTTAAGCTTAATTTTGCTTTCTTATACCCACTAACTGGCTAACAACAAGAAGGAGAAAGAAGACCTACTGCTATCGTCCATCGTTTACGCCATAAATGGGTTGACAAACTTCAAAACATGTACAGTATTGTAGCAATATCGATATATATGGATCTGGACTCCGCCTTTACGATGTAAGAATCTCTTTGGGTAAAGTAATACATATAACGAGTGGCAATTGAAAAACGCAAATCCTTGTTAAACATAACAACTTTAATTCATTTTAAATCCTTGTTAACTCATTCACATCATTATGTATGAGATTTGTATTCCAGTGCATACATACGTTCTTAGTTTCACTCTAGAAGAGGCTGGTAAAAACGTGTTACACCCATGTTTTGCCAGCTATGGTTTCAAGTATTGAGTAATAGGAGGCTAGCCTATTGCCGTTCACAAGACATTTCGTCGGTCTATGTGCTGCTACTGAGAGTGTCTTGCCACCTAATAACGTTTTTCCAATCCGGAAATTGTACCCGAGACGACATTCACAATATACTCACCGCTGCACCACCGAAGCAGGGCAACGCTGATTACGAAGACAACCTCGTTTAAAGATGATTCCCACATATACCTCCGTAAGTACATATACAGGGTGTCCAAGAACCTGGCGTCCAACTGGATTCCCACGATGCCCCAAGTTCTAACAGTACTCAGAAAAATATTTTAAAAAATCCACCCCATGTACTTACAGAATTATACTGATTTCAAAAAAAAAGGGGAAATGAGCACCCTGTGACATACTTTTGAATGCTGTGACTGCTAATGCTGATAATTTCGATATTTCTTGGAGGTTTTGTAATCTAGGGTATTGCTGTGTCTAAATAGAATGTAAAAATAAAGTACTTATTGTACCATTTTAAAATAAAATATTATTTTAACTAAAGGTGATATGGAAAACTATTGAATTTCGCAACTTTGACCGACTGTAGTGTAAAAAAAATGTACCAAAATAGTATGGCAAGTGACGTCAAATTTTGACGCGTTTATTCCTCTTTTTAAAAAGGTATAATACTTACACATTAATTTGAAAAAAAAAAATTTTGATAATATTTTTACTCAACAACCCAATTTTTACGATGTCTTACAGAATTCTTAGAAAGAAAAATTTACGACGAATTGAATCTAACCTCTAAAGAATTACTGTTGTATGCTCATAAAAATAACAACAGGCCTCTCAAAAAACAGGTTAGACCGTAAGGGACGGTATGTGCATGCATCTCACCATAGTGATTCGTTATTACAACAGGAGGGAGCAAGACAGAAACTATCTTTGCGATTTGCTGGTTCTTCTTTATGGTACCCCATTATTCAGGTAAGAGTGAGGGAGAAAAAGGTTAGAGGTGCGAGTGAGATAGATAGTGACGCTATCTGGGATCGTGCTATTTAGGATAACAGTACGGTCAGTACGCGTCACTGCCTCCTGCCGTTACTACGCACCTCTCTCTTATTGTTACCATTGATCACGTACTACGATTTAAAGCTTTGTTTATTGGACTCGATTACTCTTTGTGCTCTGGACTTTGAAACGAACTCTTTACGACGACCTTTGCCTGTGTTTGGACAGTTTGTGTTTTGTGTGTGCTACCATGGCGACCTACACTCCGCAAGAATACGCAAATATGCACTACATTTATGGAGAATGTAGAGGTAATGGACGAGCTGCAGCGAGACTTTACAGAGAAAGGTATCCGAGGGCTACGCGATATCCCGACCATCGAGTTTTCATTAATGTGCACAGATCACTATGTGACGGGCGGTTCCCCAATCAAGTAGCTGGTGAAGGACGACCCGTAAATGACTTCATACGCGATGAAGTTTTAGAGGCGGTGTCGGCAAATCCAAGCATCTCTGTGCGAGGAATAGAAGCTGATACGGGGATACCGAAGAGCACAGCACACAGTATTCTCCAAAAAGAAGAATATCATCCGTACCACGTACAGCGAGTGCAAAGTCTTTTACCTCGAGACTATCCGAGCCGAGTCGCGTTTTGTGAAACAATCCTGCAAAAACATCGAGAAGACGAAAACTTTATCGACAAAATTTTGTGGTCAGATGAATCTACATTTAAGAAGGATGGCTACATGAACCTACACAACTTGCACGAGTGGCATGTGGAAAATCCGCACTTGATGCGAGAAGATAGATCCCAGTACCGGTTCAAAGTGAACATGTGGACCGGTATTCTCTGTGGGAATATTATTGGTCCATTTGAGATGCCCGAGAATTTGACTGGCGAATCATATTTAAATTTTCTTCAAAATGATTTGCCAAACTTACTAGAAGAGACCCCACCAGATATGTGGTTCCAACACGACGGCTGTCCAGCACATTTTCGCGTATCCGTTAGAGAGTTTTTGGACGAGCAATACCCGAACAGGTGGATTGGGCGATCAGGAACAATCCCGTGGCCAGCCCGCTCACCTGACTTAAATCCGCTGGATTTTTTTTTCTGGGGAACTATGAAGGAGCTCGTTTATGCGAAGCCCATTAATGACATCGCTGACCTTCGTGAGAAGATAACACAAGCAGTGCAGGTGATACGTCAAAAAAGTTACTCGCGAAACATAAAGCGGTCCTTTTTAAGGAGAGTGAGAGCTTGTATTGCCGCGGGTGGTCAACATTTTGAACATTTATTGTAATAAAATATCTTTAAACTAACATTCTTTGCTTTTATTCTACTGGGAACCCATCTACCTGTGTGTATTTCCTTCTTGCTCACTCTTGGAACCGAAGTAAATAATAGTAGTAACATAACAGTTTCTAAGATAAGAAAGGGTCCGACAGTTACCGTTAGTAGGTAGGCACTTCGTAAAAATTGGGTTGTTGAGTAAAAATATTATCAAAATTTTTTTTTTCAAATTAATGTGTAAGTATTATACCTTTTTAAAAAGAGGAATAAACGCGTCAAAATTTGACGTCACTTGCCATACTATTTTGGTACATTTTTTTTACACTACAGTCGGTCAAAGTTGCGAAATTCAATAGTTTTCCATATCACCTTTAGTTAAAATAATATTTTATTTTAAAATGGTACAATAAGTACTTTATTTTTACATTCTATTTAGACACAGCAATACCCTAGATTACAAAACCTCCAAGAAATATCGAAATTATCAGCATTAGCAGTCACAGCATTCAAAAGTATGTCACAGGGTGCTCATTTCCCCTTTTTTTTTGAAATCAGTATAATTCTGTAAGTACATGGGGTGGATTTTTTAAAATATTTTTCTGAGTACTGTTAGAACTTGGGGCATCGTGGGAATCCAGTTGGACGCCAGGTTCTTGGACACCCTGTATAACGATTAGCATAACACTTTCAAAAAAATACGACATTATTGCTATCATTACATACTTTATTTCTAATACATTATTGCTTCAACTAGGAATGGAAGCAGTATCGATTGCTGTGTCCCATTTACGACAACACAGTATTCAGAATAATATATTGTGTTTCATAACAAAATTAATGACGTAAAAACACAATAAAGTACTTCTTCCATACCTATAAAAATCTCGGGTATGACTTAAAAAGTATAGCAAGATAACGAGTAGACCGTCTGTTTCACAACAAAAGAAACAAGGCAAATGAACAAAGACACTTTTTACGACAGTGAAATATTTTTATTTAGTACACAAAAAATGTGACACATTACGCTTCATTGGGGTCGCGACATAAAGGTGGGGACTTCCAAGATTTTATATAACTGCCTTGTTATAATTCTTTTGTAAATTACAGCCCTATATAAATTACTTTAAAGGGCGGCGTTACGTAATACGGTGAACATATTTCTTTGATCATTGATGATATCAAAAGGTAAAGTTACTTGGAGCAACTTTCTATTGATGATTTAAGAATACAATCAACGTGTTTAGATAAATATACAGCGTTCTTGTATAAATATCTACAAAGGATTTTGTGAGTAAACGCCACACAGATTATGACGATTGTTTAGGATTAGCAACTCAGTTGCGTAATTTTCTTTGCGAAAATCATTATAATTCTTTTTTTACAAATACAGTTTGAAGGTTGAAAAAAATTGCAGTGGTATTCAATATTCTAGGTAAATGGCTTACACTTTTAGTATACAGGACTTAGGTATATTATATCGGTTGATTGTTTCTACCCGATTAACATGCCTCTATCGGTAGCAAATGATATAAGATATAAAAATATTTATGTTTGAGCATAAGGCTCAAATTTGAAAATAGAATCAAGATGAAAGAGGACATTTTATGACAAGCCTCGTTTACTTACCGTGTGCAGCAGCTCAAAAATGTTATGACTTCTAAATATGTGTGAACAAAGAAAATAAAGGAAAGATATATACATTATTTAAACATATTTAGTTAAAAAAGATTTATTCAAGTTGCCTACTTGATCTAGAGGCATAAGTTTACACTAATGTTTGTAACTGATTGTGAGATCTTCTATTAGATTCACTTAGGAAGTGTCTTGGCTTTGCATATACACACAAATATGATCGACGAATCTGTGTTCATATGCAGCGGCGATACATGGGTTCACGCATTACAGTAAATTCCCAAACTGCTAGAGAAATATGTACATAAGTATTTCATCTACATTTTTAGCTTAGTTTTAACGTCTCATTGTTGTCCCACGTAATAAAAGCGAGCTGAATGACAATTTTTAGCCTTTTCTACTATTAAGAATGTTCTAACAGAAAACGCAATCTATTTCTTTCTTATTTTTACAATAATGCTGAGATAGAGAATTAGATATATTCGAAATGTTTTTAATAAATATATTTTATACCTATTACTGTGTATTTATTTATCGTTCTCTGTCAAAGTTAATAATAATACTCCTTGAATATGCATTATCAATGTTGATAAGACGATAAAATACTTTTCTACTGGTATAGCTCGCAGGTACGCAACGACGCTAATTTGTAATTGTCTCGTCGAATAATTTGATTATAGGCTCAGGCTGCATTAGCCTGTCCACTTCGTTGCCGTAACGAGCGACGCGCAAACTAAATTATCTGATGAACTAATTAAAGCCCGGATGGAAACAGTACTTGGCTAACAACAAGTGAAATCCCTGGAAAGTTCCCGATGTCGTGTTGGAAACATTTGCCTTAAATTTCGTGTCCATGTCGATCGTTTGTTTGGCAAGTTTCAGGTTTTGACGTTGATTGACTGACAGTATTGTTTTGCTTTTATATAATATTGAAAATGTTAATTTTATGCCTATAGCTCTAGTGGTTCTGTCAGCTTCTGTATTTAAAATGTGACAGCAAAACAATTAACCGTAGCTGTTATTTTAATTTCTTTAAGTGGCTCAGTTTGTTTTTATTTTATGATAAAATTTCTTAGAAATATGATTAATGTTTCTATAGACACATTCTTTTAGATGTAGGACCATATTTTAGCTTTGAATATAAAGTGGTGGGCTTACATACTCGCAGCTAATATAGTGTATTGCTAGTATTAATGTAAGTAAATGTAAGTAAGTTTTAAGTAACTGTAAGTGAGTTTTAAGCTAATGATTCATATAAGATTTTCATTATATTGTAGCCTTGCAAGTCCCCTAAAAGACGTTTTCCTGCTAATCATAATAGAATTTAATTGGCATTCCTTAAGATGCGACTTGTTAGGTTAAATACAAAATCGAGAAGTACTCGAAATATACAGCCCAGAAGTTATGATAAAATATTATCAGACTAAATAATTTGCCACATAAATTAATTACTTTTGAAGAA
The DNA here is from genome assembly GCA_963675205.1 of Catocala nupta. Lineage (NCBI taxonomy): Eukaryota > Metazoa > Arthropoda > Insecta > Lepidoptera > Erebidae > Catocala > Catocala nupta. The sequence continues at coordinate 16,299,117 of OY776082.1, forward strand.
AATGCATTTTAATTTTCTCCTGGAATATCATCGGCTTATTGTTCCATATTCCAGTTTGTAATTTTTCCATGCTTATACATTTTTTCCTTCTAACTTACTCAGAACTAAGATAAATGAAAATACTTGGCGTAAGTTTCCCGAAGTCTGTACCTTCACCCGTCCAGTTATCCACAAGCAAAACCGGTTATTCTAGGAATTCGAAATTTAAGGAATGTTTCGAATTTACGTTGTAGGCGCTCGCTAAACATGGCGTTTTAGAGATTCAAGACCAAAGGGGTAACCACAGCAGGGTGGTATGTACTGCAACAACATTATAATGAAACTACGTAACTATCCGCGGAGTTTCTGACGTCAAATATATTAAGGACTTATTTTGCTGCTATGAATATTCATTTAATTATTTGATAGTAACTTATATTCTTGTTTTAATATCCTATTATTACAAGTTAGATATTATTCATATATCCACGTATCACATCATGTATACTGCCCTTTGCCTATACCGCCTCTTCCGCTTATGTATATGATCGTAAGTCAACGCCAACGGTTTCAATGCCCTGATCGGGTAAAGCATTTATTGAGCGTCTTTGTTACGTGAAAACATTGTTGCCAAAATGTGAGTATAATACACCTCTGCCTGCCCCTTCAAGAAAATACAGACATGGGTTATGTATTTAAGAACTAACTTATTAGCCTCGAGAAAATAAGTTTGTAGCGCGGTTTGCTTTGCTTAGTGTACATTGTGTGAATTTATTCCAATTATCCATTGAAATTAAACTATTATATACGGATTTTATCGCGTTGTTTATTTATCACTGTATTACATAATTTTGAAACTATTACACTACTACTACTACTACTTAATTTTACTAATTTATAAGCTAATAAAATTACTTAAACTATTAAATCTATTTAGGTTTATACTTTCCCCGACGTTTCGGTTGCTTTTCAGCAGCCATGGTCACGGGGAGACTCTCAATATAATATCAATTATCCATGTAAAACAACGCCAATTAAAGCAAAAATGTCAGCATAGCGGACATTCCCATGGGTGTTCTACCAACTTAAAGGCGTTGGTAATGGGAGTATCCAAAAGTTGAGACATAGAGTCGATCACTGCGGCCCCTGGAGAATTCCTTTGTCACCCTTAACGAGCCTTGCGGGGAAAGTTAATGTTGTCTTCCATCCAATGCAACCTACATTGAAGCTTTCTACTATCATTATTGAGCATGAAAAGGCAAATACAAAAATAATGTAAATAAATGTAAGATCGTGACTATAAAAACCAGAAAGTAAAACGTACATTAAATAAATTTGTTGTTTAGCAGATATAATCTACACTAATATTATAAAGCTGAAGAGTTTGATTGTTGGTTTGGTTGAACGTGCTAATCTCAGGAACTATAGGTACGAAAATTATTATAATTAGTGCTGGATAACCTATTTATCGAGAAAGGTTATAGGCTATATAACATAACGCTAAGACTAATAGGAGCGGAGAATCAATAAAAAAAATTGCGATGACGGGGAAAAGATGCGAAGTTGCGCGGATCAGCTAGTTATTTATAAATGGAGGATAAATCTTGAGATAATATTTAAAATTGTACATTAAATAGTACTTTGTAATTCAACCGTTTGAAAGATAGTCCATCCTTAAATGGTTGAATTACAAAGCATTATTTAACTTTTGACAAGAAATTTAAATGATGATAATACATACAAACGAAACTCTCTTTCTTTGTCACATCTCTACTCCCGGGATACTAAAGAGTAGTCAGAAGTATATTACATCTACATTTCGTCAATCATGATTTTTAGGTTTTACATAATAAAGGTAGAGAATATTGCCGTTTACCGTGTACAGTTTCAGGCTGCCACTAAGAATACTTTACCAAAACAACGCAATAACATTTTGCCATAACTAGGAATTGAACTTGAGACCTCAAGCAACATCAGTCTCATTCAGTACAGGTGCGCCATCAAGCCAGTATATGATTACAATGTAATCCATTATTCACAATTCGAAAATATAACACGAGTGGCCATAAATAATCAGCATACAATAGAGGACCCGACAGACATAGTTTTGTTCGAATGAAAAATAAATTGCTAGAACCTGATTGCAGCGTCATCTAATGTGTCTAATTGTGCATCTAAACCATCCAGGTACACACTCAAACGTATACAATTTTTCTCATAATCTGTCCAACCGTTTTGGTGGAGATCAGTGATACACGTTCAGAAAAGTTATATAGTTATGAAGATCTATATCTACGAAATTGCTACAATGAATTGGTATGAAGTAAATCGGATAGTTTGTGTTTTTATACAAACTATTTCATTAATATTTGTTTTAAGGGCAAATCCTTTGATGTTGTTTTATATTGAAACTCATAGTTGCTTAAATTTGGGTCATGTACAGTTTGTGCTTAAATTATCAAAAAAAGGTAAATATGATGTAATTATGATTAATTGAAGCAATGAAACCGAGCAGACACCAAACGAAATTTGAATACGGTATATAAAATATATGTTATTAATAATATTATAACACTACAGCTCTCTACGCAATAAAGTTACAATTTTAATATAATCACTGTAACCGTAAACTATAACTGTAAATCACATATAACATAGGCAAAATAAAAGTAGTTTTATAGGTAAAGGCCTAATATACTTTAAACGAACTGACACAATAAGACCATGTATTACAATATCTAATGGACACCTAGTTAGTAATAAGCTTCAGTATAGGTAATTGAGTAAAATAATACAGGCTTGTGTGTACTCAGAACAATTATTGTGCCTACTACCATAAAGCAGAGTAATGCGTTAATTGCTAATTATGTGTGCTAAGATTAGCATAATAAACCTGATTGGGTTATCATCAACGACGGTATGTATCTCTCTATAGACATAAAATTAAGTTTTATATAACGTGTGATAGTTAGGTGTAAAGTAATATAATTGTTGTATAAAATAGCCTAAACCGTTACTGTTATAATTTCAATCCTAGAATTACTGAATTCGTTTCGCACGAGTCTGGTCGCAAGAATTTTGCAAAGGCACTTTGAAAAAATATGTTCGAAGTATCGATTCGCACACATCGCATTAAATTAAGTGCGCAATAACCCCTTCTGAAAAAGTAGGTGGCGATTTGCTCATTAGTATTATTTCGATTTAAAACTAGCACCCTTGTGGGCGATTGTACACTAACTGTTTTTTTTAATGGGTGTAGGTATGCCCGAATTTAGGTGACAATGTGATTGTAAATTGAAGCAGAAATATCTATATATTAATACGTGAAGCAAAAACTTTGTACCGCTTTTTACGAAAATTGCTCGGACGGTGAAGTATGAAATTTGGCACAGTTAAAGTTTATATGGAGAAGGAATGGCGAATCCTAATATTTTTATAAAATATGCATTAAAATACATTAAATTATCATTAATTTGTTTTCTCATGAAAACACAACACGCACATAACCATGCATTTGACACACGCAGTCAAATCGCGTTCGTAGAATTTCGGCATTGTTCGTCTGACGTCGCACAATTCTTCGTAACTTTGGTTTCATATACCTTATTTATATGTAATATGAGTAAAGTTATAAACAATAAAACTTTAATAACGATCGAACTAAAATTTAAACCAATTATGGTCGAATTTTGACCGCTTGTCGACCGCTAGTAATAATAACTACATTAACTGAAGTAATCAAGGCAATTGTATTTATTCGCTTTTTTATTTACAAATTAATTTTTATTAGGTATATAAAAAACAAGTACGTACATCAATTTTTATGTTACTCCAAAAAGACACGGTAGCAAAGAAGCGTGTAACACGACTAATAGTTATGACGATTACCGTAGCCTATGGACAACTGACAACCATCAGGGTAACCAATTAGACGTTGCCAACTTTTTAGAAAACAGTTGCTGTGTTGACAGATCAGGGAAAATAATACTAATACTCTGTTGATAGCACAGAGGTGCGTTGAAGAACCTGGAGAACTTACTCACCGCAGGAATCCACTTCAAGATTATGCTTAAATAGACTGCACCAGTTTGATTTGTTTCTAAACCCTAGGATTAAATTGGAATTTCGTTTTGTCTTACGTTTGCAATCTATAATATTAGAATTTTAGAACATTTAGATATTTTAAGCAGATATATATTCACACGTTCAATTTATGTCCTCAGATCTTATTATAAATAGCTATACCTTACTCCTATCTATATATCTGTACTATCGGTTATTATATGTAACCGATAGTATGAATAAGAAATAACTACTTATATGATAGTGTTAACTGCTCATTTGTTTTCCTTATACGTAATAACGAGCAAGCTAAAGACCTCAAATTATAATAACATTGAATACACCCAATAAATTATTACTAAAGCGTGAAATTATCATGTCAAAGCGTCTGGTGAAAAGTGAAACAGCTAAGTATGTTTAAATCAACATAGATATAACTCACGCACGACTATAAAGAGCTTCTGTCTTAGTAGTTCTGGAAACTCAACTTACCACCTACGATCCAGTAATTCCAACTTCAAGAGAGCCGATGAAGCCTATTATAGCTCTCTCTACATAATACTTAAGTCCTCATTTCTGATACCATATAAAATTCAACCGCTGGTATACAATTTGTGTTTGTACATTGTTGTGAGCGCTATATTGTACATTATAATAATGAATCAGAAAAGCATGCAAAGCTTGCGTGTCACCGCTCTAGAATAAATAAAATCATAATCCTTGATCCACTTAAGCGACAAGGCTTACCTACAACAATACGTTAACGCAGCCTAGAACTAACGATCTAATTCACCGATAAAACGTGCTCTTCTTGTAAACATGTTTGAACCGTGAAGCCTTCTAAAAGCTTATATTTTCGACATAGCCCTGAAAAAAACAAGGTACCTACCCTTATTATTGGATTTTCGTATCCTTTTTACCAAATATTTACTCGATCTTTCCATCCATCCTAAAGCTGATAATATCGTCTTAGAAGTCCTATCTAATCATTTGGATCGAATAAGTTTATGCGATTTCTAGAATTTCGTCCGTATTTGCTGTGGATTACTAGCCTATTGGTCTAATATTTTTACAAGTAATTTGGAAGTTGACTACCAATGTACTACATAATAATACAACAAGGGATGTTTGGTTTATGTTGTCACCGAATATGTAACATTTAGTTTATACTATGTACATGTTTAATGTCAATCAATTTGTCAATAATAGCCACACAACGGATGATCGAGTTTTCTGCAGTACTGTCCGTAGCGTATACATATACGATATGAGTGCAAAAACATGGATAAGTAATACATAGAAAAGACCACGTCATTATTATGATAAAAATATTCAATAGTAATAATATACTTACCAATATGTATGATCACGGCTGAGGCTTTGGGAGACCTTGGCATACCTCTGTAGAGTTTCCCGACAAGTAGGTCTTAAAATGAACATAGACAAGATGAAAATCAAGTCCAACGTCCATGTCACACCTGCTCCTATTGAGGTTGGGAACTCTACTCTCGAAGTCGTCGAAGATTACGTATACCTGGGACAAACGATCCAGTTAGGTAAGTCCAACTTCAAGAAAGAGGTCATTCGTCGAACCCAACTCAGCTGGGCAGCGTTCGGGAAGCTACAACATATCTTCTCGTCCAATATACCGCAGTGTCTCAAGACGAAGTCTTTGACCAGTGTGTATTGCCTGTGATGACTTACGGCTCGGAGACGTAGTCGCTCACTATGGACCTTATCAGAAAGCTCAAGGTCAGTCAGAGGGCGATGGAGAGATCTTTGCTCGGGGTTTCCCTGCGGAATCGAATCAGATGAATGAGGAGATCCGCAGGTAAACTAAAGTTGCCGACATAGCTCTCCGGATAGTCAAGATGAAGTGGCAGGGGGTAGGATACATATCGCGCAGAATCGATGGCCGTTGGGGCAAAAAGGTTCTGGAGTGGCGGCCACGCACTGGAATATTTAGCAGGGGTAGACCAACGTGGATCAATGGACTGGTAAGGGTTGGGAAAAGCGGTTGGATGCGGGTGACCCAAGACCGGTCTGTGAGGAAAACCTTGAGGGAGGCCTATGTCCAGCAGTGGACGTCTTTCGGCTGAGATGATGACTTACCAATAAATCAATTAGCCAGCCAGTACTACATAATAAAACAACCTTACGTCAGGACCTCGGATACCGAACGATGGCCAAGAGAATAAAAAGCTTAACATGTTTTAAGATTCGTACTTCAATGACGCTCTCACTTTTTACTAAGCTCCACTAGCAGTACAAGGTGAGTGCAATGTCTAAAAAGCAAAGCCACTTACTGATAATGGAGATAATATAAGTTATGTGACACAAGTGTGAACGGGATCTCGCTTTTACTGACCGCGCATTTCAATTCTCAATTCGAATCCAAATAAAAATAAACAATCCATATTCTCAGCACAGGTGCACTTTTCAAATGGAATGTGGGTACAAAATTGATTGTATAGGCCCGTTTTCCATTTAGATATGGAAATTCCGACAGTGTGTATGACACCGCAGCACGCCTCGTTACTAAAAAATATTCCACCGGCAATGTATTTGCACGTGAATTTTTGCTTTTAACGAGAATGTATTATGCTTTAAATAATAGTGGTGTATTTTATGTGCATTTAAAGTAATGATATGCTTGTTTGTTGCGCAGTGTTGGCAATGTGTCTCCGTTTACTATAGCGTCGTATGATCCCATGTGGAATTAATTATTGAAGGAGCAGGGCTGCTAATGCATAATAATGATATTCAGTCTTAGAGTACAAAATATATCATCAAAATTGGTATTGAGATTTATAGTTTAATGTGAAACATTATTTAGGTGTACTTTACGTTTAGTGTGTTTACTAAACTATGAATCTTACTTTAGAACTAAAGTGTTAACTAACAATGTATATCCTGAATTACATTATATATAACTAACTACTACCTATGTGCTCCGCGTAGACTGTATTTGTGTAATTGAATTACACCATTTAATTATTTACGAAAGGTCGAAAAACTGATAAAAACAAAATTAGGCTTAGAAAATCGAATTACGTACGAAATTAGATCAGAACTTTCCAGAAAATTGCTGTTGTTGATTTCGTAGAAAGGCATTTACTTCAACGCCATGTTTTTACAATTTTATAAGTTGATTGGTACTCCAGAAATAGGATGGAATACTAATCAACAGAGTGCTTTTTGTCATTTTATATATTGATTGATAAAGCGTGTTCAAACGCAAACGATGACCAGATGAAACGAAAGCATTATTTTCCGGAACAAATTGGTTATTTGAACGAACATTTTAACTGTAATAAATATCGCGAAGTATTTGTTCTAACTTTTGGAAATGTCGTTGAAAACTGAATGAGTTTTGTTATGATACTTCACTCCAGTTATTGTGGGCTGATAGAAAACAAACGAGGTCGTAATTTTTAAAAATGCTGGATCGTTTGGTTTTTGTTTTCTATTTCACGAAAGTTTGAATTTCTGTCATAAATTATGATTTTATTTTATACTAAATAAAATCCACTGAATAACATTCTGCTGAGAAAATTTCCAAACACATTCATGAAGAAGTATCAAGTAGCTATCCAGTAGTGTAGTTCTTATAAGTCAATAAACTCTCGTACTTATATTATTATTTTTATGCGTCAATAAAATATTTTTATTAAAAATAACACGGAACGTTATTTATTTATTGATATATTAAGATAACCTCTTTAAGATCATCTGTGCAAAATATATGCACTAAGTGCAAAAAAGAGATGACAATGTGTGTTTTATGGATCGAGTGACAAGGCAAAAGGAGAGAAGTGACCGGAGTGCCAGTAGCTGATGGGTGGGACTCATTCAATAACCGCGTTTTACCAAGTTGTAAATATCAATCTCAAGCCTATGTATTTACGCCCCTACTGCTAAAAAGAAGCCTACCCTCAGAATAAAAACGATTCGGGTATAGTTAACCCCGCTAGTCTAGCGCAGGATAGTAAACTTCAAAAGCTTTCGAGGATAATGTGGAGAACACTCAAAAAATCAGAATCCTACACTATAGTTTTCTGCGTCTTTTTAATTCATTAACAATTTTAAACCCACATACCTTCTAAGGGCTAGGAATTGAAATGAAGACTTTTTACACTAGGGCACATAGAGACATTCATTCACTCGTTCTTGAAGGAAATTTAAACATAAGTTGATTTGAAAGTTTAGTTTCGAAGCGCACATAATATGGGATATATTTATAATTATGCATAATTCATCACACACTCTTCTCAACATTATGGTTCCATCAGATGTGTGTATTATCATTTAACGAGACACACATATCTGGTTTACAACAACAATTGATATTTTTATGACGGTTGGGAAAAATCATAAAAAGTTTATTGTCTCGGAAGTTTAAGAGTCAACCGAGGGAAACGGTTTATTGTGATGTTGGCGATGAAATGGCCAACTACCGTACTTACTCACTGTTAGAATATTTAACTTGTACGTATGAATATGAGTTTGCGGCGACAAGTTACTTGTCGAGTTATTTATATTAGAGAGTTTGTTGAGTGATTAAACGTATTCTGAGAACTACAGACAACGGTTCTTGTATTTAATACAATCATATTCATTTAATTCGAAGATTTTATACAATACTTTATATACCATGAATATATTTAGCTACGATTATAAATCCTTTATTAACCTTTTATTTTAACTGAGAAGCAAGAACAATCATTGCGAGGCAGGCTGCATTTCTGAGAGTTCTACGTTGTGTGCTCAAAGATATGTGAAGTCTACCATCCCTCTGGTGATTATAGTCATACCCGTGATGCCACTGTTAAGAAATAGCGTAGAAACATGTGATATGGAGATAATGATGAAACTAATGTCATCTAGTGTGGATGACAGGTGGCATTAATTGCTATAATTATTTGGTTGATTGGAATGTCCTCATCCTTTGTGAGTTGATTGATTAGTCGGATCATATTGACAGCCTATTATTACTTTGTGGAAGAATCAATATCACATGAGCAGTGTACTTGTACACGTGACCGAATTGTGATGAAAGAGACACCGTACGTGAAAATTGGGTAGCATACAATAAAATACATAATTGACTTATTATGTTAAATATTTTTATATAACATTTTAGCTGCTATCCGTTGTAAATCCTGGCCTGATTTATCTCTTTCAATATTGCAGGTGATTAAACTATATATATAAGTATAGTATATGTATAATTTTAAAAGAATTAGTAGCATTATAATGTCGTCTCTAAGGCATAACCAAAGTACAAATTAAGAAGTAAATTAAACTCACATGATGCGTATTACCACTTACGAACATTTGCATAAAAAGTCTTTATACAACACCAGATATAATTATATATGAATACGCTACCCAGAATCTGCTCAATACCTTAAGTAAGTACATAAACTGTTTCAAATTTCAACACCTTATCATAAATAGATTTGCAAAGAACATCAATTATTCAGAAATCAGTATTATAGGGCACACTTATGAGTGCATACACGTACACGCAAATAATTTCACATGACATTGCCAAAGATTAGAGTTTGTTAAAAAAAACAAATATCTGAGTCTTTGGGTGAACCCCAATATAAACTGGAGTTTGCGTGTGGACTCAGTGTGCACTACACTCAGAGCGGTGTTGAGTAAGTTCTATGCCTTAAATGCGCCGCTGAGTAAGAAAATGCTGCATGTCATTTACATTGCCCTCGCTGATTCGCTGCTTAGCTATGGAGTGAGCACGTATTAAAACATATTTAGACAACATGTGTAAAGTCACTGCAAGTTCGCTTCATGAAATACTTAGTCGATAGAAAAACAAAACTTAAATGCAAAGAAAATTATGAGAACTATTATCTATCTGTAAAGTACTTTCTATACATAAAAGGGTCGAATACTCGGTGGTCCTGGAACAATTGTATCAGGATAAGTTCAAAATAAATGTATTGTGGAAAATACTTATAATACTAAAAGCGTTACACAACATAAATTTGTAATACGGCAAGAACGTACGGTAAGAAATTATTATGGAACGTACGGTAAGAAATTATTATGGAAAAAGAACCAGCAAGTATTTGACCCCTATATTGTTTAACAAACATGCCTGGCTGAGAACAAATGTTGTTTTAATGAAGAGACAAACTGTTAGAAGCAAACTAAAAAATGTATTGCTGAGTTAAACCACTTAATTTTTTTTATTAAATCTTGCTTTATTATTTATATTTTATTTCATTGTTTGTACATATAATCGAGCGCTAATCCCGCCGACAAACTGTTATGCAGTTTGGTGGATTTAAAATAATTGTAATATGTATTTATTTCAATAAAATTCTTAATAATTATTATTAAAAATGATTTTCAATGTTTATGACGCATATTTTGTTTCATTCAAATATTTCCAATATATATTGCTGCAATCTTTAATTACAATTCACGAAAGCAATTAAACTCTAAGCAGTTTAATGAAGCACAATAATAATTGAATTCAAATACGTTATCTGCTACAAATATTTTTTAGCTGCAGCTTTCGCAGTGTAATGCTACCTTAATCAATATGGTTAGTTTAGTAAAATGTATTTCGTGGCATTTTGGCAGATCGAGAAAGAAACACAAGATAGAATTGAAAGCCACAAAAATCAGCGCAGACCATTTGCCTTGTACAGAAAAAAACACTCGCTGAGTTTATAAATGATAATACCAAATTAAAAACAACGCCTGCACTAGGCATTTCTCCAAGTCACGAATCTACAAGCAGTGAAACAATGAGCATAAAGAACTAAGGCACCTCCCATTGCCATTTCATATCTTTTTTTTATAGTTTTCCTGTTTATTTATGTGTAAATTTATGACAGAATATTTTTCTATTCCTACTTCTATTTCCGTGTTTGGAACATGAGCATTTTTGTTTTGTGTGGTTATCGAAATTGAAATTTGTTTCTGCTGATGTTCAAAATTGCGATTATTGAATTGTAACACAAGCTTATTACAGTAAGCTGCGAGATGTGGTGTAATGACGGATGGAAACCATTCATACTTCTCATTTCCCGTCTTGCTGATGTCAGCAACAAGTTATGGGGCTTAGGTTTCGTGGTGCCAACAACGCGTTCAAGGTGGCTCAGATCCTGACAGCAGGCTAGGTAAGGATTAAGTGACTTCGCCTTATTCGTAATAGACGTAGTGTAATAATTTTAAAGTGGTTTGGAATTCCTTAACGCCTCGAATGGCGTTGAATGCGAATGTAAAAGTCAGTAGAATTTAATAAAAATGTAACTCTGTACTAGAAGTAAAACCTATATACAGGATACTTTACTTTATTTAAACAACGGATACAAATATAATTTAGACTCGGCACATCTATTTGTAGATTAAACATTTTTTACCTATATGGGGATCGAACCCACAGCACCCTGCGTAGGCAAAGATTTAACCCGCGCCGCCGTTTATGCAATCCATTATCATTTAACAAAAGCTATGGATCATAAAATGTTACATTTTGTACTCGTTTATAACAGTACGTATTGCGCCACATTAGGACGTATAAAAGGCCCTTGTACCCTTATCAGTTGACCGTGAAACGTCAACAGGTACACATCTCTGTCATCTCCAAGCAAGAAAGTTTCCCCAAAATAGACACTACAGCCGAAGCAGTGGCTCACGCAGTCATGCTATTGCAACAAGGCCTTAGTCAACGTCAAATTGCTTGTACATTTCATATGAGCCAGTCATAGGTTTCAAGGATTTACCGACGAAACCAGGAGATTGGTGGTTATAACCGGAGAAGAGGATCTGGTAGAAAACGATCGATTCATCATCAGCGTTCGCTGAGAAATTATTCCCTTACCGGAGTTCAAGTCCAATAGGAGCTCAGAGAAACGCGTGGAGTAGCTGTCAGTTCTTGGACGGTGAGAAAACAACTCAAGGCAGCAAACCTGACTCCAAAGAGACCACAAACGGGTCCGAAATTGACCCCTGCTCATCGAGCAGCTCGATTTCGTTTTGCTAAAGAGCACGTTGATTGGACTGAAGAACAATGGCGCTCTGTTGTCTTCTCCGATGAAAGCAGAGTGTGTCTGCATGGTAATGACTGAAGAAGAAGAGCATACAGAAGGCCAGGGAAGTGATACGCATAATGCTGCATAGAGGTTCCTGCATGATATGGGCTGGCATTTCAATGGAAACCAAAACCGAACTGGTTTTCATTGAAACTGGCCGTTAAATTGGAGGATTCACTGCGGGTTGATACATCCAAGAAATTTAATAGATCACGTCGTCTTATGTCTCGGTTTCATCGGGTAAAACTTTATCCTAATGCAGGATAATGCTCGTCCACACAGTGCAGCTGTCGTTCGGCAATACTTAAATGAATTGGATGTGGCTGTTATGGACTGGCCATTACGTAGTCCGGCATTTAACCCCTTTTGATCACAAGTATGTGGGATGACCTGAAGATAAGAATCCGAGCTAGAGATCATGCACCAGCTTCGAAAGCTGAACTTCAAGTAGCGTTAACCGAAGACTTGAACGACATACCACAAGACAGAATAAAAAGCCTTATTGAGTATTGACTCAATAAGATTTTTTATTATGTCTTGTGGTATGTCGTTCACCGGTTCAGCTTCTAACTGATTCTTCTAATGAAGGCTGTTATCAGGGCTAGGGACGGTAATATTAAATATAGAAATCATTTTTCACGAATAATTTAAACAAAAAATTGATTTCACGTTGTTTTCCTTTTCAATTTTCCCTCCATAATTTTTAAGTTTTAACACTCTAAATGTTTATGTGCATGTTTTTTTATTAAACGAGTACAAGCTAAAAGCATTTGTACTCATTTTAAAGCTAACCTAAAATGTAAATTAAGGTTTTAGTTTTAGTGCTAGAGCCCATTCAGTGGGAAAATATAGTGTGTGTAAATTTTTGCTCTCGAGTGCATAAAACCTACTACGACTTTGGCTAATATTAACTGGCAATTTATAGCCACGTTAAAAATATATTGTTAAATCATTAAAAATAAAAAGTCAAACTAGTCACAGATAGAGAGAGATGGCTCTTTATTTTTAAATCAATCGCTGATTTTGAAATCCAGCTGGCAGGTGTCAACTTGACTGCAGCATAGCCCACATCAAGTAAGTTACAAAATTATATATTTCTTAACAATAGGTCATAGACCTATAATGATATTGAACTCGTGGTAGCCTACCTCACATAGGTGCAGCTAAAGAGCATAATTAAACGTATCATTCGTTCGAGTGAACAATATTTCTCTTTGATGTTGCTGTTAAATGAATATTCCGACGAGGTTCGTATTATTTCGTTAATTACAAGCATTATGGAATGCAATGTGGTCTGTTAATTTCCGTTCGGCTCGTTATATACATATACTGCATATGTATTATATATGTTGTTGTAAATTTGACGGTGTTCGTGTGTATGAAATGAGATAGACCGCTGAACTGTTACTGTGGTCTAGACTGTACACGGTTGTACCACTTTAAGTACTGTTCTACAATATAATGTTTGATGTACAATGTGCTAATGAAGCGATTATTAGAAGCGGGAAGTAAAAGATTTCGGGTTCGAACCCACGTCGTGCACATCTGACTTTCGGAAGTTATATGACTTTTCGAAATTATGTGCGTATTGATTGACAATTGTCGCCTGCTCCGTGTCTCGGAGAGCACGTTAAACCGTCGGTCCCGGCTGCCATGAACATCTATGGCTGTCGTTATTGGGAAGTCAGTGACCTATAATATCCTGGCACTGGTCTAGCCTTAGGGTATCGTTAGCCTTCGGGTTGCGGAGGTCAGGTGGCAGCCGCTCCGTGTGAAAACTGATATCCAGTCAAATCCGGCTAGACTAGAAAAGCCGACCCCAAGTGACTTGGGAATAATAAAGGCTAAGAAGAAGAAAGTTCGGGTAACATTAAATGGTTACTGTAGCCTATACAGCTCATCAACATCAAGGTACCATCAACGCAGTACCGATCTTGCTAAAAAACTAAAAGGGATAAACTCTAGATAGGTCGCCCTGTGAGCTCTGGAAAAGAGATCCAATTCCAAGTTATTTGACAGTGATCTGTTAACTGGTTAAAATGTTAATGTCTTCTCCCAAAAATCACAGGTCTGAAGTGTCCATACAATATTTCTACTTTAGATATAGTCATATTCAAAATTTTTGTTTGTTGTGTAATACCGGTAAATAGAATTAAACCTGCAGATAGATATCTTATCAATTATGACGCTGTTTTAACAAAACAGTTTATTTTAAACGCTTTAATTGCTTATATAATAACTTACTAAATAATACATACCTACTCTCACCTTACCTGTAATTTATTGTTATTCGACAAAATGTACGTATGTAATACGAAAATATTAACAACCAAGACAGGTACAGTTCAACTGCAAAAACGAATTTGTGCCAAATATTGAACGTTTAAAACGCCGATCTACTTTGTTAAGAACTTTGTTGTACCTACTAGATTTATGTACTTTTTCATTAAATTTCTCTACTGTTCCCGTATAACAAAAAATCTGCTTTAACACGGTCGTATTTTAATTAGAAATCATGCAATAAATTCATCATGCTGTGAAAACACGGATTAAAAAGTTTATAAGAAAATTAAAATGCCACGCTGTAATTTAAACCCCATTCTTTATTTAAAAGGGGTCCATAATTAGCTGATCATAAATGAATGGGGTTGAAATGACCCCGCGTTGTATATTTCTTTTTTAACATTCATTCAGGGATTGCAGACCTATGCGACAATCCACAAAATATCAGGATGAAGTGTTGCGTGATAAAGATAAAATATACCTAGGTTAAAATAATAGGTGTCGGTCTTATATTAGCATGTCCACGTTTGTAGGCGCAGTGTGCCACAGAATATGAATAACTATCTTATTTTTTTAAATATAAAATAAATGTGACAGGCTTATATTACTACACAACTCGCCTGATGCAAAGTATTTCCAAAAGCTTTTCACTCAAAAAATTTACTGTTAGGCAACCATTTTTGTAATTTATAATGACAGCATCATATGAACTTTACAAGAACGGATGCAAAGAAATCCCAAACTCGGTACAAGTAATGTGGATCAAACAAATTTAGTTCCCGGTGGAGATCCAACCCAAAATGCTCGGTGCACTGGCATTTGCAGGGCAACCACTCAAAACACATAATTTAATCTACGAAGTCACTGTGATAATAGTCGACGGTAAGGTCTTTCTCTATTATCCCATTCAGGCCATGTACTCGCGTGTGACATTGTGTTTTTTTTATTTTTATACTGCGGTGAAACGATTGGCCCAAGCTCGCGCGATTGTGAGGATAGTTATGTATAGTTATACAAATATTGGTGACGCTAGTTTGAATAATCGATCTCAGTTAAGTTAGCTTTAGCAAAACTTGTTATACATGGTTACTTAACAGAACTCAACCTACGTACCAACATTTTACGACTAATTGCTGAGTGATGTACATCCCCGGAGAGGCCCGCAAAGGTCTAAGTAGATGCACACATTTCCAAGTCCCTACGTTAAAAGGGGGCAGCACTTTTACCGAGGATACTTTGTGACGAAATGCTATTAGCAATTATTTTATGACTAATTAGGACTTTTTCAGCCCGAAAATCAAACCAGGTGATCTCACAATCGATCGGAAACAAATTTATTCCACAGGCTAAGTAAGCTGTCCAGTCTATACTAATTTTGAGATATGTATATTTACGTCATGATAGTAACTGTACGTCAAATTTAATAATAGTGTACATTTTATAAAATGTAAAACAGCGCCGTTGTGCTAAGAAATCTCCAAAACTGCAAAGACCAGCAAATTAAAAACTTGGTATATGTTATTGTTGATTTACATTAGTAAATGAATTAGGGAGCTCCCTTTTGTAACCATGGCTATAAATTTCAGAGATCTACTAACATTGGTCACATACATACTTGCAGAGAACAGCTAAAATATTATAAAGGCTGGAAACTATTTTACTTTCAGAACGTACCTAGAGGCATGAGTCAGCTAAATTTTAAATCACAGAGCACGCAGTTTCTTCGCGTTAGAAAGATCAAATAATAATGTAGTGCGGGCCATCTGCGCCTGACGCAGTACCCCGAAGTGTTTTTGCGTTCTCCAAATGGAACCCTTCCGCTGAACGAGAAGTTATTCGGGCGTAACATGAACTTTCGAGTAAATGTAGCATGTGTTTAACCACAGCCATAATTTCAACGTAACGACCTTCTACGTGAGAGAGATAAGTCGAAGTTTTCGGCAGAGAAGGTATTCCTACCAGTTTATCGCACGCACGTTGGAAGAAATTTTAATGAATGTGCTATAGTTAGTGAAAGATTTATTAGCCCGAACCGCGCAGCATTGCGTGCGTCGACGAATTACATCCGTCTGATTTATAAATACAGCCTAATGGCATCGTTAACTCTTTATATTTTAATGATTTTTGATTGTCGCATCCGATAGGATTGAATGGGGTCAGTGTGAAATGAGCTGTGAAGGTATTGAGCCCGCTGATATTCTGTCACACGAACTGACCGCTGAAAGCAGGCGGTTTTATGTCGCAAACATAAGTTAACATTCATGGATTCGACGTAATATCATTTTACTTCATAACATGTTTGACTGCTATTTTGTTCGAGCCAAGAGCCTACAGAGATTTTATTGAAGCCTTTGCGTAAAAAATATCTTGTGCTCAGTTGTAGTTCAGTTCGTTGAACTTTGTCATATCTGGGAAATGTCGGCTTATTCTTGTTCTTTTATATTGATGGTCACGCAAGGGACCTACATATTTCACTCAGGCATGTCTGGTGTCTAGCATATTTGATAAGGCTTTATCTGCTTCTCGGAATGCATTGCATGGTTTGGCCCTTCGACGTTTCGTGTTTTTGTGGGTAGTTACAAAAAAGCTATTATCGAGTCCAAGTCGGCCAATCGCGTGTTTAGCTCGCAGCCAAAGTTGAATGTTTGTTGCCTTTTCACGCCTTAAAACTGAAATGGTGTTTGAATATTCGATTTGGCTTACAGCATTCATTTTTAAAACGTTTATTCGCTTTATGTGTATTTTTACGGGCCAGGCTTGAAGAGTGACTAGTTTAGTTTTGTTACATTATACTCGTACTAAAAACGTAGCAGTCAAGTGATAAAACTTTCTGTCTAATTTAATATTTAACGACTCCTGTTATTCTTATGATGAATATCTATTATTGGCATTTTTATACTATTTTAGAGATTTCGATTCGTTTGTTGATTACGAAGAACAATACATAAGAATTTGGTATAAGATATACAATAAAATTTATTGATAGCTTAAGAGCGAATGTCAAATATCTTTTGCGATTTATATTTACAAGTACCTGGTTCGAGCTAGGTATGCAAGATACTTACGAGGAGATATATGCACGAGTTAATAATGCGGTTTCTTTGCGCGGATGGTTCCTGTATATCGATTATCTATATACATGATGCATATAACTCGCGCAAGTGCCTTCACTTGTATATACATACGATACGTACACACAAAATAGAAAAAAAAAAACAAACAGGTTGTATTTCATTGAAATTAATTAGTTTTTTGATCTCATCATTAAATTTTCGTTTACGCCTTCATATAATTTCTTTACAAAATTATGTTCTCACTTACCACTTACCGCTAAGATCGGTGACGGATCCATCGCTAAACTGACAGTGCATAAAACTGCTTTCCAAAATCCATTCTTATCACTAAATGCAACTGGCTGGTAGTCCAATTAAATAACTTAAACGAAATAATGTAACAGATTACAGAGATGCTTTTTAACTGCAGTTTAACAATTACAATTTGTAGAAGCCACCGGACGGAGCCGTAAGTGTCTAACTTTAGCGCACCGCGCTTGTTTTATTTCTACTCCTAGTTCATTTCTACCAACTTTCTGTCAGACTCACGCCAACTAGTCTCTATTAGAAAAAAGAAAGGGAGCACCTCTATTTTGTCCAGTAACGTATATCTGCAGCTATTTATATAAGCATGAGATTGTATAGTCTCAAAGTAGATCATCGGGTAAATCAAAAATGTGTAATAATAATTGGATAATTTTTAAGGACCAGGACAAATCTATCTAGTATTTTAGAGTAAATTATTGAGTAACTAACATAGACTCACAATTAATTAAAATTGGTATAGGTAAAAATCTTACCGTATAAACTCGATTTAATAGAAATAAAACGTATTGTAATTGGAATACCCGATTGGGCGTTACGAAGCTACAAACAGACTAAGAACGGCGAATGCATCAAACTTATCTACAATATCCATTGTTTATCGGTGCGTGTAAAAAGGACTAGACGACCGGGTTATGTGGCGCTAATTATTAGAGCCCTATGTCAAGACTGCAACAAAAGGGTGACGATCAAAAAGGTCGAATACTGTTACATTAAAACAATCACTTATCGTCATTACGCCACTGCCAGTGTGTTTGTAATATGTTTAATACCTACAAGGTTAAAAATAGAAATACTAATAACAAATCGTTTGACGCGTGTGTCTGTTGTAACATCAAGTGTGACATTATTGATGTTACGAGATTGGTCTTAAAATAAATTAAGTTTAAAATTAGAATACATTATGTAAGTCCCACTTTTAGATATGGTTTTTAATCCTTTTGTGACGGATCCCTCTTGTAATGCAGATTACAACTAAAATAAGACTTCAGAATTTTTCTAAGAGGGTGATTATCTAACAAATCCACCTGGTTCACAATTTCAATTACGTATTAACATTAGCTGCTCTTAAAATGGAGGGGTCGGACCCCATTGGGAATTATAATTATCTATTTCAGCCCCAATCGCTCCTTACCAAAACCTTTCACTTTTAATCTTCGTTATATCTATTTTGCAAATTACATACAACTAGCCATTTGCCCTTATGCGAACGAATTTAATCCCTTTATCTATTTTGATGAGAATTAGGGAACCCTCTCGTGTTTATGTGGTTATATTAATATTACTATCAAGATTAATCCTGATAATTATTCGGCACATTCCTTTGTACTGACTAAAGTTGGACAGAACTGTACTTGTCTTTCGTTTAGCTATTCATTCTTCATCATTATCTGAGACTCTATTCCAATACTGTGTTCATCTGTTATCAAATAGTTTAGTTCTTTTTCTTTTAATGACTTCTAATTCGGGCTTAATAAATAATATTCAAAAATAATGAACGTGATCAAGACCGATTTACAGTGACGGCGGGCAAACTTAATGAAGACCAAGAATTCGTAGAACACTTTCTATTAAACTTATAGCTCGATGGGATGGTAATCTGATACTACTGAAGAGAGATCAGGCGCAGACCCAACACTTGACGAGGCATAAAGCCATAACGTCACCATCTTTTAAATCCCGGAGCGCTACAAAAAATTGTTGTCAGAAACCTAATGAGCTTTTTTGACTTGAACCCATCCATACCGACATCAGTCGTTTCTTCATAACTATATCTTTCCATTGACATTGTTAGTAACAAAATAAAACAATGCTTCTAACATACGTATACGTATTCACACATCGCGTAAAGGAAGCCACAGGTTAGCCGCTTATTTAATTGGTAGCGTAACCGTAATTCAATTTCCAGCACGAGCGTAATGTTATTGGGTTTATCTGTCAAGCAACTTCGTAGCATAACTGAGTCCAGTTTAAACTGATTTAGTTTAAAATAAAATTCAGGTAGATATAACAGAGTCGTGACACATGGAAAATCTCTATATATCCCTCCGTGAGACGGGTGATTCTATTTATCTATACAACGAGTTGATTTTTATTCTCACTGAATTTTGGGATTAATAGTAACAGATATATATGTACTTTAATAATTTAAATTAATTTACTTTTCTAAGCTTATATAATACTCATATGTTCAATGTATGTTGTCTGAGAGTAAATAAGAATTACACTGCGCATGTTTGGTACCTTAATGCTATGAAATCTTTGCTATTGTAGTACGCTGAGGACGTCTGTTAGCGTGCGTTAAAGGCTCGATGCATACAAGATGATTACGTCAGAAGTGGACAACACATCGGTTGATATATGTTATTTATTGATTTTGAAAATGGAACATGTTTTGTATAATGTTTTTTTTCATTCATTCGTGTTTAGAATAAGGTGTATATGGTGTATAGTTTCCTTTGTAAATATTTTGGGAATGCTGATCAACAATGTATATTTAAACGTAAAGATAACAAAATAACACTTATGGAAATAAAGGTTAAAAGAGAATAAAGAGAAAGATGAGACGAGCTACGTCTCATCTTTCTCATTATACTACTACTTCCACTCACTCTGGACCTCAAAGAGCATATGAGTGCAATCTCCCTTTATAAAATCTGGCTTTAAGTATCAGTAAAAAGCCTTTGGAAATATAAGGCATTCCTAATTCAAAAATAAGTATTAAAACTTTCAAAAGGCCAAATATAATAATAAAAAATAAGAACTGTTAGTTAAATAAAAATTTCGAACACTATAAAATTAAAGAAGAATGTTACATTTTATTCAATATCTTTTATTCATAACCACTGTACAGAACGCTTACAATTTGAATTGCTGCTTTATAAAGGAAATTAAATTTAACGTACAATATTTTGCCCCCATGTTATCACTTAGAATACTTAATATGCTCGCAAAAGTTTTCAATACCGTGAAATTTGTTTCACATCCCCCAACGAAATGTCAAACGCTTAGAGAACGGATCCTCAAATACTCTAAGAGGGTCGATCGGACCCCTTGACAGCTCTAACCAGTAATCCGTTGAAACCGAAGGGTCACTTTCCAATTATATAATTGTCTATTCGAGCGCAATGTACGTTCTCCAAATGTCAAACGGAATGTGGCTAAATAATTATTTCATTTGGTACGTTCGTTTGGTTTTAAATTAGTAACGAATATGTGACTACCCTCTTACCTATTACGTGTCAACGTCTAACTTCAAGAACACGTGTATTATGTTAACGCCATCTATTAGTAGATACCACACGCTCTTATGTAAAAAGTATACACATTTGGCGGGCAAGGGCGCCGAGTACTTTGGGTTCAGATCCACAGATGATTGTTTTGAATCTGGGATAGTGTTATTTACTTTTTTTTAATGATAGCTATTAGTCAGTTTGGCTGTGTTTTTTAGGCATTCCTCTTATGATAATATTGTCTTATATAGTTACGCGAATGTTATACACTAAAATTAAACTACTTTATACGTATTTTGTTGCGTTGTTTATTTTAAAACACTTTGATGATGACATAATTTTGAAACTCCTGTATTACTGTTATTGAACTTTACTACAATTTAAACTATTTACATTAATTTAAACCATTTATATTTATTTTTGTCAATAAAACAAAACCTGGAGCGATGGTTACAAAAAAATCTGGTTACAAATACATTTTAACTAAAAATATTCACCAACGTAAACAATAGCCCATAAGCAAAATTGTAAGGTAATTTTAAATTTTATCCACTATTACAAATTGGTTGGTGACGGTACGAATAAGTTGGATTACCCAGGCAAGTATCACGAATACGTTATAGGAAACCAGCGTAAGAGAAATAGCATTTTGGTCGATAAACAGGTGGTCTGATGATATTTCCACCTACCTTACCTATTCCCTTTCTTTCATTCCATCTTTAATTTATACAACTAACGCGGCAAACAAGCATACGGCCCACCTGATGGTAAGTGGTCACCGTAGCCTATGGATGCCTGCAACACCGGAGGCATCACTTGCGCGTTACCTTATTTTTCTTGCGTACGCCCATAGGTGACAGAAGCCGCTTAGCACTGTGCAAGCTAATTATAATAGTTTGCCAACCAGGTTAAAAATAATGGTGACGACACCTAAATGTATTTTGTCGATTATTATTTATAAGGAATGTTGTATAATATTTTTATTGTATAATTCATTTTTGTATAATTTAAATATCCCACTTTAGTTGTCTTACCACATAAGAGACCCTCATCTACTTCTGCCCGTACCACCCTAACAAATGGTTGTGACGGTTAGCTAATAAGGGGCTCGTGGCTTCTGCTCAAATCGATTAATCTACGTAGTTTAACAACATCGATGTAATCCGCTTTATGGTGTGGAGATAGGTGTCTTGATTATATACTTGAAGATTATGTAAAGAGCTCTAAATTCACCTAAATGTGACATCGTGCTTACTGCAACGAATTAATGGAACGAAGAATTTTAAAATTCTTTGATGTTAACGCAACGTCGTACACATATGCATGTATTCTCACAGGCTAAAAAGGATGGATGCTAAATATGCAGAATAGCATCCTACGGAGGTTACCATAGCTGGAGACCATGGTTATGTATTTAAAAGTATTAAAGGTGTCTATATTTCTAGTCGTCGTTTCACTTTCTTTGTCTTACTAAGCTACAGAAGAAAATTGATCGGCAAGTTAAGTGGATATGTTAGTGTGAAATAAGCACAAACGCACTTACAACTTTATTATAACATCAGTCCTGTATTAAAGTGCACTTTTCAATGTGAGAAGATTTAGGTCATAGTCCACCACGCTAGTCTAGTCTGGGTTGGCAGACTTCACATAATATCTTCGAAAACATTGTGGAGAACTCTTAAACATGCAGGTTTCCTCTCGATGTTTTCCTTTATCATTAGAGCAAGTGATAATTAATTATTTAATACACTCATAGCTTTAAAAAGTTAGTGATTCGCAACTTGGGTTCGAACTCATAACCTCTGTGTGGCCGTTTAACGGTCTCACACTAGGCTATCGCTGTTACGTTTTATATTTAAGCTTAAAATAAAGATCAGATTCTGTCATCAAACATAACATAATATTTCAACTGTTCACTAATTAGAAAAAGAAGTCATAGTTGTACCCTATTCACTTGATTGGGGAAATCAACCCAAGTTGCCCCTCGTACTAAGTAAGGACGGTCAGCCATCACACTTAGGCAAAAGCGAGGGTAATACCGAGCCTATGAGGTGACCACAGCGTTGTTATGACTGTTATTCATTACTATTATTGCTTTTGTCTCATATTGCAATTTGTAAATCTGTCAGGTATTAGAATACCAGACGTCATGAAAAATTTATTGTCTGGTCACAGTGTGATCTTTATTTTGAAACAAATAGGCGAACTATTAAAGCTAACAGAAAATTTCTTATTAAAATAAAAAAATGTGCTCTTATTTATTTGTCTTTTATTTACGCAGAATGAGACTTACCAGAGCTTGCTAAAGGAACAAAATACAAGCTTATTTTAATGTTCAAAATGTCATAAGATATCACAAGAATAAATTATGATCAATGTTGACTAGACGACGTCAATAACTTAATTACACACGACGAAGTCTTGTGTAACAATTTCGCTTTATAAAAAGTTAGCTGTATACATAATATCAATCCGATCCCCTACGTGAAAAATTTAATCTTAAATATGGATTTTAAGTTTTCTCGAACCGCCTAGCTCCTGGGTATTGTCCATAACTTTTTTATGAAAAGCAATATTTTATTAAATACGTCGTTGTTTCTGGCAATCCTTACTATAGCGTAGTAAATAACATTTTTAGAATAGAACAGCATTTATTTCTAAGTATATGGTACATAAGGGTCATATATATTCATCATTGGTTCACACATACTACCATTGCTGGTGTAGAAATATTAAAATTATGATTTCATTCCTTGGGAAAACAATTACTTTTATAGTGTAATTAAGTTAATATAATATTTCAGTTAACAATAAAAATGACAGAATAGTATCAATTAAATTACAATGTCAAGGAATGGTATAGTAATGTCAAAATATTAGTTACAACGTCAGTAATATTTATAAATTAAAATTGCATTCAATAAAAAATTGTTAATACAATTCAAAATTTGTGATTAATAAATTCATTTACAGAGTAGAAGCACCTGTGTAAAAGAAACGAAAACATTTTACTTTTGAACTTGCTCGTTGGTAATATTTTAAATTCTGTTGATAATTTATTATAAATTTTAATTGCTATACAATATATATTTCTACTAAATAAGTTCATTATTAATCGGCATTTTTGAATTGTACTGACAAATTCATAGCATACAAGCGTTTCAAATCTGGTAGTATGGGTAATTGTCAAATGAAAGAAAACGGTTGCACGATACAAACTATGACGTAACCGAAACTACGAACAGTATTTTCTTAAATCTTAATTTAATATAATTAATTACTCCATTATTTTGCAACCAATGTTGATACTGTTTTCACAATAAGATTTCTTTGATTGCCACGGTGCTCTCGTATGTAAAATCTACTAATATTATAAATGCGAAAGTAACACTGTCTGTCTGTCTGTTACGCTTTCATGCCTAAACCACTGAACCGATCTTGATGAAATTTGGTACAGAGGTAGAGTAGACCTTAGGAAAGGACATAGGCTACCTTTTGTTGTAAAAATGGGCATGAAGGGGTTGAAATAAGGGATGAAAGTTTGTATAGGAATTCATCATTATCGACGATAAAACCATGAGACTTTGTATTTAGGCACTTGATAAGAAGTAAATAAACATTTGTTTCAGTGTTTTTGAAATTTCGACCTACCCTGCTTATCCCTACTAATATTATAATTGCTAAAATAACTCTGTCTGCCTGTCTGTCTGTTACGCTTTCATGCCTAAACCACCGACAAATGACAGTAAGCCAAATTATGTCAGATGTAGAGGGGGGATGTTGTCGTGTACCTCTCAGAAGACAATGTTATGGACACTAAACAAGTGACATCGTACCCTATAGTTTCTCAAATCTTTAGAATTATCAGTAGTGCTTTCCCATAAGTTGAGGCTAATATTTGGTGTTCCAGTCCTGTCAATGAGAAATCACGCACCTAGGCTATGTAATGGTACACGGCTACAAATTACTCATCTAGGACGCAATATTACAAAAGCTATAATCATGAATGGAATGGCAAAAAGGGAAAATGGTTTAATTCTCCGTATTCCAATCATTATGATCGATTAGCCATTTAAGATTAAAAGAGTGCAGTTTCACCTAAAAGCAGCATTTACGATAACAATAAACAAAACTGTTTCCATGGACAACTATGTGCATGCTCACAAGTATCAAATCGGCAAAATCTTTATGTTTTAGCAAAGGATGGAAAAGCATTATACATACAACATAACTTAGAAAAATGTATGAAAATAAGCTATTTGCTGTAAATCACAACAGATTTTGAGTATTGTTTGCATAATAAGTATTAAATCAACAAAAAAAAATTGCAGCATTTAAAATTTACTAAAAAATATTAAATGCTGCAATGTAACTATTCCACGCGGACGAAGTTGCGTGCAAAAGCTAGTAAAATATAAAATGAAACAGAAAACTACCTTATTATCACATGCTGCAACTGCGATGAGGCGTTTTTGTATACTGAGCATATTTTTATCAACAAATTGGGATGACTAAACTTTATCCCATGCGGGTGATATAACGGCCAAATGTTGTTTAAAGCTACTGTTAAAGCTAATGAGTCACAGCGGCACACCGGCGGCAAGACACAATGGTCTATCAATTGTGTCTGGCATTCCAACAATTGACAGGTTAAGTTGTTTTTTATACTACAAGTGTCTAATAAATTCGACTAATTTATTTTTAGTAAATACTAAACAGTCAACTCATTAATATAAAACACGAAAAATGTACTTTATTAAGGTTATTATGTAAAGACGAACCTTAATTAATTTAACCTAACTACGAGGATACAAACACGGTTAAAGCTTCGTCCCTTCGCATAACTAACATAACATTTTCGAAATTGTTTCAATAGAAAGTTGAAACCACGAGCGGCGCTGCAGGGCGATTTACTACTTACCCGCGTGTATAAGTCTCACAAGTTCTATCATTAACACTTTAGGAAAACCGACGGAGGTCTGAACCGTCCACATAACTTCCCCCTCGACGCTCCAGTTGAAATATCGATGAGGACGCTCTAAAATATTGAAAGCGTTAAAAGCAAAGAATGGTTTTTACTATACTTGTTTGAAACTAAAGCAACACCTTGATTTATTGGCCTTGAATTCCCAGTCCGACGTCCGACCAACTTTACTAATTAAGAGAAAGATTAATTTCCCTTTTCCCTTAAACAATTTCCCTTAAAAGTTATAACACTTGGAAACTCTTTTTTTTTCGGTTATAAAAAATAATCTGATTCTTCCCAAAATCCTGGTGGAAATGTTTAGTCGAGATTTTGCAAGAAATAAGTTTGCCAAACAAGGAAGATGTTTCGTAACATAAGCAACCGCATAACAATAATTTTTGGAAACTTTTCTGGTTTGCAAATTAGCAGATGTATCGATAGATATCGTGTCTGCTAAACATTTTTGTTTCTGTTTTTTTTGTTTTTTTGTTTTTTTTTTTTTTTATTTTTTTTATTTTTTTTTTTTTTACTTGTAATATGGTTATAGTAAGAATCGGGCACGCCACGATCGTGGCGGTAAGTCCCGTGTTTCAGGAGTAGCTGGAGAGGCGGCATGGCGCCCTCACCTTCCGGCTGACACAGGTTCTGACTGGCCACGGTTGTTTTGGCCGGTTCCTGTGTCGTATACGCCGGCAAGAGACGCCCGGTTGTCACCACTGCGGCGACTGCCGCGACGTTGTTGAGGACACGGCGCTGCACACTTTGGCGGTTTGCCCCGCCTGGGCATCGCAGCGCCGTGAGTTGATCGCGGCAGTCGGATCGGTTGCCCTCTCGCTCCCGGCCGTAGTTCAGTCTATGGTCCGAGAGGCGGCGTGCGTGTTCCCACGCGCGCCTCTGTTTCGAGTCCGTCTCCCCTCTAGGGGGGGGGACAGTAGGGTATATTATAGAAGTGAGTCCTTTGGGTAGGTCTCTTCGCGTAGTGGCCTGCCGTTTTACACGGCGGGCCGTAACCTCGGCGGGGTCGCGACCGCATGCGAAAGCGATTCGCGCGGCCCCGTCGATAGTGGTTTTGTCGAGGAACACCGTGGTAGGTTTAGTCGGTATTCCGGGAGGTACATTATCTTTTCAACATCTTTCTTTTACCCCGGCGAGTCCGACATAATCCCTCCGCCCGCCCCCGCGGAGGGATATGCGTCACTGCATTCCCCCACGTAAAAAAAAAAAAAAAAAAATGGTTATAGTAAGAATAATAAATAATATTTGGGACATTTTAATTTAGAAAAAATATATTTACCTAGTTATTATTTATTTATTAATAATGATGTACTTACTTAGTCTGTAAATATACGAAATATACATTTCACAAATAGAAGTAAACATCTTGCCTTGGTGGTCTAGCGGTAGTAAATGTGGCTGCTGTGCACAAGGACTCGGGTTCGATTCCCGGATTGCGCAAAGTTTTATTGAGTTTTTCTGTAAAATAATTCTCATTAGTAGCCCGGAGTCGTGACCTGCGTCCTGTAGGCGACAATACATAGGTTCTCTCCTACACGTGGTATCTAACTTCATAGCTGGCGATCTCTGCCTACCCCTTCCGGGGTTTAGACGTGAGACTATATATTATGTATATCAATAAAATATGATGTACCTATAATAGAGAACAAAATGGCTTCAAATCAAACATAAATTAAGGTATAATAACTAACAATTTTTACCATTCACAAACGTTTTAACGCTAAAGCCCAAGTCTTTGATCCCTAATGACACGACGGAGGTATACTAACACGCCATAAACTCATTTACTGGCGACTCCCTAATCTTGGCTTCCAGTGTATTTAGTTTCTCATTTATGAACCACCGTTAGCGTGGAACTTACTTGGTACATCATACATAATTATTAATATAGGCTTAGGGCTGTAATGAACCACAAAACTCGCGCTCTATATAATATCCTGTGCTACTTTGATTCCCAACGTATAATTTGGAACTGGTAACTCCCGCGCTGTAATGACAATCGGGGTTTGAATAATGATGATCTATTTTATGTTTAATTCGACACTTTGAGCAATTTTCTTTATTGCTGTTAATGTTTCCTGTTTATGGCTTTTGTCAAAATTTTATAGAACGTGATTTGTATGCTCTGTCAATCGAATAAAGAATAATATTTAAACTATAATACCTTTTTATATCGTCAGAGTTGAGATTGCTTGCTTGACTTATATATATGTAGATATTTTTTTATTGGAAACGACAATATATGTTCCAATATAATAAGGTATGTAAGTACTATTAAGTTATATAGTTTTACGTTAATTATTTTACACTGAGCTTGTGTGTCAACTTATTAACGGTTAGTTGACACATGCTGAGAGATAGAAAGGTTGCTGCCAAACAAATTGAATAAGAATAAGCTATTTTTCTGTCCATACTGGTAATTTTGTGTGTTCTGATAATCTAAACTGATCTCTAACTGCATCTGAATGTGTCATTAGAATAGACAAGACGGCAAATTTATTTATATTAATATATCCTTTTATTCCTGTCTTAAACAAACATAAATATAAATATTGCGTAACCTACAAAAGGAGGCTTAACATAGAAATATATATATCCATGAAGCATTGACCTCACAAAGATTGACAAAGGTTATTTAACTTTCCCGGTCTGACTAGCATACAAGCTCCTTTTTATTACTAGGTTATGTAAAAATTGTCCAACACGTGTCCGGTAAGAACCTTGTTCTTTCTAAAATAACATTAACATAATTATGTTAGCTTAGAGTTATTATGCACGAATGCATTTTATACGGTTACGTGGCCTTTGCGGAAAACTTCATTTTACCGTTTAGTGCTTGACATTAGCAAGACGATTAATTTTCTGTCCATGTAAAATAATGATTATAGTATGAAATATGTGTCGCCGGGCATAGTTTTAGCCACCACGCTGCTACTAACAATTTCCTCAAAAGAAAATCATACTTTGCCTGATCCTAAAATAATTGAATCTAAAGAAATCACATTAAACTACCATACAAATGTTTGCTAACATAGTTAACTGGCGAAATTTAGGAATAATTACGAAAATCTGTCTTATATTCCGTGCCGCAGTCATCCTAGGAGAACATTAACAATAATTTTCGATCGAAAAAGAAATTCAGTTTGTCCGAATATCCTAGATTCTAAAAGATTAAAAGAATTACGAATGAACAGTTTCGCAAGTGTCATAATCTGAAAATGGTAATTCTGCTAAACTTTTTATTATGACGACGTCTCTGACATGTCAGACTAACGATGAAGACATTTGTTATGAAAGATACTGTATAAATAGCCGCATAAAATTGTAGACTTAATTTACTTAAGATAATGATGATAAAACCCATAATGATGTCAAAATTACTACTACTAACTCACGGTTAATTAAAAGATTCTCAATACCATCATAAGTCATCTTAAAGTGATTGTTTTAACAACGGCACCAAGTCTATAAGCTGTTGATAATAATTTACAGCGTCTCAAATAAAGTCAGAGGTTGTAACCATAGCAGTGCAATCATAAATTATCATCATCTCAGCCAAAAGACGTCCACTGCTGGTCATAGGCATCCCCCAAGGTATTCCGCTCAATCAATGCAATCATTACGGTTTTGTAAATGGTTGCCGTGGTTCGAGCAACGTGTTCACATAATAAGCTCTACGTTAGAGATAACTATGTAATATTATAATATATGAAGGTGTAAAATTTTATAATAAAATACCTTATGAAAATACCCAAAGAGATAGTTTGTTTAAAGGAGATGTTTCATTTTCGGCTATGAAATGTACTATCAGCCAAAAAGTAGCAAAAAATACCAGGAATCGGGGAAGAATATTATTTCCTGAATTTAAGTCGAATTACGTTTGCGCATAAAAATAATAGTTTTTATATTATTGCCATTATATTCAATATGGCGGTGGTTCTTGATCATATAATTTTGTATGCGTTTATAAATCAGATCGAAAACTGTACAAAAGTACTATATAATTAATGTATATAATATATAAATATATATTATATCAATAATAAATATGTTTTAGAGTATAATTTATTCATTTAAACTATCATACAGATATAATATACTGACTTTGCAGGGTGCACTCCGGAACGAAACATTTTGTTTATGTTTGACATTAACTGTCAATGTCATATTGACTGATAATAAATATTCCAATGCTGTATTGGTGTTTCTTATTACAATTTCCTGAATTCATACGTTTTCCTTTCATTTCTACAAGAACTATCAATTCTTTGGTTAATATTATTCTAGCAAGAGTTCTTTTACTTCTGACAAATTTAGGTTATGTATAAATGTCATCTACCAACTTGTCATAGATAGTCCGTACGATAAACGTCAAACATTTTATATTTAATTTTGCGAAACGAAATTACTAGAAATTAATAAAGAATTTCGTAACTAAATGTATTTAGGGGTACATTTTTCATGTACAAGTTATAGCCGGAGTCCTATACAAAAGTGTAACATCTCCTTTAAGTTTAAAATTACATTAGGAAAATATACAGGTTGTCCGGTAATTAATGGATAACCTGGAAATGTCTTATAGTGGAACTGATGGCAGTTCAGAAAAAAATATGAAAAATCTATCCTAACTACATACTACCTGAGATATGTGTTTTTTTTTTTAATTACCATGTATAACTTTCTTGTATACTACTACCATAAATGAATGAAATCAATCGGTTTTTTGTTGTTTTATTATTAAACACTAATTATGCTAATAGATAGACGGTCAAAAGTATGCTATGCTAATATAAGCTGCACTTTTTAATATATTTATATTTTTTATTATTTTTTATTCATTTTTCTAAATTGCCTTCAGTTCTACTATAAGACATTTCAAGGTTATCCATTAATTACCGGACAACCTGTATACTAACACAAATAAAATCGTCTTCATATCTTTAGTTTTATATTACTCTATAGTATATTGTGGTCACAGATATACTACATTTATTATATGTTATTACATTTTCTTATTAAGTAAGTGAACTGTATTATACTTTTTTGAGAAAATAAATGTCTTTAAACCGAAAACCAAATCTAACTCAATTATAAAGTTATGTACGTAGGTCAACGTAGACAGAATAGGCATTAGTACTAGATAACGTACAGATTCATTGATTCAACCGCACTCGCCCGTAAAATTAGACATGCACGTTCAAATTCATCCACACTAACATAAAAACTTAAATATAATAAATCAAAACTCGCCGCAA
This sequence comes from Catocala nupta, assembly GCA_963675205.1. NCBI lineage: Eukaryota > Metazoa > Arthropoda > Insecta > Lepidoptera > Erebidae > Catocala > Catocala nupta. Next base: position 16,330,359 of record OY776082.1, read on the forward strand.
ATATTAAAAGAGCATTTCACTTGAGTTCATTTATCTAATAATACCATAGAGACGTATGTATACAATAAAAGTTCCCGTCCGCGACGCGTTCAACTTTGTAGGGACTTCATTTCTGTGCCACTGAGTACCATATTCGTGGCAACTAGGTGTTATAAATGAGTTCATTTTTCTAGCGAGAGTTTTATGGATATTGTTTTGTTTAATAATCTTTTCAAGTGCCGCCATATATTATGCAAGCAATATTAGAGCTCGTATTCTCTAGCAGTAAAGCTATTCTGAGTTTGAAACATCTAAAAGATACTTAATAAAATGTCTGGTATAATTTTACTAGACTATGAATTAGTCGAGGAAAGGTAATGAATTTAATAGTCTACGTATGAACGTATTAGCATACTTAAATCAATTAGATTAATGAACGTGTCTTTAGTGTTATATTGGTTGATTGATATCACTGTTTACTTTTAATCAGCGACTATATATATTATAAAGGAAAATTGAAGCCTTCATCTCCACATACAAAATATAATGACCTAATTAAAAATCCATAGATTATTATTCTTACAGAGTGATGTTTACTTCAAGTTTTGTGTAAGTATATATAATATTGAACAATTTTTCATCCAAATACCTACTTAAAATCACATGCACACGTATTCGTATATTGTAAATGACGTTTAGATATTAGATCAGCTGTGACCTCGGGCCGTAACAAACACGGGTAGCAACGTACGAGAAGATACATCTTCGGAACTTCTCTTTGAATACAACAAACATTTTGTCGTGTCTATACGGTTGTTACACGGATTGAATTGAATTTGTACTACCGCAGCTCGATATCACAATCCGTTAACTGACTAACTCAAAGTGAATCGTCGAAGGAATTTCTAAGCAACAGATGTCACGTCCCATAACAAAACTACCAACATTAAGGCCACACGGCACCTCAACTGCGGTCGATGGTGGCGCACGCGCTGCTTGACAGACATATTGCGAAGTAGTGAAAGACACGGCCCTTAACAACACTGCAAGATAGAACTAGAAATATTGAAATATCTTACCTTAAAACGCGTCCGTAAGCACCTCCTCTTCACACACATCATCAATACATATAATAAAAGAGTTAAAATAGTGTGTCTGTACATTGAAGATATTAACAAAAAAAATTATTAACGAGGTTTAGAAAACGTAATAGAGCAAGAATCTGAAAAAATAACTTTGTCTGTTTGTCTGTCTGTCTGTTTGTCTGTTGGTCTGTTTGTACACGCTGATCTCCGGAACTACTGGATGGATTTGAATGAAACTTTTTTGTTATATAGCTATGATGTCTGAGCAACATCTGGGCTATAATTAATCTTGGAAACTGGAACAGCTGATGCAGAAACGCAACAGACCAACCTAACTATAACATATAAATAAATGACGCCATAGCAAAAGTTGTTCTGTCTGATGAGTCGAGAAAGAGAGATCTATTGTCGTAAAAAATCGAAGATCTGGAACATCTGATGTGGAGGTATATGGCCCAGTTACACTATATAGTGATGTCTTAATAAAAGTTGTTCTCTCTGGTGAGCATTTTCTGTTGATGTAAAAAAATCGAAGTTCTGGAAAATCTGATGTGGAGCTTTAAGAGCCCAGTTACACTATAACATATACAGGAGTGACACCTTATCAAAAGTTGTCCAGTTTGATGAGCATTTCCTGTTGACGCGTTGCACGAAAAATTATCCCCGTGCAATTACAGAACATACAGTGACAGGGGAAAATGGATATCCAGCCTATCGACGACGTTTACCACAAAAAGGTGGATTCACTGCAGAAGTGAGAGTACATGGACAACAAATTACCATCAATAATAGTCGGGTCGTCCCCTATTCACCTATTTTGTCAAAACTATTTCGCGCGCATATTAATGTTGAAATATGCACCAGTGTAGATTCCATCAAATACATCTGCAAGTACGTGAATAAGGGTACTGACCAAGCAACATTTGCTCTGCAGGGTACTGACCGAGATGAAGTGACCAGATACCAATCTGGTCGCTATATAAGTACCTCGGAAGCTATTTGGCGAATATTATGATTTTCTATCCACGAACGCCATCCCACGGTCATGCACCTGGACGTTCACCTAGAAAATGGCCAGCGTATTTATTTTGATCCGAGCAATATTAGAGATAGTATAGAAAATCCACGTCATACGACCCTCTTGGCATTTTTCAAGCTGTGTCAACGACTGCAAAAACTTTAACTTATGACCAGGTGGCATCTTATTACACATTTGATAAACGGACAGGTACTTTTAATCGACGGTGACGTGGTCAACCGGTTGATGGATTTCCAGGAATTTTCAAAGAAGCTGCTCTAGGCAGATGGCGCTGCTCTAGGATGTAAACACAGTGCACCCTAGCAATGGGGAATGTTACTACTTGCGCCTGTTGCTTCATATTGTTCGTGGACCAACTTCTTTCTCCATTTTAAAGACTGTTGATGGTGTAGAGCACCTTTCGTTTCAAGCAACATGCAGGGCACTTCATCTTCCTGACGATGATCAAAATTGGCAAAACACCCTCGACGAAGCCTGTGTCAGTGACAGTTCCAGCAGTTTACGAAATTTGTTTGCCATAATGTTAGTATTTTGTGCTCTCTCAGAACCTTTGAGATTATGGGAAAAGTACAAGACATTTTCTCTGAAGACTTTTTACGCATTCTGAGGTGCAATGCGATGACATTAGTCCAACAGATAACAGAGTAATAAATAGTTCCCTTTGTTCTATACAAGATACTATTTATTCAATTGGAGGCCACTCCCTCAACATTTACGGTCTACCTGTTCCACAAGCAGAACCCAATCAACCACGCACCAATCGAGAATATGTCGCTGAAACAAGTTACCGTTCTATAGAGTTAATTGCCATATTTCATTGTTAATGATAGTATTTCAAATTTCAATATAGAACAAAGGGAAATATATTACAAAGTTGTCCACAGCATCACTAATGAGGAAGGAACGTTATATATCTTAGATGCTCCGGGGGACACTGGAAAAACATATGTTACAAGAGCAATCCTGGCTGAAGTTAGGCGACAAAATAAGATTGCTGTTGCAGTAGCATCTTCAGGAATTGCTGCAACGTTACTTCCCGGCGGTAAAACAGCTCACACCATGTTCAAAATCCCAATCGATTTAGACAGAACCGAAACACCCACATGTTCCATAACGCGAAATTGCGATAAAGCGAAAGTGTTACAGGATTGCTGTCTCATGAAATGAAATGAAATGAAATGAAATGAAATTTATTGAGTAATGAAATGAATCATCGCTTGGGATGAATGTACCATGGCCAACAAAAAAGCCGTCGAAGCCGTAGACAGAACGTTGCGAGATATTATCTCCGGAGACTTTCGCCAAACTCTCCCCGTGATAAATAAAGGGACAAAGGCAGAGGAAATTAATGCCTCAATAAAAAAGTCATACCTCTGGCCACAAGTATAACAACTGAGACTAAATATAAATATGAGAGTTCATCTTGGCCATGATTCACATGCCAATTCTCCAGCATGTTGGAGAAGGATCTCACCCTGAAAATCATGGTCGGGTGGCGATTCCTGGTGTGCTGGGTAAAATTGTGGCTTCAGAGGCAGAACTGATACAGTTAGTATTCGGACACCTCAATTCCATACCGAGCCAAGATAATGTTTGGTTATGTGAGCGCGCGATACTAACGCCTCGTAATGACCAAGCAGGTGCAATTAATCAATAAATTCTAGCGGAAATTGTTGGGGATGAAGTGGTATACAATTCTTTTAATAACGTAATTGATCAAGACGATGCCACCAATTACCCTTATTATTTTTAAACTCTCTTACGGCAAGTGGTCTGCCAGCTCACAGAATCAGCCTTAAAGTCGGTGTACCCATAATGCTAATGAGAGACCTTTCTCCAACGGAGTTATGCAACGGGACCCGGCTTAAGGCTTTACAGAGCAATATCATCGAAGCAGAGATTCTGATTGGCTGTGCGATGGGTGAAATTGTATTAATACCGCGTATACCACTTATTCCAAACAATTTCCCATGTCAATTCAAACGCACACAGTTCCCTGTGACTGCTTGCTTCGCCATGACGATAAATAAGTCACAGGGACAAACGTTCAAAGCCATTGATTGAGCCATTGATTGAGCCAGCCAAAGGATTTGAGGTCTGGTTGTTTTTCCCTAGAACAACTGTACGTAGCGTTTTCGCGGGTCAGTAGCGCTGCGGGTTTATTTGTATTGGCTCCTGAAGGAAAAACAACCAATGTTGTGTATAAAGATATCCTATGATCTGTTTCATGAAGTCCACGCGAACGAAGTCGCGGGCACCAGCTAGTCATCACTAAAAGTCTAGTGTAGTGTTTCTATATAATAATGTCAGCCCTGTATTAAACTGTCCCACTGCTGGGCACGGGCCTCTTCTCAGTGTGAGAAGAGTTAGGCCATAGTCCACCACGCTGGCCTAGTGCGGGTTGGCAGACTTCACATATATTCGACAACATTATGGAGAACTTTCAGACATGCAGGTTTCCTCACGATGTTTTCCTTCACCGTTAAAACAAGCGATAATTAACTATTTTATACGCATATAACTTCGAAAAGTCAGAGATGCGCGTCTTAGGTTCGAACTCGAGACCTCTGCGTGGCAGTCCAGCAGTTTCCCACTAGGCTATCGCTGCTGTAAAATGTGTTTCTATGCAAGTCACAATATTAAGAAACAGATTGTCAGAGGCACTAGTAACCGAACAAATTTAAAAATTATTAACTATTGCTTATATCGTCTTTAACGGATAAACGTTTTTAAACGCATGAATTATATATATAGGTAACACAATATTATACAAACGTTCTTAATCGCGTTGATAAGTATTTAAAGGTATAAATACTTATTTATTTCCCGACGATGTTCGATTGACCGGCATCGATCGTGATCGTGGGTTGACTAGTGTGAGCATAGTGACGCCGTCGCGCAGTGCGTATTTCCGCATTGTTCATAAAAATACGAAGTGAGGGTAAGCTCACTTCGTATTTTTATGAACAATTGTACACACTGACGAACTGAATCACTACATTTACACTAGCTGAAGACTTAATTCGAAGATATAAACAAACCATATCAATCCTTGTTCCATCTAAGACGTAATTTTGTCACTGGCAACTTTGGCCCATTTCCGGTTTTCTATGACGCGGAAATCATAGTGTAAAACGAAACTTCAAACTTGTCTTTGATATCTGGTAACGAAGTAACCTGACCCTTGTAAATTATAATCTTGAAATATTTTTGGAATCACGAGACCTTTTGGGTATCATTACGTCTCTCTAGTAAATCTTTGGAAATTATATATTGTTAGACTTGTAGGTTATAATCAACACGCGTGTAATATTGTCACATCGATTGTGTGAGTTAAATTGTTCGCAAGCTCATGTTAGTATTTGAAAACTATTAAATATCAGTTGAACTTGATTTGTAATCACTGTGTGTTAATTGTCATGTATATTGTGTGGATTACAAACAATTATGAACACTTGTTGAACTTTCGTGAATTGTGACCACGTGTGACGTGTCCCGACGTGCTGAGCCGCTGACCCACCTGTGAAGACTTGCTATTCAAGGTTTGGGTAAGCTCATTGACTTTAGTTCGGATCCGTGTTCTTGTTCGATTGTGTTAACCCCTTGATTCACAGCCGGCGACTGAAGGAACTTAATGGTGAGTCTTTGATTTAATTATAGTTTTGTAATGTATTTATTTGGAGCCATGTATCGTGGCCAGAGTACATTCACACTTTGTTGCTAGATCGGGTTAGAAGAAAGAAAGCCTTCCATTGTTTACCAAATTCCTAGCATTGGATGTTACAAACCTCACGGTTAATATTGCGATGCTTTTTGAATTCCAACTGCTTTACGTACTATTTTGGAGTAATAGTGACGTTCAGTAGATAAGATCTGTAGTTGATTTAGTTCCATTCAGTGGTTGAGTCCAGACCATAGCAAATGTTCGGATACAGTAGACTTGTTTATTTAACTGTATTTTTCTGCTGCGACATGTTCCTTGACCCTTTTATCAATTGTTCGTTTGGTGTTTTGGGTAGTATTTAACATAACTAAAATCTAACTTGTAAACGCTAGATGTTTTGAGAGAAATAACATCCTTTGGAGGGCATATCTATGCCTGGTTTGTTATCTTACAGAAGGGATACAATACATCATACAGTTTTATCAACACCGTATATTTTCAGTACTGTTCCAAGTCTGTTCGTCACTCCTTATAGTTTGTCAAGACTTAGAATACCAGGCAAAATAAAAAATTGGTCTGGCCAGGATTGTGCCGCTGCGACTTAATAGGTTAAACACAGCATGTATGCTAGCACTCTTTTGAACCCCCCTTCTCTTCGGTAGTTAAATAAGGCAATTTATTTGAGCTTCTGTAAATATTTTCTATAAGTGTGTTCTCAGGACGTCCTGGTACCTAACTAAATATTTATTTAGATAACCTTACACGAAATCTTACATAATATACGCAACCACTATTACCATATAAAAGTCCAGCACGTCTGTCCCATTAAATTTCACAAAGCGTAATCAAATATTTGTTATTGAGAAGCCGGCCCCAATTCTTATAAACTGAAAGTAGAATTTACCCCTTTTACTTGTAAGGGACTGCTCGCGTTATTGTATTTTATCCATGTTTCTATAAAAAACCTTCAACCGACAAGTTATAGCTGGGAACAAGTGAACAACTTCTGAGACGAGTATTTTTATTTTCTTTTTTAGAAATTTGCGAATGTTGTGTTGTTCCCGCGGGTATTCTCTGAACTTTCTTGTTTCGATGCCTTTTCAACGATATATTGGTATGCTGTTGTTTTATTTACTGGGCGAATTCTTTTGTAAGTAGTACTGTGTTCTTCATATTGAAGGCATACTTGAAGTTGGATGTTTTATTTTGTTTATTTCCTTGTCTACTACGATGTAACAGACGATAATGGAGGCTATGTAAAAGTTACTTTGCTTGTTTGAGATTATTACTTACTTTTTTGGTGAAACATTTCTACAGAAAGATATTTATATCGCAGAGGTCATATTTAAAATATAGAAATCACACTTCGATTCTTAACTTTGACAATTTTGTACACTTAATTCTATACTAATATTATAAAGCTGAAGAGTTTGTTTGTTTGTTTGCTTGAACGCGCTAATCTCAGGAACTACTGGTCCAAATTAAAAATTCTTTTAGTGTTGGATAGCCTATTTATCGAGGAAGTTTAAAGGCTATATAACATCACGCTCTAACCCACGAGAGCGGGGCAGTAATCATAAACGCGGGTTAAACCGCCAGCACATCTAGTTGTTGATAAATAGCATGGCAGCCCGTTTTTTTAAATTGATTTTAGTTGCAAACAGGTCAGCGACCCACCTGATAGTAAATTGTAATCGTCGCTTATTGCTATATTTTTTACTATTTATTCAAAGCATTAACAAAGCATTGGATACCTCTTGGACTGCCACACAGAGATCTCGATTCGATTAAATAATTAATTATAACTTGCTTTGAGCGGTGAAGGGAAACATCGTGAGGAAACCTACATGTCTAAGAGTTCTACATAATTTTCTTGAAGATGTGTGAAGTCTGCCAACCTGCTCTAGGCGAGAGCTCCAGCGTAGAGGGCTATGGGCTTACCCGTATTATACTAAGAAAAGGCCGTGCCCAGCAGTGGGACAGTATACAAACAAGGTTGATAACGCTTTATAAAGCGGCTTGGTTACCATAGAAACATGTAACAATATGTGGAACATAATATCATATAAGCAAGGCTAATAATTGAACATTTTAGTTGAAAAGCAAATCAGCTTGGTAACCGAAATAAAGGAAATTATGATACCAACTCGCTTCAAGCAAGAATAAAGTAAAAAAAACAGTAAATACAGAACTCAAGCCGAGCATTTGCTGGAGTCTGGACAAAACCACGATTGAACTACATAAACCCCCAAGTTTTATCCACCGGCCATCACTAGTGCTCCAGGATAGGTGAAGCGATTGAAATAATAAATCATCGCAATATCAACCGGGACGATGGTTACTGTCTGTGTACATCTTAAAATCTAGTTATCAGCTATTATAAACGTCGCCACTGTGACTCAGTTCCTCATCGTTAGTATGTGGCAAAGTACCGACAAAACAAATATAAAAAAAATACAAAGTGAGGGTAGTTGCCGAAAGCCATTGGTCTCACACCAGTCAACCCATGACCACGATCGATGTAAGTCGATCGAAACGGCGGAAAATAAACAGGTATTTATATCTTTAAATACTTATCAACATAATAACCCTCGTTGTCTAATATTATATTATGTTACAATTCGGAAACTCATAATTTAAAAGAAATGTAGTTGGTGCGGCGAAAAGTGCATCTTTCATCCCTAGCTTTCTTTGGCTTCGAATCTGTTTTAGCAGCGTATTATGGGTATGTTTACTCTCTTCTAAGGTATAGTGTTATGTTCTGGGGCAATTCTACTGATAAATAAACTGCATTTAAAGCTCAAAAGAAATGCATACGGGCAATATTCAGTATTAAAACTACACATACTAATATTTAGGTATATGAATATATACATATATTTAAGCTACATACATACATAATCATATACTCATACTAGAAAATATATTAACAATGTTACAAATAAAACCAAATAACACTATTTCCAATTCATAAATATCACTAAGTCACAGGCCTTAATAAACATTCACTATTTGTAAGCAAGCACCTCGAATGACAATTTTTTCTATAACTACCCGATGCAACTAAACATTTCTACACTTACCCTACCTTACTATAAACGTTGTCTGGTTATGTTATGTTATAAATATTGTATTTTTCTCTGTAAGTGATTCATGTAATCTTTTGAGAAAATAAATGTCTTAAACCGTAGATAGTTGTAAATCATATTTTATATGTAAATTTTAAAATTCTGACTGGCATGCATTTTACATATTGGAAACTGTCGTATTTGTGCGCAAAAATATTAATCTATTTAAAAAACTTAACAGTAAGAGGCGAGACTTAGAAATATGTATGCCCAAAAATAAAACAGCCTTATTAAATAAGAGTGCACTTTGCATGGCTGTTCGATTATACAATCGTTTACCTAAAACAGTGCTCGATATCTCAAATAGCGTAGATATATTTAAAAATTAAGTTAAACAAATATTAATTGAAAAGAGTTACTATGCCGTAAAACAATGTAATCCTATGACATGTGCATATTTAATTAATAATAAACAATGATTCATTTAATTTATATTCAAGTGATAATTATATAAACAGCATGTATTAATGAATTTTCTGAATGTAATCCATATTATTTCTTGTGTTAATTTTGCATGCTGCTGTGAGAGCAGAATATGATGAGACTAATATCATTGTAAGAGCTTTCTGCAAAATAAAGATTCTGATTTGAAAAAAAAAATCTTCTGGTGCCCGCGTTACTTCATATTTTTTAAATCTTGTATGTCAGTGTATGAACTTTGTTAGTGTTGTGTGTTGAGGTACTCAGATTGCAAATATAGACAAAATGACCAAGGAAGTTGCCGAAACCCGGACTTCACCAAGACGCCGCTGAGGTCACACCAGTCGACGGAGATATAAAAAGGTTTAAATTAATAATAATTAATATAAATTAAGTTTAAATAATTACCAACGCAATTAAACGCTATTATTTAATTTGTATACTAAAAATGTGTACACCTAGAATGAACTACATATAACCCGCACTTCATGAGCGCCGCGAATTTTACTTTTTCAAGCAAGCTTTAAAGAGATGACTATTAGGTAGGAGCTTGGGTGTACTACTGGCATTTCTATAAACTGCAACATATAACACCAAGTAAACAATTGGCGCATTTGTCATCCTGAGATTATAATAAGAAGAACCGACTAATATTATATTTAGCCCTTTCGGCTCAGCATAAATAATTGATCTAAAGCAGGTGCCAGTAGTAAATATCGAATAAATAAAAATTTTGTCAAAGTAAGTTAATTTATCCAATTACATCTTTATGTATTCTTACGTTTATGTTTTATTCTGCCGTCGTAAACGTAATAAATAATAATAAGTGATCGTGTGCCGAACAAAATTCGAATCGGCTTTAGTCGTGTATGTTGTAGTGGGTAGTTGTCAGACCTTACCTTACGTATATTACTTCTACTTACTTATCCTTATACCTTCAGAAATTCTGAGATAATTATAAACCGGCAGCCGTTGAATCAAATAATCAAAACCGCAAAAACTCCTTTAAATAACTTTTAGTAAAAATCAAGACTCATCTCCGACTTTATATATTATCCCCAAATAGAAGTATACCAAATATCTATCAAAGAGCGGGACCTCGGTATAAGATAATGAATGAAGTACTCTTGGAAAGCAATAATGTCTGTAGACTCCAAGTTCTATCGAGTTCACGAGAACACTCTTGTTGTATTTACACAACAATTCAATGAGACTTAGCGAGGGCACTAACTAAGCAACATTCAAACGAAATAATGCCTTTTGTTTCCCGACTGCTATCAATCTCGTGAACTTCGAGAAATTAGGTATTTGTATTTTGAATAATTTGTATAAAGATATTGTGGCGCTGCGCTAGTGAATGTAACTGCTGTGTATGAGGTCTTGGTTCGATTCACGGGTTGCACATAGTATTATTGTGTTTATTTTCAAGAAATTCCTCAGTAGCAGAACGACATCTTGAATAGGCGTGTCTCCGATTACGTGAGACCTAAACCTTTACTTGCTGAAATGTGAGTGTAATAATTCTCAGGACACCCCTTCATGCATATTCCCGACCATATACATATTCTAACCCCTATATAGGCGTTGGTATATGAATACCAATTATACAAAATTCACAAACCTAAGTTATCACAAATAAAGGGTTGTTTGGAAACATATTATATATATTTTACTGCTATCTAATAATAATGGTTTCGAAATTATTAAAGTTCAAAATGCCAAAAGACTTTCATAGACCAGTCAACGCCTCCACTAGAATTAATTTCTGTGTTGTGGGAAACTTAAAAAACATTCAAACAACTGACACAAAGAACACCCAGATTTGGAATAGTCATTTGCGGACCACACAAATTTTGTCTCGTGTGAGATTCGAACCCACGACACACGGCGTAGTGGCGAGGCGACCACTATCATATAGCATCCAGTGCAGTTATTAAGATTGTATATACGTTTGTGTGTGTTTATGTATCTTCTTCAATAATAATAATAATTCTTTATTGTAACAAAAAGTCGGTAACAATTAATGTGTGAGCCCTGATTCCCAAACTAGCGTGAACTGTGTGTTGGGAATCAGTTCCTTCCCAGAAATAATTATACAGTTTGTAGGTAAGTAAAAATATATTTTAAATTACTTATGAACTATGCTGTACATAATATTATAGTAATAATTATGTGTATGTTAATATAACGCGCATTTATTACTGAGTATGTGTATGCATATGCAAATGTATGTGTAGTTACATGATAACGTGCGCGCGTGTGTGTTTGTATGTGGGTGTATGTGTGTATGAGCACGCGCGCGCTTGTGTGTGTGTGTGTGTGTGTGTGTGTGTGTGTGTGTGTGTGTGTGTGTGTGTGTGTGTGTATGTGTTTCAAGTGTGCATGGTATTATAGTGGACGTAATAATAATTTTATCGTATGACTAGCAATACATTTTTTATTTGATTATAATCTAAATCTTTAAGCCATAATTTAATTGTGTTTTTGATTTGGTAGTTCGTTGAATTAAATTTGTTATATAATCTAGGAGCAACATTACTGTATTGCTGTTGGGAAAACTTACTGTTCACCCTAGGAACTGGGCATTTATCTAGTCTTTTATTGGCGGGTTTCAGTAGGGGTATACTATTCTTATGATACTTACAAATACATTGAAAGAGAAACAGCTTTCGCACATAATATTGTCTTCTGTTTACGCGAATGTTATTCATTGAAATTAAACTACTATATACGGATTTTATCGTGTTGTTTATTTAGCACTGTATTACAAAATTTTTAAAATATTACGCTACTACTACTAAACCTCTTATAAATCCTGGGTTTGTAGATGATATTTTTACAATATTACCAACAGATAGTGTTAGTGTATTCCTAAAACATCTTAATTCCATTAATGACAACATCCAATTTACTATGGAATTAGAGGCAAATAATTCATTAGCATTCTTAGATGTACTTGTCATCAGGAATCCTGATCATACTTTGAGCCACACTGTGTATAGGAAAAAGACCCATACAAATAGGTACTTGAACGGTGAATCTCACCACCATCCTAAACAGTTAGCTACCGTGGGAATGTCTTTGTTTCAGAGAGCCCACGGGATCTGTGACAAGAAACACCTGGACGCCGAGCTGCAACATGTCAAGCAAGTACTGCAAGACAACAAGCTCCAACAGCCGCGCCGCTGTCACAGATCCCGAGAAAAGCCAGCCACAGTCGGGCGCTAGCCTGCTATACTGCCTTATGTAAGGGGTGTTACTGACAAGATTGGCTACATCTTGAAGCGAGCTTCAATCACATACTTCAAGCCGCCAACAAAGATAAGTCAATTTTTACCATCCGTCAAGTGCCAATTACCTTTACAAGATGCAGGGGTCTATAAAATAGATTGTGACTGCGGACTCTCATACATTGGTCAAACCAAGAGAAGCATAGGCACCCGCATAAAAGAACACATAGCTGACGTAAAACACAAACGCTCGTTGAAGTCTGCTGTGTGTGAACATGTACAACAGGGGACCAACCACTACCTGAGATTTGACAAACCACAGATTCTCGCTAAAGAACACCGATTCCTACCAAGGATGCTTCGCGAGGCTATTGAAATCAAAAAACATCCTAATTTCAATAGAGAAGATGGTTGGAATGTACCACCAGCTTGGGTTCCAGTACTTCAAATAGTCAAACCCAATAAGAAACAAACCACAGCTAGACTTCATGATACTTTGAGCTCATTCTGCGTAAATAGAAACACCAATAATTAAATTATGTTTGGGTACTTTGAAATAACTACACTGGAACATTGAGACAACTATCATTTTAGTCTCCCCGTGACCATGGCTGCTGAAAAGCAACCGAAGTGTCGGGGAAAGTGTAAACCAAAAATAAATAGATTTAATAGTTTAAATAATTTTATTAGCTTATAAATTAGTAAAATAAAATCAATAGTAGTAGTAGTAGTGTAATATTTTCAAAATGTTGTAATACAGTACTAAATAAACAACGCGATAAAATCCGTATATAGTAGTTTAGCTTTCGCACAGACAGAACATCAGCTTTTCGTAGACTAAATGTGTAGGATGACGAAATGGAAGATAAAGTAGTATCTTAAGCACGGCCCGTTGCGCTCTTTTTAGCGCAATGAGGTGTGTCAATATTTTGTAGCTTTGTAGACACCCCATCTACATTATTGTATATCTTGATATACAATAATTGTATAATCATTTATTTATTTTCAAATCAGATTCCACTTCCTTACACAATAACATAACAAAATTTATATTCATTAACAATATAATACGAGAACTTGCTTCTATGTATCCAAAAATCTTACACATTAGGATAAGCCTGTGCTGTGGGAATATACTATTATTAATGTATAACGAATGTTTTATTGAATTATTTTAGGCGTAAATGAGAGCTAAAGTATGAACACCTAAAGAATGAGAATAATAGTATCAGGTTTAGTTACGCTATTGGGTAAATGTCTAGTCAGCCTAATGTTTTATTTCGGCTTATCGGGCGACGGAATGCGGGATGGGACGCATAACAATTTAATAGTTGGTAAAATGTGGATGTGGCATCTATCTTTATATAACCTTTTTTAAATTCCCGGCTTTTAAAAGTTTATGTTAACAAGACTGAGATTTCGAGATATTTGTTACGGAACAAAACCAAGGTACCTGAAAATATAAAAATATATGCCGATCAAACACCAACTTAGAAGTTATATTTATAATCGCTAAAAGATGTTAGTTGCTATGTCGAATTACATAGGCGTACCGAAAACGGTGGAACGAATATTATTATTAAATATATTAAAGGAATATCCACCATTGTCACAAGCAAAATTTATTAAAAAATCTAGTAAACATTCCACTACAAAATGCAAGACATAAAAATAAATCAAGTAGAATATGCCATCATATAGTGAAAAGTACGAAGATATACCGTTGCACCCAAAGTCATTAAGGTATTTATACAGCAATTTGTGTAGCATTCGTACAGCTGGGAAGTTTAACCAGATGCTATGCATATTACAGGCTATACGTTCAACTACTCACCTATTAATTTTTACTGAGACTTGGATTATACAAAATGCCCTCGCCGAAAAGGGTCACCCGATACAAGTAATGCACGGACGGAGGCAAATGCTTAACGTTACAACAAAAATACAATAAATGTGGTTCTGCTACATACATGCACCAGGAAAACGTATAGAGCATATTAAAATAATTATGTTTATAAATAAGTTCCATTTTAAAAATATATGAGAATAGAGGTAGAAATAAAATACGTCAATATCAAATAAATAAGTTTTAAGGGGCGACGCCAAATTATATCAACTACTTAACTGTAACCACACAATAAGTCACAATTATAGACAAAACAGTAAGGGTGGCGGTGTATCCATTTTTGTACATAAAAGTATAAAATACGAAGTAATAGAAGAACTTTGTGAAAACGGAGACCATTATTTGGGTAAACATCGATAAATGTTCCAAAATAATTTTACACATGAGATAACATTAAACCAACTTGCACCAAAGGAAATATCAAACATTATTGATGATTTAGATAACAACACTAGAACCGGTTTGGATGGAATTAGCACCAAAGCATTAAAATGTCTAAAATATATAATACTTGAAATGTTAACAAACTGTATAAATGCATGTTTATCACGCGGCGTCTTTCCTGGTTCGCTAAAGGTAGCCAAGGTGTACAAATTCGGAGAACAGATCCGGAGAATTATAGACCGGTGTCGGTATTACCTGTCGTATCAAAAATATGTGAGCGAATTATCTATAACCGCCTAAATACATACTTACTCGAAAAACTGTTCTTGTATGACAAACAATACGGTTTTCGCGACAAATTTAACATCCTTACCGCAGCAGTAGGTAGAATTAATCACGAAAATTAAAACTCATATCGACCAAAAAACCGTTGCGTTAGGGATATTTGTTGATCTAAAAAAAGCTTTCGATACTGTGAGTCATCAAAAGCTACTTCAAAAATTAAACAATATAGGTATCACAGGAACAGCTCTCAATATGTTTGCATCATATCTACAAAATAGAAGTCAAGCGGTTAAAATTGAAAAATGCATAAGTTCCACCCAAAATATCTCATTTGTTATAGCTCAGGGCTCCATTATCGGTCCGTTATTATTTTTAATTTATGTAAACTATATAAATACAATAGGACTAACAGAACACCTACCAACACTATACGCAGACAAAACATGTCTCTTTTACTTAGATAAATCTACACACGCGATTATTACCGATGCTCAAAAGGACATCAATCTGCAAAATGAGTGGTTTAAATATAATTTACTAACAGTAAAAACATCCAAAACATATTTTATGAATTTTGCCGCGAAATATAAAGCTATACCACAATTTGCTCCTGTTACCATAAATAATGAAATAATACACTGTTCTACACGCGAGAAATATCTCGGACTAATTATTGATGACAAACTAACCCGAAAACCGCATATTGATCAAGTAAAATCAAAACTTACATCACTACTAGGAGCTTTACAAAAAATATCCAATTGTATACCGCCTAAAATAAGCACAATTATTTATAACTCGTTAGTAAAATCTCATTTAGAATATTTAATAGAAATATGGGATTCAGTTTCTTTAACAAACTTAAATCCATTGGAAAGAACACAAAATAAAATAATCAAAATTTTATTTCTTTACCAATACCTAACCCGAACAGATAAATTATATCAAAATACCAAATTGTTAAATATAAAACAACTGTCCACCTATAACACCTGTATCTTAGTTAAAAAAATTGCTACTATTCCATTCCAACCAATATACCATTAAGGAAGCAAGAAACAACACATAGTTTAAGAAACGCGCGTAAATTTCAGCTGATTAATACACGCACTAATTAAGGAAGGAAAACGTTGTTATTCGTGAGAGCATGGCTATACAATACATTGCATTTAATGACATAAAATAATGTGAAAACATACATCTGTACAAAACGAAACTTAAAGATTATGTAAGCAAAATAAGTCAATAATAATAATAATGATCATCGATGTCACCATTCCGCATGAAGAGAATCTTGTGAAAGCTGAAAAAGAGAAAGAGTTGAAATACCTGGACCTAGCTCACGAGATTGTCGACATGTGGCGTGTGGACTCGGCGATCATTGTGCCGATAGTCATTACAGTCAATGATTTTATACCTAAGAGACCACCTCGACCACCACCTGCAGAGGCTTGCGTTAGATGGCTAGATCAAGTCCTTGATCCAAAAGGCAGTACTGCTCTACCGGCGCGTATTGTGAAGAGATTCCTCTATCTGGAGCCCTAACCACCGGCAGCTTGGACCCTGTTCCCGATGTCGGTGGGTCATTTCAGTTTTTATATTTTTAAATGTGTATAGATTTTATATTTAAAAATGTAATTATTAGAAAGAAAGCGTAATAAAGAGAATAATAATAATAAGTACAGGACGGATTTTGTTGCAGTATATTTTACATAAGATAACACAGTACTGATATAACAAATTCTCAATCCTTTGTGGAGAGACTGGTGTCTATAGTAGGATAAACTGTGTTACAAATCACCAGATAATGTATTATAACGCCCCAGAGGCTAAATATTTAATACTATCTCATTATAAGTGGACTGTAAGTTCTTATAAGAATAAAGCTCTTTAAACATAAATGAAAGGAATAGGTATTAAAGCTGTGATCTTACTTTACGCTATACTTAATCTTATTTTTACAATAGAAAATCACGGCACAAATAAGCACTAATATATTGCGTGCGTTCATGATATCTCGGTTTCAACAACCGGATCAGGTAAAGTGTTATTTGAAATTGTTTTTTAGGGTTTATGCTCGCATGCCAGAGCATTTGATCATGCCCGATAGATTACGAACCTAAAACATTTTTAGTGAAATGTGGGTATTGTATACTTTTGGGTGATTCAGGCGTTGGTACCCTAAGATTTATCATTTTATATGCATAGGGGCCAATTGACTTGGATATACGAAAAACTCTATTTAAGCCTAACTAGTACAGTATAATTTTTAACATGTACTTGTAGCACCATAGACGTAAAATATTACGAATATTCGTTCGTAACATTTTTTTTTTTGCTCGTCAAAATGACCACACTCCGCCTGATGGTAAGCAGTCGTGTGATCTAAGAGCAGTGGCCTCCACATCGTCCTCATAGCAGCCGAGGCGATGTTGAGGTCTTTACTTTGACGGCCTGAGAAGGTGCTTTTTCACGCCCCGCTTAAAGGACTCAGGATTGAAGGAATTCTCCAGGTAGCGAACAATTTGGGTGTTTATAATCCGCTCGAACACATTGGAGAGCACCAAGGTGATAGCTATGGGTCGATAGTTGCCTGGCTCGGAACGGTCCCCCTTTTTGGGAATCGGTTGAACGTTCGCCTTCTTCCAAGCCTCAGGCACAGTGCCTGCGGCGTAAGACGTCCGGTAT
This sequence comes from Catocala nupta, assembly GCA_963675205.1. Classification (NCBI taxonomy): domain Eukaryota; kingdom Metazoa; phylum Arthropoda; class Insecta; order Lepidoptera; family Erebidae; genus Catocala; species Catocala nupta. The sequence goes on from OY776082.1 coordinate 16,348,167, forward strand.
AGGCGCGTAAGTATAGGAGACAACTCCGCTGCACATTTTTTGAGAACCAAAGCTGGAATGCCGTCAGGTCCACTGGCATTCCGAACATCGAGAGACTGCAGTATCGCACGAACGTCACGTTGCCTGATGCGTATATCAGGCATGGTGTAGCCGCATTTAGCAATGTTAGGCGGCTGAGAACCGCAGTCATCGATTCGGGAGTTGGCCGCAAAGAGATTTGCAAGCAGATCTGCTTTCTCTTGCGGCCGATGAGCCAGTGATCCATTCGGATATCTCAGAGGGGGCAGCGAGGTCTGGCAGAAGTTGGACTGCACGGCTTTGGCCAGGCGCCAATAGCTACGACTGCCCATAGGATGGGCCATGAGCTCCTGGCCGAACCGTGCGACGCGCTGGGCATCCGCTCTTAAGTATGCCCTCTTGCAGACCTTTGTGGCTTGGTTGAACGCTGGTGATCCACGGGTGATCCTTCAGGTGATCCACGTTAGAGTCGTGGAGAGTGCGAGCCCTGGTCCAAGCGCGGTACGCTGTCTGTTTGCGTTCAACAGCATCAGCGATGCGAAGTACTCCCGCATTCCATCCCAGTCTGCTGAAGAGTAGTGCCACAGTCGTCGTCTTGCCTCCTCGGGTCGTGGGGGCGTAACAACAACAGCTGTGGCACAAACCAGACAGTGGTCTGAGGTGCCCAAAAGAGCACTAATCGACAAACTGTACCGGTGCGCGTTACTTGTCAGCAGCAGATCGAGCAGAGAGGGCGCCTGACCTGCAATGTCCGGTATCCGGGTGGGCTGGAGTACCAGTTGAGACAGGTCATGCGTGAGAGCGAACGCATGGGCAATTCCTCCCGCGTGGTCAGTTTAGGGAGAACACAACTAGGTCTCATGGTGGGCATTGAAATCTCCCAAGAACACCAACTCAGCGTTCGGAAACTGCTCCTGCGCGTCGTCTGCCGCCTGACTCAGGTAATCAAAGAGTCGAGTTGTCTCAGCGTCTCCTGAATGGGATCGGTAGAGGCACATGTAGATTTGGCTGAAAGAGCCATGATCTACGTGTACCCAAAGGACAGAGAAGGAAGGGTCCTCTAGGCAGTGTAGACGGCGACAACAAATATCCGCCCTAACAAACAAGCATACCCCGGTTTTCGCGAGGAAACACTCCTCTAGCACGTAGCTTGGATATTGCAGGTAGGTCGTGTCTGCAAGACGGCGTATTTGTGTATCCGTTAAAAAAAGCATTGCCGGCCGAGCCGTCTCCAGGTACCTATACCTACTGAAAGTACCTAGTAAGGTACCTACTGAAAGCACCTGCATCCGGACTCTTATTCTGCGAAAGCGCAATTGCAGGTTTGTCCATGCGCATTGTACCCCATGGGTCTGAAATTCTTTAATATAAACAAATTATAGCGATAAAATTAACCACCTATGGCTTCAAAATAAATGCTAACTAGTCAGTCACTGGTGATTACTAAACCGCGCTTAAGATAATGTAATGTAATTTTAAGTTTATAACATTATGTCTATGGTGCATACCAAACGCTACAGCTAGAAAATCTCGAAGGTATTTATAGGCGCACACATGCGTCTAATTGTATTATGCGCATAAAATATCCGTTGTGTATCGAACGCAACCCACGCACGCACATCGAATTCAGATCAACTTCGACCCCACTTGATGGAGTTTTGATGTTATAACGGACACCACCCATGCACATTTTATCGCTACGTTTTCTTTTTTATTTTTAAAGGCTGTACGAGACGTCTTATGTCTTTATTGTTCTTTTTTAGAAAAATACGGCGGTTATTCTATCCCTGTCACAAATTATTTTTTTTAACTAGAGATTTTATCAATTTGTTTGCGTAGGATTGAGGGCATCAAATAAATGAAGCTTCGAAAATTAAAACTGTTGCAAAAAGTTATTTAATCAAATCTATATTAAGTTGAAAAATGATCTTCTCGATCTGGCAATGTTTGAAAACATATTGAAAGTTGAAATTATATTTAAATTTTGCGGATAACAATTAAAATAGTTTGGACGGATTTTGTTGCAGTATATTTTACAATATTAGTATTGTATCACGCGCTGGATTTATAAAAAGCCTTTGTAACTACGTATGAGCGCAAAATAGTTGTGAATATTGAACAAGCATAAAAGCTGTCATACTATTCCGAGTAGGCAAATAAATGAAAAATATTAAATAAAATTTAAATCCATCATAAGACTGATGCCAGTGAATAAACGGGTTGTTTCACTCATTGTGGTCCATTCGCAACTGCGCCACCGTGCTCGCACCTAATTACTAAATAGCTTAATGGATGGAACGGTCTCATTAGAGCGGAGTGGAGTGGCGTTTAGAAAGACATTCTATACCCATTGGCAACGAATATAAGGCCGCACATTCGCAAAGTTACTTCATCGGGAAATTACGCTTTTGAAGGGATATTTTTTAACCACGAAGCGTAGGTGTTAGGTGTGTCGACGTAAAACATGTGGGTTAGGAGTTTTTCTTTTAAACAGGTGTTACGTTTTATTTAAGCTCTGCTATTTTTGATTTAATTTTACACCGCTAACAACTGTGTGATGTAATTAATGAATGGTCAATAGAAAAATAAAACATCTAGGTACTTATTTTTATATAATAGATTAAATTATAATTGGAATATTTTTCCACAATCACAATCTACGTATATATTCTAAGCTATGATTGACATAGTTTAGAACATACACGTAAACTGTCTACATAACATAATTCCGCTTAAGCCTTTCCTTATGGTAAAAGTAAATTAAGCTAGTACGGCTTGTTAAACTTCCCGCACGTAGATTTTCTTCAACTTCAATTCCTAATGCTTTTAGAGTTATAGAGGTGAACATTTTGGATATTCTTTACAAAATGTCCAAACCTCTAAACGAGCTTTTATAAAATATACTCGTATAATCGTCGTGTGAACCACGGGACCAAAATCGCAAATAAAATGGTTGATAAGTAAAAAAAAAGTATATATTTTGAAATTAAACACTTTATACGGATTTTGTCGCGTTGTTTATTTTACTTTATAACACTGTTATTACATAATTTTGAAAAACTCTAACTCTACTATTATTGAACTTTACTACTATTTAAGCTATAAAATACTATTCAATATCACACGTAAATATGTATAATGTGATATGATTTCTATAATAAGTAATTCCTATAATATGTAATGTAAAGTTTACTCAAGATTCTTTATTTGTTGTAGTTTTTACAACGTTGGCTTGTAAACAAGATTTGTGTCCACTGCATGCGGGAACTTTGGTACACCCAGCGTGTAGATTTATGGGGCCGAAATTTCAGTTACAATGGATGTCGGGTGAGACTATTTTGCTCACGACTGCACTGCATACTGTCCTCCCGGTACGCAAACTTGCAGCCATGTTTGAAAGAAAAAATACGCAAATTTGTTCTTCATTGTTTTGCTTTTTCGTGACAGTTGTGTGGCCAATTCCTTTTTTTAAATAGTGCGATGCGTTTTGTAGATTTGAAATTGTAACGCAAGCTGCGTAATGTATATGTGTTGCGTATTAGTAGTGTTTGTAAGTTTATGCTTATATGTGAAAGTTGGCTACAAAATAGTGTGATTTTTAATATATGTAGATATACTTAATGTATAATTAAATTGTAACTGGTTAATGTATGTAAACAGAATATGCTTAAAAAATGTTGGTCCATTATAAGATCTTCAAAAGCTAAATAATTTTTTAAATTACTTTTACTCAATATTGTCTTCTGTTTACGCGAATGTTATTCATTGCATTTAAACTACTATATACGGATTTTATCGCGATAAAATCCGTAGAAAAAGTATACTACTATATACGGATTTTATCGCGATAAAATCCGTATATAGTAGTTTACTTTTTCTTATCTGTCTGTATGTTCGTACGGGTATCACGCAAAAGCTACTGCACCAAATTGAATGCTGCTTTTAGCATTATATTGTAAGAGCGCTAACTTAACGTAACATCAAAAATGGTATTTTTGCATTATTCTTTCTAAAAATACGAAGAAAGGATAATACGGATAGGTAGCGATTTTCAAATACCACGCGTATTGAGAGGCAAATACTAGTTAACAATAAGTTATAAATTTTAAATATAATATAATTAATAGCAATAACGTATTATAAATTGGTAATCTTCAAATACATATTGTTTTCTCTGTTGTTTTTATTTCTTGTATTTTCCTTTTGTTAAATTTTATTACTTAGTTTTTGCATGTTGTCTTCCTGCCAGTGCTGTGCATATTTGTAATTGGAGTAGCACTTTGATCATTGTTAATTATATATAAATGTCTGTTTATATGCTTAGATAAATAAATAAACAAGATATAGCATAAACTCACTGTTTATTACACGTCTCAACAAACAACACAGAAGATTTTGTAAATTTATCTCACCAAATGCCAATTCCCAATAACTGCTTGACGAGTATCAAACCCTCGATTCACATGCGCTCACGTCAGCAAATCACACCACCTGTGCGCTATTGAAGTTCATATTATTGAGATACTTTAGTAAAAGGACTTTCTATTGTTGTATTATATATATAAACTAGTATTTTGCTATCCCAGTCATAATTAAATCTCTCCCTATAGAGTATTGCTTTATGTATACGTGTATATCATATTCAAAACGATTTAAAATTATACAATAATCATAATATATGTCGAATAAATTATCTAACATTTAAAGGTAGTAAAGTACATAACTAAATTGACAGAGATATATGTATATACAGGGTGTCCGGTAATTAATGGATAACCTGGAAATGTCTTATAGTGGAACTGATGGCCGTTCAGAAAAAAATATGAAAAAAAATCTATCCTAACTACTACCTGAGTTATGTTTTTTTTAAATTACCATTTATAACTTTCTTGTATACTACGACCATAAATTAATGAAATCCATCGGTTTTTTGTTGTTTTATTATTAAACACTAATTATGCTAATAGATAGACAGTCAAAAGTATGCTATGCTAATATAGCTTGCACTTTTTAATATATATTGTTAGGATAATTCACTGAATTTAGTGACGTCATCTCACGATTATTATAAAAGTGGGGTTATTTCGCCGGACAGATCATTTGTTGGTTGGCTTTCGTACGAGAAGGTTGTCGTGAGGTGTCGGCGCTATTTACAGTGAGTCGTTGTATTGTGTTTACTTGTGTTTAATTATTTGGTGTAATTAACGGCTGTTTGTTTGACATTATTTTATTATTCTGCTAGTAGTGTTAAAATTAGCTTGAATAGAAATATAAGAATAAATTATTGTACTTTGTGGTACTCGATTGTCTTTTTTTTAATAAAATCCGGCTTCTTAACCTAAAATCAGAAGTGGGATTCGCCTACTTACCCACGTGAACTAAATTTGCGACTAAATTTTCAATAAAAAATAAAAACAGCCGTTAATTTGTAATTGAAATGCCTCGTTCATCTCACGATGAATCTGATGTGTCACCGCGCCATAAAGCAAAGTGTAAACGCAATAAATCGCGCCGACATCGTCGCGATTCTCGTTCGCGCTCCCGCCACGACTCTGTTTCGCGTTCGCGGTCGCGTTCTTGTCGCAAGTCCGAGTCGGGTTCTCGTTTACGTTCGCGTCGCGATTCCCGGTCACGGCATGCACGCTCCGCAAGCCGCGAGGGTACGGTTGGACAGGCATTAGCAGCTATAATGACGCGATTGGACGCTATAGAGGGAAGCGCGGCTAGCACTTCACAAACATCTTTACGTGTTGAACAAAACGCCAGTCTTCGCTGTAGTAGTAACGCGCCATCGGCGGCCGATACGTTAGCGGATGCCCTTAACGTTGTGATAAATAAAGTGAAACCGCATAACTATTACGTATCAAATTTTGACCCGGCGGTCCATAACTTTGAGACATGGTGTGACGAGGTTGAACGGGCAAAATTAACTAATAATTGGGGTGATTTAGAGTGCTTATCGCGGGTAGCCCATTGTTTAAAAGGGGATGCCAAGACCTGGCTAAATGAATGGGTTACCAACGACCGTTCTTGGAGTAATTTCGTCAAGGAATTTAAATCTCTATGCCCTCACAAACTTGACTACGCGAATATTCTTTTCGAGGTCATGAATACGAACTCAAATAAATTTGGTACGTATGCTGAGTATGCCAGACGCTCGCTGCTGCGACTACGCATTATAAAGGGCCTAAGCGAAGAACTGATGGTTCAAATAGTGATCCGGGGCATTCATGACGCTCAAGTACGAGCTGCGGCAGCGAACGCTGAGTTAACTATCGATAATCTAGTTACGTTCTTAGCTATTTATATCAAACCTAGCCATAACAGATCCGATAGTCATATAGGTTCTAAGCACAACTTACTCAACAAACGGAACAATGTACCCTCGGGTAGTAATAGCAATATGTGTTACTCATGCGGCAAAACGGGGCATTTGCGGGCCAATTGTCCGAAAAAGCTTAAACTTGACGAAAGGTCGAAGACGGTAACATGTGCTTTTTGCAAAAAGGTTGGGCACATTGAAAGCGATTGTTATACGAAGCGACGTGTCGAAGCTTCAAGTAGTAATCAACGTAAGGTGAACCTTTGCAAAGAGGTGCATAGCTCTTCTGGATGTAGCGATATTACTACCGCTGTAATACAGGGTGTTCCGGTTGACGTCCTAATAGATAGCGGGGCGCTTGGTGTGTCCTTAATCTCGTCGGATATCGTTAAGCACTTTTCCGGTTCGCGTAAACCAACCTATCGTATCCTAAAAGGTATAGGTAATAACGGGATTGTTGCTCATGAGTATGTTACATTAACGGTTGAGTTCAGTAAAATCTCGCTTGAAGTAGACTTTGTTGTGGTGCCGTCGTCATATATGAATACGCCTATAATTATCGGAACTGATGTGCTTAACAGAGATGGTGTTGCGTATATTAGGACAAAACACAATCAATTTTTGGCACATGCTCCAAACCCGATGTGTGCAATAAACGTCATTAAGTCTGTCGAGCGCTCTGACATAAACTCACCTCTTCAAGGTGAGGAACTAAGTTTACTAGTTAACGTAATAAACGATTTCGTACCATTCTTCATATCCGGTACTGCCACTACAACGGTAAATACGGGCAAAATGCACATTAATTTGACAAGCGATGTCCCCGTGGCATACCATCCCTATCGTTTATCCCACCAAGAAAAACTTAAGGTCAGAGAAATAATTAACGATTTATTGCACAAAAATATTATCCGGGAGTCCAAATCCGAATATGCCAGTCCTATCATCCTGGTAAAAAAGAAGGATGGTACGGACAGAATGTGCGTGGATTTCCGGGCACTCAACCGCATCACTATTAAGGACAGGTATCCCCTGCCCTTGATAGAGGATCACATTGATCGTCTTGGATGTTCAAAGTTCTTCACGGGCCTTGATATGGCCTCGGGCTTCCACCAAATTTTGATAGATGAGGCCTCAGTCCACAAGACAGGTTTCGTAACCCCCGAGGGACACTATGAGTATCTTAAGATGCCATTCGGCTTGTGCAATTCCCCTACTGTTTATCAACGGATTATAAATAAGACGCTTCGAGGATTTATTGAGGCAGGCCAAGTTCTCGTATACATTGACGATGTTCTTATTATGAGTGCGACTATCAGTGAAGGCATTAATTTGCTACGAGAAGTGTTAAATACATTAACTGAAGCTGGATTCTCCATTAACCTTCGAAAGTGTTCATTCTTAACTACAGAAGTGGAGTATCTTGGTCGCGTCATTAGTCATGGACAGGTTAGGCCGAGCTCTCGCAAGATAGAAGCTCTGGTAGACGCTCCCATACCCAAAAACGTTAAACAGGTTAGGCAATTCCTGGGCCTAGCTGGTTATTTTCGACGATATATTAAAAACTATGCAACAAAAACGGCAAGTATTTCTCGTCTGACCAAAAAAGATGTAAAATTTGAATGGGGCTATGAACAAGAACAAATTCGTCTGCTCCCACGCGTTGCGCGCTGGTGGATTTATTTGCAAGACTTCAATTTCTCTATTGAATATAGAAAAGGTATTATGATGTCTCATGCCGACTATCTGAGCAGGAATCCACCAGCGACGCAAGTCAACAATATAGAAAAGCCACTAAATTGGGCTCAGATTGCTCAGGCCGCTGACAATGAAACACAGGAGCTTATGCAAAAGCTCAGAGACGGTAGCCTAGATATGCGTCGTTATGTGTGTAAAAACGATCTACTTTATTATCGTTACTCTCCGGTTGGTGAAGAGTCGAGGCTTTTATGCTTTATACCGAAGGGACATAGACTCAGCCTTTTGCGTATATTCCATGATGAGCACGAACACATAGGTGCCGAGAAATCATTAAGCCTCATCCTAAAACATTTTTGGTTTCCCGGCCTTAAGCAATTCGTTGACAAATATACATCTCACTGTCTAGTGTGTATGTCCAGAAAGAGGGTTCCCAGAGCTCCTTGTCAACCTATCACGTCATGGGAAAAGCCTAATGAACCTTTCAACACGATTCATATAGATGTATTGGGTCCATTACCCGAATCAAATGGTTTCAAATTTGTTCTAGTACTTGTAGATGCATTTTCAAAATTTTGCCTTATTTATGCGCTATACCGCCAAGACACTAATGAACTCAAACGCGTGTTTGAAAATGCAGTATCGCTTTTCGGTGTACCTAAATTATTAATTTGTGATCGTGGGCGAATGTTTGAGGCTACTAGTTTTGTAAAGTGGGTACTAGAAATGGGTTGTGATATACATTATGTAACGCCTGAAATGCACCACGCAAACGGCCAAGTAGAGAGATACGTGCGAACTGTTTTAAATCTCATTCGTGTTGAGAGTAACAATAAAAATACTACCTGGTCGGATGCGCTGTACAAAATTCAGTTAGTATTGAATATTACTAAGCAAAAAACTACTCAGTTGTCTGCTTTAAATGTTTTAATCGGATCCGATGCGACCACTCCTGTTATTGGCGCATTAATCCGCGATGTGGCAATTGAAAACGCACAACCAAATCGTGAGGCATGGCGAGAGATGTGCAGGGATAGAGCTAAGGACCTGCTGAAGAGAAACCAAAATAAGCAGGATTCTTACGTGAACCGTAATCGGCGCCCTTCCAGAACTTTCCAGGTTAATGACTGTGTATTTGTCATAAAATACTCGCAATCTACGGGCAAACTCGACTCAGGGATGAGAGGCCCTTATAGAGTCACCAAAGTGCTTCCCAGTGGGCGCTATGAGCTCAAACTATTGGGCGGTGCTCGTGGAAAGACAACTCAAGCCGCAGCGCAGTACATGGTGCCGTGGAAAGGGGAATGGTGTCCCGAGAGTTGTGCTGCTTTCTTTGAAAGTGAGTACTGTTATTTGTGGTGTACCTAACAAATGTCTTTATGTTACAGCTTGTAGGTATATTCCAAAATGTGTAAATGTATGGAATGTACGAGGATTTGCCTTGTTATGAAAGATTGGATCGCTCAGAGAGAGGTTCCGGTGGCAATCCTGGCAGACACACGTTGTGTATGTGGGTTCTTTACCCGGCAGACACGCTATGCGTGTGTGGGCTTTGTCCCGGCAGACACACGTTGTGTGTGTGGGTTTTTACCCGGCAGACACGCTATGCGTGTGTGGGTTTTGTCCCGGCAGACACACATTGTGTGTGTGGGTTTTTACCCGGCAGACACGCTATGCGTGTGTGGGCTTTGTCCCGGCAGACACACATTGTGTGTGTGGGTTTTTACCCGGCAGACACGCTATGCGTGTGTGGGCTTTGGCCCGGCAGACTTTGGTCTGGCAGACATATCATGTGATATGTGAGGTTGTATGAGAATGCGAGTATGTGATCAAATGGAGATGTATGTGTTGGAAGCTTGTTAGAAGTGACTGCTTTTCTTTACTCGTATGATTCTATGACAGAGGGCCATGGAAGCGTGAAGTATGAAAGTATAGGCAATATCTAGCGAAGTTAATAAATTATAAAGTTAATTTAATTTGTAGGCGCAGAGGACGGAAGTAATGATGAGACTGCAGGACCTTCATCAATACCTATAGATCCTTTGCCTGCCACCGATGATGCCGCTGAAAATGTGCCCGAGGACGGTGCACGGTCAGGAGAGGCCGTGTTAGGATAATAAAGGATAATTCACTGAATTTAGTGACGTCATCTCACGATTATTATAAAAGTGGGGTTATTTCGCCGGACAGATCATTTGTTGGTTGGCTTTCGTACGAGAAGGTTGTCGTGAGGTGTCGGCGCTATTTACAGTGAGTCGTTGTATTGTGTTTACTTGTGTTTAATTATTTGGTGTAATTAACGGCTGTTTGTTTGACATTATTTTATTATTTTGCTAGTAGTGTTAAAATTAGCTTGAATAGAAATATAAGAATAAATTATTGTACTTTGTGGTACTCGATTGTCTTTTTTTTAATAAAATCCGGCTTCTTAACCTAAAAATATATATTTTTTAATTTCTTTGTTTTCATTTTTTATGAACGGCCTTCAGTTCTTCTATATGACATTTCAAGGTTATCCATTAATTACCGGACAGCCTGTATATATATACATGGTGTCCCAGAAGTCGAAATCAGGTAACAGGCTAAGTTATAATAGCCATCAGAAAAATATAAAACTATATAAGCTACGTATTTTAAAACTACAGGCATTTAAAAAAAATCAAGAATATCTACATCCTGTGACGGTTTTTTCAGTACTGTTACTACAGATATTTACTTTTAGAATTATTTATTTTTTGCTATGTAAACTCGAATAATGAATGCTTCTTTAAGCTCTCGATTTATTTTCGATTATTTTACCGATTTGGTAACTGACCGGCTTGCCGTCGACTTCCGGGACGAGCGTTTGCAAAATTTCGTGGTAATATATAATTGGTTGAGTAGTTATTTCATGAAAACGTAACAAACGAACTCAATATGAATTTGTTTGTGTGTTTGTTACACTTTTATAATATTAGGTTTGGTTTTTCGTATTTATAATATGAGTTAGAATTATCTGCCGCATATTACAATATCATAAAATTTCTCTAGCTCCCTTTTTCTATAGGTTCCCATGCAAATCGTGTCAAGAATGCACGTATTGGACGATTGTAGTCACGTGACATCACGTGATCACTTTGACAACTATTTGCGACGTACGGCGCGAGCCTGGCGTACATTCTATCATGCGAAAAGGGAAAAAGCGTACTACTTTCTAACAAATAGTAAAGAACATTCAGGCATGTGAGAAATAGAGACATGGTCATGGTCAAAGGAAACTATTATTATCTAGTGAATTAATAATTGAAATATTGATACTAGCACATACTGGTCTTAGCCTGTTTGCTAGCTAGTGAAAATACGTAGTCATTATAGGGTAGGTTTCCACTAGCTAGGATCCATTGCACATATACTGCTGTAATTACCTTTCATTGTTGACATGCTCTGTGATCTGGTTGCTTATGTCACTACGCATTAATTTTGTTCACAATTCCTAGAGTTACTGGCTTCGTATGTACAACAATACGCGACATAGATTCTGATTTTATTTTGTATTCTTTTTGTTTTTTTTTATTTCTTCGTGTTTTGCGTGTGTCCTTGCGTGCCAAAATAAATATTTTCTTTCTTTTCTTTCTTTCTATTACTTTATAATTTATGTCCATATAACGGGTAACGTGTATAATCCTCAAAATTCTTTATACATACATACCTACGGGTACACATATCCGCATCAATCCCCATCCCCAAAGGCTTTGGCATAAGTACAGACTTATAAATAGCTGTGGAAAAGTGAGTGTAACACGAGTGTAACACCCGAGCGTGACGCTCACTTTTCCACAAACAAAAAATTGCTGTGGATAAGTACTCACTTAAATTTATTAGGATACCTAAAACATAGTGTGGTGTGTGGCTATTGCTATCTACTAGGAACAGTTCGAAATGCAATGCCGCTACTAAAATTTTTTTGCAGATACACGCATTATATTTTTAACCATTCTAGGCAACGAACTCGGGAATTTCGGATTGACAGTAAGTACAGCGCATATGTGACATAAGGGCCTATATAAATATATGTAGATCATATAATTTCTTTACGTCGCTTAAAAGCTACTTAGCGTACTAAACTTTATTTTTAATTTGTATCTTTAATCTGCCAATAGATGACATGAGAGACATAATTGAAAAACAATTGTGTCTGGCTGCTAACAGGCTGCCGCCGTTCAAGATGTTAATAAACATTAAAAATATCAATAAATGTTGTTGATAACAAAAGCAATAAATAAGTTTCCTAACCCTGTTAATTTTCTTATTGAAGCCTAATTTACAGACATAAGCAAACTGTGATATCAAATTTGTTTTCAATTGTAAATAATAAATCTATTACCCGAACTCTCAAGTGTCCGTTTGAGTTGAGATCTCGTTTTTGAAAAGTTCTGATAACGAAGTGCTGATACAAAATTTGTCCCAACTTTGTCCTTGTTTGAGTCCAGATTTGAATATTTTAACGAGACAAAGCAAACAGTCACCGAACGATGCCTTGATAAACCATTATTTTTAATTTTGACAATTGTCTTTGAAAGCTCAAGAGGCTTGAATGTATTTTTTTTAAATTAACAAAAACCTTCTCGAGAGTGTAATTTAAACATCGTTGCTTTATTTTTACTGAAATGAGTTGTTGTTGGTTTTTAATTACGTGGTAATGTGTGGCTTTTAATTAAAAGTAATGTTTCGAATGAAAAAGTTTATTGTCATTTACGGTGGATAGAAAAAATTTCTTTTTTTTTACCTGGGGGAATGCATTGATGCCTACCTCTGATGATACCTCGGGGCGTCGGAGATATTGTGTCGGACTCACCCGGGGGAAAGATGTTGACTAGCGACAGCCCGGTAATACCGACTAAACCTACCACGGTGTTCCTCGACATAACCAGAGTCGGCTGGGCCGCAAGAATCACTTTCACATGCAATCATGACCCTGCCGAGGTTTCGACTCGCCGTATGAAACGCCAGGTCACTACACGAATATTCGTGTAGTGGGAAGGGGATAAATATAATATTTTTTTATTAGGGTATGTATATACCTACCCTATTTAAAAATATATATTTGCCCTACTATCCCTATATTCAGGACCCGAGAAGATAGGGTTTCGGGGGGAGAACTATGGGTCTCCCCCTTAGGATCAGGGTATTACGGTGTCAGGCTAGCCCACTGCACCTCGAAAGGCGTGTTCTATCGGCCGCTGACTAAAGAGCGCGGTGCCTAACATTGAGGTTGGTCTCGTAGTGGCTATGTGGTAGGCCGCAGAGGACAACATGTTCGTTGCTCGACAAGCACGTGGCGTTCGAGCGTCGGACTCAAGCGCGGTTAGTGCGAACCAGTCGGTTCGCCCGAGGCACGGAGTTGTCTTTAGCGAAGTGGTGACGTGAAACCTGCCACTATGAATCTCGGGCGCTTGCCTGCTTAGAAAGTAAGAGTCATAGCTAGAGTGACTCGGGCAGTACCTGGCTTGTAAGCCTATTTGGGTAGACGTATGGATGTACGTTGGGAAGTGAGCGTGCCTTATACAGCTCCGGCACCATACCAGAGATATGGGAGGCGGCTTCTCCGTCGGCTTCAGCGAGATTATCGTTAGCAGCTCTCAGAGTTGCGAGTGGTGAGCGGCTTAATTGTTTCGGCACCTATCTGGATAACAAATAGTGCCACTTGGGCACTAGGTAGCTCGCTATAACGAGAACCGGATCTCTGCATTTGGGGATAAGACCTGTCTATAACTGGTCCCTGACGGTGCTTTCGGGCGCTGGAAGGTACAGCGGCTCTCACTATATACCGAAAGGTGGCTGAGTGGGAACGCTATATCATAAACTTGAGTAGTCGTAGAGGAAGGGTCTATCCCCTTGTGGGGAAATGAAGACAAAAGACTCAGAGGCGCGCGTGGGAATACGAACCCGCCTCTCGGACCTGGTGCTGATCGAGCGGCGGGCAGGCCCACGAAGCCCACCACCCCTTAGTAAAACCTCAGGGTGGCTGGAGGTCATCACGCGCCCTCCGGCGATCGGTTCTGCGGTTGGGGAAAGACTTCAAGCAGTCCCACTCCCGCTCTGCCGCCTCCTTGATGGAAATTACTTACTCACATAAGGAGGCGACGGCGTTCCATAACCTCTCGCTCCGGACCATAGCCTGAACCACGGCTCGGAGTGAGAGGGCAATCAATCCGACTGCCGCGAGCAACTCACGGCGCTGCGATGCCCAGGCGGGGCAATCCGCTAAAGTGTGCAGCGCCGTGTCCACAACAACATCGCGGCAGTCGCCGCAGTGATGACATCCTGGCGTCTCCTGCCGGCCTGTGCCACACAGGAACTGGCCAAAACAACCGTGGCCAGTCATTATCTGTGTCAGCCGGAAGGTGAGGGCGCCATCCCGTCTCTCCAGACACTCCTCTAATACTTAGGACTTACCGCCACGATCGTGGCGTGCCCGAAATATTTTTTATTTTTTTATCTAATTTAACTTTACATTACCTAAAAGTAATGGATTCGTCACAGTATTATACGTACGTCATACAACAATAAAACAATAAAAAACAATAAAAAAGTAGTAGTAACAATAAAAAAGCAAAATGGCATTACTTAAAATAGGTTATGCAGAATCGCGACTCTTTTGGAACTCTGAACGACTAATAACTTGCATACGAAATGTCATGATAATGGATCGAGTAGTTAAGTATGAAAGCGTAAGAAACAAACAAACAAACTCACATTTACATTTATAAAATTAGTTAGGATAAGGCTCTGTTTCATTCGAATATAATGTATCTTAGCATAGTGTGCATTCGCATATTTAGGAGAGTGAGGCAAAACAATCGGCGCTCGCTTTGCGTATAGCACGTTTGTGGATTTTTAGACAAATCCCTTTGAGTGTTACGTTACAAGTTAATAGAGGATGGCTCGTTGCTGCGAACATACGCACAAATCGCTTTGAATTTTTAGAACGGTTAGCTAAACTACAGGCGCTTGCTGTCTATGTTTATAATACTAGCTGACCCCGACCACGTTGTAACGCAGTCTGCCATTTTAATTATATATGTATAAGAGATAAAAAATATATAATTACATTTTTATATAGAAATGCAACATTTTATAAATTATAGGTCATATCAACGACTAGTTTCCGAGTTATACGAACATAATAAAAATACGATAGCAAATTTTTTATGTATAAAGGACATTGCACTAGAATAAAACCAAAACTACTTATTCCTTTTCTTTATTTGGCCTAAGCAATTTTGGCTATGATGTCTGACATCTTATCTTATCTTATCTTGTGTGGGGGCCAGTCAGTACAGACCGGCGACACTTCGACCCAGTGGGATCTTTTGTGTCGACTTTCTCAATAACGACTGCCATAGATGTTCATGGCAGTCGGGACCGACGGCTTAACGTGCTCTCCGAGGCACGGAGCAGGCGATAATTGTCAATCAATACGCACATAATTTCGAAAATTCATATAACTTCCGAAAGTCAGAGGTGCGCGACGTGGGTTCGAACCCGAGACCCTCTGCATTGCAGTCTGTTGGTCTCCCCACTGAGCTATCGCTGCTGCTAAACTACGAATCTGTCTGACATCTTAACTACGAATATATGAAAGAGTGTACATCTGCGCTTTGTACTCGTACAAAAGCACTTTACCTACATTTTTGGGACACTTCGTAATGTATACGTACTATATAGTTACGTATACATTACGAAGTGTCCCAAAAATGTACGTGTTTTTCTATAGTTATAATTATGTAATTTTATAACAATACGACTGGTTATTATGTTACACATTACGAGTCACCTATATCTTGACTGTCTCAGTGGCGCAGCAGTCTTGGGATCGCTTTTATTATTTTTTGCTCTTCGAAATGACCACTCTCCGCCTAATGGTAAGCTGTCGTGTGGTCTAAGAGCAGTGGCCTCCACATCGTCCTCATAGCAGCCGAGGCGATGCTGAGGTCTCTACTTTGACGGCCTGAGAACCTTCGGCCTGAAACAAAGGACCCAGGATTGAAGGAAGAAGGAAACACGTGCCTTGGCAGAGAATTCCATGCCTTGATCGTTCGGCAGAAGTATGGGGACCCAAACTTGTTGGTACGCACTCTAGTCGACTCCACCGTGTAAGGATGGGATCTGAGCCCAGCACGCGTTGTTCTGGATAGGAAAGGAGAGGGCGGGATAAGGTGGAATAACTCTTCAGAGCACTCCCCGTGGTATATTCTGTAGCCGGATTTTCAATCTGAAAATGTTCAGTTAAGTTTTAGGGAGTCTAGAATGTCCGGAGGAAGGCAAGATGGCCTTATTATATGGGACCCAAAACAATAGCTGGCGAAGTGTAGGTCTAATGTACCTCCGCCTATCCCTTTGAAGGTATAAACATGGCATTGTGTATATTCAATTTACGCTAAATATTATTAATATTATGTTACAGCCCGTATAATCTGTAAATAGCTTTATATCCGTTTTTCAAATACATTATACTCGGTATTTTTGAAACATGTTATATTTATATTAAAGAATATCTGTAAGGATCTTTATTCTACAATCGTACTTCATACACCACAGGGGAAATTGAAGGAAACGGAATAGAATTCTCTCAGACTACGACACTCCTTACATTGTTAGAAATACTCCCAAAAGATTAATTTACTTTCTTGTTAATTATTATTACTGAGTTGTTGTTCGGTATTGTTGGTGTTTTTATTTATTGGGATTATGTTCATAGCCACAAAATAATATTTTGTTGTTTTTATGAGAGCTACCTGAGTATGGTCTACTAGCCGAATGACGAACATAGGGTACACTTATCTTTAGAATAATTATTTGTAAATAAGGCATATAATTGACCCGTGTGGGATTCAAACCTTCAGCATTGGCGAGGCAACCGCTTGCCAGCTGCGCCATCGGTGGAGCAAGAAAGAGAGCTATAAGTTGCTCGGTTCGTTCATGCGTACGGTGCGTACTGCGTTCGCCACGTCTGCGTCGCTTAAGATACTCGCGTTTCATGCTGAGTTTAACGGAAAAAGTCAAGCATTTTTTTATTTGTAGTAGTAGTAGTACGTGGCAATTACAATGCGTTTAAAGTAGCGTTTGAAGTATAAATAAACCGGGCCCTTTATGTTCTCAAGTGTGTTACTGTTATTATTTGTTCTACATCACATGTTTAAACGCATGCTGTAACACGCTTCAGTTTTATTGATAGACTACCAATGTTAAAGACGGACTGACGATGATAAGGTTTCAGGTTCAATAGAAAGTATTTTAATTGACAAGCAAATTTCTGGACGAGCTCAGATGTTGGAAGAAGGAAATAGCCTACCTTACTCTGATGATTTTAATTGTACGTGATAAAACAAGCCGATTACTATTATTAGGTATGTAAATGACTCGGTGGCGCTCCGGATATGTATGTGAATGCTGTGATCCATGAGGTCTTGGGTTCGATTTCTGAGTTGGCCGAAGTATTATCGGAATTGTATATCAAGAAACTATGATCATCGGAGACTAGAACTGTGCCCGATAAGCGGTAATAGGCTCATGTGACCTAAAATCTTAGCTGGCAAAATGTCGGTATAATAAACCTCTCACATGTAAGTGAGATATGGTATGTATGATAGTCAATATAGGTAAACGGTGGGCTTGTTTAGGATTTAAATATGACCAGCAAAATATGACTATGACTTACCCATCAAACCAATGGAAACAAGTTATCATAATATTGTGTAACACTTTTTACTTCAGTGGAAACACGACTCAATAAATACAAGACTACATCAGAAAAGATCATCAAAATCAGTCCCGAAGATCTTTTCAAATGAAATAGGTATAAAAGCAAATAACCAAATTGGAGAGGCATTCATTATTTCAGCGTTTTCGGGTATACTTATTGTGAACAACACAATAGACCTCCAAAATTCGGTTTCGCTTGTTAATAATAAATTTAATTCTAGTTGGATTTCAATTGGCGACGGATGACATTCAAAACCCTTGGTCCTCAGAAATAGAAATAATGCCATCGTCTAAATATTCAATCTATTGCTATCATGCTAAGTATATTTGAACTATGATAAGGCTCAATAAATCTTTGATAATAATTTCATCTTATGAAAGTTATTGAGCCGCAATAAAATAATAGATTCTTCTTCGAAATTGCTTGGTTAAATAACAAACAAATAAGTCTGTTATTTATGAATCGATAAATAAATATACAAAAGCTTTGTTTTGAATAAAGGTTTTCAATATAACTTGTCTAATTTTTAAGCATGATACTGTAGTAACAATAATGTTTATTATGCAGTCCAATTTACAATTCATATTAACATCGATAGCCACATTCGGTAAAATCCGTATCGTATCTGAGGGCATTTAAAATTATAATTAGATATACGGTAGTTTCAGTATTATAAATACTGCAATACTATTTTGTTTTAATTTCTCATATTTTAAGAGACTATTTCCGCCCTACATTATAAGGATTTTGGATTATTGAAACAACGGAGTCAACGAACACCCAGACTTGAAACAAGTATTTGTGGAACACACAATTTTTTGTCCTGTGAGCCATGTAACAGCGGCAAGGCGACCTCTTAAACTAGAGGTTGTCTACTGTCCAGTGCAGTTCCATTGCACTATCAAACTAATTTAAGAAAAACTAATAATTTAAGTAATGTAGTATTTTAGTGATATCTATTTTACGCCTATTTTTTGTAAAGACTACGTAACTATTAAGATTTAATGACATGGACGGCATGAAAAGTGCCGTCTAAAATATCTCGTAATTTTTATTATTATTTAGAACCGTTATAGGTTAGGGATTATTTAAGAAAATGTTAAGTAATTCTAGACTCATTATGTAACTGCACGTTTAACATGATCCTTAGATTATTGCGATGCAAACCACTACTAATGCATGACAATGCGAGTTCGATGCCCGCACTCAAGAAATATTTTATGTGCGCCACTGATAGTTGTTTCGAGTAAAGACGTACTTTGGGTTTGTGATTTCATTGTATACAAACTTATTCGGTATACAGGGGCAACCCCGTCCAACTCTTACATGCTGTTTAAAATGTATACTTTACTTTTTGATAGTTATTCTAGTTACAAGTTAAGCGGAGGCTCCTCTGGCGCTGACAGGTTAAATGAATAAACTTTAAAGATGAAAGCCGTACGTAGAAATTTAATTAGAAAAGGCGGACTATAATTCTTGTACAGAGTGCCCCACCCCTATATACTATTATATAGTTGCAGGCTTTTTTATAAATTACCTTTTTAGCACATAACCTTTTAAGCTAAAATAATATAGTAAATGTTATTATTATAGCTCGGTAATTTTAGACTATTTGGTAAATATGCATACTACTTTCTTGATTATAATTTTGAGCAACATACGTAGTCTTTATGATCTAATGCTAGCATATTATCAACCATTAAAATACATAAGTGTTTATGTATTGGTGTATTAAACATATTATGAGCATGTTAAATTAAAATAAATTCAAGATAATAATAAAAGAAGTAAGTAAGCAACTAAAAATATCATAAATAAATAATCTTTCTTAGTAATTTTAGATTAAACTTGAAATTAACATTGATACCTTATTTCCAAGAAAAGAATAATTAAAAGACAATTAATAAAATTTACTTTATAAGGGTTACTTGCAGAATAATAAGACCCTAAAATTTCCAACATAATTTTGATTTTATGTTGCCTAGGTGGCAAATAAGCACACGGCCCGCCAAGCATGCGGTTTCCGTAGCTTATAACTTGCGCGTTGACAATGTTCAAAAAAGGAGTCTGTGTGTTGGCAGTGTGATGGACAAAGCTCAAAGTGACAGCTCTTCTAACATACCACTTTACATAAAACCTTCCTGCGTATCTTCCTCTTAAAATAATCTTCTGGTAAAAGAGAAGAGTGGAGTTTATAGAAATTCCTACATACGTAAGGACGTAAGTAGGTATTTTCTATTATTCTATACACTCTACCACACTTAAGAAATAATAATAGTGTTTATTATTCAGAATACTTTCTTTGATCAGAATTATTGCACTTTATACAACCAACGCTAGCAATAGCTAAACGTTTGTTGCATTGTCCCCAGAAATTATATTATAGGACCCAATCCCTTTGGCTTTGAAGAGGCTAGTTAAACTGGCAGCGGAGCAGTTTTGTGTATTGACATCAAAGAGGGTTGGCGACAAACGTTTGTTATGCAAATAAGACGGTAGTTAGGTTGAAGGACTAACCACTTCGCCGATGTTGTTGCGAGCTGTTTTGTAATGTATGTATATTTTTATACTTAAGTTTTATATAATTGCAAATGTTTTATAAAATTTCGATTATAAGACTTGTCAAGTTTCTACCCACTGTTATTAATTTATAAACATTACAGTTTGGTTAATAGCACCGAACATAATTATAAGAGTAGTAATCTTCTGTGGTTAATAGGAATTCAAAATTTTATAAAGTTATAGATAAACCAGTTGTGTTTATTATTTTTACATACACTGCCGGTCAAAAGTTTAAGACCACCTACATCAAAGTTGCAAATGGATGTAAAACTCAAAATAAAAAGCTAAACATGAAAGGATTTATTGTGATATTTATTAAGTATGGCAAATGCAATTAAATATAAATAAAAAATATTAAATATTTCGACAATTTGACTTAAAATATATGTTGACAAGCTAAACAGCTTTTTCATCAAAAAACCCTCCCTTGCATTGAATCACTTTGTTGACAAGTCTTGGCATGCGGGCAATCAATTTGTCGATTGTTTCTTGTGAAATATTGTTCCAGCTTTCTTGCAATGCTCTCCACAAATCTTCTTGTGAGCTGGGACAACAACTGCGCACGTTTCTGTCCAGCTCTTCCCACAAAAGTTCTATAGGGTTAAGGTCGGGGCTCTGAGCGGGCCACACCATGTTTTTTAACACCCTTTCTGCTTCTTTTGTATCTAAATAACCCCGGCATAATTTGGAGCTGTGTTTAGGGTCGTTGTCTTGTTGGAAAATAAAGCCATCTCCAACTAGCCGAAGTCCCGATGGTACAGCATTACACTCCAATATTGCTTTGTACTGCTCCTTTTTCATAATTCCTTCGACTCGTACCAAATCTCCAGTTCCACGGCTCGAGAAACAACCCCAAACCATAACGGAACCACCGCCATGCTTCACTGTGGGCAGGACACAGTCTGGCATCATCTTTTCCTCGGCATTCCGCCGAACAAAAACACGTCTTTTGCTCCCAAACACTTCAAATTTGGACTCATCTGTCCAAAGAACTCTTTTGAAGTCTTCTTCACTCCAGTCTCGATGGGTAAGGGCCCACTGCATTCTCTTCTTTTTGTTTTGTGGCCTTAAGAGAGGTTTTCGCACTGCTACGCGACCAAATAACTTAGCGTCTCTTAGTCTTCTTTTCACTGTGGTCAATGACACAGGTGTAGACCGGGATTTGTTCACTTCAGCGCGGATTTCTGGTGCTGTCAGGTGTCTATTCCGCTTGCTTGTAACCACGATGAACTTATCCTCGCTAGAAGTGGTAGCTCTCGGCCTTCCCGACCGCGAACGATCTTGATTATTGCCAGTCTCCTTGTATCGGGTTATTGTGTTATGAACACAAGTCTTCGACAACTTGAGCTGAGTAGCAATCGCACGTTCAGATTTGCTTTCGTTGTGTAAAGCGATGATGACAGCACGAGTTTCACCGCTAATTTGGCGTACTTTTCCCATAATGAGATGTCTTCACTGTAAGAACGACGAGCTCGGACTAACCAAGATTAAGAAATATTTACTCCATGGAAACTCAGGTGTTCACAGTGTTTTAGGAAGTTAAAATTTCCTAAAATTCTGTTAACACAAAACAAAGCCCAAATAATGAATAATAGTCAGGTAACAATAATATTACAATGACTTTAGCGCGCGGTCCGCACGCGGCGCCCATTGATGTTTCTAGACAAAAGACCTTTGTACGATGATTACATAAAAATAAATAGAAATAATGACTTCGAAAAATAGTTAAATATCCATTGTATATGCAGGTGTTCAAATTAATTGTTTATCATATGTATTTTTAACAAATTTTATTGTGAAACAATATTTTAACTTGTGGTCTCAAACTTTTGGCCGGTAGGGTAGGTATACTTTATGTATGTGCTCTAGCGCGTAAATATTCGCAGTCCCGTAATTAATTATGCAATTGTTCTAAATGTTTGTGCATGTAGAATCTAAGCTTTATAAAATTTAAGAACATCTACCTCACAAACAGACGCCTGACCTCTTCCCGCCGGTCTGCTTGTGACCACCGCCAGTGCAACCTGGCCAAAATGTCAACTCTCGCGTTAATACGCATTTTCAGTTATATAAATGTACACAGAATCTCCAAAAGTATTTGGTAGCCTCATATCAATGAGAGAGAATGTCGTACCCGTGTAAACATACTTTAAAAAGCAATTGTTTCACTTTATTCAGATATTATACGTACATTACATTAAAATAAATTTAATTGCCTTCGTGCTTAACCGAAACACAATGCTGAATGCTATTAACTACTACAGGTTACAAGTAGCGCCAGTAACCACTATTATTAAAACAAACAAATTCATATAAGTTAAAGTTATATGAGATTGCTGTTCGTAGTAAAAATTCAACTTTATAAGTATTTCTCCACGGAAAATAATAATAGGTTGAACATTTTCGCGAAATTTAACTGCAATATATTGCTGCAATAAATATTATGCGAGCGCAAATCAAGGGGACTATAATGCCGAAAATTATTTTAAAGGACACACCCTTATTAATTTGAAGTGACATTTGAATTGAAATTGACTATTTATGAAGTAAATTACGAAGCTTATTTCCTTTTAAGATGTATTTAAATTTATTGCCATCATTTATTATGATAAAAAAGTTGTGACTCTCTCTAACCATTTATAATGCAATAGTAGTAGATAGTATATGAAAGACATGACCCTGTACAAGTAATTTTTATTTTATTGGGTCGTGTGGAGATTGGGCCTGTAATATTCAAAATATAGGAAATAATTATTATCGTGACAATGGTATTTGGCAATTATTGTGAAATGCACGCAGCGAAACCTATACTACACCCTTACATCAAAATATGTTTTATGAAATCATTACCGTCAGTTGGGATGCCAGCTGATCGAGCATCATGAGTATTAAAAAGAATAAATAAACGATTAAGTTATTATTCTATAAACGTTAACTACGAAACTATGTGCATACATTGAAATTAAACTACTATATACGGATTTTATCGCATTGTTTATTTATCACTGTATTACATAATTTTGAAACTGTTACACTACTACTACTATTGAATTTTACTAATTTATAAGCTAATAAAATTATTTAAACTATTAAAGCAACCTATATTTAATTTCAATGAATAACATTCGCGTAAACAGAAGACAATATTATGTGCATACAGTAACTGGTATGCTTTTCCAAAAGTAAGTACACTTAATATACGCGATTCCGAATTTTTAAGTTGTAAACCAAACAAGAACCCCTGAACGAAAGTAACAAAACACACACATGCACACGTCTATCGAAATTCCAAGTGCTCTAATTAAAAGTGTAGGTACACATAAAAAATTAAAGTACCTTATTTACATTCCTACATTTCAATTTACCGCTAAAATTTCCTTTGTAGTCGGCGAGTATGATTTATGAGAAACAATTTGTGCAACGTACGAGTATGTATGATAACTTAAATTTTATAGAAAACGGAATTGAAGGTGGTCATAGAAGTAATAGGGGATGTTTTGGCCCGTTTTACAGACGAAAACCTCACTCGAGATCACGTAACGTTTTCATAGCGCTGGAAAATTCCAAATATATTACCTGCGACCGTTGCATTGTTGAGAATAGGAAATGTGTGGAGACTGTGTTTAATTTCGAGCTACTGTTTTGTATACATTTATTTACTTTGGTCGTATCATTAGTATGAATAGTGCTTGGATTATTCTTTTGACTTAGATTGCACCTAAATTAGCTAAAAATTGTTAATAATAATATTTTTTTGTCCTTGACTGCCTCAGTGTGGACAATATATTTATATTAGATTAAGCCATAATATATTGTACAAACATTTGTGATGGGAAAATAAATTATTATTTATTATTATTATTATCATGTATTAGTCTAGTACTTCTTACAGATGAAACGTAACATAGTTTTTAGGCTGCGCATGATTTAAGTTGCAAATCATGCTACCAACTTAAGAAGTTTATAGTCTTTTTTTAATAATAGTTTAGATCATCACTTCCGTGGTATAAGTTTATATTACTATTCTGCTACGTCCCAATGAAAGAAATTAAATTTTACAGGCATTGGTTTTATATAATAGTGGAATAAAAGAATATGGTGCTTTTGATAGCAGCCCTGTAGCCGTATACATACAATACTAGCGTGTAGCGGTGTGGATAACCCGTTGCAGATCCTCTAAAAAAATAGTCACTGCGCTGTCAACATAAGGGATACCAACTATTGGTGCTAAACGTTTTACGACTTTTTCTAGAGTGGAGTTTCGTCACCAGTTAGACTGTTGCTGACTTAATTGAATGTAAATTGCGTTTAAGTTTAAGTAGAGAAACTAATGTTCTATGTTCCACGGTGGCGGCTTATACGACAACCTTAAAACATTCTTTGTTAAATACACTCGCAACATATTCACATTAACTTACGAATCTTCAGCAAAAATAAACAGAATGAAATACCGAAAAATAACAACTTGAGTACTCAACGGTACTTTAGAATAAGCTTATTAAGTACAATCGCATCCACAGCGGCATAAGGCCGCTCAAGACGAGAGAACGTGTCCGCGGCGGAATTCTCGTTGCATTTACCGCTGATGACGCGCGCCACCATTACCTACCTAGCGGGACTGTCGAGCAATTTTATATTTCGTTGCAATATCGTGCTGGTTGTCACAGCGAGTGATAGATTATCTTGTACGACGATACTTATGTTTCGAGATTAAAAGTGTAAAATGGAGTGGTGTCATTGTTTATACTTTGGTCTGTTGCAAAAGTACCTTCTTAAAGGTTTTATGGAGTATGCAATAAATGTATAAAATAGTAACATTAATGACATTTAATTATATTTTGTCAAATTTCAAGTAAAATGTTTTCTATAACGATCGAGTACAGTTATAGCATACCTTTCTTTTACAGAATTAATAATTAGTCAAAATAATTAAGCTATAAATTATTTATAGCTTATTATTAAATTAAAAAAGAAACAACATCGTCTCATAAAGTAATACTACCGAATCCTGTACACAGCTTAAAATGATATACCGAACTCTTTTACGTATCCGGTGCTGCGTTGCCCAATCTGAACCGGCCATAACTCACTCATTCTCCACGGTCTGTGTTTTATCGAATTTACACGTTTCAAAAATCCAATCGGGTAGTGTTGAACGAAAAATGTCAGTGCAAAATAGGACTTCATAATACAAGTGGAACGTGGCTCCTGCAATATGCTGACGTTGTAACAGCGGTACACTTGAAACTCGATTTTCACCGTTTCAGTAGACTGGCGAAATTTATAAGTAGCCCGAACTAGTTTATACCGGCAGTTAGCAGATATAGTTTTGATAACTTTTCTAATAATGGAATTGGGAGAAATATATTGCAGTTGTCATAAAGTATGACGGCAATTTGCATACATTTAAACGTATTGCATACAATATATGCGTTACACGCATCGAGATCTTGTTGGCTATGTTGAGTGAGAATCAGTGTCGTTTAAATTCTGTCTGTCTGTGTTTATTCTATACATATTCATACCTATTTCCTAGAGGGGTAGACATATACTATAGCTTTCCACTTGCAACAATCCTGGCATGCCTCTCTTGCTTCTTTCACTTTTTATATTCTTCATGCACACTCGATTATAATACCCCTAACATGGCTTTTGTGATTAGAGAACATTTGCTAAGATCTAAGAATTTGATTACGTCACGAAACTTATATCTTGTATCTTTGTGGGCCATATCGCGCGGGTAGTAAAACTGCATAGAATTTAACACAACAGGTTCTAATATGCTTTGCTAAAAAATCGTAATTTGGGATTCGGCGATACAAGACTGTATGTTTCTTTAAGCGCTGGCAATATCAAAAATGTATACTATGGTATTTATATAATATTATATTATATATTGTTCTCTATAATTTTGTCTGAAATTCTAGTCTAAATCCTTTTATCAATATTATAAAAGTAATGAAACTCTTTCAGTACATAGGAAATATTTTGTTAATAAACAGTGTCGTTAAAATGTGATATGTCTTTCTTTTTAAACCGGCGTGATTTAAAACCGCAGCTTAGAGGTCACGTTTACACCTAATCTACGTTTCATCTAATTGTTATCGATAAAATTGGAGGTGCATAGTGCGATTTATGTAAATGGCGTTGCAGGCAAATCGTAGTTCACGCGGACAAGATATGCAGATCCTAAAATAAAGTAGTAACAGTACGAAGTACTTTGCAACGGTATGTTATCCGAGTAGATCAATACCTACTGGAAACCAGAAACTTGAATTTGGGCAAATAAGTACGAATTCTCAGCTTATTGCACAAAGAGATAGGACAGAATTCAAGTTGGCAATTTTGCACTTTATTTTCAGGGCTTCAGGTAGCGTCATTTAAACTAATAGTACTCTCCAAATATATATAAATATATTTGGAGAATAATACTCTATTACTTTAAATGACGGTCATGGTACAGTGGCCACAGCTTGAGAGACTAGTAAACATATGCAATGTTACTTGGTAATGACCCACACAAATTTTAGAAAATAAATAGTTACTTAAAGTCAGGTCTAGATGTTTTTTAATAGCACGAACACTTGTCTCAAAAGAGATCTATCCATGATTATATAGCCATGCCCATGTATCCACGAAATAGTAGGCAGAGGTGTATTACACAGTTTGAAGGTCGAAACATCATGAACACGAGTCGCATTAACTACCATCATGCGGTCAAGGTACTGTGCACTAACTTGCTCGTCAACATGACCACTCTCCGCCTGATGGTAAGCAGTCGTGTGGTCTAAGAGCATTGGCCTCCACATCTTCCTCATAGCAGCCGAGGCGATGTTGAGGTCTCTACTTTGACGGCCTGGCATCACACAATCGACAATAACACTTGTGCTATGCCGGACTCGACAGTGTTTCACTGTATGATCTCCAATCTGTCAAGATTAGGCCAATGTTACTGCGACCGATTGCGAGTCACCCCTCAATATTTAGAGCAAACAGTTTTTATATTGTATAACTAGCTCTTATGTTGTATTTTGTACAAGTAAATTTTAAAAACATCTTGATATCTTTTAAAAAACAAGTAGGTAGTTTAAATTGAGCGTTTCATGATTCTGTATCCGTGTGTGAAAATCTATTACGAACGGTTCAGTCATTCTGAACATTAGCGGTAGAGTAGTCAAACAAAATTTTATAAAAAGCAGTTTTATTGCAGCATTTCTGTAACCATCTGAGCTTAGCTAATAAAAAGCACGGTTTGTGTCTCTTGATATTGTCAAAATGCTAAGGCTCGTAATATCAAATAAATCAAACACGCAAGTTTCAAGTGTAAGAGTTGAAATTTGAAAAACAAATTGTGATATCTATATAATTCAAACTTCGTTTTATAAAATTCTTTAATTCCAGCTATACCTTCAACCGTCTAAATATCAAAACTAACTTGATAATAATATGCGCAAAAATATTTAAAATATTATTTTCGAAAACAATAAGTCACATGAAACACAATCTACTTTGATAAGAAAAATGTTCCCTTATTTGTGGAATAAAATTAATGACAAACAAGTTTTAAATTGTTTCATAATGATCCAAAACTTTTGCGAGATCGTTCTCTAACCGAGTTAGACAACAAATAGTTTTCTTATTTTATTTTGGCTAAGCTCCGTAGCCAAGTTTATTTGTAGTCGATTTTATTGAAAATGTATTTTTATTTTAGACCAAGAGACGTTTTGTTTACAAATTGAATTATTTTGTTTCTTGGATTGAAAATATTCGAATAAAAAAGAACAAAATTTCGTTAGAAATATCTTATATTGAGAAATAGCCAACAGGTTCATTAGATTAATTTTAGAATTGTATTATAGCCTTTTCTCTTAATAATTATTTATCTTTGTATTTTTACTTTTATTTAGTTCATAAAAAAGATACAAGTTACACAACATTAGATGTGACACTGAATCCAATTTCTTTATATATTTGAATGAAATACGCTATATAATTATGGAAACTTTTGTAAAAATAAAAATATATTATATAATATAACGGTTAATTCCAGAGGTTTTATTCGGGTATGCCTGACTAGTTTTGAAATCTTTAGGGTCCTTAATTATGAGCACGATGTCCTAGCTTAACCAAGTCAGGCACAGAACGGCCTCTGACTCCTGTACTAGCCATAACACTTGTGAGCTTAAACATTTTATAGATTACATTAAATAAGCGCTATACTAATCAACTTCAGAAATATGTAGACTCCCAAGCTATTATTTACAAGGCACGCACTAGAATAAAATGTAGTCTTGTTTAAATAAACTTCGAAATACCATTTTAATTTGATTAGGATCTCACAAGCTAACACCTGTATGGTCCTTGTAAAGATCTAATCAAACCAAAATTGCATGTCAGGGGTATCTTTCTAGCGATGAATAGGGCACATACCGTAATAGCATTACTAAATATTTGAAATCAAAAATGCTTCATTTGACTGTAAATGATAACATAATTATATGTATATTTTAACAAGATGAAAAAGTAAGATATAAAATATCAGCGAGTCTTTTTGAATTCTAACTATCAGTGTTTATGTACATCCTTTTTAATATTACTATTTTTAATTTTTTTTACGTAGGAATGCATTGAGGCATACCCTTCCGCGGGGGTGGGCGGAGGGATTATGTCGGACTCGCCGGGGTTAAAGAAAGATGGGATAAGAATAATGTACCTCCCAGAATACTGACTAAACCTACCACGGTGTTCCTCGACAAAACCACTATCGACGGGGCCGCGCGAATCACTTTCGCATGCGGTCGCGACCCCGCCGAGGTTTCGGCGCGCCGTATGAAACGGCAGGAACTACCGGTCTCCCCCTTTGGACCAGGGTACAGCGGGATCAGGAAGCTGCCCACTGCGCCTCGAAAGGCATGTTTTATCGACCGCTGACTAGAGTGCGCGGTGCCTGACATTGGTGTTGGACTCGCAGGGGTATGTGGTTGGCCGCTGAGGACGACATGTTCATTTGCTCGGCAATCACGTTGCGTTCGAGCGTCGGACTCAGGCGCAGCCAGTGCGAACCAGTCGGTCGCATGAGGCACGGAGTTGCCTTTAGCGAAGTGGCAGTGTGGTTTCACTGCCGCAACGCATCTCAGGCGCTTGCCTGCTCAGCAAGTAAGAGTCATAGTTGGAGTGACTCGGGCCACACCCGGCTTGTAGGCCTATTTGGGTAGGCGTACGGATGTATGTCGGGAAGTGAGCGTGCCTTACACAGGTCCAGTACCATACTGGAGATATGGGAGGCGGCTTCTCCGTCGGCTTCAGCGAGGTTTTCGTTAGCAACTCCCTGAGTTGCGGGTAGTGAGCGGCTTTATTGCTCCGGTACCTATCTGGAGAATAGGTAGTGTCACTTGGGCACGAGGTAGCTCGCTTACGAGAACCGCATCTCTGAGGATAGGGTGGAGAGTCAAGATTTGGGGACAAGACCTGTCCATAACTGGTCCCGGAAGGTGCTCTCGGGCACTGGAAGGTACAGCGGCTCCACCTATTATAACCTAAATGGTTGGACTGGAAACTGGGATAGTCGTAGTGAGAGGGGATGTCCCCCTCCTAGAGGGAACACGCTCGCCGCCTCTATGACCTGGTCCTGAATGGATGGCGGGCAGGCCCACAAAGCCCACCATCCCCAGATTAAAACTCAGGGTGGCTGGAGGTCATCTCGCGCGCACCGGCGCCCGGCTCTGCGGTTGGAGAGAGAGTTTAAGCGCTCTCTCTCCCGCTCCGCCGTCTCCTTGATGGAAATTACTTCCTCACAGAAGGAGGCGACGGCGTTCCATGACCTCTCACTCCGGACCATAGACTGAACTACGGCCGGGAGTGAGAGGGCAACCAATCCGACTGCCACGATCAATTCACGGCGCTGCGATGCCCAGGCGGGGCAATCCGCCAAAGTGTGCAGCGCCGTGTCCTCAACAACGTCGCGGCAATCGCCGCAGTGGTGACAACCGGGCGTCTCTTGTCGGCGTATTCTCAAACACGGGACTTACCGCCACGATCGTGGCGTGCCCGTTTATAATTTTACTATTAACTTAACTAAACTTTACTAGTGCGCTATTATTTATTTTTCTTGAGGAAAAGTTTATATTATTTACACACGTCTTCTTCCTAGCGATTATTAATCTCAGCTTATGCCAGGGTCCGCTTATATTATTTTCCGCTTATATTATTATGAATCTATGATTCCTAAATAATAATGATTATTTTTTGTCTGTATATATAAAACGTTGCCCTCTGTACACTCAACTGTCGTGGTGTAGTGCAGTAGTATAAATATCCCTCCCGGAAACATGACAAACAATGAAATTGTATTGTGGTTGAAAATAAACAGTGTTTCGACGGAATTCTGTGGTACGATAGACATTTATAATAACACATGTGGATAAAGGTTATACGTAGGTACACGTTTATGTAAAAGCTGTTATTCGAACTTATTGTTGTTTTTCTATTGATTAAATAATCAAGCTGGCTCTGAAAGCACAACTTGTTCACCGAGCATAGGTATTTTGATACCCATTGAAACGAATCTAAGTCATGTATTACTTCTAAATAAGATTATGTCGTAAAAACTATGCTTCTACAAGCGCGGTTAAAGCATATTACAGTCTTAATTTACTTCGGAAAAGTCCAGAGATCACAATATACATAAGTTGGTGCCTAAAATCATAACATTATTTAGTCTCACGCTTATGTCCCCGAATATGTATGCAGAGATGTATTATGTATCCACATATCGCCAACTACAGTTTAGTCAAATAAGGTGCTAATTAGTAAAGTTCTATTGCCGTTTCCTGCGCATAGTTCCAGAGTCTGTATTACTACTGAACATTTTTGACAGATAAACGCAATAAAACTTCGCTCGTCCCGGCTATCGAATTAGGTTTATAAAACACATTTCTTTACTAATTCTAAAAAAATACCTCTATAAGATGCAGAGTTCCTTTATATTATGTCAACAATAAAATGAGAATTTAGACATTCATACATTACCCGGTTACACCAAACGAAACATAACATAATTTTATAGCTGATATAAAGATGGGTGACTCAAAATACAGAAATGCTGGCAATAATACCGGCTCCAAACAAAAACGCTCCGCTAAACTATTGAAACTAAAAAAGCATCCGATTTTCAACAAAGAAAGCCACTTAGTTGGTATTACTTAGTATATTTACATTTACATCTAAAATGGAGTAAGATACTGCTATACCCCAAATTACCCAAGGTGCAATCATTATTACATATATTCCTAACTATTGTCCTACATCTTATGACGCTAAAACAAGCCATGTAAACGTTAGTTTTATAACCATTTTTCGTCATTTTCAATACTTTTGTGAATATTTAACTTTATTTAATGTAGAAATATAATTACAAAGAATGAGAGAAGAAATATATATTAATAGGTAAAGAATAAAATAATTGACATACATAGTCCACTTACACAAAGTTTTAAATTCTACCTGTGATGGCAATTAAAAACTTCGTATCAGAATAATTGCGTCATTTGTATGTCGATTCAACAAGTTACGTCAAGCTTCGATGCGATATCGTTGTTGTCTTTCAATAAGTTTGTATGAAACTCGCTGTTCTATCTTTTATATTATTTTACTTTTAAAAATGAAATCTCTTTTTATGGTTATCGTTACCAGTATAGAAGCGATTGTACCAAAGATGCACTGTAAATTCATTTGTGGTACTTGGTCGATACACGTAATTGATATGACTTGCCGTCCGTGCAACAATGGTACCTACCACAATAGCACTCGTATTTCAAAACAACACGAGGTTTTGGATTTGTTAGTACACAGATAAAGCAATAGCATAAAAAACAAACAATGGACAAACAAATGTCATATTATTTTATGAAAACATAATATTATTAGTGGAGTTCTAAACTCAAATAAATATTATATTAAAATGAATTTGGAACTGTAAATACGAAAAAAGAAACTTTGTATTAATTCCTAACCACTATAAAAAGAATTTGATTAAAGAGGCTGCCTTTAATCAAATTCTTCTAACTAAAATTAAATAGTCTATTTTTCCAAACAAAAATTATGTATAATATGTACATAACAGTCCGTTCTATAGCAATCATTTTACGACAATCCCCTGTAGTGAGTGTCAACTACAAGCCGGTGCACATAATTAACTACAGAAGCAGCCCATTACATTCAGATCACATATTACGAACAATCAATTCACGCAGACATCTCTCAATGACTTGTAATGGGCGTAGCAGAGCTCGGGGCAGACATGGCCCACCGGTGGGCCATGACACGACATGTCCGAACGTGCCGAACGTTGATTGCATTTATTCTATGATGCGGGCTCACTGGGCACTACTTCGCTCATCTAGGGGTGAACGCTGGACATAATGACGCGCCCCAGGCGTGAGTACGTTGATCAGAAATTCCCTAGTTAATTTTTGGAAATAAACGAGTGTCAATAATACTTAGTCTTGTATGATTAGACGATTTATGTTTTGTTAGAAGCTTCAACAAGTACTTTTGAAAGACCATTAGTCGACCACACTTTTGAGCAGTAAGCCTTTGAACTATAAGTTGTAACAAGATGTTGGCTACATTTGAATTTAAATTTTAGAAGAAATCGAGTCTTTTAGCAATTTAATTTATCCTTCATTATGTAAAAGATAAACGAAAGATATAAGACCAAATTTACTATTCTATACTTCACTTTTCCTAAAAAGTAAAACAGCCGTTCGGTTGAATAACATTACCGATATAGACATGGAAAGGATTTCTTTTATTGGGCACCTAATTGCAGATACTTTAGACGCTCAGATAGCGCTGATTAGGCCCAAGGAACAAAAAACTAAATTAAACCCAGATTGACTGAAATAAGTCCTAAAGTAAATTATAATAAGTATCAACTTCCCCTGGGCTTTCATACCCATAGGTATAACCAGTTAATTCGATTTTTGGTACTTTGGCGTTAAATGAGGCCGAAAATTTTGGTACTAATTATTTTCGCAGGAGCCTCGATATTTCTGGAATATTAAGACGGAATGAGTGTTATCGAAAAACAGTTTAGCCTTATTGCTTTTCGCAGATAACATATTAAAGTACAGCTTAGCTGGGGATAGAAACGTATTAAATACAACCGCCTCGTGAAAAACTTCAGATATATTTTTTATTTGGAAATGAAATCTTTTTTCTGTGATACATTTAGTTTCGCCTACAATACTGTTTTAATACATTTGCTTTAGAAGCATTCGATGTGTTTGTTTTGTTACAAAGTTTGAAATCTTCTTACTAAGTAAATGTTTGTCACAACCTATATTAAAAAGTAAACCAAACAGTAACTTGTTGATTTTTTTAAAGCTGCACCTGCCCGCCAGCTGTCATTCACAATTGTTTTAAATCAAATCTGGTAATCCAGTGATTGACAGATAAATAGTGGTAGGCTTGTTCCTACCAATAGGACAGTAAGTCAAGATTCATATTTCAAAATTAACGTTTGTTTATGAGTATATATTTATATGATAATCATCCCATTATGCCAAATGCTTCATCAGTAAGGCGTCTGTCTCCTCAAGGTGCGTTCATCTGCAAATGAAAGACTGGAACATAATTATTTACTACTTACATACACTGGCACTGGCACTATTGTACATAACATTACCACAAATCTTAACTGTCCAGTCGTTTTATTGCTCCGGTACCTATCTGGAGAATAGTGTCACTTGGGCATGAGGTAGCTCGCTTATGAGAACCGAATCTCTGATGCTAGGGTGGAGGAAGTCGAGATTTGGGGACAAGACCATTCTATAACTGGTCCCGAAAGGTGCTCTCGGGCACTGGAAGGTACAGCGGCTCCACCTAATATAACCTTGACGTTTGGTGTAGGGGAACGCTATATCATAAGCTGGACTAGTCGTAGAGAGAAGGGATGTACAGTCGCTTTAGTGGCACATACTATTCAGCAACATTAACATTGCTAAAAGAGCCTAGAGGTCGAGTACGATATCTGACTTTCCGAAGTTACATACGTATTAAATAGAAAATTATTTCTCAATTTTACGGTTAAGGAAAACATTGTAAGGAAACCTGCTTATCTGAGAATTTTCCATAATGTTTTTGAAGATGTGTAACGCACCACCATGCTGGCTCAGTATGAGTTGCCTGACAACACGCTGATGTTAGCAGATCAACTTGCCGCCAAGCTCGCGTCAGTCTCGCGAGCATGCTGGTCACTTGGCCGATTATGGTCTTGTTCCTCTTACGCTAAGAAGAAGCCTATTTTCAAAAGTGAACCGCTTATTTACAGGTTCAATATTTATATTCACAAAGATTCTACAATTATTATTATTCACAAAGAGTTCGTTTTGTATTTTTATAGTTGACTTTCATTCTAACATGATAGATTAAATTGAGATTAGTCAATATTACTCGTGAATTTTATTATGTTTACGAGGAAAACTGATTTAAAATAGGCATAAGTGTATATTACCCACATTAAGGATTTTAGTAGTTTTATTTTAGATCAAACGAAATACAATACCTTTAGTGTGATAACCATCTATCATCATCATAATATTTGTAAGATTACCATGTCTGATCACTATTTATTTGTACTTATAAAATATTTCGTATTTGTGTTATTGCGGAAGAATGTTAGTTTTTATAAAACTCGTTCACACTGTACATACATAGTCTCTCCCTATATCCGCGAAAGAGAAACCAAATGTGTATTACAATCTCTTTATGCCAGCGATGGATCCGAAATGCTACTGAGAACTTTCCAGAAAACCTAATAACACTTTACCTGACTCTCAAATCGAAACTGATACCTCATGATCAGCAAGCGCACTTACTATCGCTGTGCCAGCGAGGCATTCATATTTATTTACTATATTATAGGAATTGTCTCTAATCTTCGATCTATAGCAAGTATCTTAAACAATGAAGACGATTGGGATTTGTAGAAGTATAGAGCAGCACCTGCATTCCGCACAATGCAAGCGGTGCAGTTTTGCAACAACGGGAGTCTGGGAGAAATGTTCAATTTTATAGATATTTCGCCTGATTTAGTCCAAATACGATTCTTAACGTGAGCTTTCATATTTTGAACTTGACGAAGCTACGATATCATTACAATGTCTTCACAGTTACAGTCAAGATGACAATTTACAATTGCTATATGTAGAAAACAAATGCGTTACTTTTGAAAGATTTGTCTTCTGACGAAATCACTTAATTTATTGGTAGTATTTTCTTAAATTTGCAAAGTTATGTTCTCATTTTATTAGATCATAAGTATATCATTATATTATAAGCATTATAGGTATATAAACAAATTACAAAAAATCAGGTCATAAGGCAAAAACAAAATATTACATGTGTGTAATGTTGTTCATAATAGACTTGAGTATTTTGTAATACTTATTTAAATTATTTTAAGAGAACCATCTAAATCATTTTAACTGGCATAGAAATAGTACATTCATAAAACGTTGTAAACAAATACAATAATTGGAAAAAGATACATTGCATACTAAAAATAACTCATATATCAACTTTATATAAACATATTAACAATAGACGCAAATACAGGCATAGGATGTCATGTTTTTTTTTTAATTTATATCTTGGTGAAACCTCACTTCTGCCAACTAAAACCATTTCGTCCTCTGTGAAGTCAAGTTCACTTTTAAAGAGATAATTCTTTAATTCTTATAACTGTATCATTAAATTATATCAATGTACTTACAGTTATTTTACAATACTGTAGCTATGATAAAAGAGAACACATTATTATCCAATGTGTTAAAATTAAAATAAATTGTTTTCTGGGCACACTACCAGTCGAATGTGATGCGGAGGAATTCTATGACGCCTATTAGATGGTTTTAGTTTTCTTTTTCTTTTTTAGTTCTGTTTCATAATATTTTAGGTATAAGTTAGTTTAAAAATAATTGTGTTTATATTATGTATGTGATAAATAATACTAATGTTTTTTACTTAATCTCTACGTTACAAATAACTAGCTATATTTTAGTCGTTCAGAAATTCATTTACTATGTGAAAATGTTCTTCCCAAACTTACACTGCACTTATAGTGTATATATTATAGTAATGTTAACAAATAGGTTGTCTCTTAGCCAGCTTAGTCTATACTTTTAAATACATGACACTCCTGAGGTTTTAAAGTTTTACGTAACTTAAACCTACACAGCTTGTTTTGTTCCGAAGATTCTCTTGGGACGTGGGATGTAAAGTTATTTCCTTTTACAAGCGACTGCAAAGTTGTGTACTTATATTTAGAGGTAAATCTGCATTGGCCAAAGCTTTGCATAAATCTGAAGCTATCACGTTGTAGCATATGTATGTAGACTGTGGTAAATTGCAATCTACTTCGGTCTTTCCGTACACTTTTCTAGAACTCTACTGCCTGCTAATAATTTTTACTTTTTATTATTTTTGGGATTGGAACCCATCAAACATTTGGATAAAAATTGGTGTGATCTACAAACGGTTGTTCCGAGTCTGAATGTTCTTTGTGTTCATTATTTGAATGTTACTAAAGCTTCCCTCGACACAGGATCCAATGCTAACGCGGGAGTTGACTTTTAAAAATAAATCAAATAAAAATAAACTTTATTTCGTGCAATGGCAATGGCGAGGCGAGCTCTTTAATGACTACGCTGTCAGTCATCTGCACCACCATTATATTACTGAGTCTGTTTATAGTTGTCGCAGTGAATTAAACACGTACTACTGCTAAAGTTCAGAGTGTTGTAGACTTGATCCTTACATTAGACAAACAAGTATTTAAGTAATGATATTATTAAAATTTACGATCTCAATGCAGTTAAATCAACATCCTAACTAATATTATAAATGAGAATTTGTTTGTTTGTAACACCTTGACGCCTCTGCTACTCGACCGATCATCATGAAATTTATATAATATGAAAGTCATACACGTTCTCAGTGGAACAGATCTTCTTATTTTCGTGCGGTTAGTGGCCAACCTGTTGTCAAAAGTTGTTCAAGCCGCCCGTAGGCCTCTGACATGGCTTAACGGCTGCTGTCAATTTGGCAACAACCGGGACCGACATTTTACGTGCCTTCCAAAGCATGGAGACGCTCAGTTAAAATACCACTAAGCGGTCACCCATCTATAGACAGACCGCACCCAATGTTGCTTAACCTCGCTAATCATTTACCGATCAGTGAGTGCAACTGGCTATGAGCGTCTCCGGAATAGATAAGGATAAGGACTGTTATTAACCTAACCTACAATTACACGAGCGAAGCCGCGGGCAAAATATAGTAAATAACCACCTTATATAACAAATTACATTTAAACAAATATAGGTATGTATAAATGGCATGATTGTTTAATTACTAGACATGAAAAAAACAAGCATAATTTATATCAATTATCTTTAGTGAGGGGTCATGTATTTAAATCAGAAGGTCATACAGACAGACAGCTTAAGCTTAGTAAATTGGTAAATATTGACAACATTTAGGCTTATAAACGTATAAGTGCAAAATATAAATCATATACTTACATAACTAAGTGACCGAACGTCGACCGTCATAATATTTTGAAGCGTCTCTACATGGTCCTATATCTGCTGTCATAAGCATTCATGACAATTTAATTCTACGGCTTTAGGAGCTATAACTTACAGTTTATCGCTAAATACAGACACTGTGTGTTTCTATTGAGAAATCCTTCGTTAAACCCAAGAACTTGATATCCGACATCACAAATAGTCTTACGATCGACATACGAGTAAGCGCTCTTTCTTATGACACTCAACTTATTACTTTCAGCTCGAATGATATTGTATCTGTACATTAGCGATAGTCTTACAAATTTAATTAACATCGGTCTTACACCAAAACAATGATTTTTAGAATAGTTATCTGTCTTTCTAATCTTTCTATCCGTCCTTCTGATAACCGGCGCGGCGCGGCGTCATGAGGAAATTATTTACTGAACAATTTTATAAACGGCAATAATTTGGCAGATATTGTTAGTTTAGTAGAACGGGAGACATGGGCCTTAGTCTGATCCACGTATATGATGTCGTAGGAGAACTGTAGTCCACGTGAACGAAGTATCTATGTATAATATAGAAAGCATCAGATTAAAGTCGTATTAAAGGAATCTTAAAATAAACGACGAAAATATTCGAATGACTTGTAAAAGCATTCTAATGCAAAGCGCAAACCTCTTAAAATTAAATAGCTCTTAACGGAACCGTATAAAACGCGCATATATAAGAAGGCACTCACTGCAGTGCCAATTTCCTTATATTAGAAAACACCAATAAACCTTACCACCATTACCGGGGTTTTATTTTATGCACGTCTCAAGCCGCGTAGGCGTATAAAGTGTGGGAACCAAACAGTAGGTAACTTGAGCGGTGATAAATAAGTGAAAACTCGTGGTATCTACAGCTTTACCGCAGGCTGCATATGCTATTACTCATTTCGCAAATCCGAACGTATATCTGTTGGTTTCTTGTTTAACTGATAATTCGAAATTTCAATTTGGAATCTGCGTTAAGGAGCAATTTATTTTTTACGTTTTCTAAGCAATATTACTTATTGTGGTTACCATAGGAGGGAAGATTCATTAATTAATCGGAGCACATTTTCTATCGCTCGATGTTAAAACAACGAGATGATATTTTTATATTTATATATATACTATCCGACTTTAAATCTGGCTGTCAGTGCGTTTTTGCACTATAACTGTCACAGAGGCAGCAACAATATGTTAAACTTGGTATTCGAGAAGACAACTGCCGCGATATGAAAACTTTCTGTGTAAATTACAAAATTCATACATCTGATACAAAGAACACTCAGGCTCGGCTTAATTATTTGTGAATTTAATCTAGGAAATACTAAGTGAGCAGAATGTTGAAAAGTACTAGAAAATCGAATAAACGAAAGTATTATCAGGACAACTTTTGGCTATTTGGATAAGCTTGTATGTATGTCGACGAGTTATGCAGATGATATGTGCTTCTCCATCTACATTGGAGAGACAGCTAGTGAGTAATAAACATAGAAAGGCAACTTTTTTTACGTGGGTGAATGCATTTACGCATACGGCTTATGTCAGACTCACCGGGGTAAATAAAGATGTTGAAATGAAAATGGATCTCCCGGAATACCGACTAAACCTACCACGGTGTTCCTCGATAAAACCGATATCGACGGGGCCGCGCAAATCACTTTCGCATGCGGTCGCGACCCCGCCGAGGTTTCGGCCCGCCGTATGAAACTGCAGGCCACTACACGATAAGACCTACCCAAAATAGGATCTATATATCTACAGGACCCGAGTAGATAGAGTTTCGGGGGGAGGATTACGGGTCTCCCCCTTTAAACCAGGGTACTGCGGGGTCAGGAAGCCCACTGCGCCTCGAAAGGCGTGTTCTATCGACTGCGCCGATTAGAATGCGCGGTGCCTGACATTGGTGTTGGACTCGCAGGGGTATGTGGTTAGCCGCTGAGGACGACATGTTCGTTGCTCGGCAAGCACGTGGCGTTCGAGCGTCGGACTCAGGCGCGGCTAGTGCGAACCAGTCGGTCGCGCGAGGCACGGAGTTGTCTTTAGCGAAGTGGCAGTGTGGTTTCACTGCCGCAACGCATTTCGGACGCTTGCCTGCTCAGCAAGTAAGAGTCATAGCTGGAGTGACTCGGGCCACACCCGGCTTGTAGGCCTACTTGGGTAGGCGTACGGTTGTACGTCGGGAAGTGAGCGTGCCTTACACAGCTCTGATACCATACTGGAGATATGGAAGGCGGCTTCTCCGTCAGCTTCAGCGAGGTTTTCGTTAGCTACTCCCAGAGTTGCTGGTGATGAGTGGTTTTATTGCTCCGGTACCTATCTGGAGATATATCTGAGGTTAGGGTGGAGAAATCGAGATTTGGGGACAAGACTTGTCTATAACTGGTCCTGAAAGGTGCTCTCGGGCACTGCAAGGTACAGCGGCTCCATCTAATATAACCTTAATGGTTGGTGTAGGGGAACGCTATATCATAAACTGGATTAGTCGTAGAGAGGGGATGTCCCCCCTGCAGGGGAGACGAACTTGACACAGAGGCGCGCGTGGGAACACGCACGCCGCCTAATCTCGCGCCGAATATTGTGAACAGAAGCAACTACATTAACAAGCAATAACGTTTTTAAAGCCATATTTTCTTCTACGCCTATTTTTGACAATTATTATAATTTTGACATAATATTATAAACAGCAGCGATAGCCTCGCGTTTGATCCCAAGGCGCGCATCTCTGACATTTCAAAGTTATATGCGTTTCAATAATTGTATTGATATCGCTCGCTTTAACAGTGAAGGAAAACATCGTGCAGAAACCTGTATGTCTAAGAGTTAGCCGTCATGTTTTTCAAAGATATGTGAAGTCTGCCAACCCGCACTTGACTAGCGTGGTGGACTATCGCCTTACTCTTCTCACACTGAGAAGAGGCCCGTGCCCAGCAGTGGGAGAGTTTAATACAAGGCCGATATTATATTATTATAATCATCTTCATCTCTTAGTTAAAGTAGTCTATAGTGCCTACAGTAATTTAGAGCGCTTTTAGAGTTCGAAAAATCTCTTATACAATAGATTTGTCCGTCCAGTTTGTTATACAACTTTCAAGTCAAGAACCGTAAGAGCTAGAGACTCGCGATCATTCGAATCAGCATAGTCGATATACCCCCGAAATGACTATGACCTTTGACCTCTGACCTCAAGGTCACGTGTTATCACGTGACCTTTGCATATGCAAATCTAAGAGTTCGAAAAATGGTTCAAGTAATATTACATGAACCATTTTTTAGAACTCTTAGATTTACGGCAATTCATTGCCGTTTCTCACTTGATATTTTTATTTTATCTATCTTTCATCAAGAGTCTTTTGTACTACAAACAAAGAGCATAATACTTAACATACAATTAATCAAACTAGTGAAACAATTTACGCTACTGGTAACAATACAAATACATGATATGGTTATGATATCCGTGTTAAAACACCGTTTTGACTTCGCCAAAGTTCAATAATAATAGTATGTTTTATTCAATACAGCACTTTTCCAATTACACATCAACAAAAAGCTACGGACACAAGCAAGCACCGAATAAATAACGAATGAGTTAAAAATGCTAGCAAGCAAAAAACCTCGTTAACATAAAGAATTACGGTTGAAATTAATTACGACATGGTTTAACACAGTCGAGCATATTGATTTACTCTGACCGTGTAAAGCTCGCGATATTTCTTACCAATTTATAAAAAACAACTTCTATACTCTCACGTTGCATTATATATGTTAAGTATACTTGTATCTACTTGGGGATTTACCAAGCATACCGTAATAAGAAGTACCATAATGTGTTAATCTGAGCATAGCCTATCTGTCATCAAGGTTTTATCCTAATCCGTTCAATGATTTAGGTGTGCTGCATTGGAATATCTTCACATACTTTCACATTTTAAAATTTAGTAGGCTGTAAGAGGAATGAATAGGATCATGCATGAAAACCTTGATTTTTCGGAAAGGTTGCACTGGCCGTCGACATAAGCAGACTGAGTCTGTACCCAGCATGGTCTCGGTAATGCCCGTTACATATTACACAGTAAAAAATTATTTACCTGCATATTCCATGTTCCGTCACAGACGTGGTTTGGCCACATAGTGAAACGAAACGCAGTATGTAGGCCTTTTTGGGAATAATTACGTCTTTCTTGTAAATCTTTGGAAATTATATTGTTACATTCTGTGCTATCTCTCGACATTGTGTGGAAGACTCGGCAGTTCCATTTAATAATTTAGTACAGCGCCATCTATTGAATACTTACGGAACTACGTAGATTCGTCGGTACGAGTAGAGTAGAGAGAACGCTGGCACATTCTCGAATCTTCGTATTGTTTCCATACCGAGTATGACGTTTCTAGAAAACTCCGGAAACGCTTTAACCACGTATACAAGGGGAAGGCCAGCGCTCGCCGAGTTAGATTACAAACGTAAGTGGTCAAGTATTCATCGGAGTGAACGGAAGCGAAAATACTACGGGATTTGAAGCAGTTATAGTTGAAAAAGTGTAGTATAGTGATTTTTGTATTTTAAATTTAATTGTGCGCTGGAATACAACGTGTTTTAGTCGGTTATATTGTACATTCTTATCCCTCGAACCCAGCACGTAACAGTATATTGTTAGACTTTGAATTGTAACCACTGCGTGTAGTATTGTGTATCTGTCATCTGTCTGTCTTTTGTGTGCATTATAAAACAATTATTGAAATAGCTTGTTTGTTTGCTAGTCGATGTTGCCTTTCCTCGCCTAGTCAAAACTATAATATACAATCCGTTGAACAGTGTAATCATGTCCCATACAAGTAATATTGTGTTGTTGAGAATTTGGAACTTGTGGTCGTGAAGGACGTGAATTGTGAAAACACGTGATACCTGTTGCCGGCGTGCTGAGTCACTGACGCCGCCAGACTTGGAAGACGCTGTTCAGGGTTTGGGTGAGTTTATTGACTATATTTAGAACCATTAATTGTTCAATTGTGTTACCCCCCTTGATCCACAGCCCGGCGAATCAAGAACATATTTGGAGGTTAGTCGTAATTATAACTCTATAAGTGTGGAGAGCCACGCTTCGGCACGAATGGGCCGGCTCGACCGGA
This sequence comes from Catocala nupta, assembly GCA_963675205.1. Lineage (NCBI taxonomy): Eukaryota > Metazoa > Arthropoda > Insecta > Lepidoptera > Erebidae > Catocala > Catocala nupta. The sequence continues at coordinate 16,391,250 of OY776082.1, forward strand.
GTGATACCACGACTTCACCTCACCTCAAAACCGATGTGAAATAGCGTTTGCGTTGGTGTTTTGTCGAGTGAATGAGGGTACCGGAGGCCCAACCCTCCCCCTCAGGATGGCGCAATAATTAATTTGAATTACCGTATAATGCCCAAGAAGAGTTATACACATCAGAGGATTAAATAGTAACCTTAATACTGTTCGTTATAGATCGTTTTTCTTGGCAATATTAACGCCCATCACGCCGACTGGCTAAGTTCCATTAAGACCGATCATGCGGGGAGATTTGTTCACGACTTGGCCTTAGTATATGGCTTGATACAACTGGTTACAACGCCCATGCGAATCCCAGATGTGGAAAGCCAAAATCCTTCACTGTTGGATCTTCTGCTGACTTCTCATCCGGATGATCCACGTATCTGTTGGCGTCCCACTTGGTTCCTTAGATCACTGCCTTGTCCGGAGTACAGTGCCTCTCGTGTGCTCACCGCAATCGCGTGCTGCACGCAGCCGCCGTGTGTGGCACTACGAGTCAGCAGATTGGGATGGGATGCGGGCCTTTTTTGCATCCTACCCTTGGAGACAAGTATGCTTCTCGCCGGATGATCCCAATGCTGTTGCTGATTCTATTGCTGATGTGCTGCTACAGGGTATATAGCTTTTCATTCCGTCCTCTGTGGTCCCCATTGATGGCAAATTGCGGCCTTGGTTTGGTCCATCTTCTAAAAACGCTTCTCGCAGGAAGCAGAAAGCTTACCAAGCCTGAACAGAACCGGTAACGGCATGTAATTTAAATACCAGCGCATTAAAAAAGCAGTATAACTTTGCCTTCAGGTCCTTTAAAGGAGACATTGCAAGGGCAAAGTCGAAGCACATCGGTAGAATTGGCGAAAGGCTTGAGCATCTTCCTTCGGGAACTCGTGCATTCTGGTCTCTTGCCAAAGCTATCGAAGGAAATTTCTGCAAGCCATCCTTTCCACCTATTCATATGAAAAATGATTCGTTAGCCCACGACGCAAAAGAGACTCGATAACTCGACTTTGGATGACAGGGGACAAGAACCACCTACCATACCGCGGAGTGAGGGTTGTATGACGGTTCCATCAACGCTCAGCTCTGAGAGATTATGCGAATGGGTTACTAGCTTTTTAGCAGATAGAAGCATTAAGGTCGTAGTCGACGGTAAATACTCTGACTCCATGTCTGTAAATGCTGAAGTCCTGCAAGGCTGTGTGTTATCGCCTACACTGTTTCACCTCCATATCAATGATATGTTGCAAATTAGCAGCATTCATTATTATGCGGACGACAGCACGAGCGATGCTCTTTATACCGGCCGCGCTAACACCTCTCAGAAAAAAGTCATCGAGAACCGAAACAAACTTGTGTCTAAAATTGAGACATCTATGAAGAAAATCTCGGATTAGGGTAGACTTAATTTGGTCCGATTTAACTCCACAAAGACACAAGTCTGCGCGTTCACTGCAAAAAAAACTGCCGTTAGTTGTATCTCCTCGTTTCGAGAACATCCCCATTACTGCCTCAGCTGAAATTGAAATTCTTGGTGTCGACATATCGAGCGAAGTCCAGTTCCGCGGTTATTTAGAGGGTAAGGCTAAAGTAGCTCCAGGAAAGCTTGGCGTGCTCAACAGATCGAGACAGTATTTCACGCCGGCCCACCGCCTACTAAAGGCGCAGGTTCGGCCTCACATGAAATACTGTTCTCATCTTTGAGCAGGGGCACCCCAGTACCAGCTTCTCCCTCCGGACCACATTCAACGGAGAGCGTCTCGAATCGTCGACTGCCAGGATCTTTTAAATCAGCTAGACTCATTGGCGCTGCGTAGAGATGTGGCCACGCTATGCATCTTCTATCGCTTTTTTTATGGGGAGTGCTCCGAGGAATTGGATTGATCCCTGCCACCTCTTTAAGTCGTCGTCCTACGCGACAGTATTTTCATTCCCATCATTCAGATGGTTGGCAGACCACACCTGTGCGTTTGTCCAGGAATTTTCTGCCTCGCACAATAAAACTGTGGAATGAGCTGTCGCCTGTGGTATTTCCGGACCAGTACGACCTTCAACACTTCAAGAAAAGAGTTTACTCCTTTTTAAAAGGCTGGCAACGCACTTATAACTCCTCTGGTATTGCGGGTGTCCATGGGTGGTGGTAATCGGTTACCATCAAGCGATCCGTCTGCTCGTTTGCCAACAAATAAATAAATTAAAAAAAAACCTCTTTTGTGTTAAATAAAATTAGGCCTATGTATCGTGGCCTTAGTACCATTCACACTTGTTGCTAGATTGGGCTAGAAGAAAGGTAACTTCCACTGTGCCAAGAATTCCTAGCAGTTCTAGCAGTGAATGATACATACATTCAAGAAAGAAAATTTAAACTTTAGTTTTAAGTTCAGTGCATTCGACTTTTTCTGGTTACGATGTCTGTTTCTTCTAGTAAATTATTAGAGGCTGTATGAAATAAGACAGATGACAATAGGCTTGCCCTCTATTACATGTGGCTTAAAAAACATACCCGGCGGTCTGTAACCGTTATGCACATCTACTTGCAACCTTGTAAATTTTCAGGGGTTAGACCATTAATAATAACCGCACAAAGGGATGTATCCAATTTCCACAAAAATATATTCTTAACAATTCCGTGATAACATCATGAAAATAAGGCAATCCTATAGGTTCTGCAAATTAGCATGTCAATTTCACAACATGGGTATTTTGCATTCATAGTAATTAATGCAAGCACTCCGACTGGACTTGTGTATACGAAACCTCTATGCTGCAGCCTTATAGCATTACGCAACCAATACCACTGAACTGATATTGGAAAATTAAACCGTTTGCCAATAGCCTGTAACGGAACGATAAGGTTGCACCAGATGTTTTGTGGCTGTTCGACCCCTGAATTGGCAGTTTATTGCCTGTTCTATCATATGATAGAACAGGCAAAAAAGCTCCATGTTACCTATATAGGTAACATGGAGCTTTAACATGAGTTATAATAATTAATCATTGGATAAAATAAAATATCATATATATTCGTTCCGTCACCAAATAGTTAGCAGCTGTTAGCTGTATGACGTAAAAATTATCTTTAAATTAATAAGAAGTGTGAAGCAAAAACTTTGTATTTACAAAAATTACGCGGGCCGAGTAGTATGAAATTTGGCACAGTTAAAGTTTATATGGAGAAGGAGTGGCAAATCCTAATATTTTTATAAAATATGCATTAGAAATACATTCAATTAATAAAAAATCACTACACGCACACAACCATACATTTAACAGAAGCAGTAGAATTGCGTTCGTAGTATTTCGGCATTATTCGGTTGATATCGTATAATTTTTCGTAACTATGGTTACATATGTATGTAGAGCAGGTGACTAAATGAAATGTAGGGTATAGTTATAGAAAATAAAACCTTAATAACGATCAAACTTAAAATTTAAATCAATTATGGTCGAATTTCGACCACTTGGCAACCGGTAGTTTATTTAAATTCGCATACCGCCAGGACGGCATAGTGCTTAAACACTTCGCCATAATCGTCAAAAATTGTTTGTTTCGCTGATAGTTATTTCAGATTAAGTGTTCTTTGTGTCCGTTATTTAAATGCTTGTTAGACTTAACAGGTGACTCCCTGCAGCACATGATTTACTCCTGGTGCGGGCGTTTTCCTTTTAAACTAATTTAAAGTATACATATAGTATTTATAATGATAGAGGACATTTGAGAAAATATATTTGAGAAAATATAATGCATCTCTACATAACATAGTGGATGTAATCCTGATCATCAAACTACGGCTCCGTGGGCTGATATTCCGTGTGACCGAGCACACTGTATTGTGGATGACATAATGCGATATCCACTAAACCGAGGTAGGCCGAGAGCTTGCGACTCCAAAATCCCTATTAGAACAGATTTGATGCCTAAAATACTTAAACCTAAAAGGACGGCTGAAATATGGCTAGAGTATCTGTACATGTAATTCTATGGTAATTCACGCCCATATACACGTACTACTAATTGGACAGCTTATAATTTTATCCAAACGATATTTTACTGAGTTTAAAATTTGAAATATTATTTTTGCACGTAAATTTTAGACTAAACTGTACCAGCAAGCAAGCTAGTTACCAAAACTATCAATTATGTGAATAGCATAAGCAAATAAAATTCAATATAAAAAAAATTTTTGGATGTTTTTATGAAGATTTTAAAACATTTCGCTTATAGATTGACCATGTCTTAGATAAATGCATACAATTTTTAAAGCATTTAATGTTTTAGCTCGTCATGCATATGACTCACACGAACGAAGCTGTGAGCAAAAGCTGTACCCTAATAAATATTACATTGCAAGCGCTTTGTCTACTTTTACTAGATTTGAATGCATTAACTCGTTCAAAACTAATACAGATGGAACTAATATCTGCAAATCGGACTGTTGAGTTTATTGTGTGATAGACGCAGTACGAGCTACTCTAGTACAATGACGTTAATTAAAATTGAATTATCTATTGTACTCGTGCATCGAGTGAATTGTCACACGTTAGCTTAATGATGAATCATTATATTGACAAGTTAGGGCGATTGCACGTTGGAAGCTACGACATGTACCAATGCGTTTTCTAATTTGTGCGTATTAAAAATAAATAGTAATCGGTCAGCTTAGCTTTAAAGAAAAAATAATGTTACTACTTGTAATGATCAGCAATGTTAAGCAATTATGAGGTCATTAGACAAGTAATCGCATTTCAGCTCTGTTTCTGTATTTCAGACTGTAAAGAAAGATAGTTCTTGTTTAGAAATAGGAAATACGGATTATTCTGTTATCCTATTATTTAAATATTATATTCAAAATAGCTTGCCGATTTCGATTAGACTATTGATAGTGTTCTTAAATTTAAAATGCATTTTGTCAAATAATGTAAGTGTATTTATTTTTTAATATAGTTTTGGATCACTGTTTACTTCGAACGCTTTTTGAACGTATTTTCAATGAAAATATTGGTTTTATGCTCTGTGTAAACAATTGCTAAAAATGCAGTAGAAAGCATTATCACCGCTTTAATAATCCAACATCATAAAACACACTACGCTACAAACTCACCACGGTTTGAAATATGGCAATTACTATAAATTTTATCCATTATACATACTAATCAGTAAAATATATATATTTCAATATTTTCAAAACATTATCAATGTATGTCCCATTGAAAATATACAAACTCGTAGTATAGTATTATTACAAATAAAACATCTAATATCACTGAAATCCGCTATAAAATATATTCCTACTTAACAAGCAAAAGAAAATTTTTCACGAAAATAAACACTTAATGTTTGGAGGTACATAAAAAATCCATTCCACTTTGCCAAGTTCAGAGAAGTTAAATTTAAAATCAACTGCCAACATCCCTCTACTGAAATCAAATTATTTTTGCCACCGTAAAAATGGAAAACATTTTTCTTCTTTTGATCTTAGAAAACATGGCCTCCAATATTTTAAGTAAACATCAATTTGGTGTAATGACCTATTTCGTGTATAATATTATCTAATGATTTAAATAATGCTTTGAAATTCGAATTAGCAGTCTGTTTGGTCGTGTTCTGGTCTCATTAGTTTCAGTTAGAATACAAAGAGCGGGTTCACAATAGGGTTGGCACGCTATAGAGCATGCCGAAAGATCGTATTATGAGACGTTTAATTATATCGAGAAACGGCTTTACTTAGTATTATATGTCAGGTAAACATAAATTCAAGGAAAATGTTAATTGTTTGGAATAATCGATATTTACAAAGGTAGAAACCGTTTCTATGACAAGACTTCTGCGTCTACAATTTAATTTATACTGTGTAGTCCTAGTAGTCCTTAATTAAAAATATTTGGAATCCTATGTGAGTAGATATTATGTAGTTCCTCAAAGTCAAATTACGTAGAGTCTTATATCTGTATCTTACCCCAAACATGCATTGATCCCGTATAGCAATGCGTGTCAACTTTAATAAATTTAGGAAATAATAAATTTGATAAATTTTAAATTTAAATTCACTACACGTAGGCCTGATACAAAGTATTTTAAGTATCCGAAGACAGAAGCTGCCAAAAAGTTGTGTAATTTGATTAAATAATTCAGCAATGATTATCCTTAGTTCTAATCTCTAGTATCTAATTTATAGTTGTATCTCTAGTTATATCTAACAGTGTACTTTTAATTTTAATGTGTGTATCTAGCTATATGGTACAATGGGATTGACATATCTTTATGGATTAAAATCCCAAATAAATAAAGTAAAAAATATATTTAGGAAGTTCACAGAAGATCCACCTTGTTAAGTATACTTGAAGACCAAAAATAATGTTGATTTAAACCACGAATTTGTAATACTTTCCTTTTTATCTTTATTTACCTTGTTAGTATATAGCGTACTCTTAACTTGGCAAAAGGATATAATAGGTATGGGATTTCGTCAGAGAACGTAAACAGAAGTTCGACAAAAAGCAAGTTTATTTCTAATCTCAATAGCGTTAAGTAGTTACATTATACTGACACAGTAGTTACATTATACTGAACACAAACGTTGTGGGTTCGGCCTTGTTAGCCTTATAACTTATGTAAAGCGTACCTATATATATGAACAGTCATGTGCCATTTAACTGCTATTTTCATTATTGTATTCGATCATCAACACAGCTAAAAACAAATACCAAATACACCAGAAGTTCCAATAATTACAGCCAGTACATTGAATTTAAAGCAGAAGTACAAATTTACCAACATTTTTATTGTATCGAGAACATTTTATCGAGATAACGGTAAAATGTAATGTACAGAAATACTAATCAGTGTTCACCATCAAACTTTACTAAAAAAGAAAGTACCAAATTTAACATCGCAGTTTTTATCTTAAACATTTAACCAAAGTAGCTGAAACAGGGTAAATGAGGCTCTTAAGACGTTAAGCAGGCGCGCTGAAGTTCCTTAGCTAATAAGGTTACCGTTATCGAAACTCGAGACAAAATTAGTTACGTGTTGACGCATAAACTGCGAACGATACACACATATTTTTGTCTCTAAAATCTAGGTTTGTAGCTGAAATAAAAATTGAAGACGTAATAAAAACGACAAAGGATAGTCCCACTGTGCGTTGAATAAGAGAAAGCTTATTATAATATGAAGCGCCAGTCATAAGTCGGAGTGAAATAGATGTGACGTATTCTTCAAGATGGAGTGGAATCGCGTGGTTTCTTGTTTCAGGGTTTGATGTAACTTGAGTACAAATCGTAATTTTGTATATTAGATTTGTACTGTTAACAAACATTTGGGTAAAAGTATATTGGATATACGTTTATCTAATAATATTAGCCTTATACAGATTGATCCATTGCTGGGCATGGGCCTCTTCTCAGTGTGATAAGGGTTAGGTCTAGCCTATTCGTTGCTATTGCCGTTGTTCTACTTAAGTTTAAATGCTGTAAAACAGGAACGAGCCTGTTGTCTACTGAACAATGACAGTTATTGACTATTTATTATGATTATGTTTCTCTAATCACAGGTGTTTTCTAACATATTATATTAGAAAAATACCTGGCCCTTTGGGAGGCTTACACGGAGACATGGGTCCATGGGGACCGGTGCGAGCGGCTAGGGGTGTCGAGCGGTGCGGCGCCGGTTTCAACATCACGGGTCTCGTGACAATGGAGACCTGCGGCGGATTTCCCCGTAGTTATGCCATTGAAAATGACACTTCCACTCCCAAGCATATGTATAGCTCTAGCGGCCTCTCTCTGACCAGCCGATCAAGGCAAGCCAGAGTTGAGAGTCCTACTGGCGCTCTTGAAGTTCCACCCCAGCCAACCAGTAATGGCAAGCCGGGGACCAGGCCCTAACCGACTCTCTGAGGTATTCAGGACCGCAGTGTCTCTGACTCGCCCATTACTGGGGAAATTCGCCAGAATTGCGGGCTTTTGGCCAAAACTTCTCTGGTGGTGTGGTAATTAATCTATAGATAAAAACTTTCTGACAATTCTGCATGTATTTAAGATAACTGCTTTCTGTAGTAGTGTATATGTGAGAGGATGGATGTTTAGTGTTTTTAGGCTTGTATGGAGTATTTTAGGTATGACGCCTATGCTGGATATGATTATGGGGATGGTCTTGACCACTGGGTTTTGAGTTCAATAGTCAAATCTGCGTACTTTGAATGTTTGTTAGTATGAGTGGAATTTAAGTTGTGTGTGTTGGGTATGGCTACGTCAATGAGATATTGCTTGTCGTGTAGTGTGATGTCCGGTTTATTATGCTGTATTGTTTTGTCTGTGAGTATAGTTCTGTCCCAGTACATTTTGAAGTTTGTTGAGTCTAATATAATTTGAGGTGTGTATTTGTAATATGGTGTTTTTTCGGATAGTATAGTTTGTGTTTGTAGGCAAGTGTTTGGTGTATGATAGGTGCTACCTGGTCGTGTCTGTGCTTAAAGTCTGTTTGTGTGATTGATGAGCATGCGCCTGTGATATTGTGTTGAATTGTTTCGAGTAATTTGTGACAATGCCGATAATGATCGCTAGTTAAACTGATGTCTCAAATGATGTACTTCCTGTATTTTTTTGTGTCTATTACCTGGTCTTGGATCGCTAGCATAAAGCCTTCTGTTTCAAGAAACAGCTCGCCTCACTTTAGCCATGTGTTTGACGCTATCTTGTTAATATTAGTGCTATTTAAGTCGAGCCGATGTCGGCCATTTAGAGATTTTTGAGTCCACATATCTATTTTTTGTTGTTTAGTTATTGTGTTAATTTGTTTAGTCTGATCAGTGAGAGAGAGGGGTGTGAATGTATCTGCCTGACATATAGCGTTGCGTAATTGTGAATGGGGTGAACGGTTGGGGAAGAATGTCCTGAGTAGTGTGATCTATTTGTTGTGAAGGTTTGTGATGTCGATGAGGCCTCGACCACCCTAACTTTTAGGTAAAGGTAATCTTTGAATACAAGCTCTGGGGTGATGTTGCCTATGTTTAGTCAATGTGGTATTGATGATTTTTTGTAGTGTAGTGAGGTATGTTTGGGTTCAGCGGATAATTCCAAAAGAGTAAGTTAATATAGGAATAGCGAATGTGTTAATAGCTTTGATGGTGTTTCTTGCGTTAAGATGAGTATGTAGTATTTTGTGTCTACTCCTTAAATATTACTGTAGTAGTTTTTTGGTGTTTCTATAGTAAATCTCTTGTGATTGGTAGTATCCTAAATGTTTATATCCTTCCACTGGATCCGCGGCATTTATAATTTCGTGATTTCCTAGTTCGTACGAAGTATATTCTACTATCCCTTTGTTAACAGATTGAATTTCTGTCATCTGTTTAAAATGCTTGTGTGATGTCGACAAGTTTGTGTATTTCATTTAGTATACTTGCAAAAAGTTTGATATCATCCATATACATGAGATGAGTGAGAGTTGTTTATTGTGTATTGTGTTTAATTTTAAATCCTATATTATTTTTATTTAGCATGCGAGAGCGGATTAAGTGCAAGGCAAAATCATAGAGGACTCAAGGCAATCACCTTGGAAGATACCTCTTTTTATAGGGATGAAATGAGTTTCGGTGATTTTATTCGAATTGTGTATTTTCAATTTCGTATTCCAGTTGGGCATATTTTTCTAAAAATGAGGTGATTGTGGGATGGCGTTTATAATGTTTTAATATATATATCAAGCAAGATTGTGGGACTGAATCAAATGCCTTTTTATAATTTATCTATTATTAATAAACAGGCAGGGAGTTGAAGCAACTGATATGTGCCTGTATCCTGCTAAATTCCCACTAAGGTATTTTGTCGTTGAAGGTATTTGTCGAGTTTATTTTTAAATATGTTTGTATTTTGAGCTGAGACTATATCTGGTGGCAGTTTGTTCCACGCTGTTACAACCCGATTACTTAGATAGTATTTCTGGGGATTATTATTTGTAAAAAAAACTGAGTCCATTATATCACTTAATTATACTTACATTTATGTCTATGTGTATATTACCATTGCAGGTAGTCTTATGTTTAATTATGTCAGTAATTATCTGTAAACTCAAAAAGTTCTACATATTTTTCATAACATGCTTTTCTAAACTCATTTATCTTTTAATCTTTAATTAGGCGCATTAAGAAAATCCCGTATCTAAGCGCAATGGGTCTCTACAGACCCAAACAAAAATTTAAAATGGAGTAGAAGAAATAAATAAAACGCAGTATGTATTATCAAAAATATTAAAATACTTTATTATAATTAAACTTACAAAACAAAAACATAACTTTGGCATTCAATAACTAAAAAAAATAAAACAACTTCTATTCTGTCTTAAATCTTCAAAGTTTGCGTATAGCAGAGATCGAATTTAAAAATATATATTATTCAGACTCATCACCAGATTCATCTTTACTGCATCCAAGGCAGTATGTCTAGAAATGTTGCTGACAAATAAATTTGCCACATTTGTGACATTTATTAGGCACTTACAGTGCGACGAAAAAAATCACTTAAGTGGTCGCATGGAGTCAGCGCTCAATAGAAAAGCGACGCGTACGCTTGCGTTGTCTATCCGGCCGCTACCGATTTGGGTACCCCGCGGGGAGGTAGGAAGCTAGCAAGAACGCAGTCGCATTCCTAGAATTTAAAACCTATTATTTTTGCCTTTACGTTTTCGTGATGCCATGCGCCTAATTAAGGGTTGATTGTTGCGCTTTGAGTCATCAAGCTTATTAAAATTATTATTTTTTGTACGTCTTGCTCGTAATCTCCTTGTTGAGTAGTTGCACCTAGACCATTTTTCTTTTAGCGGCATAATTTATCTACATTATGTTCTATCGCTATTTTTCTGTCTATAAACATATATTCACTGAAACTACGTTAAACGTACCCTTAGCCTTTCTTAGTGTTTTAAACACGTCTTGTAAATTAAGCCATTTAATATTAAATTCCTTTAATTCATTTTTGAATGAAAATGAATATTGACCTATTGAGTGGCAGCGACACACCGGCGGCCAAACAATACGTTTGCAATTATGTCTGGCATTCCTACAATTGACAGGTTGAATAACTGCAACGTTCTTGCATGCTAGTAACAAAAAACACAGCTGCTTTTTCGTGTTTCATATCCTTTAGCATACGCATAGATTATCATATTCGTACAATTAAAAACAAAACTGTCATTTTTTTTTACATTAAAATAACGTTAGTATCTCATTAACACCACTAGTACAAAGTGGCATATAATATATGGATATTTAAATGTCTAAAGTAAGTAAATTTAAAGTTCTTTTTGAGAATAAAATGTCTTAAACCTCAATTCACATTAAATTTCCAACTATACCCGACCAATCCGCGCGTAAAATTTTCCTACAACAAATCGAGGTATTGGCTGGTTTTACGGGAGACCTATAGGATTTCACGAGAACGCATTGAGAAAACTAAAAATGGCGTGAGCCGTAATTGGGTAAGGTTCAAGTAGAACGAAGATGAGCGGAGCGAGGTTTTAAAATGAACGCGCTCTTGCACACATCGAGAGCTTGTTAGCGTCTTCGCAGTCAAAGTGTTTTACACGCCTTTGTTTGAGATTCTATTTTATTAGTGCATTTTCTTCCTAGTATGTGCAACGATTACATACGATGACGCACGCAATTGGAACATCTCCAACCTGAAGGCCTACCATGAAAATATCTAGGCAATACTTCGAGTTGAGTGAAATATTAAGAATATACCCAGTTGTTTTGTTCTTATTACCTAATTTCTTCGAACTTTTTCTTTCAAAGTGACATCACATCATTTTCGGAGCAGTTTGTAGTAGACTTAAGATGATCGAAACGTTACTTTACATTCTTTATGATGCACAATTGATTCGAAACTTTGGCGTTATGGCAATGGTTAATTGCCATTATGGAAATTCACATAAACAATAACGACTAAAGTGTAACAAGGACGACTCAAACGAAACCTGGACGGAGAGGTGCGGCGTATTAATTGCTTGAACACCGCTTTACCCATCTTTGCATCAAAGGAGCCTCTACTATATGGTTTAGATTGTGTCCCACATTCATGTTCTTTAGCACAGTCGCGCAGTCGGTTGCCATTTTATTTTGCAGGTCGCCGCAACGCTCCCGTGGTTATATTTGCATACTCGTAATAAAGCAATAAAATGTTTTTCGCCTGGCTGAGAGCTCATTTCATACAGCTAGTCTTGAACGAGAGAGTTAAGGGGATGTTCTTGTATAATGTTTGCTTTAAAAGCCGCTTTTTATTGTGCTGCGTATTTGTGAATGTGTGTGTTTGTATTTTACGATTAAACTTCATAAGAAATGCTGAGCTAAACATTAGTACATAAAAACGTAAGTATCAAAGGGTAAAACATTATTTTTATACACTAATATTAAAAAGAAGAAAGATTCGTATTTTTGTATGAGTTTGTTTTTATTAGTAATGAATAAACTCCAAAACACCAACATCGGTTTAAATAAAATTGCGTGTTGCCTAAAACCACAGCTAGTGACTTTTGGATTAGACATGTCTTTGTCTAACACTTCCAAGAGTCAAAAAGTAAAGCAAAGGCTTCAACGTACGTACGTAATTTTTAAAAAGTCCATTTACCACACTAGATATTCAATAAAACGAATAATGATATCGTGTATATTGTTTGTAGTAGATGACGTCAATTTCATTTCGGAAACAGAATTTATTGCCATGAAACTAAGGATTATCTATATAGTATCAGATTGATTTGGAATATAACCAGAATATTGGTTTAAGTAGAAAAACCTTAATGATATTGATGCATCTGTTCAGCTGTCAGAAAGTTACACTAAAACCACTTCTACATTTGATAATCGCAGAAGGCATATAAAAAAAGAAAACTCTATTCTTCGTCATCAGTTAAAATTGAAGGGAATTTTCATACAGTCTACATATTCACGTGTACTGATACTACATTCGTTTGCTTCAATAGTTCAATCGTGAACAAATAACAGACACATTTCTTTCGTATAATATACCATGGTAGATTGAAGGTTCACATCGTTGGGAAGCTATTTGCTTTGACTTTCAAATAAAAGAGCGAACTAACTTACATTACCCTCCAAGTACGCCACATTCACAACAAAATTATTTCAGACACACAAAAATACGTATCCATCCAATGTTAATTTATGTTAGTATAACCATAATTATTAATGGTTTGTACTGGCCTTACCATGAGCTTACGTCACATTATCACTGTCGTCCAGTTTGAGATATTTATTTCTGTTAAATAATATTTTTACCCACACACCAGAGAAATACAAAATATACTTAAAACTAGACGTAGTTATATTTCAAATCACATTTAATTTGAGATCATTAAAAAATATATGTTATTATACCTTACCATACCTTTTATTATAATGTCGAATTAAATGTATGGCAAACTCTCTTTACAATTTTATAATGATACATTAGTACTTTTTCAAGGTTTTGCCTTTGTATTGGTTATTTTGACCTATTAAAGCCTTGTCCAATCTTCGTCCATTCACCAGAAACAAAGGTATTTAGAATAACACAAAAGCTCGGTGTCACAAAATAGAATAATTAAAATTAGTATGTAATTAAAAACGAAGCAAATTTCATATAATGCAGTTTAGTAGAACTTGAGATAAGGTGCATAATGCGATTCATGTAATGACATCGCGGACAAATTGTAAGTTTAAGTAGACGAGGTCACGGCCAATGACTTTTTATAGATATTAATTTATCGGATTTTTATAATGAAGTATTAATAAACATTTCTTGTGTAGTTTATTATAACGGAACAAATTAGATACGTCTCACACCTGCGCACAGCTCTCGGCGAAGGGATACACAAAGGTGTATCACACCCATTTAGACAGCTACCGTTTGGGTTCTACGAAGTGGACAATTATCGCCGTCTATTATGAACAGATTTCGACGCTTTGAGAGAACTGAGGAATACTAAAGTATTCCTCAGTTCTCTTCACCGGGAATCGAACCCGGCACCTCATACACAGCAGTCGAACCCACTATCACAGCGCCTTGGAGGCAGAATACTTCTACAATGCACCTAATTTATTTTTGTATTAGTAAACTCAAACTTACTGGTTAGGAAATCAATACGTTTTGCGCTAATCTTACTATGTGCAAGAAACAAAAATATATATCATAAATGTTGCAATATATTGTTATACGTTACTATTTTTCGTTCAAGTTTGGACACATTTCATTTGTCTGTCTCAAATTTATTTTATTTTGTTACAATTCTTTACACAACAGACAGTATCTCTACTCATAGTACGGTAACTTGAAGAGAGACATTCAAAGTTATGCTTCAGGCAGACGCTTGCTCCGAAAAAAAGAAACGGTAAATATGTGGCTCGTTTGAATAATGAATATCTCGGCATGTCGACAGTTTACGCGTTTGTATAGAAACTGAAATGCACGTGGCCGGTGTATCCGTCGGGATAACTGATTCCATCTGTCGGCTTTGTATACGTTGCCGGATTGCACTTCCGAATTACAAACGTGAATTTGTTTGTGATACCATTATATTTTTCTTTTTACAGTGCGCTTGATTAGTTTTCTTTTCTTTTTTTGTTTAGTTGTTGCAATTCTGTTTTCTGTTTATAGACTGTGACGTCTGTCATTATTACAGTAATTCCCTGCTCTGATTTGTCATTAAATTAACCTTTTTATATAAGATGCTTAGAAATGGTTTAGATTGTCCAGCGTTTTTGTCATCCATAACCTTTCGAGTGCCGCGTCGAATTCCAAGACAGGCTGCAATTTCCGGGTTACTACATCAGCCCATTGCAAGAACAAATTTAAAACAGTCGTCTGCACTATCCAGATTGTCTAGAATGTACAACTCCTTGGACTGTGAAGTAGATATTTTTAACACTAGCTTAACTAAATTTAGATTTATTGTGTTGAGGTTGTTGAGAAACCGTAATTGTGTGTGATCAATGTTTCTAGTAATGTTGTGTATACATATATACTTGTCAATATCGCAAATCATCAAACATTGTCTCCTTAAAGTTGCATACGATGTATAATTTACTTTTTTTAAAAACTTGTATCTGATCTGTAATTATAACCTAAGCACGTGTAGTGCTACTGTCCGCTAATTTAGTGCATGCGGTGACTCCTTAAAAAGTTGTGCAATTTGTACTAATAACAACCAAACTGTAATTTTTGTGTCTTAAATATTTGTAACAACTACTGGATGTCCTTGTAATAAATAAATAAATAAATAAATTTCAACTTCGATATTGTCAGACATTGCACATTGGAAAATTTTATTTAAAAGTTGACATCCTTGACCCCAGGTTGAGGTTATATTCTGAATATCTTTTCCACTTTGCTGTTATTAATATATACCAATATAGATTTGATATTGTTATGTTTTGTCTTGGAATTAATTTTGGTTAGTTATACTGTAATACAATATTGTCATTGACTTTAAGTCTGTTAAAGTCTTAGATACCAATAGCTATAATATGGCTCAGTATGATATATATATTCTAATACGTGTCATCGATACACTTAAAAGAAATAAAAAAACAACTCAACATTAAAAAATCTAATATAAGTCATAATATTGTCTTCTGTTTACGCGAATGTTATTCATTGAAATTAAACTACTATATACGGATTTTATCGCGTTGTTTATTAATCACTGTATTACATAATTTTGAAACTATTACACTACTACTACTATTGAATTTTACTAAAACTTCAAAATTATGTAATACAGTGATTAATAAACAACGCGATAAAATCCGTATATAGTAGTTTAATTTCAATAATATAAGTCATGACAAAGTTTTGTCAGCTTCAGTTCAGTTCTAACCCTGACGTTACATTATGGTGCTTATACACGACGCAATATAGCGTGGATTATATGCGCAAGCTACTCGAGCGGAGTAGGTACATACTCGAGATGATCGGTCGCTTATAAGGTACATACTACCGCCACAATTACGTCAACTTGCGCATGTTACTCGTACCGCGTAGAAAAGCCACAAGAATCCTTCCATCGAATACATACGCGATTTTATCAGTCGCTCACATGGTACATACTATTGCCAGAATTATCTCAACTTGCATATGTTACCCGTGTTGCGTACAAAATCCATAAGAATCTTTCGCGCGGAGTACATGCGCCAGTCAATCGGTCGTTTATATAGTACATATTACTGCCACAATTACCAATTACAATTACAACTTGCGCATTTTACCCGTGCCGCGTACAAAAGCCATATCCACTTATTCCCTAAATATTAATATTATTATATAAATATTAATATTTTATATTATTTCTTAATTAACAGTAAATATGTAAATATGTAAAATATAGCAAATTACGTCCGTAGTTTGAGTCAGTGAAAGTTATAAAGAAAAAGTGTTCGATAGTAAATAATGTTCAAGACTAATACGATTCAGTTCCATTCAATAATACGGTAAAATTTATTTAAGTAAAGTGGTTGGCAAGTACATTTGTTTACGTAATTTAATCATACCCTATCCGAGAATCGATCTCACAACCATTAGCAATGCGCAATATTAATGAATTACCATTACAGCGCACCGATAAACGAGGGCAAACATTAATAAAATAAATAAGCAGATTGGGCCTCATAAATTAAAACGCAACATTATAAATTAATTTGAGTAAAATATTGGAGCACTCTTTATAATTTACAATGAAGCTGTCGTGTGAATGTATTAAATTTATAGCTCTTCACTTAGCATTTTAACCATCCGTTTATAATGATTTGTTCATAATTAAACACAGGCTCGGCTTTAATGATCTCTGTGTACAACATGTAGCAAAAATATGCTGTGATATTATATGTAAGAATGGTTAAGTGCGGCACGAATAACCTAAATTTAATTTTCGAAACCTATCAAAACTTGAATTGCCAGTCATAATTAAAAAACTATTATGTCTGGCCGCTGGTGCCGCTACGACTCCATAGGCTAAAGAAATAAGTAGTACCTATTGCAAAACACGATTCTAATTTAAAATAAATAATTTAAATATTTAATTAAGTGACAATATTGATTGAAATTAAACGAATTTATACGGATTTTATCGCGTTGTATCGTTGTTGGATGTTATCTTTTTTATGAAACACTATTTTTACATAATTTTGAATCTTTAAACTATTATTGTTAACCACTTTTACTCGTTACTGTATACTTCTATTTAAGCTATTTAAATTATAAAACTATTAAGATTTAATTTTACACTTTCACAAAAGCTTAAACTAATTTTATTAATAATCCTGGAATATCATAGGCTGCTTTTACCTCAAGATAATGTCTTTAAATTCTCATGGACTGATTTAAATAAAGATCCTTATCATTGAACGTTTAGTATCTACTTGTATATGTGGATAGCTAATATATAATACCTATGTCATGCCAATCATGTTTATAAAGTGTCACTAATCTGGCTACGGGAAAACCATTTGATGCAACATTTACGATTTTCCCATCACCGCCAAAACTGGTGATGATCAACTATTTCATATCTACGCAAATAATTATAAAGCCTATGGTTTTAAAATCATCAATACATCTCATCATCATGACAGCCCAACGGGGTCCCCATTAGAATATCACTGTTTATTATATTATATGTGTTCTGATACAAATGGTATAACCCTTAAAAATTGCCACATTTCTGTCACACGTTGTATACCAGCTGAAATAATGTTACAATGTTGACCCAACACTAAAACATTACGTTACTTTACAACCACTTCAATATACGACAACATTGTTCGCTCGAAATAATCAAACTAAACTACAACATTATTAAACTTCACTAATTAAAGGAATCAGATCACCTTTATAACTATTTTGCTGTTGCCTTTTCCACACATCTTTTGTATGAAAATTGTAATGTATTAACTGTCCGACAGCTTTTTATAATGTACACTGTACTTAAACAGCACGCAACGCTTACGTATAACATCAATCTTACTAACACTAAAAGACGAAAAGATATTGTCTGTACCACATTTTCTGAATCAAAGTTTGTTTTTACAAAGAGATTTTTCGCATTCTTAGGGCCTTTTCTTTATAACA
Organism: Catocala nupta; assembly: GCA_963675205.1. Lineage (NCBI taxonomy): Eukaryota > Metazoa > Arthropoda > Insecta > Lepidoptera > Erebidae > Catocala > Catocala nupta. The sequence continues at coordinate 16,409,388 of OY776082.1, forward strand.
AGATAAATAAACAAACAGCTATATATGACCTAAGTTATATAAGATCTAAGCGGATAGTCTGTCAGTACTTACAAACTTTAAATTATGAGGATACTGAAGATTTGTTGATTGTTGTTAAATAAGTAATAACAAGTTCCATGATAATAATTATAATCTTAGCCTATTTTTGCATATATTTATATAATAAGTATGGTTAATTGTATATAATTTAGTTCTTAGTAGTATATTGTAAGTGCCCTTAACGCCTGTGGCACAGGTTTACCCTAGTACAGGCACCCATATTATATTACCTATATTAAGTACTTTATGGACTGTATTCATGTTTTACCACTGTAATCAATAAATAAATTATTATTATTATTATTATTATATTTCATCATCATTTCATAGACTGCCACGATTGCAACAGTAGTCACTGTGACTCCTGAGCCAGAGATTTAGGTTTTGAATAATTCTGGGTCGCCCGAAGTGTTATTAGCATTTTCTAATAAAAAGAAACAATAGGAGCACGAAGTCTGGAACTGAGGGCGATAAATGTCAATAAACTCGTCTCAAATTATATGAGACCTATAATAATAGCTTACAAAATGTGCATATGAATACACCGTTATATATTTCTACGGTAGAGGCGGTGACCTTGTATTTATGTATACTATATTAAATGATCTATCTTTTGAGAATATTTATGTAGAGAGTTAGTTTCATTGCGCAAAATGCACTTCTATCAACTAAATTGATAGGTCTTCCCGGAGGTACTTTAAGGCTGGATAATAATATTAATATAGTCATATGTTACGTATGGCAGCTACTGACTTCAGATATGATCTAGACTTTAGGTATAGATGTTACTCAAGGACATTAAGATATTGCTAGGTGATAATAAATAATTGGTGTCCCGAATTCACACCACAAGGGTATAGGTGATTGTACGTACATCGAGTCGCATACAATATACTACATAGGTAGATTGTGACATAACATTCGTCCTTTAATATTATAAAAGTATTTTAAATGTTTTTTAGCCAATCACGCCTCAACTGATCCACGAAAACCACTAAACGGATTTACAGTGGATCTATATCCACCTACAGCTTCGCCCACTTATATTTCTTGGGAACGCATTATTGACTGGAATTTTGGAATCTAAAATGTGTTAATCACATGGTCTATTTGTGTGCTAAGTTTGATGTAAATCCGTTTAGTGGTTTAATATTAATTTTAACTAGAAAATCCTATGCAGTACCTATGTTCTGCATAGGATTTTCTAGTTAAAATTGTAAGAAGGTTTTGTTCAAAAACTGTCACCTTGACTTAAATATCGATTTTTTTGACATACTAAGCCTATGGCCCGTAAAAAGTTATATATAGTTGCTTGTTAATATGTTATACAGAAAATATATCCATATTGTATCACTTTATTATATATTACTTTATGGATTATAATATATCTTTTGTACAGTGGACAAGTCTTAATTAAATATGGATAAGTTACTAACCCAACCTATACTGCGAGTAAATATTCGTCTAAAGTGTGACATTTTACGTTAAGTATATAATACGTATGTAATTACACAAAAACTATTCTAATGCGGTGGACAAGTAGGGCTGGTACGAATAACGAATTAAATGGGTATAGTCTGCAATTTATGGACATCTGCAACTAATACTACGTGCTCTCGTAAAACTCCAAGGACTTGTATATCGCAGTTAACAGTACAAACGTGTACGAGAACCGTGTTCTCTCCCTTTTAAAAATATGAACTTGTTGCTATCAAGGTATAAATAAGATGCCACGGTTATATTATTTTCGGTTATGTAGATGACCACATAACCGTAATTACTTGAGATTACTGTATATTGGCCTTTTAAAAATTAGTACACAGACACTTATATGTGTCATTTTTCTTCTGCTCTGATATTACTTATTGTTATAACTGATAAATCTAAAGTGTTAAAAATCCGTATTGATTATAAAGTTTTACATGCGACTAAGTAATATAATATTGTGCGCACTTTTCCCTAGCTTTTTACAGGTATCACCTAATAAGAGGCGATGCTAATACCGTCTTCATTTTATACTGTTATCAAAAGAGAGAATAAAATTTACAAAAAAAAATAGATTTTAAATAAAGGAACATATGTAATATACTTCGCATTAAAAGAATATGTTTATAAATAGACTTTCTAAGCAGTGGCAATCGCACAAAGGACGAAGGAATCACTCCATATATATCTGGGCCCAGTTGTTATCATAATCAAAGTAGCCTTATTTGAAAGAGAATATAATAACAAGTCGTCACCAAAAATTTTGTGATATTTCGCTTCCCAGAAATTAAGTTATATAAAATAAAGTAAAAGTGAGGTTATATGACATTAATCGTTTGCAAAATGTTATACCTATATGTTTATACGGAGGTACTTTATCGAAGGTTTATCTATTTATTTACCAGTGGCGGTCTATGGGGGAGGCCCATGTTCAGCAGTGGACGTCTGTGGCTGATAGATAGATAGAAGTAGGCACCTCAGAAAACAAACATCAATATTGCTTTGATTTTTATGTACCTATAAATAAAAAATAAAACGTCCTTGTTTGTAACATGCAGATGCGGACCACTAAAAGACAAAGCAAAGATCAAGCAGAGATCTAAGTAATCTAGTGGATTACTTAGATTGCGGCATTACCCTCTATAAGTATGCAACTGCAGGCATTTTTTCACTTGCTATACCTACATACTTGCTATACCTATACCTATGCACGCCATTGACGTATAACTCATAAAATCGCTTTATCCTCCAAAACTCTTCTGCCAATAGAGTTATTGCGACCTATCGCAATGGTATAGTTCACACAGCGATCCATGTCGTCAATATCCAATTCAGAAGCGGAATCAGTTGTCTAATATGAAGTGCCAGGTAATTATAAGTCACAAGATCCGTCGAACAGTCCTTTAGCAAGCTAAAGTCGTGGGGTAAAGCAAACAACATAACAAAACAAGAAAAGTACGTGCGCACTCCTAAGGAACAAACCACAGAGTACATTTGGAACAAACCGAACGAGTGTTGAACTTGATTTTGACATTAGCCGTTAAACTTGTCAGTCGGTGACCACAGGTAATTAATAACCAAAACACGATTTTCAATCGATTGAGTTTTTATTATCATCATTCGATTATAGAACACATTTTGAGATTATACCGATTTAATAATACTCGATAGTATATAATTAGAGATGCATATTAATCGATTATTGGTTAACTTAATTTAATTTATGTTTCTCGCTTTCTATGAAGAAATAATCAAACGTATTTTGGTGGTAAGTACCTAAAAATATAACGAATTTTTTGGTATCAATTACAATGTGATAACTGGTGGGCCCAGGGGTTCTCACCCTCCTTTATTAAGCCACGAGGTTAAGCATTGTCGTCGTTCGGTCAGACAAGCTTTTTTAATTTCATTATTGCACCTGTAAACTTCTAAGCGTACTGACTGCACCGTTCTTGTTTTGGCTGCCTTCTATAACAGTCAATGCGTGCGAGTCAATGTTCTAAAATACTGTACTAACTCGTCTCATCTAACAAAGCGTTGAGACGCGTAACTCGCGTAGATCAAATAATAAATTTCAAAGAAACCTGACACTGACGTCACTGCGCTTGTTGTGCTTGGACAATTTAAGAATTATATTAAAAGCAACTTACAGCTCTACGCGACATAAATCAATTAACCTTTAAAATAAATATACCAAATGGCTCATGCATATAAATAAACAAAATAAATATAGAACTTATTCTAAGATATTACGTACACTTAAAGCAAGCCTCAAACACTGCTATATCTTTGCTAGTCGATGTAAAGAACGCAAGCAATCTCTATAAATCGAAGTTATCTTCATAAATATCCGTTGACCCGCAGCAGGAGTTCTTAAATTGATTCTACGTGATACGGAATACGAAAAGCATCTATATTGATTCTACTTCGTAAGAGGAGAGGGGCTTGACGCGTGAAATGTTTTAATAACATGGAAACCCTAGGTGGTTTTATATGACCAACTATTTTTATTAAAATTGTAAGCATTTAGGGTGGTTGCGCCAGCCGAAATGAATTAGGAATGTGGAAACGCTCGTAAAATGTCTGGGTATAATATTTATTTAACGTATGACGTTAGTATAAGAAAACAATATGTTATTTATTGAGGTGTAATAGACCTTTTGGTCGAATAGTTTTTGCTGCATGCTATAGAAATAATACAAGCTGAAAATAAATACGAAGGATAACTATTATTTAGTGTCCATGAAATACAACGTCTCATTACGTGTTCTTGACTCATAAGTCATGACACAGTATTAATTTATTAAAAAACAGAAACGTTTTTGTCTTGATAATATTCGGCATAGTAAACATAACAATAATTATACTATTTTTTTGTTGGCAAACATTTATGTTTGAACTCTATTTTGCAGATTCGTGTGTTAACTTTATTGTGATCTGAAATGTATGAAAAATTGGTATGGTGTACAAAGAAATCTAGCAAAATATTAATTAAGCAATATAGATACCGATAAAGTGCTTAAACTACCTTTAATTCGGAAAGTAAACATACTACAAAGGCGGCATACGTTGTATCTTGTTAAGCGAAAAAAGCACTTATTCCGTATGTAAAATAAATTATATCAACTATCAATTATTTTGTATCTTGCAAAGCGAAAAAAGTACTTATTTTGTATGTAAAATAAATTATATCAGTTATCAATTTGTATCTTGTAAAGCAGAAAAAGTACTTATTCCGTATGTAAAATAAATGATATCAACTATCATAAAATAAACTTTAATATATTATATCAACGTATATTTTAAACGAAAAATAGAAAATAATGTGAAAGTTAATCTGCCTATCATAATTAAAACAGTTTTCCTCAAACTCTATAGATTAAGCTACAGCAGAATACATCTACATCTTTACAAGACGAAATAAATTTGTAACCTTGGACCCCATTTAAAAATATAAAATAACATTGTTTCCTTAAACCCTCGCTAAACAAACCAACAAACATAGCAACCCTCCATACCGTTGGCCTAAGTGATTCGTCCGTGGCCTTAGTAATGAAATATTTACACGTGATGTCGTTTAATCACGCCTATCCACACAGCGAGCTGTACATGCCTACCTAAACACAAACGCGGCGTATCGAATACTTTCGACAATATTTCAAGAATTTACGTAGGTACATTTAAAATGATATTACCTGCTACCGATATGTTTGCTTTTCTTCATGACAACTGATACAATGTTTTTTTAATTGTGATACAAAATTGGTTGAAGTCGTCACTGTTGAGTGTGCGAGGTGGTTCAGATTAAATCTAGATTTAGGCAATAGTGTCATTCATTTCATCGTATCATTCATTATTTATCTCGAGTCCGAGTTTTTTGCAAGTGTCAAGCTCACGCAGAGTTAAGGTCTGGTAAAGGCTTTGCCTTTAAATAATATATATTAAAATTTTAAGAATACATCATTCATAACTACTTTTTCTTTTAAAACATTCATATTAGGAATGTGGATATTTAAATATTATGTTCAATGCAAAGGAAAGGAAATTAGTAAGGAGTAAAAATTTTACTGCCCTTAGATACAGCTATGACACTGATCGACTCTAATTAGGCAATTTCTTCTAGGCTAACTTAAAATAGTAGGCAGTATACTTGTATTAAATGTTTTTATTGGTACAAGAAATGCCTAATTTCCATTCTATGAAATAAAACTCGTGAAATATTCTGTTAATGAATTAACATACTTTTACGTTAAGACGGGGTTGCTAACCCTTGAAGCAATACTTAAGATGATTATTAAAATCTCATCTGTCTATTGATGGCAAGCGGAGCTCAGACATTTAATACTTATAAATCCCTTCAGATGGCCAAAATTTTAATTTAATATTTCAATGACAAAATATATTTGTTTGATATTTGAATAGACATTTTTCTAAAAGCTCAAGACTATTTCTAACGTTTTTAATAAAAGAACATAAATATCAAATGTTCACAAAATCATGCCAAATTCTTATCAGCAGTTAAAGTTTTAAAGTAATAAGTAGGTCCTTTTATACAAAAAAATATTTTTATTAACACTGTATGCTTGTTTGTTACCAAACAAGCATACAGTAAGCTGATACTAAAGCCTATGATCGCGATATTATGAGTCTCTTAAAAAACAAATTAGGTACCTATTAGGAAAATAATGGCAGAGGGATATATTAAATACATATGTGATGTTTTAGAACTTGCCAGTTAAAGGCGTGCCAGTGGTTGGTGCTTCTCTGAACAAGCCATCATATTCATCTATATTACTTAAAATTATGTAAGTTACACTTACATTTTTATGATGGCACAAACAGTGTCTGTAAATTAATATATGACATTTTTACCTCCTTACTAATAACCTACTCGATAAAGCTTGAACTTGCAAATCGATCTATATTTAGAAATTTTATTCTATGATTTAGTTTGTTTTCCTATCCTTAATTATATTCGGGCACGGGTTGGGGGTGCTTAACTTGTTGTTTACTTAATTCACGCCACAATAGTGGCGGTAAGACCTGTTTTTGAGGAGTGGCTGGAGAGGCGACATGGCGCCCTCACCTTCCGGCTGACACAGGTAATGACTGGCCACGGTTGTTTTGGCCAGTGCCTGTGTCGTATACGCCGGTTGTCACCACTGCGGCGACTGCCGCGACGTTGTTGTGGACACGGCGCTGCACACTTTAGTGGATTGACCCGCCTGGGCATCGCAGCGCCGTGAGTTGATCGCAGCAGTCAGATTGGTTGTTTTCTCGCTCCCGGCCGTAGTTCAGTCTATGGTCCGGAGTGAGAGGTCATGGAACGCCATCGCCTCCTTCTGTGAGGAAGTTATTTCCATCAAGGAGGCGGCGGACTGGGAGAGGGAGTGCTTAAACCCTCTTAAATTCCTCTTATTTTAAAGTAGTGGTGACCAAAGGGTACGTCTTATCGCGTAGTGGCCTGCCGTTTCATACGGTGGGCCGAAACCTCGACGGGGTCGCGACTGCATGTAAAAATGATTCGCGCGGCCTCACTGATTGCGGTTTTGTCGAGGAACACCGTGGTAGCTTTAGTTGGTATTACCGGGAGGTCCATTCTTATCATCATTACCATCTCTGTTTTACCCCAGTGAGTTCAACATAGTTCCTCCACCCGCCCCAGCGGAGGGGTATGCGTCAAAGCATAACCACAGATAAAAAAAAACCTTAATTATATTAATACAAAAAATATTCAGTTCAGCTTTTAGAAGTAAAATCCAGTGAAAACTATTAAATATTTTCTATATATTACCTGTCAATAGCTATGACGTTTTTGCTTAAGATTTTATTATCGTCATCATTATCATCTCAGCCGAAAGAAGTCCACTGCTGGACATAGGCCTCCCCCAAGGTTTTTATCGTTTGTACATATTTCAAACTGTTGATATCCCGAAAATAATAAGAAAATCAATTTATTTATAAAATGTATTTAATCTGCCACTTGCACGTGGATTGAAATACAGACGGGTTTTATATTACACTTTCTACGTAGTAGTACTTACAACATATTATTTTATAAGTACTAGCGTTTTCTAAATGCCAGTGAAGACGTGTGCTTACGAACGGTTGTAAACTGAATAGTTTCATAAGTTATACTTGTCAAAATTTCATGAGAAGAAAGTAGATACGAGTATATACTTCTGCCGAATTTTAGGAGATACTTTTCTTACTTAGCTATATCTCTATCGTAAAAGCACATTTTTAACCAAATTATTACTAAATGTATATAATTATACAGTTGCCAAAGTAGTAAGAAAGAAGAACCGACGGCATCGGACTTGCGATCGAGAAGTCGTGCGTTCAAATCCCACCCATTGCACTACCGCCATATATTTATTTGCTAGTAATCTGTGAAAAAATAACGTACATATATATATATATATATATATATATATATATATATATATATATATATATATATATATATATATATATCGCAATGGTCATGTATACTTCTGAAATGCTTAGATGGGTAACCCTTACTTTTAACTATCTATGCTTTAGGAATGATGATGACCAATGAAAAGGAGGGTCCGCCTATTAGACATATATCGAGATTGTTGATTAGCTGTGTTGCTAATCAACAATCTCTTATCAGAGACACATTGATCTGGTAATCGAATGTGGCACAAGACGATAATCGTCGTCATACCGTATAAAGACAAACTTATACCGAGGGACCAACGGGGTAGTCCAGGCCAAAAGTAATCAAACTACATATTTCTAATTTATTTATATACCTACTAGCTTTTGCTCGCGGCTTCGTTCGCGTAAAAGTCGGTTATGTTAGTAACAGTACTTTAAAAAAACAAACCGAGCAAAAAATCAAATCTTTTCTATTTATAATATTAGTAAAGATTTACTGCCTCGGTGACACAGTGGTAGTGTATGCGATTGCTGTGCATGAAATCTCAGGTTCTAACCCGGGTCGGCAGAAGTGTCATTGGTTTTTCTGTCTAGAAATTGTCAAAAGCAGCACGGCAGCTTATCACGTGAGACCAAAAACTGTAACTGGCGATTCGTGAGTATTTTGCACCTATGCCTACCGCTTCGGGAATCATTCATGTACCTATTATTTATTTATTTTTAGCTTGTACCGTCCCACTGCAGTGCAAAAGCATTTCTTGGATCTTTCCACTTCTTTCTGTCCAGCGCCAATTGTCTCCAATCCCGGTTGAACGCATCCAATTCATCCCGCCATCTCATTTTGGGCCCGCCGCGGGACCGTTTTTTTGGTGCCCAGTATGTGGTGATTTTTTTCCACTTCTTTTATTATATATTTTGGCTCCATCTGGACCATGTTGCAGAGTTGATAAAAGCGGGCGATGATCCTTAGAGTCAGAATTAGTGCTGACTCGATCTTTAGGCATGGTTTTATAAAAACTCACTTAATATATGTAACATAATAATTTTATCAGCAATCAACAACGGACAGTAATGAATTATTAAATTAACATACAATTACGAGTCAGGTGTGATCTGTATCACGATTAAGAGGAGTTGACGGAACAAGTGCCTCGAACAGAATGCCCCCGACCGATCAATCGATCAGTGGTTCTTCTCGTAGACCCCTTCGGGGTCTCGGGGTAACCAGACTAGGCCTTGGGCCTGTCTTGGTGGTGTTCGTCGCCACCTGCTAAAACAGGCGGGTCACTGGGGTGGGCCCGTGTGGGCCCGTTGGTCAGTCCGGGTCGTCAGAGCCGGTGGGTAGCGCAACTCGAGGTCCAGCCCACAAAGGTGAGTCCCCGCGGGCGACCAATATGCCAGCAGCGCTTGGTTCGTATCCGATGGGTCCCTCCTGCACTTGGCGAGGTCGAGCTCCTCGGGGAGGGTTTTCCGGAGAGCGCCCGTCAGCCAACATCAGGGAGGGGCATCACGTAGATCCGGTGAGGGTTGCCACGGAGACGAGGTCTCGCGGCAGAGCCATCTTGTCCATCGGCGCGCACGAACAGGTTGGTGCTCAGGCGTCTCACGAAGTCGTCCAAGCTCTCCATGCACATGTCCCTGGAGATCGGCCTGTGCCGCACGAAGCGAGGGGCATCGGTGATAATGCGGAGCGCAAGCGACTGCTGCGCACGCAACCGGCGGCGGTTCATCTCAGAGGTGAGAGCAAACCAAGTCGGGGCAGCGTAGGTGAGTCGGCAGCGGATCTTGTACACGCCGAGCTTTGCACGGAGCGGTAGTCGGGACGATAGCACGGGTCGCAGGAGGGCGCGCGCTGTGCGCATTTGGACGACTACGTTGTTGACGTGGGGCTTCATGGAGCGGGCGCAGTCGATGGTCACGCCTAGGTATTTCACCGTCGTGGACCATTCGATGTTCTCTCCCATGAGCTTCAACTGCGGCAGGGCTATGCTGCCCATGGAGATCGCCTGAGTCTTCGTCACGTTGACCGTCAGTCTCCAGTCCTTCAGCCAGCTGCTTCCCAGCTGCTGTGTCTAGGGTGCGCTGCAACTTGGTCACCGCGTGATCACCGTTCATCGATGTCGCGATGTAGGCGGTAAAAATATGAAATTGCTAAAGCCAAATAAAAATACGTATTGCAGTTGACGACTACATTTTCAATAATCAGTTTTGTATTTGGTAAACAATGATTACAAATTGTATAGTTGGCTAAAAGGAATCATTAATTTAATGAATATGCTATGCGTTCTATGACAAATATATCTAGTGGAATATAAATTAATACAATCCATGTGTCGTAGACAAAAATCAGCAACTAAGGCAAGAGCACATAAAAATTAAGTGTAATAATTTAATAAAAAATAAACAAAAAAACTTACATAAATAAAATTTATAATCATACGATTATAAATTTTATTTATGTAAGATTTTTTTCATAATTTATTTTATTATTACACTTAACAATGCATAAAATTTGTTCACTTTGTTTATAAAACAATTATTGCACTTAGGATAAGGTATCGCAGGCGACTTTAGAAAATTTTAATAACGGAGACAATGAACACTCTTAAATCTCGGTACAAGTAATTGTAAATCAAACAAATTATTTTTATAACCACATTTCTAAACCAGCAATACTCGATACAATACCAGTGGTGAGACAATCATTTTTAACATTGCACTGTTCGTGCAATCTATTAAAGATACGTAAACTAATCCTTAAGTCACTTGTCTACGTTACCTCATTAGTATTCACCATGATGATTCCAGAAAGAAATTTATCTCTGCGATAAAACCTGAGTATTTACAGTAACTATATTTATTTTTCTTTCTGTTCTTAATTTTCTACCAATCATTTTTTAAGATGCAATACATAATTATCAAGCTTTAAAACAATATTAACCTGTCTTAAAGTAAAAAGTGTTTCAACAAACTACACATAAATATTCCAAAACAAAAACAAGTTAAGCTATAAAATTAAATAGTCCTATTAATCTTTCGTTGAACAGAAATCATACACGATCACAGCCTGAGTTCGACGTACACGTACGTTTTCTGAATACGCACTGAAAGTGGCTCTACCTACCTCCGTCCTTCGTCCCGAACCTCTCTACGTGATGGAGGCTGTGTGACGAGAATCGAAAATAGGATCGGAATGTTTTGTGGTTATTTCGATTGAACTCCGAAAAGGGGTACCTACACTTGAAATTTCAAACCGATCCGCGACCAGTTTTCTCGTTAAGCATAGAGTATTCCCTCAGGTAAAAGGCTGTTTTCTTCCCGATATAAAAGGACGAGTGGGTTTTAGTTAACTTTGGCAGGTTTATTTATGGTACAGTATAATAAAAAAGAAAACTAATTTTGGGTAAAGTAATAAACATTGTTCCCTTTTTTAGGATTCCGCAATGGATGTGGGTTAAATAAGATGCCATATGATATTCAGCCACGCGTTTGCTTTTGTTTCAAGGTTTTGCTTTTCTTTGTTTACATAAAATTATTTATTTTCATTAAAGTACAGGAATCTTTTTGAATCAATAGTATTTTTGCAAGGAAAGTCAAACATGCATTTAAATATGTACGATGTTTGGTTTCGGATTGCCCGGACACAATATATTCTTTTGTCTTATTGGAATGACAGAAATGCTATGAATATTTCCGACCGCGGTTGCCCAAGAGCTTTTATGTATTCAATAATTAACTATCGCATTGATATTCGGACTCATAAAATCATTTATTATGCATAAGGGAAACCATGGCGAGATGAGCGGGACTTATGACGTCACACTACATCATTCGCAGCTGGGAAGGGTGTACCTAAATAAATAGCTACAAATATCATCAGTATAGAATGTTGTTGACACAACTCTGGCTGGGTATTATTGATGGCCATAATTTATCGCATTTGCCCCGTGTTCTAAGGGGAATGCGAATGAAATCACGAAAGTACCACCCCAAAATTTATGATCCCTCTCTGAACCTTTGATGACTACTAATTTTTCAACGGCATCTACCGAAAAAATTGACAGCCAAGAACTTTCTTTACCTACTTCGTCGACGAGGTATAAATTATTAATTGTAGCCGATTTTATGTAGGGTAGCGTGATTGATGATAGGAATGAAAATCGATGATAATAGCAGTAAGCCAACGAGCAACTTGGTACGTATTTTTGGAACATGTTAGTAGTTAGTAACATTTATTAGTCGTGCACGTGTAAGTTGGTAATATGGAGGCAATAAATCATAGATAACGTGACGTGTCAATATAAATACGACTGTGCAAATTAAAAGTATGTATATGCCATCTCCACATAGTAATCTTGGCCACCTATCTATAATATAAAAATAAGTCGGGTTTTCCTTCCTGATGCTATAACTCCAGAACGCACGAACCGATTTCCACGGTTTTGCATTCGTTGGAAAGGTCTCGGGCTCCGTGAGGTTTGTAGCAAACAAAATTCAGGGAAAATTTCACCGACCTCCACGCAGGCGGTGCCGCGGGCGACCGCTAGTCTATATATAATAATACGTGAAGCAAAAACTTTGTACCCCATTTTACAAAAATTGCGCGGTTGGAGGAGTGAATCCTAATATTTTTATAAAATATGCATTAGAAATACATTAAATTAATGAAAAACACTACACGCACACAGCCATGCATTTTACACAAGCAGTCGAATCGCGTTTGTAGTATTTCGGCATTGTTCGGTTGACTTCGTAGAATGCTTCGTAACTATGGTTACATACATATGTAACGTATGTGAAGTAGGTTTGATTATAAGGGTATTAAGTTATATACAATAAAACTTTAATAACGATCAAATTTAAAATTTAAATAATTTATGGGCGAATTTCGACCACTTGGCGACCGCTAGTATTCATTAAAATGTGACTTATTATTATTATATTATTTTTGTTTTGTAAACTAGAATCAGAAATTATACAAGTTTTATAGTTCGTCGCCAAATATAGGCTAGCAAATTCTGACTACAATAAAAAACACGCAGTACTCTATGGCAGACAAGACATGACTTACGATTAAGACAAATCGTAAAATCACAGTTACTTTGGGTCTCAGCTTATCAACTATTACCTATAGGGTAAAACATTTAAATTAAGAACACACTTTAACATATATTATTATATGCCCGCCTGTATTCTCAAGGGGTAACAGAAGTAGGATTCTTTGTTCCATATTTATATTTTGCTGCGTACCTATTGTCAGCTAGTGCGTCGTGTGTGTAGTCGTGCTTTACTGAAAATAATATTTTATAAGTAATAATATCAGCCTGTATTAAACTGTCCTACAGCTGGACATGGGCCTCTTTTCAGTAAGAAACGTTACGCCATAGTCCACTACGCAGACCCAGTGCGGTTTGACAGACTTCACAAATCTCGAGATCATTATGTAGAACTCTCAGACATGCAGGTTTCCTCATGATGTTTTCCTTCACCGTTAAAGCAATAATTAATTATCTAATACGCAGATTACTTCGAAAAGTCAGAGGTGGAGGAACCTTGGTATCAAACTCGATACCTCTGCGTGGCAGTCCAGTAGTCTCCCATTAGGCTATCGCTACCGTTAATTGGCTGAAAATAATAATAGAACTTAATTACGCGTAAATATATAGACACGCTGCGATAGCTCAGTGAGGAGACCAACAGACTGCAATGCAGAGGGTCTCGGGTTCGAACCCACGTCGTGCACCTCTGAATTTCGGAAATAATATGACATTTCGAAATTATGTGCGTATTGATTGACAATTATAGCCTGCTCCGTGCCTCGGAGAGCACGTTAAGCCCTCAGTCACGGCTGTCATGAATATCTATGGCAGTTGTTCTTGGGAAGTCAGTGCCCTATAATATCTTGACACTGGTATAACCTTAGGGTATCGTTAGCCTTCGGGTTGCGGAGGTCAGGTGGCAGCCGCTCCGTGTAAAAACTGATATCCAGTCAAATCCGGTTAGACTAGAAAAGCCGACCCCAAGTGACTTGGGAATAATAAAGGTTAGGGAGAAGATACATAGACACGCTCCTGTTATCCGAGAATATAGGCAGGCACTATGGATTTCCACTTTGTATGATTATTATATTTCTTTTTCCTTACTCTTATCGCGTACTTTTAGTACAGTCATTCGCTTAGGGTAAACTTAAACATTTAATTTTATAATTTCTCGAATCTGATCAAAGAACTAGGGCTTCTTTTATCGGCTGTTCCATTCACATGTTCATCTAATTAAAGTATACTTTTGCTTTTAAATTTTACTCCATTTTTTTAAATATTTCATTATTTATTTATGATAAAAGTTTTTAAACTTTCGCGATTTGTACACATACTTAATACGAGGAGAAGCCAACCTGGGGTCAGCAAACTGCCGGCATACATGCCGTATATAAAAGGAGTAACGGACAAAGTTGGAACAGCACTGAAGAAATACTCCATAAAGACTGTATATAGTCCGTTCTCCAAAGTAGTAAGCTATCTACGCACTCCAAAGGATGTTATCCCTTTTCAAACACCTGGCGTCTACAAGGTGGATTGCAGTTGTGGTAGTTCTTACATCGGACAGACCAAACGTACAATCGCTGAAAGGGTCAAAGAACATATCACAGCTGTCAAGAACCGGGTAGTAAACAAGTCCGCTATAGCCGAGCATTTGCTGGAGTCTGGACCAAACCACTGGATCGAGTTACATAAACCACAGGTTTTATCCACCGATCGTCACTATTACTCCAGGATAGTACGTGAAGCGGTTGAAATTAAGAAATATCGTAACTTCAACCGGGAGGATGGATACCGTTTGTCTACATCTTGGAATCCAGTCTTCAGCAAATGTAAACGTCGCCGTAGTGACTTAGGTAGCCAGTGTGTAGACGTTGTTAGTGTTGTGTGTCGAAATACCGACAGTGCGAATATAAATAATAGTGACCAAGTGAGGGTAGTTGCCGAAACCCGCACTTCACGAAGGCGCTGCTGAGCTCACATCAGTCAACCCGTGACCACGATCGATGCAAGTCGGTCGAAACGTCGGGTAATCAATAGGTATTTATTACCTTTTAAATACTTTATCGCGAGTAAGACCCGTTGTCTAACATTATATTAAGTATTTATTTATGGTATTATTTATTTTAAATTCTAGTTATACCTATTATTATTTGTATTAGTTCTATGTAAAATTGACAGTGAATGTTTTATTTTGTTATTATTTAATGTTCTATTAATAAGCGGATATGTCTTTTATATGCTTCTAATAAATTATGTTTTTAATTGAAATCTAATTCTACATTTAAACAAGATCAATATTAAACTTTGATTAGGTACTAACATCATCAATAAGCCAAAATCAGCTAGATAAATATATAAACTAAAACAAACAAAACAATTGCGGGACATATATTCCAGAATCTTATTAATAAAAGAGATCAAACGATTAGTATAATCAGATTGATCTCGCGCCATTCCGGGGCAGAACGTCTCTGCTGTCAAACGCCAATTCTCCTGCAACGAATGGACAACCGGGTTGTAGAAACCAATTTTCCTACTGACTAGATAAGTAGGTAAATACGTAATTTCATGGCGCATTAATTTCCAAGTAGATCATATAGTGGTCCGTCTGCGAATTTGCATTTGTTGTGTTGTCGTGTTTGAAGACGATTTTGTCGAATTTATTTTTGGACAAAATTCACTTAAGGGACGCTTTGAAAGAGCTAAACACGTTTAATCTACATAGATAATAGAGATTTGTTGGGTAGATATACTTACGTTACATTGTTGCGACTCGTTTTGTGTCCTTTAAGTTTGGATGTTTATTTTCTTTAAATGTTTCACTAAATATTTTTTGGGTAATTTAGTGAAATAACCATAACATTTGTTTTAGATAGACTTATGTACTTATTGTAGTAATAAATAGTGTTAAAACGAAATTAATGCGATCTTTAAAAGCTACTGGCTACTGCCATACTACATGTATCGCAGGAGCCTTTACAAATAACATCCAGACACCTAACAACCATTTGTAGATCACACAAATTTTTGTTTCGTGTGGGATTCGAACCCACAACATGCGGTGCAGTAGCAGTCGTGATATAACCAGATAAACCAATATACCATCTACGCAGTCAACTTGTGAAGTAAATTATAACTATGTTAGATACTATAACCGCGAGTAAGAAAAGGCGCAGTCCTTAAGAGTAAGAATAAGTTATTAGAAAAGGGCGACTAACATACTAAAATCAGTATATATCTTTCTCGTTTATCCAAATAAACATCAGTATTTACATAAATTATTTCTTAATTGTGGTTACCAGAGTAACCTAGTAACACAGTTGCTAATTAATTGAAATGTTTTATATGTAATTACATGATTTAATTATTTTCGAATATATTGTTGAATATTCGTGTATTCTGATGCCTCATTTCAATTGTCACTACATGGTATATAGTTCCTGGATTTTATGTGCTCTTAAATCTACGACTCGAGATCTATTCTCGAATTACACAAAATTACACCATAACTTTTATTCGACTTGGAATCGAATCTTGTACTACATACACACAACATCATCTAGCCCAAACTAAGCAGAGCTTGTACTATGTATACTAGACAATGGATAAACATACATATATACTTTTTTTTGTAAATACATACATATTATACATAGAAACACCCAGACCAAGACAAACATTCATGTTCATGCACACAAATGTTTGACTTGTGCGGGAATCGAACCCGCGACCTCAGGCGTGGCAGTCAGTTACACTAACCACTACGCCATCAAGGCCGACAATCTAAACCTTCACATGTAATTAGACTGCACGGATGGCGTAGTGGTTTAAGTGGCCGCCGGTTCGGTATCAGGTTCGAATCCCACACGGGACAAAAATTTGTGTGATACACAATTATTGTTCCGAGTCTGGATGTTCTTTATGTCCGTTGTTTGAATGTTTGTAAATTCCCCAGCGATGCAGGCAATATTCCTATTGCGGGAATAATTCCTAGTATTTTTTAACAAGAGAACAACAAGAGACTATTTATACAAAAGAACCACACATACACAACTACATTATACATGAAATCTACATGAAACAGATAAATTAAAACACACAGTTCGAAATTAATCGTGAACATTAACAAAATTAACTCTTGAATGTACACAGGCGAAATTGCATGTACGAGTATATTATGTTCGATTTATTCGAGTCTGTGTCTGATAGAACTGTCTGACATATGCCTGATGACCTGAACAAGCGTTATAAATAGACACATCGAGTTACAAATAATCGATATCGGATGGAACAATTAACTTTGAAAATTGATGTGGCACTATTGTCAAGCTTTATAAGTCGTAATAGTAGCACGAATGTCGTTAGATCCTAACTAATATTTTGAATGCGAATGTGATTTTGTTTGTGACGCTCTTACGCCTTCATTGCTTGACCGATCATCATACATTTTCGTTTACACGTTTTCAGGTGTATAGGAATGAACTAAGGGTACCTTTCTTCCTTAAAAAAGTACTTATCCCGAAGGATAGAAAATTGAGATGTTACGCAAGCGGAACCACGGTCAATATCTAGTACAACAAATTTTTTACTCTGTTATAATGTACCCTGTTATTATTTATTAAGTTTAGGATAACTATGAAAGATATGCTTATCTTTGTCGCACGTCAGAACTTTAACAGTGAATGTTTTCATTCCAGCAAATATTTTATAAGGTATGTTCATGCTTAATATTACAATGTAAACTTTTAGTGATGGAGTACCCCATGGCGTACGTGCTCCATATTAGTTTTAAACAAATTAGCTGCTTTGAGTCTAAAACAATAGTCTGCGCTGCGTTTAGCATTATGACATTTTTTTTATTTATCAACCAACTCACCGTTAATCATTTTATAGCAAATAAACTTTGTCTTACGAATCTCCATAAAGAAAATAAAATTTATTTCGTCTTTCGATACGGATATTACAATTATATTTTGGAATAAGAACTCGAAATCTTTTTTATTATATGTGGCTAAACTGCGCTTATAATTTTTCATAGTAATACAATTATATACATAAAAAGTTAAGAAGTTCAAACAATTAAACAACTTACTCCATAAACAACGTGAACCGGCACTCCTAGTCTAAATAAGATTATTGTATAGCTATAAAATATTAAATAAGATGGTAAAGTGAGAAAATAAAATCTGTAATCAGAAAGTGAAAATGTGTTTATGTGATTTTTATAAGGCTATAAGTACACACGGAATTATATGTTAAGCCAAAACTTTTATACATTACAGCTAACGCATATATATGTTTCTTTTGACCTCAAGTTTAAGTTTCTTCTTCTTATGTTTGCAAAACCATGTTTATCAACCAGTCTCAACATTGAATAAAATTACATTATCAACGAACAACGCATTGATATAGTTATAATCTCGTTATTGCTGTTATTTATATCATATTTATTAATAGTCTTCCTAGAATATTCTTCTGCAAAATTAATTACGTTGCCGAAATAATTCAGATTTATCGTTCAATGTTGTAGCTCATCGGCGCTGTCGTGCCGATCATAAACACGAATTATTAATACCGTGAATTGAAAATGAAATGATCAGACGCTGATCATGTGCAGCTTGGTGCAATCATTACAGTTTTTAATTGGAGTGCAATTAAATTCGATGCTTTATTATTACGCCGAGTAAACCTTTTTACGTATGAGTAATCATTTTTCCTTATACATATTTGTTTTTTTAATACTGTGGGCGTGATTTTGTATTTCAATATTATAGAAATGGATGTCTGCTGTTACATTGACGTATTGTGTATAGCTACGAGATGCCTGATAAAGTTGTATAGTCCTAAATTTTTTTAATGGACTATTCTTAATATTTCTTTTTAAGTGTCAATATTTGGTGCAAACTTATTATATTAGTATTTCTTTGGTGGATGATCATAATCATTTACCGTATGAAGGAATATTTTAATAGAGATTTAGATGGATGGATGGTACAAACTGCCAATTATTCTGTGGCACTGTGGACCGTGGTACCTACGTCATTTCATTAATTAGAATAAATAGCTACTTTTATATTTTTATTAAGGATTGTTTAGACAAAGATCAAACAGGTTACATATTTTATCATTTTTGAAATTTAATACGTACGTATTCTGAAACTTCCATACATATTATCAGGTCTATTAATGTACCCAGTCTTCAAATGCCAGAATTAATTTAAATCTATTGTATCTGGGCACCGGTATGCCGCTGCGGCTCAATACGTTAAGTAAATATTATAATAATAATATTGTCATAAGTCTTATAATTAATTACCATAATCACAGCAAAGTTTCGCTAGTAAATACATACGTAAGCAACGATAGATTTGATCGAGACGACAGTTAGTTATGACGTCATGACAGCGAGATAAATGTTTCCGCGTTGCCAAAGTCTTGGCAAAGGCCCCAGACGTGGAATTATTACTAGTAAAACAACCGTTCTGTAGATTTTGTTTACCCAATTTGGATTATCCCGTCCGACTGTTGATTGGGTAGTTTAGGATTTAGATTTGCGAACAAAGTTTCAGACTTTAATGGCTTAGCTATAAGATAAAATGTATATGGATTGTTATTAGTACAGAGCGAGCTTAGTGTTAAAGAAAATACAAACGGGTAAATATAATCCCTACCCCTATACAATCAACTTATTTACAAATTCACAACAAATACAAAAATACATCTTAAGCATTATTACGAAGCTTATTATATCTGAATCATATTACGATAAGAATAGCTCAGCTATCAAAATAATCATTTGACACTACTACACCGAAATGACGTCGTGAATGTGTACAATGTTTCTGTACCACATATCGGTCCGAAATACAATAAACGCTAAACAAAATAACTTATTGCTGTAACAGGAAATATCGTAGGCAGCAGCACTTTTAAATATCTATTAAATGATCTACTGCCAGGATAAAAGTTTTCAATTTTGTTTAACTACGTATGTTCAATAGGTTAACTACTGCGAATCTAACTCCATCGTAGATGTAGCATTACAACGATATCGTCTAAGAGTTTACGTAAAATGAATTCGACATTTACACAAAGGGATACTAGAAATTCTCGGGGCGACAGAATTGACATTCGGGCGAGCCTGTGACGCGTGTCGGTGCCGCTACGAGCCTCTACGAGAATCTACGAGGTGCTACGAGCCGAGCATACGAATGACTACATCGACAACCCGTAGCGCCTCACACAACCGAATTGAATTTAATCAATTTTGAATTGTTTTAAACTGCTAGGCTTGAGTGATGTCTTAAAAAAATTATGAAACTTGTAACATGACCCTTTTTATTCTCTATAGGTTTGGCAGCAGTCGTCATGCATACATAGTTACTAACAGGAATATGAAATTGTTTATACTCTGAATCGGTTCTTTATATTAAATACATAGGAATGCAGGTCTAGTAACTATTTTAAGATATACGATAATGTGCTTGTAGACGACACAAGTAGTAGTCACGAACTCATGCGTAAGCTATTTGCGTGGGCTACATGCGGGAGACAGTCGCGGGTTATTCGAGCGGTTTACTCGCGCGGATCTTTAACTTATAATTATAAAATATAATGTGGCTACAGAATTAAATATATCAACAACCTGAACACTGTGCACTGGCAGTAGCGAAACAGCCGGTTAAGTCATCCGTAAATTCGTATTTTTGTAGGATATACAGCTCCTTACGTCATCAACAAAGTATTATCTGGTAACAAAACAACAAAGTATTATAAGTCAGTATTATCTGATAGCAAAGTCAGGTTTTTTTTTATGGCTTATGGGGCAAACTGCCATACGGATCGCCTGATGGTAAGCGATTACCACCACCCATGGACACCCGCAACACCAGAGGAGTTACAAGTGCGTTGCCGGCCTTTTAAAAAGGAGTACTCTTTTTTCTTGAATTGTTGAAGGTCGTATTGGTCCGGAAATACCGAAGGCGACCGCTCATTCCACAGTTTTGTTGTGCGAGGCAGAAAATTCCTGGACAAACGCACAGTTGTGGTCTGCCAACCATCTGAATGATGGGAATGAAAATACTGTCGCGTAGGCCGACAACGTAAAGAGGTGGCAGGGATCAGTCCAAACAATTCCTTGGAGCACTCCTCATAGTAAAAATGATTGAAAATGCATAGCGAGGCCACATCTCTACGCAGCGCCATGGAGTCTAGCCGATTTGAAACATCCTGGCAGTCGACGATTTGAGTCACTCTCCGTTGAATGCGGTCCAGAGGGATAAGCTGGTACTGGAGTGCCCTGCCCAAAGATGAGAACAGTATTGCATGTGAGGCCGAAGGCAAGGCTTCGAAAGAAGTGCTTTTTGCCAAACAAGATCGAAGGCCTTCGCTATATCCAAGGTCACCGCCAAGGCCCTTTGTCTCGATCGCCTGAGCCCAAGTTGTATGACGAACGGAGGCATTAATAAAAAATACAAAACACTGGCCAGTTTCTACAACAGTAGACAGTGGCTACTATGATTGCCACTTATTTAATAATATTTGTCATTATTTCAAGTACTTCCATCACATTGTTTATTGTACTTATAAACTGGTATCCACCTGCACTTTATCCACGCGACTTCCATGACATCTGTTCTGCATCAAATTTATACATGTTCCAAATTTTATCTAAATTCGGTTCAAGCGTGAATGAGTAACAAATATCTTCACAAACTTTTACATTTACAATATTAATAGGAGGAATGCTCAATTTGATATAATTTGTCTATCATCATGAAGATAAATTACTCAAAGAGAAACACAAATGCTCTCAATACGTTAAGACCATTAAATAATATGTCAAGAACTTAACATTGTTAGTTTAAGCCAATATATCAGCTAGATACATTACGAGGGCCTAGTATAGTAATTCCTGTACTCCTACACAACTTTTATGACTTATTACCTTATGAAGCTTGGCTATCTGTTATACTACGTAAGTACTTTTACTTTGAGAACTAAGAAGTATATCATCATAATGTTTATATTATTTATATACATACATACTAACGTGGATTTCTGCCTGGGTTTTCTTGATGCAGTGGGCAGGGTTGTATTATTTCAGCGAGTCTATAACAATTGGTAACTAACCCATTGTGGTTTACCGAGGGCAGTTCTCAACTACAAGTTCTTTTAAAAAATGTTTAAATATTAACTATCAAACTTCAGCTTAGCTGTATTTTATATACTTAACTAAGTCAAAGTCGGAAATTATTTCTTCATTTAACTAACAAATTAACACTTATGAACTACAAAATTTAAAAAAGTTACTGTACTGACTTCCCATTAAAATGTCAAATCAAATCGAAAAGAACTAAAACATTATCTCGATTAACGTGTCAAAATCAAATTCATATCAAGCAGTTTAATTGGCTCTTGCCAATGCAAATCACAGCAGGTGATATGGGATTGACCGTATTTTACCTAATATTTGTATTGATGCGCCATTAAGATACTGGGTTATTGTTTTTACCATAGTGAATAACAATCCGGCTGCTATAGGCTAGAAAAAGCCTTTTACATAGGTATAAGGTATCATTCGAAATATAGGTGTGAAATACAGAATTTACATTACATGATGTCAAAAGTTACCCACGCGAAATAAGTTTGAGATAGCAGTTTAGCAATGTGTTCAACGTCTGAATAGTTTTCTCAAGCTAAGTATTTTCGTACTCGAGTCAACCGTTATGACTTTTGAGATATGATGAGCATTTATATTTTATGTAAGTATCTACCTTTTTAACCGTATATACATTTATAAGTGGCCCAGCAGTAAAGTAGGTATGTTATTTTTTGTTCTGTAGATTTATATAATTAACAAAGCTGAGCGTTGATGTTCATTTAAATCTTTGTTAAAGGCGCAATATTTTTATTTCATTCTGAGAGCCAGTTTTGGTAATAAAAGCTGTTAAAATAAATATGCGATCTAGTTTTTAAAGTAGATCAGATATTAATTTTTAACAGTTAACATGTCAAATGTGAACTCAAATAATATTTAATTTAATTCAAATTTTAAGTATACCATTTCGATATAGAGACTAAATCGGACTAAACCCATCAGACGAGCCACCTTTTCTACCATTCAAGAGTTAAGTTCTATCAGTTTAAAAACGACCGAATAGGATACAATAGTAAAGTATATATCGCGTATATTTTGCCAGCTGTATTTGAGTAATATGTACTACGTACACACTTTCTTCATTTTTAAATTTTAATTTAAGAAAGCTCGACTGTCATATTAGTACTCACATTTACGCTCCTTAACTAACAAAGTAGTCTGCAATGATTTATCTTGATAAATATTTTCCCTATGTTGCCTCTCTTGACTCTAAACAACAGTTTTTCTGTGCCATAAAAGTATTTTCGATAAATGGCAATAGAGGTTGTGCCGGCCCCTCCTTTCATATATGCATAACATTTTATATTCCAGCTTTTGCCGAGCAGAAAAGAAAAATCTATTTAGCTTCGACCTCATTACTGCACTAGGTCGTCATTCAACCGAGTTCACATTATCTATTCTGTAAAAATATCACATTGAAGAATATTAAAGGCCTTTTCGATGTTTATTCTTTCTGAATGTTTATCTTCGTGAATATTCATGTTTTCTGTTTCTTAGGTAGTGAGAAAGAACGTATGTTTTTTGTGGCAAATGTTGAATAGTATGATGATTTCAAAATACTCTTATCAGTTTAATTATATTATTTTACTTAACGTTAAAATATTTTTTTATTCAGAGTAGGAAATAAATATTTTATAACCGCTAAAACGTTTCACAGAACAAAAGCAAACGGCCTCAAAAATCGAATAAATTCTTAATTCAAAAACGCGGCTTTTCCACATCGCCTTTACATTTATAACCCCAATTTCCATCAAAGGAGCAGAAACGACCCTCGAAGAAAATCTGCCAGTAAAAGAGCGGCGTGCAAATTTAATAATGCATGTTTCGGCAGATTTCCGTACTCACATAATGCATTTTGTGACGTCACATTTCCCGATGTTTGCCTCCCCTTCTTATTTCTCAAGTGCTAAATGTATTAGTTCTGCATCGAAACACTATTGTGAATCGTCTCATAAATAACACTTTACTATTGGGGTATTAGTAGGGGAATGTCCAGATGTTCGGCGATAATAAAGTAGCGAGTGAAAAGTAATTTGTTAGAGTACATGCGTTTTGAACTGAATGCATCTTTACGAAGATTTATTATGTGAAAACCACACGCATATCGATTGTTCGTGTACTTTAACAAATGAGTTCGTCAATCCTCTTTTACGACGTAGTGATTACGAAAATACCCTATCTTTCCCCATTAACAATACTCTTGTAGGCATACACATGCCACACGTTGAAAAGGCGATAAGTATTTTATTTATTCAGCGTTAAACGTAGGTCGTATTTTAACGAGACACTCGTAACAAAGAACAACCTATTTCCCATATTTTTCCAAGCAAATAAGAAATGCTTCCTTCAAAATGATATTGTTAGACATCCACACAATAATAAAAGTATCTCGCCCTTATTGTGAGAAAAAAATCTAATATTCAAGACTTATATTCGAGTGAGGCACTACACAAATATCGTAGGTGTATTTGTAAATGCAAAACTAAACACCTGAGCCCTTGTTGTGACGACAGCGACGTACAAAGCGGACAAGTGAATGCCATTACTTATATTCTTTCCAAAAAATATTCCGCTCCTCAAATTTGGGAAGGGAACAAATGCTCTTAGCAATGTGGTACGGTAATGTACGCCGGCCCCTTGAATTTTTCATTCCCTTGTGGCTCGACAACTAAGCATTACAAAAATTGCGTCATATTTCTTTTCCAACACATACCAGTACCGGGAATAGTTAGGAGAATTTCTGTTTCACGAACTGTGAGCGCCGTCTTCAACTGATGCTAATTATTTTTGTAAATGTTGAATGTGAGTTTCGGTGACAATTAATGAGTAATTGCTCTTTGACATCGCGCCTCATTGTGAGTTTAAAACAGTGTCTTTTTGTCGTTATTTCTCATCTTGTTGTTTATCCACGTACCTAATTACATGTTTTGCATACTTTATGGTATTGGAATGTTGGAATGGAATGGAATGTTATATTTTTAATGTTTTCTATTTTTATATACTTATTTGAATAAAATGGTGGTAACCAAACGGTTAATTAAATACTTAATCCTTATTAAATGAACTGTCACTATACATCCCCTTCGGTTGTGATTAAATAGCAGTAGGTTTCTGGCGGACCAGGCTAGTGTCGGTCGGGTCTCGGATACGATTCTCTGGTTATGCAAGGCGCGTTTTAGAGGTACTTTTAAAAAATAGAAGTCTTTAGGACTGATTTCTAGAATTGTTTACGACACGACGAGATAACTTTCAAAATATAGGTGAGATGCGTCTCTTCCTAAAACCTAATAACTACATATGGATGTCATGTAAAGTTCGACATATTTGAGTTCCATGGTTGGTAATACAACAATATACATTTTTAAATTTAGCATTTCCCTTCATCTTACTTTGCCAAGACAAATGTATGGACATTATCAATTAAAGACAGATCTACAATAGTGATAATTAATTAATTAATCCCTAAGTAATTGATCCCTTTGTCAAATAATAGTCCCAAGTAAATCTAGCCACTTGTGACTTCTATTACAGAATCATTAGTAAATAAAACAATGGAATTAGTCGTCTTTTTTAACCGTTTTCCTTTTATGCAATAATCTAAAAATATATAATGTTAATAGCGCGAGTTTCATGAAGGAATTATAAAGAAAAGTATGTGTAAAGAGAATCTATATCTAATCTATATAATCTAATCTGTGGTTATTTGTGGTTATCAATATTTAATTGTGGACCTAGCTCCAAATACAAAAATGCAAATTTTAATGTCATCTACGTACGTCTCTCTGTTATTATTAAAAATTATTTAATAAAAAGCATTTAAATTTTAACCTCTAGTCAAAGTAAAAAATATTCTTTAATTAAAGGCACAAAATAACACACATGAAAGTAAAAATCTATTGGTTAAAGAATATATTAGGTTACTGAAGAACACTACATTACATATACATATATTAGTTGCTAGGTTTAGGAAAAGGTTTATGAGAAGAAACTTTTTTAAATCGCCAATTTAATATAACAGTATTTTATAACAAGGTATTGCAGCTGTTATACCATATATATTACTGATTATATAGATGAATATCAGAATATAAAAAAAGGATAAACCAATTTATTTAGCTATACATAAAAGGTAATAAAGCTATCAAAATGTAACCACAGAGTTTAGTGCATATCAACTAATAAAATAGCTTGTTTAGATTAGTCGAGTCAAAATTGCCTCGGTTGTGAATTAACGAATAAACATCGTTGAAGTTATTTGGTGAATTCGGTTGTAAAGTTACCGCCACTACTGCAATACGCAACCCTTAAATTCAGCTGACGCGTAAACTTTGCCTCAACTTTCCATCGACGTAAGTTATGTGAGCAGCAATTAAACTGCCGCTTGCATAAGCAGCAGCTTTATTAGTTGCGTAACGTTTTTATTTTGTGCTTACTTTTCTAATGAGTGTTGTCATGAGGTTTCGCGTTGCCGGGATCGGACAAAGTGTTATTGAGATTTGCTATCAAAGAATTTTTAGTAGCACCACGGAGTCTAAAACCTTTTCCGGTAATAAGCTTGCCCCAATTACGTAGGACTTAAACCATAGGCGGTGTTATACGGTGTAGAGGCAGTATATGTATAATATACTATACATATATATATGCACTTTGTTTGACTCAGTAGGTATTCCAAGACAAGACATCATGCATAGCAGTCACATGCATTGCCACCGAGGCAGTCATAGGCTACATAATTTTTTTAAACTACTTAGCTTGTGAACAGTTATATCTATATCTGATGATGAATAGTCATCCTATCGGCACTTTGCGGTTTACGTACTTTACGTGGCACTAGTATTTCAAATGTACACTGATCGTCAAGTGAGTAATCTACTTTTATAAGATAAAAGTACATTACTCACTTGACGGTGATACCACACTGGTATAAATCTTTTAATTAAGTGATCTAACAGCAAAAAGCATGAACTAAATATAACAACAAAGTTCAAGATTCTCAGTCTTCATTGTGTGCGCGCCTAATATATAAGTTCTCATCAATAAGTGAGAGCTGGGTGGTTTCTTCGAAACAGCCTCATCCATCAATATACATACCGATGCGGGTTTTTCTACCGAGGTATTTGTTTATTTATAGTTTTTTCCCGTTAGGCTGTTATATGGTGCCTGTACGGTATATGTTAATTTATTTTCAAATATATTTATAGTATAAGGTAGGTCTCAAGAAAAGGTTAGGTTGAAAATCATGTTATTTGATTTCACAGAGGCCGCCTTGCCACTTGCAACGCTCGCAGTGTTCGTATAGGGTTCGATCTTCACACGAGACATACAAATGTGCGATCTATAAATATTTTTTTCCGAATTTTGAATAAACTACCATTGCTATGTATAAAAAGAATGACAGAAAGATTGACACTTTGTAATTTAAGAATTCAGGTTTATTCCTTTGGACATGTATGATTTAAGTATATTTACCCCACAAGATTGGACCAACCTGTGTCGAACGTGAACATTAACTGTATCAGGTTGACTATCGTCAGCTTAGCTCCACCTACATTTAGTATAGGATTCGCCAACTCACTTGGTACCTAATTCTATAAACCTTCAAAATATCAGTACTTCGACACAATACACTAACGACGTCTCCACTTTAGGTAGAATAATATGCTTAAAACTAATACTTCTTAAGATAGAAAAAGCATACAATCTCAAACAAAACAAATATTTTTGCAATCATTTTCTTTATCTTTCAGTAATTTAAAAGGGCGAATCGTTTGCTTGCGTTGCACAAAAGTGGTATCTGATTTAGCTCACCCCAACAGCGAAACTCCACAAACCCCCGATCATCTTAACTTCATTGGCTACATAAATTGTTTTTATCTACTTTACCTCTGATATTTACAAATGAGATTTTGAGTATTTTTTACCATTGGTGCTTACAACCCCAGGTTGTCAACATTTCTTGTATTCAATGACTCAGCTTTTTATTTTTAATGACTAGTACTGCATTTGGCTGCTTAAATTTCACTTTAAGCGATAAAAAGACTCATTGATGTTTTCCAAATAATATTTTTGTACTGTCTTGTATACAATGAATTAAAAATAAAAAGGACAAATTTATGCCACGGGTACAAATATTGGTTAAGCAGATACGAAGAATAGATTGAATAGAATTGTAGGTGGACAACACTGTTCCGTACGCTTATCATATCTGTTTCATGCGGCATGATGAAAGAGAATACTGAACTTAAATCAGTACGATATCCGTGCAGTGAAAACAATTACCATAGTTCAGTCTAATAAAAATATTCGTCTTCACGATGACGTTTAAATGGCCTCGTCGCTAACACCAATATGCTCCATCTAGCGTACTCTATTTGTATTCGAAGCAATTTTTTGTGTAAGCCACTGAATGGTTTACATCGTTTTTGTATTTATGTATTAGTATGAGGGTACATTACAAAGGATGGTAATAGAAAATATATTTATTAGGTAATACAGGGTCATTTAAATTAACCTCATGTAGCCGTCTAGCAAATGGCTCACGTACATAAAAAGGATCATAGCTATTAACACGTCGCAAGTTAAATTTTTCTACGCTTATTAGTAAGATAACCTAAATTACACGGACTAGAAGTCACGTATTGTTATTATCTAGTTATACAATAGCTGAGATCTGCTTTAGTAGATAACGTTGGAATTGGCCAGTGGAAAACGAATTTCATTGCTGGCAAAATGCTGAGGTAATTTCATGGAACATTTACCTCCGTCCAAGGGTAGTGTTTACAGAGCGTCCTCTGAAATACGCTTTAAGCCAGCTTCCAGTTTTGATGTACATCTTTATTTTATGAATAATGCATTTGTGTGAATATTATTTTCATGTGTGGGTAGATTCTTTCCAGCGGGTAAAGACAATGCGGTTTCTGACTAGATTTGCAAAGAAAGTGCTTTCAGAAATCCTCGGTGTGCATGGAATATAGCGTTGGCAAATACATGGAGTAATGTTCCTTTTACCATACTTGGCAAGGGGATTTGTTATCAGAATACTTGGAAACAAACATATTATGTACTTTGGCATTCTTGAAATTTGATACTGCAAAACTGTTTACTTATTTTCAAATTTATGAGTGACCACTCTGTATGTTTTTAAAAAACCGCAATATGCCAATTAAATTAATACTAGCGGTCGAAATTCGACAATAATTGTCAAACAAATTATTATATTGATAATGATATTATGTAACCATAGTTACGAACAATAGAACGACTGCGTGTGTGTATGCATGGTTGTGTGTGCGTAGTGATTTTTATTAATTTAATGTATTTCTAATGCATATTTTATATGAATATTAGGACTCGCACCTTCATCTCCATATAAAGTTTAACTGTACCAAATTTCATACTCCTCCGTCCGCGCAATTTTCGTAAAAAGGGGTACAAAGGTTTTGCTTCACGTATTAATATATAGATATATGTACATATATACGTACACTTCAATAGATTCAAGCCTGTTTCCTATAGGGTAGGTATATAAATATATTAATAAATAAATATTAAGTATTATAATCTTTCATACAGCAGATAGGTGTGTATTTATTCTTTAATGACGGGTCTGAAGTATTTTCAAGACCAACGGTATGTTTAAAGAGTGATGTATAGCTAAAATCCAGGTATATTTTAAATTTCGATGGTCGGGTACCAGATTCAAAATTAATTAAGGCTTATAAAATTATGAAAACAAAACCATTTTTTATTTCCTGGTTTGTAAGAACGGTAACATATAATATGGGTAAGCACATTGCCGACACTATGTATAATAATCTATTGCTTGGATTCATCGGATACAAAACTACAAATTTATGCTTTAGAATAGTATGCTTAACAATTATTATGCTTATAGTAATTTTGTTTAAAAATATTGTGCCTAAACAGTTATGCCAAACGAATATTGTGCGTATCTATTATTAGGATAAGTAAAAGTATGTTAAATTATGACATATAATTTTATACGAATAAATAGGGAACCCGTTATAGTTAAGTGTAACTTAATTCTGTTTACGCTAATTAATAACTTGTTTATTTTACTTTAAAACACTGTTATTACATAATTTTGAAAACACTTATAATTAAAGAATAATACATCAGTATAATATATACACAAATTATTTACAAGAAAAATATAAACTAAACACAAAAATAAAACTGCAAAATCAAAAAGCGTCATAATATTCCTCCGCATCGTCGTCAATTGGCAACGTGCCCAGAAGACTGGCAGCATTGCCACGTTGAATGGCAATACTTATTCTTTGTGCATAGAAAATACCAGCCCTCTGGTCACGCGAAGCGTCGATGAGCCGCTTAGCTAGGTCTCTATAAACAGACCTAGCACTTGGACCCCATGGCCCCAGCGTTTCGACACCAAACGGCTCAAATATGTACTCACCAATAAGGTTTTGATATTTACGCCGTTTGAGCGTCTCCGCTGATGCAGCAGCAGCACCAGCGCAACCCGCTGTGCTAGAAAGATGTGATGGCGCAAGGGTGTCGACACAAGTTGCGTCCCACACCAAAGGCCTACCCATTTTCCATGGCAGTAATGACATACCATCTGGTCTCTTGCCATCGTCGCGTACCAAGCCGTGAGGTTCAAGCTGAGCCGGGACGCCAGCGGTGACAAGAGCTCGATGGAGTATGTTATTCAGGTTGGCGTGTCGTGATATACGACCAGCACTCCTGCTGCATGATAGGCCATGGTGACCAAGACTGTCGACGGCTTCTCCACAAAGACACCGATGCGGAGAAACACAAGGAGAACCTAAGCGCAAACAAGAAGCAATGCGGAAGGTCGTATCGTCCATCATAGTACCTATGTTGGACGACGGGAGCGCCTGAAGCCAAAGGCCCGACTCCCACTCTCCCACAGCCAGCAAGCGAGCACGTTCAGCAGCACAGGACGATGTATTTATGAGATTTTCTCGAACTATGCTGCATAACGGCCCATCCCACTGTCTCTGAGAGAGGCGGTTTTCGGGTAACTCAGTGCTTGGGCAAGCAAGTCTCCAAGCGTTCACGGCATCGGTCATGCACAGCACTTCAGAATTAACCAGTGTAGGTGCCAAGATTTTCCTGGTCAATTCCTCCGTGCTATGGATCGAAGATAGGAACGCTGGTAAACTTACATCAGTAATTTTTCGAATGCCGAGGCCGCCCAAGCTTACTGGCAAGCTCGCTTGTAGCCACGCCCGGTCGTTAATGGCCACATTTAAAAGTTTAATAAGAGTGTTCTGTATAATTTTATCAATTTTTGCTAAAAGTGTTAAATGTTTCCAGAAGTGTGAAGACCGAAGAGCATGCGTAAATTTAGGGACGAAAAGATAGTATCGAATAATTGTAAAAGCCGAATGTATATTAATTTTGAATAACCTATCTGACGTTTCACAAAAATTTTGAATTTTCTCTTCTATAAAATTATCAAAACCTTCATCTAAAATTGGGGACCCAAGGAGGCGAAGAGAGGTTTTATCTAAAAGTTTAATATTAGGTGCCAAAGAATTGAATTTAGATAATACCGATAGTTTATTGATGTTATTGCTGACAAAAATTTCACATTTGCTTGGATTAAGTTCCAAACCTATTGACTGAAATTTATTTTTTAAATGTGCCAAGTCTTGTAATACTGTATCTACATCTCCTTCTAGGGTGCCATCATCTAGGTACCAGATATTAAATTTTGAATTTAGCTGCTTAATGATGGGGTGAATAGCTAAACTAAAAATTACTGGCACGAGAGGGTCACCTTGTTGACAACCAACGGCTGATTCCAAAAGGTTTTCCTTATAGATTAATTTTGATGGATACCTGTAACATTGCCAAATGAACTTATAAATTTTGGGGGTTTCTAATTTTACTTGTGTCAGCAATGTGTCCCTATGCACTTAGTTAAAGGCATTCTTTAAGTCAACCTTCAAGATAACGTCACCGCCACCACAGCCAAGGTATGTTGACAAGGCGTGTATGGCAGCCTCACAGCCCCCTTTAGACCCAAAGCCAAGTTGTAGGGGCTGGAATTTTTTCGCTAGGCTTGTGCTGTAATATTTACAGCATAATTTGGCTGCCATACGCCTGTAAGTACACCCTACGGCAATAGGCCGAATACCACCATCCTTTTTCCGAAGGGCACATAAATTTGCACCGTATAAAACATCGATGATGGCATCGTCCACATTGCCGGAGAGCATAATATTCATTAAAGCCGTCAGCTCCCTCAACAGTGCGTTGCCAGCCGCCCCGGCGCTCGAACATACAAGATCTTTTAGATGTTGTGGTGTCAAACCATCGAGGCCGCCAGCAGACCCAGTCCGAAAAGAGCAAACGGCTGCAAGAACATCCTTGGCTGTAATACTGAGGTATTCAGTATCTGAACTAGGAGGGTCAGGATAGGTGAGGTTATCAGATGGCATTGGATGCTTGCTCTGCAGACTAGCGAGTGTATCTGGAGAGCAAGGCGCCACCACATCACTACTAAATAATAACCGGGACGCGCCCCTTATATCACCTTCCCTTAATTTTGATTCTACCAAATTTTGTATTGAGCTGTTACGGTAACTGGGCAATTTTGAATTAATAGTGCATATCGAAACATGACAATTTTCTTTAACTTTGGCTGTTAAAGATTTTTGTGAGGTCCGGTCTTCTTGTACATGGAGTATTCTATACGGGAAGGTGAGTAGTTGTTCCCAAGCTGTTGTTGAGTTCTCCCGGACGACAAGACCAATGCAGTGAGCCAAACTTTGGGCCACCGAGGGTCTAGCGCCGCGGGGAACTCGTTTCAAAACCGGAGTACAATTTTTTAAATGTCCTAGGTATTGCCAAAATGGAATTTGGGGTGCAACTGCATTTGTCACTGTAGATGTATCGGGGCAAGGAAGTACATTTTAGTTTTTGTGTACTTTACCAATATGTACTTTCAAGCCCCGTTTACCTTTAAAGAAACGAGCCTGGGAACAAGAGGGGCAACGTACGAGGTTAGTTAGAGATGTAGAAGATTGACTGGCACTTACTTCCACATCACTTGTAGCGCTCGAACCTTGTAACATTAAAAATATGATTACACTTAACTTACACTATAAAATATTTACAATATGAAAAAGTGAACAAAACTAAAACTAATGTAGAAAAACTGGATGACATTTGTCAAATTTATATTTTTTCTGCATGGTGACTGGGGCGTCGCCGCGTCTCCTTGGTGCCGGCGTCGCGTCCCGTCAAGACTCCACCAAAGACAAGGGCAAACCAATATATGACTTGTTTAGTTGGGATGCTGGAATCCTTAATACAGTATATGTATTTTTTTCCGCTTTCAATTAATTTTCGTTGTGGTTTTTGCCATATACAATCAATATTCGTTATATTATTGTTCATATAATATGATTTATTTATTATTTATTACATTTATATTATTTAATTTTATATTTGAAAAAAATACGTAGTTAGATGTTGACAGTGACAGTCAGTTTTTTGATATCTACTTAATTCTTATCTTAAATCTACAACAGCCGTGACGCTGCAACTGAAACCACTAAACATGAATACAACAAAGTAATACAAATGACATGCTTGTTACGCCCAGTTATATTAAAAAATTAAACTCTAGGAACAAAAGGCAACCTCTTCCATATAATAACAGATAGGTATAACACTATGTTACCTTTTCCATGTACCCGAATATGGAATAATAGACATAACAAGCTAAAGTATACATGTTTAACCTCTTTTGCAAGTGACATGGCTGTCGATCGTGTATACTGACGTAACGGAATACGTTACGGAACATTCATAGTATTTAAATATTAATCGCTTCAGTTCGCGTCGCTGTGTATTAAAATATCCAATTTGACACACCATATTAATCATTCATAGGCTTTCAAAGATAGTTTGTATTACCTTGCAAATATCTTTTAGTGCATTTTAATGAACTGTATCAGATTTTATCATAACTACATCGTGTAACTTTATAGGTAGGCATATTCTGCAATGTGACAAACGTATTATTTAATGTGTAACATTAACTTAAATTTTAATGTGTATCATTTGCTTAAACGTAAACCTTTAAAAGTATAGATTGTTTCAGAAATTGTTGAAATTGTTGTTTTTTTTTTAGTTCAGTAAACCTTTTGGATACCAGAATGCGAATTTGAACAAAAGATTGATACATTGAATCTATCATTATATAATTGAAATAAACTGAAGATAATGGATAAGATACTAAAGAATACTGACGATATTTATAAAATTTCCCGGTAATAAAAAAATAAAAATACTTATTTACTAACATTTACATGCCTTTAATATTATGTATCTCTGTGAATATACAAATGTACGATGCTATTTATCTTCAATAAATGTAACCTTAATGTTAGGTACTCGCTGTATAAAATTAAACCTATTTCCAAAATGGACACACTTTCTACTTTATTTACCTATATAATATTTTTCCTCTTTTTGGCACAGCTATTCTTCAGAGCGTTTCTAATTTGCTGAAGAAACCCTCACCGATTGTACACTTCCTGTGGATCCCTTTAACTCACGTGTCTACCTCGCTGATCAACTTCTAATTATTCTCTTCACATGCCTGAATTCTCTAAATATATTTTCTCCGTTCTTTCTAATGTATGTCTAAAACTTTCTGTATTATTACAAATTATATGATACAATTTAAAAAGTCATCTTGAATATCGAGAAAAGAATACAACCGTTTTAGTATCAAATGAATACATTGACCGACTATAACTTCATACATATTTGTTAGACTTACATAAATGATACTCCGACGCAATGTTGATGAAAAAATTGTCTAGCTATGTAGATAAAAATTACCAAAAAACCGCATGTAATAATGCACAATAGGCTCACAACTCTAATTGAACTTGTTCTTAACTAAAACAGATTGTTTTAATTAGAACAAGGCGAATGTTGGAAATTTTCTAGTCATAATTCAATGTTGAAATTATCGCAGGTGTCGATTGAACAAATATTTACGAGATTCAGTTGAATAAAGGTTTTGGTCCAGCATGAATGCTAATATAAAAGAAGGTTTAAGAAAATTATTACAATTGTTAATATCAGTAAAGACATTTTTGTAAGAAATAAGTTGCTAATTTAGCGTTCATTATACTCTTGTAACTGAAAGAATATATGTATATTATTATATACGAGAATAGGCACATTAAAGATACATTTAATCAGCCTCAGAATTAAAAACATAAAATTTAAATGTGCGTCAACAAATTGATAACATTTATATTTACTCCACCGCCATCTAGGTGCGATAGACAAAAAAAATATTTGTTACTCCAGCAATAAGACAATGGCGTCATAATATTATACAGTTCACCTTTCACCCTTTACACAAAAGCTATAGTGAAATTAATAATGATTTCATTATTATTCCCACCGCAAAATGTATTCATCTGAATACAAAACAACTAAGAAATATCTCGGAAGACAGACATTTCCATTGGCTTCGGCATAAATTACAAACTCACTTAATTTTGTGTTGTTTGTAATACCCACAATAATTTCTTTCAAGGCCTTATTTCAATCTGGGGGAACTCAGTAGCATTGAGGATTAGTGATGATTTACGAGACTAGAGGTATTATTAAGAAATAATGAGCATTACGAATAAAAGCCTCCGTCTTTATTAATAGATAAATACGAGTTATCTCCGCTTAACGTGAAAAAGTAGGTTAGCGATTTCCTTTTAAATATAATAGAGAAATATTATGTATTTTTGGCAATTACCTCGTGAAGGCAAACGATATTTCGGGGAAACATTTTTGCTAAGAATTTTCATTTATTGGTCGGCTTGATAAGATGTTGGATACACAAAAGCGTTCAAGCAACACAAGCTTGGTTTGAAGAGAAAAGTATTACAATAACATAGAACTATAATACATAAAATAGAGGTGAGCAGATATAGAGCATCTAACATAACTACATAGCACCATAAGTTTTGTCCATTATACCGAAACTGCCTTTATTTTTTCTTCTACGAACAATTATACTTTTCTGTTAAAATTTATTACATATATTAATTTTTCGGCCGTTTGAAGAAAGTGTTTACGAAAGTGAAAAAGGAAAAACATCGAATGTCTATTACAGATATAAGTACTTGTCATCTTTTACATATAATATTTATAGTTTGCTTTACTAGGTGGCATAGCGGTAGCAAATCAATCATAATTTGGGCCAAGTTTTATTAGGCTTTCTTGTCTGTCGAGAAATTCTTAAATGCAGCGTGGAGTCTGCAACTATGTTAGGTAGGTGCCAAAAGATAAATATTTCGTGAAATTCATACTTGCCCATCCCTTTTGAAATACAGGCGTAAGATGATAGTCAGTCCCATGTCATAAGTTTGCGCTTACGTCTGCACCCATATTCTCCAGAGCTCAAGTCCCGGGTCATGGATAGTGTTGTTGGATTTTCTAGTGAAATTCAACGCCAAAATGCAACAAAATATTCTTGATCGATATCCAGTATGCCTGATCTGAACGAGACTAAGTGATCAACAATTGTATAAAGCCTCTGACCTAAATACACCTTTTTGTCCCACCACATAAACACCTCAAATCCACATTTCCTATATCAAAGTGCTTGTTGCTAGGTCAAAGGTGTTTGCAAACATTAATCATAGCGAAGATCGAAGTCACAATCGTCGTACCGACGATCGAACCATGTCAATTCGTTTCCTGGCATCAATCACTGAATGAGAATTGCATTTCATTAGCGCGAGGAAACGTCAGGCAACTTGTCGGGACGGAATCATAGATGGCATGACGGACGTAATCGACAATCGGTTTAAGTGGCAACACTGTTTGACAGTTACCGTCAAATCGGAAGACAGGATAGCTTGTTTGTAGTCACTTGGTTTGTCTTGCGAATCGATTTTCAATTTTAAAATTGGATTGACACAGCCTAATTGTACTTCGCGTGTCTCGTCTGAACAAATGGTTCCAGTACTCGGCACATCCAGATTGCTAATCGAGCGAATCAATTCGATCAATAATCGAGCTCATATTAAGTGTTGCTAGTTAACTATCGGCTAAATTTTTCTGAATTGACATAATTAGTTAAACAAATGACATCAATTAATTGACAACCGGGTTTCTTCATCGTTTATTTTAATTGCAGTCATATTACTATAAAAACACAAAGCCTTTATATATTTATACAATAAACAGTGAACTGACATTAAAATGACTAACTATACGGTTAACTTAGTATATTCACTGGTCGTTTTGCCACTGAGCTGAGCGTTATGGTTTCGAATCCAACACAGGACAACAATTTGAGCGGTTATCGGTATTGTTTGTACAAATCCTGGTTGTCCTTTGTTACCATTGTTCGAATATTAGTAAATTCCTCTGCGATATTGCAATTATTTATCGTATCTTTTTACATAAAAAAGAAAAGAATTAAAATTGTTTTGCAATTAACCAACAAATAGGTATATAGGTATGTATGTCATGGTACAAACGTTACATGGGCACATTACAGCTTACAAATCATAAATGAAGTAAGTGTAAGGCAAAGTTGAAGAACTTGTGCTCAACACAAGCCGCAAATCAACTTAACTAGTGCACACTACTTTAAACTACGTTAGTTACGTTAGTCGATCGATTCACTGGCACTAAGAGTGATTTATGTATAAATACAAACAGCCACGGCTAACGTCAATAATTCAAAACACGTACATTCGATTCAGAAGCTATTCTCTTCCCTATTATTTTTAAGGACTGAAGCAGCGATAGCCTCATGTGTGACCGTTCACTGCCGACCAGGGGTCTCGAGTTAGATTCCAAGGCAATAGGTCCTAAAATCCTATCTAAATTTTCGATGTTATGAGCGTATTTATTAGTTAATTATTGTTTGCTTTAACGGCGAAGGAAAACATCGTGAGTAAACCTGAATGTCTTCCTAGTGTAACCCATAATATTCCCCATAATATTCTTGAAGATATGTGAAGTCTGCCAACCCACACTGGGCCTGCGTGGTAGACTGTGGCCTAACCCTTCTTACAATGAGAAGAGGCCCATGTCCAGCAGTGGAACAGTTTGTATACAAGGCTGATATTTATTATAAGAGCAATTCAAGTTACAAATTATTAGCATCAAGCTCAGCTAAGATGCTTGTATTAAAAATTCAAAAGTACCTTTGTCTCTTTATTACGTATTCACAATCAATACACTGGATCAAACAATGATATCAATGTCAAGGACAAACAAAGGATATATTGTATGTTGAAAATTTCTGATATGATAAATAAATAAACATTTCTCATCAAGGAAAAACAAAACCTATCGCCTATTTTTATTTCTTAAAGAAGACGTCCTCCGTATTTGGGACAGGTGTGGCATGGGACCATACAAACATTGAAGTAACAGACACAAAGAAAACCCAGACTCAGTACTTGTGTGTTGCACAAATCTTTGTCCTGTGTGGGGATCGAGCTAGCATCACCGCGTGCAGGGTGTAGCAGCTAGGTGATCACCTTAATTTTATTGCTGCACCGTCCATGTTGCAGTTTTCAGTTCAGTTATAAGTTCAGTATTTCACTTTTGGGTGTGTTGCTTGTTTCGCTTCAGTAAATATAATATAGGTATCTAAAATCAACTCAATTTGCGATCCTCCTAACCTAAGCTTATATAATGTCTACTTATTTGGTTTTACCTCGTAAATGCGTGCTCTACTCGAAGCCGTTTACAAAGTAAAACAAGATAAACTTACGCTAAGAACGTACAGTCAAACAACCGCTTCTTTGAAGCTAAATTGGAAAGCCAATACAAATTGTTTGATTAAATATAGCGTTTTATTTCTTTTGTATTTGGGAGAACAACATCATTGAAACCTCGTTATGCGTAAATTTAAAAAGAAATTGGATTTGTTTTTAAATAACCTTTGTAAATTAACGCCTATTTAGATCTTTATGAGTGAAGTTTTATTTTGTTTTCTTTTTTGTTCTATAGAAATGTATGCATATTAGTTGTTATTCAATTTATTGCTTATATCTTTGATTAAAGTATATTTTCAATCTCGTGTATACTAAGGTTTAAACAGTAATGTTTTAAAGATGTCTTAGAAAATATTTAAAACGAAAGTACTGGATTTACAATATTTTAAGCGACAAGACGATTACAAGGCGCCTTTACACGATCTTTTGTGGAAATGTAGAAATGTGATACTTCTAGAGTTGCAGGCGTCCATAAGCTACGGTGACCACTTACCATCACGTTATGCTTGTTTGCCAATTTAGTTGTATAAAAATATATTATCAGATATGACATAGACACTATTACTTATTGATGAAAGCGGAGAAAATCAAAATATATTTAATGCAACCAAATAAAACGTGCCTTATAATATTGACTTACGTTTTTGTGAAAGCTACTCATTGATTGCGATGTATAACATCACATATGTATATATACAACGGGTCGTATCATTCATTTTTTGTTAGGATATTCTCTATAGAAGCATGCGTTCAGCAGATAGCAATATAATTCGTGAAAACTAAAATTAAAATGGTTTTTCGGAGGTATACAAGCATAAGTATATGTATGTAATTATACAATTGTATTGAATCGAATTAGGCGTTACTTGGTGGCAATCAATTGTAATAAAATTATTGGGAAAAGAGAAACCCACCACGTACCTCCTGATTCTGATCTGAACCCAACTATTTCAATAGTAAAAGGTTGACAATACCGAACTTGTCGTGAATGAGCATTACCAAACAGTCCTAAAGATGCCTCGTGCTGAGGCGAAGTACATATCGACGCGTATTTTGTGTTCGAAGGGGTAAGCAAGTAAGCAACTCCGGTAATGTACAACAGGAGTTTGGTATTATTAACTTTTTTTTATCGCAATAATTGGGGTGGTTAATCCGAGAGTGCGTGGTGGATTCCACTCTTCCATCTTATAACACAATTGAATTAACATACAATCAGGGTAAATAGTTATAGGAATCTATTTCTCTATAAATGGGTTACTGAAACATAAACGTTACAAGAACCTCAGTCATATGTAAACACACAAAATTCAACAATATAAAATAAATAATACCGGAAACAAAACAGGCGTGTTACATCGTTACAAGGGAGGCGAGACAAAGTGAGCGTTTGCTAATTGAGTAATTCCTTTAAGACATTCGTTATGATTATCAACTAGGACAGCCTCCCGAGGGTGAAACTTCGCGAAGTACTTAGACTTCTCTTCTGAATACGTGTGATACGTAGGTGCCTACGTTGCGGTAGAATGAGGCGTTGAACTTAGATGTATGAATATGTGAAGGGTGCATATGGAAATTATATTGTTGCCGTTCCGTGGTTGAAGCTTCAGGGACGTTTTAGGTTTATTCTTGCTTGCTTTGCTTACATTTTGAAGGTATTGGAGGACTGCGTTGCGTTTTTAAATAAATAAGATATATACATATTTACGGTATTTCATCATAAAGAAACCTAATAATAAGTATAAAATCTAAGGTAAGAACAATAAATGTAAAGTATGTATATTGAAAATATTTCCATACTTTTTTTTTATTATTATTGACAGAGTACTTTGTCAATAGTAAAATCAAACGTATAACCCATTGTTTAAGTAACACTGTAGTGTTACTTGAACAATGGATTATACGTTATGTGTGTGTGTATTTGTTTTTACATTTTTTTTTCACAGTTATGATACTAATAATAATAATTATTTATTTATTGATTACAGTGGTAAAACATGAATACAGTCCATAAAGTACTTTGTATAGGTAATATAATATGGCTGCCTGTACTAGGGTAAACCTGTGTCACAGGCGTTATGGGCACTTACGATATACTACTAGGAAGTAAGTTACATACAATTAACCATACTTATTATAGAAATGTATATAAATTAGGCCAAGATTATAATTATTATCATGGAACTTGTTATTACTTATTTAACAACAATAGACAAATCTTCAGTATCCTCATAATTTAAAGTTTGTAAGTACCGACAGACTATCCGCTTAGATCTTACATAACTTATGTCATATATAACTGTTCGTTTATTTATCTTGTTATAAAGAAAAAGCCATAGGAACGCAAAAAAAAATTTTTAAAAACAAGCATTGATTC
Source organism: Catocala nupta (assembly GCA_963675205.1). Lineage (NCBI taxonomy): Eukaryota > Metazoa > Arthropoda > Insecta > Lepidoptera > Erebidae > Catocala > Catocala nupta. Next base: position 16,450,701 of record OY776082.1, read on the forward strand.
AGAGAGGGTGCTACAGTTACTACAATATCTTTCCGTCTTTTAGAGTTAGTAAAATTGATGTTATACGTAAGCGTTACGTGCTGTTTAAGTACGGTGTACATTATAAGAAGCTGTCGGACAGTTAATACATTACAATTTTCATACAAAAGATGTGTGGGAAAGCGGTAGGGTCGGCGGGCTTTTAGAAGCACTGTTTGTACCCGCTCAATATTTAACATGAAGGATTCTGCGCTACCGCCTCATGAAATGATACAATATTGAATTAAAGACTGACACAATGCCTTATAGATCTGTATGATGAATTTTACCTTGCTAATGTAAAAAATACCAATCTGTTAATCGCAAATTCGACTTTTTCTTAAGAATAGATCATCGCTACTTTCATAACTATCATGTCGTATAAAACAAAACTATTCAAATTATCAACGTATCACATAAATTGAAACAAAGTGTAGGAGCGCCACACAAAAATATTAGCGACAGAACTAACAACATTACTGCGCAGTACGTTCACTTTACCCCTATTTTCCGTAGTTGGGCGCTAGTTACCGAGTTATTTCGTAACTTCCAGTTACCAACACAATGACATAAGGGGAGTCGCTTTGAACCCACTTCCGTTTTCTGCGTAGCTGTTATTAGACAGACGCTTCGCTCCGCTCAATTTCTATGCCATTTTACGCGAAGGTGGCAAGTTATACAGTTTCCAGATATTAATGTCTAACATCGTGAGTGAAATTCCGAGTTTCTCAGTAAATGTTTTAGGTATAGGGTAATATAAAAGATTATTATTTAATTAAACTTAGTTATTAAGGTATAACATATTGCTGTGGTCTACTGTAAGTAAAATAGTACAACTAAACGATACCTTTCTTCGCCATATTATATTTTAGGTATTAAATTTTTGGAGATGCTAATAATATTATAAAATATGTGAAAGTTTATGATGATGATGATGATGATGTTTGTTACTCAATCACACGTAAACTGCTAAACTGATTTGGATAAAACTTGGCAGACAGATAGATCATGACTTGGATATAAGTTATTTTTTTATCCAAGTGTCAAATATCAAACCATGATTGTATGCATAAAATGTTTGAGGTCAACGACGATAGATGGCGTTGTTCCATTCCGCTGCATCGCGCTATGGTTTCGTTACCGAGCACACTATATTATAAGCCCAAGTTATTTTTTAATAAATTCGACCAGCAGGACAATTTAGTTCAGAATGCAGTTGTTTTATTTAGAACACCTAGTATTTTTACCCAGTTGAGTTCAACAGATCAAATACCAAATTCGGTATTTAACATTTTGGTCCTACGACCCGGAATGGACTTCCGAATCAGTCCCTTTTTGAGCATCGGAGCCCTATGTACGCGGTGGATCACTGCATTAATAAGTACAAGGCAAGTTCCCTAGTGTTGGATTGCGCGCGCGCACGGCATAATTAGCGGCAGAGAGGACAACAGAATATCATCACTTTAGTTCAACGCCACGACGATAGATGGCGCTACTGGTTGGATGTGGAATCAACTGACACCGGAGATGGATGTGAAGATGAAAGCAGTGAATCTGTGAGTACAATTATTATATCAGTGATTAAATACAAACATTAATTTAAAAAAGTGCCAAGCAATTTTGAACATTAAATACTAGAAGATTTTAACTTCAATGTTTTAGCGAAGAATATTGGACTTAGTATATTTTAGTGATAGTTTTAGTTTGTTGTAAAAATATTGCATGTTTATTTAGACTTAGTAAAATTTTGCTTCTTTTGTTTATAATTATTGTGCATGTTAGTTTAGGACTTAGAATAGTTTGATAAAAAACGGGGGACCGAGGAGTCTATGCCCGATTTTTTTATATTGTTGTTATTTCTCAAACACTTAGAAAATTTTACCAATATTGATTAGATACTTAATGTGTAGTTATAACTTCCATTCTTAGAAGTACAAATTAGTTTAGATTTACATAATATGTGTAAGTTTGCTTAGAAAAATAACTTATTTTAAAAAAGCTTTTTAATCATATTATTTATATACAATAATTTCATTCACATTATACTGTATTTTAAAAGTTCAGTTGTTATTAGAGGTTATGGATTAAATAACACACTGTACAAACACTTTAACTATTTATTTTATACTTTGACACAAGGAGATTTTATACGTCCGTTCACTTACAGCTCACAACAAGAAGTGACAGATAGCAGTGTTGCTACGCCTTTTATAGCCAATCAAACTGTAACGTATTTGAATACTATTTATATTGTATGATGTCAAATTATACAATTACTAAGGTGCAATTATTCTATATAGTTAAATATAATAATTAATTAATTTTTGCTTAAATTAATGTATATAATTCAACACGCCCCCTCAAAAATTAATCACTGCTTTATATAATTCAAAAAAGAATAATTGTTGAAGATATTTATAATATCTTAACAGATCATATATCACCTCCAAGTGTTTGCTGGGAATATGTATAAACATGGTCCAACATTTGTTGCTAGGATTAGGGAAAACCCAGAAAAACCTAATCAGACCACTTACATAAGTTAATCAAATATATACACACGTATGTACAGTAATAATACTTATTCTAAACCCATTTTGTATCTTAATTCTTAGAAAGAAGTTGTTGGTAACGGCTTTATCAAAACATCAACCAGTTGTTGACCTGTGGGCATATAATTTAATTTAATTATATTTCTTCCAACTTGCTCTCTTGAGAAATTATATTTTATATCAATATGTTTGATCTCTTATGGCTAGTTGGATTATTAACAAGGCTTATATAGCCGTTATTATTCTCAAATATAACAATAGGTTTATTAATTCGTATGTTAATACTTTCAGCTAGAGACTTAAGCCATAAAGCTTCTTTTACAGCCTCGTAAAGGGCTATATATTCGGCTTCAGTAGATGAAGCTGCAACAGAAGTTTGTCTCTTTGTACACCAAGTTATAGTACACTTTTCAAACGGTTTAAATAACCAGTAGTACTTTCCCGATCAGACTAGTCATGACCCAATCAGAAAAATTATCATAATCATTTCTTTTATAGGTTAACTTTAGATGCATAGTACCTTTAAGATATCTTAACACGCGTTTTAAGCAATGCCACAATTCCTGTTTATTATTTTATGTACATTTTGCAGATGTACTTAAATCAGGGCGAGTACATATCATAATGTACATTAAACATCCTATAAGTTTACAACATGGTGCATCAAATTTTTCTTTTAGATTTAACGCTTCATAATTAAGTTTAGCTTCAGTAGGTGTACTCACAGGATTACAATCAATCATATTGAACTTAGTCAACTCTGTTCGAATATAAGTACATTGATTTAATGTAATTGTATCAGCATATCTAGTTATTTTCATGCCAAGAAAGAACTTTATATCATTTAAATCAGTCATTTTAAACTTAGTCATTAAATAACGTTTGAATTCGTTCATTGGTTGAACGTCAGTACATACTATAACCAAATCATTAAGATATAATACAATGTAAATATTTTTCGTGACATTTCCTTTGTCTAACATATATATACCTATCAACCAATGAACACATTTTTTTCGAGAGATCGCTCAAATACTGCTTTATTTAATTTACATAGAAAGCGGTTTTGACATCCATATATGACGAATTAATAATTAATGTTGATTTGCAAAACTAATTATAAAACGAAAGCTAGCTATTCTAGCGAAAGGCGCAATAGTTGCATTATAATATATGTATATCAGTAAAATAGTCTTGGCTGAAACTTTTGGCAACAAAACGTGCCTTATATCTAAAAGGTTTTCCAAACTCATCATATTTAATAGTAAAGACCCATATACAGTCTATAATATTTCTATCATCTGGTCTTGGCACCAGATATAATGTATTATTTATTCTATGGGATTTTAGTTCATCTTCAATAACTTTCTCCCAGTAAGACCTATTATCAAATGACTTTATCTCAAATGAATTGACACTAAACAAATAGTCATCATTATCATCACTTTCTTTATAACAAATACGAGGTCGACCTTTGAGCCTATCGCTTCTTCTCACACATTTACCTAATGTGTTTCATTATTGTTTACAGGTAAGGTAACCATGTCAATGTCAGGTTCACTTGCAACTACATTATCTATTTTGCGAATTTTACTAGTACTGTCTTGTACATCAGATTTTAAAGTATCTGATTTAGGGTGCTTGTATTTTGAGATTCGGTTGACACTGATTTAACCACTTGGTCCACATCAGTTTCGTCTTGGGAATTTTCAAAATTATTCCCTTCAGGCTTTAATGTAGGCCTGGACACCAAAAATTAATCTCATCTACTACAACATCCCTGACAGTCATATATCTTTCGCATTATGTGTTCCATACCTTATAACAATTTGGACTATAGCCCACCAATATCACATTTATTGGTTTTATTATGGACATACAGTTTTATTAAGTGAACAGCAGTTAACACTGCTTTAGCTCAAAAGCGTTTATCTATCATTGCACCAGTTAACATAGAACAAGCCTTTTCAGTTATTTTTCGAACCATACGTTCAGCCACACCATTTAACTATGGAGTTCTGGGTACTATTAAGTGATAACTAATACCCTTTACTTTACAGTAGTCTTTCATTTCAGTCGATAGATACACTCTACCGTTATCACAATACAGTGACTAATTTTGAATTAAACTTTGACTCGCTTTTTGCAATAAAATCTTTGAATGGCGAAAATACATCTGATTTATAAGTTAAGGCATAAACAACACAATAATGAGTGAACCGGTCCAGAAACAAAACAAAATAATCCTTATTATCAAACGTTGAAGGAATGATTGGTCCGCATACATCAGAATGTACATATAATGGTCGCTTAATGTATTCTGGTTTAAAGAATCTATTCTCAAAAAGACAGTCACTTACATGAGAACATTGGATAACATGTGTATAAATACATTTCAAATGGTTATCCTTTATTTTTAACCTTATTAAAGGGTAGTCTAGTCTGCTTAATATTGTTTCAATCAGTTTAGACTTGAATTAAATTATTACACTTTAACTCAATCAATTTACTTTATACTATTATGACCTATGCGTTGATGCCATAATTTATAATTATTTACATTACCCCTCTCAATAGGTATTTTAAAATCAAAAGTAATAAGATTATGTAAAAGCTTACCTTTCATAATTATTTTACCTTCTTTTATAATGAGACTCCCGTCCTATGCTGATCAAAAAATAAGCTTAAATCCGGCCTGCTGCATCTTTAAAACTGATAATAAATTATATGGTACCTCAGGACAATACAATACATTCTCCAAAACACCAGGAACACCATAGCTGCTTACATTGATTGTACCTCTTTTTGTAGCTGAAATAAATAAAACATTTTTAGCAAAATACATTTTTTATTGGTATTCAGGCGGCCTCGATGGCGTAATGGTCAGTGCAACCGACCGCCACGCCCGAGGTCACGGACTCGATTCCCGCACAAGCCAAATACCCGTGCGCATGGACACGGATGCCTGACCCGATCCGGGCGCCTCCATGCACAATATGTATGTTTACCCATCGTCTAGCACCCACCCATAGCTCTGCTTAGTTTGGGCCACAGGGTGATGTGTGCATGTGATAGAATATTATAGAATATGTAAATGTTCATAAGTAATGAAAATACTGTCCCTGTTTATAATGTGATCCGATGCTCCTGAATCCAGCATAATTATGTAATTTTGTTTACATTATCATCTTTTTGGATCTCTCTAGTCATAAATGCGTAACGAATATTGCACTCCTTTACACGACACAGTAGAATAACGAATTGAACACTAGACTGTAGGTAGTTGTGATTTATTTATTGCACAGAATTTTCGATCGCGGCACTGGGCCCATAACCTATTAGAGGTTATGGATTAAATAACACACTGTACAAACACTTTAACTATTTATTTTATACTTTGACACAAGGAGATTTTATACGTCCGTTCACTTACAGCTCACAACAAGAAGTGACAGATAGCAGTGTTGCTACGCCTTTTATAGCCAATCAAACTGTAACGTATTTGAATACTATTTATATTGTATGATGTCAAATTATACAATTACTAAGGTGCAATTATTCTATATAGTTAAATATAATAATTAATTAATTTTTGCTTAAATTAATGTATATAATTCAACAGTTGTTTATAAAATAAAATGGAAGGCTTGATAAACGTTTTAAAAGATTTACAAAAGGTAATTAACAAGGGCTTAATTAATTTTAAGAAATGTCCAAAGGATAGGTTGACGATAGAATATATAGACACCAGATTAGAGCTTTTAGAAAATGATTGGGTTGCTTTTAAAGATGCAAATGTTAAATTAAATGAGCGATTTAAATTAGAAGATTCTGATAAAAAGATTGCAGATGTATATGATTCCACTGAGGACACATATATAACATATAAATGTTTGTTAAAAACCATGCTAGCTAAACTTCAGGTTAGCCGAGAACCCACAAAACAAGTAGGCCATTCTAGTAGTAGTTTTGTTAAATTGCCGAAAATTTCAATACCCATGTTTTCGGGCAAATATGATGAATGGACGACATTTCATGATCTATTTGTATCTCTTGTTCATAACAATACTAGTCTAGATAATGTACAAAGATTGCATTATTTGAAAACTCACTTGACTGGCGAAGCCGAGCAGCTTATTAGACATACACCTATCACTGATGCCAATTATAAACAATGTTGGGATCTATTAGTCAAGCGTTATAATAATAAAAAATACTTGGCTACTTGTATTTTAAATCGTTTATTTGCTCAAAAACACATGCAAGTGGAATCGGCAGCTGCTTTAAAGTGTATGTTAGACACAACTAACGATTGTTTGAACGCTCTAACTAATTTAAAGATCGACGTATCTACCTGGGATATTATAGTAATACATATTGTAACGTTTAAGTTAGATTCGGAGACTAGAAAGCAGTGGGAGTTTAATAATAACAACGACTCCAGTAACGATTTGCCTACTTTGTATCAATTTAAGACCTTTATTGAAAATCGGTTCCGCGCCTTAGAGTGCATACCATCTAAAGGGATTCCGCATCAAGGTACTAAAGCTTACCAAACTTCACGTACGAAAGCATTACTGACTACAAATACATCTTACACAGTACGCTGCGAGTATTGCTCGGAGCCTCATAAATTATGTTTTTGCAAACAATTTGCAAAACAAGCCATTCAGCATAGACGTGACTTTGTAGCTAAAAATAAGATATGCTTCAATTGTCTTGGTAGCAATCACACGGTGTATGACTGTAAAAAACATACAACTTGTAGAATGTGTCATAAGCGCCATCACTCCTTGCTGCACCCTAGCGAAGAGCCTGAGAATACTGTAGCAAACTCTACTATTAATACCACTGGTACAGCTGCCAGTGATGTTCAGATAGTGTCGTGTTTATCGACAGGCAATATTCCCAAACCGGGACAGGTTTTATTAGCAACGGCGCTAGTAAAGGCCGAGTCTAGGAATGGAGAATGTCAAATAGTTCGAGCCCTTATTGACCAAGGCTCTCAGGCATGCTTCATAACAGAGTCTACGGTACAACTGCTCTGTTTAAAAAAGATATCTGTACATGGACTAGTATCATGCTTAGGTGAGAACAAGTCGGCACTTGCCAAGCACATGGTGCAGTTAATCATTAAATCACGAGTTGATCCTGATTTTAAATTAGTTATTAAAGCCTATGTTTTGCGTAAAATAACTTCGTACTTACCAGAACGCAACATAAGTGTTGAACGTTTCAATTGATTTTATAGTAAACGATTACATCTAGCAGATCCAAAGTACAATCTACCCAATAAAATAGATTTATTGTTAGGTGCAGACGCGTATAGTTATATCCTTAAGGAAGGAATAATGAAAAGCCCTTCTGGCACTCTTATTGCGCAGAATACATCATTAGGATGGGTATTGTCAGGGGCCCTCAGTCCAGATAACGATACGAGTAATGAAAAGAACATTTTTAGAGTAAATATAAATGTAATGCACGCACATATAGAAGAAGACAATTTAAAGAAATTTTGGGAAATTGAGGACAATCTATGTACAAAAAATATGTTAACGCCTGAAGAAATTAAATGTGAAGAATTTTATAAGATGAATACGAAAAGAAGAAAAGATGGGAGGTACGAAGTCAAATTGCCGTTCCGAGATACACCCCCTCCTTGTACATCAGGTAACTCTCGTGCTATAGCTGAAAGAAGATTAAAATCATTAGAAAGGAGGTTAGAGAGAGATCTAAAGTTAAAAAATAAATACACAGATGTAATAAAAGAATATTTAAGTTTAGGGCACATGAGAATAGTACCGGACAATGATAGAAAGAAAAACACAGCGGTGTATCTACCTCACCACGCCGTAATAAGGGAGGACAAATCGACTACAAAGGTCCGTGTTGTTTTTAACGCATCGGAGAAAAACAGTAATGGTGTGTCTCTTAATGATACTCTTATGGTTGGACCGACATTGCAAGCCGATTTGAGACATACGGTTATGAGATGGCGAGTCCACCCTATTGCACTAGTAGCAGACATAATTAAAATGTACAGGCAGATAAGGATAGCTCCAGAAGATGCTATGTATCAGAGGATTCTATGGCGGGACAGCCCTCAAGATGAAATCAAGGACTACGAACTAGTAACCGTTACTTTCGGAACTGCATCTGTCCCTTATCAAGCTGTTCGCACTCTACATCAGATTTCCTATGATGAAGGGGATAAGTATCCTTTGGCTTCCGATATGGCATTAAATTGCTTTTATATGGACGATTCGATGACAGGATGTAGCAGCCTTCAAAATGGCTTAGAAATCTATAAAGAACTGACAAGTTTACTTGAAAAAGGCGGTTTTACTTTACAAAAGTGGAATACGAATAATAATAAACTATTAGAACAAATAAATACAATGGAAGAATCACAAGGGCAAACTACTGATAATAGGACAAACGAAAAATATAGAAACATTAAGGACACAGAATTGAAGGACAATAGGACAAAAAATATAGTTCAAACATTAGAAAAAGAAATGCAAATTAAAATGAATAATGTAATCAAAATTTTAGGACTTACCTGGAGCCGTAATGAAGACAATTTTCAATACTCTGTCAATCTGCCGCCATGCACAGCTACACCTATCACGAAGAGATCCATGCTATCAGATATAGCCAGGTTGTTCGATCCGTTAGGGTGGTTAGCTCCCAGTGTTATTTTGGCTAAGATCTTCATTCAACGGTTATGGCTTGCAGGTGTAGGTTGGGATGACAATTTAGATATAGATTTAATTAAAGAATGGGGTACTCACCGTCAAGAGTTGAATCTACTTACCTCAGTTCGAATCCCACGGTGGCTTGGCACTAATTCAGGTAGTGATCTAGAACTACACGGATTTTGTGACGCCTCTAAAGTTGCCTACGCTGCTGTGGTGTACTTGCGCATTATAGATGCTAACGGTGGAGTAAATCTTTCGTTGTTGGCAGCCAAAACACGAGTAGCCCCAATTAAACAAATTAGTATTCCGCGTTTGGAATTGTGTGGTGCAGTATTGTTATCCAAACTTCTGTCAGAAACCGCACATGTCTTGAATATTAGCCGTGATAAGATCACAGCATGGACCGATTCAACCGTCATACTAGCATGGCTAAGCAGCCATCCAAGTCGTTGGAACACATTTGTGGCAAACCGAACTGCCGAAATATTAACAAATATGAACGTTTCTCAATGGTACCATGTCTCAACGAAGGACAATCCAGCAGATTGTGCCTCCAGAGGTCTATTGCCTAGTTCATTATTAGAAAATAGACTATGGTTTGATGGACCTCCTTTACTTAAAGAAAAAACATAATTTATAATAAGTCCATTCATATGAGTACAGATTTAGAACAATCCGTTAAGACACATATAGCAACGACTCCAGAGCAGGGTATTTTTGAAAGATTTTCTAATCTTCAAAAACTGTTGAGAGTAATTGCATATTGTCGACGGTTTCTGAAAAAAGGAAAAGATAAGAGTTACTTAAAAAGGCAAGAAATAGAACAAGCATTGGATAGTTGTATAATAAAAACGCAGAAAGAAATATTTACAATAGAATACAAACAGCTAAAGGACAAGGGCTATATACAATTAAAAAGCAGTAAATTAAAATCACTCTGTGTTTACCTTGACGACAAAGGAATAATTAGAGCTCGAGGTAGACTTGAGAAGTCACAAATGAGCCAGGACATAAAACACCCTATAGTTCTCCCACATTCTAGTCATCTTACACATCTCATTGTAGCGGATTCTCATATTCAAACGCTGCATGGTGGTCTTCAGATGATGACTAACTATCTTAGGTCAGCCTATTGGATTTTGGGAGCTAGGCGTCTGATAAAACAGCATATTAATAAGTGCGTTACTTGTGCCAAACAAAAAGCCCTCACCAGAAATCAGCTCATGGGTTCTCTTCCGTCTGTACGCTGTACTCCAGCCAGACCATTTTTAAATAGTGGCGTTGATTATGCCGGACCCATTAATATTAGGACTACGAAAGGACGTGGCCATCGTTCTTATAAAGGCTACATTTGTTTGTTTGTTTGCATGGCCACTCGCGCTCTCCACTTAGAGGTGGTAAGCGATATGAGTACACAAGCGTTTTTGGCGACATTTCGTCGCTTTGTATCTAGACGAGGTCACTGTGCCAATATGTGGAGTGACAATGGCACCACATTCGTAGGTGCGTCTAGAGAACTAAAGCAGTTGTCAAGCATACAAAGAGAAATTGCAGAAGCCTTAGAAATACAGGGCACTGAATGGCATTTCATTCCTCCTCACAGTCCCAACTTTGGCGGACTTTGGGAAGCAGGAGTGAAATCCACAAAATTTCACCTTAAGCGAGTGATTGGCGATGCGACACTAACTTATGAAGAATTGAGTACACTATTGAGTCAAATTGAAGCATGTTTAAACTCCAGGCCAATGAGTGTTATCAACGTAATGGATCCGGGTGAACCTCTTCCATTAACTCCCGGACATTTCTTGATAAGAGAGCCTATAGTTAGTGTTCCAGACAATAAACATGAGAGTGCAAATGTCAGTTATTTATCGCGTTGGCAATTGATACAAAGAATGTTGCAATCGTTTTGGAATCGTTGGTCTCATGAGTACCTATCCAACCTTATGAATCGGTACAAGTGGTCTTCCCATGTCCCAGAGCCTAAGATAGGTGACATAGTACTAATAAAGGAAGACGATTTGCCCCCATGTCGTTGGTTATTGGGTCGCATAATTGAAAAACATCCTGGTGATGACAATATTACTCGGGTAGTCACAGTACGCACAAAATGTTCGGTAATTAAACGCCCAACTTCCAAATTATGTGTATTGCCAGTTGCCGAATAATCATCTGAAGTCATTTTTGTATAATCTTTGGCAATTGCATTGCATGCATTGTATACCTTTTATGTGTTTTTAATCTATTTATTGTTATTTCAAAATCATATCATTTTATGCAACTTTTAATTTTAGATCAACTTATACAAATGTTACAATTATATTAACTTATTTTATACACTTTGTTAAATATAGAGCAAATTAAGTCTGTATATGGATATATTTATTAGTTACAATTTAAGGTGATATTTTACTAAAGTTATTATGTACTCTACTGTTGTAAGGCAATTCTGTATAGTTGCGATTAATAGTTAAGTGACTTAGGCAAGAACAAATTGTAATGTCAAATACTGCGAAGGACATTCTGTCAATAATGTCCTTGGCGGGCGATATGTCAAATATCAAACCATGATTGTATGCATAAAATGTTTGAGGTCAACGACGATAGATGGCGTTGTTCCATTCCGCTGCATCGCGCTATGGTTTCGTTACCAAGCACACTATATAAGCCCAAGTTATTTTTTAATAAATTCGACCAGCAGGACAATTTAGTTCAGAATACAGTTGTTTTATTTAGAACACCTAGTATTTTTACCCAGTTGAGTTCAACAGATCAAATACCAAATTCGGTATTTAACACCAAGTATGTGACTCCGTGAGATTCACGAAGTCGTTGCAGCGAGAATTAACTTGTAAATAATACAATAATAATTAGGGTATTAACTATTTAAAATAGTTCTAGGCGAGTTGGACCGATAAGTTGAAGCGGAAAGGTAGCTAGAATTGAATAGAGGCAACAAGTGAAAGACCGACCGACCGGCAATCATAGTCCACTGCGAGCACTTACCTTAAAAAATAACTATTAATTAAATAATTTATAAATTGTTCGGTCTTCATCAACGTTTATGACTACTGCTTAACTCCCGTTTCTTGTAGTGTGATGTTATATAGCCTATGTTAATTATAGATAAAGTAGCGTGTTATTGATATTAAAATATTTTTTTCACCATTAGAAAGCTCTAATGGTGAAAAAAATATTTTAATATCACTTCACGAATTTATCAATTGCAAACCAACAAACAAATCGTTCCTCTTGATTACATTCGTATAAACAAAGATATTTATCATTATGATCAGATAGAAATACTTCTTTAAGAAATCTGTTCAAAAGTTTAATGAAACTTCTACATTACAATACTCATTGCTTTTGTAGTTTCAGTACTTGAGCCATTAATTACCATAACATTACCTACAGTTTACTGCCATGATGCCGGAGGGATACCCTTTATTACGTAAAGAGGTCATCATTGAAAGAGTGTTCTTTCATCACTCGCGTATGAATGTGCGTTCATTTATGATTTCACTACATACGGTAGGTATGCCGCATCAAATCATTATTATGAGTATATTTACTTTCAATGTAACTACAACATTGCTATAGTAACTTGAATTATACTTAAATACTTTTTACTAAATACTTTCATTACAAAAATTGAGCACTGAATTTAATTCGGTGCTTAAAAGAATTAAAACCGCTATTTGTTTATTTTGAATATTTAAAAATATTTTCTGAACACAAACTACCGTTTATTGAAATTGCAACATTATTTTTATTGATTGTTTACATAATACAGTAAACAAGCGTAGTTTACTGTGTTTTTTATCTATACTAATATATAAAGAGGACAGATTGGATTTTTTGTTTGTATGTAATATCTAAAAAACCAAATTTAAAAATTCTTTCACCATTATAAAGCTATATTATCAGCGAGTAACATAGGCTATATATTATTTTTTAAACTACTGTTCTTACTTATTGTTCTCTCTCACTTTTGGAATGTTAAGGTAAAAAAAAAATAACATATATTTATTATATTGCGACAAGAGTACTACAAAATAATTTTCATCTCCCACTTATGCGTAATCAAATAATAACTGATACCGTAGACCGCGAGACGCCTCCACTACTTACTAACCACCCTGTTTTCATAAACATAAAAGCAAGTGATAAATCTTACGCTCTGATACATCTCGCATTGGGAAGCTCTCGTGCTACCAATTGTCGCGGTGTTGTTGTTGAAGCACGTATGTTCTTAGGACGTAGATACACTATTTGCACAATGCAAGACCGTTATCCACTCTTGCATCATATAACTAATAGGGCAGTTGGCTCTGATTGGTTTTGTACTTTATTTTATATGTTCTTTTATGCACCGTTAATAATATTTTAAAGATACAGTTGTGTAACAGCAGTTTCAAAATTGATTGCAAAGTAAGATAGTAATTAATATTTTATGTTTGGGTATGAGAAATGTTGGAGCGTAGTGAGATTATTACATCACTGTCTCTTTCATAGGCTCGCGGTTACGTTCTAAGGATTGTATATGATTGCCAGTAATAAAGCGATTCAAATCTTGCATACAGATATGTATGCAAGATTTGAATCGCTTTATTACGCTTTATTGAATTATGAATTTCAATCTTATCATGAAAATATGTTAAATTGTATCCTTAGTGAATTTAATCATGGCATTTTTTTTAGTAGTTAGTATGATGATCTCAGAATATATCGTTTAATTTAACAACAAATCAAATTAAATACGACGAATGACAGTACCAAATTATTACTACTGACTGGCATCATCGGTTTTCTTGCATGTGTGTCGATATGAAGCGACCTTTATTTAGCAATAGTCCGAGGCAGAGCGGCGACGCGCGGCGCCACTTGTCGTGTGACAACACACATGTCCTGAGACGGTTGCATCCGCACTCTTACTATGATTAGTGCTGCGACATATGATGCATTTTTATCGAAGTTCTACAACAAAGATATCAATGTTTGTTGTCTTGAGTAACTATGTAAGTGTTTTTGCTGCGAAACTTTACTATAAAAGATATACCTAGATACCAATTTGTTTTGTCTGGTAGCGTAATTGTGCATTTATCTCTGCGTATAACACGTGGTCGGGCAAACTGTTATTGGGAAAATCTCAGTAGAAGAACGGAGTCTACGGTGGTAAAAGCAGCCGCCTGTTACGTGGAAAACTAAATACATAATTGACAAATCGTAGCTATAAAACGCCTACAGGCGTGAGTCTTTATACCTAACTAAAGTGTGTGTATCATGAATAAACATTTTCGAAAGGAGATGGTAATAAATTAAAAGTTCTTCGTCTTTATTAATAAGAAATAAAACATTTTAGTACGAGTATATTCTATTCGTACTTTAAACAATCTTGTGTATCGTGTTGTCTTTAGTAATAAACAGTTTTATTCTAGAGTTTACTTTATACTGATATCATAAATCAGTACTCTAAATACTATATCAAAAAAATCTAGTTATGAAGAAATATAGTTGGTCAAATATAATTTTTTGAGGATATTTTTCGCCAACAATGTCGATAAAATACAACCGTAAAAATACATGTGATGATCACATTTTATGCTAACTGAAATGGGGTCCACTCATAAATCTTACTATAAAGAAAACCAGTATGATGCGTAGATTTACTAAAACAATGAAAGTCATTTCTTTGAACCCTATAAATTGTCACAAGTTCTTTCACCGAGAACATCGTAATAGCAAGATTACAATACCGTACAGTAATCGTAAATCTAAATATCGATAAAACTGTAACATTTGATAGGGGATCACTAGTGGAGTCCCAGAGCGGTAATGCAACTGTATCCAATTCGTTATCGGATCCGACTTGGATTTGTCGCCGTCTCGTGAGCACACAACGGTAAATTTTCGATGTACTAAACCACTGTGCGTGGAATTGAAAGCGTTTTTTCTTGAATGTCGACACTGCGGAGGTGAAAAATAAAAGATTAAAGAGAATAACTTCATATAACCAAACTCGAATCATCCTTTCTTAATATTTTCAACAAGTAATACCTAAATATTACATACGTGTAGAAATTAAGCAGATGAACGTAAGTCACCGACATAAACAAAAAAGAACATAGAAATAACAAATTTTCTTCAAATACTTTAGATTAGAATACAGTGGAAAATATCAAAGCGAAAACATTTTTTCGTGTCAAGTTTCTAAAGAAGAATTAAAATAATAATAGATAATATTCGAGTAAATTAACGGATCCCGCCGAGCGCCTGAGACACTTAATAGTGTTCTTAATTAGCACGAAAGAATAAATACCAATAAGTAACCATCTTTATATTCTGTCACTGATGTTTGCGAATTGTATAATTGTTATTTCCTTGAAGAAAAATATGTTAAACATATTATTTCTTCAAGGAAACTAGTGTAATTTGGTTTTAATACTAAATATCTCATGTTACATCTTTAGTGCTCTGTGTTTTAATAGACCCTGCAAAAAAATCAGCGGAACTATAATATACTGGATGTTATCCTGCCTGAACAAAAAGAAATGCATAGAACACGATCGCAGTGCTACCGGGTCCTATTGTGAATCACTCATACACATACAAAATTTCATCAGAATCGATGCAGCCGTGTACGAGTTCAGTGACATACATACATACGTATAAAACAAATGATATATATATTTGCTTGTTCTACAAATTGGTTTAAATTATCCAATTAAATTGATGTAGCAGTATTAGGCTATTTGTAATGTCTTCAAAATTTCTTATGTTAGAGCTCATCGGGGTCTCGATTATGGCTGGCATATGGCTCAAACTGGCGCAGCCTGCTACCAAGGAAGTACCTTTACCCTACAGAAGAACGCCAAACAGGCTTGTATTGTCTTGTACTGGCGTAAGTAGGATTTAAAGGCTCTTTAACGAGAAGTTGTGCTGTCAGCAGGGAGGACTATGTCTTTTGCTTCGGTAACATAGCTGATAATCTTTTTTTAAGTATCGCTAACGCGAGTCCTGCCGTCGTCTAAATTGTTGTTTGTCATCGTTGTTGTATAAAAATATTCATATAATTTTGCGAGGTTACAAATTAACAACTTTTATTGGAAAAGTAAACCCGTTCAATTAATAAACTCAACCTTATTTCGGTCCCAAACAGCCCAATGACGAATAATTTCCTTCAACATTTTACCGGGAACAAAAAAGCCCGAATGCCGTTGTTGAATTCGTTAAAATTTACATCGCAAATACTGAACATCAATTTCATTAGCAAACAGCATTAATCTCGGCAACGATATGTAATAACTACGTAATATTTACTCTGTAATTGCCTTCGGGCATGTGTTTAATTAAACAGATGGTTGTTTGTCCTACGAATAATCGATAGCTTATCGCTTAATGATGAACACCTCAATTTTTATCTTTTTGCTAGCATTGCAGTTTTATAATACCGTAAAAAATGGATATATTCTTACAGCGGCAACAAAGAACATTCAGTCTGGGGGCAACTTTGTGAGGATCACATATTATTTGCCATATGCAAATCGAGCTGAAAGCCTTTAATGAATCGTTTAGTATTTAGATGGTATCCATTTAAATTACTCATACAATCCATGCAGTTCCTTTATGCTTTTACTGTTTTATTGTAACCAATACTTTATAAACTAAGAAAATGCGATTTACGACCTGAGCCAGTTGCATAGTCATATTTATTATCTTACAATATATCATAGTCATAAATGAATAACCTGTTCGTTAGAATAAGTTTATGCGAATGTTTGGGTATGATCAGTTTGATCTCGGGTCGCAAAAGGTTTTATACCGTTTCTCTGGTAGGAATTTCAGTAGCAGCAAGAAGCTTAGCAGCTTAACTGGTAGGCTACAATAGGCTTACCCTAATTATTAATAATAATAATAATAAACATTTTTTATTTTCTTCTACAAAGGTTACTTTATAAAATTACAAAGGTATAATTAGTAGAAATTAGATCCCTTGTGGGAAACTGGTATCTGAACTAGTTTTCAGTAAAGGTAAACAATATAAAGTGAAAATTTAGGTTCATAGTGCTATGTATTATTAAATGGAACCAAAAAGTAGGAAATACGTACTATGGGTAATACACCTACCCCATTGCATTACACCAAGTTACAATTAATGCAATGATTAACGTTTTGAACCTTTGTGATGCTAGAATATTCTAGTTGGTAAATACATAAGAGTAAATGTTTATATTAATCCGTTAGGTATTTTCTCATCACATTTATTCAGTAAGCCCGAAACCACACGACGCCCATTAAATGTTCTTATAATTACTAACAAAATAGCTTTAACGTGATCTAAGGTCAAAGTGTGACGACCTATAAACCTCATTCACCTTTAAATACTTTATTACATCAAATAATACGAAAGTTTTAGTTTGAGTTTTTATCATATATTAACTTAGAGCAGAGAAAATAGATATCAACTATTGTTTCACATATTAATATGTCTGAAACAATTAATTTATTCATTTGATATTCAAGTGTCAGATATGGCGTGGCTTAAAGATGATAATGTAGTTTAAAGAGGTCACTTTGCCAAAAGTCCTTGAATTGTTTTTCTACGGATCCTGTCATATCATGAAGAAAATGATTATGTGAATAAAACATATTAATATTATAGAAAACTACATATACAATAATCCGTTTACATAATAGCATAATTGTTTTTGCCAACATTAAGACATTTTCCGCCTGCCCTTTTATTCGTCATCAAGTGCCACACAAACTTAGTCAAATTAGGGACACACTATGCTTGCATTAGTGGCTGCATGTAAATACTACCTGGTATGCAAGCATCACTTATTGGTCAATATGCATATATACCGGTATGATGCGGGTGGCCTAAGATCGGTCTGTGTGGAAAACCTTGGGGGCACCTATGTTCAGCAATGGACGTCAATGGGCTGAGATGATGATGATGATGATACAGATAAACGAAGTCTTAATACATAGGTTATTCGGTTAAATTGTGTGCTGTAAGATTTTAGTATTAAATAAACTAATGACGAATAAGTAATTGAATAAAGCGATGGCTATATTTACAGGCCACTGAAAATAATAGAACAGTCATTGTATTCAACAATTTTGGTTAATAATTTCTTGTGATAAAAACTACATGATAATTGATAACATTCGTAAAATTTATACAGCAGAGCTCACGATAGAACATACGTAACCAGACATAAAAACACAGCTGTGTTACATTTTCAACGGATGAATCGTGTAATTTCTTTAAAACAATGCTTTCTTATCTCACAATGGCCAACAAAAGCCACGAAAGGGGAGCTCTTCTAATAGCCCAGAATTTGAGATGAATTTTTTTTCATGTGACCGCGAGATAAAATTTTTCCACGGCAATAACAAAGGGCGTACCTTAATGTAACCTGTAAAAATTATAATGTAAAGAACGATTGAAGGTTACGTAAGAACGCTTAGGTAGCTAATACTTTACGTTCAGAATTGACGCGAGGTAAAAAAAAAAACTTCGTAGAAAGACACCGAAGTCAGTAAATTTTTGATATAGGGCCGTGCGCCGGAGGATTCCGCAGAAAGTTTCGGTCAAGGGCTGTACAGCTTTACGACTTACGGCAAAGGTTCGGATAAAATTGTAAAAGTAAACGCGGCGAATATCAATAAAATTAGTTTTATGTCGCCAATACGAGCACCGGAAACTTTCTCAATCATTTTATCGAATCAGAATGCGTATATAAGGGGAACAGTTTACGTAACATGCTTAGTGAGTTCGGTATTCAATCTGAAAGCTACTATGAAATACTTGAAATGTATTAGACGGAGTTCTCCTAGGAATTGAAACATTGCTGCTTGACGTTGCTTAGTAACGTTGGTACATATATTATTCTGATAGAGTGCTCTCTTAAAACTATACAAAGTAAAATCATTGTCTTCAAATGGTAAAAACTTAGTTAAATCAAAGACAATAAGGTACATTTAAACAGCTCGCGTTACTTAAGGTAAAATAAGGTTTTTGACAATTAAAAACGACGAATAAATTATGTTTTCAATATTATCTGTATTCTTATGGGGTGTTGTAGGTATATACTAAAGAAATAAAAACTAAATATGTAGACTGGAATTAGAATAAAACTAAGGACCGGATATAATGTGCTTGACATTCTAAAGTCATCGTACTTGAAAAATGTGTTACGTGGAATATTCGCCTCCTACTTCAAATGCATAAAAAATTACAAACAGCCTCTGTTGTCCCAATATTTCTCATTCAAAAATATACAGGATTCTTCTGCTTACCAGAGGTATATTAAAATTGTATTACGGAGGTAGGACAATTCCTATGTATATATATTAGTTGCTACTAAGAATTTTCTAAGACAAATTAATAATATTTTACTAGGTGATGTATCATTTTTCTAAACATTTCTGTATGCATGTACCACGCGAAAAAAGTCATCATTCCCAGGTACACCTGAGTATAAATCTAATTAATTTTTATAAACAACTATAACAACAAGCCGCGCTAATTTATTCGCAATTTACCACATCAAATAGGCCTATAGAAACTTTGTTTATGACTACCATATCTTACAAACCGCTGTTTACGAAAGCCCGCAAGGTATCAGGTAGAGAAATTTAGGGGAACTATGATATCATTAATCCCAGGAGACGATGTAGTTAACGATGACCCACTTTATCTACATTTCTTGGAGCCACTAGTTCCCAGCACGATTAGTCGGTTGATATCGAACGGGATATAAGATATTAGCTTTGTTATTTTCCGTATTAATGTTTGACTTGATTTCGGGCATAGCTTTGCATGCATGGTACAACAAAAAGTATAATATACCGCACCGTCTTTGTGTTTTTCATATAGTTTACTAGCAATTTGCATTACGAATGTAAGCTATGCTTGTTTAACCCTCCAGCTATGCTTGACTCAACTTTGGTAGTTAATAAGTGGGAATTGAATCCACGATCTCTCGATCGCAAGTCCAATGCCTTATCAATTGGGTTACCGCCGCTACTACTAATATTCTTGTAGGTATTTAGATAGTCGTTATTCATAAATAATAAAGTTTTATTTATTTACCCTATGTTGAAAGTATGACAGCATATAAAAGACGATATAATATTCGTATTATTGTTTAGGATTTCAATGTGGAGCCTCTATTCTATGTATGTCTATACAAAAGTTAAAAGAATCAATGTAAATAGTTAAGATGTTGCACGAAACTTTTATAATATTATAATTTTTTTTAATTAAACTACTATATACGGATTCTATCGCGTTGCTTATTTATTACTCTATTGTATAATTTTGAAACTATAACACTACTACTACTATTGAATTTTACTAATTTATAAGCTAATAAAAATATTTAAACTATTAAAACTATTTATATTTAGGTTTACACTTTCCCCGACGTTTCGGTTGCTTTTCAGCAGCCATGGTCACGGGGAGACTAAGATGGTAGTTGTCTCAATGTACCAGTGTAGTTATTTCAAAGTACCCAAACATAATTAAGTCATTGGTGTTTCTATTTACGCAGAATGAGCTCAAAGTATCATGAAGTCTAGCTGTGGTTTGTTTCTTCTTGGGTTTGACTATTTGAAGTACTGGATCCCAAGCTGGTGGTACATTCCAACCATCTTCTCTATTGAAATTAGGATGTTTTTTGATTTCAATAGCCTCGCGAAGCATCCTTGGTAGGAATCGGTGTTCTTTAGCGAGAATCTGTGGTTTGTCAAATCTCAGGTAGTGGTTGGTCCCCTATTGTACATGTTCACACACATTATTGTTTGGATAAATTATTACAAACACGTGTAATTTATGTTATATATATATATATATATATATATATATATTAATTTATTAAAATTCGGTATGAAAATAAATAAATATTATTTTTGAGTTCAAATTAATCTACTGATCGGTATCGTTATAAATTATAACAACATTGATACATCATCATACACATAGGTATGTAAACTTGTTTCAAACGGCATGCAAACAATTGCATTAAGCTTGTATATTTATTATATAAAAAGCTATGCCCTGGTGTACTCGCACAAAGGCATTTTCCTTTTAGAGCTACATCATATGCATAAGAAATATTAAAGTTCTACATAATAGTTCACAATCCAATTATGTTGATAAACCAAGTGAACAAACGCCGCTACCGATAATTGCCTCAATAATTGTAGCAGTTCATGATTAGAATACGTATTGGGAATTCCAAACGTCATAGTCTTCGGAAGTTGTGTGCCTCGATGAATAATAATGGTTTCAACGCTCCAGTTTACATTGTAAATCTGCCTTGTCGTGTAAACATACCCATTGTAATTAACATTTTAGTAAGCAAGTGTATTATTAACGTATTCCAACCTTTAATTACAATGTCTACAATTTATTTACACAACATTTTAAGGAAAATTTGGTTACGCCATTGATTAGGATATGAATTTTGTATGATGTTTGGTGCGTGGCTTCGAGGGCTTAACTCCTTACTAAGTAGCTATTACATCATAAATTGGGTCTTGAGATATTAAGCTGCTGTTAGGTAATCACAGAATAAAGGAAAATGGCTACTACATATACAAAATAACACACCTATAGTTTTTGGACAAATAAGTATCGTACTCATATTTTGCCAGCTACTTATATTTGATTAGGTACCGATCAAACAAAGTTTAAAAAAGTGATTTTATGCATAATAATATGTCATGATAGATAAGCATTGCACGTAATTTTAGGTCATTTGCTGTTACCTACTCAGAATGTTATCATAGAGGAATTTCGATACCACACATTGTTGTCTTATAATAAACAACGAGATTAAATCAGTATAAAGTTTATTTTTATACTATTTAATATCGATATTATATAACGCATATTTTTTTCATAATCCGTAATAAAGTTCATAAATCTCGCAAGCAAGCCGCACAATAACTCGCGCCTTTAACCTGTGGGGTTATGTAACTTTTATAGTGTAGTAAGCTGGTATAGTGTGTAAGATATTTGCTTTTCAACGAACTCAAACAATTTTTTTTCAAATCTAGTATTGTTGTTAATCCCTCCAGCTAAGCAAGTATGCTGGTGTTTAGAGCGGGTTACGTCGGTAGTACAATGGATGAGATTCGAGCCCGCGACCTATCCAACGTAAGTCTAATGCCTCATCCATTCGGCATCACTGCTGCTTGCAAGTAGCATAGTGTACAAGCACCATTACGGATTGCTTTATTATTATATTTTAATTAATATACCAGTTAATTGACGTGTCCAAGAATTGTTTATACATTTTAATAGAAATAAAGATTTTTGACTCTCAAATTGATTCGTTGATATGGTTTTAAGTGGCGTATGAATATATAAATATGTGATCTTTTACATTAATTCGTGGAAAACGAACGCAGCTCGACCAATTCCGGCAAATTCGAACATGGCATCTGCGCTTCATACAATCTACAAGTAATTCCAACAACAACTAGATCCTAACTAATATTATAAACTCGAATATGAGTTTGTATGTTTGTTACGCTTTCATGCCTTTACTACTCGACGAATCATCATGAAATTTCGTATGCACATTGTCAAGAGTACAGACAATGACGTAGAGTACTAATCATCAAAAAGAAATACTGTACTAACATCTGACCACAACTTTCTGTTACATGCTACGTTTGGATTGTCATATTGCTGTTTAATGTCACAAGCAGTTTGACGGTTCCGCCATTTTATTTTCAGTAACAATCGATATCCTGTTAAGGTTCGATCGTTCCGTTTGATCTCCGATTTAAACGCGAAACGCCCGACAAAAGGCTAATCAAATTTACGTTATGAAAAGAAAATGATTTCAATTTCTCTGTACCTCTGCTTTTAAGTGAATTATGTCCGTTCTTTTGTTGAGGCTTTCACTTAGAAAGTACGATAAGTGGTTCGGCGTTACTTTGCAAACTGTTTTACTGTATGCTGGGCTACAAAGTGTTTATTATGTATATAATACAAAAATATTATAATAATTATATTTCTACATCTTCAAAGGCTAAGAATGAGGTTCAAATCATCCAATTTTTCATTTGCGAGGCCTTTTACCGACTACCGGGTACTGCCATGCCACGCTTAGCTAGTGCTACATTGAAAGTTTAATTAAAATAAGTAGAAATGTAGTAGTCTACACTTCTACTTTTTCTAATTAAACTATCAATGTTTGGATTTCCATACACTATTACAAACGTTATTATAAACATGTTGTGTCTGTCCACTGCGACTCAAAAGTATAAATATTTTTATTGTACATCGATTAAACCAAAATTAAACGCTTACGCACGATTGAAAGAAATTAGTCGTATAAATGTTTGCTAAAATCACTTTACTTACAAAGCACTTGAATAAGGCTAATTTTTTAAATTATTGACGTAATATTTTTCATATAAGCAACATATTTACTGAAAAAAATTGTTGCTCGTTTACACTGCAATTACAATTTAATCACTGCTAGATAATGCAACAGCTACTTCAAACAATTCTTACAAATTGTAATAATAGTAGTACTCCTATTGTCATTACAAAGATCTAAAAAATCTAAAATAGCCTCCAACTAAATATAATTAAAGTTCCTCAGATTACTTTCTTATTCCCAAGCCCGCATAGAAATAAGTTTAAATTGATATAAGGTGTAAAACCACAAAGCCTTTTTATTACCCGCACATTAGCTCCTAGTTTTCGCACTCAGAGGTCTCTGGGAGAAAGATTTATTAATGGCAGGCCAGCTACAGGTACACCTTTAAACGAATAAAAATAAAACACACTTTAAGTGCGGTAAAGATGTAATAAATAACTGATGTTAAATTGAGTGTGAAGAGCTTATGGCTCCGAAACTCGAAACAAAAGGGAAATTGGCTTGTTTTGCCCACTGCTTTGGTGCTTTTCACCAGAAATAAAGAAAAATGAGTTTAACAAATTCCATCAAGAGCCGGATATATTATGTATTTCTTTTGTGACATGCTTGGCAAAGCTTTAATCCCAAATTTGGCTGGTCGTCTAATTTATTTTATATATTTATGCTGTGATTGCTAAGAATAATAATGTAGCATCACGATATTGTCTTCTGTTTACGCGAATGTTATTCATTAAAATTAAACTACTATATACGGATTTTATCGCGTTGTTTATTTAGCACTGTATTACAAAATTTTGAAAATATTACACTACTACTGATTTTATTTTACTAATTTATAAGCTAATAAAATTATTTAAACTATTAAATCTATTTATTTTTGGTTTACACTTTCCCCGACGTTTCGGTTGCTTTTCAGCAGCCATGGTCACGGGGAGACTAAGATGGTAGTTATCTCAATGTTCCAGTGTAGTTATTTCAAAGTACCCGAACATAATTTAATTATTGGTGTTTCTATTTACGCAGAATGAGCTCAAAGTATCATGAAGTCTAGCGAAGCATCCTTGGTAGGAATCGGTGTTCTTTAGCGAGAATCTGTAGTTTGTCAAATCTTAGGTAGTGGTTGGTCCCCTGTTGTACATGTTCACACACAGCAGACTTCAACGAGCGTTTGTGTTTTACTTAAGCTATGTGTCTTTTTATGCGGGTGCCTATGCTTCTCTTGGTTTGACCAATGTATGAGAGTCCGCAGTCACAATCTATTTTATAGACCCCTGCATCTTGTAAAGGTAATTGGCACTTGACGGATGGTAAAAATTGACTTATCTTCGTTGGCGGCTTGAAGTATGTGTTGATTGAAGCTCGCTTCAAGATGTAGCCAATCTTGTCAGTGACACCCCTTACATAAGGCAGTATAGCAGGCTGGCGCTCGCCTGTGGCTGGCTTTTCTCGGGATCTGTGACAGCGGCGAGGCTGTTGGAGCTTGTTGTCTTGCAGTACTTGCTTGACATGTTGAAGCTCGGCGTCCAGGTGTTTCTTGTCACAGATCCCGTGGGCTCTTTGAAACAAAGACATTCCCACGGTAGCTAACTGTTTAGGATGGTGGTGAGATTCACCGTTCAAGTACCTATTTGCATGGGTCTATTTCCTATACACAGTGTGGCTCAAAGTATGATCAGGATTCCTGATGACAAGAACATCTAAGAATGCTAATGAATTATTTGCCTCTAATTCCATAGTAAATTGGATGTTGTTATTAATGGAATTAAGATGTTCTAGGAATACACTAACACTATCTGTTGGTAAAAGTATCATCTACAAACCTCTTATAAATCCTGGATGTGATGGGGGCAATCTGTAAAGCTCGAGCCTCGAAGTCCTCCATATATATGTCGGCAACAACAGGCGATACTGGGGAGCCCATTGCCACACCATCGACTTGTATGTAGAATTTATTGTCCCACAACAGATAGCCAGTTGTAGCAATGCTTAAGTAGTTCTGCATATTTCTCAGGCATATTGTAGTCTATTAGCTTCCTTTTAGTTATTTCAATACAGTCATGTACAGGTATACATGTAAATAATGACTGTATATCAAAACTAACCATTGTTTCATTGTTAGTGAGACATAGGTGTTTAATCTCACTCACAAAATGGTATGTCCTAATCCTTTACATGTGCTCTCGAGTTGCCTCTGAGTGGTGAGAGTATCTTCGCTACGTGCTGAGCCAGTCTGTAAGTTGGTGTGTCGATCTGACTCACAATAGGACGTAGGGGAGCGTTTTCCTTGTGTATTTTTGGTAACCCATACAGCTTTGGAGGTTTTACGCAAGCTGGTATTAATTGTTTAACGTCTAGATCTAGTCTTTCGGAGTATTTATGTATGATGTCTTTGGTTTTGTTCAGTATTTTGTTTGTAGGGTCTGTTTTAACCTGTTTATATGTTGTTTCATCCGAAAGTAAATTTTCAATTTTATGTTTATAATCTGACGTATCAATTATGACCGTAGCGTTTCCTTTATCTGCACGGAGTACTGTAATATCTGGCCTAGCCCGCAAGTTCTTCAATGCGACGAATTCATCTTTGGGAAGATTCGGTCTGGGCACTTTACTTCGACGCAAGACCGATGAAATGTCCTGACGTATAGCCTCCAAATCTTCCTTTCTTATGTTATTCTTGACTAGGCAGTCCTCGACGTTGCAAATAATGGCCTCATACGGTATTCTAGCCGGTGTTATTGCATAATTTAAACCTCTACTTAATACTTTTTCGGTTGTTTTGTCTAAAGCATCACGACTTTATCTATTCTCATATGAAGATCATTTAAAGCACTTTTCCAGGGAAGGTTATTAAAGTCAAAGTCAAAAATCATTTAGATTACAAACTAAGTCTGATGAATGTCAAAGTTGATTACATTGTTAGTTAGGTGAAATCACTGAATTTACTTTTAGGATAGTTGGTAGGTTTAAGAAACGAAATCAATCAAATGAGTACTAATATTAATTTAACCTAGAACCCAGTTTAGGGAAAATTACGGAATTAATACTAGTCGAAAATTTAACCCCCTTTTGGTGGTCACTGGTATTTACAAATTGATATTAATTTTACACGGGTTCCTTTTAATGCTTGTGCTCGACTCAGTCTAAATAAGTCTTGTCAAAAAGTTTTATGTAAAATTTATTCAATCTAGGAAATACTAACAAAACCACATAAAGTTATGGAAAAATATTGCACCTGAAAAATTTGTATCTCGTAAGGATAGACAAAATAGTTGATGGTTAAAGATTATTTTTTAATTATCAAGTATACACGACCTTACTGGCAAAAGTAGATGGAAAAACTTAAAAATCAATTTTAAGTATTTACTATTGACAATAGCATCAAATGAATATTTCAAAGTAGTAAGTACAACTTTAACTAACATAGGTACCTAGTTTATGTTTATTAATTGATGTTTAATACAAAATTTATAAATCGTATGAATAAATAAGTCCTAAAATTAAGCAATAGTTAACTCATTATTTTATGTTGCTGAATCATTATTCGCTGGTCACTAATTTTGTATTACATGTGTGTAAGTACAGAAATAATAATCCGCTGGTAGTATTAATAGCCAAAACACCGAACAAATTAACTTTACTAACACTAGGCAAAAGTTGTTACTAAAACATCTATTGACTAGTTGCAACGCAGGTCCACGTCATGTAATCTGTGACCGTTGTCAAAGCGTTCAATGATATTTTTACATTGTTCTACAGTTAGGCAGATATACGTTCCAGTCCAATATGTGTGTAAGTACTCTCATCCAATTTTTCTATCTATTGAGTTTATTTGGTCAACATGTCAAAATCCAACAACAACAACTGCAAATATTTTTGTTTACATCACCATTCGGAAACTATTACATTTCAAACAATCGTGCAGCTCGATTTGTATCAGTTTCAGGAGTAAAATTCTGTTTGAATGAATTAGTTCTTTTCCCAATACTCATGTGACGGTTTTAATTGAATTCGGCTTTATTTTAGTATCCAGATTTAATAGATCGAAAGTGTAAACTTTTCAAATGGAATTCGTTGTTTTTATCTTAATTGAAACAAACTACACTACATGCAAAAAATCTGATAAATCGCCATTTTTTTTAACTTTATTTGGGAATACAAAACCGACATTTTGTGATGTAATTTTATACCTCAGCCAAGGACAAGTGGAATAGCACAAAAAATTCAAATACAATGATATGTAGAAGCTGGACTATAACTATTCCTTCACCTTATATGAATGCAGCTTAGATTAATTGGTAATTAAATTATTATTATTTTTAGGTTGCTTTAAAAGTTTGGCAATATCGAACGACACAGCTGTTAGAGACAAAACATCTGTCTCAGATGGCGGTGTTAATAAATGTTCCGTGGTTCAGTTCTTACTATTTTTATTTTCTATCATACAGAAAAGATGCAGACATATTACTAGTGCTCGCACAATGAAGATTTAAAAGCGTCTCATTTAGGACGTTTCTCTATTGGTCTCAAAACAAAGTCGGTTCTACAAATTTCCTTGCATTGAAAGCGGTTAAATTATAGCTCTTCTTACAGGTGAAATCTTGACATCTTTATTTTGCTATTTATTAGTTCAAATTATCAACACAAGTGCAGACCAGATTTACCCCGAAATTTGGCATGAAAATACATATATTTGAAAAAGGATTAAAGAGATCCGGATTATTCGGTAAATTTAATTCTCAACACTGGGTTCTTCTATCTGCGTTTACCCGACATATCCATTGGCTTTAAGATAGTGTGCGTGGTAGTATTAGATTCTTGTTGCTTATCATAATGTAAATATGACAATTAATCATAACTTAATAACACTAAATTAAATCCATTAGAAACGAAAAATAGTAGTACACAGTCTTTTTACAGATAACTTCCGCACTAAGATTAAATCTCGTGTGTCCGTTGTTTGAATGTTTATAAAAATGCAAGTAAGTTTTTAAGTTTTACAATTCAGAAACGGACACAAAGAACACCATAAAGAGTCAAGACAACCATTTGTGGATCGCACAAACTTTTGTTCCGTGTGGTATTCAAACCCACGGCACTCGTCCTCAGGAAATCCACCAGACATGACATAAAATATTACTATATCATACATTTATACGCAATAATCACAGAGTTTTCTATTCAGGCAGTATGATCGCCATTGTTTATTTGCAACTGGAACTATTTCACACTACTGCATTTGATTGAAAAAGTTATTCATGCTGAGTGCAATCTCGTCACTGCTGGATTCCATTTGTAATATCGATCTAACATATGTCTAACACTCGGCATGTGCAACACCGAATAAAGATTAATCAATCAAATAGAGATAAAGTGTACCAGTATTGTTGCACGTACTCACTTTCATTGATCGGTTACGATGAATAGCGGGTAGACCAACGTTAGTTTTTGGATGTGTACATATATTTATATTGAATAACTTTTAAATGCCGCTTTTGTCCGTGCTAAGGGAAGTATCGTTAGACGGAGTGTTAATAGATTTTTTGTCAGAACATAGTCGATGTACAGCAAGAAGTTTGATATCAACTTACGTTTGATAATATCACCCACTATTACATATCACCTAAATATACATAAAGCGACTCTCCCAGGTTCATTTCGGTCCAGGTAAAAGGAGGCGAGCTTATTAGATTTTACAAAGTTTATGTTACTTCTAAGAATTACCTATTCTGTGCTGCTTCTAAGCCTGACACAGGCATTAAACTGGGGACCTTACGATCGGCCCAAGCGTTAACTTTGTTAAATACTAGCTGACTCGCGCAACTTCGTCTGCTTCATTTAAGATAAAAGAATTTACCCCGTTTATGCAACACTTTTCATTACTACTCCGCTCCGATTGGTCGTAGCGTGATGTTATATAGCCTATAGCCTTCCTCGGTAAATGAGCTATCCAACACTAAAAGAATTTTTCAATTCGAACCTGTAGTTCCTGAGATTAGCGCGTTCAAGCAAACAAACAAATTTTTCAGCTTTATAATATTAGTATAGATGAACGAAGCAGAGCAAACCAAAACCAGCATTACAAATTATAGATCTGATTCATTTCTGGCTAATCTAAATAGATAGTGATAATGTACATACATATATTTGAATGCGTCGCCTTGCCCTTGACGCAAATCCTTATAATAATGGTACTATGACTTCATGTTTTTTTCAAAACTCTAAGGCTGTTGTCACACAACCGTTACCGCGGGACGTGAACAAGGCGTAGGTGTACCACGCCTTGTTATAATGTAGCAAACTATATTCTGCTGCATACTGGGTCATCGGTGGTGGCCACAGTAAATGCACCAGTGGCCGCTATACGTTTTGGACGAATTTTTGCATACATTTTATATGCTACCAGCAAATACTGAGCTTTCGAGTGGCAGCTTCCGAGCATCAAACTGTGAGTGGACTGCGCTCGCTTTTGTAGCCATTTAGTGGCTTTCGTCGTCCACGCATCCTCACAGTCACTGGCTTAAACTTTCTTACCACGGTAGGGTGCATAGTGTTAGTGACTATGACTGCAACCAGTCACTAGTGGATATGACTGGTGGTTGCGTCTAGAGGTTCGCTTGGCTACTTTAGATGGCCACTTATACGTTCCTCTCACGTGCCGATCCCGCCCAGGTCCCGCCCTGCTTATAGCTCGTCCACGCATCGCACACGCCTCACTCACGCCTCGTTCACGCATCGCTCACGCCTCGCTCAAGCGCCCCACTCTCGCTTCACTCAAGCCTCACTATGTCGGCTGTTTGTCGGCCCTTTTACACCTAAAACGAACCAAACTTCAAAACCAGTAAATTTTGAACAGTTTTGAAGCTATAGATTGTAATTACCTTTACAGTACATTGGACGACGCTATAAATACACAATACCATCCACCTAAACGCAAAATAAAGCTAATAAATCTAGTTACAGAACGTTGGGACTATTGAATGCCATTTTTCATGATATACTGAACTTTGCTATTATCATAACGGCTTGAAATGATATACTACGCTTGTTTTGACGTACGCTCAGGATCCATGAAATGGAAATGTTAGATATTCAATACGGAATTTACTAGTAGGACAGTACGTTTTATTTATTGTGGAGATTTAAGCGATGTTATGTTTAGTACTACAATAGATTAATGTCATTAAAAATCTATTATGCTGATTATGTTTGGTTTAGGCAGGTATTTTGGTGTTGGAGTTTACACGTTTGTTTTGCTTAATAATTCATTAATTTTTTATATTTGTCTGCCAAAGTCCACGCCAACAAAATAGATTTTGCCAGCGAAATAACCGCGTAAATACCGGGACATATAAATTTTATCTATACTGGACATAGTGTATCGGTTTGCTAAGATTTATCCAAATCTGTTCAACGTTTTAGACGTGACGTAAGTAATAAACATATAAACATGTTTTAAGAAATTAGGCATTTTCCTACAATTAATCACTTGGTAAAATGATTTCTGCACAAAAAAATATATATATCTTAGGTACCTATTTGGCGCAAAAAGAAACTATATAATAATATAAGTACCTACCACAAGGACGAGTATGTTAATCAGACGTTAGACTTAGATAAATCATATTATATTTACATCTAACAGATAGAATAACAACACAATATATTTTAAGTCAAATTTGTTACTACTCGACCACTTTACAAATTAATTACTTAAATAACTATTAATGTATTTTCATCTCATTTTGCATACTAGTTGCGAGAAATGTATTGAAATTATTACAATTCTGGAATATATTTAACATAAAATATTGTGTATACTCACTTGAACGTTATGTTAATAGCTTCGCCCATAATTCGACAAAGAACATCAAATCATAATCGTACTAGTGAAAAAGTTGTACATTTAAAGTATTTCGCGATACAAACCGAGGGAAAGAAGTATAAATATTTATTGTACAGGTGGTATAAACCGCTGGAGGATATTGGAGGATAAATTGATTGTTCGGGGTCGGTTTTCCATTTAGATATGGAAATTTCTGGGATTGTGTACGAAAATCTTCGATTTTACCTTTTCTTTCAACAAATCACGCTAAGAGCGAGCGATGTTTCAGACTCTTTGCAATCTCTGTAATTTAAACAGTTATATAAATATCTTTTGAAATAAAAATATTCTTAAGGCAATCTATAGCGATACCGCAAACATTCTGTTTCTACGTAGTCTTGAACCGGTCTTCTTGAAAGTTTTCTCCTTAGCCCGTTGGCATAAATTTGTCTTTATATTTTCGCTGCCCTGGCCGGGGCAAGGATTGTTGAGGGGTTTTCTTGTAGGTAAATCCACTGTTATGGCACGGTGTCGTACAATATGGTCCGTAGACGTTAATAAGCGTACTACCTACTACGTATTACCTGGGATAAAACGCTTAGCGGTCGATGTCCTTGGTAGGAAGAAGTGTATTACACCAATATTTCAAAATATTCCTCGAAGAAATACAGTCGTGGATCTATATATATTTGATACTAAAATTGAATGATCAAAACTTATAATAATATAATATTATTGTGTATTTCATTAGAAAAGAAATGAAAACATAACGAGATTATAAAACAATAGCTGCGTAAAATAACTTTTGACACAACTCCAACCTTGAACCAGTTAAAAGGTCCACAATAATCCCACTTTCACACCGCCCGTAAAAGAAATACATCCATCGCAAATTTATTTACGTTCGGTTATTGTACGTCAAATCCCAGTGATCGTAATAAAACACAGTGTTTACATTTGCAGTCCACAAGAAAAGCAGTTCAAACGAACGTGACCTTTCGTGATCATATTATTAGATTGAGAATGAAAGCTTCACGTATAAACATCGACTTCTATGATAAAGGCTTTGTTCATACTAAATTAATTCAATGACAAAGGCCAGTGTTTTCCATTTCTTTATTGGCTTTACGAACATCTACAGTCGTTTGAATATCAGGACATTTAGGATATGTAGTGAAGAGATCAATATCCTATCAAAACAGACGACCTCATGGCAATTAAAAAGCATTAACGTTCTTTTTTATAATTGACACATCGTGAGAAAACACTCCTTTAAAACTTTATAAATATACTATACAGTTCTAAATCTGTCAAGTCTTAGAATACCAGATATAATTAAAATCTATTGTGTCTAGCCATCAATGTGCCTCTCCGACTCAATAGGTTAAGAAGGGTTTAGTTTTCGAAGTTGAGTGAAAGTTGGCCAATATATACTAGATCAGCGTAATAGATTAAGGTCTAACGAAGAATAGAAGCGTAGTAGCGGTATAGTTTGAATAAAGCCAGATATCTACCTACATATATTAGTACATGTAGATATCTGGCTTTATTAGAAAAAGAGATTGCTATTTCCGTAACTTTATGTATCTTTGTAGAGGAATCTCCAAAATCACTTTCATTATTTAAAAGGCACATTATTCAAAATGGACAAAGACTACATATCATGCTCAACCCAAGGTAAGTGGGATCAAAAACTAGCGTAGTTTTTAAGACGATGACTGTTTCACCAACAGGATCTTTGTATAACTCTGGGTTTTTGCTCAAACAGCTACAACTCTCTCCGAT
The DNA here is from genome assembly GCA_963675205.1 of Catocala nupta. Taxonomy (NCBI): domain Eukaryota; kingdom Metazoa; phylum Arthropoda; class Insecta; order Lepidoptera; family Erebidae; genus Catocala; species Catocala nupta. The sequence continues at coordinate 16,483,993 of OY776082.1, forward strand.
GCATGATGTCTGGCAAGAGGGCTCTGCTATCTTCGCCTTATACACTAGCATCCCAACGATTTCTATTTTAAAGATTCTGCGACCGTAAGTGATGCCTCTGATGTTTAAGAAGTCCATAGGCTACAGTCACCGCGTAAGCTTATTAGCCTACTCGAGAGAATTTTACCTTACTTTGATACCCATTAGTAATAATAAAACTTTTGAAGTTTTTATATAACGTTTCTTAGCTTTACCTTTGCAATAAGAAATTTGCTGTCGTAGTTTTTTTCTACTTTTTACAAGATAAAACTTGATTTTATTCCCAACTGCGTTAAAGAGAAACTTTATCTATCCATTTGATAAGTTTAGTATAATGTAAACAGCTTGTGCATTAAATCAATTGGTTACATAAGTAATAAACACATCTGCGGCCGATAGACAAGATATATTAGGGGACTTAGTCAAAGAGAAATGCGCCAAAACTAAATTGAAAGGAATGGTTCTAAGTTATATACTAATTAGACGACGAAGCAGGAAGTTTATACATACAGTTGTACGTCTCCTCAGAGTGCCGAAATTAGAGCTAAACTAAACTTGTTTACTTTTCTACAGAGCTGTTTATATGAAAGTTTGCAAATACGCCACCTCGAGGAAGTAAAATTTTGCTAAAAGTGCCACCCCAAAGTTTGCTTAGTTCCACTCATGCTTCAAAGTAGTTAAGTAATTTGTATAAAATTGTTTTATTCAAGCAAGTTCTACATCTGTTCGAGGTTTCTTTGTTCATTACAAAAACGAACGAAATATGAAAATAATGTGAGACTACGAAAGAAATTTCATATACCGACAGAAATGGTAATAACAGGATAAATAAAATAAATAAAAAATAGTATTTATTGACATAAGAATGTTACAGTATTTGGTATATCCAGCGGCCCCACACTAGGCAAGCCTGTCCTGTGGGTACCAGTTACGCTTTACAGTATTATATGTAACACAACTCGGATGACATCATCGAACAAAATAAAACTAATCTTATTTTCTAGATAGATAACAAATATAAATATGCTCATATGGTTATCAACTTATTTAACATTTTTCTCTGAATAACAATAACTATGATCATTATCTATGTATATGTAAAAACTTGTATACAATATAATTATAGGGCTATATAAAGGTTAAACATATAAGATATAAGTGTGTATTTAAATGTGTATATGTATATAAATATATGTATATATTATATGTATATGTTATAATAAGCTTATATCTAACTACATTGTATATTAAGTGTGCCTTTGTACCCCTTTCTTATCACAGTCTATTGTACATAATTAATGCAGGTGAACCAATAGACTTTCGGTGGCATTGTATGGTAGTGTAAGCAACCAGCTAATGATTTTTGATTTTGCCTCATTTACTGTGCACCGTTTAATGTCGCACGAGTTGGTTACTTTGTTATATACAAAGTATTCAATGAATGGACTAAAACGTCTAGCGAAAGATGTTTTGACTTTGGGCAGTTCAGTTCTGTATACACGACGTTTTAGAAGATGTGGGTACTCTTTAGAGTTGATAACTTTTTGGTGTATTTTCAAAGACGTTTTTAATATGAAGAGCTGGCGAACATTAAGTACCTTACAGTAGTAAGTCACTACCCTGTTTCGGCAGACTTGAAGTCTTATATTAACTATTTTTGCAAACGTTGATACAGATTAATTTAATAGTAAAAAACACAATTAATAAAATAAATTAACGCATTACGTGTCAACGAGCCATCAGGCAAGCTTCTTTAATGGTAAATGCCCATAAACTTGCAATTCCTTGCAATTACTGGCATATAATTCGCACTTAGGCCAGCTTTTGTAAGGAAAAGCAGTACTGTCACCAGCTTTCACTGCTACAGCTAAGATAACTGGGGCCTTATCACTGCAGAAATGCAGCACGGAGTTACTTGGCTGCGATCTTCTAAATAATGGCCTTCTAGAAGTAGCTTTTTATTCTTTATAGAGAAAATGAAGTCATAAGCTTAGTAAAGCAGTAGCCCAACGGATTTTGCATTGGACTTGTAATCGAGAAATTGTGGGTTCATATCGCTCCCATTGCACTAACGTTGACAAGCCGCTAAGAACACAATTATATTAGCTTAGCTGGAGTGGTTAACAACAATATTCTATTAAAAATTTGCCAGAATGCTCGAAATCTTAAAAATAGTCATTATAATATAAAATATTTTTTAAATTAAATGTTTGTAAATCTTAAAAATATTCTAATGATTTAAATAAAGATTATATTATAAAATCCATAATTACAGATTTTATGTTTCAATTCGAGTACGTAATAATAAAATTATTTTTAAAGAAACATTAATGTAAGAAAAATTTCATCATTACTATAACGATCGCTATTTTTGTTTTATCGTACTATACTTCAAGTTATATGTTTATTTTTCAAATTAAGGCTTTTATAATTGGTATAGTCAGTGACATAAGTCGATAAATGACGATTGATTTTAAATTGCTTCAGCGTCTACTAACGATCATTCCTAATCTTTAACAAAAGTAATATGTAATCATATGCGTTGTTGTGGGTGTCCAAATGAAATGCATCGTGTAGATATGAATATATGTATAATCATATCTACAATGATGCATTAATTCACTGGTACCAGTTATATTACAAATACAAATTGGACTACGACCTAACTCCGTGGTTGCAGGGAGACAACTGCCGCGCGGTGCTACTGCATACTTGTGCCTGTTCCTTCTCCTCTCCTATTCCTTCCTAAAATTCTGTTAAAAATTTATTTATTGTTGATTGTACAACCTAAAACCTGTCTGTGATTGTCACAATATAAAATGGCAAATGTATAAATCAGTATTATCTGCGTAAACATTACCACATTTCTTCGAAACTTAATCAATAGAACACTAATTAAACATTGTACGTGGCTACCATATACATACATAACCAGACTTACTGTACTTTATCAACTCACCTTATTACCTTTCCTTATTATTTCACGGAGTAAAACTTAAGCGTACACTAACTACGTTCTTTTACGGCGCTCGTTCTACGTGCCTACGACTATACCATGTTTTATCTTCAACTTTTACATGCTTGTAGAGGCTCTGTAAGTATTTATAATATGTAGAAGTGCGACGTTTGTGCGTATGTGTAGTAGGTATTTGTATGTGTGTGTGAGAGTGTGTTTGTGTACGACTCGTACGACTTGCATTTTAAGCTTGCAATTTGTAGTACCATTACAGAGCATCATACCCTTATACGTACATACATTCTTAAAGATAGACTTACCTGTATGACATTGAAGGACTATATTTTAGAGTAAGGAAGAGTAAGCAAATTTTGCTCAGTATCTGGGCGAGCATATGCTGTCTACTGGGCATATTGTTAAGCACTGTGCTTCTGAGAAATTCTTACAGAAAAATCCAAACACAATCTCATATACGCCGTAGCACTATTAAAGCAGCCATTTTATAAAAAAATACGCATAAGAAGTTAACAACTTATTCCAGGTACCACGTTTCTGTGTGGGCTAGCACAACAGCCGATTTTATACTTCTATAGACAAAATATCGCAGAAGCAGCAACAAACTGTTTTAGTTATGTGCCACCAAATAGCTGGTTTGAATTCGCATGTTTTAATTGTTATTCGATAGTTATGAATTATTCATCATCTTCTACGGGTGTCTCTCTATTTCTAGGTTGATAGTCAGCTGTATATACTTATGTGCTCTCGTATTTGGCAAGGCCAAAGAATGGATGACGATTAAATAAATTATTTTTAACTTCATCATCATAATTGTGTACAACTAAACAATTTCATTTCAAAAGCTTTATTTTCCCTTTATCAAATGCATATTATACAGTTACATGCTTAAATGAGCTAGCAGTTTAACAATGTTTATTATCGAAAATTATATGACATACCACAGTTTATGCTGCACATTGTTCTCCGAAATAAAACAAAAAGATCTATAATATTGCTTACATTAGAATTTATAACCTATTAATGAAATATAAGTGGGTTAATGATCTTGTGTCACATTTTACCGGATTTCTTAATACCACCTGATACCAAAGGACCTTTTTGTGAGGCCTTTGCTTTTGCCTCCTGTAATGCCTTCTGTTGTTCTTTTAACTTCTGTTTTAGAGCTAGGTCATCATCATTTAATTCCCTTGATTCCTTCTTTAGTGCCTTCAATGGCTTCTTTTTACCACCTTCACGGCCAGACATGTTTGGGAATGTTATCAGAGATTAATACAAATAAATGTAGTATGAAATACACGTTATTTCACGGCCAAATGTGACAATTGTGACAGACACGAACAACAAGTGTTTATGCAACTTATTTCGTTGACTTTTACGTATAAAAAGTTAACCAAATTCAAAAATGACATTTATGTGGTTTGCATGTGTGTAGATTTTTTAGTTATCTTCATCCAGTCTAGAATTCAAAACGAGTCCGTACATTTCTTTACGCCTCGTAATTAATACGGCAGTTTGTAAAATCTGCCTCAGGTAATAATATAATCGCTGTATTGTTTCCTTACAAAACAATCATTTGCACATTTGAATGGAAATATGACAAAGGCGTACAACCTAGTAACAGGTTGGGAGTTACCCTCTTCTAAAGAAACAATAACCCCTTCCTTCTGACAGCTTCTGTGACTTTCCCAAGATGAAAACAGTGACAAAGGGGCTCGAAACCAACATTACGAACCTGAATTGGAATACGCATTTCAATATTATTTCATACGAGTTTATCTTTGCGACTTTTGCTCGTTAATTAGCAAATTCTTATATAAAGTTCTTATAAATAGGAACACCAATAATTAAATTATGTTCGAGTACCATCTTAGTCGTTCCATGACCATGGCAGTTGTAAAGCAACCGAAACGTCGGAGAAAGTGTAAAGTTTAACACATTCAACAGTTAAAATTATCTAAAAGTAGTATTTTCAAAATAAACCACAATACATCCTTTATAAAAATACTACTATCATATTATATTTCTTTAGTTTTACTTTCGCATATGTGATTTTTTCGCAATATGATACTTTATTATATTTTTTGAAAAGCCAGCTCCCGCTATGAGAATAATTAAAAAAATACGCGTGGGACTTTACAAATATTGAAATAACGGACATAAAGAACACCCAGACTCGGAAAAATATTTATGAAACAAATAAATTTTAGTCCCGTGTGGATCACACAAACATTTTTCCACTTTTTAGCACTTTACGAACTTCAAGCTGCGCTCGGTAAGACAGTAAGCCAGTAGTATACTTTATTTAACAGTACGAAAAAATAACTATTGAAATAGCATTGATTGCATTTTATTGATTTAATCACCTCGAGTTCAGTTCGAGCTGCTGTATAAGTTTGCGATTATGTTTGCAGTGCAACGTAAAATCTCAGATTTAATACTCGCGTCGAAAATTGGGTTACCGTTACGCAATTATCAGTAACAGCATTAGGCTCCCCATTACTATGTGTGCCTTAAAACCGAGCTGTCACATTTCTACGTAACCTATTGGGAATATAAGTACAAAGTCTATAGGTCATTTTTGTACATTTAACGACATAAGTAGCTGAACATTAAACAAAATTGTAACAGTATTTATTAAATAAAATTTTGCTTGTTATTGTCCATTAGTAATGAAATAAAAAAGCTAAATAAAAATAAAACAGCTAGTATTGCGTTTGATAGAACACTATGTCGCTGTCTATACCAAAGCATATCGTTTCATTCATCATTTTGTTTCTTTTCATCAAAATACATTAACAATAAACATCATCAAATAAACCTTAGTATATCAACAAAGCAACTTCTAGCCAAAATAAAGCAAGTTAATACGAAACATTTGATTTTATTAGCCTTTATTTCGTGATTTTGATTCGACGCAACAGACCCCGTATTGTTCAATATCTTAATACATTTTCTGTTATCTTTAACTCTCAGCGTGACGGGTACGGGAAACTTTCACTCTATATTGTGTTTCTGTTCTATCGATTCTGTTGCTTCAATGTAAATACATACATATGTATATATAGGTATAGTTACGAAATATGTATATTTATACAGACTATATTGTAGTCTGACGTTTATATGCCGCACGGCGTAAACATAATTGTATTACACAGACATTTCGCAGTGAATATTACGTCTTTTGGTATTACTAGTTTTCTATTTAGGTACATACAGTTTGTGAGTCATACAAAAGTAGATAGAACGTGATTTCATAATATTATTAAATTTTTAGTAGTCTACGCAATCTATTACTTTGACTGTCTCAGTGACACAGCGGTAGATTAGAGGCGCTCATAGCCAGTTGCACTCACTGATCGGTAAACGATTAGCGAGGTTAAGCAACGTTTCGTGCGGTCAGTCTATAGATGGGTGTCCGCTTAGTGGTATTTCATCTGAGCGTCTCCGTGCTTCGGAGGGCACGTAAAAAGTCGGTCCCGGTTGTTGCCAAATTGACAGCAGTCGTTAAGCCATGTCCGAGGCCTTGAACGTGGCTTGCAGCTTGAATAACTTTTGACAACAGATTTGCCACTAACCACACGAAAAAAAGAAGTCAGCGGTAGGTTGTATACTAAAAACTATTGGATATTCTGTAACTTTTTGTCTTTAGCTGGTGCTAGGTAGATGGAAGCTGCCTATAAATCAGGTTGTTATAAACATATCTGAGTTGCATGCTTTAGTGCATATAGTGCTTCTCTTTTTGCATATGGTATTTCAGCAACGCAATATTAGGCAGTCTGTCCCGAATGAAGTTGTTGACGCTGTTCTCCACTCGAAACATTAAAGAGTAAATCTTTGTCTAATAAAATGTTCAGAAGTATAATTCTTCTACATATACATATATATTCTATATATTTTATTATAATTACTCTATATTCGGACCATCTTTTGTATCCTCGGTCTGCCTCAAAAATTTGATATGTGACTTTACTTTGTAAAAAAAGTTTATTACAATCAAATCGATTAACAATTGTATTGCTTCCAAAACGGTGACTTGTAAGGAAAAATAAACAGTCATATCACATGCTCACGTTTTCTACAGGAAACGTGACGTAATCAATATTTTCCTGTTGAAATTTCCGGCACTTGGAAAAAGATTAGGTTATGTATTTTACGATCGATCTTATTCATGCTACGTAGAAGTAATGCGGGCAAATATTACGCGAAAAAAGATATCACGTATAATATCTATTACACGAAGAAAATAAAGTTCGTGTAAATTGCCTTCTTGAAGTTGCCTTGATGATCCGAGAATAGAACAAATACTGTGTGACAGCTGTTTATCGTCCCAAGGAAATAGTGTAAAATAACTTCCTAGTTTTGGTTCAACAACTATTATTATTCCTATTTGTACATGTATACAGACTTCGGTGTTATCAAATATTGTCTGGATAATTCTATTCTGTCAAGAAAAGTTTAATCACATAACAAGAATTATTCTTAAAGATAAGTATGAATTTTCCGATCCACGCCGCTACAATCACATCAAACAACGCATTTTGTGAGGTTTGTATTCTTAAGAAACATTTCCCATTTGAACAAAACAAAGAAAAGCGCACTTAACACATGCTTTTTCGACAAACGTTTCTCATTAACAATTCATTCAAATAAGTCGCGTGCTTAAAACCAAACATCGAAGCCTACTCAAGTATTGAATTATAGATGAGTTCCGAAGAAAAATAATTACTTACTGAGGGAGTACTTACGTTTAATTATTTCCGAACAATTCAGTCGGTAGCCTCGAAATGCCGTTCAGCTAAAAGAACCTTTCAGCGGGAACCAATTAGTAAAAGTAGGTGCCTACAATGCATTCGGGTAGATCAATAAATTATTAACCTGACCGACTACAAAGGATACGTCCATGGTAATAAATGACAGGAAAAGTAAATATTGATATATAGATATGTTAGTTCTTTTGAGTGGAATTACGAACCCTTTCGTAGTCATTGTTTGAGTTGCTATGCCGATGAGTAAACGTGTAAATACGGCGTAACTGTTTATAATTTATAATATTCCCTTTTCATATTTTAATGGCTATAACCGATTATGTAAATAACATAGATATTAGCAGAATAACTCATCGTAATTTATTCAATATATTTTTTTGTAAGGATGATCTATAAGAAAGTAGGTGTTTTTGTTTATGAGTAGTAAGAATTATTATTAACAATTCACATTTTTACATTTAAAAGAACCATTTAATATTTAAAAAGCCATTATGGCGATAATGAGTTATTGATGAAGTCTTATTGAGTTTTTCGAGTTCTATCGACATCTGTATTTAAAACATTTTACCTATATACCATATAATATACTACATACCCAACATAGTCAAAGCACCTCCATGCACCTCCTTTAACGCATATTTTCAAATCTGTTTGCCTGAAGGGATATTTCCTAAGTCTTTGAAAAAAAGCTATTATTATCCCAGTGCACAAATCTGGAGACAAAAAATGTGTAAATAATTACAGGCCAATTTCAATTTTGCCAACGTTGTCTAAAGTTTTAGAAATAACAATAAATTACAGATTAATAAAATCTTTAGAGCCTAACAATATACTTTCAGACAGGCAGTTCGCTTTTAGACCCCAAAGATCAACAAATCAAGCATTTCACATGTTAACTGATCAGGTAGTGGCTAAAATGGATAACGGGATGCATGCTATTGAGATCTTTTTAGACCTTGCTAAAGCTTTTGACTCTGTTTCAGTTCCTATACTACTAAAAAAGCTTGAATGTGTGGGAATAAGAGGTACACAATAAGAATTATTTACAGACTATCTTAGGGACTGATATCAATGCGTTAAAATTGGTAAATGCCTTAGTTCAGATATCCTCAATGCTCCTTATGGGGTTCCTCAAGGCAGTATACTTGGAGTTACGCTGGTCCTGATCTACATAAATGACCTATGCAACCTACAACTCCACAATGGTATCATAGTGTCTTATGCAGATGATACAGCCCTATTATTCACGGGCAAAACTCGGACTGAAGCGACTACACACGCTCAGCATGGCTTCAATACTGTTAGTAAATGGCTTTTTGATAATGTACTAAATCTAAATACCCAGAAAACATAATATATCTACTTTTCCATGCGCAACAACACACATGATTCACCTAACGACATTATTTGCTCACAATAATAAATATCATTCACATGCTGACGCCGCATGCACTTGTCCTACTTTAAAATCAACACACTTTATAAGATACCTGGGCATAAAGCTTGACGCTAATCTAAATTTTCGCAATCACATTGATTTATTATGTAAGAGAGTACGTAAGTTAATATTATTTATTTTTAAACCATTCGGGGCGCCGCTGCCTTTAATTTACTAAGACAAGTATACCTGTCACTATGTCAGTCAATCATATCTTACTGCATTGCCTCATGGGGTGGAACATCGAAAACGATTTTATTGTCACGGAACGAGCTCAACGGTCTATTCAAAAAGAGGCGACGTTTCGACCTTTCGTGTTTCTTACCTATGAATTGTACCAATCCACTAATGTCCTAACTGTTCGCCAATTGGTCATACTGCATACAGTGCTTAAACAGCATGCACTACTTCCATTCAGACCACTTCCTCCAGACAAGAGACGAAAAGAGTTAGTATGTACTAAGCTTCATGTCAAACATGCCTTTGTAAATAAATCCTTCTTATTCCTGGGACCATTTTTATATAATAGATTAAATAGAATTTTAGATATACATATATAGTCTAAGTTATAAACAATGTAATGTAATTGTTACCAAACACCTGCAAACACCTACTCCGATATGGAGAATTTGCTTATAGTTGTAAAATTGCCTTACGTCATCATTAATTTGTAATAATATGTAATCTAAGTTATTTTTATTGTATCAATATACATATTTAATTTAAGTTTATGCACATTGACCTAAACCCTAATATTACTTGGCATATATTTTTTGTAAGTTAAGAAATAGCCTGAAACACAGGTCTAAACCTAGTTCATGCAATCACTTTATAAAACTTAGAGCTTGAAATTAAATTAGAATGCACAATGTCGCCCGATTAAAATATAAGTAAAACATGTATCAGGTTAAGGATAATTTATTTATTTATTTATAATAGGTACACAAACAGATTACAGTCTTAACATAGTAGATAGTAATAAAGAACATAATATATAAACCGGACCGTAATCCTAAGGTAGTGTACACAACATGTACATATTAAAGCAGATTACTCGTGCAAAAAATAAACATTAATTATAATCTTAAATTTGCTAGCGTAGGATACAAATGAATCATTAAACTTAATAACTGTAATTTTACATTATAACAGCTAGGCTTGGAACTTTTCGGAACTAAGTACACCTGATACAATCTTTTTATATCTGTTAAACTACTACTAGATGTGCCCGCGGTTTCACTCGCGTTTATGATTACTGCGCCTCTCCCGTGGTTTATAGCGTGATGTTATATATAACCTTCCTCGATAAATAGGCTAGCCAACATTAAAAGATTTTTTAATGCAGACCAGTAGTTTCTGAGATTAGTGCGATCAAGCAAACAAACAAACTCTTCAGCTTTATAATATTAGTATAGATTGTCGTATAATAGTGTTTCAGACTAATAACAAAAATGTATACCCATGTATTATTATTGAATTCAATAATATTTTTTATAAAATTTATAAAAAGATATTAAATTATATGTTCACTATAAAATGTTATTTGCAACACAGAAAAAAAAGAAGGATGACTAATATTTCCCAAACAATAATAACTACTAATTTCATAAATATAGAACATAAGGGAGCTAAAGAACTAAGTTTAAGGGCTTGTCCCACCACCTCCAAATATAATTTATGTATAAAATAAAAGTCTCGCAATCTCTCTTATTTAACCTAATAAGAGTGAGACAGCATGCGATTTATATTTCGGATAACTTTTACTTGTTAGTTGTGGGACTGCCCATAAGAGTATTAATTATTTTAAAATGGCACTGAAACAAAACAAAATAGAGAGAAATGTAACTTTTGTTACGTGACTCTCCTAAAAAGTCGTGTAAGCTTTTACTACTTTTCATCCTAAGAATCAATACGTATATTAAATAATACTTAATATTAACAACGTTCAAAGCCCTAGCGCCACTTATACATTCAATGCATATTTTTAAACAAAAGTGTTTCTTGCTAGTTTCCCTAAAGATATTTTCTCAACCGTCTAGCGCAAACTGTTCAGTTGTTTTTTATCTAGAGAAAATTACAAAACAATTTTCTATAAGAAAATTCCCGGCGGTTTGTAGCTCGGAACTTAACTATTATAACAAAGGGGATAATTAAATAAGCCTTAAGGTGAACCTCTGTACCAAGGCCTAAGAGTAGGTTTCTGAGATTGACGAGACCTGAGTTAGAGTGGCTTCATAGCTACCTTTATACATATCTATTTTCTGAGCGTGTCTGTTTTAGATTTATTTTATGCTGCAGTAAATCTTTAGCATATTATACTTGTTCTAATATAGATAATAACCTGGCCGGATACAATATAAGAAATTTAAGCATGCATCGCCGGCTTATTGCGCACTTGGTGGCCCGTCCAAGATATTGATTTCCTGCTGTTCCTCTCTTTCTGTTTACTGGTGATACGGCCCGTGCTCATTAGGATTTTATACTAATTAATCTAACTGACTGCACACAGGGTGCAGCGGTTCACGTGGTCGCATCACCACCGCCTTCGCGCCGAGTGTTATTGTTTTGATCCGCACACGGGACAAAAATGTATGAGATCCACTAGTAGTGGTGGTTTCTAAATTAGGTGTTCTTTGTTTCCGTTGTTTGAGTATTTGTAAAATCCTTCGCGACGCGGAATTTGTTCCCAATGGAGAAGCTGGCGTGTTAGAAGAAAGAAGGCTTAAAGCGGTTTGGGCTGGTATTAAAATTCTGTCCATTTTAGTCCTTAAGTACATTTGCTTGTGAACGATAATGTAGAATAGCCGTTTCTAGTCTCTCTTCCTCTATAGTAGGCAGTGGTACTAGGATTAGCTGGACTGCTGGCTCTTCTATTAGAAAAATCATAACCAATAAAACTTTATAATAAAACCATGAGTAGATATTATTATAGGTTTTAAAGCAATACCCATTTCTAAGCCTTCTTTTAAGTACGTGAGTTATGTGACATTTTTACTCATTGTTATTATATATCATAATGACTATATAAGAATATCTTAGGTGATATTCTTATATTGCATACAGGAATATACTCAAGATATATTCGGCGCCTGGTACGCTGTTAAAAGAATAATAAATAATAATTGAAAATATAATTTTAACACCATCTCTTCGCTATAATTACATGTTTATTTGCATATTAACAAAGATGATATTATTCCTATCTAACTGTAGGTAAATGTAATTTTACTTTATATCGTCTACAAATACGTTAGACCGTGAGGGATAAAATTTCTCTCATAAAAATATAATCTGCTTCAAAGAAAGTTTTCAATTTGTTCAACTCATAATGCCTGACTTATCAGACGCTACGATACTAATAAATAGCAATTCTCTTGATAAAATAAATCACGTTTATTTAGTGATGCTTATCAAGTAAGCAAAGCAGCGTTGTTCCAAAACAATATCTTAAGAGTCATCGTAAGGGATTCAATCTTTCGAAGAAATTATAAATGGAACTTCTTGTCGAATAGTAAGTATCTTTATTTATAAATTAATAAATGAATATATTTTACAAAAACTAATCTTTTTACGACTGTATTTTGATATAATATGCGCAGGCCACGCATTGAAAGACGCAGCAGGGATGATAGGCCTACCACTCACAAGGTGGACCGACGACCTGGTAAGGGTCGTGGGAAGTGGTTGAATACGGGTGGCCTAAGACCAGTCTGTGGGGTGGCCTATGTCCAGCAGTGAACATCTTTCGTCTGAGATAATGAATGATGTGCAGGCTAAGATTGTTCATTAGCAGTGGCTAAATCTTGAATATGTTTAGTGACGAACTGCCCTCACTCACTAAACATATCCAATTTTCATAAATTTTATTTTAACGTAGCTTTAATATTTTTCAACGGTATTATCAGATAACTACATAAAAACAAGAACAGCGTGTGCAGCAATGATGGCTTATCTTTAAAATTAGGTTAAGGGGTCTTTATCATTCTTTACCCTCACGTGTAGCCTTGAACGTACCTTATATACCTATATACTACCAGGAAATTTGAGCGTACTCTGCAACTAAGAAACAATGTAAATTAATACACACATACATATATTATGTTGATTTGAATATCTGGTTGCATTTGGTATTGATAAAAATGAATGACTAAAATTGCAATTACAATGACAAGCAAAAACTTACAGATCAACATAATTATATAATATCTTTTAGATTAATTATTAATACAGCTTGTTTTTTTTTTGTGTTGCTTGTTAATATGACCGCACTCCTCCTAATGGTAAGCAGTCCTGTGGTCTAAGAGCAGTGGTCTCATAGCAGCTGATTTTGGTGTATAAACGCATTTATTTCATAATAACTATGTATAATTTCATAAGGAACTCAATGGCGAAATGTGTTTATAATACACATTTGCGTAATCATTCGAGTATAGAATCGTCTGAATATATTATATACATATGCTTTATATTTTATTTAAGTAACACAATTTCTAAGTTATTTATTTATCAAATATAATTGTTTAGACCCTTACCGGATCTATGATGTAAAATGGTACATAATAGCAGCTTTATAAGCTTGAACGTTTGTGCATTCAGTAAAAAATACTACAAACATATGGAAGTTTAAAATTGATAGTAGCATTATGCAGAGGGTCTCGGGTACGAACCCACGTCACACACCTCTGACTTTCGGAAGTTATATGACGTTTCGAAATTATGTGCGTATGGATTGACAATTATCGCCTGCTCCGTGCCTCGGAGAGCACGTTAAGCCGTCGGTCCCGGCTGCCATGAACATCTATGGCACTCGTTATTGGGAAGTCAGTGCCCTATAATATCCTGACACTGGTCTAGCCTTAGGGTATCGTTAGCCTTCGGGTTACGGGGGTCAGGTGGCAGCCGCTCCGTGTAAAAACTGATATCCATTCAAATCCGGTTAGACCAGAAAAGCCGACCCCAAGTGACTTGGGAATAATAAAGGCTAGGGAGAAGAATTATAATGCTAAAAATATTGATTAAGACCAAACATATGAATATCCAAACATATCCCACCAAACTGCTTAACAGTTTGTACGCAAGCAGGAACACTCTCATTTATAATAACTACATACACTTAGCTTAATTATAAAATAATAAAAATTAAAAACATATTGCATTAGGTACCATTACACACATTACAGCAACTTGAGGATCTAAACGTTATATGTGATTTCAGCAAGTAGCACATTCTTTGGGTTGTGTTTTAGAGATAATTTACTTATTTTAATGTTCATGTCTATAAACCATATACGTTTGTTAGGGATTAAGTACTTGTTGGTTTTATTGCCAAAGTAGTTTTTACTGGTGCTCGGACTAGCTTGTGTTTTCGTATGCCTTTAGTATTATAGATTTTTTTCATATGAACTTTATATTGATCGCTATAGAATTGTTCTAGAACCACCAAGTATTCGATCTTTATTTGAACAGGAAGTATTTTACATGTAACAAATAGCCTTTCATAATTTTGTTTACATTTAGGTTTTGTTTTAGAGTTTACAAAGTACATCATAAAATGAGCTTTAGTCATTACTAAAAGTCTTTCGAATTGTTCTGACAATTCGATAGACTTTACTGTTACTTATTATTAGTATTTTGTTATTGTTTGACTTTTTAGCAGAATTATTTTATACAATCTTCATGCCTGCATTTAAACCATGCTTTCATCGATGCTAGTAATTTAAATTTATGTAGAACGTTTGAAATTGAAATGGCATTTGTATTGCTAAATGGCAGTAGAAGGATAGCAGCACAAGGCTATTCTAAGACTCCTCCCACACCGTAAGTAAGTATGGTTCAATTTAATGTCAGCTAATTGTGTATAGCTCAGTTAAAGTTATATTATTATAATATTAAAAAATACAAACTTAAATATTATGAAAACAATCAAAAGATTGCAGACAAGCTGATTGTCAGAATTTAAGCCTCAATATTTACATTTTCAACAGTTACTTGGTTCAAGATATTTTCCTTGAAAATATTTCGTTTCAATCTAGTCGGACAAGTGAAAGATGTTGGAGCGAAATGAACGCAGTTTATTTTACATATTTTTATTAAATTCCAGTGATTTTATCTTTCTAGTGTTTTACTGGCTACGATTTTAATGTATCTAATGTTGATTATAACTATAGTATCAAGTTAACCATAATTATTCGTTTATTTCATTATATTATGTATACAATGTATATTTCATAGAATACATTGTGAGTACATCGGTGGCGCAGCGGTAGTGAATGCGCCTGCTGTACATGAGGCTTAGACTTCGATTCCCGGATCGCTCAAAATGTACATAATTAGCTTTTAATACACCTCTACTTATCTCTGCCAAAATATATAGGTTTAGGGGTGAGGCCACCCTCAACCCTAAACGATGATGATGATGATGTGGATCCATCATGATGCATAACAAAGATTTCTAATAATCACTTCTCTATGTTCTACAAGCGTCGAAAATTGTACAACATCCCTAGTAGTGAAATAATCAGAAATAACTGTCTTTGGCATCATACCTATTAAAAATAATCTCTTAATATTTATTTAATAACACAGTTGGCTTATGCACGCCGTTATGCAAACATAATGCTTTTTTCATTGAGTCTGAATAAAGTTATATTGACTCATTAAACTTATAAACAGAAATAAAAGACGTCCAAATAAAATAGTATAGAATATTGAAAATTGAAAATGAAGTCATCTTCATGAGCTTAGATGATCGAATCTCTGTGATGTAAAACTAATACCAAAAGATTAAAAAAATAAGAAATCTTCTAAGTCGTCCATAAACAATACTGATGCACCAAAAGTATTTATAATAATAATTTACATCATAGCTCGAAGGATCAGCTTCGCTAACAGCGTGCTCAAGAATTCTCGTTAGTTATGCCAGTCGGACAATGCTAAAAATGTCAGCTTTTCGCCGTACATACAAAACTGAACTGAAATAACTCCGTTAGTGTCATTGTTAAAATGAATATTTTAAGAAAGATTCTCAACTAAGCTTCACCATGTTTTAAGTTAAAAATACTTGAGAATATTAAATAGCGAGCTTTTAATGAGACGGAGCATATAAAATACGTAAAGTGTGGAGTGGGTATTTTCCACTTTGTAAAGGTCTTTGTAGTAGCTGAATACTTATTACGGAGTATAATTGACCTACAAGACGTAACTTAAGTATTTTACGCTGCTCGTTCTTTTGGTTTTTGGTTTGGTTAAGAGTTTGACTCATATCAAGAGTTCTGTGTACTACATATATCGTCTATATATCGTCGCATTCTGAAAACATGGTAACTTTTCAAGGTACTTACATTTTATGAAAATGCTTTGAAGGTTTGAACGTATGTAGGTTCTAATTCTTATTATAGTACTACCACTATCTATTGACGCCCTGATTTTCAATATCTTGGTAGTATTTCCCGGTTCATCAAGTATGCGTTTGCTTACACGGAAATGTAAAGACGTAAAAATCTATATAATTACGTATATCTTTTGAGAAGCTTGGTTCAGTCTATTAAATATATAGCATTCTGGGTATAGGCAAATACAATAAACATTTTAAATTCAGAGTATATTTACTGATAAGGCATTTACGTCTTAGCAAACTCTTATACAGTGGCCACTGTTGTCTAATTAGAATAGGCGTAAATCATACCTTTGTCCGCCGGCTAGGGGACGGCACCGGCGGGGTGTGTGGGACTCCCAGCATGAAGTGCTGGTATACCCATTAAAAAACCTGGGGTGTTCCCTCTTTTACCCAATGAGACGGACCAGTTGGGAGCTCTTAAAAGATTCATCCATAGCAGGCCCCCCGTGTATGTGCGGGCCGGGTCAAACGGACCCGACCACCTCTCGTCCCCAGGGAAAAGCCTCACCGCTCTCCCCTTTCGACGTTAGAAGGCGCGCGGGAACACCGCGCGCGCCCTCTCTAGGCTTTTAATTTTACGAGTGGCAGGGTCCCTGAGGCCCTGTCACCCGAAGCCCCTAGAAGGCAGCAGAGCGATATACCACCGCCTCACGGCGTCCAGGTCCTTCTGCGAGACTGCCATTTCGCAGAAGACCTCATTGCGCCCCGGCACCTGTCGTCGCCGACCATTTTGGATACGATGGTCGGCAACGAGAGGTCGGGGCCAGTCACGGCGACCGGGGCACAGCGTTCTGCGGCCCATGCCGGGCACTCCTCCAGCGTATGCTGCGCCGTGTCCCGGTCACACCCCTCACAATGGTGACACCTGGTTGTCGGCTCCCTACCGGCTATCTTGCAGAGGTATTTTCCGAAACAACTGT
Organism: Catocala nupta; assembly: GCA_963675205.1. Classification (NCBI taxonomy): domain Eukaryota; kingdom Metazoa; phylum Arthropoda; class Insecta; order Lepidoptera; family Erebidae; genus Catocala; species Catocala nupta. The sequence continues at coordinate 16,501,505 of OY776082.1, forward strand.
GTCCGGAGAGCACCTGAGTAAGCCAGTAGGTGAGCGGTCCGCGCCGTCTGTCCGTCCACTGCCTTAGCACCGGACGGACAGCTTCGACGGTTCTTACCCATAGTAGCGGATCTAGGCCAGCCTTTCTTCCCACTTTGCCTCAAGGACCAGTCGAACCTGGGAAAATCTAATACCCTAACCTAAGCTCCAAGTACTTGACAACAGGAACTTACAAGCAAGCCGGTTCGCCATAATACATTATCCATAATTGGACGTGTATAACCTCACTATGGTTAGATGCCTTTATAATATGACGTCTACTGTGGGTAGATGTCAATTTGACACGTTTATTTACAATACAACAGGTTTCTTTTAAGTAGAAGTTTAAAATATTGTAATGTACTATATCTCATGTAAGTGTAATTAATCAACCAATATAGTAAATAAATAAATTTTATTTCATTTCAATATCTGTGAGAAATATTAATTTGGTAACAAGTAAATTACAGAAGAAATAAGTGCACTAGGTAGCAATAGCACTGTGATAAAAACTACCTTTGAATTTAAACGCAAAAGACCTGGAACCATTCCACGACATGGGTCGCATACTTTTCGAATGGTGTCCTATCAGTAAGAAATATATACATTTACGAAATCCTGCGACGTTACCATAAGAAAAATGTACCAAACTTACCTCGAACATCAAAACGAGTAGAGCGCTGTAGAGTGTCTAAAGTAAAAACTACACTTGGGCAAAAGCATTTCAACTTTCTATCCCCTTATATATACAACAAATGTAACAAATAAAATAAAATAAAAAGACTCAATAATAACGAATTTAAAAAAGTTTTTTTTCAATGGACTATAATGATGTTGAGAATCTATTGACGGTTATAACTTAACATTAGTATGCAATTGATTGGTGAAGTGCCAAATATTCTGATCTCAAGACACCGTCGTAGGGCCAATCATCGCACATACACAAGCACACACACAAACACACACATGCACACATATACTCACGCGCACACACACACACACACACACATACTAACACACACGCGCACACACATATTCTTACACTTACACTACATAAGCGATCGTTTACGAGTGTAGTATACCACTGAAGTGTAATGTAATTTTAATTATTTCTAATCCTTTTTATTATTTTTATTTTTGTGATACTACTTAATATTTCCTTTTTTTTACTTTTGTTTATGATATTTTAATGACATCAAATGATCTGTAACTTTTAAACAACCGGAAGACACTGGCTCCTGCAACACAGTTTTTAATAGTGCAGGGGTCAGAGAATTCTAAATTATTGTAGTTTAATTTGTGTCAATAAAGATTTATTATTATTATTATTATACTCTTCATTCAAATATTTTCAATATACTTTTCATTTTTAAATATACATATACCTATAAAAATACATTTAAAAATATAAAATATATGATACCTCACCGGCATCGGGAACAGGGTCCAAGCTGCCGGTGGTTAGGATTCCAGAGATAGGAACCTCCTCACAATGCGTGCTGTATCTAAAAGCACTGCCTTCTGCATCAAACCCTTGATCCAAGCACCCAACGCGAGCCTCTATAGATGGTGATCGAGGCTCTTGGCTATTAGACCATTGACAGATATGACTATCGGCACAATGATTGCCGAATCAACATCCCACATGTCGACAACCTCGCGAGCCAAATCGAGATATTTAATTTGTTTATCTTTTTCAGCTTTCGCGAGATTGCCGTCATGCGGAATGGTGACATCGATAATCAATGCGCGGTGCTTTGATCGATCTATCACCACAAAGTCAGGTTTGTTGGCCACAACAGTCCTATCTGTGATGATAGTTCGATCCCAGTACAACGTGACATGACCATTTCTGAGAACTGATTGAGCTACATACCTGTAGTACGGCACTTCAACATCTACAAGTTTGTATTTCAGAGCAAGTTGCTGGTGAATAATCCTGGCTACTTGGTTATGTCTGTGCATTATTATTATTATTCTTTTTATTCAAATATTTTCAATATACTTTTCATTTTTAAATATACATATATCTATAAAAATACATTTAAAAATATAAAATATATGGTACCCCACCGGCATCGGGAACAGGGTCCATGCTGCCGGTGGTTAGGATTCCAGAGATAGGAACCTCCTCACAATGCGTGCTGTATCTAAAAGCACTGCCTTCTGCATCAAACCCTTGATCCAAGCACCCAACGCGAGCCTCTTTAGATGGTGATCGAGGCTCTTGGCTATTAGACCATTGACAGATATGACTATCGGCACAATGATTGCCGAATCAACATCCCACATGTCGACAACCTCGCGAGCCAAATCGAGATATTTAATTTGCTTATCTTTATTATTATTATTATTATAATGTCAGCAATTTAATTTGGTGGTTCATCCTCAGGTCGGGTCAAATATTATTAGGTTTTCTTTGAGAAGTTCTCAATAGCAGCACGGAGTCTGGAACCATGCCTGGTAGATGGTAAAGGAGTCACACTATATTACGTAGGACCTTCTTCTTCTTTTCGTGTGGTTAGTGGCCAACCTGTTGTCAAGAGTTGTTCAAGCCTCTGACATGGCTTAACGACTGCTGTCAATTTGGCAACAACCGGGACCGACCTTTTACGTGCCCTCCGAAGTACGGAGACGCTCAGATGTAATACCACTAAGCGGTCCCACATCTATAGACTGACCGCGCCCAACGTTGCCTAACCTCGCTAATCGTTTACCGATCAGTGAGTGCAACTGGTTATGAGCATACCTAAAAAAGCATAAAGCATATTTGGCATTAGGTGGGTGTAATTTAATAATATTACATATGCTAAAGGGAAGCGTAATATGGACAAAACTAAAACCACATTAAATAGCCGGTGCGGTTATCTTGACAGATTTTAACACACCATGGCTTATCGCCAGCGACGGGCGCATCTTTTCAGCCATTGAGCGCCCACGCTGTTAGCACAAGCAAACCTTAGTCAAGCACGTATTATCTAAATGCCATTATGCAGGGACAATAGCACCCACAGCCGCCACCGCAGCAGCCACCACACCTACCTCCGTACGATTTATCGATAGGTTTGTTTTACTGTGATAGGTAAGAGTACTAAAAAAGGGCTTAAAGGCGCTGAGACTTTAAGGCCTTTTTAGTACTCTTACCTATCACAATAAAACTCTAACTAACTCTTATCACCCGTCAGTCAGCCGACCGACCCGACGGTCAGCCGTCAGCGACAAACACTGAACAAGAATGGTGGCGGAGATAACTATTTTAGGGTTTTTCTAAAAGTAGAATTTGCTTTTTTGGAAATTTTTCAGTTTGCGATTTAACTGTACTGACCTTCAGTCGTAAGGAAAATCGCTCTCTGTATCGTGAGACCTAAATCTAATGACAAAATGTAGGATTACAGCCTCCATCTATCACGGCAATGTATAAACGTGACTGTTAATGTAAAATAATATATTCTTATACTCGTGAACAAAAAAAATATCGTGTTACTACTAGTTATACATATTTTGACAAAAATTATTTATTAAGAAAAAACACGTACAATGTTAAGAAATTACTATTCTTTGAAATATTCCTAACAAATATTAATAATTAAAGATATACTACATACTAATATTTCTATTGTTACAGATAAATTGACTAAATAAATTGTATTATCAACCACCTCACTAAACAGCACAATATGGAATACGAAATAGTGCTGTAAAGTAATCTACCTAATAATAGGTGCACAATATCTGTCTGTCTTCATTTTCTGACCACAAAAACCGCAGTGAAGCCCAATGCTTCCCCTGTGAGACATAATATTGGGATATTGCGTTTTAGTGAAAGATAATGCCAAAATGCAGTATATACTACAAACTAAATGTTGTAGGTCATAACGTGAACATTTGTGGTAAAATATTTTACATTTAGCACAATTAATACATAATATTGTCTCATGTTTACGTGAATGTTATACATTGAAATTAAACACTTTATACTGATTTTGTCGCGATGTTCTGGTCGAGAGCTAGCGACATATACTCACATAGGGGGTGAAGAGCGCGATGTTGCGCGTGAGCTGGTCGTGTCGCGCGTACGTGAGGCGCAGCGCGGCGGCGTCGTCGTCGGCGCGCCACGCCACCACGCCGCGCCACCCCACCTCCACCGCGATGTTCTGGTCGAGAGCTAGCTTACTTTAAAACACTTTTATTACATAATTTTGAAAAACTAACTCTACTTTTATTGAACTTCACTACTATTTGAGCTATTTAAATCCCAAGGCGCATCTCTGGATTTTCGAAGTTATGTGCGTATCAAATAGTTGATTATCGCTTGCTTTAACGGTGACGGAAAGCATCGTAAGGAAACCTGCATATCTAAGAGTTCTCAATAATGTTCTCAAAGATATGTGAAGTCTGCCAACCCGCACCGGGCCAGCGTGGTGGACTATGGCCTGACCCTTCTCACACTGAGAAGAAGCCCATGCCCAGCAATGTGACAGTTTATTACAGGCTTATTAATATTATTATGTTTCTCTTATCACAGGTATTTTCTAACATATTATATTAGAAAATACCTGGCCCTTTCGTAGGCTTACACGGAGACATGGGCCCAACGTGAAGCGGCTCTTCGAGTTCTGTTTAATCAAAGTTGGGATGGAATACCTACCACGGCACTAGCCGCAGCAGGCGTAGGACTATTGCTACGTATGGATTCTAATATATGGGCTATGGGTATGGGTGTTTGGTGGACCGGTATATTGGTAACTGAGGATGAAAAACGGCGTCTGGCCTGAATACTCTAATAGCATCAATACAATGGGCAGACGGTGATTCGTCAACTCACTAGATGAGCCACCTGAATAGCCACCATAGGCATACAAGCCAACAGCAGAGGGCAACACCGGTGCGAGCGGCTAGGGGGGTGTTAAGCGGTGCGGCGCCGGTTTCACTATCACGAATCTCGTGACAGTGGCGACGCAGAGCGAGTTTCCCCGTTATTATGCCCTTGAAAATGACACTTCCATCCCTAAGCATATAGCTCTAGCGGCCTCCATCTGACCGGCCGACCAAGGCAAGACAGAGTTGAGAGTTTTACGGGCGCTCTTAAAATTCTACCCCAGCCAACCAGTAACAGCAAGCTGGAGATGAGGCCCTAACTGATTCTCTGAGGCATCCAGGACCGCAGTGTCGCCACTCACATTCAGCTCGCCACAAGCTGCCTTGCGGTTTGTGCACTTTTATTTAATTTGGTGATACATTTTTGTTTATATCACAAGACAAAGCCCTCCGATATCGCGTTAGTCTTACGATGAAATAACGACCGTCCCAGTTTTGTTTTTATTATTATTATATTTAAGTTTACACTTTGTCCTGATGCGCGACGTTTCGGTTGCTTTACAGCAGCCATGTTTACGGGGAGACTAAAATGGTAGTTGTGTCAATGTTCTGAAGTGTCACTGATTTCTACACAGTTAATAAAAAGTAAATCTTATTAAAGCAAAACATTGAAAAACAATATAGAGCTTTAAAGAAAATCCAATCTTTTTGGCATTAAAATAATATTATTCTGAACTAAATATTTGACTTACTTAATTAGCAGTTTCTGTTCAGAAATTAAATATGAATAATGCCATTAAATTTTAAGTTAATGGTCCATTGTCGTATTTCATTTGTGTTAGTGTCCTTTCCTAGATAGATCAGATAGAGATCAACTAGAATCACAGTTCATTAGTAAATTATTTAACTCAAGTAAAAAGCAAACCGGTTGCTCTTAATCGAGACCTGCTATCCTAGACTGTAATACGCTATAGATTTAAAAATAAAATTAGACCTTTCTAAGCCTAGTAATCAAATTCCTACCTGTATGATAAGAAATCACACTGAAAATATGCCATTTACTAAAGCGTAACCAACAAATATTTAGTTAATGTAATATTCTAATAGTAATATATTTTTATGTGTACTGTACCGTAAAAATTTAATTGAAATACAAATGCATAGCAGTTGTGCATGTAATTACGTATTCCAAAGCGTCATAGCTCAGGTGGGTAGACCACAAACATCCTCGCTTTTCTGCTTTGCCGAAATTGAACTTGTTTACCGAACAATCCCGCGAGTTGTACGAATACAATGTTCGAAGCAAACGGTTAATTTAATTTTGTTACCGCATTGTGTTTAACTAGGTATTTTGTTTGTTTAATTCAAGTTTAGATTTTAAAAGCACTCGCATGTTGTCAACCAACAAAGAAGTGAAACATATGTATCCTAACAAGCAGACCGCCTGTTCCACGGGATACAAATTTTGATATAGGGATACGGATTAGGACACGGGATAGGAATTTATTCCTGGTAAGAAAGTTGTACATTATAAGCAAAAACGAAAAATACTGAGGGCAGTGTCTTGTATCAATTAACTCTGATACTAATATTATAAATTTGCTAACCCGCGCAACTTCGTCTACTTCAAATAATTTTTCAATTTGTACCAGTAGTTCCTGAGTTTAGCGCGTTCAATTAAACAAACAAACAATCTCTTCAGCTTTATAATATTAGTATAAATGTGTATGTGAGTTTGTCTGTTTGTTACGCTTTCACGCCTTAACTACTTAACCGATCATCATGAAATTTCACATACACATTTTCAGGGGGAACAGACGTCTCATCCAGAAAACAGTACTGTTATTAACCAAACCTAACCTTCTTTTGCACGAGCGAATCCGCGGGCAAAATCCAGTAATATTATAAATGCGAATGGAAGTTTGTTTCTTTGTTTGTTTGTTACACTTTCACGCCTTAACTACTCGTCCGATCATCATGAAATTTGGCAAACACGTTTTCAGGGTATCATAAAAGGACACAGGGTACAAAACTACTGTTCCTGAGGGATAGAATATTGACATAACCTACATTTGCATGAGTAAAGTCGTGAGCAAACTCTAGTATATATTATAAAAAATTATACTCCCAATTAATCTGTAGTTTTAACTAGCTTCTGCTTACATAAACATGTTTACGTAAGAAGTGTTTAGAAATGTTGTGCCATTTAGGTTCAGCGGATTAGTATCGTCGCGTGAGGATTTTTAGTTAATCTTATTGCCAGTGCTATAAATTAGATTTATGAGGTAGATAAGAAAACTAAGAGATAAATGGGTACTAACAAATGTTTAATAGAATATAGCAAATCTTTATGGAAAATAAGCAGAGAAAGCATAGTGGAGAGATTGCAAAGGCAGTGGTCATGAATTTAATTCCAAAGCACGCATCTCTGATATTGTAGATGGTGTTATTTACTGTTAGTTTATACACTAGAAGAAACATCATGAGAATACCTGCATGTCTTATTTCTCTGCCATTATTCGGGAAATATTGGCAGAGAGATCAACAGACGAATACGAACGGGCAATTTATAAGAAGTCATTATAAACCTAATAAGCAACTTAGTAATGTAATCGTATGGTGTAACGTTACTCGTGCTTCTAATTAGAAGTATGCCGAAGCTGAAAGACAATGAACTCAATACGTTAAACTTTTTGGCATGGTTAAATTTGAAGTGATAAGAATGAAATGTTTATAATAACCCTGATAACTTTCACATTACTATAATTCCTCGATTCAAAGTCCATACCATAGCATACCATATACAAACACCATTTTGTGTTCCACAAAAGATATTTAATAATCTCAGAAGTTTTCATAGATACCGACTGTACATAAATATTACCTATTTTAAGCTTTGACCATTGGAATTTTCGTTGCGTACTCGTGTTATGGTTATTGCTGCAATGGTAATATACATATGTACATATATGTAAGGTGCAGCCCTATTAAACGACTTCACTACCAAGCTTAAAAACCTATAGAAGACAATCGGAAGAATGAATTTGTGGGGTGATAATAATTTAGTCGTTTAATAAAGTATTAGTACGTAACTGTTATATTTTAGGATTACGTTGCTGTTTTAGTTTCGCTAGATTAATTAACAAGTAAACTCAAATATTCTGTCCATACTCATGTTATTATATTATTAAATCAAATCAAATTGTGGTTACAGAATAATTCACTGATTGTGTGGCAACGCATATTGTATCTGTGTGGCTGTGTTTTGACACAAATTATAAATTAAATACTTTATTTGTTCTATCGAATTGAAGCAACAAAAATACGAGTACAGAAAATGGTCAACGATGACGCATTAGACAGAGGTCTGTTTTGTTTTTCTAATACTTTAAAAATGAACTGGCCTTGTCTATAAACAGCTTCAAATTACGTCTCTGGTCTTAATCCTACGTCGAGCCAACGAAACAGTCAGTTGGTTTTTCTGTCAAGAAAATCTCAGTAATGCCCCGAAGACATGCAATTGGTGATTCTTTTGTCATGCCTTCATAAGCTGGTCTTAAGAAATAGCCGTTTTTTTAGTCGTAAGCAAATCTCAAAGCCTGTAGGTAGACGCTTATTATTTTAGTGAGGATATGAGATAGTTAATATCTCAACAGACTTTTACCAACATTGTTCACATTAAAATAGTTGATGTACGAACACATATAATATAATATTATTCGGAAATATAACATCTTTATTATCTACTATGTATACGAAGCGGAATAATTTCTTGGGTGTGTAGACAGAAATTAATTTTACATTGGTCCGGAACCGCCGCAGGGACCGAGTGGGGCGCAAGTAATTATAAAATTCATTCACTCACCTCATTTTGTACTTACAAAATATCTAGGGTATTATATTCTTGTATTTGTGTGTAGTACCAAAGTTCTGGTGCTTCTTTATGCTGAGATTCGGCAGACGTTTTTGGTAACTGCTTATTATGTAAAATATTCAGTTATATTTGTTGAAATCTTTACGCTTCGATTTATCGACAACTAGCGGCGTAAACGCAAAACAATGAAATCACTTCTTGATTCAAATGAAAACTACATCACTAAGAATAACTTCGGTGTCGCGGGGAACTTTACAAATATTCAAACAATGGACACAAGGAACATCCAGACTCAACAAACTGTTTGTTGATCTCACAATTTTTGTCCCGTGTCGAGCTCACAATACTCGGTGCAGTGTCATTCCTGGGCGACCACTGAAAGGTTATTAATAATTATGACTAAAATCAGCTCTTCTATTACTGTTGCTCTTGTTTAACTTTGTAAACCAGCAAAATTAGTCAGTACAAATTGTTTACATAAGCACTAGCTTTGGCCTACAGCTTCGCGCACGTAAAAGTCGGTTAGAACATGTTAGTAAAAGTATTTTCGTTTATTTTATAAAAAATATAGTGTATGTTGCTCGATAATAATATAGCTTTCTAATGGTTAAAGAATTAAATAATCGGTGGAGTAGTTTTTGAGTTAAATCCAAATCCAAACAAACGCATAGATCAAATCTTTCCCGTTTATAATATTAGTTTAAACATAAATATTATTAAAAAGGTAACCTCGTCAGCTTCACATTTGTCAAAGAAAACCTTCAAGAATCATATGAGATGTTAGTAACAGCCATATGAGAAGAACAATAAATCATTTCAAAGATTCTTCAAACATTCACATTGAACGAGCTAGGTATACACGAACGGTGTGCAAAAGTTATCTAAGGAAACATGTTGAGTACTCCCACCCTTTAAAATAAATCATATGTAATACCGCATTGAGGGTGCGAGTCTGACGCCTTGCTCAATAATCCGAGCTCCCCGTATCTGGGGCTCAGATTTCATTACCATCTGATATGTAGATGTAAGAATTATTCCAAGAGGTGTTCTGTATCGACTGGTTTTGATGTGCGCAAAGATTTTTGTCTTTTGGTTTGTAGTATAACATTGCATAAACAGCGTTGTGCTTGTATATATTTAAGAGGTTACGCATAGGTATAGCACAACTATATTTCGCCATGATTCCTGCGTAATAGAACTCATCCTTAATGCGGTTTAGTAGATAATTTGACCCGTTATTAAAAATGTAAATTTTCTGAAAGATGAATTCGATATTAACTATTTAGTTCTTTATTCTTTCTTTTAACCTATTGAGTTACAGCGGCATACTGGCAGCCAGACACAATAGGCTTTCAATTATGTCTGACATTCTAAGAATTGACAGGTTAAAATTGTTGCGACTTTCAAGATAGTCTAGCATTTTCCAAAATTTCGCGGGTGTCAAAAATCGGTGTTTTCTGTGGTCACCCATGCTAAACCTGCCTTCACAGGTATTAAAGTGCTGGAATCAGTCCCAAAAAAGATCTCCTTATCCGCGATATGATAAATCGGTAGCTAAATAAAGGCCTGAAATCATGTCACTGAATCAACAGGCTTTATTTGATTTCTTGGCATTAATATTCCGACAATGCTCATAGAGAAATATCACGACAGAAGACTGAAACACTCAGCTATAATTGACGACTAAAATATTTACGACATCATTGGCTAACGTTCCTCAAAGCATTACCAACTTTTAATTACCCGCGCTATCTCGCGGGACTAAGTGCTATCAATATTTTAACGAGCTTGAACCGCTTGTGACCACTAGAACATTGCTAAACCTAACAGTACTAAAGTTGTTTACTAAAGACAGATATTTTCAAAATTGTTCGTAAAAGTGTGCTGTAATATACATACATACATAGATTCACGCCTGTTTCCCAGAGGGGTAGGCAGAGACTACGGATTTCTATTTGCTACGATCCTGAAACACTTCTCTGGCTTCATTCACTTTGATAACATTCCTCATACACGCTGTGCTGTAATATCAAATGAGCAATTTCATTTTAGAAGGAACTATTTATACATCTGTATACTAACTACTTCTAAGCCTGTAACTTTATCTAATGTATTGGTTTAACTTATCAGCTAAGCCATATCGAGATGTAATGACAAAAGCATTCTGCGTGGACGCTAATGTCCATACGATGGACGAGTTAACTTACCTCACCAATATTCATGCGCCTAGTGTAGCAGGTTTAATCTTGTATACGCATAAATATTCTAAAACTGGGTAAACTATGTGAACATAGAGGTTATATAGAATTTGCCTATTTTGCAATAAAACTCAACTGTAAAAGGTATATAAAACTAATAAACAAATACCAAAGCTATCATCAAAGGCAAGAAAAAAATAAACGAAATTCCAACTACCGGTAGTTTAGAACGGGCTGAACTAAAGCAACAGATTAAAGCGATATACTGCAATAAAACGCTAAAAGGTTAAAGGGAAAATGTAGGTGGAAGCTACAATAAACCAGAAGAGAATATTCTCTCTGCATACTGCAGTAGGAATGCGCTCACTACCGAGTGGTTCGAAATTAGAACATACTTTGTTGTGAACTTTACGTAACAAGCTTTCTACTAAGGATATTACGTAGAATGAAATTTCGCGACGATCTGATTATTTTTTAATTCAAGCCAATAACGGTTTTATACAATATTATCCACACAATCACTGCCAAAGAGTATAATATTAATGATACGTAAGAATTGCCCATCTGTCCCTTGATGGCACAGCGTTAGTATATGCGTGAGGCATCGATTCCCAAGTCGAACATATTAGCCTTCTTTTATGCCATATATTCTAAACTTAACGTAGAATATTGTATGTTAATTCAATCCGAATTGACCACGTAAAGTTAAACGCGGTAAAGAACACCCCCACTAACACACACACATAAATTTACGAAATTATTTTATTTATTAAAGTGGCTGCATCGGTTTAACAGGATAGTGAGTCACAAAGGATACAAAAGATATTTGATATCTCCAAAATAAGTAAGGTACAAGCGTTTCAAATCTGGAAGAAGCGGTAATTGTTAAATGATAGAAAAAGATGATACAAACTATGACATAACCGCTATTTACCCGCATCTGTGCAAGTAAAATAGCAAGACATCCCCACTAAGTCCCCACTTCTTTTATATCCAAATTTAAAATATTACGTTGCAACCAATTTAGATTCTGCTTTCACAAAAATGTATATTTTGGTTGCTACTTGCTCCTGTGTGTAAAATAATTTACAAAATCAAACAAAGGCAACTACCCTATTCTTTTTAAATCGATATAATCGCTTATTAACTCTTAAAACTCGCTACTGTTGTTATTCAGTCGCGCGTTTGACAAACCGCTCTTAGATGCAAACAGCACAACATCTAACCCTACGGATATTGTTGATGACTTATACAAACTGCACTCATACAATATAAAGGAGGATTTTTTAATGAAAATCAGTTTAGCCTACTATAGCCTTTTTTAGCATGGACTATTATTGATATTTCTTTTTATCTATTTATTTTATGTCTGTCAATCAGTGTTTTATTAGATGACTAAACAGGTTACTTAAAACACCAACGATGAAATCAATTGTCAAAAGTCTAGCAGCGCTATCTGTTGTCGACTAGATAAGTGAAAGCTGACACTTATTTGACGTTAGCAACTGTGTTGCCACTACTAAAAGCTCTCTTAACGGAAATTGGAGATACCACAGTAATTAAATATTCTCTTATTGGTAGGAATACAATCTTCAATGCACTTATAACTAATAAATACAGAAATAAATCAGTACTACTAATATAGAACATTTACCTGACGTTTACAAGAGATCTCACAGTACGTGCACATATTGTATTTCCTTATTTTGCGATTTGCGAGTAATATAAATGGATACTGACAATATAATACACCACAATATGACCAGAACTACCTCATACAACGATATTTCGTCTATTAACGACAACAATACTTTATTCTTGGATTCGACTATAATGAGCTTAACTGATGACCCAATGAATTACGTTGAAATAATAAGTGAACTCAACAATAAAATTAAAACACTAAATGATGACCTCATCAGCGCTCATAACGAATACTACAATTATAATACAATTTGAATATTGAGAATTTACAACTGTAAGTAGATCTGCAAAAGTCCATACGAACTACTGAGGCTCTTAAAATAATAACTAACTCCGGACAAGACAGCCAAAACACCACTATCAATCCGTAAAAAAGTCTCTAAAAAACGAAAATACTTTTCGTTATCCAGTAGAACACACGCTAGAAACAGAAATTCACCTATGATGGAAAATATAATAATAAAGAATACCATTGAATTTGAGAGTGATGATAGTTCAAATAAATAAGACATCGACACAATAACACAAACTACGACACAAATAAATAAAGAACATGCTGTTACCGCTGCCGAAACGGAGCAGAAAAAAACTGTAGAGGTAAAACGGAAAATACTGATCCTAGCTGATAATCAAGGCTTTAAAATGTAACACATTCTGCAGGATCTAGTTGGTGAACAGTTTCTGGTTAAGTGCTCTTGGAAATCTGGCGAAGCAGGAAATTAACGGGTTAACCAAAAATGACTTTGTTGTTATCATTAGTGGCGTGCATGTCAGCAGCCCAATGATTACCTTTATTTAATTCGACACTTTTTGACTAGACTAGGTAACTGTAATGTAATTATATCTGAAATGCCGTATAATAAAATATTGAATGAATATAAATTTAATTAGGCACTAAATTTAATAATGTGACATTTACCGATATGAAATTTTGTACATTTATACTTCAACGCATTACAGCCGGCAGGCATAAGCCAGGTCCGTAGCTCGTAACCGTTAGGATTGTATATCTGCCGGCAGGCATAAGCCAGGTCCGTAGCAGGTAACAGTTAGGGTTATATTTAAACACGTAGACTGATTCAACTGAGAATATATTTACATTTTTTAAGCCTTCTTATATCCCTTTTATTGTTCATGCAAGTAATGCTAGCTAGCACTAATGTGTACAATAATCGTTTACACCAATCAGCGATAAGTAAACAAAAATCTAACATTTACGAGGGAATTCTTGGAAATCCTTATACTTTGAGAGACATAATATTTTGGCAAGTGAACAACATGTTCAGGAAAAATAAGAATATAAACATTGCAATTTATAATATGCTACATAAGGTTATGACTAATATTGACAAAAAGTACCTGTTTCAGCCATGTACATGGATCTAAGTAAAGCCTTTGACTTTGTGGATCATAGTATGTTACTGAAAAAAATAATATACATGTGGTATTAGGGGTATGAATGACGTCATATCTTAATGACAGACAACAAGTAACACAAATTAATAAAATTGATACAGCATCTTAATCAGAAATTACATAAATCATAAATCATTTATCATTTATCATATATACATCAAGTCCCAAGAGAATTCTATATGGAGTGCCACAAGGTTCAGTTATGGGACACTCTTATTCCTGGTTTACATAAATGACATGCCAAGAGCTATTATAATCAACAAACAATCCTATTTGCGGATGACAGTACAAATTATATTCGAGGGACATAAAATAAATGACTACGAAACAGAAATTAATAACACTATACATGACGTAGTTACTTGGTTACAAAATAATAATTTAAAACTTAACATTACATAAGAAAACTAACATTATGCATTTTAAGCACAGTAGGAATAAAAAATCGAATAATAATATTAATATAAATTTTGATGGACAGCAAATTGACAAAACGCTCACTACGAAATTTCTCGGAAATCATATAGACAATAATGTTACATTTAACACACAAATCTATGACATTACTAATAAAGTTCTGAGATTTCCATGTGCACTTTACATGTTGAGTAAAAAAGTCATCCAAAAAGCGGTTATAACTGCATATCATGATATGGCATATCAAATTTTTTAAAGGGACACGTTTAAATATTCGATATATTTACTTTGAGTATACAACTGTTTATTTACTTAATGCTACGTCAAGACAATATGTGAAGACTGTCTGAATACCAAATGAAGACTGTTCCAAGATTATAATAAGACTGACTTAGTATTTAAATTAGATAGGCTTATATACAGTAAACTTGTGGTGGGGTGTGCCTGGCAACAGGCATGGTGCGACTACCTCAGGTGGTCGACAGTTGCGAGGTGTCTACTTTGCTTACCGGGCACATTAAGTTTATTACCTGTAGGTAATTTTATCTAAAACAATTAGTGAGGTGGCCAGTATAGAGAAACAGTTAAAATAATGGTTGCCTGTGAGGTCTGCTGTGGGAATTGTCACACTTAACTACGTTGTATCAATATTAACTCATTCGCTGTCCCGTGATACAATAGAAAATCTATTGTTACGTATCATATTTGATTCATCGGACAGGGAACCTGTTAAAATATGGAGTTATTTTCTGGGGAATCTCTACAGGCAAGGAACAGGTGTTTCTGGCGCAAAAGAGATGCATTAGGGCAATATGCCATCTACAAAAAACTGACTTGCAAATTTCATTTTATTAACTTGAAACTACTCACATCTCCTTCGATTTACATATATGAAGTCGCCATGTTTGTTAGAACTAGCACTGATCTTTTCATAAAAACAACAAGGAATCGCAATAAAACTTAGACGAGTTTTATTGCGATTGCATAGACATGCATAGTATCCTCTTGGACTGCTCTCTTACATAACAGTGTCTTTTATATCGCTGTGAAGATATACAACAAGTTATCCACGGCAGGGAAATAATTAGAAAATATTGTCACATTTAAAATCATATTACGCGATTTTTGATTAGTAAAGTCTAATATACTTATATATGATTTTCTAAATGATAATAATGTTGATATTAAATAATAATATACGATTTTGTGGTACAGACCAATTTTATTGAAAATTACATTCCTTATTTATTACTGACAAATACACTAAATGGATTTAAAAGTATTGTAAAGGGTTGTTTTTGATACATATTTCAGTTGTTTATTTATTATTATTTTGAATAATTAAGTGTAACATTTGCATGCCATTTACGGTAAAATACAGTAGACTATTTTGCTTTATGTACCATCATCTCTAACCTGTATTTAGTAAATAAAGACTTTCGATTTTGATTTTAATATACTTTTTAAATTTTATTTTAATTTCCTTCTTTAATTAAGCTGGTCTTAAACTTTTGGCCTGTAATGTATATAGCAGTTGACGTCAATATTTTGAATCAGTCTATTCAGTTAAATCGCTGAAATTTATAGGTTGCGATATGCATTATTGAATATTTTACATGACAATATGAAATGCCTACTATTGAAATATACATATGTATACGCACATACACTTATAGTCTCATACCTACATATATCTCAAAAGTATAATGCGGGTTTAATATACCTCTACCCCTTAGGTGTTTAACCACTCATTTCGCCTGCGATGGCTTTAGCCGTGAAAGAAATAATCTTGGTTTTAGCTGCCACGTAATAGAGGGTCAAACTATTTCTGAATTGCTGTCGACTGAGCATAATTACAGACTCCGTGCTACTACTAGGGGTTTCTTGTCAAGGAGACCTAATTACACAATGCCCGAGAATCAAAATCGAGGTTTTGCTTTACCAAAGCAGACTGTATAAATCACGCTATTACATGCATTCATATATTTATTAAATTGAGACAAGGGTTTAAATACCTTTTTGTTTATTTGCAAATTTGTTTTTAATTTTTTGTTCGTATGATGTTTGTTTTTTTTTTAATTCAATTATAACTTTATTTGTTAATATTATTAGATATATGTTTTAGATTGTCATTTATTCTTCTCCTAGTGCTTACATTGTTCCTGTATAATTGTATATTACACTATGCTGTCTGCAGAAAGTGTTCTTTGTTTTCTGTTAAAATAAATGAATTTTCTTACTTTCATTCTTTTCTTTTTTAGATTACTTGGCTTAAGTTTGTATTTACGCCTATACTTATGTGCAATCCCTGGTTCGAATCCCGGCTTGGGCATAATATTCGGCGTAAGACTTGAGCAATGTCACATAGCAATAGAGTCACGATTACACGAATACCGTTTAGTTCCCTCTAAATAGTCGATACCAAATACAGTTTTATAAATACTCTGAGTATTACAATTACTGTATGCGATATATAAACACACAGCTTCATTACTGTTTTATACAACTAGTGCCTGTATATACAAATACAATTTTAATTTTACTTACATAATGTTGCTGGCTAGATATTTCTCAGTTTTATTTCTTCTTAAGAACCAGTTGAACTCGTAGAGAGCATTCTGTTAAAAGAAAATTCATTTGTTTCTTCTTTCTTGGTAAGTACTTAGATATCTCACTACATCTTTGCTTTGATGTATTTTAATTTTACGTCTTTCTATATTTATGA
The DNA here is from genome assembly GCA_963675205.1 of Catocala nupta. NCBI lineage: Eukaryota > Metazoa > Arthropoda > Insecta > Lepidoptera > Erebidae > Catocala > Catocala nupta. The sequence goes on from OY776082.1 coordinate 16,518,675, forward strand.
GAAACAATAATTGTTTAGAATAATAAAAGTACTGTAATATGTTTGAAATTACTTTTAGCACAAACATAGTGGTGCTTGCAAGCCACTCTTCAATCGTTAAGTATGATCTGAAAACCTCCGGAATCCTCGTATCAAATATAACTTACGTAAACCCCGAACTGGTAGGAAAAGCGTAATACACTCACATTCTGTTATCTAGGTTTTACATGCTACGTTACAGGAGGCGAGGTTATTGCTCCTATCAGGCATAATTCTAGATTCGGCACTGCTACTAAAAATTATTTGATAGTAAGACACTGTCACACTCTGCTCGACCTGGCATCTAACACGAGACCTCAAATACAGCAGTCATATTCTCTAGACCTGTGCCACCGAAGCAATATTTATAACATAAGGCTCTAGTATATAAGTCTATAAGCTCTAGAAAGCAAGTTAAGTTAATGCTAAAGTCATTTTAATTTGTTGTTAAAATTCAGAAAATCATTACTATAACAGAAAAATATAAAATCATGAAGCACGTAACGTGAAAGCTAAATAAATTGTTTAAAAGTTGTTTTTAAACAAAGAATTTGGCTCATCTTCGCTTATCACCGTGAGCGCCAAAACTTCAAAATGGCTTCCACATGATTTTAGTATTCAGGTGGCACGAGCGAAGCCGCCAGACATTAACCTTTAAAAAGGGGTCAATGCGTCAAGTTTTGTCCCCTAATATCTTATTCTGAACGACGATTTGTTGAGGGTCTGTTTGCAGAGACAAATACTTACTTTGAATATTGATGGTGCAACCTCATTATAAAGACAATTAAACTCCGCTGATAAGATTTTAATATCAGGTCGTCGGTTGTACTTAGATTATAATTTATGTAGCAAAGGGACACCAAGTTAGTACACTATTTATTAATAGTAAAGACAGCCTTAATACTGCATAGATAGTAAACATTAATATTTTGTTATTAGTCTATAATAACACAGTTACAACAGAAACAACAGTAACAGCGCATTGGTGACCCATATTTAGGCTCATCAGGCATTTTGTGAGGTATGTGTAAGTAAAAGGATACAGAAGATATATACAAACATAGTGTTACGTCTATAGGTTAAACAGAGGTGGTTAAACACGTGGGACCTGGCTATACCAGCATATGTAATCCCAAATAATAAAAAAAAAATGAGATTTTAAAGAACCATTATTCGAGATTACATAACAAAAAAATAATAATTCAAAAAGTAAGATTTCTGTAGTAACAGAAGTGAAAAGACCGTCATAGGTTGTAAATTTTAAGTTTTCTTTTTTAAATGCCTGTAATTTTTAATATAGTTAACTTAGGTTTTTTTTATATTTTCCTGATACAAATTATAACTTAGCCAATTACCTGATTCCGGCTTGACGTCGACTTCTGGGACATACTGTATATAGCCAGCGGGCATGCCTATAGCCGGTGCTAACGATTTCTTAAAACACTTAACCACACTTCCCAACCGGAGAATTGAACCCGTCATGCACAGCAGTCTCTTTCGTTAAAGTTGCGCGACGCTGGCAATCAAAATAACTAATCAATCAACATAAATTCGCTATCGATCAACATTGCCTTTCTCTTGTAATAATAAAATATAAAAGAACCCGTACTTCTTGCGTCTTAAAATATACTCAACATTTTATGTGATCTTTGAATGGCGAGTCACTCTGTCAGGTGAATAATAAATGTGCAGAAAGTCACCTGTGCTTTTATTTCTGTTGGTGGCCGCGTCGTAACCGCTAAACATGCCTCACCGTTCATGAGGAAAAACACTCTATTAAAAAATAAGACACTTAAACTTTTACGGTGCACTATTGTTTCAACGTTGAATACAAAACGTAAGGATGTAAATGGGTATCCTATAGAAATTGTGTGTACGCGGTATGTTGATATGAGTTTTTGATATAATTGAAAGTCGTATTGATGGCATATAACAGGTGACACGACACTTAAAAAAAAGTAGATATAATAGGCTTTGTTTTGAAATCAAATTACATAACCACATGAACAAGAAATGGTTACAAGGTCAACAATTTTTTGTCCATGTGCTTGAGCTTGAGATTGACCTTGAGATTAATTAGATTAATACATCTAAAGTCTAAGACAGTAGAATGTGTGTATGTGTAATATAAAAAAGTACCGGCTAAAGTTGTACAAATAATTTTATTTTAGTTAAACACAGTGAAAAACAGCAAACAATAACAAAAAAACACTAAACTTATCATGCATTGATGGGCGTTACAAAAAATTGCACAATGAAAGTAAATATTTAAAAAACTAGAAAAAAGATTCTCATACACCTACATTGGACGAAAAATGAAATTGACTAAAAAGACTTAACAAGATGGAGAGGATATTCGATATTTAAAAGTAGAATCACCATTATATTGTTAAATACATAACAGTGTGGCTAAAATGCGATCAAAAGTAATATATAAGAACCATTAGCAGCGCGCAGAAAGGTTGCCAACAACAGCGTTGGGCTACTAATCAGACAAACACGGGACGCGGTCGGCGGAATTAGAAAGAGAGTCTCATTGACAAACCTTCGGCGCGCAGCTAACAATTTGCTCTTAATCTTCTAGTAACATTGTTACTAACATGCGTTGGAATACAAAAGCCGATGGTTGCTTTACGAGTATGTTCGAACAATGCCGATTTTAGAACCTTGTTGAGTTGCAGTAGTCACCAGCATTGTTCAGATTTTATGACCCCCGCGCTCGTTCAAAATGTAAATACCTTGTCATACATAGTTACAAAGTAATTCTACTAGTACGCTTTTTATCTCGTATAAAATGAGTTAACGTAAATATATTTATATTAGAATTCAATCACTTAAGAACATTAATTTTCTTACAATCAAACAGTTGATAAATTATATAATTGATAAAATATATTCAAAAACAAGTTAACAATTAAAAATAACTTGATCATGACCTAATTTATTGTAAAGATGTTAACGGATACTGGTTGTAAGGCACAAAACCTTGCGTCTTATGAATGGGTTTGTGCAAAAATCCATCATAATACAAACCTGCTAATGGTCTGAATTCATTTGACGGCGGTAAATGTTTCCTTAATGAAGCGGAGCTTGTCCATCTATCATCTTGTGGCGGCGGCAGAGGTGATCTATTTGTGTAAGAATTTGTCGTAATTGATAACTGATCAATCTCAGCATTGTTATATAGAGCAGCTGGATAGACACCTTTTATTGGACTGTCAGTCTCATTTACTGATGGATATCCTGTAATGTTCAATGAATCTGAAGGTTTTTCTTTTGTTGTATTTTCTTTTAGACTGATATTAGTACTTAAAGTAAAGTTTTGCCATTGTTCGTCTGCTAAAGGTGGATGTAAAAGTTGGTCCGGATGTTTAATTGTTATTGCCAATGAATTTACGGCTTGGTTGTTATAAACAGCATTTGGATAAATACCGTTTTCCGTAGTTATATGTAATTCCGTTGTAGTTTCATAATTCACATTTTCTTCCTTTGTAGATGCCTTAATTATGGTAACTTCACTATTTATAGTAGTGTTATCTGTATTTTTATCGTTCATAATATCGCCAATTAGCTTAAGAGTCTCATTAGTTTTGACTTGTCTCAAATCTTTTTTACCACCATTCCCTCTTTCCAAAGCCTGTCTAAAATTAACTTCAATATCATTGGTATCGTCTAATAGAATTTTAGCGGTAACAGCAGAAGTATTTCGTGCCATCTTTTCATTGCTGTTAATTGGGATACTCATATTTTGATTTCGATTTAATGCGGGAACAACTATAATAGGTGATACCAAAAAACTTGGATATTTTAAGGCAGAGTCATGACCAATTTTGTATCCGTGGATATATCCAAGAAGAGTAAGTTTGTTAATCGACAAATCGACATCTTTGTTCATCTTACTTTCACCTTAAACAAACACCAAACTGTTACATGCTTTCGTATCTTAACTACACTATTTTAAATATTATTATAATTATAGAACTTACATAATATTTCAACACTATATACGGTAAACGACAGAAAAATAACACTCGACTGCATTTTGCTTAAACTGATATACGAGTGAGTGATTCATCATTACGATGAATAGTTTTGCCATTATCTCAGTGTGAAATGGCACAGTATAAGCAAAAACTTGACATCAATTTTATTAACTATTTTTCAACTTTCATAAATAAATTCTTAAAATTATTATAAAACTTATATTCTATGCAGAATAAGATTACAAAATATAACTCGCTTAATGTTTTCAATGGTTAGGATCTTTGATACAATATAAATGCTTCATGTATATATTCCTATACAGGTATATCAAAATTGCTCACTTATTTGACTTTCCTTTCAATTAATCTTAATAATATACGTTCTTTATACTAGCATAATGTTGTAATTTCTGCGACACATAAGTACAAATTTGTATTTTCTTACAAAATACTTTAAAACCCTATTTCGCTCCACAAACTCGCAAGACATCCAATTTTCTTATTAAAATGTTTACGTTTCATCTGTTTTCATCAAATTTAATCTTATAACCCTCCTTCGCGTATACTAAGTGAAGTGAAATCGAAAATAAACATAAACCACATCAAAATGCGGGCTCGTCAGCCATCCATTCTACTTATGCTATCTTTCTTTCACAATATTATTTATCATTTGACGCGTTCTGAATGTTACGCAAGCAGCTGCATGTTGAATTTGACGCCCAAGTGTACAAAAGTCATACTCTAGAGTAATAATAATATTATTATTAATCTACTTTATATTATAAATGTAAAAGTTTGTGATGTTGTTTGGATATTTAGGTTTTTGTTACTCAAACACGTATAAACCGTTAAATGGATATAAATGAAACATGACACAAGCTATAATAAAATTTGTAAATATTTTATATCTTATATCATTATGAACTAAAATATATTTTTATTACTAATTATTTATTCTGCATATTTTCGCAGTTCTACCACAAGCGAAAGGGTTACTTGATAAGTTAATAAAAATATAAGTAATCTTTAACCCATGCTATTATCCTCCATAATTCGATTGATCAAAATTTTCGCTACATTTTCCCTCTTAAATTTCTGATAAAAATTTCAGGCAAAGCTCTGATACTTAAAGCCTTATATCTAATCGATTATGGCAGTTAAGTCTATAATTATGCTACTAAACAGATGAATTATATGTTTGGAGAAAATCAACATAATTATGCCATGAATATCCCACCTCCTTCTAATCAAACATTAAAAGCTGCTGTCATCAAATGTATACTTAATATTATACATAAATACAAAGGAAAATAAAAATGATTTTAATATAACAAAAGCATAATCAAAAACAGACATCGATGACAGGTAAAAAGCTTTACGATTATTACGATTTCTACAAATGAAAGCGTCCCTTTATTTCGTCGGTCTTCGTTGAAAATAAGATATCCTTTGAAAAAATAATATCAACTCCTAAGGGAGCGCAGGTACAGATGACAGTTTTAGAACAAAGAATTTTCTTCCTACGAACACGTGTATACATCTTGATACTAAATTGTGTTATTGTGTTATTAGTAACAGTTGTAGCTTTTGAATTTATAGGGCTTCATCGTAATAGCTATCAATTGATGATTAAGTATTGTTGGTAGGTTGTTGTTTGTAGGGTAAGAGTTTCTTACCTTTATCCTACATAATAATAGTTAAATAGAACTGTGAAAACAAGGAAAAATCTACTATGATACGTAATTTGAAATCGTGATCTAGACAAACAGTGTTGCTGGCAGGCAAGTTTGCCAACTTAGCTATAGATAGCCTTACCTCTCATGTTGAAACCGCGAATCGAATAGTGGAGGCCATGGATTCATGTCCTGTTTCTTATGTATATATATCTTATTTTTGACAAATTATAATTCATATTCTTCCTTTGTATGCAAAATGGTCAAAATAGTTATAAATCTACTATAAACGTCGTTATATTGTGATCCAAAAACTCCTAAAGAATTTGCGAGATCAGCAGTTGAGCCGATGGATTAAACCCCAGCTATAGTAGCGCAGTATTGTAAAGGTTTTCTACAAATAATAGTAAGAACTTTATAAAGCACTTAAGCGTTTAACGTACGCATACATATATACGTTTAGTTCGATTGCACTTATACATATAATGACGCTAAGAATTTAGTAAGCCAGCGTCAATGTGCAACGGATGAGGATAAAATCCACCATCGATCGATGACAAATCAGTTGCCAAAACCATACGTTTACATTTCATTAAGAATATGACGTTATACATAAAATATAACATAATTTTATATCTTAAATAGAATGACAGGCAACGGTATAATAATGCGTTTATATTACGAAGGGTTTCGCGATATGCGCCGACAGATGTCGCCTCAAGCACACCTCAACTGCCATCATGACGTCAGCGTCAGCAGCTTCATATTTGAAAGATTATTAAGCTTTATATATAATAGTATACGTCACGTTTGACGCAATTCATTATTGTTTCTTTTCCTTGCAGCCTACCCAATGTATCTGACAATCATTTTGTATATTTTATGTCAAATTATCCTAATATCTTTTTTAAAGCTTCCGACGCATTCTTAGAAACAGACGAATGAAATGAAAGACGAATGAAAAAGTCTGAAATAAAATTTGTGAGTCACAAAGGTCGGGTGACAAAAGTTTATAAGATTCGGAATACTTAATGCTCGGCATAAACGTACCTTAGTAATACCGAAAAGCAAAAATATATAATTCAGATCAATATTTATAGAAGTTGCTCTTTTTCTTTTAAGTATTTGTTTAAAAGGTTGAAAGTGAGGTAGTAAGCATTATATAGATATTGACGTAAGCAAGCACATACAGACTGCCTCGGTGGCGCAGCATTAGTAAATACGACTGCTATGTAATAAGGTCTCAGGTTCAATTTCCAGGCTAAATAAAGTGTTAAGTATTGCGTTTTTCTCTCAAATATTTTTTAGTAGTATCTCAGTGTCTGAAACTGTAACAATAGACAGCAAAAAGATCGCTTTCTATTATATTGCACCTAACAGATAGTTTGCGAAATGTAGGTGTAATACACCTTTTTTTGTATAAAACAACTAAGGTGGCAAACTAGCATAAAGCCCACCTGATAGTAAGTGGTCACCTCTGGTGCTGCAGGTGTCCATAGGCCATATGGACGCCTGCAACACCAGAGGCATTGCCGAACCTTTAGGAAAGAAAGAAGGGAAAAAGGAATTAGGAAGAAGAAGGAGCGGGAAGGAGAAAAGAGGTTGATTGAGCCTCCAGCACTCTCGCTCACCGAACGAAACACAACAGTAGGAATACTGCTATTTCACGTCGATATTCTATTTTTCCCCGATCGAGCTGGCCCATTGGTGCTGAAAACAGCGAGGCTCTACTACTATTTTCGTCTCTAACCTAACCCACCCTTTCGATAATAAAGATTGTGTATGTATATACCTATGTAGATACATATTGACATGATTTCAGAAACAAGCTCGGAAGATATCAGTGTCTTTAAAAATATTTATGACTACTTTCTCTAGCATATCGTAGATGCGTTGGCCAAAGCACAGTCAAGGCATGCTAATGCTAAACTGAATATAGAATTAGTTCAAGTGGTTGCCTTGTCACTACGCTATGTGTTCCAACCCAACACGGGACAAATATTTGTGTGATCCAGAAAAAGTTGTTGCGAGTATGGGTGTTCTTTGTGTCTGTTATTTGAATATTTGTCTTTAAAAGTATTCAAACAGGGATTTTCTCAACACATTGACACAGGGCACAAATATTCTAAGCGCAAGAGGTGTCTTAAAAAAAGAAATTGTGTTGTGGATTATATATGTATTTGTGTGATAAAATAATTGATTAGAGATTCTTGATACAAGCCGAACTTTTGGGATTATAATGACGATATCGCCACTTTATACACACTAAACTAAGTACCTACTATTCACAAGCTTGTGCCTCATAATCGAATATTCTATACATTTAATCTAACGCATGTAACAGCGGCTTCAATGGAATGATGTTATACAATGAAGCACATATAATTGAACGTACTCATTCGGAATATGCGCACAATAACCCATTTTAGACTTGGCTGTCCAATTTGAACCAAATATTCAAACTTGATGTGTCGCCTCAAGTATCACCAAGATGGAAACTACTGTTCTGTTTTGGGTACAAAGGTATAACCACCGTTACTATGTGTTCTCGATGCTATGGCGATACTCTTTTAAAGAGAATATTGATTTCGTAAGTATTGAAACATTCTGACACTATAATATGTTTTCACTTATAAGATGAGAAAGATTTACATAATATTGTGTTCTATTTACGCGAATGTTATTCTTTGAAATTAAACTACTTATACGGATTTTATCGCGTTGTTTATTTAACACTGTACCTTTTACATAATTTTGAAAACTGTTACACTACTACTATAATAGAATTTTACTAATGTATAAGCTAATAAAATTATTAAAACTATTTATATTTAGGTTTAGGTACACTTTCCCTGACGTTTCGGTTGCTTTTCAATAGCCATGGTCACGGGGAGACTAGGATGGTAGTTGTCTCAATGTTCCAGTGTAGTTATTTCAAAGTACCCGAACATAATTTAATTATTGGTGTTTCTATTTACGCAGAATGGGCTCAAAGTATCATGAAGTCTAGCTGTGGTTTGCTTCTTCTTGGTTTTGACTATTTGAATTACTGGATCCCAAGCTGGTGGTACATTCCAACTATCTTCTCTATTGAAATTAGGATGTTTTTTGATTACATTAGCCTCGTGAAGCATCCTTGGTAGAAATCGGTGTTCTTTAGCGAGAATCTGTGGTTTGTCAAATCTCAGGTAGTGGTTGGTCCCCTGTTGTACATGTTCACACACAACAAATTTCAACGAGCATTGGTGTTTTACATCAGCTATGTGTTCTTTTATGCGGGTGCCTATGCTTCTCTCGGTTTGACCAATGTATGAGAGTCCGCAGTCACAATCTATTTTATAGACCCCTGCTTCGTGTAAAGGTAATTGGCACTTGACGTATGGTAAAAATTTACTTATGTTCGTTGGCGGCTTGTAGTATGTGTTGATTGAAGCTCGCTTCAAGATGTAGTCAATCTTGTCAGTGACATCCCTTACATAAGGCAGTATAGCAGGCTGGCGCTCGACTGTGGCTGGCTTTTCTCGGGATCTGCAATGAGGATGAATACAGCACAAATAATGTGCACGTTCTTGGATTAATTAAACCATTTTTATACCTATATAACTATAAAGTTATAGCTTTCATATCCTGCATCTCAGGAGATCCTTTTAATTAATTCAAATAATAATTTTACTCTACTACGTACTACATTTCTACAGTTCTTTGAAGAATAACAACTGTTGTAGTTTATAGCACACTCTAAACTACACTAACACAAATTACTATTAATAAATGTCTTTATTAATAAGAGCGGATTGAAACGGCAACTCCTTCTAAAGACATTAAGAGGCTTATGTAGAAGTATATTAATAATATTATAACACAACGCCAATCACGGTAGGGTACCGATATACAGAGAAACACACTAAATTTCAACTTAGCGAGTTAGTCGGAGTTGTGTAGTTATATGACGGTCTACGCTTTGATATTATGTATTATAATTGTATAGTTATGGAGTAAAGCTAAATTAAATTTCGTCATCTCTTTGTTTGATGTTTTGGTGACTTATAAATATACTGATGGTTATAATCAATATAATATAAAGCTATAAGATTAACTTCTTTTTATGAGATGCTTAGTAATAATTTGGCACTTGCTAAAGAATAACACGAAAAATAAGATTACTATTATTCTCTAATTAAAATCCCATTAATGGTATAAATATACATACATACATGCATAGGTTCACGCCTGTTTCCCAGAGGGATAGGCAGATACTACGGATTTCCATTTGCTACGATCCTGACACACTTCTCTGGCTTCCTTTACTTTCATCACATTCCTCCTACACGCTCGCCGGTTTAAGGTGCTCTTAACCTGGCCTTTGTCCAGAACGTCTCCGATCTGATCAAGAAACGTTCGCCAAGGTCTGCCTCTTGCGACTGTTCCATTCACACTAACCTTATATAGTTAACCTAATATAGTTGTAAAGATGTTTGGATGCGTATTACTCAATTACGCGTAAATCGTTGATTGGATTTAAATGAAATTTAGTACACAGAACTCAGTCATGTATATATGGAATTTTATATTAACTTGTTAACTCGGTATGTATTCCCTTGGGATTCACGCGGATGAAGCGACGTCAGAAGCTAGTGTTAGAATAAAAATCTTATATTCAGATAAGAATATCTGAGAATGTATTATCTCTTTCTTGCTTTAATATCATTAATGTAATATGATATTATTGTGATTAAAATATATTCATGACAACTGCCGTTTTCGAACTCCCTAAAGAGGTACTGTGCTATATTTTTCAGGTGGCATTCCAGTGACTTTTTTTATAGGATAGCAAGAGTAATAACCATAGAAGGTGTTAAAAGCGTCCATAGGCTACACTGAACACTTATTATTTGACAGAACGTACCGTGCGGTTCCTAGATATAAATAAAAAGTTAATAAAGACGTAAACTGTGAGAATAAATATATTTGATCTAATATTGTCTTATGTTTACGCGAATGTTATACATTGAAATTAAACACTTTATACGGATTTTGTCGCGTTGTTTATTTTACTTTAAACACTGTTATTACATAATTTTGAAAACTCTAACACTACTATTTTTGAACTTTACTACTATTTAAGCTATATATTTTCTAATTAAAACTATTTATATTTTAAGTTTACACTTTGCACCGACGGATACGTCAGATTACAAACATAAAATTAAATTATGTACTTTGAGATAACTAGCTACACTTTAGAACGTTGGGACAACTACCATCTTAGTCTCCTCGTGAACATGGCTGCTGTAAAGCAACCGAAACGTCGGAGCAAAGTGTAAACTTAAAATATAAATAGTTTTAATTAGAAAATATATAGCTTAAATAGTAGTAAAGTTCAATAAAAGTAGTGTTAGAGTTTTCAAAATTATGTAATAACAGTGTTTAAAGTAAAATAAACAACGCGACAAAATCTGTATAAAGTGTTTAATTTCAATATATTTGATCTATTTATGTTCCTCTGTATTCACAAACAAAACGATGCCCGAGGCGTATTAGTACCGTTCCATTAGCTTGGGTTAATGGACAAATAAAATAAAGTACGTGTTAAACTGAAGATACTTTACATAGTAACAGAAAATGTACAAGGTCTAAAACATAATTTTTATATTTGATTGCAATTCATTATTCTGTAATTTATTTATTTTAGCATCCTGTTTCTTTTCTATAATGGTTTACCATCAGTAGCTATTGCAACTTACTCAAGCTTTTCTCTGTTTGAGATAGGGTACGAATATGTTAGTTTATAAACGAAGAAAACAGAAGAAACAAGTTTTTATATAGACAGAGATGCGAGGGTAAACTTAAAGACATGGCAGATCCAGGTCAATTGAATATTACATTGACTTACATAATATTATCTTACGATTACAACAGCTTAGAACAGCTCTAGCTCGTCGACATTTTCGGATTATTAGTGGTCACATTTACAATATGATTAATAAATATTGCAAAATTTATTCCCTCACTTTAAAAGAATGCAAGGCAAAAGTTTTAAAATGGTTACAGACACAAAATTATGATGAGACAGAAAGTTTAATAAAATAAAAGATATGTGTGTACTGATATATATGCACAAGTTAAACACTTCACAACATACACGCACCGCACACACACACACACACACGAACACACAAATACACAAATACATAAGCACACTCATATACCTTTGACATTGCCAATGGAAAATTTCATATATGACGTGTTACTGAAGAGCGCTGGTACCCATAATACTAGTTAGATCTTACATTGGGTACCAGAGTTCAACAATTTGTAAGTGTACTTAATTGTAATTTTTTTTGGTAAATAAATTTTATTATTATTATTACGTGAATGTAACAATGTAATATTTACACATTTAAATTAAGCCACTCGTGGCAGTGTTTAGCTTACAATGGATTGATAAATTATAAGTTAGATTAACGTGCAGAAATAGACTATATTTTCACTTCAAATAAAATAATACAATGTTACCTACAAAATTATGGAATGCTAATGTTGCGATTGGAAACTGGTTGACGCAAATGTAAATCATTTACGTATGTCTAATTTCTAGGTCAATAATAATAATATAATATTCTATACATACACACAACACCATCTAGCCCAAACTAAGAACAGCTTGTACTAGACAATGGATAAACATAGGTACATATAACTACGTTTGGCTGGGACCCCACGATACAGGCTTGCCTAGTGTGGGGACCGCGTTAAATATTTACCTGATAAAATCTGCTACACTAACTTTATGTTTTGTTAAGCACTTTTAAAACTTTTTTATGTTACAAAATAAACGATTATAATATTGTTTTTTGAGTGCATACAAGCATGTATGTAAGTACATATGTGCGAGTGTATGAGGTATTCGGTTACATTACACGAACAATACTTTATACGGACTTTATCGCGAAACGTCGGAGAAAGTGTAAACCTAAATCTAGATAGTTTAATAATTTAAATAGCTTAAATATAGTGCAGTGTAACAGTAACAGTTTGATTGTTTCAAAATTATGTATAATAGTGTTTTAAAATAAGCAACGTGTTAAAATATGTAAATATTATACGGACGCTAATTAATTGTTATTGCAAAATAAAGGTGCAATATTTTAAATTCGTCAAGTTCATTGAATTTAAACTACTATATACGGATTTTATCGCGTTGTTTATTTGACACTTTCGTCAAGTCGTTTAGTGACCATGATGTGACTTGTTAAAATTAACAAGATTAATAATAATGTACTTCATTTGTTAAGTTTAATATTAAGGTGCCTTATATTATATTACTGGCAAATTACAGTTCCTTGTTATAGTTACAAAAATATACCGACTGAGTTTGTATAAATTATAAAATTATATTTCAAATAAATATTGCTATTATCGGAATACTAGATAACTATTATAAATATTAAACAATACGTAAATCAGAGATTTCTCGAAAGCCTTAAAAGTTTAGTATTGAGATTATTTTTGAGCATTAGTAAAAATAAATCTATTTTATTTACACAAACTATGAATGTGTTCTTTTTCTTGTGTATTTTAAAAATTGTCTGTAATAATTCTATAAACACATTATTCTCAGACATATTCTTTCAAAATTACATTGATACAAAAATTTCTCGCTGTTTTATTTTGAAGTACGACAGCATTATATTCTTAGTGTTAAAAACTAAAAATGGAATAGAAATATTTTCGTTTAGACAGCTCTCACTGACGTAATAGAGTTTTCTTCAAAGTCATATTATTACACGATGTTATCTTAAGAAGACCAATAGTAAAACTTTTTACCTTTACAATATTTTTCTAAGTACCTAACTTTTTCGGTAGCTTCGTGAATAATCCCGGTTTTACGTGATTTATGTTATCATGTCTAAGGTGGCAATGAATATTTTAATAATCTTAATATTTTTCTTGTTTCGGATCTTTCATCCTAAGCTTTTTATACAAAGTTTCTAGCTAATGTAAATATTTTAAACATATTTGTTTTTCAAGCTGTATAATGTGATAAATTTATATAGACTGATTTTGATTGTATTTTATTTGAAAGTTGTTTTCTGTAAGTTGATGAGCTGATTTGTTATTTTTCTTGATTGATACTTGAAACTAACAGGACTACTATGCTTCTCCGTTAAACTCGACAAACTCGAATATAGAATATACGATAATAATTAACTAGGAAAAAATATTTCTAAGATTCCTTTTGCTGTCAAATACCTATGAAGCACCTCACAATGGACAATCATCGCCATCATCATCTCAGCCGAAAGACGTCCACTGCTGGACAGAGATCCTCTTCCAAGGATTTCCACACAGACCGATCTTGGGCCGCCCGCAGCCAACCGCTTCTCGCGACTCTTACCCCTAATACCATACTCATGGAGAAATGAAAAATAGTTTTGATCTTTATATAGATGAGTTATCAAAATAAAAACGTAATTGAATAATAAGAAGTATAAATTCATATCACCTTGTCATTAAAATTGGCGTATTGTTAAAATGTAATGTCAAGACAGAGATCAAAATAGACGGTAAAGTACAGTATATTTGAAAGTAGGCGCGTTCAAAAATGCTTATCTTAGCTCGATTGTAAGGCAAAGGAAACCGGTTGGTAACAACAGAACTGTTATCTAATAGTTTTTTAAGACGGTAGGAGTTCTCTATTAAGTGAAAACTCTGTCATTCTTTCCATAATAAGCACGGTAGAAAGTTCCTGCCTGTTTGAAACCTCATGTTTAACAAAGGAATAGCTAAAGTGTTTATGATATTTAATATTGACCAAAAATCTAATCCTCGTGAAATACTTGTCAGTTAAACTTAGTTTATTGTATTATTATATTAGGGTCTAGTATCGGGTATCTGAGGACGTCCTCAGGGAGTATTTCGATACCGATATACGCAGTTACAGGTCCGATCCATAACTTGTGGTCCCTCGACTATGTTTGGCGGGATATTACAATTATGTTGCCGCGATTACTTATTGCTTTTGTTATAGTTTAGGTTTCTCTTCTGTCGGATTTGAAACTTGGAATCTTAATATAATAAGCCCTCTGTTACAAGGTAATGTCAGACAAAAATTATTTCATAGTTTTAAAATGGGTTTCTGCGTTTAAAAAAAGCATGAATACTAACAAAACCTATACTTAAAAATATTTTTAAAGCAAACAGTATTAAGAAGCAATCATTATAAAAAACGTTATAATAGTTTCTGCCTGGGGCTTCGCCTATAAGCATTCTACCGAAACGCATAACGATTGAAAAAGTTTGTATGTGTTAGGACATGGTCTATCTTCGTGTCAAGTTTCATCCAAATACGTTCAATGGTTTTGGCATGATTAATCAATCATACAAACATATTTTTAAACTTTAACTTAACATTTATAATAATTTGATCAGCTGTTTCTGTATGCACATTTAACGGCGATAAGTACAAAAAAATAAAAAATTATAGTTTGCAAAGAGTATGGAAATAGTCGATTCTGCTTCAAGATGAAGTCAGGCGGAACAAGCTCTTTGACTTTAGCTGTCAACCTTGTAGAAAATTCATATAGTACTATAGACAACAAGGTCTGTCTTGAAGTACAAGGTAAGATCGTGAACTAGAGGTTCCTATAATTTTGAAATTATTTGGCTTGTTAAGAGTAAGGTAAGCAGACACCTATATACTTTTTTTTTGGAAATTGCGTGCTTCCAAACTAGGAGATCGAGAATGACTATCAGGTAGAGTATCTGATTTCATATATTTTTCAGATTGTCTTCGTAAATATAATTATTGTACGGTTATGGTATACCATAATTATAATGGTCATTTAATCTATTACACCACACACATTTTGTCCGTTTATTGTGAGTCAAGGTTATGTTTTTGTATAGTTCTCCAGGGATATCTAAAAAGAAGAAGGAGCTACTTACTAAGTACTAAAATTTTAAGTTGAGCTTCAAGGAAACATTAAATCCAAGGAAAAGTGGCAACCTAATTGCCTACATCGCTTATAAGTACGATCTCTTTAATTGTTCTACTAATAAATGATTGGTAGCTATTTGATTTACAAAATACTAGTATTCTTGTTAACTCCTCCAGCTACGCTAGAATACTTGTGTTAGGAATGGTTTCACGTCGATGTGCCATGGATGGAGTTCGAACCTGTGACATTACAAGTCCGATGCCTTATCCATTTGGCTGCCGCCGCTTCAGAATTGTATAATAATGTAATATTTTTTAATAATAATAATAATATAATATTTATTTTTTCACCACAATATAACAAAATACATACATCATATTATTACATTATCAGAATCAAACAACATTTGAATATTGTGGGAGACTGGTGCCTAAACTAAGCTGAGGCTTGTATTTCTATTTGTATACATTGGTCATGTATGATTCATAGAAGTTTAACTCCATTCGATCTTTACTGAACTTTACACTACGTACTGTAACATATGCGTGTATACGTCTGCACAGCGTAAATTGTAATTCCTTTATCAGCCAGAACGATTAACGGTTCAGGAGACACAGCGTAATGTTTGTAATATATTCTGTATATCTCTTATTATTTTACGGAAATTGAGTCGGCGCGCGCAAAAAGAAAGCGTCTTTGAGTTTCAGCGTGTTTGTCTTCAATTTTGGACCAGTAAATATTTTTTATTTCTAAATTTAGTCGATTGAGTTCAGTTTGGTTCAATGTCTGAGCGTGGAAACGTCGGAGAATCCCAATCTCTCTTTCACATTACTCCACCTTTTGTACACTGCGAATTTACATAAAGAGCTTCACTCGGTCCTTGGGGTACCTTTCCGGGTTTTCCATTTTGTGCTTCAATGCGACGTAGTGGCCGCGTCCTAGCTATAGTCTGAATCTGGCGGCAAAGCGGCTGCCTCGTTTTATTTTGATCGAACCACGAAAAGGGTTAGATTTTTAAACGGCCGACTGTACATTTTTTGGTAATTGAAAACTATTCACTTTATGAGGGTACTTTCGAGACCTTAGTAATGTAAGTCAAAGAGTATTTCACCCTTAACGGTACATTTAAAGCGTTAATCTAGTGTTTAGATTTAGTACTTACCCTACTAAATTGAAACACTAGATTAAAACTGACTCAACAACTCAACTTACCCAATCTACCTACTGAATGTGTTATAAATTGGTGAATGTAGGAAACTTTTCAAATAAATCGAGAAAAGGAATTGAAGAAAATATCACAGAAAATATATTGAATTAATTTTCCTTCTCATTGGTACTTCACGCCGCCTGACAATTGAGAAAAGGTTCTTTAGAACTAGCAATGAGATACGACCGGCAGTCAGCTGACGTAATCATCGCAAGCCACGTCAAAACACTATCGCAGTACCGAGATATACAAAGAAAATGCGACCCAAAGTTCAAGAACACGTTCTATTACCAGCTAAACTATTCTCACCTCCTCGCCTCGCCCGTTCGTCTCATAAAGTAAGAAAATCGTCCGCCGCGGACGATCAGCGAAAGTAATCTTCGCAAACATTCTACCTCCGGGCGGAAAACAATTTTCACTGATGTATTTTTTTGAGAGGCTCGTGTGCGCTGGCATTATTCTCGAGTAATATAGGATTCGAGTTTTTCTACCGTTCGTAATTCAAAGAGGGTTATACTTGCGACGTTTTCCCCGCAGATAAAATAATTTGGGCTCTGTACAGACTGTCCATTGTCGACCACAAATTCAACACCACGATTTCTCATGAGATAAGCTTCTCAAATTACCACATTTCTCTTTCCACCACTATTTTAGTTAATCCGAATTTTGAGCTAAAAATGTTTGAACATTTTGCTGTCATGTAATATCTCAGCGTAAACTTTACAAATAGCAGACAGTTACATTTTCGAGAAGATTAAAGTCTTATTCTATGAAACATATTTGTTGAGATCTGAAATAATTTAAATGAATACAGGTATTCAATTTAAACAAGACAATAAATTATATAAATTCAAAAGCAAAAGCCTAAACTACGTAGAGATATTACTTAAAGTACAAAATTTTGTGAAATTCGTGAGTATACCTTTTCAATGCTCGCACATAATGAGATTTTTTATTCGGGCGGACTATTACCTAAGTAATTTCGCAAATAAAAATCAAATTACTGTCGGATACAAATTAGGCCCTCTCAAGGAGTCTTCGCTTTACTCCTGATGTATTTTAACGAAGCACTTAAATATTTAATGTACTCTAAGCAGTTCGTTAGAATAAATATTTACCGAAGTATTGTTTCCAATTTATCTTCTTATGACATACCAAATATGGTAATAGAGAAATAATGACGATATTTTTCACACTCTCACTTCATATATAAATGGAATAAATTGTCCCAGCGGGAGGTGCGATGGATGTAGGTATTTATTTATAGGATCTGAGCACAGGTGGGTTTGGGTCTTAGCAAACGTGTTTTACGCTGCCCCCGGGCACCGCGACGTGACGTATTGGCGGCCTGAGACCATTAGATATACCAGCATACATACATAACTTTCTACCGTAATTATTGCTGGTCTAAAACTTAACTTGAAAGTGGCTGTCTGTTGCGGTTTAGAACTTTCACTTTAGTTGAGTTCCTATAAAAAAATCGACATTGTATTATTTTGTTTCCAAAACTGGTGTCCTGTATACCTAAAGCTAAAGTGTTCTTTGTTGTTGTGTCCTTCCTATCTCGGTGGTGTAGTGGTTAGTGTAACCTACTGCCACACCTGAGGCTGCGGGTTCAATTCCTGCACAAGCCAAACATTAAATTTGTGTGCATGGACAGGGATGTTTGTCTTGGTCTGGTTGTTTCTATGTATAATATGTATGTATTTACAAAAAACAAGAATATACCTATATGTATGTTTATCCATTGTCTAGTACCCATAGTGCAACCTCTGGTTAGTTTGGGCTAGATGGTGTTGTGTCGTCATGTTACTGAGAGTGATAAAAAAATAACATTATTCTTGGGACTAGTAAATCAGGCCGTTTACATTTTGCAACAACAACATTTTTAAATTTTTGTATATTATACATTTTGCTTCCTCTAAAACTTTTTTAGTTATATATTGACAAAGTAAAATTAGGGTAATTAAACATAGAAACCTTATTATATAGGGCAATGATATTCAACTTAAACAAATGGTTTTCTTAAACCAAACGTAGCCTGCGCTTGAGCATGTATAACGTACTCGTACGGACTACATTAGCGAGTTAAAGCCCATTTAGACAAGGCAAGTTTTGTAATGCAAGTGTCGTGCTTTCTTTATCTTACTTTGAAAAAAAAAAGCATGACACTTGCAGTAACTTACCTTGAGTAAAATGTCCTTTAATCGTATGGACTACTTGCACGAGTAGCCAGCGTTGATCGTTTACAATATGTTTATAACACGCGCTCATTATTTGCTAAAGATTTTTAACAAAATTTGACATTATGGACTCTACTTCTTACAATTACTAATATGGCGTTTGAGAATATCATACGACACATTGGTAATTGTATGAAGTCTAAGAGTTTTAAGCATGTTGCAATTAATCAATACAGAAAATAGGTTGCATTTAATTTCAATAGTTTCCATTTATACTCAATAGTAACACAGTTGTCAATAGTTCAAAACGACCTGGTATTATATTCGTAATATCAGGATTAGCTGGCTGTCGATATTTCGCTACAAGTTTTATCTTTACGTTCAATTGCTATAAGCCGGATGCCAAAGAGATGATGCTCAACTAGAATGGACTCAGTAGATAAGGGTTTTAATAAAAGGCTGGCTTATTTCACTCTTATGTTATTAATATTGATTTGTACATTAGTTTATTGGATTCATATGCTAGCTAATAAATGTTCTACTTATGGGAAATGCATATACAGAGAGGTAACAAGCTGGAAAGCTCTTTTAAAACTCACTTCTACTTTGTTAACTCTTATACCAGATAAATATACATGTCAGTCTTCAATTTGAGACTTGTTATATTAAAACACTGACAGCTAAAAGCATATGCAAACGGTTTTGATACCAGTCAAATAAAATATATATTTAGGTATATTCAATTACGGACAGACTACATTTTGTCGCTCGCATAATTATAGGTTAGGTGGATAGGTGGATGTAAGGCACCCTATGTCCTTTTCCATTCACGTGATAACGTGTATGCAAAATTTCATGATGGTCAGTCGAGTAGTTAAGGCGTGAAAGCGTAATAATAAAACAAACAAATACACAAACAAACTCACATTCGCATTTATATCTAATATTAGTTAGGATATTATGCCTCGATGGTGCTGTGACTGAAGTCTGTGCTTATATTTGCGTGAGGTCCCAGGTTCACTTAGTGAGTTTAATGATACGGAAGTTTTCAGTAGCGGTATGTAACAATGGGCCTGGTAGCGAGCAACACAGACCTTATTACGTGGAAAATATAAAAATGCGAAATGTGTTTTTAATACATTAATCTCTGCCTACTCCCGCAGAGATACAGAGGCGTAAATTTGTGTTATGTAATCTCTTTCTGTTTATCACGAGATTAAGGATGTTTGCAATTGTGACTAAGAAAATAAGCTGTTTATATGAAACGAAATTCAAAAGACATTAATGATGTCTTAATTTGAAAGAAAAATTCTGAATTTTCTTTCATTCGAATTTCTGTTACAAGAATAACAGCGTATTTTGGAACTAAGCAATTCATAAAAGTTAAATAAGCGGAGTATATTATACGTTTAACGTTCACCGCGTACGATTAAACGAAAACATTTCCTTTGAGTCTCTTCAGCAGATGTATAAATAAGGCCCTTGACATAAAATGACGAAGATTTTTTCACGTTTTTAACTTGATTAACTTTAAGAGATTCTCGTAAAAAGGAACCAATCTATTTCTGAGTACAGTTGTATAAAATTTAAGGTGCAATATTTCTTTGTTTCATTATTTGTTTGTTTCTAAATTTACTTGAAACCAAACATTTAATTTGAGAGGAAAAATTATTAACAAACCGCACTTTGGTTTGTTCATCACATTTTTCTTCACTGCGGTAAAAATAAAGTAGCGACAGACCAGCATTGTTTGCTTTTTTCGCTTTTAGTTTTTGGTTGCTCAACGTTCAGGTGTTTACTCGGAAATATTGCAACGCTTTTTAGCAAATGAAACATCGGCAATTGTAATCATTTTCATGTAGTATTTGTACCTGTGTTGCGTAAATAAAAATATATATTATAAAGTTATAAGTTTTAGTTTAAGTTATTTGTTTTAAAGGTCATAGTTATTTACTTGGTTTATAGAATTATTTTTGTACGTTTTTTATAAATGATAAAAGAACAACATATAAAGTGGGATTTGAATACGCTATCTCAACAAACAATGTTGTTGCTTTATTGGTAAAGATATTCGCGGTTTTAAATAAATATATTTGTTAGTGAAGCGACGACACGCTTGTCTTTATACTCAATTATAATTTTTATTTGTATTACATATATTTAATGCTAGAATTATTTACTCGTGATTTTGTTTAAGTGTGACTACCGCTCATACCTCAAGATTTATTTTACATTCTAATATGCACTGTTTGCGAATGGACATTAATAAGATGTAATTAACAGGATGAACTACTATCCAAAGCTGAGACTATTTACTTTATATTTTTTTTATTACCTTCTAATTTTAAATAAATGTTCATATCCTTTTAGCGGAAGGTGTTATAGCTTACGCACTGTTCACTGCGTATTAGATAACTTCGCGGCTCACCTAACACAATGATTACAAATTGGCAAAATATTTACTGTAGTTACAATCTTCAGCAGACAGAGGTAGAGGCATAAGAGAAATAAAATAACCACGAGGAGAAGAATCCTCACGCATTCTGGGATTGCCCACCGTGTCTATACTAAAAACAGTTTGGCAATACCGATCCTTCATTAGACCCAGGCGTACCCTAACTTACTGTTCCACAAAGAATAAACCGTGATATCATACCACCAGTCAGAGCGTAGGCCTCGTGACCTTAGCATAAGCTAAATATGATGAGAAAATGAAAATCGCAGAAGTGAAGTAAGTACCTACGCCTAGACAGTTAATAACAAAATATTTTGTATCTATTAGCAAAGGCACCTGCGATACGTATAACAAACAATTAGGACGATATTAAGCCATAAATCTCACTCATGTTTGTCTGACTCTGGTGATGTCTACTCCAAGAAGTCATACTATTATAATTATTATATTATAAGTTACGATGAATAGATCCCTCTTATTCTACATAAGCGGGCGATACTCTAACCAGGTGCTGACAGATAGTAGAAAAGATTTGTGATGACCAGGATAACATCACACTAAAAGTTTTATACGCAATATATTTAACAAATTTACATGCCTCAAAAGGCATCCACAGTATTGGGTTAAAACCACAATATAAACAATATCAATTTAAAAATGCCAATAATGCCGGTCAATGCTGAACATTTATCAACTTTAAGTTTTCCATGTTATATTTCGCTTCGTTCATAACTTTGGCCATGGAAATTTAATCAATATCCTCGTTCACGTTTAAAACATCCTTTTATATTTTATTTTGATCCAGCTTTCCACTTTATTAATTTTCGTTGGACAACAGAATTCTTTTAGTAGGTCAACGTCGCCGCCCGCTCCGAATGAATCCGGATCATTGATTTCCCAAGCGCATGGTAAAACCAAACGTGCCTTATTTAAATACTGAAGTCCTGCCTTTGTCGCAGTATTGTAGGCGTTCAAATAAAATCGACTATTGCACCCAATATTCGACGTACGGTTATTGCTGCGAAGTGTAAGGGGATATGAAAACGAAATAACTGGAGCGCACTACCTTTGTTAAGAGAAAAATCAAGCATGCGGGAATTTTGAGCCAAATAAAGCCTTATATGTATTCATCAGAAATACCCGTATAATGATCGCTTATCATTGGTATTAAAAAATGACGGAACAATTCCAGTTCACTGACACTGCGTTACAGCAGCTGACTCCCAGAATTACATAATTATATCAAGCGGCAGAGGTCTTATATAGATACAAACAACACCGAGTAAAGTTCCAAATAGATCGGTCATATGCCAAGTAATTATTAAAAGTCTAGTAAGCGTAAGAACAAGCGTAACTCCTAAGCTGGAACTTATATACGACCGCTGACGAGGAAAAATATTTCTGCCTAAGCTTTGGACCAGGCTTTTACAGATATATCTCTATTATACACGTGTTAGCTGGTGCCTTTATTAGTTCTATTAAATCTGTTCCTCTGATG
Organism: Catocala nupta; assembly: GCA_963675205.1. Taxonomy (NCBI): domain Eukaryota; kingdom Metazoa; phylum Arthropoda; class Insecta; order Lepidoptera; family Erebidae; genus Catocala; species Catocala nupta. The sequence goes on from OY776082.1 coordinate 16,541,633, forward strand.
ACGGCAGCGTTTTAGTTAAAATAAGGATGTTATCTGTTTAAGCCCTTTAATTTTTGTCGACTAAGCCTCTTTTAACTATTGGTCTTGAAAATGTGAAAGCATACGTCTAAATTCTTACATTGATATGTAAGAATGTAGGCTTATGCTTTCGATATACTGATGTCTTGCAGTTTTTACACAATCAAAACATTAATTTGATAAACAGATATATGTAGTTATGGTAGGCAGTACTGAGCTTTTGTTCCTTAGTATAAAAGCTTAAAAGCAAGGATTCTCTTAAGCGCACTGGAGATGGTCATCAAAGTTGTTTCTATAGTCTAATCTGTCTCTGTCTCAAGATTGCAGATTAGGTATTTTCTGAAGATATGCATATGTAAAAAGAAGGATCTGAGCATCAAATTCGGGTAAATCTGAGTAACCATGCAACGGACAATGAAATGAAAGCTCAGCGGTGCGTTGAGTTGATCATATAATGAAAACTATAATGCCATTATAAATGTGTTTAACACGATCAAGTATTTCATGAGCAAAGATAAGAGAGAGATATAGTCTATATGCAAAAGCAAAAAGATAGTTTTTTGTTTTTATTTAATTCCACAGAGTTACGCAGATGCCTAATTATGAGGTTAAGTGCGTATAACACACATACAACCAACTAACTATATTATAGTTATAGTTATTACCACAGTGTACATATTTCTGCGTAGTAAGTACTGTACTGATCTTCTATTCTCTGCGCTAATACATTACCAAAATCAACTAAAACTGCCTTACAGTTTGGTATCCATACTTGAAATTAAATCAATACTTATTACGTTAATATGCCTTCACAGCACATCACACTTGTGAATAATTTATAAGCAGAGCACAGGTATACCGGCCAGGCCTACATTAATCAACTTAACTAAGATTGTACTGTGGACGTTAGAATTCGGTATTTCATCAAAATATCATCCTAAATAAACATATGGCCCTAAACAATATGAATTATTCAGCAATAAATGATGGGGTTAAACAACGACGCGTTTGACTTCACCAAAATTCGAATTATTTCCTTAACAAGACCCGAACTTGTACCTTCGAACCTGTAATTATTAAACCACTAGTTAGGGGTAGTTTACTTTCGAATTTGGTGTTGATTGCCCTTGGTTACAAGTAACTGCTGGTCGACGAACAAACAATGTCAAGGAGCTATTGTTATATGACGTTTAGGGTATACAAACAGTGGAACGTAAAATTTTATTTGACTTTCCAATCTATTGATTGATGATTTGACGTAAATATCATTAAGCGGTAATTGGGTATAATTATCATCTTCGCTTCGTTAAATTGATTTCTGATGATTATAATTCGTATAAGTACGTCTTGAAGGGTTAAGTTGGTATATACTGATAGGCACATCTGATTAATGGGGTGAATGAAGATGAGCTCGTTGAACCTTTCAACTTTGCGCTCATGTTATGATACATTTTCGGGTTCGATTCTAGCGTAGCTCGAAGTGCTATTAGGTTTTTCTGCTAAGAAGTTCTTAGAAAGAGCGCCGAATGTGGGTATGTTCCCGGTAGACGACAATAGCCTCACCTCGTATTACACAGGACCTAAAAACAAAGCTAACGAAATGTGGGTATGGAAGATATAACCGTGAAGTTATGTTATCTAACTTTCAGTTATATTGTGACTACCTCGTAGCATGAGCTTGAGCTGTAAAATAGAACATAATCCAAGGTCTCGAGTGCGAATCTCAGTTCAGTCAAGGAGTTATTGGATTTATGTATTAAGGATGTTTTTTTAACGTCACAGAGAAAGGTAATATGATCGGAGAACGATAATAGGTTTGCCTATTAGTAGATTCAAAAATATGTGAAGCCAAATTACAGATGACTGCCATTTCGGGGCTTACATTTACATATTATATTTAATTTATTTTAATAAGCTGATTTTATATATACCTTTATTTTAAAATACTAAATAAAATGTAATATCTTATTTCAATCAAATTACTTAGAACTAATATATTTTAGGTTTTCTTTGAGTAAGCACCAATAAATTGATACCAAGTAGTAATCGCCTTAGAAAACCGCCCACTTAAATGTTTACATTAATTTACTTGGTACAAATTTCCCATTTCAATTTAACCTTGATGTATTTCGTTGAAATTAATTGAAACCAATATTTGAATTATATTTTAGAGCCTATTAAAACGCTTTATTAATTTGGATTATTATATATATACTGTTATTATTTTAGCCGGCAAAATAACTGTAATACCTTCTTGCACAATATATATTATATAAGTTTTTGCAATATATTTGAATAATGGGAAAGTAAATATCATATGTATAAATCTAGGAACCATATAGGTATATAGGATCTATCTGTGTGCCAAGTTTCCATCGCATCCAAATCTGTTGAGAGGATTACGCGTGATTGAGTATCAAACATCCAAGCTTTTACACAAACTTTTATATTTATAATATTTTTAACAGAATTATAACTTGATAAATACGAACGTCTTTGCTGAGTTTTCTTTTATGTAGAAAAGAAGCAGCCAATCGATATACTTTTTGCTTTTAGAGTTAGGATATAGACCGACGACTGAGATAGACTACAATGATATTTAATTCAGGTAAAATAGCGTGGTTTTGTCACAGAAGTGTGAGTAAAAGCTATTTTATTTACAAATTAACTAAGATAATGTGTCAAAATAAAATGCCCAGACCCTTCACTCTACAGACTACTTTAGTTTATGATGTAGCGTTCCCACTTTCCCATCTGTTAGGTATATAAGTGAGAGCCGCTGTACCTTCCAGTGCCCGAGAGCACCTTCAGGGACCAGTTATAGACAGGTCTTGTCCCCAAATCCTAAGACCCAGTTCTCGTAAGCGAGCTACCTCGTGCCCAAGTGGCACTACCTATTGTCCAGATAGGTGCCGGAGCAATAAAGCCGCTCACCACTCGCGAACTCAGAGAGATGCTAACGATATCCTCGCTGGGGCCGACGGAGAAGCCGCCTACCATATTTCTAGTATGGTGCCGGAGCTGTAAGGCACGCTCACTTCCTAACGTACATCCATACGTCTACCCTTTCTGGCCTATAAGCCGGGTATTGCCCGAGTCACCTATCTATAACTCTTACTTGCTGAGCAGGTAAGCACCCGAGATGCGTCGTGGCAGTGAAACCACACTACCCCTTCGCTAAAGGCAACTCCGTGCCTCGCGCGACCAACTGGTTGCGCGCACTAGCCTCGCATGATTCCGACGCTCGAACGCCACGTGCTTGCCGAGCAACAAACATGCCGTCCTCTGCGGCTAACCTAATAGCCACTACGAGTCCAACCTCAATGTCAGGTACCGCGCACTCTAATCAGCGGCCGATAGAACACGCCTTTCGAGGCGCTGTGGGCTAGCCTGACCCCATATTACCCTGATCCTAAGGGGGAGACCCGTAGTTCACCCCCGAAACCCTAACTACTCGGGTGCTGAAAATAGGGAGAATAATAGAAGATGGGTAGACTAAGTAGTTGGGCCTAACATAATATGCTGGTGGTCAGACACAGTTGTTTTTCAGTTATGCCTGGAATGCCAGCAATTGACAGATTTATTATAATAAGGTTATGGAGATTACATAGTGTCAAATTGAATATTAATTATATATGAAACAAACTTAATATCCTCTGTTGCTGCTACTCCAACTCTAAATAAGCTTTGAGTTTACATCGGTATTACACCCTACCAGAAAATCCTAATCCAACGAACGTGTATAAAAAAGTGACGAAAATATTTTTCGAAATAGAAGAGATGCGTTGGAGTTAAAGCCAGTGAAAATCAGTAGCCTCTGTTTCAGGAAACAGCTCTTTGAATGTATGCTTGTAACTACGTGCCACAGGAATCGTTATTTCAAAGGGCAGCGAGAATGTTTGCTAGTGTATTATATTGAGGCCATCAGACCGACAACCGAACAAGCAAGTATCCTTTCCAAAAAAAAAACGAACCTATAAAAAAATCCATATTATAACTTAACGTCCCTAAATATGGTAACAGTCTTACGTATTTTACTCGAGAATATTTAAACTATCACTTAAATAAGCAAAGGTGAATGGTATTAGTTCCTTGCGATTGCAGAAAAGTGCATCTTTTCTACCGGTCGACAATTTTCGAGTGATTTTCCTGGTGTTGTAAATGGCTAAAGATTTTGCCGGCTAACCATCCGACATACCGTATACTTGTTTGCTTTCTTGTAGTATAATATACAGCCGGTAGGAACATAAATAAGCTGAACTCAAATAAATCATAAGTCTCGGCAAAACGTTATTCCCACATCAAGCACTTTATTTTCATCCAAGTATCCAATTCCACTAATCCGCCTGAGAAAAAGAAAGATACAGTATCAGATAAAATCATTAAATCAGTGTCATTCCCAATGTCAGACAGAAAATGCTGCATTTTCCTTAAACGAAGTTGTGCGTGTAACAGAATGAGATAAAGGTATTTAGTAATGTTTACCTTCGATAAAAACTTTTACATCCATCTAAGGCCAGCTACTTACCGTTATTTATGTTACTTTGCTAACTTTAATCCTTTTCTTTTTCATTGATAAGAGAGGCTTTAGCGAGTCTCGAAGTTTGTAACTGCTTTCAGAGTAAGCTACATTTTATTATTTATAAAAGGTATCCATTTAGGTAATAATGGTTATTGTCTCAAAAAGCAAAGTTTTAAGAGTATTTTAATCTAAGATTTCTGCTACTCATTGAATAATTTAGATGTTTAAGTTTTTATGCGATGCTTTCTCGAGTGTTCTTATGAAATTATTATTTTATAGAACAAGACTGCTGCCGTAATGCGTTTCTTTATCCTTGTTTTAAACTGTTGTGTTTAATAACATATTTTGTTTGTATAAAGGTCATGATACCATGAATATGATTGTATACTTCTAAGGTACCAATATATTATTAATTGTAATAAGTAGCGGAGTCTTAGGGGTAGACTATAAGACATACATAAAAATGACGGTGAAGCAAACTGAGAATATGAGAGTTCTCAATAATTTTGGTAGATTTGATAGAAAATAATCTTTTGACGTGCTAGTCGAGCAAGTAATTTGGCAACAACACTAAACTGTCTCGAATTGTAGACAATATTTAATATTTTGAATTCTTTTTTTTTTATTGCCTTCGTTGGCAGACGAGCAAGTGGCCCACCTGATGGAAAGTGGTAACCGCTGCTCATGAACTTCAGCAATGTCAGGACACAACAAAGCCGCTGCCTACCGTGAAAGAAGAACTCTCTTTAAACCTCGTTTGAAGAAGGACTTATCATAGCGTTCGGGAAACACCGAAGCAGGCAGTTCATTCCAGAGCTTGCACGTACGTGGGAGAAATGATCACTGAAAGCGTACCGTCTTGGATTTGAACGCTTCCAGGTGATATGGATGAAACCTGCTTCGTTGTCGAGTGGTACGGTGATAGAAAGGGGCCGCTGGTACCAAATCAAACAGTTCTTCAGAGCACTCCCCGTGAAAGAGTCGGTAGAACACGCAGGGAGACCCAAAGTCTCTCCGTTGCTCCAATGACTCCAATCTATCCGTGAGATTGGGATCATCGACCTATCAAACTGCCCGTCTTTGTAGGGAGTCAAGTGGGTCGAGCTGATATTTAGGGGCCCCTGCCCAGAGATGTGAGCAGTACTCCACGTGCGGTCGGACCTGTGCTTTGTAAAGCACAAGACGTTGACCTGGTGTGAAGTACCGCCTTACCCTGTTCAGTACACCCATCTTTTTGCTCGCTAATTTAGCTTTGTCCTCCAAGTGACTCCCAAACTGGACTTTATTCGAAACCTTCACGCCGAGGATCCCAATACTTTCGCAGTTACGGAGAGTAACTCCTTGGAACTGTGGCGCCATGATAAAAGGGTCCTTCTTGGCAGTAAACGCGCACACTTGTGTCTTCGAGGGGTTGAATCGAACTAAGTTTCGTTCACCCCATTTAGAGGCCCGTCCCAGAGTCCTCGATTTCAGACAGGGGATCTGCTCCAAGGGACATACTGATAGCTGATATAACGCGCATCACCCGTGCTGTCATCCGCATAGCAATGTATGTTGTCGATTGACAAGAAGTCATTGATATGCAGGATGAGCAGCGTTGGGGAGAGTAATTATTATTAATTTTACTATAATTATAATTTTTTTGTCAGTAAGGTTTGTTCAAATGCTACCTTACTCGTGAAAAGGCAAATAACGGATACTTTTGCGTCACTCAACATACACTAAATAAAAGAATATTACTTTCAGCCAGAATTACACTTTGTTTTTATTATATAGGGTTTGTCATACAATAATTTATAAGATTTGTTAACATGTTTTAACATAACATTGCATCACGTCTGTTATTTTTAATAAATTAGACACCCTGTGGACTGCCATAGTCTAGACTATGTCTACACAATCAGACACAGTAAATTATAAGACAACAGAGTGTGAAGCTTTACACTCTGTTGTCTTATTACTCTTAACTTACGTAATAATATCTGATACAAGCAATAATAATTATGGAATCTTGATAGTAAACAGTATTGTGTTTTCGGTAAATCGTTAAATTCCAATTACGTTTTCTAATTAAAATCTAATCAATCCATTTTTACAAGAATTTATTTATAAAGAAAAGTTTTATACATTATAAAGAAATATAACATTCAATGCTTTCTAAAAATACTATTACAAAACGTAAATAAAGTACCATCCTATATATTTCAATTACAAAACACGAACTTGGTACTTAAACTACTAAGAAGCTATAAATAATAAAAAAGATAGCGTTCTAGAAAAACGTTTCTATTAAACATACTCTAAAGTTGAAAGTACCGCCTCGGAACTTGAAGTGCTTCTAAAAGTATTTGAGGCAAAGACGTTGCAATACGGATTTTTATGACGTACCCTAGCGTAGATAGATTTTTAGTGCGTGGCACATGAAATATTATTTTACTATTGTATGTAATCGATTTTGTATGACTGCACGGTTGGCACAATTGTTTAAATGACTGTCTCGCTACTGTTGCTACTGCCGAGTTGTACAAATAGTTCTATTTTTTTTTTTGTAAATGATGTCAATTATTGTATTATTATTTATAGGAAGTCACATCGCTCAAAACTCAATCAGAATGGAGAGTAGTACCTGCAAGATGTTATTGTTGTACTGCGATAGGTAAGGTTTGTTTTGATTTACTTGTCAGCTAATGTTGTTCTAATACAAAAAATAATCAAGGCTTCTAAATGACCATCACAAGTTACTGACTGGCATGCGATGGCTACATCTACAGTTTATTATAATAATTTTGTTTAATAATAAACAAATAAATAAGGATTATAAATCACCTACACAAGTCACTGACTGACATAAAATGGCATCGTCTGCAGCTTACTAAGACCGTTAAGAGTAAGCAGCATCAAAATGATATATTATTTTAACAGATCTATTACTGTCGCGTTTGCTCCAAACAAAATATCAATGTGCATAAAAGATAACTACAACTCGGACTGATTATACCTCTCAAATCACAATTCCTTGACATTGCAATTTAATTGATAATATTCTAAAATTTTATTGTAATCTGAAATATTACATTAATTTAATTGAATCCATTATACTATCAAATTAATTGTTAACTTATGGAATGAAATCATAATTTTAATATTTCTACACCAGCAATGGTAGAATGTGTGAATCAATGTTGAATATATTATATGATCCGAATGTACCATATACTTAGAAATAAATGCTATTCTATTCTATCATTCTATCATCATCTCTGTTTACTCCTCTATAAGTAAATAAACGAAACTATAATAAAAACCTATTTTATCTATACTAGCAGTATGTTAAGCCCGGTGTTATGGGAGGTGACATATTTTGCCGGCTACTACTAAGAATTTGTTAATAACACTACAGTGTTACGATACATCATTCAGTGTTAGACCTCCTAGGAATTGTTTGCGCAGTGGAAGAAAAGCCAGAAAGATTCTTCTAGCCCGAGCTAGCAACAAACGTGAACGGTACTCGATACATGGCTCTAAGTCCATAACAAAATATATTCAAGATTACTAATCTTAAAATTTTTCTTCAAACGATGGGCTGTGAATCAATGGGGTTAGCAAAATTAAACAATAAACGGATCCGAATACAGTCAATGAGCTTACCCAACCCTTGAACAGCTTCTCTACAGGCGGGCGGCGTCAGCGGTTCAGCACGCTGACAAGAACACGTGGTTATACGTGTTCACAATTGTTCCAAGTTCTCAACAACACAATGTTACGCTTATGGTACGTGATTACACTGTTCAAAATCAAAAGTCTGACAATATATAATTTCCAAAGATTTACAAAGGGAGGCTCGTGTTTTCAAAAGTTTACAAGATCAAGATAGGGACACAAGTGACTAGTACATTTTAGATACAATGACCAGTTGACTAGTTTGATATTTCGTTTTAGAATTACTTCCGCGTCATAGACAACCGGAAATGCACAAAAGGTTGCCAGTGGGAAGATTACGTCTTGGACGGAACAAACACTTTGCCCAACTTAGGCAGCTAATTCAGAACCAGATGATCTACTGTAATCTTATTTACCGGACATGGCGATTAATGACGTTACTGGGAAAAGTTAGTTGCATTAATTAATAAATACTACCTGCTTTAGTGCCACAAGCGTAAGATCGGCTGTCTTGTTCTGCATGAACACGGCTTGCTATCCCGAGTCCATATTTCCGTAATAGTAGACACAGTGAAACAGTATTAATATTAGCTTAAGTTTGTATAATGTCGTATGAAAATTTCACAGATGGCATATCGGTTGATATAGTCGCCTCGTCATTGAGTATTAAAGGTTCGATTACCACATAGGATAAAAAAATCTGTGACTAGAAACACCTGGACGCCAAGTTTCAATATGTCAAGTAAGTACTGTAAGACAACAAGCTCCAACAGCCGCGCCGCTGTCACACATCCCGAGAAAAGCCAGCCACAGTCGAGCGCTAGCCTGCTATACTGCCTTATGTAAGGGTCAATGACAAGACTGGCTACATCTCGAAGCGAGCTTCAATCAACACATACTTCAAGCCGCCAACGAAGTTAAGTCAATTTTTACCATCCGTCAAGTGCCAATTACCTTTACAAGATGCAGGCGTCTATAAAATACATTGTGACTGCGGACTCTCATACATTGGTCAAACCAAGAGAAGCAGAGGCACTCGCATAAAAGAATACATAGCTGATGTAAAACACCAACGCTCGTTGAAGTCTGCTGTGTGTGAACATGTGCAACAGGGGACCAACCACTACCTGAGATTTGACAAACTACAGACTCTTGGTAAAGAACACCGATTCCTACCAAGGATGCTTCGCGAGGCTATTGAAATCAAAAACACCCCAGTTTCAATAGAGAAGATGGTTGGAATGTACCACCAGCATGGGATCCAGTAATTCAAATAGTCAAACCCAAGAAGATGCAAAGCATAGCTAGACTTCATGATACTTTGAGCTCATTCTGCGTAAATAGAAACACCAATGATAAAATTATGTTCGGGTAGTTTGAAATAACTACACTGGAATATTGAGACAACTACCATCATAGTCTCCTCGTGACCATGGCTGCTGAAAATCAACCGAAACGTCGGGGAAAATGTAAAATTAAATCTAAATAGTTGTATAATTAGCTTATAGCTTAAATTGAAGTAAACAGTAACTAGTAAAAGTGTTTAACAATAGGAGTTTCAAGTTGTAAAAATAGTGTTTTATAAAAAATAAACAACGCGATCAAATCCGTATAAAGTTTGTTTAATTTCAATAACGAATTGTTGTTCCGAGTCTGGGTGTCCTTTGTGGTCGTTTTCTAATCGTTTGTAAAGTTCCCGCGACTCATTATTTATTCCTTGTATGGGACTTGTTTTTTTTATAAAGAAAGGGTTATTTATTTAATTTCATACAGAATAATATAATCAATTATCAATTTCTTTGTTAAATTATTTGAACATTATATAACTACTACCGGTCGCCAAGTTATCGTAATTCGACCATAATTGATTTCAATTTTAAGTTTGATCGTTATTAACGTTTCATTTAGATTTCGCTGTATATTTATACAGGTTATTAACCTATCTTTTTCAAAGACATTGTTATTTATTTAACTATACTCTTTCATTGACGATATTCCTAAGCTTGCTAATTTGTTTTCTTTTTTGTTTATTACATATAAAATATATATACATAATTATAGTATGTAAATGGTTAACTATGGAGTTACGAAGAATTGTACGATGTCAGCCAAACAATACCGAAATACTACGAACGCCATTCGACTGCGTGTGTCAAATACATGATTGTGTGTTTTTTCATTAATTTAATGTATTTCTAATGCAAATTTTATAAAAATATTAAGATTCGCCACTCTTTTTCCATATAAACTTTAACTGTGCCAAATTTCATACTCCTCCGTCCGCGCAATTTTCGTAAAAAGGGGTACAAAGTTTTTGCTTCACGTATTAATATATAGATATAATGTTCAAAGCAGCCAAAATCTCCTCTGAATGCATAGTATTCGCTTCGAATATGATTCACCAATGACTATTGTAGTTTAGCTTATTGGCAATTGTTTCAACCAATTCTAATTATATTGAGTTATTGAATGTTCAAAGCACAATTTGAAATTGTAGTTTAATGTCCTTACAACTGTACAGGACATTAAACAGCAAATTCAGATTGTCATAGTACTGTATTTATAGTTCAGATATACATACATATATACATAATCCCCTCTGCATGAGACTATGTATATAGGTATATATCTGAACTTTTGCGCGAATAGAGATTCGCGTAGGATATTGCTAACTATAATAATAATAATAATATTCTATCACATACACACAACACCGTCTAGCCCAAACTAAGCAGAGCTTGTACTATGGGTACTAGACAATGGATAAACATATATAATATATACTTTTTTTTTTTGTAAATACATACATATTATAAATAGAACATATATATTATAACTAAGCTTTAGGTCCCACGTTTTTACGTAGGGTATGTATTTTGCTGTTTATCCGTAACAGTGCCAGACTCCGTGTTCCTAATAGGAGTTTTTTAACACATAATCCCAATAACATTTACACCTGAGACTCCAACACGAAAACAGCAGCCGCATTTACTAACGCTGCGCGATCGAGATGATGATGTCTTCCTCGACGTATCCGTCGAAAGCGATACCCTGGCTATCTTCTGTCATTCCATCAAGATATATATATTAATATGCATATACAATATGAGATTTAAATACAGAAGGGAAAAGACTAAAATGCGTGCGGCTTTCCGCCGTTTTTCCACATAAGCTGTTCATCACTATTTTAAGTGCTTTGTTTGTTATCTCTTTGAGATCCGTCACGTAGTGTTAATTATTTTCGAATAATTACGCGCATCTCTCGGGGAGTAATTATTTGAAAAAATTTGCTTATGAATTATTATATCTATTATTTGCACAATTGGTAGCTCGAATGCATAATATTAACCATTATTCAAATAACACAATATTTTATAAGAATGCAACGTAAACTAATAAATGGTCTATGTTACAGCAAGGAATAACCGTCGTGCATATTATGCATATGCTATACAGCATACTAAGAAAATAAAAATGACAATTATGATCGGTTATCGTATAAAACATTTCAAGAGGAACCATATCCAGAATTTTATTGTCATCCTCACTAATATTATATGTAAATGTAAATGTGAGTTTATTTATTTCTTTATTTGTTTGTTACGCTTTCACGCCTTAACTACTCGACCAATTACCCTAAAATTTCACATACATGTTGTCAAGTTTACAGAAAAGAACAGAGTACCTTTCACTCAGAAAAATCTTTTCCGGAGAAATTAAAATTTATTGACAAAATCTAAATAAATGCGAGCAAAACCGCGGGCAAAATCTAGTTATAAAATAAAAATGAAATTATATATAAGCGTACGATTATTTTTCTATTCAAGTATTCAGTCAATCGTCGAATTCATCTATTCGTATGTTTTTGCTCACTAAATGGAATAGTTAACCTAAAAGAGAGCTGCAATTGAACATTTTAACGGTCGATTTTAAAAACCCATGCAGCCTGTTGGCTTCTCAAATCTGGTCAACATTGCAGCGCAATGCGATAGACCGTAAGTGATAAAATCATCTAGATTCGACATGCAAGTCCTTAGTAAATTTTTGCACTTCGACATATTCGTGCGTTGAAAATCGAGCCGCGTACGCATTTATGCCACAATGAAATTTACATCATTTCATTTATATACATATCTTCAAGATCTTCTTTGCATTTCAATGAACTTCTTAATAAGAACACAAAGCAAAATATGGGCGGAGGACATTGCTTTTACTTCGGAATTATATAGTTATCGGTCGGAAGACATACATATATCGTCTAGCAAACATAAACTGTATCACATATTGTTTGTCTCTTGCGGCAATTAAAACTGCAACATTATGCTTTCCGATATATCCGATATACTTTCACCAATAATATCAGTAACACCTTAAAATTGTATAATAAATCTGCATTACAATAAAAATATACAGCAAAGAGGAAATCTCAAGATGTTACAACACGACAACATGAATATCACAAAATCTGAACTTTATCGTAGCTGTATCAAAAACGTCAATACATCCTGAAGGTACTCAATACTGTTTTGAATATATTTTTGACGTGCATTGTGCCTCAATCCCAAGAGGGTATACGCTGGCAGCCTCTGCTCCCAGCCTGTAGGTAATCCATTAAAGCTGTGGGTAAGTCGCCCTACAATAACATAATGCCTACCCTACATAGCGCATAGTGCCATCACACATTAGCCTAGCAACCGCTGCTATGTATTTCTATTATCAGAAGATTTACAGTGATAAATCTTATTTATTTTAATGTTGATATTTTAAAGGAGTATAAATGTGATGATATTACTTAATATCATGTAAACAGCCTTATTATAAATATGGAATAACAAAAATAATTTGTATTTATGTATATATCCGACGGGCATTGACTCGATCATGTTCGGTAATTACGTACTTTTTTGAAAGGCTCGGTGTTTCAGCCAGGTTGCACTTGCTGTCACGAGCTGACAGCCGCGGTGATGTTAAGCTTCCGTTTGTCATGCAACGCGAAAGTATAAAGTAATTAATTTATATAAAGTTATATTGGACTACCTCGTGATAAAAGTTTGCGGCAAGGAAGTAGCCTCTGAATATTGTGCGTGAAGACTAAGGTTCGTCGCCCGGCCAACAAAATGTTAAAGTGGGTTGCTGTCAAAAAATCTTAATAGAACCCCTGACTTAGGAAGATGGTAGTTTTAGAAACCCCTAGCATCAGAAAGCACGTAAAGCCGGTCTTACACCTGATCTTACTCTGGTCGTGTCGAATTGCCGTTCTATTGGATTATCAGAGGAAGCGAACAGAGCGAGCACTTGTGTTTCTGCATACACATGTGCACTATAATATTTTTGGTAGGCCACGATGATCGAAATTCGGTCTGGGGGATATTTATTCATTTATTTAAAGCATTGCCCGAAATCGTGAAGTTCAGCGTTTAATTTCCGTCGCCGGTTCTAAGCAGGAGTTATTATTTCTGTTAGAGTTCTACAGAACTACACAGTGTAGAAATATACCAGATAAGCATATCGCTCAATATAAACATGTGATTAAAAATTAAAGCCGGATGATGCATACAGGGTGATTTTGAAATCGTGTAATTCCTTTTAACCACGCATTCTACTGGTGATATAGAATAACCCTGACCATATTTTTATTTAATTAGAATTATTTTTTTGAAAAATTATTTTTCCGTTTTTTTTCGTGAAATGGTGTCAGATAGTCAAATGTTAACCAACCGAGGCAATTTTAATTTTTTACTAATTAAAATAAAAAAGCATATTAATAATTAATGTCGTAAATAATAACGGGCGGTCCTTTTTATTGCCCCTTATTATTTACGACATCAGTTATTGTTATGTTATTATTTTTAAATTAGTAAAATATTAAGATTGTGTCAGGTGGTTAAAATATGACTATTTGAAATCATTTCATGAAAAAAATCTGTACTCTAATTTTGCCGAAACCATTATTCTAATTAAGAAAAAATATGGTCAGGGTTATTCTATATCACCAGTAGAATGCGTGGTTAAAAGGAAAGGAATTACACGATTTCAAAATCACCCTGTATATGGTTGTAAAAATACACATCGATCTACCGATTTGAGGATATAAAGTCTATATATAAAATAAATGATATATATAGCAATACATATATATATATATATATATATATATATATATATAAATATATAAATCCTATCATAACTTTAAAATAATTTATCCTTTAGCCGAAGTATTCACTTCATTTAAACGGGCGGAAATGAAACCTTTGGGTTTCTTTGAACCGAATAGATCGGTCATAAATCTCATTTTATTAGATTTCAATATTACCAATATTAAAGGAGTGAAATTATTGCGATACTTTAAATGAAATAGCCCATTCGATATATTGTGTAAGAATAGTATTTTATCTTAGCAATCTATCTATATCTATAGCGTAATAAAAATGTGACGAAACTGTTTCTGTACTTTGATGATATGATTTAAAAAGTAATCATAAAATCATATTTAAATAATTCAGATTTAGATTATCTGTCTATCGTGTGTGTCGACTGTGGTAGTGAGCATGAGTTTTCGGGTTCGATACCCTGTCGGGAAACATTTTATGGGACTACCCTACCAAGGAATTCTCAGTAGCAGCACGCGAAACGAGGCAGCACATGCACGGATGATGTTTAAGTGCTCGCCGCGCCACTGGCACTTCGCCTAGTGTTGTGGGTTCGATCCCGGGACAAGCATTTATGTGATCCACAAACAGTTGTTCCGAATCTGGGTGTGCTTTGTGTCCGTTGTTTTAATGTTTGTAAAGTACCCTTCGACACAGGAATTATTCCTAATGCAGGAGTGTCTATAAAATAAAAGAAAAATATTTTTTACATGGGACGTAAAACCGTATCTAGCTAAATGTAGTTGAGTGATACACCTCTGCCTACCTCTTTGGGGAAATAGCCGTGAGACTGTGTATGTAGATATGTATTTATCGGCATCATGCAAATAACACTAAGTAGATTGCGATGCGGCTATCACAGTTTAGTACGTCGGAGATCAACTTAAACCAAATTTTCGTCTGTTTCCGTTCAGTAGATCCGGCAATTTGGTGCATAATGCGTTAATGAAATTGTGGGCGAACCGCATTTCACGTGGACGCAGTCGCGGATAAATACTAATATGTATATCCTAACTAGCTGTGTGCCGCGGTATTACACGCTTCGCTCCTAAGTGTTGTAGCGCGGTGTGTTTGATAGCCTATAATCTTCCTTAATAAATATGGTGAAAATGGTAAAAATATTCAAATCTTAGTTTTAGCATTAGCGCGTTTAAAACAATCAAACAAACAATGTATTTAGCTTTACAATTTTCTTGATATATAGATTGCTCGACAACGTCTTACGTATTACTGCGTAGTTTCTACTAGGTAAATATAATTTGCTGGCCATTCTAAAAACACAGTACCATAATAAAATTATTGTTATAAATTGCGAGAGTTGCAATTTTGCACTTTAAACAGCTTTTATTCCCCTTGCGCTCGTGTTTTCTATTTGAAAATATATAAAGCAAATATGAATGTGCTAGTCGGGAGAAGAACATTCCAAAGACAGATCAAAACGAATTGAAGAAATATACGTATAAATGTATAAACAGTTCATTATCGAGAATAAACCATAAATCGTGAATAAAGAATATGATGAGCATCACAAGACTGGCTACCACGTTGTGAAACAGAGAGAATATTATTTTAAAATTTTCTTTGGTATGTACTCTCCGCACTCAACAAACAAATCCTGTGTCTTACTTAATAAAAAATTCAAACAATGGACACAAAAAGCAACCAGTCTCAGAGTAACTACTTGTAGAGCACACACATATCGCACTCTTAATAAAACATCGACTTAACTTAAAATTTGGAAGTAAGGCAATTTGAACTCTAATTGTGTGACTATTAATTCTAATATTATATTTGTGTTAAGTAATTGCGACAGAGTTTTTTGCTTAATCCAATATACTGAGATAAGCCTTTGTTTTATTAAGAGTGATTATAGTCCCGTGTGGCATTCAAACCTAAAACACTAGGCGCATTTGCAATAGCGAGAGGACCACTGAAACCGCTACGCCATCCGGGCAGTCATTGTAATAAATTTTAGATATTTATGTATTCTAAATTAATACTTTTAAGTAGTATAGTATTGCATAATTATGTTATTTGTCATTTTCTTATTTTTTTTTTTTTTTTTTTTTTACTTGGGGAATGCAATGACGCATATCCCTCCGCGGGGGCGGGCGGAGGGATTATGTCGGACTCGCCGGGGTAAAAGATGGAAATAATAGTAAAGTACCTCCCGGAATACCGACTAAACCTACCACGGTGTTCCTCGACAAAACCACTATCGACGGGGCCGCGCGAATCGCTTTCGCATGCGGTCGCGACCCCGCCAAGGTTACGGCCCGCCGTGTGAAATGGCAGGCCACTACACAAAGAGACCTACCCATAATAGGCACTTCTTACCGCCACTAGTAAACCCTACTGTCCCCCCTCTAAAAAGAGGGGAGACGGACTCGAAACAGAGGCGCGCGTGGGAACACGCACGCCGCCTCTCGGACCTGGTGCTGAACGGATGGCGGGCAGGCCCACAAAGCCCGCCACCCCCAGGTCAAACCTCAGGGTGGCTGGAGGTCGTCTCGCGCCCTCCGGCGCCCGGCTCTGCGGTTGGGGAGAGGGTTTAAACGCTCCCTCTCCCGCTCCGCCGCCTCCTTGATGGAAATTACTTCCTCACAAAAGGAGGCGACGGCGTTCCACGACCTCTCACTCCGGACCATAGACTGAACTACGGCCGGGAGCGAGAGGGCAACCGATCCGACTGCCGCAATCAATTCACGGCGCTGCGATGCCCAGGCGGGGCAAACCGCCAAAGTGTGCAGCGCCGTGTCCTCTACAACGTCGCGGCAGTCGCCGCAGTGGTGACAACCGGGCGTCTCTTGCCGGCGTATACGACACAGGAACCGGCCAAAACAACCGTGGCCAGTCAGAACCTGTGTCAGCCGGAAGGTGAGGGCGCCATGCCGCCTCTCCAGCCACTCCTCAAAAACGGGACTTACCGCCACGATCGTGGCGTGCCCGATCATTTTCTTATTCTAAAATAAGTTGAATAAGGGTCAGAAGTATTTAATTAAGCTTTGTCACGTCGAATTATGCTTTGAACGTGCATAATTTTTTTTTGCTCACTCAAATATTAGTACAGTAAATATAAATATATGACATCAGTAGACTTAGATACTAAAAGAAAAAAACAGTATATCTCTAGTCACTAGGATTCCCTGTGTCATGAAGTCTAGTCCCATCCGTAAGTTATAAAAAAATAATAAGAATAATTAAGAAGTTACTATGGTAAAAGTAAGATATTATTTTAGTGTTTGCTTTAACACAGGCAGTATCAAATGTTTTAAAATACCAAGCATTATTTAGTTTTAATATCAGCCACATTGCACGACGTAATATTTAATGTAGTCAAATAGGGAATTTATTCCAGTATCTTGTTGCGCTCATAAATAAGAAGTGCATGAGTAAAGGAGTGGTTGTGTGACAAGATAGCTGCGACACATCCTCCCTGATGGTTCCACCGCCAACCCCGTGGCGCGGCCGTGCATTACTGAAATTCTTTATTTTTCACATTTTGTACCGTGCAGACGCGCGGTTGAAACGCCGCCGAATCTTAATATAAACTTACTCATGGTATTGGTGTAATTTTTTTACTGTAGGAATTTATTTAAAGCATCTTCTTTTTGTGTATTTGGTATAAAGGATAATTACTTTTAAAATCGCATGTTATCTTAGATGTATGAAAACATCGCCTACGTCTATGTAGACCTGTATACAGGAACAGCCTTGTAAGTTTTTAAATGATGAAACAATTAATGTTGACTTGACTATCTTTGACTGCAAGTGCATAAATGGTATAATGGTTTAAAAGGTCGCCTTGCCATTGACAGTACGCTGAGTGCTGTGGGTTCGGATCCCACACGGGACTGGATTGATGTAGCTGCAATCCACATATAGTTGTTTCAAATCTGGTTGTTTGAATGTTTGTAAAGTTTCCCGCAATACAGTAATTTCTCAAAGGGACGATATCGACTTAAAAAAAATGATTTTCGTATTTAATCAGAATGATTAAATTGTCCCTACTCCACGATCTAAATTAATGTTTAACTAGTGGTCGCCTAGTGGTCGAAATTCGACCATAATTGATTTAAATTTTAAGTTTGGTAGTTATTAAGGTTTTATTGTCTAGGACTATACCCTTATAATCACATTTAATTTAGATTTTGATCTATAAAGCTTAATTTACCTATATTTTCAAACAAATTATTATTTACTTAACTTTCTATTTAATTGACGATATCCTTAGCTTGCTTATTTTTTTCTTTTTCTTTGTTATATATAAATACGTAAATATATTATAATAAAAATAGTATATATCATTCCAATCCGCCCAAATTGCTGATATATGATATATAATAATATATTGATCTAAGTAATCATAGTTCCGAAGAATAATCAGCCGAAAAATGCCGAAATCCTACGAACGCGATTCGACTGCGTGTGTCAAATGCGTGGTTGTGTGCGTGTAGTGTTTTCCCATTAATTTAATGTATTTTAATGCATATTTTATAAAAATATTGGGATTCACCCCTCCTTCCCCATATAAACTTTAACTGTGCCAAATTTCATACTCCTCGCTCCGCGCAATTTTCGTAAAAAGGGGTACAAAGTTATTGCTTCACGTATTAATATATAGATTTGGATCATATTAATCGGCTTTTAAACCTCACGTCTGTACTTGAACTGCTGCTTATTATAGGTATACTAAATTTTAATCATCTACGTGAAATAGGAATTCAAAAACATCAGGCCCAGACAGACAGAATGTGCTGTTATATAAAAAGTAAGAATATAGAAAGTGTTACTATATACAGAATGTTAACTAGTCATAGCTTAGTAGGTTTTCCGTTAGACTGCCATACAGAAGACTCGAGTTAAAACACAATTTTATTATTAAATTAAATTTAAATCCTAATAAAAAAAGCTGAAAGCTGTTCGTTTCGTTTTTTGAGCGTTCTAGTATCTGGCACTGTCAGTAGGATTTAGAAGAATATTTTTGAATTTGATAGCCCAATTTATGAGGAAAGTTACAGCCTATATATCATCATACTACAATCCACAAGAGCGGCGCAGTAATCATAAACTATACAATAACTAAATAATAACTGTACAATGGGTATCACCCACATGAGTGATACCGCGGGAGGCAGGTAGTTCATTATAAAATAACCATTATTTGAGTGTGCGTAAAATGAGCTTGAGTAAACGTATACTAACATCAGTTAAGCGGATAATAATCACTCAACGTCTGCAACACATAACTTTCTTGGTATCTAAATATTTGATAACACGAAACGGTAGGGTTGCAAATGCTTACGATAGCAAATTTGCGTCAGTTTGAAATGCAATTAAATATAGCGAAGCAATGCGAGTATTTTAAGGTCTGCTCTGATTAGTAATTCTCTAGTCTCAGTCGAACAGTCAGTCAGAATAGAGCCGTAGAAGGAAATAGATTTTTTACGAATTCCTTTTTTATTTTTGTTGCCATAGCACGTAGAGACTGGCATAGGCTCAAAATAGCCAGTAACTTTAAATTAGAAGTTCTACGCTGATAAAAAGGGAGGTGTACATATTTTTTCGTTCATCCAAAAATATCCATTCCGTTTATCGGCTACGGACGATGGGTTTGTATAAAGAATGCAATAAGAGTGAACGAAGCATGGGAGATATACCAGGATTGTAGCGAGTAAAAATCCATAATCTCAGTCTACCCTGCCGACAAACAGACCTGAGTACCTAGTACCTAGGTGTGTATAAATTTATGTTTCTACCTACCGTTGCCATCCTAAAAAATAATATAAATGCTAATATGAGTTTGTTTAGTTGTTACGCTTACTACTCAACTGATCATCATAAGATTTGGCTTATACATTTTCAGGGCTACAGAAAAGGACATAGGATACCCCTCATCCAGGAAAAAGTAATGTTTCTGAGAGAAGCCGTGGACGAAAAAAAAAGTTTAAGGTTGAAAAGTTATTAGTATCATAAAGAAGAAACTGTACGACTCTGAAATGTGACTTAACCTTTTTGCTGCTCTCTGCATACTCACATATATTATTTATATACACACTCTTTATACACACATACATATATATCACGCACACACACTAAAGCAATAAACACCCACAGTAGTTTATAGACAAACATTCTTCATCGAGATTCTCCAGAATATGTATGAATACATATAGTATTCCGTCACAAGCTTACACGTCCATAAACCAACCCCTTTAGCCTCCCTGAGTTAAGTAACAGGCATTGATTAACTACTGCGTTATTCAAACGTTACTATTAAACTGAAACGCTAAAGGTATGCACATGCATCTGTAATGTATATCGAGCATTTTGGAGCCTAGATTGGTTGGCAAGCGGTTTGGTAGGCTGACCCGATTACTTCAAATTCGATTTTCTTTATTTCATAGTACGAGAAGTGGACTGTATTTAGTGTTATCACCTTACTAGTTAATAATAGATAAGCTGTAAAGTTGATGAAACTGGACCAGCACTTCGAAATTATGTACTGTTTAAAGAATTTTAGCTACTTCTACAGAAGAACTATTTCTGAGACGAAAGAATTATTTTGATACGTGTAAGTTTATAAAGATCTTTCTACATATAATAATAATAATAAAGGGCCAGTTATTCTTCTAATATGATATGTTAAAAAATACATGTGATAAGAGAAACATAATAATAATTATTATTTTATAAGTTTAAGTTGTTTTGCTAGCCTACGAAATGAAGTATAATTTAAGCAATAATAGTTACAAGTCGATAAGCCATCCTTCTATCCATATTGTTTTGCGAGCTGATACTCAACACGCACAAAAGTATGTACCTAGGACTTTAAATAAAAATTTCAAGCCTTTACAGGTATTATTTATAACTATAATAATAATATTCGATATGTCGCCTTATTGTTATCAGCGTGTTTTTTTCTGGCAAATCACAACTGGATGCACGTTATCCCAAAACACCTATGTTCGATCTTCCGTTTTCCAATAACATTTTTATTTTCTCGAAGAAATTACATTTTCTTCTTAATCAGTTGCGCAATTTAATCGAGGAAACCGTACGAATAAGTAAACGACAAGACTTTGCGACACATAGCAGCGAGATACATCGATACGACTTCACTTTGAAGTCAATAATCATGTTTTATTTACTTCATTAAGGTTTCAGAAGCCAAGCGTTAACATTGTATCCACGTCTGAAACGTTCGTTTGCTTACAATTTGTGAATAAATCATTGTCTTCGGAACAACAAGATAGTGCGTGTTGCTTTGGCAAATTTATTTTTATATTTCACAGACTTTGAATACAAAGAGCTCTTGAGAATATTTTTGTAGGGAAATGAGAAAGCGTTGCATGTTTTTTCGTAGCATATTAGCTTGTAAAATACGGCATACCAGTTTATTGCTCTAAGATAAAGTCTTAATTTACAAAAATGTTAAGTACGTTGCGGGGTGATCGGGTTTGATTCCCTAATTAAGTATTATTACCTACTATCTGGTTTAGTGCTGAAAAATTCTCTGAAATAGCACACAGAATCGAGAATTGATCGGCAGATAATTATAGGTCTGCCCCGACTACGTGGAATCTAAAACATATCTGACGACTATACTCGTATGTGGAAGTACATTATCTTTGTGTGCCATTGAGTGAAATACAGCAATTATTCTATGTTAGTATACGTATATCTTATGGTTTAATCGGCTTTGTATTGCAGATCATAATAAAGAGAGGTGAAGTTGTATCTCATCCACTCAGCCAATGTCGATGAAACATACATAATATAATAAAATTTGATACATACTATGTTTCCATTACTAATTCTTCCCAAATGATAAACATATTTTTCTGTGAAACGGGAATATAAAGAAACCTAATATATACGTACATTACTATAAATTATACAATATTAATTATTATAAAAGTAGTGATTGAACTGATAATTTATTTCGCTTAATAGTTAAATATGACTTGTAAAGCCTATTATCGAAGTACTAAAGTGACTTATCGAAGTAGCCTGACCAGGCTTCAGATTATATTGCGGTTACCGAGTCTGGATTAAATATTCATGATAGCCGGAGTCGACCACTTTACATATTGATATGATTCTTTATTCTAGAATCTGTACTACTACTTACTAAGCATTTCTTGGCAGATAATACAAATAAGTTGAATCCGTTAAGCAAACTAAGGCTCATACGTTTACCCACAACGTTTACTTAAGGTCGTCCATAGTTTAATATACTTACTACGTAATGTAAATACAGATTAGGATACGCTGTTTATCCGAAAAAATGTGCTAACAAACTTCATTATTCATTTAGGCAAGGCCAACATTAAGTTCACAAGACACGGTAATTTAGTTTCAGAGTAATCCGATGAAACGGACAATTACTAGCACTTATCTAACAAGTTGTAATTACAAAAGTACGAAGCCGTCCAGAAAAGAGAAAATGTGCTCGAATTACTCAGAAATCTAGTAAGCAAACATTTGAGCCAAATTTGGTGGCAGGCGTAAGCATACAAATATATATTGGCTGCTTATATACTTTTTGTGGCGTATAGTGTGAAGTACTATATAAAATATACTACAATGTGAAATATAGTTGCCGTATTTTAGTGTCAAAGGTTATTAAAATTCTGTCAATTGACGTCCGGGTGAAATTTTGATAACTTATCAATATTAGGACGTCTAAAAACCAGAGAAAGAAAGTGAGAGAGACATCTGTCAGTAAATGGACAACTACGGTTAAACAAACAAGTCTCCCCGTGACCATGGCTGCTGAAAAGCACCCGAAACGTCGGGGAAAGTGTAAACCAAAAATAAATAGATTTAATAGTTTAAATAATTTTATTAGCTTATAAATTAGTCAAATAAAATCAATAGTAGTAGTAGAGTAATATTTTCAAAATTTTGTAATACAGTGATAAATAAACAACGCGATAAAATCCGTATATAGTAGTTTAATTTCAATGAATAACATTCGCGTAAACAGAAGACAATATTAGGTGAAAAATAACTTCATATTTCCGTACCCACAAGTTTTACGATATATTTCTACGTTGTAGCAACAGTTAAATGGTAAAATGCTTCATAAATGTAGCAGCTTAGAGTATTTATGTTTTTAATTGAATAAAAATATACCGTCGGTTTGTTAAAATGCGATCAAAGACGTCACAAATTTTGAATTGTAACACGACCGCTCGATCGTTTCCGTACCTATAGGCGCTAAAAATATAGGAAACTGTGAAGTGAAATTACCAAGCTTTTGACACAACAAACGATACAATACTTTAAAATAATTGATTTTAAATTGTCTTTTGTTACATAAATGCAAGACAAGTAATTTTGGATAGTTCTACAACTTAAATTTACTTTATTTAAGTGTTCAACGTTTAATGATGGTTTTCATATATGTAGGATGCTAGCGAGGTATAATTACGACGAAGCTATCATTAAATACAACCATTCCTGGAACAACTGTCATCGAACCATGTCTACTTGTTTAATATTTAAAGACTATTGATATATCCGACTTTTCATCCGTACAGTTGTATTAAGACATTTATTTGTAATAATCATTTTCTGATAGACATTCATTATAAAATATAGTATTTCGATATATATTATTTTGATGACTCCGAAATATCAGTGGTTGTTCTATTACAGTTAAAACTTATTTCCCGATTTCGATATAACTAGCTGTCTTTCGCGGTTTTATCCATGTTTGCTCCGTGATTTTATATAGGCTGTGTGACTTCTGGTTAAAGTAGCTTTTCAATAGTGAAAGAATTATTAAAATTGGTCTTATTTTCATATCAGTGTAGACATGTATACGAGTACAGAACGACTTTTTTAAATCTCGAATTGAGGCGCTACATAAACGTACGTCTATACCGTTTCTGTCTTTAATAGCTATAAATTGTGCTCACGCCGTTTACCCGAATACTAGAACATTTAATACTCACAGCATGATTTCAATTTGTTCATAGCTTTCAATGCGGTAGTTGAAAACAATAGTCAAATACGTTTGTGGTGTGACGTGCCTATTTGGTTGATCGGATCTATATACCTAGTGCGTAATAGAAATTATGAATTTCCGGCAACCAGTGCACGTAGCATTTAACCATCCGTCACGTACAACGCGAAATCAAATTAGAACACTTTTCATTACATACAAATGTGTTTAAGCCGCGTTGGCACGATGTTAGAAACTCGTAACAATTACCATCATAGTAATATAATGACTGCACAACATAATAATATCAAACCTCTGAGTTCGACTTGCCATCTCTAATTTATACTGTTTATTATCATAACCAGTGTAGATTAGAAATTTTGAAGTTCTTCTTTAGTGCCAAAGACATTTCAGATACCAAATATAGACAGGTCTTGTCTAAAACTCAGAGAACTGTGTAAACAATGTATGTAACGAAGCCATAAACCGCTAGCTAACCACAAGTCGAAGAGCCGCTAGCGATAACCTTACTGTAGCCGACGGATAAGCTGTCTAGCTTATATCCGGCATGGTACCGGAGCTGTAAGGCACACTCACTTTCCAACGCACGTCCGCATGTCTACGAAAAAACAGAGCTATATATAAAGATCATAAAGACACGAATGAGATACGAGCAGACAATTTTTTTTTAAAGGCGCTATCTTCAGCCTTTTTTATAATTCCTAGTTACATTCAAATAAGGAACACAAATAACATCCAGACTCGGAACATTAAATTTGTTGGACCACACAATTTTTTGTTCCGTGTGTGAACCGACAATACTCGGCGCAGAAGCATGTACATGTTCTCTTTTATACTTTACCTTTCATGTTACTAGCATACCACAATAATTTGCTTCTATTTAGACTTGGGCTTACTATTTATTTTCCAATGGTTACAACTTTGATACGAAATGACATCATATGCTGTCGTTTTACGTTTGAACTATAACTATGAAATTTATAAGTACATATTTAGATGTATGTAGGTACCTATACTTAACTTAATTATCAATGCGTATAACTCGTGGCAACTATGAACGACACTAAAAAACGAAACTAAAAAAATAACTAAACACTAATGGAAGACTTAAATACAAAAAAAACGGTATAGTATTGTTTTGTATGCAGCTTGTATACATCTAAGGATATAATAATTATGATATGTCACAGAGCACAAAATACGACGCGTCACGTGTTCTGTAATCCATGATAGATGCGTCTTTAGATCTGGGATATGATAAGATTCAAGTATCGTCTGCGCAACTGATGCTTTATCTACCATACACTCAGCCTCAGTAACCAAGTGTCTCTTCGTGATCAACGCGTGCCTGCGAGTTCAAAGAGATGGTGTTCATGCGGTGACTAGAATGGTACACATATCCTGTTTCAAATAACAGTTCACGTGTTTTTGAGGTTAGATTGCATGACGATATTTACTAAATACAAAAGCGAAATTGTTCCATTGCTTTGTAACTTAAAGTAACAAAGGAATAATGTAATTATGTAGTGAAGAAACTGATATATTTGACTAGAAAACGCCACAAATTATTTCGGGATAGTGTAACAAAATTATAACACAATAAAAGTTAAAACGGTAAAAACTAACAGCTACAATTTTCTTTAAAACTAGTTTATACATTTGTTTATCTAATTATCATTGATTGGAAAGTTAGTAATTTTATTAATTTTGATACGCGGACTGCTTTTCGTATCTTTTTCATATTATTTTTGCGAGCGTCACCACGGGTGGTAGCTGGTAAATTATACTAAAACGTATCGAGACAAGCCTTAAGTTTTGATCTGTTTTAAATTACTTTAATAATGTATAGATACAGTACCGTAATCAACTATATATACAATAGCGCTGGCCATGTGAACGGAGTTCTACGTTAATATGTAGCAACTATTGGTAAAATGTATACAGTACGTTACATTTTGTACTAATTAAAAGCTCGTACATTTGATTGGCTGCTCATCCGGAACGACAGTAATGTACGGTTTGCAAAAGCAATCCCCAGTGATGGTTCGAAGGGCTATAATAAAAGTGATGCAAATATTTGTTATGATTGGATAGGTAGTTGGTTATGGTGGCTATGAATATGTTATTTTACATATATGTAAAATTTGAGCAGCGATAGCTCAGTGGGGAGACCAACAGACTGCAATGCAGAGGGTCTCGGGTTCGAACTCACGTCGCGCACCTCTGACTTTCGGGAGTTATATGACTTTTTGAAATAATGTGCGTATTGATTGACAACTATCGCCTGCTACGTGCCTCGGAGAGCACGTTAAACTGTCGGTCCCGGCTGCCATGAACATCTATTGCAGTCGTTATTGGGAACTCAGTGCCCTTTAATATCCTGACACTGGTTTAGCCTTAAGGTATCGTTAGCCTTCGGGTTGCGGAGGTCAGATGGCAGTCGCTTCGTGTAAAAACTGATATCCAGTCAAATCCGGTTAGATTTGAAAGCTGACCCCAAGTGACTTGGGAATGATAAAGGCTAGGAAGAAGAAGAAGACAACTATGTAAAATTTCAATACGTATGTGAATGTTAGATGTCATTTTAAAAACTACAAACATTTCAACATCGTACATAAAGAACTCCCAGACCGGGACTAACCATTTGTAGATCATTAAATTGTTTGTCCCGTGGGTGGTACGAAACCAGAACACTAGGTGCATTGGTAGTGGCGACCACTTAAACATTATCCATCCGTGCAGTCGGTATTTCAGAAAATAGGTTGGATATATGCCATTAGTAATTAGCCAAACTTCTTACTAGCGAATTTATTTTTATTACTTCTCGCTTTATAGCTTATTACAGTCTTATATTTGAAGGTCGTCTGTTGGGTTAATCAGGCATAAAGTTTTAGCGTGACACCTCTTAAGTAATTCTTCAGTCAAAATGAACATCTCATAACAAAATTGCTAATTAAATTTTAAGCTAGGTACACATTTACAAAGTTTACTTAAACAAGTTACTTGGGTTCAAACTAAACACAACTTTTAGTTTTCCCAGGGGAGCCTTGGCATCTTGTTTGGATAAAATTTCGGTAGGTACCTATGCTAAATCTAGGTCTTAAGTTTTTAATTGGTCGTGGCAAAGTTCCATTTAGAAGTTTACGTGGTTAAACTTGTTAAAAATGTAATATTTCGTATTCTGTGATTCAATTTGTGTACGTAGTGAAAGCAAACAATTTTACTGTAATGCTGCCGCAACCAAATCTCGTTGTGTAAATAATAAATAACTGCCAGTCCCGTGTATGTCAAAAATGTGAATATTTTTGCTCATTCATTGTATCATGTGTGTTTGTTATGCACGCTCACAGAACATTACTATTTTTTTGTATTGCCATCATTGAAACAAATCTCTGCGTTAGTGGCGCAATAAAATAAACATCATCGCTGTTACCTTACTAACAATGCAGTGTCCCGCTAAGGAACTCTGAAATTCGTCTTTTAAACTTGACTCTATAACCAAAACAATATTTTCTAGTCACATTGGCAGTGAAATTCTGCCCTTATTCTCTTCTAAGCTTTTAATTTCAAGAATACATTGTGTATTCAATGCCAAAAAGCTAAACGTTAAGTTTTAATAAAAATCAGCAACTAACAACCATGCAACCCATTTATCCCAAAAGTCAATGGCTTCTCTATTTTATCACCGATAAAAAAGAATAACTTTTACCACTATAAAATAAAAAATTCTGAATATAATACCAATAAAGTCCCTTGTACAAAACATTTTCATATCAGTGAAAATCCTTTTATACCCACCACCACCCATTTCTATGTCCAATTGATTTTTGTTCCAACTTTACATAACAAACCCGTCAACCGAATCAAAATCTGCGTTCAAAAAAAAGGAAAACAAAAACATCCGACGCAAAGGCACATGCTCTCAGTGCCGGCGCTGTTTGCACTTAATTAGCAACAATCGCTTCAAGCACTTTATGACGCTGGTTTCATCACGTCCTACCTACTGATATGGGGATTTACGTTTCTACTCGCTGATTGGACGCTTTTGAATCGGGCTCGCTCACTGCGCGCAACTTGTCTATGTTATGGTATACTGTAAATTGTGTTTGCAGTTTTATATTTTGTATGCACACTTCATATTCAAAAAAATATATATTTACTGCGTACTCCACTTTTATTGCGATTTGTTTGACTGGTTCGAATGTAAATATTTGCCTTACTGTTATTTTATGATTAAACAAAAATAAGACAATATCTTGTTTGATAGGCTACTTCGGTTGCGTAGATGTAGTGAAAACGGTTGCTATGCATGATATACCGGGTTTAGCGGCCAAGTCGAAGTAATGGTGCTATTAAGTTTTTCTGTCCAAAAATTTACAGGCACGGAGTTTGGAACCCTGCCCGGTAAACGGCAATAGTTGCAATCTAAACTATACTTACCCAATGTGGGTGCAGTAGTCTCTTTCTGCCATCATCTATCTCTCTGTTCTCCAAAAGAATAATATTCGGAGATTTTACCAAAAGATTATGACAGAGAATGAATGAGGAATGTTATGAAAGTGAATGAAGCCAAAGAAGTGTGTCAGGATCGTAGCAAACGCAAATCCGTAGTCTCTGCCTACCCCTCTGGGAAACAGGCGTGAATCTATGTCTGTATGTATGTATGTATTATGACAGAAAATAACATTTAAACGTTGTTATAAAATTTTACTAATATTATAAATGTGAAAGTTGGTGAGGATGTCTGTTACTCTTTCACGCAAAAACGACTGAACGGATTTTGATAAAACTTTACAGTATTATTGCTTATACATCAGAATAATAATATATCTAGGCTACTAAAATCCATTTTAACATAAATTTGAATTAACGCGAGCGAAGCCGCGGAAAAAAAATCTAGTAACATATATGTATACCATGAAAGTAAAAGATACCAAGATTTGTTTATTATTATTTGATTTTCTCATTTTAATATTGAAGTATTGCACACAGATAATAAATTTACAAAATAATGATAAATATCCCAACAAATATTATAAATGCGAATGCAATATTTTTGTGCGTTTATTATGCTATCCCGTATTAACTACTTGACCGATTATCGTGCAATTTCGCCTACATTTTGCTGTATGGGGCACAGAAAAAGACAACGGTTTCCTTTCACCCAGGAAAAAGTACTGTTACCGAGTGAAGCCCCAGGTAAAAGCTAATAATAAATAGTGTATAGACGGCTGAACTTAACTCTCGTTTTCTTCCAAAATAACTACAGGTAAACAAAATTAAAGAAGATACGAGATAAGGGAAATGTATACAATATATGCAATAAAATAATTTTTAAAAAAATATTGTATGAGATTAATTAAGATATAGACCTGGTACTTATTTTAATTATTTTTATGCATATTTTCATCATACTCTTATCCTAATATACAATTACAAATACAATCCTACATATATAGAAATCTATATAAACACACATATGTACATATACTCACATGTATCCCCAAAGAGCTAAGTAGCCGAGGCTATTGTTTTCAATCGGACACTTTTCTCTTTTCTCACTTTTCTCTTGTTCTCCAAAATGTTCTCCGAGATATGTGAAACTTGCCAACCTGGACTGGACCAGCGTGGTGGACTATGACCTAATTCTTCTTACTCTGACAAGTGGCCCTTGCCCATCAGTGAGACAGTTTATACATAGCGTGGATATTATCTGAAACCTAATAACGGTTTGCTCGACAACCTTAGGCAACAATGAGGCTCTGAAATGCTGTAGAAATATATTACATAACTTGTATCACACACAAAACATACATATTCATTTACATATTGTGTTACGTTATAGTCCTCTAACATTACATTTATTCGAAAATTGAATTCAACCATCATATATACAATTTCGGTTTGAAACTAAGATTTTCCCCGTACATAGAGATGCGACATCGTTATCTCGATGTAAGCGATACGTCACGAATTTCTCACAGCTCCGCAGGTTCCAATTAATTTGAGGGAGGTGCCTCTTCCCTGCTAGCTCCCTATAGATTACTTTTCCTATAGATTATATTTGGGGTTGGGTAGATTGAAACGGTTTTTTGGTTACTTCCGTGCCAAAGAAATTAAAACAAAGTTCTGGGCAAAACTGGACGTGAAAATATAGATTTATTCATAACGGATGAATTCAAAAGCTTGGTTGATATTCTTCATCGTCAATGTGTTTTATGGTATCAGAGCAGCAGTGATTCGAATAGAAACTATTCGAATCACCGCTGCTCTGGTCTCTCTGCTAATATTATTCAGCTGCCAAAATTTTATAATCTCTTACTTATAATCAAAATATTATTTAAGACGAAGGTGTCACAGAGAATTACAGGAATACTGATATTACCGACGCAAAGAACACTAGGTTTTGGGTTGGCCTTCTCTGGATCCTAGAAATATAGGTCCTTATAAAAAGATTGAACCTTCAATACTACGATCTCTGCTAGTGACAAGCTCTTAGCTGACCATTGCATTATCTGTGCATTTAAATCCGTATCTGTTAAACATAGACTACTGAGCTTTAGGTAAAACAACAAAGTAAAATGTTGGAATTCAAATTCAATATTTATCTTTTTTAACAAGTTTAACATATTTTTAAACACAAAGCAAGAATAATTTTCTACATGAATAAGAATTTTAAAACTTCAACAAGCAAATTGCAGAGGACTCAACAAATGTAACAAATAGAGCCTACCCTTTCTCTAAGCTTGGATAATGCTAAACAAAACTTTCAACTACATTTTCTGACTATTTGCATTAACTTTGATGCCTAAAACTTGTGTTTTAGAACTCTTTGTGAAAACTTTTATACTGCAATTTTGACTCTAACAGCAAGCATTATTTGAATGACAATTGCTACAACTGTTTTTTTTACTTTCGATCTAAAAGTTAAAACTAGCTTTAATCGGCAAGCGCGCGTGAAGAAAGTAATGTGCGTAATAAAGGCTTTTGTACACGATGCAAGTAACATGTGCGTATTAAGATACATGCGCGTGCTGAATGCATCGTGTAAATGGTCGATGAAAGCCATCCGCGCAAGTAACATTGTGATTAACTCATGAATGAAACCCACGAATAAGTTGTAACCCCTGCACGGTAATATAGTAGATTGTAACGCGTTGGATTAACTCGTGCGTATAGCCCACACCTTTAATACCTACGTACTTCAGAAACTTCAATATCTTTAGGTATTAGAAAAGATCATGCACTTAGTTTTTACACGTCCATAACATCAATAACAAAAAGCATTCCCAATAGACAGGCCCACAATAGAGGATCTCATTTTTTCATCATAATATTGCCAAGAAATGGGCCATTATCTCTTATTTATCGCTTAAGTCGAGAATTGTATGAGACTCAACTCTTTTTTTCTTTATAATAATTATTTTAGGCTTACACGAAAATGACATCCTTGTATAAAATATCGTGTAAAGGAGAGTGCAAACTGAAATTATCGGTCAGCATCTTTAGCGTCCAAACGAAATGTAATACTCCACAGATCCAAGTTTCAAGTGTTCTAATTAGAAAGGATAAAAAAATGTCATCCATATGTAGTCTAAGACTGAAGGCTTTTTATTTTCATTGTTTGAATATTAGTAAAGACTTGTAACGAAACACAAACAACCGAGATTGGCACCGTCTTTGCTTCGACAGACTTAAGTCTGAAGTCTACATAAGACTTCCAAACCAGTCAGTGTAATTCACTCAGCAGATGACACGAATATTCTTACCCTTTAAATATTGTACAATGCATTTGACTTAACGGTCAAACAGTTGAGTTGGATACAAATAGCGTCCTGACTTTCCAGCCCAATCCAGATAGTAATACATATGTATCAGAGCTTTTTTATCATTTTTAAGTGCAACACTTCTTAATTTGGTCATTTACGTCACTAGAGCTGGTGTGCTATTATGTTTTTATTTGATTACTCTAATAACAAAAGACATATTTTACGTTTAAGTTCATGGAAGTACTCTTAATATATTCGCGACAATCCTAACAGAAATGTATGAAACGAAACGCGATCATTTAATGTAATTGACAGTGATAAATTATTGCCTTATTGTATATGTAAATAATTTGCCGTAGTCGAAGATAAAAGTAATCAGTTCCTATATCACGCAAGATGAGCGCCATCGCTGACAGCCACCTGAACACTTCGAATAGCGTTCCAATCTACACATAACAAATACATTAGGGATTAAACAGATTTATTTTTTATTTCATTTAAATTAAGTGAATGATTGCAGCTTTGAATTCATTTGTTGATAGCTTTTCATAACATTTAATTATCCGTTTGGAATGTTATACCTCGATGGATATGAGGCGCTCATAGCCAGTTGCACTCACTGGTCGGTAAACGATTAGCGAGGTTAAGCAACGTTGGGTGCGGTAAGTCTATAGATGGGTGACCGCTTAGTGGTATTTCATCTGAGCGTCTCCGTGCTTCGGAGGGCACGTAAAAATTCGGTCCCGGTTGTTGCCAAATTGACAGCAGTGGTTAAGCCATGTCAGAGGCCTACGGGCGGCTTGAACAACTCTTGACAACAGGTTAGCCACTAACCACACGAAAAGAAAGAAAGAATGTTATACGGATAGAAACATTTTCTATTTCAATATTATAATTTACATATACACGGTGTATTGGTCCGGCGTGCCTTGCAATGCCAGAGCCTGTCAGGGAGTTGGTGTTATTCCGTCTGCTAAAATGAATGAGTGTGTAAAAAAATTTGAATATGTGAATTCTAGGTTACTATGGATGAGAATGAAAGTAAGGATTACTCGTGTGTTCATGGTAGGGGTCTATGCACCCGTAAACATAGCAACGGGCATGTCTCAGAGTGCACGGGAAGAAAAAGAAGATTTTTAGGAGGGTTTTAGAGATGTCTTGAGGAAATGCAAGGAACACGAGATGTTGATAATGTTAGGGGCTTTTAATGGTTGGGTGGAGCGTTGTAGGCAAGTATGGTGACGAAAGCGTGAATGAAAACGGAAAAAGGTTGGTTGAGCTATGTTTAAAATGAAATCTTTGTGTGACAAACACTATGTTTACCCACAAAAGAATCCACCAGTATACAAGAGAAGCAAAAAATGTAAGAAGTAGTATGATTGACTTTGTTATAGTGGATGAAAGATTGAGAAAGAATGTCCTAGACACTCGGGTATATAGAGATATTGGTGTCCATACTGACCATTTTTTTGGATATGAGCCGAATACGTGGCCTCTTTAAAGGATGGCGACACCGTATACCTATCAAAACAAGTGCCCAAGAACGAATAAATAAAGAAAATTTGCAAGATGAAGTATTGAAAGACAAGTATAAAAGTCATTTGGGGAAAAGATATGAAAGAATTTGTGACATTGATGATATAGAAGAATTATAGCAGTCGTTTAAATATGAAGTGGTTGTTGTAGCGTCAGAAGTATGCGGTGTGAGCAAGAAGAGGAAAATGATAAAATCGAAGAATACGTGGTGGGATAAAGATGTGCAAGGGGTAGTACGTGAGAAGAAGCAGGCATGGTTAGACTGGCTTTCTGTCAGAGCAAATAAAAGAATGCAAAAAGCAACGAATGAGGATGTGAATGAAGCTAGGAATAAGTTTATAAGAATGAATAAGTTAGTGAAAGATGTAATTAAAAGGAAAAAAGAAGAATTGAAAGACGAGTTTGATAGAAGATTATCTGATGATTTCCGGATCAACGCAAAGTTCTTCTGAAAATCCATTCGCTTGGTTCAAAGTAAAACCGTAACCACAGAGCTGAAATCAATCAGAAATAAGAATGGAAGTTTACTGAATAAAGAAAAGAGCGTACTGAACCGATGGAAGGAATATTTTGAAAGTTTATTTGAAAGAGAGGAATGGCAAGGGCTAAGTTTCGAAATGAATGATAATGATAGTAATGATGAAAGCCCTACTATGGATGAAATAAAGAAAGCTTTAAAAAGCATGAAATCAGGAAAAGCTGGTGGGTATGATAGGATTACAGTCAAAATGCTGACAGCTGCACAGGGTATCGTAGCAACTTAGTTGTGCCGCTTTTTTAACTTGTGCTGGAATACCGGCCG
This sequence comes from Catocala nupta, assembly GCA_963675205.1. Classification (NCBI taxonomy): domain Eukaryota; kingdom Metazoa; phylum Arthropoda; class Insecta; order Lepidoptera; family Erebidae; genus Catocala; species Catocala nupta. The sequence goes on from OY776082.1 coordinate 16,576,065, forward strand.
TGTACCAAGTGATTGGTGCAAGGCCAACATAGTATGTACCTTTATACGGATCTTTTTTTGACGGAGCATAGCCGAGAAAGTTTTGGCCAAAGGTCAAAAGGTCTACATAATATAATCTTCTGTTTACGCGAATGTTATTCATCGAAATTAAACTACTATATACGGATTTTATCGCGTTGTTTATTTAACACTGTACCTATTACATAATTTTGAAAACTGTTACACTACTACCGCTATTGAATTTGACTAATTTATAAGCTAATAAAATTGTTAAAACTATTAAATCTATTTATATTTAGGTTTACACCTATCCCGACGTTTCAGTTGCTTTTCAGCAGCCATGGTGACGGGGAGTAGTAGTAGTAGTAGTAACAGTTTTTAAAATTATGTAATAGGTACAGTGTTAAATAAACAACGTGATAAAATCCGTATATAGTAGTTTAATTTCAGTCAAAAGGTCTATTGCGCATTCGTGGCTCTGGAAAAGGCTTACGATAAAGTGGTGAGGAATAAACTTTGGTCGGTATTGTCCATGTATCGAGTGTACAGCAACCTCACGCGAGCTCTGATGATCTCTCATCTTTATGATGATTCCAGAGCTTGTATTAGGATAAATGGGACCTACACAGAATGGTTTAGCATCGAAAAAGGTAATAGACAAGGATGTGTAGTGTCACCTTGGCTGTTTAACCTATACATGGACAATTGTTTGAAAGATTTAAAAGATTGCGAATGGGGATTAAGAATGAATGAGTTACTTGTCAAATGTCTTCTTTGTGCTGATGACCAAGTAATACTTGCGTCATCAGCGGAAGAGTTTCAGGTGATAGTAACTATTATGCATGGTGCTTTTGAGAGTAAAGGAATGGAAATCAATGTAAGCAAGACGAAAGTAATGGTATTTGAAAAGGAAGAGTGCGTCACGATGTGTAATATTATGATTGATGGAGAAAAAGTGGAACAAGTGAAAGAGTTTGTTTATTTGGGTACTTTGTTTACAAGGGATGGTAAACATGAGGTAGATATTGAAAGGAGAACGATTGCTGGCAACAAAATGAATGGAGCTCTACGCGCTTTTATGAACAGTCGAAATGTATCTGAAAAACCACGTTTGGCTATTCATAGATGACTATTAGTGCCCACACTTATGTATGGAAGTGAAAGTTGGGTATGGCAAAAGAAGCATGAGAGCAGAATAAATGCTGTAGAAATGAGAGTGGTGAGAAGCATATATGGTGTGACTCTGAAAGATAGAATAAGGAATAATGTGATTAGAGAGAGATGCGGCATGAAAGTGGATATACTGACAAGAATAGAAAAGGGTATGTTAAGCTGGTTTGGGCATGTAGAAAGAATGGACGAGGAAAGACTGAATAAGAAAGTTTATAAGGGTAGTGTGAGAGGAACAGTCGCAAGAGGAAGACCTAGGCGAACGTTTCTCGATCAGATCGGAGGCAATCTGGACAACAGCCAGGTTAAGAACACCTTGAACCGACGGGCATGTATGAGCAATGTGATGAAAGTGAATAAAGCCAGAGAAGTGTGTCAGGATCGCAAATGGAAATCAGTAGTCTCTGCCTACCCCTCTGGGAAACAGGCGTAAATCTATGTATGTATGTATGTTATTTTTCTTTCATTGTATGGAATATTGTTGTGTTATTTTATTCAATGATTTAAACTGTGTTGTATGTTATAAGTGTTATAACATTAAACAATGGTCGAAGTAGGTAAAGCAATTTTTGTACTTGCGATACGTAATCTTAATATGGACATTCTCGGAATCCCGGGATTTGAAATATATATTATTGAATAAGTCAGAAATTACTTTGTTAAAAGCTTTTCATGCCTTTAGAAATTATGAACGAACACATATCCCTCTTCCACCTTTTCGATGGGTAAGTATAAGGTGGACACGTTTTAGGATAAACATAAAAAAAAATATTTTTAAATATTTTGTTTTAATTTTCTGTAACAATTTTGTATAGACAAGTATCAATATCCGTTACAAACTTATTCTAATATTCTACAAGATCATGTTACCTTACAAATTGTTTGTTCCTTCGATTTTTAAGATATGTTATAAAGGAAAAACTATTTGTAAAATTTACCATTAGATTGGTACCAAGACGTATAAATAAAAAAAAATTCGTCAGACCAGTCTTTCAATAAAACAGACTAAAAATATTTCTATTTAAATAAATACTTTAATATGAATATTCCAACGTGTATTTCAATTATAAATTAAAAATTTAAAAACCCCCGACACATATTGAGGGAGTTGTGAAAAAAAATAATGTAATTCGTCAGTTTATCGTGGCGGCCATCTTGGATTAGCATTTTTCATAGTGTATAGTATTCTACTAGTCAAGCCCTTTCATTTGATACCTATATTGAGGGAGTTCTGAAAAAATAAGTAATCCACCATTTTGTGGCGGCGGCCATCTTGAACCGATTTTCATCAAACATAACTAAGAACACTCCCGACTAATTCACCTTTCAAATAAAAAAAACAAAATTAAAATCGGTTCATCCGTTCGGGAGCTACGATGCCACAGACAGACACACACACACACACACACACACACACACACACAGACACGTCAAACTTATAACACCCCGTCGTTTTTGCGTCGGGGGTTAAAAATAGAATAGAAATACTTTTATTCGGACGGCACACAAGAAACATAGCTAATACACTGGGACATTTGTACTGGCAACAAGAACAAATGAAGAAATTAGGTTGATGTCTATCAACCTAGTCTGTACATTGTAGTCGTTCTTTTCGTTAAACAAACTAACGTCAAAATAAGTCACCTCACAAAACACAACAGAAAACAAACAAACGCACTCTAAGAACCGAAGTAATGGAGTGAGTCAACAAGTAATTGTCGAAAAACAATTTAAATGCTGTAGAAAGAGACAAAAACAGGTGCGTTCCTCTAGCGGCGCAAACCGCTATCGTGTTCTTTTGTTTCCACAAGTCATGTCACGCGTTACATTTAAGCGGCGCAACGTCGCGCGTTACACCTGAGCGGTAGCATCGCGCGCGTGTGGTGCGCATTGAAAATTAGCAACGCGCCGCTGATGTTAGTTTGACAACGTCGTGGGTTCACTTACAATACATAAGACAAGTTTTCTTTTATTCTTGTTAAGAAATCAATTAATTTTGTAGAATCCCGGGGAATGTCCATAGTAAAATGTATGTTTATGGTCATTGAACCAAAATAGCTCTACCTACTCCGATCACTGGTTATAAGCATTTGAAATGTATTGATTGGATAGTGGGTAGCATTGACTACCTCATTAGTGGCATAATCACACCATAATTTGCTGTTACGGGCGAGGACTATTATAATTTTTTGTAGCATTCTGAAATTGTAATCCATAAACGACTAAAAACACCGCTGACTAAATGTGAGTGTGATAAAACCCAGCCTTAGACATATAGAACGTGTATAGTTATCTTAGTATTTAGGTTGTTCATGTCTTTAGGCCTGAAAAGGAAAAGTGTGAGTTATAAAAACCTTCATAGACATAAAACAAACGCACGTCGCCTCGCTGCCTAAATTAAAACTCTCCAATCTCGTACTTCTCATAATTCCAAGGAGCTCGCGTGTTTCGTTATTTGTTTTATCTCTGTTTATTATAAAGGAAATCGTAATACGCTTATACGTACCGAAATTAATGGATACTTTTACAAAAGCAAGACTTAATTGGAATCTCATTCTAAGCGGAGAGTGTACTGCAATGAAATTTTAATTAACAGTTTCACAGAGGTATGATAATTTGACTGCCAGCCTAAGCATTTGTCGTTTTCATAGCCACAAAAATAATTGACAAAGAAAGCAGGCAAAAGGAAGCGGCCCGGACGCTCTCTCTACAGCGCGTACCAAACAGACAGTTAAAAGAAAAAGTTGTTTTCGCTTATTGTTAGAGAATATTTCCGTCCAAATATAAAAAACTTGCATCAGAAAAACTTAAAAGCATTCTCAGCGCAAAAACTTTGAGGTTTTAAGCTTACTCAAACTGGAAAGTTAGGTAAATGACACCACGGGGACAGAAATATTTTGCAATCTTCTCACAAACCGAGATGGGATGCTTTCTTGAAGTTTTTCCAAAAGGAAGTTGGCCCGAAACGAGTGGCGTTCCGTCGCCGCCGCTTCATAGCTCAAACAAGACAATAGATACCAGAATAGTTGAAATGTTAACTTTTGTTCTTGTCGTTGACAGCCTGCCTTTTCAGAGAGGATTTCTCATTTTCTTAAGGCCTAGTATTTACTAAGAATAAAGAAACTTCAGCGAGATGTTGACTGGACTTAACGACTTGGTTGAATATTTATGTAGACGTGAGGCGCAAAGTTACTGGCACAGATGAAAGAAGAAAATTAATAGAGGTCAGTTAACAGTTGCATTCGAGACATGCGATTAATGTGTGTGTTGCCACACACAAATTGTGTGTGCTGGGTTTTATTTATTTAGGCCGGTAATGTTCAGGTGGCTGTTTCAATGGTACCTAACACCAAGTTAAATAATTCTCATGTTCATTCGCTCCATGTTTCGATGCCCGAACGCGACAGAGGCTAATGCGAATTTTCGTATTTTATATTATGAACCCGGTAGACGATAAAGTGCCTATCCCATACATATGAATACTTCGTTATTTAGTCAAAAAATAGTATTTCTATAGATATTGTTTTGTTGACGATAATAACAATACAACAATATTGACGGAGACATAATATTATAAATAAAACTAGTGACCCGCCCCGGCTTCGCACGGGTAGTACAAAACCTTAACTAATTATATACCTAACCCTTGCTCATGAATCACTTTGTCTGTTGGTGATAACCACATGAAAATTCGTTTAGTATTTTTTTAATTTATCGCGAACAGACAGACAGACGCCGTGGGGGACTTTGTTTTATTATATGTAGTATACATATGTTTATGCGACTGCTGTACATTAGGTCTTATGTTCGATTCCCGGATCGGAAACGTGTTAATGGGCTATTCTGTCTAGAAGTTCTCAGTAGCCGCACGAAACCTAGAACTGTGCCCTGTAAGCCGCAATAGGCTCGTTATCATTACTTGGAAACTAACACCTTACCTTGCGAAATGTGGGTATGATATGCATCTTCCTACCTATTCGGGGTTTAGTACGCAAGACTATGTATCCAGTATGAAACTTCAATGTATCACATTTGAAACGTAAGACAGTACACTGGCATTCTAATTGAAACATAGAGACGATTCTCTGACCCATATGATTATCGTAAATGGAGTTCCAGGTTACAAGTTAAAGTGCTCCAACAGTGTAGACCTCGTAAACCTGCTAACCTGAATAAAGATTAACATTGTATAAATGATTACGCTTTAGTGATACCGTACTAAGATAAAATTGTTTTCTGTAAATATATTATTCGGAATAAATACGTTTACAATATCTAGTACTAAGACGAACATCACAAAGACTGGAGACTGGACAGGCTATAAACTTTGATAGGGCTATTATTTCTTGATATCTAAACTCAGCTGGAGGCGTGTTATATATAGTGTATGCTATGTTATGTATTTATTACACAGTTTACTTAATAGACTTATTTTATTTTCTTACTTGCCTATGATAATATGAATCATATATTACAAGCAAGTTGCGACATTTTTGAAGATCACATTTAAATATATATATATATGAAGTTGTTGTGTTTTTGCAATTAACAGGACTTGAAGACATTTTTAAAGAAACGCTGACCTTGCAGCTGTAGTACGGGTTTTTATGCTTTTTGCTGGCAGTTTTTTTTTATAGGACTATTAACTCTCTTGTTGTAGCAGTGATGTTGCAGGCAACTATTATTGGCTATTGTCGACCTTAACATCTGGCAAACCAAACGGTAGCTATCCAGTGCTTTAGATATCATTAGTGTTAGAAAAGCGCACAGCCACCTTTATTTTCATAAACAAATAGCTAAGGCCGGCTAGCTTCGCTGTAGTGCAATTTAATAATAATTATTATTAGGAAAATAAATAAAAGTATCCTAAAAATAATGCTCGCTCCCGTCGAAAGTTCGGCATATAAATTGATAAAAGGCATTTGTATCAAGAACTGAAACGCTGTCTAAAAATGTCAAGTCCATGGACTTCTTTTTGAGTTAGGTGAACAGAAGTAGCTGTTTTTATATATATGTATAAAGACGACTATACATCCATCAATCATTAACGCCTTCTCACGTCGATCAAAAGTCCCAACAAAACTAAGGTGACATCCATTAACACAAACATTTTAATCAACAATTCAAAAGTCCGGCCGCACAATACGCCCGTGGCATAATCGGCGCGTGTCGCATGTGGCTTGTCCGGGAAATGAAAATCGGCGGCGTACATCCTTTCGCCGAGCGATGCTAAATTGGAAAAGCAACACCTGTGCCTGCCGTGTTTTCAAACAACACTTCCCGCTCATCCACCGAGCTGTATTGACGTTACCAACTTAGATTTTAAGCGAGAAAACTGTAAATACAAACTTGGGCGTAATTGTATTTCTTGTTTACTGAGAACATCGCATTTAACATTCCTGAATTTGTTCCTTACTTCAATAAAAATTTATAGTGAGCTTGTCTCGTGTTTATTATTGCGGTAATCTTAGGTATAGGTTCGCCAATAGGTAAAATTACATACATATGTGAAAATCTAGACCTGAACTAACTGATATTTTATATAGAAAGTACCTAAAAATACAGGATACAATTAGCATATAATATTTGTATATGTTAAGTAGATACATATAATTACTTTATATTAAACTGTATAATTATTACGGCATATATTATAACAGCTGCAATTAAATTAATTCAGTCGACAAATATGTACATTAATTGTTTTCTAATCATACTATAGTTACTTTTGATACATAATATCGAAATAATATTTCCGACTACCCGCAATGTATGGTAAACATTTAGAATTGCGCAAATATACCTACGTGGGTTGTAATTTAATATATAAATAGGTTTTCACTGCGAATACAATTGTGGGTAAATAAAGGCATACAGGAATGTTAGATGAGCAATTCATAATTACAATATTTGTTGACAGAAATCAATTGCTTTCAACATTAATTGCAAATATTACTATCTTCTACTCTGGATTAAATACACGTAGGTATTTAAAACAGAGTATTCATCAAAATATTTGTAATATTTACAGTATATTATTTAAAATATTGTAAATATTATAAATTCGGGCTAGGCAATTCAGTAAATCAATCAATACTAATTATCTTTTATTTTGTAAAATGTTAATTAGTATAGTGGTTGAAATCTCGCAACACGTGGAAAAACATAAAATAAAAACTATACAGCTAATCTATTCGACATTCATCTAACACCCGGTAAAGTCTGCAAACTGTAGGTACGTAAGTACAAAATAATTATCGTGCAGAAAATTACGTAATGTTTTGTTCTACATTATTAACTATTAACAGTAACGCAATTTCAGAGTCTTCAACTCGCTTAAATGTTGTGGTTCGTCTAATTTCTTTTTAAATATAAACATGCAGCTTAATAATTATAAGCTTAAGTAATTACTTAAGCTCCAGATGAAAATATCGTTGGCACAACTACGAACATGTTTTCTTTTTATATTAATATTTAATATCGTGATACATATTAAAATGATTGCGAACGTGTGTCAAAAATAACAAAAGGTTACTTAGTTTCTTTCTGTATAATGCAGACAGTTATATCGACTCTTATCAATACCAGATACACATGGGTATTTACAACTCAATTTGTTCCTTGGAACAAACAGAAACGATATTACCAAATATAATACGAAGAGGACATGTACCGCAGGAATTATCGAACGGGTTGAATTCGACGCACTTTCGGAGTTGAGAATTAATTAATCCGGATTTAGCCTTCCCTCGCGGCAACATGAGATAAAATGAAGCAGTAAGCACATACTTATTTGTAAAATGACGTAAGTACCGAGCAATTTTGAATCGTATTTTGTTCCGTATTCGTCGATGTGATGAATGTTGCATTACTCGGGTTGATATTAGAAAAGTTTAATGAATATGTGCTTTTTCTGGGTGTTAGCTAAAGTTAGGGTATGCTGATGCGATTACGATTCTAATCGGTCAACTACCTACTGTCTTTAGAACAAATCCTAGATGATGTTATGAGTAATCGACTACCTTAATATCTATCACTTATGCACAATGGCCCGATTGCGAGAGTAAATGCGGCAAACACACGCTAAGTTAACTATCTAACATTGGCATACCGCAAAATAGTTAAATTATTGTTATTAATAAAGTCGGTGAGAACCTCCTCCTTTTTGCAGAAAATACTATTTGTATATAACTTCATAAGTGAATGAAGCCAGAGAAGTGTGTCAGGATCGTAGCAAATGGAAATCCGTAGTCTCTGCCTACCCCTCTGGGAAACAGGCGTGAGTTTATGTATGTATGTATGTATGTATATAACTTAACTATTTGCACTGTAGAAACGAGTATGTTATATTCTGTCATTTTGCACAAATAACTATCTTGTTGTCTTGGCTACTAATTTACTATTTGTCTATTTTGACTATGTGACTTCGCTTTGCGATATTTATTACCCTCTATACCCATATGGGAAAACTAAATAAGAATATTCTTATTTAGTTTTCTATTAAGTTAACGATAGTAGTAAGGCAACTTACTTAAGGCTGTTGGTAATTGCATCCGAGTACCACACAAAAGGTAGTTACGCCATTGGACACACAAGGTAGTCTTAGCCCCGTTGATTGTTTATCGAACAGTGTCCAACAAACTACCTTCCCTATCTCCCACCCAGCAGACACATAATGAAGATTACACGTCCACAGTTGCCGAGTTTACGTAACGCAGATAGTAATCAATTTGAAATCGACCGTTCGGCGTCGAACTACCGGCTCGTTTCACATATTGAAGCTCGCTCACCATTTCATGTCAATAGGGCTTTTGTATGGAAACCGCACAGTGGTCTAGGCAAAGGTGGTCTGAGCAATTAGCAGATAGCATTGCCTCCATCTCTATCATTTTGGGACACACGGGCTGTATGACTGTGCAGTAATATATGTAACCCTTTGTAAGGTAGATCGTCTATTTACGCGAGACAATGATGCGAGAGATGAGATTGCAACAGACATGAGATTAATTATAATAGTGTTTAAAAATAATGTTATCCATAAACGGTTAAGCTCATATTTTGTTATTCGAACACATTCACGAGTGCGAAGTATCCTTAACGTAACGTAGTGACGCTCTGACACCTGACTTCGTCAGTCTGTCATGAGTGATTATCGCATTATGATTTCCATTTACAAAAGGTTTTTTAGTGGTTCATAAGCGCCTACGTGCATTTTATGAGAATTCTTAAAACATCAATCGATGCTCTAGCGAAAGCCAAGATGTGTTCGGCGTGCGGAAGGTGGGTTAGTCAAAGTATTGCTTACACAGAGGTTGTTCGGTCGACTGTAGTAAGCGCGCTTGTTGCTTGATATCGAAATTATTCGACTTCGGCAACTAACTGAGACATCAGACGACTTTCTTGGGTCGTTGGATGACTTCAATAGTAAGGTACTGAAATCGTCCTGTCGATCTAGTTTAAGTGTGGCTACAAGGGAGCTTGCCAGATAGCTTGGGCGGCCTCGGCATTCAAAAAATTACTGATGTAAGTTCACCAGCGTTCCTATCTTCGGTCCATAGCACGGAGGAATTGACCAGCAAAATCTTGGCACCTACACTGGTTAATTCTGAAGTGCTGTGCATGACCGACGCTGTGAACGCTTGGAGACTTGCTTGCCCAAGCACTGATTTACCCGAAAACCACCTCTCTCAGAGACAATGGGATGGGACATTATGCAGCATTGTTCGAGTAAAATCTTATAGATACATCGTCCTGTACTGCTGAACGTGTCCGCTTACTGGCTGTGGGAGAGTGGGAGCCGGCCTTTGGCTTCAGGCGCTCCCGTCGTCCAACATAGGTACCATGTTGGACGATATGACCTTCCGCATTGCTGCTTGTTTGCGCTTAGGTACTCCTTGTGTTGGAGAAGCCGTCGACAGTCTTGGTCACTATGGCCTATCATGCAGCAGGAGTGCTAGTCGTATATCACGACACGCCAACCTGAATAACATACTCCGTCGGGCTCTTGTCACCGCTGGCGTTCCGGCTCAGCTTGAACCTCACGGCTTGGTACCCGACGATGGCAAGAGACCAGATGGTATGTCATTACTGCCATGAAAATGGGTAAGTCTCTGGTGTGGGCGCAACTTGTGTCGTCACCCTTGCGCCATCACATCTTTCTAGTACAGTGAGTTGTGCTGGTGCTGCTGCTGCATCAGCGAAGACACTCAAACGGCGTAAATATCAAAACCTTATTGGTGAGTACATATTTGAGCCGTTTGGTATCGAAACGCTGAGGCCATGGGGTCCAAGTGCTAGGTCTGTATATAGAGACCTAGCTAAGCGGCTCATCGACGCTTCGCGTGACCAGAGGGCTGGTATTTTCTTTGCACAAAGAATAAGTATTGCCATTCAACGTGGCAATGCTGCCAGTTTTCTGGGCACGTTGCCAATTGACGACGATGCGGAGGAATATTATGACGCTTTTTAATTTTGAATTGTTATTTTCTAATAGTTTATATTTTTTGTAAATAATTTGTGTATATATTATGTTAATTATATAACAGTGAGTCTTATGATACACTGTTATATAATTAAACATCGAATTAAATTGATAATCAATGCCATTTTACTGTTTCACTGTTGAACCGAGAAAACAGAATAACTTATTTCATAATTTTTTGAAGGTACCTAGGTACGTAGGTTAAAACATAGTAGTGGATTTGCTTTCGCGGTAAACTTAGTTATATACATGCATGCTCTTTATATTTGATTTATAAGGTTCATTTTTGGTGAAATAAAGAATTTGAATTTGAATTTGAAATATAGGGTGTACGTAAATACGGCATTAATAGTAATAATAATAATATTTAATAATATTCTATCACATACACACAACACCAAACTAAGCAGAGCTTGTACTATGGGTACTACACAACACTCAATAATCCTGAAACTATTGTGTGAATGAGCTGCTACGTCATATGTAATCAGAAAATGACCCAAAGCGACATATTTCTTGGAATATAAGTTACAAACCAGTAGGCGTTTAGACGTATATTCTTATCATTCTAAGAAATATTCCGCATTTAGCTCACTTCACGATTACAAGTAGCGTAGCGATAGTGAACATGTTCTAAAGAAGATGTCTTATGTTCAATTACCGGATCGAGAAAGTATTGAGTTTTCTCAAGAAATTGCGACAGCGGAGCGGGAATAGCGCGGACTCTAAACTGTGCCTGGGTCCTAAAATTTATAGCTGGCGAAAAAAATCGAAAAGTTGGCTTAATAAATCTTCGTCTTCTTCGAAGGGGAAGGCGTATGCAGGTTTGTCATGGAACTTCCAAGCACGATGTGTAAACCCTTGTTCGATTATCCTCTTGAGTCCCTAATAATATTGGACAATAAATAATGCACAAATCAATTCGACATTTTTAGGATTACTATGTGTGGTGTAAAAATAAATAAGATCAACTGTGTATGTAAGCTGTCTTACTGTTGGGTACGGCCCTTTTCTTAGTGTAAGAACTGATCGGCTATAGTCCGCCGTTCTTTAAGATATCTTCAAGAACATTATGAAGAACTCTCAGACATGCAGGTTTTCTTACGATGTTTTCCTTCACCTAAAGCAAAGCAGTTTATTTAATACGCATAACTTTGAAAAGTCAGAGGTGCGTCCCTGTCGATTGAACTCGTGATCTCTGTGTGGCAGTCCACTGGTCTTCCACTTGGCTAAAACACAGTGCTTCTACGCGTGTTTTCTACAACAATTAGTATTAAATCTGTCAGCTTAAACATATCAAGCCATAATGATACGTCCGAACGAAGATTAATGAATTAAATGTATTATAATGAAGCTCGTCGCTTTTAGCCATCCTATGTCACTGTGTAATGCCTGTAGCGTGGTGCGATCCCTTTACTAATAGTAGCCTACTCTTAGCGATATCAGACGTTACGAGTGAATGGGCTTATGCAATTTAGTAATAGCTATAACTTATATTCCATGGAGATTATATATATATATATATATATTTCATGGAGATATGCTTGCCACGATGGCCTATCGGCTGGATGTGTAATGTGCAGCTACTGTTTGTGTGGTCCTGGGTTCAGTTTCGAGTCAGAAAATAGAATGGGATTTTCTCAGAGGTTATTCACATTAGAAAAGCTTAGTGGCACTTACTAGTACATGTTACATGAAATTAAGATTTCCTATTATCTTACACCAAAACGTATAGGAGCTATATTTGAGAATCATGATTCACCGCTCACCCTTCCATATACAACATGCACAATATAATAATATGTAGTTTACCAAAACAGAATCGAAAATATACCAAAAGTAGCATGATTCCTATTGCACGTACATATTACAAATATATGTTCTTACCTATATAATACTCTCAAATTTTAGAGGTACTTAAGTTTTAAAACATGTGTCTAATCGGGGCAAACACGTCACACACAATCACAGAAATAATAATAATTTAGTTGATTAAAGGCTAACCTTGAACAAATAAATTTTTAAAGTTGAGTAATGTGTTTCCCTGAATACGCACTAGTACTAATATTAAATTATCTCTTAATATTTGAGAGTAGTATAAAATAAGGCTGTTAATATATAGCTCCTCTCCTGCTCCTCTCCTATTTCTTGTTAATACCACGAAATAAGGGATTTTGTTCTACGTAAAGATCGAACCCGCTACACGTCATATTACGAGCGGATTGAATGCATAATAAAAACGACCAGATTGTATGCACAAGTAACCCGTATGATTAACTCGTGCACGTAGCCCGTGCAAGGTACCCGCATCGTGTACAAGTACTCTAAGCTTAGCGCAGCCAAAATGGCTTTGAAATAAATTGATATTGTTCAATGGATTTTCGGATATAACATAATTCAGTTACTGTATATAAGTTTGGAGGCAGTCCAAAATTTAAGATAATCTGACAAACTATGAACATTGTGCTGTTGCTCATAGCCTGCAGTATTGGACAACAATTGTTTATATTTCATGCATAATATTATGTCGACTAGAATATTAAACCGATTTAGTATATTACTGCTTATGTACAATTTATATACCTAAAGATCGTTTTATTATAGAGAACATTCCTTAGAAATGTAATTAAGCTTTTACCCTGAATTGCCCATTATTACACAAAATTAGTGTAATAAAACGCCGAACACAACCTCGAGACGGACTGGCATAAAAATGAAAATCTAGATTATTAAACAAAGAACATTTTGGCAAAAAGGAGCAATAATACGATTTTGGCGTTTAAAATCTGAATTTCACACAAAAAGCGTCGATATTTGATAAATACGGCTCTGATGGAATATAAATTAAATAAGTCGTAGGATCTCCTCACTGAGATTTTTATTGATGGGCGTAATTTATTTGAACGGCACCCGCAGTGTGCTTCCGGAGAAATATGAAAGGCATTACAGCAAAAAGGCCTCTCCGAATTTATGAGCATCTCTTTCGTTGTTTGATAACGTTCGAGTTTTCATGGCGAGACGCGCAGGTTTCAAAACGTTCTCGATTGGCTTAAAAGCTCGGAACTGAACTCAAATAGAAGGCTGCCATTGCTATATTAAGGTAGCTATTAAACATCAACAAGTTTACCTGTATCTTATGTATTTACGGTAACTGCGTTATTGATTGGCGCCTTAGTGTGCCTCGTGAAGCTCTACTAACTAAATTACAAGTTGTTCAGTTATTAGTAGTGAACAGTACTAAACAGTATTAAATCGGGGTAATTGGTAGTTAAGCGAACACAGCGAACGTGAATGTTCTAGTGAGCTATAACATTTTTATTGCTGGTGTCTTGTCTATGTTCGTTATACAAACTATTATATTCAACTTCCTACTAATATTATAAACGTGAAGTTTATGAAGATGTGTTGATGTCTGTTACTCGATTATAAGTAAACCGTTTAACAGATTTATATTGAACTCAGTACATAGATACGCAATGTCTTGGGTAAACACATAGAGTATTCCATATCGCTGTATACGTTCCCATTGAATTCACGCAAACGAAGCCGCAGGCAATAGCAAGTCTTTCAAACGAATTATTTAGAGCATATTTCTTTGAGCTCATATCATTAATTGAATGGGAAAATTAAAGCAATATTAAAAAGAAAATGTGAAAATTCTCGTTACGTAAATGAAAATCAAAGCATACTTATAAACAACAGTTTTAAGATTACAATCATCGAAAAGTTTAGTTCACTAGTATTTAGTTATCTAAGCTACTAATTGCTTGCACAAATCACTGCGTACTATAATTGGATTTAGTCCTCAATACTATTCGATCGGCCTTACCTATTTGGCGACCGCCCGCGTGGTTTAAGCTATGGATAGTGCGCTTGATCAAAGCATAAAATAATTAGGAATGCATTTATAATCAAATTTACTAATCGTTTATTATTCATGATATTATATTCATCGCACTACACAAATAAAAGTCAAAAATTTCAAATTTACATTAAAATCATAACTATTTCTATCTACTTATAATATTCACGCAATGCCAGAAACTGTTTCCACAAAACGGCGGCAATATAGCAAATATCCACATTTTTATAAACTCAAGTAAGCATACCGCGGCTGGGCGTCCGGAGCAAACGCTACATATATTTTTGTAATTAATTTCCCAGGTGTGTAGTAAACAACTGCAGAGAACCCTATTCCTTGTTTATGCTTCTTCCCCGGGCACTTTTATGAACATATTAAGCTGTCAAACATAAAATTTTCTTTAGTTTCTACCACGTACGTTAGAGGTCACGACTAACTGCATAGTTTATGGTTATTGATCTTAACTAGAATTTAGACGTGTACAGGTTAATTTTAGTTCATTTAATTTTAACCATACTGTATTAATATTTTATCTTTACCTATAAAACTACCGTTTTGTATAAAGAAAATCGATAACGTCGTGTTTTTATAAAAAGTATTATTAGTGTAAAGTGTATTAACTATCGAAAATAGCATATCAAATAATTATTAAAATTTTAATTTCTAGGTTTGCTGTTATAAGTATAAATACATTTCGCTATCTATGTTTCTAAAGTCCTACGTAATCGGGCACAATTACAAACTTCATGCTGCTACCGAGATCAACCTTTACCGAATATCACAATGCTTACAAAAACCTGGACATTGATCTCCTGACTTCACACTCAGTTGCTAAGAAACGTGCAAATATATGCCAGAAGACCAACAAGGCAGTCTTATTGTTATTAATTCACTTTTCCTTTTTAAGGTGATCTAGCCTTCAGACAATGAAAAATACATATTTATACAAAGATGTGATCTTTGAATTAAGTGACTGGTATTATTAAAAAAATAATTATTTGGCAAAATACGATTTAAGAACTAAGAACACGTCGGCTTCTTAAAACAAATATAACTGTCGTGGATAAAATTTATTTTTGTGTAATATACTCGATTGACGGCAAGTAATAAAATTTTCCAGATTCCACACGCATTAGGTACTTGTATTTAGCTTATTTGGAAAGCTTAAAAAAAGTACTGCGCTATTTACAATACTAATAAAGTCCAATCTAAAAAAGAAAGATTTTCTTGTTATATTCTGAACTATTTTGAAATCGTTGACAGATGACTCTTCGAGACGAAGCCTAATTATTTTCATAATATGACGAGGATTTTCTTCTTGTTATTATTATGAATAAAAATGTATATATTATTATGTTTTGTGAGTGTTCTTTTAGTATATTTTGTAGTAAAAAAAATATTGAACTTTAGCCTGATTGCCAATTCTTGTATTAAAATCTGTTCAAAATAGAGTTGCAGGCGATGGTAACTATTATGAATGGTGCTTTTGAGAGTAAAGAAATGAAAATGAATGTAAGCAAGACGAAAGTAATGGTATTTGAAAGGGAGGAATGCATGACGATGTGCAATATTATGATTGATGGAGAACAAGTGGAGCAAGTCAAAGAGTTTGTATATTTGGGTACTTTGTTTACAAGGGATGGTACACATGAGGTAGATATTGAAAGAAGAACGATTGCTGGCAATAAAGTGAATGGCGCTCTACGCGCTTTCATGAACAGTCGAAATGTATCCGAAAAGGCACGTTTGGCTGTTCATAGAGGACTATTAGTGTCTACATTTATGCATGGAAGTGAAAGTTGGGTATGGCAAAAGAAGCATGAGAGCAGAATAAATGCTGTAGAAATAAGAGCGCTGAGAAATATATGTAATGTGACTCTGAAAGATAGAATAAGGAATAGTGTGATTAGAGAGAGATGCGGCATAAAAGTGGATATAGTGACGAGAATAGAAAAGGGTATGTTAAGTTAGTTTGGGCATGTAGAAAGAATGGACGAGAACAGACTGACTAAGAAAGTTTATTAGGCTAGTGTGAAAGGATCAGCCGCAAGGGGAAGACCTAGGCGAACGTTTCTTGATTAGATCGGAGACGTTCTGGATAAAGGCTAAGTTAAGAGCACCATAAACCGGCGAGCGTGTATGAGGAATGTTATGAAAGTGAATGAAGCCAGAGAAGTGTGTCAGGATCGTAGCAAATGGAAATCCGTAGTCTCTGCCTACCCATCTGGGAAACAGGCGTGAATTTATGTATGTATGTATGCAAAATAGAGATCCGATCTAGTCTAATAAATGTCAAATGTGAACTGGAATGCAATTATAATTTAGAAGAATATGTACAACTTGTGATATTCATGATGTTGATACTAATTTGGCACTCTATTCGAACATTTTTATTACTAGGATTGACCCTCAGCCTTACGTAAATTTTCTTAGTGATTATTTAATTACTTAGTGATTATTGATGCAGTATAAAATTACCAGATATATTGTTTGTCTCACAAACCTTTCTCTTATATCTTGAACAGATAAAAGATGCAAAAGAAAGAAACGGTTCATTCTAATGAAGCAGCGTTGCTCAGCAAAATTATCTTCCTTAGCCATAAAGTTTAATTTGTATCGTGCAAGCATTATAACGCAATCCTTTCCGTACCCTTCCTCGTTTTACGTTCCGTACGATGTCTAATGAGCGAGAAAGAATGGACGTGTAAGAGATTAATGTCTCCACGTCGGACTAAGAATCCTCGCAGACTGACGACAAAAATTAATATGTACATACATAACATTTAAACTAAATAAAATGTATGAAGCTCTAAATATATAGATATAATTAAATTTGAAAAGCAATCTACGATTGTGTGACCTCTTTTTTATACATATGTTTATAATTCACTTAGGTTGCGTACGATAATGCGGCACTAACAGATCCCGTTATACTGGATGTCTTCTAAAATTATTATAACTTTTGAAAATATGTTTTAATTATTAGAGGTTTGCATGTTTGTAAGACTTATTTTGGATATGGATAAAGTTTGACAGATCAGACTGTGTTCTGTAACACACTACGCATACTTTTAGGCGCGGTAATGTGTTCTCGTAGGTTACACGCAGGTGAAACGACAAGCAGAAACTAGTAAAATTATTGCCTCTAAAAAAGGTAATAATATGGATGAAAACAATGTTTATCGCAGGGGCTTCTAGCTGAAAATAAGGACAATATATTCAAAAGACTGCTGTTTATGGATGTGGATGGTAAGAACAACGAGCCACCAAACAAAGTATGGACAGTTTGTAACAACTATACAAGATAAGAAAGAGAGGAGACGTTACAGTAAGTAAGTAGCCAATAGGGGAAAATGGAATGCGCTGGCACTAAATATAGGTGAAGAACGAAAGTGTAACAAATCTATAATTTCTTTTAAGAATTCGCTACTGCAGTAATCGTTCGTCTGCACTGGCTTAAGGAAGAAAGAATAAAACAAAATCTAGCTCCCATACAATTAACTTAAAGTGCAATATACGTTCTACACGCAACACCACGACATTGTTCCAAGAAGTTGTTTCAAAATAGAACTTTGAGCTAAACACTGCGGTCTGGACTTCACGGGTAAGACGTAGCACGCGAGTTAAATACTGGTAAAATAGTTCCTAAATGATATGACTGCAGATACAGTGTTCTCAAAAACTGGTATTATGATTCAAGCTTATGTTTAAAATTATGTACTTCCATATAACTTATTACATTATTTTTTGAGGTTTCTTATTTTTCTCAGTGCTACAGTAAAAATAAATGGATTTCTTTTCTTTTGAAATAGAATGCTATCCTGGGCGTATTAGTAATATATGTACATTATTGCTCTCAGTATCTATGGCTGACTCTTAAAAATTGTGATTATAATTAATACAGCACGAATGACGTAAAGATTTAAATGGTCGCCATGGTCGCCACTATATGCCCCATAGGGTGTTGCAGGTTCGATTTACATAAATATGGAATATCACACAGGACTACATATTGGAAGGTTCATAATTGGTTGTTCCTGTTGTTTGCGTCCGCTATTTAAATGTTTCTCAGGTCCCCGTGATCCAACATTTTTAGGTAGGAGTGTTTATTTGTAGAAATAAATAAAATTATGTATAACGAAATCAGCTTATAGATTTTTGAATGACCGTGTTTTGCATTTTGCTATTTAACTTATACAGTGCTTTTTTATAGTGCTGACTATTAAATCAAATAAAACATATAATTTTAACTATCCTAATAGACCAAGTTATTATATATCCTAATATATATTCAATATTAATAAATCCTATTATATATTCAGTAAGGATTAACTTTTATTCATGAATGCAACCTTTTATTTCAGTCTGCTTCGTTTCAGCTTTCTTTAATATCAATATTTTATGTTGTTTGTTGAAACGTGATTGAATAATGTGGATGAAATATGGACCTTTCCATCATGTATGTGTAAGGGTTTCAGTACTTTCCTAAGCTTCGTTGGGGCGCGAATGAGTACCGAATAAGGTAAATTTGTATATGGCAGACTGTATTTAGAATCACAACAGTTTGAACCGTTCGCAAATATTATGTTTACGTAGAGAACATCCCCCCTCTAGGACTATCCCAGTTTATGATATAGCGGTCCCCTACACCAACCATACTGGTTATATTAGGGGAGCCGCTGTACCTTCCAGTGCCCGAAAGCACCTTCCGGGACCAGTTATAGACAGGTCTTGTCCCAAAATCTCGACTCTCCACCCTAACCTCAGAGATCCGGTTCTCGTAAGCGAGCTACCTCATGCCCAAGTGACACTACCTATTCTCCAGATAGGTACCGGAGCAATAAAGCCGCTCACCACCCGCAACTCGGAGAGTTGCTAACGAAAACCTCGCTGAAGCCGACGGAGAAGCCGCCTCTCATATCTCCAGTATGGTACCGGAGCTGTGTAAGGCACGCTCACTTCCCGACATACATCCGTACGCCTACCCAAATAGGCCTACAAGCCGGGTGTGGCCCGAGTCACTCCAGCTATTACTCTACTAGCTAAGCAGGCAAGCGCCCGAGATGCGTTGCGGCAGTGAAACCACACTGCCACTTCGCTAAAGGCAACTCCGTGCCTCATGCGACCGACTGGTTCGCACTGGCCGCGCCTGAGTCCGACGCTCGAACGCAATGTGCTTGCCGAGCAAACGAACATGTCGTCCTCAGCGGCCAACCACATACCCCTGCGAGTCCAACACCAATGTCAGGCACCGCTTACTCTAGTCAGCGGTCGATAGAACACACCTTTCGAGGCGCAGTGGGCTTCCTGACCCCGCAGTACCCTGGTCCAAAGGGGGAGACCCGTAGTTCTCCCCCCGAAACCCTATCTACTCGGGTCCTGAAGATACACTTCGGGGACATTGAAGTTTTGTGTGTTATTTTATTATGTAATAACTATGAATTGAAATTAAACTACTATATACGGATATTCGCGTAAACAAAAGACAATATTATAATAACTATGAATAAACTAGTTTTACATCGACCTATGGCACTGCTACAGGCAAAATGCAGATGTTAAATTTTACATCATTATAAGTTTCGACAACTCATCTGAGATGATATAATTATAATCCTAACTAATATTAGGTATAATTACGAATGAGTGATTTTTATTTTTTGTTTGTTTCGCTATTACGCCTTAACTACTCGACTGATCATCATGAAATTTCGCATACACATTGTCAGGGGCACAGAAAAAGACATAATATACCTTTCATCTAGACAAAAGTTCTGTTATTATCCTAAACTACATTAGCGCGAGCAAAGCCACGAGCGAAATATAGTATCGAATATTAAGAGAAATAGTTTGGTTACATTTTTGAGTCACACTATTTGGCTTTATTTACGTTGTTAGTGTAATGCACTTCTTATCGCAATTTAAAGTATAATAAATCGTAAATAGATATGTTATCTATACTAATATTATAAAGCTAAAGAGTTTATTTGTTTGTTTTTGCTTGAACGCGCTAATCTGAGGAACTACTGGTTCGAATTGAAACTTCTTTTAGTGTTGCATAGCCCGTTCATCAAGAAAGGTTATAGGCTATAAAACGAGGAATATTCTGTTATACGAAGCAGATGAAGTTGCGCGGGTCAACTAGTCATAATATATAGACCAAATCTATAAAAAAATATCTACAGGAAGCCATCTAATTACATTTTTTTCGCAAAACATACTAAACGTGTCCATTTTTATTTATGAAAATTATTGTTTTCAAATCTTAAAAACGATTCATTGTTATTGCATCCTAATTTGTCTGTCACCGTAACATGACGTGACAAGTTAATTACGTACAATGATAATGGATAGGATTGACCTACTTAATTATAATCTTAATTATGTATAGATGACTAGGTTTTGCCCGCATCTTCGCTCGTGTAAATGTAGGTTAGGTAAGGTACTTCTATGCGAAATTTCATCAGGATTGGTCGAGTAGGTAAGGCGTAAAAGCGTTACAAATAAACAAACAAACAAACACTTCTTCAAATTGGGTTTATACATTGAGAAACAAACGCGTCTTATCATATATTAGTATCGTAATGTATTAGCAGTATATTATTACAAAATATATATGTTTATCCAAAACATACTATGTGCATTGACTTAATATTATTAGGTCAATGCACATTGTAGATAAGCTGATTTGATTTCACTATAGGTAATGAGTGTAAACGATGCTAGTGTCTTGTACAAATAACTCCGTGACTGTCTGAGTAAATAATTTAAAATCCAAAACCCACGCGCCTCTAAGTCGTATCTTCATCCCCTCACAATGGGATAGTAGAGGAATTATTTTTATGTAGTGGCCTGCCATTTCACACTGCGCACAGAGGATCGTCCCCATACACGAGGTTGAACATAGAATCAATAATTGAAAAAGTATATAATTTCAAAAAAGAAAAATTCAGTGGCAATCCTTTATTGAAGAACAACAACATTTTTTCGACGCTTTTTTTATTTGACCAGCACTTTAAGAGCAAATCGATGAAAACTATTATTTTTGTATAGAAACGAACACAAAAATGTCTCTATCTCATGATATCCCTCCTTGTTCTTTTCATTACTGTTCTTTACCTATTTTATGCCACATTTTCTTCAAGGACACATAATTGTTAATGACAGGTTAAAATATTACCGTATCCTATTGTTTTACGCTGTATAATTATGTCTTTCTTGCTGAGATAGCCTTTGTTTAGCTATAGGACTCTTTGGTGGTCGAACTCACCACCTCTCGATTGTGGTTTCGATCGCTACACATTACACTAACAACGTAAATCTATTCCCATTATAGACATTTAGTTGAGCTGGTAAGGTTACTAGAAGTATCTACTAGTAAATTGTAACCTACATTGCTAGTAAACGTTCAGAATAAAATGTACATTATTATAATTGAAAATTATAACAGAGAAAAATATAATCCAAGGCGCAGGACTTGAATCTGCAACGGCGATACGTTGTCCCTCGTCAGCGATTGAAATTTCTATCTGTGTTTGCATCTGAGGAGATGCTGTGCGTCATCGATCAAAGTTAACATTAAACTACTTTATACAGATTTTATTGCCATAGACTGAAGTGAAATACAGCCATGGGACTGTTGAAAAGCAACCGAAACGTCGGCAAAGTTGTAAACCAAAATCTAGATAGTATATAATTTAAATAGCTTGAATAGTAGTAAAGTTTAATAGTAGTAGTTTAATATATTCAAAATTGTGTAATATGTAGTTGTGTTGTATAATAAACAATGCGATATAAGCCGCATAAAGAAGGTAAGTTTCAATGTATAACATTTGCATAAACTTAAGACAATATTATGTAAATCTATCATAGGTACAGAACTATGCGATCAGTAAGTAGGTACATAATTATATCGAATGTAATAAATTACTTTTAAAGATGAACGCGGCCTAGTATCTGGCACTTTTATGAAAATTTATTCATTAATAATGCTAAAAGTTCATCTCCTCGACCTCATAAAATAGAAAAGCTAATAAGTAGGATTTAAATCATTCTCACATTTAAACTCCTACCTTCTAACAGAGTGGACTAATAATAAATTTCATTAGACACGGGAGTGCCCTTGCCAGGATCCATGGTACTGAATACTTGAATACCATCGAACGCTAACGAGCGCCAATGAATGTCGATTCCCCGTTAATTTTATCGTACAAGCGTACGTATATCGGCAATGAATATCGAGCAATACGATAATTATAAATTTATTTTCATTCAACATTCTGGTTTTGTATATCAAATATTTGTTCAGACTTTGATGTGTAATATTAATTCTCAGAAATGTAGGATCTCTTTCAATATATCTACGTATTTTAAATCTGTTCTTTTGAATTGTAATTTTCTTTGGCACAGATCTCTGAGTCATGTCATGGCAAGTCAGCTGACTTGCTTTATAGGTATTGCCTGATGTCAATTACTGAATTACGAGCCTTTGGAATTATAGCGATGCTCAGCAAAATGACCACTGCGCCGTCATTCGTCTCGAATTATCGGAAAGAACACTGCATAATAGAGAAAAATATTACTGTCTTGTTCACAGTTTACTACGTAGCCATCCCTAATATTAAAAACATTGTGATTCTTTATAATAGTTCTTTGGTTAATATTAAAATTATTATTGGCAGCGATAGCTCAGTGGGGAGACTAACAGACTGCAATGCAGAGGGTCTCAGGATCGAACCGACGTCGCGCACATAAGACTTTCGAAAATTATATGACTTTTCGAAATTATTGATTGACAATTATCGCCTGCTCCGTGCCTCGGAGAACACGTTAAGCTGTCGGTCCCGACTGCCATGAACATCTATGGCATTCGTTATTAGGAAATCAGTGCCCTATAATATCCTGACACTAGTCTAGCCTTAGAGTATCGTTAGCCTTTGGGTTGCGGAGGTCAGGTGGCAGCCGCTCCGTGTAAAAAACTGATATCCAGTCAAATCCGGTTAGACTAGGAAAGACAAAATATAAAACTTAAAATGACATAAATAACTATTTATTTTAATGAAATGATAAAATAATTATTTTACGCTTTACACATTGGCGGACAAATAAATTTATGCAAAGGAAATATGTCATAACGAAATAATTATATGTAATTACTTTAGCGATAATTTTAAAATAAATACAATGTGTTTGAAATGTATTTGCTATCTAGAAGTATCTACTTAATATTAAATATAATTATTGATTTAAAACATAAATACAATAAAATACATTGCATTTATTCCTGCCTCATACTTTGTGAATATGATGAAAATATACGTGAACGTGAGAAATAAGTCCTATTTTAAAAACTTACCTTTTACTGCCTGCTATATAATTTATGATATTCAATAAAATAAATCCGATATTCAAATAATTTTTCTAATTTATTATCAAGATTATGTAATCTAGATACACCAAAGAAAGCTTTGGCAAAATAATGTTATTTTGCTAAAGCTTTATTTAGTGTCTCATAAATTTCAGTAAATTTAAACAATTAAGTTTAATATTTATAATCGAAATTAAAACTGTAAGTTATTAAAATATTATAAAACAAAATTATCCTAAGTAACCGCCTCAGATAAATCTCTGAAACAAAAACCTTTATAATTAACTTAACATTTGCTCTCGTAAAAGTTAAGTAGATGCCATAAATTCTATTTTCTTCTAGATTTATAAGAAATAAAAAGGAATTCACGAAAAGTCCCTAAAACTTTTTTGAAGAGTTCTCAACTTCAGCATTAGAAAGGAAATTATCGTGGCCCAGAGGTATAATTTCAAAAGTTTTGTGCTGAACCGAGTGGGTCGCCAACACCGACAACTTTTAATGTATACCCCAGGTTCATACACTAATGTCATATTGAATTCTTTTTTTTTACTTCAGATGCATTAAGAGTTTTATGAAGAATATGTTTTAATATCTGTACTGTACGTTCCAAGATGTATACTATCAAAATTAGGAATTGGCAATGTTTTGTAATTTCCTGACAGAATGGTCCATGATTTGCGAGCTCTCACAATTAAATAATATATTAGTTTCTAATATGTTACTAAAGTACCTATATTTATTAATAGCATTTAAAACGGAAATATCAGATAAATATTCAATATCCAATCCTTGTAAGACAATTATTGCGTATTCTATTATTTCTAACCATTCGGCTTACTGTACCGCTACGACGGCTTAAAACTCCAGTTCTTACGTTATTACAAGCATGTTGTCTACTCTACAAAAAAGAACTATCTTCGCTGCCGGCCGCGGCACCAGGGATGAATATCATACGGTAAGCATTTCTATGCTGACAAGGAAAAATATACTCTGAAAGCCTACTAACCATAGGAACATGACATGCGGTAGGTATTCTTCTTTAGTCAGTATTGAGCAAGTATTCCGCTATGTCTTACTTTGCAAAAGGTATTAAGAGTTTCTATTTATAAATTATGGATATGAATCGTATCACGTCCACACGACGACTGTGTATTGTTATACACAGTTTATAACCACCGGTACTCAATCTATTCAACACAGGCCGGAATTTCAAGCCCAGCGTATATGGTGTTATCTATCATCGTTCCCAAGCCATACATTCGTACACGTGTTTGCCGGTTGGGGATTTAGTGTGGATTTATTGTTTTCGTGTCCACTGTGGGTGACTAAATATGGACCAAAGTAGTAATTATAATCGTATTAAAGTTTAGCTCTATATACCTATAAAATTCTTGTTTCTTTCAATAACGACTGGTAATGGATTTGAAAGAACAGGTGATTGAGAGAATTTTATTCCGTCATTTTGTATTAACATTTATACAAAGTACCACTTTCTTGGGTGCTAGAGTCCTACTATTGGTAAACGTACACATGTGTATGTTATTGTCAAGATTATTGTGCTAATTAATATAATTATCAAATTATTATTATTAAGCATTAAAGACGTCAGGTGCCCACTTATTAACATTAACTTAAAGCTGCTTGGAATTTTTAAATCACCTCTTGTTATGACCTGATGCCATAGCTGTCTTGAACCTGTATATGAAGCGTCGCAAATACGTTATACATTAGAAGCTATAAATTATCGTAACTATACGTATATAACGTATGAAATAGTGAGAATCACCTCCGCATAAGCTTCTCTCTAAACGGTACATTGTACGAAACGAAAAACGAAAACAATATGTATGTAACTATCTAAAAAGTACAAAATAAAACCTTTTAAAAAGTTTATTACATGAATTGCTCAAAAATTCAGTGTATTTTAAAATAATATTACTGAGAACGATTTGATGTTGAGTAAGTAGATACTCGCTAAAATATGTATGAACAAGACTCGCACTAGTTGCAACAGTTGCGGCGAAAACAGCGACAGTCGAGCACTAACCTTTAAAATAGCATATTATGATAGACAAACTATTAACAAGATTGGCCACCTTTTAAAGCTAGTTTCAATCGATATACATAGACACTACAAGGCGTCATATAAGTTGAGTACATTTTTGACATCTATCAAGTACCAAATACTTCAAAAAGTACCAAATATTACCAAATAGACTGTGTCAGTAAATTATCATACGTAGTTCACATATATTTCATGTAAAATAGCAGTTGCTCTTTTTAACTCTCGATTGAATTGGAAGTCACGAATGTGTAATTTGTACACGACACGTAGAAATTGCAAATGTTCTAAATTAAATATCACATGCTCTGTGTCTAAAAGGCCAGGCGAGAAGTCTAGTGTGTCACGAATATCGCGAAAGCATGCTTCAAACAGCATATAAAACTAGATTAATGTAACAGCACTTTGGTATACACGATGCTAAAGAAGCACTATACAAGTAGAGCTAATTTGTCTGTCTCATATAAACAGCAACTATTTATCTACTTTTCCTTAAAACTACCTATAACATTAATAGTCATAACGTATGCAAATGCGATTACATTTAGCTTACAAACTTTCATTTATGTATGGCAAATATTATATATTTTAAGTTTCTGTTTCTGGGTTCGTGGAAACAGATATTTATTAAATAAAATGATGATATTATGCTCACGAGTTCATCCGCCTACACTAAAGTTCGCCGGTAAAGACATTTATACGAATCAAACTGTGCTTTATAACACTTTGCAATGGAATTAGATGATACAGATAGATTTTAAATTCAAAGCTACGAAGCTAAGAAACCTGCGTTAATATTAGTGCTTAGTTTTCACGTGAAGCTTGAACAATTAAACGATCATGAAGAAAATAATAGTTACGAATTAAATTATTAAAAATTAGCCTCAATAAGTTGTTGTAAGATAAGCAAAAACTTTGTACCCATTTTTACGAAAATTACGAGGACGGAGGAGTATGAAATTTGGCACAGTTAAAGTTTATATGGAGAAGGAGTGGCGAATCCTAATATGTATATAAAATATGCATTACAAATACATTAAATTAATAAAAAAACACTACACGCACACAATGCATTTGATACACGCAGTCGAATCGCGTTCGTAGTATTTCGGCATGGTTCGGTTGATGCCGTACAATTCTTAGTAAATATGGTTACATACTTTAAGTACCTATTGCAATTTCGCGGTATATATAATAACGTACAAACTTAAAATTTAAATCAATTATTGTTCGGCCACTTGGGGACTGCTAGTATTTTTAAATATCTTTAATGGACAGACGAATTATTATATATAAAACTGTAAAGATGTCTTTACAGTTTTATATATAATAATTCAACGCGTGATTTTTACCAGACACGGCGACAGGAAATTATATATTTGTGCGGAATAACTAATTTCAATTTATATTTAAATTTCAATGCTTCATTGCTCTCCATTTGTGTTACATGTTGTTACAAAGAATAATATAAAATACCAAATACCCTGTCCGTCACGGCAAAATAGATAGAAGAGATATCTATGTTGGAACACTTTGGTTAATTTAACATTTGTGATGATTTGGAAATTTTGTAGAAATTATATTCTTAAATATTATTACTCTGTCAAGTCTTGGATATCCAGACATAATTAAAAACCTATTGTATCTAGTTAGTGGCATGCCTGCGACTGAATAGTTTAAATCGTTGCGACCGATTCAATAGTATCGTACCGTATCCAGGTAGATCGGAAAATGTAAAAGCGCATTGCCGCCACCACATGTAAATTTTTGACTATATCAAAAATCATGTAGCTGTACAATGTACATGCTATTAAGACGCAAATGGCATTTTCTTCGATTCTGTTTCTTTGACTACTCAGTGTTTGTATCCTTTACCGCATGTTTTCTCAATCTATATTGTTTATAAGTCCAAGATAGCACACTGCTTACAGCCCACTTGCTGGAAAACGTATTTATACCTAATAAATATCACAATATTTTTAAAGCCGTCATCTTTTAACTACAAAACAACACTTTAAGGCTAAGTAGCAATAAAATAACTCAAACCAAGAAAACAAATAAATTCTTTGAAAATCAAGTAACAGTTACACGATGATAGGTATTGTAATTTCTTTTAATTATTTTAATCATTGCTATTATTACTTTTTTGCAATAATTTTCGTAATCATTTCATTTTTCGTAATATTAGATTATAGATTTAAAATTATATGTTAGTTATGTCAGAAAGTGCAAGTTAGCCTAAAATTTGAAACTAATCACAAAACAGGCTCTACCGTATTGTTAAAATCAACCACACGTCGAATCTGAAATACAGATATCTATTGAGTAATAAAATATTGTATCTTTAACCCACTGTCTCGTTGCAGATCTAACTTCCTAGTACTTTAAATTCCAGACGTGATGCGCCACAGCTAACCAAACATCGAAGACCACAGACGTAGTTCCACTAACAGGCACATTGCTCCGATACCCAGCTATCGTAGACGATGCTAACACCACAGACTACACTAATTACCGTACACATACGTACGGTTGCTTACAAGCAACGAGAACACGTAATTGACGTCTCGACGGATGTCACTTAGCAACATTTCCTTTGTCGCGCCATAGAAAATTAGATAGCTTTATTAGATTTATTTGTAGTTAGATAAATTATGTCGTTCACCTTTTTCTTTATGCTTTTGTAATATATTGTGCATATAAAAATATTTTTTTTACCACCATACCTAACCAAACCGAAACTATGAATGTCATAAATCTTCTAATAATTTATTCATAAATCTTAATAATTTAATTCATAAATCTTCTAATATTTTATCCAATGAAAATTTAGAATTTTGGAATTGTAGTTCTGATAGTTCTTTGAACGATATTAGGTGTTTATGCAAAAAATCTCTGTGTGTGACATGTGGCTTGTCAAAATTCACTGTGCACAATTTTCAAGTGTTTCACAACATCAGCGAGCACGTATGTGGTTGATCCTGCACCTAATCTTGTTGTATAGCTAATAAGAGGCGAGAAATCAGGTGCAATTGACAGTCTGTATAAATTGTGATCGTGAGGGAATATAAAGTACTTTTGTGCACACACTTTTGCATTATAATATTTCCGATTGGGACAAAGAGTGAACTCACAGGCTTGTTACTAGTCCCGGTAGATTGTCTGATGATCTACCACCTTTCACAGTAGGCAGTTTCTATTCTATTGTCAAATGAATATATTATATTATAAATATGTATATACTTTATTAATAAGAATAATATAATGTTATGGACCTTGGATAATATTACGTTAAGCTAAATTTGTTAAATAAACTTATAAACTTATGAAGATTAATTAATATCAATGCAAATATTATAGACACTAAACATTTTCAGTTATATTCTCTTGTTATCTACTTTAAATCACTAAACACAAAATTCCAAGTGTTCATAACTTCTTACAAAAGCATAAAGAAAAAGGTGAACGACATAATTTATCTAACTACAAATAAATCTAATAAAGCTATCTAATTTTCTATGGCGCGACAAAGGAAATGTTGCTAAGTGACATCCGTCGAGACGTCAATTAGGTGTTCTCGTTGCTTGTAAGCAACCGTACGTATGTGTACGGTAATTAGTGTAGTCTGTGGTGTTAGCATCGTCTACGATAGCTGGGTATCGGAGCAATGTGCCTGTTAGTGGAACTACGTCTGTGGTCTTCGATGTTTGGTTAGCTGTGGCGCATCACGTCTGGAATTTAAAGTACTAGGAAGTTAGATCTGCAACGAGACAGTGGGTTAAAGATACAATATTTTATTACTCAATAGATATCTGTATTTCAGATTCGACGTGTGGTTGATTTTAACAATACGGTAGAGCCTGTTTTGTGATTAGATTCAAATTTTAGGCTAACTTGCACTTTCTGACAAAACTAACATATAATTGTAAATCTATAATTTAATATTACGAAAAATGAAATTATTACGAAAATTATTGCAAAGAAGCAATGGAAAAACGAAAAAAATTATAAAACGAACGAAAATTATAGCAATGATTAAAATAATTAAAAAAGATTACAATACCTATCACCGTGCAATTGTTACTTGATTTTCAAAGAATTTATTTGTTTTTCTTGGTTTGAGTTATTTTTATTAGGTGCTACTTAGCCTTAAAGTTATGTTTCGTAACTAAGAGACGGCGGCTTTAAAAAAAATTTGTTATTTACAATGTATAAATACGTTTTTCACCAAGCAGGCTGTAAGCAGTGTGCTATCTTTGACTTTGACCATTTGCTTCATAATAGCATGTGCATTGTACAGCTACATGATTTTTGATGTAGTCTAAAATTTACATGTGGTGGCGGCAATGCACATTTACATTTCGGGAAATGTAAATGCGTATTGCATCCATAAATCGGGATCTACCTGGATACGGTACGATGCTATTAAATCGGTCTATCGGTCGGTATTCAGTCGCAGGCATGCCACTAACCAGACACAATAGGTTTTTAATTATGTCTGGATATCCAAGACTTGACTGGGTAATAAAAATATTATTACCCATTTAAGTCTAATAAGAATATAATTTCTACAAAATTTCCAAATCATCACAAATGTTAGATTAACCAGTGTTCCCAACATAGGTAACTCTTCTATCTATTTTGCCGTGCCCGACAGGGTCTATATTTGGTCTTTTATATTATTCTTTGTAACAACATGTAACACAAATGGAGAGCAGTGAAGCATTGAAATTTAAATATAAATTGAAATTAGTTAATCCGCACAAATATATAATTTCCTGTCGCCGTGTCTGGTAAAAATCACGTGTTGAATTATTATATATAAAACTGTAAAGATGTGTCTGTCCATAAAGATATTTAAAAATACTAGCGGTCCCCAAGTGGCCGAACAATAATAGATTTAAATTTTAAGTTTGATCGTTATTATATATACCGCGAAATTGCAATAGGTACTTAAGGTATGTAACCATATTTACTAAGAATTGTACGGCATCAACCGAACCATGCCGAAATACTACGAACGCGATTCGACTGCGTGTGTCAAATGCATTGTGTGCGTGTAGTGTTTTTTTATTAATTTAATGTATTTCTAATGCATATTTTATCAAAATATTAGGATTCGCCACTCCTTTTCCATATAAACTCGAACTGTGCCAAATTTCATACTCCTCCGTCCTCGCAATTTTCGTAAAAATGGGTACAAAGTTTTTGCTTCACGTATTAATATATAGATATCTTACAACAACTTATTGAGGCTAATTTTTAATAATTTAATTCGTAACTATTATTTTCTTCATGATCGTTTAATTGTTCAAGCTTCACGTGAAAACTAAGAACTAATATTAACGCAGGTTTCTTAGCTTCGTAGCTTTGAATTTAAAATCTATCTGTGTCATCTAATTCCATTGCAAAGTGTTATAAAGCACAGTTTGATTCGTATAAATGTCTTTGCCGGCGAACTTTAGTGTAGGCGGATGAAGTCGTGAGCATAATATCATCATTTTATTCAATAAATATCTGTTTCCACGAACCCAGAAACAGAAACTTAAAATATATAATATTTGCCATACACAAATGCAAGTTTGTAAGCTAAATTTAATCGCATTTGCATACGTTATGACTATTAATGTTATAGGTAGTTTTAAGGAAAAGTAGGTAAATAGTTGCTGTTTATATGAGACAGACAAATTAGCTCTACTTGTATAGTGCTTCTTTAGCGTCGTGTATACCAAAGTGCTGTTACATTAATCTAGTTTTATATGCTGTTTGAAGCATGCTTTCGCGATATTCGTGACACACTAGACTTCTCGCCTGGCCTTTTAGACACGAAGCATGTGATATTTAATTTAGAACATTTGCAATTTCTACGTGACGTGTACAAATTACACATTCGTGACTTCCAATTCAAACGAGAGTTAAAAAGGGCAACTGTTATTTTTCACGAAATATATGTGAACTACGTATGATAATTCTCTGACACAGTCTATTTGGTAATATTTGGTACTTTTTGAAGTAGTTGGTACTTGATAGATGTCAAAAATGTACTCAACTTATATGACGCCTTGTAGTGTCTATATATAACTAGCTTTAAAAGGTGGCCAATCTTGTTAATAGTTTGTCTATCATAATATGCTTTTTTTAAAGGTTAGTGCTCGACAGGATCAACCACATACGTGCTCGCTGATGTTGTGAAACACTTGAAAATTGTGCACAGTGAATTTTGACAAGCCACATGTCACACACAGAGATTTTTTGCATAAACACCTAATATCGTTCAAAGAACTATCAGAACTACAATTCCAAAATTCTAAATTTTCATTGGATAAAATATTAGAAGATTTATGAATTAAATTATTAAGATTTATGAATAAATTATTAGAAGATTTATGACATTCATAGTTTCGGTTTGGTTAGGTATGGTGGTAAAAAAAATATTTTTTTACCACCATACCTAACCAAACCGAAACTATGAATGTCATAAATCTTCTAATATATCTTTCATATCTCTCATCGAATCAACACACGAGGTACTTTGTCAACAGAGAATATAACAAAAACAATAACGACAGAATTATCTATTTTTCCATACAGCATCAGCGATGAAAGCACGATATTTATCTTAATAATCCCGTGCACAAACGGCTATATATTAGAGAGTTATCTGGAGATAGAACGAACGATTGTTTTCCGGATGTAACAGACATGATGTTAAAATAAATAAAGGCACAACACTCGATTTCCTACGTTCCGCCGCTTCCGTTCCACTTTGCTGTTGCTAGAAAAGATATTTTCTCGCCTCTGCAAGCTTATCAAAACCTGGAAATAATGATTTAGTTGAAAATCGCTATGTTCGAGTATTTGTTTCCTATTTTTCGTTTCTATGTATTTCGTTTGTTGATATTAAACTACTATATACGGATTTTATCGCATTGTTTATTTAACACTAACTAACAATTTTAACTAACAATTTAGAAACTGTTACACTACTATACTACTATTAAACTTTACTAATTTTAAGCTAATTACATTATTGAAACTATTTGTATTTAATTTTACACTTTCCCCGACGTTTCGGTTGCTTTTCAGCAGCCATGGTCACGGGGAGACCTATTTCGTTTGTTACAATATATAGATATATTTTACTTGCGATAATATTTTTATTTATTTAGCATTTTCGTCACAAAGTGGATGCTATTTCACCAAAAACTTACTATTTCAAATCTATACAATTGAATATTTTTATTAATGCTACAATTTGCTGTGTAATATTGATAACATTTGATAACCGCTCATCATCGAACAACATATCGTTTGCAATACCAGGAACACCACGTGCCCATTGCCGACAAAAGAAAAGAAGGAATTAAAGATTGGATGAAAGAAAAGGCATTGGAGAGTAGGTACGTAACAGGAGAAGAAAAATCTAAACTACATAAATCAAACAAAGCGTAACAAAATATATACATATTTTGTCATGTTTTACCTTATATTGCAAACGCATAAATTGAAACAGGTGTACGTAAACACATATTAATGGTCATTTAATCGCATTAAAGGGAAAGCCTGTTGTTCTATTCTGTACCGGAAATTACGGTCTGTCTGTTTAATATTGTATCGATAATACCTCTATATATAGCTGAGTGAGAGTTGGTAAATATTATGAAATTGATTCGTAGGGACTATTGCCATGGAATCTTTTAGAAAAAAACAAACGTGCCGTGAAATGTATCAATAGAAATATTATAAATACGAAAATTTTTGTTTGTGCAATATTTTAACATGATTTATTTCTGTCTCAGAAATTTTCTTGCTAATCACAAACCCACACTTAACCATTTCTGCTTTTTTAACAATAAAATCATAAGGGTATTATTTCAAAACGCAATATAAAAACCGACTACAAAAGCACAGAATATAAAAAATGAAACTGTCATTTTAATTCTTAGCTAACTCCTCCAATATAATCACTGTTGAGTCCATACCAACAAAGTTTAAGCCAAGCTGAAATTTTGTTTTCTCATATTATTTTTAAATAACATGGTTATTATTTTGGTTTCCCTTTTTTGACACATATACCAAATTTGTAAGGTTTGATTAATAGGTTAGTTAAGACTAAACATATTTTTTTTTTTTCAGTGTCGGTATGATTGATGCCTTCACCAAATACTCGGGTGTGTTATTATTTAAGGAATCATGAACAGTAGCAAAATCACTTGGAAAATACTATACGCAGATCTTGAGCTGCCAAGCGTTAATGAATTATATATCTGAAACCCAACATTTATGATTTAAAACATATTAAACTAAAATATAGATACCAAACTGCGTACTTTTTTAATTGAAAGGCCATTAAAAAAAAGTACTCATTTTGATTAATAAAAGCAAATACAACAAAATATATGATCGTTCTGTGGTTACAATTTTATAGTTAAATGCACTATCGTTTATCTAGTACTGATGTAAAATTAAGGACTTTCATTATGTTGTATGTAAAAATATCGCAAATATCGCACAATATCGTCTGAACAATGAGAAGCTTCTCCTTTATCAAGAAAATTAAACATTAAAAATGTTATTAAATTTGTATCGCCAAATGTGCTTCTGTAGTTATGCTTTAGATCTAGTTTAGGATCTATAGAATAAAATTGCTCGTTTGCACTGTTCCGCTCATAATCATACATTTGCTACAAAACAAGTTTTATTATTTACCCAACTCACAGCTGTAGCAATATGTACCTATAAAATTTAATATTCGAACTAGAATATCGCACACCATTTCCACTGTATAATCTGTAACTCCAAAATGCAAACAGCAGTTAGGCACTTACGTATCGACTTCCAATAGTTTGTGTCTATTTGGTCAAAGTTGGTGACATTAAAGTTAGTACAAACAAGAAATAGGTCGACTGGAACCCGCATCCAAAGCAGGCCAAATTACAACTGAGTAAGATCTAACACATACAATGTTGGGTAATATTAAGGCTGTTAAGTACCTCCTCACACATGTCTAAATTGCTTAAGTAATATTTACGCGTAAACGTAATTAAGTTTTACGGGTATTGTCCAAACAGCGAAACCTCTTAAAGGGTGTTTTGCGAACAACATTGTATAGGCAATTGGAAATTTATCAATGTTTAAAAAGCTGCCATGATTAATAGGAAAAAGTAATTTTGCGTTTCTGGTGAACGTTTTAAGCAATTAAATCAATTTAAAATGTGTGGCATACAATTTGGTATTCTATTTTTATTGTACCTTAAAGCTGTCTAAATTATAATTTCTGATTAGAATCAGAAATAAAAGCAATTCTTATTATTCTTGGATTCGTAATCTAGTCCAATTTTAATAAATTTATGTAAAACGGATTAACAGATCTAGCTGCTAAGTTTCCAGCTAGGTATCGATTATTTTACTAATCATGTAGTTATTATACATCAATTCAAATACTAATGTTGTAATATTCCATTGTAATTTAGAAGTAAAATAAACTTTCAAAACGAGAACAATTTTCAGAACGTTGCTATAATTATACTTAGATAACTTATTTGCGCTTTAGGTATTGTTTTAATGTTAAAGCAATACAATGTGTTTGCATATGAATAGACTGTGACTTTCTTATTGACCAATAAGCCTTTACGGCTTGTATGCAGTTACGCTATTGTACTAGAACTGGCATTCTAGTTACAATTAGATATTCCAAACTTCAAATTATTATTATGTAAGCAACTACAATTGACTTGCAAATAGAAACATTCGGGTAGATAATTCTACGAAATAATCACTTAAAAACGACTTAACGTATTAAATTGTAGCGGTACACCGGTGCCCAGACACAATTGATTTTTAATTATGACTGGTATTCTAAGACTTGGCACATTAAGTATAGCGTTCGACTTTTGCGATGTAGGCCTTTTGAATTAAGCCTATAATAATATATACTATGAAAATGTAGTTTCAGTAATCAACATTGGTTTTGATAATTGAAGCATGATAATAACTTAACATGCCTCAATCATCAAAACTTATTTGAATTAGTTGGCGACGTGTCGTGTTTACTAATTGAACCAATTTAGTTATGAACTTAGAATAACGCATACATGGGTTTTATCTACTAGTACTTGCAAATTAAGTAGCACTATTCAAAGTAAGCCAGAAAAGGCTGACGTTGCTATGCTACTTACATAAGTAAATGCCAAAAGTCGCCTTGAAGACATCTCAACCAAGTCTTTTAACATTTCTAATAATATATGTACTAAGAAGATTCATACATTTATTTATTTAAAGGCATTTCTACAGATTACAAATTAAGGGGCAGATACATATCAATGTATTATTATAATAAAATAAATAGCAGCGTAATACTAATGTGTGCATCATGTTATTAAAGTCATAAATTTAATATCTTATAGGATTTTTTTTACCGCAGTTATGATTCGTGAAAACGTGAAACATTAAAGGTCAAATATCTAGCCGTTCAAGCACTCTAAATAAAAAGCCTATAATATTGCTTGATTCCATATAAAGGTTTTAATATCGAATACATTTTAGATCATCGTTAACTAGTTTCTACTCGCAGCAGATTAAAACAGCCTGTGTTATTCAAGGATCGAGTAAATTTCTCTTCTCTTTCTAAAACAGATTTAGAATTGGTTTAATCGAATCAGAGATTACCCCTACATAGAAATGAACAAGTTTTACCACTTCATAAAATTAATATAGTTTTATCTCGAAGGCAACATTAGGTACAACATTAGAGAACATTTTCAAGCATATTATAATAATCTTCAACCGCCTTACATAATAATTACTTGTATATCCATCAACCCTTTCTCTTGTGAACGACTTTGGTTTAATCACCATTTGCCAAAAGGATTTGTGATCGCAGTATGATAAATAAAAGGGTAAACAGGTGGATGCTGGCCAAAGCCCTGCTTAAGCCTTTAAGCGCTTCTTCCGAGACGTATGGGATGGGACAGCGGCCTCGCATGTAATCGCTTACCACATGCTGCTATTGACTTAGTAAAACTCATTAACTACGTAAAACAATTAATTCAGAACTACAGACACATGTCTGCAGTTCTGAATTAATTATATATTGCATATCTAGTCTGTGTACATACACAGACCAGGCGTACATACATATACATACTTGTACGTATAAACCTTCATGTTGTATTCATCATATTTCTTTATTTGGCAGGTATGTATAGTACTAATTCCCGGTATCATAATTAACCCCTCCAGGTAAACAAAATGCTTGTATCAGTAGCGAGTTCGCGTCGTCAGTGTCTACATACCTATGTATGTACTTACACTTACATAATAATATTATATCCGATACATTAGCAGAGATGTACCACGCTTATATTTTCTGTAATAAAGTTATATAATTTAAAATATTTTTGTATTTCTGTATTGTCTTAACCACAAAGCACGGGTCGCACAATCATTCTACCGGGGATGCTTTGCTTTTCATATTAAAATACAAATCCAGGGGTTAAATGTACCATTTAAAAAGATACAAACGTGTCACTTATGTTTTCCAACTGATGATGGAAGAACGGCTTGTGCTGGGCGCTGTCCGTCTCTATTGAGTGGCAGTGGCACAACGGTGGCCAGATACAATGGGTTTTAATATACTATTTCTGTTTTCATTTCAACAATTGACAGATTAACATAAATTATATGATGGTTAAATTTTTTTCCACTTCTACGAAAGAAGTGAGCGGCGTAATATTTCTAGTTTTGTATACTTATTTAATTTATTAATATGCATTCAATAGATGAATAGAAAATGCAAACTTTAGTCTATATGGTAGTTTTACATCGTTCGGTGGTCGTACCTCACGTAATACTGGGCTAAATATAATAGAATATGATCATAAAGCACTGCATAAAGACAGCAATCGTTCATTGTTTCTTTTTAATTTAATAAAACAAACGTTTATTTTAAAACAGAAATGATAAATCTTACTCTGAGAGTGGGTTTCATACCGTGGCTCTTTTAAAAATAAACGATTATTTGATTCAAGAAAACTGTCTAGTCTGCATAAGCAAGATCGTTTTCGGCTAGACAGTCTACTTTTCCAGCCGAATATAATTAAATAAGACTTTGAAAATATGGATTTAATTTTTTAGTGCCCTTAATATATACCTACAGGGAGAAAATAAAGCGTACATTTCTAAGGTAACCAAATTTTTAACTATGTGGTAATCTTAACCCATTCGCTGTCCTGTGATAGACACAATAGAAAATCTATTGTTATGTATCATATGTGATTCATCGGACAGGGAACCTGATAACCTATTGAGCGGTTTTACATTATTCCATTCTAACAATTCATAGGTTATATGAGAAAAATTTTGACATTGAAATTTAAGGGTTTTAATGTTATGAACTTATAGCAGTAACCGAACCAGTAAGTGTCAGAACCGGTCACCGCAGACATAGATGTCTTTTATATTAAGTGGGACCTTAAAACATAGTTAAATAAATGTCGATGCAATACAATTTAGTAGAAGACTAAGCATGTATGTATAAATATATTAATGTTTCTTACTACCGTCTTGCATAAGCTATACATGCATACAGGGTGTCAGGTAATTAATGGATAACCTTGAAATGTCTTATAGTAGAACTGAAGGCCGTTTAGAAAAAATGCAAAAATATTTATAAAAAAATAAAAAATAAATATTAAAAAGTGCAAGCTATATTAGCATAGCTTCCTTTTTCTGTCTATCTATTAGCATAATTAGTGTTTAATAATAAAACAACAAAAAACCGATGGGTTTCATTCATTTATGGTCGTCGTATACAAGAAAGTTATAGATGGTAATTTATAAAAAAACACATATCTCAGGTAGTAGTTAGGATAGATATTTTTTCATTTTTTTTTATGAACGGCTATCAATGCCAGTATAAGACATTTCCAGGTTATCCATTAATTACCGGACACCCTGTATAGCTTAAGATACAAACATAGCACAAGGTAAGATCTAAATTCAAACACTTCACCTTGATAGAATCACATGCATGCGTTAGGATTAAGGCTGAACATTGTCGTACATTAACTGTGAGTAATTGCAAGCTTAGCGACAGCTTGCGGTCCGGTACCGTCACGCTTCAGCCCGACGAGCAGTTACAGCGGTCACAACCCGTGTGCGAGTTACAAACAGGAAAAACTGTTCGTTATTAGTTTTGTTGTTTGACAATAATTGGTGGCTAATACTGTCCGCTTGAGGGCAAATCAAATAGTTTCCGTGCAGCTTTTTGTGTGAACAAACAATGTTCGTTTGCTGAAGCACGAATGTTATTTTGGCCGTAGGTTTTAGTAGTTTTTCGTAATATTACGGATGCATACAATTAGAATTCCTTTTTTTGTATGAAATTAATAAAACTTAACTTTACTCGGTTAGTAGATTATCCTCGGGATCGCAACTTTCACATAAGTGTGATGGTACACAATATTACAGAAAAGTATAGACGTGAAAATATTATTTTAACATTTTATCAGCTTAAAAACAAAAACTGAACTGTATACCTCTTACAACAGTTTTATTAAAATATTAACGTGGCCAAATTTAATTTATTGCATAGTCGAGTCGAGTCTCAATTTTTACATATTTACTATTCAATGAAAATATTTGGAATAAATATTATTGTCTGAAATTAATTATATTTACAGTTTCACAAAGTTAGCATATTTTAGTCCATAAATATAATAAAATGAATATGGCTTTATACTGTACATATCGCAATGTTAAGATTATTTACTTCAAAAATAAAAGTCGTTTTATATTTTAAGATTCGAATCTTGTTAGAAATGTTGGTATTTGTTAAGTCTTACTATCAATTTAGTAAACATAACTTAGTCGAGATAGTACCTACAGGCAAATTAACAATTATTCACCAAACATAACATTCGACGCCTTGTGTACATCTTAGCAATCTGAAATCAATTGCCTATATACACTGTTGATACCTGATACCTAATAGGGCGTATCAATTGTCTTATATACCATCAAAGCCTGATAGCAGCCTTAAGACATTATGACCTATAATAGCTCAGAGCTAATTCCTAGTATATGCCTAGATATATATGTATTGTTACACCGTATGTTGGTGATCCTATTAACTGACCTTGCGTATTTGTGGCTTCCACATTTACTTTATGGGGTCATTGAATCCTGTTAACAAGATGGTTTGTGGTTAATGTTGTTGTCTATAGGTCAGTCCTTAGTGTTAGTTCATAAACAACAGTTACAGCGCCAATGGGATATCTACATGGCTGTGTTATGGTATACCATTAAGCAAATGTCTAAAGTGGAAGTTTACATGAATATTAAATGCTTAATATGTGATAAAGATGTATAACACCTACATTTTAGTTACTATATATTATGTACCACTTATCCCCCATATTATGGGAACCTAAACTTTTTTTTGCACACGTTACATCGAGCCCTATTATGCGTGAGTCTTTAAAATATACAATTTTATTAATAGACTCAAATAACACTCAGTTTCCGAATAATAATATTTGGATCGCATTATAATTGCCCCGTGTGGAATTCAAATCTAAACCACTCAGCGTGGCGGAAATGTGCAATCATGCCCCATCTTTTACTTATTATATTTGTTAGGGAAAGTATACACATACACAAACCTGAATATCTCGAAGCGGTAGACTAAGGCGTATATGGAACTTCACATATTTTCCCCAATTATGCTTTACGCCCTATATAAAAGGACACTAGGCTACTATCATCTACCGGGTTATTCCAAACACCTACTATTGAGAATTACCTATCAGAATAACCCAATATAAATTTATAATAATAATAATAAATGTGTTTTTTTAATAATTATATATTTAAAAATATAATTATTATTGTAAATTTAGAAAATAAAGAGAATAATAATAATAAAATCTTTATTTGCACATAAAACATAGCACAGTTAATATATCTTAAACAAATAAAAAATGTACATATTTAATTTACAATTTAAATATAGAGTGTACAATGATGTCTGGACTAGTATAAACTGTGTGACAGACACTAACGCCCTCTCAACATCGATTTTTTATACTTAAGACATTGTGTTGTACAATTAATTAATTTAAGGTATGTATCTTTTATCACAATAACTTTGATCGAACCCGTTATCAAACCTTAAGATCGTATGCAAACATAGGCACAAACTTATGTATATCATAGAAACCAACGCCGCAGTCAAGTTTATTAAATAAAAATGGCAATAAAAACTGAACCTAAAACGATCAAGTGCTATTGCGAACAAGTCGCTTGATTCGATTCATTAAACGTAGGAAGTTTAATAAACGATGGAAAAAAGGATTGAGAGCGATATAAACTCTTGTGACAGAATATGCCATTCAATATTTTAATATCAAAGTATCATTTTGTCATGTAACAAGAGCATTTATTCAATCTACCAGTTCATATTTAGCACCGGAGCTGTAAATGTTTTAAAATAAAATGGGCGCTATTGTAAATTTTCAAATGTGCATATTGCCATACTAGAATTTGATGTTGTGCCGTATTTTAAACAATAAAATGGTGGGTTTTTATTTATATATATTTAGTTACTTAATGGATTTATTTTTGTTTAATGTATAAAGCCGGACAATAGCATCAATGTAAATATGCTTCCACATAGAAAAAGTAGTTATTGCAAATTAACCCTGCAACTATGTAGATACTTATTCTATATTATTTAAAGTACGCTGTATTCTCAAGTTCTAGCTGTAACGACTCAAATTATTATCAAAATCGATTTAGTTGTTTTATGTAATAAATTTACTTTTGTATTTATTACAGGTAATAACTACTAGAATTGTATAATGCTTATTGCTTCATATATAATATACGTTATAGTATGTGTTATACAAATTAAATACAGATTGCAATGAAATAATGATGTGTAATCATATACCATTCTCTTTGATTCAGTCCATTCCGGGTAGAAAATGTGATTAAATAAAACAAAGCATGTGTCCTGGCAACAAACCCTAACAGATAGATATGCACTTTTAACTACAATATTTATACTAAACATAAACAAGAAGAGTATTTACTCGTATTAAGTAACGTCCCTTAATTATTTGAAATTCAACTTTAATACGTGTTGTGTACTTCCTGCCATTTATTTCAATTTTTGAAAAGTATAAAGTTATATTTGGTTTTTTTGAGACTGGAACAAAATTCATTGTTGATCGTTATGTAAATTTTAGATTGCACAATATTTTAACACAAGAGTAAATCGAACGAATTTATAGTGAATTAGAAAATCAACACACATTGCTAATTCCTCGCATAGAATAAAACTTTATCTAAAATGCGGGCATTGACACACACTCGACGGGATGTCAAACTGATGCGGGAGAGAAAATAATTACAAAGCAGTTTAAACTAAGTATTTTGGTAGATTATTTTTACTTTCATTGCTGTATTTAGTTGTGTATAGTTGGTCAAATCTGAGTGGCTAGAGAAATCAAAATATCAAAAGAAAAATCATAAATCATTTAGGTCACAAAGTAACATTTATGAACGTCAAATTATATGGGTTAGTGAGTTTATTAAGTTACTGAAGCTACATTTAGGTTAGTTGCTATATTTTTTTAAGTTTATCGTAAATACGTCATGGTTTTATACAATACTAGGTAACGGGTCTTATTAAGTACCTATGTACAAATCGCGAAAGTCTAAACAGGTTTATGTCATGTTTTTATAATACTAAGTTGTGATATAAGGGAACATCCTTTGATAGCCACCTGTAATACCAAAGAAAACATCGGTGGGTTACCGAGCCTTCTGAAAAGAAGGCATTGTACTGCCTTCCAGAAATCATACATCTTGTACTAAGCTAGATAGATCCGTTAAGTAGTCAGCAAAATGATAGCAATTTTTTTCAAATTCGTCCAGCTGTATATGCGTGATTGGGTAACAAACTTCCAAAAATCTTCACCTATTTCACAATAACAATATTAGCAGAAAGTAGGATTAACAACTACATCCAATACTATGGTAGGATAGTTTAAATGACACCGGGAAAATCCCTACGATACGACAAAAAAATATTTTTTACGGTATCGAACGACTAGTTAGCTAAATGTTTCTGAATCGAGCCACTGATTAGAAAACGTTCCCGTGAATTTCCTCTTCCGGCTGCCCTATATCCTTACCAACAAAAATACATCAATGTTGTATGAAATAGAAAAGGGCGATTATATAATATATAATACTCATGTCTGTTTGCCGGAGGGTAGTCAGACACAACGGATTTCACCTTGCTATAATGATCCTAGCATATGTTTCCTGATTCAATTACTCTCATTGCATTATTTATACACGCTCGTCGTTTAACGAAATATCATTAAAATATTAAATAGCTACAACATTACATTATAATCCGCATTGGTAATTTGTTTAGATACGACTGTCATTTTATTATTATTACAACATTTTCATTAAGTATATGGGTTCGGCTGAACCACAGCAGGCTCACTGTAATAAATCATTTTTCAACGTATATGCCATAGAAGCGACCACATAACTACTGAATAATTAATGGGGTCCATGGCGCGACCCATATGCGAATGACATTGACGGCGGAGGGTGATCCCGTTCCCAACCCAACTTAAATAAGTCATGACGAACATTAAAGCACTTGAAAATTGGGTTTTGAGAGATAGAACTTTGCTTTCAAGCTAATGAAAGAAATTAGTAGATATAAGTCTAAAATATAAAAGGTTTTAAATCAATTAGTTGTTGGTCTTTTGGCATCGGTGTAAACAGCTCTGAAGCCCGGTTCCTGTATCAAAAAACGAGCTGTTAGCTGAGCAACGGACAGTTGATGAATGAATGTTGACATATTTTTCATTGAATATGTGTCAAAATTAACTGTTCGTAGGTAACACAACTCGTTTCTTGAATGTTCTCATATATTCGGCCTTCAATCGCGCTTTTTTGTTTCATAAAGTTTCGACTTGCTTTTCGTCACAGTGCGAGTTCAGCGGCTATTTTAAAAAGTGCATTTATGACAACAGCCGA
Source organism: Catocala nupta (assembly GCA_963675205.1). Lineage (NCBI taxonomy): Eukaryota > Metazoa > Arthropoda > Insecta > Lepidoptera > Erebidae > Catocala > Catocala nupta. Next base: position 16,620,076 of record OY776082.1, read on the forward strand.
GTTCCAGAATGAATACCAGCGGTAGCTTAATTGCGTTTGGAGTTTTTGAAAGGATATTTTTATGTACACGATGCAGGTAACACGCAATTTAAGGCACTTGTGCGGATTGTATGCTTTAAGTGAATTAAGCGATCGTCGCCAGTTAAAAAAATATAAATGGTATGATAATTCATGCATGTAGCTCGGACAAAAGCTTGCGTCATTTACAAATATCTTCAGTGACATCATAAGCTTCTAATTACATAAGCCCTAAAAATATTTGAAACGTGAGCAAATGTATGTCTGGAAACAAAACTTATGGCGATATACAAGTCTTTATCTCCATTTCAAAAGAGCTGGGAATATCTCGTAAAGGCCCGCAGTTTGAAGGACTGGAAGGTATCTATCGCGCATGATATTCGGTCAACAGTGACCATAAATTTAGCCACTGACCAGTCGATCTGGGTTGGTTGATTGTAAGGCGTGTCTACCCAGCTTGGGTTTTCCGTCACTATGCACCCAGGGAAGTGTGTTTCGAGTAGTAACTGACTTATTTCACTGTCTGAAATCGCATAGGTACCATCTTGTTTTCTAATGGCGCCTAGGGTTCTGTTGCTGTTTTGCGATAGGACTTTTTCCACCCTGGCTGCTTCATTAGTGGTGTCAATGTTGCAACAGAAATGTCGCCAAGGTTCAACTCTGCGGTATCTTATGCGTTTCTTGTTGTGGTATTGAGCTTGTTTGTATCGCTACCAATCTTCTTTAGTGCCGGTGTTTTTAGCTCAGTTGAACAGTTTCCTCAGATTGAGTCTGAGTTTCTCCAGCTCTGGTTCCCATCATTAGGACTTACTTGCAACTGGTGATTGTGTAGGGGGACAGGCTTGTTGGTAATTTTGTTGGATGCATTTGATAAGTATGTTAGTGTTGTGGTCTATGTTGTCAGTGCTGGTAGTCACTAGTCTTTAAAACAGATTTTATCTACCTCGTGTTGGAGAAGGGACCTTGGCATCTGGTCCAGCTTCGCGCGCTTCGGCCCATGTCTCGGTGACAGCATATCATTCGGGCGGTCTCTCTTTGCCTTTACAGGCAGATGGGACACACCCGCTGTGTCCGGACGTGACGGGCGATTCACGTCAATGCATGGTCCGCGTTACCGAGGCTCACGTTTACGAAGCGGGCCTGTTTTAGTGGCGGCTGAGTGAGCCGGCTCTGCCTCGTTACCAGCCATGACCGGATCTGCAAAATGGGCTGTCCCCGACGTCGATCCAACCTTTGCGTCGCGTTATTCAGTCAGAGGTTCGGTATCCGTCATCATAGGGTCGCTGCTCCATGACTGAATGGTTCCCGCGTGCCTGTTTTGGCATCCACGTTCCCCTTGCGTGTCGCGTTCGGTTGAAAGTTTCGTACGAGTCAAACTCATAGTGTCACCGGTCCCAGCTGGGTCGACTGACTGAGCGTTGCCCTCGGTCGCATTGGTCCTACTCGTTGGCTGCGCATCCAGCGGTGCGTGCGCTGACGTAATCGGTTCGCTTCCTTCTGGTTGCGCAGCAGTAGCTTTTCCAAGCCGATTGCGTCAGTTGCGCCGGTTGCGGTTACCACCTTGTTTGTCTACTCCTGTGCTTGCGTGCTTCGCGGAGCTGACGTTCGTATTTTCTGCGTACGTCGCCTCGAAGTGGTGCAATGCTCCAGGAGGAGTTTGAAATGATTTCTGCGCTGGGCATGGCGATGGCCAGCTCGCGCAGATGTATTGGGGTCTATGATCCATTGCTCTCCCCAGAATACGTGGAGCAGCCTGATCCCGTAGGGTCAGGGAGGGATTCTCCAGCGTTGCACGCTGGTACCGTCCTGAGGTAGTTTCTTCGTGTTGGTCACGATAGTCCACCATGCACCAGACTTGCACTCTCCCCTAAGACCATTTGCCAGACTCTGTACCTGACTAAGGTGCAGAGAATGGAAGTATGTCTAAGTCACTTAATTAAATTAAAACAGAATAAAGTGGTGAGTTGGAACTTCTTCCGCCTAAAACCTCTGGTTCTACCTACCTACCTCTGGTATTGCAATTGCTGCAAGCGCAAGTAGGCTACGGTAACCACATACAGTCAGGCCTATGTTAATTTTCCATCTCATAGTTAAAAAGTCTCTTGAAGACATAAACTGAATGAGAAATCAAAATATTTTTCATATAAGGATCAAACAATATTTTCCTAAGAAGCCAGTTATGTTAAAATGCGGGCAACATTTGTATACGTTAACTTCTGATGAAGCGATCCAGAAAGGTTTATATGGTCTTCATTATCAGATGGCCATATAAACTCTAGATTACCATAAGAATATAAAACTGAAGAGAACAAAGTAACGTCGGAGCACTCAGTAGTTCATAAATAAGTTGTAAATCTCGAATACCGTGACCCGAATTTTTCGCACAATTTGTATGCGTTATAAAATAACAGATTGTTATTGATTCACGAAACTCAGAATAAAATGTGCAGCCAGGTTCGTCCACTGCCATCTTTTTAGAAGAACTAGTTCTGGTGTATACCGTTCGCTAAACCTGCTGATTGCAAATGGAGCAGAGTAGAGGTCTTTTGCACTCATACGTTGCTAGTTATGTTATAGCTTACACATAAGGCAAATGCTACATGCTCAATATCTCTAAGAGCAATTTTATCGTGACGCTGGATCCATTTTAAAATTGATTAGTCATGTTAGTAACATAAATTGATTTTAAAGGTTCACTTTGGTTTTCCATGCTCTTTTGCCTATGTTTTGGCAATAAGTATAACGAGACTCAGATGGTGTTATAGTATGTTTAATTTCAGTAAAAGTAAAGCTTATATACTAGTGTGGCGCGTGTATACATTTGCGTGCGTGTGCATTTTAACTTATCTTAAGATGTGCTCTATCGGAATACGTGTAATAATGTAGTCGCTACACTCTTAATAATCTCATGTTAAATATCTTGATTATAAATTGAGTGATATTCGCAAATAATATTCAAAAGCATATATATATCACAAAATAAAAGAAATACAGTCACCCACACAGAGCTGGGTAACCTCACACAGACCTGCCTGGTATACTTAGCCATATAAGACGAAAGCGAATCTATTTGCTAATTATTCAGAACCCAAAAAAAATACCCGATCCGGGGCTTATCCTTGATTAGTGTTTACGTTGCCATTGCCATTCATACTATTAAAAAATATCGTATAAATAACCTTTATTTCTCAACATAAAGTACAACATTTTTGATAGATATATCAAATTTTCCTCATAATGAGTTTGAAACCCGGCTTCTACATTTAAGAAACGAGTCGTTTAAGTTACGGACAATTTAATTATCACATTATTTTCTAGAGTATATATCAAAAATCAACTGTACAGAAATCGGGCATGTATCAATAAGTCTTCGTTTGTTTCTAATTTCGAATCTATTATAGCCCAGAATAACGGCACTTTTCAAATCAAATCAATCTTTACCTTAACAATCGGAAGAAAAATACTTTCGGCTCATCAGATTAGAAGATGTATTTACAGATATTTGTTTCCGTCGAAGTAGATTGCTATTGGCGACAGTGAGATATTATCCTTTCTTGTTAAATTATATTATCAATTATTTTCGGTTCAATGGACCGCGCTTCTTTTGTGCTGTTGCCTTGACGAAACGATACGGACGATCTAAATACACCTTCTGTATATTGATCTCTTTGTTCTCTTTTAGTTGTCATTCTGCATAAAACGGACGTATCAAAGAGACTTCATCAACAATATCGCTACAATAATCAGTGCACAGTTTATATACATACATACTTTTATCTATACATAATTGTAGTCTAAATCCATAGATCCATTTAATCGACAAATCAAACTCAAGTTTAGGGTCTACCTAAAACTTGACTTGATTTGTAGTGTTGATGTTACAACTACATAAAAGTAGTATTCAAATATAGTTGTATAATTGTATTCTCCAATTTCATATTTTACTACCCTTGCTTTTTTCTATTTTCTGTTATTAATGTAGATTTAGCTCTACAAAATATCTTAAATATTTTGGATTTAGATGAGCCTGCCTATGCCAATTATTAAGAAAATACATTGGTATAAGTCAGCTCATAATTATGGCAAAGTACCATCTCATAGGAAATCGGTGATTTTTTAGAGTTTATACTGCGTTTCGCCCGGTGAGTAAGCGTTACGGAGGATCACATACCTATCTGGCAATGCGCCAGGCAGGTATGTGATCCTCCTTACGGTAAGGTGACTTCTTAAACTATCATTTATTGCGTCTTTTACGCGAGATTGATTTAAGAATAATAATTTGTATCAATCTTGTTTATTTACATAATACTAGATTTTGCCCGCGGTTTCACTCGCGTAAGTTCCGTTGTCATGAGAATATCGGGATAAAAAGCCCATGTGTGAATCCAGGTCTCCAGCTATCCACATACCAAGTTTCATCGCAATCGGTTCAGTAGATTTTACGTGAAAGAGTAACAAACATCCATACATCCTCACAAACTTTCACATTTATAATATTAGTATAGATTGCAGGGCATGGGCATCTAAATTACAGGAATAAGGCTACTTGCCTCTACAATAAATCCTAACTAATATTATAAATGCGGATGTAAGTCTGTTTGTTACGCTTTTACGCCTTAACTACGTAATGAAATTTTGCATACACGTTGCCTGGGGCACAGAAAAAGATTAAGAACCAGGAGCTATGATAAAGTGTTTTATATTATTATGAGATATAGACTAGCACATTTCTCATGATATTTTCCGTCACCATGCTTAATTCAACAATATGATTCCAAAACCAAGAGGTGTAGGTATGGCGTTGTTCGAGAATGGAGATCTCAGGCTATAGTACAAATTACTAGAATAATCGAGTATTAACACTATGCATACGTCACAGTACGCATCAAACACGTGTCACATTTCACATAGATTATGACATCTGAATTAAATCTCGAACAAACACAAATTGATTGATCAGTTGATTGTGCAATCAGTATGACAAATCAGCCGCACACTGATTATCATTCATGGAACACATAATTTTGCGGTTGATATTGAACGGGGCAACATTCGACGTCACATTAATCGCTAGATTACCGATACAAATTATATTTGATTAGCCCTCAGGATTACAATGTTGTTGGTTTAATAGTCAGTTAGTTATTGATCGGAATCGATGAATGAAAAATGTGTAGTAATTATAGAGGTCAATTCTTGTGTTATTGTTTACACGGATGAGCCATTAGTTATAGTCGCGACTGCCAGTGTTTCGAAAGTTATGGGCTCGATATCCACACATATAACATTTTAAGATCCATGAACAGTTATTCTGAGTTTGGTTGTTCTTGGTAGTCAGAAAGATACCTCAAACTACAAACACCATTTTTAAAGCTATTTAAAGTTCTCGTAGTATCGACTAGTATAGGTTAGGTTAGATTAGAAACAGTATTTTTTTCTCAACGAATGGTACTCTATATCCTTTCTGTTTCCCTGGAAAAGAGTATGCGAAATTTCAAAATAATCATTCGAGTGACATAATATTGTCTTCTGTTTACGTGAATGTTATTCATTGAAATTAAACTACTGTATACGGATTTTATCGCGTTGTTTATTTAACACTTTATTACATAATTTAGAAACTGTTCCACTACTGTATTACTATTAAATTTTACTAATTTTAAGCTAATTAAATTATTAAAACTATTGATATTTAAGTTGCCACTTTCCCCGACGTTTCGGTTGCTTTTCAGCAGCCATTAATTAAAATTAATAAAGTTTAACAGTAATACAGTAGTGTAACAGTTTCTAAATTATGTAATAAAGTGGTAAATAAACAACGCGATAAAATCCGTATACAGTATTTTAACTTCAATCATTCGAGTGTTTATAGATGAAAGTGCAACAAACAAACTCCCGTTTGCTTTAATAATATTAAGTTAGGCTTCTTTGTTTATCGGTTTAATGAACCTAATTTCTGGAAAATGATTTATTGAAAGTACTTCTAAAGAAATTTCTATACTATATACGTACTTTATAGTTAACGTATAGCACGCGTAAAGAAATTTGTATGCTACACGTTAACGGGTTTACGGCATCGCTCACAGTTTCCTTGGAACCTACAACTGAAAAATAAGTATCTATACGCTACTAGCTTAATTTAATTTCTACTTGTAGTATATTCTTATGCAGATACTTAAGGATATATTCTTATCCTTTTACAAGTAGAGAACCGCGACGCGAGTGCTACTCGCCTTCGGAAACGGCTAAGAAAATATAATTTATCTATATATTAATACGTGAAGCAAAATCTTTGTAACCCTTTTTACGAAAATTGCGCGGATGAAGTAGTATGAAATTTGGCACAGTTAAAGTTTATATGGAGAAGAAGGGGTGAATCCTAATATTTTTATAAAATATGCATCAGAAATACATTAAATAAAAAAAAGCACTACACGCACACAACCATGCATTTTAACACAAGCAGTCGAATCGCGTTCTTAGTATTTCGGCATTGTTCGGTTGACTTCGTAGAATGCTTCGTAACTATGGTTACATACATATGTATGTGGAGTAGTTGACTAAATGAAATGTGATTATAAGGGTATTAAGTTATAGACAATAAAACTTTAATAACGATCAAATTTAAATTTTAATTAAATTATTGGTGAATTTCGACCACTAGGCGACCGCTAGTAATAATTAATAGCAATATTTACTATAGCACAGCAAACATGAAGTTTGAAATACTTAAACAATATTAAAAAAGAAATAGTGTGCACGAATCTCCTAAACTATGCTTAAAATAGCACCTTATACATGGGCATTAAGATTCAAAATCATTTGACGTTAAGCATAGTATCTACTAAGCAACTTCAATTCATTTAGCGGCTGGTAGATAACTTCTAACAAACGAACGAAACCTCCTCACTATAATGCCTAGAGCAGACACAAGACTAAGAGATATCGGTGAGAAGAAATATCGTTGGGTAGAAGTCGACAAGCTACTTCGGTGTAATATTTATCACTTTCATTTGTTATTTTGAGCCTACAATTCGTCCCATTGCTGGGCAACGGTCTCCCCTTTTCTTGTCTGAGATCTCTATCTTGTTTTACTGGCGAAACGGTCCAAAACCTTCGCGTCATTTACGACGTCTAGTTTGACATCTTTATTTAGTATCTATAGAACAGACAAAAGATACCTGGTAAAAAAGATTCTTTATCTCTGAGGTTATCAAACTTAATTATATACATATATATATAAATACATGGCTTAATATATATTGTATGCTTTGACAATTTAAATCGAATTTTACTGCGTAATTTTCTGACTGTACTGATGGGCTAATCATTAAGTGCTCACTTTAAGCGATGCGTTACGTCACGTTTTTGTGACCAAGTCAAGCCTGGGAGCTTCTTTGTACCCATGACTTGAAAGGTTGTTCCTGAAGTTCTTTGTAACAAAAAATTAGAATGTTGTGGCAAGTGCAGAGAATTTCGTTATTATTCTGAGAAAATTTATAGATCAAAATAATTTTAGACTACTTGAAGCGTATGCTCAGTAATTATCTGTAGGTATAGTTTATAGGCAAGATGGTGGCCTCATTAATTATTTATAGACAGTACCGTCGACGTTTGACGTCTGTAGCCCTCAAGAAGGCGCGCCTTTTTATATTGCACAGATTGGCGCGCGGGAGCTGTTTGCTCACACTGTTTGAACTGTTATTTTTAATTAATTTTTTCATATTTGTGAATTAAAATCAATTGAAATAACAAAAACAACATTTAGTTAATTCAAAATATATGTTTTTATTTAAATTAATTAACATAAACTTAACATACTTCATCAAAAAAAAAAAAGTTTAGAACTTTGGTCCAACGCTATGATACATTTTTACCAAAAGAACTATAAAATCAACAAAAGTAATTATATTTTTTTTTCTATTCTTCCATAAAATTTTGACTTGTGTGCGTCTCGTAACATGATTGACACATGAATGTGACATGCTCACTGCAGAGTAATTTCTAGCATGAAGTGCATGCTTTTTTAGACCTCCTATTTTTCTTCTAGGGCATATTGCACAAAAGCCGCTAGTGCCAGGCTCAACAAACCGCTGCATTATAAATCTAAGATCAAATGATATATTTTGCATGCAAATTCGACGTGAAATATGTGGTTTTACCAACTCTAAGGCCACTTGTTTTAGGAATAGACACCGTTCAATTAATTTATTTGTGTTGAATTTATATATTATTTGCGCATTAATTCCGGTAATATTCAAAATAGAGAAAAATAAACTCATTGGCCACCTGGATGTGATTTTTGCAATAGAATAAGTTTCTTTTTTCTGATCAACACTATCCACTCCACCCTTAGTATGATTATAAAATGTAACAATTTGTGGTTTAGCTTCAGCCCCTATCGTCTCATCTATTTTATCGTCACGATACCACAAGGACAACTTTTTGTGTCCTCTTTTTTGGCACACAGGATACTATCGTCATATTTTCACCAAATCCTAACGTCGAGCTAGGCCAATGCCTAGCTCGATGTTTGGATTTGGGGAAAAGAACTTGTAAACAGCATAACATTAACAGCATATATCTCCAAAATATATCAAAATTTTGGATTTGGAGAAAGTGAAAAGAACAAGAAAGAGATTCCTTCATTATTTTTGACGACCAAAGATATACCAATGTTTATCTTTGGTCGTCAAAAATAATGAAGGAATCTCTTTCTTGTTTTTTCGCACCGTTCCAACAGCAGTGGTTCTATATGTATTTTTCAATTCATCAAATAACGGTACAGACGTAAAATAATTGTCCATAATTAAATTTCTTCACGTATTCAATATACTAGGACGTGCTATTCTTTTGACAACGTCAGCAGCGGTGTTGCTCAAATTGTATGGTCCTGTTGGTTGTTTGCATATATCTCCAAATTATTTGTATAAAATGTTTTGGAATCAACAAGTGCGTAGATTTTAATTGCATATTTTGCTGGTTTATTGGCGATAAACTTACAACGTCCCCTAAATGACTCCAACATCTCATCAATTGTGCAGTATATTCTCCGGGTGTATAGTTTTAATTACAGTGTGCAACAAAACTTTCAAATATTTCTCTGATAGGTGCTAAATTATCTTTTTGTTTTCTATCATCACGAGTATCGATATTATCAAAACGTAGTACTCGTAATAAAAACAAAAATCTTTTTATAGATATTGTTGATCTAAAGAAGTCACACGTTGTACCATCATCAAGCCACATTTATTTTACATTCAAATGACTTAGCTTCTTTATTCCTGCCATATATAACACTCCAATTAGTGCTTTTATTTCAACTTGATCTGTTAGCTTACAATCTCGCTCACGAGAGAACTTTTCTTGTAATTTTCTAATTTATATGTTTGTATACGCAACTATTTTATCTATCATTCCGTCATCTACAAACATTGAAACACACTGCAAGGGTTCTTTTGCATCCTTGGCTACACGTTTAACTCCCGGTAAATGGATAACTATATTACAGCTCCTGGTTCGTCGTTCACATCTAAAAACAAAAAATAATTTCTCTAGATATCTATTTAATATATAATCTAAATATATATTCATAAACATTTAAATAAAAAATATAATGTTACATGTAACATAATAAATAAATAACGATTTAAGATCTTGACAAAAAAATACTTACGTGGTTAGGCGCTTGATGAGCGAAATGCCGCCAAACGCTGCACAGTTGACACAAGTACTCTGATGCGTAGTCGCAGCGGCACTGAGTCGCGCGAAAGTTGCATCGGGGGTGAGGGGGAGAATTATTGGGAAGGTATATAGACACTCGGGACTCCAAAATGTCAGTAAGATCGAAAAAAAAACGAAATAAATCTTTGCGTGAGCAAAATGCTTATTGCGCGCCTTCTCAAGAGGTAGGGAATAAAAACGTATGTTATCTTAATTCTTGTATTATTGTTCATAATTTTATCTTTGTAACAGTTTTCGTACAGTGGTGTTCGTAACTTAAAGACAGCAAAGCGTTTTGCGATGCAAAAAAATTATCGTCTTGAACATGAGCTGTTGACTCATGATGTTTGCAAAGTAAAAGGAAGCATTTCTTTATACCCAGTCGTATCTTATTTCATATATTCTGTCTTTACATACAACGCGCTATCACACCAGTTAGATTACCGACACAAATAATGATTATGAAACTAGTAATAGGGAGCAGCTTTCTCGACGCTTATCTAAACTCTGATACTAATAATAACCTAATAGAATGCACCATAACACTTTGTCCGACCAGTTAGTCGAAATATCACGGCAAACCATCATACACATATACTAACGCAAGCTTATGCTAAGAGATGTATATATAACTAATAATAAAGTTCTACGGAAACCATATCAGGATAATCTGTGTGCCAATTTCCAAAATCTTTTGTAAAGTGATCGGGAGTAAGTTTCTACCTCTATTCTCATATAATTTTAAAATGTACCTAATTTATAAACATAATTTAATATGCCCTATACGTTTTCCTTTTGTATGTATGTAGCAGAACTACATTTATTGTATTTTTGTTGTAATGTTAAGCATTTGCATCACTTGTATCGGATGACCAACTGAAAACCAGCGCTGGTGCACTCAATTTGGGTGCCCAGCTAATGCTGAGGTGGGGACCCTTTTCGGCGAGGGCATACACATTTTTTTTTATCATGTATAATACTTTTTTTTTTATTTTGTTTTAATTAATTGTGTGTGCTCTGTACGAAATAAACATGATTTCTTTAATTCTTCTTGATACGCTTGATCGACATTCAAACATCCAAACGTTTTTTCGAGAAACATTACATGTGTAATATTTCAGCCCTTTGAAAGCATTGAACATGCAATACTCAGCATATTGGTAGTGATGAAGAGATCACTTAAACAATTCCGTCGTTTGTGCATTCAAACTGCTTGTACTAAGACAATAGATATCACTGACCATATCAGTGCATGCAATGTGATCTTACGAGCTGTCACAAACACAAGCGCATACAATCGGACACACAGTTTATTATATCGGCTTTGACATCTCAATATATCGAATTTAATGGTATCTCAGAAGCAAGGCATTGCATGTTCTTGGAGGAGATTAATGGTTTGCTTGGATTTCGAGAGACCCTTTGTGATATCAACTTGCAAGTTAATGGGATAAATAATGCTTATGGGTGATATTCGACGAATTACTTTGAAAGACAAAATTACGTTCATTGTTTTTGTTTAAACAAATTAAAATATGGTAGCAAAATTAATAAATCTTGGTTTTAACGGTTTACACATATTATACGCATAATGTTCATGACAACCGTAGTCAGAATATAAAAAATTACTACTTATTATGTTGACTGCCTGATATGAAGCAGTTAATAAATTTACCACCTGCTTGCCAATATAAAGATTTTTATTGGAAATACTAAATCATTGTAAACCAGGCGATTATACACTACAGGCAATTGTCTTTTTACATCCGCAATAATACGAATTAAAAAAAATTGCATATATTTGGCGGCCTCGGTGACGTAGTGGTTAGTATATCCGACTGCCACGCCTAAAGATCGCGGGTTCGATTCCCGCACAAGTCAAACATTTGTGTGCATGAACATGGATGATTGTCTTAGTCTGGGTGTTTTTTTATTTAATATGTATTTACAAAAAAAGGTATATACATATGTATGTTTATCCATTGTCTAGTACCCACAGTACGAGCCCTGCTTAGTTTGGGCTAGATGGTGTTGTATGTATGTGGTAGAATAATATTATTATTTGTTTCTCTTTCACGGGTATTTTTCTAATACGTTAGGAAAATACCCGGACCTTTGGGAGGCTTTCACGGGGATATAGGTCCAACATGTAGAGGCCCTTTGAGAGTTTTAGTTTAAAGTGAGATGGAACACTTACTGAGACATTACCCGCGGCAGGTGTAGGAGACTATTGCTACATATTGAATCTAATTATTATTTAATGCAGACTATAGTTAAAAAACGGCGTCTGCCTGATATACTATCTCAGTACAAAGTCAGAATGGCCGACGGTGACTCGCTGATTCACTAGATGGAACCCCTGAATAGTCGCCATAGACATACAGGCCTTAAAAGCAGCAGGAGGCAACACCGGTGCAAGCGGCTAAGGGGTGTCGAGCGGTGCAGCGCCGGTTTCACCATCACTGGTCTCGTGAAAACAGAAACCCAGAGCGGGTTTACCTGTAGTTATGCCCTTGAAAATAACACTTCCACCCCCAAGCCTCCCTCTGACCAGCCGACCAAGGCAAAGCAAACCAGAATTGAGAGTTCTACTGGCGCTCTTGAAGTTCCACCCCAGCCAACCAGTGAAGGCAAGGCGGGGACCAGCAGGCATTCAGGACCGCAATGTCGCCACTTACGTTCAGCTCGCCATAAGCTGCCCTGCGGATTGTGCGCTTTTTATGTTTATATCACAAAGTGAAGGTAATATTTTAAAAGCTAAAGTACTATGCCCTCCAAGATTACGTTAGTCTCATGATGAGATAACGACTGCCCCAGAGGGGTATTATTATTATTATTATATTGTTTTAATACAATTAAAATTAAATAAATAATCGTTTTTTGTTTGCTCAGTATACAAATAACGTGCTCAGCATAAGTCAGAAAAGTGCTCATTGTAATGTTAAATATTTATTTAATTTAGAAATAAATCTTACTAGCTTTAACTGGTATCTTCATTCTCGGTTTTCTATTTATGTAAAGAGAAGCACAATTATAAATACTTTTTCTAGAGACCGAGCTCGACGCATCGGTTCAATGGTTTATCCGTGAAAATATAACGAACAACATAGTTACTTTCGCATTTATAATATTGGCATGAATTACGTGTTTCTATGAAATAGGAGACACAAAAACGTATATCATTATGTAAAAATGACAAGAATGTAACTTAAGTCATACTGAGTTAAGCTCGCCTTTTTTTGCGAGTATATTATAAATATTTATAAAAATAAAATAATTACAATGAGACAGCTTAAGCGGTAAGCCATTGAACATGCGATAGCGAGGTCGTGAGTTCCAATCCCATTCATTGCATTATCAAAGTGAACACACACCTAAATTAAACGTTCTACCTGAGCCTTAAGAGTTATCAAGAAGACTAGTAATTAGTAAATAGAATTACTAGAAATCTTTAACCTAGTCGCAGCGGCGTACCGGCGGCCAGCTACAAGAGGTTTTCAATTATGTGTAGCATTCCAAAAAAAATATTTATTCTGTATGCAATAAAGAATTAAAAATATATTATATTATAACAAATGAGTATGCTTTTAAAAAAGTCCTTGTTATTCAGACTTACCACGTGTTTCCATTACTTACAATGTAGTACCTCGACATGTGTCATCGACGACATTGTTATTCTGTATATCTACCTATTAGTATTAGTACATACACATTTCCACTTGAGCCGCATTTTGAAATGTATGAAAAGACAAGCTGATGTCCAAACTGTGGAGGTGTAGGCAGAGCTTAAATATCTCATACCACGGTGGTTCATATTATTTTATTATCATTAATATAGACCACGGTGATTCATACCACAGTGAGAGAGGCAAAACTAAAAATGATAAAATGGCTCGCTTCCCTATCGTACGATTCCATGGAAAGTCTTCTAGTACCCATATCATAAAAAGCACTATATATACAGGGTGATTTTGAAATCGTGTAATTCCTCTTAATTAGAATAATGGTTTCGGCAAAATTAGAGTACAGATTTTTTTCATGAAATGATTTCAAATAGTCATATTTTAACCACCTGACACAATCTTAATATTTTACTAATTTAAAAATAATAACATAACAATAACTGATGTCGTAAATAATAAGGGGCAATAAAAAGGACCGCCCGTTATTATTTACGACATTAATTATTAATATGTTTTTTATTTTAATTAGTAAAAAATTAAAATTGCCTCGGTTGGTTAACATATGACTATCTGACACCATTTCACGAAAAAAACGGAATAATAATTTTTCAAAAAAAATAAATCTAATTAAATAAAAATATGGTCAGGGTTATTCTATATCACCAGTAGAATGCGTGGTTAAAAGGAATTACACGATTTCAAAATCAGCCTGTATATCTATATATTTTCCTTTGTATGCTTATATAAAATATTTAATTACATAATATAATTTAATATATGAACTACATGCATACCTTAGTAATGCACTTATTTTAGTATTATAAACTTCGTATGTTAATTTGTAATTATAAGTTTGTTGAACCTATTTTTTAATTTATAAGCCATTGATATACTTTATGATGCTGTCCGAGCTAACAATGTATGTTAAATAATTTAGTCACGTCAGGTACCTACAGGACAGGCTTGCCTAGTGTGGGGCCACAGGATATTGTATTTTACATTGTTAATATTTTGTGGCAATAAACAAATTTTTAATTATTTATTTTATACGTACGTACGCAGCCTTTCGTCTATAGCCTCCGACGGGTAGGGAAAGAGTTACACAACTATACTTCGCCAGCTTTCGGTCCCATGAAATGTGAGGCGCGCACCAAACAACGTGCTGCTCTTGAAAATTTCTGGGCAGTAAGATATATTAGAGTCCGTAATAAGCAACAATACCGCAACTAGATAAACAAAGATGGGTGAACTAAATCTTACAACTAAATATGTTTACAAATATTGTAGAAAAGCTTACATACTTTGTCCAACCGCGGAATCGATCTCGAGACCTCATGTACAGCAGTCGCATTCATTATCGCTGCGCTACCGAGCCAAAACAATAGTAAACATACTAATGGCTAATTATTTTTCACATTAAATTGTACTGGCATATCATTTCAAGTAATACATGCATATATATACATAAAATAATATATACATACATATATATATATATATATATATATATACATAATACAATACATAATACGTAATGTATGTTGAACCTTACAGCACTAAAGTGTTATGACGTAGTGTTTGCAATTTCGCCGTGCACCACCATCGCTGTTACTTATCTAAACTTACGTCCCCCACCTGGCTCTGTTATGAAGTGTTAACCTGCTCTCATTGTGCACACTCATACTATGTTACGTAAGTTTAATGTTCTTTTTTGTAAATATATGTATACCTATCCTAATATTATAAAATTGACTGCGAGATTTTTCGCTTTCACGCTTTAACCACTGATCATCATGAAATTATATTACCGCATACACGTTGGCAGGGGAACAGAAATGGACATAGAGTACCTACCTTTAATCCAAAAAAAAGTACTGTTTCCGAGAAACAAAAATTTATTGACAAAACTTACATTAACGCGAGCGAAGCCGCTGGCCTTTCGTTATACTAGAATATAAAGTAGAAAGAATATAAAGGATCATGAACGAGTATGTTAAGACAGATTTGCAAGTGATACCGAAAATTTAAAGGGCATCATATGTATTGGTTTGAGCTTGTATGTAAAAAAGGCCAAAGAAATAATGGGTGGAGTGTGTGAGGGATGATATGATATTAAATGGAGAACTTAATGATGATGACGGACAGGGATATCTCAAAGAACTACGCCGCCTACGCCGACTCTTCTTGAATTCAGATCAGGATAAGAGGATAATAATGATACATATTCTTTTTATTTTACAATAATATTCTTTTTGCCTTATGACGAGATCTTAATTTTTTGACAGACTGCCTCGGTGGAGCAGCTGCTGAAGTAATAGCAATTTCTGAGCATGAGGTCTCCGGTTCGATAACCGGGCCGTGCAAATTATAATTTATATTTATATTAACCCTTCTCACAGTGAGAAGAGGCCCGTGCTCAGCAGTGGGCCAGTTTAATACAGGGCTGATGTTATTATTATTTATATTAAGACATCCTAAGGAGTAGCACGGAACATGAATCAGCATCATGTTCCGTGCTTCATTATAGATAAATAAAATTAAGGCGGAATGTGAATGTGATACACCTTTGTCTATCCCTTCGGGAATAATACTGTGTACGTAATACGTATGAGTGTTATTTAATAACTCGTAATATGCAATATTTAATAAAAATGCAAATACGACTATTATCAAACATACCATAAAAATTATGCTACGTTTGAAAAGTCAGTCAAATAAGAAAACACCGTGGAATATTTGCCACCGAAATTATAAAGCAAAGAAAAGGTGTGAATTATCTTGATATCCAGTCCATTATCGCACATAATAGCGTGGGTCTTAAACCGATATGAACAAAGGCGAAGGCCGTTTCGCTGCCATTAACTATGGCATTGCTGGTCAATGAATACAAGGCCACCATAAAGCAGCCGCATTTCTGGCTCAAAGTCGTAAAATATGGTATAAAAGTGATCACTGATATTACGGCGTATGCAGGGGACTCTTGTCCTTAGGGGACCTTACGATATTAAACATCAAAATTTAACTTAAAAGATTTCTCTAACAAAATTTACTAAAATTGTAATTCTCACTGCTGTTTATTTATTTTAATTCAGACATACATTACTTTTTCAAACTTTTATCTGAACTATATTGAATCATACTGTTAAAAGCATTATGTCTAGACGCCGATGTCCAAACCGTAGCTAACGAGTAAATTTTGTGATATTTTTTCTTATACTCTAATGTCAATCAACTTTAGAATCAAATCTTTTTGAAATTGTCATAAAATAAAAAATGAATTTGATTACAGTGTTTCTACCTGTCTACAACCCAAGATAAGTCAAAGGTTAATTAATAACTTTGACAAATTTGGGTATATAGATAATACCTACATACATAAAGCAGAAGCTAGTCGTGTGGGCTACATACCCATGTAACCGACTTGGTATACAACAGTCATAAACATCAGGCAGGTAAGACAGATTATAAAAACATATAAATTCAAAACAAAATTCGAACAGCGATGCATCGTTTGAACGGCAAGTGATAAAAGTATAAAACATATAGTTCTTTTGTAACGGAAATGTTTTTAACTTAAACAGGTACTAGTTGGCAAGAAGTTGCGTTGCCTTTGCCGCGAGAGTTTGCCAGCCAGTGGCCTGAACATAAACTTACTACAAAGTTGATTGCTTTGCAACCTCACTCGACACAAGTTTTACTCTGATTTCTATACTACGTCTTCAGACAGGCTATTTATGATTCTATTCAGTTAACCTGTTACATAATTTCCATTACTTTAGTATGACTCATTTAATCAGATGATTTAGTCTAAGCAACTTTTAATTTTTCACTTCAAAGTGGTTTACATTTGTTGACTTCACGCGCAATTTGCTTAAAATAAACAAAGCATTTTAGTAAGCTAGACAGTTTATTTGGATAATCAAAAATCCATTAGGCTTAAGAGTTTACCTAAAAATATTTCAAAAGAAAAAATCTAATGTCAGTTCACAGACTTTGAACCAAAGAAAAACAAATGAACATTACCCAACAAAGTTTGCACGCCGTACGTCGTTGTAAAGTTGAAAATAATCGTTCCGACGATTTATTTTTTCGTGGTAACCAACCTTGTTACGAATAAATGGGTTAATTACAACGCTAGTCCGGGAATATTTAAGCATCGAACCAAAATGGCTTATACAGGAATTAAAAACTCATTACAATTAGCGCGCGACTGCCAAGACTAATTCGTGCGAGGTACCGTAGCTCAAAATTTTAAATCTGCGCTCAGAACTGACTTTAATTAAAGTACCGTGGCAATGGCGACTGTTATTGGAAATTATTTTAGTTCTACAAGATCGTTAAAGTTAAGTATTTGATTGCCCGAACAGTGTCTACTGGAGTGACAGTTGTAATTGCTACAATTGAAATTTCACCTTTATGCTAAAGTTGCCATAGAAACTTGATCACCTAATCTAAGTATTATTAAACGGTTCAGTTTTTTAAGCGAAATGTGGGTGTAATATACCTATGTACCTTACCCTTCAGGAAACACATGCATAATTCTATATATTATTAAGTAAGCTTATTTTGATTCGTGCAAGGACTGTATGACACCCAATGATTACCATTACTTACTCATATATATTTTGTACATAGTCTGCAGTCGATGTAAAACGTATTGACTGCTTAGTAATACAGTTATAACTGCATGGATGTCGCAATGGTGAAAGAGTTTACTGACAAAGTGCCAACTATTGCAGATTCATTCGGAACGCACGAGGTATAAATTTATGTAATCCACATATAGCTATTACAGATAAATCCATTGTTTCAATATTAGTAAAGGATTTTTTTGTGAAACAAGTCTTTACCCTATCGGGGGTATACTCTTTAAGAAAAGGTCTACGGGTATTTTAGAGATACAAACATATATATATTAGTATAATTGTTATGTCAACGCTAAAGGGTTTCAGTGCCTAACATTCCTGCTTGGAATCATTCTATCTTTTATTTGCCCTTTTTATAATACGTATTATAAAAAAGGATTATAAACGTTTTTAGGTCCCTATGTAGCTTATCGTGGCAAAGTAGATCGTACAGAGAGCGTCGTTATAAAACTTATTTATTTATTTGAAACATTTGTATGTTATATAAATAAACATGTGATGGATCATCTAATAGCCTACACGTAATAATATATTATAATAATTATTTCTTATTATATAATATAATTGCAGTTATAATTTCAAGTATATAAGGTTGCGTTTTTGCATATAAGAGATAAATCAACAGCAGAAGGTTGAATTACTTAAATGCAGTAATAAACCTTGACATCGTTAAAATACGCACACGAATCTATATTTATATGTTTATTACAAATGATGAAGTTTAAAATAATAATTATAATATATAACATATAACATATATAATATAAACGTAATAAAATCAATAATATAATATAATAATATAATATATTCTACCACATACACACAACACACTCTAGCCCAAACTAAGCAGAGCTTGTACTATAGGTACTAGACAATGGATAAACATACATAAATACTTTTTTTTAAATACATATATACTATACATAGAAACAACCAGACCAAGACAAACATCCATGATATATTGTAGCACTAAAAAATCTTTGTTCATAATGTTTACTTTATGAACAAAGATTTTTTAATACAGCGAGCAAACTTTCTAAAGATTTATAAGATAATATCACAAGTAATAAGTATTACTAGGAATATATACTCTTCTTTTACTTATATTAAATCTAACAACATTTTTACAAGCTACTTATGGACTAGTATTATTAAGGTTTAAATATCGGACGAACAATTTGAGAGATCGAAAATTTGATACTGTCTAATTACTATTTTTTTACCTACACATTCAATACATCTGGCATTACACACGAGTTAAAAGATAATCTAAGAAACAGTGTTCGAACACTGGCCTTGACAATCATCATCGTTTTATCACCTAAGCTCGAAAAACTTAGTAAGAATGACACATGATGTAACATTGTACACATGCTACAAGTTTTAAAATCATCGTCTTTTTTTTGAAGAACTACCCGCTCTGGCCGTAATTCTTGTGTCACGAGGTACTTTACAAATATTCAAAGAACGGAAACAAATAACGCCCTGACTCGGAACAACAATTTTTGGATCACGCAAATGTTTGTCCTGTGTGCGAGGCGAACACTAAAACCACTACACCATTAGCGCCAATTAAGAGATTCGCGACCCAAAAATACAAAATATTAACACAGATCACAGCTCAAACAAATTAAAAAGTAATTTTGTATACTATTAAATCATTGGGCCCGACCCTAGCCTAATAGAAGTTTGGCCAAGACATAACTGAACTCGAATCCATAAAAATACTTAACAAGCAAGCCAATAGACGTAAGAGTATCAGATTTAAACAATAATCTAAAAAAGACTACGACTAACGGACGTATCTAGATCAGCAATCCACAAGTCGAAACACTATTGGACTGACAAGATTGAAGGATGAATTTGACAGCCATTGAAGCAGACGTGTCCTTGAATAGATACCGGTAACTGGCAGATGTAGAATGCCAGTTCAGTACTAATGGTCTGTCCATATATATATAAGTATTTGCCAGCCCGGCCCGAGAATCTAACCAGCGATTTGCCGCATACATATATTATATTATTATGATTAGCGAGGCAGACAGAATATAAAATATTTGCTCAAATAAAATAATAAGTATGTTATTACTAAAATGAGCCCTTAAAATATATTATTATTTAATATTATTCATGCATCGCAAAACTATAAAGAGTTTAATATAAAGCTTCATTACAGTACAAAAACAAAACATATTTCAGAATATAATTGAGTTCGATATTTGAAAAAAAGAACGAAATGAATATCGGTATTTTGAACTTGTCTTTGTCTGACTGTTAGTGTGTCTGACGGCTTGACTCGCATTACAACCACTGAACGGATTTTGATGCAGCACGTAGTTTGATAGTTTCGAATTTAACTTAAAATCTACGCCACGTTTCATCTACTGACGTTCCTTAAGAACGCAGACATGGGTCATAACCTACTACTAAAGGGTAGTAGGTAATATATTTAAGTTAATTATATACATATTTTCATACGCTTATATCCCCGAATAGATAATCATTGATGTATAACACCCACATTCTATCCCACATAATAGAGGTCAAGCAGATCTTCTACTAGACGAAGTTCTTGACTGAAATTTCTCAAGAAAAACCAAATAAGATTTTACCCGAGCCGGTATGGATTTCGAAACCTCATGCTAAACAAGCGTATTAACTATGGTATCAATGAATTATAGTATTTAATATAACAGTAATTAATATAAATATTAATGTATTAAATTAGATTCTGCTCGTGTCTTCGCCTGTGTTTATCTAAAACATAGTCAATCTGTGGTTGAAAGTTCATCTAAATGCACTCAGCTGTTTACACGTGACTCAATCACATAGTACGTCTTGATCCCCAAACATTACGTACTCTAGCATAATATAAAATATAAGTAGGATCAGTGATAGCATACAGTTACACAATGAAAACGTCTAATTAAATTAAATTAATGTAAGCAATTATAACTCAAATGCTTAAATATAAATAGCGCTTTACTGTATAAGGCAAACTTATTAAACAAATTAGTCTAGCCCAGGGTAATAACACTCAATATAAATAATTTCTCCGGTGAAATAATGCCAAGTTTTATGCGGACTTGTTCGTTCAGAGAGTTGGCAGCCATTGCAGCCCTACTGGTTATGAAGCCTCATTTTAGCGCCGCCATTTCCGTACAGCCAGTACTTAGGTGACAAGTTTTATTGGACGAAGCAAGAAGTAAATTTATGGAATATTTAAAGTGTTATTTTTAGAGACTTGGTGATTGTGAGTGAAAATAAACGGTCGAGCTGCTGTTTTTATAGGAATCAACGAATATGATTGCGATACCGTTTGAAATATATATTATATATATGAAATATATATGTGCTAGCTGTCCCGACAGACGGTTGTCCTGTATAGACAAAAAAGAAAACCAAATCTAAACCATCCTCGGATCCACTTGAACACACACAAAAAAATTCATTCAATTGGGTCCAGCCGTTTAGGAGGAGTTCACTGTCAACACACGTACAGAAGAATTATATATATAAAGATATATACTCCCTCCAAATGAACAATAGTGTTTTATACCTAATACTCATATTGATAGACTTGATTTCTTTAGTCCCGCTGCATAAGATTGTGCTCATATTTACGGCTAAATATGGTTTAGACTACCGACTCAGGCAAAAACTCAATGTAACTTTAAGTTAAGAAATTATCAATAGAAGCACAGAGTCTGGAAATGACCCCGGTAGACGTCAACAGCTGGCATAGGTGTGACTAAAAGCATAACTAGCGTAATGTTGGTGTGTGATATCTCTGCCCTTTTGAGCATACATAGACGTATGTCGATGTTATTTATTTTTGTAAATATTTTATTTCAAGCCATTTAATAGTAACGAAACCATAAGGAAATAATTCTCTGAATTCTATAGTCCAAAGACTATAGAAACCAATGAATATGGCAGGTGATTAGTGTACCAAAAGCAGAAAATAACTGAGAAGTATATTATGAAATTACCATTTATAGTGTTTATGACTCTGTGATTAGATTGGAACTTTATATATTAATATAAACTTGTAAACAGTATCATTCTGTACCGAATACGTAAATACGTGTATAGTTAGTAAGAGTATCGATACAACTAACTTGAATTTGAACTCACCTCGTTGTAGAAACATTCGCAAAGAATTTACCGTAATGCGGTTTCATAAAAACAAACTAAGTGCAAAATACTTTCAAGAAACAATAATTATACTACAATTTACGCAAACGAGCAAAATGTGAGCGGAATACAATTTTAGTAAATTCTTTGGCAAAAGAATGCCGAGCCAGGTAAACTGTTTATTTGTTCCAGGCATTTGCGTCTATATTTTGTGCACAAAATATTTTTAAAAGCATTAAAGCGAGCCTACGAAATGCTCTAGAGGTTTCTCTAATGCTGCTAATCTTATTTTAATTTATATGTAAATTCATTCTCGGCATATTATCTCCAATATTCCAGCCGAATGATCCGAGTTCCAAAAGTTTTTTTTTGAGATATTTTAATATTATAGCAATCTCTCGCTTATTTCCCCTTTTATTACCTCGACTTTTATCTTTAATTCCGCAGACATGCCATAGGAACGCAATGATTACGGGGGAGAATGGGGTGGGAAGAAACAGAAAGAAAAATGTATAATGAAGTCCCGTCGAACCCCACTTTCGCTAGCTTTGTTGCCATTCTTTAAATCTAATCAAGGGTTACACTCTGTAACGATAGATAAATGAAAAACGCAAATTCGCCCCCTCGTTGCATGTTTACACCTACACACAGCTTATTTAGATGTTAATATTTTTACTTGTAAGGATCGATAGATTCTTATCGTGGAGGCTATTAACATATCAGTTTATCTCACCTGTCGGTATGGAGTTAACTAGATAATATCAGAAAGAGGGGTGAAACCTATCATAATTATACTCATTAACAAAGGCCTTGTGGTTTCTAGATAAAATTTTAACTTTATGGATGTAAGTTAAGTGAATAGTTGCGGGAAACTTAAGTAGAGATACTTAATTATATATAATACGTTTACATTCTCGGTTTGCTGTAAACCTAAATGATACCTAGAAGTATACTGGTCAAATATTTAATTAATTTTTGTTCGTTATAATGACTTCGTATAAAGTTTTGAGTTATAATTGTAACTTGGTGTACATTTTATAATTTACTCTGCAAGATGTAATTACTTAAAATCTCAAGTTTCTGTTTAAGAAATTAATTCTCTGGAAGGAGGAAATTGTCATAATATTTCCCTTTTCCCATCAGAGTTAAATATGGCGGGAAATTGGAGTGAATATAACACGTTTCTTTTTTATCCAACCCAAAAGTTTTGTCGGGTTAATTACGTTCTTCAAAAACTTTTACGTTTTGTTCGTTTTGGTTATTGAATTTATTGTTTGCTTCATATAATTTAAAAAATTTTTCGTACAAAATTGTGATATCTGCAATGAACTAGTTTGAAAAAACATCATAATAGCAATCCTAGTTCCTTCCTAATAAAACAGGCGTTATATATGTAGCTTGCCAATTTCTTAGAAAATAAGTTGCCTTTTTAACAGTAACTTTATTAGAAACACGGCTACGTATTATTTTGATAATAACGTGCTAGTCATCTTTTGGAAATGGTATTAGTGTAGCTTCATTGTTGTTACTCGTTTATTGTAGCAATTTAAAAAGCAGGTTCCAAATGAGTAAGCCCTAAAGGTCATCTGAGAGTGAAGCATACTTAATCACATAAAAATAAATTAGTTACCATATGATTATTACAATATGTTACGCCAAGAATTAAAATTAAAAAATTACATTTTTAAATATATAATTATAAAATAAACTCATTTAAAATATAAAAATTATGGAAGCCCACTGGCATCGAGACAAGGTCCAAGCTGTCTGTGGTTACGGCTCCAGAGAGAGGAACATCCTCACTATGCGTGCCATATCGAGGAGGACTGCCTTCTGCATCTGACCCTTGACCCAAGCACCTAACGCGAGCCTCTTAAGATGTTGGATGAGGCTCTTGGCTATTAAACCGTTCACCGTAACGACTATCGGTACAATGATTGCCGAGTCCGCATCTCACATATCGACGACCTCGTGTGCTAAGTCCAGGTATTTTAATTGTTTTCCTTCCCAGCTTTCACGAGGTTGCCATCATGAGGGATAGTGATATCGATCATAATTGCACGGCAATTATTACAATTATTATTATTGGGTCATGATCATCTAGAATATTTATTTTCGACCCGTTATGTTAATTTGTGATTAGGCAGTTATACATACTGACTGACCACAAATTTAAATGTAATTTTTATATGATATATTTCTAAAATCAAATTATTCTAAAATATTGTCTTACGTCACGAGATTGTTACACGTTGAAATGAAACTACTTTTAAAACGGTACGACAGCCTCATTCCAACAGATATCCTCCATTATTTGACATTATCCACACTAAGCCACGATTAACTACAGGGTTATTCGTGTAAACATGTTCAAATTTCGAATCCAGTTGTCTGTTAACTGCACACAGTTAGTAACAGCCTTTTTTCAACGTGTCGGTTCATCTAATGGAGG
This sequence comes from Catocala nupta, assembly GCA_963675205.1. Taxonomy (NCBI): domain Eukaryota; kingdom Metazoa; phylum Arthropoda; class Insecta; order Lepidoptera; family Erebidae; genus Catocala; species Catocala nupta. The sequence goes on from OY776082.1 coordinate 16,644,735, forward strand.
GCCGTCCACGTTACGTTTGTCAGTTCACTGTTCTAAAACTTATTTGTAGTCGCCGTCGATCCCATGAATCCTCACTAGCGTTTTAGGGAATAACTTTTTATTGCCAACGTTGAAAATATGCATTTAATAACAGACAAAGGCACACTGTTTCCAAGAATTATATGTTATACCGGTTGAACAAAAATATAATAGGAAAAGAATCAAACATATGTATTTACGCCTTTATCTCTAATAATCGATTCAAATTCGACTAATAAATTTCATTGAAATATTTTTATCCACCGTTGTAAAAATATATTGATACATTTCTTTTCTATATTTTAATACTAAACTATATACTTTATATAGTATTAAAATATAAAAGGAAAAGTTACGCCCAGGTTTCTTAAATGGTATATTTTGTTACTATCTGCATATATCGTAGACTTTTGATAGTCATTGCATTGCATTTGCAATAACTCATTAGTATAATTTCTTGCATATGCTCGTATGTTACTGTATTCTAAAGCTGTGTAAGTTTGTATATATTTATAATTTTACACGTTTATGCTATATAGTATATGACACGACTTGTGTAAATTAAATCCCTTTGTGAGTGCATTTATATCTACTTCAATCATAAAAGATATGTCTTTTCTAAGTGATAATATACTTATTCTGATATATTTATAATGAACTAACTCCACATAATCAAATTATATTCGAACTAGATTTAGCCCTTGGCTTTGCTCGTTGTTAATGTATATTTTGTCAATCAATTAATATCCCTCGGGCATTTCTTTCTGAATTCAAGGTACCCTATATCCTTTTCTGTACGCGTTACAACGTGTATACGAAATTATATTATGATTGATCAAGTAATTAATGTGCGAAAACATAATAAACTACCAAACTCACATATGCATTTACATTTTTAGTTACGATTACGATGTGTATGATCTAATGTACTTAATATCTATAGGTATTAGGTAGTCTCGTGACTCTTAGCGTGATGTTATACGTTACTGCTGGATGAAGTAAGTTCCCAAGGGCGAATGATTTTTAAATCAGTAAAGTGATTTCTGGGTTTAATAATTACAAACAAAAATACAAAGCTTTAAAACAAGATATAGTCTAAATAAAATCCTGGCTGACCAAAACCGCAATAAATAAATACCAGTAACATCCCATACAATAGGGAGGCACTTTGTTGCGACATAACATACATATTGTAATAATTAATTTAAGAACGCATTCTATTACTTATCTACTTATCTTTATTTGCGTATTCTGCCTGATGTTTCCTAACTAATATTTAATTTAGTGATAAGTATGTTTGATTTTAATTTATCTTCTTCTTTATCATTGGCATCGTCTTACATAATGGCACCAATAAGTGTAACATGTACGTCGAATATAGTACATCGTTTAAAATAAAAGATCTTTAACAAATTACTTATACTAGCGGTCGCCTAGTGCTCGAAATTCGACCAAAGTTTGCCTGTAAGATATTGCTGATATGTCATTATAATTGAAATATGTAACCATAGTTACGCGCTTCGACTGCGTGTGTCAAATGCATGGTAGTGTGCGTGTAGTGTTTTTTCATTAATTTAATGTATTTCTAATGCATATTTTATATAAATATTAGGATTCATCACTCCTTCTCCATATAAACTTTAGCTGTGCCAAATTTTATAGTCCTCCGTCCGCGCAATTTTCGTGAAAAGGGGTACAAAGTTTTTGCTTCACGTATTAATATATAGATATAGAAAACTAAACCTATGACAATAAGGTAGTATGTTTCATTTTTATATAATTTTACACACACGCAAATAGCAAGCAAAAGAAAACTTATTGTGCAAGCAGTACCAAAATTGCTTGTAAAAAAAGGGAGTATTTATATAATATTGTCTTATGTTTACGCGAACATTGAAATTAAACTACACTTATATGGATTTTATCGCGTTGTTCATTTTAAAACACTTTTATTACATAATTTTGAAACTCTAACACTATGATTATTTAACTTTTCTACAATGTTACTACAACTATTTAATTAATTTAAATAGCTTAAATTGTAGTAAAGTTCAATAATAGTAGTTTTAGTTTCAAAATTATTTAATAAAAATGTTTTTAAATAAACAACGAGACAATATCCGTATAAAGTAGTTTAATTTCAAAGTATTTATATTTATAAATTTGGGTATAATAAATATGAGGCTGTAGTGGCGATATCTTACTGTCTCCCTCGGACGTCAGCGTTTAAATAGCGCTTACGTTACAGTTTGTATCGTGCATTCTTTTTTGTCATTTGAAATTTACTTTTACTACCGGATTTGAAACGTTTGTATCTCACTTATTTGAAGAAATTTCAAATTTTATTTGTTTTTAGAGATCAGCTAATGTTACTATTTTACATAAATAATTTAAGGAATGTAACTGAACTATCCTATTTATAGTGATAGAAGTAATAATGAAGACGATACCAGAACTTTAAAGATTTATACTTCAAATATAATTCTTACACAAAACTCACTAAACAAGTCGCTGAATTATAATAATAATAATTATTGTCTCAAAATGGTACAAACAAAAGAACAACACACGAGTTATAACAAACCTAATACATGCACAACAATAATTATGACGCCTTAAATAGAAAAACATACATACATACATACATAAATTCACGCCTGTTTCCCAGAGGGGTAGGCAGAGACTACGGATTTCCATTTGCTACGATCCCGACACACTTCTCTGGCTTCATTCACTTTCATAACATTCCTCATACACGCTCGGCGGTTTAAGGTGCTCTTAACCTGGCCTTTATCCAGAACGTCTCCGATCTGATCAAGAAACGTTTGCCTAGGTCTTCCCCTTGCGACTGTTCCATTCACACTAGCCTTATAAACTTAAAAGAAAAAGCTGACCAAAATAATGATATACCGGTTCTTAGTAATGCATTCAACCAGTTCTGTGTTTCACTTCAAACCGGTGTGTCATAAGCATACGTTTCAAAAAAATCTGCACAGTGATACGTTGAATTAATAAATTGAACGATTAATTATTGTAGGTTTAAGTTTTTACATTCTATCTGTACACAGCAAAGTTTTCAGAGATATGATTAAGTAATTACTATTATCAGAACTAACTACATTATAAAGCAGTGCTGTCGTTTGCTAAGATGAAATAGATAAGTATTGTGAGCGTCTTGACATACAATGGAATTATTAAATCAAAGTGAAGTTTACTTCATTGCAAAACAATATGGACATACCAAAGTATTAAATTGGAGTTTTGAAGAATTTGAAGACAAAGTTATTGGATATTTAGGTGACCATCTAAACCTTATAATTGATGTAGAGTCAAACAGGATCAAGTCAAAAGTGAAACTCTTTGTAAAATGTATGCCGAGATTCGACATATGGAAAGCGCAGTATCTCAAAGAATCGTTGTTCTTCAAAAAGGAATTTATTATGCTGAGTATGCTGTTTAATGAGTTTGAAAATCCAGAAGGTAAGATTTGTAGTTTATCTTTAGTTTGCGCCTATCGGTATATTGAAAACTTAATATAAAATTAAGACATGTCAGTGTTTTCTATGTATGTTGTTAAAATTGTGATTAAAGTATTTATTAAAAGTAAAAATATTATTATATTAAAGCAAAATATTTCTTTTATTGCTTACTTTTTCTATAACTGGTATATGGTTGTGCGATTAAAATCTGATCAAGGCCTTACCACAATCGCGCTATAAGCGTTGCGTATGTATAGTTAATTCATGTTCACAGTTCTTTAAGGATATCTTCACAGGAGCAACAGTAACAAGACGTCATTATAATAATTACTAAATAGCATTCTATTATTGATTTTATTTACATATGATTGACTGATTTTACCGTTTAAATTCTATACAAACCAGACTTCTATACAAAAACAAATGACTATATTTTTTGTTTTACTCTGTAGTATTCATGTCAATTTCTATAGTATTGCTAGCTATGAAGTGACTGTGGCAGACGTACAATCCATGTATGAAAATTGCGTATCTTTTACATACTATTAATAATAATATTCTACAACACACAACACTATCTGGCCCAAACTAAGCAGAGCTCGTACTGGGTACTAGACAATGGATAAACACACATATATACTTTTTTTTGTAAATACATACATATTATACATAGAAACACCCAGACCAAGACAAACATCCATGTTCATGCACACAAATATTTGTCTTGTGCGGGAATCGAACCTGCGACCTCAGGCGTGGCAGTCGGTTACACTAACCACTATGCCATCGAGGCCGACAAACTATTATACCGAAATCTCAATTTAAGCTACCCAAAGAGCCGGTTACTTTATGTAAGACAAATGGCAAATGAGACATTTATAAATACCCGTTCACTCACAGTATTATAATAATATCAGCCAACTCTCCCACTGCTGAGCGCGGGCCTGTTCAAAATATAAGAAGGGTTAGGCCATAAGCCAATACGCTGGCCCAGTGCAGGTTGGCAGACATACTTATTAATTTTCAATATTTCTTTTTAGATAGATGGCCGAAGAAAGGAATTACCTTGAGATAACTTTAGTAATGTGTAAAATATAATAATTTTCAGATTTACATAAATGGCGACCTAAGCTGCTATTCATCAAGGACGACATTTTTGTGTTCGAGAATGTCTCGCTTCAAGGTTATAAGATGCCGCACCACCAGGAAACATTGACTTTTGAAGAACTTAAAGCATCCGTCGCATCTCTTGCAAGATTCCACGCACAGTCGTATATTTTTGAAGAAAGAAAAAGCAAAGAACTGGGTAGACCATACAGAATATGGGAACAATACAGTGAGTATTTACAAGAACCTTGCAAGGGTATGGATTGGCGTAATGCTGGAAAAAATGCAGTAATCGACTTCCTTAAGGTCTTCTCTAAGCATAAAGCGAAGCCGAATTTTAGCGAACGTTTGCATTGCATTGTGCCTGAGTTGTATGATAGAGCAATTGAGCTTATGAAACCCAGTTCTGAGTACCGCAATGTTGTAGTACACCGTGATCTCTGGACTAATAACATATTTCTAAAAAGAGGCATTGATTCAGAGTATCACGCATTGCTTGTAGACTTTCAGACTGTTATTTATTCTTCTCCGATGCTCGATCTATCTTCGCTGATATATTTCAATACTTCCCGAACTAATAGAAGTAATTGGACGAATAAGTTAATAGGTTTTTACTACAATGTACTATCAGCGGAAGTAAAAGCTAGCGGGGTGAATATTGAAGATATAATCGATAAGGATACGCTTATGAAATCTTATGAAAAAAGTAGAGTATTTGGAATAACACAGGCTGGTCTCATAACACCTATTGTAGCTATGAATAAAGATAAAAGAGAAGAAATATTCTGTAACCCCGAATCCTCTGAAAGAGCGAACGTAGTGTCGCGTAGTAATGAGTTTATTGATATCGCTAAAGAAGATTTTAAGTATCGAACTCGAGTTACGGAGCTGTTAGATGAAATGATTGAGAGATTCGTGCTCCTTGATGACAATGGAATAAGATTTGATTGATTCAAGTAACGTGTGCTTACCTACCTGACGTTTAGCAGTTTAGCTAGGACACATATAATAATTTAGTGACAAATAAATATAATGATAATATGATAATAATAAAATATGCTGTGAAACAAACATAAAAAACATTATCTTTAGTAGTGTTATATTTTTGTATGCAAAATAATTGTGACGGCATTGGCGACGAGGAAGTGAGATCAAATCAGCCTACCACATTTCTAAGTGGTCTGTAGCGCAGCCCCATAATTCCCAGGCTCGTTTTTCAAATGTAAGCGGGGACTGAAAGTAAGGTTTTGGTAAAGTACATAAAAGCTAAGATGTATTTTCCAATCCCACAATATCATAATCTTGTCCTTCAATAAGCTCTACTCAAATTCCGTTCTGGCAAAGTCATTCTAAAAAATTCCGTTACGGTACTAAAACGAGTTTTTCGAGGTGCAAGATCTTCAGTGGCCAAAAAAATGGCAGACTGCATAGGTCTTGTCGCCCGGGAGAACTCAAAAACGGCTGGGGAACAATTATTGACTTTCCCTTATAGGATTTTACATATTGAAAAAGACCAGGCATCCAAAAATTCACTCACTGCACTAGTTAAGCGCAATTTTTATGTTTCGGCCAAACTATTTGATACAAAATTTACATCCAATAAAAATAAATTCATATATCAATATGTAGAATCCAAATTAAGGGAAGGCAATATCAGGGGTGCGTCTAGGCTTTTATTTAATAGTGATGTGGTGACGCCTTGCCCTCCGGATATACTTGCAGGTTTGAAGAGCAAGCATCCGGCGCCGGTTGATGGTCTCTCCTTTCCTCGTGCTCCTGACAAGGAGTCGGAATACCTGATCACTACAGCGAAGGACGTGTTCGCAGCGGTATGCTCTTTTCGGAGTGGCTCAGCAGGCGGACTCGACTCTCTGAAACCACAGCATCTTAAGGATCTTATATCTTCAAACGCCGGGGAGGCAGGCGATGCGCTCTTGAAGGAGCTTACCACTCTGATGAATTTAATACTTTCCGGCAATGTGGACGATGCCATCATTGACATCTTATATGGGGCCAACTTGTGCACTCTTAATAAGAAGGGTGGTGGTATTTGTCCCATTGCTGTGGAGTGTACATATCGGCGTATAGCAGCCAAGATATGTTGTAAATATTACAACAAGGAGCTATCTAAAATTTTCAACCCCTTGAATTAGGTTTTGGTTCCAAAAGAGGTTATGACGCTGCCGTACATGTCCTTTCTATGTGTCTAGGTTGTGGTGACGGAGAGGTCGTTCTCAAGGTTGACTTGAAAAATGCTTTCAATTCAGTAAACAGGGACACCTTGTTGACACAGGCAAAATTAGAAACACCCAAAATTTAAATCTCTTTGGCAATGTTACTGGTAACCTACAAAATTACTATATAAGGATAATATTTTAGAATCTGCAATTGGCTGTCAATAAAATGACCCTCTTGGATCGCTCATTTTCAGTTTGGCAATACACCCTATTATTCGCCAGATAAATTCAAAATTTTATGTCTGGTATTTAGACGATGGGACTCTCGGAGGCGATGCAGATACAATGTTACAGGATTTGGCCCTTCTTAAAGATAACTTTGCATCTATTGGCTTGGAATTAAATACCGGTAAATGTGAACTTTTTTCAACAATTGTGAAAACAATAACAATCATTTGGTAGTTTCAAAATTGAATTGTTTGGCTCCAAACATCAAAATTATGGATAAAAGTTATCTTCGCCTTCTAAGGTCACCAGTCTTTGAAGAAGCTTTTAATTTCTTCATAGATGAGAAGATACAAAATTTTGTGAAATTTTAGGTAGTCTCCTCAAAATTTGTATTCATTCAGCTTTTACAATTATTCGATATTTCCTTTATCCCAAATTTACACATGCGCTAAGATCATCACAGTTTTGGAAAAATTAATACCTTTAGAAAAATTGATAATATCATTTAAAATACTCTAAAACAATATTTTATATGTGAATTTGAACGACGGAGCTTGGTTACAGGCTTCTCTGCCTGTTCGTCTTGGTGGGCTCAGCGTTCGCAAAATTTCCGATGTTAGTTCTGGCGTTCCTGTCCTCGGTTCACAGCATGGAAGAATTAACCAGGAAAATTTTAGCACCCACTCTGGTTAATTCAGAAGTGCTGTGCAAAACTGACGTTGTGAACGCCTGAAAAATGGCTTGTTCGAATTCTGTTTTGCCAACCAACCTATTCTCCCAGCGGCAGTGGAACGGTCCGCTTAGAAACTCTGTAAGAGAAAAGCTTTTTTCTACATCTTCCAATGTTGCTGAGCGTGCTCGATTGCTGGCTGTGGGAGAATGGGAATCTAGTCTTTGGCTTCAGGCTCTTTCGTCGTCCAATATAGGTACCATGTTAGACGATACCACTTTCCGCCTCGCCACTTGCCTCCGGTTAGGTGTTTCGTATGTTTCTATGCAATGCTGTCACTGTGGAGAAGCTGTCGATAGCCTCGGACACCATGGACTCTCTTGTAGCAGAAGCGCTAGTTTTTTTCTCGCTACGCTAATCTTAATGACATAATACGCCATGCTCTTGTCACTGCTGGCATTCCAGCTGTACTTGAACCCAATGGCTTGGTACGCGACGATGGGAAGAGACCGGACGGAATGTCATTTGCCTTGGAAGATGGGCAGGCCTTTGGTGTGAGACGCAACGTGCGTTGACACCCTTGCGCCAACACATCTTCGAAGCACTGCGGAATGTGCCGGCGCTGCTGCTGCAACCGTGAAAACCCTCAAATGGCGCAAATATAGTAATTTAGTCGAAAATTATTCGAATATTATTAGTAGATTTTTGAGCCGTTTGGGGTAGAAACTTTAGGTTCATGGGATCCGAGCGCTCGTATTTTGAACAGGGAGATCGCAAAACGCCTGATCGGCGTTTCGCGTGATCAGAAGGCTGGTCTTTTCTTGGCCCAAAGAATCAGCATTGCCATTCAACATGGCAATGCTACCAGTCTTCTGGGCACGTTACCAGTTGACAGCGATGCTGAAGAATTCTAGGATGATGATTCCTTTTTTAATACGTTTGTAAATATATATTAGATTAATTCGTATTAAAATTAATAATGTAAAAATATATTGTAAATGTTATCTATACTAATATTATAAAATATTGTTATGATAAATTGTGATATGTTCGACTAATCCCTACCAACATATAACAAAACCTAAGGAAAATAGTCATGTTCGGTATCATATTCAAAATAGTTGCATTTCAACATAGCTGCTTAACGCTTGCTATTTAAATGTTAGGTAGTGTTGCGTTCACAAACAGTTTGTACCTAATACGAATATTTTATATTAATTCAAATAATACAAATAATTACTACATATTATGACCTACATGACATATCACCTACTTTACAAATCAACGTTGTATGTGTAAACATAGAAAAATTTGTTCTATCATATTTGGATTTTATGTTATTACAGAGCAAAACAGTGTTTAACATATCATATATAATATACTAAGTAAGTACTATTCAAGCAATTTCCTATTTAAACTTTTTACCTTTCAATTTTAATAGGCCAGGAACGAAGAGTGACGTACGGTTAGGGCGCAATGTGTACAAACTTTTATAAGCATCGTCTTAATTAATATTTTTCCTTTGTAATCATTGAATGCCTACATAATAAGTTATGTAAGCATCCATTCCATATCTGTATCTAAAAGTAGATATAGATAGACATATAAAAGCACTTCCCATAACATTAATTTAGAAAACATACATCCTTTTTAATGAAAAGCTACATATACCGAACGTATCACATATTTTCTCTGAGACACAAATATCTTAGAAAAATTAACAGTACCTTTTTTTTTAATACAAAGACGTCAGTTATCGTTTCTACGAATCGTATCCCGAAATGTATACACATGTTTTTATTTCGCTGGGACACTTACGTACACACGCATCTATGTTTGTGTGTAAGGCCATGACCCAAATAAGTATTTGTTTGCAATATTCAACAAAATCAAATAAACATACTTTTTCTTAAGTCTTATATTTCTTGTATTTTAATGACGATTTAATTTATGTACAAGGAAAATTATAAATTGAAATTATTTCACGAGATTATTTTTTTGTAAGATTGCTTTATGAGAACTGCAATTTTCACTATTTATGTTATTTTCTACATTTAAATATTCTCATAAAAACAATTATAATTATGATATATTTAAAATAAGGTGGCACCCGATTAATATGGTCAATACAGACGTAAAAGTATGCTACTTTATTAGAATACAAAACGTAAGCACATTTATACAAAATAACTTTATGAGCTACTTACATAGATAACTAAAATAGTGATGCGCATAATTGTACTCGAATGATATTTGGATATAGTAGTGCAGAATACGATAAATACCTGCTTAATATGGAAAAGAATGCAGCGAACTTACTTATGTGTAGATTTGAATATATATATTCGAATATATATCGCCACTATTTATTAAACGTATAATCCTATACCTTCAATGTAATTTAATTATATGAGAGAATGGAAATCAATTTCTTATGTTACTTTACATAATTGTCTATCTTTAAGGTGGACCGAGCTATATCGTAACTATGTTAGACCAGATATTACATCTACCACTATATTACACTCCACAAATGTATTAATTAATAATTGAAGTATTTGGCATATACAGTGCACCAAAGTTCCCTTTAGTAGCACCTGGTTTTCTTTATAAATATGTGTATCAAAGAAGTCCCAAGAAATACTACATATGCGCTTACAATGACACCACTGCATAATCAATACAGTCGAGAATAATCAAACTTTAGTATACAGGTTGTCCGGTAAATAATGGATAACCCATAAAACTATTATTTTTGCAGACGATAGCACTATTCTATTTTAAGGCAAAAACGAAGAACATATTAAACATGACATAAATGGTACTTTGTGTAATAGTGTAAGATAGCTAAATGATAATAATTTGAAACTAAATATAAATAAAACGAATTTAATGATTTTTAAAAACAGGATAAATAAATTTAATAATTTAGTCATACAGTACGACAAAGTAAATATTAAGCAAGTCCAAACAACAAAATTTTTAGGTGTATCCATTGATGAAAATTTGAACTGGAATAGCCATATTGAAGGTCTGTGCTCAAAAATAAATAAGCATTCATATGCTCTCCATTTGCTTGCAAAAACAGTGAACACTTCTACAGTCTTGACTGCGTACCACGGATATGTGGCACCAATCATACGATATGCTATCATTTTCTGGGGCAATTCTAGAGATGTAGACCATGCATTTAAAGCACAAAAAAAGTGCGTTCGAGCCATTTGTAATCTTAAATCCACCGATAGCTGTCAACCCTATTTCATAAAACTGAACATTCTGACCCTACCATGTATATATATACTTGAAACTGTATTATTTGTGAAAAAGAATATGCACATGTTTATAAAATTAAAAAGTAAAAGGCACAATCTAAAAATTAGTGTACCTTTAAATACTACTGCATATTTTAGTAAAAATATTTTTTGCATGGCTCCTAGAATATTTAACCATTTATCGAAGCCTTTTCTAGAAGAACAAAATATTAAATTATTAAAGAGTACGCTAAAAAAAATCTTATTGCAAAAGGCCTATTATTCAGTAGATGATTATTTATTCGATACATTATAATACAATATTCTGTTCTAGTTTGGTTCTTAGCTTAGTTATTTTATATAATTGTAAGTATGTCACATGCCGCAAGGCTAAATGTAGTGATTCTAAAACATCTATGTACCAATAAGATCCCATGTACCTATATTTGTGACTCATATATAAATAAATAAATATTTTTTTCTGAACGGCCGTCTGTTCCACTATAAGACATTTCCAGGTTATTCATTAATTACCGGACATCCTGTATAAAACTTAATAACAAATCAATATAATATAATTAACGAGTCAAGCTAAGGCGTTCTAAAAGAGGAATCTATCGAAATGGCTCAGCACTTTACAGCCTTAAGTAAGTAGTTCGGTATTGGTCACAAGTTCAGAACGCATATCGGTCGTTACCACGTTCGTACGTAGGAGTGTCTGCTAGTTAATTACCGTCACTTGACACCTGCCTTCGTACCACTACCTGTTACCTAATTGACAGTGGGACGGGTCGACAACCAAAGCTAGAGAACGGATTTACCGCTGAATTTCCCCTTCCAAATAGTCTAGCCTCCGAACAGTTCGAACAGTAAAAATACTTTGTATCACATTTTTGTTTTGCAATACATTGGGTTATTTTTAAATGAATTTATTGTGGCTGCGTGCTGGTTTTATTATAAGTAGACTTCAATATTTGTGAATGTATTTCTAATGGCAAACCACATTGATGTTAGAATGATCATTTTGGTTAGAACATTTATTAAGATTAGTGATGTGCGATTATTATGGATAAAAAGTAATTACTCGAATTTGAAACATTGATAATTATTCAAATACATTAATTGTTGACATTTGTATTAATTATTTAATTACGCATTAGCCATAGGTAAATACTAAAACACATACTGCTAGGTTGCTTATGCGGTACGAGCAAATAGGCATAAAATTTAAAAAAAAAGGTCTTCAATCTTGTACACTTCTTATTAGAACATCATTTACAAGTATCATGCTTGAATGTTAGATCAATTAATGTGTCAGTATTATGATTAAATATCCACTTCAGTACTTACATACAAAACATACATAAAAAATTATTTTTTAAAATATTTAGCTTAGTTATTTAGAGTAGATAGCGTTTTATATTTTGTTAATTTTTACAAAATAATAGTTAAGTAAGTAACTTTGTTTTGTACAATGTATTATTAAAAATAAAACCTATATAGCTTTATACAGTCAACTCACATTATAAGTCGTATTGTGTTTAATATAAATTCTAATACCCAAAGAGTAACAATATCATAATATTTAGCATTAGATTACGGAACTGATCCCCATATCAAATCAAACAAAGTTGACGGTTTTACGACCTTTCTAAGCCGCAGATGGACGAGAATATTTGTAAATGGTCAACCATTGAGGGCTTAACCTTGTCATTCGGTCAATCTATGGGATAGTCTCTTTGCCATTACAAGACCCTCGAGAGAAAATTATATATAAAACATCATGAATTAGATATATTACCTAACTAATATTTTATTGTGTACTTTTAAATATGGTGCTTACTATTGAGTAATCTTGTAGATAGCCGAATAAAATAATAATCATATTAATATAAATTGAAAGTGCGACGTAACTGAGTGGTAGCGTGGTGACGACTGCCACAATGCTGCGCTGTATATACAGAAACAGTAGTGCTGCTATGTATAGTATATATATTAAACATACAGAAGCTATAAAATAGTTGTATTAGTTACTTTAAACTATGTGACGATCTACATAATATTGTCTTATGTTTACGCGAATGTTATACATTGAAATTAAACACTTTAAAGCAACCGAAACGTCGGGGCAAAGTGTAAACTCAAATAAAAAAATACATAGCTTAAATAGTAGTAAAGTTCAATAATAGTAGTGTTAGAGTTTTCAAAATTATATAATAACAGTGTTATAAAGTAAAATAAACAACGCGACAAAATCCGTATAAAGTGTTTAATTTCAATGTATGTAACGATCATTATACACTGAAAGAATTATTACTACTAAATATTAATTGAAAGTGTACACGAAGATGTTATAGTTAAACCTCGTACTGTAGTATGACATATTTTTAAAACTTACAGTTTTTTATTTCATCATTTTCTATAATGGACAGCCTCTGCAATGTGCATAGCTGAAACCTTTAAATATAACTTGTTTGTTTTTACTAATGCATCTCAACAACGAAAGGTATCGCCCCTCACCGTAGCGATACAGCGATGTTTTATTGTTAAACGGAAAATATACAGTGCAACGTCGGACCGGTGGGGAGCGAAATTTTTCACTTGTACCTGCGAATAATTCCCGGGCACGGAGTAATAGATTTCGAAAAAGCGGAAACGAAGTCAGCCATAAATCCACCTCCGAATGAATGGCCATTTAAAATATCTGAATATGCGACAGCAGGGGTGGCGTAATATAAAAACTAACTATTCAACCGACTGACGAGATCCACCATTCTCTTGTTTCCATTTAATTAAAGTAAAATTCAGAGTCATGGCTGGAAACGAACGGCCCGGGATAGCTAAGCTCACTTGAAAAAAGTTAGTTTAGCTTTGCAAATGAGATTAAGTCTTATGGCAATGTTGGTCTTTATATCGTCCGTATTTAGTTCACTAGCTTTTTGTGAGCCGGGCTGAGGCTACATATATTTTTAAAACTTCTTTGACTTTATTACGATGCGTGTATTTAGTGTTCGTTTTTTAAATGTGGTTATCGTGAACTGGTTTTTATACTTTGCTTCTTTTTTCATTGGTTTTTGTTTCTTATTTATAGTTGTCTCTTCATATATATATATATATATATATATATATATATATATATATATATATATATATATATATATATATATATATATATATATATATATACACTTATAGTAAAAGTCACTTACACTTTGTTTGCACGGATGGCGCAATAGTTTCAGTAGCCATCTCACCACTATTCGTGCGGCGAATAGCGTAGATTCGACTACCACACGGGTCAATAATAAGTGAGCTAGAAATAGTTGTTACGAGCCTGGATATTCTTGACCGTTGCTATGATGTTTTAAAAGTCCCCCGAGACAGATGACAGATATAAATATTACAGTACAGGAGATATCATTTCCAATTGAAAATTTTACAATATCCCAAACCTGCATTTGAGCCTTACAACGCAGTGCTTATACTTATGCTACCAGAAACACAGACGCAACCAGTGACGACCTGTATAATTAATACGTAGAAGTGTATTACACCAATAGCTATAGTTTTAGGTGTCACGTTATAGGGAGCGAGCTTATTGCAGTTTATCGAGTATAATTTAGGAATCCGTGCTGTTTTTATTAAATTATACCAAATATCTTAATAACTATTTACCCAAAAAATCAAACCTCATGCACATCAGTCACATTCACTATCGCTACGCCACCGGCGTTTAAATTATATTAGGCATATTTACTGACTTTACAATTGTCTGATCCTCATTAAATGTACATATTTTTCTTTCAGATCTTATTTGCGTTATCTCCTTAAAACTATAAAGCTGGCCGCAAACGTACGTTTTCCTGATCAGATTTCCGAATCCAGTATTCAGATTCGGATACCCGAATGCACACTTTTTATACGAATTTGCTATATACCGCACACGTTCTTATATTTTCTGTGCGAAAATAATTCCCGTCGATCGATTCGGAATCACGCCGGTGTGTTCTGAATAAAGAACGGAAAAAATGTATGAATGACGAATGACGTCTTTCCAAATGAAGCGCTCGCTAACATTCTGTATGAACCGCCGTACACGAACGGAAATTTCCATTATGAATAGGTGAACTTCAAAAATGCATACCCATTTCAAAACTAAAATGGTATGAGCCGGTAATTGACGCCATCTAACGAAAATCGATACAAAACTGTTAAGTACTTTATTTATACCGTAATAGATGGCGGTACACTACTATAAAACAAAAAGATGTAGATTTCTTAATAAATAAATTTTGATAAATTTACTTTAAACAATTTGTTCATCTCTATTCACAACAGTTTATTAAAAAAATTAACACATTTCAGGATAAAACAAGAAGCAAAGAATTACAAATGAATTTATAAATTGATAGTGGGTAGTTTATTTTATAGGTACTTTCGATGACTCGCTATTCTTTTCGTACGCATACATTATTCTGTCCCTGTGTTCGAGTGCTTTTTTGGTTGAGATTACAAATTCTTATAAATTGCACCTATTTGCTAAAATGAGTACGCGTTGCAATATTTATAAAACAACGCCATCTAGTTCATTCATATTTATGCTAATTCGTGTGTTCGCAGGATTTTGGGCCTTAAAGTATCCATGCACTATTACAGGTGACTGTACATCAGAGCTAGCTAGACACGTTAGCGGGGTGGCGTTACCGTACGTACTGGTAATACTAATACCTGGTGAAAAAACCTAACGTCTGCGCAAAGCTGACGGAATGACGAATCTGAATCCCTGTTTCGGAAACCTGATCAGGAAACCGTATGTTTGCCGCCAGCTTAACCCCCAGGTTAATAATAAACTATTGAAATGTATTCTCATTTTTATTAAATTCGCTAAAGCTACCAGTGATTCATCCTTCCTCGTCATTCATTCTATACTAAATTTCATCAAAATCAATCCATTCACATCCTAAAATAATCAAATTTAATAGTTATCATATGTTAGTATCTGCTAGTATTAGGATTTCTAGAATATGCAGTAATATTATTTGTCTCAACTAACTTACAGAACTATTACAAAAATAATGAACAATATTTCACAGTCTATTCTACAAATACCAATTGAAAACGTTAATATAAACTTAGCGTTACCCAAAACACTTAAAAATAATTAACTTTCTGACTGTTCATTTCACTACCCCGATAACACAAAAAAGTAATTTAAACAAACAAATGAACACAAGTAGGCCATTCATTTCTGGAAACGCAACCGTAACCCTCAGGTATGTTTAACGTTAATTAAATTTAGCCCCGGCACGTGTCAACTCTTAGTACATATTAATTCCCCCCTTACCTAGGCATCTGAAATCAGAACAAAACCTCCTTTGTCGAGGGCGAGGGTTAAGATTAACGGGCAAGGTACAATTTTATTAGCATTTTTTCCTCTTTCCGGAGTGCCAAGCTCATTTCCTCTCTTGTAATTTATTGCGGTGGCACTGCGAGCGAGAAATTAGTGATATCAAATACCAGTCATAACCCTCTCCCGTATTTACTTCGAGGAAATTTAATTTCGAAATTCGATTAAAAGGAGATTAAGTTGAATTAAAAATGTTTCACGTCCGTATAAAATATTTTTCGAATTTGATCGTTTATTTATCTTCGAAGCTTTATTAATCTCGAGCGTATTGGGGTCAGTTTCTAGTCTAACCAAATACCCACAAACTAATATCAGTCGTTCCACAATATGACTGTCGGTTGCCCTCTGTGATTCAAAATGAGAACGATATTCCAACGCATATGAGTTATCCGTGTGAGTTACGATAGGGTAACAGACCTAAAAACTTTGGAAAGATCTGTTTCTACATTCTAATTCAGTAATATTACTCCTTTGTTCACTTCATAGAACGCCGTATAAGGAAATATGTACGTAATCCTGTTGTCTTGTAAGCGAATCTTATGTATGAGAAAATGTCGAGCCGAAAACAACCTTGTCATATTAACTAACAAAGACTTTCGTGATAAGCTGCACTTGCTATTCAAACCACATTAATATCTCGTATTATTTATTATTGTACGTGGCTATTCATCTATACCTTGACACCGCAATAGCGTTGCTTAACCACGCCAATGGAACGCTCTATACCGTTTCGAACCCATTTCGACCCTTTTGCAAATTTCATCATCTATTGAAGTGGGCTAATCCGTGTTTAACACAGAAAGTAATTTTGGACGAACGCTTTTATCCTTTTCTAATATAAAAGAGTGGTTGTTGTAAAAGAACAAAGTAGGTAGCCGGTGGTGTACCGAGGCACTTTAAACAACATTTTCATACATACCTAAGTAGTAAACGTTCTCTGGTCATTACTTTAATTTTAAAATAAATGACTTCTACTACTAAAGGCATGGTTTCGTGAAATGATAACTACGCGACTTTGGAGTTTTAATGGATCTTAGAGTAAGCAAAGCTAAGATTGATGATAAAATACATTCTTTGTATTAAATTCATATGTATTTTAGATATATAATTTATCTTACATCAAAGTAGTGTCATTATGTAGGTAATATTGATATTTTTCGAGTCGATAGCAATATTTCTATAGAATACTTAGTCTATGTCATAGTTGATTTGAAAAATCTCCAATAATAGTATCTATCTAATTAGAAAATGTAGTGAGTCGTATTAATTGGTATAGTGTGAACTATCATATAATAAAATTATTAATAACAATATACTGTGAAGCACATTCAGACATTTGCTATAAGTTTTTAGATTTATGACACTTCGCAAAAAACATTCCTTCCATTTTATTCGAATAATACAGTCATTTCCCGTCGAAGACAATCCTACAATTAAACATATTTTTATAATCGTTCAAAAATATATTTCAAGTAATTGTCCCGCCCACGTCCGTTAATTTTAATCAGAACAGAATGGTCGGACACGGAATTACATTTAATAAGTTCAATTTGGACGTTCGCCACTATTTCAACAGAATTTAATCAGCTGCATTTATTCACAATTCTTAATTTTAATCACTTCATTTATATTACCGACTGGGTGATCTCGGTTTATTATACACGATTTATAATTTTGTTCTAGTAGTCCCGGCAGGCGACTGAGGGATTATATTAGGAGGAAAACTTTTTATAAAAAGCAATAAATGTTTTTGAATTATATTCCTATTTCTTCTTCACGCAATATATTACTTAGATGTAGGGTTTTGGATTTAAACTCGTGGCTCGCAACTCTGCCCTTATGAATATGTTTTCATTATTAAAAGGTAAACCTTTTAGTTTTATGTCTGCAAATAATATAGGGGAACATAAAATAAATATTCTGTAATCGTTTTAATGGTATTTTAAGTCACCCTAAGTTAGATTAGTAGACTGTTGTAAACGGTAGAAATTAATAATTAATCTAATCCAGAACTTATAGAATTAATATTCCAAATCAATACTATTCCAAATACCACTATTTGCTAAATGACAACACAATTCTCAAAATATCGCATTTGGCTATATTACGAAATATCTAGAATATTGCAAAACATGTTAGATAAAGGACTAAAACTTTATTATTGGTTTCTAAAATCAAATGAGATCGATCAAAGTTTGAAACTATACCACAGGAAAGAGTTTAAGCTTCAAGTCATCTTGGAAAATATGTCAATTTTGATATCTAGACGGTTTAAACTATGATTTATCAAAAGCCTCTGGCATCAAATAGATTAAACTCATAATTATAGGTAAGTTTATAGCGTAGGCAAGTTTGCTCAGATTATATTTAGTGTAATCACAACGCATAATTACATAACAAAATATTTTTCGTTCTTTAGTTTATTTATTTATTTATTTACATTCAATTACTCACTACACTCACAGTTTCCCAACACGTGCAGTAAGCCATTACATTTGATTATGTATTTGAACAGAAATATTCACAAATTTTGGTAATAGTAGCTTTTTTTGTAAAAAACAGATCAAGTACCGGATACTGAGCTATCAGGGCGTTGAGCAGTGCAATCGCTCGATTAGTCGGTGCATATTGGGCGGTGCACGTTCGTACTGGCGGTGCGGCCAGAAGACGGCGCGAGCGTAATCGCGTATACTGGTTAGGCACTGATAATGAGCACCGAGACAAACAACACGGGTTGTCGATTTTATTGTTCATCAGTAAATAATAGTGCAATACTAATGCACATTTGCGGCGTGTTTCAAGCGTATCGATGCCTACCATTCCAGATACGAAAAGAGACGGATAAAGATAAGGATAAAATCCATAAAGCTTCTTGTACAAATAACGAGCGAATTTGCGCTGAACGCGTTCTATCATTATGCTGTACTTAGCCTCGTGCGGGTCCCAGACTATTGAGTTATACTCTAAGATACTCCGCACAAAAGAAAAGTACAGCACAACGACAGCACTCCTGCTCTGAAATGGTGCGGATTGCCTCATTACAAAGCCCAATGCTTTCAAGCTTTGACTGCAGATGCTTGTGATGTGCATGTTAAAAGTTAGTTCCGAATCCACAGTCAGACCCAAGTCACGCACAAGTGTGACGCGCTCCAGCGAGACATCTGATATGCTATAAACATGATGATATGGCGAGCGAGATCTTGTCAAAGTTATGGTTTTACATTTGTTTGTATTAAAGTCCAGTCTGTTTCGGACACCCCAGGCTACAACACTATCGATGTCCCGCTGAAGCATTTCACAGTCTGTTACGTTATTAATACCCAAGAACAGCTTCAAATCGTCCGCAAACATAAGACACTGCGATGCTTTAACAACACTTGGCAAGTCATTGATCATTATTAAAAATTGCGTCGGACCTAAAACGCTGCCTTGGCTCACGCCAGAGCGGGTGATATATGCGCTAGACTTGTAATTACCTAGCTGGACATACTGTGTGCGGTTCGCAAAATAGTTGGCAAATAATTTTAATAGATTAGGAGTAAATCCAAATGCAGCGAATTTTTGCAGAAGTATACCATTGTGGACACGATCAAAGGCTTTTTTGAAGTCGAAATATGCCGCATCCACCTGCCTATTCTGATCCATTTCGCTTACACAGTAGTCAACAAAGTTAATTAAATTTGTAGCTGTTGACTTACCGGCACTAAAACCATGCTGACATTCACTTAGCTGCGATGTAATCTGTCTAGTGATATGTTTGTTTAATATATGCTCAAATACCTTGCCAAGCGCTGACAACACCGCAATGGGTCTATGGTTTATAACTTCATACCTGGAGCCATCCTTGGGTACAGGTGTAACGCGTGAGACCTTCCACCTAGCTGGATAAGTAGCAGATTTCAAAGCTAAATTTAATATATGTAGAAGAGGTTGCTGGAGTACTCTAATACAGTCCTTGATAATAAAAGCAGGTATGCCGTCAGGTCCTACAGATGATTTAGTCTTTAACTGTTTGACGGCTAATAACAAATCAGACTCATCGATAAAATCTATTGCAATTCTCGACGAGCAGAGATTTCGTCCTCCGTCAGAGTCATGTGTGATTTCTGAGTCAGATGTTAGCTCATCAACTAAAAATACCGATTGGAAATAGGTTGCAAAAGCATTTGCAGCATCCTGACCGCAGACTACGCTTCCATTATACTCGAATTGATCGCAGGTGTGCCGCGAACAACGTTGTGCTTTTACAAATGTCCAAAAAGCTTTCGGATCCCTCTTTATACCCGTCTCAGTTCGCTCGATAAAGTTGGCATATGCCTCCTTTATTAACTCTTTAACTCGTTGCCTACAAAACACAAACAATTCCCTATTGAAAACTAAATGTAATTCTCTAAATTTCTTCAGATGATAGTACTTCAGTTTTATATTTTTTATTAAATCTGATGTATACCACGTAGGGTATATATATTTGTAATTATTTACAGTTTTAAAAGGAACATTATAATTAATGCTATTCGTTATCTGTGAATAGAAGGCATCCAACGCTTCATTAACATCAGTAGAACCCATTACTTCCGACCAAGATAATGTGGCAATAGATTCATACAGCGAATAGATGTCCGCTTTTTTAAAGTTCCACTGCGGCGAAGATGAGTCATGTTGTTGTGACAGCGCGGGCAGCGAGCGAGCACGCTCAGCGGCCGGCCGCGGCACGCGCAGCCGGACCCCGAGCGGCGGGTGATGCGCGTCAACAGGCACTAGCGGCTCGATGTCGTCCGTCACACTTACATGCTCATCGCCCAGATTACTCAGTACCAGATCCAACATATTGCCTAATATATTAAAAATAACATTGTGTTGCTTTAGTTTACAAAACGCGAGAAAATATGCGAAATGTAAACTAACATTTTGACTACACGAGTTCAAATTGAAGTCACCAAGAATCAAAACACCCAATCTTGGATATTTTTGAATTATATTTTCCAAGACAGAAAAAGTGTTCATATATTTTTCATCTGCAGAATTAGGCGGTATGTATACAGAACATAATAACATCCTTTTAAATTTAAAATTAACTATTGCAGCTACAACTTCGATATCTCTAGTGTAACCATCAACATCAATAATTTGCATGACAGAGTATTGTGCTCGCACGGCCAACAACACTCCTCCCCAACCAGCATCATTAGCACGGTCACGGCGTAGCACAGTATACCCACTAGGAAACACTTCCCCATCATGAATACTACTCACTAAAAATGTCTCGGTCAACGCATATACATCCGCAGATTCATTAAGTACAGACAACTTAAATATATCTAATTTAGATCGCAATCCTCTTACGTTCTGATATATTATAGTGTAACATTTAGGTTTTGGGGGCTTGTACACTTTGTTTACGAAATCCACTCCGCCACGGTTTAACACAAATATCTTCAGGCCAGATGTCTGGAGACATATACCTGTCCAAATGCTTTGCTGGTTTTTTTGCTTTTTCATATGTTATACGACGTACGTAATTTATCCGATCCAATATTATCTAATTGCTCCTGTACTGCTGTTACTAAAACTTCAGCTATAAAATATTTAGGCGTTATATTAGATGATAAACTCAGCTGGAGTCCACATATAAAAGAAACTATCTCTCGGGCTAGGAAACTAGATTGAGTTTTTAAAAAACTAAGACACGTTGCCGACTTTGCGCTCTTGAAAAACATATATTTTGCGTTAGCACAGTCGATCATCAGCTACTGTATTGAAGTTTGGGGTGGTGCTTGTAAGACCTTTCTAGTACATCTTGAAAGGACTCAGAAGTCACTATTAAAAGTTATGACCTTTAGCCCGTATAGACACTCTACACTAAATTACTCTACGCAAAATGTCAAGTGCTAACAATTAGGCAGTTATATATTCTCCAGCTGGTAACCAAGCAGCATAAAGCCACTCCATGCATCGCAGAAGAATACAACAAAAAGCGTGTCATATCCAACGTCTGCACCCCGGTTCGATGTCGTACAACTTTTGCTAGGCGTCAACTAGGTTTCAGAGCTCCTTATATATACAATAAAATAAATAAAATAAAAAACATTCATCCATTGAGTTTCCATAAATCCAAAACTATTATCAAACACTGGTTATCAGAACTAGACTATGACCAAAGTGAGAAGTTATTACTAATAACAGAATAATAGCTTGTTGTAGTAATAATTATGTTTCGCAATAATTTATTATTCACATTACATACCCACAAACACACACACATACATACACATACACTCACTCACTCACACATACACACACACGCACACACACACACACACACACACACACACACACACACACACACACACACACACACACACGCACAAAAACACACAAACACACCCATACACAAACACACACACACACACTGACGCACACACACAATTCAATCTTTCGTTTACTTTTAACATATGAGTTGCTTTTGTAATCATAAAATCTTTTGTGTAAATTATATGGGAAAAGACACTGACTTCCTGTAACACAGGTTTCGTACCTAGCACAGGAATCAGGACTTCAAAAGAAATGTGTAAACCATTTTATGTTAATAAATAAATTATTATTATATTATTTTTATAAAACATTGGTGAGCTAGCTGCTATGTGTATGTGAGCGAAGACTTTGAATTTTTTTACCAAGTTTTTCTTGGTCCAAGCTTGGTAAAACATGTTTTAAATGGTTAACGTTCCTAATTCTTGTACCGTTCATCTAATTGCGACGACATATTGTTGAATTGTTATATGCTCGTCAGGTAAGGTTTCTAAAACATATTGGCTGGGTATATATTGCCGGTCACCACGCACTTATTCTATTTGTTATGTGATTTGTATGTTGAGTGATGTAACACAATACCTATATTGTAACATAGAAAATATAATTGGGAATCGAATACCCGAGATAATTATTGCATAGAGATAAAATATTAGGAATGTGTTATACTCTACGATTTATCCCAAAAATGCACGGTTCCTGTAGTTATTTTGACTCAAATTCACCGGCGCGACGCCGGAAGTAACACTCGTCAATAATAAAGTTGACAATATGCCCGTTAAACGACAGTAAGTTCACCCTTTTTACGTATATAAAGTTAGCATTGCATTTAGCTGGCGAAATGTAGTTATAATATATCTATGCCTAGATATACGTGTGAATGTATGTATAGTACTTAAGACGACAAGAAGTTGCCTTGGTTATGACACAATACTAAACATAAAAAGACATTTTAATGAACTACATACATATGTATATCTTATCTGAGCTACACCTCACTTCAAAAAATACGTCATATTTGTTCCCCACGCAACCGTATCCGTATCTCAGAAACTACGATTTTACCCTTCAATCAAAATCGGAGCCATCTGTATCCTTATTCGGTGAGCCAACTCGTGCATTACCGAAATTGCTCAGAAGCAATTTTCTTTATGCGATAAGCTCAGATACAGTTCCCCACGACTTGCAGCCATCATATTTACAATCTGATTGATTTATGCTTGGCAAATTTAAACTTATTTACAATTCAGCTTATGTATACTCTCGGAAGTATTTCAAGTCCAGAAATGTTAATATAAAATATTGGTATGAAAGTAGAGAAATTAGGTACAAGTAAAATTCTATGGCATGATGGTTTAAGTGATTGCCTTGCCGCTGGCACTGCGTTGAATTTTGTGGGTTCGATAGTTGTTCTGAGTCTAGGTGTTCTTCGTGTCCGTTGTTTGAATGTTTGTAAAGTCGACCGACTCGATCCAGGAAATTGCTCTAGTGCCGGAGGAGTAATTTTAAAACAAAAGCATTAAAAAAATCAGAGACTAATTAAATCCGATAGCTAGGTACTCTGATACTATTACCTAACATACTGACTTTATAAAAGGAGGAAGCTTTAATAGAATTGACAAATTTTTATATTTATGTAATATGTTACATCATATCTCCAGCATTGCTCAATTAATTTGCAGTTATTCTCACAAAAAAATTGTTGGTGTATAAAAAAGCTGAGCCCATTTTACTATTACATTTTGCCTGATCCGAGTATTAAGGCTTTACAATCAGTACTCATATATGAACTTACATTCACCCTACTAGGCTCAAGGTAGAGTTATATCAAGTCCAAGCAAATAAGGGTGTTATGTCATAAATTTTTATTATGGCATCTACTAAGGACTAGACAGAGCTGTTAGGATATTTCAATAAATAAAGCGATGAGTCCCAAGGCACCCTTGGATACGCGCCAGTCGAAGCTAATAGACACATTGATGAATCCCCGGCTTAATGCAACGTAAATGTAAAGAAAACTTCTGATTTAATAAGGGCTGTTTGCATCGGCACCGAGGGCTTAATGATGCCATATTTACGGATTACATAGGAGGGATAAAATGTATAAAAAAAACTCCATTTTGCGCAGATGGTGAGTTGAATTAACCGCAAACTTGGGCCATTATTAATTCTGTTTTCGTGTAGCCGACGGCTAATGTTTCAGCGGGCTTATTATTGGGAAATTCTGTAATGACTGTTAATATAACGATCACGCTAAAGCTTGGGGCACGCGACCACGAATAAGGACAAGCTGTATCAAAGTTCAATGCACTTCCCCAGTGACTTCAATTGGGTTAATCACATTATAAGTTCCGTGTCCGCTTACTACAGGTACTGTTGGGAAAACAACAATAGTCAAGTATTACAATTACTTATAACAAAGTTTATTACAATGTATTATTGTAATTATAAAATTTGGACAATATCTTGGTATCATCTGTGTGACTGTATTCATTAGTTCATTACCGATCATGGGCTTGTCTTCAAAATTTAAATATAATGAAATTATACTTGACGTGATGTCTGTCTCGGTAGCATAGCGAAGTGAATTCATTAGATCTTGATCTCATCATTCACTACACTACGAACTCAATAGTTAAATTCTCAGGCTCGGCAAAGAATTATTGAACTTTTTGTGAAACATTTTGAGTAACAACGTAAAGTTAACTGTGTTCGGTAGATGAAAATAGGTTATCCACTATTACAGGGTATCTACATATAGTTCGTAAAATGTAAGTGTTTGTAATATACCTCGATAAACTGTATATGTATATAAATATATAGTACATGACATGACTTCTTTAGCTATGTTCAAGTCCTCCGTAATAGGCATTTAATCTACTGCAGTTCTGCCTACTGGAGACAATTTCAGACAATTTCTTAATACTAAATTGCTTCAACTGACGTCACTTGACTTTGATATTATATACGTGGGCGTAGCCCAAAGGTTAAGTTTGATTAGTAGTACAAACATTTATATGTTTATAAAAAAGGAGTTCATAGTCAAGCGTTAAAAGCAAGTTTTATACATGTTTTACCTAGCTAAGGAAGCATTATAACTTATGTTGTTAACAAGAATGATTTATAAAATGTTCGGTGCTACAGTCGAAATTTTCGAAATTTGGCCTCAATGAAATTAAACTACTATATACGGATTTTATCGCGTTGTTTATTTATCACTGTATTACAAAATTTTGAAAATATTACGCTATTGATTTTATTTTACTAATTTATAAGCTAATAAAATTATTTAAACTATTAAATCTATTTATCTTTGGTTTACACTTTCCCCGACGTTTTGGTTGCTTTCCAGCAGCCATGGTCACGGGGAGACTAATATTTTTAAAATTTTGTAATACAGTGTTAAATAAACAACGCGATAAAATCCGTATATAGTAGTTTAATTTCAATGAATAACATTCGCGTAAATAGAAGACAATATTTGGCCTCAATATTATAGATTCAAACTAAAAAGCCTTAAAGAACTTAAATTACAATTATGTACTTGTTGCCAAGCAACCAATAATATTTCATTATCGATCCACGTTTAGAACATTATTAGCGTCCTGGTGGACTATGAATACCGCAATAGAAATCAATAATAGTAGTATTCACGTAAACGTGCGTTATTTCGTCACGAAATTCTAAGTAACAGGACGGTGCCTGGATCCGTGCCCGGTCAACCGCAATTGGCTCGCCCTCTATTATGTGGAATCTAATTCTATAGCCTATCACGTCAGGAATAAATGCAAGAGACCATTATCTACAAGCATTGAGCGGGCCAAATAATTATATCATCAAACTCGTGAATATAGATGTGTAGACGCTTATTTCTTAAATTGGATTTTTAATGTTTAAATGTCTTATTAAAATCTAAGAAGCTATATTTAGTTAGTCTGTTTATCCTTTAAAGAAGCTATAAAATCTATCAGAGGTTGGATATAAAGGAATACATTTTGAATTCATAATCTAAACACCATCTCCCCACGTCGTTGAACGTGTAGGTTGGACCCATTCTCCACTATAAACAGTTATCTAATGCCTCCCTATGCATCCGGCACACAAAAAACTCTCGAGTGAGAATACCCCGACATGTGATGTTGAATCTACCAACAGATAAGAGGTACCTTTATCCCATTCATGTCTCCACTTGCGACCATTTTTCATGTCTTTGTTGGGCTCGCAATAGGCATTAGCCTGACAGTCACGCTTACTATCCCTCTTTATAGAGATTTAATATATATTTTAAATTTTCACCACGCGTATTTCGTTCGATGCGGTCATGTTGGCATGATTGATGCTTGTTAAAGGGGGATTTTGTTTGAAATTGTTGATGAAACACGCAGTCCGCGAGTTAAACCATCTGTCAAAATTCATACGCTGTTTTAGTACGATTTAATGGGACGGCTTAAACATTTTCATGCTAATATAATATATTAATATGAAATAGATTTTGCTCATGTTTCTGTGTGATATACGCGTTTTTGTGACGTTTCTGAATGTTTTGGTTCAATTTAAACGGTTTTGTATTGTATGTTTATTTCAGAAAATAATTATTTGGCTATAGTTGTAAATGGAAATATGTTTTCTCTATTATGATTGAATATCATCATTAAATTAAATCTAATTCAGTATCATTCAAATAAATCTAGTCTATCGTTCGTTTTTCTTTCGTTTTTCATAATATCTGTAAATGATTTAATCACTCTCAACTGTCACGGTTTATTCGGTTTAAAACTTTTTATTTAGGTTACACTTGCCTGAAAGTCTTGGATCCTTTTCAGTTACCATGACCAGGATGACACTTTTTCACTTTGCACGTTTAAGACTCGTCTTGTAAAGTGAAAAGTTGTTAATAAAATAAACCACGCTAAAATCCTTAAATGTTACTCGAGTTGTTATGTGTAACATTAGATTAACAATGAACTGATTGTTTTAAAAGAAACAAATAGGCATACAGCCTGGCTGAAGGTATTTGTTACCGTAGCATACGAATGCATGCAATACCGATTATTCGGTATTTATATATATCGGCCCGATAAAAAATTAAAGACAGTCTAAATTTCTTTTTTCTTTTCTTTTTATAAAATGCAATTAGAGCTTGTATAGTGGGGGATTTAACAATCATATAATAAACGGACCTGAGTACACCCAGATACACACTTCACAAAAATGATTGTCCTAAGTGGGAGTCAAAGCACCAACGCTTGGCGTGGCGGCACCGGCGAAACGTCCGCAGCAGAAGAATCAGCTGCATGCATGAATGGAAATAGGACGCTATTAATTTATTATGCTTGAAAAAAATCTAAAATTTACTTGACTTATAATAAATAGATCCAATTTGATCCTTTACAGGGTATCTAAACATCCAAACCAATTTTCAGTGCTCGTTAACTAACTAAAAATAAAGTGACAAGCGCAAATTAAATTCTTGCTAAAACCACTATTGTGTAAGATGTCTGAGACTTCTTTCATTATTCAGATACTCACCAACTTAATATTTCCACTCGAAAAATTCTAAATTAGCCTTTGAAAAAATTTGGAAGCAGTTAAAGTTTATTAAACGTTGAATTTGGCTGCCATCTTGGTGTCGTTAAACTCATTATTAATTTGCTTCCGAACTTTAAAGTGCGGTTTAAAATAACTTGTCAACAAGACTTTTATATAAATAAACGATTTATTTATGAGCTTTTTAAGATGACTAAGCGCAAAATTTCGTTAATCATTCTACTATTTTGTCTTTACAAGTCCATTTCGCTGAAGGCTTATTTTGAAATATTGCAAAACCTGTAATATATTTACCGCGAGGATTGTATTACTGCTTTTGATACTATATGTGTGTACCTATACCACGCGTGTTTGCGCATGTGTTGTATGCTTACATAGTATAGACTAACTGTTCGCCACCAAGCGGCCTACTTGCGTGCACCTATAAGTGAAGTCCGCATCTTCTCTGTATCTCATACAGGACCTATCTCTTTACACATAGACATATAAGATTAAGGTTACAATCACACGGTATATTTATAATAATAATAATAATATTCTACCACATAGACACAACATTATCTAGCCTAAACTAAGCAGAGCTTTATATTTATAGATTAAATTAATTAAATTAATTAAAGTACGTAGTGTCCTTTTTGAGTCCAATAAAAAATTTTGTAGTAGACTATATCTAAGCGCTTTTGGTGTTGATTTATCTTTACAAAATTTTTTATCAATAAATTATAGTTGTACAGTAAATAAAATCATCGACTTTTTAATTTTACTTTCGATCTAGACATTTTAATTAAAACTTATCGCATAACATTTATAATTTCAACACAAGTTCACATCGCTTGTATATTTGTTCGCAATATTAGTTGCTATTGTTTTTGTTTGTCTCACAAAACAATGTAAAGACATACGATATGTTCTAATGTCATATTATAGGAGCTTTACTATGTATAAGATTTCACGACTAAAATAAAATCACTTTAAGAATACTTTTCTGCATTGCATGAGGCCTATGAAATGTATCAGCTTCGGTCTCTGAAACAACTGACCATCTACCGAAAAGAACTAATATTCAAAAAATTATAAAATTAATTTATTATAGCCATCAGTGGTAGACGAAATTTTTAACAAGGTGTTGCTTAAGGACAGCCATAGTTTCTAGATAGACTAGTTACGAATTAAAAGATTTTTAGTAATATTATTTACATTGAAATTTTTATTATGCAAACTAAAAAAGTCATAAATATCGCTTAAATAAAACCTAAGTTGTTGTTGGTTACATCACTAAATCACCTTAAAAGCAAAACAAAAACCATAGCTGCCTTCCAATATGTTTCGTTCAATAAAACATTCGCTCACATACCGCCAAACAACGATTTGTTAACTAACGTGAAACCCGTTAGCCCAGTCGAGTTCTTAAATCAAACACATGGAAAACTTTGTATCGAGTTTACCGCTGAGTCAGGGCTGTCTTACACTACATACATATTGTAGTTGGCAACAGTGCTACCGTGTTATTGCAGTGCTTTTGCCTTTCCGACGTTTAACATATTATCACTGTTATTCGGCATGCGGTTCGGTGATACATCAAATGGACTGGTTTTGTTTGTTCGGTTGCTTTTGTTTTAATGTTCTTCGTAATTGTTTTTCCCCGAATAACGGCTGCATATTTCTCATTACTATTAAAGGCTATTTATATCGTTGTTTATAGCTGCTATTATTGACGGTGCAGCTCGCATGCGCAAGTTGAGGCACTTGCATGGTTAGTATGCATAGTGTAAACTAAGTATATTATTTTATCTGCTACAAATAGATGACTCATATCATTATTATATATGTATACTTTCCACTGTCACTATCTTATCCAATATCTTATTTATATATTATAAAGTATGTGGTTGTATATTTATTTATTATTTTTCTCCATCTATTATATTATTTATATATTTATATACCGTCCAGTGTAGCACTGCAGAGTGCCAGCTGAAAACCAGTGCTGGGTCTTTGACGCCTAGCACATGCTGAGCTGGTAACATTTCCAGCAATACATACTATGTTACCTTGTAATGCGTACTTGAGTTGGAATTCGAGAACTTGCCTGAAACTCAGCCCAAGACTTTTTACCCACATCACTTTACTTATATAAATATTTGAAATCAAGTGTGCA
Organism: Catocala nupta; assembly: GCA_963675205.1. NCBI lineage: Eukaryota > Metazoa > Arthropoda > Insecta > Lepidoptera > Erebidae > Catocala > Catocala nupta. Next base: position 16,675,086 of record OY776082.1, read on the forward strand.
CATGCTGAATAATAGATTTCTTTTCTTTCTTTTTCTTTCTAACGACATGAGCATTCGCACCAGTAATCCTTATGTAGCACGCTATTTGGACCATTAGTATAAAACGTAATCGGCACATTGTCTAGCAACAATTTTAAATGTTTTTTGCCTTGAATTATTATACTCCCTCTAAATAATTCTACTCCCTCGTTAGCTTTGAGCTCTGTGGTTTGTTTGTTGTTTACGATTCCTCATCAAATGGCGCTTTCGATTTCAGTGTCGGAAAAAGAGCCATTAGGTTTTTTTAAAGGAAAACTGCAATGGCAGTACGTAGTCTGAAATTGTGCGCGATAGACGGCAACAGCTGGCCTTTTATTACCTGAAATCTAAATTAAGTTAAAGAAACGTAAGTGTATTAAATTCTATTTAGTAAAATACAAGTTAAATGCTGCATGCTATGTTATATGCTAAGTTGATGGGACACGACTAATTATAATTGTTTAACTTATGGCAGTGGACAAATCCAGGGATCAAAATCCCCGGTTAGATTATTTTAGGTAAACCATAAAGTTGTTTCAAATTCGGATGTTCTTTGTCGTGTTGGTTCTATGTTTGTAAAAGCTCTTGTGATAATGGAATTATCCAAAGCGCACACGCTAATATTTTAATAGAAAGAATGTATGATATCATACTTTATTCACACACTGTTAGACCACATTACCATATTGATCAACGTCTGCCTCTTTGGCACAAAATGTGAACAGAGTTCCATTTGGTGTGTGTAGAATAGCTGTGAACTAGTATCCTGGAATATAGTATCCCTAAAATAATAATTGTAGAATTATTATAAAAAGATTATATTACCGTTATATTAGGAGTTGTTATGATTGTCTCAGTGATGCAATATTAATGAATACGACTACTGTGCATGAGGATTCAATACTCGAGTCTGGCAGAAAAACGAGGCAAGGGATTTCAGTAACAGTGCGGGTCTTGAATTACTCCTGGCAGGCGGCTAGTCTTGCCCCTTTATAACGTAGGAGATAAAAGCATAGGTGACGAAATGAGTAATTTTTATATAATATGGATTCTTACTTGTAAAAAGTTATTTACTGTCTAGTTATTCAAGTTTTAAAGTATTTTTATAAAGAATTACAACTCTTACTATAGTTATCATGCCAGAGACAATGGACCTTTAGCAGAAATGATCAGCTCATTGCATTGCTTGTTCACTTCTAAGGTACTTTTTAGAAAAGCAGGCAAGCATAGTGCATTTGATCGCTTCAAGACATTTAATCTGAAGACTAGTCCGGAATGTAGAAATTTATGACAGAACTACTTTAGATGTAGACGTTTTGTTATCACAGGTTCCATGCGCTAGGTAATTGCTGTATTAATAAATAGTAAGTCCGTTTTCCAAACGTTTAAAGTAGTTAATTCTACTGCTGCTTATCAGGTCTCAAGTACCGAAGTTGGGTAAAGTGCTATTGAATTTTTCTATCAAGTAAATTTTAGTAGTAGCGCGGGATCTGGAACTGTATCCGATAAGCGGTAAAAGACTCGCCATGTATTATGTGATCCCTAAAGCCATACTTGGCAAAATATAGGTGTTTACCTCCACCGACCCTTTGGAAGATATAAACATAAGACTATGTATGTAAGAAATAAACAGACGAAGCACAATAAACCATTGCCTGAAGAAGATAACAGAGACAGATACGATGCATTCTTGTAAAAATATAATTGGGAAGAAAGGAGCCCGCCACGGACCTTCGGATGGCGTACCATATTGCAATAGAAAAAGGTTGGCAATACCGAACTTCTCTGATAAGTCAGCCATGGCGTAAGATTTGGTAATACTATTCGAAAACATAATATGCGTCTACATATGCTTCGCCACAGTGTGAGGCATCCTCAGGCCAGTTCTTAAATAGCATAATCAATATCTTATATGGTCAAGCATAAATTGCTCTACCTATTCGATTGTAATATCTTAAAGAAGTAAATTTACATCAAAAATTTATAAGTTCATAATTTGATTTATATAGCAATTTTATCGCCCGGTGTGTGCTAGATTTATGAAGAGTGGCGAATGGGTAAATGCAGAGCATTTCAGCTTTATATTACTTCTACATAATTACTTTGTAGCCGGGACGGCCAATATTTCACTGTTATTATCAAAGTTCAGTTTATTTTGTACAATTGGTTAAACTATTTTGTTGATTTAATGCTTATTTGGTACCATGTGGTACAGTATATTGTAATTAGAGATATGTCTATAAATATCTATAATAATAATATATACGTTTGCGTGTTCATTAAGAAGTTCTACGGACATAATATACATATGTGGTTTGTTATATGTTTATGTTTATTACGACCTTTGAAAGGTATATTCATACATTTTCATATATATAATTGTTCTTTAGCGTTATGTTCTAGCATAAAATTCATACCATAAAATCATGCAGAGGTTTCGCAAAAAAAGAAGTCTGATGATGACCGCTGTTAATTTATTTAATTTGATTTCTTTTACATTCACAAATGCAGTACTAGGATATTTGGAACCATTTAAACAGACTCACAAATAGTGCCTACTCTTATCCGTTGTTTGTAAAACCCAGTTATTTAGTTTTTTTTGGTGACTACAACCGCATCGCTTGGCAAATTGGAAGAGAATTACTTATTCCACTATGCTGTCCGAGCATAAAATTTACTTTTGACTTATTGAGTAGTAGAGCCCGCCATTACGTCGCCAATTATTTTAAACGGTATAAAATGCTGGTTTTCTTAGGAAAGTACTACCCTCTTATAGGCAATCCGCGTAAGAATATTAACACTGTTTCTGCGTTCCACTGGGTAAGTAAGAGTTCTGGAGACTCACACACACTTCTTAACCAATCCTTTTCTTTCATTCCATATTTAATGCCTTAAAAGTGAAGTTGGCAAATTTTGAGTGATACCTACCCCTGGTATCGAAAGCGATTGTATTAACGGTGACAGTTCATCATCAGACGGACCGTTTGTAAGTTTGCCATACAACAAGTATAAAAAAATACATGTTAACTAAACTAAACGGTAAGGGGTTACCATTCATGTGGCACCAATACCTTGCGGTATACTTGTACTCCTGTTGACTGCAGTAAGCGATAGTCACGCTGCTTAGGCAGACAATACAAAGTTTCGTTTAACAAGGGAGCCTGGCTATCCATAGTCCAGACAAACAGAGAAGTCCAGTCAAACAGAGAATCAACCTCAGAATGAGAGAAAACAAGTTCTAAACGTATATAAATCTGTCTTTTGACATTCATTACAATATGAACTACCTGTTCTTACTAACTATAAAAAAATATTCTAATTTCAGAAATAATTTCACACTTCACAACTTTTTATTAACAAATCAATATTTATAAATAAAATAAGATACAACAGATACGGATAGAGAATATTTTAGAGAACCACAAAAAAAAATGTTAAAACTGGATTTTCCAAACGTTGAATTTGCATATCTAGATTAATGTAAAAATACAAAAACATACACACACAACACTCTACAAGACTTTTAAGCAAAAAGACGCCATTACAAATATTTATCTAAATATGTAAATCATTGTATCCAATTACATTATTTAGGTACTAATTTTTACTCTATAAGACTGTAATTAGTTTCTGAAAGCTATCAAAAAGCATGTCCATGTTATCACACAACCATCTTCAGCAGTCATAATTAAATAAGTACGTTAATAATACAAAGTTAAGGAAAATTTACTCATTCTGCTTTATTTTTGAACATCATAATAAAGCTAAAATGCTAAAGTTCAGCTTTCGTCTTAAGAATAAGTGTTTATGTATAATAAATGTGCCGAGTAAAAAACCTGCTTATACTGCGGCTGTTACACGCAATATTAGCATAAAAATGCTATGTTTTTATATCACGCCAATTGCTATTAGAACTAGCCCATACGGATACAATATCTATCCACATTTGCATTTACTTAGGCGATATGAGCTTTCTTGTTTATTACTTAATTTCATGCTTAAGTAGAAGAAAATATAAAAGTCGACCCATGGCATCGCGAGGGCAAGTTGTTTAATAGTTAATACAGTTTACCATGCCGATTTTGTGAATTCGGTATAACTATACCTAATGATTATTTGTTTATTATAAATAATAACATAAACTTAGCGTCGTACCTGATACTTACAGTAATTGAACCCACAAAACTCGGTGCATTGTCAATGATGGCGTCTACTTAAGCAACGAAGCCATCCGAATAGTCAACTAAAAGAAAGCCACTGAACCAGCAAGACCGTCTTGTTTCTACCAAACAGCTTAACATACTTAGATAGATAGAAACATAGTAATTAGTGTGGCAAATATGGTGCAAGATTCCAACTTATCATTTTCATAGTAACTCACGTAAATAAGAAAGGGAATTAATAAGCAATCGTATATTAACCCAAGATTTATTTGTCAGCAGCAGTACTATTTATATTATAATAATCATTACATAGAAACCTTTCACTTGATCAAAACCCAGTGAACACATTGGAAGTGGCTTCGAGACGAAACTATATTATGTTCTAGGCTCTACATACTGTACATATGTACAGTATGCAATAAACTAGAATATTCAGGGTTGATTAAACAAAATTACCAAATCCATAAAATGGATATTGAACATAAAACAAAGAATATTGTGCGTCTTGCTTCTTCTACTATTACAGTTTCTACTAGTTACAAAATTAATTAAAATTTAATCGCCGTCAGGTTAATAATCTAAATTAGTGTTTTGTTATTAATGGCTATTGCGTCGCCTGCCCATATTCTATACAGAATATAAGATTATGTATATAATATGACTGGCTCTATGATATTGAGTTCTCTGAAATAAAAATTATTACTAACAAACTCAAACACTTCAATATCTTTTTAGGACTCGTAGACTGAACTGCACCTTGTACAATGACAACATTCTTGGCTACTTTGACATTGACTTCAAACATATCTGACGAAATGCGCGTGAGATACATATTTTAATCAGTAAAATACAATCATAATCTTATCTTGATACCAATGATCCAAGAATTGAAAAGATTTGGATTGAATTGGAACCTCCTAAACTCATACATTATATTCGAAATATTTAGGACTAAACAATAACTTCGTTAAAAAAGTAAATAACAAACATTTCATTAAATGAAAGTGTCCACCATTTCCAATCAGTTGGCCCAACAGGAAAAGTACCATCCTCTTACAGAAAACGCACGAATAATGTTAATGCATTTCACATTCCTTTATTCTTCCAACTCATCTTTACCTTTCCATATCGCCTGAATAACATAAAATATTATTATATATTTCAACGAGTTCATTAAAACATACAAACATAAGATCGAAGATGATTTCAGAGTTGAATTTGACTTACACAAGCCGTAAGTTTATGAAGCAATATTTCCTTCCAACATAGTTCGTACACCTCTACTAGAAACACACGTTTCAGTTACGGGCATTCAAGTTTAATAACACGTATGCAGGCTAGCATGTCTAAATTAATGTCGGCTATACTGTACTCTAACCACTCACAAATCACACCACCTCCGATTATTTATCGGTGAGGCGATCTTTTAAACTTTTTTTCAAACACGCTAAGGCAGCATTAAAGTTTTCGTAGTGCATTACAGGCCATAGCGTGGGTTGCGTGACTTCAAAGAAGTATTTTTTTTAAAGTATGTCATTTTAACAATAGCAAATTTATTACTGGAAAATTTCTTGGAGTTTCGTGTTTATTTTAAAGTTTTTGGTAATGATATACATTAAATATTACGTTCGGTTTGTACAATTTAATTGTTTAATTTTGCGAGAAGTTCATAGTTTCGAAATTAGTCAAACATAAATTGTTGGCTTTTAATTATATGAATTCTAGTTTTGATTGCGAAATAAAGTTTGAATGTCTTTTTGATAATTTATAATCAATGTAGAACGCTTTTTAATACACTGGACAACTCTTTCGTTTTACGGTTTTCCACTCTTAATTACATTAAGTTCAATATCATATATTGCCGCAGTGGTCATTTTGGTATTCCCTTTTTTCAATTTGATATAACACCGTTATTTTTTAATTAATATAACATTAATATTGCGTCAAGTAGTTAGGAAAATGTATAGGACTACCTGTAGAGCACGAGCTCAAATCACTCTCAGTAGAAGTCGAGAGCAAGTATAACCATAACCTAAAAAAAAAGAGTTTACCATAACCTAAAAAAAGAAACTGCTATTAGTCCATCCAGTGAACTGTTGCAAAAAATAATAGAAAATTGGGTTACATTTTACTAATACACACTTTAGAACCCGTCTTACTTAGTATAGTGCAATCATTTTGCCATGTGGACCACGCCACACAAGTATCTGTACCCGGTCTACAACGGTAACGCAATAGGTCATGATGGAACACAGAAGCAAAACACGCCGCACAGCATAAACATTTGCATTATTTCTAAAAAATACGAATACAATATTTCAACTTTTATTAGTTTTGAATAAAGCGATTACATATTTAAACTTGATTACAAACACAGTATCCAAAGTTAGATTTAATAATTAATTCTGTCTACATCTATTTAAAAGTTTTATTTATCATGAAATGGAACACAATCCAATCATAGTAAACAATTTAGAGTTCAACCAAATTATTTTAACTCAGTTATTGTGTAATCATTAACAGAGTAATTATTTCTCGCTAATTAATGCACATGCAAATTTTATATTTATTTGTGTATCTAGTTATTAAAACAAAGTAATTGATTTAGGATTGTTAAATTTTATTGTGAGCCAGTTTAATTGGACACAAAATCGAAAATGTTTCAATGGAAATACCATAAAGGGGAAACGAGATGTATTGTATTATATCAGAATAAACTCGAAGGGGTAAGCAGAGATGGAAAAACTTAAATTCCTCCAAGTATGTTTTAGGTCACGTGTGTTAAGTTTATATAGCTTAATTCTACAAATAGCTAATGCAGTTATTGGCAAATATAAAATCATTATTACTTTTGCTTTGGTATAAAAAAGGATTACTGCGCTGGCTCAAGAACTTGAAAATATTCATGGTCTTTTACGTCAAAAATCAGTTGCTCCGCTACAGAACACCATTCTAATTTATTATAGTTTGCAGGACTACTAGGAGACTCACTCTATTGGCTTTCATCTCTATAGCAATACTGAGAACGTCCAATTCAAGCATCGTCGACTTCGATGTCTGTAGTGAGTTCTTTTAGTATCGAGAGCGTCTTACATTCACTACACGTAGCAAAGCCGACAGAGATTGTCTCTTGTGTGATTTCATTAACTTTATAATATAGTTCTATCAATTGATTAGGTACTGATTGTTTTTTTAATGAAACATATACATATATACAGAATGTCCGGTAATTAATGGATAACCTTGAAATGTCTTATAGTAGAACTGATGGCCGTTCAGAAAAATATGAAAAAAATCTATCTGAGATATAATTTTATTTTAATTACCGTATTTAACTTTCTTGTACACTGCGACAATAAATGAATGAATTCAATCAGTTTTTTGTTGTTTTATTATTAAACACTAATTATGCTAATAGATAGACAGACAAAAGTATGACTAGCTATTGCACTTTGTTAATATATTTTTATTTTATGAACTTCCATCAGTTCTACTATAAGACATTTCAAGGTTATCCATTAATTACCAGAAATCCTGTATAAATATATATAAAGTGCCTTGGTGACGTAGCAGTGGTGTATGCTACAATAATTTGTGTTTCGAACCCGGCCAGATACATATATCTGGCCGGGTTCGGAACATAAATTATTGACCCACGTAGGGATCTAACCTACAACACTCGGCATAGTAGCAGCGGCGAAGCGACCGCTTAAACTACTACGACATCTGTGTAGTTAAACTTTTATAGAATCTGTCACTCTGACGACATTAAAACAAGAATATGGACTAATGTTTTTACTGCAACAAATATTGACCCCTTCTTGCAATATTAACTCAAAATAATGTGCCTGATTTATTGATTCAGTTCTCGGCAAAGCGTCTCGTCCGTCGTACTTATAACTAGCAATTATCGACAACTTCGTCTGCGATGCATTAGCTGCAACTAATGGCCAGTCTAAGTATAGCTCTTCATTCTATAGATGTAGCTTTATAAGCAAGCTCAACTTATTTGACACCTTTATGGGTTTGCTTGTGGAAATTTTCTTCTATGTGAACAGGTAGAAGTCAAAAGTAACATGTGCAGCTACTCTTCAAAGTTTGTCGACTTTACAGCGGCGTAGATCGCGTGATAAGTCCGTTGTATTTCGCTTTTACATAATACAAATTAGAGGTTGACGGTACAACGTGTAATGGTTAACACAAAGAATTAAAAATGTATAATCTGTGTAGCTCTTGTTTTCTTTGCTTTACAGTTTAGTAAATATATAATGCACAACCTATTGTGCCTATATCTAAATTGATGTCTGTAATCTTAAGTCGATAGGTATACACCAACAAGATGTTTGTTAGCCCTGCCGCGACACATAGAATATGCCAAGCCAGTATAAATGGTATCCTAAGGACTTCCACGCGTATTTACTGCGATATGCAATTTTCTTTACGTTTTTGTTTGCAGTCGTATAAATAATAGATTGTATTATGTAGTATCACAAAGCACGGAATATGCTTGCTCCCTACTAGAGACGTTCTAGTTGTCTTAGACAATCCAGACGCGTCAGTGATAATAAAAACGAAATATAAATAATAATAAAAACTAAAAGACGGTGCGCTTGGTGCTGCCTCCATCCGTTACTAGACAAGAATATAATTATTATTTTCGTCTTTAATAAAAGCGTGGCACAATGTATTCCGTACTCAGTGCGCAGTATCATATTCTTAAAATAATAAAGAGATTTAGTTATAGCATCAATTTATTTTTCATAAGTAGTCTAATCATTCTCAATAATATATGATACTCTACTAAAGAGAATTTGACTAGGATACTATTTTAATGTCTTTGTACTTTACTAAAATTAAGTAGTACATTGAAAGACCACTTCTGTTGCCCGGAGGCAAAGACTGTGAATTGCGACAATTCTGACATATACATATGTATATAACTTGCTTCATTTCTAGGTCTAGGTAAGGTTAGGCTTAGAGTTTAACCTGCCTTGACTCCAGAATATCACCGAACTGATCAGGTATTGTATTTCTACGTTTTCTCATTGCATTATTGAAGGCTGAACTGTACCATGACTGAAGCAATTTGGATAAGATTGGCAGTAATATGTTAAGAAAACTAACATATTGTTTGTTCATTAAACCGGTTGACTATAAAGGACAGACAAAAAAACAGGACATTGGAATACCTACATAATACATGTTTACGTGTATGAAACCATGGCAATAGCTTGGTTATATATATCACAGCCGACCCAACTCAGCAAAGAACATTAGTTGGTAAGTCCATCCCAGATCTCATAAAATCTATGACTGTCAATATAAGTAGTCACTAAAATAGCCCAAATTCTGGTCTAAGTTAAAATTATCGTTACGCCTTTAGCTCGCGGCGATCATATTTAAGACACGCAGCTGATACTCAGTTGTGTTTACTTTAACGAGCTTAGACCGCTAATAATAAAGATATATAAAGATATAAAGATACGTATCTATAATTATTATGTTGCATCTATACAAAGCAATGCGGTATAACGATATTTTGTATTGACACACGACCATACAATGCGCATCAATATATCGTATCTCTAGGTTAAAAATATTGAATCTATTTATCTGCTTCAAATTATGATTTGAACCTGTAATATTAAACCGCCTATATTTTGGTAAGGAGAGATTAATGTAAACAAAATTTGCACCGTCAAACTGAGCTGTCGGCATGCGGCACCCTTTGTGCACTATATCCGATAATGACTTTATAAATGTTGTAAGTATTTTTCTAACGTTAGGCACCGGTATAATAAAACTATTTCGTTGGTTGCTTTATTAACGAACCGTCTTTGTTGTAAAACGTCGATAACAAACTTTATTGAAATATATTTTAACACTATGCCGCCGCCACAAAAATCAAGTGTGTGGTATTTTTTTATTAAAACAGATGACCATGGTAAATGTAAGCTTTGTCAAGCGAAAGTGAAAACTAAAAATAAAACTACAAATCTAAGAACTTATTTACAACGACACCACAAGGAAACATTCGATAGCGATCAATGTTCAACATCAAAGACCTCTATAACTTTGGCACAAGAGCAAGTAAGTAGATTTTGATTCGTTAAATGTATAAATATTAGTAATAACTAATAATACTATAAAATAACAGATGTGATCGTAACAGGTACGTAATCCGCTTCTCTCGACTACTACTTCCACCATGAGTGTTTTCCTTTCTATAAAAATGTTTATTAATGAAGCGTTTATTAACTATTTACTTATTTTGAGGTAGGACACCCTAGCTCTGGCCCTTCGAAAATCCAAGCAATTTCTCTCGATAATTCAGAAATTGATGAATCCTTTGAATTTGAAGCTACTGTTTATTCAACACCAAAATGAGAGGTAATACGCCAACCACGAATTGATGATGTTATTTTTAATATTAATGCGTATCGCAAAGGCGGATCAAAGGAAGGTAAATTAACAAATGCCATTTTATACTTTATTGTTGTTGATGATAAAAATTTCATAGACAATTCAATTATAAGCCTAATAATTGAATGGTCTAGGAAATTTTATATATAAAATAAAAAGTAGAGTTTAATTTCTTTTCAATAACAAATATTGAACCTTTGATTTCGAACATAGAAGTAAAACAGATCTCAATATTTAAGTCAGCGACCACGTTGAATATAACTTTGATGACAAAATAGTATGTTTGGCCTCGTGTGTTTATTACTAGCTATGCTTTTGGGCTTGCGTAATTATGGGCGTCGTGTCTACTGCCGTCTACCTAGACAAAGTGAGTTACTGAGATATTTCTTATCATAAAATCCAATAGCCCTTTGGTCGACTCAGGACCAAATTATTGCACAAAAACATGCTAAGGCACCAAGGAGGTAGTATAGCAACAATTATGGTTTTCAAAATTTATGTCAACTCAAACATTACGTTTAACTTAAAAGACTTCCATTGCAATGCAAGGGTTGAATTATTCAAAACGTCAAGGTAAATTCTTTGTTGTAGATCAAAGTTAAAAAAAGGAATCTTAAATTATCTACCATCGCGAGTCCTGGACGAGCACTCATAAAAAAGTGAGCAGAACCACCGACGTGACTGCGATATGCCCGTGTTTAATTTTGAAACGGACGGAGGCGAGAGATTTTAATGAGAGATCAGGTTTTTCAATTATCCCCACTTCTTTTTCACGAAGTTTTACGTCAGATTTTTATCGGCTGCGTACTTTTATGAGTGCTACAGCATCCAGAAACGTGAATAACCTTGGATAAGTCACGTCGGCGTTTTAATTTATTGGTTTATTTTTTATATTGATGAATAAGCGTGAACTTTTGATAGAATAACTGGCCAGTTCTTGGTATTTTGCATATTTATGATAAAAATTCAATTGAATTCCGAATTTGAAATTTAAATAAAAGTTGTATAAAGCCACATATACTTAAAAAATATATTTAAAATTACACACGTGGTACGGTAATCCTATTAAGCTTGATGGCAAAAGCAACATCCTCTCTGCCGCGACAGCCTATTACGGAGTCAACAATATAATTTAAAAATGAATATGTTACTACACATTTATTGAAACAATCCTAGAGAAAATGTTTGTTTTTAAATGACTGAATAATTAATAACGTAATATTATTAACTCACAAATTAATTTCTGAAATATTATTTTTGTTGCAACTGAATAGTGCATAGAGTTGATCTCAAATTTAATACAAGAGCTTTGCAAAATCTCATGGGATTGTAAAAAAAAGACGTTCTCATTGGTCCAAAGGTGTATCTGTGTATGTGTAATGTGACTTCTACATTCGATTTTTAGACAACACGTTGTGTTCTTACGATTTTGAGATTGACATTTTCTTGTAGTTACTTTTAATTTGTATTCATTTTCTTTAATACCTTTTTGCCTTACCTTTAGTGTCAGCAGTACGAATGGTACTCCTGGTATGGGCACCTACAAGCGATCTTGGTCTATTATAACCGCTTACTACCAAACGAACCCTACGCTTGTTTACCAGTTCTGCCAATTAAAAAGTAACATGTTAAACAGAAATCATTAAAATTGAAAGCATAAGCATTAAATACATATAAACCGTCAAACGCACACGAAGAAACCAGAGACATCAAAGTTACTTGGAAACTCGAGGATTATTGGATTTATTTATTTTCGTCTTTTCACCCACAGGGTCAGATAAAAGGAGCTTTTATGTCGTTTCTTACTTTACTGAGCATATTTATTTCTTGTTAAATGACTCCGATAACTTGGACTGAAGACTTTTCGTATTGCCGTGTGATTATTGACAACGTTGTGGGTTTAATCAAAGGAAATTTTTACGAACTTGTTCACCTTTGGAAGTATTGAATTCTTGTTATATGAGACGACTGTCTGCGCAAAATCATGCCGCGAAATCAACTATAATAATTTGAAGGGGTAGAAATATGCGTGTACGGTTGTTGTCTACGGTTTTGTTTACGGTGTCTCAGGTTCGACCTCTGAATCTAAAAAAAATTTATTGGTATTGTGACCATTAAATGATAATAGGTTGCACTTATCTGTCGAAATGTAAATGTAATACATCTCTGTCTATTTCTTACAGGCTATACAGGCGTAACTCTATATACGTATGTGGTAAGGTGCTTGGGTGTATCTGACTACGATAGGTTATCTTTCGCGCCTTAACTGCTCAAAAGATCATCATGAAACTTCGCATAAACGTGGTCAGGGATTCAGAAAATAATATAAATATAGGTATATAATGCTAGGGTTTTCATCTAGCAAAAAGGATTTTTTTCCGAGGGATAGAAATCTATGGTCGAAATTTAAAATAACGCAAGTGAAGCCGCGGGCAAAATCAGGTCTATAGTAATGCCTACATTGTATCATTGACATCTACGTGAATACTTGTGCAAGTACCAATCGTGTAATTTAGGACTCATTCATTTATCGGATAGAGAGATTTATCTTCACGGAACTCTTTATAGCAACCCTGAGTCTACTGGATTCTGCCAGTGTCATGTGTAATAAGTACGTGAGCCAAAATTAAAGCGTGATTAATTTCTACCACTCATTACAGTTTATATATTTTTATTTGTAAAGTAATGCTTAGTTTGTCCTTTATTACACTATAATAAAGCTTACAAAATATAGGGGTACACCTTTGCCTTATGTTTTTAAAAAGTGGATAGAGGTAAATTTGAAATATATTTCAAATATCACGGATGTCCTTTGTCATTCTAACCGAAGTTCTGAAACCGCTCGGAGAGCCTCTTGTCAGCTTATCGACTTTTTCACATAGAGTACGACTCAATATTACTTCGAGCTTTTAAAAAGCTTTTATAACTGTTAAACTGAATTCTGAGCGAGTACAAAAACCTAACCGACTACAGCTAGTTTTAATACATTTTTTGTTCAGAAACGTAACTCATGACTTGTGTGGCCGTCCATCCGTCTGTCACAGCCTTTGTTTTAAATGGACGGAAAATATTTCATCGAATCGTTTTTAAACCAATGTTATTACATTTTGACAGACGTACAGTAGCAAAAAAATGTTGTTTGTTAAAATAGATGTATATTACTTACTGTTTTGTATACATTTTATTCAAAATAAATTAATTACACAGATATCAGACGCCAATATTATTTCACGATATTATTTAAGATCAAGCAGTTTACCAATTCATTTAGAGAAGTTTAATATAACTACGTGGAATCCTAGCCGTAGGTTTTTATATGCACAATATTGTGGATCCGCTACGTCATTTTATCAGTTAGGATTTCTATTACTTTCTATATAAATACCGCATTCTGGTTTAAAAGTAAGGCTTTGTTATTTTGTTTATTATTTTATAAATACTCTATGACCATCTAAAATATATATATAGGTAATATAGGTATAGGTATTTCTCTATATGTTGTTATTTTCCTATCTATACTAATATTTTAAAGCTGAAGAGTTTGTTTGTTTGTTTGCTTGAACGCGCTAATCTCAGGAACTACAGGTTCGATTTGAAAAGTTATTTTAGTGTTGGATAGCCCATTTATCGAGGAAGGCTATAGGCTATATAACATCACGCTACGACCAAAAGGAGCGGAGCAGCAATGAAAAATGTTGCAAAGACGGAGTAAATTCTCTTATCTTATATGAAGCAGGCGAAGTTGCGCGGGTTAGCTAGTAATGTATATTAAAACATGCAAAATGCCTACCTCAAAAAACAGTGTTGTTTTACCAACTGTAAACGTCATCCTATGACAGGAATTTACATTATGTCGCTTTAAAAGCATTTAATATGATAATATGCATCATGTATCACATAGTACTTAAAATAGGAAATATTTTGAGCAACTTGCAACATAAAGTGTTGATGGCGGCTAAAGTCATAGCAATAATCAAACAATAGTTATTACGCACTATTTACGCATGATTCTCTTTTCGTTTTCTTTATCATCAAATCTAGCTACGATCTTAAACATCTATTTTGCTTCCACCAGTATGTTTATAGTTGTGATGTATACAGGGTGTCCGGTAATTAATGGATAACCTGGAAATGTCTTATAGTGGAACCGATGGCCGTTCAGAAAAAAATATGAAAAATCATCTATCCTAACTACTACCTGAGATATGTTTTTTTTTTAATTACCATGTATAACTTTCTTGTATACTACGATCATAAATGAATGAAATCCATCGGTTTTTTGTTGTTTTATTATTAAACACTACTTTTTTTTCTTTTTTCTTAACTGCCTTCAGTTCTACTATAAGACGTTTCAAGGTTGTCCATTAATTACCGGACAGCCTGTATATATATATATATACATATACATATATATATATATATATATATATAATTGTATATTTATATATTATACCTTATTATATAACGCAAGCCTTGTCTTGCCGTGCATCTAAAACATGTTCCACCGCAAAGTTCTGTAACTTAGTAACTGTAAATATTTCTCTCCCACATTCATCACAATGCAATCGTTTACACCAGTGAAACATGCTTTAGGTAAAAACCTCAAATGACGGTAAGTAAGCCTACTATCACTTCAAGTGCCAACCTACTTAGAATAAAAGGAAACATTTCATTATAATACTCTACATTATTCGCTAAACTAGCTATTTTAACACGTTTTTGCATTGGCTAAATAAGCTCGGTAGATATCGTGGTTGTGGCCACTTTTTGCACAGACGATAAATGACGCTTCTTGAACACGAAGCACATTGTTTGTTGACCGCTGTCGTGTTTATGGCCTAGAAACGGCACGATGCCACTAAAGAAGATTTATTCACGCTTACTACAGCCAGTACACGTTTGAGTTAAGTCGAGCGTAAAAAACAAGTTATAGAGCATATTGTGGCCTCTATTGTCATCGGAACTTTAGATAGGGTTGGTATTTTTATCGTTGCTTTATATTGTATTACGTACTTCTAATATGGAAGAGTATTTATGTTAAAGATAAAGAGCCAGTAGCCTAAAACCATCGGCCTGGCAAAAAGTTCATGCCATAAGCGGTTTACAATTTTCGGGAAAGCCTGAACTAATCGCAGGAAGAAGAATACTACTTAATTGTAACCTTGATCTGTATTTATTTTTATTATAGCGAAATATTGAAATTTGGCGCATATCTTTATCACAATATGCGCAGAATATACGCAACAAATTAGGTTATTATAAAACTACTAACATGTTTTGTTTCAATATTACAGAATGCCTATATATAGAAGAAAACCACAGAATGAACATGAATATATGTGCCATCAAATGATTTGCTTAAAACTCAAAATATTCGGCAATTTGATATTTCTACATTTAATGAATCTTAAATAATTTTTTTATGATTTGAAGACGTAATTACAAGTATGAAAGGATTTTCTTCATTGTGTCTGGGTAAGGCTCAGTCAAAAGGGTACAAGTGGAACGAATTCTAAAAAAATACTCTTTATTTGAAATACGCTTGAAATTTATAAATCATTTTAAAATAAGGGTTATCATTAACTAGACGACGGCTTACGGTTACATTTTTAATTTCGTAAATACGTTTTAAGTTCCCAATATTTAAAACCTTTCTTAATTTAAAAGGCCCTAAAGTGCTTTTCAGTGCTTGCCTGTCTATCCACTTTACCTTTTACCAGTTTCTCGACGAAGACATAGTTTTAATTGGACTCCTTCCGCTTTGCTTAAGGTCTCTTAATTGAATTTTTTGCATTTTAAATTTGAAAGCACTTAATTTGGAAGTTAAGATTAATTCAACTCATTATACGTTATAAAGAGTTTAGAGCTTAAATGAACTTCCTGCGTGGCCGTATTTTCTAGGCTGTAGCCAGCAATTATTTCATTTTTAATTAAACTAAATCGTTCTGAATTATATAAAATAGTATATATAAACGTTGTCATATATAATTACAAGACTTTGAAGCAACATTTTAGACTTATAAAAGTCACTGTTGTGTAACATGCATCCAATTTCTCTTATAAAAAACACACAATGTATCATGCCACAAAGAAAGTACCAGCACAATATAAACTAATAAAAGTAAACCAAAGCGGCGAGCAACGCAACATTCACGGGTCACGGAAGGGTGTTGCAAAAACTCAATTAAAACTTACCTAATACGTGAACGAAACTACCGATCTTTTGTCTCATTGATGTGATTGAACTGTGTCAATTTACTATAGGAATGTAGCTAGCCTTTTTCAGCATCTTCATTTCCACGAGACGAGTTTCGAAACTCCTAACGCCTGATAACGCCCTAGTACTGAGCATAATTGCGATTTGTTTTTCTTTCTAAGTACTTGCAATAAAAGTTTCCTTACGCTCCGCTGTTTATGTAGTATTAAAGTTTCAAAATCCAATGACTGGATAATTGAAGAAGGACTATTATCAAAGGTTGTTTGAGTAAATAAACCTACAGATTCATTATGAGATGTAGACTAGGATTACAACATTTGATGATAGATTGTTATGTGAGACTACCCAAAATATTAATATTATGTTTGTATAAATATCTTGAAGCTCTATAAAATTTGTAGAATTGAAACAAACATGTGTAGTAGATAGACTTTACGGACATGTTGTCATGTTGTTAACTATTTGTAAAAAAGAAAATCAGAATCCAGTTTTAAAATCTTACAAGTTCAGATACAAAGAAAATTAGGATTTACGGTGACAGATTTTACTCTATTACTTAGACAAAGAAACCCTAGAATAAAATCGGTCTAAAGTCAGAAAACTAGGTAATAAATTTTGTGCATTAGATATAAGAATACTCTTGTCCTACATTTTACAGATATTTACTCAACAGAATAAACATTCCGAACAAATTGAGTGGTATGCGGACGAGTGGTCTTGGCCACCGCCCAGAGTAAACTAGGAACGGAAAGAATCCGTTCCCAGGGCACCAAGTTCAGACTCAAACTTCACAAATGATACCAAGGAGACCGCGATAATTCACGAGCTAATGTCAAAGTTGGGACTTTGTTTGAAATTTTTACCAACATAAAGTACCATTATTGTGTCCTTCCGTTTCGTTCGGCATTTGAAACTGTTTTATGGTAAGTGCTTTATTAAATTAGTGTCATTAAAGCCATTAGGGGAGAAGGGTGATAATATGGAGGATGTTTATGAGGCGAATTATGAACATGATAGCACAGTGTTGGGGTCATATTCGCAGTTATGATATAGCTTATGATGAATATAAAGTGAAGGAAAGCTTAATCGTTTTGGACATTATAGTTTTAGATATTAACTGTATATGAAAATGGCACGCTGTTTTGTAGATAACACCAAACTTATTATAATTAGACTAAATTTCTGCCTTGCAGTGGTAGTGAATGTCTGCCATGCATGTGGTTTTGGGTTCGACAGCCGGTTCAGGCAGTGTTATTAAAATTTTCAGCAGCAGCTTACAGTCCGCCTGATAAACGTCAATAGTCGCGCCCCTTTTACGTCGAATCTAAATTTATAGTTTGTCAAAAGTTGTTGTAATATATAACTGTACAACCAAAAAATTTTTATACATCCGATCATGAAAAGGGTGAATATGATTTGTAATAAATTTAATATTATATTCAGCAATGGCGTATATTCAGCTTCAGCAATACGCAATGCAGATCGAAAAGTATCCAATTATCCAAATTAAGCACTGTTTTAACAAAATCAAAATGTACTGACGCAAAAACTTCGCTCCACTTTGGCAGTGACATGTTGGCTCGTTGACAAGAATTCATTAATGTTTTTCAAAACCATGAACATTCCATTTAACTTTGATATAGACAATTTTAATTAAGAATTGCTTTTGCAATCTTGTTTTTAAATCGTATGTATAATGTTCTTGATTTCAACCAATGTTATTAAGATGACATTTTGAAATGTTATGCCATGTTATCTGCAAAATATTTACGCTTGACGTGAAATAGTGTCACTTAGTGCTAGTTTTAAACATACGTAAATCAATTTTAGTAAGTTTGGCTTACGTTTTCGCTATAAAAAGTGCGCAATATCTACGAAATAAATAACATAATACAAATTTACTAATCAACTTTCAAATAGAAACACATCTACACACATTAACAGATCTAAACATGAAAAGAAAAGCACAAGAAATATTATAATATATTTTAATAAAAATTATTAAAATTAAATTCTTGCAAGTATATAATCATGCTAGTACAAAAGAGCGCGTAAATCAAAACGTGGACTAATTTTATAGACAAATCTTTTTAAAAATGCAACAATGGAAATCAAAAACCAATATTTATTCAAAAAAGCACCATGTGACATATAAACCTCTACATGTTAGAAACAGATATGTAATATTGACTTATCGCTTTTACAAAGCTATTTTAAAAATGAAAGACTTGAGCCACACCTATCGCACATAGCACATTTATCAAGTTTTGTATGGCGCATATAAATTGAGTAATATATGTGCGCCGTCTCGCATGATCTCAGTTTCGTGTCAGTATCAAACAAAAGCCGAATTGTCTTTGTGAAGCGGGAACTGAATAATACATTTCACTTGAGTTTTAACATGACACCTCTTCTTTGTTTTCTGTTCTCGCCACTCGTCACAACAGACACTCAGAGATATAAACATACATTATGTATACATATGTCTATGTTCGCGCACTTATAAAGCCGATGTCTACGTACGTAGCTCTACGAGGGCTACGGCGCTACGAACGTTTCTACGTTCGTGTATTCTTAATTTACGACGATGAGTTATCATACTTTAAACGTTTAAATGAGTGACTTCTGTTCGTATATTGTCATAGATCAATTTTACTTAAGTGATAAGATAAACGGAGGCGCCTGGATTGTTAAATTGTTTGAATGCTTTAAAAAAGAACAAAATTTCTATCATCTATTCAGCATGTAGTAAAACATGTTTGAGTACACAGCGAGTGATCTAGTCGCACTATCAGAGCTTTTACAAAGTGATCTATATTTTACTTAAAAATGCAATAATATATCGTATTGCTTCGTTAGTCTGAACCACAAATAATAGCTTCAAATAAAAAAAACCATTTTAAAACGAGGCCTTTCAAAATATGGCATATGTTTTGTTGCTCGTTTTTTAAATTTTGACAAAATAATAATGTTGACATGAATCACAACTCAGCTCTATTTTAAACGCACGGTTATTATAGAATTAAAATAAAATTCTTAAAATTAAAAAGTTCCCTTTTTTAAGTAGCCTCAGGTGTGTTTTAATGACATATTATAATGTGAGATAACACTTCACATTTTTGAAATAGATGTACAATTTTATTAATATAATTTAGGTTAAGGCAATATTATATATATATATATATATGTCGGAGAAGCACTGTTCCCGCCGACGTCATCACTAGTGATTGCGGGCTTTGCGGGCGTCATTAGGGTAAAATGCGAGCACAAAACACAATGATCACAAGTTCACAGCAGTTTATTGTAAGATAACACAATAGTTCTGATTAACTAAACGAGAATTAACAGTAAAAACCGAGCAGCGGGTTCGGGGCACCGATCTTACTTTATATTTTAGTCGCTTAACAACGATCCAACTCGATCGCTAGCTCACACTTCAAAGTCCTCCATAAAAACTGAATTACCGACCGACTGAACTGACTTCACCAAGCCAAGATGGCGCCTCGACCCCGCTCGAGGCACGTGCTCTGCTCTGATTGGTCGTTACGTAGTACTACAATCAAATCATGACTTTTATTAGATTAATAAGGTTTTTGAGCTATAGAATAATTTAACAAATAAAATTAAATTAAGAGTTTTAAAAGTAATTAAAATGTAGACAATTTATATTGTGAATTATACGTGCAAACAACAATCAACCCGATTCCTAGCTTCCTCCGATACGGCCGTCCTGACGTATCACACGCCCTCGTGTGGTGTTGAAGGCCGCACATCATCGTTATCTGCAGAAAAGAAAGAGATACTCGTGTATAGTTCGGCCACTCCTGACCTACTCCTGATCTACTGAAGGAGATCGTGTACATCTCATCTTCTGTTCAACAACTTCATTTTAGGTATTTTCATTAAATAGGATTATATCATTAAATAATAAGCCTTTCGCTATCGAATCTGATTCTTAATAGACTCTATACCACATACTACATCAAGTCAGTAGTATCGAAACAGCCACCTCGCCGTTTATTGCCTTACACATTTTGGATTATTAACAATACCCATAGTACAAGCTCTGCTTAGTTTGGACTAGACGGTGTTGTGTGTATGTGGTAGAATATTATTATTATTATTAATATCTAAATGGCCACCTCGCCTCTTATTCTACTGATTTCACTTTTCAATGGCCACCTCACCTTCAGTGGCCTCCTCGCCTTCAGTGGCCTCCTCGCCTACTGATTTCACTTTTTTTTATGGCCTCCTCGCCATCAGTGGCCTCCTCGCCTACTGATTTCACTTTTTAATGGCCACCTCGCCTTTCACAAAGCTTAACTAAACCTTAACAACCACCACGTTGCTAGGATATCTTATAAGAAGACTTTATTCACCACACACACACACACACATTCTGATAGTTAATAATTTTAAACAAACGTCTATAGCTATCAAAGTAAATCTAGTTTCTTGCCATTTGCCTACGAATCAGTTAGGTACACTTTGCCTGGGCTGCGCCTGTATCGAAACAAAATGAAAACTTCTCACCGGGCTTTATAAAACGTGATCCATAACTGGCTGCATTGTACAAATATCTACTCGACGGTCTACATGCTCTAAACTTGCGTAGACTTTCTTTTTCGGGCAGTGCGTCGCGATGCGGCATTTTTCGTTGCAGTATTAGTTAGTCAGTGGTGGCTTCTTCTGGAGCCCGACATCTTTGAGCCTTGATGCCATCAAATTGCACATTGATCTGCAACTTCCTCGTGTCTACCAATAGAAAGCCGAAGTAATAGGGCCTTGATCCTGTTAAATCGCGCCTTGATCTGGAACGTCCCCTTGTGTATCTGTAAACAAGAAATCATCTTGGAGTAAACTATTAACCTCGGTCTACCTGATCAAATTGTGTTACGGGAATTTCTTTATTTATTTTCAAAAGTTAAATGTCTTATCCTCTCAGTGAAGATCGTTCGCAAAATCAAATGAACCAACGATCAAAAGTTAACCTATCTCGATCACATACAATGACATGACATGGCCTTTTCAACAGCTAGTCACCAGCAGTCACCCATACCGCTATCGCCTCCCGCGATACGACCACCAACAAAAGTCTCCTCCGAGACCCAGGTCATCGCTGCACCACCAGCTGTCCATAGCCCCCTGAACAACTCACATCTGAGTTTCAGTTACGACCACAGACAAGTGCGTACAGTGCCACCAAATAGTCATGGTATGTGTCTACGTACTCCCAATGGTACCTTCGCCAATGTTCTCAACATCGGATTCCCAATCACACCAGTTTAATTTGGAAGGAACTTCACTTCAAGGCATATTTCTTATACGAAAGCGAGCGTACTTTTAAGTTCAGTTGCTAGTAAGGGACTTCAAAAGATAACGGTCTCCATCGAGCAATTTCATAATGTTAAATGGCATTTCATACTCAGGATTCAACCGAGTTTGAATAGTTTTTTTTTTTAATTTTATTTTTTTATTTTGATTCTCAACTAGATCACCATTCGGGAATGTTATTAGTGTAGCTATATTACAGTCAAACCTAGTTCCTTTCCGCTTGTTCTCTCATTTTCTAAACATCTACTTCTACTTTAGTATCGTTAATTAGTAATAAGTTCAGAGATCACGCTACACATCTTGTTAAGTTTGAGGTGATTATCACTTGTCACGCGGTACACGTCCAGCTTATGCTAGCTCCAAACTTCGCCCGCTTTAGCTCTACAAGCATCCTGCTACGATTTATTACACAGTTTTTACAGAAGATAGTATTATTACCTTTAAACTAACCTGTGCTACCATTTTAACCAGTAGCAATCAAATGAAAGTTAATTCAGTTGGACTCACAAAATTCTAAAATGTTTGCTGGCAAAACTTTTGTCAGCGACTACACACAACTGAGTACCTAAAAGAAACGTTCGCCTTAAGGGCCTTACTAGTTCTGAAAGGCAAACGAAAACCACCTGGCACAGTATTTCTATTAAGTACGCGATAGTCAATGCTTATACGATCACTACCGTTGCACTTATTGACTAATAAACTCGCAAAAGTCTAACAACTAAGACAAATACTTCTAGCTTGTAACAATTATTATTCGTTAACTTTAGTACGTACAACCTGCCTGTCATCTAAACTTATCGGTATGGACGACGTTGAACGATAACATCTGGATAGATTAGCCGAATATTCACACGCATTTTTCGTTAACCATTTACCATGAAATTTCAATAGCTAAGCTAAAACAACATTAACTTTAGCACGTTGTCCGAGTAGACCTCGAAATCAACATTATAAAAACTAATTACTGAAGGTACTTCACAAATAGTAACCAAGTTATTGTAAATCCTTATTTTTTAATAATTATCACGGCCTACTATAACCTCATACTGTATAGCATAGTCGGGTAGAATATGAAACAAAATTGCAAGATTATTCTCATTAAAAATAACCTCAATCAGAGTTCGCCGGTACAACAAATAATGGAATTATCTGTACCTACCAGTTATTTGAACAGAATTATCATAACGAGTGCATTTAAATATGTCAGCTACAATTAATTAGTAATTACACAAGAGAACTTACGGCTCCGGAAACAAAATAAAATGAAAGCGACCCACCTGATTGTTGTAACTATTCGCACAGCAACCATCTCGCAGCTGTCCACGCGGCGCTCGCTTTTTGAGCTATCGCCAAGACCAGTGAGAATGGAGTTCAGATCCCACTTCTGATGTCGGAGAAGCACTGTTCCCGCCGACGTCATCACTAGTGATTGCGGGCTTTGCGGGCGTCATTAGGGTAAAATGCGAGCACAAAACACAATGATCACAAGTTCACAGCAGTTTATTGTAAGATAACACAATAGTTCTGATTAACTAAACGAGAATTAACAGTAAAAACCGAGCAGCGGGTTCGGGGCACCGATCTTACTTTATATTTTAGTCGCTTAACAACGATCCAACTCGATCGCTAGCTCACACTTCAAAGTCCTCCATAAAAACTGAATTACCGACCGACTGAACTGACTTCACCAAGCCAAGATGGCGCCTCGACCCCGCTCGAGGCACGTGCTCTGCTCTGATTGGTCGTTACGTAGTACTACAATCAAATCATGACTTTTATTAGATTAATAAGGTTTTTGAGCTATAGAATAATTTAACAAATAAAATTAAATTAAGAGTTTTAAAAGTAATTAAAATGTAGACAATTTATATTGTGAATTATACGTGCAAACAACAATCAACCCGATTCCTAGCTTCCTCCGATATATATATATATATATATATATATATATATATATATATATATATATATATATATATATATATATATATATTATAGGTAAAGAAATGAAATAACAAGACCGATGCAGTGTTTTAATAAATATCATAAAATGATATAAATACAGTTTTAACTGTAATGTAATTAAATATTGTTCTACGATTAAACCATTGACTGTTAGCAGTAATTTAATGCTGACGTAAATTAGCCAGTGCCGTAGACATTATCGCGCAACGTAGTAACAGTTATTGGATCAATATTAAGGCGTTAATTAGGCATACAAATCTAATTATCTGCCCATTTGCCTTCTAATAAGCATTACTTAGCAGCGTTTCAACGTCAGGATATTTGATTAAAATAATTTATAGGATTTTCGGTCACTGACCTTTAGACGTCTTTTTAAATTAAAGATATTTGGTTTAGTTAAAGATTATTAAGATAGACGTTTGTCTTAAGAGGGATCTAAACCAATAATAACGATTTAAAAGTGTTATTTAAAAAGGTTCTCCTTGATGATGATGTATTTAGAGTAAGTTTTGCTTGTAAAATATTTATGAGTGGTTGCTATCGCTTATGATCGCCTACAATATCAGGGGCATCAGTAGCGCTTTGCAGACAACAGGCAAAAGAAATTAAGAAAGAAAGAAATGGGTAGCTAAATATGTGAGCCTACGGAACTCTTAATCTCCAAACAAAACTGTATAATAATGTTACTTCTCTTAATTACCTACGCCCTTGCTCTGCTCTGTATTGTGCGAGTTTATTCAAGAAACTATAGATTCAGAGTTTCAGTATGCTGTCCGTTATATTTCACTATGTTATGTGATTGCCACGGTGGCATAGCGGTTGTTAATGCGACTATTGTGTACAATATCTTGGATTTGATGCCCGGGTCAAGGAAATTGTCATCGCGTTTTTCTGTTGAGAAATTTTCAGTAAAATAAAGCACGTAGCTTGAGACTTTGACCGGTAAACGGCAATAGCCCCGCTCCTTACTAGTTTGGACGTGAAATCACGATGGGTGAACTGTGGCTGTATGACATTTCTTCTTACCTTTTCAGAGAGTGAGGCATGGAACTGTCTGTACGTAAAAATCTCTATAATCTATCAAGGCGCTTTAATTGCAATATTAAAAATAATTGATCCATTATTAATCTTTTTATTAATCCAATAAAACGATTTACTTTGAAGATCACATTCATTAGACTAATATAGTCAAAACTAAATATAAAGCATTTATTGGTAACGATTTATAATCATAGCTAAAAGCGATATTTAAGTTGTATCAAAATGTAATACTTTTTACCTCAAAGCTTTGATACGATACACACAACTTAGGATTATATCAAACCTTTGTTTGAAGCGAAACGAAGATATACGATATTCAATATATTGCATCAGACATGATTTCCTTTGGCAGATAGATAGAAGGCAGTTCAGCTTATATTCGATAACTGAAATTTTCTTTTCTTTACAGAAACAAAACTATAGTCTGTATACATAGATAATTCTAGGGAATGTTGTGTAGCTGTGGTTCCTTTGTTTTATATAAAACCTTAAGCGTCACTTGCTGTACTTTCATATAATACTAGCTTTTGCCCGCGACTTCACTCGCGTACAAGTAGGTTAGGTTATGTTAGTTACAGTACTATTTTTTTATAAAATATAGTGTATGTTACTTGGTGATAATATAGCTTTCTAATGGCGAAAGAATTTTTAAAACCGGATGAGACATTTTTTACATTACAAACAAACAAACAAAAAAAACATTCTTTTCCCGTTATAATATTAGTATAGAACTAAAACTAAAAAATATTATTTTTATTACGAAATAATTTAATGAAGTAATTTTACTTCTATAGACCGTGACCGTAAATTTAAATAAATAAATGTGTATCCCTTTAAAGTAATCATAAGGTCGGCAATCACATTTAAGTATCTATCTATATTTCATCTGCTTTTACTTTTTCAAAAGACATCTCCCGCGTTAGGAATAATGCCCGTGTCGCGGGACCTCATAAACATTCAAACAACGGATATAAAGAGCACTTAGACTCGCAACAAAAACTTGTGCATCACAAAACTTTTTGTCCCGTGTGGAGATTGAATCCACACTTGGCAAGACTATAGTGCCGAGGCGTCCACTGGAACCATAACACATCCGAGCAATCTCTTTAATTTGAATGAAAATATTCTACATTTTCTAAGTCATCCATTATTTGAAAAAAAAGATCTCTCACCATAATATCTAATTTAAACCTGACTTGATAGCTTTACCTTCAATAAATTAAAATCTTTTATCGTAAAAACTCTTCGGTATAATAAATTTATTTCCTCTCAGTGTTAGGTACCTCGTGAATCAATCACTGTAATTTGTGCTCGATCACTTTCTAACATTTTTTCCAACGTAGTAAAATTAAATTCCTTTGAGAAATTCATACTAGATCTTTCTTTCTACGAAGCTTTTATAAGGCTTGTCATATTATAGGAATATAGTTTTTTTAATGCATTTTATATAAAAAGATGTCCATAGTTCAGATGGTTTGTAGAAACAAGGTAAACCTTAAGCGTCTCAGCAGTAGGTATATTCAGATTGTAGAAAACGAATATAGGCAAGTTGACAGTGTTAATTTAATACCGACTGCAGGAATTTTTAGTTGACTTTGGATTTTTCAATTTATTAACGCATAATACATAATGAATCGATATATTTATTATTTATATTTAATAATATTCTATTACATACACACAACACCATCTAGGCCAAGCTCTGCTTGCTTGTACTATCTGTACTAGACAAAATTGCTTTACTTCTATATTTAAAATACAGGAGATTAGTTTATTGAGATAAACCCATGTCTTGTTGTTGAATAAACTAAAGCGGTATCTACGTATAATATCTTACGTTCACACTAATCTACTGTTTTTATAGGTGTAGAAAATTTCATTTTTATCGAACGTTTTTGACTAGTCTTCGAAAATTTAACATGCCGACCTTTGTTTACCCAAATGGCCGCTGGAGGCACTACTAGAATATATATGGAAAGTATACAGACCGTTCAGTATCCAAAAACTTGCAAAACTCCTCTTAGGCTGACGCTTCAGTAAACACAAATAGATTAACACAATGTTCTACAGAAATTGTTCAATAAAAAGGTTTAGAAAACTGAAGGATCTTAAAAAATACACTTACGTAAGCCTAGAAAAATTGTGATAAATATACTCATAGAACAGTTTAGCCCCGTTAAGATTAAGTATTTTTTCTGAAAACATTCCTTTCTTATATAATACATACTTACTGATAAAAAAACATGCTCGTAATTCCTTAAATTTTAGTATGTTCTGTCTTCATTATATGTAAAATAAAGAAGAGATTTCCGTCCAATGTCTAGCGTTTCTTAACACTTAATGAATCGCATACACATTGTCGAAAACAATCAAGTCAAACAATATACATACAAAATTAAACATTTTTACAAGGGCGTTTTCATATACATACATTGGTGGCATTTACACTAACGAAATTTACTAACACTTTACTTTATAAAAAATGCCTGACTTTGTAACCCTAAATGTAGGTAATATTTTGAGTCTAGAATTCGTGACACAAAAATTGGGTTTATAATGGTAATTGGATTCGACAAAATAAATGTTCACGATGTAATTCAGATTTATTCAAGAGAAATAATATAGACCACGTAATGTTTATTTTTTGAACGACGTATGAATATGTTAAACAACCTCACCATCTTCTGAATTTTTTAAATATATGTCTCACTGCGTAGGAACAAGGTGTTGTCATGGTCAGTGCTTCATGTATCGAATATAATTTGCAGGATAAAGAAAAACGGCTAAGAGGTATATACATATTTGTTAAATAATAGTTATAAGTAATAGTAGTCATATGGATATGACCTTATTTGGAAAGGACACCGACTTTGATAAAGCAACATAAAAAAATAGGGTGAGGTAGTTTATTAAGTACATATTCTATTCTAGTCGTTTGAAACAGGCAGACACTGCTCTGAGAGTACGCAAGCTAAAGTGACTGAAACCAACTACTCCTAGTATGATGACCACGTCTTTCTAAACGTAATACCAAGGCATGGTACATCGCCAAGGCTTAGCTTTGCTGGGAATAACAAGAAACAGAAAGAGGAAAACCAGATGTCGTGTATCGGCGTCAAGCGTAAACTGTAAAAGGATGCGTAAGCATATGTGAAGCTGTAGTTGGTACTTTAGTCAAGTTTTATCAATAAAAGGCTAAACAATGTCAAATTTAAACACGTGACTTATGCTACTAATCATCAACTTGGAAAGTCGTATTTTATCGTTCTTGCTCCATATACATATGTACATGTGTTAAATTTTTAAAGCGATCTATATTCCATGGCGTCGTTAGCATAATTATTATTGATATTTAATAAACTTTAACAGTAACTAAATTAATAATAATAATAATATAATAATATTCTACCACATACACACAACACCATCTAGCCCAAACTAAGCAGAGCTTGTACTATGGGTACTAGACAATGGATAAACATACATATATACTTTTTCTTTTGTAAATACATACATATTATACATATAAACACCCAGACCAAGACAAACATCCATGTTCATGCACACAAATGTTTGACTTGTGCGGGAATCGAACCCGCGACCTTAGGCGTGGCAGTCAGTTACACTAACCACTACGCCACCGAGGCCGACAATTTTTATTTCTTTTGTTATAACTACACCAATATCTATAAGCATAGCGTGTAAGTGAGTGAACTTATTAAAACGAAATCCTTAAAGCGTTAGGCTGCGTTACGTAACAACTCTCCATTAACATAAACACTGCAAAGTTTGTATCCATCATTGGTACTATTAAAGATATCAAAACTTAATTGTTATTATTAACTTTAATAATAACTTGTATAGATTTACGAACACGATAGCACCGAGCTGGATAGGGCATGCCCCATGCGTTTTAGTGATTTCACTAAAGTATAATAAATTTATGATATTATTTTCTAATATCAAAAATATTTGTAAATCTTTACCATGGTATGGCGGCCAAATGATACACGTTTCGTTTTAAGTCTTCCTAAATTGCATATTTACATTACTAAAAGGGATTCAAATACTATAAACAACTATCTAAGTTGTTTATAGTACTGAAAAGTGTTAGCAAAACTGCGAAGAAACTTGCACATCTTAAAAGAGTACTATCAAACGTCAAAGCAAACCTCAAGTCATTTCAGGGTATATATCAGATAGCCCCACACGTCCTTATATCAAGTGGCGTCGGCAAACACCTAACGTGCCGGAGGCATTTGTCAACTTCACGGACAAGGCACTCGTGCAGCACTTCGGACACAACACGACACTGCAACATTATAACAATAGAGCATTCTGAGTCTAAAGGACGCTCAAGCATCGAATCAATCAGCCGACACGTGTAAACGGCTCCGAAACACACGCTCCTCGATGCTTTTAAAATAATGTAAAACGAAATAAAATTTTCACTGGAGTTTTTTACCAAAGCCAAATATTGTGATCTAAATTTACAAATTGTTAAGTGCTTTTGTCGAATAAACTAGTGGCAAAAATATGAAAGCGAAATTAGCCTGTCATCTTTCTAAAAAATTACTAATCAACAATAAAAGGTATTAAAAATATTGAAATGCCGTAATGTTTTTTATGTCTCACGTGTAAAGATTTTTGAGTTGATACCTACAATTAAAATTAACTATGTAAACGCAATACACAAAGAAATAAATTAATTAGGAAATTATATTGTTTTCGTTATACCTATACACTTTGCGCCCGGTTAATGCCTGTATTGCACTGAAAGATCGAAACATTGGTCATATTACATCTTGCACATTTTTACAGCATTTTTTTTATTCGTCAGTACTGCTACTAAACATTAACAGTAAACCTAAAATCAGAACATAATAACGCCTAGTCCTATCCGGAAATCAAACCGGCACCGGCACTATAGGACACAAATATAAACTATTATGCCACAGGATAATTGAGGTAGACATCCCTAAACCTTTTTAAATAAAGTAAATTGATTTTAGAAAAGTAATCTCGATACAATATTTGCTAGCAGGAAAGAGGGTTTCAAATATAATAATCCCCAAAAAACGCTTGATTTGTCAAAGGATTTACTAGCGATTTTTTTCCAACGAACCTTTACAAATTTGTTATGCAAATGGAAAAGCCTTATTACACTTCCTTAATTATTTCACAGGCTTTACCCAAGCACAAAGTCCCTCTAATATTTTATGACGTAATTTAAAAGACTGTCTTTGAAAACGAGTTTTAAGATGTTCTCAGAGCAGCGTGAGATAATTTTACGTCGAAATATTGGCTCCTGATTAGTGGAACAAAAATCTTTTCGGTAACACAATAAAGATTGTGAGCCGAATGAGATTTTATGATTATTTTGTGATAAACGACGTGACTTTAGCGCATCTGGTCTCTTCCGAATGTCGTCTTTATCTCGGTAGAGACAAATCACGCAGAATTTTAGAGGATTACATGCGTACGAAACATTTTATCGGACGTAGCAGGAAAGTTTTTCAAAGATATCTAAAGCCTCCGATCTCCCTATAAAAGTTGCCCTAAACTTTCGTTTCCTCCTGCTTTAATAATAGCCAGTTTTTTAGGTATCGTAATAAAAAATCTACTGTGTATAAAGCTATCCTTTATATTTATAGAAAGCTAAGATAAAATCAAAGCATATAAAATTTTATGGAGCGGTATCTGCATAATGGAATAATAAGTACGGGTCCTCAGCATTACACCGATTTTGTAATTAAAACATTTCTAAGCTTGTAATTTTATGTTCAGAAAAGTATTCATAAAGACTATAAAGCCGATATTTTTAATACTTATCGTGTATCAAATTACAGATAAACTAGCTTGTGCCCAAGACTTCGTTTGTTAAGGAACAATATCTACTTCTGAATGAAAACTTATGTCCTTTTGTATACACAAACCCCTAACATCGTGTATGCGAAATTTCATGATGATCGATCGTGTAGTTAAAGCGTTACACCGTAACAAACAAACGCACATTCGCATTTATAATATTAGCTGGTATATTTTTGTACGATAGTAAGTAGAAAATAAACCATATTTAAAGAGAGAAGCTTATGAAACCTCCTTACAAGAAATAAATTACCTCGATATAAAGGAAAAGAGCTTTTCCATTGCAAATGGGGTGCTGTCCGAAAATGTGTTGCTCGCATATATATTTTATGTACCCTCTGCTCTTCGACAAACATTTCGCTCAGCTGTACTTAAAGCAAAAACTAAAAGTGTTCTCCCTAACACAAACATGTCAAGCCAGTCACTCAACAGAGTTACTAGCTAGGTAAAGATTGGATATTTTTTTATGTAGCTTTGCAAACATCAATCCTTTTACGCATTGGTATGCAGGCTGCGTAGGTCGAAATGCAAAACACTTACCCTCGCTAGAGTTCAAAGCGTAAACTTTTTCTGTCCCAGACATTATTCCAGTCTCGTAGTTCTGCAGCTTTGCGTGTTTGAGGTTTGGAGTATTTTTCGGTTGAGCCCTGGTTTCATTAAAAAGTTGCCTCCCGCGCAACTAATATTCAAAGTGATTGAGCAACTTTCAATTGCGACGATGGAATTGTAAGCGGGCCTTTGTCGCGTAATTGTGTTTATGAACGTAAACCTACAAAGCTGTTTTTGTGTTGTCAGTGATCAATTTTAGTTATTTAGAGGTTTAATTGGATTCGTGAGTAGTGAAATTGTATGCAGGTATTTACAAAATTGGTTATTACAAAAGAACGTGAACGATACGGCAACAACTTGCTACTTGTTCTTCTACTCCAATCTCATGCGAACGCATTACAAAATAAAAAGTATTTAATGTGTTAATCCAAAATACGTTCTATTTTTGTGCCAAGTTTCATCCAAATCGGTATAAGAGCTAACGCGTTTAAACATCACAATGTTCAATGGGTCATTTGCTGACGTGCCCCACAAGCCCAGAATTGTGCTCGCTTGATGAGATATACCAAGCAATGCCTCATGCGACTCGCAATGCCGAGCACTGGGCTAAAATAATTTAAAAACGGTTGTTGTTAAACACCATAGGAAGAACATCACAATATACAAAATTACGCTTTCAGTAGGTTATATGACTAATTTTTATATTTAATCAAACAGTTACATTACCCAAAATCAAAAACACAAAGAAATATAATCCTCTCATAAACAAATAAGATAGAAGCCTTTTAAATCTGGTAGAAGAGGTAATTATCAAATGACGTTGAAGTAAAGAAAAAGGACGCATGATTGTATTACGTGACATAAACGCTACTTAAATGCAGGCGTGCGCAGAAAATGGCGATACCTCACTACGCCCCCGATTCTTTTCTGTACTGTAATTTAACATATTAATTGCTCCTTATTTTTAACGTATATTAATGCGGTATTCATAATACGATTAATTGATACGAATGATTTTTGCTGATGTATGTATATTACGAATGCAAGGCGTCTCTGACTTTTTGAAGTTATATGCGTATTAAATAGATAATTAACGCTTGCTTTAACGGTGAAGGAAAACATCGTGAGGACACCTGCATGTCTGAGAGTTCTTCATAATATTCTCAAAGACATGTGAAGTCTACCAGCCCACACTAGGCCAGCATGGTGGACTATGGCTTAACCCTTCTCACACTGAGAAGAGGCCTGTGCCCAGCACTGGGAAAGTAATACAAGGCTGATATTATTATATTATATATATTTACTAAACCCAGACATGTACCCTATCATTATAGTCGATACACTAATAGATACCACATATAAACATAATTATGTTAAGTTTGCATATTCTGTTACTAATTGCATAAAGACACTCAACCTCCTATATTGCGGTTCTGTGGTTAGCTGACTTAGACTTAGCTAACTACTAAGTGGATAAGTCAGTGAGCTAGTCAGCTAACAAGTTGGTTGTGTGAGGTAGACTTAATACAAATAGCAAAGTGAGCTGCCAAGTTAACAGCAAAAACGGAACCTACTCGAGATAAGCTATTACTTGATTGTGTAAAGGCACGTCTTCAGCACGCGTTTTACATGAAACTCTTTCCAAAAACGTGGACTTAAGTGATCATTCACTTAAATTCATTTCATGTGTAATATATTAGAAGTTGTTTGAAGAATAATATGACTGTGATCCTTGGCAAAGTAAGAAATTCTTGTCTTTAATTTTTACACCATATGAATTGGTCCATATCACACTCGATTACTGATAATGTATGTTTGTATCATACTAGTATAGTTATATATTTTTTTAATCGTTATTAAAATCGTACCTATTTTATATACCTATATGAAATACGTACGATTTTAATAACAACATACCCATTTAATAAAATTTCGCTTGGTCAAAAGAAAAGATAAACACATATCAATGTAACTAGAAACTGTGCTAGAAATGTAAAAAGCGATCGCTGGTGCCGAAATTTCGATCCAATACCTAGAATTTTGCTCAAACTGGAGCGGCCCGATTGGAAAATAAACTCTACTCTACTTTAAATAAAAAACTAAAAATGGTTTGATGACCAGATTGGGCAACGAGTTCTCCCTATGTACCTACTTCTAACTGATCTGACATTAGAAATATGCAAATGTGTTAAATACAATACATAATGCTTCATTTGGTGGGGTTTGTTTTAGATTTGCGTGCTAACTCCAGCAGCATTCTGCAAATGATTGCATCCCGTAATGATTGTCCCATATAGGCACACTGGGTGGGCATCGTTACGGAAAAATGTATACATCATTTCTTTCTTTTTACTAACATAGTTTGTAAGTAAATTGTTACTAACTCATATGAATTATGTACGAAATAAACGATTTATTATTATTATTTTTGAAAAGAGCAGATAATTTAATTGCGTGTCATACTCACTAAACATTACGAATGGAGTATTCTGATTATTAATACACAACTCATAATTAATGTGAATGTGTTTCTACCGACCGTTTAATTTTAAAAACTTTGAAATTGTGTATCATATATAGTTGCGGTTTTATCTGTTAATTTATATAACATTAAACTCTTCTCGAAATACTACCTACAACATTCTAATCCAAAAATGGCGACAAAGATAAACATACCTGTGAAACCATTTGTTTCATTGCCTTATATCAAAAGGGGTAATGTTAGATACGCTGTTTATTATCTGTAATATAAAAATAAAACATAATCATTATTGTTTTATCTTACGTTTACGCAAGAAATCGAAACGTCGGAGAAACTGAAATATTTGCAGTTTCTCTGATGTTCCGAATTCTCCCGTTTCTCGCAGTTCAAAAATTGTAATAATTTACATTATTCGAGAAAAAAATTATGTTTGTTTAATTTCTAAATAAAAAACTGTTTAACGCATTGAAGGTGCATGCGGGTCATAAATGATCGCGAATAATAATTTTTCTAATGTTTGCTACATGGCATTCAACGGATTAACAA
The DNA here is from genome assembly GCA_963675205.1 of Catocala nupta. Lineage (NCBI taxonomy): Eukaryota > Metazoa > Arthropoda > Insecta > Lepidoptera > Erebidae > Catocala > Catocala nupta. Next base: position 16,709,692 of record OY776082.1, read on the forward strand.
AATTTGCTGTGACGAAACCTGTTATAATTGAACGGACTTGGTTCCACAGTCTTATAAATTTCATATTCTTTATTTTCTTATTGAATGTTAAAGATCACACTCAATGAAGATGCGGCTTTAGTTTTTCAACAAATAGAAGATAGGATATCTGCTGGTACTATAGTTCTATTTCCTTACAGGAGCGGCTAAGGTCAGGAAGCAACGTAGACAAGCAAAGAGGATTACTTGAAGATAGATGCTTTATATGTTGCTTACCTTTAACTTTTATATAACAGTGTACACAGTGGACTTGATACCTAAGAGATGTACTAGTTTACTCTGGTCTAACTTTGAAAGAGTACATGTACAAGTATAGTTTATACAAGATTGTAAAAATTGACTAAATTCTTGACTACGCAAGTTTGATATCGCGCTTCACACAATTCCACAAGAATATTATTCGAAGAAAATTTCTTATTATAGTGTTACTATTTGTTTTTATCTTTCTAGGTTTTGTAATTACTTTGTTTTTTTTTAAATTTTCTTTTCCTGTCATGTTTTAAGTGCGCCTTTTTGTATGACAAATAGATACGTTTTCTTTTTTTAAAATTGTAGTATGCCAGATTTAAACAAAGACTATTTACTACACAAATCAAGATTTTTGAAGCATGTTCTGCTATCCCTGTTTTATTATAAGACAAAGATAGTACAACGATTGCATTACAAAACTTGTCTTGTGTTAATAGGTGTCGAATGTCATCATATCAAGAACTAGCTTTTGCTGGCGGCTTCGGTCGCGTAAAAGTAGGTTAGTTAGATAATTTCATTTTAGTATTACTATTTTTTCAAATAGGTAAGGTACGTCCTATTGTACTCGGTGATAATATAGCTTTCTAAAGGTGAAAGTATTTTTTAAATAGGTTGAGTAATTTTTGAGTTGAATCCTAACAAACAAACAAAAAATCATAGTATAGACAATGATATAAAATATTACATTGCTTATATTAAATTTGGTAGCTGTTATAGTTGTTAATTGTCGATTAATGATTCTACGTTAAAATAGGATACAATAAAACTTCTGACCAAATTTCATATTTACAACATCGTGGTTTTGGCACGACAGTGATGAATCAATCTGAACGTGTTATTGAATATAGATTATTTACGTGATTTATGTATGTGGCTGCAAGGATGACGCAGTGGTGTATGTGGCTGCAAGGATGACGCAGTGGTGTAAGTGGCCAACTCACCGCTACCAATGCGCCGAGCGTTGCGGGTTCAATACTAATATTATAAATGCGAATGAGAATTTGTTTGTCACGCTTTAACTACTCGACCGAGCATCATGAAACTTCGCATTCACGTTGTGCTCGGACAACTACCCATAACTACCTCCTGACAACCCTACTAAAAGAACTTACCTACATATCTTTCACCTAGAAAAAAAATACTGTGTTTTAGCCAAACCATGAGCAAGACTTACTAGTTTTGCCCATGGTTTGGCTACAACACAGTAACTTTTTTATTATTATAGTATACTTACTATAATAATAAATACCCCTCTGGGACAGTCGTTATCTCATCATGAGACTAACGCGATATCGGAGGGCACAGTACACTAGATTTAAAACTATCACCTTCGCCTTGTGATATAAACAAAAAATGTATCACCAGGTTAAATTAAAGCGCACAAACCGCAGGGCAGCTTGTGGCGAGCTGAATGTGAGTGGCGACACTGCGGTCCTGAATGCCTCAGAGAGTTGATTAGGGCCTCGTCCCCGGCTTGCCGTTACTGGTTGGCTGGGGTGGAACTTCAAGAGCGCCCGTAGGACTCTCAACTCTGGCTTGCCTTGGTCGGCCGGTCAGAGGGGGGCCGCTAGAGCTATATGCTTGGGGGTGGAAGTGTCATTTTCAAGGGCATAACTGCGGGGAAACCCGCTACGGGGAAACCCGCTCCGGGTCTCCGTTGTCACGAGACCCGTGATGGTGAAACCGGCGCCGCACAGCTCGACACCCCTAGCCACTCGCACTGGTGTTGCCCTCTGCTGCTGGCTTGTATGCCTATAGTAGCTATTCAGGGGGCCCATCTAGTGAGTTGGTGAGTCACCGTCTGCCCATTGCATTGATGCTATTAGAGTATTCAGGGCAGACGCCGTATTTCATCCATAGTTAGCAATATACCGGTCCACCAAACACCCATACCTATAGCCCATTTATTAGAATCCATACGTAGCAATAGTCCTACGCCTGCTGCGGCAGTCCCGCTGTAAATGTTCCATCCCACCGTTGATTAAAACTCTCGAAGGGCCTCTTCACGTTGGACCCATGTCTCCGTGTAAGCCTCCCAAAGTGCCAGGTATTTTCTAATATAATATGTTAGAAAGTACCTGTGATAAGAGAAACAGAAAAATAATAAAAATATTTTTATTTACTCACCACAATATTTCAGGTATTTACAAATATTTTTAGTAACTAAAACAGTTTCTCAAGACAAAATTGTGGAGGACTGATGCCTGAGCTAGGTAGAAACCTGTGTTATAGGTCACCAGGTCTCCGCTCCGAGTTACAGTTCTGGCTAATAATTATGTACTAAAGCTAAAGCAATACAATAATTAGATTTTATGGTAAGTGTAAAAAGTTGAATTAGTGCGTGTGTCTGTGTGTGTGTGTGTCTGCGTATGTGACCTGTGTATATATGTGTGACGTGTGTTTGGTATATATACCTACATATATTTTTATTCGACTATCAGTATGTTTCAATGAGCCTATGAGTTAATGATAAGGAACTTTTGTAGCCAACTTGTAAGTTTAATTTTTAGTTTGTGTTTAGTCAAAGTGTATATGTCAAATAATCGATTGATTTTATTATATACTTGTGCGCTTTGAGCTATGTAGTGACAGCTTGCGAAAGAAGTACGACATTGTACGGGTTTATAGACAGCCTGACCTTTACGTCTATTAGAGATGTTTTTGTCAAGGAGGAATAAAGAGTGGCGGCGTAGTAATGTTCTCAGAATAAATAATTAACGCACTGTCAGTACTTCCGACTCAGAGTAAAGTTGTGCGGTGAGATAATAACTGCGCTTGAACTGCATAACTTTTAGGATCGCTCTTTGAGCTCTTTCAGTTTCGATTAATATAGTGTTGCAAATTCTTACCGATGCAGGAATGCAATATGTGATTACAGAGACACAGAGACTGATAAACGAGGCTTATTGTTGCACTGTCAGTGGAATATCTGAGTTCTTTAAAAATATAAATTAGTGTTCTAATTCGCGCACTTACTGCTTCGATGTGGGGGCACCAGGTTACTTGTTCATCAATAATTACTCCAATATACTTGATGTTCGGGACCAAAGAGAGGGTGAGGCAATCGCAGACATTGATGTCTGAATCTATATTATTAAGGCACGTATGCGCTCTTACAGTAGTAGTTGCTTTTGGGGGTGAGCTTTTGTGGGGAAGTGAAAATCTGACGATTTTGAATTTCTCAATATTGAGACTATACAGATACACAGATACTTCATTCCAATAAGAAGATAGGTGTTCTTAATATCCGATATTTTATTGTTCGCTGCGTTTGCTATATAAATTTAAATCATTTTGTATTTTAAGTGCATATGAATTTGCAAAATTGATTCAAAAGAACTGCTAATGCAACTCTTTGCTATTATAGACATTTTATACTACCGGTTCAGTCTTTGTCCAGTAATTGGATGCCATCGGATAACAGTAACAACAAGACTAACAAGATATTGTGAAAACCGATACAGAATCGGACAACCTAACTAGGTACTGGTACAAGAGTCGACAAAATAGACTTAGTTATAAAGTGGATCCTAACAGGAACTTTGAAGATGGACGACAATTCCCAAATATTTCGAATATTTAGATAATATAGAGTATCTATCTAGACTATATTTTGCCCGCGGCTCCGCTCACTCAGTAACAGTATCTACTTTAAAGGAAAGGTACCCTATGTCCTTTTCTGTATCCCTGACAACGTGTATGCGAAATTTTATGATGATCGGTCCATTAGTTAAGGCGTGAAAGCGTAACAAACAAATAAACTCACATTCGCATTTATAATATTAGTTAGAATTTAATGTAGAACCGATATTTTTTGGATACAGGTTAGCTTTAATGCCAGCCCAAATATAATTTCCATATTTAAGAATTAATCAAGATTAATTAATGTTTGACTGTATGTATGTGCCATTTATTCGGTGAAGATAAGAATGAGAAGGCGGTACTGAGAAAGGAAGTACCAACCGGTGAACTAACACTATTATTACTGCTTTTCACTCAATTTTTCAGTGGGTTCAATTGGTTAGACTGAAGATCAAAATCAATCATACACATCAAAAAATAAATTAATGAAGCTAAAACAGTAAGTATAGATTTTTCATCTTATTGTACTTTTTTGGACTGCGACTTGGTAGAGATGGGTTGGTGAAAACAAAATATAATTTAATTTAAGTTTCACCAACTCAAACTGCGTAAGAGTCCTAGTCAGTTACTAAGCCATAAAAACAAAGGGATACCACTTATATAATAAATGACGATCATCAGATGATAATTCGCTATCATGTCTGCTTGTATTATGTTTGAACCCTTCATAAACTATATACATATTCTATAACCCAAGTTTACTATACTGATAATTATCACCGGTAAGGTTCCTAAGTTACCAAGAAACTAGGCAGACACGTGTAAACTACGTTATTGCGGCGAACTTTAGTAGTTAGATAAATTGGGCTAGAACATTGCTACCTCTATAAACAATAAAATATTTATAAAAATAACAGCCGGGTCTTAAGCGCCATCAATCCTGTTTGTTTGTGTATTTAAATATTGAGACGTTGCCCAAGTTTAAAAAAACATAATAATTTAAGACATTGACGAAAATGTCTGAAATCTTTCACATAATAATACTTAAATTTTATTCATATTTTTATATAAATATATAGCCCTCTTATGGGCTAGAGAGCTTATTACATTCTGATAATTAATTTTTCGTAGCTAGTTGGCAAACTATACTTCGTTTATTTATTCATATAAATCTATTATCCTCCGTGTTCTGTCAATTGCAAAAGATATAATTTACTTTGTCTGTCCAACTAGTTCCATTGCTTAGTCCCATAAATTTATGTGCATGCTTTACGCACAAAAATATGTTACACGGACCAATGAAATAAAAGAACATTTGCCTACATTAATAAGATAAAATAATTAAGAAACGATTTATATAAAATTTTAATAATAAAAGCAATTATAATTGCCATTAAGTGATTACGGGGAACTCGAGATATTTCTGAAAATTTAATAAGCACTTACATTACTGACATCATATTGAAAGGAGAAACGTATTAGGTACACCCACATTACGCCAGCTATGTTTAAGTCTCATAGTAGGCGAGTTTATTTACGTTTACTGGTGACATTTAAGATCCATTAAGGCTAATGAGAATTCGCTAACATGAAAATCTATTAATATTTTGTCAAACGACAAAGCAATCGTACATTTATGCCTAAAAACCAACTAAGCAGTCAAATAATCCAGTATAGATTGTTACTATCTAAATTATTTAATTATTATTGTCCTTTTTTTTTTGCTCTTCCTATCCCTCAAAAATGACAACAGGTAGCAAATTAGCCGATAATACTACATACATTTGCAACTTATTTGCAGAGCAATTTGCATCGGTATACGATACCGCTACCCATGAAATGCAATTAAATCACCCTGATGTTCCTCTAAATAATTATGAACTCTGTAATTTCTCGGTGCTCCAAGAGGAAGTGGAGAAGAGACTTACTAAGCTGGACTTAGCCAAAGGTGCAGGACCGGATAACATACCGCCTTCCTTCTGGTCTAGATGTGCCCGTTCCATTGCAGCACCTCTCACAATAATATTCAATATATCTCTCAGATCAGGTGTATTCCCTACAATATGGAAGCGTGCAAAGATTGTCCCTATATTCAAAACTGGTAAAAGAGATATTATATCGAACTATCGTCCTATTTCGATTCTTTCTACCGTGTCGAAAATCCTTGAATCGTTGGTGTATACAGTATTGTACGATCACGTCAGACATAAATTATCTAATAGGCAATATGGCTTTAGAACTAAAAGGTCTACTAATACAAATCTTGTACATTACGTTACTGACCTAACAGCCGCAGTGGATCGAGGTGAGCAAGTTGATGCAATATACACTGACTTCACCAGGGCTTTTGACAAGGTTAACCATAGCATATTATTGCGTAAAATGCAGTCATTGGGAATTACCTGTACTACCCTAGAGTGGTGTAAGTCATATCTGAGTGCTCGGCCTTCATCTGTTGTGGTGGATGGAGAGGAGTCCGTTCCATTTCTAGCATCCTCTGGCATTCCACAAGGATCTAATTTAGGACCCCTCTTCTTCAATATATTTATCAACGATATAACTGACATTTTTGTACATTCCAATCCTTATCTTTTCGCAGACGACCTCAAGTTAACTCGTATAGTGAAGGATGTATCTGATGAACACTTACTCCAATCGGATATTGATAGGTTGGTTCAATGGTGTGATAAGAATGGCATGTATCTCAATTGTGCTAAATGTAACCATATTAAATTCACTCGAAAACGTAACAAAATTCTAACATCTTACAATATTCAAGCAAACGTGTTGACGGAGTTGGATGTCATTCGTGACTTGGGAGTATACGTGGATAGCGAATTGAGGTTTATCGAGCACATTGATAGGACGGTCTCCGCTGCCCATAGGGTTCTGGGGTTTGTTCTTCGGAGTGCTAAAGAATTCAAAAATATTTCAACAATAGTTCTTTTATACAATAGTCTTGTAAGGAGTAGGTTGGAGTATTGCAGCACAGCCTGGAACCCAAGCTACCAAGTCCATATAGCTAGAATAGAACGAACACAAAAGAACCTGGTTCGTCATTTATCCTTTCGAGACAAAGCTGCGAGAGAACAAAGGTGTTACGATGATAGACTTACTCATTTCAAGATGACTCCTCTAGAATCACGTCGTACTCTCTCTGATTTGGTATTCTTGTATAAGCTGCTCAATAACCAGTTAGACTGCCCTGAACTTCTAAATAAAATATGCATCAATGTACCACATAGAGTCCCTCGCCATCCTGTCTCGCTATTTAGACCGCCACGACATAGAACTAACCTTGGTAGGCATTCACCGATAGTCAGATTATCTTACTCTTACAACGACGTGTCGCAGACTTCGGAAGACATAGATATATTTAATAATTCTCTGACGAAATTCAAAAATGCTGTTGCAGCTCATTTGCGGAATGGTTCGTAGATCGCTTTTCTCTTTTTCTTTATTATTATTATTTTGTACTAATTTTTGATTTCTTTGTATTATAACATTTTACTTTTATTTTGTTTTCATTCATGTATGTACTATTTTATGTCGCATGCTGTGATCTCTTGTAAGTAAGAAAACATATGACCTACAATTATTGTACTTCGCTTTTAATTGCTATTTTTGTGTATTTCTTGTTAGAGATCCTTTTAAATAAATAAATAAATAAATAAATCACCTAATATAATTATATTAATGGTGACATTCTATACTAATAATAATATTATAAAGGAAGACTGCAAATTTATAAAACCACAGGACCAATATGAAAAATTATATTGGTATTTTATTATATAAAATATATTACATCAAAACCGGGTGAAGTCGGTATGTAATACAGCAAAAATTCTATCAATCCTTCAATGCTAAAATGGAACCTAATATATTTTTGTATTTCGGGTAATTTATAGGGCGTCACTCAAAATCGCAACTCAACTCGTAAGGTTTCTAGGACTTGAACTCGCCTTACACGGTATGCCAATAGCACAGATGGCACTTATTACTGAGCAATGTACGCTTACGTCTAATTATTATATCTCGGCAAATAATAAAAATAACGCGTAGTTAGCAGCTGCCTAATAAAATGTTTTTAGAATTAAAAATAAATTAAACGTCAAGAACCTACTTATCAAATCCGCTTCGGAAGCACCAATTAAATTTGTAGCAGCATCGTAACAGCAGATCTATAGTACAGTTTAAGGGTTTTTAACAGAGAGTTAACTTGATTGGAATTAGAAATGCGAATTTTTTCCTCAAGTCTTAGGTAGCGAATTTAGTCGTAGTATTTGTGTCCTACTTCTTCACTCTCCATTATTGCATCTACTATCATTGCTGGCAGGCTCTCATATTCATTGTAGGCAAGTTAATAATATAATTCTATCTATTTCAGCTGCCAGCTAGACTTGCTTAGACTAGAGCTGGGCAGATAGCGGATTTTACACACATTTCATATGGTAAGCACATTCATTCTCATGTGCGGCGCATATCGCTTACGGTAGATTATTGCCCATCAACGACAATAACAATGAAATTGAATCACGCCATCATGGTGGAAGGAAAAATGGGCTAGAGGAATCAGGATGTATGTAAGTAGCAGCATAGAAATCGTATTAAACGTGTCAAATCGGCCGGCTTTGTTAAAGGATTGCAAACACTAATATGTGTGCATAGAAATTTGTATTACAACCACCCAAGGCTCTTTAATGTCACGAAGAATGATGCAACGGTTTTTGTTTAGTGTTTGTGACTTCATAAGTTTTCCAACTGTTGTTAGCTCGATTACTTCCAGCGGATTAAATTGTGTGTGTAAAACATACATATATAACTATTCAGCGCCCAGACGAAACACGAGTTATTTCTAATGTACGACCTTATCGACATCTTACACAAATAGATAATGTTAAAACAATACGAAAATGTATTGTATATAGCGCTAACGGCATTGAAAAGTAACCAATTATATCTTAAAACTCCTTCCCACTTTTGATGGAAACCCCTTTCTAACTTATTTTCGACTTTAAGAGAACATCAGCTAATTTATACTGACAGAAAATAATGGCCAAGTTCGCGACCTGATTCCTTTTACCACCTGCATTATTTATTAATCAATCAGTCAAAATCAAAACAGCTTAGTAATTACCTTTAATGGAAAACGGGCCTCTTCAGTTTAGGGTCATTCCACTTGATTTTTATATTAGTAGAAACATTGGCTGAGCGTTATATCAAAGTATAAATTCAAACATATTTCTATAGGCAAAAGATTACAATTTTGATTGGCATTTAGATTAACTTTGTTCATTATAAGATCTTATCCACATTTGCCTCTACTAAATAAACAAAAAATGTATCGTGTCTAATAATTACTAACTTTTTAAAAGTAATTTATTATCTCAAAATTAAATAGCTATTCGTCTTTCAAAGTTGCATACGCTCGTCTTGTCTTGTACAGGCAAAAGTGTAAGCAGAAATATTATGACATACTTTTAGGATATGAAACAATAAAGATTATTCATTTGCGCCACGTATAAAATTAAAGTAAAGTATTATACATAAATTTTTGTTTACTTTGGTTTATGCGAATGACAATGTCACCAATCCTGCAGTTAGGGACTTCGCCTTTCCACGGCATCACATACCTAACCCATTAAAAACACTGTAGTTGCATTGAATGTATTCGTCACAAAAAAAATAAACTTTCTATCGCATTCGCAATCTTTATATCTAAATAGTACGACTTGACTTAGTAATGTCGTATTCACAACATAATTATTATTTGACTGCTCGGCTTAGTGGTGCCTCACCATTGCCACTACGTCAAATGTTGTAGGTTTGAATCTCAAGTCGATCAAATAAATGGGGGAATTACATATGGTCATTAAGATCCTTCGCTTTAAGGAGTCTGCCCACTACCCCGTCTCATACCATGACCGTGCTAGGAACGTATCAGACACGAAAAGCAACTCGATACGCCCTGCTATAGGAACTGCTGGTCGGTGACGTAACGGTCTAGTGCCTAAAGGCATCACAACAAAAGGCTTACAAAAAAAAAATGTTTCTTTGAAACGATGCATTGATTTCTTACTATGCAATATGTTATAGTAGAATTATAAACAATAAGCTTTTAACTAATGTTAATATATATATATATAGATAATATCTCTCACGCATTAATACAAATCTCTCGAAGATACGTTACACCTTGGCAACAAATCTTGGACCACAGTTAGTGATTGTTAATCTAAGCCTTACTTGGCACACCGCTTGGTCTCAATTGGTTAAATGGACATAGGTACTACATAACCACATAACCACAACCAAAGACGTATAGTCACTTTACACTACGAATACGAGTGATAATAAGTATTTCATCATATTATTTAATTATATTAAAGGTGCTGGTTGATTAAAAGGTAGGAAAAAGGTTTTTTATCTCATCGTCGGTAAAGCGTTTCATACCTAAATACCATAGACTTAGAATATTTTCTATGCTAAATACATTATCTCTTTTATATAAAAGAAATTGGCTTTAGTTAAGGTTGTGCTTATGATTGAATTTATAAGTCATTTTATATTGTCATTTTGATATAAATCCATTTCAAAATGTCCAGGTACCGTTAACCTCATTGGCTTCCATTATTTTATTATTAATCACTTTTCCAGATGAGTTATTTTCCGTCACAAACATACAGAAATGTACACGTGCGTGTATATTTTACTGCTTTCACGTTTTACGATCGAATAAATATTCTCTCATATTAATACCTACATATATGCTCTACAATATGCTGTTACTTTCATGTACAAAATATTGAACGTAAACACAATGAATATGAATGAATTTTCTTTTTCTATAATTAGTTCTCCTGTAGGATGAATCGCGCAGATATTTTACATATATTATTTGTTTAAAGGCTTATTGTTTCATACGTCATGTAATAAAACTAATATCATATGCTCTATATGGTTTATTTATAAGTATACTAGCTGACCCGAAAGTCGTAGTCCTGTCAATCTATACAAAAATACATTCCACGTAATTAAATTAAATATCAGTACGTCAACCAATATTTTTATACAGAAATATCATTTACATTTTCGACATATCCTGCGGATATATTGCAAATTTTCGTTCATACAAACCTTGTCCTTACTATTACAAGCACAACAAAAAATTGGTCGAGCCGTTCTTAAGTGATGCTCCATCATACATGTAGCAATTGATTTTTATTTATATAGATTTCACTTCCAAACGATATTTATTTTAAAATAACACCTGAAAGGTTAAGTAGCATACGACATACCATAAAAACTATTCGTCCCCATATCGTTTATATAATCCGTGACTCGAGTTCGGAGTGTAAGTCGCCTTCAAAACGATATACATCTATTTTGTGTGACCACTTCTCCATTTGATTTTCCTTTGCTAAAAAACGAAGTAAAAGGCAAAGATTTATGGTAGTTTTTACAATTTTACGGTCAGCGAGTTCGGTTGGAATGCCAAGGGAGACATTACAGGAGATATCGCAGATTTACTTCAAACTTGATGCCTTCTCTAGAGGGAAATCACGAAATGGGGTATCATTGCAGAATGATTCATTCGACAGGCAACGCGGATATTCATTTAAAATCCATTAAAAAAAATATGTCTTATGTATTTGCTTATGTTCAAATATTATAATAAAACAGATATTACAAGTTATATCTGAAAGTACCTAATGAAAATAATTTGAAAGGTAATATTTAAAGCTTTCATATACTTAAAGAACATAAGATGCAATTAATATTTAATCGAATCAGGCGTTACTTGGTGGCAAACAATTGTGAAATAATGATTGGCAAAACAAGAACGCACCACACCCTTCAGAAGCTCAACTTTATGATGAAAACAGTAAAATCGCTGAGTCCTATGATGGTGGAAAGCGTCATGAAACAGTCAATAATAATGTCCTCTAGGCTAAATTTCAACCTTGGTGGCCTGTGTTATCGAATATACCATCTGCGCAAGAGATATAAAGCAAAAATTTGGGTGCAAACATCAGTTCATTCTGTATTCGTCCAATCCCACAGTTTAATGGGCCGGTAATTTATCATGACCGGAAAGATATCAGATGCAGGACTAAAGGCTTCACACGCTTTTTGGCCCGAACCAGGAATAAAACCGGTGATCGTGCATACCAGTCGCTTTCACTACCGCTGCTCCACCGAGGCAGTCCAAAACAATAACAATGGGACGCAGATTCTGCTTCCAATTTTTATAAACATACCTACATATGATTATGAATAACATGCTTCCAGTTTCCACGAGAGCCAAAACTTTGAGATTTTAGTGTCGCCATTACTACACTACACAGATGTCACAATAGTAGGTGTCCGGTTCGATCCGAAAGATCGTAGTATTATTCTGATGTAATATTCGTAATGTAATAGATTACGATGACAGACCGTGATAAATATTAATATACAAATCAAATAGTGGTAACATAAATATGGCAAAATATCGTGGAAAGCAGTACTTAACGTAGTACAATAGTTTACGTTTGACCTGGGGGTGGCGGGCTTTGTGGGCCTGCCCGCCATCCGTTCAGCACCAGGTCCGAGAGGCGGCGTGCGTGTTCCCACGCGCGCTTCTGTTTCGAGTCCGTCTCCCCTCTAGGGGGGGGACAGTAGGGTATATTATAGAAGTGAGTTGGGTAGGTCTCTTCGCGTAGTGGCCTGCCGTTTCACACGGCGGGCCGTAACCTCGGCGGGGTCGCGACCGCATGCGAAAGCGATTCGCGCGGCCCCGTCAATAGTGGTTTTGTCGAGGAACACCGTGGTAGGTTTAGTCGGTATTCCGGGAGGTACATTATCTTTTCAACATCTTTCTTTTACCCCAGCGAGTCCGACATAATCCCTCCGCCCGCCCCCGCGGAGGGATAGGCGCCACTGCATTCCCCCAAGAAAAAAAAAAATACATTAGTTTACGTGGAATTCAGTAATTTTTATGCGCTATCAGCGAATTTATTAACCTGTATCTATCTACTTAAACTTTACAAAAATAGGTGTTGTTTAGGTGGTGTCAAAAATAAATGTTTATAAGTAAAATAAAATTTAAAATAGTGTATTGAAATTAAACAAATTTATACGGATTTTATCGCGTTGGAACACTTAGAACATTGAGACAACAACCATCTCAGTCTCCCCGTGAACAAGGTTGCTGGAAAGCAACCGAAATGTCGGAGAACTTTGCCCGACGTTTCAGTAAACTTGTAAAATTTATTGTTAACCACTTTAACTAGTAAAAGTGGTTAACAATAATAGTTTCAAGTTTCAAAATTATGAAATAATTATTTTTATGAAAAATTAACAATGCGGTACATTCCATATGTTTAATTTCAATGTATAGCATTCGCGTAAACATAAGACAATATTATTAAAAAGATGTATCCTTAATTCAAGAACTATCAAATATAAAAATCATGTGCCCATAAAATGCTAACGTTCAATATCAATCACAAGATAAAATTAAATTAAAAATATGCATATTTTCTTTTATGCAATTTAAATATGCATGGATGTCAATTATAGGATGACTTAAATTTGCCTACATCAAACAAAATCTTGCCTTTTTATTTTTATAAATGAGAATTTTGCATTATATATATATTTGCATCATTTGAGTAAAATAACTACTTATATTATAAATACGAAAGTAACTATGTCTGTCTGTTACGCTTGTTATTAAGGCACGTGATGAGAAGTAAATAAATATTTATTTCAGCTTTTATGAAATTTCGATCTACCCTACTTATCGCTACTAATAATATTATAAATGCGAAAGTAAATCTGTCTGTCTGTTACGCTTTCACGCCTAAACCGATCTTGATGAAATTTGGTACAGAGGTAGAGTAGTCGAAGATAAAACTATGAGACTTTGTATTTAGGCACTTAATAAAAAGTAAATAAAATTTTGTTCCAGCGTTTTTGAAATTTCGACCTGCACGGAGAAGAAATAGGAGACGGAAGTTCGTATAGAAGCCCAAACAAATCTGTCTATGTTTACTATACTTAAGAATCAAACGAACTTACCTATTGAAGTTTGATATCTAAATTTACGTGTGACTCTGACAACACAAAATCATGTAATGGCGTCCGTGAGCGCGCAGTACAATGGCGGCGTGTTGCCACCTGGCGGGAGAAATGAGTCAATAAACATATTCTTTATTATTTTAATATCTTTAAATTAAGAATAAATATCAAAACATTTTTTATAGCTTTAAAAGTGTGATTTGGACAGCACGATATCGCGTGCTGCTGCATGTAAACATTAATCATCTTCGGGAGAGATACGAAGTATAATTACGTATATTTATCGGAAACATTGTATGATTAGTACTAATGCCGTCTTAATATACACACGTCGCATGAGTGCGGGACACGCCGAGCGCAATGAACGATGCGCCGGCGGCGTTGCAATGCGGCATAGTGGTGTTTGTAACGTTAGCAAAAGCGGTGAGCATGGAAAAATGTTGCAGCAGTGTAAGCTGTTGGTTTGGGATAAGTGTACGATGTCCCACAAAAGAGCAATCGAAGCACTAGATTGCACAATGAAAGATATCAAAAGCAACCAGGATTTCATGGAAGGGATGGTGGTACTTTTATCTGGTGACTTAAGACAGACCCAGCCGGTTATTACTAGCGAACACCGATGATTTAAATATATGCCTGTTTGAAAGCTCCTGTTTTATCATAGGTACACGTAAAAAAGTTTTGATATGCGAATACAATCACACAATGATTCTCAAGCTGGACAATAAGCGGCTACTTTTCTAAAATTCGGATAAAATTGTATGCCAACAGACAGTAACGGCTTGATTACACAAAGACGTGAATTCTGTCAGTTGTCGATAACACAGGCGATTTAAATTAAAATGTCTCTCCTGATCTACAAATAATTATGGGCAATCGAGAATGGTTGTGTGACAGGTCGATTTTGGCGCCCACAAATGTGACAATATGCCAGATAAACGAACAAATTTTGTCAGATGTAGAAGGCAATGTTGTCGTGTACCTCTCAGTAGACAATGTTATGGACATTAAACAAGTGATATCGTACCTTTCAACAACCTAGAGTTTCTCAAATCTTTAGAATTATCAGGAGTGCTTTTCCATAACTTGAGGCTAAAAGTTGGTGTTCCAGTCCTGTAATTGAGAAATCTCGCACCAAGGCTATGTAATGGTACACGGCTACATATTACTCTTCTAGGACGCAATATTATAATAGCTACAATCATAAATGGAATGGCAAAAAGGGAAAATGTTTTAATTCCCCGTATTCCGATTATTACGACTGATCAGCCATTTCAGTTTAAAAGAGTGCAGTTCTCCTAAAAACATAATTTACGATAACAATAAATAAAAATGTTTTCCATGGGCAACTCTATGTGGCGTGCTCACGAGTATCAAACCCGCAAAATCTTTATGATTTAGCAAAGGATGTAAAAACAAAAGGCGTGTTTCATAAAAATGTATTGAAATAAACTATTTGCTGTAAACCACAATAGTTTGTATGTGTATTATTTGCAAAATAAGTATCCTAAATAATTTAAAATGCTGCAATATAACTATTCCACAAGGACGAAGTCGCGGGCAAAAGCTAGTTCTGTATAAAAATATTTTGTATTCGCTTAAAACAAAATCTAATTTATCGTACAAGAGGGTAAAAGTAAAGCCGCAATTTTGAGCGCACCTAAAATTGCATATCATGTTCCAAAATCGATAATGTTACATTTTCCTTATTCGAAGTAAAAACACACACATGCAAACATCACCTTACGTGGTAGGTAGGTATGTATAATATATATTAACGATCCCTTTGGTCGCACACAAACTGATATAGATTATCAACCCGTGGCCCTTATTCGTACAAAGCCTTTATCGAGCTCGAACCCTAGAACACTTCAAAACAAAGAAAAGGTCGGTTAAGAAGATTACAATACCGTCGCTTAGTTGAAAAATGAAATAGAAAACATAGCGTTTATTCTTTGTTTGCTGTCAATATTGAACAACCAATTCCAATAGTACGCTGAGTGAATTTGCAGTTTCAAGATTATCTATTGAATTTGAATAGATCGTGTTTCGACAGTCATCGGTTTTGAAAATAAGGGACCTGTCAAAAATAATTCCATTTTTATGTGAGGGGTTCAAGATGGGGAGCAGACCCCTCCTCGTTATTCCGTCTACGTGCGCTCAGTAGCGTCTATTTTCAAGCTAAATATGTTTTAAATTGCTGTTCGCGTTCAATGATTACGACAATAACATATTTTTGTTACGTCGATGTACATTATTGAACAAATTATTTCTCGAGATGAACAAAGAAAACTCGAAGCTTATTTGGTTAACTACTTTAAACAAATTCAATTCCAAATGTGTTTAATTTGAAATATGGATATTTTTTTAGTTCTTTTGAAGCTTTCGTATAAATTCGATATTTTCAAATATTTATTCATGCTTATAATTCAAATTGGCTTTGTTATTCAAAATCTATTTAAGTTTAATGATCTGCGTTTGAGAAAACGTTTGCGTGAATTATGCGGCAATAAAAACTATTTTATTTTGCCTTCGCAAACAAAAGTACGACGCCGAGTCTGTCGTTGAATAGTTTATATGAGGAAAGACTAGAGGGCGCCTAAGTATAGAAAGGCGAACTAATATATTAAAGCCTCATTTTATTTGTAGATTAGTAAAGTATTTTCACATAAATTTAAAGATGGACATAGAATAACTTTATATCAAAACGGTGCTATAATATAATTTTTTCTATTACACCAATAGTTGATGGAATTAGATTATCTCGTTTGCATTTAGGTTTGTGTGCGATAATTTTGATTGACGGATCGCACAGTGTTATTGGGATAATCTTTTAAAAAATTTCAATAGCACCACGATGATTAGAAATGTGCTCACTCGGCTAACGGGCCATAGGACCTTATTACGTAAGCCCTAAAACTCTGTCTAAATGTGGCTGTAACCCAATGATGCCTAACCTTCTGTGATATACAGGCTCAAACGCAATTAATTTTTATACATAGACGTTAGCCAAAATTGATAAGTAAAGAAAAACGAGCAAGCCCTGTAGAAAACACAATAAATCTCCGCACTTATATAAGTGTGCTAATAAACGAGGTAGAACGACGCCGACCTAGCCCTTTCATCTGACGCTGGCCGTAAATCCAGAGACGAGAAGTGCCTCCCGTGATGTATTCCCGACATTAATGGAATTACGCGGCCGAGCGATATGTAGCACTTGTTGGTAGACTTTAAGGATAACAATTTGTATTGAGTGGTTGGTTCTCGTTTCCTCCTTAATTTACACGGTTAATGTTTATTTCAATCATTCTTGTTACGAAACGGACTTGCGCTGGCAATTTATTTCGAGTAAATGGAGTAAATCTTATCAATAAAGTACTTGTGATCGTTAGTGGCAACAATTTTTCAGGCTAATATTCAGAGCAAGTAGGTATTTTTGAATGGCTAAGGCTCCAATACAACAGTTTGCCGCAATCATTCGTAACACATTAGGAATATCACTAACTTCTTAAGACAACATGTCATGCGAGTTGGTGATACTTTCAAACCTACTCGGCTCAGGGCTTTAGTTTATCGTATAATTCGTATATTAGGCATACTAGGCTCCAAGAATCGACATTAAGCGTACTACTAGGTACTTATACAGGTGAGAATAGGTGAGAATGGTATCTAAAGCTAATGTATTAGCAATATTAATCAGGACAAATATCAATTTATTTTAATATTTATGTAAGTTGACATTGTAATTCTAAAATAAATGTTTTTTTGAATGACGCAGTGGTAGAAATTGTCACGCGCTTGTTATAGTGGTCGATCCCAAACCAATCGGATTTGTAGTTCCATCGGAACACAGGATAAAATATTCCTGTTCTACAAATCAAAGTTTCGAGCCTTATTTGTTTCTTCAAATAAATTTAAATTAAAACATAATTAAATATTAAGCGATAAATATAAAAGATGACATCATCAAACTAAGTCGACAAGTGTCATAATAAAAACAGCACTCCTACTAAGAGTACTTGTAAACGAGACAAGTTAGTGCGACTACATGCGCAAGCTACTCGCGCGGGCATCATACGCCAGATACGTACAGGGCACTTGCGTAGTCATCTTGCGTCCGCCATCTACACGATACGTACAACCCGCGCAAGTTCTTCAACTTGCAAGATATCCACGTCGTATATAAGACACATAAACCAAAAAAATTGTCGCATGCTAAACGTCGTCGTACCATATTAGATAACTTACTCCAAAACCGCATAGTTACAAGACCCTAACTAATATACGCGGGTCCCAGTTTAATATTATTTCAGAACTCATCAATAATTTATCTTATTAGGAACTCCAAAGGCATGGTAAAGACCAAATGTAAACTCAATATCCAAGTCTGATTGATTGAAATGTTCAACAAATTATGGAGATATTTCGCTGTGTTGATCCATAAATTTATACATAATATCGAAAACCAATACTCGCTCGTTTAAAATCAGTAGAGGCTAATTATGAATCTGATAATACGCGGTACCATGTTTGTTCTTGTGGGGATGCTAATGATGGCGAAAATTGTTGTGACTGTAATTTCAATGTTTGTAAAGCTCGCCGGGATACGGGAGTTTATTCCCTGCGTGGACTTTAATAGGATCTTGAATACATTATAATGTTATGTAGTTAGTTCACAAGAACTAACTAAATATTGATTTTATGTAGCTAGTTGTTGTTTAGTCATCTGTTTTATGTAGCTAGCTTAGTAGCTTGTCAGGTAGACGTCGGTGGCTCTGCCCTACACTGTTGCCTGATAGGAAAGATGTTAACTGAGGAACTAAATAAGATTTATTTGAAATTGTATTTCATGACACTATATTAACGTAATTAAACGTAAATGTATTGTAAATATGAGAATTTATAGTATATATACTTAAATATATATAATTTTGTTAATAACTTAGTTACAACGCCACCTATCGAATTAGTATCTGTTAGGTGGCTGCAGTTGATGAGTAAATGGTGATCTCAACAAAACGTATCTATATAATTTGCTAATATGGCTTAATTCGATCTCGTCATAGAAAATTACAAAGCGATTTTATACGCATACATACAAAGTCCTGAGCCTGTATTCCTTATGTTATAGACAGGGGTGTATTACATCAAGATTTTGCATATTATGGTTTTAGAACCCACGTAATGAAGGGCGAGCCTTATCACATCTATAGAGCACAGTTTCAAACTCCGTCCGGCTACTGAGAATTTAGTTACAGAAAACTTCAATAACAAAATCTAATCCAAAAATCGAACCTGGGACCACGGAAGCCGTCCTTGTATAAATGAATGAAACAACACGGTGGGCACGTTTAAATGACTGGCATCTCATCATACCAGTATGCCTGGTCAACCTAAACCCTCACGGGACTAAAATTGTATGATCAGCAGATAATTGTCCCGAGTCTGGGTACAAAGTTCGATGTCCGTAATTTTAATTAAGAATTGCCTACCCCTTCGGGAATGAAAGCGTGAAACTATATAATACATGGACATAGATGTTGCTGAACGTCTGTATAACATGTGTTAAGATGATATACATATATAACTATTATACTTTCGCGGTTGCGTGATTTACATACCTAACTGAAAACAGTTATTGCGATCATGCACAGTGCTTACATATTGTCTTCTTGAAAGGATTGACGTTTCCGCTGCTAAAATTGAGAGACTGATTGTGGCCTCTATAGGGCATCCCTTACAGTTATATAAATTATGTCCATGTATACTAAAATCATGATTAAGTCGTGCATTGCACGATACTGATGAAAATAGTATATTATGTATCTATTTAGATGTTTCGAGAAGATGGACTCTTTGCTACTTAGATGTATTGATCATAAAACTGAATAAATACAAAATATGTATTGTGTTTCTTTTTGTAATCTCTATTTATTAGAGAACGACTATGTTGTAAAAACTGTGAATTGAATGGTTACATAAACAGTATGTTTGTTTATTAATATGACAAGTATTAAAGATAGGGTATACCACAATAGTTTGGGTTTTCCGTAACCACGGCTAGCGATATTGTGAATACAGTATTTTCTACGTGATAAACTACTTGTCATAATTATAACGATGCAAAGTTTGTTTGTCAGTTATAATAATGACGTTTAGTATTTTATTAAAGCTAGACTTTTAATAATTTTAGAGGTGCATTCCTCACACAATCAAATTAATAAAAGAGGACGTTTTATAAATAAAATGTCATAAACATACTTGATGTACCGTTTACAATTTTTTTGTGCAAAAGGCATTATTAGTAATGTACCTAAACTAAAACTAAAAATGACAAGCTTTTGAACTGAGATAACTAAAAACGTATATATGTATATAATAAAATATAAACAAATTACTTTGTCGTGAGAGTCGTATTAAGAACCTGGTATAACAATAATTTATAAATCGCCACACTAATCCAGTAACATCGTAACTAAAAAAAACAGGTTTACTGGATAGCGATAAAACGATTCTGCGCTCAGACAAATTGCATTTTGCCTGCTTTTAGGATTCCGTAGTAAAATATTATTTTGCTCGGAGATAAATATTTATTATCAGTTTACGAAGCTTTTCATTCATGTTCCAATAAATAAAATACACTTGTATCAAAACAATATTATAGTTTAAACAAAAAGTTGAATGAAAACAAAATAATGTACACTTGAGAGCAATAAAATCGCACACCCCTTGTAATTTGGTTTATTACTGATTGTTTTCTAAAATCGAAAGATATTGAGTAAAAATCATTAGACAAAATTAAAGCATACAAGCTTAGCTTTACAAAAACATAAAATTAAAATCATTGACCTTCACGTAACTTACAAAAACCGACCGTACACCGAATTCCCCAAATTCACGCGTTTGTGTTGTCACTACTTGCACCCTTAGCCGCAGGTATAAAAAGGTCAGTTTATTGGAATTTTTATTCAGTTGCATACCGAAGATCAACGTGATAACATCTCTACTGGAAGCATACGGATTTACTGGAAAAATATGGATACCACGCCCGCAGAAGCCGCTCAAGTTATTGCCTTGCTCGAAGCAGGCCATAACCAAAGTGAAGTTGCTCGACGGCTAAATTTGAGCCGCTACTCTGTTCGTCGTGTATACCAGAGGTTCCAAGAGACCGGTGGCTACATTCGGCGACCAGGATCTGGCCGGCGACGCACAACATCAGAGCGTGATGACCGCTTTCTTGTGACAAGGTCTTTGAGAAATCGGCAACTGAACGCGGTTCAACTGGGACAACAGCTTCGAGAAGTTCGCAATGTCAGTATAAGTCGGTGGACAGTTCGAAGAAGACTAGGTGAAGCAGGAATGACTTCACATCGCCCAGCAAATGGTCCCAAATTGACCACAGCTCACCGACAAGCCCGGCTACAATTTGCTAGGGAACATTTAAATTGGACGTATGACCAATGGCGGGCTGTTATGTTGTCTGATGAGTGCAGAATGACTTTACATGGTCATGATGGACGCTCTAGGGTCTACAGAAGGTCATCAGAGCGATTTTCACAATGCTGCATAAGCGAACGTGTGGCTTTTGGAGGTGGATCGTGTATGTTTTGGGGTGGCATAATGTTGGACACTAAAACTGACATTGTATTCATCACTACGGCGAATACCGGCCCGAGATCGAGAAGTTTGACGGCTGCACGATACGTCGAAGAAGTGCTCGAAGAACATGTGAGGCCGCTTGCGTGGCTTATGGGAGAAGATTTTCTCTTAATGCACGACAACGCCAGACCGCATGTCGCTAGAACAGTTTGCGACTACATGGAAGATGTTGGAATCACCGCGATGGAGTGGCCAGCTCGTAGTCCTGATCTCAATCCGATTGAGCATGTCTGGGATGAGCTAAAAAGAAGAGTTCGAGCAAGAAGCCCTGCTCCTACGCGCCTCCAAGAGCTTCAACTTGCCATTGAAGAGGAGTGGAACGCCATACCACAAGATTTCATGGTGAAATTAATACGGTCCATGAAAAACCGATTAAGAGCTGTAATCAAGGCTAGGGGAGGGAATACACCTTATTAAAAAACAATTTGATCAAGCATTTTGAGTTTTATTTTTATTCTTTGTTAAGCTAAATTGGGTAATTTTATCCGTATGTTGGGTTTTGTGCCCTAAAACTCCCTATGGGTACTTTTTTTACACTGTATTTGATATCATTAGAAAGGTACTGAAGTAAACATTCAAATAGTGTAAGTTTTATTTTAATATGTATTCACATTTATGAAAAAAACTGCTTTAACAACAAAAAGTCAACGTGTGCGATTTTATTGCTCTCAAGTGTATTTTAAAAACATTCACGCTACAAAACCATCATAACAATACCAGAGCTGTAAGCTTTAATACCGCGTAAACGATCACACTACAGTACACGATAAAATTATGTTTCCACTTTCATCATTCAGGTGTGGAGCGCGTCGTAATACCCGCCACAATTTTTGTAAATCCACAAAGTACGGCGGATTCAATCCCGGGATACAACGATGTTCCTTTGAGCGCTGCATCCGTGTATTAAAAACACGCCAACCTTTTGCAACGGGAAATAAAACATTGAAGAAAAAACCGTTAATGAACCACGTGCATGTGGTGCTATTTCCTTAGGACACGTAGCTACCTACGGTTTATCTCATATGTAACATAATTAAAATTTGAGTACCTATCGTGAGGCAGATTTAGCTTTATAATATATAAGACATATAGGTTTAGTGAATACTGCTAGCATTTAACGAGAGTTGAGCTTTTAGCTATGTGTGTGTTTATAGCATCAATGTTCTGCTCGTGATAATACGTAAGCAAGATGTTCGAATTTTAAATATTTGTGTGGGTTGTTCAACGACTCACGTAGATAATGATATATGGGACTAAGTACCATTTCAAATAACAACCACGCCCTTTCTGATTGATTTAGTGCAAGCTAAAAGATGAAATGAAGGGATGAGTTTTGAGAATATATATTATGTATGCTCAAAGCTTGGCGAACACATAATAAACATAATATTGTCTTCTGTTTACGCGAATGTTATTCATTGAAATTAAACTACTATATACGGATTTTATCGCGTTGTTTATTTATCACTGTATTACAACATTTTGAAAATATTACACTACTACTACTATTGATTTTATTTTACTAATTTATAAACTAATAAAATTATTTAAACTATTAAATCTATTTATTTTTGGTTTCTCCCCGTGACTATGGCTGCTGAAAAGCAACCGAAACGTCGGGGAAAGTGTAAACCAAAAATAAATAGATTTAATAGTTTAAATAATTTTATTAGCTTATAAATTAGTAAAATATGTAAAATCAATAGTAGTAGTAGTGTAATATTTTCAAAATTTTGTAATACAGTGATAAATAAACAACGCGATAAAATCCCTATATAGTAGTTTAATTTCAACATAATAAACAACAAATAATTTTACATTTAACAAACATATTAGCTAAATATTGGATCAATACATATTTCATAAGGTATATTTTGTATAAAGTAGTATCATCCTATTAAGCATTTTCTTTCTCACATAAATTTTATTCAACACTGCACTACGTAAATATACGCGAATATGAAATTTTTAATATCCTTAAGACAAGCGAAACTCTAGCTCTGAAAAGGTCGTGCCTTCAATATTTTATGAACACTTAAAACTAAATTAGATTTTTTCTCGAGTTTGAAAAAATGTTCAGCTACGAAACACCTTATTCGAGTTACGATGAAAAGTTATACTAGGTACAACTTTTGTAATTAATAATTCTTTACAATTTAGTTTGTAAGGGTTTTTGTAAGGGTGCGGCGAAAAATGACACTGTTTCAAACCAAATTCAAAGGTTGTTAGTTCGCTATAATATCGATTCCGTTTATAAACTGCCCACTGCTGAACATGCACCTCTTTACAGTATGAAAAGATTTAAGTGGAAATCTTCTACACTTACTTAGTGTGAGTGACAGACTTCACATATGTTCGAGAGCGTTATATAGAACTTGCAGACATGGCGTTTTTCTCTTGATGATTTTCGCCACCGTTAACACGAGCGATAATTAACGGTTTAATACGTATATCAATTTGAAAAGGCATACGTATGAATTACTAATGTACATATTATATTCTGTGCCAGGAAGTGTGTGCACTGGGATTGGTCTTGGCTACGCTTTCTCTTCCGATTCACCTTGTTGAGTTTATACACAATATCTTATTTCTTAAACCATCAATATTATTGGTAAATCTGTCTCACCTGATCAGAAAATGTACGATGTTGCTTCTTAACTAAGTTTTAATAACAGCCCGCAGCTGCTTAGATTTCTCTGCTTAGTAACTAACTCTCAACGCTAAGTAACGTTTATAGGTGGTATTTTTCTGGATCAGTCGCTATTAAATGGTTACGCTACCTGTCAAATATTTATAATTGATTTATAAGTCAGACCCGATAGTACTAAATATTGAAATTCAGATTGATTAATCTAGCTATTTCTTGTTAAGGATGTTTAAAAAGACAGTAAATTTGGTATTTTTTAAATATACTGTTACGTTTATATGTGAATCCTAAAATAAAAACATTTCTAATAAATTGTAATACGTAAACATTACGTTGAATTTCGTATTTGATAAATGTTGCTATAATAAAATAAACATCTTATAGGTATTTCATTTTGACTTAACTGACTTAACTGTTTCAATTTATATAATTATGTTTACTTCTACACAGAAATAAACATTTATCTATGTAAAGTAAAATAAATATTATGGCAATAATTTGTGCAAAGATCTCGGCTACTTATAGTATCTTAATAAATTTGAGTAAACGATTTGTTTATCTTAGAAATGTGTACATAATACATTTTATAAAAATACTACGGTATTATTGCGTTGCTAATTTAACGTTTCAGATAAATTTGTCTCAATGATGATTGAAAATTGTAGAGCTGTGGAAGACCTTAAAAAGTGTATTTGGAGCATCTACCATAAACTAATGTTTTGTCCATGCATAATATCAAACAAGACACAGTTTAAGTTAATAAAATACATAAATCCATCTGTAAAATGATTTAATTTCATATGATATATTTTCTAACATTTTACAAACGATTAAGTAAAAACCAAATACACTTATTGTGGAAGTCTGAACTTGCAAAGTTTATTAATGTAATGTTTTGATAATCAGAGTATAATAAATATTTTTTTAAACACAACTGCCTTACACATTTGTTCAATTCTATTTCAACCAGCAACTTGTGACGTCATCTCAACACAAAAGGTCTACTCTCAAAGAGACGATCTCTGCGTAGCTAGCCAAACCACTCTATACGTTGCGGAATGTCCAACTTGGTAACAAAATGTCCGTAAATCAAGAGAACATCGAGCAAGTGAAGCACGACTCAGCTTATCCGGCACAAGATCCGGTCAGATCTGGGCCACATCTAATCGCCAAATACACGGATATTCCATTTGCATTGCATCCGTTCAGGCCCACGCAACCCACTGAAACTCATTCGAACGTAAACTATCAGTTTTAGCTTGTAATGATAACGTAATGGGAAATGCTGACGATGTTTTGGGCGAGCATATTATAGGTAAACAATATGTGTTCTTTGTTTATTGCTACATGTCATGATATTATTCATGATACAACCAATCATAACACACATGTTTAATATTTGGATCCAAAGAACTAACCAGCTAACCTGCATGTAAGAAATGTTAGTCATGAAAAGAAGGCAAATATCTAATAGTATCAGACACAGATGTGAAAGAAACAGCAATTTGTTACAATATTATAACAATATTATATTTATAATATTCTAATAAATTTCTTTTGACTGCCGCCCCTATAATGATATACTAGGCATTAAAATAAACACATTTATAAATTGCCCTGAAGATTGCCGCAGTCTATGAGCGACGGTTAACACTTACCTACCATGAGAGAAAACCAAGATTGTAGGACTAAAAATGTAATTATAGTACCAAAATAATTATACTAAAAAATTCGCCGAAATATATTGCAGTTGGTACTGCAGTAAAACTCAGCAAATTTTTGGAGTAGTAGAGTAATTAATAATGGTTAAAACTAACAATACATAGCTAAAATATACATACAAATGAATATATTTTTGTCAGTAATACGTTTGAATTAAATTGCTTAAATCAATAAATTACTTAAGCTTTTCAATAAATTACTAGAACTTTAGTGTGCGGGACACTGAAAGAGGGGTTTGATAAAGTTTCATTCGCATTAACATTATAAATTGTACGTTCTTGATCCATAAATAACATTGGCAATTAACGTGAGCCTATTTTAAGCATAAAACAATTCAAATAATGAACTAGGTCTATAACGATAGCTTTAATTCATTAACAGATTAACTAATATGTAAATATATATCCAAAACAAATACTTGGGTGAAGGGTCTTGTATTGCGGGTACTCAACAAATATAAAATAAACAGACACAAATAACTATTCGACTCAATTCAGCTCGCCACAAGCCTCCCTGCGGTTTGTGCGCTTTTATTTAACCTGGTGATACATTTTTTGTTTATATCAAGGCGAAGGTGATAATTTAAAAGCTAGCGTACTGTGCCCTCCGATATCGCATTAGTCTCATGATGAGATAACGACTGTCCCAGAAGGGTTATTATTATGTTTATTATTAACAAATAATAAACAATAAATTGATAAGAAGAGCCTTATTTTTTATTGAAATCGCCATTTCTGAATACCTTTGTCATATAAAACGAAAACTTATTTCGCCTTATAATCGGAT
This sequence comes from Catocala nupta, assembly GCA_963675205.1. NCBI lineage: Eukaryota > Metazoa > Arthropoda > Insecta > Lepidoptera > Erebidae > Catocala > Catocala nupta. The sequence continues at coordinate 16,736,444 of OY776082.1, forward strand.
GTTAAAGTTGGCATCACAAATACAAAATAAGAATTAACGAACCCATCACAACCTATACACAATACACATACAGTATATCTTTGAAGGGGTAAGTAATTGTACAAATTAACCTACATAGAGCCTATGCTGAATATGGCTGGTATAGACTTATACCAGCCATATTTTCAGACTATTACCAAAAAATCCTATCAGCAACACTCAATAGTACTTTGCCTGACTCGGAAATTGAGCCAAGAATCTGGCGATCACACGCACACATAATCACAAACGTATGCCCGACCCACGATATAGCATAATTATGACTGCTATCATGCCATGACGGGTCAGGTAGAAATGTATCACCCGCACGTTTAGTCAGTAATGCTTTGGTTCATTGCAATAAGAGTTTTCTTTCCACATGAGGCTAAAATTATGTGCTGGGTGCATTGCCGGATGCCATTGTCGTTTATCCCTACAGAATTTGTTTTATTTGTATTGAACAATAGTGGCAAACAAATATACAGCCTGGTAGCATCAGGTTATTGTAGCCTATGACCACTTGAAATACCAGGCCAATGCCGACCCTATGGAAAATGCATTAAAATGGAATAATAATATGTTCATAAGGAATAAGAGAGGTAGGTATGCGAACGTTTAAAACTCTTTATTACTGAGCCAAACGCAGTAACTGTGATACTACTTTTAAGCTGGTTTTACGTGAGAAGGTATTATGTCCCCGAGTTAGCCGACCTATTTATACACTTACATTATTAATTGTTTGTATTATATCGTTCTTATCAGCATAACATGCTACATCAAATACATTACACATAATGGTTCAATTCTTTATAAGTAGGAGACGGTTAAAAGCAATCCAATAAACTTAGATATAGCTGATACCACAAGACATACCTGTCATATATCAAAACGAACGCTCCAGCATTACGTATGCATGACCGATACAAACGAAAAGACCGGACAGAGATATGAACTACCTACGTACGCGGAATGTAAAGGACAGACGGATAAACAACTGCTAATATTTAGATAAGGACCTCCATTCGCAAAACCCCCGTATGGCCAACAAACCAACAAAGTTAAGGTTCGAGATAAGGGCAGCCGTAAAACATACGTGCGCTTTCTTTGTGCTAACATCAAAACGGTGAGTTTTTTGTACATTGTTGTACAATTTGTTCCGCGTGTGGTACAATTTGTGCCAACACGCAGGGGTTATGATTTTTGAATTGTTTGCAAAGTGGCAATGGTAGCAGGGAGCTTATGAATGGTGTTCGTTGTATATTTTTCATTATTGAAATTATGTATTGTTTATTTTTGGTTTAAAATAGCATCGCCAGTGTATAATTATTTAGTCTATATTTTGGCACGTGAAATCGTCTTAATAAATATACTGACTAATAAATATCCTATCTCATACTACACGAAAGTCTAAGACATGTTTTTGAAAGCCAAGGCTCATGGCGTGAGAACTTTTGGTATCCGCGACTTAGTTGCAGGTAATCGTGCTCCCCTTCAACGAATTTTACAAATGTACAACAGATTTTTCTCAGATGTTGACATATTTAATTTATCTGAGCATAGCTTCAAAAACCAAATATTAAACGAGATTCGCCATCCTAACATTTAATAATTAACACAGAACAATTATTCTACTTTTTTTATATAGTATATATAAGATTATGTGATTCATTTGACATGTTCTTAACACAGCAATGTTTGTTACGAATCTGTGTATATATCTGTGTATACTATTTAAGATTATGAAGTTTTTCCCCTAATAAAGTAAAATAAAAATAAAATAGCTGTCGTTAGTTAGCTAAATGCAGTGACCCCACCGCTCATCAATAGCACTGTACACTAATTGAAAAATCTATAGTAACTAAACAAACAAATAATCACCATAACACAACAGAACGCGCAGAACAATTTAGATATCAGTATCAAACGCAGTCGCCAGTTGCCAGAAAATTGCCGATACATGATCCTAATGTAACACGTCTGCTTTGGCTCTAACCCTATTTACATTACAAGCGACCGTGCATTTGTTTACCGAACATTTTGACTAGGCTATTAAGACCAGCGCTACTTGTTAGTGACGTCATACATTTCTCGTTTTATGTAGTAAATATCACGTAACGCTAAAGTCTACACGTTATTGAGGACCTGTTTCACAATCTCCATGTTGCATTTATCCATAAGATACAAGACTTGCCATCACTCTTGTTTAACCTATCAAGAGAAGAGAACATGTTATTTATAATTTGAATTACATTTATTTGATTATTTTGAAACTGCCATGAGAATACTAAGATTTTGGCACGTACATATATAAATAAATAACTTTTTCTCTACCACTATGACCAACCTTTGCTTAAAAGTGGGTAGAAGGAGAGAATATTACCATCGGGGTAGATAGTGGGTTAGTTGTGTATACTCCTGACAAGTATGTTCATGCGTGGCGGCTATGCCTTACCACTCGCAGCCCACTCGATGGTTAAGGACAAATACTTTAGCATTGTTTCTAGCCATCAGTATGGCAAGAAACAAGGCTAAAGTTTTAATTTGTCCTTGGAGTAAGATCGGGTCTCTCATCTCTATAAACGATCTCTATAAAACGGCATAAAATCTATATTTTATTTATTTTCTTTGTCCTTTTGTTGTTCCACTGCTGGGCAAACTTGGACTTCCAAACCACTCTGTTCGAAGATATCCCCTGCCAGTCAATATTTTGTTTTATAATTTACACTAAATTTAGCCTTGCATAGAAATTCACACTATTTGCAAAATCCTACGGTACGAAATACATACCGACATAAACAGCTCATGCCTGTAGATAAACGTATATAAATAAAATACTACTGCTTGTGGCAAGTAACCTAGCTTACCATAAAATTAAAACGATGTACGTGTTTGGATTCTTGTAACAGATCGCTCCTGTTCGATAATGCACTGCAGCTCTCAAAGCTATAAATTTCAGAGTTCTATAGTAAAACGTTAGAAAGTTATTTATTCCGGTCAAAGATATACATATTTTAGCTATATTTGCATTTAGTATTTACTAAAAACTTGTTCAAATTAAATCGATCCTAGTGCTTATTTTGTTTATTCTAAGAAAATTGTCTTATGTTTGTGATATTGTTATCCCGGGTGCGAGTCCAGGACAAAGTAAATTTCCGTTTTCTTTTAGATATTTTTAGCTGCACTGAAGACGATAGATTCTGAATCTGAAACATTGTCAAATTTGAGTGTTAATTGACGCCCATATGTGATGCTAGACTGATATATTCAGAACATTCTAAACTCACTGGTTCTACCCGAGACATAAAGCACGAATGAAATATGATAAGGCGATTAAGGGAAGTACATCGCTCTTACAGCCATAGATTTTATTTCTTTATTATTTTATTTATTTAAGTAAGTAGAAGAGAGTAAAAAGTGCAAGACTTTTGATCAAACATGTTAGAACGCCGGCGTCTAACACTAATCCTATTACTTATTTCCTTTTTACACATGCAGTTACGTTTATATTTTATGTGGTAGTGGAAGGATTTATATCATCTTCATCTTCTTTACACTAAGGTTTCCTTTCCACTAGGGTTGGCAACACATAAATGTATCTATACCTGCAACCCATCATAAGTTATGATAACCAGCTACCACCGCCTGGTTGGAGGTTAGTTTTATCCATCTTGGTAACATAAAAAACTAGATTCTTCTCATGGCTTCTCACGCGTTAATCTAGATTATGTCAATAAGTATATATTCCTCGGGAACGGTACTTTCTTCTAGGATAAAGATACCCTACGTCCTTTTCTGTATGCCTTACAACGTGTATGTGAAATTTCATGGTTATCGGTCAGTACCTAGTTAAGGCGTAAAAGGGTAACAAACAAATTCACTTTAGCATATTTTATAATATAAAGTTAGGATTAAGTCAGGATATCACAGTCGCAAGTATTCATGTCTTAATTAAAATCACAAACATACATATAGCCATGCTTCGCCGTTTTCACAAATAACTAAGGTCTGTACTTGTATGCGACATTCTATTGAATTCATAAAATTTTTGCAGCACTTGCAATCTCCTTTTTAAGCACTTGTACATCGATGCTACACTCCAATTAGAATGTGTTGCTACAATTAATGATTCCGATATGATGATACAGTGCAATAAACATAAACCAATAACTCTTCTACGGGGTTGGGTTTGAAAACAGTTAATTGGTATATTGTTATATGACACTATGAGACTTTGGTAATGTTTTTATAATCTTGCTAGTATCTTTATTATTCATGTTTCGCGTGTTAAGCAAAAATCTTGTTTTATTAATAAAACTATTTTAATCCTAACCTAATACTATAAATGCGAATTTAAGTTTGTTTACTTGTTTATCCGTTCACACATTAACCACTTGACTGATCAACATGGAATTTCGCATACACGTTGTTGGGGGCACAGAAAAGGACTTAGGGTACCTTTCATCCAGAAAATTTACCGAACGACGAATAGAAATTTATTGTCATAACCTACAATCCTACATGATGCTTTCGCGCCACTTAAGACCTGTCTGCTCAGAGAACCGTCATAACCATGGTTAACAGATACTGTGAAGGTTATGATGAGATTGCGTGACGGTGCCTTAGAACAATACAGTGATTGCAGGATGGATAGTAAAAAGATCTACTATAAACATAACATTAAAACAACAACACAACATTAAAATCTCTTGTATCATCATCCTTGTGTTACGAAAAAGTGGCTTATTTTAAATACAATATTAATAATAACTTGAACAATCCCAAAGCCCTATGGAAAAATCTAAAAGGTACCTTTATCCCGAACAAGAAATCGTTAGAACTATCGGCTAACTTCTCTGATCCTGATGCGATTAATTGCCACTTCTTGAACGTCCCGGCCAATCCGTTGGTCAGTATATCGTCTACGACTTTTTACGAATTTCACGGTTACAGCGATGTCGTTTTTAGTATTTCACCTGTGAGTCAGAAGGCTGCGATGGCATGAATTTAAAAATGTTATTATTATCTTTGCCTCACACACTGCCAGCTATTACAAATATAATTAACACTTCTATACAATCGGCTTTATTTCCTGATGTCTGGAAGATGGCTACTGTTAGGCCGCTGCCTAAGAACGCAAACCCGGTGCATATAAAAGACCTTCGGTCAATAAGTATTTTACCATGTCTGGCCAAGGTTATAGAAAAAGTACTGTGCAAGCAGTTAGCAGACTTTTTTGAAAAAATTACTTCTTACCAACACCACAATCTGGGTGCCGTAAACGACGTGGCACATCTACAGCTTTACTTGATGTAACAGATAATATTTTGTATACACAGGATCAGGGTATGTGTACGGTTCTGGTTTTGCTGGACTTTTCCCGCGCTTTCGATATTATCAATATTTCGTTGCTATTATCTAAATTAACGTACTACGGGTTTGACTGTAGATTAGTGTAGTGGTATCACAGTTATCTGTCCAACCGTTTTCAACGTGTTGAATTACGGCTCAGTGATGGACAATCTGTTTTTCCAGCATGAACCCCTCTGTCAAGGGGAGTTCCGCAGGGATCCATTTTAGGTCCTATTCTTTTTACTCTGTACTGCGCTGATATTACTAACTGTATAATTAAAACGAATTCCCACATTTACGCCGACGACATACAAGTTTATATAAGTTTATATATCGTTGGACGCAACCTGGGACTGCAAATCGATACTAGTCTTAGGTACGAGAAACATGTCGCCGTGATGGTTCGTAACTGCTTTTATAGGTTAAGAATTTTATATAATATGCGTCCATATTTATCAGAAGAGCTACGGGTGCAAGTAGTAGAGACATTAGTTCTATCAAAATTGAATTACACCGATATGGTGTACGGGCCGCGGCTACTAGCACGAACGGACAAGCTCATTCAAAGAGTCCAGAATGCTTGCGCCCGTTTTTGTTTCAATATTCCATTTAGAAGCCATGTTACACCTTTCCTCAACAAAAATTACATCCTGAAGATACCTGTCTTATGTTCGGCATTGTTAGTACTCACGAGCCATCGTACCTATACCGCAAATTGAGCTGGGTGAATAGCAAACGTGACTGCGCGAGAAGACAGTGCTCACTACAGCTCTCTATACTGCCACACAGAACATCTGCATTTAGGGGCTTTAGCTAATCAGCAAAAAAAGCAGCTTTTCCATACAAAATTGGACTTTGACCTTGACAAAATGTATGGAACAGCTGATTTTGCCGCGATTTCCGATTTCGGCAATGTCCTAGAACTAAAGTTGTTCATAATAACAAGTATAATCACCTCCTGAGAGGTTTTCACTATACTATGAAACACCCAGTATATGTATCGTGTGTGTGCCTGTGTCACGCTCGTCGTGTGAGCGCGTGATATTATAATATATTAAAATTAATTTTATTCAGTCTTATCATTATTATTATATTTAGGTATATTATCTCTGTCTGTGTGTAAAGTTGATATTATTCTGTTTTATAGACATATATATATAAATATTTTTTATAATTTCTTTGATTATAATATACAAGGTTGCTATGATCCATGGGCATTAAAATGGACAGAGTATTACAAATGGGCTCAGTATTAATTCGAAACGGTTAAAACTCGATAAAGATAAAAATAAATAAAAAACTTGAGAGGTGTCAAGGGACACCCGGATGAAACGAAGTTCCTTTCGATTAATTAGTGAAGGAAATGTTTTTTTTTTTTTTTATTAATTAATTTATAAATTTCCGAAAATCTAAAAAAATCCATAAAAGATACACACCCTACATGGCGCGTGCATAATAATAAGAAGACTGTTAGCTCGCAGCTGGCCACAAGGTCACGCGTTCTTTCCATAATGAAGTAAAGCCCCCTTTCATAACGCGCGATAAGGAACTTCGTTCCAAAAATCACTTTTTCAAACTAATTAAATCAATTTAATACGCAATCACCATATTTTATAAACATCTGTTGACTGTCATTGTTTCATTGTTATCACGACTTTATTTTTTGCTTCCTTGTTTGTGTTACAAACTAATGGTGTAAACTAGTAGTGAAAACACAAGCATAACATATGCTTGTGTTTTCGTTCTTATTGCGCTAAAGTTAAGACTCACTTTGGTATGGTTGTTGACTACTGTAATAATGTATATTAAGTATCAGAGCGGCAACATCTCCTACATTTTTATCGCTTTAATGTGCATGACCTTATATACCTATGCTTAGACTCTCGGTCAGCTGCTAGGGCAGATAAAACCTGTTTCAGTTTAGCAAAAACTAAAATATATACTGTGGCTAAACTACTGCTCCTATTGAAGTGAAATTTGGTGTATAGCTTATATGTGGTACATACTATATGTAGATAGAAATAAAGCCTCACTGTTTAATCAAACTTGTATATGGTTTATATCCGTGAGTCACTAAAGGACCCAGTTGAAAACCAGCGTCAGGCTCTCATCTGACACATGCTGAACTAGGTTCTATTTGACACTACTGTTGACACTTATTTTATATGTATTTGGTGATTTTTTTTGTTTTGATTTCGTTTCGCTAAGTTTATTTTTGTATCTATTTCTTTTTATTTTATACTTATTATTATGTGTTTGTGGTATGTGTCAAATAAATAATTTCTTTCTTCCTTTCTACGTTATCGCGAACAAAGCCACGGGCAAAATCTAGTATATAATAAATAAAACATTCTGAAATAAGTAAAGCTAGACAACTTATTAAATCATTTGTATATGTTTACTAAGACACTTATTCAAACCGAGGAAGAAAGCCTAATGAAGAAAGTAAGACATACACACTAATATGCACAGCAGTGGTAATTGAGTGCACGGATGGTGCAGCGGTTTAATTAGTCGCCTGGCCATTACTATTGCGCCGAGTATTATGGGTTCGATCCCCACACGGGACAAACATTTGTAAGATCCACTAATAGGTAAACCGAGTGTGGGTGTTCTTTGTGCCAGTTTGAGTGATTTATCATTAAAAAAAACTTCTGCTACACTGTGGTAAGCCGTATTGTTCAGTACGTATATAAAATTATGCTACCGCAGGCTCTATACAGGGTACCTCTAAGAAGGTTTGTAAAATAAACAGGCCCTTAAGCATATAGCGTCTTTTCATATATACAGTCCCACAGGATCATGCTGATATCAGATTGATAGTATTAGCATTCTTTCTACATCAATATATGTGTAATATAGCAATTATTAGTATACGTTTCACGTGTATGACTATATGTCAAAACTCGACATCAAAATTAGGAATCCTTAAATGTATAGCAATTGACTTTATGATATGTAGCAGTTTTTCAAAATTACCTATAACCATATTTTACCTAAACGTTCTTTATACATAATGCAAAACCTGCTTCGATATAAATCTGTAAATGTAGAGAATAAAATCTTATATATGGAATAGTCAAACAGGACATTGAAATAAAGCATATTTCCATTCCAGTAACATGAGTACGTAAGTGCTTTTCTCATACGAGGACAGAAAAATTCTAGGTATTTCTGAAAGGATTCCTCTTCAAACCAAATATTCTAAGTATTTAGTTGAAGTTAATGTTGTACAGGCATAAATATATCACAGGCATACATATGTGTGGTACTATGTGCTAATTACAAATATGCCTGCTTTTTAAATTATTATAATTAAAAAGCGAAGCAGCATAATAATTTTAATATGAGTAGTCAATGTTCTTAAAATACATAATGATGTTGCTCATATGTATCATGTAAAAAGGGATATGCACTTGAACAATAAATTATTAGGTGGTTATAATCATCACTATAAACGCATTTTAGTATAATCTTTCATTCTGCCTTATATTTAAAAGGTAATTCGTTACTTTGTATAAATTTTAATTTACAGTATTCGATTGTTGCCCAGGTAACGAGGATCAATGACCAGCCCCTCCTGGGATGTCTAAACAGTTTTGGAATCTTTAGCGGCTTTTACGAAATAGGCTTAAGCGAAAGATCAGTAACTTTTAAGTCAAATAATAGGCATCGAACTGAATCTGATTTCTTTTGGGTAATCAAAGAGCTTATAAAAGAAAGTAATCTCATCATTCAATGAATAACTTGGAAAATAAAATCTAAGTAGTATGCCTATATTATGTGTTGAGCGATTCTATGATTATGATCTTAACTCTCTTGTGATTACAAAAATAAACAATATTTAAATATGAACTTCACTACTAATTGGAATACAGTACTTTAGCTAGGTATTGTTTGAATTCTGTTTAATTTAGACTACTATAGAATTGCGGGGGCATAAAAATAGTATATTTTGACTATAAAGCAACTTCAAGTTACAACTGGTTGGTCAAAGATGTATAATGATCTGAATATTTCTAGCACAGGCATTAACAAAATGTAACAATAAAATTTCACAAACGAAACGGGAGATGCAGGTAGTTCCTAAACTGAAATCTTCGCTGGCAGCACGTAACATTTTCATGGCGCACGATGCAAATGTTCACAAGATAACGTCACTTACATTACTAAGTTTTAAGTTTTTTCGTACTTCTTGTTTCACTTGCTACATTTTTGTATAATCTCAAAATAAAACGATAAAAGTATTCCCTTTATCGGCATTGACACGCAAATAGCACAATTATTTTAAATATCTGACGATACAATCTTCTGATTTAGTTTGAACGGTACTGAAATAAAGAATATAAACCTGCAAAGGATTCACTTATAAACTGCTTTTCCGATTGATCAAACTATCCAGACTGTTGTAAGTCAAAACAACTGTGGGAAGGAAGGCAGGAGGGGCCACAACTGATTTATGATTATACTTTTGTACGCACGGCTACAAATCGAGACTGAAATCATATTTAACGACAGTTTGATTTTAATTACTTTGGAAATAAAATAGTTGTCTTGCAGTGTCCAATAGTTCAAAGTAATAAAGCCAATTGTAAGATAGCACTAGCAATCAAAATGTGTGCTCGAAAAACAGTGATAAAGTCGTCGATAAATCGTAGTTAGTAGTCGAAACAAAAGGTGGCTAGACCACAATGATTGAATGTTGCTCACAGAACGTTGTAATAGTTGGCAGACACAGGCACGCTTTGAACTCGAGCGCCAAACTCCCGACGCTTAATGAAAAGCCAGTTCGAAAACAGATGTCAGTCTTTTGTTTAGAGAAAATTGTCAAGACTCGAACTGAGTGAAAAATTGAGACGTGGCAAGATTATTAATGTGAGATTGCTATTATTGAATTCATTGTTTGCGTCCTTCAGAAATCTTTGTGTGAAAATTTCACTTGAAAATGTTGAAAACATTTGTGCTTTATTTACAAACATTTGAATATATATTTGTAGTTTGTGCACGTCTTTATTATTTGTAGATATAAAGTTGATAAAAAATATTTGTCGACTCCTTCACTTTTCGGTAAAATCTTTTACTGAAAGGTAATAAAAGAGTACCAAGTACATGCATAACAAAGGCAACTTCCAATCATTACTCATGAATGCACCAATGGCTGTTGCAATTAAATATTTAAATAGACAAGCCACAATAATTAAACAGTACTAGGAGCAATTATCCCCAGCCTTTTTACCCGACCTCTCGAGTCTTTTATGTTCTACTTGAGAGGCGAAGACATAGTTTTAATTGGAGTCGTTTCGAGCCACGTAAAGAGTCTTTTAATTAAAATTTTAACTCTTGATATTTAAAAAGTATGATGGTTATCCAGTACTCTGACTATACTGCGAATATTTTTCTTTATCAACTTTAGCATCTCTTAATATACTCTTTATTACGTAAACATAGTTTAATAATTACTTAGATATGTTGGAGTTTGTGTATTCATTATATTAAAATATGAACATTTCTTTGGAATCCTTTGTTGAAAATTATAACCAAGCTTTAAAACAATTTGTCAATCATAAAACTAGTAAGCATAAACACATATTTTAAACATTTCTTATACGACGTTATAATACTTTTACACGTGGAATAATAAACTGTGATATAGGTAAAAAGCAGGTTCAATTTATTTTACAAGTATCAAAATTATACAAATTATTTAAATCATTACTGGCTTATTGACAAGAGTAGTCACTTTTTTAATAGCTATATCAAACATTCTGTCCAATTATAATCTATATGATGTCTGCATTTGTTTGTGAAAGGTAGACGCTGACATTGTTTTTCATGTTTACTACACCGTTTTAGATGATTGATGCACTAAAGTTACACGTCTAAGCACTCGGCCAAGTGCTACAGTATTTTTAGATGTGCAGCCTTGCAGATATTTTAAGTACCCGACTAAAATGCGAAGACATTTCGGCGTACGAACGGTAGAACTCTCAAACTACTTCGTGATTTATTATTGTAGTAAAACTATCTGAGTATTTAGTCTAGCGGTTTGCGCGTCACTGTTATCAGCATTCCAACTTTGGTGAAACTTTCATCTATTAGTTGGTAAGCAATTATTCGTTCGCCTGAAATGAATAACACCACTATTTTGAAGTGCATTGTCGTAAGTTAAACTATAATAAACAATAAAGTTACTGAAATAATCTTGTATGTACTTAGTTAATAATCGTTTACTTTGAGTATTAATGAAAGTAATTCAGTGCTATTTTTATGTTTCTCTTTAAGCTTCTTAATAAAAATCATAACAAAATTTGCCTACATAACTTTTGTAGTTTTACTTATAATATAAAAAATATACAAAAGCATATAATATCCACATTTAGTTAGTAATGTAACATCTACAAATTTAGTTAACATTTAGTAACTAGGCGTTTAGTCAACCATACCTAAGTAACTGTGTTTGTAAACTACTGAGACTCATATTTCTAAAGATCAATTGCAATGTATGTCTTGCAAAAAGTTATCACGATCACATTTCGCAATCTGTTTTAAGATAGAAGTGTAGCGCATTCCCAATATAGAGTTGCCAAGCAGACAAACTCGACATTTCGTTGATGAATAACTTTCTTTAATCTAATCATCTCGAAGCCACAATATTTTATCATCAAATAATTTCCGAAATAAATTATGATCGTCTTAACTGCTGATACCTGTACTTATCATAAAACGTAGCTTTACGACATTATAGAAACTCGTAAAACAAACTTTGTTTATGCATAAACAACTCCCGCGAGCTAATTATGGTTAATAGCACCATAACACGTTATTTTCATTTTAGTAATGTCCAAAATGTAATCTAAAATATAAGAGTTTCAATTAAGTAGATGATATTATGTCATAACTGAGCTTCCATTTTTGTCCTTACGTGGAACTAGAACCTGCCGCGAGTGCTACACTGATGTCAGAAAACATCGTACGATAAAAACATGTTGTGACGATACAACTTGTTTTTATGATATCAATAATGTATGAACATGTTAACCAATTTTCGTTGATTTTAAGTCTTTAGTAAATTTTTTTAAGAGTTATAACGCTTAAACCCAGTCCGAACTATAAGTAGAGATCGTCTAGAGTAGCTTAGAGATAGGTCGACATTACCACCTGTGTACCAAATGGGTATATAATATCATGTTTTCAGCTATTTTAGAAATATTCATAGTCAAACGAGCGGATATAACTTTTCACAACCTAGCTATAAGTTAAAATAGAGGCCATTAATTTAATACCTAGGAAGATTTTTTTGTCTTACATTATTATTTAGTGATATTACAATTTCTCAATTCGACTTCAGATATTGTTGTGACAAAAAGTGTATGTGCATATGTATGTTATCTTCAGCACAAATGTCATACAAAAAGCACACAATAAGATAGATATCTTTTCAATGGCAACGATTCCATACCCTACAGATAAAGCGTTTCATGTGGCTTCTAAACAAACTCACCCCTTTTAATACCGTTATAATGAAACATAAATTGAAAAAGGGTCCAGCTGCTTCACAAATGACTTGTATTTAATAACATCAACACGTAACAATCTTGAGATACCCTACAATACAGTGATAAATTGACTTCTCGACTCCCTTTGAAACGGATCCAGTGAGTTACTGCGTTTTTCAAGGAGCTAAATGTAAATGTTTTGCCGAAGCTCTGGCAGGTATAATTTAATTTCATTTGGTGGAGTTGGGTTGATTATAAATTTAATTTATGTGAGGGCTGACGTCAGGACGGGACCCTGCTTGTTATTCGCATAGCGTGCAATTTATCGACTGGGCTGATGAGCTCGCTGACAATGTTACAGCCATTGAAAATATTCACAAGAACAGATTTTATTTTAGTGACACACGTCAATTACTGACAAGTATTACATACGTTAGTACAAACACAAGTAAATGCTTAAAGTAAAGTATTTGCTGCATTATGCACATACGATATTTAGTGTAAACTAATGTACACACTAATTATGGGTGGGTGCCTAAAAGATATCGTAGGCTCTACGAGGGCGTATTTATAATCATTTTGGCTACGAGAGCTCTGTTTATTTATATTTTGGTATTATATTTTTACCCTTAGACTGACATTTTACAAAGTAAATGATTACCTAGACATAAATGTCACAAAGCCAAGCAAGTTTTCTTTGTAAAATGTTGAATTACAAGATGTACCTGTTAACTTTATGAATAAAATGTTTCAAACGACATAACTTTAAAGTAATGCCTGTTTAAATATTGCTCGAAATATTAACTTCGTATTAATTATTCGAAATTTCTAATACATATATAGTTTAGTATTCATATAAGTTACAAATGACGCTCGCGGGAGAACATTTTAACTTTACAATTCACACTAAATGACCTTTTAATATCACCCCTGTTGGTACAACTCTCAACCTGTGTTTTGTTAAATTATACCATTACGTTTTAGAGGTACATTATCATTAGATTAATGAACCCAAATTGTTATGTAGCACGTATATTTTGAACGAGGAGCCAATGGGTTTATAAAATTATATGGTATTAACTTGTACATACGACGTGACCCTCGTTCGTTTCCAAATAATAGCTCTGCATCAGTTTTGGGTTTAGCGAATACTTTAGAATATTTAATTTATTTTTCTAAGGCCCTGGCGAGATGTAATATTGAACTATTTTATGATTATTTTTAAGATAATAATCTCATTAATAATTCATTATTCATTAAAATGTACTGTAAACATAGTAGGTAGATATTACAAATTCTAATCTTGTGAATATCACTAATTCTATTCTATATCCTAAACTCTCAAATCTTTTGCCGACGTAATTACATGAAACTTTGAGGTGTGCCAAATCTGGTTGAATTCTTTATATCTTGCAATAATAATTATTTTAAAGACTAATAAAACCAGAAAATTTGCCATTCTTACTTTTATTGTTGTTAATAAATCCATTCTTATTTCATGAGTTTTCTTTTTTTTCATACAGCTTTGGTGGCAAATATCCACGACGAGAGGGACCACTTCTTATGATAAGGAGTTTGTAGTAATACCTGGAGTATCGCTTGCCGGCTGTCGAAAAAGGAATTTAAGACCGGATGACATGAACAGAAAGGGTTTGTATATGAGCCTCTGAATGTCTTAAAATTCTTTATTTTTATGCATATAAGTCTCGTTTACTTTCTTTATTAAGTAATACTGCTATCTAAGTAAGTTTACACTTTGCGAGAAGTTGCACAATCACTTGGCCATTTATTGTTCTGGCACATACTACTCTTGAAAAGAGTCTGGATATCTGAATGAAGTCAAAAACTCGTATTGCTTGATAATAAGAATACGTTTGCTAAACCAAACAACATTATTCAACTACGTAATTGATCTACCCAAGACCCTCTTAACTTCCATGCCTCTCCACTTTATACATATAATATGCAGCGATAAATAAAACTAAAAGAATTGCACCACGGCAAAGTTATGGCAGGGATACTCGTATTAGTACGCAGCCAAAATTCTAACCGTACTTATAAAAGTAGGTTGTATAAATCTTTGAAACGTTTGGCAAATACATACGACCTCCGTTATAGAAGACTTTAATCACGATAATGCCGACATGTAGGTGCATTAGAAAAATTGCTCGTATCAATAGCTCTTGAACCAAATTGCGAACGCAGTCCGCATTTTAGAATTGTGATGAGTTTAAGCTCTTTAGATTTTCTGTGCGTTCTGCATTAAATAATTTGGGTTTTTTACACCCATTTGAAAAGTATTCCAAAAAAACAGTAGTTGAGTGATTCATGTATCTGAATTGCGATTGAGAGGGCGTGGGTTCGCGTTCCAACCACTATATGACGTTAGTAAATCAGTGGATTTACGGCGATAGCGCAATGGGTGTCTTCTATAACTCAATGCATGTGCCTTACACAAATATGAGGCTAAGCTAGAAAGAAAATAAGTAATACAAGCGAACCGCTACCACACTTTTTGAAAAAAAATGGTGTGCAGATAACCAATTGTTTGAAATTATCTAAACAGATTTAGGAAATCTGATTCGGATCTTTTGGATTGTCGCTGCAGTGCCCAAATAGCACCTCAGGACCCAAAGATGTGACACTACCCTCGAAATAGAAATATAATAAATAATATAAAAAAGTATTTGTTTCTGGCATCGTTATTGAAAAATACCATTATGAACGTGTTACAAATTATTACATTTTATATTGTGAAAAACATATCTATTAATTTATACGGTATGATAATTATAATTCTAAGAATAATGTTATTTACTAGTTGAGAATATGCCTTTATATTATGATGTCAGAAATTCAATAAAATTTTACTTAATTATAATAGAGGAAAATAATATATTATAGTATTCTGTAACACATGATATTTAATCATTATTGCAATAGTTTCCTATTGTTATTGTTGTCATTGTTATTAAGGAAAAGCTAGTTTAACCAAAATAACGCTCCAGTCTATATAACACCGTTGTCGCGCTAACAACATTGTACAAAATGATTCATAATATACATAAATATGTGTGGATAGCCGGCATTGGATCTTCAGTAGCGTGTTTGATGATACAATGCATTTTGCTGATGCTCATACCAAAGATGAGAAAACTGGATCAAAAAGTTCTAGTGCAAATGACTGTGGCAAGGTCTTTACACTCAATTGTGGAATACCAGCTTATAGAACATATTTACAGCATAGATTGGGATATAAAATTCCTTAAAGCCGCTTGCGCATTGTACTTGCAAGTGGACACTGTGTGGATATGTTGGATGTCTTATCATACGAATAATATTTACGAAAAGTTTGTGAAAGGATTTGTTCTTCAGAAGTATTATTTTTCTGATGTAGCGATGCTTATTTGGCTCGTGTCGACATTATTAGCCATGATGCTATTCATGTTGTGGCTGCTGTGTTCCAATTACTTTATAGCAGCGATAGCAACCACGTGTTTTATGTTTAAGTGTATCGTTCTGTGTCTGAATTATGTGTTTTACTACAAAATATTTTACTCTTTAGCTAGAAAGAGAATTCAAAATAGGAACTGTAGTGTAAGTAATATAAATGATGTTAATAAGATTTGTGTCATCTCATTTTTTCTATTGATCGCAACTAGTTTACAAGTATTGGTGGAAGATAATAATTTTGTTAAATTGTATTCTATATATTCTATAGATTTCAGTAAGTTATTGTATTATTATTTATGTGTTATAAATTCTTATCAGGGACTCGCAATGACCTCTATTTTTATTATTCAAGTAAAAAATGCTCTTTAGACTAGATGTTTATATTATTGTTATTATATTGTTGAAACAAATAAGTATTGTTTTATAAGATCGAATAAACACAAGATGTAGTCTCCTAAATTTAATTTTGTAAAGATGATAGGGGTAATATTCTGTGATACGTTAAGCACGAATGGCAATTTCATAATGTCATGTGTGTATCATTTAACTAGTATATAACAGTTTATTATAGCATATTTTAATTGATGTAATATAATATTTTTTTATAAAATGTCCGTCATATCAATTTTATTATAGGTCTGATACCTGTAATTGTGTAAATGTAAAATATCGCCTGGGTTATGATAATAAAATAAGATAAATGTGTATTGTTCGAATTATCATTTTTGTAGAATGTGGCTATTAAACGTAAAGTGTACAAAGGAAAATCTAATATTATATTAATATTATGCCAATATTTTTCGATTAGTCCTAATAGATTCCTTTCACTTGATATGCATGGTTTCAGATCCAAATATTGCCTTATGTATTATTCTGCCACTCTATTTACTCTCATGACTAGTATTATACAAGAAAAGTATATGATTTATATTATTATAGAAATAAATTAACAAATTGATTGTAATGCTTTTAATAAAGGGTAAAATAAATCATGTAACTATAGACACATAATGAATTGTAAATATATCTTGAATATATTAATAAAATCTCTTGAAAGAAGATAATAAAAGAAAACACTGCGACGCTTTGCATTGCTAGTCAAAGCATATATTTAAAAAGAAAATCAATAAAATGGTCATGTTTATTGATTTTCTTTTTAAACATATATAAATTGCAGTTTAATTCGTTATTTATTATTTTTATTCATTAGTTCAATGTGAGTAGAAGGCATTTGTCATCACATGTTAGTTAGTTTTTACAATTTTTTTATAATTGGCCTTCGAAGGAGCATGTTCTTCCATGGTCCACCCATTTTAGTAATGTATATGCACACTTACTGCGAAAATCAGATCCCTAATTGTGAGGTCTGTGGCAAAATAGAGGATGTCTTACATGTTTTGGAGGAATGTGTTCGATACCGTGATAAGAGGGATTCACTCATGCAATCTGAGAACATATCGCAGTTAGATGTAGGAAAATTTCATTGTATGTTAGCAAAGCCAATTTCTGAATCAGCCAGAAAATTGTATTATTTTATACTTGATAAGTAATTAGTTTTAAGTTAGTGTAAGATATTCTGTGTAATCACGATGGGATTGACATCGTCGCATCTGTGTACTTAAATCCCTGATAAAAAAAGAATTAAAGAAAAATCTTACTAATGTATGTATGTACTTACTTACATCGACATTTCACCAGCTGTATTTTCGGCGCCAGATAAATAATGCGAGCTTATTAACGTCTACCTCATTACCATAGGTCGTTCTGTTACTGAGAACGTTTAACACAAATGTGAATCCAGTATTACATATAATCCTAATTTAACATTATTAATGCGAAGGTGAGTTTGCTTGTTTGTTTTTTAAGCTTGCACACCTTAACAACTCGACCGATCGTCATGAAATCTCGCATACACGTTGTCAAGGATACAGAAATGGTCTTAGTATGCATTTTATCCAGAAATATACTGTTACTAACCTAACCTTCAAATACACGAGCGAAGCCGCGGGCAAAATCTAGTATGTTATATCTTGATGTCACAACCATACAATGAAATTAACGTTACTGTACATTTTGTAATAGTCAAATAATAAATATTATTGTACTTGCAATACTGATTTAACAAATAACATATTCAAAACAATTTAGAATCTACTGAGGATATAATTAAACTCAATTAGCATAGGAACAAACAGGACAATTGAGGATGAAACATTTTGAAACCCTAAATATAAATTTACCCCGCGGCTCTGCTCGCGTAATTGTAGATTAGGTTAGATTAGATTGGAACAATACATTTTTATGGATGAAAGGTACCCTATATCCTTTTCTATTGCTCTGACAACATGTGTGCGAAATGGTATGATGATTGGTCGAGTAGTTAAGGCGTAAAATCGTCACATAACAAGTCACATTCGCATTTATAATATTAGTTAGGAAATTAATTGATTAAAATAAACTAAGTATTCACAATAATAATAATCGTTGTGGTTAGTAAAACCGTTCCTTGTATAAAATACATATATTTTATGTATAATCCCAACATTCTTTCACATCAACGTTCCTGTTTATACTGACGCTGTTAATAAATTTAAACACATGTTCATAGCACGTGCGCTTAATATATTAATATAGTGGAGATATCCCTTGTACATAAATGTATGTAAAATAAAAATATGACGCATACATAAGTACTTTTATATATCACTAGCCTTTGCTCGCGGCTTCGGTCGCGTAAAATATAGCTTATGTTACTCGGTGATAATATAGCTTCTTAATTATGCAAGTATTTTGAAAATCGGTTGATTAGTTTTTGAGTTAAACTCTTACAAACAAACAAACAAATAATCAAATCTTTCCTCCTTATAACATTAGTATAGATATACATACATGCGCTCACGCTGGCTGCCTTATGGTCAAGTGTCTAAAGTGTATGGTATTTTATTTACTACTCTCCCCCTCTCTCTATCTCTTTTGACTTATTCATTGTCATTACTATTCTGATTCTCCTCTGTTTTAGGATGACTTACCAAAAATGCCCATTGGCGAATTGAAAGGAAATGACTTGATTTTTCAATTGATTTTCTGATTTACAGTTGTATTATAGTACATAAATTCTATTACCTGTTTCCACATCTTCAAACCTTACAACGTCTCTATAGCTACCTATTGTCCACCTAAGCTTTCTTATAACTACTATTTACTATTGCATCATAGGTACATAATATTTTTTATATTACTATACGATAAGAATACGTAACCGTTATTAACTTTATCTTAGTTAATTCTTTTAGCTAAGTAGGTACAGAGATCGTAGAGATATTGGATCACATTTGATTAAATTTTTCAATCTTTTCCACTTTAAAATACTCACTAACGATATTAACACGTAAAAAACAAAACAAAAATGGAGCACAACTTTCACCACTAATTTGCCAACTAATTAAGCAACCACTTTTATAATAAAACATTTCAAAAATGATAATGAGATATAATTCTGAGAGAAACTCGCCGTTATCCCGGTTATACGATAGTCATCTGCAGAATGGCGTTTCATTTACGAGAACAAAGGACAAATCAAAATAAAGGGTTGTTCTCGACTTCTTTTAACTCCTAAAATCTCTTTTACGTCAATCAAAATTTAATTTGCAATTATAAATCCGTACCTACTAATATAAAAGGCATGCAATTAATTGACTTCAAAAGAACTAGAATTAATTTCGTTTAGTCGTACTGTTTTGACTCTACGGGAGCTGTGATCTGATTAAATTAAATTTATTGAATACAAACCGTTGTTCGCGAATTCGTTGAATTAATCCGCTAAGATATTACTGCAAATGAAATCATGATGTTATAATATAATTTTTAAGTTTTAAGATGATTTTGATGATCTTTATATTATTGCGAATCTTATCGGATAAAAATTAAAATGACAAGTCTTCATTAGGGATGTATTAGAAAAGCATGAAGTAAAAGAAGGCATAGCACGACAAAATCCTTGCTTGCAGGATTTTTCATTTATTACTTCTATGGACAATGGATCTATATAATAATCTATAAAGATACTGTTTCTAGACGTAAGAGCAACTGATAATGTTTAAATTATATTTTTTTGCTAATATTCTTATAAATAGACTAATTGTAAATGTAATTTCTGCAATTAACATTTTTAGATGTCAGACAATATTGCCATTAAAGGAAACCTTACATATATTCTCATAGTTACATCGAATAGTTTTCTCTAATTATTTCTAGTTACGATAATTGTATAAAAAAATATAATTTAAATATCCTCACAGTTATTAATAATCATTAATTAACATCGCAAAAGCCTCTTCTGTAGGTAGTGTTTTTTTTTTTTTTTACTTGCGGAAATGCATTGACGCGTTTCCCTCCGCGGGGGCGGGCGGAGGGATTATGTCGGACTCGCTGGGGTGAACGAAAGATGGAATAATAGTAAAGTACCTCCCGGAATACCGACTAAACCTACCACGGTGTTCCACGATAAAACCACTATCGACGGGGCTGCGCGAATTGCTTTCGCATGCGGTCGCGACCCCGCCGAGGTTACGGCCCGCCGCGTGAAACGGCAGGCCACTACACAAAGAGACCTACCCAAAGGACTCACTCTAAAAATTCCCTACTGACTCGAAACAGAGGCGCGCGTGGGAACACGCACGCCGCCTCTCGGACCTGGTGCTGAATGGATGGCAGGCAGGCCCACAAAGCCCGCCACCCCCAGGTCAAACCTCAGGGTGGCTGGAGGTCATCTCGCGCCCGCCGGCGCCCGGCTCTGCGGTTGGGGAGAGGGTTTAAACGCTCCCTCTCCCGCTCCGCCGCCTCTTTGATGGAAATCACTTCCTCACAGAAGGAGGCGACGGCGTTCCACGACCTCTCACTCCGGACCATAGACTGAACTACGGCCGGAGCGAGAGTGTAACCGATCCGACTGCCGCGATCAACTCACGGCGCTGCGATGCCCAGGCGGGGCAAACCGCCAAAGTGTGCAGCGCCGTGTCCTCAACAACGTCGCGGCAGTCACCGCAGTGGTGACAACCGGGCGTCTCTTGCCGGCGTATACGACACAGGAACTGGCCAAAACAGTAGGCAGTGTAATGGATTTTGTACCCGGAAAATTGATAAAATATATGTTGTTATATTTATTCATATTCAGCCAATCGTAAAATTTATAAATATGGCAAACAGTATAACTATTGATTTCAAACACTAAGTTGCGTCAAAGAATATCCTTTGCAAAGTACGGTCACATCAAATGTGATCGAATAATACCACTTTAACATTTTTATAATATATATTAAGTTAGATTTAATAGTTGTTGCAAATGTTATTTTTATAATACTTTATATTTTTATAATATTTTACAACTGTTATTAATTATGGTTAATGTTATCATAGTGTTTTTTTACGCAGCAGCAAATGGCATTTAAACGGCGCCTTTAAATTAAAACAGCATTAAAATTACTTTCATAAATGATTTGTCGTAGATATGATAAAAATCTATCTTACGAACACAGGACTTATAATTGGTATCTGCAAAATACTTTACCACAAGTAGTCCACAAACATTACCGAGGATGTACACGTTAACACAAACAAATTACCTAACGACAGTGGCCAAAACATTAGGCGTCGGCGTAAGTATGTGACAATACCGATAATAAAACCCGTTACCGGCGAAAATCCTTTGAAACTCAATGTGGGCTATCCACTGAGTGCCGTGGGCTTACCATAAATAACGTTTAGTGCTTCGCGTAGAGGTGTTCAAATTGCTTCCACGTGATATATCCCACAGTCCAAGTACGTTTAGCCATATTGAATTTTTAAGCAAAGATGCCCCGGTTACACTCGGTCAGATACCGCGCGGTCGCTTCTGTGAAGCTCGTAAAACAAGCAGCTTTTTAAATTGAGATAGGTCGGGTCCCAGCAGGTGTTTTATGAAAATTTCACGTCCATAACTGATGCCCGTACGGAGGAGTGCCGTTTATATGAGTTTTGAATTCGACTGTTTTTGTCCACTCGTTGTGTGTTCTCAGTTACGTTTTTTGTGAGAGTTGCTATTGAATGGTAAATTCTGGTTCGGAACTACTGCAATTGTTATTTTTGCTGGAATATATATCTAGAGTGTTGGAGCAATAACGAAAGATATATGCATATACCTTTGTTACTGTCTCGGTGGAGTAGCGATGAATGCCACAGTTGTACATGAGGTATTGGGTTCAGTTTCTGGGAAAAGTACTATTAGAATTTACTGTCATTAATGTTTCAGTAGCAGTATGGAGTTTGGATCTGAACCTGGTAGACAGCAATATACTCGTTTCTTATTACAAGTGAATTAAAACTATTGCTGGCAAAATGTGGGTGCAATATTAGACATATCTGCTTGCGTAAAAAGTACTACTTATTATGTATAAATTACTTACTCCCTTCGAGAAACAACAGGTAATTTATAAGGTAGGGAGTACCTTACTTACTTCTCCTAAAATTATTTGTCCGGAAATCATTATCCATAACACGTATGCTATAAAGCTCAGTAACCATAATGTTCAAAAATTCGTAATTTTGTTTTACATAATTATTATCTTTACTTCTATTACTATTCTGTCATAATATCAAGGAATATAATAATTGAATCTCCTAATTTTGTATGAAATAAAGTCATATGTCCTAAGTATTGTATTATATAAAGTGTTCCGAATGTTCATTTAAAATAAAATAGATAGTTCCAAAAAACAAATTGCTAAAATTAGGTTGTAGTGACAGAAATGAATTGCTGTGAATCCGACTCCACGCATTCTTGTCTGCCCTACCCCTAGAGTGTAATTTAGAATCGCGTAGGCGCGTAGGGGTGAGGTGCCCCGTGGGCTGAGGAGCAGGAGGCTGAGAACGAGCCGCCGCGGCTGAGGCTGGCCGGCTGGGCCGGCCAGCAAGCCGAAGCTGCGGGGGTGAGCGTCAGTCGTCTGCGACGATTAGCACGCGTGGGACCGCCGGCGACCCGCAGCGCCGGAGCTGTGACAAAACCCAAGCTTTGTAATACAAATTAATTTTAAAAACATTATTAGGATAAATCAACATTAAAGGCGACGACAACAACAACGGCAGGTTATCATGCGGTCAAATGATGATTGGGACAAAAAAAATATGACACTTTATATTATGGATAAAAAAGTTAGGTAACACTATAGAGAACCAATTTATAAGCATACATTTTCTGTTTTTTGAAGCAACAGCAAATTACATACCAATATGTTCATGTTTGATGAAATTTTGTCGAACACAGACAATCTTAGACTTTAAAGATTTAGTCGCGAAAAAGTAACTAACAGGCAGAGTTAACATTATAATGCAAAGCAAGAACAGGTATGAAAACATACATATGTAGACGTATATTATACGACGTGTCATATTAAACTGTGAAAATCGCATTGAAGAGCCCATTTATAAAAACCACTTGAAAGTTACAGTAGCGCCAGATAAAAAGACACTATGATCAGGTTTAGCCAATACTGTGGAGATCATATTGAAAACCTTAATTGTTTTAAATAAAGATTTGTGCAGATGTCTGGATGTCTATTACTCAATACCATTTCATCCAAATCAATGAATTTGTTTAAAATGCAATTAAGTGTGCTAAGTTTCATCCTAGTCCATTCCTATCATTCATAGGAATTATTAG
The DNA here is from genome assembly GCA_963675205.1 of Catocala nupta. Lineage (NCBI taxonomy): Eukaryota > Metazoa > Arthropoda > Insecta > Lepidoptera > Erebidae > Catocala > Catocala nupta. The sequence continues at coordinate 16,760,453 of OY776082.1, forward strand.
GAATAGATTTAAATGCAACTCAGTACCCAAATAGACCACACTCTGGATTGACACATAGTATACTTTTTCTCGGTATGTGCTAGCGTAGAATTTATATGAGCAGAGTCGCAAGTACAAACTAATTACCCATAAGAAAATAATAATCTGAGGGTATTATTTAAAACTTGTTCCAGATTTATGAAATAGTGTCCGTGTAATAAAAACAGGAATTAATGGAAACTTATATAATAAATAATAATAATACTGTATTAGATAAAGTGTCTTCTAATCATCGTGTTATTATGTACCACGTACTTAAGAAGAAAACTCATCTTGATATTCTGCAACGCACTTTAGAGTGCTCTAACTCAACATTATAATTAATAAATATACTCGCCTGTCTATTACGGTACTACTAATTTTCTGTTGTACTCAAACGTGTCGTTGCAGTAAGTGCATTGCTCTGACAAAGAGAGTTACATAGAGAACATGCAATGTAATACGTTTAGTTGATCTGTCCTTTATGACATAGTACATATTAACTAACTAGATTTTTAATATAGGTTATGAAAATTTTCCATCCCTTGGGAACAGTATTTTTTTTAAGTGAAAGGTGCGCTATGTACTTTTCTGTAACTCTGACAATGTATCTCCGAAATTGCATGGTGATCGGTCGAGTAGTTAAGGTGTAAATGCGTAATAAAAAAACAAACAAACTCACATTAGCAATTAGGTATAATATTAGTTTAGATTACTTCGAATATATTTTAATAGTATAAAATGTATAAGTTGGCAAAAATTATTAACTCTAGGCTCCTATATTCTTAATCGTATAAAATATGTATGTTGATACGATTGTTTTATGTATGGGTATCTAATAAAGATAAACATGACATTTATTCATCGCTATATCACACTATCTACAAACTGGCTTCAATCCTTTCAATTAATGTCTCGCTCAGTAATTAGCATCGTTCAAAGTGAAGGCTTTGATTAACATTTATGAGATTTGATTTGAGTTAATCAAATCTATGTATATGATGTGACAAGACACACGCACATGCACGCCTAAATAGCCTCTTTTGTGTGTTCTTCTCCTTTTTTGTACATCAAACTAAATAAGTTATTAGATATATATAGCATTAATCATAATCAATGTCATATAGTTTTAACAAAGTACCTAAAAACACTTAAGTATTCAGATACAGAGAAATTGCAAGTAGTTATAAAATAATTTCTTATTGCTTAAGCAATTTTTCATTATAATTGTTATTGTTTAAAACTATTTTAGTTGTATAAATGTTTTTTGTACACCCTTACTTTATTAATAATATTCGAAACAGCCTGAAACATAGGTATCTGACCTAGTTTAGGTAATACAATGTAAAACAGACTTCATAAACAAGTCTCTTGTATCCAATATTTAAATTGTAAATGTTTTTCCTTTAGATTAAATATAGTTTTAATGTGAATTTAATACAATAAGTAGCCTGTAATGTGTATATAATTTTGTAAAGACTTTTATTTATTGAATAAAATTTTATTATTAATATTATTACAATATATAACAAAGAGAAAACACACAAATTTTGCCCGTTACCTATGTTTTGGGTCAAGACTATAATCGTCTCCAGCATCCAAGCTGGGTATATCTTACTAAGTATATCCTAATAGGAAAATCAATAAGTAATACTTTGACTGATCCGGATACCGGACGTTAAAACTCACATTTGCACGCAATATGTCTGCGCTCAGCCATTGAGACATATTATATTTACAGACATAATTATGTTTATACGAGCAAGTGACTATCTATCCGAAATCTCCTTCATAGTAAAAATAAACTATAGACTTTCAGCGATGAGTAGGTAAGTAGGGTAGAAAGATTCTCACGTTGTTCGCATCCAAACGCACCAAATCTGTTAACGTCATCAAAACGCGTCTTTCGGTAGTCGTTCGCAATTCACATTGCGGCGCAAACGGTACGGAAAGATGTACGATATTGCATAAGACAAACAATTCTAAAATTCTTACAAAAGGTGCGTGCTTGCGTATTCGCAGTACTACTACTTCAATTATAAATAAATAACAAGAATCAAGAAAGAAACAATTATATATAATCATGCAGGTACGATAACTAAACATGAGCTTTCTTAACCATAAGAGGTGCCACATAAGAATGATACGGCAAATCCTACACTAGGAATGATCCTTGTTACATCCAGACTTGGAATAATTATATATAGATCATATTACATTTTATTCCAATAATTGAGAGTGAACCTTAATTATAACTGAATAAGCAAATAACTTTACCTTCGCCTACGCATAAACTCAAACTAATAATACCGCGATATTATTGAAATAGTCTCTTCATTTGTTTGTACTATATTTATATACATATATAGTGAATCCAAAATTATCGTAAAAGGGGAACAATTTATTTTCCTTCGCTAATACTACAAAATACTTAAGTAAGCGCAAAGAAAATACCGAAAAAAACAATGTTAAGCTTTAATTTACTTTTCAATCAGCTCATCTTCGCTTCGATAGACGGGCAAAGTTTATATCCCTCGAAACAATCCGTCTAGAGACACAATTTCGGCTTGATGCAGTCAGTAATAGACTTAATGTAATCCTTTGAAATAATAATGAATTAGAATACTCGAAATGACTATCTTAGCGTGAAATGTAAGTCATTGTCACGTAACTTTTAGACAGATATCTTTCAGATTAGGTGCACACAATTTACACTTCAACGTCTATATAGTCTTGCAATTTTTTGTAGCTAAGTGCGGCGGAAAGTTCATGAAATAGTAATAAAATTGCGACACTGTTGTATCGTAGGCGACTAACCATTCGCTGATATTCACGGTTCAAAGTGTGTAATCCAACCAGGCCTAACAATTGACAGCGCCAGTTAAATCGATTTGTCGCTTTAGGTTTTATGAATACACAACGAAACGACTTTTTTTTGTATCGGATGACACAACTCGCAGTACAGTAGCCATAATTTTTTGTGTGGTACAAAGGTGACAAACTAGCTTTGGATTCGCCCAATGGTAAATGGATATCTATCCTATGATGGGTTGCTAGTACAAGCAGGCGTATCACTCGCACGTTATCACCCAGGGAGAGCTATAAAATATGGGATGAACGGAAGGGAATAGGAGAATAGAGTAGAACACAGTAACAGTATTACTACTCTTACGCCTGTTTGCTGTAAAAGCCGGTTCGGTAAAGACAGTTGCCTGCAGTTTCCCCAAGAAACCAGCTCATTCAAACCGCCACGAAACACTTAACAACGGTTTAGTGGATCCAGTTTCTGAAAGAAAGATCACCAAAACAATGTCATATTGCCATCTGCTGCGATTGACTGGCTGAATTATCAACAGCTAATCAAATCACTTGATATGAGTTTTAAAAGTTGTCAGCTTCAGTCTTTTAGAAGTCAGGTGTGAATCGAACTAAACTGCTACTACATATCTCACTGAGTCAGTTGTATATACTATTGGGTAAACAGTGTTAATATGTATCTAAATGAAACACGAGGGCTATTAGTTTAAATTATCCTTCGACTTTTTGCGTGCTCTAAAAGTAGAGCACGCAAATAGCAGAGCATGTATTAAAAAGATTTTTATTGTTATTAAGTGTTGGAGCAGCATGCTGTGCTGATACTCCACGTAATGTTGTCAAGGATATTTGCGGCCACCCACTTACACATCAATGGTATTAACATTTAATTTAAGGGCTGAATTGTAATAGATTACGTAAGTCACTTTTTAATGAGTACCAGGCGAGAGATAAGTACATATCATAACGAGAGGGCATGCACATAAAGTAAGTGCTATAAAGCGGCCCATACTTTCGTAAAACTAGGGCGCATCAAGATTATTTTATTGATTCAAAATCATAAAATTAAATAATAATATTACTGACTGCACTGATGGCGTAGTAGTTTAAAGGCCATAGGCCTTTGAGCGGAGTGTTATGGGTTCGATACCCACACTAGACAAATATTTGTGTGATCTATAAATAATAATTATTCCTAGTCTGGTGTTCTTTGTGGCTGTTTAAATCTTCGTAAAGTCCATCGCGATACAGAAATAATAATTCCTAATGTAGGAGGTTTTTTTTTTATTTTGTTCGTCAAAATGGCCACTCTCTGCCTGATGGTAAGCAGTCATATGGTATAAGAGCAGTGGCCTCCACACGTCCTCATAGCAGCCGAGGCGATGTTGAGGTCTCTACTTTGACGGCCTGAGAAGGTGCTATTTCATGCCCCGCTTAAAGGACCCAGGATTGAAGGAAGAAGAAAACACGTTCCTTGGTAGAGAATTCCATGCCTTTATCGTTCGGCAAAGGTATGAGGACCCAAACTTGTCCTTTAAAAGAAAAAATACAATTATCAACAAAAAGTTGCCAGTGTGTGAAGGTTTTATACAGTCATACTGTAGATTGATCTAAAATCTAAACGTAATACAAATTCTAGCTGTGTTGTCTGTCATTCTGACACGTACACAATGAATATACTGTCGCATTAAACGCTACAAAATAGATTGAATTTTCGGCTTATGCTAACAACGTATATTCTAAGGCGCCTTAAAATAAATCCTAGATACGATCGCGAATAGGTATGAGCGAGGGAAGACAACGTTTGCTATCTCGAAGTTGAATCTATGAAATGTTTGCATTTATAAATGTAGGTTTTGACTACACTGGGTATGCAAAGTAATCGTTTAGGATAAAGCTGGGCAGTAAATCAAACCGTTAGTAGCCAGCGCAATATGAACTCCTGGTAAATAAGGAAAAAATATTAAGGTTATATAAACGCTGCACTTATAATTTCGAAAGCATGTCAATTTTAAACCAAGTACATCTAACAAGAAATATTTGAATTATGATATTATCTATTATCGTCAATTTAAAAAATAATGTGATTGCAAAATTATACTCGTACTATTTGAAATATCTTACATCTTACAAAAAAGGTAACAAGTTCTTTATTTATTTATTTCTGAGAAACTGTGTCTTAAAATAACATAAATATGACGAATTTGAACAATTAGGATTTAGTACACCATTGTATGAAGATAATATTTTATTATTTCATTTAAGTAGATTCAAAATATTTCATTTCTATGTATATTCGAAAATATTTGCTATTTGAAAATAAAACTATATAATATAAGTGTCAATATTACCAGTCGCAGAAAAATCATTAACATTCTGGCCTTTAATAAAAAAGAACTAGACAAAAGTTTTTATTTCAACGTTCTAAATTCAAATCCTCCGCCATTTTAGCGCCATTATTTATTTGCATCCCAGTATATTTTCTTGGCTCCTCAACGTGAAAAAGCACGCAATGAATAAGTTAAAAGAAGGCCACGGGCGGGGTCACCAACAAAAGCGAGAATAACAAGCGCGTTTCCCAACCCTTGAGACAAAAGAAAACTCTTCGACTAACGATGTACTGTCGGGTACTTGACACGGCACTGCTGCCATTTTGGGTATTAATTTTTAACATGTAGCTATATCTCTTAGCGGTAATATTTTCCAGAAGCTGTAGTTCTTTTAGAAGGGTTTGTGCTAAGGTAGATTCGTAATGCTTTTGTTTCTGTATTCTCGTGGTTTGAGTGCTATTCCAAAGAGAACATGTCAAAATGAATTTCAATTCTACCGTTTGTATATTTTTATAAATCTATGAGTCTTATAGAACTTTCCTTTCACGACATTTTCAGTACATCACGCTGTCTAGCCTCGGTAGGCAACAAATATGCTCATCCCATAGTTATGTACATTTATTAGTATGAACTATACCAAAGAGTATTGCACAAAATGTGTTAATTTTTTAGATTATGTTACAGTACAGTAATAACGCAAAATAAAGTCCTAATATAAAATTTACTCAGAGTAATTAAAAAATGAAATAACAGCAGTTTGTTTTAAATGAATATTAACAGCGCTGAATATACAAGGAATAACAAGACATTTAAGGAAAAGTATAAGGAAGGCAAGTTAAATTTAAATGATTGTAGCAAATAGCAGTTATTTATTGGTAGTAATATATAAACCTATATGTCTACATATAACGTGTATTGTTGCTTGCCTCTAACTAAAATATAGTGTGTGTTATATTATCTAAAACAGCTGTCGTCATGTAATAATTGAAGGAACGGAACTAGGCAGACACCAAATGATGTACACAATACTGACGATGACAAAGGCGGGAACTGAACCTCATGGTGTTTTTAATTGTATTCTAAATAATATTATAATAGTTTTGTTTCGTTTATTTGTTACGCTTTCAATACTTGACCCATCAGATAGTGACAGAACTTTCTGGGTGAAGAGTAACCTATGTCCTTTTCTGTACCCCTGACAACGTGTATGCGCAATTTCATAATGATCGGTCGAGTAGTTAAGGCGTGAAAGCGTAACGTAATGTTAGTTAGGATTATAATGATAAACAGCGAGCATGCTTTTTTATGTCAGAATCTACAACTAACACTTACGAAGAAAGCATGTTGACTTACGATAAATTAACACGGTGAATGTTATTAAACTTCTTTCTTACGACAAAAGAAACAGTGATCTTGCTTACATTACCTAATTTGACGCTACAAAAGATATGCAAGCTGCATTCTACCCAAAAAATAAGGTCATGACATAAAAGTAAAGATATCATCAAGCTTCCAAAATGGATGGTTCAGCATTCAGAGAAGCAAACTTGGCAGTTCCTCACAAGCTATCGGCACCATCGAAAACTCGTTGTAAATCCCCCGCCGGACACACGAGTGTCGCTTCTCGCGTCCGACTGGCAACCACCCAACTTAATGTTTTTAGCAGAACAAAAGTTTTTCAACTACCGTCATGTTAACGTTACACTTACTTATTCCTAACGGTGTACTACATTACGTCAGTTTAGCTATTCATATGGTAAGTGATACATTAAACAATATTTTGTAAGTTTTCTTATATCATTGTTATAGGTGAAAGATCAATACGGATAAAATAGATTAGGATGTCATGCCGCCTTGCGATTCAATTCTTTGACGATTATATAATTGTCTTCTTTCTGACTAAATCTTTTAATGTATGTAAAGACTAGATTTTATCTGCGGTTTAGCTCGCGTATTTAAATTAGAGGTTAGGTTAAATAAGATTAGTAATAGTACTTTTACTGGATGAATGGTAGCCTCCGTCCTATTCTGTACACCTATCAATGTATATGCGAAATTTTATAATGCTCGGTCGACTCGGCATAAAAAGTGTAACATAGAAATAAACTCACATTCGCATTTATAGGATTACAAGGCATACAATTACATACTACACTGAAGAACAAATTCATTAAACCAATTAATTAAGTAGTCTATACACGAGTACGTACACAACTTTACAAACAGTATAATATATGAATTCAACTACAAACACGACCAAAACAAACGAAAATTCCTTGAAATTGAAACACGAAGGCCAATTTCATTAGTTACATACACAAAGTTAAACGGAAACACACTGCAATAACAGCATTGGAATTGTACTCAGTTCACGTACCGAAGAAAAAGTACCAACGTAGAACTGTATCAGACAAGAAACCGAACGGATCGTGCAATAAGCGAAAGCTATAAAAAGCTTCAACATTAACAACTGGTTCGGGAATAAAACCGCTATACAACCAGACAGAGCAGGCAACACCCATTCACAAACAATGAAAATACGGATAGCTACACGTTCAGCGGTTAGGACCTTGATACACTGCTACATGGAACACAATGATTTATTGTATATACGTGGTGCATAATCTACTATTTACACGCCAGAGAACAGGTACCGAGTATGTATATATGTATCTACATGCAAGTTATATATCGAACATTTTGCACATATAATGTACCTTATCAATTTTTATAATTTCGTTATGTCTTTCTACTGTGATATGAAACAGTTCTCGAGTTTGACCCCAAGGCGCACATCCCGGCCTTTTCGAAGTTATTGTGAATTAGTGAATTAAATAGTAAATTATTATCGTTCGGTTTAAAGTTAAAGGGAAACCTCTTGAGGAAACCTGCGTGTCTGAGAGTTTCTCCATGTCACATATATCTAGATTCTCTAGATATGTGCATTCTGCCAGCCATCATTGGGCCAGCATGTTTGACTATGGCCTAACTAAGGTAGTAGATCCTCGCTGGTTTCAGCATGAATGGGCCGGATCAACCGGGGTAGTACTACCCTCTCACAGAATACCGGCGTGAAGTAACGGTACCCGTACTGTTGCGTTTCGTATCGGTGAGTGAGAGAGCCGGAGACCCAGTTACCCCGATCCTTTTCCTATCCTTTCCTTTGTCCTTTTCCTCCTTTATTCATTTTTAAAGGGCTGGCAACGCACTTGTACCTACTTTGGGGTTGCGAGTGTCCATGGGTGGCGGTAATCGCTTACCATCAGGCGATCCGTCTGCGCGTTTGCCGCCAGATGCCTTAAAAAAAAGAAAAACCCTTTTTACACTGAGAAAAGGCCCGTGCCCAACAGTGGGATAGTTTAATATAGGACTGATATTTCTTTATGTGATATAACTTACTAGTGTCCCTAAACTACGATGACCGCCTACCATCAAATGGATCGTATGCTTATTGGCCTCCTTAAAAGTATTAAAATGTGTTAAATACAAGATAAAACTCTCTTTATTCTTCTTTCTTTAAACTTAAATACACTTTGCTTACATTAATATTTACTTCTTTAATAAAAACGAAATAGTACCAACGTTATCAAAGAAAATACAACTAACAAAATCACATTAACTTAACCAAAAATCTGTGATGGTCATAAAGATTAGAGATATTCAGCATATTACAAAACATTTAGAATGTATAAAAGCAACACGCAAATACAAAATAACAGTTATTCATAACAAAAAATAATAGCGACCACATCAAATGTTTCCGTCTCCAAATTAGTGCGGCCCTTAATGCATCTAATTGCATGATGTGTGGTTGAATCGCATGAGTGAACCAATTATTAGTGGGAAGCTCGCATTTCTACATTTATTATTCGTTTGTATTGTTATTTTCTGGGTATAGAATCTGTTACTAGAACTATGTATAATTAGAGAGAGATTTAACATGAGGACTAATACTAATATTGTACGCGGACGCGAACCATTAGTTTCTGCTCTGCCTATATTAATTCGCTTGTATATGTGTACCCTACGTATTATTCTAGGACATGACCTACCCGTGTGCACGCATGATTGAGTATTAAACATCCAAAACATCTTCAGAAACATTCACATTTGTAATATTTGTAAGTTTATTCTGGTCAGTATAGGTGTGTTTGGGTTGTGTATAAGGAGCGTAACTTGCGGAGCGCGGCTCTCATTACTGCAACAATTTGTCACGGGCGCACCAAGCGTTTCCAACTTTACAGTAGTGACGGCTACGTCTTACCCCGCTCAACATTTGATGTGGACTTGCCTAAAGTGCGTACTTGTCTCCTCTTCTCATGTAAGACAGTCCTTTAGTACTGACACTATGAAGTTTGCCTCAGTAATGTAGGGTAATACGTGCAGAAATAATTGTAATCTATTTAATAAGACTTATTCAAGTGCACATGTAACATGAACACGTAGTTTTAATTGTAGCCTTGCATTATCCCGCATTGCAGGTTGGATCAAATATTGTGTTATATGAACATAAAATTTTATTTTAAATATGTGTGCTATTGTATCTTAACTTCGTAATCGTTATCGTAGCTAATATTATAAATGTGAAAGTGAGTTTCCTTGTTTATATTTGTTTATTACGATTTCAAGCCTTAACTAGTCAACCGATCATCATAAAATTTTTCATATACGTTGTCAAGGGGTACAGAATAGAATATAGGGTGTCTTATGAAACATAGTATGGAGGCCGCTACCGAATATTATATTTCAGTGGCTATTTACAATAAAATAACGTATTTTTATATATTTCTTCAAAGATAAAAACATGTACTTTTATTGTAAAATATGTATAAAGCGAAAGATATTTGACGAAACACGAATTTCAACGAAAATCACAAAATTCGTTATTCGATTACATCGATAACTTTAACAAATCTTATAATAATTACAACGAATAATCTGATTAGCTGATTTAACATTGACAATAAAAGTTGGAAAATCATAGAATCAAAAACTCAAAGCCGATTATCGTCAGCTAAGAGCTATTTCTAAGAATATTAAGGATAATAAGATTGTAACTTCTTTCACATAATATAAAATTAACCTAAGATTTTAAGAAAATTTGTTACTTTTAGTAATACGATAAGTATATTCGCTACAAACGACATATACTAGTAACAGCGATTTCTAAGAAAACTTTACCGACCAGAGAACTTTGCAACCAAACTTCGTCAAAGAACGTTTGTTACATTTTACCTTTTTGCTTCAGTGTTGACAATTTACTTAGTCTCGCCACTATAACGCAGAGATTTTGAGGCGACCCGAACAAAAATATGAAATGAAACCACCAGAAAAATCATAATTAAACAGCTTAAAAGGGGTAAACCAACAGATGTTAACTTAAAAAATATGGTAATTGTTAAAATTAAACAAGCAATCTCGTTGTGTACCGAACGGGCCCGACTTGATGTCGTTCCGTGAAAATGGGCAATTGCCTCTAAATGTACCAAGTTTAAACAATGATTAGAATCTGGATTTATAGTAATTTGCAATGTAAATGTTAATGGAATCGGTTTATGACCTCCTTCAAAAGTATCACCTTTATCTACCTTAAGTTATCTATATCGGTTTTTATTCGATTGTAAGTTACAGATAAGGGTTACTATAGGCTTAAAATCAACTCTCGTTATCTTGGGCCGTTTAGTTGGCAAGGTTAGTGGGCGGTAGCGTTAGCACTCTGTGTTTACAAACACCGAAAACGATGAAGAAAGAAATACTTATCTAGGATGAGCTTCAGTTTGCGTATACAGCCTGTCCCGTAAATAGTCGATAATCCAGAAACACCATATAATACAACTTATTGTATTTCACATATATACAGCTTATGTCATTTGTGTGAAAATTAATCTTAAGTTCAATTTTTATCAAGAAATGGTTAAAAATGTTCAAGATCGATTATGTCTACTTAATATAATGTTAGACAACAGGTCTTACTCGCGATAAAGTATTTAAAAGGTAATATATACCTAGTGAAACCCGCACTTCATGAAGGCGCCGCTGAGCTCACATCAGTCAACCCGTGACCACGATCGATGCAAGTCGGTCGAAACGTCAAAAAGCAAAAAAAGCAATCAATAGGTATTTATTATCTTTTAAATACTTTTTCGCGAGTAAGACCCGTTGTCTAACATTATATTAAGTATGTGTACAAATCACACGATAGTCTAAAAACTTTTATCTATTATGTCGTCTATTTTCACCGCAAGTGGTAACATATCGCCGTATATAACTCCTCGTACGGCGCTAATACTTTAATCACATACAAATCGCATGTAAAGGGCGTCGAGTCTATTATCATTTACCACAACACAGTTATATAAATGTTAATTGATAGCTTCATTACACGCCATGAACCTTTTAATTTAAGTTTTTTACTCTAGTCGTCACTTTTTAATTTTTTGCCAGTTAACACTGATCCTCTAACTTCCAATGAAGACAATATCTAATACATCGCAACACATTATCTACGTCTAATATAAAACTTACATAATAATTATATTATTACCATGCTAATCCGAGTGCAATCGTGGCTCACCACGGGACCGGAACAGTAATCATAAACGTAGATAAAACTGCGAGAGACAGCAGCTGGTTATACATGTACAATATCTTTCGATCCTGGGCTCTTAAAGCGTGGCGTGGAAGTATCACTTGAGCCTGTCAAAGTAATGACTACCATGACACTTTCGATGTCAGTGATTTGGATGGTACATTGGCTCTACTAAGGGTTTACCATCAGTCGAAGAGGAATTGGTATGACAGGCGAGTATAAAACGTATCGGTAGGCGCCAACATATACTCATAAATGAAATCACCAAATTTAAATCATTATTTTAAAACGAATTATGGTTACTTTGCATATAATTATAATTTCCTTTTCCTGTTGTTATTTCGAGTGATCATTAAATAAGATAAACAATAATACCCGGTAAGTATGTCAGTAAATCATGTCTATATATGCAATTATTCTCTTGATACATAACATTAAAATAAAATTGAAACCCATTCAAACACCATAGGGTTTTTGTTATCTCTCATTCAGCAGCCTCATTTAGCAAATATTAATTTAAATATCTCATGTCCTATAAAAATATCTATATTCCACAGCGATTTGCAAATGTTGAAAAAACGGATTCAAGAAGAACCTAACCTCAAAACAATTTTGTGGAATACACAGACTGTATAGAGGGTTATCGTAAACGTGAAACTGTCGTTTTAAAACAGGTTCTGATATGATGCGCCTCGCCGATACCGGCTTCTCGAGTCATTGGTGCTGTATATTGATGCTGCTAGCACTGCACCGGTGATAGGATCCTTAACAGTCCTAAATACTTGTATCTAGCAGGTTGTTGACTAGAGGTAACTAGATAGTTAGGCAGATGCCTACGTTATATCACTGGCCAATCAGATTTGCATTCCGGCCGAAGGGCAAAATAGCTTTTAGTTTCCTTTATATACAACATGTAACATAAGAAACGCACATGCTGAATGTAGTTTGTTCAAAATCGGCTACTGAATCAATTCCAGCAATTTTTAATATAGGTAATTTTTTATCCCTAAAATAATGAAAACGACTTAAATTATAGTCACCCATTTACTAAACAGCTGAAATAAATGAAAATGTATCATAATTCAAAGCAATAAGGTTTTTGATGCAATACAGGCAATAATGTTAGATTTATTGTAATATACCCATACTATGCGCGCACAATAAGGAGAAATAATTCGTTAAATTAAAATATTTAAGTAGGTACATAAAAGTAACATTTTATTGATTATAATTATTATTATTACGATTTAATAATCAAATTGGGGTGTTTGAAGTTGTGCGTTATATCTGTGACATGTTGTATATATCGGTAGGTAATGACTTGGTTGTATTTTCTTGGTATTATTGGTGGAGCTCCAAAATTTAAACCTGCTGCTTAAGTAAGCATAATATTTGCTTACCCACAAGAGACGTAATTGCTGGTTATATAAGTTAGCTAATTGCCAACTTTCTTACAACAGTAAGCATAATAGAAGAGACGTAGGGCGATACGGAATCCGCACTCAAAATCTGGATAATTTCTATTGGGGAAGATCATACAGAAGATCTTGGGCTTTTGTTCCTTTGGTAATTATATTTGCCAGAACTCTTTAAGGTAGCGCAATGTCGTAGGGTCTCATAAATTATCTTGCTTTAATAGCATTGGCTACCATTATGAATGATCGATATTACACGAGTGGCATCCTCGTGTCGCAAGCACCCACCATTAGGCGAATTGTGTGCATATTTGCTACTAGAATACTTCCTAAACTGTTCTATGATTATAAGAATAAACATTTCTAAATATACAGCAGACAGAATATGTTCTTGTTGCATTGTATTGTTATTTATTTGCATTGTATTGTTATACTACTTATTTTAAGGGTAATCAGTTTATACCGAGGGTGCAAAATATGCATTTGCCCGTTATTAAATAGTACACATAGCAAATACTTCAAAATATCAGCAGTTCAGCGAACCGTTTCATTACGCAAGCATCATGCCATGATTCATATGTAACAATCGTGTGCAATAATAAGCGAACACCAATACAATATCGGCTGCCATTTCGAAAATTTACATTCTCATTTGCGTCGAAAATGTAATTTTTCAAGACATCGTGGTATATGATATTATGTACATTAATGTGCTTTTTATACTCCTGTAGTTATGTGGTTTATGGTGAACCAAAATTTTCTTAGATGTTTAGAGTCGAACACAATTTTTTTTATGTTCTTCGTAGCTTTTGTGGGTAATTGTAGAATCAGACTTGTGAACGTGAGATTGATTTAGGCTTCGAATCTCACCCATTGCACTACCGATGTGATCCCACTCCTAACACAAGGATACTAGCTTTAGCTGGAGGTTTTAGGTGGAGCTTAAACAAGAGTAACACTAGTCGTCGTCTACATTAACCGAAATCACGAGATTACTTTTTCTCATTTATAATTTCTCGAATGACCAACCACATATAAAAATTAGGTATATTTTGTATAAGCCGTTAACCACCAATTCATTAGATTTTCTTCATAAATTGTGACTACATTTTGAAGAAAATTTATATCTTATTATGATATTTTGAACCACATGCATTATTCCCATAAAGTTTAAATGATGTCAATTCCAAATATCATTAAATACCATTCAGCTGTTCGATTTTGATTCATTAACAGTCTTTAACCTATGTAACAATATTGATTATAATTTTCTTGATTGCTTTCTAACTTGAACATGACAACAGTATTCTGTTACACGCATTATTCGCACCTTGCACAACCTTGTTAAAACTGGAAACTGCAAATCATGCTTTTAACGTATACACGCAATTATACACGTGTGTCAATAAAATATTGGCAGCCATATTGAAATATTTACGTTCTCATTAGCCCCGTGTACGCATTGGCTGACATAACACAAAACCAATCCCGCGCTGTTGCATTTTACTAATTAACTTCTTGTTCGATACCTACGTGTCATGACGTAAATTACGTTTCCAATATCTTGCTCAGTTTAATTGGGGATTCACTTTCAAATTATTATTATTGCAAACTTAAGCTTGTTTAAAATTAAAATTGGTGAAAATATATTTTTGTTGTTCATTCTATATAACTGTTTTAAAGTGTACTGTGCTTTAAATAGGCGAATAATGTAATTATTAAATAATAGTAGTTCTCCCTTATGTTTTAGAAAATTTGTACGTGGATGCGTAAGCAGTATAATTTTTGTAACTACATTTAGAATACAAAGATGTGAGCTCTCATATAAACGTTAAATTAGTCACGTAACAACCATACTTTACCTAGTATTATTTTCATATCTGCACGAGACTTTAAATGGAAATTCTGCTTTAAATAATTAAATACTTAGCTAGGTTTAAATATTTTAATGAGAGAATATAGAATGAATTGTACGTGAATTCGATCCAATCATGCTTTGATTAGTAGTTTGGACGCATTGAACATGTATTTGTAGCATTGTCACTGAATATTCTACAATTCGATGAACGGTAATGAAATGATTAATTACTTTTAGGTTGAATGTGTAACATGTTGCAGTTTGTAATTGCGAATTAAACAGTGTTCAATTATCGGTGAATCGATAAAAAATTGGTATAATGAGTATTTGGTTAAATCATGCGCCTTGTCGGATCAATCTCAACCGCTTGTACACCATTGTAATAGATAACTATAAAATACTGCTCTCATTTTAAATTATGAGTCGTAAAATCCCAAGGTAAGTCATGCCACCTGGCAATCTACCTAACCCAAATGCAATTAGAATTATAGGAATAGGGTTGCCTATGTTTGATTTTGTTCATAATTATAAAGAAATATTTTTGTGTAAACTGTATCGAAATTGGTTGCAAAATAACGGGGTAATTAATATTTTTAATTTGGATATAAGAAGAATTGAGGCTGCAGTTGGGCTATCTCGCTATCTCCCTCGGACAGCAGTGTTTAAGTAGCGGTTACGTCACAATTTCTATCGTGCATGCTTTTTTAATCACTTAATATTTACCCCTGCTACCAAATTTTAAACTCTTGCATCTTATTTACTTCTGAGTAGATTTCAATAAATCTTATTACTTTAGTGTTAGGGTAATGTAACAATTTTTCTTAAATAATAATAATAATATTCTACCACATACACACAATACCATCTAGCCCAAACTAAACAGAGCTTGTATTATGGGTACTAGACAATGGATAAACATACATATATGCTTTTTTTTGTAAATACATACAAATTATACATACAAAAACACCCAGACCAAGACAAACATCCATGTTCATGCACACAAATATTTGACTTGTGCGGGAATCGAACCCGTGACCTCAGGCGTGGCAGTCGGTTACACTAACCAATACGCCACCGAGGCCGATAAATAATTAAAAATAATGAGTCAGCTACCCTATTGGAAATTATAAATATCCTGGAAGCACATATATGTACCTACCTCTTCCGTTCCTTCATCTCTTTCCTTTCCTTTCATCCGATGTTTTATTCCTTTTCCTAGAATCTATATCACATGACGAAAGCAATAATATGGTACCGCTTACCAATAGGCTAGCTTTATGCTAGTTTGTCACATTTATTATACATAAGTATATAAAATATATTGCGTAGCACATCTGCAGATCAATAGATGAGTAATGTGCTTGTATCTTTACTACATATATGTATATTCGTAACATTAATTGGTATTTATGCATCATTAAGTTTTAATGTATATCAATTAGCTAATTAGTTAATATGTTTACAAAACAGCAGCGTTTCATATTAATTCGTGAAAATGTTTGTGGGTATTATATTGACTAAATTAGTTGAATATATTATTTAACTTTAAATGTATATTGTAATAGCATTTCTGTTTCAAAATAAAGTAATATAAAATAGCACCTACGTAGGTCATATCGCAGTTAATTACATATTGTCATTCCTCGGATGTGAAAAGTTTGTAATACCATTATTGTTTTCACTGCTATCTACTCGTATATCACAATAGTATGTACAAAATGCAGAATGACATCTTGACGAGTAGGCTTTGGAATGTTACGTTTTAATATGAGTGCATGGAAATGGTTATTCCGAGTCAGGATGTTCTATGAGTCCGTTGTTTGAATGTTTGTAAAGTCCCCCGCGATACAGGCATTATTTCTAGTGCAGGAGATGTCTTTTTATAAAAAGTATTGCAATCAAAACACCATAAAACAAGAGAACCAATTCAAACGTACAAGTTGAGCAGCAGGAAGCTAACCAATTTAAATACATAACATGTTCCGTAATTTGGTCGAAACAAAAAACAGTTTCAGTAAACTGTGGATAGACTTTTCTATTCCACAGGCGTTGTTTTTCATGAAAGTTTTCACATTTCCGTTAGAAAAGTGGAGCAGTTGCAAAGTTTAGCGTAATTTGCATCTCACTCCCACAGATCTGAATCACAATGAGCCACGAAAAGCAATTAATACTTGAAGTGGCCCGATTCCGGTTTAAAACTAAGTGCTCTTTTGAATTTTCATCCTAATTTACATCTATAGGAGGACCAGATTCGATGAATGCGTCCAAAGAGGTGGAGGTTGTGTGGATGGTGGTTGAACAATGGACTAGCTCAATTACTCCGTTCGGAGTCGGTCTTCTACTTCAGCCACACAGTTCCCATTCTTATTATAATGTTTCACTAGGTTCTGTTTCGTTCATTCTTGGTTTTTAAATAAATGAGCTATTAAATATCAAAAAGTTGACTATTTACAAGTTGATCTATGATTAATATCGTGATAATTTTCAAACAGTTTAACACATATCAAAATATCGTTTTACGAAATTTAATAATTCTAGACGTTCCTACTAAGGTATACATATTTTAATATAACTTGGACAAGAAAATTATTGTATAAAATTATTAATACATATATATCATATTTTTATCTGTTTGTCTAAGCCATATTGTAGTCTTTGATCTGTGCATGGGTACTCGATAATATCCACAACGGGCTTACAAACCTGGATATCGTTTTCCGTGATGTATTAAATTAAGCTTCAGCTTAACTCAATGCGTATTTAGCTTGAAGCTGTTCACTAATAAAAAGAGATAGTACATACCATAGATGATATTGTATAATGACATATTTGAGAGAATAAAATGAAATACTAGATTCATAAAATATATAGCGGCGAACAGAAAAAATATGCAATCTCTACATATTTAAATCGTTAAAAACAAAACATTTAAGATAAAACCCAATAGTAATATAAGAACTTTGGACGTTTCGTCTTAAAAATCGATAAATAAAAAGCTTATATAACATTTTTTCGGAACATCAATTATCGAGTGCCTTCACATTTTGTAATAGCAATATGTTTTACTCCACGAAAACGCGTCTACTTAGTATTTTTCATCAGGCGCCATATTTAAATAAGTACCGTAGGGACCACAAAGCTGCCACAATGTTTCAGGGAAACCACTTTTACCCCTCCCCGGCGTTTTATCGCATTATTAAAATAAATATTTTAAAATAACGACCTGTGAGATCGAGTTTGTTACGTCTTTGTAGGCTGTATCCGTTTGTCGCCCGACTCAATTCTATTTGTTCATAAGGGTATTAAATACGTACTGATCCTCGTAATCATATTCTCTGAAGCACTGATTGCTTTCATCTTGGGTATTAGGTTGATAGTGACATAGTTGATAATGATATATATATATGTGTATGTAATACGTAGTATGTATATCATAATGCGTAGGTACCCAGGTACCTACGTATTATGGTATCTAGATACATGTAGACATTAAGTCTTGATTTTCAATCACAAGATCTATGGAGTTAATTCGACAGATTTTCTACATATATAAAACCTTTTTTGAATAAACTGGTTTTATCCGTTATTAAAATAATCGAATCTTATTCTTTTTTTAAATATTATTATACTATATTGGAACGATATTTATGAATCAGACCATGTTACCATGAATCATCTTTATATCCATGACGCTTTAACATTATATAGAGATGATATTTTATAGCGTAAGTATACTCATTTTAGAAAACTTGTGTGCTACTTTTTTTGCATGACTGCATGGATAATGTAATGGTTTAAATGAGCGCCTCATCACTGCTTCTATGCCGGGAGTTTTGGGGTTATCCCACAATAGACAATCGTGTGTGTGTGCCACAAATTGGAGTAATTAACTCTCCTAAAATTCCAAGACCTCAAGATCTAACTTTATCCGACACAGGTGGTTATCTCGAGTCATTAATTAGTCGTAGTCGTATTACTTACTCATAATTCTGTAAAATATTCCTTATTAAATATTATTATAATTATTGCAAACGAGTACTTAACCAACTGTATTATTTTCGACGTCAGCGCAAACCCTCTTTGTAGATTATTTGCTTTTAATTAAGATTAACAGCTAACTGACTATATTTCTCCCCTTACGAGGAAAACGTGCTTAGGTGTACGTTTCGACGTACGTACCTATACATATAATTATGTTAGCAAACATTAAGGTATTATTATATAACTCCCTGTTCACGTAATCTACTTGACTGTCTTGCTAGTACCACTGCATTAATTTGCGCTTATGTTTGCATAAAGTGCGATTTCGACAGTCAGGCAAAATTTTATTGGGTATGCTAGGAGATTCTTAGAAAGTAACTCAGAGTCCGTCAATAGGCCTGATAGTCGGTAAACAACAATAGAGTCATCCCTAGTACCTAAATCAGAATTAGTGATATATAATAGTAAACTTATATATACAATACTAGATTTTGCCCGCGGCTTCGCTCGCAGTAACAGTACTTTTTCTGGAAGAAGATACCTACCTTTTGTCCTTGTCTGTACCCCTGACAGAGATATGCGAAATTTTCATGATGATCGATCGAGTATTTAAGGCATGAATGCTTAACAAACAAACTTACATTCGCATTTATAATACTAGTCGGGATTTGGATACATTTCGAATTTATTAAGATGTGGTCGCTTATGTCCTTTGATACAACTCTTGATGCTACACTTTTTGAGAACCTCGATATAGCGATTTTAGCGCATACTCTTAGTATGTATAGCAATCTAGTAGATGTAAAACCTTTATTAAAGCGAGTTTAAAAACAAACTGTTCATATTAGTGATGTAGTCACTTTTGATAAAGCTTTTGAAAGTACATCCTGCGTTCTAGTCGCTTTTGACGTCCTCTCGAGTGAAAGTATATTGTAGGTATTAGCGATTAAGTATATTTGAGAACCTAGAATTGCAGAAGAAGGTATACTGTTAGTACCAGCGATTTAGTAGCTTTTGAGAACGTCAACATAGCAAGTGCATATCAGCGATCAACTCAATAATATTCTATCACATCCACACAACACCATCTAGCCCAAACTAAGCAGAGCTTGTACTATGGGTACTAGACAATGTATAAACATACGTATATACTATTTTTGTTTTGTAAATAAATACATATTATACATAGAAACACCCAGACCAAGACAAACATCCATGTTCATGCACATAAATGTTTGACTTGTGCGGGAATCGAACCCGCGACTTCAGGCGTGGCAGTCGGTTACACTAACCACTACGCCATTGAGGCACATGATAAATATTTCTTTGATCTATTCTTTTATTTTAACGTCGACTGAACATAATGTTATTACATGTTTGACACATATGACTGCTATGTTGATAAATAAAAATTGTATAGCCTTTTTTAAGGTCTTAAAGTATTGCTTCAGTTATACACAGGGCAGTATGAACACATTGAGTAGAAAATTGTATTATTTGTATAATGTTTATTTATTAGAAGAATTTTAATAAATCTACATACAATATTTGCGTTGCTGTATCAAACAAGTATTATATTATAATAGTCATTTCTACCTAATAAATCAGTTCACTTATGTAATCAGTCGCTAGTTACATAGTTTTCCAAAGATAACGTGATAATTTTCGCCAAGCAAACATTCACGAATTACTTGCTTATCATTTCATGTCATATCATATATAGTTGCTATTAGACTATTTAGATAAAGCGTTACCGGGGAGTTATCACCAGCAAAAAATAAAACGTCATGTACTCACTGCTCACGAGAAATACTTCACTTTGTACATTAGAAAAAATTACAAGTGTAAATCGGTAAAACTTTTCTATAGAATTGACACCTTGATGTTTAAAAGTTCATGTAACGGTAAAGCAACAATAAAAACGTATTTATCGCTACTTAATATTATTGTTTGTAGAATGTCTTTTACTATTAACGCCACACTACGGCTTCTACGTGCTGCAATTTTAGTTCATCCCTGACAGGTCTGGACCTATTCAGGTGATCACTAAGGTCGAAGCAAGTTCTGTGGTCGAAGCGAATTTGAATCTTGGACTTGTTTGCTCCAACAGCTATCAGTCTTTTGGCAGATACGGCCAGCCCATTACCACTTAAGCATACTTATGTATTTTGTGAATTGTATCGGTATTTTGGTTCTTTGATGATTATAGTGATGAGGTAAGTACAAGCTTTTATTTAACTTGCAATGTGCCTAAACAGCTATAATTAGCTACTGTTTGTTTTAAATATGTTATTTTGAAGCAACGTCACTTTTTAAGAGAAAAATTGGTTGAGATGAATGGGATACACGTCAAATAAATTAAATGTAAGTGCATAGTAAGTGGGCGCCCATTGCAATCCAGTCCAGAAATATTACAAATGACTGAAAGAAAACTGAAATAGCACTTTACGAACATCGTAATCAGGATGTTTTATCTCGTTCCTTTGCTTTTATATCATCGGATCACCTAAGCAGTCTATCAGTCCTTCAGTTCACATCGGTCAAACAATACCTACCTTTACTATACAGATACGTATATGAGTATGTTTCATAAATAAATCAAAACACAATCATGCTCTTCTCAAAAATATACCCTCTGGTGTCACGCCAAAAAAGGACGGACACGAAATGCTAAAGAATTCATGCGACATGCTATTTTCGGTCAAACTTTGTCTAACAATTGCGACACGCCATGGATTTGCAGACTAGCCGACATGATGCAAGGAAACTGTTGGCATCACTAAACTTACGAATGCAAATTTTGTAAGTGATTTAGTTTGACAATTGGTAACTCAGCAGGATGGAATTGAAACAGTAAGTTGCAAGTATGAAACAGTATTTCTATAGTATGACTGTTTAACTAATAAAGCGATAGCTAGCAGCTCCTGCCATGTCTGAGTTTCGAAAGCGTATGTGCTAAACATATGAATATTTTTAAATTTAGCAGATATGTATACTTCAATGTGCGTACATACACTGCACAACTTTTAGTGATTTTGTTAAAATCTTGTCTTATCTAATCTCTCTGTGCCGAGCTTCGATAGACTTTACTGTATGTGATTTATTTTGTAATGTCTTTCTCTTATATCAAAATAATATTTAGACAGATCACTGTAAAATGGATATTACTATTAGTAACGAACTCTTAAAAAGTAAATTAGCGACCCGCATAGATGAAATTACGATATAATTTTATATAATTTTATATGACATGTTTTCTTCCTGCTCTAGAAATTCTATTTCGTTTTAGCCAAAATAATGTTTAAATTGTAGAATATGGTTAAAAGGTTTTCTTTTTGGCACATGCCAGGTCTTTTTGACATTTAGGTTATGGAAACTAATAAATTGTATCAATGCAATCTTACGCTGGTAAAACAAACATATTTTAATTCGCCTTCAGATACTGCATTCAATTTATAGATAGGTCTATCATATTATTTGTCTCTTAGAATCAACATTGACTTATTAGATTTTAAAACTATTGCCGCGTGTATATGTGTGCTTGCAATTGGCGCGGGCTACATGGGTGAGTTAATAATACATACGGGTAGTTTGCATCAATCTTTTACACAATGCTTACATTCCAGCAAAGCCATTAAAGTACAAGAAACGACCGAGAAACACCCAAACCTTAGGCATCATATAGACTTCTGAATACTCATAATCTGTTATCCTTACATATCAATGGCATATGAAGGCTTTGAACACGCACGTTGCCATTGTGGGAACTGAAGTGGTCTAGATTCATTATGAGAGATCATACAATATTCATCGACGTAGCTATCAAAACATCCTTATAATAGAATATTTTATGAGCATTACTTTTAACGAAGATAATATTGAACGAGTGCTTAATTTTAGAAATTTCATATATCCAATCCAGTTAGTAATATATAATATAAATAATATCATTCACAAGGAGAATTGTCAAATAGTTTTTCTTTATATCCACCAATGCGAGAATTACCAATAACGGAATGTAAGAATCTCACACATTGATTCGTAACTCTTAGTATAGTATATATCTAATCTAAATTGTATGTGTAAACAGAAATCATTATTAACTAACATCCTATTCTGTTCATAACTAAAAGATAATTTTTAGAATACAGAAGGATATCGTATTTGCTAGCCAATGCCTCTTTTAATTTGTCCTAAAATATCATACGCATATTCCAATTAACGAATCTAATATAAAAACTAATATCCGGATAAATACGTCTGAGCCGGCTTGTATCACGGATATAACCGCCTCTATTCCCCTCCCTTCCCTTTATTAGGGATGATTCGTATGCAGCCGCTCAACCAACCTTATTATTAACGTGATAAATAATAATAGTGATCATCGTGCACATAAAGTGATGTTTTAGTATGTGTAGTATGACAAAAATGGTCGTTTTCACACAACTGTTTTCTTATGTGTTTTGTTGCGGACTTATTTATCCTTACGTACGATGGGATAATATGGCTGTGTCAATAAAGTCTTGAACATTACTACTTGTTTTGGTAGTAGTACTAGTGGAATGCTCGTGAATGGATGCCGTTTTATAAAGATGTAGTATATCTAATGCGTCATCAATTTACGCACGTAGCATTTTATATGTAAGTAAACAACGGTTGCATATTTACATACGTTAATCTGGAGTGATTCGTTTTTTCTGGCTTACATGCTTGCCGTATCTGTCTGTCTGTTTAGAAATAGTTTCAAAATAGTAATATATGGGTATATATTATAGCTATAACGATTGAGTCTTACTACTCTAACGTGAACTAGTAACGAATAAATTAATTCTGATTATGTGTTAATGGGCATGGAATTATCGAACACATAACGGCTACATAGCTACAAAGATAAAACGAAAACGTTCATAGTAACTAGTAAATGTTGTTTAAATGTTATGTTATATCGAATATATCTTCTAAGTAGTAGTACTTAGAAGATATATTCGATATAACATAACATTTAAACAACATTTACTATTAAGATCCTAATCAATATGCTATCATATTGATTAGGATCTTAATAGTTTTAATGATTATGTGATTTTTTACTGAAAGTAAACTGAGTCCTTATTTATTTATTATTATCCAGGACGTGCATGACATTATCCCCAACCAGCATCATGCGGTATGCATTAATTGGGTAAAATGTCATTCGGATTATAATTGTCAATGGTAACCATCCGTTGGATAGAAAATGTAATCTTTAAATAGTTTCTAAGTTCTCAGGACTGGACACTGTATATGTGAGGATTCTACTCACTAAAACACCTCAATCATCATTCTCAGTGCACAAATTAGAACCTGGCAACCAAACATGGCAACCAAACCTGGCAACGCCGCTTGTACTAGCTCACCTGCTACTCAACATATACCTACTCCTTTTACACGTAAAAATAAGAAAAGTCATTTAATGTATTTTATTATCGTTTACACAAGAGCTCAAAGCCGCCAGACCTAATAAATAATTTTAATAAAGGTAGGTAAACGATGTACATAGACGTAGATAGTCTGAGAGAAGCCCAGTATATTTAAAATGTATTTCTTTTAGTTTAGTTTTTGACAGCCTACTTGACCGTCTGGCCATCCCACATCGGTAATCGCAATTTCCAGAGAAAATTATAAAAATAATCATTCGTTTCTTTGACCGTATTAATGTGTGTTTTTAAACTAAAAAGAGTACGTACGTTGTTTTCTTACATAACTGAATGTAGAAATCATAGCTGAAATTATGAAGGTCGTGTTTAGGTTTTCAGTACAATAAATAGATATACAATAAAAGAGAAACATAAATGTCATTTTTAGGTATTGATTTTTCTTATCTTGTAAACGATATTTTGACAAGGTTTCGTAAAAAGAACAGCCCACCACAGGTAACAATACAGAATAAAAAAACCGTATATCATCTTTGCGTAATCCTAAAACAATAACAAAATGTTTTATTTAAAAACAAAATACAAACAATTTCAATTTACATATGTAAATGTCACTTGTATTTGTAACCACCTATATCTCTATAATATTAATAAACATAACTTCAATAGGGTTTTCTATCAAAACAACATTACTTGCCTCCTTATTACAATCAAAACTTAGTTAGCAAATAAGCATAACTTAATTAAGTTTAATCCTCTCGAATAACAGAAGTTGCATACTAATCTTACGTCAAATCGCGGTTCCCTACACCCTTGCCTCTTATCCTCTTATTAAAATAAATATTCCGAGAAGGAGTGATATTATATCCTCGCTAAACCCTTGCTAGGGAGAGAACTGACACTAAATTGTGTTTTCCAACAACGATCATTCCTGCTTTAAATATTATTGAATATGTAATTCTATGTTTCCAGTAGTGGCGAAATTATATTGCGTAAACGATTCTATCTTTATATATAATAGCTGCCCTCCGCGGTTTTATTCAAGTTTATTACTAGATTACTTTTCTGTGCCCGCGGCTCGTAGATGATGTTCATATAATTGATATCGTATAGCTATGTATATAGTCTATATTACTCCTGGATAAAGAAGAAGTTTATACGGGAAAGAATTTTTAAAACCTGTCGCTGTAAATTTAGCTTCCCCGTATTTGTATTCGCAAAACATAAAACTAGTCTAGTGATTGACTTAAAATTAAAAAAAAATTATATCAATCAATAGAATCTAACACAACGTTGCAATTAAATAAGAAAATATTTTTATACTTCTTTGCTAAAATTCTTATGAGAACGGGCAATATAATGCTTTTATTCACCTCCCTAATAATGTATATCAAACTGATATACAGCGAAGTGTGGCTGGGTTTAACTAGTACCTATAGCATAACGGTGGCTGCCTTTTGAACACCGCTATCCAAAAGTCTATACTTTAACTAGCGGCTATCAGAATATACATTGGCGACGTACACAATTGTATTCGAATGCTATTCGATTACAGTCTTAGGCAACACTGGCCTACTCTGTATATATGAACACAGCCCGTAAGCCTACCCACAGGCATACGGTGTTGTTGGTACTTACGATTCGAATGCAATTATATTAATTAAATTATGGGTATTGACCCTTCATGTCAATTGTAATAAACGTAATACAAGGGAAAAATTCGTTTGTATAATATTAGAATAGATAAGATTTCAACTTTTTACTGCGCCTAATGTTTTTTTGTTATCAGTATCACGTAATAGGTACGGTACATACGGTACATAAGTAGCTTTGTTACTGTATTTTATGAATTAAAATCTACTTATTATTCTCCAATAGTAATAAATTGTAACTAAAATAACTATCCTTTATCTGTTAATGCTGCAAAAGATGAAAAATTACCACTATTGTGAATGATAGACTACTTCAAAATCTCGAGAATGTTAATCGACTTATGAGGCTGCCTGTACATACATATATACCTATGATATCTTTTATCACAATGATATAACGCTTGTCAAGTCAAATAGTCTCAATGTTATAAGCCTAGAATTATATGCAGCACAATTTTTGTCATTATTATATAGTCCGTTCACGATACATTAATAAACTAGATATTTTATTGTTGACTGTGGTCTGTTAGCGGTTGTTATTCCCTTTTGCAAAATAAATACTAGTTCTTATTCGTACCCCTATCGTTGGTTGTAAACCGACAACTATTTTACTTCTAATATGTATATATCAATCGCTTTGACTAGTTGGTTTAAGCATCTTGTTTTCTGGACACCACCTGTATTTACTCGTACCAAAAGGAGTTGGAGTGTTGCAACACCCTCATTACACTGTTTACGTTTTATGCTCCTTTGAATATTGAATAGGGAGCTTATTATGGTCGTCTACTGATAGCATTTATGTGCAGCTACTAAATTTACCCGGTCCAGGAATTGATTGCGAGGCCTCACGTTCGATCGCTAACATACTTATTAGCAATTTTAACACTAACGAGATACTTCTAGAATTGTAAATCTATCAGTTCAGTAAACTTAATTTTAAGAAATATACATAATAATAAATAAATACAAATACAATTAATTTACAAATCTGAACGACTAAAATTAATATTTCATTAATTTACAGTCATACATACATACTCTTTTTTTTAATTATACACATTTGTGCGTCGGTTATAAAATCCAATACTTACCACTCGATCGAAGTCAAATTAAAAAAGGGTTTCTGAGAGCGTGTAATAAAATCGATATTGGTATTATTACTCGTTGCCGGCAACTTTTTACTAAATTAAATTACGTATATAGAACAAGAAAATTTAATCGTGAATAACAGCTGGCAGTAGCAAATAAATAACTCATCAACGTCTGTGTCAACGTCATCAACATATTTATTTTGTGTATCTGTGACCTTGTTGTTGAAAGCAAAACTATGTAGAATATACTTGTTTATTTTGACATCTATTCTCATCGGGGGCGTAGCTCAGATGGTAGAGCGCTCGCTTAGCATGCGAGAGGTACCGGGATCGATACCCGGCGCCTCCAAAATGAACTTTTTGAACCAAATATTTCTTTTTACATTCGTCTAATACTTATTTAATTTTAATAATTGCACAAGTAAACTGCGGTTTACTTTTCTTACTTTCTTTTTACAGCTCTCACTTAAAAATATGTCAAATGTAGTTTATTTTCCACAGAATTTTTTTCTAAATTAGTAAAATCTCTAATATTCACCTTACCAACAAACGTTTTACTAATTCAGTTATAGTATTTTACGAATACATGTGACAAAAATAGAACTGCCTAGGTATATGAATATAAAATAAATAACGCATCATATTTCAATTTTAATAAATTTATTTTAACAACAACAATTTATTAAATAACGACATAATTATTATCAGCTTGTTATATTTAAAAAAAGGCTGGTATGCCAGTGATACCTCTGCCTAAGATCAATGCGTGGATATCGTGAGTACCTTCGTAAGTGTTCACCGCTTCCAAGTTCATAACATGCCTGATAATGTGATATTCATCTGAGATACCGTTACCTCCAAGCATGTCCCTTGCATTTCTTGCAATTTCCAAAGCCTTCCCACAGTTATTTCTCTTAAGTATTGATACCATTTCGGGTGCAGCCTTATCTTCGTCTATCAGGCGACCCACCCTCAAACCTGCCTGGAATCCGATGCTTATCTCAGTCATCATGTCAGCCAGTTTCTTCTGTATAAGCTGGTTGGCAGCAAGCGGTTTCCCAAATTGTTTCCTATCTAATGTGTACTGTCGGGCGATCCGCAAACATGTTTCAGCGGCACCGAGAGCGCCCCAAGCGATCCCATATCGCGCGTTATTGAGACATCCGAACGGCCCCTTCACACCGACAACGTTAGGCAATAAATTGTCCTCCGGTATAACCACTTCGTCGAGCAATATCATACCGGTTTCTGATGCTCGCAAAGAAAATTTGCCATTGATTTTTGGTGTATCGAGACCTTTTTTGACTTGCGACCGATCGACAATAAAGCCTCGTACTTTATTTTCTTCGTCCTTGGCCCAAACGATCAGTACATCAGCGATTGGAGAATTTGTTATCCAAGTTTTTGATCCTGATAACACATAGGTTTTGTTCTTAGCATCGTATTTAGCTCTCGTTACTAAGCCACCGGCGTCACTGCCAAAATTGGGCTCGGTTAAACCAAAACATCCTATTAATTCGCCTTTGGCCATTCTAGGTAAATATTTTTGCTTTTGTTCTTCAGTTCCATAATTGTAGATAGAGCCCATAGCTAAACTACTTTGAACACTCATCGCTGATCTATAAGCTGAATCAACTCCATCTAATTCCCTTGTCATTAAACCATATGTGACGTAACTAACTCCAGCGCAGCCATATCCTTTAATCGTGCATCCGAGTACTCCCATTCCACCGAGCTCCTTGTAAATTTCTCTATCAAAGACTTCATTTCTGTTCGCTTCAATTATTCTCGGCAATAGTTTCTCGTTACAATAAGCTTTGAACGAGTCCCGAATAGCCTTCTCGTCGTCATGTAATTGTCCATCTAAATTTAGTGGATCCTCCCAATTGAATGGCACTTTCGCGTTTTTAGGACATGTTGTCGACAATGCCCTAATACCTAAACTATTTTTACACAAGGATAATAACTTGGAAGACACTGACACGACCATTGTTGTTAATATATTGTATGATACTGATTAAATATCGCAGCACTTACTATCAGTTGTTTACTGTGCGTTGCTTATCACAAACGTTCGTTGTAATAACTCTCCTTATTACATGACAACTTTAATACAATAGAATTCAACAAAATGATCACTAAAATGAACGGTAAATTTGCTCTAATTCGTTCTATATTTATTAATTTCCCTAACTACGATAAAAACATAACCTCTCAGTAAACTAAAAAGACTGTATTATCCAATAATATAGCACGACTTGGTTACGATATCTGCCGCTATGTTCATACCATTGAACTTTACGTAACCTTCGTCACAAGCACGCATGTGTGCGTCAGCTATCTAATTTCCAAGCTTATTTTTGTGGGTGTGTCGGTACCATTTAAGACCTTATTTTCAACATATTAAGGTTAAAAACACACGAATCGTATTTTGTGACTTCTTATTTGTTTCTTATTATTTATCAATTTACAAACATGTTGATAATAGCTGTTGATGATAAAGGAAATGTAAAATAAGATTTCAAGTGTGTATTATTATTTAATTTTCTATGAAATGTCTGAGACAATGACACGACAATTTGGACTTTAGGATTGTTGATCAATAAAATGTAACTAAAATATCTAGTGGTTGGCGATATAAATGTCAGTGCAAAGAACACACGTTGTAAACCTTGACCTATGCAAATGTAACCGAAGCTACATAACAAAATAATATACTAGATACAATGTAGCACTGTTACTAAACACAATTTTGGGTACAGAAATTAGCACCACATTTGCAGTCTTTTGGAATTAGTAACGACAAAAATGCCGAGTAAGTTTAACTCGGCGCAAAAATACAGTGAAACTTTTCCTCTAGGCTGAAACATGGTTAAACAGCTTTACATTCCACTGTGAAGTGCAGTTATTACATACTTAGGTACTCTCCGAGTGGAGAAACTTCGTAGAATACAGTTGGAGGTAATATTGTTAAGAGAATAATTGTGTAGCTTAGGAACTAATTAAGTGTTTTATATGTAAGTACTTACGTGGTTCTTTCTTTGCATATCTATTAAGTTTCTGATGTAATGTAGGTGAGGTTTTTGAAACTAATATGAAACTTAAACAAATTATATTAAAATCTTGTGTATTTATTTACGTTATTAATCACAAAGAAGGAAACATTGTTTATACTTAGGGAACATTTACATTAAACTACGGAACCGATTCTAAGAATAATTTCATTAATAGAAAGCCATAGAAAAGCAAAGATAAAAATATATATTACGCAGGTCTAACATATATATTTTTAAATTGTATATATATTTCACGCGAACGAAATCAGTTAAAAGCTATTGTAGGAATACGAAATCTTGAGCGCAACATGAGATTGTGAAAAGCAAAATTCTACAATACGTAAGCGTGCTATAGAAACATTGTAGGCGCTATACAACATGTTACATATCTTACTACTTTTTTGTAGTCCGTGATTACTGATTACATAGTTACTTTTTTGTACTTTGTAGTATAACAGAAATGTGTGGTCATGTTGAATACTCACATAATATATAATTATTTATTTATTTGTAATATTTTACTATGTATCACAGAATCAATATAGTTAATATTTATGCAGCATAAGTTTGCACTTTTATTTGCGGCAAACGTGAGGTTACAGGTTCAATTGCTGTGTCAGGCGAAGTTATTGGGTATTTTTTTAGGTTATACTTAGTAGTAATATAGAATTTTAAAATGTGCATAAAGAGCGCATTAAAGTCGCCGTTTACCATAAAAGTTAATGTGTTATGACAGTTATGTATGTAGGTATGTTAAAATAGAAGCATCTACATAGTTAGATGTCAAAGTAAATAAATACAATGCGTGACCATATTGTAACCTGGGTCGAAATCGATAGATAGATTACTAAGATTTTTTATTAGTTATAAATAATTACCGAAATCAATGAAATGAAAACTAAGCTGTCATGATAAGTAGCATCTATTCACGAGCACCAAAATATATAGGTACCATAACAATATGTTCCAAAATATATGCCATAGCCTAATGCCGTCATAAAGAGTACTGGGTTCTTTGTCCGCTGGCTTTGCCGGGGCGACACACGGAGTCATCACCCGCATGCAGTTAATGCCTGCATTGGGCACTGCTGAGTGGATCACTGATGTAGTTTCAGTCACAGCGATCCACCTACCACTCAGCGAGTGGCTTACCGTGATAGGTTTGGTTGGTAAGACTCCAGGTGAGTTCAACATACCCTCTTCGCTCGTCCTTTCACGCGGCGTGGTATGCGAAAATGGCATTCCGCCAAGAAAAAAAAAGGACCATCAATCTGATAAGGAATCAAAATTTAGCCAACCGTTTAGTTAAGTTTATATTTCAATAAAATCTGTGTTAATTATAAATCTTTAATTATCACTATCAATTAATACTAATACCGAAATACACACGAGTGTATAAAAACGCCAGTCTATATAGACCTCTTAGTAATATAGACCTGTTTATCAACGGAAGGTCAACCCATTTAAAATATTTATAGGTTTACTTTCGTAAAATACCTTCTTAATGAGGCTCTCCATTAAATTTTGTAGTGGCTGACCTGATTTTATATTTCTTTATCTGATTCTACTTGACAATTATGCATTAGTGCATCACAATCACCTAGTATTGTTATATATGTATATGAGGTTAAATTTATTCGGCTTAATCTCAGTTTTTCACGGTATGACTGCCATCGCACCGTCATAATCCAGAGAGGTAAAAGATGTTCTAAAGTTACACTAGATGTCAAAATATTTAAAGTTACCATCTTCTTAAATCGATGGCTTTAGAAGCACTAGTCACGGATGTTTAAATTATTTTCTAAATGTTCACCCATCTGTGAGCATGATGGTGTCTACGTTGCTTGATGAACGTCGCTGGTCGATTAGCTTGGCTTAATCAAGCTATTAGCTTAGATCAATTTTCTCCTTTGTAATTACACAATAAGAAATAATCATTATCATTTGCATAATTATTCACAAAATGAACACGTGAAAAACGATTAGTTTGTAAAATGAACATTTCTATATAGATTAGAAAACAACATTTTATTATTGTTTAGTAAAACCTATATATATTACTCATAAACGTGAAGACTAATATAAATAGTCGCTCGAATATTAAATTTTCATAAAATGTTTTGGTGATGTCATTTGCAGTAGCCCTTTGATGTTGGAATTTAAAATATTTTTCATGACGCAGCAAAAATGTTGTATGCACTATGAAACTATTATGCGGTTATTCATATAATAGTTCCATGGTATGCGCATAAATGTTCGGTAATGATTTTTTTAGTTTTAACCAATAAACAAAAACTTCTTCTCCCTACTCTTTATTATTCCCAAATCACTTGGAGTCGGCTTTTCTAGTCTAACCGAATTTGACTGGATATCAGTTTTTACACGGAACGGCTGCTACCTGGCCTCCGCAACCCGAAGGCTAACGATACCCTAAGGCTAGACCAATATCAGGATATTATAGGGCACTGACTTCCCAATAAGGACTGCCATAGTTCTTGCCAATGATCATGGCAGCCGGGTCCGACGGCTTAACGACCTTAAGAGGAAACACAAGGGCCGTTTTTTCATACAAATGTAGTCCCCTGTTTCCTCCCTGGATAAAGCCAGTAGAACAATAATATTTAAAAAAACATGTATAGCCTCTATTGGCATGTCCCTATGTTTTCCTTTTTTCCATTAATTAATTATTAAAACAGATATGAGCCTTCAAAAACCTAAAAAATTGGTCAGATTTTCCGCTGTGTTCAAACATCCAGAAAACAAATTTGAGTAGATTATATAAAAAAAGAAAAACATAGAAACACGGCCAAAGTCTTTCTTCAATTTTTAATGAAATAAGTAGTTAAATCGGTCAAGTGTTGGAGAAGGAATCAGGGGACTACGAAACATTGATTTTGTGTACTTTTATAGGTATTTTCTTTCGGTCCAAGGTGCAGTTGTCTCTATCACGCTCTGCGGGCACTACGCGACAGCAATAGATTTTACAAATACCTACTTTTCAATTCTCTCGCCCGTAGTGTTTCCTCTTAACGTGCTCTCCGAGGCACGGAGCAGGCGATAATTGTTAATCAATACGCACGTCATTTCGAAAAGTCATATAATTTCCGAAAGTCAGAGGTGCGCGACGTGGGTTCGAACCCGACACCTTCTGCATTGCAGTCTGTTGGTCTCCCCACTGACCTATCGCTGCATAGATAAAAACTATAGACGTAATAAATATACATTGTACTCGCCGAGTGGCTGAAAAGCAAAAGAAATAAAAAATACTATTTTTATACATTCTAGTTTTCTGCACTCCTTGGTCTTTAAATGTAAATACTCCAAGTAACCCCGTTGGCTTAATATGCCTAAAAAGGGGTATAAGATTTTTCTTCATGTATTAATATTATACAGATTTTGTTTACACTATTATTTTGAAATGCTCTATAATTAGTCCATGGCGTATTTACGCTAACGTTAATCATAATTTGGAACTCTGATTCTTACTCGGAATCAAGTACTGTATCTAATAAAAAGCAATAGGAACATATACGTACACGCACATGTGGGTAACCGATCTCTAGCTATGTTCTACTTCCTGCCTAAGACATATAGATGTCGCTGTATGTTTTTCTTACATTATTTTGTATTATACAATAGTGTAATCGATCGAGTCGACCACTCGTATAATATAAGTCATCTCGTATGTGAAAACTACAATATTATACATTAAATCTCCTGCATTTTGTCATAATACCTCTGTCTAAATCGAGCAATATGATTTTAAAAAATCTCTCCAGTATTATACAAACCATGAAATAATGAAATAAATTCGAGCAATCCGCATAAGTTCACATACATAACCGTAAATTTCCAGGCGCATCTAACGGGCTACTAACCAAAATAACAGAGAAACTACCATTAAAAAGTGTACAAAAATTAGGAACAACACACTATGAGGCTGTATGCGGACAGTGTGTCCATTTATTTACGCCGTAGGGCAAAAACCACAGCGTTATGAATGCGAACAACGTTGCAGCTCACAAACTACAATGTTTTTAAGTTTTTCTTTGCGTAGACGAGAGAAATATTTAATTTAAACTAGCTCACAGAAACGTGGCACATATATTCTTGTTATTATTTGTGTGTTATCCTTTTTGTGTACGTGTGGACACATTTTGCATAACTGTATAACATAACGCGAATAGTACAAAGAGTGAAAAGTATTTGCACGACAAGGATTTTCGTAGTACCTTCTGATTTATATCTGGTAACATGGCCGAAATGGTCGAGAGATTCTTTGTTTAACCTACAGTTTGCCAGAAACCAAAGCGCGTCACTTCCTGTTGCATAAAATAACGCCTATTATATCAGTAACAATAAATATCCTTTCCCATTCGGAATGAATTTATATGTGCAGTACATCAAACAAAAAGGCTCAACGTAACAATGTAAAAGGTATTTATCTACAGCGATACGTAGGTGGAGTATATCATCCGATTTGCCCAACAATGCGGATCCTCGTAACACAGGGGGATGAATCTTCTATAAATTATTCACTCTCTATTTGCATGACAAACGACGGGAGAGCAAGGAAGGTCTAAGACCTTTAATGGCACCTCTTCGGCTCTTGTTAACTGTATTTTAACCACTCCACCTTTCACACTTCTAGGATACGGCACTCTTTAATGGACCAGTGATTTTTCCCAGTCATATGCAAATGACAGATTAGCATACATTTTATTCCGAGCTCCTATTTTAACCGAAAACGGTGATGATATTAAAAACGCAAATTCTCTTCTTGATGGTTATTGTTCAAGGCTTTTGTGTTGGCTCTTCTAATTTTCCGGGAACAAAGCTGACTAATTTACTCTCATTCAGCTACTTACTTTTTAACTTGCCGGTCTAATAAATCACGTCGAACCGCAGTAATAGATGTAATTGAAAATGTACATAGAAGATGAGAGGCTACCATACTGGAATATTTTTAGCCGGTCTAATATTAAACGGTACAGCCGACAACGTCTTTAGCAACTGCATAATATAAATTGCCAACTGAAGCGACGTTCCAAAATTAGAGCCACCAGAATATCTTCACAAACATAAATGGAATAGTCGTGTAGTTCGAGAACCTAGAAATACGAGATAATCTCGGTGGGTACCATCTAAGTCGCTGTATGAAATTGGTTTCACTGTTGGCGTAAAGCGATTTAAAAATAGAAAAGCAGTAATATGAAAGGAGTTCACGCGCGGGAAATAGGTGTGAGCTGTGCATTGAAGTGAGATGCGGACATTATACACTATGTATAGTTCTTTATACCGAAAGATATAGACCAACGTACCGATCACGATGTGTACAATTACAGTCAAATTACATTCGAGTGTATTGTATATGTATACTTACATATACAGCACTGTATACAAAAGTGTGCGCTGTGTCGTTGAACATACAAAGTATCTACCTATTTATCGCCTTGTACACAAATATGTTCGAATATCATTCGAATGTAATTATGCACATTACTAAATTGACCAAAGATGATTAATCGACAGTAAAGCAGCAACTAGTAATCAATAGATCGATTTATTATATCTTAGGTCTCAAAATCTAAAATATATGATTTATGATTCCTTAGCAACATCGTAGTGGACTATAATATGTTAAGACATTTTCACATGTGCTCACGTACGCTTTACTACATTCAAACTAACATTGTTGTAGATTTATTGGAACTACCATTACAAACCAACCACATAATAAGGACGAAAGGAAATAAATATATTACGCTATATATTTTTTATATTCCGTGGATATCTAACTATTTTATTCTGCGGAGAAATCTAAAATTAACATTATATAAGTTAGTACGAGCAGTGTCATGCTGTTGAGAGTTTAAGAGGATTATATTTTTACAGCCCGTCAAGCAAGTCTGAAATAAAATCGTAATAATAAAACATTTTTATTTGTTTGTGTGTTTGTGCACGCTAATCGCCATATTGGCCAACGATCAGTATGCCTTACGTTATAAGTTAGCTTTGTAGTAAGTTAGGAATCATTCAATGAATAGTTTTTTTAAATCGATAGATCATTTCATGACCCTCAGCAAATGTATAAATTAAAATATAAGTAAATAGATAGAATCACATATTCGCGTTCATAACTTTACTCTATGGGCTTTATCCATAATTAGAGAGAATAAAAAGGTAACACAATAGAAGACGATTAATAAAAATACGCTTACAAATTATTGTCAAAATTAGACCATACACACCTAAAAAATATATCGAATCTATTTATTTCTAAAGAAGCAGGTCTAGAACAAATAAATAAATCTAAATATATCCAACGTTATTTTTCATTGTCTTTATTCTTTAAGAAGTGTTTGTCTCACCAGGCACGCCAACTGCATAATAAAATCTTCTTAATAAATAATAATAATGTCGTCCGGACCGAATTTCGGTCACGGCGGCCAATCTTAACGGAGACTGGCGATCTGCGCAGGAGATATTATAGTGCACAAGTGTGTGCGCAAACCCGACCCGGGATTCCAACCTAAGACCTCATGCACAGCAGTCGCATTCACTACCGCTGCGCCATGGTAATGTAATAAATAATAAGATGTAATAAATAACACAATTTTTTTATTTTTAAGACAGCCTATCAAATTATTCGGTATAACATCGTTGAATTTCCAGCCATTCTTGATCTACCAGCATTGTATTGACAAGACCCATATCCAACATATTATGTAGTTAAACAAAATTCCTTAACCAGAGA
This sequence comes from Catocala nupta, assembly GCA_963675205.1. Lineage (NCBI taxonomy): Eukaryota > Metazoa > Arthropoda > Insecta > Lepidoptera > Erebidae > Catocala > Catocala nupta. The sequence continues at coordinate 16,797,431 of OY776082.1, forward strand.
TTCTCTTTTACTTTTATATTTCACAATGCAATATCCAAGGTAAACTTCATATTTGCTATAAGCAATTATTTTATTTATTGTTAATAAAACTGTGTCAACCAATTAAATTAATTAACTTAAGATATTGCTATATTTAGAAAAATATTTTTTGCGTAGAATATACTGATCTTATTAAAACATAAATGGTATTAAGTTTACAAATAAATGCCATATGTCGTAGTCAATACAGTCTTCAAAATTGGACTAAGTTTAAAGTATTTTTTTGTAAGTTACATAGGGAACAAGGGTCATGATCGGGATTGCCAAAGTTTCATTTGAATCAATTTGAGCACGGAACCTAAACCCAATTTCTAAAACCTTTTGATTTACATAGCAAATGGGCATAGTTAAAATTAGTTTTGCTTCAACAGTATTTAGGGGTACAAATAATAAATTTGGATATTCTATGAAGCATATAAACATACAACATATTATGTACTATATTATGCCCGCGGCTTCGCTTACATTAACCTAGATTTTATCAATCTTCTTCTTTTCATGTGGTTAGTGGCCAACCTGTTGTCAAGAATTGTTCAAGCCGCCCGTAGGCCTCTGACTTGGCTTAACGACTGCTGTCAATTTGACAACAGCCGGACCGACATTTTATGTGCTCTCCGAAGCACGGAGACGCTCGGATAAAATACCACTAAGCGGTCACCCATCTATAGACTGACCGCACCCAACGTTGCTTAACCTCGCTAATCGTTTACCGATCAGTGAGTGCAACTGGCTACGAGCGCCCCCATTTTGTCAATAAATTTCCGTCACTCGGTAACAGTACCTTTTTCTGAACGAATGACACTGTATGTCCTATTTTGTACCCCTAACGACGTGTACGCAAAGTTTCATGATAATCGATCAAGTATTTAAGCCGTGAAAGCGTAACAAACAAACTCACTTTCGCATATATAATATTAGTTAGGATAAAGCTATATAGCTATTTATACATCACTAAGCATGACTACTGCTCCTCTATTATTTTAAACAGTATGTACATATATTTTCAAAAGCGACACTTATCTTTAAGGATAGAGTTGTAAGGAAACACCGTGAGGTAACCTGTCTAAAAGTTTTATTTAAAGATGTGTTAACTTGTTAAGTCTGTCAATCCACATTCGACTAGCGTAATGGACTATGGTCTAACCTTTCACATAGTATCTTATCTTATCTTATCTTGTGTGGGGGCCAGTCAGTACAGACCGGCGACACTTCGACCCAGTGGGATCTTTTGTGTCGACTTCCCCAATAACGACTTCCATAGATGTTCATGGCAGCCGGGACCGACGGCTTAACGTGCTCTCCGAGGCACGGAGTAGGCGATAATTGTCAATCAATACGCACATAATTTCGAAAAGTCATATAACTTCCGAAAGTCAGAGGTGCGCGACATGGGTTCGAACCCGAGACCCTCTGCATTGCAGTCTGTTGGTCTCCCCACTGAACTATCCCTGCTGTTAAAATACAAATTTCACAATTTTATATAATAACAAAATTCACATAGTAAGTAGACACCGTTTCCTACGAAGGGACCAAGGACAGTTTATTAACAGAGTTGACATAATCCTATTATATTAAAATTCTTATGTATAAGCTATTACGTCCGTTAAGCCTAGGAATGGTCTTTCAAATTAATCTCGACTATTTAATTTTCAGAACAGACGCTGTTGCGATATTCTCATTAATTAATATCACAACGCGAACATCGTGACCACGCCCCGTCAGAGCTGCTGTATCTCGAGATTAATGTAATCTGTTATAATTAGCGCTCAGAGATTGCGCCCTACCTCTGTTTAATTGATTAATTTACTATGAAAGAGACGAAACGTTTGACTATTAACCATGGCTCAGTTATGTGATGATATTTATCAACAGATTCTTAAAACAGGCTTTGACTTGGAAATAAAAGTGTTTTAAAAATAATAGCAAAGAGAGCATGCATTATTTAAGTTACATTACATTTATTAAAAGCATTATCTTATATAATTAGCATAATGCTATTTACAACCTTTACCCAACAAATTACCAACGTAAATTCAGTAAAATCACACATTAAAACTATGACGGCAATAAGTGTTACCTAAATGAGTAAGTGTTTTTGAATTCATTTCACAGCCCATAAGCAGAAATAGCATTGTGGAGAATAAAACCGCACCGATTAGCATACAACCTTTGGTTTCCTGTAATCATGCATAAAAAAATATCAATGTATCACTCTGACGATAGCGGTATTGATATCCATATTGCTTTGGAAGATGTGCGAAATCGATCAAACGGACTTCATTTAAAAAAGCCAACATTATTTATTCTGGCAATCGATAATAGGACGCGGAAGAAACTAAATAATTCTAAATTAATTATAAAACAATTTGAGGCAACTGACAACAAAACCAGCCAAAATAAATTCAGAATTATTTATGCCCATATTATTTTGTTTTATATACAAAAGGGACAGAAGTTGACTCCCTGTAAAACACCCTTTATTCTTGCATCGTAATTTTCGGCTCCCGAAATATAAACTCGAAACAAATTAATGTTAAAACAAATTTCAATTGAACCCATTACTTTGAACTTTGCAACTTTGTTATTTAATGTCAAATTTTGTTACGACCAAACTTTAACAATGAGGCCCGCTTGATATTTTCTTTTTAACATGATATATTGTCGTTCGGTTTATTCATGTGTTTAATTATGATATTCAGGTGAATAATTTTTATCAATTTCTTTTAAAGAAACTTAATATGATTTGTCTCAAATCTCATATTTATTTTTAGTATAGCAATCGTGTACACGTGTAGGTGCATATAAACACTATGTGTAGTTTTCTGTATAGTAACAATGACTTTATTTACATGTGCATTTATTACAATAATTTACTACCTCAACTACTCTTTGTTGTACGATCTCTTTCATATTTATAACTACGAATAGTTTAATATATACTTAGCAATAAATGGTAAACTATTAAACTTTACTAATTTTAAGCTAATTAAATTATTAAAACTATCAAATCTATTTGTTTTTAAGTTTACACTTTCCCCGACGTTTCGGTTGCTTTTCAGCAGCCATGGTCACGGGGAATAGTATAGTGTGTAACAGTATCTAAATTATGTACTTAATAGAGTGTTAAATAAACAAATAAATGGTAAATTTTATTTAACGATTTCGTTAACGACATTCCACAGTTTCATTTTCATTCGGATTGTTTTATGTATGCAGATGATCTTAAATTTTCTAGGATTATTCAATTAAGTGATGACGCTACATCGCTTCAGAGAGATGTTGATGCGCTTGTCCAATGGTGTAGGGATAATGAAATGGGCTTAAATGTTAATAAATGCTACCACGTAAAATACTCGAGAAAGAAATATCTGTTATCGTCTGTTTACAGAATGGGCTCAACAGTTATCCAAAAGGTGAATCAAATTAGAGATGAGAGGGGTTACATACGACAAAACGTTAACATTTGTTCCTCATATCGAAAACGTTACCAAATAAGCTTCGAAAATTTTAGGCTTTGTTATTAGGAACGTTGCTGGATTCAAGCGAAGCAATACCAAAATACTGTTATACAACTGTACGGTGCGTAGTGTCTTGGAAGACTGTGGCACAGTCACATGCCACCCATAATTTTAGGCTATAGCGTATTCAAAAAAGATTTTTGTGGCATCTAGCTTATTCATCAGGAATAGCTAAAGAGAAACGTTCATATGAAGCTAGAGTTTCTCACTTTAAAATGAACACTTTTACCTGGAAAAATGTAGAAGTATCTCCGACTAAATTTGAGTAACCAAACCGCGGTCGTTACTGCTTATGGTATGGTTATGTAGATTCAATTCTTCGGTGTGGAGTCATATTTTGGGGGAATTGCAGTGAAAAATCCAATATTTTTAAGGCACAGACAAGATGCATCAGATCCATATACAACATACAAATAACAGATAGCTGCAAACCACATTTTATTAAACTTAAAATACTAACCCTTCCGTGTCTTTACATTTACGAAACCGCGATTTTAGGGAACAAAAATATGGTTACTCAATAAAAAATCTGAGCAGCAGTCAAAAATTTTGAGACAGTAATACAGATATGCGTTATGTTTAAGATCCTCAAAAAACGCTCTTATGCATAAAAGTGTACTATGCATGACACCGAAAATATATAATAAGCTGCCAAATCATATTAAAAGTGCCGACTTAGTTGTTTTTATTAAAGTTTGTTGAACTTTTATTGTTAAGCCATGCATGCTGTGCTTACCTATAAAAGATTGTCACACTCGGTCTAAGTCTGTTTACCTTGAGTATTTTGAAATTGTATATGTGTGAGCAATTGTTGGCTGCTACAAAATAAAATAATAAATGTATAAATATACTTCTGAGTCGGTTTAGTATCAATAATTAATTAGATAAGAAAATAAAATATGGAGCACAATTTATTGTAATTTATCTTAAGTATGTAATAACTAAAAATAGTACACCCTGTATAAGATTTATGCAAAGATAATCTGACGATAAATATTTAAATTTAGAAACTAGTTTAAACTTATAAATATCTTTTAAAGAGATTTGCATAATTTATATTATATTATGATATTGATAAAATTGAATTCGTAGTAATACTAGCACAAAAGTGGTAAAGTGAAGAGATTAAAACTATGGTGTAAAGCTGCAGCCACAATAGTTTAACTTGTATACCTACATATACAAGGAATAACTTTATAGACATGGGTCTTGTAAATATGTATATACATATTTTATCTCTTTTAGTTGACTACGCATATTTAGGCTAACACACCAAGCCTAACAGCTTATCCAATTAAAACTACTGACATCTAAAATCGTCACAGAGAAAGGTAGTCCACTTCCAAGGACATTTTGAGAACTAGCCAAAGAGTTTTCTACTTGTGCAAATAATTAATAAATACATGCGTAAAACCATAAGTACTCATTAATTTCATGGGTCTACGTAAATAATAATTAATCGTCAATATGTATCTGACTGATGGGAATGACCGCTGGATTAAAAATAATACAACAAAGGAAGGTGTCCAGTTTGCAGGCCACCGGACAGGAGTTGTAGCACTTACGTTTCACACGACGGGAAGCCGTTCCAAAGGCTTACACCTACCTTTCTCATTTCTTTATGTTTATCCAATCTTTAACTTCTTTGTTCTAGAAATAGCAAAGCGTGAGTATTATTTATGAAGTGAAAATACATTGTTTTAGACTATAGCTCCCTTTCTGCCCGGAGTATGCCAATGTAAGGAAGATTCTGGAACAGCTTTGTTACTTCCAGAAAATGTTTATTTTACAAGTTAAATACCAAATCTCTTTTAGTCTTCAAGCATTCTAGTAGTACGATTATTTTAATCAATTTCAAATCGACTTAAAGACCATTAGGTCTTTAAGACGGTTTCAATACCTTTTGAATACAAAGTTTACAATGTAATCATTACATTACATTATAAACTTAGTATTCAAAAGGTTGGTTGGATGTTATATAAATGATTCATAATTAAATATAAGAATAAGTGCACAGGTTTGCTTTTCAAAATTTTACTTAACATGGGAAAATAATTTATTATATTTCGGTCCAACATCCAACTAATTCATCAGGTTAAAGTAATCTGGCACTAAGATTTGCACAATCACTGGTCCCACGTACTAGTCTTTGCTGTTCAAATAGAAAACCTTAATAATACCTTGTTTGATTCAAATATTTAACCTAGAATTTCACGATACATCATTGACTCTTGAGTGCCTAGTCGTAAGAATTTGTGTATATGTATGTATATATTCCTAACTTGTCAGTAAATATTTTCATACCATAGAATCCGAAAAAAATAATCATCAAGACAATATAATATGTAAGAATCACTGTCTTGTCAGTTAATATAATTGTGGAATTTCGAATGTGATTCCCAGTTTAGTCGAATAGGTTTTTTTAAAACCACATTTCCAATGCGAGATGAAAGCAATCAGCTCTCGTACAATATAGTTATTTTATTTATAGTATAGTTGCGCCAAAGCTGATTGCTTTCATATATTTGGTTTTGGATTAGTCGCTAAAACTAATATTACAACCGTTTTGCTTCTGCTGATTTTACTGCAAATACGAGTATACCGTCTAAACACAAAACAAACAAAAGATTCAATTAAAACTTTAGTAGACTGAATATTGAAATGCAATCATTAATTTTATTTATTTACTTAGGACAACTTACAAAACATACACTAATACAAAGTTTACAAACATGTTTTACAATGATGTGCTAAGTATTGTTTTACTTACAAGTTGCCACGGCATGGTAAGGGACAGTTTTATCTAAAATATATTTTATTTTTATCTTACTAATATATATTATAAATAACTATTTTTATCAGGAAATCAGAACAGCTAAGAAGGCCTACCAACCAAACACGCAACTCCTGGAAAATGAAGATGGAAATCTTGTCTGAGGTCCTGAAATACAAAAAGTTATGTGGCGCCAATACTTTCAACTTCTTAACTGCCCACCTGTCAACAACCAAACATCTATAAACCTAGACGCTAGCCAAGACATAAAAATGGACGACTAATACGAGGAACCACTAACCTTTGAAGAAGTGCGCAAGGCTGTAATGAGGCTTAAGAATCATAAGTCCCGAGGAATAGATAATATACCAGGTGAATTATGGAAATACGGAGGTGTAGCACTGCAATCACGATTGTACGAAATGATCTATAGAATCTGGTCAGAAGAATATGTTGATATTCTTCTGACCAGATTCTATAGATCATTAGGTTGCTAAAGAGTGGAATGTAGGCATTATTTGCCCAACACACAAAAAAGGGTATAAAAAGAATTCGGCAACTATAGAGGGATTGCGCTACTACCGACAGCATACAAGGTGCTCTCATATGTTCTCCTCGTTCGCCTAGAACCTTACGTAGAGCAAATACTCGGCGGCTATCAGTGCGGCTTTCGCAAAAATCGCAGTACAGTGGACCAAATGTTTCTCCTGAAACAAATCATGGAGAAACGGTGGGAGTTCGCCCAAAGCGTTCATTGTCTGTTTGTGGACTTTACTAAAGCATACGATATTATTTACACATATTATTATATACGTATTAACCTAGAAATACTTTACCGGATTACAAGATCTTTTCGAATACCGGCAAAACTCGTGAGAATAATCAAAGTCGCCACAAGCATACGCAAAATGCGAGTCAGAGTCGGAGCAAAACAGGGAGACGCTCTATCCTATTTAATTTAGCTCTTGAACACTATAAATCGGCAAGTCTTGCTAATAGATGGGAAGATAGAACTTAATTGGAGACACAAAGTTATAGGGTATGCTGATGACCTTGCAATCCTAGGGCAGTGTGAGATGGAAGTTATGAGCATGGGAGAGGTATTGGAAGAAAAAGGCAAGCAAGTGGGTCTCAGAATCAGTCGCAAGAAGACTGAGTATCTCCATATGAAGAGATACAAAGATTATAGAGCAAATAGAAGAGATCTTATAGTCAGAGGCACAACCTATAGAGACGTCAACAAATTTAAGTATCTCGGGTGTACGATCACGGATACAAATCAAAGGGAGGATGAAATAACCATCCGCATCGTCAAAGCGCTAAGGTGTACCGCAGCCCATAAGGTGTTAGTGTCTAAGTTGATAAGCAGAACCACAAAAATTTGCGTCTACAAAACAGTAATTAGGCCGATTTTAATGTACGGATGCGAGACATTGACACTGAAAGAGGAAAATAGACTATTAGTCGCGGAGCGAAAAATATTCCGTAAGATTCTGGGACCGACAAGAGGAGAGTGGGAGTGGCGACAAAGATTTAATAGCGAGATTGAAGATCTAGTGTCTGAGCCGAATATCATCGGGGAAATAAAAGCTACCCGACTTCGCTGGCTCGGACATGTGGAACGAATGATCGAGCTGCCAAAAGAGCATATCTCGGGTGACCCACCGACCGTCGTACGGTGGGTCGCCCAATGTACTGCTGGAAAGACGAACTAGCTAAAGAGAAAAAGATGAATGTGCTCGATTGGTCTGACTTGGCACAAAATAGGAAAGAATGGCGCACTTTAATATCGGAGGCCAAGATCCACTTTAGATCGCTGAGCCAGCGAAGTAAGTAATTAATATATATTCTGGATTAACCGTAAGAACCAGCTCAAACTGGAGTAGCCGGGATAAAACAATCCATCCACCTTATAACCAACAGTCTTGTCTTATGATCCTGTTGTCAATAGGGTTGACAGTCTTTTGAAGAATATTCTGGAGTGTGAAGCAAGACCAGTTCAAACTAGAGCAACCAGGTTAAAGCAGTACATCCATTCTACAGAAAATCGCACCCAATACCGAACAACCGCAACAACCAGAGTCAGTAAAGGTAATATTTTAAACGCTTGCGCTAGACTGGTCGAGTCCTTTGTTGGAGAGTCGGTACGCACGAATTATACGCCTGGAATAACAAATGTATTTAGTCTTAGTAATAAGTTTGTTTACCACTGACTGTGCAAAAAAGAATCATAATAAATATTATAATTATTAATATCCTGTTTTGCTCTACTACGACCACGAATATTTATGGCATAATTATTAACTAAATTATTCAAATGATTAATAAGTACCCATATTTTTTACTTAAATAAAATGCATAATAAATGTGGAAAACCTAATAATAATAATAAATTATGTCTGCAATTGTGTGTGTGTAAACTCCACTGTGCAAAGTCCAACGAACATATTTACTACAGCAAAATCAATGTATTTTATATAATACTAGTGGACCCGACAGACGTTGTCCTGTACACAAGAAAAAAACCAAATCTAAACCATTCTCGAATCCACTTGAACACACACAAAAAAATTTATCAAATCAAATCAAAATAAATTTATTCAAGTTAGGTTACAAGGTAACACTTATGAATGTCAAAGATACACGTAATTTTTTCCTGTGAATTTACATTTACTGCCACGTTCAGCAAAGCAAGGGTGTAGGGCTCATGAGAAGAACGGGCAAGAAACTCATAGCCAGTCTTTTTAATCGCCAATCAAACCATCAAAATCAGTCCGGCCGTTTAGGAGGAATTTAATTACAAACACACGCACGTAAGATTTATATATATAAAGATATACTTGTATACTATTAATATACACAAAAACAACTTTTTGCAGATATTTAAATATCACCTGTCACTATCACGAACCCAGGAATAAATAATTTGTGAATAAATTACACGACTACCGCATCGTAGTTGGAACAACTACACATATTTGTCTCGGAAGAAATAGACGTATTTGTGGATTACATATTTTGCCCACCAAGAGGCATAGTAGCAAAATAAAGAATAATTAGACGATTCTCGCAATCTGACGCGGAGGACTACAAATACTCAAACACATAATACTTAGACTCAGAGCAGTATTTTGTTAGGTTTGGTCGATTTCTAAACCACCCAAAGAACTACATCACTTAAATGAATATGCGGTTAATAACAATTCTTCAGAAACATATTTTTGACAAACACATTTCATCCTGAAATGAAACAGATTTCAACCTGAAATGAAGAATTCCACAACAATAGTATGTACAAGCCAGTATACATAAAACTAAAACTAGCCAGTAACATTGTATTTTATTAACGCGTTATATACGCGTACAATGTAAACATTTTACACTGTTCCACTCACATTAGTTTGCAAATAATAAGTAAGACAGTAACTAACGGCAGCTGTGCTGAGCTAAAATGAAAAAAGCGGAGCGTAGCGGGTAGCATAATATCCTTCAAAGTTAAAAATATTATCATGGCGTGAGCTACATGAAATAAAAAAAAACTTCTTAGGTTTAATGAGGCACAGATATTTTTATTATAATGTGTACAGCTTGCATATTCATCATCACGTAATTACGTGCGCTGAGAAGTATTTGACGTAGACAAAAGTGGAAAAACAAATAACTTTAAAGAAATCAGTTACTATAACTTAATTTATCATGTTATTGTCTATGGCTCATTAAGAATGCCGACTATTGTAAAAGTTTAATAAATAAATACACATTTCCCTCGCTTCGAACCTAAATATTTTATTAAAACATTAATCATGTCTATTGCCATAAACTAACACACTGAACAACCGCTATTCAAATTGAGGATTAAAAATTGTTAAGCATAAATTATTTCATACTATATTGTCTTACGTTTACGCGAAGGAAAACATCGTGAGGAAACCTGCATATCTGAGAGTACTCCATAATGTTCTCGAAGATATGTGAAGTCTGCCAACCCGCACTAGGCCAGCGTGGTGGACTATGGCCTGACCCTTCTCACAGTGAGAAGAGGCCCGTGCCCAGCAGTGGGACAGTTTAATACAGGGCTGATATTATATATAATATTATATTACGCGAATGTTATACATTCAAATTAAACAAATTTAATAAATAAACAATGCGATAAAATCCTTATAAATTTGTTTAATTTCAATGTTATTTTATATTATAATAGTGCGTACTATATTTATAAAGAGCTTTTTAGGCCATTGGTATTGTAGTCAAAAGCATTGGTCCTATTTGACCAGAATTCTTAGAATAAATGCAGAGCAAAACCTTATAAGACCGGTAAACTATTAAATTACTTCAGTGATTTTAACGTTAACTAAAGTATAGACAACACAGAAAATAAAACAATAGTTTCTATTTACGCATCTCATCTCTGTTTTCTTGTATACTAAGTCTTACATCTAGCAACTGATATTACAATATCACAAAAGCGGCGCAAAACATTCCGCATTCAATTCCACACAGTACATCACGTTTATTGTGACGTATATACAAATAAGGTTTTTGTCCGCGCTCGCCAAGCAAAAAGTTTACACGCAACGAGTTAGGCTGGCGTTAAAAGCTGTTCACGGATGTTGGACCTACTGTTACGATATCAACATATAATTTATTAAACGCTAAATGTACTCCTTGACGATATTAATTAAATTTACGACATTAATTTAAATAATCAAATTCAGTATGTTTGTTATTGGAACAGGGATTCATTTTCATTAAATCTTGTTGCTTCATGCACATGGAAATGCTGCTTTAATAAATACATCGTTACTTATTAAACTCTAAGGTTAAAATCCTCCCTGTAATAACTTTTCTGAGAAATATTTTTTTTTTTTTTTTTTGCATATGTGTAATGCATATGAATAAAAGAACTTATTACACATTTTGATAATCTTTTGCCGCAAATAGATAAAAACAGACGAATTAAACTTTAATCATAAAGAAGTTCTTGCGATAGGATATACAATCACGATTGCGTTACAAAACATTAAATTATGAATATAATTGTTGTTCATCCAAACTCCTTTTGTTTTCGGTCAGGAGTATAATTGCACAAAGTGCAAATTTGATAGAACAATCGTTAAAATATTATATTTTGAAATAATTGTTACAACAATATACAATCACCTCACAAATCGTTGCAAACTAGACATTTACAATAACTTACAGAACTGACATCATTTCAAGACTGATTTTCATTTCCTGAGCGTTTCACATTGGCGTTAATTCCCTTCTGAAACGGCGGCCAGATTGCAAAGTTTTAATTGCAAACTCTTAATGAGATAGGCTCGGCCTCGAAATAGTCCAATGTCGCATATCTGTACCAGTACTAGTCTGCGCATAATGCATTGCGGCGAATAATTGCTTCCATACCGTCTGCAGATAAAATTGATACTAATTAAATGGGTACGAAGTATGCATTTTGAATACTAAGTTAATTGGGAGTGAATAATTGAGGTGTAAAGAGGAAAAATGATTTTATAAGATGATTAATAAATGTACGCATTCGTTGCTGGGATTTACTAAATGGTTTGAAATGTTGCCTTGTGATTGTATGAACGTATCGTACTTACAAAGTATTAGCAGAAAGTTTTACTTGTAATATATATTTACACATTTTCTTTCCTTTTTAAAGGCTACTTTGCACTATGCAATAGTATATCCCTAGTGCGAGAGTAATATTTTCTTAAAATAGGAAAAGACACAGGAATGATCCAAGTGCGGGAGTGCTCTAAAAAAGCAAAAAGATAAGGGAAAATAGAATATAGATATTGATACTCGCGTTCACGCGATGACCACTTAATGTAATGTCATACTTTTTTCTCAAGATGTTGAAACTGGTCTTTTGAGATCACACATAAACCAAGACGACCAATAATTTAACAGAAATAAAAAAGTTACGGATGATATAATAACTTAGACCACCCACGATTCGGCACGTGTAATGGCTGGCACCCGTTTTAGTATTTAGTAACTTTGATTTAAATTGTCTCGGTAATGAAATAGTGAAATAAACTGAAACAAACTTACTTATCTATTTATAATGCTAGCCTTTATTAATCGGAAAACGAGAGCTATTACCCAAACTCAATGCCGACCGTTCGATAGGTCGATGATAAAGGGCAAAGTACACGTGTTTCTTTACGTACCGGCCTCCATGGCGCAGCGGTAGTGAATGCGACTGCTGTTCATGAGGTCTCGAGTTAGAATCCCAGGTCGGGCCAACAAAAAGTTTATAGGTTTTTCTGTGAAGAAAGCTCAATAGCAGCCCGGAGTTAGGAAATGGGCGGTGTTCTAACAACGCCCATTTCCTAACTCCGGGCTGCTATAAACAATGATTAGAACATTTCTATTCGTATTTAATTACGTGCTCAATGCATTTTAACCCACTTGTTTAGTACATGGCAATAACTCGACATTCGTTACGCGTTCAATTTAAAGTCCCATCCAAGGCTCTAAATAGTTCAGCACAACGTACATATATCATATTAGATAATAATATATTATCTTTTAAACACAATCAAAGCGCTCAATGCGTGCAATAAACAGTAAAACTGTTACGCATGCCTCGCGCTATTCATATTCAACTGCAATACTTTATAGTATTATATTTTGTCCCACATATAGTCTCTCCCTTTCTTTCCCTCTCAAACTTTAGTTGTTCCCTTTAGTAATGATACACATAAATATTCCATTTACTGCGCAACGTTAATGACTACACATTACTAGGTATGAAAACACGACTAACTGTCCAAGAGATATTTACTGTGCAGAGATAATATTTATACCCCCAATTCTATTTTGCGAACACACACAACACGTTTACTCACTCTGTCCTGTATCTACAATAGTATTGCACCGGTCTAGACCAATTCTAAGATATAAATGGAGGACTGTAAGCTTAGTGGCCCGAAACACAGGCTCGTTCTAGTTTAGACTACAGCTTTGCATATTGCGTTACGATCTGTGCAATTGTTTGGTGGGTGCGTAATATAAGTTCTAGGTAAATTATTGTACTCTCGAGTCTCAACAAATTGTTTCTTTATTGATGATAACAAAAGTAACCAACTTTTAAATTGAACTATTTCTTATGTATATCAGGCGCTCTTGAAGTTTCAACTTTTTATTGACATATCGACGTATCGACATTCCAACAAATGGAACGATTTATACTGATATTTTTCCAACGTTTTGACTGCTTTTTAGCAGCCACGGTCACGAGGAGACTAAGAGGTATGCGTTACAAACTATATACAAACTAAATACAAAATTATTTCAAAGTACTCAAACATTGTTTAATTATTCATGTTTATATTCACGCAGAATGAAGTCTCGTATTTTGCTATTTGCTGTGTTTGAGACAAAACCTTGAGATTTCGTAAATGAAATACTGGATTACAAGCTGGTAGTAGATTCCAATCATCTTCTCTATTGATATTAAGATATTTTTTCATTTCAATTGCATATCGCCAAATCGAAATATCGTCATATCGTCCGATATCGACATACCTATGTACATAATATATAAGTATGTATACAGTGTTTAGAAACAAATTGTTAAACAATACGTACGGCAGACTCAATTTCATACCTTCTTTTCTCTTTTCTGAGGTCAATAAACTTGTTTATTTTTTTAGTTTATTGGTTAGTCTATACTGAATATCTGTGGCCCAGGGCGTTACTTAGAGAGACACAAACGGTTAGACAATCTAGCGTAAAAAAAGTAAAGGGCATTCTATGTAACTTTATATTTACATCTGCAGCTGAAGACTTATCTTCGTTTAAAAATCACAAACTACAGTTATTTTTTTGCAATCAATAGACTGTGTATCTATCTATCGTCTCTTTGGGTAGATATTTTAAAATATTACATTTGCCTGAGCTTAGATTAAAAAAAATACTAATAGAGTCACCAAAGAATCTATCAGTAGATATAAAAACTATTTTACGTATATTATTACAATTATAACAAGCAGAATTTTAGGCAAGATTTAGGTCTGAAAAGCATTATCATCCGTATAAACAACTTGCGGAATATTTTCAAGCCTAAATCTGAAAGCCATATTTCTTTTGGGAGTCGAACTTCCAAGCTCAAACCTATAGGTAGTACATACGTGTGCAAATTAAAAATAAAAAAAAATTGTTCACGTGAAGCTTCAGTCGTTGCTAACGTATTGATTTTAATTTGCGTCCTGTGGGATCTCTGTTAGTTTTACATTTACCTTCACCAGCATCGCAGACAGACGGCTGATAAATTAATGATAGGTATGCAACACGTACTGAGGTAAATGTTTGTTTTTGTGCCAACACTCCCGTTCTATAGGTATAGTCTGCTTTTCATAGTATTTAACTAATGTAAATATTGTGATGTTATTTGAATATAAGTTTAAATGTATTTGTCAATGATTGAGGTTTATCAACGGTTACAATTTGTGGTAATAGCCGGTTGGTTTCGTTATCATTGTGTAGTCTAAATTCAAGCTCAGTGATCTTTGTATTCTTTCTTTAATGTGTAAATTTTTTTTGTAGTGCATTTAGTTGTCAAATGTTATAAAAAATAATACTTCCAGTTCCTATTTCGCTGATTTATGCATGTAAATATATTACTTTTATATCTATGGATTTGACAGACATACTAGATACTCGTAAGTAAATTTGGTTAATATTTACCAATAATTTAATATTTCTTGTTTATTTATCTAGATAAATAAATAAGAGTAATCTTCTCTTGCGTAGTTTAAGTTATTTAATATTTATACGAGAATATAATTCATCGATTGGCCCACAAAATACATATTTAGCACCATCTATTTTGGTAGTTCCTTTTTAATACTGGATGGATCTACTGCCGTAAATCAAGCATAGTACTATTACTGAGAATTTGCTAACAGTAAAACCCAATAACACTTTGTCAGACTATCCAATCAAACTCGAGATCCACGGTGCGCGAGTCCGACTTGCACTTGACCGGTTTTCCAATTCCACATATAAAATTAGTAATATGTGTACGTAAGGACACTTTTACATTTCTTTAGTTAAAAATAATACGCATGTTTATTGATTTAAGAATTTACGGACAGCAGCTTGTTAAAAAAGTTTTGATGTCAAAATATTACGGAGGCGAAGTATGTACGTGTGAAGGAGTATTTTAATTTATACATTAGTTATTTCAGTAATCAATCAGATAAAAAATAAACAAGGAGTGGTGTAACCACGTAAGAAAACCTGATTGTTTTATTTAGGTAACTAAATTGATGTTTATAAGACGCCGTCGTACCGGCTAATAACTGCTGGACGCCAGATTTACAGTTATGTGAGTACGAGCTGTCCGACCGACTTGAGAAATGACATTCTCATGTTACACGAGCATAATGTTGCGAGATATAGATAATATGTATATAAATATTAAAACTAATCCTGTTCATTATTTTGGAATCTTATATATAATAATATCAGCCCTGGATTAGTTTGTTCCAGTACTAGGCACGGGCCTCTTCTCGGTGTGAGAAGCGTTAGACTATAATCCTCCACGCTGGCCCAGTGCGTGTTGGCAGACTTCACATATCTTTAAGAACATTATTGAGACCTCTGAGATAATATGCAGATTCCCTCACGATATTTTCCTTTACCGTTAAAGCATCTTATTTTACCTTTTTTGCTCACTATTAAATAGAAATATTATTGCATATTGCAATATGGCATTCAAACAACCGAGTTCAAAATAACTGATTATGATTCAATCCACATTCCATTACTTGGTACATAGATATTGTTGGGCTTCCGCCAAATACTACCTGTTCACTGCATACAAACGTATTTTTAACAAATTATTATAAAGGACGTTTTGAAAATAGAACTATCAATTGTACAATGAATTTCAAGCTATAAGTCCGTAGGCTATATAACTGATCTTTGCTTAGCAGACAGCGTCTGAATCGGTCAATCATCCTCCAATTAAATCGCCGAATACCACGAATATCTATTTATTACTAAATAGATATTGCCCACGGCTTCGCTCGCGTAAATGTAGGTTAAATTAGGTTTAGTTCTCTCCTCAAACACGGGATTTACCGCCACGACCGTGGCGTGCCCGATAACTGTTACTTTTTATTTTTTAAGTAACATTCCTCGAACGCTTAGGATTGACTTAACCTCATTTAACCTACATTTACGCGAGATAGATATTGAGGCTGGAAAGGCGGCATGGCGCCCTCACCTTCCGGCTGACACAGGTAATGACTGATCACGGTTGCTTTGGCCAGTTCCTGTGTAGTATAGGCCGGAAAGAGACGCCCGGTTGTCATCACTGTGGCGACTGCCGCAACATTGTTGTGGACACAGCGCTGCACACTTTGGCGGATTGCTCTACCTGGGCATCGCAGCGCCGTGAGTTGATCGCAGCAGTCGAATTGGATGTCCTCGCTCCTGGCCCTAGTTCAGTCTATGGTCTGAAGTGAGAGGCCGTGCACTCTTCCACTCCGTCGCCTCCTTCTGTGAGGAAGTTATTTCTATCAAGGAGGCGGTGGAGTGGAAGAGTGAGCGCTTGAACCCTCTCTCCAACTGCAGAACCGGGCGCCGGAGAGCGCGAGACGACTTCCAGCCACCCTGGGGATGGTGGGCTTCGTGAGACTACCTGCCATCCGTTCAGCACCAGGTCCGAGAGGCGGCGTGCGTGTTCCCACGCGCGCCTCTGTGTTGTGAGTCCGTCCTCCTTCAAGGGGACAGTAGGGTTAAGTGACCAAAATGTAGGTCTTTTCATATAATGGCCTGCCATTTCATACGGTGGGCCGAAACCTCGGCGGGCTTACTTTCACATTTATTATAATAGTTAGGATTCAGTAATTACCAATACATTTCAGTAATTTCGTATTTACATCAGTATACGAAAATAACTCTAAAAACAAGTTAACTGCCAAGATAAACAAAGCCTCTTGCCGTAGACTTTGAATCTACTCAATCTTATTTTGTAGCAGTTTGCGGTACCTACCTACTTAAGTATATAAACGAAATATTTAATTCTCACTCTTTGAACCACTTGACAAATAAATAATTACTAAATATTCCTCGAGCAGCGATAGCTCAGTGGGGAGACCAACAGACTGCAATGCAGGGGGTCTCGGGTTAGAACCCACGTCGCGCACCTCTGACTTTCGGAAGTTATATGACTTTTCGAAATTATGTGCGTATTGATTGACAATTATCGCCTGCTCCGTGCCTCGGGGAGCACGTTAAGCCGTCGGTCCCGACTGCCATGAACATCTACGGCAGTCGTTATTGGGGAAGTCGACACAAAAGATCCAACTGGATCGAAGTGTCGCCGGTCTGTACTGACTGGCCCCCACACTAGGTTAGATAAGAGAATATTTCTTGAATCATTAAGATAATTGCTATTTGCGTAATATTATCGTTGTGTACAATTACATCCGAATTATATTCAAACTAACGACCCGCGCCAGCTTCGCAGGGGTAGTATAAAACCTTTTCAAATTATACACCTAAACCTCTCTCACGAATCACTCTGTCTATTGGTGAAAACTGCATGAAAAGCCGATTAGAAGTTTTGAGTTTATCGCGAACAGACAAACGCGGCGAGGGACTTTATTTTATAATATGTATTATATTCAAATATATCGACAACACACTATGCTTCAGTACGTTCGCTACGTCCTTACACAGTAGGTATCGCATTGATTACACCTGTATTCGAAAATAATTTTAATGCGTACGTATGTCACTCGAAAATATATAAGCCCTGTTGATTCTGACCACATTTGGGCAGAAAGGTTTTGAAGTGATGGCCATGCTTCGAAAGATGCAGAAAGGGTAGACTACCCAAAAGGTGGACTGACCTAGTAAGGGTTGTGAAAAGCGGTTAAAAGCAGGCGGCCAAACTCGTTCTGTGTGAAAAACATTGAGGGATGCCTATATCCAGTGGCCGTCTTTAGGCTGAGATGATGATATCAATTACATAATTTGCCGCCTTTTATATGTGCCAATGTCATATTGCCCTTAGATAATCTTCAATACACGTGTAAGCAAAAGCTATCGAAAAGATAACTAACATATAAACATACGAGTACAATATGTATTACTAGCTATGCTCGCGGTTTCACACGCGTTTAAGGTTACTGCGGCGCCACCGTGGGTCGTAGCGTAATGTTATATAGCCTTCCAAAATAAATAGGCTAACCAACAAAGGAATTATTCAATTCGAACCAGTAGTTCCTGAGAGTATCGCGTTCAACCAAACAAATAAACAAACAAACTCTTCAGCTTTATAATATTAGTATAGATTTATCAGCCTGGTATAATCGTAATTAGCTGGTAACAAACAAATACATATAATAACACGTATCTATTTGCCATTTTGTAAATTGAAAAATAGTTTCTACTCCATTACTCGCCATACGATAAGAGGGTTATAATGTTGATATTTGTTTACAGCATTGTTCAGAAAATTTGGCAATCCATTGGTAGCCTCGAGAATCGTATATAGGCACTTTTGTGAATGATGAAATCTAGACGCCTGGTAAAACCTATATTAGGAGAGGTACATTACTAGTCAGCGTAAAAAGTACCTTCTAACCTAAAAAGCGCGACTAGTGTCTGATGTTTTGGAGATTATAACTAGTAGGTATAGATAACAACAAGTCGCTCACCACATCATCTTTAGAATATACATATAAGTTATTAAAAATAAAAATAAGTAATTGTTTATTTTAGTCCAAATAAAACATAGGTATAATTATAGAAAACGCTTGATTGAACAATATAGTATCTACGTGCACAACAGAAATCAGTCACAATTTAAGATCAATCTTCTAAAAAACGACTTCAGAAATAATATAATATATTTTTCAAATGCGTTGAGTTCAAATTAGTACATAGATCGTAGTAAATTATCATTAGGATTAGTACTAAGGTGTAAAATGTTCTCTACTTAGACTAGATTTTACACCTTTATGCCGATTAAACATAATCGAAGGTTACGCGTGCTACAGATATAACATAAGCACGACTTTGATATCATTTCGAAAATTATCAATGTTTCATATACCAAGAAAGATCATATAAATTAGATATATCTTGAATGCTTTTGGCCTGTAAGTTAATAGTTTATCGTTTTAGTTATATTGAGTCATATATTATTTAATGTATAAACAGTGATATCAGAATTATACATACAATAATAAATCACGACTGAACAATTTAGACAATCAAACGATTAGATGCTACTACCGAATAAGTATATTCATAAAAACGTTTTAGGTGATAAATATACAAAATACAACAAATACAAAAAATAAAGCATCAAGGAAAATAATGAGTAGAGAGAGTTATTTATTATAAATATTATATAAATAATTAGTTAATTTATAGAAAGTTGGAATAGAAAATACGCCGTGCGGGGAACACTCAACGCGGGACAACTATCTGTGGCTCAGAAATATTTGATGAACCGTGATAGGGTCGAAGCCACAACATTCGCAGTGGCAATGACGAAGCGCCTACTTAAATCATAACACCATCCATACAGTCAAAACGAGATGGGTATAAAAACCCAGTACTCAACCTCTTTGTCTTCATGTGACCATTTTTTATTTCATCATCTTTATGTAATGTCCCACTGCTGGGCGAAAGCCTCTCTCTTGGATTTCCAAATCACTCTATTGGTGGCTATCCCATTATGACCTTATGACCATGTGACTCCTTTATCTCGGGGGTCTTTTGACCCACAGAGGCCATATTCAAACTTGACCGAGGGATGACCCCAAGGTGTCACATGCACACCAAGTTACAAGTCAATCGGTCCAGTGGTTCCGGAGCTACAGCAAACTGTCACTAACAGACAGACACACAGACCCACATAGTGTTTTCATTAATCTCTTTGAAGAAGACTCAGAGGTTATTAAAGCTCGTACGAAGATAATCATAAGATGATAATTTAAACCAGCTGCCATCCATGCAATTTCTGTATTATTAAAATTGTATATAATTTGGTGGTTTGGTTGGTAAAATGCTAAATATGAAATAATAATTCAAATCATCGTTCCATTTCAAAATCATTGATTATATACCATTATATCTTACGTCGTATTTAGTCGAATAAAACCAACATAGCATAATGAGAACAACGTCAGAATCGCAGGAAAATAAAAACAAACAATGCGTGTTAATGAAAGTCTGATTCCACATGAAAGAAAGAGTGGAAAGCAATCTCAACGAGACGCATTCGAAATTCATAAGTCAGTAATAGTCCTCTCTCATTCCAGGCTGTCGACGGCCATAGACAAAAGCCTCCCCAACCAACCTGAGCCTTGTCCAAACACCAAGGTTTCGTTCAAATATTTGTCTAATTATAAACGGGACGTAGTTCCAGCTACGATGTTAGATTTTACTTTATTTATGAATTTATTGAATGTATTAGAGCTTGTTAATGCTTGTGTTATCTTTAAATATTGTTAAAAGTAAAAAGTCTATGGATATACGTGTAAAATTAATCTAATATTAAGTACAACTAAAGGAACTACTAAATATTTGCGCCGTATCAATTGTAATAGCTACGAGTATATAAACACATTGTCTGCCATTTAGCAGACACAAAAGAAAATGTAATGTGGTCAGTTATGACCGTCATGGCGATCAATGCAGTAAGATACATCATACGTAATTATGCATATCGTAATATCATCACGTACATATTCCTTTATCTTTTAATCAATATCTCCCTTTAGGTATTGTGTTGTGGTAAATCAATACTAGAAATATTCATATAAAAGAACTAACTGACCCGGCAAACGTTGTTTTGCCATATAAATTCATTCGATAAAGGCACCCTAATCACCTAGCGAGCCGTATGACTTATACTTTACGACCTATTCTCATACCTACTAAATATATGTACATTAAAATTTCATAAACATCGGTTGAACCGTTTCGGAGAATTGCGGCACAAACACCGTGACACGAGATTTTTATATATTATATAGATTACTGGCTCAAATCAGAAGCAGCCTAAGAGTTCCCTTGCAGAAGTTTATATTCTCTTGAAGAGATTATTTGGTGGAGAAGAAGAAAAGAGATTATTTGGACCTTATGGAAGATCACAACCAAATAATCTTAAGCTGTTCTTGTGGAAGAATTCCAAAACTTCTATAAGTGCGTCTACATTGAAGGCAACAATAACATTTTTGTCTTTTGCTCTGTCTGAGTAGCGAATCCTTTTTGGTTGGTGAGGTGAATACATTCAGTTTTAAAGGCGTCAATAGACAATCATTAAAGTCTTTGGTAGCACGTGGCCAAACCTGTCCCATTGTATATTACTATATTACCATCTTAGTATGAAGTACAGGCCTAAACAGAGATGGCGGGACGATTTGAATGCCTATGAAAGGGACTAGGGGTTATATACGAATAAAGTGATTTGGAAGTCTAAAAGAGTGACTTTTACCCAGTAGTGGGACACACCACGGGACATACCAAAAAGCCAATGTAAAGAAAGTGTTAAAATATAAAAGTAGTGAATAAAGCCATACTTAACAATTATAAATTTTTATTTATCTATCTAGTTTACATTTTCATACAATCCATCTCTTCTTGATCAATAGAGATGGATTGAATTAAATATAGTTGAGCACAAATTTTATACTTTTATGAATAACGCAATACTTGTACAGTCATTAAAATTTCTAATTGAAGGCACACATTCTAATATTATATCAGTATTAATCACACAAAACATTAAAATACTTGATACAAAATATGTCAGCACCATTATTTTCTACACTTTTATAAACACCAACTCCATAGGAAATTGCTTTATGTATAAATCCAACTAAAAACTGTTATATAATTAATAACAATGAAAATATGTCAACAAGCTTTATCACTTATAAAAACATTATGTTTTCTTCTTCTTTAGGTTTTTAGATTCGTTTGTCTTCATGAGACTTATCAAAATGATAGTTACTTTCATAGCTACGTACAAAATCGCAAGTATAACGAAGACTATAAAAGCATAAACATCTAACATGCTGTAGGCAATCCAGCTAAGCCCTATCGCCGGATTCTTCAAATAGTCTGCTCCACGATTCCTTATAACATACTCAATCCAAAACATTGCTGTGTCTAATGCACTCATTGGCCTATCTTTAAACCTCGCTGACATAAGTTCAGCCGTTTGCTTATAGGAATCATCTGTAAGCACTTCGTTTAAAACTTTATTTAACGTTTCTTCATTGATGTCACGATATTCTAGAATTTTCGCGATGCCCAGGTGCTGGGCTTGCAACAAGTTGTTGTACTGATCCGCGTAGATTGGAACACCAACAATAGGAACTCCGTAGAAGATAGCTTCTTGTGTGCCTATCAAGCCTCCGTGGGATATGAATACTTTTACATTTGGATGTGCTGCAACAAATAAACTTAATAAAGATAATGATAGAAGGCGAATTCGTTAAAGAATCTTGCTTAAGTATTGGTTAATTGGACTGTCTGATATCGGCTCACATCGGCAATATTATATTGAATATTTATGTATATTAAGTAGTCCTAACGCCTATGTATATGATAAATAATCAATCCAGATTCCCTTTAAAATTGGTACGTGGGACCAAAGTTAAAAACCATTTTTTCATCGCAAAGTAAGACTTGTGAACGTCAAAGGGGTTAGAAAGTTTATAAACTAAGGTTACTGATTACGATCATCGTTTACCACTATAGTGGAGGGAAAAAAACATATATGTATAATGGCAACTATATTCTAACAATGTTAAATATTCAAAACTCTAAGCGAGCGCAAAAGCCATGAATGACATCATGTAGAAACACAGCTAACATGTAATAAAAGATAATTTGTTTTCACTTTGCAGTGCATTAGTTAAGATGACCAGGCAGTTATATAACACTTTGTGTGTTTTGTGTAGTAATGACAGTTCTTTAAAACAGCAAACCGCTTAGATAATACAATACCGATGCTACTGTTTAAGCCCATATCGATAAATACAAATTGAGTATAATATAGAATCGTATGCCTCTCAATTTTCTGGCATAGTAATAACTGACATGCTTCTTATAATAATGACCGGAGATTATTGCTGCTTTGTGATTTTTAGATGATACGTGTGCGACATCAAAATTGCTTTTCAGCTACTCCTAATCTAACTTCTTCTCATATTATAATGTGAGAAGAGGTAATATATGTACAAGTCTTCACAATCCTTGGCTTAAACTGGACTCCAGCCAAATAACTTCTATATTATCTAATGTTAAAGTATTTAAACTGTTATTAGACAGATTAGTAACATGTGACAACAATGTCAACATCGTTGGCCGGTTTCATTGCTTGTGAGCGTATCAACACTATCGTGATTGTCGTGATATGGCGTACGATATACCATAGCATTTTAATACCTAGCTTAAAGATAATCTTACAAATACAATATCTTTCTAATAGTCAAACAAATCGAAATATTTGAAACGTTGACGAATATTCGAATGCATTAAATTTTGATATTGAATATTTTACGTTTACGCTATTCTATTATTCACATGGTGTAGGGCGTAGTATTTAGAATGTACTAGTAAAACGAGCAGGATGATAAGCTGTAAGGGTAAAGAAATATAACGGAAGATCTAAACAATCATCAAAACACGATCGACGAATGCAGTAATTTTTCAAATGTTGCATTATGATATTATATTGAATTAAATTCAATAACAACGGTTAACATTCGGATGCGCCGTCATACAAATTTTAATATTAAAATTTTATTTTTTCTTTGCTCATTACTATATGAATTTCTACTTTTACTACGTACGTAATAAGTTAGTAAGTTACTTACACAGAATCTCCTTTTGAGGCAACCATTCTCTTATAATAAGATTGTCTGGTTTATTCTGCAAGTTGTCGTCCTCCCATTTCCACAGCACCGTCTGTTTGAGTTTCCTAAATACATTGAGTACTGCATTCTTTTTCTCTTCTGGCAACTCTGAACTGCGCACGTTCGAACCAAAGTTCATATAAACAGCTCCATGTTTCGCATTGTCCAAAATTTTTTGGAGGTCCTGGAAAATAACATACACTGCGTTAAAAGAAATGATTTGAACATAATGAGCAACGCTATAAAATGGTATCTGGTTTAATATTCCTTTATTAATTGAAATAATTATGATTTCAATTAATAAAGGAATATTTGTGAGGTAGAAACGATTTCTTGACAACATGGTATCTGGCACGTACTACTATAATAGTAGTAAGTATATACTGGGGCAATGTCGCACTTTCTCGTAGTCTTAAGACACAGCAAATTCCATGATCAAAGTCCCCGGACGTACCGGACGTCCTTCGACTTTGATCGTGGAATGTTCTGTGAACCAGTCTTTTAGAATTGACACTCCATTTATTTCGAAAGAAAGTATCAATATAAAATTAATAGTAGTAAAAATCGGTATTGATTTAATACTAGGAATCCACCACTATGCGAGCATTTTTCAAATGCCTATATTATCAAGTATTTCAAGCTTTATAATTATTTATTTTATACATTATATCTAATTCCCAAACATATTATTATTTATTTTTAGCCTGTATCGTCCCACTCTAGGGAAAAGGCTTTCCTTTGATCTTTACACATAAACATATTTAAAGTAAAATTAAATTCTAGAATTATAACGATAATAAATATCAAATTCATTAAATTACTTAAGATGACATTGCAATAAATAAATTGCAAATTGTAGTAAGCAAGTCTAAAATTATATAACAGTCTTATCAATAATATGAAATGTTACCACTTAGTATCCATTCATTATAGTCGTAATCATTCTCATTATAACATATGATGTACTGTTTCCAACTAGGTATAATGTGTATGTACATACAATCAAATAATTATATGATCTGTTTTTAACCCCCGACGCAAAAACGACGGGGTGTTATAAGTTTGACGTGTCTGTGTGTGTGTGTGTGTGTGTGTGTGTGTGTGTGTGTGTGTGTGTGTGTCTGTCTGTGGCATCGTAGCTCCCGAACAGATGAACCGATTTTAATTTTGTTTTTTTTGTTTGAAAGATGAATTAGTCGGGAGTGTTCTTAGCTACGTTTGATAAAAATCGGTCTAAGATGGCCGCCACCACAAAATGGCGGATTGCATATTTCTTCACAACTCCCTCAATATGGGTATCAAATGAAAGGGCTTGACTAGTAGTATACTATACACTATAATAAATTTCAAATCCAAGATGGCCGCCACCAGAATATTACATATTTCCACAAATTAAAATTGTTCAATATGGGTATCAAATGAATATTGTGTCGGGGGTTTTAAATTTAGTTATCAATAAGCATGTCTTGTGTGTCTAGAATGTAAATACCGAAACAAAACAATACAATTTTGGAAAGATACTGATACTTCCGGTACCGATTAAACTAGCTATGTCTCCGTACACGCTCGTTGGTCGTAGCGAGATATGAGATAGCCTATAACCTTCCTCAATCAATCTATATAAAAAAAAACTCGTGTCACAGTGTTTGTGGTCGCACTCCTCCGAAACGGCTCGACCGATTTTTATGAAATTTTTAATGTATATTTGGTAGGCATGAGAATAGGTTGAGAAGTAAATTTCATACCGCTAAGAAATAATTTATATGGCGAGACAACGTTTTCCAGGTCAGCTCTACTAGCTGCTATAAAATGCTTAAATATTGTATTCAAACGTTCAGTTCGTTCAAACGTTCAAATAAATAAACAATCGCTTCAGCCTTATAATATTAGTATAAATAGACCGGACCGATTCCTCAATGAATTACAACAACTTAACTAAAATATTTATTATCAGATAAACACAAATATTTATATGTCATTTGTATGTAAGTGAGTACGCGGTACTTTAAATAGAATACATTATATAAATGAAATGACCATGAGCACATACTTTACATGCCAAGTGAGATGTTTAAATTATTCCATCCTTGTGTAAAAAGAAATATGAAGACGTGATCTGTCCAGATTATTCTTCAAATAATAAAATGGTAAAATATAAATGTAATTTTAAAATTAATTTATTAAAATTTATGGAGGATGCCTGTGTTTTAAGCGAACATCTCGGCACTATCTATATAAGTATGTATGTATATACACTTGACCCTTCCGTGCAAAGGTCAAAACTTATCTTACTTATCAAAATTGCAACACTCCATATGTTTGAAGAGCCACAGTTTCTATCTATACATCTATACATGGCAAGAATTGTGTAACCTTTACTATTACATACGTCTTCTTATCTATGATGTCCTTCCTTTCTAATCGTATCGTTTCGCAAAGGCGTTTAAAAATTTGCCGCCTTACTGACGACTAGAAATATTTCTTAACTAGCATCAAACGTCACATTGCATTTGTCCAATTTAGCAAATTGTCACATTGTTGATCGCGCAGGCGCTGGTTTTTTACAGAATATCTCAAGTTGTTGTTTATTATGGTTACTAAATTTAAATAAAATAATTCGATACTTTTTTAAAACATGCAAAATATTTTTATTTCAATAACTTGCATCTTTTCACCACCTACATCTTTTATGGATTTATTTCTACCCCATCCCATCATTGTAACACCTGTGCAACTATTTTTAACAGTGGTGACCTTAGAAAACACCGATTTTTGACATTCGTGATGTCCCGGAGAAGGTTAAACTGCCTAAAGGACGAACAAATTTAACCGTCCTACATGTCTTGTGAAATAGCGCTGGTAGCTTTACAAATAATTAAAAACGTAATTACATATAATGAGCACTACACGTGTCATCTATTTGTTAACATACTAACACAATGAGACAAAGTGTATGAGACCGTAAATGACATGGGCGTATCGGGTAACAAGTAATCCTCGCGCGACGTTGTAATAATCCTAAATTGAATGTCGTTACGGCTACAATGAATCGTACTGTACTAAATATTTCTTAACATTTAATAGAGGACAATTTACAACTCCATATAATTACTTTGTGCTATTATTGCGCCGGTATTATTTATGTTTGTACTATACGTGATATTATATGGTCTATACAAATTGTCATCGCATAATGGCGTTATTTCATTAAAGCTATAAATTACGTTACCATTTGAAGGTATACAAACAAATTTACAAATTTATGCACTTATATTATTACAGTTGCCAACTTCTGACTCTGTGAATTTTCTGTCACAACAGCCCAGTTTCAGAGCGTACATATATTACTACATTGCAAAATTTTCGTCGTACTAATTAAACTTAGGGTAATTCGTTTTGCGTTTCTTGAAATGCTTCAATTGTCATACGAGCTCCCCTGGGTTACGTAGTGGTAAGTAATAACCGATGCTCTTTGGCTTCTGGGCATGGGCTCCTAGCAGTTCTTTCTATAGACGTAGTTTGAAGTGGAAGCGCTCTGGATTACAGCACGGTAGGTACAGCACGAACGTGGGAGAAATTATCGCTGATAGCGTACCATGCTGGCAGGCGTTTCCAGGTGGAAAAGATGAACCCTGCTAGGAAGTAGCACGGTACGAAAATAGAAAGATGACGAAGGTACCTAGTCAAATAGTTTCTCAGAGCATTTCCACTGAGAGAGACGGAAGAACACACAGAGAAACCCGAAGTGTCTCTGTTGCTCTATCGTCTCCGGTCTGTTTGGAGGATTGTCCTGCTTATATTTAAGCCAGGAGCCTAAAATGTAAGCTGTATCTCAAATATAGCCGAACTTATTATTTGGATTTATCTGCCAACCACTTCAAAATTGAACTTTGCTGGAGATTTTGATGTCGGCAATAATAAGAGTTGTTCCTTGATAACGTAACACTATAATGACAAGGTTCCACTTTGATATTAATGCACACTCTTGTTTTCAGTGAGTCTAAAAGAACTAAGCCCGCCCTAGAGAGTACTCAATATTAGACAGAACTTGTGACCATCTTGTCTGTACCATGTTCCAGAGAAATTTCTGCTGAATAGAATAGTATACCGCGCGATCACTGTGCTATTACCTGTAAAGCAATGCATGTTCTCAGTTGACAACAAGCTATTGATATACAGAATGAACAGTGCTGAGAAGAACACCAAGCCTTGTGAACCCAGTATTAGTTTTGACTTTGGGGCAGCAACCATTTACAATGATTTAGATGCTCTGACCATCCTGAAAGCTGGCGATTCTCTTGCAGACTCCCTCAAATAAACCACAAGATGATGGTACTTGTGTCCGACCGTGTGCATAAATACATTAGAAGATGAAGAAAGAAGAAAACTGGTTTGGCTGCGACTTCTTCATCTACGTTAAGTCGAAATGTACACAGTTTGAATCTTAAAAGCACTGAACATATACCAACGATGAGAAAGAGAAACAAAAATGTAGAATTAATTGAAGCTGTCTAGACTTACAAGACAATACGGTTGCAGGTAACCGTCGAAGCAATTCGGACAGACATAACTTATATAAACATCCCATAAGGTTCAGCAGGCTCTTTTTCATAACCTACCTACAAGACTGGAAAATAAACATATTAAGCAGTCTAAAGATGCTCTAAACTTCCAAATAAGCAGACTTTATACTGGGTGTACGGCGTACCGAAAACTTTAGCAAGACGTCTTTCTATAAGTAGGTACTTATCTCGACGCAAACTTCTATTAATCAAAAAAACGCAAGCTTATAATTTTATAGCGTTTAACATTATTACGCGGTAAGCAATGGATTGCTACCAATACAACGCACCGCTCGCGCCCGGCGGCAATAGCCTCTGCGTTCCGCGCGCATAAAATCACCTGATCTGTTTAAATCACGACGATTCAATTATATTGCTGTATTTTATTAAAATGTGGTATTCTTTGATTTTCATTTAATAAAATGGATAGTTTATGCATTATGTTACAATTCAGTCAGAAAAATGAGAAATTACAGAAAATAAATTATCACTTTTCCTAAAGAAAATTCCAACGATTTTAACTCAGAAAATTGGTCTGAATCTACTATTTCAGTTTTCGGTACACCATCCCTTACACCCAATATACAAAATAAAGTCTACTCTAAATCAAAACCAAGGTCACAGTATATATATATATATATATATATATATATATATATATATGTACTGTGCCAAGGTCGACAACGTGATTGAGCAACAATAATTCAACTAAACGACATAAATACTCTATACTGTACATTAGTGATAGATAAATTTGACCTCCTTAATAGATATGCATGCGTTTTAAATTACAAGATACACTTCTTACAGTACCATCAAGTAATATTATTATGCATTATTAGTAAAATTATCAAAATCAGTATTTAAAAAATCTATCATGTATCGTCCATATAAATGCATACAAAATCCGATATTGCCTAATAAAGATGCTATTTATAAAGAGGGCTTACATAATGTTTATTATGTTAAGTAAATAATATTATTTAACACTTTATTTTTAAAACTGTTACACTACTACTACTATTTAACTTTACTAATTTTTAATATTTAAGCTAATTACTAATTTTTAAGCTAATTAAATTATTAAAACTACTAACCCGTGACCATGGCTGCTGAAAAGCAACCGTCGGTAGTAGTGTAAGAGTTTTCAAAGTTATGTTATAAAGTGTAAAATAAACAACGCGTAAAATCCGTATAAAGTTGTTTAATTTCAATGAATAACTTTCGCGTAAACAGAAGATAATATTATGTAAACAATGTTAATTAAAAATTTTGACGAATAAAATCTCAATATATATAAGTTATATTTATAACCATGTCGTAAAACATAATTATTAAAAGTAATAAAAAAATTATTTATGAAGGTAATTGATTTCTATCTAATTTTTATTGTGACTTTTACATGTTGTTTTTGCTTAAGTGTCAATCGAATGACAGGCAAGAAACAACACAACACAAGGCATTAGTCACAAGCACTTAGTTTAATTCGCAGCATAAAATATATGCAAGTATATGAATAAAAATGCAAATGCGATCGACACCGTTTTTTAACCAGTACACATAATAATAAATATAGGAACGAGGCAAGCATTTATTTATCACCGTTTATGTAAAGAAAGGCTATTCTTGTTTAAAATTACATACATATTTAAAATAATTCGGTGCAATCACCTATGGATTAATATGATGTCGCAACTGCAACGTTTTGCATTTCGATCAGATTGCATTGCCGCTGATTACAAACTGACACCTTTTTAAGGTTTGAGATATCTTTATTTCTCATAAGAATTTACAATAATTCACTTACATGAGAAAGTTTAAACACATACAAACAAATTATAATCTTATCCTAGGTGTACACTTAGATATCGAAGCACTTCATTCAACACATTCAATCGAATGTATACACTTTAAGTTATTTTTAATTCTAAGATAATAAAAAAAAATACAATATACAATATATAGGGTACTAGTAAAAAAAACACCTTTTTCATCAATTTGTTATTAGAATCATAATCATAGTAATCCAATCCTGATAAATAGGTAAGGTTCTGGTAACGATAGCGTGTAACTATAATATAATCATAAACACAAACGTTAATTGTACTTGTACCCCTAAGAATACACAAAAGTGACTTTGTAACAGACATTTTCCCAACAAAAATACGTTCTATATAAAACAAAAAGATTCAATATTCCCTAGAGCTTTCTGAGGAGACGACAGAGCGCTTAGGCCTAAAGGATTTTTTTGTAATTTTTGATGAGGGACTAGGTCAATCAGGTTACACACATAAGCTTTTACACGCACACAGATAACAGTAGTTTGTGTAATATTACAGTAGGCGTTAACACTCACATAAACACAATAATATCGAAAAAGGGAGAGGTTTATTTGTTAGGAAATCATACAAAGCATATAAGATTGGAAGTAAACTGATTGTTATTGATTTACAGACAAAGGGTCCGATTCCGTTGTTACAAACTGGACTAACTTATTTCGCAATACATACCTTTTTGGTATCGATAGTCGATTTTTGGAACTGTTCACTTCTTATTTTAAGGTGTGACATATACTATAGAAGATTATTGTGGGAATTAAACGCATTATAATATGATGTCCCTTGGCCCCCGTTCCTATAATGTACCACCAAGTAGATCATCATCATCAGAGAAGATGTGCATGTTTGCCACCTATGTGGCTGGGTTGTGTTTTCTTGGCATTGCTTTTGTGATGCCAAGAAAACAGACACTTTTTCGTTTATATCATTATAGTTATCGCATGCCTACCATCCGCAGTAAAATGTTATGTGGTTTTAGTGAACTTGTGAATTTCGTCAATATATATAAGTACATATGTTTATTCAAAAACAATAGCTTAAATATATTAAAATCCGAAATTCCGTATCTATGTCAACCCTGGTTTATAACATTAATAGTTTAAAATGTAAATAACAAGCAATTAAATCTTAATAGACTTGAAACGTAATTATACACAAGACGTACAATATATAGTATCAGTTATGTGTGACGTATTATAAATAATATTATTATTTATGGAAAATAACCACTCACCTGCGGCAGTTTGGTATCACTCTTTGATAAATGAACTCCACCAATTTCTACTATATTAGGTAGGTATGCAGCGGGCGAATCGAAACTGAAGTGTCCATTGATTAGAATTAAGGAAGCATTCTTTTGCAAATCGTACAAACTGGGCACTGGTTTCGGTAAATCTGGTAAGTACGTCCTCACAAGCCTTTCGTGCTCTTCCAGATAAATGTACTTCCAATAAACGTATTCGTATGCAGTAAAATATAAATTCCGCAGTCTACCCCAAAAGCTTGTCGGGTGTCTGAGATCTAGGAACTCAGAGATAACAGTGGCTAACTGCAGTGGGTTTCTAGTTACAATATTGTGTCTCATGCAGTTACCGAAAGTTGTAATCAACACTAATGGTGCGATGTATTTGTATGCTAAAACATTCATAGCTTCTTGAAAGAACTGTTCACTAATAACCAAATCGAATTTGATGTCTTCGGCGAACAATGCCTTAATTTCAGTCGAGTTTAATGCGAGTTCTGTGAAGGCAAGGCCACCTCCCCAAAGGATTTTTTTGTGGAATATTTCCGCCGACACTTCCACCATTTCGAAAACATTTGGTCTACCACCACCTAATAATAAAAATAAACATAGAATTAAATAGGTAGCATATCAGTTATTAGGTACCTACAGTAAAGAATATGTGTGAAATCTTTATATAAGAATTATCAAACAAAAACAATGTGCGAGTCTCGTGTAACACATTAAACCGGTCGCATATAAATATCGCGATAGTTTATGTCAGATATTTATACGCCACAAGTAAACTTGTTTTTAATAAGGACTAACAATAAATATAGTTCCTGTTTCGGGTACTTTAGATCAGAGCAATAAAACACAGAGATACAGACTCGGTGCAACAATTTGTATACCATGGCCTATGGCCTAACCCTTCTCGAACTGAGAAGCGTCACGTGCCAAACAGTGGGACAGTTTCATACAGGGCTGATATTATTAATATTGCGTAGTATCTCCATAAGACATGGCGCTCTCATAGTGTCGAATTCACCACATTAACTGGGTCACTGTGACGTCATTGTATTAAAAGCTGACCCTAGTTAAGGACGGTTGTTCAATAACCATGTCTATACTAATATTATAAAGCTGAAGAGTTTGTTAGTTTGATTATTTGTTTGGTTGAACGCGCTAATCTCAGGAACTACTGGTCCGAATTGAAAAATTCTTAATGGTTGGATAGCCTATTTTTCGAGGAAGGCTATAGGTTATATAACATCACGCTGCGACCCACGCGGGCAGCGCAGTAACGATAAACGCGGGTGAAACCGCGGGCATATCAAGTAAAACATAAGCAAAGATCGGCGGGCAAGGAGTCAAATTTATTCCTTAGCTTAGCTGTCTGATGTTCTTAAAATCAACCTTCAATTATTTATCAAAATATGGAATGGTGATGCTGATGCCCCGGTATGTGCAACTGCTGTTATGCATCAGTCTCGGGTACGATTCCCGGGTGACGCAAAAAGTTATAAAATCTGGGTACCAGCACTGAGTCTGGTTTTGTGCCCAGTAAACGGCAATAGGCTCGTCCTCTTTTATATGGAATGTGTTATGTGGAAAATATGGATATAATAATACACCTCTTCCTATCCCTTCGTAGTTTAGGCGTGACACCTATGGATCAATGATAACGAAAGATACAACAGAGATAGTTATTACAATTTATATAATTAGTTTGTTACAAATTCTATAAACGGCTTCACTTGCGTAAATCTGGATTAAGTTAGGTCAGTAACAGTACTTTTTTTGGATGAAAGGTACTCTTTATCCTTTTCCGCTACCCTGATAGCATGTATGCGAAATTTCATGATTTTTGGTCGATTAGTTAAGGCGTGAAATCGTTACAAACAAACCAACATATCACATCATATTCGCATTTATAATATCAGTCAGGATTGACTGTCTTCTCTCATTATCCTCCTTATAATAATAATATAAATATAACGTTATTGGACCTATTCGTAAAATTCTCACTACTCCTTTATTTTCTTAAGAAATAATTTTGTTTGTTTTGTTTTAATTTCTAGAATGTAATATACAAGTATTGATTTCGTATAAATCATGGTATATTACATTCCATAACAACTATTACTATAAATTATGAATAAACAAAAAAATACCTACTTAAATGGACTCGAATTCAAAATCAGTGTAGCTAGACAGATGAGTTTACCTTATAATTTGAGTATTTAACAACTTAGAAAACATTATCATATAATTTCAATAGAAATCCAAACAACTTAAAGAGATCGCAGTCTAACAATTTGTTCTATTAAACACCAAAACTGATTTTTATTGCAAATACTAATAACCTTTACTGTAGGGCGTTTGAACTTTAGACGACATAGATTGTCCTTCCTTAGGAATATATTCTTACTGGCTTTCATGTAACAGTTTAGCTGAAAACTGACTTTTTAAGTACCTAATATAAAGTTGTTTGTTTTTGTAGATGGGACATTGTATTACTTTCAAAAATCTTGGCATAAGCAATAATATCATTTTTCTTACCAATAACATCCCAAATTTCTTTTTTATCGACCATAACTTGGCGATAATTTGGGGGAGGATTAGATTCTCTGTGACCGGTGATGACAGTTACATTGTGCCCCCTTCGAGCCAGTTCCAGTCCAACAGGTCTTAACATAATATTATGAGATCTTGACGTAAACGGCACCACATATAATATATTCGCAGGCTCACAATACTTTATGCAAGCCAAGAAAAACAGCACACATTTTAGGGTATCCTATAATAAAATTTCACATTCAAAACGTTGTCACGATAACGAAAAACGCACTAACATTTAAAAATAGATCACATA
The DNA here is from genome assembly GCA_963675205.1 of Catocala nupta. NCBI lineage: Eukaryota > Metazoa > Arthropoda > Insecta > Lepidoptera > Erebidae > Catocala > Catocala nupta. Next base: position 16,832,176 of record OY776082.1, read on the forward strand.
CCATTTTGTATTTTGTTTATGAGATACATGAATTTTAATAACTAAACATATGGACACTACACGCTGCTTAGAAATATTGAACTAAAGTGACGAACGATCTTTACAACATCATTACACATGTAGAGGGAGATAAATGCGGTCTCCGTACATTTTCATTGCCAAGTTACAACTATAACAAGGATTCAGGTATAATGACAAGTGTCCAATCAATGTTATTTCAATTGAGATAACATAACATAATATAATATAACAATATCCGCATATGTTTTTAACAATATAAGATAATTTATTTACTGATTATATCGATTTTATTAATAATTATTATTTTCATTCCACTAACATAATTTCGCAACATAATACGGCCATTAAAAGATTGTTAATAAACTGAAGGCAATTAAAATGTATTTTGTATTATTTTAGACTCACCTTAATATTTAGGTATCAGGTATACGTTATGACCTCTAAAAATAAGGCTAATCTATCTTTTTGTTACAACTTGTCATAATAAAGATCTCCACATTATGATATATTATTAAATACATGGCATTAAATACTTTTCATAATTCTATACACCATACATTGCTGCAATTCTATAATAAGTGGGTAAGACTACTGCACCCACGGCGTGTGCCAGCCAACTAGAAAGTGATCTTGTTAACGGAAAAAAAAAATGTGTTGCCTACAATTATTTTTTTATGTTTATTTAAAACCTTCATGCTCAAAACAATACATAGGCGGACTTAATGCCAAAGGCATTCTCTACCAGTCAACCGTAGGGTGATGCAGAGATAAAAAGAAGTAGGTGCTACGCTTACAATAGCATTATAAATATACATGTATTTAAAATAACACAAAAGTAATGATATTTATATAATAAACACATACCTAAATATATCACATAATTTAAATGAAATATAAACATATAAATATATAGACGAATTACTGAAGAGATGGAACAGATAATGTCAATGAGATGTCAAGGAATAGAGCACGTACTTTTAACTTGAAAGTGCAACTGTTTGTGGACATCCTGACTTCATGAGGGAGCGCATTCCAAAGTAAAACGTACTGGATAAAGAAGGAAGAATGTAGGAAACCAGATGTATGGGAGGGACAAAGTAAGAGGAGGTTGTTGGAATAATGAAGGTTTCTATCATGATTGGAACATAGGTATTGAAAAAGGCAGGTTAAATAAGTATTTGATGAGGTTAGATTAGAAAATAATATTGTAAGAGCACGCAAATTACAGCGTTGGCGAATGGGTAACCATTTTAAAGTGGATCTATAAGATGAAATTTAATATAGTCATATTTACGAAGATAATAAATAAATCGAATACATTGAAATTAAATACTTTATACTGATTTTGTCGCGTTGTTTATTTTACTTTAAAACACTTTTATTACATAATTTTAAAAACTCTAATACTATTATTGAGTATTTTATTGAGTAGATCTGCATTCAAGCCATATTAACACATATCACCATAGTCAATGAAAGATCAAAGCCTGCACAAGCATTATTTTCGTCTTAGATGGGAGAAAATTCTTTAGGCGATACAAGGCGCGTAGCGTTCCGGTTACTCTCTGACTGACACTAGTAACCTTACCAATTTAAATTGGAGTCAATGAGCAAACCCAGATCCTTTACAGTAGGGCTAAATTGTATAGGTGTCCCATCATACACAACAGTCCAGCCTGCTTATCAGTCGTTGAATTCCAACTAAAATTGACTGACACTTAGTCGGGTTAACAGATAATCAAAATCTGTAAGACCAACTTCTAATTGCTTCAAGATCAGCATTCACTTTAGAAATGGCTTTAGATAGATTATCTGCAGTGTCTTGAGCATATAGCTGCAAGTCATCGGCATAAAGATGATACGAGCACTGAAGATTCTGAGTTATGAAGTTAATAAATACAGAAAATAGTAACGGAGATAGAATGCCGCCTTGAGGAACACCAGAGTTGAGGTCACGTCAAGGCGATGACGTATCATCGATGCGTACTGACTACTGGTGCCCCTGAAGATACCAGGTGAGATATTAAAATGGGATAGGATCGCTAGTTAGGTGTCGTGGCTGACGGTATTGAATTGTTTTGTTATTGGGAACTTTTGCGTGGATGAGTGGTTTTCCTAAATATACCTGTACTCGCAGAGCAGATCTTCTATTGATTATTAAAAAAATACGAAGACTATATATATATATATATATATATATATATATATATATATGCTAAACTAAAATACTATACTTAGGGGTTGTTTATCCTCATATTTAAATAAAAACCATTTTAAAACAAAATAGAGTTCAAGTTAAAAACCTCTTATATGCTACTGGTGGTATATATGTTACGGTAAATGTGATTAATTGAAGATTATTAATAATTATCTGTCATTATTAATAGTTACCTCATGATTTGGTAAATGTGAATATAAAATTGAAATTCATCACTTATACCAGTTGTTATTAATAATTCACTCCTCTCGTCGGTAAAAGTAATAAAATCAGCCCTTAGGCTCATGGAACAACGGTGTAACCATCATGAACTAACAATGAACCCGACTAAGACTAACTGAGTTTCCCTTTTATGTGTGAAAAGGACCACCTTTTCACACATAAAAGGGAAACTCAGTTAACCCGTTGAGCGTCTGATTAAAAAAGTAAAAGATCTCATACAGCAGAAAGCAGTCACAGCTGCCATACGGCTTGAAAAGGTAGGGCTCTGGAAATGGGACAATAGGATAAGTCATGCACGCCTAAAGGAGTAAGTATACAACGAAATTCCAATAATAGCGGCGACATGTGATATCATCCCAAAAACTTTTGTTTTCGACAAAAATATCACAACCAACTTCATGAAGAATTTAAAGATAGCTATGGTATATATGAAGTGAGAATATACACGGATGGATGCAAAACAAAATCAGGAACAGGAGACTTCTCTCACGACCTAAACATCAATTACCCAACAACCCTAGGAAACCTCAACACTATCTTCCAGGCAGAATGTGTTGGAATCACCCTGGCTACAACAGCGGCTACATTAAGGGGTATAAGCGATAAATCGATACGCATTATCTCGGATAGTGCCGCGGTACTACAAGCTCTGAAAAGCAACTGCTTTAACAGTGGACTCATCCTGAAGTGTCACCGTGAGCTGCAAAGGATTGCAACAAAAATCGGGTAACGTTACAGTGGGTATGCGGCCACAGCAACTCTTCTGGCAATGACGCTGCAAACCAACTGGCAAAGAAAGGATCGACTATTAAAATGGTAGGACCCGAACCAATTGTCCCGATACCCTTCTGCCAACTTAAAAATGGTTATGCGACAGAACCACGAAACTACACGACAAACAATGGGCAGAAACAAGGGAATGTAGACAGGCAAAGGAAGCCCTTTCATCCTTAGACATATATCTGTCAAACTGCTACATTCTTCAAGGAAAAACCTGCGACATCTAGTGGGTATAATAACAGGCCACTGCTCACTCAACAAACACCTATTCAACATCGGCATCACTGACAGCCCCTTATGTAGAGGTTGCAAGGAGACCGAGGAGACACCGGCTCACGTGCTGCTACATTGCAAAAGCGTGAGCAACCAACGAGCGAAATTATTAAACAGTCCAGAAACAATGAAGGAAGTACTGTCCCCTATTGTCTTTCTGGACGGAGCTGAAGTAGTATGAGTAACCGAACAACTTTTCGCCTCGGTAACTTACGCACAATGGCCCAATTGTGTGGCTAAGTGCGAATAATACACGTCCAACTAACTAACTAGTTGTCCAGTAGATATTTACTTATAATACCATAGTTCTTATAAATACTAAAGGAAACTTACATGCAAATCCTCTTTTTTGTATTGCATAAATCAAACAAAAACAGATAAAATAAAAATTATGCAATCATAGACTCCGTAAAATTGATCTACTGGTCCACTATGATCACCTGGGTGATATCACCTGGGTCATCATAGGCGACTCTTTAGTGTTCTTTGATCACCCGCGAATATAATCATCCAGGTGTTCATAGGCGAACCCGATAAAATTATTATTTAGGTATCCTAAAATCATCTTAAAATAAATATCACTAATGCAAACTTTAAAAAAAATTTAATTCCTTAATATTGCTACCATCATTATGGTTTACACCCCAATTTTTTTATATCCACATAGTTATCTTATGTGGGGGCCAGTCAGTGCAGACCGGCGACACTTCGACCCAGTGGGATCTTTTGTGTCGGCCTCAAGATCTATCCCTTAGCTATCTCCTTATGAATGTACTGCATCAGCCGCAGCGTACACTTCAGAGGGAGAAGCCTGAAGTCTTCAGGGTTTGGATACGCCAATCCCATCAGACCCATCCTCAATCCAGCCAACGCGTCACATTCACATAGTAGGTGCGATATGGACTCGTCCTGTTCACCACAGGCTCTGCAGATCAAATTATTGGCCAATCTCAATCTGCACAGGAAGTCGTTGGTGCCAAAATAGCCAGTGAACGCTCCTGTGAGCAGGCGTAATTTGGCTCTTGTTATACCCGCAGAACTTCCGGGTGAAGCCCGTGGCTCTATTTGCAATGAATTTCTTAGAGTTTTCTAGACCCCTAATGTGTTCTACTCTCTAAGGACCCCTAAGGTGTTTGACTCCAACCTGTGTTTAACATTGCCATGTGTATTCAAAGCTGCCTTGACGGTGCTCTCAGAGAGCCCTACGAATAGCTCGGGGCCCACAAACAGTTGCCCCGAGGCCTTGCTGGCTAATTCATTAGCCTCCTCATTGCCCTGCAACCCTGCATGCCCCAGAACCCACACTAGTCTAAGTGTGTTCTTCCTGCCAAGTTTGTTGTGGGTCTTAACACAGTTCAGGACCAGTCCGGAGTCCACCATACAGGAGTCCAGAGCCTTGAGAGCAGCTTGACTATCACTGAGAATATAAACAGTCCTGTCAGTGACATGCTTGTTAATATTCTCCTGAGCGCAGGCAAGTATAGCATAGGTTTCCGCTTGGAAGACCGTTGCATATTTGCCCATGCTTTGGCTCACCTTGCAGTCATTGGCATAAATATCAGCGCCTGATCCTGTTTCCATTTTGGAACCATCAGTGTAACAAAGGGTTGTCTCATCACAACCCCTTTCAGGGGATTGTAGACCTTGACTCCATTCGTCCCTCGTGGGGACCTTTATTTTAAAATATTTTTGAATTTGTGCATTGGTTGCATTTTATCGCATCCCATATTCATAATCCTTTTGAGATCCTTCAAAATCTCCAATGTTGTGTGTCGAGTTTCTGGCATGTTGACGCTCAACAGCCCATACACAGATAGTCTATGTAGCGCTTTTATCGGCTCTAACTCCACAACAATGTGTAGCGGCGGTAGATCTAGCAGGACTTCTAAACGCTGCCATTGGCGTAGTCGAGAACGCCCCTGTTATAGCTATTCCTTCAGGAATCGTACTAATGTTTTCACAGTGTGCTCTCCAAGCCTTCCGTTTGGCTTTCCGCACAGCTTTGTTGTAGTTGGTCAAACAACGAGCGTAAACGCTGTAGTTCCTGCTGGTCCTAGCATTGTTAAACGCCTGGCTTCTAGCCGTAGCTTGACCAACTCTGGCGTTCACCACGGTACCCTCTTGGGCCTAAGTTCCCTCTCAGGGCAGTCGTTTGTCCAGGCCATATTCACAGTCTGAACCAATTTGTCTGCAGACAGCAGACAAATTGGTTCAGACTGTCTATATTAGACATCGAGATGTCTAATATACAATTGAGCTTACCCTTAAAATCCTCCAGATCTATTCTGAGGTCACTCCTAAAGCAGTTCCAGTCCGTATTTCTGGGATTCCTTCTACGTGCTGTGGAACCAGCGTCCTGTACTTAAAGCATATGTAATTATGATTTGACAAGGTAATCTCATCAGACACATGCCACTTGACAATCTTAGTGCTAGCCCTGTTGGAGGCTAACGTGATGTCAATTACCTCTGCTTGCCTACAGTCAGCGAACGTTGGCCTGTTTCCCCTATTAAGAATTTGTAAAGAGGTACTTATCACATACTCCAGTAGCTTTTCCTCTCTTACATTCACATCCGGGTTCCCCCAGACTGTGTGGTGTGCGTTGGCATCGCACAACAAGGTCCTTTATCTGTCTAGATACTATTTCCTTGATTTTAGTTTATTTTTTTTTTATTTAGCTCGTCAAAATGGCCTCACTCCACCTGATGGTAAGCAGTCGTGTGGTCTAAGAGCAGTCGCCTCCACATCGTCCTCATAGCAGCCGAGGCGATGTTGAGGTCTCTACTTTGAAGGCCTGAGAAGGTGCTTTTTTACGCCACGCTTAAAGGACCCAGGATTGAAGGAAGAAGGAAACACGTGCCTCGGCAGAGAATTCCATGCCGTGATCGTTCGGCAGAGATATGAGGACCCAAACTTGTTGGTACGCACTCTAGTCAAATCCATCGTGTAAGGATGCATCTTAGCCCAGCACGCGTTGTTCTGGATAGAAAAGGGGAGGACGGGATAAGGTGGAATAACTCTTCAGAGCACTCCCCATGGTATATTCTGTAGAAACATGCCAATGAGGCATTATCTCTACGGAGTTGCAGAGGTTCCAGTGAACTTGTGATCTCTGGATCTCCGATGATACGGATAGCCCGCCGCTGTAACCTGTCAAGAGCGTCTAGCAGTACTGCGCGGAGCCATCCCAAAGATGACAACAGTACTCCACGCAAGGGCGCACTTGTGCCTTATACAATAGGCACAACTGCCCAGGCGCGAAGAACCGCCTCACCCTGTTCAGAACTCCGAGATTTCGTGAAACTTGCTTAATGACGTTCTCGATGTAGGTTTTGGGATTAAGGGAGCGCCAAAGATCCATACCTAAGTTGGAGAGGCTATCACCAGTGGAGTGTTCTTCAGAGAAGGGAGGTGAAGGAAAGTAGTCCATATAGTCGAAGTATGCAGAGGTCAGGATTACAGAATCCCGCCCGCCGCTCCCTCGCACATCGATCTTAACTGTCGCAAGATCCATAGAACAGAAATTGTATAAGGGCATTGCGTTTATGCCATTTCTGACATATACACATGTCCTCATATCATTAGTGGAATCTAATCTTTCCCTCTTTAAAATAAGGTTCCTGAATCAGTGCAATATCATATTCATCCAAACCACTGAGGTGGGAAACGAGCACTGCCAGCTGGAGACCTCTTCACCCAAGGACACTCGCATGACGGCCGCATGAGCGGATACCGCAGCCGATTGATCGCAGCTGGCTAGACTGCAACCCCTCGTGTGAGAGGAAATCCAGACCAAAGAGGCGTGTTGCAGATCAGTGGCACCACCATCGCCACATCACCACTCAACCCCAAGGACTCCTTCATCCCTCCGTACGGGTCCCGGCGCATGACACAAACACGCGGGGTCATTATTATCCAGCGTCTGTCGTTCGACGATGGATCCGCCGGAACATGACCTCTCCATCCCAGGCAGTGGTCGTCTGGTTGTTTTAGTTACGTCTTTTTCAGAAGGAACTAGACCAATAACAGGCTGCAACCACGTGAAGGATTCCCCACCAGACTTGTCTTAGGGATCTCCACAACTATTGCGCACTCAAACACAGTTACGAGTACTTAAGTATATATTGAAGTATTTTAAATATTTACTTTGCTTTTCTGATATTTTTTGGAGAGACGGCATGGCGCCCTCAGCTTCCGGCTGACACAGGTAATGACTGGCCACGGTTGTTTTGGCTAGTTCCTGTGTCGCATAGGCCGGCAGGAGACGCCCGGATGTCATCACTGCGGTGACTGCCGCGATATCGTTGTGGATACGGCGCTGCACAGTTTGACGGATTGCCCGCCTGGGCATCGCAGTGCCGTGAGTTGATCGCAGCAGTCGGTATGGTTGCCCTCTCGCTCCCGGCCGTGGTTCAATCTATGGTTCGGAGCGAGAGGACGTGGAACGCCTACGCCTCCTTCTGTGAGGAAGTCATGTCCATCAAGGAGGCAGCGGAGTGGGAGAGGGTGCGCTTAAGTCTCTCCCCAAATGCAGAACCGGGCGCCGGAGGGCGCGAGATGACCTCCGCCCTGAGGTTTGACCTGGGGGTGGTGAGCTGCATGGGCCTGCTCGCCACCCGATCAGCACCAGGTCCGAGAGGCGGCGTGCGTGTACCCACGCGCGCCTCTGAGTCGTATTTTTGTCCCCACACAAGGGGACAGTAGAGAAAGTATTTTATGTAGTGGACGATACCTCGGCGGGGTCGCGATTGCATGTGAAAGCGATGCGCGCGGCTCCGCCGTCTATGGTTATGTCGAGGAACACCGTGGTAGGTTTAGCCGGTATTACCGTGGTATCTTTCCCCCGATGAGCCCGACATAACTTCTCCGTCACCCCGCAGAGAGGTATGCGTCAGAGCATAACCCCACGTAAAAAAAAAGGTAATATTTATTTGAAGGTGATTTTAGAATAATAAAATAATAATTTTGTATCCTCTGATCTGATGCTCGATCGAACAGAAAGACGCTTAGCTTACGTTATTTCTGAAAATGTATTAGATACATTTATCGGTACCGAGGTTAAAATATTAATAATCACTGATAAATGTGATTAATTTCTTACTTTTACCTCGCTTTTCGGTAATCTATACTAATATTATAAAGCTTGTTTGTTTGTTTGGTTGAACGTGCTAATCTCAGGAACAAATGGTACGAATTGAAAATTATTTTATTGTTGGATAGCTTATTTATCGAGGAAAGTTTTAGACTATATAACATCACGCTACGACCCACGGGGGTGGCGCAGTAATCATAAACACGGGTGAAACCGCAGGCACATCTAGTTATTAATAAATGATAGGCAATTATTAATAATTTTCAATTAATTAAACTTACTGTAACATATACATATAATAAGTAAGGTGAAATAATTCCATATACTACAGAATAATGTCACCTTAATTTTTGTAAAACATAAATCATATTAACAAATTATGTTTATTGTTTTATAAAGCTCACAGGCGCAAATATAGAATTATATCAATTTTGTCACTTTGAAACATGACTTACATGTGGTTGGTAGGCATGAGCAATTTCTTACCGAAAATATATCAATCAAGGAGTAAAGTTTTTACTACGATTTAAAATTATCTCTATTTGTACTTGATAGTTTCACTATTTACACTCAAATTGCGATCAAATGCTGCCACTTCATCTTTCTTCACTGTTTCGTAATTTGATCTATGTTCATAGGATCCAAATTTTATGCTTCTAAGTTCTGTTTATCAGAAATATCTTAACTTAGTACTTAAATATTGACAATCGCATATCTCTCGCTACGGCAAGAGGGGTAATCAATTCGAGCAGTCTATTACACTAATTAAAAATATAGAAGTTGAATAATTTTAACGAGGTAATCAGTACCGTACAAATCAAATTATTAATTCAGAAAGTAAACTTGGTCCTTGAAATGTTATAAATTTCATTAAATTATCATGATCTTTACCGTAACAAAAAGGTTCATCAACCTAACTTGTGACGACATTTCTGAGAGCTAACTAAGTTCCTTCCAAGAAAAGGAACAATCAGAATTTTTCTAATATAACTTAGTCGTAACTTACCGCTAAGTAACTCCAGGGGAATAAGCCCCGGTAAATGACAATAAGCTCGCTTACATAGCATCCTAAAACCGTCATCAAGGTTGGGTGTGTGAATTATTGTACTACCCCTCTGAGGCTAAGTCCACATGAATGGGCACATAACCTATTACAATCTGAACACTATAATCTATTGAGGGTTTCACGAGCTTCCAATTTTAATCCTCTTTAGTATAATAGGCTCGCTGGTCCGGTATCGTTACCGTTAGCGCATGCGACGATGATAAAGTCTCAAATTCGATGCCAAAATCAAACATATTCTCAATAAATTGTCAGGAAAAGAACGCGGTTGGAAATGGTTGTTAACTGTAATCTATGTATGGGAGCATGCAATATCAGTGTTTCTAAAGCGCATCGACGATGTTTTTAAGAGGAGTGGCTGGTAGTGCAACTTACATAATGTTATTACACAGCGCCTTCTTAAAAACTCTAAAATTCCGACTCACCGTAGGATCACCAACAAAGGTTACATGGTTGCGATTATCTATGAGGTGGTGTGGTTATTCAGCCAAACTACGCTATTTGTTTACATCAACATCACTATAAATAATATACATAATTATATGTGCGTAATAGTCACAAACCCTATAACATGGGACCGAACATATCAGTCAAAACTTGGACGTAATACACTTGTAACTATCCTTTCACGATCCACATCGTATACAGTTAAGGGACATTTTGCAAAAATAACGATTTCCCATCGGACGGTAACTTAAATTAATCTTGGGAGATCGCAAAACGCCTGATCGACGTTTCGCGTGATCAGAAGGCTGGTCTTTTCTTGGCACAAAGAATCAGCATTGCCATTCAACGTGGCAATGCTGCCAGTCTTCTGGGTACGTTACCAGTTGACAGCGATGCTGAAGAATTCTACGATGCCTAAACCATTTTTGTAAATATTTAGTATTATAATTATTTGTGTTTTTGTAATTATGTTATCTTTTTTTATACGTTTGTAAATATAAATAGGTGTATGTAACTTAAATTGATATTGTATTTGCTACTGCCAATTAGTAAGCCTACGTTTTTTACGACGTCTGGTTATTTGGTTGTCTCATCTAATTACCGGTTTATATTTTAATAGGTCACCGTAGCCGACCCGCAAGTAGCAACTACGGTCCGACCGTGAAGTAGCAAAAATGCGTTTAAACCGACCTACACCGTCTAGTTCAAAAGTATGATTATTCCATAGTACTAATATGTAATTTGTGTGGTTACTTGGTAATTTTTTGTGGTATTAGTGCGGCTAATTTATATTCTTCACTAAAATCATTGCATCGTTACGTTACCTCAGTTTAGACTTGACAAACAAACTTACTTAAGTTTATTATTTCGTTTAACTTCATCTTTCTATTTAACTTCTAATACATAAGCATACGCGCTATGCGCATGGAAAGAGGATGTCTCTTACCTAATTAGTTCATTTAAACGATGGTAGGCAAAGGTATTACAGTCACATCTTGTCACCTATGTTTTTTACCTTTTTTAAAACAATCCACAAATTACTATAAATTTTACATTTTCCCGACTATATGTATCTATGTATGTAGATTGTAGATACATAGTAAAACATTCAATTAGAAATACCTAATAATATATTTATTAAGATAAAACCCTAATTTAGGCGTAAAGACTGGCTCGGCATAGAATAGTCCGAAATAACTATCCCTTTAATTGTTATCCAGTCTCATATCCGCATTGTTGTATAGAAACAATGGCGCGATTCTCTATTTAGTTGAAACAATTTGTTAGCAAAAGATGATAATAAGACTAGGGTTCACATACAAGAATAGCTATTTAACATAATAATATTGGTCCGGTTTATATGGGCCTGTGTCCGGACTACGGGTCTAATTTTGCTATTCCGCTGTATAATTTTGGTGGTCTAATTTAATTATTATTGTTTGTTTTGATGACATAAATAGATAAGATTTTTATATATCAGGCTAACAGGCAATTTTATATGAAATCTGAATGTTAAACTTTTTGCTAGAGCACGGATATCTTATAGTGGTTTCCTATGACCCAGTTCTAAGGATTTCTTGATGTCAATTTCTTTTAGAAATATCTAAGGCCGAAAAGAATAGCACCCTGAGTTTGGCAGAACTTATGAATACAAGCTTCTTATTTATTCCTTTAATGGTGGATATTCATATAATCTTTAGTTAGTTTATCTATAGGTACCCTATATGGAAACTACTTTAATATATGTTCGTCTAAAGCTACACAGTTAAGAAACGAAAACATATGCCTATCCGTCATAAATGCTATTTCATGAAATCTAACTAAAATAAATAGTTTTAGGCTGTATGCTGTCGCAATTTATTATACATATTAAATTAGGTAGGTACTTAAGATTAGACAGCGAGTCTCAATCTTGCTAAGGCCCGGTGTTATTGGGATTGTTGCACTGATGTTTTGATAGGTCAATATGACCATAGCACATGGTAAAAATTGAGTAAATTTGCTGATTTTGGGGATTATTCAGTATAGGTAACATTTTTTAAACTTGCAGCCTGCAGTTCAACGTCATATAATTTTTCTATATATAAACTGTTCCACTGCTGTGTGACACATACATATATAAACATTATGGAGAACTCTCAGACATGCAGGTTTCCTCACGATGTTTTCCTTCACCGTTAAAGCAGGCGATAACTAACTAATTAGTCAGATATAGATACACTTACATGCTAAACAAATTATATCCATTGTAAAATAATATAATTAATTCAAGAACTTAAGTAGTAGACAATTTGCAAACCGATAAATAAAGTGATTTATTATAACGACATGGGTTAAACCACATAACAATATTAATAGAGCTTAAGTGAAACTATCCTTATAGTATATATCAATATACATACATATAGTATGTATATCGAAATGTCTGTATAATATCATAGCTGATGCATTCTCATAATTTCTACACAACGACAGTTTATGCGTATTTGTTACAGCTCCATCTGATACAAATATTAAGAACTACCAAACAAAGGAAAGAAGCTGAACAAGCAGCATTTTGTACCAGAACCACTTTATGTTTTAGAAAGTTTCTTGTATACAATAATTACTTATTCTAAATAAGAACCTAATTATATGAAAAATAATATATATGTAGTTATAAGTTTAAGTACGCAAGCGTCCACACGGAAACGGTATGATTTAAAGATCGGTGAAGTTGACTTTTGTTAAGAGCAACATAATTATACATACATAATATGTAGGCAGTACTAATGTTTGCTATTTGTTAAATCATTTGTGCCGATTGTCGTCATAATATAATTAATAGTACCTACCACTATACAAATGTAGGATAATGAATTGTACATTGAGAAAAATATTTTTGTGTAGTGTGATAAAAAGGCGCGATTTGTTCATCTTTGTGTCGTTGTATTATATTACTTTACCATAAAAAAGATACTACCATTTTTAAACGTCTGTAGGTGGATTTGTACACTACCGTAATGTACCTATTTCATGGCAATGTTGAAGTAAATATTACTATCAACGCTGAGTATGGTGTGGCCAAATACCGCAAGGGATAAAAATTTGTACGATCCACAAGATTTTGACCGCACGAAAAGCGGAAGCGGGTTGCTGACGACAATATATTCGGACGCAGTATCCGAATTGACACATTTTAATTTCAATATTTTTTTCACTGATGATTTGGACACCAATAAAAAAAGCTGTTGTTGGACAGTCAGATAAAAAAAACTGCCAAGAATTATAGAAACCTGGACTCGTCCCGCATTTTCAAAAAATGTTCCTCATTCGACCCTCTTTTTTAATAATTCCTTTTTAGTCCTACATTTTCCTGCATATGGTTAGGTTAGATTAAAACAAAACACGGTTAATATGCCATGATTAGTTTTGTTATCACTTTATTTCCACATTCTATTTTAAAACTTTTTTATCTGACTGTACTTCTTCTTCTTACTAGCTTCATTAATTTGATGTGTCCGAATTGTCAGTTAAAATGTGACGATGTCCAAATATATTGTGTCCGAGTCGTCAGCAACTCCAACAAGCGTAGTGGTTGTAGTAATCGCCTCGCCATCGCACTGCGTCAAGTGTTGCGGGTACGATACCCAAATGAAACAAAAAAATGTGTGTTCCTCAATCCGAGTCTGGACGATCTTTGTGTCCTTTGTTTGAATGTTTCTTATTTCCACCGTGACATAGGATTAATTCCAAGTGCGAAAGCTGTTTATAAGGGAAAAACATTTAAGGCCCAGATTCGAAACGATGCATGTACATAAGAAACATTGACCGCCTCACTGGTTTAAATACTTATTTAAAACAGTGAGAGCAAAAATATGGAGCTTACAAACTTTTGCAAAGTCCATATTTTTGCTCTCATTTAACCAGCAGTCCTACGTAATCAAGTTCAGTACCAATGCCATAGCAAATTCTTTCTCTAAGAGAAAGAATTCGCGTCAAAATCAACATAATATATGCAGCTCATCCTTTGTCTTTGCCTATAGATGTTTTATATACTGTTGAATTAAAAATGTATTGGCAATTAACTGTTTCGATTAATAAAACAAATTGCCTGGCACATTATTATTGTACTATGGAACTACGGAAATCTAAATCTAAAGCGCTTACTTTCTCAGCATAAATCCTCGTGGGGATTCTGTTAAAAACCTTGCTTTACTGGACCTCAATAGAATTCAAAACCACTTCGGTAAGTGGCTGCTCGCCTTTCCAAAGGACTTCCTTAAGAACTTGTTCCGTGGATGCCTCTACCATTTTAGCAAATAAACTTTTAGATTTTGTACTCATCTCGTCGAGTACTAGTGTTTTGTAATAAAATAGTAAGGTTTTATTAGAGGTAGTGTGTTCTGAAACCTTTGAATTTATGTGCTCTCGAAACGATGCAAGAAAATAATGTAAAGAACAGTCGATTAAAATATTTTCCTACATCGCATGCCGTACAAGATGGAGCAGTCTTTATGCTTTGAATTTTATTTAATATTTCTTAACTAATAATATAAATACGAATGAGAGTTTGTTTGTTACACTTTCACGCCTTAACTGCTCAATCAATCATCATGAAATATCGCATACGTGTTGACAGGGGTACAGAAAAGGATACCTTTAGGACCTTTCATCCAGAAAAAGTACTATAACCGAAGGATACTAAATTGTCATAGACTAAATTTTTTTTCTTAAATTACCTAATAATTATAAAAAACTCGTTTATTATTACTACACCACTCCCCTCGGTCGTAGCTTGATATTATATACCTATAATCTAACTAAAAACAGGCTCTTCAATTCAAAATTTTATTCAACTGGTAGTGCCAATGATTAGCGCGTTCAAACAAAACCAAAGAAGCTCTTTAACTTTATTATATTCGTATTCCACTTGAATAGAAAATCAACAATAAGGTAATTATTTGTTTACTGCCACGTCTGCTCTTTGGCATAAGAGCTTTCAGGCTGTAACTGTATTCCTACCTTTTTGTATTACTTAAGTTGACAACACGTTGTGATACCACTGCTTACCACCAGTCAAACCATATAGCTGTAGGCCACTTGCTTACTGTATGAAAAAATAAAAGTTACACTAGTAGGCTATGGAGAAAGTGGGTATAAACACCATCGAGAGTAAGGCATTCGGTCAGCTTAGGCAAATGGTCGGTAGGGTCTAAGGGATGATGGTAGAAAAAAACTGGCCACTTGTGTTTGGTATATGGTCTTTCTGTGGAAAGAGATTCTGAACAGCAGGGCTGCATCTGGAACAGTTTCCAGAGAACAGTAACAAGTTCGTCTTGGGTAAATTATGCCCGCGATGCCATACTTGCGAAATTGTATTATGTATTTACATTAATGGTTCGCTCATATAAAGACAACACAACGCACAAATCAGCGTGAAGTTATTCATCGCGTATGTATGTACATACGCTGCTGTTTGTTCACTGCTTTCTCTGAAACTGGTTTTCCGATTTGAATAAGTCGTTTTCCACTTAAAATATTATAAACAGATGTGAGTTAAATGTTTCACACATAATTTGGTCAAATTTTGGTGACGGTTTTCAAAGACAATCAATACAAAAAAACACAGTAGAACCCGAATCAGCTTAAAAATATTTGTATTTTCGTTCCGATCATTCGTTCCTTTCTGCTCATTTTCGTATCTGGGGTTATTTTCCAATGCCTAGCCTCTAAACAGCGATGCTGTACATAAAATCCCTAAACAATTTTTACTTGAGACTGTACATCCTGAAGTATAAGACAATTCTAAGTTAGGCACGAACCAAATACCCTCCTCTTTCACTCTTTTTATACGCCAATAAGTCTTCTGCTGCGAGAGACTACGAGAGAATGGCGTGGGAAGACTGAATGGTACTTGACCGGAAATTGATGATGTTTTCTTTTTAAACTTGAAAGCGATACAAGTAATGACTTTCTCATATTAACTGAGCTTTAAATTTAAATGAGGTACCTAGGTACCTAAGTAAATTTATATACGTATAAAACTGTTCTACGTGTTAGGTTCTGTCAGCGTAGCTACCCAAATTATAGGCCAATATATATTAAGATGTAGAAACATTAACATTATATAAGAATGTAGAAAAAATATTGGGCAGAAGCTATAGCATATATATGTAGCTTTAAGCATTGAATCTTAGTATCACCGTATCGCCTTTCGCCTCGCCGTCAAACAGGCGTCAACCTAAACGTAACCAAAGCGGATCAGCAGCTCCGGTACGTCGACTCGGCTACGGCTAGGCGACGTCGCGCTTACACTGCGCTCACTTAAATCATACTAATATGGATATTTTCTCACTTCTTCAATGAGTTTATCCCTTTTTCATTGTTATTTTGCTTAGTTTAAGCTAGATAGTGTTGTGTGTATGTGATAGAATATTATATTATATGTATATTATTTATTGTTTGCAATCTAACCTACAAATTCAATATAGCACGCGCGCAACATGACTGGTAATTACTATCTTGTGAATGACAGTACGTTCGGCAAAAGTAGTGCACGGAGAGACGTAAGTGCGGGGACGACGAGCCGTAAGCGCAGGGACGACGAGCCGTAAGCGCGGGAACGACGAGCCGTAAGCGCGGGGACTGCAAGTTGACCACACACCGCACCGCGGTTCGTGAACTTGTCCCGAGACGAGGCGATTACGTTATGATTTCGATTAGTGTACGTTGAAGTAGGGAGTTTCATACAAAGAATACTGTACGGCTCGAGTTGATACGGTGACGATCCGTTGCCGAGTCGATATGTGTAAGTCCTTAAGTCACACAAGATTGTTGATCATTAACAATCCTTCATAATTTGTGGTTCGGGTTACAGTTTGGGCAAAGTGTATTGCGGTTTTTCTGGTAAGAAATCTTAGCAGAACAAAGTCTGCAACTTCGCCTAGTTGACGGATTAGACTTGCCTCTCAGATACATTGGAATTAAACCACAGCTAGCGGAATCTGGGTTTAATATATATATATGTACATACCTATTATTCCCAGATTCCGCTCGATCTATAGAACTCTCCGAGATATAGATTTGTATAAGTATACATAGTATCATGCTATGAGGCTACAGAGGGGTTATATAAGTAGAAATGCATAATACCACACATAACAGCTACTTTGTATAATTTCTATGTAATGGGAGCCTACAGTCGTCTACCGATCAGATTTTCAGGATAGTGTAATAAAATTTTCTTTATAGAAACTTCCAATAACACTTCGTGACCCAATAATTAAACCGGCTGTAGTCAATTGGTATACGAATATTAATAAAAATATTATTCATATACATTGTATCTATAATGACCCCGTTTCTCACCACTGCTGCGAGTAAGAAGCACTATTGCTAATTGATCCATAGTCTGAACATCCCCTAAAAGTCAAGACTAGATTGGGTCATACCAATCAAAGAGAAGCACGATTTTGTTATCATTCTGCTTTTTGCAGAATATAAAAAGAAGTTTTGTTCCTGTGTCTTTACCTTAATAATAATATCACATTTGTATCTGCCGAAAGAGTTGGCAGTTATGTTAAGAAAATAAGCTGAACCTATTGGCCCTAGGATCCGTACTACTAATGAGTGCTTTTTAAAAGATAATGCTCAAAATGATATTGCATCCTAATGCAAGGTGCAATATAATTTTAATTTTAAAATCAAACCACATGGTCAATTTGCACATAAATTTACGACATCAAGTCGTAATTATTGAATTAATCAATATCGTAGTGTCGTATTGAATTAATTAATTTATTTGTCCATGTCATATTAAAATTATTAAATAAAACAACTAACCTTAGTGCGTATTAACACATTATATTTTTATTGATACATTTTTATTATAAAATCTTATCTAATTTATTATTACTTAGACGACTTATACAGTATCAATAAATGTTATTAAAAATATAAAGCTATTCACAAAGTTAAGGCCTTCGATTGTAAATTACGTACCCGAATATACTTTATGTAAATTCATTACACTGGACGGAATTAGAACAATATTAAAATTAAATTAGTAAAGCTCTATGACTTTTTACATGACAGTACAAAGCGGCTTACACGAACATTAACAACAGTTACTGGGATGATAATAAAGTTAGACAACTTACCAACTAAAGCGCTTCAAAGATTCAGTCTGTGTATGACTCTGATTCATTAAGTACATTTGAAAAATATGGCAGAATAAACGTTTATAATTAACTCTCCCCAATGCTATACATGTTATTAATAATCTCTTATTTTCTCGACCACTTTATAGTTACTACTTCTTCGTTCCGAGAACAAAGGTCCATTTTTAGAATCATATCCATGCGGAGAGCGTGTTCCGTTTTCTATATACTTCACGTTCGATATCGGTTCGCCTTTGTAGCCCCTACTCTTAGTCACCGAGTTTATTTCCCTTGACTCAATAATCTCTTTTGAGCGCCCGTCTCTTGATGGCACAATTTTCTTACTAACCGTTTCGACGGTGTCGGTGACGCTCGGACGTTCGGGATCACCAGAACGCGTGGTGTATCGATATGTTTCTGAATAGTTATCGCTGCTGTTGCTGCCGCGCCGTATCGCCGGTGATTTTAATCTCGTATCCAGTCGGGACACGAACGGACTCGTTTCTCTATTGAGCGAATCTGTCTTGTATAAAGGCGTTTTCCGTTCCTCCGATATACGATCTTTATAATGTGGCGACGGCGTGCCGTATCGGGACGATAATCTGCTACCGTCCGACTCGTCGTCCGCGTGCAAAGTTTGGTACAATTCCGGCGCCCGTTCACGGAGACCTTTCAAGAATATCTTTTTCTTATCTGTTTCATCGTAGGATTTATTGTAGCCATTCGTGTGACCGTTGGTTATCGGCGTGGTTTTACCGTATCTAGCACCGAATAAACCATCACGCCTACGCTCCGTTTCGCGTGATACCGCATCAGCAAGATCGCGCTGGCTGCGATTAATTATGGATACTATTCCAGGACTCTTCAGCTGTTCCGGTGTTTCATCGAGCCGGCTTAGGTGGGGATTAGACTTATACATAGTGGAGTAATTTCGATTCATAGTAGATACGTAACGTGGGTGGGTTTCCTGTTCAGGAGCTCCCATAGCAAAACTCTTGCTCCTGTTGAGGGCCTTGTACGTCCGAGCCGGCTTTGCAGGTCCGGGCGGGTACCCGTTGATTTTGCCGTCCGGTGACGCTGTGACGTTGTTGGAGATATTAACGGCACTGCTGGATCGTTTGTTGGGAGTGAGCCGGTGCCAATACTTGTTGGAGCTCGGCTTCTCGGTGGTTTTCTCCTTGCGCTCGTGGAGTTTCCTCGGCAGCGTCTGCGCGCTGCGTGCGTACTCCTCTTCGGGCTCGCTGTTCGGATTCAGTCGACTTGTAGAGTGACTGAATCGACCCAGCGTGCTCGAGAATTGACCCCTGAAATTATTACAAAGACAATTGAATATTTTTTATACTAAGATTTATCGTCGTTCGTGATGGCAGGCATAATAAGCCAAGCCCACGTACAATTATTGTCTAGTAACTCGCAAAAAGTCGTAATCTTGTTGGTGTTCTGATAATTGGATTCAATGGGGAATCACCTCCCACACCTCTAACGACGACGCTTTGTTTACGTGCGTTTAATACGTCTTTGTTAGGCTTGAACAAACCGTTAACCATTTAAAAAAATATAATTGCGCATTGGCCTGCTATTGTTTTAAGTAGAAGATGCTTGACAATAAAAATTATCTTAAATATTTATTGAAAACATGGAGGAAGTGATGCCTATTATGATTTGCAAAAATAATTATAACGCGTGATTAGCATACAACCTCCACCTATACACACAACAGGTGTTTATTAAGAACATTTCCTCGCAATGAGTCACTCGTCGGTTGTCATTGTGCGTACTTCTCAATAAAGCGTCTGTTTCACTTGACAAACACGAGTGACTCAACGCCGTACACTAAATAAGGGTTTCTTTATAAATAAAAGGCTTATTTACCCTTAATAGGCAATACTCACGGACGGCGACGAATGAAAAAGGCTAGATATGCCGGAACGCGGTTTTAATTGAAAAGGTTGAGATTGATTGGTGAAACTATTGTATCTATTAATAGTCCCAGTTTAAGTAATTTTCTTTGTTTTGTAATTATTTCTACAAATGGTTAAATTGACTTCGTGTTGTTTTAAACCCATTTGCAAATAAAAACGAAGTAATTGATAGTGTGTCTACGTTTTCTGGGTCGAGTAGATCGTTGGAGTCTGTGAGTATTCTCTTAAGATCATTATGAAATTGAATCTATAAAACTCATTAAGTATTCCTTTTATATTACTTAATTAGCTGTCATTAATTCCTTTAACGTTTGTAGCCAATACTAATAGACATTACTTAATATACATAGTAAGCCATCTTGCAAAATGAGGAGAGCCTTTAAAGCTTTTCTGCTGCGATTCTTAACATATTCCCTATTTTGTAGTATTGTGCTTGCAAAGTTTGACACACTTTACATTATGTGTATGCCTTCCGCAATTTCTAAAGTGCGTGTAATGTAAGTGTCTGAATACTAT
Source organism: Catocala nupta (assembly GCA_963675205.1). Lineage (NCBI taxonomy): Eukaryota > Metazoa > Arthropoda > Insecta > Lepidoptera > Erebidae > Catocala > Catocala nupta. The sequence continues at coordinate 16,852,871 of OY776082.1, forward strand.
GAATATGAATAACATTAGCTTCGGGTGAACTGCAGCGGTCTATTTGACATAATTGTCACGTACACTTGGGTGTATTCTTAGGAAATAATGTATTATGAATTTACGCGTGCGGTCTTCTTATAATATCTATATGTATAGGAGCTAGTCGTCTACATATAGATATGAAGGATTTATAATGATGAAGTTTAGAATTTAAAAGTGTAAACAAATATTGTAAGAGAGATTAGCATTTGATCGCGACATCGAGGTGTTCATTGACGATTCTGAATAAAGTTGATCAGATTGACTAGATAATAGCTAGAAACAAGGTAACCTTGATAATATCGTTAACAATGTTATAATAGAATGTAATAATATCGCTTTGTCTTTGTATCAGTAATAAATGCATCGGTATATTATATTTATTTTTCTACATTTCTTAGTGTTACATACTTTATCAAGTGCTAAAGTTTATATCAAATTATTCTTAACTTATTTTGTTAAATGTAATTTTAAATTGTATTTTGTATTATCTGTTTGGAAATAAACTAACCAACTAACATATATAAGAAATATAATAAATACACGTCATAGTTAGCCATTTAGTTAGGTATAATCCTTGATGCCAAAGTTTTAAAATGTATCCTATTATCTAAGTATCTCGAGGACTTATTCTGACTCCACAATAGGTGTATGAAAATGGCACTAATGAGTTCAAGTATTCATTGTAAAGCACACTAAGGCAAGAATGCGACTGCAAGGTAAATCTTGCTACCTCAATATAAGCCAGCCATGTAAACAATAGAACAAAGTTCCTATATCGAAACTGCTACTCATACAAGTTGTATACTCTTTTGAAAATACTATGTTAACTGAGTTTACGAAACAAACCTTGTCAGCCCACATGTTTACCTGTTAACGCGAATTCTATCTTTATTACTATCGACTCCTATCAAAACTCCGTAACTTTATGATAATACAAACACAAAGCATTAATTAAACGTTTCGTATACTTCAATGTAGGTGGACGCACGATTGGTAGTAGGACAACATTCTATTTATGGTTCATAGGATATTATTATAAAAAATTGGATATCTATCATCTGCGATCATAGCTATAACTGAATCGCCATTAAAACTAGTAGACGGTTTCAATAAAACCAAATATGATGACATCTATTAGTTTTATCACCAGTTGATTATCTCAATTGATGTTTTGAAGAGCATAGGAAGTGACTGATCGCTTACCTTTCGCGGTGGTCGCGGGCGTCGGCGGCGGCGGCGCGTCTCGAACTGCCCTCGTACTTGTGCTCTCGGCCGTAGATGCTGGGCGCGAACGGATCCTCGCCAAGGTAGTAACGGTGCGGTGGCGCGACGGGGGGCGCCAGCTCGCCGCCGTACTGCTTGTACGTGCGTGAAGAGTGCTCCGGCGACGGCGTGCGCGAGCTGCGCCACCGAGCTCGACGCTCTGCAGACGCTGAGCGGATCTTCCCTACCAACTTTCGAATGGAATTCCCGATCGCCGATCCCATAGATTTACGTGCCGGTGAGGGACGCCGACCACTATCAGCAAACCTAGTCTTTTGATTTTGTTTTCGCTCCTCTCGATCCCGTCGACGCGGTGGTGTGCGATCCCTGTCCGAACTCTCACGCCTTTCTCTCGGTGGAGAATAATCTGGTGGTGGCTCCACAGCGCCTTCCTCCCGACTATCACGTGACCTGCCCGAATTCTCATTGCGGGATGAACTCCTGTAGCCACTGTCGTAACGATGCTCCTCGGACAACCTTTGTTTCGTTTGTCGTTTTCGTTCCGGCGCGATGGGCCGGTAGTCGTCCTCGACCGAGGGCTCTCGGAACGAGCGGTCAACTTCTAGTGGCCGGAAAGGTGAACCGCGCGGTGGACTGTGCATTGTTGACGAAGAGACGTAGGCGGAGTCGTCGCGTGAAGGCGGATGGCGACGGCCGATAGGTGACGACCTCCCTTGTGGCGAATCGCGCTTTCCGTACACATGCCTCGGCGAAGAGCCATTTAATCGGTCGTCACTCGCATATGGCGAACGCACTGTTGGGGGCGATGGCGATGAACTTCGTGGTTCTGGCATCCTAGGTTTGCTGGCACGTCTCTGCGACCAGTCCGCCACACCTTTAAAGTAACCCCCGGTCCTATTAACAGGTGCTGCCGTTCGTTCGTCTGAAGGCGTAGACGATTTCGTTTTGCGTAGAACTCGGTCTCCATATACGGGTGGTGGTGGAACTGATGAAGTCTTGCCGTAGTAACCCTCGTCTTCAGCTTTGTTTTTTGCGTAGAAGCCGGTTTCGGGTCGTCGTCCGATTTCCTCAGCGATGGAGTCGTGGGACGAGCGGGATTCGCTGCCGAAATGATTTTCAAGCCACTTTGAGGTTTCTTTCTTGCGTGTTTCCTCCTCTATGTCGTAGTCAACGGGACGTTTGTAGTCCTTGTCGTGATCTGGAAGCAGATAGTCGAGTGAGCACGGATCGAGAGCGGCGCGGGCGCGCGCGCTACGTCTCACGGTAGAGTGACCGCCCGCGTCGCATCTCCACCATACGCGCCATGGCGTAATCATTCAGTCAATAAGTTTGCCAAACTACCGAAGGTCAATGCGATATAAACTCGAGACAGCTTTACTTAACCGCTACGAGACATTATCGTGCAAATTATTCACTGAATGATAATTTCTAGGTCAGTTTTGCTTTACGTTATGTTTATGGCATTATGTAATTATTGTGACAGCATTCGTGGTCATTTAACTCTCGTGGTACTACATTATGTTGTGTTTAGATGATTATTTTTAATTAGTTTCTTTGTAATATGCTAATGAATACCCTTTTGCATATTTGCATACATTAATTCTTTTAATAGACAAATAAAGATTAGTTATCTTCGCAAGTATCGTAAAATTAACAATTATTTTTAATTATACATATATTATGTACTTACTAACATATTTTTTATATATTAAATTATTGAAAAAGTATATTTGTCAACTAGTATTTCAAAGAAACATTTTCATGGTATGAAGACTACTCACTGCATTACTGTTGAAATACCACCCTCTCATTCTGACTACATAAATATGTATGCATTTCCAACGCCTAAAAGTATTACTGATATTAAAAATAACTTCTGACCGTTATATCACACGGAAGAGATTTACAGGTCATGATTGCATACGAGTTTAATTGCTAAAATGTGAAGGCAATCACCAATGTTGTTAACCCACCCTGAAAATATTAAGCGATACTTGGGTGCGGTTCCACGCTGCAGTTTCTTTGAATAATTGACTTTTAAACTCAACATCTTGTCTTTAAAATACTTTTTAAAAAGATCACTTGTTCTCCTACTTTATATAAATAAATCTGTTTATACATTGACGAGTTGCCTTACGACATTTTAAAGAACCAGGTGTTCGTCACGAACATGTGTACACACCCTGTAATCCTAGTGTCATTGCGAAAACTGCAATTAAATGCACATAAAGAATATGTGGCAATTTCACTGCAAGCAGCATGGAATGGATCCGGTTTAAATTAATCATTTTAAAGCGGAAAATGTGGGGTAAACACTAGGTCGTCGATTACACGTTATGTTTAGAGCGTACTGACTGTTAAATATACGATATTTACAGACGTAAGTAATTACTTGTTTACTCCTTAAACTATCCCACATTTACTACGTTATTAAACTAACTCAATCTAAATAAATGCGGACTTAAAAGTTATTAAAATTTAACTAATTAATTCATCACACTTATTCAGGTTTTGAAAACCGGAGTTAAAGATTGAATGTTGAATGCATTTAGGCACTATGAACGTTTTGAACCTGGAAGGTGCAATCAGTAGTAAATGGAGAAATAGGAAACATTACTGAATGAGAACCGTGCTTAGCGATTTTACGAAATTTAGATGACTAGTACACATACAGTTAATAGATATAATAGACAAGAGTATCATATATCCCAGTATGCTTTGTTCATACATAGACTTATATGTTTGCACGGCATCTAAAATATTATATAATTCTAATGGAATAAATAACGTGCATACATTAGTCTGCAAATAACACGTGAAACTCTCAATATTTTATTTATAAATATGCAAGCGAACACGAGTGGCATATGCCATCGCAAATTAATTGATTGCCACCGTACCATTATACTTTCGGTGTTTATCACCAGGTAAGGGTAAACTATACCCTGGTAAGGATGGTAAACACCGGTATTGTTTTAAGAATTTTGTTACGTCAAATGTTTAATAATAATTGTAAATCCTCAAATATTTATACATGCTTATTAAGAACCTTGATAAAATGCTTATTAAGAATACTAATTAATGCATATTTTATCGGGGTTACATTTTCATTCAAGCATTTGAAATCAATTATTGAATATATTATTATTTAAAGACTAAGTTATATGGAGTGTTGATAGCACAGAACAAAAAATATGTGAGCTTCAAACAGATGTTGTTTATGTCTGTTGTTTCTATGTATGCAAACTCATTGTTATACTGACAATAACAAATTAAGTAAGAAATTAAAAAAAAAAATCTTTAAAGATTTTTAGATAAATGTTACTACTGCGTCTAGTGATTCAAGATTAGTCTGTCTAAATGGCATTGCTTAGCAATTTCAATCAACATACTAACAAAAATACTAGTTTAATTTAATTTTCTTCCAATAAAATTATAGAAACGCTCAAAAACTCGCACATATAACTAATATGTTTCTATTGTTTGCCTTTGTAAATTCTAAATATTGACTTTATTTTTCATATCGCATTTGTTTTTCACCCACGACATTTACAAAAAGGCACGTTTTAACCGTTTATAGTACGTCGTTAGGTATGTATGTAAACATTAACGCAAATGTGCAAATATCAAACATATATATTAAACAAACGAGTGTTGTCTGAATCACATTAAGAGACCATAAAGTTATGCTTTCTGAAGTTTAATGTTTTATCACACTATTCAATGCTAAAATATCTCTTTGTTCTGCTATTTTACGACAAAACGCACCACAGTTGTACCCGTGTAATGTGTGCCAACGTAAATATACAATAATACATAAACGAAGCACGAATTTATACACGATTCGATATCAATACTCGGAAATATCGACAACAATCGCCCCGTAAATAGATATCTATATGAAATATCAGATAGGTACCTATAGGCTTTAATTAATGTTATCCGATTGTTTATATGCCCACAAGTTATGAAATCTAGAAATAAACATTATAAATCGGTAAATATATACTGATCAATTTATTATAATTATGTAAAGCGCTTGAGTGAAGGGAGGGATGTGCCTACTATCCTCGTAAATCTTATGCTTCAAATAATGATTCTTAGCCCCAACGTGCCCTCCGAAACGTTGGTTCCCAGGTCTATGCATGTATATCAAACACTATATTTTACAATTAATTTAATTTGTGAACTACAGATATCTTGCCTAATTTTCTCTGTGAATTTTAATGGTACTAAAAGGAAAATATATTTATTATTCCTTTTTATAATAAGTTTAAGAAGTAACTTTGTAATTGAAACATATTGTTAAAATATCAATGTTTAAATAAAGAATGTTGAATTTCGTGGCAGGCTATTCTTTTTGTATATCTTATGTAATAATTATGTATATAGTAGTATAATTGTTTTATAGAGCATCCAAAAGCAATTTTACTATTATATAAAATACAATAACAGCATAAAATATAGTTAGTAAAAAAGTATCTAAATTTTTCATCTCCCCAATCAACGCATTACGGTAAAGCTTGCGACTGCGCATGTCACAACCGGCCTCGCGTAGGCTCAATGACTTCCCATATACAGAGTTGATGGACATGTCGCATTAAATTGGCCACTTTAAATCTCGTATAAACGTGCCACGTGTGTTTACTAACTCCTTAATTGTTCTTTAAACAATTTAGTTACCAGATTTGTAGGGGAAAGTGAATAGAATGACGCATGCTTTGTATCATTGAGGCTTCTAGCGAAGATACGACGAAGCTAGATTGAAATCTGATAATACGTAGAAGAGATATCATATCTTGTGGCTGTACATGTATGGATTGCATCCACCTTCAGGTAGTCATGAGTATGTATATGGAATTCTTAGTATTGTGGTTTCAGTTTTCTTGATAGACTGATTACGCGGCGGGTCAGTTGTGCCGTTGAATGTGTGTGTGTGTGTGAAATTTTTATAAAGCCCATGTTGCATGCTACTCTCCCACATAGCTTGCCATCGCTTTAATTGAAAACTAAGCCTTAAAACTGTGAAAGGGCTGGCATTTGTCACGATATACCAGGAAGTCTCATTCCTATTAAAGGCAAAAGCAAAGCGCGTGGGATTCTAACTGTACTAGCAATTCATTTCCATAAAGGTTCACATAATCAACCGCCAAGAGGTAACTTGCCAACGTTATGCAAAGTTCAGCCTGATCAGAAATAAAAAGATTAATTAAAAAACAATTCGTTTGTGCTCGTGCGATCGGACTATCGAGATCACATAAATAAACCTATCTACTTCTAAAACCATTATATTTTTTATTTTAATAAGTAATATTAGATATGTATTAAGTACCTAGTATTGACCTCTACATTTTCGACTAAACTTAAGCTATTGCCAGTAAACATATCATGTCATTAGGGCGAAGAGAGAAAAGTCAGTCTATTGTCAAGTCTGTTGCGTTAACTATTGGTTCAGACAGAATAACCTTATCGTCGCCCGCGGAGAGGTATGCGGCAAAGCAAGCACTCAAGTAAAAAAAAAATTAAAAAAGAAACAGTACGAATCACAAATGTTCCATTGTTACATAATATTAAAAGGTCAAAATATTATCAGTAAAAACATCGCAATTCAATTCTGATCAAATTACGCGTTAAAAAGTTTAACTAAAAATGTACCTATTGTAATTGTGCAACAGAGCACCGACATTTTATCTGGCGTGATTTCAACTATTAAATAATATAATGATAGTACTTCATGAACTTAACGAAGTCAGCCTACTAATATTATAAGTTGAATAAATGTTGGCATATTTTTGCTTCGTGAAGAGCTACTAATACTAAAATCATGTGCACAAAAATGACCCAAAATGAATCACGCTTTTATGACTCGACACTACAGGGATCAAATTTACCACTTCAGACTTTAGCAGTGGCAAAGTGACAACCTAATCTCATCGCCGCCCACGCGCCCGAACAGGTTACTAGTTTAAAAACCTAAATCATAAATCGCAAAACCTGATTCCTCTTACCAGAATCGTCAAACTTTAGTAGTGACAACTTAATCTCCTAATCACCCGTACGCTTAAGAATTAAAAATAAAACGACATGCAAATCTTTCACATATTCAAGACCTAAGCCTTCCAAATTTCAATCTAAGTTTAAAGTCACATTACATGTAATTTAATAGCCATCCGTATTTTACATCCTTATGTCTTCATCCTATTTATTCGTCCTCTGCAACTAGGAAGCGTTCTCAATACATCAGAGTCGGATGGCGAGCGAGTCTATCGATCAACTCGGACGCAACACAATAGCGAGACTTGTCGACTAACTGTTGCTACAAGGCCGATATGTGTACCAGTGCCTCACTTGTATGTTAGAACTATGAATACATTAGACACGACAATTGTTTATGAAGGACTGTCTGAATCTTGTTTTGAGTACTTAGAATTGATTTTGATTGGTATGGTCGGTCTTTAGACCAAGCAATACTATATATAACAGGAGCATAATTTACAAAATGTCATGGGAAGAGTTCAAAACAAGGTATAAATCAAAATCAAATTTTAAATGCAAAAATGAGTTTGTTAGTTGATCCTTCATGTTGGGAACAACGAAGCGGAATTTAACATTTATAATTTATGCACAAACTTTATCCATGGACAATTTTGGACATAGATATAGTTTATGGGCCGCAGGACGTAGGCTTTTTTTAATCCCAACAAAATGCACGGATCCGGTAAGATAGACGCGGAAAGCAAACCCACCGGTAGGAGATATTAGTCTCTTATCAGTAGGGTTACACGCCGCGGCATGTGTTTTGAAGGTACACACTTTTCTAATATTTTCTATTACATTCTGGTTTTTCAGTTCAACCTTAGTATACTCAGGACGAAAAATGAATAAATAAACAAGGAAATTGACAAAGTAAATATGAGCAAGCTGCTCATATTTACTTTGTCAGTTTCCTTTCAAAACTACTAAATGACTGTTAATAAATTTGTTAAAAAGGCTAATGGGCTATAAAAAGGACAATAAACATAAAAATACAAGCATTTATTACAATAACAGTCACCCAATCAAAATAGAATAACACAATTTTATTGACACCAGATTTAGCAAGACAAAACCGTAATCTAATAACTCAAGTAAAATCTTTATCAAATTTGGAAAAGAACTTAACAGCCCAATAAAAGACGCATTATTAAAACAATCAATCTTCGACCTTATATAATAAACGTTACAATTTGCTCGTAGGCAACCAACTACTTGTTTGCTTGTCTTATAATGATATTCAGTCTAATAAAATGCTTAATTATTTCATTGCTTAGGCGAGTCTGGTCTACCCACGGCGCCAACAATATCTTGCACTTTTAAGGTAACTGGTTATTGCGAATAAAGCTCGCTTAATACCGTGACGGCACTCACAACAATGCCTATTGGCTGTTATAAATGTCGTCGCGTATTTCAACCAATCAGGCGTGTCGTGTAGCTGATTTAAATGTTTTTAATTATGATGCCTTTATAAATCCAAGGTATGCGTATAAGAAGTAAAGTGCGCATTAGTTGTCTAAGTGCCTTTGTACGTATTATTTATAGACTACGATACTTATTATGTCCATACCAAGCGCTAGTATGTTAATAATATGTAGATACGTAGTTTAAGCCCTAAGTTCTTTTATAACGCAGACTGCCATTACTAGACAGCCTCGATGGCGCGACGACAGTCAATGCTGTGCGTTAGATCTCGGTTTCGGTTGCCGAGTTACTCAATTTTATTGCCAAGTAGTTTTCAGTAGTACACCGGGGTCTAGGGCTGTGCCAGGCAGACATTAAAGGAACATTTCTGCATTTGGCACTACTGGCTGGATCGCTGATGTAGTTTCAGTTCCAGTGAACCATCCAACATATAAAGTAGCGAGGTGGCACTCCGTGGTGGTTTAAGTCGGTAGGCCCGAAGCCTCGGGAGAGCCCGACATAACACTCTTGCCTCCCCTTGTGGCGAAAAGGCAGTCGTTAAACGGCTTGCCCCACTTATTACGTAAGTCCCAAAACAAAGCTGATATGACCCATGCGAACCTTTCAGGATAGTTGACTAATAACAGCATGATGTTTTTTTAATGGAAAACGCAATTTTAGATTGGGATATTAATTGAGAAAAGTCTGTGGTCGACATATTTAGTCCCAAAACGTTTATTAGCCAACTGTCTACCCTGCCAATTTGAGATCACATTGCGACCGTCATGTAGACAAAGTATATTCCGTAGTAAAATATTACATTCATACAAAATATAACATTCAAGAATCGAAAAGTTTACTGAGTAAGACGAGATTTTTCTTTTCTAAGTAAACATAATACATTAGGGATCATTTTGTGTTACGTAGGACTTTATAATTATTGAAACAACAGACAAAAAGAACACCAAGCCTCGAATCAACTATTTGTGAACCACACAAATGTTTACCCCTATGAGGGGATCGACCAAACACGGGGCTAATAGGCGAGGCAACCACTTTTAAGCCTTTACGCTAAGTCGAGTATTGTTAAGATTTTAAATAAATTAGGTACACTATACATATTAATATTTGTAATAATTCAATATGGGCTATGGTCTCTGCACGTTCTTTTATAGAAAATAATTTAAAATTGGTTAATTAGCAATGAGTTTCCCAATTTACAGAAATATGACTCATGATAATTACCTTTGTAGGTACTATGCATTTACATATCCAGCAATAGAGTAAACAACTATGTTCAAAATATATATCTAATATTTAATTATATGTATATCAAACTTGTCGCTCAAACTATACTTCTACTACGAAAGGTACTTTTTAGTACCTAACTTATAACTACCCTGTCATAAATAATACATTTGTTTTATTTGTATTATTAAGTAATTTGTAGATAACTACGCCTGCTGCCTAGCTACACTTAAAACCTGTCAATACATGTGTAGAACAAAGTAAATTAGCAAGAAACCTTACCTAATAAAATTGTGAGTCATTTAATTACGATACATTAACTATAAAATGATTATCTATGTGTCTAGTCTTAGTTTGGTACGTATACATCGCCCACATCATTCTATTAAATCCGAACGTTAAAAACCTGACATTAGATTTAATGTAAAGGAAAATATCAATTTAAAAGAAGTGCATACGTAGTTGTTAAGAATTTTACACTATCTAAAATTGTACTTGTCTTGTAAAATTGTATATACGAGCCTACAAGTATTGGTAAAAGAATGAACAAGTTTTTCAGAAGTCTATGTCACGATAACACGGAACTATTTGACCACCAAGGCTGACACTAAAAATGGTCACAATTACAACACGTTGACAGATTAACATAATGCACGCATAAATGAAGACACAGGTGACTCGTGGATGGACATATTTAGTAATGTAGGTAAGTATAATAAATTTAAAATCAGTAAATCATCACCCATGTCTAAAATGGAGAAACAACATAACTTTAAAACATTAAAAAAAAATAAAGCTGTCAATGTGGAATTTAATTATTTAAATGTTTAATATCATCATTAAATTTACTTTAGATTTGTTGAAATATATATTATAATAATAAATATAATTTAATGGAAAGCATTAAAGAAAAATATTGAAGTTTCTTCGTTTTCTTTTTTATTAAAACGCCATCTATTCTGAAAGCATGAAACTACTATAACTTCTTTATGGCTCCATAGTGCCATCTGTAATCGAATAGCAAAACTACAAACGCTGGCCATCTAGTGAAAAATTATGAAAATATTAATTCTTTTTCTTACCGTTTTGACGAAGACGGCGTTGTCGACGCATTCTTACTGACAAGCTGTCCCAATCGTCATCCATGTTCGGCTGCCCTTCTCTCTCAACTGCAAATAAATTAATCTATCTTACTTCTTTCTAAACTTTTGACATAGTAGACTACAATGCTTATAAATTTGGTACCTTAACGACATTGTTAAATTGAAAATATCTCGTCATACTTCCTAGTACACTGCAATTTACTACTAGTTTATAGGCTTTTGAAGCACATCCATACGTTATAACGTCGACATGTACATCTATAATTCTATATTTTCAAACGCGCCTTTAGCGACAACGTTGTTGAACTAATCAAACTACATAGAATTAAATGTCGACCATCAAACTAAAGTGCGTCGAGCACTATAAAAACTGAAGGTACCATAGCAAATACCTATAGTCTGAATGATACATCAGACTACTAGTGAAAGTTTAGGATAAAATGAGTTACCTTCTTCAGTGCGGGAGCGTGAGTTAATATGCGTAGCGACCCTGAGGCCGCCCGCCATCAGATCAGTGCTCTGCTCGAGGTCCACCCGCTTGCGTTTCTCCGTACCTGCTGTCTCTTCAACAACACTCCTGTCACTTGGCAGTGACTTCGCCTGAACAACAAACATTAATCTGTCAAGTCTTAGAACACCAGGTATAATTAAAATCGATTGTGCCTGTCCACCGGTGTGCCAGTGCGCATATGTTAGTACATTGCAACACCGAGCGCATCAGAATCAATATAAAAAAAGAATCATCAAAATCGGTTCACCTAGAAAAGTTCTGAGGTAACACACAAAAAAAATACAGTCGAATTGAGAACCGCCTACTTTTTTGAAGTCGGCTAAAATAGATGTTTTATTGAGTCTCATATGCTCGGCGTAGTCGGTGTTTTAAGTCACTGTGGAAAAAAGGACAACATTCTTAGTTTGTCTTTCATACATAATCATTTCCATGATATTTTGAATAGATGTCTATATTTTTATTGTTGATTTATTCGAAACCAGCTATCCCCCACGGTTTCACCCACCTTTATTACCTAATTGGTACTGCTTCGCTTCCGTAGCTGATGTGTCGAAAGCTACTTTATCCAGAATAACATTGTCTATGTGACTAATAAGTAATATTACTTCTGGGTAAAGTACATTTCTAATAGTGAAACAATTTATCAAATAGGTCCAGTATTTTCTACATGAATTTAAATAAACAAAAGCAAATTCAATTCATAATCGCAAAGGATATATAAAACAACCATAATTTGTGAGCTTTGGTTTTCACACATTATCTCAATATTACTGAGCAGAAAACAGAATTATACATTTTAACCGACACGGATATCGAATTTGAGACCTCACGGCGGTAAATGTAAGTGCAAAGTTACGTCACAGTATCAACGAGGCACTAAAGCATCAACATTTTACTTTTTTAAACGGAGACAATGATCATCATTAATCATTCTGTACGTTAGCTACATTTCTAAGTATTTAGCAATCTTAAACTTAGAGTAGAAGATACGAAACCATTCAGCAACAATTTTAAATTAAAGAAAATGTAGGCACATAATATAATAAATGACTGAATGTTCTCTCCGTGTAGAAAGTTGAGCATTCTATTACAAAAATCTCTTTAATAGAAGTTTTTGTCATACAGAGTTTAATAGATATAGCTGATCCTTACTAATATTTTTAATTCGAAAGTAACTCTGTCTGTCTGTTACCTATTCACGGCTAAACCACTCAACCGATTTAGATGAAATTTGATACAAAGGTAGTTTAAAACCTGGGAAAGGACATATGCTATTTACATTTGTAGGTACCATGCGGGCGGAGCCGCACGCAAAAGCTAGTGACTTAGTAAAAACGTCTTGAGAAAACTCAATAAAAAGTGGGAACAGACACGTAAACCGAGGTTTCCACATTAGTCCGACTTACATTTGCCGGTCTTTATAATTTCATGTTTATTGCCGTGTTTACACTTTACTCACGCGAAGTTTAAAGCTTATATGTAACCAGAAATGAAAATGTTTCAAAATGAAAACATTTTCTTAAATGGATTACCTCAAATTGTAGCTTTTTGTTTATAATTTTTATGAGACGCAACACGTTTTCTGTGATAATTTAAGACGGATAGTGATAATTTGAGCTCTATAAATGTAGACCTGGCAAGGAGCAGGCTTAGTAATAGGGTCCCGGTGACATCTTTTGAGTAGGTACCTAGACATACTTACTGTTGCGTCGCAATATATATTTGCTAAGATTATGTTCATTAAACATAATATTCACTTATATAATAAGAATAGTGATATCCGTTACGTAAATACTAGAAATAAGCATAAGTTAGTAGGTCCATATCATCGTTTACATAAAGTTCACAATACATTTGCGGGACTCGGTATACGTTTTTTTAATAAACTACCTATTATTATAATTAATTTACCATTGCTTAAATTTAAAAGCGCCATTAAAATACAACTTATTCGGAAGGCTTATTATTCAGTCAATGACTACTAAAATGACAAAAACTCATGGAACTAGTTGCTTATTGCATACAGGATTTAAAGATCTGTATTACTTTTAAGTCAATTTAGTAATGTAGAGGTACCTCGTGATTATTTGTGATGTTAACAAGTAACTTGTTTCTTAATTTGATTATTATTGAAGAATATAAATGCACAACCGCATTTAGTGACGGACTGCCTTTGCATTGTCACAAAGTGTAAGTGTATGCGCCATCATGCCATCCTACTGCCCATTTTAGATTTATATTAAAACATATACCTTAACCCAAATTATTTCATCTCTATAATATTATTTAGTTATTTTTTTGTATTGAGTAGTATATGGCATAATGGCTGCAACACCTTGTTAATCTGAGTTGTAAGATACTGAAATTATATTTAATTGGCGATTTAAAAGAGTGGCCGTGAGTTTTTTGCAGGTTTCTTCTCATATGCTCAACCCTTTGCCTGAACCTAGCAAATAACCTAAATGTAGCTTCAGTAACTTAGTAAACTCACTAACCCATATATTTTGACGTTCATAAGTGTTACTTTGTGACCTAAATGAATAAATGATTTTTGACTTTGACTTTGACTACGGGCTCTTATTTTTATGGTTCTCTCTTACAATTAAGTTTAATTGAAATGTCTGATTCGACAAATATTTAGTTACGACGATACGATGAACATTGGAGAAGCGACATACTTTCAACACCTACATCTGTAATATTATAAAACAAAGTCGCCCGCCGTGTCTATCTGTATGTCTGTTTGTTAGCGAAAAACATAGAAACTACGGAACGGATTTTCATGCGGTATTCACCAATAGATAGAGTCATTCTTGAGGAAGGTTTAGGTGTATAATTTGTTGAGGTTGTACTATCCGTGTGAAGCCGGGCCGAATCGCTAGTCCGTAATATACTTATCTAAACATGTAAAAACCTTAGTTTTTAAGTACTACTTACTAAATTACTATTAAATTTATTCAGCAGTTAACACGTAGAAACTCTACTATCATAGTGTCGGCCTCGATGGCGTAGTGGTTAGTGTAACTGACTGCTACGCCTGAGGTCGCGGGTTCGATTCCCGCACAAGTCAAACATTTGTGTGCATGAACATGTTGATGTTTGTCTTGGTCTGGGTGTTTCTATGTATAATATGGACGAATTTACAAAAAAAAAAGTATGTATGTATGTTTATCCATTGTCTAGTACTCATAGCACAAGCTTTGCTTAGTTTGGGCTAGATGGTGTTGTCTGTATGTGATGGAATATTTATTTATTTATTATTTATTATAGTTACTTTCTCATTTATAAAAAAATACAATAAATTACGTCAACAAAATGCATTGAATTGAATCCTTACAAATTAAAATCACTTTCAGAAATGTATTTATAATTATTAAAATGTATATTATGCGCGGCTTTCTCTACTATATATAACAAAGATTCTAAAACTTTAGCATCCTACTTATATCATACGCTTTAAAGTGTGTAAACATGTTTAGATATTTGGATGTGTGTAACTTAATCACGAGTATTCCGTTGAACGGATTTAGATAGAACTTATTACATAGATAAACCATTTTCTAGATTACAACATATGACACTATTCGTTCCAGCAAGCTGTTCCCATGGGATAATAGTACCTCTTTCTTTTTTTAAAGACTACTCCCACACTTGGAGGTTGTGTGGCCGTGGACAAATACACAAACAACGGACGCGGAAGACCCAGACTTGAAACAACAATATTTATTCCATATGCACATCGAACCCACAAACAACACTCGGCTTTGGAGAGGCGACCCACTTTAACTTCTAGACCATCCGTGCAGTCAACAACACTTGAGTTCTATTTAATTAATAGAAGACCGTCACTACTTTATCACGCGGATGAAGCCGCGGGCATTAGCTAGTTTTGTATACATTATTCAATAATATATTCTGAGATATGATTTACCTCGTCCTTAGATAGCTCTTCGTCGCAAAGTCGTTCTTGTTCCTTCGTGTGTCGTGTCTCGGTGACTATCGTACCATCTGGCCGCAAAGCTCGCAGTTCTTCCTGTAATGTCCAAGAATACGGTTACTTAAGATCGGGTAATCTATATTTAGGTATATGCTAACGCGAAAACTAGCAATGAATATGCGAATATTAGAATTAACATAGAAACAACAAAAGGTCGTGTACAAGATACCTTCTGTATTTTTAGTATTATGATACGTTTTAAACGGTATATGAAATGAGATGCGATGTCCAGATTAACGTGTACTTAGGTATTCTGAAACAGCCCATTTTATTTAATTATACATATTATTATCAAGAAATATAATGGCGCTTATACACGCCACAAGTAAGCGTTGTGACTACATGCGTGTTAACTTTACAAGTTATCTGCATAGGTAGGTACCTGCGCATGTATCTCAACCTATGCATGTTATCCGCGCCGTGTACAAGTGTGTACGATTTATAGAGATTAATCCGAAATACATATCATGTACACGGTACATAATATTTCGGATTAATCTTAAATCGTAGCCAATGGAACGTTTTTAGTTTAATAAATAATTTTAAACATTGCCATGTTTAACTCTAAACAAGCTTATAACCAAAAAATATAAAACGTACTAAGTATTTAATTACTCAATAAAATACAATCAAATATTTCGTAAACTACATACGCAGGTACTGCCATACTAAATGAATCCTGCGTCATTCGATATCGATCATAGATACAACATACGTGTACATTCTAAACAACTATCTTGGGCCACACATATACTAATACATAGGTATAATTATGTCCAAATATTATGCAGCAATAAACCTTGTTAATTACTAACGAGGCAATCATATTTCAAATAATATTTTGTAAATTTTATGTTGGTTATGTCGGAATAAATTAATTTATTTCATCCTCCACCACTAAAACTATTCCTTATTAATTGAAATTAGGCAATGTCTAACTAATAGTCCATTAAGTGTCTTGGCATTTTGCCATTTATTTTATAACCCATTACTAGGTAGTTGACAAAAGTCGTTAAAGTTTCTCAATATCGTTGCATCAAGCAACTTCGTAGAATTAGCAATACTGTTACAAGTAAACAATATACAGTTGTTTGTTTTACTATTTAGAGTATTCGTACAAACGAAAATTTGAATGTACGTTAGTACGTGTCAAGCGTTAAGTCAACAATAAAAACACGGTAAAAAGTTTCTCTCACGACGACCTTAGATAACATGGCATTGTTTAGAAA
Organism: Catocala nupta; assembly: GCA_963675205.1. NCBI lineage: Eukaryota > Metazoa > Arthropoda > Insecta > Lepidoptera > Erebidae > Catocala > Catocala nupta. The sequence continues at coordinate 16,869,644 of OY776082.1, forward strand.
TATATCGCTGCATGCCATTTGTTTGTTTAGTACAGATAATATCAGTCCTTAGAACGTCCTTTCTAAACATAGAAATCGAAATATTGTCTACAATACTTAGGTGAAATCTAACTTGGAAGAGATACCCGATGTGCGTGGAGACAATATATTGGTTAGGCTCTCAGTAGTCTTTTGGAGAGGTTTAGACTAAATAAGGAATGAGACATCTACCTATGACAGTTCAGTCTTAGAAGTCTTACTTAAGTTACACGTCCAAGACTGGACTGACATCAAAATAAAAACAATAGTAGTCCCTCTATTGGTTCCTTTTTTTTTAGTTATGTCAGCTTATACGTTATCGAATAGGCTTAACCAGTATTATGAAAACAGTGGCACATAAGTCTTGTCTTATTATTAATAACTACGTCTGTGTTTATGAACCAGAAAGTAATATGTCTTCGGTACGTCGAATTATACGTAACAATACGAGTAGATGCGACTACGTAACTGAAGGTCACAACCATGTCCGTATACATTGAAGTGAACGCATGTTACATCAGGAGTTCGAGGCTCTTTTGGTTTTGTTTACTACCAAGGACAACGACAGTAAAAAGATTGGATAATGCTACAGAAATTAGTAAGCTTGACTTCAGTTTTTAAAGCTTTCTCCAATCAATATCTAAGTCTGTTTCAAGTTTACTTGCACTTTGTCAAATATAGACACTTTGTGCCAGTTTGGGAAAAGAAGTAATTGAGTAATTTATTGCCAAACTGTTTTGAGGATGCCTCGCTTAAAGGCGAAACACGTGTCGAAATATATTTTGTGTTTGAATATTTCAAATTCAAGTTTGCCCGGATCCCAATACACTAATGTTTACCGCCAAAGGAGTCCGAACTTTTTCTGTTGTAATAGTTGGTTGGGCATTCCAAGCGCACAAGAGGGTTTTGGATGTTTTCCAATAAAATTGGAATATGCTCGTGGTAATTCAAATTTTGTAATGTTGCGATAACAACTGCCCTTTGTTACGTTTGCCTAATTCTTCGAAGAGACACAAGGTTGGTCGCCTTGTTCTTTACTCAATGTTAATATAAATATATAAAAATGTGAATTTAATATCATTTGTTACATGTCATAACAAGTTCATTGCAATAATAGTTTATCTAATGCTAAAATCTTAATAGTTACAACACTAAGAACATAATATGTAAATTTTATTCACGCCTGAAGCAAATCTGTTTAGCTAACCTCGTGTCTGTTTAAGAGGTTGGGACAATCGTGACGTCATATCCAATATTATAATCATATTATGCATTGTATACAAGACTATGATGAGGACTTATCGTAATAATATGTACCATTAGCTGCACCTACTGGCTGTCACTGCTTTGCGCAGGATTTTGGTACATGGACATATGCGTGGAAAAGCACCTTCCCAGGCCGTCAAAGTAGAGACCTCAACATCGCCTCGGCTGCTATGAGGACGATGTGGAGGCCACTGCTCTTAGACCACACGACTGCTTACCATCAGGCGGAGTGTGGTCATTTAGACGAGCAAAAAAAAAAAAAAAAAGAAAATTACACAATATAGAACATTAGACATACAAAAGGACGTAAAAAGAAAATTAGGGCTTTCGTATATTCTGCTGTACTTAACCTACTGCAAATGTTGTTTAACATTGAACGTAGACGCCTTAGCAGATGACAATTATTGTGCGATGTCCATATAAAACAAATATAATCCAGAAGTAGATGTCCCGGCATTGCATCCGTTATTTCAATCTTTGTGAAGCTGGGAAGATAGGCTTTTATCCGCTTTACACGCTTATGTATGTTTGCGTAGATTCGACCTTTTGCCGGATAAAAAGCTTATTTACAAATCAACAACTATCTTGTTTTGAGATACTGATATAATCATGCAACGAAATTTGCAAGCAAAATAAATTAACATCTTCATGTCTTGGAACGTAAAAGAGCTAATCTATTTACCAGATCCCTTATAATTTATTCATATTTAAGGCCTGACACACGGTTCTACAGACAGATCTAACATAGATTTTAATTGGAACTCATATTTTATTCATCTATAAAATACTGCAGGTAATTTTAAAGATCTGTAATCAAATATATAAATCTCTTCTTTCTACAGATATACAGGGTGATTTTGAAATCGTGTAATTCCTTTTAACCACGCATTCTACTGGTGATATAGAATAACCCTGACCATATTTTTATTTAATTAGAATTATTTTTTTTGAAAAATTATTATTCCGTTTTTTCGTGAAATGGTGTCAGATAGTCATTTTTTTTTTTTTTTTTTTTTTTTACGTGGGGGAATGCAATGGCGCATATCCCTCCGCGGGGGCGGGCGGAGGGATTATGTCGGACTCGCCGGGGTAAAATAAAGATGTTAAAAAAAAGATAATGTACCTCCCGGAATACCGACTAAACCTACCACGGTGTTCCTCGACACAACCACTACCGACGGGGCCGCGCGAATCGCTTTCGCATGCGGTCGCGACCCCGCCGAGGTTACGGCCCGCCGTATGAAACGGCAGGCCACTACACGAAAGACCTACCCAAAATAGGCACTACTTCAAATAAAAACCCTACTGTCTCCCCCCTAGAGGGAAGACGGACTCGACACAGAGGCGCGCGTGGGAACACGCACGCCGCCTCTCGGACCTGGTGCTGAACGGATGGCGGGCAGGCCCACAAAGCCCGCCACCCCCAGGTCAAACCTCAGGGTGGCTGGAGGTCATCTCGCGCCCTCCGGCGCCCGGCTCTGCGGTTGGGGAGAGGGTTTAAACGCTCCCTCTCCCGCTCCGCCGCCTCCTTGATGGAAATCACTTCCTCGCAAAAGGAGGCGACGGCGTTCCACGACCTCTCACTCCGGACCATAGACTGAACTACGGCCGGGAGCGAGAGGGCAACCGATCCGACTGCCGCGATCAAATCACGACGCTGCGATGTCCAGGCGGGGCAAACCGCCAAAGTGTGCAGCGCCGTGTCCTCAATAACGTCGCGGCAGTCGCCGCAGTGGTGACAACCGGGCGTCTCATGCCGGCGTATACGACACAGGAACCGGCCAAAACATCCATGGCCAGTCAGAACCTGTGTCAGCCGGAAGGTGAGGGCGCCATGCCGCCTCTCCAGCCACTCCTCAAACACGGGACTTACCGCCACGATCGTGGCGTGCCCGGGTGTCAGATAGTCATATGTTAACCAACCGAGGCAATTTTAATATTTTACTAATTAAAATAAAAAATCATATTAATAATTAATGTCGTAACTAATAACGGGCGGTCCTTTTTATTGCCCCTTATTATTTACGACATCAGTTATTGTTATGTTATTATTTTTAAATTAAAAAAATATTAAGATTGTGTCAGGTGGTTAAAATATGACTATATGAAATCATTTCATGAAAAAAATCTGTACTCTAATTTTGCCGAAACCATTATTCTAATTAAGAAAGAATATGGTCAGGGTTATTCTATATCACCAGTAGAATGCGTGGTTAAAAGGAATTACACGATTTCAAAATCACCCTGTATATATACATTTAGAGCGAGAGAGAGAGAGAGATTTATATTTTGCCTATTTCCCTATGTATGTAGGTATATCTTACTATAGCAGTATAGTATATCTGTATACTTTACTAATAAAGTAAGTTAGAGAAAGAGTGAGAGAGGTACTTTAACCGTTTAGTTCCTTTTAGGCAGATAGAAATCTAGTTCATATGCAAAGAACCACCGTTGCTAACAATATGTTTCGTGGACAGTAAAAGTTGATCATAATAGGGCTTACCGTATCATCAGTGGTGATGGTAGTATTATAAGCGACAGTGTCCTTCACAAGCTTAGGACCCCGCGGCACGAGCGCGAGTTGATGCTCTGTCTGCGACTTCAGAGCATCGCGAATGTCCTCCTCCTCTGTTTCTTTCACTGCTAAGATTAGAGCCTGCAACAAAAGATAAAGATGTTGTAAATAATTGTAACCACGTAAATTATTTGATCGCTTTCTTAGTCATGATGAAGAAAATAAATGTTCGCTATTAGGATTCGTAAATAAAGATTTGATTTACACAGTTACAAAATTGTCAACGTCTTTGGTCAGATGCTTACTCTTCCCAGTGGATAAAATATTTATATTCATTTCAACACAATTAAATGCAAAGACATATGAACGTTTATAGAACTTGAATCAATCTAATATTAATTGTACTAGTATTATAAAAACTTAACGCATTTTCCAACAATAAAATGCGTATCATTCACAGAAAAATAAAACTTACTTCAAAATTGGCAGTGGCCGTCAAACCCAAAAAGATTATAAATATAATGTACGTATTAGTCAAATCGTACCATGACCGAAAGCATATTTTACAGAAAAGCTGCGAGTTACTGGGCCAATGTACCGCCGACGATTGATGGTGTGCTCTGCGGCTTTGGTTACATTTCGGACACCGACATCGCGGGATCAAAAGCATTTTTAAAAAACATCCTTGCAGTAAAACGTCCACCCGCAACTAAATTAGCTCTCGATTGCGGAGCAGGTATCGGTAGAGTAAGTAAATATGTTCTAGCCCCACGATTCGATAAGGTCGATTTAGTTGAACAGGATGAAAAGTTCATTAACACTGCCAAACAATTCATCGGTGAAGACAATACGAAACTTGGGACACTGTACAAAATCGGTCTTCAGAATTTCAAGCCGCAAAAAACTTACGACGTCATCTGGTGTCAATGGGTGCTTGGACATCTAAAAGATTACGATTTGATTGATTTCTTTGAAAGATGTAGAGCATCTCTTAATCCAAACGGCATTATTGTTGTCAAAGAAAATATAGCAACAGGTAAAGACTTAGAATATGATGAAATTGATTCTTCTGTAACCCGGCCTCTAGCACTTATGAATATATTATTTGAAGAAGCTAAACTGAAAATAACCAGAACTGAAATGCAAAAAGGTTTTCCAGACATTATATATCCTGTGCATTCTTTTGCATTAATACCAAAAGATTAATTCTTCAAAATAAAGCGTTATTTTTTGTATATTTATAACTAGATATTTAAATATAAATAAATCTCTAATACACTTATTTTCTAACAGGTTTCATTTACGATTTCTGTGGTGCATTATTTATCCACGTCTAAATACAAGTAAGTTTATCTTTGTAGTGAATCGTGGCCCGAATTCGTGATTATGTCGTTTAATAAAGTAGGATCCCGGCTTGCCGTGGCTTCGCAACTTACTCTCAAGTGCATTCACCGTTTTGGTGTTAAATTACGAAATACTTGCGTCAGAAGCCGCAAGGACTTCGGAATTTGATCTGTAGACTATAAAGCTTTGTGTTGTACACTGTTACACTTGTAGCTAGCTAAAAATAATTATAGGTCATTTGAAAATATATTTTTGCGTGGTCTTTACAAAGAACATACGTAAGAAGCATACGTATAACCCATAAGTGACTGGCTAAAAGTGGAATTTCAATTGTGGCAAGATCCGTGCAGTAATGGCGTATCTCTGATAATAATTAGACGTTGAACGAACGATGATGTTCAATCAAAGAACAGTTAGCGATGAATATCGCACCGCACTCTATTATTAGGGCCGCGTCAATCTCCAAGTTGTAGTATCGAGCCTTGCCCAGCAATTTAATGTTACAGTTACATTCCGAAACTATGGAATTTTCTGTACGTAGGTTGATATGTGTTTTTAAAACCAGATTCGTTTAACTTCCTTAATGAACTTAATCAAGTTTTCGGCAAACCTTGAAACAATGAATAAAGGTAAATGTAGACAAAATGCAAAATGTCACGAGCATTCGACTGTGTGGCGTTATTTCTGTCGATGACCAAACATGACCCGTGAGTATTTATCGATATACCACACTCAAATTTGTATTGCTAGGTATGTTTACAATTTCGTTTCACGTAGCTTGGTTAAAATATAACGTTACTTGTACGTGTATTTCCATTGAGAGAAGCGATCTGCCAGTCACGACTAGCTGTAAATTTATTGGTGTATAGTAAAGAAAAAATTGCTACACATATCCATGTAATTGCTAAAGCTTAGTTTATGTAAACTTACATTTGATATTCCGGCCTGTGTTTAGATAATGCGAATTCTCATGGTGCGGTCGTTGCCCAGCGTAATCTCGAAATAGATGTCTCTTTGCTAGAGTAAAACGTTGAGGTCAACTAAACTTATTAAAAATCTTGATTAGCGTTTAGTGACTCTGTAAATTTATGAGATACTATCATTAAGCCTTCCGTTATACCTTTTATTATTGTAAGAAATAATTTTGCTAAATCTAAATCGAGAACGCATGATGTATGCAATGTGTTTTAGCTACGCTAATATAATTAAAATTGCCTTGACCAAATCTACCCAGAGGCATATTGATTTTTATCACTATTATATCATCTATAATCAATTTCATTGCATCACACTCTAATCTTAACGCATAAATATGTAGAAACTAATTAAATCTAAGAAACTAATCTGCAATTTAATTTCGGACGACTATCCCACCGAAACAGGTTGCTATTTCCGTTGAGACTTACAAAAAACGTTACGTTTGAAAGATAACCGATGAACGTGACTCGGTTGGAAAGAGAGCGACGGCTCTTCGTTCGCGAATCTTGTACAAGATCACGCATTAATCCTACTTTTATTGTTTACGGCTTTACGCGAACGTAAGCAGGTAAGCAGTGCAACACGTGGGGTTCAATACGGGTTACGTGAAATTGCACCGTAATACAAAACGATTTTACACTGTTTTGAAAGTTTTTCCATTACTTACTTTGTTTCTAATAGGTTACAAAGTAGATTATCTGTTATTTTATTTCTTCTACATCCATCGGCGCGGCGTACAGACGCCGGCGTATAGGCAATGCTTTTATCATTGTCTTGGTAAGCTCAAAAAAACAATACCGGCACCAGCTTATTAATTGTATCATATCTACAGCGGCGAGATGACTATTTAAAACATTGCTATCCGTTCAATACGATAAATAAAATACAGATATTTACTAGATACAAATTTCTTTTTTGTCCCGCATGTTCTACCAGCATTATTCAGAGAATGACTTCGCAAACGACGTGCATTAATTTCAATAATCGCTTTTCACGTTCCATCTTAATGTCGGTTTGAACCAACTTTAATTATTTAGCATTATATCTGCAATCAAGCTAACTTGTAAGAATAATCAGGAATGAATCTTTGTCTTACGGTTTGTTGTCAGTCACACAGGTTTTTGGTCGCATTCCTCAGAATCGCAATGATCTTAATATTCGCAAACATTATATTCTCTCACTGTGTATGTGAGAATATTTCGTGAAAGGTGTTTCATATATCCAAACTTGAAAGTATATATAATATGAGAATGTTTGATGAAGTGATTGCCTAGTTTTTTATAGGTTTTGGTAAAAAATTACGTTGATCATTACTTCGATTCAGTTAGATTGAAAGGAACCAAAATTAATAAAGGTATGTCATAAAAGTATACTCCCTTAACACAATCCACGTTGTTGCCATTGTATCGAATCTTGGTAAAATCTCTATTCGATATTTGGTAACTTGTAGCAGAAATATCGGTTTGAAAATTGTTAATACTTTGACAAAGTGTCTAGTAAATGTTTTAAATTTTATATAATTTTAATTTGTTTTGCCCCAAGAAAGTAAATATCGAAATGATTGAATTACCAGTAACACAAAAGTCAAAAACAAAACTACTTTTACTAATAATAAAAAACCATCAAACCGTAATAAATTTGTATAATATTATAATACTAACAAATACGAAATTTAATTTAAATGAATGTTTAATTTCATTAATTTTGTTCATTCACTTATAATTAAATTATCATCAGGCTTACATTACGTATGTACGACCCTTAAATTACCAGAACATTCTTTCTAAAGTTGTATAAGCCAATTATGTGCTTACATACAATTACATGCACTATTAAATTAAACGGATATTACCGATAATAACATGATATATCTAATAATAAGTGCAGAAACAAAACTGGAATGATCCAGTCCGTGTCAAGTTATAACAAAAGTGAAACGTGGTATGCAGGGAAGCGGAAATGTCTTGCAAAACCTGTGAATGAACTCTTGTGGTGCAAGTTTCATAAGTATGTTTATACTAATTAATTTGCATAGATGTCACGGCTCAGAGGGCCACGTCGTAATAATAAATGTTAAAATAGTGTTCTGATCTAGTGGCATAAATGTTACAAATGGTATTCTCGTAAATTAGGATACACCTCAGATTTTAACCTAAATTGCAATTGAGTTCAAATTTGACGTTTACTAGACTACTATGAACACTATTTGAAATATATTTTATTGTGCGAATTAGCCTTATTCGCTTATAAACTGCGAATGTGTTACTAACTGTTATGGATTCAATTTATTCGGTCAAGAATTTACATAGTATATGACCTACGTGGAGTACCGAGTCATTCACTGTAGCTATTATTTCGATGTTTATTATGATACCGATAATACCTAGGACTGGAGGTACATTAGGTAAAGTAACAGGTATTGCTGCTAGTGATAAAATCCTATCTGGAAAACAATTCCTTCCTATCCGAGCATCGACCGTAGAGCTCTCAGTCAACAATTGCGCAAACGCATATGGAGTAACGGAGTAGTCAATTAATAATATACTTTAAACTGTGTCAGGCGTTAGATAAGTATGTTCTTAAACATTTACAGTTTGGAAATTACAGGTTGCCATAATATGTAAGTGTCATTAGAAATAATTGCATATCAGTTTATAAACCGGATCGCAGTACACTTACATTTTGGCATAAATACTGTGGCCCTGATAATCTGAAACAAGGTACGTAATAGGCACGACTTACGATTAGCATACGTTATGTAATAAAAAAATAGATAGGATCTTATTTAAGAACTGTATAGTGTTTGATGAATAAAGTAGTTGTACAATATAAAATTAAATGGGCTAGAATTAGTCCTAACCGAATTTACAATATGAAATTGAATAAGCTATAATAAGCCTACACAGCCGTACAAATATTCTGGGGCCAAACAAGCGTAGTGTCATATTCAGTTGATATTAATTAATATACTTATACATATACAAATATATATGTAAAAAAGAGGTTGGCAGGGATGATTCACCGCATACTTTAAGTGGCTGAACCTATTTCCATGTACAGACATTTCTTGTCTCCGTACTGCAAATTTGCCTGACCTTGGAATCGAACCCGAGACTTCACGATCGCATGCAAACATAAACGCCACGAGACCAACAATCAGTAAAATTAAAAAACAATCTGCAGCAATATTCACAAACAAAAAATAGCTTTTGTAACTTTTATTCCGTCGATCGCATTTCTTGAGACGCTCAAATCGCAATAGTGCATCAAAGAGACCGCAAGCTTGCCTGTCATATGCAACTACTGTATCGAACAATGATTTATTCGCAATACGATACGGGAGATTTATCTAACATGTGACCGTTCCATGACATTGATTTAATTGAATATTGTGCCGCTTCTCATTACAAAATAAGACCAAGATTACAGTTGATGCAATAAAATGGGCAGTGGGAGAAGACACGATAGTCCACTTAGCTGCCAGCCGCCTGTGACAACTTACCCTGAATTAAGATAGTATCGTGCCAACTGTATCTGCGCTACAAATATTCAACTTTGTAGTAAAAAGATCAATGTTTAATTAAGTGCGATTTATTTGAAAGAAACTGTTGTTTGTTTCGCAAGTATGCTGAAAGGTTAATAGTTTTAGTAGTTCACAAGTTCTTTGTTTTAGACATGGTATTCGAAGAGTAAATAGATAGAAATTCTTTATAGAAAACTAGATATAATTACGTATATTTCAAATGTATTGTAAGTAAGAATATCGTATCTATTCCAAAGTAACCCTAGCTAATACGCATGTCGCCTTCAGATTTTATATTTGACGGCTAACTAATAGAAATCGAAACTAGATACTGAGAATACTAGTTAATATAACTAGAATTATAATATAATATTTTAATATATAATTCCATCTACGTCTACATTCTTTAACGTCTCTAGATCTAACGCTAAAATTAATTTATATGATTTCTAAAACGCGAAAAATAAAGTATTGTCTTCCGTTTACGCGAAAGTTACACATTGAAATTAAACTGCTTTTTATTTTGTCGTGGAATATTCTATACACAACTTTCTAAGACTATTATTAATAGTTTATATATTTCCATTTTAAAATTTTGCGTTAAATTAAACTTCTTTAAAAACCGTATAAAGCAGTTTAATTTTAACTACTAAACCAGTTTAATACAGTCAATGTTCTCATTGTATCTCTTGAAACGCCACAAAGATATAAAAACACGTGAACCATGGCAATAAATCAAATAGAAAATACTCTTCCACTTTTTTTTTGTAAGCTTGTTAGCTTAGAAGTGTAAATATTATTTCCGTTCAAAGGAGGATATACTAAGAAGGTGATATATCGCATGTGTTAAACCAGCGCGGCAGGTTGTCACGCGATTCATAGACATATTTGTCGACGCCAATTAAAAGATAAACTAATGTAGTAAGTGTGTAAATAATTAAAGTAAATTGATTTTTCATCATGACAAATGAGCTGCAATTGGTATATGTCATTCGGCAGGATTACTCGTAATACGTGTGAAGAGGAGGCGTCAGTACATGCATAATTTATTACGCCTACGTAATGCACATTGCATATCAGATTAAGTCAGTAATGCAAAATTGAACAATTTTATCGAATGCAGACTATTTTTACGAAATGGTTTTTTTGTCTATTCCTGTTACCAGACATGTAGTTCGTCTTTCAAAGAAGCATCATGAAGCCACACTGTACTATGTCTGAGACAGTGTAGTACTCTTTGGATTATTACTAAACTAACAGACAGCAAATCAGATCAGATCAGAGCTGCAGATGTGATTTTTACTATTAAAGCGGCTAAGCACATCGCTATGATGTGTTTTGCCGCTTTGATAGTAAGTAGCCTAATTAATATATACTATAAAGCGTTTCATATTTTCGTGTATGTCAATAAAATCTACCATATTTTAACACGCCATATGAATATAATTTTGAGTTTGCCTAAATTGTTAACTTTATGTAAGCTTAACGTAAACATTTTAACTTTATAACAACTAAAACGGACAACTGATTCAACAAAAAGATAAGTTTTTGCTGAAACTTCTTGGAAGGCAAAAAGTTCCTATTATGGTGGTGCCGCACATTACAGTAACCTCTTATTATTTTGACAATTTAACATGACGTAATGAGCAGAGAGATGTGAATCTTATAATGGCGGCAAGAATTTAAAAATAGAATGTCTCAAAACGTTGCTTGCAGTAAGGCTTACTAAGAAGTTCCCTTTATAAAACCAATTTTATTTTTTTATATTCACGGCTCGTTAGGAGAAAAACGCTTTGTAATGACACAAAATAATTTTATTTTTACTTCTATTTATAATCTTGATTTATATCTAAATATTACTGTTTACAACTATAGCATGCTGTAGTTGACATGATACATTTTATTTGAATTTAAATGATTTCTAGTTCAACACTTTCTTTCATGTAACATTTATTTTCTATAATCAATTCGATCAATGATATGACTCTAGGAAGTTCTCAAGATGGTGCTACATTACATAAATCAGAAGTTTTCACATCGAAGTCGTAACCAGAATGTATAAGACCATTTGGCTATCGGACGCAGTAAAGCCTCTATGTTATAATAAAATAAAACAAGATAAGTGTTATTGAGAGTGATTGCAGTTATCTATGAACTAACCTGCGTGGGCACGCTATTAGATAAGTCCTCGGTACATTTCTATACAAGTACCATTTCCTTTACAGTAAGTGGAGTATTAGCAGTTGGAAGAACCTTTCCCGGTTACCTTTTCTAATAAAAGTACACTCTCTGTATATGATACCAAATTTTTTTAATAGCTATCCTTCTACATTTTTTCAATTCTTAGACGCTAGCATGGTATTGGCAAATTAAAGACTTGTAGTATGAACGTCATACTAACTCTAGTAAATATATAACTGATAAAGAACGCTTTTAAAATGTCTATTTAAAGCTTGTAATAATCAAAAAGTTTATATTAAAAATTAAATCTGTAATTGGATCGACCATTGGCTTTTGTGTAAGAATTTATTATGTCCCTATGATATGCACGATTATTCACAATCGCCTTTACAAAATCACAGCTTATTATTGTATCGTTGAAATCTACCAAAGATGAACATTAATCATAACTATTTATCACTTGCATTAAATAAAAACCTTGTCAACAAAAACACTTTTATAACGAATTTCAAGCTGTTTAAAGCTTGCAACATTGACCAGCGAGATGCAATATGGCTTTACCTTTCTATTAAATGGGACAAATTTATAATAACTACATTAATGGGGTTATTCATTGTATATTGTGGGCCGTATATCATAAAGCTAACTTTACGTAGCTTTTTACGTCTAATTTATTATTCTCTATGTAGAATTTTTTTATATACATTGTCTTATAAACCAAACAAACTATGTTATTTGTAACATAGTGTTATTTATATGGATCAAACTCTATATAACGAAACAGGCTAATCAAATGTAACGATAGTTTCATACAAATTAAGTACCTACTATTATTTTTCGGCTTTGATTATAAATGTTGTGCTTATGACTTACTTATTAATAACATATCATTGACATAATTTACAAAGCTTGCAAACAAAATTAGTCCTACACTATAATTAAGGCGTAAAATATAACCATTGCGTTTGCGCATAGTGCAAAGCCACTAATCAAAACCAGACTATAAATTCATAATACAATCAATCAAGATCACGTAACCGATTATATAATACCTATTATTAAATATATTTTGCAACGGATAAATATATGAATATTAATTAGAAGATATAAGCAAAAATATTTTGGCAATATATATTGCCAAAATATTTTTGCATATATCTCTTCTAAAATTAATCTTAGCGTTTAAAATATTTTTAATAATTATTTTAATCTTTTATTTATGGTGATATTTAGTGTCAAGCTATGCATAATATTAATAATATTAGAATATAATGTTGCATATAAATAAACATATTATAACATAAAGAAAGAAGATTGACGGCACTGTTACAAATATGGGCAAATTCAATAATCTTGAAAAATTTATAAAGTTCTCACACGTCGATTTTAAAATAAATAGTTTTTCGCTAAGACAACGGTGAATCATAATATTAAATAAATTGACAAAAATTATTGGTCCTAACCATATACATACATATATATCAAGTAAGTTATAAAAGTCAACATCGTTTCTTGTTTTGATTAAGTTGTGTTTAACTTTAAGTCTTAGTTCTAACTACGAAAACATTTTAAGAATCCGCTTTTTGATATAGAATTATGAGAATATAATCGTTTTACGCTTAAAAGCTATATTTTAAGCATTTGAGAATAAATTATTGTGTAAGAAATATAAAGGTATAAACTAACTTTGAATTTGTTTATTCTTATATAGCTGTCGATTTATTGTTTAAGTAAAGGCGTTATTTAAACCTTTACCACTATAGTTAGGAATGTTATTATAAACTCAAATGCTCAAGAATCAATGACAATTTTGATAAATCTCTTACGCGGTTAGTTTCCTATTGACAGTTTGTCTTACACATAATAACTTTTGTAGTTTAGGTACATGAAACTGTTTGCTACGAAACATAGTAGTTAGAACTTTGAATATATAAACCAGTATATAAACGATATCCATGATCTTATTACTATGAAAATAAAATTTATAGGGTCACATAATTTTACTTTTTTATAGATACATTTACCTTTTTATAGATAAAAGTCGTACTACGTACGTACGTTTTATCTATAAAAAAGTAAATGTGTCGTTCTACAATGCAGATTTTAACAATAAAAAGAAATCCCGCCTTCCAAGGATTTATGGGTCCAAAACAAATAAATCTCAGTTTTAATAAACAGTAGCGTATTTTATACGGTCACGAATTCGCGCCTCAGTTAATGGGAGCCAGTCTATATGTTAGTTTATCTTATGAATCGGCGTATCGTCGACTTTCTCGAGACATCTGCCGTGCCTCCTGATTGAACACGCGATACCCGGCGTAAAGTACTTAGAAATAATTTCACAATCATTCAACCAACGTCTGCCTTTTTGTCCCGTCTATAAAGAAGATAAAATCTAGCTAGATAAAGTTTTAAAGAGGAAATTCTTCATTTCTACTGCATGGAGCTATACCTATTTGGTTTTATTACATATTGCGTTGATTGCCATACGTGTTTCTATAATAAAAGTTTTATGTTGCTGTGCTTATATATACTTATAGTAAATAGGAAAACTAATGATTAATTTTAGAACTGTTAATAATATTTCATGAGCACGCGGCGCCGGCGTAAGCTTTCACATTTACAAAGCTTTGTAAATGGCCTCATCGTTTCTCGACAACGACCGACCTTCGCAAGTCCGCTGGAAGTCACCGACAGGCGCTCTTTTTTCTCTATGTACGATGTATTATACGAATAATTTATTACTTCAATGTATATTGAAATAGCAATTCATAATAAAACGATCGTCGAGACTGGTTTGCGCAGGGTGGTCGACAAAATTACAGCGACCATTTTTACTTATTTGCATGTATTTTAATAAATCTTGGTTGACAACAAAATCGTAGAGATAAAAAAATTAAACGGTAACATTTCTTTATGAGGGCCTAATAGCAACGATATAAGAATCTGAACATGAGTGTAGCAGAATCGACAGGTAGGTAAGGTATACAGGTGGGGTCGAACACGCCACGATTCTCGAGATATCTAAGTTGTGCATCGGCCTTGAGAAAGCCGCCGCCTGCTGCCGCTCGCTCCGCGCGCTGACCTTTCCGCTCCTCTCCGCCCAGCGTCGTTATTTATTGCTATCGAACGCGTGATAAATCCCCAGCATCTGTGCCGCGCACATCCGTGTTGCCTAGGACGAAATGAGTAACGAATTGTTTCGCGGCGCTGCTTTGGAAGCGCTCGATGACAACTGCCGCCGAGCTGGTGACGCGCCGTCATACTTCTGATTTATATTTATCGTTTACGGTGATTTATTCTGTGTTAACGCTCTGTTGGTGTCCGGTGAGCTATTGAACCTTGAAGGAGCAGTATATCCGATAAACGGCAGGGCTAGCACTTAAATCTACCTACAGTTTCATCTATGCAAAATATGCTAGAACAAACTAAATTGCCACGGTACTTTGTCGCGGAGAACAACGATTTCGTGAACGATTAAAAGCCGCTGTAAACTGATCTAAGTTACCCCACGTCTTTATTTACATTCTAGCTAGGTAAGTAGTTAATTGGCAGGTACAGTTACAATTTATTATATCAATTTCGCCATACTGTATGTACCGTGTTGCAACAACTTCGAGAACATAGTTGGCTTTTCCCGCTGGGCCATAGTCTTGTCCCGGCTTCTCAAGATCCACTATCAACTTTAAACTTTGTACCGCTCGTGGCAGCACCGTCCTTTTATCAACAACTGAACGTTATTTATAGGGCTCTATATTGGCGGGCACATGATTTATAAGATGAACTTGAAACAAGGAACTGCAGTCACTAACTCTATTCACTGTCTATTATTTGTACGAAGTAGTTTTGTCGTTAGCAACCTAATAGTTTATGAAACGCGAAACCGCCTCGACTGGTTCAGTCACAGCGGCTCGTTCCCTAGACAAGCCATAAGTCAACTGCTCTCTTTAGCAGCGTGCAATTTTATCAAACTTGAATAGGGAGAAACCGCTCATTACTGGTAGCCTACATAAGTTGCGAAGAAAAGAAAAAGTACCGGGATCTTGTTCAATAAGTTGGAGGAGAAATTACTCGTTCGGGGAGTCGACAAGGTGAACCAGTCGCCAGTATGGTCTGTGAAAGTTATTACTTGTACGACAGAGGAGTCGCGCTCGACAATTTGTTAACAGACCTAAACATTCAGTTGAGCAACTTTTTGCAGGTCTCTATACGATAATACGAAAATGATTATTAGCTGATATGAAAATGAAAGTGAAGGCCGTAAGTAAAATAAATAATGTCGGCACGTTGTCGCACATGAATAGAACAAACAATAAGAAATATAGTTGACAAAGTGTGCAAATAGAATTGGTGTCACAGGTTACCAAGCACTAGGATGCAAGGTCTTCTGTAAATGATAATGCATGTATCAAATTCAAGCGTATCAATTCGTGCGGCGATATTGTTACCTTTATTATATAGACAAATATAATCACATCAGACATGTATGTCGTCAAATGGTTAGTTGGAGATGATGATACATCTCACCTAAAATTCACTGGTTGTCTTTATTTTACATAATAAGAAGTCTGTCAGGTGATAATCGCCTGTTGGGCAGTGTTTCAGGACTTTCTGAATGCCAATTCTAACACTTTACTTATTTTGACATTTTGATTGACTCATGCACAAATACATACATATAAGCGCTTGTACAAATGTCGGTCACAAAATCCCGTGTCATAACTGTATCAATATAAAATCTTATAAATAAATATGGTGAATGTGAAATAATAATCGTCGACTGCAAATTCACAGGCGCCTTAAGTCGGAATTATTCCCATTATGCATTTACCGGCATAATCTTATCTTATATTAGTCTCTAAACGCGACGGTATGTCTCCATTGTTTATCTGTCGGCCATTCCCACGAGCGACATGTACAAAAACACTCACGGCGTAATCACGAGTCCTTGGCAATCACATTGACGCCGTCCGCGAACTTCACGCGATTAGCTTTTTTACACTTCTAGGCTTTCAATAGAAGCCAATTTATTTATTAAACCTTATCTATTGACAAGAGAACTTTCATTTACATTGTTCAGACAAATAATTGGTACCTTATTTTACGCTGAATCCAAGTCATTCAAGTCTTTTTCTCGTGAGCCTTCAAGTTGTCTGTCAACCGATTTACTCGGTAGTTTCCTTCAAGCACATATTTCTTTATTGCAATTTCTTTCTTTTTTTCTTTTATTATTGCAAGTGCACCTATTATTCTAATGACTATAAAAAGATACTGAATTACGAAATTGTTGCTCAAAATGCATTCAATATCTGCACTTGTCTTATTATAACCGCAGAGTGACACAAATGATCAAATTGTTCGAATGGTAGCATTGAGCCAGCGGTAGATTAACCTACATAAAGAAAGCTTTGTTGGCGTGATTACTAATATTATTAAGTTCATTGTCAAACGTATATTCGGGTCGAGAGAATCATTAATTTCTCGATACATAATCGAAATCAGTATTCGTTCGACGTGCTTCTACATCACGTACTATTCCACGAATAATTGCAAATGCATTTTGTTTGGTATCCCATACGGCTATAGCCTCACACACTGTTTCATTTGTATTCAACATCGATAGCGGATACTATTGGGAACGCAGTATTTTACGACTATTCACAGCATTAGACTATACAAAACTGGGATATAAATTTTGATGTAAACAGCGTTAAAGTGAGCGAAACTGCAGTAGTTTCAAAACAGTATTGCGATTGTGACATACGTCGTCTCGATAATGCAATGTTGTTCAAACGCTTTGCATATAAAAAATACAGTATTCGTAAACCTAAAGAGATAATGTTATTCTAGGTAGTAGTTCAGGAGGATCAATTACAGTTTGCAAACTAAGTTACCCGTTTCGTACTATTAAAGTTAATTGAATACATAAACAGAAGGGAACAGTGAGTTTTTTACGTTGCAATAAGGTATTTCACGGTAAATTAAAACCACTGATTGAAGTTCATTTTATTGTATCCGTTCTAATTTCAGTGTCTCAGGCCACAAAGTAGACATTTTGGAATAACTACACGTTCATTGAGCGCAGGGAGGCGCCAGCGTAATTAGATTAAACGATTCGCTTGAATTACGCGTAGGTACATACACAGACGTACAATAAAAGAAACACAGGATGGCATCGAACGAGGCTTACTTACAAATGAATGACGACTTTACTGACACTTTGAATTAAGTTTTGTTAGCCAGATTATTCAAGCCTTCGAAATGAATTGCCAGTATCTTAAGAAATATTTTATCGTCGGTTTTAGCCCATACATGCCGTATTACAAGGCTTAGTAAGTTTGTATTGCGTTTATATCAGTTTAAACTTCGCACATGTTTATGAGAAACATCTGAATGTTTACAAACTACAAACAATGTATATCCTTACTATCATTATAAATTCGAATGTGAGTATGTTTGTTTGTTACGCTTTCACGCCTTAACTACTTGACCGATGATCATGAAATTTTACATACACTTTGTCAGGGGTACAGAAAAGCACATAGAGTACCTTTTTTATCCAGGAAAAGTACTGTACTGTTTCCGAGCGTGCAAGGCCGCGGGCAAAAGCTATTATATGATCACTGGAAAGAGCTTCATCATTAAGATAAGATACGTTAGAATAAGGCCCAGAAAAGGGCTTATTTCGAGATCAAAGCATACCTAGGCTGCAATGCTTTAGAAGTTTCCTATAATACTGCTTTGATAATAACAGTTTACTACGGTAGTACGATAGTAAGAACGGATTTGATAGTAATGTCATCAAATAGGCGTCGCATTGCTCACTTTATTATATGATTGGTATTTATCACAGCTAACTGTGATGTCTATAGCTATCGCTCAGCTATTGTAGCTATCAGACACATTATCTATTGAAATGTAGTTTATTATCAAGCAATAGCTGTCGTAAGCATGTATTCAACCAGAAGTTAATGCTTAGAGTTCGTGCGTATTGGCATATTGTTGTCCACGATTAACATTGCAAATTGAGAACTTAATGGGTGATAATAATAATATTAACCTTAATTTCAGGGCACTAACTGTTGACTGCGAGATGCGTAGGTTAATTTGCGTATAAAGTTTTACTGACTTAAAAGTTTGCCCTATAGATGTTTTGTAATATAACTTTGATCTAAGACAAATTTGGAATAAGTGTCGGATTTGAGGGAATTTATATTTATTCAAACGCCGGCCACAAAAATATCTAGACTCGAAACAATCATTTGTGGATAACACAAATTAAGGAAATCGAGCCCACGACATTCGGCCCAATGGCAATAGCAAAGCGACAACGTAATCCACTAAGCCGTTTATGTAGCAGTTAGCAGACACACGCTGCTTTATATACTTTATCGGATTGCTAGTATGGCAAATAGCATATGAGTCTATGATCACTGTAGTATTGTTTTATATTTATAACTTAGATCGAATAATAGCAATGGATATTTATTGTAATACCCATAGTACCGTTTAAGAAACAGCGAAAATGTTAAATGCCTGCATAGTTGCGTAGCTCTGTATATCTATGAGGACAGAATCAGCGGTCACAAATCGTACTTACGCAAAATTCTCGACGGCTAGTTGTTAAATCTCGCGATATATTTACCTGTCAGCCTTTGTTATGGTATTATGGTAGTTATTCAACAGCCGTAAGACATTAAGTAATACTTTCGTATTACTATAAATAAAAGCTTTAAGAACACGAACACATACCACGCACTCTCGCATCTACCTGCAGGTAAAATTATGTTACTCCTATATAATTTATTACTACTATCGAATTTTTGCACCAACTGTGAAAAACAAAAATACTGATATAAAAAAAGATTACTATTTGTATTTTTAGCAAACCATCATGTCGTTTCGTTATTTATTTTTATGTGCTAATTAAACAGAAACAAAAAATAAAAGACGATCGTACAGACACAATTCCGTATTTGAAACATAAATAAGATCTCTTTGCTGTGTATTTAGACCTCGTTATACATCCATAAAGGTATCTTATTAAAAGTGGACAACAACGGCTATTAATTACAGAGGTAACTGCTTTAAGCATGCGTATTGCGTATCGTTCCCAGTAATAAACAATGTGGAGTGAGAACGTGGTGTGTGGCGGCCATCATAACTGTCCTAAAGGAAGTTCAATTATGTTCGCGGTCCCGTTGCTAAGGTTTGCGTTAACTGTACCGCGCGATATAATGCGAGAAACAGGTGGCAAACACGATATTATACCATTCATACTTTAACATTATTATACGGATACATGTAAAGTATACGTGTAAATATTTTGTTCCATATTCTGCTTCCATATTTAAGGACTTTTTGGTAAACAATAAAAAAGTGTCCGAAATACTTTCAAGACATACCCTATATCTATACTAATATTATAAAGAGGAAAGACTTGTTTTTTGTTTTCGATGTTTGTTTGTTTATTGTAAGGATTTAACTCAAAAACTTACCTAAAAATTAAACAAACGATTTTAAAAATTCCTTCACCATAAGGAAGCTATATTATCACCGAGTGACATAGGAAATATTTTATTTAAAAAAAAGAGTATTGTTACTAATATAACTTAATCTACTTTTACGCAAGCGAAGCTGCGGCCAAAAGTTAGGTATTCATAAACTTAAAATAATTATTACGTTACAAATCTATCTCTATTTGTCCTACCGTTTGAATAAAATTCCATTAAAAAAAAACAACTGTCGTATATCCTAATTTTACGACAATTCATTTAATTACTGCTATTACACTAAGTAGTTTTTAAATTACGGTACTTGATAGTAATGTTTTTGCTTCGAACTCGAATATCACTACAACTAAGTTCTAAGAGAGTTTTTAATTGAGTATTCTAATTTGAAATGTATTTACCTCTAGTTATAGAAGCGCGAATGTCTAATTTAAAGAATTGCATATTGCACACATTTGTGTATTTAATAGTAAGTTTGGTAATGAGATGTTATAAAATAGAACTGGTGGAAAAAGGCACGAAATTTGACTATACATACATCACATGAATTATAATTCATACGCTTAGATACTATCGCAGTCAATTACTATATTTATTTATTAAACTAGATTTACCTGCGGCTGCGCTCGCGTTAATGTATATTTTGTCAATAAATTTCTTTCCCTCGGAAACAGCACCTTTTTATTGAAATTACGTATGTCCTTTTCCTTACCCCTCACGAGGTGTATGACAATTTCATGATGATCGGTTATGTCGTTAAGGCGTGAAAGCGTAAGAAATAAACTCACATTTATATTATAGGATATCTCTAAAATATTACCGATTATACGATGCACATTTGCACATTAAGTATTTACATTAAACTTAAGGTACGACTACCGGAACTATTAGTTATTTCAATTGAGTACCGGCACCCAAGACGCAGACATCTTATATATAAAATTCTCGTGTCACAATGTTAGTTACCATACTCCTCCGAAACGGCTTGACCGATTTTTATGAAATTTTATATGCATATTTAGTAGGTCTGAGAATCGGCTACTATCTATTTTTCATACCCCTTCGTGATAAGGGTTATCCAAACCTAAATTTGTTTTTATTTATTTACCAAATTTTTTTTATCGCAAAACAACGTTTGCCGGATCAGCTAGTAATAATATATGATAACTCGACTTCGATACAATGGAGATATTGTCATATGCATGATTTGAATTAGTTACTCATGTATTTATGACGATGTAGTTGATTCACTCAAACTATACAAAAAGTATACAATTAATGTTACAGATTCGTTTTGTATGTTTAAATATGATTTCACCTGTGTCACTTATAAGATCTAAGTGTAAAGTCGATCGATGTAACCATGTCTAAATTGACATTTTTACGGCGTCTCGATAATATATAAGTCAACCCACAAAATAATGTGCAGAGTGGGTTATGGTTTTAGTTTATTTTGATGAACATTCGATCGATTGATTCCCGATGGTGGAAATAGGAAATAATATAATAAGCAACGCAGGTAGTTAGTACATGTCTACTTAGAACGATATAGAATATAAATTATAATTTCCGAAATCTTGTGAAAACCAAATATTTTCTCGGTTTTCTAATATCAGTCCAAGAGGGAAGAAAGCAGGTATCTCTAATTATGTTCTTTCTTACGCCCATATGAAGTCATCGGTTGAATCTCTGACACAAAGTATGGACTCTATAAAATAAATTATATTTTTTTCTTATGCCAATTGTAAAAACAAAAAAAACATTGAGGTTTTGGTAATAAGTATAGGTAGAAATACCAATATTACCAAAAGTCTTAACGATTAAATTTACTTCATATTAATGAAAAAATGTAAAAAACTTTAAAAAACAAAATTTGTTATACCTGTCACGTGTATTCGTCAAATATTGTAGCGGTTGTAACTACCAATATTGTTAGCTCTAATCGAAAACACGTGTAACGTAACTCATAAAAACTCTTTATCTCCGCAATAAAACGCATCGAAGCGAGATTGAACGCATTTCAAATAAAAAAACGTTTGTATTAATTTGAGAAAATCCACCTTTCTAACTGAACTACAAAAATTATGGACCACTGTCTCAAAGTGGGTGTCGAGGCACGTAACACAGTTACAACGCATCGTACATGAGTATGTAAATCAATTTAATGAAGAAATGTTCACAAGGAAGGTGTTTAACTTCCGAAAGAAACTTCCATAGGAACTAGAGACAATAAAATCTATAATAACCTGTAATTTTAAGATCTTTTTTGCTGACTAAACAATGTGCAACGCATACCAGAACAAAATATTATCGAAACAATGTCGCTTATTATAAAATTATGCAACGTGACTGACGAAGAACTCCATAGTTTATTTTGTACGACAAGAATAATAGAACAGTGCATCTATTTAATTATCAGCGCAGGATCCGACTTAGCATTCCAGTCCCGATACAATTCAATTTGCATTGGAATCAGATTTTCTTACACGTCATCATCCGTTCGTAATATGGGCATAGTTTATGCATAGCGCTTTCTATAATAATAATGAATGCAGCAGTTCTCCTTAACTGTCACGATACACTTGACTACAATGTCTATTGACAACATAACTCGAGTATCAATTACGTATTGAATGGCCTTTGCGATTACGATCTCAGCTATTGAACTGTGTTCTAACGTTGAGGTTGGGCCCGCGTCTATAAACATGAACGTACATACTAAATTATGTTTACTTTATAACTTGTTATCATTTCGATAGTTAGAGGCAGAAGCAGTAGTTATATAGGTACTTAACTGTACTTTTGCAAAACAGTTGTATTAAAGTTTAAAACGGAGTTAATCGCATCGCACTCACTTAACGCACTTATTTAATTAATAGAACTTGCCATTAATAAAATTGTACATTAATCCTAATCAATATTATGAATGTGGGTGGTAGTTTGTTTGTAACGCTTTCACGCTTAACCAGTCAACCGTTCATTATGAAATTTCGCATACACATTGTCAAGAGTACAAGAACAGGACATAGGGTACCTTTCAACCAGGGAAAAAGGACTGTTCCTGTGGGATGGAAATTAATTGTCAAAATCTACATTAACGCAAGCAAAACCGTGAGAAAATGTTGTTTACTATAAAAATATTGTTTTATAAGAATGCCTTTAGTGACGTCATCAATTTGCATCTCAGGAACTTAGCTGAATTCGTTAATATCTAAAATGCATTGCAGTTGTTACGTATAGTGTGTACACGTATTTGCGTTCACCTCCATGCGACCATATATTTTGTTGTCTCGAGAGCATCTTTGAGCCATATTGTATGGCGGTTAGTTTACGATCCTGTTTACTAAGTAATTAAGTTTCCACATGAGCTAGCCGTGGTAGTGACTCTCCACAAATATGCGCTTCACTTTACATTCCCACATGTCAGCTCGTGACAATGGGATGCGGCGAGGTTGCTCACCTCGATTGTGCGCCCGCGCCGCAGCTATCTAATACTGTGACGTCGCATAATTAGACTTGAACCGATTGTGCTCCACGATATTGCATGTCGCCTTTGTATTTTACATTGATCGACCGGTGTGCGATCACGTGACGACTAATTGACAGCCTCACATTTCTATAATACTATTCAATGATGTCAAGATTTATAGCTAATAGGCGGTCGCATGCTTTTTTCTAAATTAAGACAAATAGTCTATTATACTTGTTTAGACTCGGTGTCATTTACATCTTTTTGTTTCAATTGCTTCTCGTATAACAGCTATTGTTTGATTATGTTGAAAATAAACAAATGCATATTATTCTCTTAGCGATAATTACTTAATCAGAACTTCACATAATAAATCTGAGTCGTGGTTTGAATCTGGAGCGGTGCGAACATTCCGATGGCAAAAGGCGAATATTGGAATGTGAGCAAACAGGGCGTGTCGTTACATATCTATGTAGCTACGTATTTACAAACATGCTTGTAAGCATCTGGATCGCATAAATTATGTCCGGTTTATAGGACTTCTGTCATTGGTGGTGATGTGGCAACGGCATAAGAGCACAAAAGGTCGTAGCTTATTAGCAATGCAAGTCGCAAAACTTATAAGTGATTGACTTGTCGACTATAAAACGTCAATCCCCGATATATAAACGAGCAACTGATGTCTAATTATCGCTTTATCTCACTTTAGACAATGCTGGTATAGAGTTTTTGTTTTCGAAACTTAGTTCGTTTTACACGCAGCACATATCAAGCGTTTTTAAGAAATCTTTTTTATAACGAGCTTTTTATAACGATCGTAAGATTTTTATATGATAAATCAAAATCCACTAATAGTATTAATATTTTACTAATTAAAACTATAAGGCAAATTATTTAAACATGGGGATTTAAAAATGTATATTTATGCCTTCACGACGACCTGATAAGAGTCGCGGGAAGCGGTTGGAAGCGGGTGGGCCAAGACCGGTCTGTGTGTAAAACCTTGGGGAAGGCCTATGTCCAGCAATGGATGTCTTTTGGCTGAGATGATGATGATGCCTTTACTTCGACAGCCTCAAGAAACCATTTTCACGACCCGCTTACAAAACACAGTCTTAAATTAACAAAACTCATTATGGGTTCGTATGCACCATACTTCAAACGTAGAGAGAGTTATAAACTTCTGAATCGTTGTATTACTTCCAACATAAGTAAATAATCAAATGAAAATTACTAAGCTTTTGAATTAATCCATCAATCAAACAAAACGTTAACCAAAGTCATAAAATAAATCTCCATTTGTCATGAAACAGGTGTGTTCAAGAGGCGTCACTAATGTGTGTAAATAATACTCTAATCTGTGCATCGGTTGAACGTTGGTTAGTAAGCGATTTTCCGCAGACTGGCCACACGCTCACCGTCAACACCACACTGCGTGACGTAAACACCCCATACTTAATAGTTTTACAAATTTTTAAATAGGTAACAAAACTACATAGTATATCTCGAAATACAGTTTTGTTTTTAAAAGCATTGATAAACAAGTTTCAAATTCACTCGCTTAATAATTTTTTTTTAAAATAAGTCTCATGATGAGATAAATGTAATATAAGATTACATGTTTTGGGCACATATCGCTTGATATAAGAAAGAAGAATTTTAACTTGCTAACTTATAAATGCGAATGTGAATCTATTTGTTTGTTACGCTTTCAGACCTTTACTACTCGACCGATCACCATGACTTTTATTACATGTTGTCAGCTGTACAGAAAAGGTCATAGGATACTTTTTATCAAGAAAGAAAGTAATGTTCTCGAGTGAATAAAGCCGTAAACAAAAGCTAGTATGATAATACAAAACTATTTCTAATAAAATATTACCTATTTGTTTCCGGACGTAAATTCTTCGAGCGCAGCGCGCA
This sequence comes from Catocala nupta, assembly GCA_963675205.1. Lineage (NCBI taxonomy): Eukaryota > Metazoa > Arthropoda > Insecta > Lepidoptera > Erebidae > Catocala > Catocala nupta. The sequence continues at coordinate 16,895,371 of OY776082.1, forward strand.
GAAGTGCTATTCGTGATTTCACGATACCGCTGGCCGTATTATTAGATTTATATGTCACGTTATTATCAGCACGTAGTTCGGAACTAAGAACTAAACGAACAGACTTTAGACGGCAATAAAGTCACCCCTTCTACATGCGTACTAAAATATACATGTGGACGAGTGTAGCACGACGTTGTTTTTCCAGAATACACAAGCGTGTAGCGTTAAAACGATCGAAAGTGAGTTTAACTGACCACACCGAACAGATTTACTTTAACAAAATCGTGTGGATACTTTTAGAAGCTAGACAAGACGAGACGTTTAACTATAAGTAAAGGTTATGCTTTTCGTTGTACTCAGTGAGCGTTAAAAGAGAATACCGTGAACGGGACAAAGGTTGTACCTACTACCAGTAGTAACCTCCTTGCAGGGCAGGTCCCTTGCGCTTAATTATTTATTTTGTATTGTTGTCAATGCCCAAATACTCTTAGTGCTACAAGCGTCTATAGGCTGTGTGCTCGTTAACGAATGTGATAAAAGGAGATTTTTATGTCTATAGTATATTAAAAATCTTGCTGATAGAACATGTCTACTTCTTATATTATAACGCTATGACAAGAAAAACGTATTAGACAAGTTAATGTTATGTTGGTAAATGTCATACTGGTAATTATTCCAAAGTAATAAATATCGATATATTTACCAAAGTTTCGAACGATTTAAATCCATCGCGGTTAGGTGTTGACTGATTAAGTTTTCTCATATTACATAAGAACAAGTTGAAAAAGGAAAAACGTATTCAATGAAATTGCTAGTATTATCTAAACTAATATTGCTATTAATAATTGCGCCTCACAAAGAGCAGGTTGTTTATATTGGACGTCTGATACGTAGGACAATCTTCTAACGCAACCACAAAGTGGGCCTCTCGACGTCTTGCGGTTCATTTGGCAAAAAATACAATATTACGTGACAGGTTATCGACCTGTTATAAAACCGCAGGAAACAAGATAACAATGCATTTACTGTAAAATATATAAATTATTCATTTATTTACATCATAAATACTTCCCCTTACTCGTAAAGGCTGCATATACATTGGCGATGTGCGCAAATTCATTGGAATTTCATTCGAATGTATCGACGGCACTATATTATTATGTATATGTATATGAGTGCGTGCGTTGCATTTTTGATTGTATTCGAGTATCATTCGAATATGAATCTACATCACTAATATACACAGACACACGTCTACTATAGCCCTGATACCACAGTACCCACGTTTCGTATCCTAAGTAATATTATAAATTTGAAGGTGAGTTTGTTTGTTTATTACGGCTTTTATATACTACGCTATCTCGCCTTTTCTGAAAACTGTTTCCGAAAGAAATGAGATGGGTGTACAAACCCAGGATTCAACCTCTTCGTCTTCATGTGATAATTTTTTTCCCGTCACCTTTTTGTAAAGTGCCACTGCTGGGCAAAAGCCTCTCCCTTGGACTTCCAAATCACTTTGTTGGTGGATATCCCCTGACCTTATAAACTTGTGACCCCTATATCTCAGGGGTCTTTTGACCCACAGGGCCCAAACTAGACCGAGGGATGACTCCAAGGTGTCTGTACACCAAGTTACAAGTCAATCGGTCCAGTGGTTCCGGAGTTATGCCTGTCACTAACAAACTGTCACTAACAGACAAACACACAGACCCACATAGTGTTTCATTAACCTCTTCGATGAAGACTCAGAGGTAAATCAATTTATTGAAAATATCGATTAACACGAGCGAAGCAGCGTGCAAAATCTAGTAGCGCGACTCAATCATCGTTAATCGCGCGTTTTTAAAAGTTGATGCAAGGCATCACCTGAAAGAAGAAACCAATATTTTACTCGACTCGGGAACCAAACCTTAGACCTCATTATCAGCTGAATAGATAGGTAGTCTTATACCCTTATACCACAAGACCAACGAGACAGTCGAAATTGTCTGCTAATTATTATTAGCTATTAAATTAAAGCAGCCATGTACACAATTGCATTAGAATTATATAATAGTTAACTATGATATTTACAATTACGCGCATTACTATTAGTATGGTTGTACCCATAAATGATATCTGAAACTGTACCTATCAACCACACAGACAGAGCATAATACATTATTTACAGTTTCACAACTTTCGTGAGGTTAAACTATTAAAATTCATGCAAATTAATCTTCAGCGCATCACATTAATATTATGCTAAATGACATTACAACTAATTTGAATCGCTATTCAGAGATCACAGTTCATTTACATCCACGCTAATGATATTAATATAAATAGGAATGTAAATTTGTCTGTCTGTTTCCTCTTTACGATGTAATCATAGAATATAACTTTAATCCGGATAGGCAGCTTTAATATTGGTTAAGGATTCTTACAGTTCTTTCACATACATATTTGTATCCAACGGATTTTAGAGTAGTAGAGGACAGCATTAGATTTCGCTCATACTGATATACAAGATGTGCCACCGTCCTACAGAAGATCTTCTGTAAGGCAACGGTAACTTGGTGTTGCTTTCTGCGGTGAGTAAGTTTTCGTACTCCTCATCTTCGCCTCTTACTCCAATAGGCAAATACAATAAACATGTTAAAATAAAATTTTAATTGAAGAGAATCGTTTGAAAACGGTTACTTTTTAAGCATATTGCGAGCCCAGAACAATGTGTTATTTGGAAAGTTAAAGTTTTTGTAAAGAAGGCGTGCAGGAAGAATTACAGTTGAATTTCTACCACTGGGCAATCACTAATTATTATTAATTGATTTGTAGTTAACAGTCTGAAAACTTGAAATCACGTACATATAATTAACAAAAAAAGGATACGTCTAAAACTGGAACAACCGAAAATTTCTAGATTATATAAAATTTCCACTTTTACTATGCATATATATATAATGTGCAGCCGATGAAACATGAATAAACATAATGTATATTTATTTATAAATATATTGTCTACGAATTATATACATTTTTATTAAACATTTAGTTTTAGTGTACATTATAATAATAATCAAATTAATAAGCAAATAATCAAGTCTAGTACTAAGATTTAAAAATTAAAAACCTATTTGTTACGTAATAATAACCTCATATAATTTAAACATGCATACATTTCAAAAGATTTAATTTGAATTCGGTTGCTATCTTAATACAATCGTATCTGCACTTACCATGCTTATAGATATAATGCCATCGTATTATGTAAATGGGACTATTCACTGCGGATAATAGAACTTAAATACGACATGAATAAATGCAAGAATATCAGTACCACGATATTACCTTGCCAGGATGTTGAAACGACTTTTTTAATTTCAATGAGTGCAAGACTCTATTTTGTCTATGTAAACTTGTTTGTTATATAGCTTCTTTTATACAACCTAGGTGGTAAACAAGCATACGTCTGTCCTTATGGCAAGTGATAACCGTAGTCTATAGTGCCTTGCAATACCAAGATACTTCTTGGTATATAACAAGTCCATTTTTTTCTCGAGTTGGCAACGTACGACTGACACTTCACCCGAACGTTGGCAACCCAAGAATGGGCTGAGAAAACAGAGTAGATGACGTAGTTATGTGAGCTTTCAGAGTCTACTTAGTAGTTAAACGCAGTAATAGTGTGTTGTTAAACGCAGTAATAGTGTATTACGATTACGCTAAAGGATAGTGGAAGCCAGCTCATTGGTCACCTAATAATTGGCTACGACCATAGAATGCTGTTAAGTATAAGTAATATATTTTAACTATAAAACAAAAGGTTTGCAATTGTCAATTAAAGAACCTTATATAACGAACCTTAGGTATAATATTCTGTGAATGATTCCAGGTGTTAAAATGTTCATATCTCCATTTTACTGTGATATTTTCTGCAATTGACTTTATGGTGACAATACATACTATAAAGATGGATACAGACATATTACGTCGTCTTAGTGTAAGTGTTCGTGGCGGGTAATGTTCACCGCGCATTTAACGTTTTACTTAATTTACTTGCTATAATGTACGAAACATCATATAAATTTTCAATAATGCATGAAAATCCTTTGAATGCTTAAATGTATCTAGAGATACATTAAGCATTTATTTGTTATACTTTATAGAATTTAAGACATAGAACAAAGCGGAGTAGCTGTATTGGAAAGACATGCAATGAGTTGAAATTGCAAGTGATAATTATGAATATAACAAACCATTCTAACGAGACAAATGTTATACTTGTTAGTGTGTACTAACTTAAGTAAATCGGTAGTTCGCAAGACATTCAAACATAAGCGTCAATTCATGTCATGGTACGAGTACGGCAGTCTTATAAAATGACTTCAATATCCTTACAAAATACTTTTCGGCTTACAATACGTAATACATAATTACGTAACATTAAAACACAATAAGAAAATATCGATAGGATAAACAGTGTCGTCTAAATACACCTTTAACGTTAAATCCTTTAAATTTATTGAAAAGACATATTTTACTACAAGTACACATATTATTAAGTACTTATACACACAAGTTTTTTACTTAGCACGTTAAAAAGTGGACAGCTTCACAAACTAAGACCGTTAGAACCACAAAATAATATAAAAGTACAATCTTGCTTTGCAAATAGACCTACAATATGAAATTACATTGTTTCACACTCTTAGCTCTTATAGCTTTACCTTACTGTAAAATCATATTTTATGTGTACGGTCTTACAGTTAACACAGCTGGTTCGAGACCTACCCGCTAATTTGCAATATTTTTAACAGTTTTAAACAAGCAACTTTGTTGAAAAATGCAAGGAACTTAAGTAATTCTAAGTAATTTGCGAAAATCCTAACTTATAGATAAAAAATGCGAATGTGAGTTGTTTTTTTTTTTGTTACGTTTACACGCTTTAACTACACGACCGATCATTATGAAATTTGGCATACACGTTGTTAGGGGTACAGAATAGACAAAAGGGACATAGTTATGATACCTTTCATTTAGAAAAATGTATTGATACCGGGGATAGACATATATAAACTACATTAATGCGAGCGAAGGCGCAGGGCAAAGTCTAGTATATACTAGATCTTTTTATTTTATTTTATGCATTTATAATATATATAATTAGAATATAACCCTCAAAACAATTATGGCGACGCCTTAACGGAACATCATCGTCCTTAGTATTTTTAGTATGTGCATAATGTCGCACGTATTGAGTATGCGTGAGTGAATTTGACGTCTTTGTATTTTTGCGTCGATGAATTTTAATTCTGTTTAAAAGTATATACATGTATGGTCGTATCGTTAAACCGAAGTCGCCTTACAGACCACTTAAAATGCCTACAATATATTTGTCCAATCAATTCAGATACCGAATAAGCCAAAAATAAAAAGCATTTAATCATTTTAGAAGATAAAGGACATAATATACCTTTAAAAATTTACGAAACAATTTAAATGTATAAAGGATGCAGATAGCGAAATATTACTGACTAAAGGAGAAAATAATGTTCATATATCATCCATGCATAAAGAGTTATATTCAATTACTTGTACCAGAATAAACTTTAATTAACAACATCTCACCAGTAATTACACGTAATAAAAACGTATGTAACCAGAACACAGTAATTAAAAATAAAATGCATTCAGAAAAATATTCAAACAAAAAAGGTTTACTTTAATAGTTCAACCTATGTTCAAGCAAATAGGTGTTTTACGGACGAACTTATTGTTTATTTTCATTTTATAAGTATTAGTTTTGATTGCTTCTACTTAATGTTAGTTCCAGTAAAGGCTATAGCCCATTAGTTACTGCTAATAACATGGCTGGTTAGTCATAAATACAATTATATTAATTATTGTTACCTAGATTATAATTATGCGTTTTATTTTATAAATGATAATAATTGTCTCATGTTGGCTTGTATAGACAATGGATACCTTAAGTTAAACATTCAAATTAATATAACACAGAACTATTATATTTTTTAACTTTAGGTTTATACTTAGCAGTCTCCCCGTGACCATGGCTGCTGAAAAGCAGTCGAAACGTCGGGTAAAGTGTAAACCTAAATATAAATAGTTTTAATAATTGTATTAGCTTATTAATTAGTAAAATTCAATAGTAATAGTAGTGTAACAGTTTCAAAATTATGTAATACAGGGTTAAATAAAATCCGTATATAGTAGTTTAATTTCAATGAATAACATTCGTATAAACAGAAAACAATATTATATAACACAGAACATTAGAAAAGGCTATTTGATCGCGTTTTTCAAGTAAATAAAAATGCGTGCGATTATAAGTCCGTCCGGATATACAAGTCATGCAAGATGTAATAGGACATTGCTGTTAGGTAATTCTCGGTACAGAATTTAGAAATATAGATGCACTGCACCTCGGTCTAGGTCTATAGGGATATATGTATACCTACTTATAGAACAGTGAGTGATGGTTAGAAGTCTGTACTAAGAACAGAACACATATGTTTGACAAAATCTACAAGCCATTTAATTCGAAGATTATAATGTATCTCCATTTCAACCATACTGCAACTTTACGTTTGTTAGACGCACAATGTCAAATTCGTATTTATAAATTTCTTTTAAGAAGTCAAAAATATAATTTCGTTATTAAAATAATAATAGTTTTACCGTCGTCGCTTATCTCGACCACTGCCATTATCTCTCTACTATTTATTATAAATGTAAGAAACAAATATTTATTTATCTTTTTCCCTCTAACACTTCCTGCGTACGCGCATGTGGGAACTTTCTTAGGAAACTTAATAATATCCGCTTCATCGCGGATGGTTCGCGCTGGCAACGCATTTACACGTGATTACCATCGGTTCTCGCACTTCTCGCAAACGTAAAAAGTAAACAATAGCATCCCTAATTTGTTTTCAATAGACAAACGCAACACTTGATCGAAACTGATGTATTACGTTTTAACAGCATTTTTTTACTTTTGTTCCCAACATTCGATGATTGACAGAAAATATCTGTGAAATATTTTTATCTATACACATTAAAATACAAACGACCATATTACCATAAATGTTTTCGTTAGCCACACTAAAAATTATCTATTCAATACTTTCATGAATAATTATATTATCATTACATTCATATTTATATATAGTTGGTAACTAACGCAGTACACAATATCCTTACTAATATTATAAACGCGAAAGTTTGTATGGATATATGGATGTTTGTTACTCTTTCACGCAAAAACTACTCAATCGATTGCGATGAAACTTCGTATGTAGATAGCTGGAGACCTGGATTCACAGATAGGCTTTTTATCCCGATATTTCCACGGGAATGGGACTTACGCGGGTGAAACCGCGGTGAAAAACTAGTAATAAATAATTAACTTACTTGCTACTTGACATAGTAAGTGACTAGTATTTATATATCTACTACCAAATGCATTTGCATTGGAGTAGCATAAACTTTATCATAGTAATGAAAATACTGTTGAAAGCTGGCTTTAAATAAATACTCGACATAATCGCCACCAGCGGTGCTCATCGATGATCGCCAAACGCGCTTCATCATTCAAATCTCAATCGAGTTTTAATCGAGAACTATTATTTATGAAAAGCGATTAAAGCGAATCTACGTGGGTTTGTGATTAACCGAGTACGGAGGGCGAGCTTGTTGCCGTTGCCGTTGCTCGCGGGTTGCGGGCGACAACTCGCCGCTTCCTCATTGCTCTGCCGGCGGTTATTGCGCTTGCGCCCGCGCCGCCGCGCCGCACAATCGTCAAGTTCATTTCTCAGGGTTGCTCCGCGAGCTATGTTCCAAATTAAATCTAATTTCTCACTGATGGAAATGTTAAAGCTTTATGCTTCGTAATATTAAAGGCTTCATAATATAATGTTTATTTCAAGGAGCGTCTGTCTCTAATCGAGATATTTTTGATGGTCTTACTTGTTACGATATGTTTTATTGATTTCAAATTACGAGTCTTTCGCAGTCCGGAGATTCTCACGATCGAAACCAATTATCACTTTGGCAATAGCTACACGTAGGCTGCCATGATATATACAAACAATTATAACTGGAAACTGCACAAACTTGTTTGGTAGGCAATTTACTTGAACCAACAACAACAATAGTTTTGAACATTGATTCTTAGAAAATAAATAGAAAATTAGCCGTTACAATTCGTCGGGTCAATTTCATAGGTGTAGAAGATTGAACAAATTAAATATTTGATTACAGTTACTTTGATATCGATTGGAGGTCGATAGCTCTTCGTAACGGTATTGTTTAGGGAGGTGCATTACTCAACACTGACTACGCATGATTCAGTGGCAACAGTGACAATTAATTATATTAAATTTAAAATAAATAAGCTATCGAATGCTACATGACAATGCTTTAAATTTTATTGTAATGTATGAATGCCAGATTATATGATATTTTGGCTACAGTTATAAAATCATGTAAAAAGATACCTGTATTTTATCGAGCTGCTGTTGTGATATATTTTACATTTTAGTTTTGGGTATTAAGGTTAGATTTCATGACTTGGGAGCAATACGGTATGCATTGCTACCTAATAATTAAAACTCGGTGCAAACGGCAAGCCATGAATTGAAATCTACAAATTGCCTGACTCTGAAATTTAGCCAGAATCTGACAAATTACAGACGCAATTGTATCGCGATGTAATTTGGTTAGAAACTTTTATAATACTTTTTACTGTTCACGGGGAGACTAGTGGTAGCAGTGGCTACCAGAGCAAAGTCTATTTACAGTATATGTAATCTTAAAATGAATATGTCATTAGAAATCAAGCAGATAGACAAAGGTCAGACTAAAACATTAGCTCTTATATTTAATCAAATATTCATATTCGATTATGTTTTACATGAGGAAGTAATATAATATTTTACTTTCAACTTCGTATCATTGTTAAAACCAAAATTTGATATTGAAAGGTAATATCAATGCAACAATATATTTACGTTTCTCAAATAACAAACCACTTAGTGAATGGCAGCGTGTTTTCTTTGCATAACCGGTGCGAAACAACATAACGAAAGGTCAATAGATGATTCATAGGACAGAGTAACGTTATGTAAATTGGTGGAAATTTGGAAAAAGAATGAATTATGTTTGTAACAGACAACGAAGATGGATATTAACATAAACAGATGTCTGACTTATGTAGCACAGTATTCGTTTTAGACGATGCCTTTATGACATAAGGCTCACTTTTTGTTATATTGGAGCGTCGAGGTACATATATGAACTGAGCCTGACGAAATTAGGCTGAATATATATCGGCATATTCTATGGTATTACCCGGGCAAAATCGTTCTAAGCAAACACTGCGTAACTAAGTACGACATTACCTTTAAATAGTATTTAAAATAATATTAGAACATATTTATATTTCTAAGTAAGGAGAAACATAAGTCAATATTTCATTTAAAAGTTAAATAGATCTAAATGTGCTAACAGCGAAATGTGGATTTCGCATATGTTGGTTCAACGTAATAACAAGCCTATTGATAATAAATAAATATTAAAAGATTTACATATCAATTATAAAATCCGTTTTAATTAACAACCGTCAAATTCGTCAAAATTAAAACACAGATGTAATTTCAAATAAAGAACGTTATCCGGTTTTTAATCGCATCTGGCTTTAATATTACAATTATGGGCCGTGATACATTTTTCGCGTGATTAGTCAATACCGTTTAAACACATGTTTGAATTAATATTACATAATGAACTTTCACCGCAGCCGGCATCATGCCTCTCTTTGCTCATTTCAATTAGCATCCGAAAAGTAACACTAGGTTTTGTTTTGTAAAACTCGTCTGGTTCTTACATAAGTTTTAAAACTGACCAATCAGTTGGTACGTTCACATGTGAAATGAATTTCATGCCTTCAGAATGTTATACATTTAATTTTATAACTTGCGTGTTAAAAACGGGGTCACAATTTTATACGGGAGTCGTATGTATTGTTCTAAGTCTCATCTCTGTTACTTTCGATGATTAATGTGTAGCATTTCTCTTTTATTGCTATCTTAATACACCATAGTTGATGGTATAATAATAGGTAAATACTGAGATATTTCCTGTCACGTAAGTGTAAATGTACTAATTGTATGGCGCTGGGTGTAGCGAGTATGTCAGTGTTTTTTTGATGTTATCTGCCAAGTACTACTTAATTACAGTACGAACTCTTTAATTGCTAAATAATAAAATAACAAGTGTGTGTGGTATAATATCATAATTAGCAGACTCCAGAGAAGCTATTTGAAATAATACCACGTTTTCATATAAACATTCGTAATTTTACAAAATATTTGAAGAATCTAGATATAAGCGGATATTTATAAAATGTTTGTAAAATATAATTGTCATGTCCTGCTTATGCTCCAAGTAAACTAGAGTTGCTGTGTTCACAAAATTGATGGTTAGACTGGTCGATTTGACGAGTTTTATCCTAATGTTTTAGTGATATTATAAGAATTAGGTACATAACACTAAATTGATTAAAACTACTTCTGCGTTGCCGTACAGGAAAATGCAAGTATGATGTCTATTTAGCATTTTAATTTGGTTCTCCAAGTAAACTAGAGTTGGCCCGGTAGTCTTAATCAGAGTAAAGTCTATTCGACTAAATTCTAAAGGTACTACTTAGACTACAAGTCTTGCCATATTTTCAGTCACACAACACAATCGAAAGTCACCAGTTCCCAACAGAAGCATACGCATACGCGGGCATATAAAGTGTATTGTGCTGCGTACAAAAATGATTGCTATGAGAAATACAGTTTATTTGATGAAGAACCGATTGTCTGCAAAAGCCCTAACAGTAAATTGAGCGAATCAGATTATTCTGGTACTTTTAAGCGAAAGCTGAGAAACTTGTCGTTACTTATGTACACCGTTCATGAAACTCGATGCCGCCTTGGACTTGAAACAAAGAAAGTATGAAGCAGAGTTATTATTCTATTATGCTAAAGGAACCTGTCTAATCACTTAAGAAGC